>OY804583.1:49557454-52306406 GCA_963680875.1 Bathymodiolus brooksi | reverse complement strand
AAATTCACTTGAATACTACTTGAAGCCCTTTGTCACAACAAATTCAAAGAAAAATAAAGGAAATGGTGTTCATCTTCCTAAATACTGAAGCATTTTGAAATTTAGGAGACCTTTAGGGAACGGCCATTTAACTTAATATTCTGATTTTAGTGGAGGAAAAAAATCTGATTCAGAATTTTTGTCATATAACCTAATGGATTCTGTAAAAAAAAATTGGCGCTGTGTGCGACAAAAAAAAAATTCAAAAAATATTCTAACTCTTGTGTTGTCCGAAAAAAAAATTCTGAACTAAACAAAAAACCATAACCCCCCCCTTCAAATTAAATGGTCGGTCCCTAAACATGTTGATTTATAACTCTCTCCATTATTTTCCCAACCCAGCTTATAAGTGATATAGGTCTGTAATTAGACGGCAATGAAGAATCCCCCTTTTTAAATACTGCAATAACATGAGCTACTTTCTAGCTTGTCGGATATTTACTTTGTTGGAGATATTTGTTAAATATTGTTTGCAAAGGCAATGCTATTTTATTTGGACATAGTTTTAACATGTTAACTCAATCACGATAAAATATTGAATATGAGCCAGCTTATAATTAGGGACCGACCATTAAACTTGAAGGGGGTTATGGTTTTCTGTTTCGTTCAGAATTTTTTTTCGGACAACACGAGAGTTAGAATATTTATTTATTTCATCGCGCAAAGCGCGAAATATTTTTCCAGAAAATAACATTAGGTTATATGACAAAAATTCTGAAACAGATTATTTTTTTTTCCTCCACCAAAATCAGAATATTTTTTTTAGCAATATTGGGAATCAGAATATTTTTTTAGAAAAAAAACAAACCCCCCCCCCCCCTTCAAGTTAAATGGTCGTTCCCTTACTATCTTCAACAAGACAGCAAAAAATAAAACAATGAAAATGATGTTAATTTTTCAGCAATTCCATTGGATAAAGATAAAACGCAGTTATGAAGCATCACCAGGACCGTCTTAACAGCATTATACCCCACCCCGTGGCAAAGCAGTGCACTTCGGGCCCCGATCTGCAACTATCCATCGTGCCCATGGTTTAAGACGGCACTGAGCATGTGTTAATACCAATACCCTGATTATATTCAATTACACCTGCTTTGTACAATGACCTCCGGACGCCCATTATAATTTGATGATCATTATGACTGGTTCTGACTCGCATCCAGCTGAGAAGCTTATTAGATATATATTTAGCCTTTCACATGGAACTGGCCGTCGTGGTCGTGATTGTATGGTAGTTGGATTGACAACTACCTATGCAATCAGTGCATATCACCACTGATATTGTGCGTTCGAATCTCGATCAGGGCGAGGTGTACACCATTATGTGATAAAGTTTGTCAGTGACTTGCGACAGGTCGGTGGTTTTCCCCGGGGACTCCGGTTTCCTCAACCAATATAACTGACCGCCACGATATAACTAAAATATTGTTGACAGTGGCGTTAAATACCATCACACAAATAAACAAACTTTTCACATGTTCTATGAAAGAAGCCAAAACCCATCATGTTGATCCGTTGTCAATAGCTCTGTTTGACCCTTTTGATCTTCTGAAACTATAGCAACTAGTTCAAGTCTATTCATACAAATCATACAGGAAATCTTACAAGGAGTCGATAGATAAAACATAATCGAAATTGGATTAAAATCAAAGAGCATCACAGGGTGCAGCACAATGCGACCACAACAGGTCGACAATGGACTCATATTGCATCAGTTTTACTGCAGTCAAGTTACATTCCAAATCCATAACTGATATAGGAAATTCACTTGAATACTACTTGAAGCCCTTTGTCACAACAAATTCAAAGAAAAATAAAGGAAATGGTGTTCATCTTCCTAAATACTGAAGCATTTTGAAATTTAGGAGACCTTTAGGGAACGGCCATTTAACTTAATATTCTGATTTTGGTGGAGGAAAAAAATCTGATTCAGAATTTTGTCATATAACCTAATGGATTCTGTAAAAAAAAATTGGCGCTGTGTGCGACAAAAAAAAAATTCAAAAAATATTCTAACTCTTGTGTTGTCCGAAAAAAAAATTCTGAACTAAACAAAAAACCATAACCCCCCCCTTCAAATTAAATGGTCGGTCCCTAAACATGTTGATTTATAACTCTCTCCATTATTTTCCCAACCCAGCTTATAAGTGATATAGGTCTGTAATTAGACGGCAATGAAGAATCCCCCTTTTTAAATACTGCAATAACATGAGCTACTTTCTAGCTTGTCGGATATTTACTTTGTTGGAGATATTTGTTAAATATTGTTTGCAAAGGCAATGCTATTTTATTTGGACATAGTTTTAACATGTTAACTCAATCACGATAAAATATTGAATATGAGCCAGCTTATAATTAGGGACCGACCATTAAACTTGAAGGGGGTTATGGTTTTCTGTTTCGTTCAGAATTTTTTTTCGGACAACACGAGAGTTAGAATATTTATTTATTTCATCGCGCAAAGCGCGAAATATTTTTCCAGAAATTAACATTAGGTTATATGACAAAAATTCTGAAACAGATTATTTTTTTTTCCTCCACCAAAATCAGAATATTTTTTTTAGCAATATTGGGAATCAGAATATTTTTTTAGAAAAAAAACAAACCCCCCCCCCCCCCTTCAAGTTAAATGGTCGTTCCCTTACTATCTTCAACAAGACAGCAAAAAATAAAACAATGAAAATGATGTTAATTTTTCAGCAATTCCATTGGATAAAGATAAAACGCAGTTATGAAGCATCACCAGGACCGTCTTAACAGCATTATACCCCACCCCGTGGCAAAGCAGTGCACTTCGGGCCCCGATCTGCAACTATCCATCGTGCCCATGGTTTAAGACGGCACTGAGCATGTGTTAATACCAATACCCTGATTATATTCAATTACACCTGCTTTGTACAATGACCTCCGGACGCCCATTATAATTTGATGATCATTATGACTGGTTCTGACTCGCATCCAGCTGAGAAGCTTATTAGATATATATTTAGCCTTTCACATGGAACTGGCCGTCGTGGTCGTGATTGTATGGTAGTTGGATTGACAACTACCTATGCAATCAGTGCATATCACCACTGATATTGTGCGTTCGAATCTCGATCAGGGCGAGGTGTACACCATTATGTGATAAAGTTTGTCAGTGACTTGCGACAGGTCGGTGGTTTTCCCCGGGGACTCCGGTTTCCTCAACCAATATAACTGACCGCCACGATATAACTAAAATATTGTTGACAGTGGCGTTAAATACCATCACACAAATAAACAAACTTTTCACATGTTCTATGAAAGAAGCCAAAACCCATCATGTTGATCCGTTGTCAATAGCTCTGTTTGACCCTTTTGATCTTCTGAAACTATAGCAACTAGTTCAAGTCTATTCATACAAATCATACAGGAAATCTTACAAGGAGTCGATAGATAAAACATAATCGAAATTGGATTAAAATCAAAGAGCATCACAGGGTGCAGCACAATGCGACCACAACAGGTCGACAATGGACTCATATTGCATCAGTTTTACTGCAGTCAAGTTACATTCCAAATCCATAACTGATATAGGAAATTCACTTGAATACTACTTGAAGCCCTTTGTCACAACAAATTCAAAGAAAAATAAAGGAAATGGTGTTCATCTTCCTAAATACTGAAGCATTTTGAAATTTAGGAGACCTTTAGGGAACGGCCATTTAACTTAATATTCTGATTTTAGTGGAGGAAAAAAATCTGATTCAGAATTTTTGTCATATAACCTAATGGATTCTGTAAAAAAAAATTGGCGCTGTGTGCGACAAAAAAAAAATTCAAAAAATATTCTAACTCTTGTGTTGTCCGAAAAAAAAATTCTGAACTAAACAAAAAACCATAACCCCCCCCTTCAAATTAAATGGTCGGTCCCTAAACATGTTGATTTATAACTCTCTCCATTATTTTCCCAACCCAGCTTATAAGTGATATAGGTCTGTAATTAGACGGCAATGAAGAATCCCCCTTTTTAAATACTGCAATAACATGAGCTACTTTCTAGCTTGTCGGATATTTACTTTGTTGGAGATATTTGTTAAATATTGTTTGCAAAGGCAATGCTATTTTATTTGGACATAGTTTTAACATGTTAACTCAATCACGATAAAATATTGAATATGAGCCAGCTTATAATTAGGGACCGACCATTAAACTTGAAGGGGGTTATGGTTTTCTGTTTCGTTCAGAATTTTTTTTCGGACAACACGAGAGTTAGAATATTTATTTATTTCATCGCGCAAAGCGCGAAATATTTTTCCAGAAATTAACATTAGGTTATATGACAAAAATTCTGAAACAGATTATTTTTTTTTCCTCCACCAAAATCAGAATATTTTTTTTAGCAATATTGGGAATCAGAATATTTTTTTAGAAAAAAAACAAACCCCCCCCCCCCCCCTTCAAGTTAAATGGTCGTTCCCTTACTATCTTCAACAAGACAGCAAAAAATAAAACAATGAAAATGATGTTAATTTTTCAGCAATTCCATTGGATAAAGATAAAACGCAGTTATGAAGCATCACCAGGACCGTCTTAACAGCATTATACCCCACCCCGTGGCAAAGCAGTGCACTTCGGGCCCCGATCTGCAACTATCCATCGTGCCCATGGTTTAAGACGGCACTGAGCATGTGTTAATACCAATACCCTGATTATATTCAATTACACCTGCTTTGTACAATGACCTCCGGACGCCCATTATAATTTGATGATCATTATGACTGGTTCTGACTCGCATCCAGCTGAGAAGCTTATTAGATATATATTTAGCCTTTCACATGGAACTGGCCGTCGTGGTCGTGATTGTATGGTAGTTGGATTGACAACTACCTATGCAATCAGTGCATATCACCACTGATATTGTGCGTTCGAATCTCGATCAGGGCGAGGTGTACACCATTATGTGATAAAGTTTGTCAGTGACTTGCGACAGGTCGGTAGTTTTCCCCGGGGACTCCGGTTTCCTCAACCAATATAACTGACCGCCACGATATAACTAAAATATTGTTGACAGTGGCGTTAAATACCATCACACAAATAAACAAACTTTTCACATGTTCTATGAAAGAAGCCAAAACCCATCATGTTGATCCGTTGTCAATAGCTCTGTTTGACCCTTTTGATCTTCTGAAACTATAGCAACTAGTTCAAGTCTATTCATACAAATCATACAGGAAATCTTACAAGGAGTCGATAGATAAAACATAATCGAAATTGGATTAAAATCAAAGAGCATCACAGGGTGCAGCACAATGCGACCACAACAGGTCGACAATGGACTCATATTGCATCAGTTTTACTGCAGTCAAGTTACATTCCAAATCCATAACTGATATAGGAAATTCACTTGAATACTACTTGAAGCCCTTTGTCACAACAAATTCAAAGAAAAATAAAGGAAATGGTGTTCATCTTCCTAAATACTGAAGCATTTTGAAATTTAGGAGACCTTTAGGGAACGGCCATTTAACTTAATATTCTGATTTTGGTGGAGGAAAAAAATCTGATTCAGAATTTTGTCATATAACCTAATGGATTCTGTAAAAAAAAATTGGCGCTGTGTGCGACAAAAAAAAAATTCAAAAAATATTCTAACTCTTGTGTTGTCCGAAAAAAAAATTCTGAACTAAACAAAAAACCATAACCCCCCCCCTTCAAATTAAATGGTCGGTCCCTAAACATGTTGATTTATAACTCTCTCCATTATTTTCCCAACCCAGCTTATAAGTGATATAGGTCTGTAATTAGACGGCAATGAAGAATCCCCCTTTTTAAATACTGCAATAACATGAGCTACTTTCTAGCTTGTCGGATATTTACTTTGTTGGAGATATTTGTTAAATATTGTTTGCAAAGGCAATGCTATTTTATTTGGACATAGTTTTAACATGTTAACTCAATCACGATAAAATATTGAATATGAGCCAGCTTATAATTAGGGACCGACCATTAAACTTGAAGGGGGTTATGGTTTTCTGTTTCGTTCAGAATTTTTTTTCGGACAACACGAGAGTTAGAATATTTATTTATTTCATCGCGCAAAGCGCGAAATATTTTTCCAGAAATTAACATTAGGTTATATGACAAAAATTCTGAAACAGATTATTTTTTTTTCCTCCACCAAAATCAGAATATTTTTTTTAGCAATATTGGGAATCAGAATATTTTTTTAGAAAAAAAACAAACCCCCCCCCCCCCTTCAAGTTAAATGGTCGTTCCCTTACTATCTTCAACAAGACAGCAAAAAATAAAACAATGAAAATGATGTTAATTTTTCAGCAATTCCATTGGATAAAGATAAAACGCAGTTATGAAGCATCACCAGGACCGTCTTAACAGCATTATACCCCACCCCGTGGCAAAGCAGTGCACTTCGGGCCCCGATCTGCAACTATCCATCGTGCCCATGGTTTAAGACGGCACTGAGCATGTGTTAATACCAATACCCTGATTATATTCAATTACACCTGCTTTGTACAATGACCTCCGGACGCCCATTATAATTTGATGATCATTATGACTGGTTCTGACTCGCATCCAGCTGAGAAGCTTATTAGATATATATTTAGCCTTTCACATGGAACTGGCCGTCGTGGTCGTGATTGTATGGTAGTTGGATTGACAACTACCTATGCAATCAGTGCATATCACCACTGATATTGTGCGTTCGAATCTCGATCAGGGCGAGGTGTACACCATTATGTGATAAAGTTTGTCAGTGACTTGCGACAGGTCGGTGGTTTTCCCCGGGGACTCCGGTTTCCTCAACCAATATAACTGACCGCCACGATATAACTAAAATATTGTTGACAGTGGCGTTAAATACCATCACACAAATAAACAAACTTTTCACATGTTCTATGAAAGAAGCCAAAACCCATCATGTTGATCCGTTGTCAATAGCTCTGTTTGACCCTTTTGATCTTCTGAAACTATAGCAACTAGTTCAAGTCTATTCATACAAATCATACAGGAAATCTTACAAGGAGTCGATAGATAAAACATAATCGAAATTGGATTAAAATCAAAGAGCATCACAGGGTGCAGCACAATGCGACCACAACAGGTCGACAATGGACTCATATTGCATCAGTTTTACTGCAGTCAAGTTACATTCCAAATCCATAACTGATATAGGAAATTCACTTGAATACTACTTGAAGCCCTTTGTCACAACAAATTCAAAGAAAAATAAAGGAAATGGTGTTCATCTTCCTAAATACTGAAGCATTTTGAAATTTAGGAGACCTTTAGGGAACGGCCATTTAACTTAATATTCTGATTTTGGTGGAGGAAAAAAATCTGATTCAGAATTTTTGTCATATAACCTAATGGATTCTGTAAAAAAAAATTGGCGCTGTGTGCGACAAAAAAAAAATTCTAACTCTTGTGTTGTCCGAAAAAAACAATTCGGAACGAAACAAAAAACCATAACCCCCCCCCCCCCCCCCCAGCCCTTGCAAGTTAAATGCTCGGTCCCTTAAAAGTCCCTTTTCTATATATATATATATATATATATACGTCTGAAAATTAAACCAAACAGTGTTAGAATTAGATTTTAGAGCTGTCAATTTTTTGTTCTTCCCTCGACGGGATTTGAACCCACACCATTGATACACTGCAGCACCATTCGCTTAGCCTTACGTCCAGCGCCCTAGACCACTCGACTACATCCACATATATATATATCTTTGCTTTAAACTCATAAATAATTCATAAAGGTGAACATGCAAACTATGCATTTAAATGGGATGAAAAATAAAAGAGGAGTTCCAATATGGCGTGCTGCTTTCGCTTTGAAGCAAAACTATTCTCTAAATAGCACAACATTAATAGTGTTAGAACATACGGGATGTCTTAACGCTGTTTTCAAGTGTATTTCACTATTTGATTGCGTAAACCAGCAATTAAAGTAATAAAAATAGAAAAAATAATAATGTTTTCTTTGAATCGTAATGGAATATTTGTCTTTACTATGTATACAAAGTCATAGTTTCTTAAATGGGGCAGTCCTCCACTTAAACGGCGTCTACGCTGTTCCGTTAACTTCGCAATATCTCCTTGAGAAAGTCCATGTAGCGTTGTTGTGTCATCGTCTGCTCTGTTTACAAAGAACATACAGGACCGTGGTGCATACAAACATAAAAATTCTAGATTTCTTGACATACAATTTGTTTCGGATAAAATACTTAAGACAACCATCTATCAACTTTGACTTTTGTAATTTATCGTCTTCCGGTGACATAGTTTACAAGGACCGCTGATGACATTGACACAAGCTTCGATACACAGATTCTGATTACCCCTTTGGTATCTCCGGTGATGTAGTTTACAAGGAACGCTGATGACATTGACACAAGCTTCGATTTACAGATTCTGATTATCCCTTTGGTATCTGTGGTGACGTAGTTTACAAGGAAAGCTGTTGACATTGACACAAGCTTCGATACACAGATTCTGATTACCCCTTTGGTATCTCCGGTGACGTAGCTTACAAGGAACGCTGATGACCTTGACACAAGATTTGATTTACACAGATTATGATTACCCCTTTGGTATCTCCGGTGACGTAGTGTACAAGGGACGCTGATGACCTTGACACAAGCTTCGATATACACAGATTCTGATTACCCCTTTGGTATCTCCGGTGACGTAGTTTACAAAGAACGCTGATGACCTTGACACAAGCCTTGATTTACAGATTCTGATCTTCAAACTTTTCTTACTGATTTATCTTACGATTATATGAGTATTTTGCATGTTAAAGTAGCTAAATACAAAATGCCATCAAATTGGAAAATATCAGAAATTTAATTACATCACCGTCTAGTTCTCAATGTAGGAAAACAAGTGTAAATATGAAAGTGTGTGGATTGTGTTATTACATTTCAATTACTGACTTCAACTTCAAAATATTAGTAAGATTTTTCCTACTAGAATCGCAATAATTCACAGAAGACAGAGTTTGTATAACGTTTTAACATGAGTAACATTATTTTCGCTTAATTTAGTCATTACTGTTTCTGTAATTCATCGTAAAATGCGAAATTTTTATTCTGGGAGGTTTATCGGAACAGCCAAATTCTTGCGTATCCAAAAGGTCGTGCATTGATTTGCAAACATTTTAAATTGTAATACTATGATATATGGTAACTATATTCTGGGAGTAAAACGAGATTTTCACATGGGGAAAACATTTGCATGACCGACCACATCATTTCACAAAGAGGGAAGGTTTGGTCCCATAGAACAAAATGCACAAATATTCAAGTCAGTGCAGTTGTACATCAAACAAACGAAACGTTTTACCCCACAGTGATCACACTTCATATATTGAATTTAACTATTTTCTTTTGTGAACATTTTTCTCCATTGTTGATTTCTCCCCACGAATATGACAATTCTGTATTATTACTTAAAGATATAACTCAATATATTATATAATTTCAATTTTTTTTCCCTCAATGTTGTTATAAAATGTAATTGTTATTTATACATTATTACTTGCTGGTGCATGGAATATATAATTGTATGTAAATATGTGGAGAGGACCTTTGTAAGTTGGAATAACTTGTGTCCGATCTAATGGTATATAGTTAACAATAACATAAGTTTAATCTTAATCTTATAGAACTAGTTTAAACCGCCACCTTTTCTGGAAATTCCTCCACCATTCCAGGAATGTGGGCAGTCATGTGTTTGAGTGCTAGGAGTAGCTGGTGGCTATAAGAGCCAAAATCAGCCACATCGCAGATATCGATAAAATGTTCTCCAAAATATGTTCCCGATATATGCTTCTCAGGAATAAATGCATTTTGTCCATTTGTGCATTTATCCCCTCACAGCGGACCAACAAAATTCGGTAATGAAAAGCAATAAAATGAAAACAAAAGATACTACACTTCACTTCAATGATAGCTGACGAGTAGATTTCAATAGTAGCATATCATCTTTATCAGGAATGTCAACAGAGGGTAGAAAAGGCAATCTCTTTTTCTCAGCGTCTTCTGCAAGTTCGGTATATTTAAAAGCCATTTTAATGTTATTTGTCATGAGGTGTAACGATGCCAACTTGTAGTATGCATTTGGATACTGTTTGTCACAAACAGGGGCTTGATCTACAAATTGCAAGAATAACTGTATCGCCTTTTCAGGATTAGTCTCCATATGCGTATACGCTATGCCGTAGAGTGCGCTGTGGTTTGTTGTATCAAGACTATAACTCTTCTGAAATGCATCCAGCGCTCTTTCCGGTTGATGCGATGAGGCATACCGGGAACCTAGAAGATAAAAGACATCGATAAGAATTCTTCGATTGATCGATTTACTGTCCGATTTCAATGTTGATTGAAGTTTGTGGGCAAACTTTTCTGCTTTTCTAATCCAAAGTTTATCGAATTCGTAATTAGACAACTTGGTTTTCTCCACTTCTAAGCCCTGTCTTCGCCATAGCAGTATAACTTTTACGTATTTAGCGGCTGCGTCGTCTGGTCTTAACTTCCGGTATTGATTAACAAGTTTACCGGTATTGTCGGGAGGGCTGAAACGTCCAAACAGACTATTTTCAAACATATGACCATTAGCTATACATTCAAACGCCGGTTGGAGATAATCACAGTCGTTTTCATCTTCCACTTCCTCTTTTTTATAATGTAGTATCAATTCCGATCCTTTTGATAAATTAATAAATGCTTGCAAGTGGCATTGAGCGGTTGGAGAATTAGGGTAGGTAGCAAAAATTATCGGGTTTAGATTCCTCCTTTCCTCAATATTAAATACTCTACTGGAATCTGCAGCTTGCTTGATACTTTCCTCCGTGGACTTTTTGAAATAAGACATGATGGACGCCATGTCTGGTCGGAATGGTTGACTCATTTTTGTATGTTCTCTTTTGATATATGTTTTTTAAAGTTTCTAATTGATTTAATTCCGCTGCTGTAAATTTATTCCTAGAATAAAAACAAAACTAATATTGTGCATAGAAAATGAAAATAAGTCATACGTATGTCATTTAAGAAATATGTTCAATTTTTGAACAGGTAATAAGATATACCATGGCTTAGGGCAATTTACGCTTAATAAACCGCGAAGCTGTTTATTGAAAACGTAAGCTGTTCCAAACCAGTTCATACAAGGATTGTTCAAAAGTTGAACATATTCCTTATAATTCAATTTTCACAGCAAAATTTCATAATTCCTCGATTTTAATTACGATTATTTCATGAGACTATCTGAAATTGTCGTTGGCGAATGAATGTGTTGGCGACGTCACAATACCAACCCAGGTTAATAAGCATAACCAATGTTGTTCCAGGCGGATCAGCCAATCAGATTGCTGTATTCACATCAAATTTAATTATATTGTAATAAGAACGTACATCAAATATTTAGTGTGTACGACACTGGAATAACATACATCAAGTGTAGTCAAGGTCAACAGATTATAGAGTGAGCGATTGTTGCTTAACGCCAATTCAGCCAATTTCCATTTTATCATGGCGAGAATAAGTTAATTTCAATGAGATGATGATGAAGTCCGCTTTGTACTAAACAACACGCTTATTTGGATTTTTATAGTGCTAGCTCACTGAAACAACAGTCCACGGATATGCATGTCGCTTTACTGGGACACATTTATCCTGATTCTAGAATGGTTAAAAGTCTTCATGAGACCGAATAATCATAACACTGCGTATGATATTCGATGTCATAAAACAATTGTCAACCTTGTAAGTGTGTGATATGACGGATTGTCTCCCCTTGAAAGTTTATGCCACCCTCGGGTGACATAATCTTTCTCTGGGAGACGAGCCGTCATATCACACTCTTACAAGGTTGATGTATGTAAATAATAACAAGTTTGTTACAAATAAAGCATACAAAAATGAGAACACAATTTTAAGTTTTTACTAAATTACAATATTGCTTGCAAACAAAATTATTCAGAGCCCTTGTCCTCGCTTAAAACTCAGAATTTACTTTCGTGTTATCTTTGGGGCTACCCTTAGTTAAATGTTATTTTTCTCAAACTCTACCGATACCATATTGCTATAGAAATTATAAATAAATAAAAATAATAGTAAAAATACACTATAAATTATCAAGGTAAGATATGATTCACTGGAACACGGCGACTTCATCTGTCTGGAAGCACACAAGTCATAAGATGTAAAAATATGGAATTTCAAACCACCACCCCCCTCCTACCTACAAATTATACAACAATTTCCTACCTGCTGAGTAAATCTACATTTTAAACCTCTGGTATAACCAATTTGTTAATTACTTTCACTTCCCCTACAAGATCCTATGGCCTAACAAAATAGATGAATTAGATGAAACGAGCGATATTATTGGTAGAAACCTTCACATTGGAAGCGGTTGGTTACGTTTCTCTATAAAGCCTCGAGAATGTCATGAAAAGAACAAATCGAGGGGTTAGTGCCATACTGTCGTATCTTGATATTTCATCTTTTTGAAGAATTACGAAAAATAATCTTATGACTACGTTTTATAATGTAGTGTTACCAAAATGATTAAACAACAATATTAGGAAAAAACTGGTGAAACGCGTCACTGTAATCGGGCGGCTGTATCGAGAAACAGATACGGTGTTGAAAAAACTGTTGATACTCATAAAATATTGATAAATGCTATTAAATTTTATGTTTGTCTTCAAGAAATATGATAGACAAAACAATGTGTGAAGTTTTATGACGAAATATCTCCGATTTCTATGTAAATTTACGAGTTGAAGTGGAGGAACACCCACAGGTATTTTTATCTTGGACAGGAATAATGAGCGGCCTGATTGGATGACTGATTTAAAACACACTGACTCCACATGGTAAAAAGTTGTATGTAAAAGAAATCTATGTTATATTTATTCATTTGTTTGATCATTGATTTAAACAAGAAAAAAGAGAAAAAAAGGAGAGGGTGAATTTTATTTGTGAATTTTACAATTAAATAAATATTATGTTTCGACAGTTTAAAGAGAAAAATAAAAATTTGTTGCGACTAAAGCTTAAATCAGCGTTAAAAGTTGTACAAATATCAGTGGTTTTGTAAATGAGATTTATTTTAAATAGAAAATCTGAATTTATTATTTATTAATTTATTATTAATGATACAATTTTATATCCCTTGGGAGGGGGAAGGGGGCTATGATGAAAATTGGAAATAAAAACAATTTCCTACCTGCTGAGTAAATCTACATTTTAAACCTCTGGTATAACCAATTTGTTAATTACTTTCACTTCCCCTACAAGATCCTATGGCCTAACAAAATAGATGAATTAGATGAAACGAGCGATATTATTGGTAGAAACCTTCACATTGGAAGCGGTTGGTTACGTTTCTCTATAAAGCCTCGAGAATGTCATGAAAAGAACAAATCGAGGGGTTAGTGCCATACTGTCGTATCTTGATATTTCATCTTTTTGAAGAATTACGAAAAATAATCTTATGACTACGTTTTATAATGTAGTGTTACCAAAATGATTAAACAACAATATTAGGAAAAAACTGGTGAAACGCGTCACAATTAAATAAATATTATGTTTCGACAGTTTAAAGAGAAAAATAAAAATTTGTTGCGACTAAAGCTTAAATCAGCGTTAAAAGTTGTACAAATATCAGTGGTTTTGTAAATGAGATTTATTTTAAATAGAAAATCTGAATTTATTATTTATTAATTTATTATTAATGATACAATTTTATATCCCTTGGGAGGGGGAAGGGGGCTATGATGAAAATTGGAAATAAAAACACAGGACCGAACATTAAGCAAAACTAATAATCCAGGATTAGTTTTTTATTAAGAAAAATCCAGGACCCCTGTGTCCATGATTTTTTTTTTTTTCAAAGTTAATAATATGAAATATTGACATCCACACTTGCCTTTTGGACAGCACATTTCTGTGTCCACACTTGTTTTATAGGCAAATAAAACAATAAATGTTATGATTATATATGCAATTTACTTCTAATAATCAGCATATTGATTTAATAACACTTTTTATCTATGCACTAAGTAGACATGCGATATTTACATTGATAATTTCTAGATGTTAATACCATACTACAGTATACGCTGATAAGACTGTCTGCTGATTTGTTTATCTAAAAGATTAAACAAGTGTGTGCAAGGCAATTTGATAACATTTTAGGATTGACTTTTCTGGCTCCCTAACATTAATATGAATAATGTTTCTTTCATCAACCAAATAAAAGCAAAAATACATTATGACAGCAAATGAAAAATTAATTTGAAATATCTTTTTATTATAACCGAATTGTAGTATTCATCAGTTAAAACATTCTACTAAAGTAAACATTGATTTTTTTAAAACCAACATAAGAATGCCAAAATATTTCAGGATAACTTCCAATGAATTTAAAAGCAATTAAAATCAACTATATAAGTTAAAACATCAATACTGTAATCATATATCACAGTAAAATTACATTTCAACCACAATAACTATTAGATGTATGTCTGTATCAGGGGCGTAGCTAGAGCAAGTCGAAGTATGCGCATAATTTCGGCGAGGGGTCATCAGTACATTGACTACAAATTAAACCCTCAATAAATACTCACTAAAAGCCATTAGTAGTTTTTCTACTAATTAAACTCTCAAATAAATACTCACAAGATGCTATGAGTATACATTGTCCACAAATAAAACCCTCAATAAATACTCTAGAAAGTCATCAGTTCATTGACTACAAATTAAACCCCCAATAAATACTCACAAAATGTCATCAGTACATTGTCTACAAATGACAGCCTCATTAAGTACTCACAAAAAGTCATTAATGTAAAACCCTCAAAAAACAATCAAGAAACTCAACAACTACACCTAACAAATTGTTGCTCATTATAATTAGAAGCTGCAACACGTAATCTTTCAATTACAAGGAGCGGGTTATACTAAACAGAGTCGACTAGAGTCGATTAGGGTAGACTAGAGTCAACTACTGAAATAACGCAAAATAAACATGTAAAAGTATTACATTACTTTGTAGATGATATTAAATGACTTAAATGATATTTATAAGTTAATTTTATTGATGTTTTAGTTCTCGCGGAGTGAAAATAATCAAGAAAGATCGGCGCGATTTACTTCCGGTTTACCAAAAAAAGACAGGTAACTTTTATAGCTCTTTTCGACTGAGATATGAAATATCATGTTTGTCAATAACTCATAGGTGGTATTTGAGTATTAAATCATATTTTTAAAGCACATGCATGTTGAAATTTAAGTCAGATTCATGTTTGTCAAAGCAAAATAAAAGCGCTTCTCAATCTAAAATCAATATCGGTCTAGGACATGAAAATGCTTGACGTATCTGAAGTTCACTAAAATGAACGTACGAGATAATGATACATACATAAGATACAAAATCAATGTACAGGATTTTTTTTAAAGCCAATTATGAAACGCTGACAAGTTTTACACATGCACAATTTTTTTATCCTTATTAATCGTATTTCATACATTTTGTTCATGAACTTTTGTTTTGATTTGACCCTTTTAATCTTTAAATAAAGGTCAATATGTATTTTATCATGTCTTGTATATTTAACCTCGGCTGTATATTGATTGAATTAATGGTATGATATGACTTGGATATTTTATGGCAGGCATAATGTGACACTTGAATAAACAAATTAATCACTGCAATACTGTTGTATGAATTTTATTTTATATAAGGGCATTAAGAAAGGATCTAGGATATAATTTTTAAAAATATGGGAAAAAATGCTCATGTTAGACTATCATTCTCTACAGTGTTCGTAATTTTGAGATATAGTTTTTATTGGAAATAACATTGATTGATTGATTGATTGAGAATATGATGCCAATGGTAGAAGCTATTTGATAAATTAAACATTGAAGCAGAATCATTTCATAAATTAAAGTGTATTTAAAAAAGGACTGTACATAATGTTAGAGCCCCCACGCCACGTCAACGCCGTGAGCAATATGGGGGTAGACCCTCCCTTTCCCTTAATTGAAAAAAATAAATGTTTTGTTCTTTAGCTTTATCGAAGAAATTAAGTTCAATACATGGGGACTTTTTAACCTACCAAGATGTCCTGCACGTGGCCCGGGACCTCTTAGGTAGTCCGCAATCATTTCTATTTAGTTATAGCCACTTAGACATCCTGCACGAGGCTCGGGACATCAATTATGGTCCGCGATTATAAAGTTTATTTTAAAACAGGAATGAAAAAAGTAATAGTAAAAAGTTTATTTATTAAGATCATTCTTTTTTATACTAACACCTCACAATAAATTAATATTAATTATAAAGTTAATAATTTATTAGGAGAAAACAGTAGTCTTTAAAACTTTCAGCTTAATCCATGCACATCCGTCAGGCGCAATTGCAGATTTAAGCATGGCCATCTGCAAATCAGTATACAGAATGATACTAGAAGGCTTAGATGAACAAGTCGTGATGACTTCCCTAATAAAGGGACTGTTTTGAAACATGTTCAGGACAGAAACAACGTCATCAGCCACATTCAAACGGTGTGTGCTCTCGGGCCGGTCTTTCTTATGCTGATTATATCTAGCATTTTGAGCAACACGGTTTGATATAATGTCATCAGGTAGTAGCCGTATTAATGTTTCTCCTGATCTCCCCTAATTTTACAGGATTTAATCACTTTTTTTATCATTCCTTTATAAAAATAAACTTTTTTAATCGCGGACCATAATTGATGTCCCGAGCCTCGTGCAGGATGTCTAAGTGGTTATAACTTTCAATATAGGGAAAGGGAGGCCCACCCCTACATTGCTCAATGCCTTGCCGTACCATAAATTCAATCAATATCCAGCAGAGGTTAAATAAACAAGACACGATAAAATACATATTGTCCTTTATTTAAAGATTAAAATAGTCAAATCAAAACAAAAGTTCATGAAAAAAATGTATAAAACACGATTAATAAGGGGGAAAAATTGTGCATGTGTAAAACTAGCTGCGGAACCGTAGCCCTTATGGTCCTTTGCCAGTTTTCTGATATTTGCAGACCACAGGGCTACGGATTTCACCATATCAAAAACTTTCGAAACTGCGCGGTGGAAATCTTGCGCCGCAAAACATGTGTTCGGTTTGTTTACATGAAAAACTTGAAAATGTTGAATGAGAGTTCACCTCAATTGGAATAACTAGAGAAGAAAATAACATTTCTGGTTAATATTTGTAAAATATTTCACTCTAGGTTGACTAAAATATTTTATTTCAGATAAAAATTCGCCGTGCAAAACCTCCGGTGAAACGTAAACAAACTGAACACGTGTTTTTCTCTTAGAGTGATCTCTCAAAAGACACGTGACCTCAAAGCGAGAATACCACAATGACAAGATGGCGGAACGAAGTAGGCGAGATCAGTTAATATCGAGACATTTGTTATGATAATGAGCTGGGAATGAATATTAACAGGTAAGTAAGAATAGAAGAATGTAGATAAATATTTAACGAAACGAAATATATATGTTTGATCGTTCTCGCACCCGATTTCATGACAAAAATGTGCAAAAAAGCGGAGCATGATTTTCACCGCGCAGTTTCAAAAGTTTTTGATAGGGTGAAATGCGTAGCCCTATGGTCCACAAATATAAGAAAACTGGCCAAGGACCATAAGGGCTACGGTTCCGCAGCTAGTGTAAAACTTGTCAGTCTTTCATAATTAAAATACTTGGTTTTAGAAAAAATCCCATGCATATACATTGATTTTGTATCTTATTTTTGTATGTATCATCATCTCATGTGTTCATTTAGTGAACTTCAGATACGTCAAGCATTTTCATGTCCTAGACCGATATTGATTTTAAATGTATAAGCACTTTTATTTTGCTTTGACAAGCATAAATCTGACCTAAATTTCAACATGCATGTGCTTTAAAAATATGATTTAATACTCAAATACCACTTATGAGTTATTTGGCAAAAATAATATTTCATATCTCAGTCGAAAAGAACTATACAAGTTACTTGTCTCTATTTTGGTAAACCGGAAGTAAATAGCGCCGATCTTTCTTGTATATTTTCACTCCGTGAGAACTAAAACATCAATAAAATTAACTTATAAATATCATTTAAGTCATCAATATCATCTACAAAGTAATGCAATACTTTTACATGTTTATTTTGCGTTATTTCAGTAGTTGACTCTAGTCTACCCTAATCGACTCTAGTCGACTCTGTTTAGTATCACCGCAAGGAGCGCGGCATTATGCATACACTAGTCACTCATTTCCCCCCCTGCACAACTAGAGCAAACCGCTTTTAGAGGTGTTGCATCCCGCAGCGGAGAAGCCAGATTCTCTTCATATACTCCTTGGGTTCCATAAAGGAGTAGCCGTGTAATGTTATATACACAAAATGCATGGCATGTAGGTAAGTAATAATACATCTTAATACATGTACGTTGTGATATCATCTTTGGGGTAATGTGCTAATTTGTATTTTGAACTTGCTAAAAGAAAAATCCCTGTTTTATAAAATGCATGCCAAGCTTTGCTACATGTTCAAGTCTTTCTTCTGAGAATCTCGAGCTCGAATCTTGTGGTTTCCCTCTCCAAACCCATGAACAGAAGAACCATTTGATATAGCAAAGAAATAATACTTCCGGTGAATAAGAAACAACCAAATATCCAAATATTTCTATCTTTTGACATGCATACTCTCAACCGTGAATTATGATCTTCTAGTCGTGATAATTATCATTATCAGTGTAAGCTAAAGCATGATTTAAACAGAAAGATTAAACAGTGATAGTCAATAATGCTACAAATATCAACAAAACGAACACGTACCTCTCACCTCAAATCACTGAACACATAAAAGACCAATAATACGTTTAACAATATGATATATACTTACTTCTGTTTTTAGGATGTCCACCTCTCATCTCAAATCACTGAACACATAAAAGACCAATAATACGTTTTACAATATGATATATACTTACTTCTGTTTGTAGGATATTCACCTGTCACCTCAAATCACTGAACACAAAACAGACCAATAATACGTTTTACAATATGATATATACTTGCTTCTGTTTGTAGGATGTTCACCTCTCATCTCAAATCACTGAACACATAAAAGACCAATAATACGTTTTACAATTTGATATATACTTACTTCTGTTTTTAGGATGTTTACCTCTCACCTCAAATCACTGAACACATAAAAGACCAATAATACGTTTTACAATATGATATATACTTACTTCTGTTTGTAGGATGTTCACCTCTCACCTCAAATCACTGAACACATAAAAGACCAATAATACGTTTTACAATATGATATATACTTACTTTTCAAGTTAGGTTGGTCATTAGTAGCTCCTGCTATCAGCAACTGGTCGTATTGTTGTGATCAAAAGCTTCAGATGCCATGTGATTAGATGTACATTTTGATGACCATGTTAATACGATTGAATGTTAACATTGTTCGATAAAATACGAGATAACAGCATACAGTATAATGTCCTTATATTAACTATATTTATCACTCAATATTTGGAGTGTACGTGCATTTGATCTTATTGGTCTGATTTAACACAAAGCTCACATTTGTTTTTTGGGTTTCATTGCTCGACTCAATTTTCTTTATTACTTCACCTGAAAAATAAATTTTAAAGGAATTGTGATTTGGGGAATTGTTTTTCACAAATGAAGTTTTTTCCTCACCTCTTTTTGCACTCGAAAATGTAATTATTGAAAATTTCGTTATTAAAAATGACTGAAATATAATAAATTGATCAGAGCATATTAATTATTCTCAATCTAATTAAAATTAGATGTCAGTTGTATATTTTTTTTTCGTCGGCGAGAGACAGATGTTTGTTGTAACTTATCACCTTTTTTTACTTGGCGAACCACTGGTGCATCGTCAAAGGGAAAAAGACACAAGAAACATCTAATGTTAATTTGATTGGTTTATTTATATGTATTTAAACTGAGAGATGTAAATACCACAAAAAAACTGCAATACGAAATGCATGGTACGTCCAGGTTAATATAGATTTCCCCCCAAATATTTAGTAAAAAATTAGAAGACAAAAATATAAGTATTTGTCCGCTAAACGTTGGCACACACAATTTGTTGCAATGAGATAAGTGAATAAATAAGTAGATTATATAATCTAGCTTATCATATGTTATCTTGTTTTATGTATTATTACTACGAAGTTTTCAGTTGTCAACTTTTTCCAAAAGGATTTCTTTAAAAGAGAATTATGAAATTTTACCTGAACAGGAAATTAAACTGGACGGCTTTAAAGGGTATGTTTATTTAAAGCGGGAAAATATTTAAAAACAAAATAACGGGTTAGAAATACAATTTTATTAATTATATTTGCATGTCATGTGTAAAAGTGAATGGTGTAATGGTTACAGAGCAAAAGATTATATATAATATATATATGTAAGACTAATATTGGTAGTTGCTGCTTTTCAACCCGGCATCGGTGGTTTTAAAGAGAAAGAGTAAATACTGTTTGCCCCTAGTCCGGGTGTGTCCGAATGTATCAATATATGATAATCAGTGTGGACTGTTCTTTCAGTGAGCTAGCTAGCACTACGAAAACAAACACAAATAGCAAACAAGATATGCTTATAATCTAACGATTATGAAGTCTTATGTCTCCCAAACCGGCCACTGGCAACAGGTTTAAAAAATAAATCAAAAGCTACCTTTGAAATCGAACAATGTTGAATGTTTGCGGTATTGTGGTGGCCAATTTGAAAATGGAGACCGGTAGAAATTTTTCAATGTCGGAAATCAATTCAGGTCATCATAATCTACCTACATATGCAATTTCGTTGAAATCGAACAATGTTAAATTCCTGCGGTATTGTGGCGGCAATTTTGAAAATGGCGACCGCTACAAATTTTTCGATGACAGGAATCAATTCGGGACATCATAATCTACCTACATATGAAATGTCGTTGAAATCGGACAATGTTGAATTTGTGCAGTATTGTGGCGGCCATTTTGAAAATGGCGACCGGTAGAAATTTTTCAATGTCTGCAATCACTCCGGGACATCATTATCTACCCACATATAAAATTTTGATGATATCGGACAATGTTTAAATTTTGCTGCCATTTTGAAAATGGTGACCGCTAGAAATTGTTCAATGTCGGGAATAAATTCGGGACATTATAATCTACCCACATATGAAATGTCGATGAAATCGGACAATGTTGAATTTGTGCGGTATTGTGGCGGCCATTTTGAAAATGGCGACCGCTAGAAATTGTTCAATGTCGGGAATTAATTCGGGACATCATAATCTACCCACATATGAAATGTCGTTGAAATCGGACAATATTGAATTTGTGCGGTATCTTGGTGGCCATTTTGAAAATGGCGACCGCGAGACATTTTTCAATGTCGGGAATTAATTCAGGTCATCATAATCTACCTACATATGAAATTTTGTTGAAATCGAACAATGGTGAATTTCTGCGGTATTGTGGCGGCAATTTTGAAAATGGCGACCGCTACAAATTTTTCGATGGCAGGAATCAATTCGGGACATCATAATCTACCTACATATGAAATGTCGTTGAAATCGGACAATGTTGAATTTGTGCAGTATTGTGGTGGCCATTTTGAAAATGGCGACCGGTAGAAATTTTTCAATGTCTGGAATCAATTCGGGACATCATTATCTACCCACATATCAAATTTTGATGATATCGGACAATGTTTAAATTTTGCTGCCATTTTGAAAATGGTGACCGCTAGAAATTGTTCAATGTCGGGAATAAATTCGGGACATTATAATCTACCCACATATGAAATGTCGATGAAATCGGACAATGTTAAATTTGTGCGATATTGTGGCGGCCATTTTGAAAATGGCGACCGCTAGAAATTGTTCAATGTCGGGAATTAATTCGGGACATCATAATCTACCCACATATGAAATGTCGTTGAAATCGGACAATATTGAATTTGTGCGGTATCTTGGTGGCCATTTTGAAAATGGCGACCGCTAGACATTTTTCAATGTCGGGAATCTATTCGGGACATCATAATCTACCCACATATGAAATGTCGTTGAAATCGGACAATGTTGAATTTGTTCGGTAGTGTGGCGGCCATTTTGAAAATGGTGATCGCTAGAAATTTTTCATTGTCAGGAATAAATTCGGGACATCATAATCTACCGACATATCAAACTTAGATGATATCGGACAATGTTGAATTTTTGCGGTATTGTGGCGGGCATTTGGAAAATGGCGATCGGTAGAAATTTTTCAATGATATCGTACAATGTTGAATTTTTACCGCCCAGTTTTTATACCGTGTTTTGGCAGCCATTTTGAAAATGGCAAACATCTCCAAAATTTTGAAAACGCAGAATTGCCTCTCTAATGATGACCTATCACTATGTCAAATGTTATGTCTCTATCATTATCCATTTAGAAGTTATCAACATTAATGTACGAAATTTCAACTTTCCC
This sequence comes from Bathymodiolus brooksi, assembly GCA_963680875.1. Lineage (NCBI taxonomy): Eukaryota > Metazoa > Mollusca > Bivalvia > Mytilida > Modiolidae > Bathymodiolus > Bathymodiolus brooksi. The sequence continues at coordinate 52,283,839 of OY804583.1, read as the reverse complement.
ATAGGATTCTATAGTATCCCCCACCCCCTTTGAACCCCTCAAAATATGACTTTAACCCCCTTTACCACAAAGCTGAAAACTGTATGACCAACTAGAAACATATATCTATAACTCCACTAAGTTTCATGAAATTCTGTCCAGTAGTTCCTGAGATCTGCCGTGGACAAGTTCATGTGCCAAAGAAAGAAAGGAGAAAGAGAATAATAATAATAATAATAATAATAATAATAATAATAATAATAATAATAAGAAACGGAGCAAAAACAATAAGTTGTTTGGGAGACTTAATAATAAGACATCATACCTACCAAATAACTGGGGGTAAAAATTAACCGAACATCGTTTTTATGCAGAAATCGAAAATGACATCACAGCACGTAACTAAGAACATAAATACATATGATAGGACAAAATGTTGGATAGAAAGCTTGGCTGGAATTTTTAATCTAGCACATTTCATTGAACGATCAAGTACACACGGTTCTCTCTACTGAAATTTCTAAAGCTTATGTTTAATATTCTAGAGTTCAATTCGAACGCATTTTATTTATTATTTAATAAGAATAAGGAGAGACAGGTAAGCACAAGAAATTGAGAGTATATGTTGATTCAATAATATGCGAACATAAAGCACAGTTTTTCCCGCATGCCTTACATCCGTTTTCCTTGCCATAAAATTGTAAATTATGTTTGCAGTGTACCAGTATATCTTTAATATTTTTATCTCGTTTATATGACACTATAGGCGGTTCATCAAAAATCATTTTCATTTTTTCAGAATTATATAAAATTTTCATATTTTTTTTGAGAATTTCATGGATATTTGGCAAGGCTTTTGAATAGGTTATTACCAGCGGCACACGATTATTTAGTTTTTTAGTATTATATTGTAGTAAGTTTTCTCTATCAAGATTGTCCACTTTTTTCAGTTGTTTTTTCACCATGTCAATTGTATATCCTCTTTTACGTAACTGTGTTTTAATTTCTGTCCGGCGAACACTGTAGTCCTCATCTTCAGAGCAAATTCGTTTTGCTCTGATTCCTAGACCGTATGGAATTGCGGTCTTTACCGAGTTTGGATGACTTGATGTTACATGCAAGTACATGTGTTTGTCAGTGTCCTTTGAAAAGAGATCAGTTTGGATAAATCCGTCTTTTATTTTAATATTGACATCTAAAAATTCAATTTGCTGTGAAGAAAAACGTAACTCAGTTTTAATGCGCGGATGAAGTGAATTTGCCAATTTTTGAAATTCTTGAAGTTTTTCTAATCCATGTTCCCACAAGCCCCATACATCATCAACATATCTCCAGTAATGCGTAGGTAAGCGGTCACAAAGCTGACAAGGTCTTTCTTTTTGGCTGCTGATATCTGCTGTCTCGATGTGTATTTCTTTGTCAGTTCTTGTGGTTCGCCAAATCAATCCAAGTAATGTCCTCTTCGAACCACTCTGACAATTCTTGTGCTGCAAAAAAAACCAACATAATTTTTCGCATTTTCAACTATGTGATCACATAATGATCTTCGTAATTCTTGAACCGTGAGCAGGGAATGAATGTGTGGTAATGCTGACTGGAAGAAACAGTTCCCATCTACAGGAACACATTTTCTAACTAATCCATTGATGAAGAGAAGATCATCAAGTTTCTTTCCATGATGTGTGGTGACATAATTGTTGAAAGTGGCCTCCTGAACATTGATTTCTTTTGTCTTTTCCATGTGCATGTCCTCAGTCTGATCAATCGTTGGCCCTAAATTGTCATTTTGAATCTCTACTTGGTTCATCCTTGAGTTATCATTTTTAGGTAGTGAATTATCACTATTAAGCTTCTGTTTTTACTTTCACTTTTCCTCTTTCTCTTTTTCAACCTTGATGTGGCTGGTTTCTTATAAAATTCGGTTTTAATTGAATTGTCAGACGATTGCAATGGCAGGTTCGAGTCACTAGAATGATAATCATCTCTGCAAGGTATGTACGAGTCCCCGCTGTCATAAACAGACTCTATTTCGCTATAACTCTCATCTTTTTGTCGTTTTATATCATTTTTAACTCTTTTAATGTTATTTTATCATCACTACTACTAAAGTCAGACTCAATAGCAGAGTGACGTTTGTGTCAGGTGTTGTTTTATTCTGTTTCTTTCTGTATTTTTTCTTCTTTTTCTGTCTTGGAGTAACCTTTAAGGTCTTTGGCGACCCATTGGAATCAGTTGATGAAATATCTTCTTTATAGGTACGAACAGCTGAATTGTCCTGAATTAATATTTGGTCTTGTGAATTCTTATTACCCGGGGTTTCATTCATATCAACCATAGGTGTGTCATTGGTAATCGGTTTATGAGCCATAGGTGTGTCATTGGCAACTGGTTCATCAGCAATAGGTGTGTCATTGGTACCTGGTTATCAGCCGTAGATGCGTCATTGGTACCTGGTTCATCAACCATAGGTGTGTTATTGGTACGTGGTTCATCAGCCATAGGTGTGAATTTGGTAACTGCTTCATCAGTGGTAGGTGTGTCTTTGGTATCGGCTTCATCAGTGGTAGGTGTGTCATTCGTACCTGCTTCATCAGTGGTAGGTGTGTGATTGATACCTGGTTCATCAGTGGTAGGTGTGTCAATCGTACCTGGTTCACCAACCATAGGTGTGTCATTGGTACCTGGTTCATCAACCGTAGGTGTGTCATTATTACCTGGTTGATCAGTGGTAGGTGTGTCATTCGTACCTGATTCATCAGTGGTAGGTGTGTCATTGATACCTGGTTCATCAACCATAGGTGTGTCAATGGTACCTGGTTCATTAGCCATAGCTGTGTCATTGGTACCTTCTTCATCAGTTATAGGTGTGTCATTGTTACCTGGTCCATCAACCGTGGGTGTGGCATTGGTACATTGTGTATCATTACTACCTACTTGTTGCCTGTTTGTTAATGAGGAACCATCTTCTGTATCTCCTTCGACTGCATTAGAACCATTCTCTTGGGTATCACGTACCATAGCTGCAATTGTCGTCCATTCCTCGTCTGAAGACCAACTAGAATCCGACATTTTATTACCTGAAGCAAATGAATATGAAGCTTATTATTTTGATTAGCTAAAAGAATTGGCCAAATATAGGATTACCTCTCATATCCTATTGCTAAACAAGTAAACTCATTCCAAATTATAACCCTGACAACAAACTTTGACACCTAAGTTTTATAGCCTCCCCTTTCAGATATTGGACCACAACCATAGTCCGTCATGCATATTTTCAGGTTGTATGCTACATTTTTTTACATCTAATTCCATTGAGGGGTTTAGGAGGAAATCTTCTTTTCAAATAATTTGATCATTAAAAAGTGATAATCTTTTCTATCTGGTAAAATAGAGTTCTTGTGATCAAATAAAAACTGATACTTACCAATAGAAAACTGTAATTAATTAGTACTCTAGATGTTTTCATCACATTCACCATAACCAGCCTCTACTGAAAATATGGAAATAAATAACAATTAAAAGGCCATGCATTTTAAACAAAATGTCAATAATTTTAGCGAAGGTATGTACAAACGTCATACGTGAGATAATAATAATTCAAGATTTTTGGCACAAACATGTACAATCGGTCTAAAAAAAATTATGAAGACTTAATACATATATTAAATTAAGTAAATTGATGTATAGTATCAAAGTATAGCAAGTGAATATCTAATTCTTACCTTTTAATCCATTGTTGTCTCAACTTTTTATTGCAGATACTACATTTCTTCCTGTTAATACACCTTTTAAAGAAAATAGTTCCTTTCGCTTTGTTGTATTGTAACAAATACTGAATGGAATGGAATAATTAAAATTGACAATTGAAAATAAATATATGAGGATTATTTTGAGCCCAAATTTGATGCATTTAGCTGTATTTTAATACCACTATGGAGGATTTCATGCATGACCTATAAATATTGAATTTCCCGGGGATGACCGAGCTATTTTTAGAGTAGGTGTTTTCCATAGCATGGCAATTCACTGCAAGACTTTAAATATCCCCTGATATTTTCACAGAACGTAGAGGAATCATGTACGTTTCAGAAAATATATGGTCTTAGAAAGGTTAAACTTAAGGTAAAATAGCCAGGCAGGCTCGAAAAAACACAAAGGTTAAAGAAATTAATTATAGGTTTCACACCTAAATGTAACACCAGCTCTAGAATGCATCAACTTTATTTACTCTCTCCTGCCTCTACATGATAAATAACATCTGCAACGCGTTATCTGATATTGAGATAAGATGGCTAAACTTACTGGATAATTAGATTACTTTTCTGCAGTGCCAAAATATTTTATCTTTAATTAAGCTGTTTTGGCACTATTTTCTAAATAAAAAAATATGATATCATAAATGCAAAGTATATTATCTTCACATAGATTGTTACAGCAATGAATCTTGTAATTAAAAAAATATACCTGGCATGCAATTATAGATTATCCAATATTACTGTTGTTTGGCATTTCAAGAAGACATATATAATATGATAATACTTTTGGGTTCTAGTCAATTTAAAATTAATGCATTATCCTTTTGCCCTGAAATTTACAGACATAACTAAATGCTAACTTATCAACATTTTAGTGCAAAAAAATGAAATTAGCAAAATTTTCAGATACGACCTTTTGGCTCTAACCCCTCGAAATGATGCTTCACAATATTGATTATAATATTGAAGTATTTCATACGCACACTTTAAAATCCTACTCATGCATAGGACATTTTCCTCTGTATGTTTTTACAGGTAAATATGGTCGCCATTTTGGAATGTGATTAGCTGTGTTGATAAGCCTATCGTATTTTACCTGCTGACTTTGCTTAAATTTGGTTAGAGACGGTAGACAATTCGTTAAGCGCCTTCAATCGGTACAATAAAGAATCATGATAGCGGTAAGTAAATATATATATTTCTAATATATTGTGTCTGTTGGTCGAACGTGGTTATTGATATTTAGTTGGTAAACGGACAGAAATTCACTAGACAAAACGTCACTTCCAACAACTTTACAGCTTTATCAAGACGACCAGATTTATTAGGGATAAAAAAAGCAATCCCGTACATCAATAGGTAAGTGTCTGGTAAACTTGGTACCTGTGTTGGGTATGGAGGCGCGAACCCATGTGATCACGGTCCATCATCACTGTCTGGGTGTACGCTCGTCTGCTCTTTAGTGTCTGCCACTTGAGAGCAGCATGGCTGTGACAATGCTTGTTCGCTGGTAATCTCTAGTGGCAAACATGGCGGCTCGACGTTGTACTGCCTTAACCTTGTTGATGCTGTCTTTCTTGCTGGGGCTCCATATGCTGGATGCATATTCTAGGGTAAGTCGTACTAAGGTGGCATAGCACTATGTCTTGATGGTAGTTGGGCAATGGCTCACATTACGTCCTATGGAGGCTAAGGTGGGGTTCGCCTTCTTGGTGATCTTGTCAATGTGGCTATCCTAATTTAAACTCTTATGAATATTCAGTCACCACCAAAAAAACATTAAAACAACGCTTGTTTCTGCTCTTTTTAGACAATTTGCCAGTTGTTTTGGTTTTGTACATGGCAAGATAAACACAATGTACGTACATTGTCGGAAAATATAAAATTCAATTGCACTCTCTGCGAAACAAGGCAGAGCAGCAAGCCAAAGACAAATACACATAATTATATATTTTCGGACAATGTACGTATATTGTCTATGTATTGTATTGTATTGTATTGTATTGTATTGTATTGTATTGTATTGTATTGTATTGTATTGTATTGTATTGTATTGAAAGTGAGAGTTGTTTAACACCAACCCAGCAATTTTTCAGCTATATCATGCAAGTTAATTTTCAATGAGATTATGATAAGGTCCGCTTTGTTCTAGACCAACATGCTGAGTTGACTTTTTATAGTGCTAGCTCACTGAAACAACAGGTCCGGGGTTAGACATGTCGCTTCAATAGGACACATTATTCTGATTCCGGGCCAACCAGTCTTTGCTCTTACTTCTTAATGCTGCGTTCTTCGCGGAGAAGCAACAAATACCAATTTTATAGTCTTTCGTTTGACCCGACTGGGGCTCGAACCCACGACCTACCGCACTCGAGGCGAACACGATAACCATTATATCACCAATGCGGGTCATTGCATTGTAGAACAAATGAAAACTTTGGTATTTTGTCGTTACTGACGCATCAATTGGTAATAATTTTATAAATTTGAAAATAATTATCTATTTAAATGTATAAAATCTACAAGTAACTGACATTCAGATTACATCTATTTTAATGCGTTTTAATCTATCTGAGTAAATAAAATCAATGATAACAAATCGATTTGAATGTAAACTATCTACTCACCCGTACAGGTAAATGACCTAAGGTTCATCATAACCAATTGCCTCAAATCACACAATAAAACAAACTAAAACAAACACAAGAAATATCATACACCATGATAGTAGAATAAAGAAACTTGAAACCTTAGAAAAACAACCTGCACAAAACCAAGATCAACACATTGATGAGATAAATAGATTGAAAGACTCTATCTTAGACCTACAATGCAGATCTATGAAAAACAATCTGATTTTTACGGGTATTACGTATTCCAAGTTCGAAAACTGCGGGCAAATACTGAGAACTTTTTTATTTGAAGAACTTGAAATAGATACCCGGTTGGATTAGGAAATGTCCATAGATTCGGAAAAGAGGTCAAAATGGAGCCCGACCTATAGTAGCGAGGTTAATATACCGACGCGAATTCGAAGATGTTCTTAGAAATGCCTTCAAGCTACGTGGTAAACATGTTAGTATTCAGGAACAGTTTCCAGCTGAAATTGAGAATCGACGAAAACAGCTTTACCCAGTTATCAAACAGGCAAAAAGGGATGGCAAAATGGCTACTATGACCAGAGACAATCTATTTATTGATGGCGAACGGTACATGCCAACAAACTCAAGATCGAGCAGGAAAACATAGTGTCGAGAACAGGGACAATACTGGCTATGGAGATGCAATCCACCAAACAACAATCAAAACAGTGAGAAAAGACCATTCAAACCTCAGCGTGCAGGGTCAAGCCCTGAGAACTCTTCTGCATAGGAATGCTGAGGAGAACATGCAAGTCCTAGAAGTCTGAACGACACAAATTGTAACACTTGTAATATTTCTGATAATGACATTAGTATTGATAATAAAAATGTTAATCGCACAAATGTTAATAATGTATCAAATATTATAGGTCTTAACTGCTGTGGGATTAAGAAAAGGTTAAACTATCTAGAATTTGAACAAATGATAAGGAAATATGACATAATATGCTTAGTTGAAACAAAAACTGACGACATTGACATAGTTAAACTAGAAGGGTATGAAATTCATATGAAAAATAGAAAGATTGTAGCTAAGAATAGATCTGGTGGCATTATACTCGGTTATAGAAAAGAAATTGCAAGTAAAATAAAACCATTACATACAAATTCTATATACGTTTTCTTGGTTTAAAGTTTCTTCAGACTTAGTAAATCTAGATCAAGATATTATTTTTGGTATTGTCTATATACCCCCTGAAAATACTGTCAATTCTTCTCATGATACGCTTAGAGAAATAGAAAATGATTATAATAATTTTTCAATAAATTACAAGTACAATGTATATATCTCTAATTGGAGACTTTAACGGACGAACGGCAGACGAAGATTATTTCTTCGTTTCTTCAGAAAATCACGGATATGATACAGCGAGATTTATAGAAAATGATGTACTGACGATTGACGAACTGCATATTCCGCGCAAAAGGAGTAGCTCTGACCCTATGAAAAACGGGTATGGCAAAAAAAACTTTTAGATTTTTGTAAGGGAAATAATTTATTTATTGTAAATGGACGAATGGGGGATGACAGAAATAAAGGTAAATTAACATGTAAAAATGTTAGCATAGTGGATTATTGTATTAGCTCTGTATGTTTGTTAAAATGTTTTTCAAATTTTGCTGTACTTGACTTTAGTCATTTTTATTTAGATGTTCATTGTCCACTTGAAAAATCGATGTAGTGCTCAGCTTTTGATAATGCTTTTGAAAATAATGAAAATATTAATCTTTTCACACATTCTGAAAAAAATACGTAAATGGGACCAGGAAAAATTTATGAATTGAAAAAGTTATTATATGAAGGTACAAGTATGAATTTAAATATTACTGAAGCTAGCTCGTCTGTCGACAAATTGAAAATTAATTCCTTACTAGATAATTTATGTAATATATTCTTAAAATCTGCGAAATCCACATTTGGAACTTCTGAATATTCTAAACTGAAACACAAAGGAAAAACGAAATTGGGGAAATTAAAGAAAGATTGGTTTAATGACGACTGTCATTTTGAGAGGAAAAACTTTAGAAAACGTAAGAGAAAATTCCAAAAATGTAGGACTAATAAGAATTTTGACGACTTCAAATTAGCAGAAAAAATATATAAAACGTGATGGATGAATCTATTCTTGTCCACAGAAGAAATTTATCAAGGGAAATAAATAATCTGAAATCGAGTAATTCATAGGAATTCTGGAAACTTGAAAAATGGTAAAACTAGAGAACAACCAAACATTCCTATTGACAAAGTATTTGAATTTTTCAAAACATTAAACGAAAAACCAGATGCAGACCGCATAAATATTCATTTATTAGACCAGGGTGATGTAAATGAACTAAATGAAAGCACAAACATGAAAATTTCAAAAGAAGAAATACATAAATGTATTAAAAAACTAAAAAAACAACAAAATCTGTGGGGAAGATTTAGTAATAAATGAATATATCAAATCAACAACAAATACATTTATAGAAATTTATGAGCAATTATTTAATATTATTTTCAAAACGGGCATTGTTCCTGATAACTGGCTTATGGGTAATATAAAACCTATTTACAAAAACAAAGGTGATAAAATGGATCCAAAACATTATAGGCCAATTACAATACTTTGCTGTCTCGGAAAACTTTTTACTGCAGTCCTGAGTGAACGACTGACAAAATGAAAACCAATGTGGATTTCGAAAAGGTTACTAAACGCTTGATAACTTGTTTGTCCTTTTTAACTTTTTTGAAATTCTCAAAAACAAGAAGAACAAAATGTTTTGTGCCTTTATTGATTTTGAGAAAGCATTCGACAAAGTTTGGAGAGATGGTCTTTGGTACAAGTACAAGCTACTTGTAAATATGTATAGTGGTACACAATCTTGTATTTCTTATAATGATTGTAAGTCAGAACTTTTTCCATATAGCAATGGTGTACGTCAAGGGGAAAATTGATTTCCTTTCTTTTTGTCGTGTTCATGAATGACCTTGAGTCATACTTGACAAGCTGCAATTTAAATGGATTACAAACGATTTCTAATGAAATTGAAATCCAACTTGGTATATATCTGAAACTTTTGGAATTTTATATGCTGATGATATTTTACTCATGGCAGAATCATCACCTGATCTTCAGAATCAACTAAATTCATTCCAAGATTATTGTTCTGTCTGGAAGCTTAAAGTGAATACAGATAAAAGTAAAGCTATGGTTTTTTCCTGAGGTAAACTCCCAAGGAATCTTGATGTTTCATTAAATGGAGAAAAGCTAGAAATAGTCAATAGTTTTAATTATTTATGAATAGAATTATCCAGGACTGGTAACTTTAAAAAAGCAAAACAATCTATAGCTGGCAAGGCTACTGTTGCGTTTTAAGAAGTATTAAAAATGGGCAGAAACCATGGTCTTTCAGTAAAGATTCAACTTGGTCTATTTGATAAGATGGTTAAGCCAATTTTACTCTATGGATGTGAGGTATGGGGTTTCAGTAACAACGATATAATTGAAAAGGTCCATTTGAAATTCTGTAAATTATTGCTTCATTTAAAATCATCTACTCCATCATATATGATATATGGTGAACTTGGGAGATATCCTTTGGAAATAGACATAAAGAGTAGAATTATATCATTCTGTGCTAAATTGCTATCTGGAAAAGAGTTAAAATTGTCAAAAATAATTTATAATTTATGTTATTATATGTCAATCAAAAACGTGGAACATTTTACGTGGCTAGATAATGTTCAAAAAATTCTAAATGAATGTGGCTTCCGCATATATTTGGAACGCACAAGCTTTTGTTGACCCAAACTGGCTTCGATTTACAATTATTATATTTAGAAACCTACAAGATCAGTTTGAACAATATTGTCATTCTTTATTAGATAATGCATCAAAGGCTATACATTACAGATTATTTAAAGATTATTTTGGCATGGAAGTATACTTAGATATTTTAGATATTGTAGAGTTATGCAGATTTAGAACAGCAAATCATAAATTACCTATCGAAATTGGAAGATGGAATAACACTAATAGAAGTAACAGAATTTGTACGCACTGTAATAAAAATGAACTCGGTGATGAACTTCACTATATTTTAGATTTCCCATTCTTTGAACAAGATCGAAATATATATATACCAAAGTATTACTACAGTAGGACAAATGTTTTGAAATATAAATTACTGTTCTCTTCCAAATAGAAATCAGAACTGATCAAACCAGCAAATTCATTAATCACATAAATAAAACTGTATGTACTCCGGCTTAACCTACTGAATTGTTAATCTCTGTACGATTCTGCATTACTTACATACTTAGTAAAACATGTTATTGTATATTGTATATATTGTACATATGTATTTCTATATACCTTGTCAAATTATGATGGTTTATTGAGAATAAAAGATATATATAAGTAACATAGTGTGAGGTTTTTGAAAGATACCGATTGCATAACCAAGTGGTCAAGCTCTAACCCTAACCCTAACCCTAGCCCTAACCCTAACCCTAGGTAAAAAAAAGGTTTTTATAATTAGATATTAGGTTTAATAGACTCTAATATGAATGCGATATCTGTTTAATCAATCAAAGTAAATAAAAACCATCTATGCTTATAATGCAATACATTTGTTATCTATAAAGTGATGTTTACCCGTCAATTAATATCATATTGTAAATAGATAGGTAAACAACGTATTTATAATTAGATAATACAATAAAAATAAATTTGTTATCTACCGTTTTGTTCAGTTTAATGCAAAAATATATGCTAGCTTACTTTTAGAATAATCTTATGCATTTTCATTTTCTTCCCAATGTTGAGGATGGAGATTACCCAGTGCGTAGGTCTTATCACTGACCTTAAATAACCCATTCATTATATCGTTCTTACAGTAGCCGCTGGCAATATTCTATCCGACACATAGTTACACAAACAGGTAGGTATTAAAAGAACGAAAATTCGAAATGAAAAATTGGGGAATATTGAATAGGGGTGGGACAGGGAGGAATGATTTAAGGCGACAACAATAACGAACATTCTAATTCAATTCTTTTTATTCACTATATATATTGTGGTTGTACACAAAATTCATTCGTAAATGTCTTTCAATTCGGCCTCGATCGTCTTTGGGTCTCGAGCGGAGAATTCATTCACGATATCTTCCAGAGTAAAGTTCCTATATCTGTATTTGACGAAGTGAACGCAATAGAGTTCACAGGTGTCGCCGTCCTCGTGTTGAACTCGAACTGTGTTGAACTTGCATTGCGGTCCGTTGGCGATCAGCACGTTTCTGAAGCGACGGTGATACGTTTCCGGTGCTCGTCCGAACGAATCGAAAAATTCGGCAGGACCTTCTTTTGGGAAATTAAATGCCACCCATTGTGTCCCTTCTCGATCACAAGAGTCCGTATTGACGATGAACGTGTGGGGCCTGACTCCCACGTGGGCCGGTAACTCGTCGGCTCTGCACACGTTCGCAGGATAGCCCTTTAAACAGCTCTCTATCTGGAGATTGGTCATCCCACTCTCCACTTTTCTTCTCTTGGGTGGACGCCCTCCACCTTCCATGTCTTCATCTCCACAGGAAAGCGGGTCCTCTTCTTTCTACTTTCTGTGGAAATGGACGAGACAAAACACGTGATCGTCTTTAAAACGGCATATTTCGAGGTTGTCGTCTCTCATGGATATTTCGATTTGTTGACCTATGCCACCTCTCACTCGGTGATAGATCGGGTTCTCGAAAGTGACGTCGGTAACATCTTCGTTCAAGACACTCAACGATTGGAGAACGGGAATGTACGAATCCTTGACGTAGGAATTATCCACAAAATTACAGCACACGTAGATCCTTCGCGTCGGTGTGGTCAACTTGGAGACGAACGTAACCTCCAGAAGTGCGCATTCCCACGTTCCGTCCAAGATGTAAGAGTTTGGAAAATAGACTCGAATTCGTCCTCCTGCGTTATCGTTAAATATGTTCAGTGAGTCTTCGCTATTGGCAAATACGCAAAACTGCTCCATCGTTCTCGAATGTGTTTTTTGTTTGTAATCGCCCTCTTATAGATATACCAGGAATAAAGTTTATAAGAGACAGAAACTTTATAAGAGGAAGACTTTCATCATGTTTTGCGTCAGTTGTGACAAGACATTCTCGAGGAGAGACGTCATCCTTAGACATTTTCGAAACAAACACGAAACCAGTCAACCGTATCGACAGAACCATCACGTGTATCCACCGCCTCCGCCATCATCACCAATACAGACATACCAGCAGTCAAGGAGCCATCATGTATATCCACCACCGCAGCCACCGCTGCCGCCGCCACCAATGAAGTAGAGAACGAGTTTCGTTTCCAACATCCGTTCATGGCAAACATTGCGGGACCGACCGGCTGCGGAAAGACGTATTTCGTTAAAACGCTGCTACAAAACTGTCGAACCAAGATGGTGCCACCGCCGCAGAGAATCGTCTGTTTGCACAGGAGATGGCAACACCTCTACGAAGTCATCGGAAAGACCATGTTCCCACGAGTAGAATTTCGTCGAGGCATCCCGATGGACCTGGACAGCGAAGATTTCTTGGATCCCCGAATACGAAACGTGATAGTCTTGGACGACCTGATGTCGACCGCGACCAAGGACCCGAGAATCAACGATCTCTTTACCGAGGGAAGTCATCATCGAAACTTGACGGTAATTGCTCTGAACCAAAATACGTACTTTGGCAAAGATCGCACACAGAGGAGAAATTGTCACTACCTGGTCCTGTTCAAGAATCCGATAGATCGATAAGCCATCGCGACGCTCGAGAGACAGATGTACCCCGGACGGGCCGACGACTTTTTACAGAAATTCGAAGAAGTCACAAAGGAACCCTACTCGTACCTGGTTGTGGATCTGAAACCCGAAACCCTGGAATGGAGGAGACTATGTACCAACGTCTTCGAGGAAGAAGCATCGGACGACATGCAGACCGATCGAACGCTTCCAGACCGAATGGATACGCTAGAAGACGATATACTTGCAGATCAAATGCACAGATCTGATGACAACATGCAATCCGATCAGATGGACTCGCTAGAAGTGGACCCGCTAGCCACGACTCCCGATTCTTTACGTCTGCGCACCGACGTATTGGGACAGGTATCGAGAAGGAGAAAGATGAAGAGGAGGAAAAGGCGGAGCAGGAGGAGGGGGAAGAGGGGGAAGAGGAGGAAGAAGAACAAGAGAAGCACCCGGACATCTTAGCTTGTCGACCTTGTGGACTTGTATTCGCTCACGCGTGCAGTTTTGAAGATCACCAGATACGTGGATGTCCGGTCGACGAACCTCCCGCCAAGAGATGCAAGAGAGAAGACGATGGGGTAGAAGGCACCTACGGCTACGAACTAGAATGCTACCTTAAAGATCTGCCGGCGACCGTGTGTTGCACCGAAGAACTCCCCGCCCGTGTAGAGAACCGAGCCCAGAGTTTCGTCGTCAACACAGCCTCTTGCGATCGAGAAGGGACACAATGGGTGGCATTTCATTTCCCAAAGGCAGGTCCCGCCGAATTTGTCGATTCGCTCGGACGAGCACCGTCGCTTCAGAAACGTGCTGATCGCCAACGGACCGCAATACAAGTTCAACACAGTTCGAGTTCAACCCGAGGACGGCGACACCTGTGAACTCTATTGCGTTCACTTCGTCAAATACAGATATAGGAACTTTACTCTGGAAGATATCGTGAATGAATTCTCCGCTCGAGACCCAAAGACGATCGAGGCCGAATTGAAAGACATTTACGAATGAATTTTGTGTACAACCACAATATATATAGTGAATAAAAAGAATTGAATTAGAATGTTCGTTATTGTTGACGCCTTAAATCATTCCTCCCTGTCCCACCCCTATTCAATATTCCCCAATTTTTCATTTCGAATTTTCGTTCTTTTAATACCTACCTGTTTGTGTAACTATGTGTCGGATAGAATATTGCCAGCGGCTACTGTAAGAACGATATAATGAATGGGTTATTTAAGGTCAGTGATAAGACCTACGCACTGGGTAATCTCCATCCTCAACATTGAGAAGAAAATGAAAATGCATAAGATTATTCTAAAAGTAAGCTAGCATATATTTTTGCATTAAACTGAACAAAACGGTAGATAACAAATTTATTTTATTGTATTATCTAATTATAAATACTTTGTTTACCTATCTATTTACAATATGATATTAATTGACGGGTAAACATCACTTTATAGATAACAAATTTATTGAAGCACAGGTGGTTTTTATTTACTTTGATTGATTAAACAGATCACAATTTTATCGCATTCATATAAGAGTCTGCTAAACCTAATATTTAATTATAAATACTTTTTTTGCCTAGGCTTAGGGTTAGAACTAGGGTTGGGGTTATGGCTAGGGTTAGGGTTAGGGTTAGGGTTATGGCTTGGTGTGAGGGTTAGGACTAGGGTTAGGGTTAGGGTTAAGGTGAGGTCTTGGTGCTAGGGTTAGGGTAAGGGTTAGAGCTAGGGTTAGGATTAGGGTTAGCGCTAGGGTTAGAGTTAGGGTTAGGGTTAGGGTTAGGTTAGAGCTAGGGTCAGGGTTAGGGTTAGGGCTACCACGTGGTTATGCAATCGATCCCCCATCGTATCGGTATAAAAGCTCGTACTATGCTACTTACATTTGTTGTATATATATAAACAAAACCTCATTGAATTGATTGCACTAACCTCAATTAAATTTAAGTCTCAAATAAACCCAATTAAACTTTAATTGTACATTAATTTCATGTACATTTCCAGTAAATTTAAGTGTCAATTAAGTTTTAATTGACACTTAAATTTAATTGAAGTGTGTGCCACCCAGTCCTTATATGTATGTTAAGTAGAGCAAAACTTATGCAAAGTTCACGATTTTAGGGGGTAGTGAGCACATAGATATGTGTCATAATAAAATCATTAATAAAACTGATTTTGTATTTGCTATCAATTTCTTTCATTTTCCTTCTTCCCCACAAACGGTGTAAAGGCTAGCGTGCTTGTCTCGAATGTGGTAGATCATGGGTTCCATATCCAGTCATGTCAAACCAGACTATGAAATTGGCATGCTCTTGCTTCTTGCTTCTCCGCTAAGCTCACAGCATTAAGGAGTATAAGCAAAGACTGGTTGGATCGGAATGAGACGAATGTGTCCGAGTGGGTCGACATGTCTATCCGCTGACTGTTCAGTGAGCTAACGCTATAAATTTCCAACTAAGCGTGTTGGTCTAGTACAAAGCGGACCTCATCATCATCTCATCGAAATTAAAGCAACACATTCGCTCCCTTTTTCAAAACCGTGTGAAATGCACAAATTGCCATGTTTAACTATAAGTTCATGGTAAATATATTTTGAGTTTGCTTGGAACTTATGCTATTTCACTTGGTTTTGGAAAAGAAAACTAAAATGCACAGCGAATACCAGTTGCCAGTTTTTTTTTCTACCAAATTGTTATTGAGTGAGCGGGCATTGAAATTGTACCACTCTTCAGTACTACTGTATACAGAAGTGCCTTATGGTGGTAAGCAAATCTCA
Source organism: Bathymodiolus brooksi (assembly GCA_963680875.1). Classification (NCBI taxonomy): domain Eukaryota; kingdom Metazoa; phylum Mollusca; class Bivalvia; order Mytilida; family Modiolidae; genus Bathymodiolus; species Bathymodiolus brooksi. The sequence continues at coordinate 52,267,909 of OY804583.1, read as the reverse complement.
ATGCCCAAGGGTATATACGTAGCTAACTGATTGCACAAACTACAGTCAAACTTGCTCATGTGGTCACCTCTATTAAGCAGTCACCTGTATTAAAAGATCACTTTTTCTTGTCCTGTCAGAGAGAATTCCATATGAATTGAACTTGTTTTAAGAGGTCACTTGTCTTATAAGGCCGCTTTTTCTTTGTCCCAAAGGTGACCTCTTAATACAGGTTTGACTGTATATTAAATTATATTTGTACTTTGATCTAAGGATGGAGACCCGATTTTCAATTTTGGAAAACCCATATATCCCTTGTAATTGGTGGTGGTGGTGGTGGTGTGTGTGGGGCGGGGGGTGTTATGGTATTTAATGTCATTTTCAACAAAATTCCAGGTATATCGTGACGGTGAGTTTTCTCGATGGATGAAACCGGTGTAAATCGCCGACCTGTCGCAAGTCACTGACAAGGTTTATCACATAATGTTCTATCGAGTACACCTCGCCTTAGCGTGATTCGAACTCACAACTTCAGGGGTGATAGGCACTGATTACATAAGTAGTTGTAAATCAAACTACCATGCGATCACTTCCATGACGGTCCCCTTTAGTAATAAAACAAATGCATTCGAGCACCTGTGATGATTAATTCATAATATCATTATTGTGTCCATCATTTTACAGATTCTGATTTGTCTTGGAATCAATTGAAACATGTTTCGTTAACATCTGAATACAGCCCCTGTCGGAATGGCAAGCAAGCACAGTAATATACCAAAATTCAATTTCTCAGAAAAACTCCATGTAAAAACAGTGGAAATACAAAATCCCGGAGGTGTAGATCAAGGTAAGATAATAAGATAATGTGTTAGGTTTAGAATATTTGCAGGGGTTAGATAAGATGCCAAAAAACACTCCCCGTTTCTTACTATTCGCTCTGATATCTCTTCCAAGAAGACAAGGTATGGGGATATTCTCCAGTAGTCAGATGGCTTGTCTACATGATAATTCGCTCTGTTTCGTTGACTTCAGAATACTTGCTTCAATTTCAAATTCTGATGCTATTTCATATAAAACAGCCTTAAAATCTGATTCAACCCACCATTTCTTTAGAAATGCCTGTACCAAGTCAGGGTCATTACGGTTTTCACAGTTTTCCGGTTGTTGACTGATTTTGTCTGTTTATATAATTATGAGTTTTGACTTTCCCTTTGTAAGATTGTTCGGAGTTCGGTAATTTTGTTATTACCTTTATTCATTGGTAAATCTCCGAATTACAATTTTGGCTTCTGTTGCAGCTTCTAACAGATCGACGTCACATTTTTGTAAGTAATTTGTTAACGTTACTGTTGAACTGAGAATATGTTCTGCAACTACAAGGTTTATAATGAAGTCAAATTTTAAAATAACATTCAAATAAAGAGTTGCCTTCTCATCATGGTAGGTCTTCAGAGTTTCAAGAGATGACACAACAACAGCGAAAGCGATTCGAAATGTATAGACTGCATCGGCACGACTAGATCAGGGTGTCTCGCTTAATGATCTGAATTTAGTTCTCTATTCCACCTCCTCTTGTACATTCTGGTTTTCGCTAACTTATCTGAGAATGCAATAATGCGCTTTGTTGAATAGTCAAAACAAATGCATTATCTTGACTAGTAGACATCATGGTTCTTACGCATAATTCCTTGCTACTGTGAACCAGTGCTAAATTTAATGAGTGTGCTTTGCAATGAATGTTAGTGGCTTCTGGAGACTATGCACATTTGTTTTCTTGAACACATTTATATTTGCCTGACATATTCGCGACTCAATCATAGCATTGAAGGCGAACATTCCTTATATCTAAGTTTACATCAGCAAGAAATCGAACGATGATATCGGATATGGCAACACCCTTGGTGCTCTTAGCATGCCTAAAGCCAATAAACTCCTCTCTCACATGAATTGGTTGCCAGTCTTAACCAAAAATGCTCTTTCGTAGATTAGTCGGTGCCTTATTATACATTTTGTATTTAAAATCTGTACATTTATATTATATACATTATAGATTTAATTATGGAACATATCTACATGCCTATTCCAGTAGGAAAGTGGAGCGGTTATTTATATTTTTTTCTTCACATTTATGTATATGCACGTGCCTACTTCAGCCTAACATAGCTACGCCCCTGCAATATACTAGTATTGTCTTTTGATGGTAACGTAAATTACAATCATCCGTTTAACACCAGTAACTTTGTGTATATTGCCTCTTTCAGCAAAATTTCAGTTATATCGTGGTCGGTGGTTAGTGTTATTGCTGACGGAATGCCGGAATACCTGAGAACACCATTCTCTGACACAATTTAGGTCGCCACCATGAATGACTTGGTTGACCGTTATGGAATATGGAATATCTGTGCCACAAATGACCACGGATATGTTCCACTCGTCGTAAACACCTCCCGGTCATTTCATCATTCATAGCTTTGTAACTAGATTAGCACTACATGTGCCACTAATATAGTAGGAACTGCGTACCCTTCCGGAGCATCTGAGTTCACCCCTGTTTTAGTTGGGTTCATGTTACTCGATCTCTAGTTTTATGTGTATATTTTGTAGATCGTTGTTTGTCCTTTTGTCCTTTTTCTTTTAGCCATTGTGTTGTCTCTTCTTCTTCGATTTATGGATTCTGATTACTCCTTTGGTATCCTTAAACTCTTCTCTCATCGATCAATTAACTTTCAGGGTAGTTGGGAGTGTGTATGGTTCAACCAGAAATATTGGTATAATTTTGAGATACAAATTCTGTCAAAAGAAAAATGATATCTGGGTTTGATAATCGTCTCCTTATTATATATGGTTGTATTGAGCTCACATGGCCACGGGTGGTAATCAAGCTTAGCAAGTGATCGGCGCCGTTACCATTGATAGATATAAATCAAATCGTATCGCGACCATTATTAATTACGCTATGAATGTCATCTGTTTGTTTGTTTGTTTGTTTGTTTGTGTGTTTGTTTGTTTGTTTATATGTTTATTTGTTATTTTGTTTATTTGTTTGTATGTTGGTTTATTTATTTGTTTGTCTGTTTTAGTACCAAGTCCAGATTTGGATGAAGATACAAAACGATGGTTGGTTGTTGGAATTTGTCTTCATAGCGTCATTTCACCTGCCTTAAGACAATATGTAAAACCATTTGTAACACAGGGGTACAAAACTGTACAACAAACCCACGGGATTCAAGCACAGACGTACCAAAACTATCTAGAACATTATCCACCGACGAATAAACATCTAAACTATGAATCTGTCAATGAAAACAAACACAAGTATGGCACCAGATATAAGCAGTATGACTATAAAATTGCAGACGCTGTGGAATATTCAAAGTTATTTCTATCACCGTTTATGGCCCATTATACAAAGTTTGACTCAACCTGTGATCTTTCGGCACTCCTTGGAATAATAGCCAACATCAACACATTTCCCCAAACTGTTAAATTAGATGCAGAAAACGTAAGTTGTTATTGCATTTAGGGTAAATTCATCGTCTGTAACCCACGGCGGAGCACACTCTGATACTCTCTGATGAGCGAAGAGCAACCGAGTGTGATCAACCGGGTGTTACTGACGATCGAATAAAGAATAAAGGACGTGTCTATCTATTACATTGAACATTATAGAAACCAAATGTTTAGGGTTAGGGGTTAGGGTTGTGTTGTTTAACGACACTTTCAACAATATTTCACTGAGTTATATCGTGGCGGTCAGTGTTTTTGGTGGAGGAAACCGGAGTACTTGGAGAAACCACCGACCTACCGTAAATCACTGACAAACTTCATCACATAATGTTGTATCAAGACACCTCGCCGTGAGTGGGATTCGAACTCACAACTTTAGTGGTGATAGCCATTGATTGCATAGGTAGTTGTAAATCCAACTACCATACGATCGCGACCACGACGGCCCCTATGAAGAAGGCAAGTTAATTAGAACTTATCTAATTTTCATCGCGCCACACCCTCCCCCCTAAAAAAAACAATAATAAATTACAAACATACTTATATACAAATATAAAAATAAATGAACAGTATTTAAAAATAGTTTACATAGATTGATATAAATAGTTATAAAATGTATTGGTGTTCTATTAAATTCTTGTCAAGAAGTTGTTGTAGCACCGTTTCTTTTCTTTTCTTTTTTAAAGCATTTGTATAATATGGCATATGGTATATAATTCTATTTTTGATAGCAAAGTACGGAAATTAGTATTAGATCGAGGCAAATATTGTTTTAATTTATATAAAATTGAAATTTACTGTTGAGATAATTTGTCATGCTCTGTTGACAATGCAAAGTAGAATCATCTGGATATAAATCAACATTATAACTCTCACTGTATATTATAAACAGATGAGGGGTCAATATGGATTCTTGAGGAACACCATATTGAACAATGCAACATGTAGTCCTATCTATTTTTATATATGCATGATGTACTTCTTGTTGCCTTTCAGATAGGTAAGATTGTATTTAGTTTAACAGCAGCACTGCAATTCGATAACACTTCATTTTTTTCTGAACGTATTTTATGATTTACAAGATCAAAAGCTTTACATGTCAGCCATGACTTGGTGGACCGTTATGGAATATCTGTGTCACAAATAACTACGTATATGTTCCATTTGTAGTAAACACTTCAAACTCCTTTCCTCATTCATGACTTATCATCAGTTTGTAACTAGATTAACACGACCTGACCTTGACCTCATTTCCATGATCTGACTACATGAAGGGTTCTCGATTAAGCCAGTTTCTATATTGCCATACATCATAGGTTCACCATATTTGGTCCACACATTATGTAGGATACATGCCGGCAAGTATATACCACCTAACCTTATCTTCTTGTTCATGGTCAATTGACATTTGAAGATACCAATTGGGTAATCAGAATCCATATTAATCGAAGGACAGACAACACAATGGCTAAGCGAAAAAGGACAAAATGACAAACAACGATCTACAAAGCATTACATATAAAACTAAAGATCGAGTAACACGAACCCCACTAAATCCCGGGAGTGAACTCAGGTTCACCATTCTTGGTCCTCATATTGATTAGGGGAGGGGCACATATCAGCCAATCATTTGCCACTTCACCTTGACATTTTCCATGCTAAACTGACGTCCTGAGTTTTCACGATGACAGTGGTCAACCATATTTGTTTCACCCCATGATGATGGAGATTACATGCCGGTAATTATCCATACGGCACCTTAATTTAATGACAGAATAATGGGGGTTTTTTTCTATACTTTTCCTTATTTTCCGAAAACTATTCACACCGTGCAGGCGAGGCGGATCTGTGTTTCACACTTGTTTCATTAATAATTACCTGTCAAATGACCAATAGGCTGTTATAATACGCTACGCTCCCGCAGCATCTGACAGAACCCATCTAGAGGCCATGTCCTAACGAACGCGTGATCAAGAAAAGTTTGAAGATACCAAAGGGGTAATCGAAGAAGGACAGACAACTCAATGGCCAAAAGAAAAAGGACAAAAGGACAAACATCGATCTACAAAGCACTACACAGAAAACTAAAGATCGAGCAACACGAACCCTGGGGTGGACTCAGGTGCCCAGGAAAGGTAAGCAGTTCCTGCTCCGCATGTGGCACATGTCGTGTTACTCTTCTGTTTTCTTTAACATTTATCTTGTTACGGTGATAAGTCATGAACAAAGAAAGGACCTGGCTGTGATTACGACAAATCCGATGTCATTTGTGACACAGATATTCCGTAATGGTCAACCACGTCGTGGTGGCGACCGTAAAGCTTTCGAAGTGATGGCTTTAACTTGACCACTGAGAACTAACGATAACGCCACTGTCAAAATCGTAACAGCGCCTTTCACTCCTTTTTATTATTGCATCACAAACCCAACGCTCCCTGATTACCGGTAGAACTTAAAAAAATGTATTCATATACGAGTTTGTCGGGATCTCACCACTCATTCGGCTCTGTTAGAAGGGGTTTTTCGTATAATAACCAGTGCCGTCTTAACGCATGTGCAAGCTGGGCAGTTTCTCGGGAGTCCCAGGAGCCCTATCCTAATCTATGAATGTTGTGCACAGCATGTTTTTAATGCTTAAACACTGATTTTGTTGGAAGTACCAATACAATAAATTTGTCTGATTTTGTCTGTTTATATACTTATGAGCTTTGACTTTCCCTTTGTTAGATTGTTCGGAGTTCGGTAATTTTGTTATTACCCTTATTTATGTTTAATTTTATCGACCATTTACATTCTTATTCCTGTGAGTGGTTGTGTAGGAAGGGACCCAGTGCACTGCTTTTCCCGTGGGCCTATAATGCTGTTAAGACGGCCCTGGTTATAACAGCTGACATTAATCAGATTGTCAGATGATAAAACTTACAGAATGATGTAAATACAGCCAAACCTGTATTAAGAGGTCACCTTTCGGACAAAGAAAAGGTGGCCTTATAAGACAGGTGATCCCTTAAAAGATGTTAAATTTATATGAAATATTAAATGACGATAAGAAAAATGTGTCCTTTTAATACAGGTGACTGCTTAATAGAGGTGACCGCATGAACAGGTTTGACTGTATGTATAATATTACTTCTTGTATTTTAGATACGTTCAGATATCCGAAATGAATGGGCTCACTGCAATTTTTTTAAGTGGGACAATGTGAAATATCTTGGATCTTTCCTACAGATGGATCGACTTGTTATAGATATGAAACTTGCTCCTGCAGACGAAACTAGAATATTGGGTGATTTATCTAAATGGCAACTAAATGGTAACTTATAAAAAGATACATAATTTGTTCAACATATATTTATGTCCGCCCGTCTGTCGGAAACAAAGGTTTGCACGCACAACTCTTCCTTTTTTAATAGGAATTCCTCAATACTTGTTAATTACCATATGAAGCTTTGTATATCATTTCGACTGTTTGATCGGCCAATTTTGAAGTTGTTAAAATTGCCCTTTTCCACTGAGATTATTTCTTCAAACTTTTGTACGTACAACTTTTATTTATTAAACGGGAATATATCCTAAAGGTAGATTGATCTGATCCTTTCTTAAGGAGTTGTTGTCCTTTTTTGCGTAGTATTTTTCTGACATTTTCTTGAAGAAGTTATTGCCCTTTTTTGCATAGAATATTTCTAAAATTTTCTTTAAGGAGTTATTGCCCTTTCTGGCGTAGAATATTTAATACAAAATTGTGTACATGCACAATGTGAATGCTTCAAAACTTTGCATACATTGTCATAACAATATCAGGATTAGTATATCTTACCACAGTATGCCATCCATTTTGATATCCACATTTTTATTAATGAGTTATTGCACTTAGCTCAGATGGGGTTTTTTTATTATTGTTACCGGATTTCACCGGTTTATAAATTTTACGGAATTCCGACTCCAACTGAGGTCGGGTCTTTCCGGTACTATAATCTCATTGGCTGAGTTCGTCGAAAAAGTACAGTGATACCGTTTGGTTCTATAAATATTGTTCTACAAGCTACCATACTTAATTACTTTGAGGGGCCGTCGTGGCCGTGATCGTATGGTAGATGACTTTACAACTACCTTTACAATCAGTGCCTTTCACTACTGATGTTGTGAGTTCGAATCGCGATCAGGGCGAGGTGTACAACACTATGTGCTAAATTTTGTCAGTAACTTGCGACAGGTCGGTTGTTTTCTCCGGTTTCCTCCACCAATAAAACTGACAGCCACGTTATAACTGACATATTGTTGAAAGTGGCGTTAAGCACAATAAACCTAAACAACTACACAGGAGATGCATAATAATAAATACAACATTAAGTTTTCATATTTGTTCAATATTTGCAAAATAATAACACCGTTTTTTTGGGGTTTTTTTTTGTTACTTGCAGGACTCAATTTTTTACATGGAACTACACTAGGTCTTGAGTTGATCAAAGAATTTCAAGTACAAACTAAATCATTAGCTGATTATGCACACTTGATTGTTTTCGAGTCTGAGTCGGCATTTACTAAAGTCCATACTGAGTTATGTAAGATTGACCTGGAGATACAGACTATTTTATGTCGTGTTGATAAGATCGAAGCAACACAAATACAACACGAACGTTCTATTAATGATCTTGATGATAAAACAGAAGAGATTACAACTTCGTTAGCCCACGTAAAGTCAGCGGAAGTTGAAAACAAGCAGCTGATACAAGATCTTGATGGACAACAAAGGGGGACAACACAACAAGTTCAAAAAATGGGACTTGAGATATTATACATACGGGACAAGCAAGGAGATGATACAAATCGAATCAATGAATTTGCAGACGACATATCCGAAATCAAAGAGGACATAGAGGAAATAAAGCAGACGACTTCGAGACAAAGACCACGAGGAAAGGTCTTCTTTTTCCCGCCTAATCGAGTCGAATATTTTGTTGGACGTGAGTATGAACTGAAAAAATTAAAAGAAGGGTTTTTCACTCAGAAAAATGGATATGTTTCACAGGCTATTTCAGGACTGGGTGGTTGTGGCAAAACAACACTCTCCATTGAATATGCCTGGCTTTTCCAGGAAATGTACCCAGGGGGTGTCTTCTGGATGTCTGCTGAATCAAACGAGACCTTGCAAAATTCTATTTCAAAGCTAGCTATATTTGTTGATACTGTTGGGAAGAACTCAAAAGAAACTCTGACAAAAACGCTAAAATGGTTGTCTCTTTTAGAGGGAAGATGGCTACTGGTTCTCGATAATGTAGACGGAGAAGAGGTTTCTGGAAATATAAAAGAACTTATACTAGGAGCATGGAAACATTGTTCATGTGGTCATTTCATTATAACCTCTAGACGAAATCCAACAGAAATAAATGAATCCTTTAATATCAGCGACGGCAACTGTATCTTCTTAGAATCTTTGTCTGATGCTGAAGCAAAGGTTTTCCTCCAAAAGCGTACTGGCTGTTCAACAGATGATAGTAATGGTCACATTGCAGAGTTGGTCATGGAACTGGGTGGTCTGCCCCTTGCTCTTGAGCAAGCAGGAGCACACATTAAAGCTCTGAAGTGTACATTTGAAGAATACATAGAAAGGTTTAAGAAAAAGAGATTGAAGCTCCTAAGACCCCTACGGGATAAATCAATAGATGGTATTCAAAAAGAGAGGTTGGCTGTAGCGACAACATGGCACTTAAACATTGAATACATAAAGATACAGTCTGAAGACGAAGGACTAGGTAGTGCTGCTATAACAGTTATGGAGATCGTATCATTTCTCTTTGCTGATGATATTCCGGTAGATATTATTAACGTAGGAATGCCACAAATTGATGACGATGATTTCATTGATGCCTTACAAGATTCATTAGGTGTAAAGCAGATTGTGGAAATCTTAACAAGATTTTCATTATTTCAAATATATGATCAGGACACATTGTCTGTCCATAGATTAGTTCAGGAAGTAATCAGAAATGATATCGATGACCCTATTCAATTGAAACGTGTTCTGGGATATGCTACAAGAATGGTGAACAAAGCCTTGCAATCGAATGAATCTCCATACAACACACTTGTAACCGGTAATGGCGAAAGTGATATGAGAGGTAGGTTATACATGTGGGGGAAATTGGCCGCAAATGCAAACGTATTGAAAAGGCATCTGACGAAGTTCTCACAGAAGTGCACTGATCACACTGATGTATTTTTTAACGAGGAAACGTGTAAAATACTACAAAGCTCGGCCGTTTATCACAGTATTAATCAAAGACAAGATGAAGCATTGTCAGATCAAGATCAGATGTTACATGTTATAACATCGTTGAACCTTTCTGGCGATAAAGTTAAGGAATTAACAAGTATAAAGATACCTTTACTTGAAAAAGACAGAATAAGAATTCAAAATTGTATAGCTACTATTTCATGTGACGATGCTCCCCAAAATGAAAGTGTACGGGGTGAACCGGTGAGTACTGATCAATTAAGAATACTTGGAAATGAAGCTTATAGAGAAAATCGAAATGAAGATGCAATTCGGTACTATTCGGAAGCAATTACAGCATCTCCAAAAGAAACGATTGACACTCGTTTGCTATCAAACAGAAGTTTACTCTATCTTACAAAGAAAGATTATGTCAATGCACTAGTTGATGCAGAAAAATGTATTGAAATAAATCCATGTTTCTGGAAAGGACACTACTGGAAGGCTTACGCAATTGCAAATTTAATAAAAAGAAAAATGATACCAGAGGAAATGGAAGCTGCTGGCTTGGCGTCTGCATGTATTGCTGGAAACTTAAATAAGGATTGTCTCTTGGAGTATAAAATGAAAATAAATTATCCTGTTATCAATTACAAATTTGTAACTGAGAAGGAAAATCTTGGTGATGCAATAGCAGAATTGAGGGATCGACCATTTACAACATGCATACTACAGAAAGGACATTATTACCTGGAAGGAGGGGTTTTAACTACAAAAAGTGTACAAGTTATTGGTCTTGAGACTGGAGTACACATTGATACAGGACGTGGACTACTCATTTCTCCCATTTCTGTGGATAATTTTGAATTTGAGTTTAATTGCGAAACAAATATCACTGTTCATTTTGAAAATGTTAATTTCACAGCAGGAGGTAGTCAGATTAGTGTCATTAGGAACGCTGTAGCCACATTTTATCGATGTATGTTTTCAAACGGACAGATAGGCTGTGATAACTTTCCTGATTGTATGGGTGGTAAGGGCTGTATAAACCCAATTGGTTGTAGGCAAATAGATGATTTGAGCATATTAGGTGACGTAATAAATGGGGAAGTAGGATATGCAGCAATATGTGCCAGATTAGGTGGAAAAGTTGCTATAGAAAATTGTATATTCGAACGATGCGGTGGAGGAGGGGTTTTATGTGTTGATGATGGTACTCTAATGGAAATAAAACGCAGTACTTTTTCGAAAAATAGACAAATGGGAATAGAGGCTAGGAAAGGGGGAATGGTAATTGCAGTAGACAATGTCATAACAAACAACCAGTTTCACGGCGTGGCAATAGGTCCTAGAGGTTCGGCTATTTTGGAAGGAAATCTTATCGAAAATAACAACCAAGAAGGCATTTGGTGTGGTGGATCAGCGGATAATGAACGTGCAATTGTTTACATACCAAAGGAAGAATCGAATGCAGTCATCAGGCATAATATAATAAGCCACAATGGTTTAAGTGGAATATCCCTAGATGGTGGAATATATGATCTATATGGAAATAAAATACTTGACAATTGGCTGTGGGGGGTTATGGTTAAATCTCAGTCATCTGCTAATATCATAAACAATGATATCTTTGAAAATAAATGTGGTGGAATAAGAATAGGCATCAACTATTCTGCATCAGTTATTCTAGATGGCAATACAGTACGTGATCATCACTCTGGTCCTGCAATTCATACGCCTTCTTCTGATGTATCATTGATATCAACTGTGGCTGGAATGCGTGTTTATTCAAAACCTGTTCTGATTACAAACAGGAATCTTTTTCTAAACAACGACAAAGGCGTACAACACCCTACAAGTATGCTTCAATTAGTGAAAACCTGTTGTTACTGTCACATGCGCAAGGATAATTTGCTTACATGTAGCAAATGCAGAAAGGCCACATATTGCTCTAAGAATTGCCAGGTAAACCACTGGAGCCACCATAAGTCGTTATGTAAACTTGTCTGTGAATCGTACACTGTTGAAATAAAAATGAGTGAAACAAAATCATTCATAGAGTTTGTAGACAATACAATTGGGGGAGAAAGAGCATACATGTATTTCTTCCTCGACCCAAAAAGGATTAAAGTTAGAAAAGGTCCTCGTCCTGATAGGAAAACGTCAAAATGTTTTGTTGTTAAGATACAGTCAGGTAAAGAATATGGACATTACAATCCAAAAAAGGTAATCATGCTCCATGACAAAACATTATATCTCCATATTGTGTTCTCTAACCCACAATTGTATCACTTGATTCATGAATGTGGAGTCCTGGAGACTGAAACGTTTACAATTAAGGCCATATTTTGCAATGCATCCTTCAAACAGAACGGAACGATCTTGTGCATTTATACCGACAACTTATCTCCTTACGATACATGGTAGATCTTCAAACAGAACGGAACGATACTGTTCATTCATACTGACAATTTACTTCCTTAGAACTGCAAACAAATTGGAACAATACTTTGCATTCGTACTGACAATGTACCTCCCAATGATATGTGATAGAACTTCAAACAGAACAGAACGATACTGTTCATTCATACTCACAGTTTATCTCCTTGTGATACGTGGTACAACTTCCAAAAGAACAGAACGATACTATGCATTCATACCGACAATTTATCTCCTTGTGATGCGTGTTAGAACTTCAAAAAGAACAGAACGATACTGTGCATTCATACTGACAATTTATCTTCTTGTGGTACGTGTCAGACTTTTAAACAGAACGGAACGATACTGTTCTTTCATACTGACAATTTTTCTCCTTGTGATACGTGGTAAACTTCAATCAAAACGGAACAAAAATGTGCATTCATACCGACAACTTACCTCCTTGGAACTTCAATGAGAACGGAACTATACTGTGCATTCATACTGACCATTTATTTCTTTGTGATACGTGGTAGAACTTCAAGCAAAACGGAATGCTACTGTGTATTCATGCTGACAATTTTACTTCCTTTTGTAACCTCCGAAAACGACCAATTAGCTTACGAAAATACAAATATCAGGTTCATGATGAATTTATTGTTCACTCATTGTATATATATTGAAATAACAACATTAATTGACACATAAATTTCACATAAATTGGATCTAAATTAGCAACGCTGAATAGTGCAATATTTGTAGAAAAAATTAGAAAATATAAAACATCAATTGAAAATCCAGATATAAATTCAAATTTACTAATTCACAATAATTTTAAACTTTATACTGACAAACTACAATAACCTGATTATCTCCCTTTCTAGATATTACAATAAATAAAACTATTTGCAATCAAAGTATGAATTAAGTATGAATTAAGAGAAAGTCTTCAAAAGTAATAAACATTAGTTTATGAATAATTAATCATGTTTCAATTAGAAATATCAAAAATTAACTACTCATTATCATAGTATCAATCAAGTGATACAAAAAATATAATTTAATATACATACCCTAAATAAGGAAATGGTAAGCAAAATTCACAGCCAAAACAACATCTTTCTAATTGGAATAACACATAGATCTATCTGTGAACAATATTGACTTGATTAGAACCTTTCATAATTGAAATATATAATACAGCTTTCATAATATAAACTTTTCTCAAAAATCTTTATCAACTGTTACAATAAATCAAAATTTTCAAATTTGATAATAACATTAAATTAATGGTACCAAGTTGTAAAAATAATCTTTGCATTTACAAAACTTTAAAAACTTCAACTGAAGATAATGTTATATAATATTTACATGTACAAATCATATTTTTGTTATTTTTCCTTCCATATTCTGTGGAACAATTTTATATAAAACTATCATATAAAAATCATAATAAATATAACAAACTAAACCAACCTTATTTTTTTCCAAAAGAATTCTTATTCAAATCTCTTTGTCCAAAAATGCTGAGACACAAATACATGTACACCTGTCTCAGTTTTTAATCAAATAGTGAATTTATAGTGAGTACTTTTTACCTGTAATTACTACATGTATAATGAAGTGAATGATATTTTAATATAATTGTTACTTGTGAGAATGATTACTAGTATATAAACCCGAAAGAACGAGCCCAATAACAAGAATGCAAATCAATCAAGAGTTCAGTAATTGAACGAAAAGGGATATATAGTAATGTTTCGAAAATAAATAAAAACAAGCAATATATTTTATATGTATTGCCATTAAAATAAATATATATATACACAAATATATAACATCATCATATAAATAATGAAAAACACATCAAATAATAAAAATTACATCAATATATATCAATATTTTGCCCGCAAAGTCCGCCAAATTAAATATGACATTCATTTATAAATTAATAATTACATTTATGTGGAGGGTGGGTGTTTTTTTTTATATTATTTTCCTTTATAAATTCACACAATCATTGCGTATAAATTAGCCAAGAATGAAATAGAAATAAAATGTTTGAGATTAAATATCTATCTAGACAAAGGATATTACTTACCCAATGACAGACTTGTTATTTAGAAAGTGAATACAAACTCACTGAGTTAAATTTACGCCTGATTAAATATATTTATACTCTTACTAAAATTATTATTATAATTATTATTTTATTCTTAGTATTAATATTTTATTATTTTATTAAATTCTCAGCATAATCAATTACATATTTTTTAATAAAAATATCCCAAAAAGAGAGATAGCTCAAAAATAATTTAATGGAAAGTTTTGACATGTTACATTGTGATGTGTGGTGAAACTTTCAACAGAACGGAAAGATACTGTGCATTCATACTGACAATATACCTCCTGGAAGAAATGTGAAAACAAGTATTTAATTGCAAATGTTATTTGTTTTTATATTTCATTCTAACAGAGAATGGATGGGTGGGTAATTATTGTTTCACGCCAAATGAGCCTTTTTCAGGTATATCATGACGAGAGCGAGTTACATACAAGTTTTATAGTGTTAGTTTACTGAAACAACAATCCGCTGGTAGACATTTCACTCCACTCGGACACATTATTCTGCTTCCGAGCCAACAATTCTTTTCTAATACCCTTAATGATGCATGCTAGCGAAGGAGCAGCAAATACTGATTTTATAGTCTTCTGTTTGATCCGATCGGAGCTCGAATCCATGCATGATCTACCACACTAGAGGAGAGTACGCTAAGCATTGCACCACCGATGGGGGTTTTCATCTTATCTTAACATAAAAACAAATCATATTATATTTGTTCTTAATAATAGAACTTGCCTGGATGGTCGAGTGATTACTAAATGGACATCTCATCGCATCTCTAATCTCAGGATTCCCTTTAGATGCCATATTACTCAGAGAAAACCAATCTTTCACAGATTAACGGTACTATATAGATTCGTCAACAGTAAAACAAAAGTTATACAGTAAACTAACAAATGTATAAGTGTCTTGGAGATCGAAGCAGATCACTCAAGCTCTAATGTGGAGGGAGGGAATTTATTGGTGGTGGAAACCGGAGTATCCGGAGAAATCCACCGACCTGCCGCAAGTCACTGACAATCTTTATCACATAAGGTTGTATCGAGTACACCTCGCCATGAGCGGGATTCAAACTCACAACGTTAGTGGTGACAGGCACTGATTGCATAGGTAGTTGTAAATCCAACTACCATACGACCACTCCCACGACAGACCCCTCGAAGTTGTATTCAGTTAAGGTTCTATCCGTTAGAAAAACAACAAGCACACAAGTATACAAACTTCTATAAAACCGGAAGTGAAAACGGGTGTTCCGGAAGGGCATCAGGTCTCTGGAAGTGTGAACATTTTCTTATGATCAATGACATCCGTTCTTAAATCCTAATTGCCAAAACCATTGGAAGGATGTCTTTAATCAGTTCAGACACTGGAATTTCAATGGGATCAATTAACTTATAATGGCAATCATAATTTCTGAACTTAACTTTTGGTTTCTTGTAAATGAAGTAACCTTGGTTGAATACCCTGGCAGAGGAAAGTAGACCCCGCAACGTGACAGACAAAAGTAGACACAGTTCAAAAACATTTTTGGTAACTGCCTACCCTTCCGGAGCACCTGTGTTCGACTCGTTTTTGTACTTGTCTTAGTGGGATTCGCGTTGTTCAATGTCAAATTAACATGTCTTCGCGTTTTTAGTTCCGTGTTGCGATGTCCTCTACGATTCCTGCGTAAACACGATTTTCGATTCACCTTGACTCCCGTTTTTGAATGGGATTCATATTTTATTTATGTTGGGTTTTTTACATTTATTTACGTATACTGGTGTCCATCACGATGTCCATGTCAGATGATGTTCGTGTCGCTGAGCAGTAACATGACAGGTGTCACTAGTGGAGCAGGGAATGTTTACACTTCCGGAGCTCCAGAGTTCACCCCTGATTTTAGTGCGGTTCGTGTTACTAGATCTTTAATTTAGTATGTCATGTTTTGTAATACGTTGTTTGTCCTTTTGTCCTTTTTCTTTTGGCCATTGTGTTGTCTGTCCTTCGATTTACGGAATCTGATTACCCCTTTTCTAATCACACAGTTTGCTGGCTTCAAATACAGTAGTTCTAGTGATGAAATCGAAAATATCTTGGATTTCTAATCGCTTCAAAAAGATACACTTCTTCAGGACCCCTACAGAAACAATTGTGGTAAGTTTGGTGACAAGACATACAGTGGTTCTGAGAAAGAATGTGAAAATGTAAAAAGTTTACTACAGACATACTGACGGATGGGCGAACATACAGACAGATGAACGCCGGATATGTATCTATCAGAAAATCCCAGACAAGATGAAAACCATAGTACACTATCTTTGGCACCTTGGGGTTACTTATTTGAAAGCGGGTATGGCTAGCTACTAACTTCCAAATCAATCATGCATGTTATACTATGCAAACAGCAGCCATCTTTGATGGAAGGCAGGACAGTTGACCACCATTATGGCCTTCACTCAGGATGAGCTAACACAAGACAGTCCACAACAGAAATCGACAGGATAAGAAAAAGGTGTCTTTTTAATACAGGTTTGACATTAAAAACATTGATTTCAAGATTTCAACAATGAACTCTCGTCTAAAGAAAGTTTAAACAGTGACGGTCGGCAATTCCACCAATATCAACAAAGCGAACAATCTTCTCTCGCCGCGACATATGGCGTTGGATTTGATTTGATTGTTGGTGTTTAACGCCACTTTCAGCAGTATATCAGCTATATCATGGCGACCAGTTTTAGTGGTGGAAGAAGCCGGAGTACCCGAAGAAAACCACCGACCATGGACAAGTAACTAGTAAACTTTATCACTTGGGTCTGCGAGTCGAGTGCACCTTTTTTGTAATGTACAAAGCCGGGCGCGAACCCACGCCGTATTGGTGATAGGCTTGTATGAGTTGCTAGGTAATCCAACTACCTAACTCATTGAGCCACCCGGGCCCTCCATATGGCGATGTAAATCCAGGTCCTCACTTGTTTGTATTATGAAAAGATCAACAAAACAAACAATCACATCTCATCTCAACTCATATAACATAAAAGATATAAAAAGACTACCACATATGACGTTGGAAATCCAGGTATTTGTTTGTGACAGGAAACAAAAAGTGGCGGGTTTAAGCCAATTAATGGGGTCTCAACTATTCCCTCTTGATAATTAGATCTTCAAAGGTAATACAGGTATAAACCTAAGATTAAACGAAGTGTACATATACAGTCAAATCTGTATTAAGAGGTCACTTTCCGGACAAAGAAAAAGTGTCCTTATAAGGCATGTGACCTCTTAACAGAGGTTAAATTCATATGAAAGATTCTATGACAAGATAAGAAAAATGTGTTCTTTTAATACAGGTGACTGCTCAATAGAAGTGACCACATGGACAGGCTTGACTCTACTCTGCCAGTTACCACCCAAAAAGATGAATTGAATTGATATTCATAAAACAAAAAGAACGCGTGAAAGGCTATTTCAGGTCAGCTAAATGTATACCTAATAACGCTTTGAGTGGGAACCAGTCAGAACCAGTCTTAATGGTCAGTAAATTATAATAGGCGTCGTAAGGTCATTGTACAAACCAGGTGTAATTGAATATAATATTACTATATTAACCCACCTCCCTCATATAATCAAGAAGTAAACGCAATCAAAGAAGACCGCCTGTTAATACCAATACCCAATATTGCTTTAACCAATCACTTGGTGATGCTTCACAACTGTCGTTTATTTTTACACAATAGAATTGTTGAACATACTAACATCATTATCATAGTTTTTTTGTTTTTTTTTGCTGTCTTGTTGAAGACGGTAATTATCAACTGGTTCATATTCATGATTTTATCGCGGGTAAGTTAACAGGTTCAAAGACAGCCTCCAGACAGTTGCCATATATTAGACATGCCGGTTTTAATTGTATATACCACCACGATGGCTTTTAACATTTGTACATAGTTTGTTGGAAAGATGTTTCCATTGGGCATGTGTAAAAATTTGCGATAATACACCAGAGGTGGCTTGCAAATTAATGGAAGAAGAAGGTTATTTTGAAATTATTTCGAATTAAAGGCAAAGGTAAGAAAAATTTATTATTTACTGTTTTGTTATAATGAAATGAATTGGATATACAGTCAAATATGTATATAAAGGGCACTCAAGTGAACCTCAAAATATGCTTATAATGAGCAGGTTGTCCTTTATATACAGGTTAAAATTATATGCACAGTGATTTGTTGTATAGATGTACCTTTTAAGGCAGGTTTGACTGTATATATGGTTGGTTTACCACGATTTGTTGAATAGATGCAGGGGCGGATCCAGGGAGGGGGGCGCACCCGGCGCCCCCCCGCCCCCCCCCCCCTAAAATTGGAAAAAATATGATTTTTTGGCGTAGAATCGTAATTTTCCACACGAAATACCCAAAAATTTTCGCGCCTCCCTCCGTTCGGCGCATTTTTTTTAAATGCTCCCCTTAGCTTAAAATCATGGATCCGCCCCTGAGATTTACTCTTTAAGTCAGGTTTGACTGTATATATGGTTGGTTTACCACGATTTGTTGTATATATGTACCCTTTAAGTCAGGTTTGACTGTATATATGGTTGGTTTACCATGATTTGTTGTATAGATGTACCCTTTAAGACAGGTTTGACTGTATACATGGTTGGTTTACCATGATTTGTTGTATAGATGTACTCTTTAAGACAGGTTTGACTGTAGATATGGTTGGTTTACCACAATTTGTTGTATAGATGTACCCTTTACGTCAGGTTTCACTGTATATATGGTTGGTTTACCACGATTTGTTGTATGGATGCACCCTTTAAGGCAGGATTGACTGTATATATGGTTGGTTTACCACGATTTGTTGTATAGATGTACCCTTTAAGGCAGGTTTTACTGTATATATGGTTGGTTTACCATGATTTGTTGCATAGATGTACCCTTTAAGTCAGGTTTGACTGTATATATGGTTGTTTTACCACGATTTGTTGTATAGATGTACCATTTAAGGCAGGTTTGACTGTATATATGGTTGGTTTACCATGATTTGTTGTATAGATGTACCCTTTAAGTCAGGTTTGACTGTATATATGGTTGGTTTACCACCATTTGTTGCATAGATGTACCCTTTAAGACAGGATTGACTGTATATATGGTTGGTTTACCACGATTTGTTGCATAGATGTACCCTTTAAGACAGGATTGACTGTATATATGGTTGATTTACCATGATTTGGTGTATAGATGTACCCTTTAAATCAGGTTTGACTGTATATATGGTTGGTTTACCACGATTTGTTGTATAGATGTACCCTTTAAGTCAGGTTTGACTGTATATTTGGTTGGTTTACCATGATTTGTTGTATAGATGTACCCTTTAAGTCAGGTTTGACTGTATATATATGGTTGGTTTACCACGATTTGTTGTATACATGTACCCTTTAAGACAGGTTTGACTGTATATATGGTTGGTTTACCATGATTTGTTGTATAGATGTACCCTTTAAGGCAGGTTTGACTGTAAATTTGGTTGGTTTACCATGATTTGTTGTATATATGTACTCTTTAAGACAGGATTGACTGTATATATGGTTGGTTTACCACGATTTGTTGTATAGATGTACCCTTTAAGGCAGGTTTGACTGTATATATGGTTGGTTTACCACGATTTGTTGTATATATGTACCCTTTAAGGCAGGTTTGACTGTATATATGGTTGGCTTACCACGATTTGTTGTATAGATGTACCCTTTAAGACAGGTTTGACTGTATATATGGTTGGTTTACCACGATTTGTTGTATATATATACCCTTTAAGTCAGGTTTGACTGTATATATTGTGGGTTTACCACGATTTGTTGTATGGATGTACCCATTAAGGAGGTTTGACTGTATATATGGTTGGTTTACCACGATTTGTTGTACAGATGTACCCTTTAAGTCAGGTTTGACTGTATATATGGTTGGTTTACCATGATTTGTTGTATAGATGTACCCTTTAAGACAGGTTTGACTGTATATATGGTTGGTTTACCATGATTTGTTGTATAGATGTACTCTTTAAGACACGTTTGACTGTAGATATGGTTGGTTTACCACAATTTGTTGTATAGATGTACCCTTTACGTCAGGTTTCACTGTATATATGGTTGGTTTACCACGATTTGTTGTATGGATGCACCCTTTAAGGCAGGTTTGACTATATATATGGTTGGTTTACCACGATTTGTTGTATGGATGTACCCTTCAACGCAGATTTGACTGTATATATGGTTGGTTTACCACGATTTGTTGTATAGATGTACCCTTTAAGTCAGGTTTGACTGTATATATGGTTGGTTTACCATGATTTGTTGTATAGATGTACCCTTTAAGTCAGGTTTGACTGTATATATGGTTGGTTTA
Source organism: Bathymodiolus brooksi (assembly GCA_963680875.1). Taxonomy (NCBI): domain Eukaryota; kingdom Metazoa; phylum Mollusca; class Bivalvia; order Mytilida; family Modiolidae; genus Bathymodiolus; species Bathymodiolus brooksi. The sequence goes on along the minus strand of OY804583.1, from coordinate 52,247,287 downwards.
CCATGATTTGTTGTATAGATGTACCCTTTAAGTCAGGTTTGACTGTATATATGGTTGGTTTACCACCATTTGTTGCATAGATGTACCCTTTAAGACAGGATTGACTGTATATATGGTTGGTTTACCATGATTTGTTGTATAGATGTACCCTTTAAATCAGGTTTGACTGTATATATGGTTGGTTTACCACGATTTGTTGTATAGATGTACACTTTAAGTCAGGTTTGACTGTATATTTGGATGGTTTACCATGATTTGTTGTATAGATGTACCCTTTAAGTCAGGTTTGACTGTATATATATGGTTGGTTTACCACGATTTGTTGTATACATGTACCCTTTAAGACAGGTTTGACTGTATATATGGTTGATTTACCATGATTTGTTGTATAGATGTACCCTTTAAGGCAGGTTTGACTGTATATTTGGTTGGTTTACCATGATTTGTTGTATATATGTACTCTTTAAGACAGGATTGACTGTATATATGGTTGGTTTACCACGATTTGTTGTATAGATGTACCCTTTAAGGCAGGTTTGACTGTATATATGGTTGGTTTACCACGATTTGTTGTATAGATGTACCCTTTAAGACAGGTTTGACTGTATATATGGTTGGTTTACAACGATTTGTTGTATATATATACCCTTTAAGTCAGGCTTGACTGTATATATTGTGGGTTTACCACGATTTGTTGTATGGATGTACCCATTAAGGCAGGTTTGACTGTATATATGGTTGGTTTACCACGATTTGTTGTACAGATGTACCCTTTAAGTCAGGTTTGACTGTATATATGGTTGGTTTACCATGATTTGCTGTATAGATGTACCCTTTAAGACAGGTTTGACTGTATATATGGTTGGTTTACCATGAGTTGTTGTATAGATGTACTCTTTAAGACAGGTTTGACTGTAGATATGGTTGGTTTACCACAATTTGTTGTATAGATGTACCCTTTACGTCAGGTTTCACTGTATGTATGGTTGGTTTACCACGATTTGTTGTATGGATGCACCCTTTAAGGCAGGTTTGACTATATATATGGTTGGTTTACCACGATTTGTTGTATGGATGTACCCTTTAACGCAGATTTGACTGTATATATGGTTGGTTTACCACGATTTGTTGTATAGATGTACTCTTTAAGTCAGGTTTGACTGTATATATGGTTGGTTTACCACGATTTATTGTATAGATGTACCCTTTAAGTCAGGTTTGACTGTATATATGGTTGGTTTACCATGATTTATTGTATAGATGTACCCTTTAAGTCAGGTTTGACTGTATATATGGTTGGTTTACCACCATTTGTTGCATAGATGTACCCTTTAAGACAGGATTGACTGTATATATGGTTGGTTTACCACGATTTGTTGCATAGATGTTCCGTTTAAGACAGGATTGACTGTATATATGGTTGGTTTACCATGATTTGTTGTATAGATGTACCCTTTAAGACAGGTTTGACTGTATATATGGTTGGTTTACCACGATTTGTTGTATAGATGTATCCTTTAAGGCAGGTTTGACTGTATATATATGGTTGGTTTACCACGATTTGTTGTATAGATGTACTCTTTAAGTCAGGTTTGACTGTACATATGGTTGGTTTACCACGATTTGTTGCATAGATGTACCCTTTAAGGCAGGTTTGACTGTATATATGGTTGGTTTACCCCGATTTGTTGTATAGATGTACCCTTTAAGACAGGTTTGACTGTATATATGGTTGGTTTATGGTTTTTAACGCCACTTTCAACATTATTACAATTATATCTTTACGTTCAGTTTTATTGTTGGAGGAAACCGGAGTACCGAAATAATACCACCGATCAGTCGCAAGTCACTGACAAACTTTATCACATAATGCTGTATCGAGTACACCTCGCCATGAACGGGGTTCGAACTCGCAGATACCCAATGATTGCATAGGTGGTTGTACGTATTAATTTCAACGTCATTTAGTTTCGTATAATCCTATTCACACAAGGGGTGCGTCGTGGCCGTGATCGTATGGGAGTTGTGAGTTCGAATCTCGATCAGAGTGAGGTGTACAACATTATGTGATAAAGTTTGTCAGTGACTAACGACAGGTGGGTGATTTCCTCCGGTTTCCTCCACCAATAAAACTGACCACCACTATATAACTGAAATATTGTTGAAAGTGGCGTTAAACACCATCAAACTTCAAACAAACCATTCACACAAATCTCTCTCTGTTTTTTACCAAGCTTCAAATTAAGAATGATATCCCTTAATTCATAGGAGAGAACATGAGAAGTGTAGACCTCGCAGAATTATATTTGTTTTTGTTTATATCCCCACAATAATAGAGAAATAGTTACATTTGCTTGCAAAGAAAAATAATCCTTAAATGTTAAAGTTCACGCATCTTTCAGAGTCATATATTCACTCCAACTGAATATATGAGTGAATGATTGTTGTTTAACATCAATTCATCAATTTTTCAGCTATATCATGGCGAGAACAAGTTAATTTTCAATGAGATGATGATGAGGTCCGCTTTGTACTAGACCAACACGTTTAGTTTGATTTTTTTTATAGTGCACGGGTAGACAGGTCGTCCTACGCGGACACATTATCCTGATTCGGAGCCAACAGGCGTTGCTCTTTCTCCTTAGTGCTGCGTGCTCAGCAGAGAAGCAACAAATACCAATTTGAGAGTAGTTGGTTTGACCCAATCGTGACTAGGACACACGATCTACCACACTAGATGCGAGCACGCTAACTATTACACCACTTATGCGTTCTTGAATATGTGCAATGTAGTGCTGACTAAGATATAGCATGATTTATCAATACATTTATAATAAAAATGTCTGCCTTCATGGCTGAAAAATGTAATTCTCTCTCTCTCTCAGGTTGTAAATAAACGTTAGAGAATACCGAAGGGGCAATGCAAAAAAGACAATTAAGAGAAACTGGCAACAGACGAAGAAAAACAAACCAAAAACACAACACAATATGTGTTGGACACCACTATGCGCAAACAAACACAAATAACGTGAATAAGACATGCACCCTCCTACAAACAACTGTAGTTAAAGACGAACCGAACATCGTTTAATGCGGAAATTGTAACGGACACATCACAACACGGAACTCAGAACGTAAAGACACGTAATAGGACAACACAAAAAACTAACAAGATGCGCAACACGGACTTCACCAAATACCGGGGGTGATCTCAGGTGCTCCCGAAAGGTAAGCAGTTCCTGCTTCTTTTAAGCCACCCTCCGTGTTACTCATGTATATGGTCAAGTCCGGTAAAAGTTCTGGCAGTGATAAAGGAACGAAAACATCTACGTAAAAAGTAAAAGATCCATTGTCATTTGAGATATAGATATTTTGTAATGATCAACCAGATTGTGATGACTACTGTAGAATTTTTGTAGCGATGACTTCAACCTAGGAGCAACATAGCCTTGTTTGAGTTTCTCTTGCGTCAGCAGCTGAGTTCTGTCCAGAAAATCACTGTACTGGGCACAGTTTCTAGAAGAACGTGTAGAATACGCTAGAGATGCTGGAATATTGCTACTGATGAAGGGGAAGTTGATGATTGGAAAAGTGAAGTAATCGCGTTTGTCGTAGAGTTTTGTTTTTAATCTTCATCCGTTATCGATTTCAATGTAAATGCCATGATAGGAAGCAGACCGTTGAGTGTCGGCAGTATCCTTTACTTCAAGCTTATTTGGATAGATGAGATGTAGATAATTACCGAATCGAGAATTGTTCAGTGACAGAACATCCTCTATATAGTGGAAGCTGGAATTAAAGGTCTGGGATAATTTTCTCTCTTTATTCTTGAGAAGCCCTTGAAGGAAGTCTGCCTGATAATCATGTAGAAACAAATCGGCTAGTAGCGAAGCACAATTCGTACCCATTGGAATACCAATCGTTTGTTGAAACACTCGTCCACAAAACAGGACAAATATTTTGTCGATTAAAAAATCTAACATTTGAATGATCTCGTCCTGTTTATATTTATTATTTGATAAAATAAGATTTGCCTCTACCAATAACAAGATACTGATACCTTTGTTCTCCGTTCTTCTTTGAGAAGCAACGCTGAATTAATTCTTTAATTCTAGATTTTAGTAGCCTGTATGAGATGGTGGTATATAAGATCGAAAAATCAAACGTGTTAATGCAATTACCAATATACTGAGATCTAGAACTTAAAGTCTTCAGTAAGTCTTTTGATATTTTTAATATCCACATTTGATTAACACCACCTCTAGAAAAGATGATATCATTATATTTTTGGAGACACGTTTTGACAGCTGTTAAAATAGAAGTTATAATTTTATAAAGAGACTTGGCAGCTCCTGCGATATAACGTTGTTTGTATGGACACTTGTATTATTTTGGTATTCAATACAGTAAGGGAAGATCACAATCCTCCATCTTCATGGAAAGACCAAAAGAACACAAGACTGACATGTGATTATCAATTATTTCCTCTTTTGATTGCGTAGTAGCTGTATATGTAGGATTTCTTTGTGAGATGTCCAAACCTAATTCTATCATTAAACCGGCATTTGCGGTAGTGCCTACCGACAAAATGTGTGGGCGGAGCTTATAATCAAAAATGCCAGCTGATATGAACAACATATTTATGAAACTGTATGGCACATGACCACCGTGACCTAAAGGTCACATACCTCAGAAATTTGAATTTTTGAAGTCATTTGTGTAGTTTTTAGACTGATGTAGAATATTATTTTTAATAAGACTGAACGTTTCGTAGGGAGGAACACTAGTGACCATACCTGTCAATATTTTGCTCCAAAAGTAACTGTGAAATTGTGTATCATTGATTTTTCCTTCTGGAGATAACCGTGGCCAAAATAATGAACAATCTGAATGTTTACACCGCCGACAGCTATTAATACCGCCGGTCCCGGTTTAAGCAATCAATGTAATCCTTTTTGCAGATAAGGACGATGTTGTTATGAGCCTTATCTACAGGAACTACAACATATTTGTCGTGTATAGTGTACAGGATTTCTGTAGCATCGGGATCTTTGAATACAGATGTTGTTTTTGTGCTCTGAGTTTTCCGATTCGAATTTGTATTAACAAAGGCTAGATATATACCAGACCAGTGTAAATTATCATTTATCGAAGCATTACAAAGGGCTTGTATCCTTTAATTACACTTATTAACTACTTTTTCTCAGCTTTGATTGATGATTTCAGCCACATTATTAGCATTTGTAATTGTTTAGGTCCATCCTTTTGTCCATATCTGAGTAATCGATGAAGGTTACCACAGCAACATAAAGTTAAAAACAAACAAGAAATAATCGACTGTAAAAGAAATCGTCTTGTCTCAGGATATAACAAGATATGATTATAATCTAACGATTATGAAGTCTCAAGTCTCCCAAACCGGCCACTGACAACAGGTTTAAAAAATAAATCAAAAGTTACCTTTGAAATCGAAACAATGTTGAATTTTTGCGGTATTGTGGTGGCCATATTTGCATTAATTTGACCTCGCATTGAATCATTAATTTAACTTCCCATATTTGCATTAATTTAACCGGGCATTGTATCATTAATTTAACCTCGCATTGTATCAATAATTTAAACTCGCATTGCATCATTAATTTAACCTCGCATTTTCTCTTAATTTAACCTGCCATATTTGGATTAATTTAGCCTCACATTTCCGTATTTATTAATTGATTTACTTAACCTCATATTTCCTCCGTTCCGTTGATTTTTTGGATTCGCATTAATAAAGGAACGCATTAAATTTGTAAATTTACAGAATTGCATTTTTAATTTTAATTTAATATTTTAAAGAATATTATTAGTTCAATTATATTTTTTCCGCCACGATATAGCTGAAATATTATTTAAAGTGGCGTTAAACACTATACACCAAATCAATTATATTTTAATTGCATATCATGTTTTCAGGTTCTTTTGCCCTGCCTTCCCCTACATAAAGATGACACTGAACCAGAGTATTGAAGTTGACAGAGCTGCATATTACAATCTAGAATCATTTGACCAAAGTATCTGGCTTGTATTGGCACAGATTATTTTCCTTGTGTACGTCCAGATTTTCGTATCATCAGTAGACGTAAAAATTATAAAAACAGTATGGCATAACGCAGTCCTTTATATTCCAGCTAATGTCATACTTTGTGTTATTTTGTCAGTGGATGTATTCACATATGGACTGTTTGTATCAGGTTCAGCCGTCATGTTGTTTCAGGGTCGAGTATGGCTTAATCCCACACTGTGCCGTCTGATGGCTGGTTACTTCTTGTGCATAGCATTTATTATTAATATTTTGCTAACAATAGCTGGTGCTGAAAAATTTACATACATCATTTTTCCTTTTAAACATGTGCGTATTTTTTCTATGAAGAAGACGGCTGTGTATATGCTTATTTCTAGTATTTCATTAATTTTATATTTTGCAATATATTCGGCTACATCTACGGTTTATTTCTCAGCAAATATTTTAAGCTGCTATACAGATGACATGGATGATGTCTTAATATTACTATATGTACTTCCGGTTTGTGTAAATACCACATTCCATGCAGCCATATTCATATTTGCCATCAGAAAGAGGCGACAAAACGAATTTAAATGGAATACATTTGAACATAATGTTAATTCGAGGATGTTCAGAAATGCATTAACATTATTTGTAATCACAGCTATGAACTTTGTTTGTTGTTTTCTTTATTTCAGTGTAATGAATATTCAAATGAACCCTGTTATAACTAGGGTATTCTATATTTACATAAATGTCGCAATTCCAATATTAAACCCATTAGTCGTGTTACTTGGAAATAGACAGATCAGGAAGAAAGCTATAGGTTTGAAAAAGTTTCAAACCAGTAACAAAATAAACTGTATCACAACAATCAATATTATTCAAAGTACAAGTGCTGATGCCGCAATGAACAATTTTGGGACCCTTAATGTTCCTACTGTACATAAATGACATTGGAGATGACATCAAGTCGATATTACGGGTTTTTTTTGCAGATGATAGCCTCATATACCTGGGAATAGATTGTATTGATGACTGTAACCAGTAACAAAAAGATCTGGACAAATTAGTAAATTGGGCATCAGAATGGCAGATGGAATTTAATGCTTCCAAGTGTTATGTACATTGTATTAAGAATTACCAACAAGAAAAAGCCTGTCCTACATAGCTACACAATGCACGGTTTTGGAAAATGTAGACCAAAACCCATATTTAGGAGTTCAATTTACCAACACGCTCAAATGGGATACGCACAGTACATCAACAACATATTAGCTAAAGCAAATAAATCACTTGGCTTCTTGAGGAGAAATATCAGGAAATTCTCAGAGGAAATAAAGAAAAGAGCATATCAAGCGATAGTAAGACCTAATGTTGAATACGCAAGTAGTGTCTGGGATCCATATCATGAAAATCATATTAAAAAGATTGAAATGATGCAAAGAAGATAAGGCCGTTTCATTAAACAAGACTATCTGCAATAGGAGGCAATAGAGCTACTACCTGGGTCAGCCATGTCATCGGATATGAATCCGATAGAACATTTATGTGACTATCTAGGACGAAAAGTGAACGCATGTACCCCGAAGCGTCAAAACATTCAGGAATTAGGGACTGCTTTGGTTCAGGGATGGCAACAGTACTCTCAACACAGACTGAGACGCTTGGTTCACGGAATGAGGAGACGTGTTCAAGATGCGAGGCGGTTATACTCGTTATTGACTTTATCATGAGTAATAATGTTGAAAATTGATTGGTTTTCATCTTCCAACCAGATTACACGTGTTTTGGTTGTGCAATTATATTTAACAGAAGTCCAAACTGAAACTTTTTTCACTTAGGGACCGGTCATTATTTATCTCCAGGGGGGGAGGCGGCAAAATGTAAATTTGGAATGAGCAAACATAACTGACCCCCCTTTTTAAGTTGTGTTAAAAATGTTAACCCCTCCTCTTTCAACTACTTCAAATCTTTTGACCCCCCCCCCTTTCCTGATTATTGTTGAAAGGCTTCTAATTTCATATGTTGCTATAAATTCCTTTTAATAAGGATAGTAGCTCATAGGAAATGGAACTAAAGGTCCTTCTGTGTTCATGAAGGCAAACACAACCACATCTAATGAAAATTATACTCTTAAGTCACTTTGTTGGTTTGTTTTTGTCTTCACAGTCTTCAACAAGCCAGGAGCCCACTATTTAAAGAAGCTGCATCTAGAATTTTTGCCATAAATACAATGTACTATAGCAATAGTTTTTTTTAATATATTGAAATATTATTTTAATCATCAGTTTCACAATTAATCTCAAATCAACAGTATTATGATAACAGAAATTTGCAAATTAGAAAATACTTTATAATACAACAAAACAATTGAGAAAGTATTCATAGTGCAAAACTTATCAAAAGATAATGTATTTCATAATCTAGTCGGAACTATTTAATTGATGTAAATGCAGTATTATACATATGAATGTATTACTACACCTAGTCAGTTTTTGTATTACTCTGGATTGAAATTTGAATGTTATTAAAGTGTTTCAGATTTGTTTTTAGCAATTAAATAGTGACCTTTAAACCCATGTTTTTTTTCATATTTGAGATGTTGAAAGGAAGCCTATCTTGGTGTTTCCTTTGAAAAGAATATACTATCAAAAACATTTTTTATCAAGAATATCTAAAACATATCAGTGTTCTCCCAAGGATTTTCTAATAGTACCATGGAAATTAAGGTAGCACTGGTTTTCTGAAAATTAAAGCACCATTGCCCTAATACATTCTATTATAAAATTTCACAAAATAGCACCATGGTAGAAAATATAGCACCATGGTACCATGGTGCTATATGGGCCTTGAGAGAACACTGCATATCCTATGTTCATGCATTGATCTGTCTCTCTGGGTTGACTCTGGAACTGTAATGTAGTGAATCAGAAAGCCTCGTTCCTATGTACTCTATACATATATATTTATTTATTTGTATGCAAAATATATGACAAGGAGACATTTTTTTCGGCTGAATATATTTATTTTCATTTTACATGCAAATAGATTTTATCTATAGTGCATGCTTAAAAAAAATCATGACCCCCCCCCCCCCCCCCCCCCCTCCCTGCTTGAACAACCAGAAAAGCAGTGACCCCCTCTATCAATTTCCAATTTTGTCATGACCCCCCCCCCCCCCTACCTTTTTGCCGGTCATCCCCTGGAGATAAATAATGACCGGTCCCTTAATGTTTTTTTTCAACTTTGCATACTGACTTCTGCGAGCTATAGTATTTCCGGTTGCTTATTTTTGAAATAATACCTGATCGTTTTTGGTGGTCTGGGTTATATTGTATTCATCCATCAAAAGTTTTGTTGTGCGCAACTGCTGGTTTTTTCACACATTTGAGAAAAATAGTTTAGTTACCGTGAAAAACTGGTGGTATCTAATGGCCAAGTGTATAATATTCATTCAAAATTTTGATACGTGGAGGCGGTACCTTTATCACTCGATTTTGTTCACTTGGAGGTAGTATATTTACCGAAATACAGGTACTTTAAAATGTCGAAATTAAGTTCATCAGTATTGCAGTGTGAGTAACCGTACATCATATACACCATTCATGAACATGCATATTTCCGAAGTTAATATTTTCATAATAAAACTCTTTTCTTACGACTTAAAGACTATACTTGCATTTTAGATATATACTCGTCTCCTAAATCTACATTTCTAACAGGTAATACAGGGGCGGATCCAGGATTTCAAGTTAGGGGGGGCGCACTTAAAAAAATTGCGCCGAGCGGAGGGAGGTGCGAAAATTTTTGGGGTATTTCGTGTGAAAAATCACGATTTTACGCCAAAAAATCATATTTTTTCCAATTGCGGAGGGAGGCGCGAAAATTGTTGGGGTATTTCGTGTGAAAAATCACGATTTTACCCCAAAAAAATCATATTTTTTCCAATTTTAGGGGGGCGCGCGCCCCCCCCCCCCCCCCCCCCCCCCGAATCCGCCCCTGTAATACAACCCCGTGTTGTACTAGTTAAGCTTTCAATGTTTGCACTGTCCAAGTTATATAATTCGGTGTCGTCATTAAACTAACGTTAGATACAAGCGTCTTGGTGATTCAAACGCACATGTAACCACCGATGGAACTGCAGCGTCACCCAACGGGAAAAGCTGTGAATCATTCGTACAATCAGACTGGCGGATCCGTCCGAGTTTTAAGTGAGATTCGTGCTGCTCAGTCTTCAGTTTTCTGTGTAGTTTTTTTTGTAGATCACTGTTTATCATTTTGTCCTTTTTCGTTTGACCATTGTATTACCTGTCCTTCAATGTATGACTTTCGATAACTCTTTGGCATCTACACACTTTTCTATCTGTTGACCTATACACACACCACTAATGGCACTATACTATTCCAATTATCAAATTTATTTCATTGTAATATACATGTATATCTAAAAATAATTATTTGGCATGATGAACTTTTTAATGGTAAAGGACTAAAAGCAAAGAACATTATTTGTGTGGGTTTATTCCATTTTAGTGCAGGTAAAAACGTTATTTATAACTGTAGTTGGCTGTATGTTATTGAAGTGAACAGTCAAACGATTTGAATTAAAATTTCAGAAATGCTACGAAAAAAATCGGGAATTTGCATGAGACCCAGCGTTTTATACAATAAAAAAAACCATGCACAAATGTAAAAGTACACGATTGGAAACGTACGGACTACTGGGTTTGGTGTTTAACGCCACTTTCCACAAATTTCAGCTATATCGTGGAGGTCAGTTTTATTGGTGGAGGAAAACGGAGTGCACAGAGAAAACCACGGACCTGCCACAAGTCACTTACCAAATTTTATCACATAATGTAGTATCACCTGGGCGAGATTCGAACTCATAACGTTAGTGGTGATACAAATGTAGGTATGTTTTTTTTCTAAAAAAATATTCTGATTCCCAATGTTGCTGAAAAAAATATTCTGATTTTGGTGGAGGAAAAAAAAAGTAATCTGTTTCAGAGTTTTTGTCATAAAATCTAATGTTAAATTCTGGAACCCCCCCCCCCCCCCCCCCCCCCCCTTCAAGTTAAATGGTCGGTCCCTAAGATACAGTACTATTAAAAAGAAGCGGCCCATATTGAATATCAGGCAATACGGGCAACTTCTTTTGTTTCAACAGTGGTCAGTAGTTTATCTAACTTGTACAATAATGTTATAATTTATCAAATAAAAAAATAGTCGTGAGAACAGTTTTGTTTGTGAACGAGTTTACAGAATTTTCCTATTCATGTTATAAGGGCATTAGATATTGACGTGTACTTGTACCCAACGTTAACAATTCAAGCGCCATTGAGATTAAAACGTTCCGCTAACCACTTATGGAAAAACAGCGACGTCTGTCGAAAGAAATTTTGTGTGAATGATCATTAATCCCCATTGAATGAATTTGAATTTGAATTTTGGTGTTTAACGCCAATTTCAGCAATATTTCAGCTATGTCGTGGCGACCAGTTTTAGTGGTTGAAGAAGCCGGAGTACCCAAAGAGAACCACCGACCATGGGCAAGCAACTGGTAAACTTTATCACTTGCGAGTCAAGTGCACCTTTTTTGTAATTTACAAAGCCGGGCGCGAGCTCATGCCGTATACTAAACTCACTGAGCCACCCGGGCCCTCTCCCCATTGAGATAACGGTATATGGTGTAATATTCATAAATAATTGCATTCGTATAAAGGAGACATTCTAATAAATAATGAATAACATCTTCTAAAGGGCATCTGGGGTCATTAACTATATTTGCTCTAAATAAATCTGTTCCCAGTGAATTACACTGGTGTCTTAATCTAGTATGCATAATATTACATTTCCTACTTCCTAACATATAGTAATTAGAAACTTTAAATAAATTCGCCCTTAAATATTGCTTAAACTTTGAAGTAGTTTGTATAGATTTAAAATTCGGTTCTAATGAATTCGACAGTCCGATAGTCCGATAGTCCGACAAATGCTTTAAACTGATGAAAGTTTTGAAAAATAATTTGGCCAAAAATGATATATTCGTAATTTCAGGATATGGGCCATTCATTTTTATACGCCCGTCAAAATACGGGCTTATTATGGCATACCGCTGTTCGTCCGTCCGTCCACGCCTCGTACGATAACATCTCTCACTTGTTCCCCCTTTTACTGATAGGTCACGTCGTGACATACATTGTATTGATAAAAGGGGGAGCAAGTGAGAGGTGTGATTTTAGTCAGTTTGGAAAACGCCAGTTTTCATATGGTATATACAATTAATTGGTTAAAAGAATGCAGCATATTAATTACTGTTATCACGCTGAGAAACTGACCTTCAATTGTCACAAAGGGGCGGCGTATCATGGCACAGTTGTTTATTTTGTCATATTCCGATGCTGTTTCTTTCCGTGATATAAGGGGTCACTTAGGGACAATTACTTCAATCGTAATTTTTTTATATATGCGCTTGTCGTAGAAGGCGACTATAGCAGGGTCACCCGTCGGAATCCCGGGGAATAAAAATAGGACCAACTTGTCGTCGGAAGAGACAGAAAAACAAGTTCCCGTGTTATAAGTCGTTGCCCATGTTGACCCATCCCAGAGTCCCCTCTTTCTGATTTTTTGTTTACAAATTTTTCTCATCCTGAATATGACTGAAATAGTTGCTTGCTGGACCTTAAGCAATCAATCAATTCGCACACATTATTGTATCCAGCTCTATTGATGTGTCGACATTGCTTTTTAGCATAAATATTCCATGATAAAGGGCGGGGGACACTGGTACGCTCTTCTTTTTGTCTTTTCCTTTTTTTTGTATTTCTTTTTTTTTTGTATTCATTTATTTCATCTTTCTTTTCAATAGTGACTTTTCTTGGCTGGACTCGGCTACACGCTACTTGAATAAAGCCTGAAGTAGTCGCTACTAAAAAATATACGGGGTACTTACACTACCGGTTCATCACGAATGGATCCAGGTTTTCATGGAGTCCGTGTTGTTCATATATGTGTTTTTTGAGTTCTTGTGTGGCCCTGCCAATTGTTTGTCCGTCTATGATATCGTGTTTCCGATGTTCTGGACCTTTCTTTGGTGAGTAAACGGTTCGGTTTCTGGCCCCATATTACACATGTTATAGTGTTAACTTTCAAAGAAATAAAGCATTTGTCGGACTATCGGACTGTCGGATTATAAGTCGGACCCCAGCGTCCCCCGCCCTTTATCATGGAATATTTATGTTAAAAAGCAATGTCGACACACCAATAGAGCTGGATACAATAATGTGTGCGAATTGATTGATTGATTGATTTCTTAAGGTCCAGCAAGCAATATTTCAGTCATATTCAGGATTAGTCCGAAATTCCTCTGTCGTCCGACGACATTATATATTATTGCTAGAGCGTCGAACGTCAGAGCGCAATATATACGGAAAACAGCTGATTTGCCTCACCAGCTCTGGGTCGGCACATTTCCACGTTTCGTGGCTATCGGATTTTATTAACTATCAGAAACCCTTATATAAATCGTTTCACCAATCATTTTTCTATTCATTCATAACCATCTTACCCTCAGAAAGTGGTGTTACACTCCATTACAGCACGATTTTGCCTTAGATCCTATTATTCCGCCATTTGACTTCCATTTTTGAATCTACACACGTGATCTCGCGATACTAACTGAATGATGACAGCAACGCATTGCATGATGGGAGCTAATTAATGCAGCGTGCCAAATTATTTGGAGCATTATTTGCATACGTAAACAACATTCAAATCACATGGAAGACGATACATTTAAGCGTATTCTGCAGGACAAACAGTCCATCTACAGATCAAAGCAGAGCAGAAGGAAATAATACAGAATGTGTTGGAAAGAAAAGATTCAATGGCAGAGTGTTACCAACGGCAACGGGCTTCGGAAAGAGCATGTGTTACGTTCCCCCTTTTTGTTTTTGGACAAGGCAGTACATTTTTTTTTCTTATGGTTATCTGTAATTCACTAAATTTTCTGTTAAAATCATTACCAATCAATATAATCAACTGTATTAAATTTTATGTTAATTATTCTGCCTTAACAGGCGCCTATGATTGGCAATAAAAATATTTGTTTGTTTGTTTATATGCAAATCATCTCCCATGATACATTGCGGTAATCGTAGTTTTCTCGTAGTCACGTGACAAATATTTGAAAAATGGAAGACAAATGTCGAAATCATAGGATCTAAGGCAAAATCGTGCTGTAATGGAGTGTAACACCACTTTCTGAGGGTAAGATGATTATGAATGAATAGAAAAATGATTGGTGAAGCGATTTATATAAGGGTTTCTGATAGAAAATAAAATCCGATAGCCACGAAACGTGGAAATGTGCTGACCCAGAGTTGGAGAAGCAAATCCGCTGTTTTCCGTATATATTGCGCTCTGACGTTCGACGGCTCTAGCAATAATATGTAATGTCGTCGGACGACAGAGGAATCTCGGACTAATTCAGGATGAGAAAAGTTTGTAAACAAAAAATCAGAAAGAGGGGACTCTGGGATGGGTCAACATGGGCAACGGCTTAACACGGGAACTTGTTTTTCTGTCTCTTCCGACGACAAGTTGGTTCTATTTTTATTCCCCGGGATTCCGACGGGTGACCCTGCTATAGCCGCCTTCTACGACAAACGCATATATAAAAAGTTACGATTGAAGGAATTGTCCCTAAGTGACCCCTTATATCACGGAAAGAAACAGCATCGGAACATGACAAAATAAACAACTGTGCCATGATACGCCCCCCCCCCCCCCCCCCCCCCCCCCTCTTTTATGACAATTGAAGGTCGGTTGCTCAGCGTGAGAACAGTAATTATTAATATTCTGCACTTTTTTAAACCAATTAATTGTATATACATTTACCATATGAAAACTGGCGTTTTCCAAACTGACTAAAATCACACCTCTCACTTGCTCCCCCTTTTGTCAATACAATGTATGTCACGACGTGACCTATCAGTAAAAGGGGGAACAAGTGAGAGATGTTATCGTACGAGGCGTGGACGGACGGACGAACAGCGGTATGCCATAATAAGCCCGTATTTTGACGGGCGTATAAAAATGAATGGTCCATATCCTGAAATTACGAATATATCATTTTTGGCCAAATTATTTTTCAAAACTTTCATCAGTTTAAAGCATTTGTCGGACTATCGGACTGTCGGACTATCGGACTGTCGGATTATAGCTACGGCCCCGAGAAGACAGACTCGTTGGCGTAGTCTCAACATTCTATTACAGTTGAGGGATAGCCCATAGATACTTTTACCTTTTAAACATAACAACAACCGTACCAGATTTTAATATTGAGTGTTATTTTAAACTTATTGAGAAGACAGACTATTAAAGCAAGGGGCCAATATTTTATTACAGTTCACGGGTAGCCAAAAGATACTTTTACATTTTAAAATACAACCAAACCAGATTTAATTGTGATTGTCTTTTTAAATATAAAGAGAAGATATACTCATTAGTCAATATTTTATACAGTTGAGGGGTAGACAAAAGTGGACATCTCTAATTTTTAACCTACCACGGAAAATTCCAGCTTGTACATGTAACAAGCCATCCTTTTATTTAACGAACTGTGATACCTATTTTATACAGTTTCAAACGTCAACACTTTGATGAAGGAGCTTTTTAGATTTTAACGAATAGACTGTACATAAATAGATAGTGAGGGCATTACCCGAACTCCTTTTATCCGTTTTAAATCTGTGCACATAAATATGCGTTTGGTGGAGGATAAATCACTGTACATAATTTTGGAGCACTAGTTCTACATACAGAGGACCCTGTATGGTTCCCCTATAGAAGGGGTGAAGATCCGGAGGTAAGGTAAGGTTAACCATGCGCTCCATACTTGTTGTCTCCCTTAGTGCTATTTCCGTTTAGCTGCAGACTCAATAACATCATGGCATTGCGTGCATCTCTTCTCACAAGACAATTACGTTTTATTGGGTATGACAACAAAATTAACCCTCACCATAATCCATCTACACATAAATAACACCAATACCTAAACGAGACGTTGTAGAAAATAAAAGAAACGCTTTGCCCTTGGAAGGTCGCGTGGTCGAAAAATATTAAGTTCGTGCACACAAATGCAAAATTAATAAAACACCGACTACGAACCAGTAACAACTTGTTTTTATTGTAAATATTGTTCGAGAAGCACAACCTCTGTTCTCTGTTATTGCAAACGTTGTTTAAAAAATGAACCCTTCCCCCTTTTCTTTATCCGTTGACGTTGTCAGGGAATGAAGCATTCGAAGGGGAGTTAAGATTTGCCATTTATATCCTCCAAAATGTTCTATTAAATCTGGTCTTTATGAATTTGACACAATAAATGTCATGGCAACACAAAAGTCTTGTAAACAATAAATCTTTTTTATTTGTATCCTCAACGAAAGGGAAGCCCAGCACGATTCCTGGAAAAACATGTTTATGGGAATGGAATTTATAATTGTTTGAGAAACACAACATCTGTTATTGCAAGCGGTTTTAAAAAAAATGCACCCTCCACATTTTCTTTTTCCGTTGTCAGAGCAAAGGAAGATATGATTTGCCATTTCTATCACGTCGAATGTGTTAACGCCTCTATGAATTTGGCGCAATAAATATCATGACAACACTTGTGAACAATAAATCTATTTATAATAAAGCCTTGTAATAATCTTTTTGAGATTTGGCCATTACACAGAGCTAGCCTATTTTTTATTTGTATCCTCAACTAAAGCCCAATGTGATTCCTGGAAAAACATGTTTACAGGAATGGAAATTGTATCTTCTTTTTTTTTTTTTTTATTTATTATTGTGGACCAACTGCAACCTGTTCATAAAGTCATATGAAGTAATGTCAAGGTTTTGCAGAACATGCAATTTAAATGTTCATAATGAATATATGGAGGATTTCTCCTCAACTGTAGTGTATCATATTGTCTGCTTTGTGGTTTTGAACCCTGGCTAGGTCTTTGAAAAACTAAGTAGCTTTTTTACTAAGCACACAGCAGTGAATCAATAGACACTGAGTTTTATACTGCATTTTATATGTTATCATTTATCATTGTTTTACAGATTCAACTGTCGTCAAGGGGAAGTCATTTGTCTATGACTTGCGGCAGGTCTGTGGTTTTCTTCGAGTACTACGGTTTCCTCCACCAATAAAACTGACTGCCACGATATAACTGAAAAATTGTTGAAAGTGGCATTAAACACCATAGCCCTCAATTGTCCTCCCAAAGTGTCAGTTACAACTTTTCAGGACTTATAACATTTTTATCTAAACATTCTAATATACTGTACATGTCCTAATTATATAAATAAAGCAGAAATCATGTACATAACGGTTTGCTATGTCATGGGGCGTATATGTCAAAACACACAAAGTATTGATTTTCTGTAGCGAGTCAATTTCAGGCTTAAAATGTACTCCTCTCCTTTTATGTTGGCTATGTAAGATCATGTAACGTTTGGGGTTTTTGACAAGGTCACTGACAACAGATTTACTCTGTGTGGTATGGTTGCCCGAACTAAATATCTTTATTTCAACTTTTCTTAAATACAATGCATCAACATTTAGACATTTTGTACTCTGTTGTTTTTTGTGGAAACAAGCAATCGTTATGGATTTTGCAAACGATCTGTATGATATAACAAAACATTATGTAATTCGGACTGTTAACCAATCAAAATTCTATTTTTTGTAGCCATCTATTGTTGGAAGGCAGCTGTTGACCAATCAAAATTCTATTTTATGTAGCCATTGATCGTTGTAAGGCAGCTGGTTGCCAATCAAAATTCTATTTTATGTAGCCATTGATTGTTGGAAGGCAACTGTTGACCAATCAACATCATATACTGTACACAAGAACGTCAGATAATTTTATATATCAGATATCTTATGGTAATTTCAGGATCAGAAGTATGAGCTCAGAATGGGGTAGTGGAGCCGGAAAGGTATGTTTAGAAAAAAATAACAGGGTTGTATCCAGTGCCGTCTTAACGCATGGGCATGCTGGGCACTTGTCCGGGTGTTGTTGTTTACGGCATGTTTTTTAATGTTTAAACACTGATTTTGTTGGAAGTACCAATACAATGAATATATGTTTAATTTTATCCACATTTACAGTTTTATTCCTTTTGAGTGTTTGTGTAGGTAGGGGCCCATGTGCACTGCTTTGACCGGGGACCTATTATGCTGTTAAGATGACCCTGGTTGTATCTTAATATGACAAATTCTCTTTTTACTTTTGTGTGTGATTTAAAAACCAGCTAACTGTAAATCGTATACATTGTACATGATGAATATTATTATATTGCTGTTTATCCTGCAATTGTGTGAATTTAAGTACAAATACAGGGGGTCAAATAAACTTCAGTGTTATTGTTATTTAGTCATAGACCCAATAAAACATTTCTGGTACCTGATTCATGTAGAGTGATAGAATGAAATGATAGCAGTATAAGCGCTGACGTCACAGATGACGGCATTGAAAACGATTAGAACGACGCTTGTTTCAGCTATTTTCAGACAATTTGGCAGTTGTTTTAGACTCTTTGATATTGCAAGATAAACACAATATACGTACCTGTACATTGTCGTTAAATATCAAATTAATTTGCACTCGCTGCTAAACAGGCTAGAAAAGCTTGCCACTGGCTATTTTTCTACTCGTTTTTAAAGCTTGTACAAATAAATATTATTTTTCGACAATGTACGTATAACGGTATAAGTATTGATTTATTCTGTCCATAATTTTCTATGATGTTGAAAATGATATGTAATCACACAAATGGTAGCTTAATTATCATTATACAATTAATGCCTGCACTTAAGGTGAACATTATAATTGTTCACCCTAAGTGGCTAAAAACTTTTTTTTTTAAAGACAAAATGGATATACATTATATAATACAATGTATATACAAAATGATTAATTTGTATTTTTAAACAGTATTTTAAAAATTTGCTAAAATTATAAAGATTTGGTAACATGCAAGGACAGAGATGTAAATGAATATGAACAAATTTATTTAAGCCACATTAATTTTATTGATGATCGGCATCATGTATATTTATAGATATCAATAATTGTACTACTATGCTGTGAATTCATTTTTAGTTCACCTGGACCAAAGGTCCATGTGAACTATTGCCATCACTTGGCGTCCGTCGTCTGTCGTCTGTCGTCTGTCGTCTGTAAACTTTTCACATTTCAAGCTTCTTCTCCGAAACCACTTGGCCGATTGGAACCGAACTTAGCAGGAATGTTCCTTGGATGGTCCTCTACAAAGTTACTGTTTTTCGTTCCAGTCGGATATTCAATATGGCTGCCAGGGCCAATAATATGCTCTGATTGGCTGAAATTTCAAAGATCTTCTTCTCCGAAACTAATGAACTGACTGAACCCAAACTGTAAAGGAATGATCATTGGAATGTCCTTTACCAAGTTACTGTTTTTTATGCCGATCGGAAATCCAAGATGGCCGCCATCGCAGGACATAGATTAACATTGGACCCTATGGGAAAATGTTCAAATGCCTTCTTCTCAGAAACTACAAATATGATTAAAGCCAAACTGTACATGAATGTTCATTGGATGGTCCTCTACAATCTTAAGGTTTTTTGTTCCGATATGAAATTCAAAATGGCGGCTACGGCAGGACTTAGTTTAACATTGGACCCTATGGGAAAAATGTTTCAAAATGCTTCTTCTCTGAAACCACTTGGACAGTTGAAACCAAACTGCCCAGGAATGATCATTGGAAGGTCCTCTACAAATTTTCTGTTTTTTATGCCAGTCGGAAATCCAAGATGGCCGCCACCGCAGGACATAGATTAACATTGGACCCTATGGGAAAATGTTCAAATGCCTTCTTCTCAGAAACTACAAATATTATTAAAGCCAAACTGTACATGAATGTTCATTGGATGGTCCTCTACAATCTTAAGGTTTTTTGTTCCGATATGAAATTCAAAATGGCGGCTACGGCAGGACTTAGTTTAACATTGGACCCTATGGGAAAAATGTTTCAAAATGCTTCTTCTCTGAAACCACTTGGACAGTTGAAACCAAACTGTCCAGGAATGATCATTGGAAGGTCCTCTACAAATTTTCTGTTTTTTATGCCGGTCGGAAATCCAAGATGGCCGCCACCGCAGGACATAGATTAACATTGGACCCTATGGGAAAATGTTCAAATGCCTTCTTCTCAGAAACTACAAATATTATTAAAGCCAAACTGTACATGAATGTTCATTGGATGGTCCTCTACAATCTTAAGGTTTTTTGTTCCGATATGAAATTCAAAATGGCGGCTACGGCAGGACTTAGTTTAACATTGGACCCTATGGGAAAAATGTTTCAAAATGCTTCTTCTCTGAAACCACTTGGACAGTTGAAACCAAACTGCCCAGGAATGATCATTGGAAGGTCCTCTACAAATTTTCTGTTTTTTATGCCGGTCGGAAATCCAAGATGGCCGCCACCGCAGGACATAGATTAACATTGGACCCTATGGGAAAATGTTCAAATGCCTTCTTCTCAGAAACTACAAATATTATTAAAGCCAAACTGTACATGAATGTTCATTGGATGGTCCTCTACAATCTTAAGGTTTTTTGTTCCGATATGAAATTCAAAATGGCGGCTACGGCAGGACTTAGTTTAACATTGGACCCTATGGGAAAAATGTTTCAAAATGCTTCTTCTCTGAAACCACTTGGACAGTTGAAACCAAACTGTCCAGGAATGATCATTGGAAGGTCCTCTACAAATTTTCTGTTTTTTATGCCGGTCGGAAATCCAAGATGGCCGCCACCGCAGGACATAGATTAACATTGGACCCTATGGGAAAATGTTCAAATGCCTTCTTCTCAGAAACTACAAATATTATTAAAGCCAAACTGTACATGAATGTTCATTGGATGGTCCTCTACAATCTTAAGGTTTTTTGTTCCGATATGAAATTCAAAATGGCGGCTACGGCAGGACTTAGTTTAACATTGGACCCTATGGGAAAAATGTTTCAAAATGCTTCTTCTCTGAAACCACTTGGACAGTTGAAACCAAACTGCCCAGGAATGATCATTGGAAGGTCCTCTACAAATTTTCTGTTTTTTATGCCGGTCGGAAATCCAAGATGGCCGCCACCGCAGGACATAGATTAACATTGGACCCTATGGGAAAATGTTCAAATGCCTTCTTCTCAGAAACTACAAATATTATTAAAGCCAAACTGTACATGAATGTTCATTGGATGGTCCTCTACAATCTTAAGGTTTTTTGTTCCGATATGAAATTCAAAATGGCGGCTACGGCAGGACTTAGTTTAACATTGGACCCTATGGGAAAAATGTTTCAAAATGCTTCTTCTCTGAAACCACTTGGACAGTTGAAACCAAACTGCCCAGGAATGATCATTGGAAGGTCCTCTATAAATTTTTTGTTTTTTATGCCGGTCGGAAATCCAAGATGGCCGCCACCGCAGGACATAGATTAACATTGGACCCTATGGGAAAATATTCAAATGCCTTCTACTCAGAAACTACAAATATGATTAAAGCCAAACTGTACATGAATGTTCATTAGATGGTCCTCTACAAACTTTACGTTTTTTGTTCTGGTATGAAATTCAAAATGGCGGCTACGGCAGGACTTAGTTTAACATTGGACCCTATGGGAAAAATGTTTCAAAATGCTTCTTCTCTGAAACCACTTGGACAGTTGAAACCAAACTGCCCATGAATGATCATTGGAAGGTTCTCTACAAATTTTCCGTTTTTTATGCCGGTCGGAAATCCAAGATGGCCACCACCGCAATACATAGATTAACATTGGACCCTATGGGAAAATGTTCAAATGCCTTCTACTCAGAAACTACAAATATGATTAAAACCAAACTGTACATGAATGTTCATTAGATGGTCCTCTACAAACTTTACGTTTTTTGTTCTGGTATGAAATTCAAAATGGCGGCTATGGCAGGACTTAGTTTAACATTGGACCCTATGGGAAAAAATGTTTCAAAATGCTTCTTCTCTGAAACCACATGGACAGTTGAAACTAAACTGCCCAGGAATGATCATTGGAAGGTCCTCTACAAATTTTCTGTTTTTTATGCCGGTCGGAAATCCAAGATGGCCGCCACCGCAGGACATAGATTAACATTGGGCCCTATGGGAAAATATTCAAATGCCTTCTACTCAGAAACTACAAATATGATTAAAGCCAAACTGTACATGAATGTTCATTAGATGGTCCTCTACAAACTTTACGTTTTTTGTTCTGGTATGAAATTCAAAATGGCGGCTACGGCAGGACTTAGTTTAACATTGGACCCTATGGGAAAAATGTTTCAAAACGCTTCTTCTCTGAAACCACTTGGATAATTGAAACCAAACTGCCCATGAATGATCATTGGAAGGTCCTCTACAAAGTTTCTGTTTTTTTATGCCGATCGGAAATTCAAGATGGCCGCCACTGCAGGACATAGATTAACATTGGACCCTATGGGAAAATGTTCAAATGCCTTCTTCTCAGAAACTACAAATATGATTAAAGCCAAACTGTACATGAATGTTCATTGGATGATTCTCTACAAACAATACGTTTTTTGTTCCGATATGAAATTCAAAATGGCGGCTACGGCAGGACTTAGTTTAACATTGGACCCTATGGGAAAAATGTTTCAAAATGCTTCTTCTCTGAAACCACTTGGACAGTTGAAACCAAACTGCCCAGGAATGATCATTGGAAGGTCCTCTACAAATTTTCTGTTTTTTATGCCGGTCGGAAATTCAAGATGGCCACCACCGCAGGACATAGATTAACATTGGACCCTATGGGAAAATGTTCAAATGCCTTCTTCTCAGAAACTACAAATATGATTAAAGCCAAACTGTACATGAATGTTCATTGAATGATCCTCTACAAAATGTACGTTTTTTATTCTGATATGAAATTCAAAATGGCGGCTACGGCAGGACTTAGTTTAACATTGGACCCTATGGGAAAAATGTTTCAAAATGCTTCTTCTCTGAAACCACTTGGACAGTTGAAACCAAACTGCCCAGGAAAGATCATTGGAAGGTCCTCTACAAAGTTTCTGTTTTTTATGCCGGTCGGAAATTCAAGATGGCCACCACCGCAGGACATAGATTAACATTGGACCCTATGGGAAAATGTTCAAATGCCTTCTTCTCAGAAACTACAAATATGATTAAAGCCAAACTGTACATGAATGTTCATTGGATGGTCCTCTACAAACTTTGCGTTTTTTGTTCCGATATAAAATTCAAAATGGCGGCTACGGCAGGACTTAGTTTAACATTGGACCCTATGGGAAAAATGTTTCAAAACGCTTCTTCTCTGAAACCACTTGGACAATTGAATCCAAACTGCCCAGGAATGATCATTGGAAGGTCCTCTACAAAGTTTCTGTTTTTTTATGCCGATCGAAAATTCAAGATGGCCACCACCGCAGGACATAGATTAACATTGGACCCTATGGGAAAATGTTCAAATGCCTTCTTCTCAGAAACTACAAATATGATTAAAGCCAAACTGTCCATATGTGTGTACATTGGATGGTCCTCTACAAACTTTACGTTTTTTATTCCGATATGAAATTCAAAATGGCGGCTACGGCAGGACTTAGTTTAACATTGGACCCTATGGGAAAAATGTTTCAAAACGCTTCTTCTCTGAAACCACTTGGATAATTGAAACCAAACTGCCCAGGAATGATCATTGGAAGGTCCTCTACAAGGTGTGTGTTTTTTATGCCGATCAGAAATCCAAGATGGCCACCACCGCAGGACATAGATTAACATTGGACCCTATGGGAAAATGTTCAAATGCCTTCTTCTCAGAAACTACAAATATGATTAAAGCCAAACTGTACATGAATGTTCATTGAATGGTCCTCTACAAAATATACGTTTTTTATTCTGATATGAAATTCAAAATGGCGGCTACGGCAGGACTTAGTTTAACATTGGACCCTATGGGAAAAATGTTTCAAAATGCTTCTTCTCTGAAACCACTTGGACAGTTGAAACCAAACTGCCCAGGAATGATCATTGGAAGGTCCTGTTTTTTATGCCGATCGGAAATCCAAGATGGCTGCCACCACAGGTCATAGTATTAACACAGAACCATATGGGGAAAATACAGAAATATATTCTTCTCTGAAGCTATTGCACTGATTGAACCTAAACTGTGCATCAATCATTGGAAGGTCCTTTACAAACTTTGTGTTTTTTATGTTGATCGTAATTCCAAGATGACGCAGGACATAGTTTTTACATAGGACCAATTGGTTTTTTTTTATTACCAGGTGAACGATACAGGCTCTTGAGAGCCTCTGGTTATTCGTTGATGTGAATTTTCGTGTTTTGAGTAAAAATTGTATTTTCGTAGATATGTTAATTAGTGGATTCCCTGCTATTGTCAGTACATATACATTGGAACCTGTCTAATCCAACACACCAAGGGACCAGGGAAATGTGTCAGATTGTACAGGATGTCAGAATACTCTGGTTTTATTTTAGTTAACAGAAATACTTTGGGACCATACATTTTTGTCAGATGTCACATGATGTTGGATTGTACAAGTTCCACTGTATATAGCGATAAATAATTGTTGAATATTTAATTTCCTGGTTTGATACTTACTATTCACAAAATCCATGAAACATTAAAATTAGTACACCATGTCAATAATGAATCCACGGTATAATATTCTTTTGTGTTGTGTTATAAATACTATTATTATGTATATTTTTGTCTTTGCAGGGTGGTGGTAGTGGAGGCAGTGTCAGGTATGTATATTTTTGTCTTTGCAGGGTGGTGGTACTGGAGGCAGTGTCCGGTATAGTTATATCATGTATTTCAATGCAAAACAAGTGTCATCATCAATGTATTACGGTTAGGTTAGGTTAGGTTTATGGTGTTTAATGCCACTTTCAACAATATTCCAGTTATATCGTGGTGCTCAGTTTTATTGATGGAGGAAACTGAAGTACCCGGAAAAAACCACTGACCTGTCAAGTCGCTGACAACCTTTATCACATATTGTTGTATCGCGTACACCACGCCATGAACAAGGTTCAAATTTACAACTTTAGTGGTAATAGGGACTTATTGCTCGGGTAGTTGTAAATCCAACTACCATTCGATCGCGACCACGACGGCCCCTTGTATATTTCGATATACATCGATGGTGTAATGGTTTGCGTGCTCGCCTCGACAGGAGTAGTTCGTGGATTCAAGCCCCAATGGGGTAAAACCAAAGACTATAAAATTGGTATTTGTTGCCTTTCCCATAAGCATGCAGCACTAAGGAGAAAGAGTAAAGATTGGTTGTGTCTGAATGTACTGTTCAGTGAGCAAGCTCTATTAAAATCCAACTCAGCCTGTTGGTCTAGTACAAAGCAGACATCATCATCATCTCATCAAAATATAACTTTTTCACGCCATGATATCACTGAAAAATAGCTCATTTGGCATTAAAAGAACAATTACCCACTCACTGAGTTCTTTATTGCATGTGCTATTTACTCTTTTTCTTTTAGCATGATAAAAATTGTTTTACTTTTTGTAATTAGGGATGCTGGTGGATCTTTTGGCAAGATGGAAGCTGCTCATGAAGAACAATATTTCAGAAAATTGGTAAGAATTTAAATCACCATGGCAATGTAAATCACTGAAATATGCCTATTTTTGTTTTAAAATATGATTTTTTTTTTTATTTCAAACAACATTGAAATCAATAATTTTGTTAGGAATAGACATTAGCAACATAAATTAACATAATTATCGAGTTTTAAAGTAAAAAGTCCATCCATGCTCTTTAATTTTCATGAAAACACATCTCGAATATAAATTCCAGTCTGTACGACAATAGACGCCGCTATTCATATAACCTTAGCTGACCTTTTACTACACAAAGTCTGTTCTTGCCGACGCAGTCCTACGAGTATTTTAACTGATTCTGCTAGAAAAAGAAACAACAAAGAAGTTTTGGCAAATAATAATAAAACAAGAATTAACATAGGCCACCAACATGACTGTTGGATGGAAATGCTGAAGTGCCATTGCCATTGCGCATGTTCTTTGGAAATTATGACATGTATAATTAATACCTTTAATAAAACCTGATGATTAATAAAAATGTAGATATCTAATATAACCTTCATCAGATATTATCATAGTCAAAAGATTGGAAAGCCAAATAATATAAAAGTCTTTAGGAGCAAGTAAACCAAAGGGTCTAAACAGGACAGCCAAAGGGTCTAAACAGGACAGCCAAAGGGCCTAAACAGGACAGCCAAAGGGTCTAAACAGGACAGCCAAAGGGCCTAAATAGGACAGCCAAAGGGCCTAAACAGGACAGCCAAAGGGTCTAAACAGGACAGCCAAAGGGCCTAAGCAGGACAGCCAAAGGGTCCTAAACAGGACAACCAAAGGGTCTAAACAGGACAGCCAAAGGGTCTAAACAGGACAGCCAAAGGGTCTTAAACAGGACAGCCAAAGGGTCCTAAACAGGACAGCCAAAGGGTCCTAAACAGGACAACCAAAGGGTCTAAACAGGACAACCAAAGGGTCTAAACAGGATAGCCAAAGGGTCTAAACAGGACAGCCAAAGGGTCTAAAGAGGATAGCCAAAGGGTCTAAACAGGACAGCCAAAGGGCCTAAACAGGACAGCCACAGGGTCTAAACAGGACAGCCAAAGGGTCTAAACAGGATAGCCAAAGGGCCTAAACAGGACGGCCAAATGGTCTAAGCAGGACAGCCAAAGGGTCTAAACAGGACAGCCAAAGGGTCTAAACAGGATAGCCAAACGGTCTAAACAGGACAGCCAAAGGGACTAAGCAGGATAACCAAAGGGTCTAAACAGGACAGCCAAAGGGTCTAAACAGGACAGCCAAAGGGTCTAAACAGGACAGCCAGAGGGTCTAAACAGGACAGCCAGAGGGTCTAAACAGGACAGCCAAAGGGTCTAAACAGGATAGCCAAAGGATCTAAACAGGACAGCCAAAGGGTCTAAACAGGACAGCCAGAGGGTCTAAGCAGGACAGCCAAAGGGTCTAAACAGGACAGCCAGAGGGTCTAAGCAGGACAGCCAAAGGGTCTAAACAGGACAGCCAAAGGGTCTAAACAGGACAGCCAAAGGGTCTTAAACAGGACAACCAAAGGGTCCTAAACAGGACAACCAAAGGGTCTAAACAGGACAACCAAAGGGTCTGAACAGGACAGCCAAAGGGTCTGAACAGGACAGCCAAAGGGTCTAAACAGGACAGCCAAAGGGTCTAAATAGGACAGCCAAAGGGTCTAAACAGGATAGCCAAAGGGTCTAACCAGGACAGCCAAAGGGTCCTAAACAGGACAACCAAAGGGTCTAAACAGGACAGCCAAAGGGTCTAAGCAGGATAGCCAAAGGGTCTAAACAGGACAGCCAAAGGGTCTAAACAGGACAGCCAAAGGGTTTAAGCAGTATAGCCAAAGGGTCTTAAACAGGACAACCAAAGGGTCTAAACAGGACAGCCAAAGGGTCTTAAACAGGACAACCAAAGGGTCTTAAACAGGACAACCAAAGGGTCTTAAACAGGACAGCCAAAGGGTCCTAAACAGGATAGCCAAAGGGTCTAAGCATGACAGCCAAAGGGTCTAAACAGGATTGCCAAAATCTACTTATGTTACCTCTGCGTTAGGAAGGAGAACCTTAATGTTGATTAAAACATTCCTTTCTTTAAATATGTTATCTACTGTATTCAAACTTATATTTTTTTTCAACCATTTTTTAACTTTCTTTCATATGTACGACTATTTAATACTTGTTAAACTGTAATATTTCATTCAATTTTAAAACATTTAAACATAGAAATAAATGATTATTGCTATGATGATCCAACCCATGAGGGGCCATTGTGGTCGTGATCATATGGTAGTTTGGATTTATAGCTACCTATGAAATCAGTGCCTATCACAACTAACGTTGTGAGTTCAAACCCCGCTCAGGCTAGATGTACTCTATACAACATTATGTGATAAAGTTTGTCAGTGACTTGCGACAGGTCAGTGGTTTTCTCCGGATACTTCGGTTTCTTCCACCAATAAAACTGACTGCCAAAATATAACTGAATTATTGTTGAGAACTATAAAACCAACCAATTTAACCCCTGATGGATGTAAACAAAAATGTTATTTTCTTATATGATTAGAATCAATGTTGGAATATTTATCATGGCACTATTATTTGAGTGTAGTGAATGATCATAAATATTTAGATTTAGGCTGAAATAATGGAAATTAGAAGTAAATATTTGAACAGGAGAATGGAGAGTAATTTTCATTTTTGATTAAATCATACAATTTGGGGCTATGGTGACCCCCCAAGTTGAAATATAACTTTGACTGTTAAAAATCAAGTGAAGTGTGCAAAAATTGTATTTGTTTTTTGGACAATTAAAGCTCAGCATGATTCTAAGAAATATTACCACCAATATATACAAATGAATTGGATGAAGCTGTGCCAAAATTAACAAGACACAAGGAAACTGTCACAATATCATATGAATACTTGTCGCACTTAAAATCATTTGATGACTCAGTGACTATTGACTGTTGGCAGAAGTATCAATCGGAGTGATCAAAAATGAAAGACTCCTTTTGGAGAGTTCACGCTCAAGGGAGATAACTCTGTTATTAAAAAAAGTTATTTAAAAAGAAAATATCTAGCTTTTGTAAATTAATGAATTGATAGCACCATACAATGTTTTTAATTAATATGAAGTTTTTACCAAATTGTAGTATTTTATTACAACAATTTAATTAATTTTATAGTGTTTTTGCTGACAAGTCTTGGCCAGTGCAAAAATCACAGGTTGTCCCTAGTATACAATGTATGTGTATATTATGATTAACTTGCTTTTATGTTTGTTATGATATTTTAAAGAAAATTACATTTTAGAGAGAACAGCAACTGAAAGAATTAAAACAACATTTAGAAGAAGAAGTTGGTTATCATGAGAAAGAAATACAAGAACATCAGGTCAATCCATTGGTCAATTTTATCATGTGACCACCCAGTATAGCCTTGTATCCAACTGTAGTAATGTACACTATGCTTTGACTTTCTTGTCGCCTTGATTTAATTTTTTTTTTAATTCTGCAACTTCTTTCTTTGAATGTCTTATATACATGTATATTTGATCATGAAATGAAGATGAAAGCTCTCCTGTTTAATAATTTTATGCACAATCAGGAAATTAATAAAAACGTTTCAACACAATATTTTTTTTGTTTTTGAATACCTATTATATATAGTCTGTTTGACTTTTATAAATCTCCACAAAAAATTCTTATAAATCCATGTATGATATATACAAACTTGAGCAATTAATCCCAATTTTTTTTTGTTAATTATTAAAAAAAAGTTACTGATTAGGTCTTTATGTTAATTCTATGTCTTGAAGTGTAAAAAACTGCATTGTATTCTTTTTGAGGTACACAATTTAAATAAAATAATTCCTAAAGTTGTGTTAGATTAATAAACTGGAGAGTTTTGTGCATGGTTATCTAATGTAGATGTAGCATGGTGCATTTTAGTTAGGATAATACCAAATAAAGCAAACAGGTTAAACAAAAGGTCATTAAACTGTTAATGAAATTAAAGAAACAAAAGGATAAAGCTTAGTAAGAACCTGGTAGCAAAAGAATACTAATTGTCCTGTTATTTTAGGGAGCCCAGCTGGAAACTGCAGCAAACATATTAAGCTTTGTCTCTGAAACATACAATGTAGATTAGTTCTTGAATTTTACAAGATAGAAATTATATTTGTTGTAATAAACTTAGTGAAATTTTGAAACCTGCAATTTTGAATGAGACGAAATTAAGTCTCCTGACGAAGCATTTATACGAAATTTACACAATTCTTAGTAACTTGGTTTCTTGCGGTCAAAATGTTTTTTAATGACCTTGACTCCATTATGATGAGTTGTTGCTACGGTAACCTGTTTGTTTTATTTAGATGTAATCCTGTATACAGCTTATTTAATGTTGTCTAGCGCTAATATTTGCTTCTTTGCCTTTCTTTTTTCTTTTCTCTTCTTTTTTTTTTTATATAATTTTATAGCAAGCTCAGCAGATGTCAGA
Source organism: Bathymodiolus brooksi (assembly GCA_963680875.1). NCBI lineage: Eukaryota > Metazoa > Mollusca > Bivalvia > Mytilida > Modiolidae > Bathymodiolus > Bathymodiolus brooksi. The sequence continues at coordinate 52,217,036 of OY804583.1, read as the reverse complement.
ATTAAAAGAGCATTTAGATGAGGAAATTAGCCATCACGAAAAATCTATTCAACAACACCAGGTATTGTATGATGTGCTCTGTCTGTACTTGTGAAGTATAAAGAAAAGAACAGGAATAGGTCATAGGTTGTTTAGACAATCAATTTAGAATAACGGCAGTTTTGTGTTTGACGTCAGACAGAACGATAATTTTCAGTATTACAGTTAATTTGTTGATGCTGACAATACGACATGGTAAGAAGAAAAATGTCCAAATTACTGGTACCGAAAATTTATAATAAATGAAAATGCATTCAGCGTTGTTGTTTGCATAAAAAAAATTCGAAATTTGTAATTCAATTTACCAGTAACCAAAATTATACATGAATGTTTATTGTATGGCCCTGTACAAATGTGGGATTTTGTATTGGAAACCAAAGATGGCTGCCACTGCAGGACAAATATTAGCATAGGACCCAATGGAAAAATGGCTAAAAGTTTTTTTTCTCAGAATCAACTACCTGCTAACTTTGTTGAACCCTTGTTACAAATAAATGATTATTGGCTCGTCCTTTACAAAGCCTATACTCCCCGCAGGATCTCAGGGGTATAGAATTAGGATCTAGTTTTTTCCCCTAATGGGTGGTAAACCCTTGAAATGGGACGTCGGCTAGTTGTGTGGGACAAATCAAATATTACTATCGTAGCACTCCCTTATACGATGGAAATGAGTGCTTTGTGTATGGAGAATGCTTCTTGCATATTGATGACAACTTGCAACAGCACTTCATGAACAACACGATTGTTAGTGATGGTCATTTGGGTCCTCTATAAGGCTAGGGATACTTGTAGCAATTTATGTTGATGAGTCCAAAAGATATTTTAGAATTTTTGATGAATACAGAAAATATTTCTGAAAATTTCAATGAGTTCCATCATTGCAAAAATATTAAATTTGAAAAATTTGGTGAGACCTAACTGAAAATGGAGAGTACAGGACTCATCTAGGAGAGTTGTAAGGATCTCTGTAAGGCAACATTTTCTGACCCTATCCATCATTATCCTATTTTAACCTGTAGCATTCTAAGCTTCTTGTCATTGAACCTGATCCCGGAATTACCTATTTATCTGCATGATTTATTGTTTGTAAACTTAGTCGTCATGGATATAAATGAGTTACTGCTCACGTCACGTTAAAAAAACAACAATCGATCAATACAAAGATTACGTTTTATTATTTATTATTTATGATCAGAAAAAATGAAAAAATGTCTTGTTTTAAAAATTACAAAGCTGATTAAAACTATCTTGCTCATGAAAGATCAAAATGGTTAGGGTAGTTTTATACAAAGTTCATGCTTTTGTTGTAGATATGAAATCCAAGATGGCCACCAATGCATGACATAATTTAACTCTTAATTAGTAAGAAGTGATATTGGTGTAAATGAACATGAGAGACTATCCAACTTTAAACTTAGACACAAATTAATTTAAAGGAACATGAGAGACTATCCAACTTTAAACTTAGATACAAATTAATTTAAAGGAACATGAGAGACTATCCAACTTTAAACTTAGACACAAATTAATTTAAAGGAACATGAGAGACTATCCAACTTTAAACTTAGACACAAATTAATTTAAAGGAACATGAGAGACTATCCAACTTTAAACTGACACAAATTAAAGTAAAGGAACATGAGAGACTATCCAACTTTAAACTGACACAAATTAAAGTAAAGGAACATGAGAGACTATCCAACTTTAAACTGACACAAATTAATTTAAAGGAACATGAGAGACTATCCAACTTTAAACTTAGACACAAATTAATTTAAAGGAACATGAGAGACTATCCAACTTTAAACTGACACAAATTAAAGTAAAGGAACATGAGAGACTATCCAACTTTAAACTGACACAAATTAAAGTAAATGAACATGAGAGACTATCCAACTTTAAACTGACACAAATTAATTTAAAGGAACATGAGAGACTATCCAACTTTAAACTTAGACACAAATTAATTTAAAGGAACATGAGAGACTATCTACTATCCAACTTTAAACTGACACAAATTAATTTAAAGGAACATGAGAGACTATCCAACTTTAAACTTAGACACAAATTAATTTAAAGGAACATGAGAGACTATCCAACTTTAAACTGACACAAATTAAATTAAAGGAACATGAGAGACTATCCAACTTTAAACTGACACAAATTAAAGTAAATGAACATGAGAGACTATCCAACTTTAAACTGACACAAATTAATTTAAAGGAACATGAGAGACTATCCAACTTTAAACTTAGACACAAATTAATTTAAAGGAACATGAGAGACTATCCAACTTTAAACTTAGACACAAATTAATTTAAAGGAACATGAGAGACTATCCAACTTTAAACTTAGACACAAATTAATTTAAAGGAACATGAGAGACTATCCAACTTTAAACTGACACAAATTAAAGTAAAGGAACATGAGAGACTATCCAACTTTAAACTGACACAAATTAAAGTAAAGGAACATGAGAGACTATCCAACTTTAAACTGACACAAATTAATTTAAAGGAACATGAGAGACTATCCAACTTTAAACTTAGACACAAATTAATTTAAAGGAACATGAGAGACTATCCAACTTTAAACTGACACAAATTAAAGTAAAGGAACATGAGAGACTATCCAACTTTAAACTGACACAAATTAAAGTAAAGGAACATGAGAGACTATCCAACTTTAAACTGACACAAATTAATTTAAAGGAACATGAGAGACTATCCAACTTTAAACTTAGACACAAATTAATTTAAAGGAACATGAGAGACTATCTACTATCCAACTTTAAACTGACACAAATTAATTTAAAGGAACATGAGAGACTATCCAACTTTAAACTTAGACACAAATTAATTTAAAGGAACATGAGAGACTATCCAACTTTAAACTGACACAAATTAAATTAAAGGAACATGAGAGACTATCCAACTTTAAACTGACACAAATTAAAGTAAATGAACATGAGAGACTATCCAACTTTAAACTGACACAAATTAATTTAAAGGAACATGAGAGACTATCCAACTTTAAACTTAGACACAAATTAATTTAAAGGAACATGAGAGACTATCCAACTTTAAACTTAGACACAAATTAATTTAAAGGAACATGAGAGACTATCCAAATTTAAAGACACAAATTAATTTAAAGGAACATGAGAGACTATCCAACTTTAAACTTAGACACAAATTAATTTAAAGGAACATGAGAGACTATCCAACTTTAAACTGACACAAATTAAAGTAAAGGAACATGAGAGACTGTCCAACTTTAAACTGACACAAATTAAAGTAAAGGAACATGAGAGACTATCCAACTTTAAACTGACACAAATTAATTTAAAGGAACATGAGAGACTATCCAACTTTAAACTTAGACACAAATTAATTTAAAGGAACATGAGAGACTATCCAACTTTAAACTGACACAAATTAAAGTAAAGGAACATGAGAGACTATCCAACTTTAAACTGACACAAATTAAAGTAAAGGAACACGAGAGACTATCCAACTTTAAACTGACACAAATTAAAGTAAAGGAACATGAGAGACTATCCAACTTTAAACTGACACAAATTAAAGTAAAGGAACATGAGAGACTATCCAACTTTAAACTTAGACACAAATTAATTTAAAGGAACATGAGAGACTATCCAACTTTAAACTTAGACACAAATTAATTTAAAGGAACATGAGAGACTATCCTACTTTAAACTGACACAAATTAAAGTAAAGGAACATGAGAGACTATCCAACTTTAAACTGACACAAATTAAAGTAAAGGAACATGAGAGACTATCCAACTTTAAACTTAGACACAAATTAAAGTAAATGAACATGAGAGACTATCCAACTTTAAACTGACACAAATTAATGTAAAGGAACATGAGAGACAATCCAACTTTAAACTTAGACACAAATTAATGTAAAGGAATATGAGAGACTATCCAACTTTAAACTTAGACACAAATTAATGTAAAGGAACATGATAGACTATCCAACTTTAAACTTAGACACAAATTAATGTAAAGGAACATGAGAGACTATCCAACTTTAAACTTAGACACAAATTAATGTAAAGGAACATGAGAGACTATCCAACTTTAAACTTAGACACAAATTAAATTAAAGGAACATGAGAGACTATCCAACTTTAAACTTAGACACAAATTAAATTAAAGGAACATGAGAGACTATCCAACTTTAAACTTAGACACAAATTAAATTAAAGGAACATGAGAGACTATCCAACTTTATACTTAGACACAAATTAAATTAAAGGAACATGAGAGACTATCCAACTTTAAACTTAGACACAAATTAAATTAAAGGAACATGAGAGACTATCCAACTTTAAACTTAGACACAAATTAAATTAAAGGAACATGAGAGACTATCCAACTTTAAACTTAGACACAAATTAAATTAAAGGAACATGAGAGACTATCCAACTTTAAACTTAGACACAAATTAATTTAAAGGAACACGAGAGACTATCCAACTTTAAGCTTAGACACAAATTAATTTAAAGGAACATGAGAGACTATCCAACTTTAAACTTAGACACAAATTAAATTAAAGGAACATGAGAGACTATCCAACTTTAAACTGACACAAATTAAAGTAAAGGAACATGAGAGACTATCCAACTTTAAACTTAGACACAAATTAAATTAAAGGAACATGAGAGACTATCCAACTTTAAACTGACACAAATTAAAGTAAAGGAACATGAGAGACTATCCAACTTTAAACTTAGACACAAATTAAATTAAAGGAACATGAGAGACTATCCAGCTTTAAACTTAGACACAAATTAAATTAAATGAACATGAGAGACTATCCAACTTTAAATCAAAGGAACATGAGAGACTATCCAACTTTAAACTTAGACACAAATTAAATTAAAGGAACATGAGAGACTATCCAACTTTAAACTTAGACACAAATTAATTTAAAGGAACATGAGAGACTATCCAACTTTAAACTTAGACACAAATTAATTTAAAGGAACATGAGAGACTATCCAACTTTAAACTTAGACACAAATTAATTTAAAGGAACATGAGAGACTATCCAACTTTAAACTTAGACACAAATTAATTTAAAGGAACATGAGAGACTATCCAACTTTAAACTGACACAAATTAAAGTAAAGGAACATGAGAGACTATCCAACTTTAAACTGACACAAATTAAAGTAAAGGAACATGAGAGACTATCCAACTTTAAACTGACACAAATTAATTTAAAGGAACATGAGAGACTATCCAACTTTAAACTTAGACACAAATTAATTTAAAGGAACATGAGAGACTATCCAACTTTAAACTGACACAAATTAAAGTAAAGGAACATGAGAGACTATCCAACTTTAAACTGACACAAATTAAAGTAAAGGAACACGAGAGACTATCCAACTTTAAACTGACACAAATTAAAGTAAAGGAACATGAGAGACTATCCAACTTTAAACTGACACAAATTAAAGTAAAGGAACATGAGAGACTATCCAACTTTAAACTTAGACACAAATTAATTTAAAGGAACATGAGAGACTATCCAACTTTAAACTTAGACACAAATTAATTTAAAGGAACATGAGAGACTATCCAACTTTAAACTGACACAAATTAAAGTAAAGGAACATGAGAGACTATCCAACTTTAAACTTAGACACAAATTAAAGTAAATGAACATGAGAGACTATCCAACTTTAAACTGACACAAATTAATGTAAAGGAACATGAGAGACTATCCAACTTTAAACTTAGACACAAATTAATGTAAAGGAACATGAGAGACTATCCAACTTTAAACTGACACAAATTAAAGTAAAGGAACATGAGAGACTATCCAACTTTAAACTGACACAAATTAAAGTAAAGGAACATGAGAGACTATCCAACTTTAAACTTAGACACAAATTAAAGTAAATGAACATGAGAGACTATCCAACTTTAAACTGACACAAATTAATGTAAAGGAACATGAGAGACTATCCAACTTTAAACTTAGACACAAATTAATGTAAAGGAATATGAGAGACTATCCAACTTTAAACTTAGACACAAATTAATGTAAAGGAACATGAGAGACTATCCAACTTTAAACTTAGACACAAATTAATTTAAAGGAACATGAGAGACTATCCAACTTTAAACTTAGACACAAATTAATGTAAAGGAACATGAGAGACTATTCAACTTTAAACTTAGACACAAATTAAATTAAAGGAACATGAGAGACTATCCAACTTTAAACTTAGATACAAATTAAATTAAAGGAACATGAGAGACTATCCAACTTTAAACTTAGACACAAATTAATTTAAAGGAACATGAGAGACTATCCAACTTTAAACTTAGACACAAATTAATTTAAAGGAACATGAGAGACTATCCAACTTTAAACTTAGACACAAATTAATGTAAAGGAACATGAGAGACTATCCAACTTTAAACTTAGACACAAATTAAAGTAAAGGAACATGAGAGACTATCCAACTTTAAACTGACACAAATTAAAGTAAAGGAACACGAGAGACTATCCAACTTTAAATTTAGACACAAATTAAATTAAAGGAACATGAGAGACTAACCAACTTTAAACTTAGACACAAATTAATTTAAAGGAACAGTGCTTCTTTTCACAGAAGCATCTTCTAAAATAACTATAAAATTATCCATTTCATTGTGACAAAGAAAATCATTTTTAAAGAGTTGGTAAACATGTGTAATAAATTAATGACAATTAGTGTTTTTGTGTTAATAGTATTGTTGCAAGGAACTCATCTAGTTTTATTTCATATAGTATTTCTGAGTGAAGATGGAAAAAGATGCCAAATAAAGTAAAATTTATTTTGGCAAATTTTTTGAATAATAAAATTAACAAATTCTTAATCTGGCATCGTCAATAACCCACAGCTGATCACGCTTTGATTACTCTCCATTCATCACACCTGGGTCAACTGGCAGAGAAATCCTAGTAGTCATGTGATCATTTTAAAACGCTTTGTTTAGTCCAGATGACTGTCGTAAAAGCAAATCAAATCACAGCTTTTAAGTGTATATATAAAGAAAGGAATTCCTTACAAATTATAGGAGCCATCATTTTTCAGTATAGCTTTTTCACCTCAAAGAAGGAGATTAACAATACCAAATGATGATTTTGATACCATTTTTCTTCAACGAAACGAGGATTTCTCTGCCAGTTGACCCATGGGTGATAAGTGGAGAGTAATGCGAGCATGATCAACTGTGGGTTCACATCGATAATTATCTGGTTGCCATAGTAATTCTAATCATAGAAACAGTAGGTTTAGTCATTTCTGTTAAATTTCCCTCTTTTTGTTTGGTGTTTGTTTTTGGATTTTTGTTTTGTTTAATTATTGATTATTATCCTGTATGCATACTGTCATTTATGTTTTATTATCCTTAGCAGCAAACTTAGAACTGCATATATATATATATATAGATATACAACTTATATAATCAACACACTGAACACTTATATAACAAGCATTAAAATTAGAAAATATATGTGTTATGCTGTCATACTGATATCATTAGTTTCCTTGTTTCCATATAAAATGAATTCTCAGTGATTTTTGTAAGAGATATATACTATTGTTGATTTGTGTTACGAGAAATGGATTTCTCTGAATCTCAGAGCAAACTTGCATTGAAGGTGAAGTGTGACATTGGAGATGTAATGAGAAGTCCATTTCCAGCAAAACATATCAAGGATAGTATGTTTATTGAGGATTTGGTGAGGTGATGTCAACATAACGTCACATTAGAAAACAGTGATATTTTGTAAATATCACGCTATTTGTTTGTTGATAGATATTATCATGTGACATATGTAAATATCAAAGGGAAAATGTACAAATCATTGATGATATGTTTTACAGTCTAGTTTGGCATATTATTCATAAAATTGACATTTTTATAGACCTTTTTTTTATGCCTTTGGACCAGACTGGTCAGACAGTCTTACTAACTCCTGGATCCTGTTTCACAGTGTCTATATAGGTCGTGTACTGGTCAGACAGTCTTACTAACTCCTGGATCCTGTTTCACAGTGTCTATATAGGTCGTGTACTGGTCAGACAGTCTTACTAACTCCTGAATCCTGTTTCACAGTGTCTATATAGGTCGTGTACTGGTCAGACAGTCTTACTAACTCCTGGATCCTGTTTCACAGTGTCAATATAGGTCGTGTACTGGTCAGACAGTCTTACTAACTCCTGGATCCTGTTTCACAGTGTCTATATAGATCGTGTACTGGTCAGACAGTCTTACTAACTCCTGGATCCTGTTTCACAGTGTCTATATAGGTCGTGTACTGGTCAGACAGTCTTACTAACTCCTGGATCCTGTTTCACAGTGTCTATATAGGTCGTGTACTGGTCAAGACAGTCTTACTAACTCCTGGATCCTGTTTCACAGTGTCTATATAGGTCGTGTACTGGTCAGACAGTCTTACTAACTCCTGGATCCTGTTTCACAGTGTCTATATAGGTCGTGTACTGGTCAGACAGTCTTACTAACTCCTGGATCCTGTTTCACAGTGTCTATATAGGTCGTGTACTGGTCAGACAGTCTTACTAACTCCTGGATCCTGTTTCACAGTGTCTATATAGGTCGTGTATTGGTCAGACAGTCTTACTATCTCCTGGATCCTGTTTCACAGTGTCTATATAGGTCGTGTACTGGTCAGACAGTCTTACTAACTCCTGGATCCTGTTTCACAGTGTCTATATAGGTCGTGTACTGGTCAGACAGTCTTACTAACTCCTGGATCCTGTTTCACAGTGTCTATATAGGTCGTGTACTGGTCAGACAGTCTTACTAACTCCTGGATCCTGTTTCACAGTGTCTATATAGGTCGTGTATTGGTCAGACAGTCTTACTAACTCCTGGATCCTGTTTCACAGTGTCTATATAGGTCGTGTACTGGTCAGACAGTCTCACTAACTCCTGGATCCTGTTTCACAGTGTCTATATAGATCGTGTACTGGTCAGACAGTCTTACTAACTCCTGGATCCTGTTTCACAGTGTCTATATAGGTCGTGTACTGTTCAGACAGTCTTACTAACTCCTGGATCCTGTTTCACAGTGTCTATATAGGTCGTGTACTGGTCAAGACAGTCTTACTAACTCCTGGATCCTGTTTCACAGTGTCTATATAGGTCGTGTACTGGTCAGACAGTCTTACTAACTCCTGGATCCTGTTTCACAGTGTCTATATAGGTCGTGTACTGGTCAGACAGTCTTACTAACTCCTGGATCCTGTTTCACAGTGTCTATATAGGTCGTGTACTGGTCAGACAGTCTTACTAACTCCTGGATCCTGTTTCACAGTGTCTATATAGGTCGTGTATTGGTCAGACAGTCTTACTAACTCCTGGATCCTGTTTCACAGTGTCTATATAGGTCGTGTACTGGTCAGACAGTCTTACTAACTCCTGGATCCTGTTTCACAGTGTCTATATAGGTCGTGTACTGGTCAGACAGTCTTACTAACTCCTGGATCCTGTTTCACAGTGTCTATATAGGTCGTGTACTGTTCAGACAGTCTTACTAACTCCTGGATCCTGTTTCACAGTGTCTATATAGGTCGTGTACTGGTCAGACAGTCTTACTAACTCCTGGATCCTGTTTCACAGTGTCTATATAGGTCGTGTACTGGTCAGACAGTCTTACTAACTCCTGGATCCTGTTTCACAGTGTCTATATAGGTCGTGTACTGGTCAGACAGTCTTACTAACTCCTGGATCCTGTTTCACAGTGTCTATATAGGTCGTGTATTGGTCAGACAGTCTTACTAACTCCTGGATCCTGTTTCACAGTGTCTATATAGGTCGTGTACTGGTCAGACAGTCTCACTAACTCCTGGATCCTGTTTCACAGTGTCTATATAGATCGTGTACTGGTCAGACAGTCTTACTAACTCCTGGATCCTGTTTCACAGTGTCTATATAGGTCGTGTACTGTTCAGACAGTCTTACTAACTCCTGGATCCTGTTTCACAGTGTCTATATAGGTCGTGTACTGGTCAGACAGTCTTACTAACTCCTGGATCCTGTTTCACAGTGTCTATATAGGTCGTGTACTGGTCAGACAGTCTTACTAACTCCTGGATCCTGTTTCACAGTGTCTATATAGGTCGTGTACTGGTCAGACAGTCTTACTAACTCCTGGATCCTGTTTCACAGTGTCTATATAGGTCGTGTACTGGTCAGACAGTCTTACTAACTCCTGGATCCTGTTTCAGTGTCTATATAGGTCGTGTACTGGTCAGACAGTCTTACTAACTCCTGGATCCTGTTTCACAGTGTCTATATAGGTCGTGTACTGGTCAGACAGTCTTACTAACTCCTGGATCCTGTTTCACAGTGTCTATATAGGTCGTGTACTGGTCAGACAGTCTTACTAACTCCTGGATCCTGTTTCACAGTGTCTATATAGGTCGTGTACTGGTCAGACAGTCTTACTAACTCCTGGATCCTGTTTCACAGTGTCTATATAGGTCGTGTACTGGTCAGACAGTCTTACTAACTCCTGGATCCTGTTTCAGTGTCTATATAGGTCGTGTACTGGTCAGACAGTCTTACTAACTCCTGGATCCTGTTTCACAGTGTCTATATAGGTCGTGTACTGGTCAGACAGTCTTACTAACTCCTGGATCCTGTTTCAGTGTCTATATAGGTCGTGTACTGGTCAGACAGTCTTACTAACTCCTGGATCCTGTTTCAGTGTCTATATAGGTCGTGTACTGGTCAGACAGTCTTACTAACTCCTGGATCCTGTTTCACATATGTCGTGTACATATCTTATAAATGCTGTATAAAATATTTACTATGTTTTATCCTGTAATCAGTCATTCAAAGAGTCAATTTGAGTTGACTATGCATTTTTAGGATCCCATTTAACTGGTTTAACCCTGCCACATGTTTGTGCTTGTCCCAAGCTAGAATCTAGCTTTACATTTCCACATGTCCTGATCTTTTTTTGTGTTCCAAGAAAAAGACTTGAGGTGGTTGTTTGTATAGTTGATTGATATTGGTGGAATTACAATCGTAACTACTCTGCCATTCTCGCTACCCTGCAAATAACCTCGTATGCATTAGGCGTATAATTCGCACTACTTTTCACATGTTAGTTACATGAAAGTTTAATAAAGTTATATTTTAAACAATTTTCTATATTTCAATTAGTTTTGCACGATTAGATTTTACTTAGTATGTCTTCCATATTGGATTTTCGTGGACTATATTTTTGTGCGCTTAACTTAACTTAACTTCCGGCAAACAATTTAAGAAGAATTTCTACTATGTACGTACGAGGTTATTTGCAGGGTAGCAAGAATGGCCGAGTAGTTACGATTGGGTGGAATTGTTGACCATCACTGTTTATAAACTTTCTATTACCGGTAGTCTTTGATTGTATAAAGTTTCCTGGTCATGATACTATGTAGAGAGGAAGCTCTTTAAGACAAGTACTGGTGCAATGCAGACCATGGGGGAAATTACACTTCTTATTTGGAATGACTTGAATGTCATTTGTTACATTCTTTTTTTTTGTTTTAATGTGCCAGTTTTAAATTGTTTGACATTTTAAGATAAACAAAATATTAATACCTTGTCTCTGAATATAAAATTTATTTGACTTATGGTTATGGTTATGGCCACTTTAAAAAAAAACAGAGTACCAGGAGAATACCACCGACCTGCCGCAAGTCACTGACAAGCTGTATCACATAATGTTGTATCAAGTATTATTTGAACTGGGCACACAACAGGTACACATATATTGCTCTGTAAGCCTCACATTTCTACCCATTTCGTATTCAGAGACAATGTATGTATATTCTTTATATATTTTATTGTTTTTTCCACTATTGAGGTGTAAGGTGGTGGGGTATTGTTTGAATCTGTGTATGAATGGGTTGCCACTAGTGGAGCAGGAACTGCTTACCCTTCCGGAGCACATGAGTTCACCCCCAGTTTTTAGTGGGATTCATGTTACTCGATCTTTAGTTATGCTTTGTAGATCGTTGTTTGTCCTTTTTCTTTTGGCCATTGTCTTGTCTGTCCTTCTGATTTCAGGATTCTGATTACCTCTTTGGTATCCTCAAACTCTTCTTGAACTATGTAACATATTTGTGTACATGTCTCGTGTTGATTGTCAATCAATGTTTTCATTTTAAAACTGAAGATTAATGGCAGTATGAACTGGTATTTCATTGTGATTTATAAAATTGACAACGCTTGCTATCTGACATTATATTGTTAATGTAAAATTTGTTTTTATTTTATTTTAGGAGTCTATTGAACGACACAAGAAGAGGATTTCCTCCCTTCATGAGAGTGAAAAGAAATCCAAGAAGAAAGGGTCAGACAGCGATTAAATATCTTCCTAATAGACATTACACCATAGGCAACAAAGACAACTATCAAAGTGTGCTTAGAATTTTATAAAGTTTTTGTCTTTGTTGAATGGGATTTATTTATGCGTTTCCTTGGTGAACATGAAAATATGAAAACAAAACAAAATATGTTGAACATGGCATGAAATAGACTTTAAATTCTTTATGATAATTTTTTATTTTCGATTGTATGATTTGAAGTATTATTAAATGAGAGAATAACAATGTTATCATTTTCTCATTGTGGAATTATATATAGTCAAACTTGCCCTAACAGTCACTTATATAATAGTTACTTATGTATAGGGAGGGCATTATCAATTATAGACTGCCAAAGGGACAGTAGTATTGACTGAAATATTGATAATGCCAGAATCAATACTATTGTCCCAAGGACAGTCTAGCTATCACAATAATGCCTTATACATAAGTAACTATTATTTTTATTTCATTGAAGGAGCAGACGTACCCTCCGCCATGTTGGTTTACATTGACAACTGCACGATCTCTGTTGCATTTTAAAAAAGGGACAAAACTCTAAAACCTTGAGCGGTCATTAACATAATAATTATGTGTTAATGACTGGGGGATTTCTTTAATGCAGATTAATTCATGACACATGACCATGTCTACACCAATGAAAAAGTATGTTCGTAATTGTATAGTAGTTGGATTTACAACTATCTATGCAATCGGTGCCTATCACCACTAACGTGAGTTTGAATCCCACTCATGGCGAGGTGTACTTGATGCAACATTATGTGATAAAGTTTGTCAGTGACTTGCAACATGTCGGTGGTTTCCTCCACCAATAAAACCGATCGCAACAATATAACTGAAATATTGTTGAAAGTGATGTTAAACACCATTCCCCCTCTTGTTGATAATGCTGCATCTGGGAAATATTCCATAAACTAAAACAGCAAAGATGCCCAGATGTAGCGTATATTGACAGATGTGAAAAGTACTGCTCAACTGCAGGCTAGGGGCTGTTTCCCCATCATTTTAAGATGTGAGTTGTGCTCGTTATTGAAAACCCTACTGTGAAATGTAAAGCAGCAATTAAAGTGCTGTTTATTTACCTTAATGTGTGCCTTATAGTGCAGTGACAATTTCCATTGATATGCGATTTACCTGCATGTCACATAGGTGCACTAAAAATGAAAAAATCGAGTCTCGGCACTCCACTATTAGTACAAAGTTGGATAGCCTCGTGTTCATGTACATCAGTATCCTTTCTTATTAAAAGAACAAGTTGACAAACAATTAATTGTGCAAGTAAAAATAATGCACTACAACGAGTCTATGGATAGATATTTTGACAGCTACAAATATAAGAGATGATGGATAGAGCCATCCAACAGTTCTTTCTGTGTACAATTTAAATATACCTCATGTCCTAAGGATAAGTTAAATATACCTCATGTCCTAAGGGTAAGTTAAATATACCTCATGTCCTAAGGATAAGTTAAATATACCTCATGTCCTAAGGATAAGTTAAATATACCTCATGTCCTAAGGATAAGTTAAATATACCTCATGTCCTAAGGATAAGTTAAATATACCTCATGTCCTAAGGGTAAGTTAAATATACCTCATGTCCCAAGGGTAAGTTAAATATACCTCATGTCCTAAGGGTAAGTTAAATATACCTCATGACCTAAGGATAAGTTAAATATACCTCATGTCCTAAGGGTAAGTTAAATATACCTCATGTCCTAAGGGTAAGTTAAATATACCTCATGTCCTAAGGGTAAGTTAAATATACCTCATGTCCTAAGGATAAGTTAAATATACCTCATGTCCTAAGGATAAGTTAAATATACCTCATGTCCTAAGGGTAAGTTAAATATACCTCATGTCCTAAGGGTAAGTTAAATATACCTCATGTCCTAAGGATAAGTTAAATATACCTCATGTCCTAAGGGTAAGTTAAATATACCTCATGTCCTAAGGATAAGTTAAATATACCTCATGTCCTAAGGGTAAGTTAAATATACCTCATGTCCTAAGGATAAGTTAAATATACCTCATGTCCTAAGGATAAGTTAAATATACCTCATGTCCTAAGGGTAAGTTAAATATACCTCATGTCCCAAGGGTAAGTTAAATATACCTCATGTCCTAAGGGTAAGTTAAATATACCTCATGACCTAAGGATAAGTTAAATATACCTCATGTCCTAAGGATAAGTTAAATATACCTCATGTCCTAAGGGTAAGTTAAATATACCTCATGTCCTAAGGGTAAGTTAAATATACCTCATGTCCTAAGGGTAAGCTATGTAATTGATTTGTCTTGCATCACCAACAGACCAAATCCCTTGGAACCTATACTTACGTCTATACCCTGCAGGGAAAAGTGATTGTTGTTTTATATCAAGTGAGCAATAGTTCAGATATATATCCTGCACTTACTCCTTAATGCTATACATGCTTAGCGGAGAAGCAGCAAATACCAATTATAAAATCTTTGGCTTAATACAATCAGGGCTCTTACCTAGGATCTACCGAACACAAGGCGGTTCTGCAGAGAAAAAAACTAGGTTCTTTGTCTATATACTTCAGGACGGAAAGGTGGTTGCTCTTTTGTCACAAAATAAAAATAACAAATTTAGCAAAATACTATTTAATAAGAACTATAACAAATATGTTGATAAATATAGAATAATCTTACAAATCTTTGTAACAAAATGATGAATAAATACAAAAATATTAACAAAATGATTGCACCTTCATGTAACACTGACATAGACACACTTTTTGGCAAATCTCAACTATTTTAAAGTTAATGTTACTGTATATGGTTGTGTATAGTACCTTAAAAATGAAACCAGAGGCCCCATGGAGTCAGTAATCACACTGCGATGTAATAGAATTTCTGCAATAGCATTTGATTTGATTGGCACAAATACTGTAATTGCTGTTCTTTTAGCCCCAGCTTTGTATATACATGTACCCCAGGATAATATTTGGAGGGGGAAAAAGATGTGGCTTATACAACGGCAAATACGGTATTACATTATATCTATTCCAATGGAAAAAATATTACAATATTTACTCCTTGCGGAATAAACAGTATTGAATATTTGTTCCTCAGAGAAAAAATATTATGGACTTGTTTATAATAAATTATGCAAGGAACAAGTATTATGCGGAACATTATATGTTCACAGCTCACCTTGTTAACAATTTCCTTGAAGTTACTCAACGAAGAAATTGTCAGTGTTGAGGTTTTTTCAAACAATTTTTAAGAAAAGCAGTAGAACTTAAATTTAACAAAATTGGTACTTTTTGTACATGCACACGATCACTCATTCCATTCATGAACTAGTATCACACAGGCTCACTCATTATTTTCACTGGCTAGGATATGCATTAACATTGTATACCTGTTAAATCCAATTTCTTTTCATGTCAATCACAAAACAAGAGAAAAGAATTTTGACTTGATTATTATGTATGAACTCAATTCAGGTGTAATTAAAAAACCAAGAACAAAATGAGGATTTTCGTCTGAGAATTTGTTATCTAAAATTTACAAGATATGTATTATTGCATCGAATTCCAGGATGGCTTTCAATTTGGTCCTTGGGTATATATGTTCCATTCTATTCTGTTTATGATGCATTGTTTGTATGTTTCATTTGTATTTTTCATGTTGAGATTTCGGCTTGAATTTTCCATTGCACATGAATATTAAACAAGAGGATTTAAAAAATACAGTAAACCTAGATAAACCAAAGTCATGCATAAACAGAACTTTAAAAAATAAAGTCTCAATGTAAGAAATATTTAATTATTTAACAAGTATAAACCGAACACCTGTCAATGCACACGTTGGTCTCGAGGAGGTTCGTTTAAGACAGGTTTCATTGTATAAAACTTGAAGAGTGGTGAGAAAAGTTTTAAGATACCAAAGGGGCACGACTAATATGTCATGAATGTACAGAATTCTTAACCGATTTCAGATTCTCTTTTATCTAGTTTTTATTTTAATTAAGAAATTGATAAATTATAAAAAAAAAAAAAAAAAAAAAAAACTGCTCGCTGAGATTCTGGGGTTAATATTTAAAAAATATGCAGATATTTGACTATGCTTGGCAGACGATTTTCAAATCTAACATAAAAACTGAAATAATAAATTATGATATGTACAAAAATAACAAATTCACAAAAAGTAAATCTGTTGGTTATATTTAAATATGTTCAAGAGATCAATTTACTTGTATGTGTGTGTTGCTTGTTTAAGCCTTAAATGTACACACACACCCTTGATATATAGTCCTATATTTGGTATGTGCCGTCAAACCTGTATTAAGAGGTCACCTTTGGGACAAAGAAAAAGTGATCTTTTAAGACAGGTTACCTCATAAAATAGGTTCAATTCATATTGAATTTTCTATGACAGGTAGAGAAAAGGGTGACCTTTTAATAGAGGTGGCTGCTTGAGCAGGTTTGATGTGGTCATGCCAATGTGCAAAAGAAAATGTGCTGGGGATTTGTTTATGTCAATTTTATAGACCATGAGAGGAGCTCTCCTTCCAGTGTGTCACAAGTTATATTCTGATTGAACATTCTAGCCACTAACCTTAAATATTATTCAATATGATATAAATTGTACAAAAATGCAGGTTTCAAGTAGACATAAGTGTGCTTTTACATTTTCAAGGGGAATAACAAGGTAAATTAAATAAAATTCTGTAATCTTGGAAAAAATTGTGGAGTTATATAAATATTTAGCAATAACTTTGGAAAACCTTGGGATATACAGTAAAGTCTGTCTAAACCAAACCTTGAATAACCTGAATCCTGTAAACCGAATTTAAATAAAGTCGCAATGTAGGAATAAAACTAGAGGCTCAGGTGAGCCTGTATCGCTCACCTGACATAAATAAGTCCTCTTAAGAATGTCTGCATGCTGAATACATCTAAGTTACTGTTCAAATCCCATACTGCCATAGGGTTCTATGTCATGGCAGCCATCTTGGATGGAGGTCGTGGTCACCGGACACAATTTTGAAAGTATACTACCCAAGGACCATCCATGCCATGTTTGCTTTAAATTGGCAGACTGGTTTCAGAAGAGAAGACTTAAACAATTTCCCCATAGGGTCCTATGTTAAAACTATGTGTGCTGACGGCGGCCATTTTGAACCGAGATCGGGATCACTGAACACAATTTTGGAAGTTGACCACCTAAGGACCATCGATGACATGTTTGCTATATTGGCTTACTAGTTTCAGAGGAAAAGATTTTAAAACATTTTTTCCCATAGGGTCCTATGTTAAAACTACAGTATGTCTGCTGAAGGTGGCCATCTTGGATGGAGATCAGGGTCACTGGACACAATTTTGAAAATTGACCACTTAAGGACCATCCATGCCATGTTTGCTTTAAATTGGCTTACTGGTTTCAGAGAAGAAGATTTTTAAATATATTTCCCATAGGGTCCTTATGTTAAAACTATGTTCGCTGATGGTTGCCATCTTGGATGGAGGTCGGGGTCACAGGACATAATTTTGAAAGTTGACCACCTAAGGACCATTCATCCCATGTTTGCTTTAAACTGACTTACTGGTTTCAGAGGAGAAGACTTTTAAACATTTTTTCCATAGGGTCCTATGTTAAAATTAAGTCGAGTCATGGTGGCCATCTTGAATTTCCGATCAGCAAACGATTCACAAGTTTAGTACAGGACCACCCAATGATCATTCCTGCAAAGCCACAATTCAATTGGCTTAGTGGTTTCTAACAAGAAGATTTTTAAAATTTCGACCAATCAGAACACATTATAGGCCCTGGCAGCCATGTTGGATTTCCGATCAGCACCAAAAACACAGTCTTGTATATGACCATCCAATGAACATTTCTGCCAAGTTTGGTTCAAATCTGTTTTGTGGTTTCAGAAAAAAAGATGAAAATGTGAAATTCCCATAGGGTCCAATGTTAAACTAAGTCGAGTCATGGTGGCCATCTTGAATTTCCGATTGGCAAACGATTCACAAATTTAGTACAGGACCACCCAATGATCATTCCTGCAAAGTCACAATTCAATTGGCTTAGTGGTTTCTAACAAGAAGATTTTTTAAATTTCGACCAATCAGAACACATTATGGGCCCTGGCAGCCATGTTGGATTTCCGATCAGCGCCAAAAACAAAAATCTTGTATATGACCATCCAATGAACAGTTCTGCCAAGTTTGATTCAAATCTGTTTTGTGGTTTCAGAAAAAAAGATGAAAATGTGAAATTACCATATGGTCCAATGTTAAACTAAGTTGAGTCCTGGTGGCCATCTTGATTTTCCGATCAGCAAACGATTCACAAGTTTAGTACAGGACCACCCAATGATCATTCCTGCAAAGTCACAATTCAATTGGCTTAGTGGTTTCTAACAAGAAGATTTTTAAAATTTCAACCAATCAGAACACATTATGGGCCCTGGCAGCCATGTTGGATTTCCGATCAGCACCAAAAACAAAAATCTTGTATATGACCATCCAATGAACATTTCTGCCAAGTTTGATTCAAATCTGTTTTGTGGTTTCAGAAAAAAAGATGAAAATGTGAAATTCCCATAGGGTCCTATGTTAAACTAAGTCGAGTCATGGTGGCCATCTTGAATTTCCGATCGGCAAACGATTCACAAGTTTAGTACAGGACCACCCAATGATCATTCCTGCAAAGTCACAATTCAATCGGCTTAGTGGTTTCTAACAAGAAGATTTTTAAAATTTCGACCAATCAGAACACATTATGGGCCCTGGCAGCCATGTTGGATTTCCGATCAGTGCCAAAAACAAAAATCTTGTATATGACCATCCAATGAACATTTCTGCCAAGTTTGATTCAAATCTGTTTTGTGGTTTCAGAAAAAAAGATGAAAATGTGAAATTCCCATAGGGTCCAATGTTAAACTAAGTCGAGTCATGGTGGCCATCTTGAATTTCCGATCGGCAAACGATTCACAAGTTTAGTACAGGACCACCCAATGATCATTCCTGCAAAGTCACAATTCAATTGGCTTAGTGGTTTCTAACAAGAAGATTTTTAAAATTTCGACCAATCAGAACACATTATGGGCCCTGGCAGCCATGTTGGATTTCCGATCAGTGCCAAAAACAAAAATCTTGTATATGACCATCCAATGAACATTTCTGCCAAGTTTGATTCAAATCTGTTTTGTGGTTTCAGAAAAAAAGATGAAAATGTGAAATTCCCATAGGGTCCAATGTTAAACTAAGTCGAGTCATGGTGGCCATCTTGAATTTCCGATCGGCAAACGATTCACAAGTTTAGTACAGGACCACCCAATGATCATTCCTGCAAAGTCACAATTCAATTGGCTTAGTGGTTTCTAACAAGAAGATTTTTAAAATTTCGACCAATCAGAACACATTATGGGCCCTGGCAGCCATGTTGGATTTCCGATCAGTGCCAAAAACAAAAATCTTGTATATGACCATCCAATGAACATTTCTGCCAAGTTTGGTTCAAATCTGTTTTGTGGTTTCAGAAAAAAAGATGAAAATGTGAAATTCCCATAGGGTCCAATGTTAAACTAAGTCGAGTCATGGTGGCCATCTTGAATTTCCGATCGGCAAACGATTCACAATTTTAGTACAGGACCACCCAATGATCATTCCTGCAAAGTCACAATTCAATTGACTTAGTGGTTTCTGACAAGAAGATTTTTAAAATTTCAGCCAATGAGAACACATTATGGACCCTGGCAGCCATGTTGGATTTCAAATCAACACCAAAAACACAAATCTGGTAGAGGACCATCCAGTGAACATTTCTGGCAAGTTTGGCTGATTTCTGTTCAGCGGTTTCAGAGAAGAAGATTTAAATGTGAAAAGCTAACGGACGGACGACGGACGCTTACCCATGACAAAAGCTCACATGGCCTATGGCCAGGTGAGCTAAAAAGTAGACATCATATCAAATTTAGTTTGCGTGGCACCTTTCTCAAATAAACTTCATCAGGTACACTCAAAGCTAAAATAATATTTTGGCCAAATACATTAAGTGTTTGGGAGCCATTGTTCATTCAATCTGTATGAACTGACAACCTGTCTATTGCGAACACAAAAGTTGGTCCCAAGAAGGTTTCGGTTTAGACAGGTTTCACTGGATATCAATTAGCGGAGCAGTACAAATAATGAATTACAAAAATTAATAAGCATAAGATATAAATCCTCCAAAAATATGACCATCAAAGAAAAATAATATCAAACAATTTAATGCAATACACACCATCTTCATTAATATGTGACAATAAACAAATATATCAGTAGAATTATTAGATACCCGACTATATTTTTTGTAAATAAATACACGTATTTGCATAAATCACAATTGTTTAAGTTAAAAATAAAAAATCTATATAATATTAATAAATAAATTCAAGCATGATTTTTTTTTTTAGCTGCCAGCAATTCATAGGACAGTACAAGTCATTCAAAATTTAATTTTTTACACATGTTTATTTTCTTCACTTGAAATTAATTGAAATTGATCTTTTCGAATTATAAATAATAGTTTGAAAGGAATCTCATTAAAAATTTCATTATAAAGGTGCAGTCCGAGTCACACAAGATTTTCCGTCCATTTTTCAAACGATTTTGTATCTGCAATACATGTAAGTCGAATGGCCAAAGGTTCACACAGTCTTATATAATTACTTACAATTCGATTTAATCTGATATTATATTTCTTTTATCATTCTCACGACACGATTCTCATCAGACTGTCAGAGGGAAATAGGACATTAACCAATTTCGAAATGACGTTTCAATTCAATTTCAACATTTGACTCTAGTGTTCCCATGATACAATTTTTGTCTAAAGCATGTCAAAGGGAAAACTTGGATGGAAAATCAAATAGAAAATCTTATCATGTGACAGCACTTTAAAACTCATACAAATTATTACCCAAGACAAGTGGAAAATAAATTAAATCTACTGTAATTTAGAACTTGTTTATCAGTACTTTAATTTTATTCCAATTCTTTTAACCAGGCGAGCTAAGAAAAAAAAGCAACTTTTGTTACTGTCCTTAAAAAATGTCCCAAGTTCGGGCGAGTTTACACATTTTCTTCAAATTGGCTTCAAGCTTTACCTCTGCACCTGTTTTGGGCGAAGGACATTTGAGCAGATTTTGAAAAGGTGTGAATGGACATTTGAGCTGAGACTTTAGTGGACATTTGAGTGGAATAAAATTGCAGATAAATATGAAAAAGTTATATAAATAAAAATAAAAATAATCCACTTTCTTTAAATTTTTAACAATAATTAAGTCTAAATATATATGTTTTTCAATCATACTAAGATAGATATTTTCTTTAACTATCGAAACAAAAATATTTGAATTTGAGTGAGAATCACTGAACAAAAACTTAGAGATTTAACTGCTACATGTACACCTAGTGGTAAGTAAATGTGAATAGGTTTTACACTTAGTTTTAGAATTTCGAACAGTATGGAAGTAACAGAAGTTGACACGAATAAAGGCCATCGTAGTATTATTTGTGAAGGATACCGATATTGATAGGATAATATCTTGAAATCAGATGCAGTTTCTTGGCGATGCACAATGAAAGGGTGTAAAGCTCAACCGAGGACTGACACTTCAGCAAAAAAATGAACAGTCATGAACCTGATGCACAGGAACATTTTGTTTGATCCGCTGGTTTTCGCTACAGGGCCAATACAGATTTGTAAATAGTTTTAGTGATATATTGATAGTGCTGTTTTAGACTTATGCTGACTTAGAACATTTTACTTCGACTTTTAAACTTTTAATTTTCATTAAATTAAACATTATCCTGCTCAAAATCCTACTTCCACGTCCCCGTTGGTGAGCAGGGGGCAATAAAACTTGCTTAAAATGGTTAAACTTGGCTGACGGAAGAAGAGGTACCAATTGAATCAATAAAATATGCTCCGCTCAAATGTCCTCTTTTGTCCACCCAATTCGCCCAAATGTCCTCCGCCGACCTGTTTCAAACACAAATTTGACAGTCTCTTCAATATTTGATGGTCTCACCAAACATGTTTGACGACTGTCAAATTTGTGTTTGAAACAGGTACACAGGTAAAATTTGAAGGGAAAATTTTACTGTGTAAACACAGCTTTATGCATCTATATCTTGACCACTCGATTCAAACTTCCGAATAAAATACAATGTAGTTCATAAATTAGAATAAACCACACAAAAAGTCATAAAGGGAGATAATCATGTGCACTGTTTCACCCTTTTTGTTTTGGTAAATGAAAATGTATGATAAAAACTTCATTAAGAAAATATAAAGATTTTTTGATCTAAATAATTATGAAAATATAAAGATAACTTTATCTAAATAATTATGAAAATGTAAAGATAATTTGATTTAAATAATTATGAAAATAAAAAAGATAATTTTATCTAAATAATTATGAAAATGTAAAGTTAATTTGATTTAAATAATTAAGAAAATTATATAATGATAATTTGATCTAATTAATGTTTTTCAGAGCTGCAGAAAACGAGTACCTTCCCCAAATAACCTTTCTATGAATTATACTTTAAGGGAATGACCATTTAACTTCTAGGGAGGCGAAGGGGGCTATATTTTATTTTAATTCTGTTGTGAAATTTTATAGAAAAAATAACTTGACCTGAAAGTTGCAAAAAATTGTTCATATAAAAAGATATTTTTATTTTTATTTAGAGTGAAAAAAAGTTTTTGGCTCCAGGGAAAGAACAGATCTGGTTCCAGGAAAATTTTGTATATTTTACAATATAAATTCCCCCTTTTTACGTACAATGTATCTAAATATACATGTACCAATAAAGAAAACATGCATTTTTTAAACATTTATAACATTTAGTTGAAAATCTGAATAAAAAAGGGGCAGTCGTGATCGTATGGTAGTTGGATTTAGAACTACCATTACAATCAGTGCCTATCAGACTGACGTCGTGAGTTCGAATCCCACTCATGTAGAGGTGTACTCTATACAACATTATGTGATGAAGTTTGTTAGTGACTTGTTTTTTCTGGGTACTCCGGTTTCTTCCACCAATAAAACTGGCCGCCACGATATAACTGATATATTGTTGAAACTGGCATTAGACACTATAACCAAAAACCTCCCTGAATGAAAATATTGGCCTCATCATAAGTCATGAAAGGTAATAAAATACAATAACACAAATTGAAATACAGTCAAGCTTCGGTCCCTCGAACTCGGACGGGTCAAATACCATGGGTGGCTCGTACTAATTTGAAAGTCCCGTCAATTTTCCTTATATTTCTAAGTAAAAAAAACCCTTTCATTCGAACACCGATACCTCGAACAGTCGAACTCAATAAATGGTCTCGTCAATAATAAAATCACAAGTTTTACCATGCCAAACTCGAACATCATACAAACTTCAATATCGACAGGCTTCCTCCTTTCATTATCAGGCATGTGTGTACCAAGTTTTATCTAAATCTGACATTTCATTCTTAAGATATCGTGTGGAAACGAAAAAAGTATAACAAAAATTGTTCTATTTTTAGAAGTTGTGACCTTGACCTTTGTCCTACAAACCTCATTATCAATAGACTTGCTCCTCTCACCATCAGGCATATGGGTACCAAGTTTCATTTAGATCCTACATTTTGTTCTTAAGACATCGTGCGGAAACGAAAAAAGCATACAATTTTTGTTCTATTTTTAGAAGTTGTGACCTTGACCTTTGTCCTACGATCCTCAATATCGATAGGCTTCCTCCTCTCACCACCTGGCATGTGTGTACCAAGTTTCATTTAGATCAGACATTTCATTCTTAAGATATTGTGCGGAAATGATTGCACCGCCCGGACGCCCATCATCATATTATAAGCTGAGTTCGACTTTGTCGCAATTTGGCTAAAAAAAACTTGTATAATTACATATTGTCATTATTTCATGCACATGGGTAAATTTTGCTAATTTTCAATAACCTGATTAATCTGACCACCTGTCTACAAACTACATGTAGTTTAATCCCACAGGTTTTTGCTTCCGACAGATTCCATTGTATATACTGGACAACATTCCATGCATAATTTAATTAAATTCTTTATTTATTTAACGAGGATTGCCGACAGACAATTGCTACGAGTGGTTTTCCTCATAATTTGTGTAGCATTTCAACATTGTTTTCTCGATACAGGTATTGCCTGATCTTAGTACATGCTCTTTTTTTCCCCCTTCTTATTTTATTCTTATCCATTCAATTGGACGGCTAGAACTATTTCAACGGAATGTCAACTAAAAATAAGAAATAATCACCGAGACGTTATATTTGTAGAATATCGATCCACAAGATCTCCTGATATTTTTCACAACTTCGATGATTGTGACGATTCATTCATTTCGTAAGTTTTATTTGTAAAACTGGGCTCACTGATTATATTTATAGTATCTCCATTTTGTTTGACATGGTCACCATTTTGTTCTACAACATCGCCACCATTTTGTTTTATTTCACTATTTGCTAAATCGGTCATAGATGTAGTTAAAGTGTCAACACTTTTTCCCGTAATTTTTGATAAATTTCCTCCGTGTTTTTCAGTTGTATTATTAGAATTTTCGTCACACGGTGCAGATTTATACAACATCAGAGCAAGAAAGAAAAATAGTGCAGAAAAGAATTTTCCGCACAGACCAACTGCCATCAAGTTATAACTCATTGATCGATTGTCGTAGAAAAAACATGATCCTTTTTCTCCACAGCTGTTTTGCCAAAGTTTACAAGTAATGTCTATCAACCTGCCAAACAAAATCGGTCCTGGTATTGACCCTGAAATAAAACAATAGTAACTAGTGAGTGACTGTTGTTTGTCATTTTGTACTTTTTCTTTTGGCCATCGTATTGTCTGTCCTTCAATATATGTCCTGATTGCCCCTTTGGTATTGTCAAACTTTTCTTAATTCTCATCTATAAATTTAAGAGGCTATGAGAAAATTCTTTCAATTTGAAAAGTGACATGTCTTGAATGTTGCTGAGGTCAAGATCATACTTAATTCAAATTGAGTGATTGTTATTTAATGCCAAATCATCAATTTTTCAGCTATATCATGGCGAGAACAAGTTATTTTCAATGAAATGATGACGAGATTCGCTTTGTAGTAGAGCAACACGCTTAGTTGGATTTTTATAGTGCTAGCTCACTGACACAACAGTCCGTAGATAGACATGTCACCCCACTCGAACACATTATCCCGATTCCAAGTCAACCAGTCTTTGCTCTTTCACCTTAATGCTGCATGCTTAGCGGAGAAACAACAAATACCAACTTTACATTCTTTGGTTTGACCAGATCAGGGTCAAATCCACGATCTACCGCATTCCAGATGAGCACGCTAACCATTACATCACCGATGCCGTTTGGAATTAAATAAGGACAAAACAACCTGATGCATAAAGTAATTTTGATTTTCAAAATTTGAAGAAAAAAATATTGTAAGTGAGCAACCCTTTGTATTTACTTAAGTCTTTTTTTCTAGAAATCATTTTCAAGTAGTAGGTGCCTAAGAATGGTGCAGGATTCTTATTTTGGTTATTTCTAATTTTTTTTCTTTACATGTTAAAATGTATCTTTTATATCAATTATAAGAGGTAGGAACTGAACCAAGTTTCTCATGTGAAATTATCTATTGTGTAATATTTCATATTTACTAGGGGACGTAGGTTGACACGTGGTAACAGTCGCTTGACTTTTGATCGCAAGCCTAACACCACTGACTTCAGTGAATTTGCACCCCAATATCTACCTGAAGTATTAATTAAGGTTTTCAGACACATACCCGTCACTTGGGGTTTCACCGGTTAGTTCGCTATATTTGAGCAAACTGTCTTCCCCTTTTTAAGTATGGTTGGTCATGATACATGGAAAAATTGTTGAAAGTGACAATAAAAACCAACAATCCCAATAAGGCCAAAAAAAAAATATGTGTGTTTACGGTCACCCGACCGACCCTAATTTTTGCTAGCGACCCTAAGAATTTTTACACAGAATTCGGATAACCATTTTTGTTGTTTAACCAGCAGCAATGTTTTATTTATTCAACTGCCAGCTTTTTGTCGAAACTGAGAGCAAAGAAGGTAGAAACACTGCATAATTCGTCATTTTACCGGAAATTTCGAAAAAGAAATACCGGAATTGGATTCCGGAACCGGGAATGACTATTTCCGGTTTTGCTGATAATAAAAAAAAATAATTAATCCCGACCGACCAACCCTAGATTTTTTTGACATGTGACAGTAACCACACATATATTTTTTTTTGGCCTAAACTAAATTATTGGCTTAAATAGTAAAATATGACATAAAAATCATTATTTTTTTTTCTTAATTCCAAACCCATGATTTAATAATTGTGGAAAAACTATTTGGTAACAATGAAACTTTTTCATCAATCAACAAAAAATGTTTTTTTTGCTGTTCAGTTATGTATAATACCAGTTTTGTTGTCTAGTAGGACAACAAGAGTTGTAAAAGATAATCTCTAGAGATTGCACTCATTGTCATTTTTGCAAACTTGAATCTACATATTATTTTTTTTACATTTTCCTTATTGCAGCTTATGTAAAAGTTGGAACCCTACGAGTTTTGTCTGTAGTCTAAATAGGTTTTATATTAATGTAAAACATTCCAAATAAAACAAAACAAAATTTTATTTTCTAAAGAGACAGATAGAATTTGTCAACTCTAGTGCATTATTTAGGGCTGTATTTATCTGCACATGATTCATAATACTGTACTCAAGTATTCTTACCTAGACATCTAGCAATGATCCACTGTATACCTAGTGCAAATGACCTCTCATGGTGTGGTACACATCTGTAAAATATCCCCCCAAAAAAGTCATTAATACAGCAATCCTCCTTTTATAAGGGTGAGTGAGTGAGTGATTTTGGCTAATTCTAAATGAGTAATTAGCTATATTTATAATATCATGGCAAGTACAGATACATTCGAAGAGAACATGTTGATATATGCTCTGTACATTATATTATACTATACATTTATTACATGCTGGTGAGGGAAATATGAAAATTTATTCACCCAAGAGTATCATATTCCTTGAGGGCAATGCCAGAGGGGAATATGATACTCGTGGGTGAATAAATTTTCATATTTCCTGAACCCGCATGCTATAAATGTTTTATTATACCGAATGAAACCAAGAAAACACATACATGTAAAATATTGCTGGCAAACATATTTCAAGTCCATTAGAACATTGTCTCAGACATTTAAAAACCACATCCACAACAACATTGTAACGGTTGCTTGCAAGTGATGCATTGCGAGTGCCTCTGATATTTTCCTGTCAAAGAACGATAACTCTGGCGGGAAAACCTGCGAGGCTTCCGAGGGGGTGGAATATGTTACCCATTGTCCAATCAAATTAATCTACTTATGGTAATTAATATATGAGGTATAATAATACATTTTGTGTAATTGTATAATCTGTTGTTTGAATGGAATGAGACTCAAACTTATGATCTACCTCTATCGAGGCAAGCATGCTAACTATTACATCACAGATGTGGTTCCTTTTATCAGGCTATAATCATTGCACAATTTTGTGAACGGAGAATCGGTCATAATAAACACAGTACTCATAAATCTGGTAGTACAATTTCATTTTTTTCACACACAAAATTGATTTTTTTTTTAAATTAACCACTTGCTCTAAATATAGCGAGTGATTTGATTGTTGTGTAACGAGAAGTGAATAATATTTCATCCATATCCTAGTGAAAACAAGTTATTTGTCAATGATGCCAGTTTTTTACTAGATAAACGAATTAGCTGGATTTTTATAGTGCTACAATGTAGCTCACTGCAATAACAGTTCAAGGGTATATATGTTGCTCCACCCAGACACATCATTATTGATTTGAAGCCTTTGTTCTCATTCCTTAATCATAAGCAGCGAAGTAAGCAGCAAATACCAATTTTATAGTCTGTGGTTTGACCTGACCAGAGCCTAAAGCCAGGATCTACCACACTCAAGTTTATAGTCTGTGGTTTGACCTGACCAGAGCCTAAAGCCAGGATCTACCACACTCAAGTTTATAGTCTGTGGTTTGACCCGACCAGAGCCTAAAGCCAGGATCTACCACACTCAAGTTTATAGTCTGTGGTTTGACCTGACCAGAGCCTAAAGCCAGGATCTACCACACTCAAGTTTATAGTCTGTGGTTTGACCCGACCAGAGCCTAAAGCCAGGATCTACCACACTCAAGTTTATAGACTGTGGTTTGACCCGACCAGAGCCTAAAGCCAGGATCTACCACACTCAAGTTTATAGTCTGTGGTTTGACCCGACCAGAGCCTAAAGCCAGGATCTACCACACTCAAGTTTATAGACTGTGGTTTGACCCGACCAGAGCCTAAAGCCAGGATCTACCACACTCAAGTTTATAGTCTGTGGTTTGACCCGACCAGAGTCTAAAGCCAGGATCTACCACACTCAAGTTTATAGTCTGTGGTTTGACCTGACCAGAGTCTAAAGCCAGGATCTACCACACTCAAGTTTATAGTCTGTGGTTTGACCCGACCAGAATCTAAAGCCAGGATCTACCACACTCAAGTTTATAGTCTGTGGTTTGACCCGATCAGAGTCTAAAGCCAGGATCTACCACACTCAAGTTTATAGTCTGTGGTTTGACCTGACCAGAGCCTAAAGCCAGGATCTACCACACTCAAGTTTATAGCCTGTGGTTTGACCCGACCAGAGCCTAAAGCCAGGATCTACCACACTCAAGTTTATAGTCTGTGGTTTGACCCGACCAGAGCCTAAAGCCAGGATCTACCACACTCAAGTTTATAGTCTGTGGTTTGACCCGACCAGAGCCTAAAGCCAGGATCTACCACACTCAAGTTTATAGTCTGTGGTTTGACCCGACCAGAGCCTAAAGCCAGGATCTACCACACTCAAGTTTATAATCTGTGGTTTGACCCGACCAGAGCCTAAAGCCAGGATCTACCACACTCAAGTTTATAGTCTGTGGTTTGACCCGACCAGAGCCTAAAGCCAGGATCTACCACACTCAAGTTTATAATCTGTGGTTTGACCCGACCAGAGCCTAAAGCCAGGATCTACCACACTCAAGTTTATAATCTGTGGTTTGACCTGACCAGAGCCTAAAGCCAGGATCTACCACACTCAAGTTTATAGTCTGTGGTTTGACCTGACCAGAGCCTAAAGCCAGGATCTACCACACTCAAGTTTATAGTCTGTGGTTTGACCCGACCAGAACCTAAAGCCAGGATCTACCATACTCAAGTTTATAGTCTGTGGTTTGACCTGACCAGAGCCTAAAGCCAGGATCTACCACACTCAAGTTTATAGTCTGTGGTTTGACCCGACCAGAGCCTAAAGCCAGGATCTACCACACTCAAGTTTATAATCTGTGGTTTGACCTGACCAGAGCCTAAAGCCAGGATCTACCACACTCAAGGCTAGCAAGCATTACACCACTGAAGTTGTTATATCATATCTGACCTTACAATCAACAATAGAGATTATCATCATTGAAGTTATCAGTCTAAGTCAGATCTTGTTCATACATTTAATTAATTATGGGGCCGTCGTGGTCATGATTGTATGGTAGTTGGATTTACAACTACTTATGCAATCGGTGCCTATCACCAACTAACATTGTGAGTTTAAATCCGACTGGCGAGATGTACTCGATACAACATTATATGATAAAGTTTGTCAGTGACTTGCGACAGGTCGTTGGTTTTCTCCGGGTACTCTGGTTTCCTCCCAATAATACTGACTGCCATGATATAACTGAAATATTGTTGAAAGTGGCGTTAAACACCATAACTCTAAGCCTAACCCTCTACATTTAATTATTTAACCTCTATATGCTATTCTACCTCAGTGTGGCTGTTAATGCTGGCATACTAGAAACAAATGTCAGAAACATCACTATTGCAAAAACTGGTAAAAACAGCGGCAAGAATACACAGGAAGCTCCACATTTACCAAGATATGCATGATCTTCTGTTGTAGTGGAAGAAATGCAACTGCAATTACCATATTTCTGAAATAAAAAAAATATACATGTAGCAGAAAAAATATCATTTAAAATGATGTGGAGGGTTGGAATAACATTAACCGGTTTAACTCCAATCACATTGTTATGCCTGTCCCAAGCTAGGACCTGGATTTACAACAGCAAAATGTCAGTCTTTTTTGTATTCAATGCTTTGAGGTAAGAGGTGATTATTCATATTGGTTTTTTTGGTGTTTTTTAACAACAATATATTTTTATTCAAAATGCTTGTTACATTCTTACTTCAAAAGCCCAAGCTACTTATGAAGTATTTCATATTAATATTTTCTTATATGATTAAAATAATTTCAAATAATATAATATAACTGATGAGAATCAGACTTTAATTGAATATTGTTCATATTGTTGATATTGGTGGCATTATTGAATGGTACATGATGTATGAAACGAATCTTACCAGTGAACATATACTGGTTACCAGATTCTGACATCCCATAAATCAAAGTGAGCAGTACATGATATATGGGACCAGCCTTAGCTGTGAATCTTCTGTACTGGTTACCAGATTCTGACATCCCATAAATCAAAGTGAGCAGTACATGATATATGGGACCAGCCTTAGCTGTGAATCTTCTGTACTGGTTACCAGATTCTGACATCCCATAAATCAAAGTGAGCAGTACATGATATATGGGACCAGCCTTAGCTGTGAATCTTCTGTACTGGTTACCAGATTCTGACATCCCATAAATCAAAGTGAGCAGTACATGATATATGGGACCAGCCTTAGCTGTGAATCTTCTGTACTGGCTACCATATTCTAGCATCCAGCAAAGCAAGGGGAGTAGTACATGATGCATGGAACCAGTCTTACCTGTGAATCTTCTGTACTGGTTACCAGATTCTGACACCCAGCAAAGCAAGGAGAGTAGTACATGATGCATGGAACCAGTCTTACCTGTGAATCTTCTGTACTGGCTACCATATTCTAGCATCCAGCAATGCAAGGGGAGTAGTACATGATGCATGGAACCAGTGTGGGAAACCATTTTTTCCAAACACTCGCCAAAATGGCGAGTGGACTGTAACTATTACTCGCCAAGATGAAAAAGAGCTCGCCATGTTTGGCGAGTGACATTTTTTATAAACTCGCCAACAAATACCAAATAAACAATACAGTAATGTTCAACAATTTATTTTGCAGATTTTGACAAGTCATTAACTTGGTCAAGAAGGATCAACACTCTCTTAAGAGCTGCGTCGATCTCTTCTTCCTCAATTTCGTTGTCTTCGTCTTTTAAATTTTAATGCGCGGTATAAAACATGTATGTCAAACTCGGTTCCGACACATATTTAACTTTATGTTTTCACGTAGGTTTTCGCTACGAATTCATCTGAAATATTTCAAAACCCAAATTATTTTATTTACATTAATTTTAAAAGTCATCACATCTATTGGTAATGAAACAATATTTCATTTAATCGTGAAATCGACCTTGGCAAAATTATGCGGGGTCGGGATTGTATACTTAATTTTTCTATTGACAGAAAGGAAGTGTCATGACTCATGTCGGAATGTTTTCTTATCGAGTACAATGATTAATAAAATGTTGGATAAATGACACAGTTAACAAAACATTTAACTGTTTGGGAGCTGATATTTTAAAGCTGTACACCAGTTATCGTGGCGATCGTTTTCAAGTTCCTACTCGCCTTACAACTGTTACTCGCCAGACCGGCGAGTATAAAGTGGATGTTACTCGCCACCCGAAATTTCCACTCGCCTTTGGCGAGTTGGCGAGCGGTGGTTTCCCACACTGGAACCAGTCTTACCTGTGAATCTTCTGTACTGGTTACCAGATTCTGACACCCAGCAAAGCAAGGAGAGTAGTACATGATGCATGGAACCAGTCTTACCTGTGAATCTTCTGTACTGGCTACCATATTCTAGCATCCAGCAAAGCAAGGGGAGTAGAACATGATGCATGGAACCAGTCTTACCTGTGAATCTTCTGTACTGGTTACCAGATTCTGACACCCAGCAAAGCAAGGAGAGTAGTACATGACATCATTAGATCCACAAACTGGGTTATAGTCTGACATAGCACAGTTACAGTTATCATTACAAGAGTCTGTCTTAAAATCTCCCATAAACATTGTATTGGTTGATCTGAAATGACACCAACAAATATTTAAAAAGTGATGGTAGTCGTCAGTGATGTGTTTTGGCTGAAAGATAGAGACAATTTTAAATTTTATAAAAGTTTTGTGTTGAATATTTGTCAAATTCTACAACCAATCAGAAACCATAATTGGTCTTGCCAGCCATTTTGCATTTTTTTTTAATACTGAGTAAAATTGCTAGGAACATTCCTGCTGAATTGTGATTCTACTGTAGTTTTATTGTTTTCCTGTTTTTGAATTACAACCTACAATTAAGATTTCAGTTGGCCTACAAAATATTACAAGTAGTTATCAAAATGCAGGTGCATCAGTGTGTCAATGTATATTTGTTCCTTAGAATATTTGTTCCAGATGGAAAAAATATTCTGGTAATATTTTTTCTTCAGAACTTTTTTCATGGAATACTTTTTCCATAACCATTACAATTATTCTACATGTAAGGAGAACTTATATTATATGTTGGTGAATATAACTTTTATTCTTGAAAATCAGTTGATTTGTTTCACTTCATTGATTTCTGTCTACATCAAACAAGTGTTTTACCTGGTGATAATTAAAATCTATAAAGAAAGACTTTTATGAATGAGATGTGTTTACCTGTACACAATACCTGTGTGTAGACATGGAGGCAGAGGAATATGAAAAAATATTTACTTTAATTAATGATGGTACATACATTGAAGGTAAGAAATTATTTAATTCTGTTGTATTTCAATCTTGGATGAATTTGTGATAATAAAATGGGTATAATTAGAATATTGTTTTATATCAAATTAAATATGTAAAATAGATTTGAGAAAACTTATTTTCAAACAAATGTGTATCTATTAAAAGTATCGTACAGTATAAACATAACACATTTGTATTGTAAGATAGAAAAACATGAAATGGCCAGAATAAATATTATAGAAAAGTTATACCGATCAGAATAAATATTATATAACATTTATACCGATCAGAATAAATATTATATAAAAGTTATACCGATCAGAATAAATATTATATAACATTTATACCGATCAGAATAAATATTATATAAAAGTTATACCGATCAGAATAAATATTATATAACATTTATACCGATCAGAATAAATATTATAAAAGTTATTATTTATTTAGGGCTATTCCAGTAAAAAATCTCACCCACTCTAGGACTCCAGGTTTTTATTTATTCCAAAGATATTTTATCATGTAACATAAGTTCCAGTTGGAATTTATTTCATATAATACATATTCCAATGAATTGGTATTTTTATTATGCTAATGGAATTTGTATTACATAAAATAAATTCCAACTGGAGCTTATGTTACATGATAAAATATCTTTGGAATAAATATTATGATGGAACTTCTATTCCGTGACACATCTATTGCATGTAAATTCATTGGTAGAGTTATCTCTTTTTGCTAAGGAATTTATTAACAGATGAACAGAGGGCCCCAGGTGGCTCAATGAGTTAGGTAGTTGGATTACCTAACAACTCATACAAGCCTATCACCAATATGGCATGGGTTCGCGCCCAGCTTCGTAAATTCCAAAAAGGGTGCACTCGACTCGCAGCTGCAAGTGATAAAGTTTACCAGTTGCTTGCCCATGGTCTGTGGTTCTCTCCTGGTACTCCGGCTTCTTCCGTCACTAAACTGGTCACCATGATATAGCTGAAATATTGCTGAAAGTGGTGTTAAACACCAGAATCAAAATCAAATCTTAACAGATGAACAATAAACCCTCATTATACAAAATAACAGCAAACACCCTTTTGGCATGCGAGAGGTCTCTCGTGCTATGCATCACATAGAAAAACTGCATTTTTTACCGTCAAATCCCCAACTGACGATGGCAACTGTTCAAATATGGTACAATTATTCCTTAAATAACATAGTTTCGACTGTATTTCTGTTAAATTTATATAAAATGTGAAATATATATGCAAGACGCAGATCGACATCCAGCCTCTAATCAACATCCAATCCTCAAATCCATGTCCGAATTCTATCTCACAGACATCTGGACCTCAGATCTATGTCCTTTTTACAAATTCTCAAATCGGCATTCAATTCTCAAATCTATGTCCTTTTTCAAATTCTCAAATCCATGGCCATTTCTCGCCTTCTCAAATCGACACCAAATAACATCACTGACGTATGCCCTAACCCCAACCCTAACCAATAAATCAACCATAGATCTAAGAATTTGGAAAGGACTCTAATTTCAAATAATGCTGTCACTGGATGCTGAATTGAGTCCGGACACTGATCTGAGTCTATCATATATTCTACCGGTACTTAAAAACTATTTTGATCCCTGATAATCCCCACGAAATGGCAACACAATACAAGTCAGATTTAAGAATGTTGATCCTGTAATCCTGTTCTTTATTTCAGATTACTTACCCATTTTTTGCATCATCATAATTTATGTTCACACCAGCAAACGTTACGCTATCACAATTGACTAAGAATATTAACATGAAGGCCAGAGAGGGTAATGTCACACAGAGACATAGTCTAATAATGCCTTTCAATCCCAGGTTAAAGCGCTTCACCAAATATCCTCCTAGAAATGTCCCTCCTCCACCAGCTGGGACCGCTGCATAGCCTGAAAGTAAATAATAAAGGTTACCATAACAACAGGGTCAAAATATGACCTTCAACCTTCAATCAAAGATTATACTGTATCCATATAGCCATTTAACAACATTGTCTCTCCATCAATATTATAATGTGGAATTGTGTCCTAGAACAATAACTATTGCATGGATGCCGATGTGTCTACAGACAGATGACGACATACCCATGACATAATACCACGTCAACATTTTTGTGGTTATACAAGTCTGATTTCGGTTGAGATAAATATGTGAAATATAAGATTTCAGACGGGTAGACAAACAAATAATAGGGTTATTGTTATGGTGTTTAACGCCACTTTCAACAATATTTCAGTTATATCGTGGCGGTCATTTTTATTGGTGGAGGAGACCAGAGTACCCAGAGAAAACCACCGACCTGCCGCAAGTCACTGCCAAACTTTATCACATAATGTTGCAT
Organism: Bathymodiolus brooksi; assembly: GCA_963680875.1. Taxonomy (NCBI): domain Eukaryota; kingdom Metazoa; phylum Mollusca; class Bivalvia; order Mytilida; family Modiolidae; genus Bathymodiolus; species Bathymodiolus brooksi. The sequence goes on along the minus strand of OY804583.1, from coordinate 52,181,254 downwards.
CGAGTACACCTCGCCTGAGCGAGATTAGAACTCACAATGTTATAATAGGAGAATAAAAAAGCCATCTCTCTTTATATAACCTAACATATATAACTCACTTTTTTTGCACTCAAATTAAGAGCTGTTTGAGTATTCATACACGAAAAATCATGAAGCTTATATACATGTACTTTTGTAAAAATCAATTATTGAAAAGATGACATACTCGTCTCGAGTGCGGTAGATCGTGGGTTTGAGCCCTGGTCGGGTCAAACCAAAGACTATAAAATTGGTATTTGTTGCTTCTCCGCTAAGCACGCAGCATTAAGGAGAAAAAGACAAAGACTGGTTGGCTCTGAATCAGAATAATTTGTGTGGGTGGAGTGACATGTTTACCCGCGGACTGTTATTTCAGTGGGATAGCACTATAAAAATCCAACTCAGCCTGTTGGTCTAGTATAAAGAGGACCTCATCATCATCTCATTGAAAATTAACTTGTTCTCGCAATGATATAGTGGCATTAAACAACAATCACTCACTCACTACATATTCACTCACCTATAAACATAGCTGCTGTAGATGATTGTAGTGCAAACTGAGCTTCAACAAACTTTGGTGCAAAAGTGGCAAACCCTGCTAGAAGATTTCCTGAAAACAGTCAATGATGGCAAGATGTTACAAACCCTGAAGATTGAGTGGGATTAGTCAATGTTGGAAAGATGTTACAAACCTTGAAGATTGAGTGGGATTAGTCAATGTTGGAAAGATGTTACAAACCTAGAAGATTGCCTGAAAACAGTCAATGTTGGAAAAATGTTACAAACCTTGAAGATTACCTGAAAACAGTCAATGTTGATAAGATGTTACAAACCTTGAAGATTGAGTGGGACTTTTTTGAATATATTACTTTCTGAAATTCTATAATCTACATGTCCATGTGGTCACCTCTATTAAGCAGTCATCTGTATTTAAAGGTCACAATTTTCTTGTCCTGTCATAAAAAATTTGAATTGAACTTCTTTTAAGAGGTCACCTGTCTTATAAGACCACTTTTTTCTTTTTCCCACTAGTGACCTCTTAATACAGGCTTGACTGTACTATTCATTAATTATAATTACATTTTTTCATTTGAACATCCTGTATATTCATTTTATGATATGCGTACATCTGTAAGAATTATATCAATAAGACCAATAATTAACCGCATGGTTTTAGAAACGAGCGATGGTCTCTTGGTTCACCAATGAGGTATCATTATTAACCCAGTTCACTGGTCAGTGTGTTAAACTTAATATTGGTAATTGATCACTCTCTGTGTTGTTATTCTCTGGGCTACCTCTATTCTCTAACATGAATTCTGTGAGCCGCGAAATAGTTGAAAAAAATTCTGAATCACATTGTAATGGTTAGGGGTTAGGGTTATGGTGTTTAACGTTACTTTCAACAATATTTCAGTCATATCATGGCGGTCAGTTTTATTGGAGGATGAAACCTAAGTACACAAAGAAAACCATCGACCTATCGCAAGTCACTGACAAACTTAACACATAAGGTTGGATCGAGTACACCTTGCCATTAGCGGGATTCAAACTCACAACGCTAGTGGTGATAGGCACTCATTGCACAGGTACATTGTAGTTGTAGATCCAACTACCATACAATCACGACTAAGACGGCCCCTAAATTAAATGTAACATTTAGTCAATACACAAAGATTTGCAAACAAGTCTATCAACTATACTGGGTTTAGGCGACGGTTCTGAGGACTCGACATCCTGAATATGCATGAAATATTTGATGTTGGACATTAAGCAACAATCAATCAATCTATAAGTTATTATAATATACCTTCAGCAGCAGCAGCCAAATTTAAGAACATGAAAGTAGGATTAGTCAGTAGAACTTTGACTGAAGACCAAACTTTCAACAATCTACTTCTACAACTACCATCATCATTTGTTTCTTTGGTAGGAACTTTCTTATTGCTGTATACCTCTTTCTCTTTTTCTGCTTGGTATTCAGCTGAACCTGAAAGAATATTACAAAGATTGCAGATGATTTTTTAAATAGTGGTTTATATATCGAGATTTACAATGCTGACAAAAATAGCAAGAACAACACTGACAAAAATAACAACATTTTATACTGAGATCTACGATAAAAAGATAGTTCTGTGAGTCTTCTAGTTATCAAAATTAATCTTCACAATTTGTTCACACCACGATATAGCTGAAATACTGCAAAAGTTGGCTGTAAACACCAATGAATGATGCAATCAATTAATCAATATTTAAAAAGATAATAATTTAAGTGCCATACAGAAATTATTATTATTTAGTTTTGCAGTGATTGTTGTTTAACGCCAAGTTAAATATTCGATGATATGATGATGATAATGTCTGCTTTATTAGATCTTTATAGTGTCCGTGGGTAGACATGTTGCTCCACTCGGACACATTATTCTGATTGCGACCTAACAAGTCTTTCCTCTTACTATTATTCTGTTCATAAAATCACAAACAAATATTATGCACTATAGAAACACATAATCAATTTTTGCTTGGACTAAAGGTTTTTGTTTCGTTTTTAAACATATTTTATCACAGGGTTTGTAACTAGAGTAACATGACGGGTGCCACTAGTGGAGCAGGAACTGCCTATCCTTCTAGAGCACCTGAGTTCATCACCGGTTTTTAGTGGGGTTCGTGTTAATCGATCTTTAGTTTTATATGAAATATTTTGTTGATCATTGTTTGTCCTTTTTCTTTTAGCTATTGTGTTTTCTATCCGTATCGGTTTACGGATTCGGATTACTACTTTGGTTTCTTCAAACTCTTCTTATTCACAACAGTATATGAATTAGATTGAGCAACAGACTGTGTTTATCTCTCTTTATTACATGTACAGTCAATTATAAGTATTTGAGTATGTAAAAATTATATCAATGATATAAGATAATTATGTTCCGTCAAAACATGTAATTAGGAGCATGATTCGTATAGAATAAATTTACAAGTGAAGTGAAATATGTAGACTTTCTCAACATTTAAAATAATTAAACATGCGAGAAGTTAAAGCAAATAAAGCAAAGACAAATAGGAGGAGTATGATTGAAAAAATGAAACGACGAGTGTCACTTCTGAACTTGTGTACAGTTTGAAATATTTCTGTATTTAGATCATATGAAAATGATCTATTTCCATGTACCGTAAATCGGGAAATTTTAGTCATGGTTTTTTTTGGGCCTATTTTGGCCCCTAAATACGAAGTGCCAAAATTAAACACACCAAAATATGTCACACTCCAAAAATTAACTGCCAAAATTGAACACTGCCTTAATATCTTTTTATATTTATATTCCCTAATCTGTACCTTTTTGTCTTACTTCTTTCCTAAGTAAAACTTTGTCAATTACCGTTATACATGTATATACACACACAAGTCAAACTGAAAAGTGTTCACGATGTGAAATCGTTGGCTTGGATGACAAGAGAGAAATTACAGGTAAATAAAGTACATTGATAAAAACCATGCAATACCAATAAAATTTATTCAATCAACAAAATGTCAAATATCATTAAAATGACAATTACCTATAGAAAAAAGAAAAATCAATAAACACATAATTAGTGTCTTATCCGTATTATTTATTATGTATAATTGTTGTGTAAACAAATACATGTACTGACCGTTATAATAAGACTGTTTACCTGTAAAAGCGATGATTAATACCAGTGCAAAATTATTATTTGTTGTTTTTATATTAAATGCATTTTACTTTATGATGTTTAAATAATTAAATTCCAATTTTAATAAATATCACAATTTATCCATAATCAATTTGGTTTTTAGTACGACGTCAAAATATGCGGTAAGTAACAGTAAAAGCGTAGTATCGCTGGTTGAAATGAGAACACTTCCATTTACGTTCTGAATGAACTGACAAAAAAATGAAACAAATGGGAACCAAAAGTGGCCAAAATTAAACACACTAGAAACGAAAATGGCCAAAATTTCACACACCAAAATAAAACAACCCGCTTTTGGAGAAAAAAGACTAAAATTAACCTACACCAAAAATTCCCGATTTACGGTAATAATAAATGTATATTAATGTCAACATTACTATTTTTTGGTATTATTGCCTGTAATAAAACCAATAAGTTATTATATTTAGGACAGATAAACAAAAATTTTTTATTATCTTCTAATGGATCATTACAGTTAGGACAGTCAGTATTATTCGATAAAAATCATTAAATAAATGTGCCTTCAGGTTCCTGGCCTCATTTCTTAATTGACAATGAATTATGTTAAACTTTCTTATTCCAAAATTATAATGTGCATTGGTGTTCCAAGTCTTATAGAAGTGTGTCAATCTATTTTTAAAGATTTTTAAACTTGGATTTTGCTACATTTAGGGGCAAAGTATTCCATAGCCTAATAGTGAAAGGGATAAAACTATCATAAAAGACATTTTTCTGGAAAAAGGTGGATGGAATGTATTATTTAAGAAATAATTCTCGGATGTCGGGCTCTATGCTTATTTTAACATGGTAGACATTATATTTGTCAGTATTTTACACCGAGCGACAGCATAGAAGCCCGCCATCCGAGAATTATTTCGATTCTAACAGGGCATTTACGGCAATTTCATGCATTCAAGCCTACCTAGACAGAGGTTATTTTTGGGCGCTGTTCCAATTACCTCCCGCTTTTATTTACAAGAATGTATAATGCTACAGAAGCTGTTCCAATTACCTCCCGCTTTTATTTACAAGAATATATAACGCTACAAAAACGTTATAAAAATTGATAACGATAAAAAATTAGTTTCATCTTATTTTTTTTTGTATATTTATTATTTTTATTCTTTTAATTTAACATACATAAAGTACAAATATGCAAAATATGCTGTCTATTAGATATGCCTTCTGTGCATGTGCTAGGGTGTTCTGTGCTATTTAGAGCCCTCTATTGTTTTCAAAGCGAAAGTAGCACGCCATGTTACAATTTCAAAGCGAAAGTAGCACGCCATGTTACAATTTCAAAGCGAAAGTAGCATGCCATGTTAGAATTTCATTTCTCAAGTTATATCCTGATTGTCTAGGTAGATATGGTTGAACCAACTCATAAAGGTATACAGGTGTTAACCCATTTAGTATTTTATAATATAATGTGAGTTTGTGTTAATTCTGTCTATTTTTCAGTGATTCCCACTCAATTTACGGTATAGTTTTTATCTAGAGGAATTAGATCATAAACCACTTATAATTCAACCCGTTTCTATTTGTACACTTTTAAGTTAATCAGATTCCTTTTTAGTGAGGGGTCGTCTTGGTCGTGATCGTTGGATTTATAACTACCTGTACAATCAGTGCCTATCACCACTAACGTTGTGAGTTCGAACCTCGCACAGGTGAGGTGTACTCGATACAACATTATGTGATCAAGTTTGTCCATGACTTGCAACAGGTAGGTTGTTTTCTCCGGGTACTCTGGTTTCCTCCAATAAAACTTACCTCCACGATATAACTGAAATATTGTTGAAAGTGGCGTTAAACACCATACCCCTAACCTTTTGACTGCAATTACCCCATACTACCATTATGCTTTTTTTTTCATCATTGCAGTTTTTTTCACCAGTATTTTTCCGGAAATTAGTTGCTCATATTGATTTCCGTTGTCAATCAAATATGATCAAGAGGACTCTGTCTTTGACTATAAAACAAGTCTTAGGTAGACTTTGTAAAAAGTTTTTAATTAATTTATATTGCATCAGTTAAAAATATGTCAAGAAGAAAGAGATATATATAGATGTCAGGATCTGTAAAATGTGTGAAACTCAGTAAAGTAGTAAGCTATATTAAAAATGTTGGGAAACTCAATATCTTCGAGTTTAAACTAGTGATCGAAGTGGTAGTGATCTATTTATACATTATGTAAATTACATATGAACAGTGGTTTGGGAGATAGTAATGATTTGTTGAGGCATCCAAAAACGAGTTCTCATGTGGCATTTGAAAAAGGTTGTTTTCCATTCATATTCGATTCAGCTTGTCCTTAGCTATGTTGGTGACAATAGACCCTTTCACGACAACTGCGGTCCTACATTCATCCGGGACATTTGTGATAGGAAAAAATGACGATTTCGCAGGAAAATTGTGATGTCATAAATACATTTAATTGTTCTACGACGTCATTTTACGGGAAAGGGTATTATTACCACTCACAAATGTCCCGGATGAATGCAGGACCACAGTTATCATGAAAGGGTCTGTTTGACCACATTCCAGGTCCATATTAAATGAAGCCATGTATTTATTGTATTGTTAGCAAGCTTGACAAGTTTATGACACCCAAGCTCATAAAATTTAACTGGCACTTTAAAAATCACTTAAAATCAATGTAGACTAGACAAGACCATATTAATATGTGCAATTAGCACTAGTGATAAAGGAATTGAGTTAGAATGAACAATTGAATAGATTTGTTACTATTTTTAGGTTGATGCCCCAAAGATTAAGATAGTAATAAGGCATTATCTTCATCATGCAAGAATATATCAGATGTGGAATTCCCCACCTGAAATTTCACAACCAACTAACTACCTACTTGCTGTTGGACTAACTAGATTGTGTTAAAAAAATAAGAAACAAAACAATTATTGGAAACTTATTTTACAGCATGTAAGATTATTGTAGTTAACATTAGCAAAGTGTCAAATATTATCTTTTTTGCAAAAAAAAAAAAGGCAGATGTCCATCATGACCTCCTTTTATTTTTGTCCAATGCAAGGTCATGACCTGATTTTTGACTGATATTACCCGAATGGAAAACTAGATTATCACAATTTGTAATATTCAGTTGGTCGGCAAGACATTCAATGTCCACAGCATTACAATTACTTATTTGCCTTTTAAAGACGTGTTGTTTAAAAGTTTTGAATGAAATTTCAGCTAAGACAGGAGCATGTGTACTACATACTGGAGTAAGGACATCCACTGATTCAATAAAAAAAAATCGGTTAGTTATACATAGATCAATACAAGTTCCTGTCTCAGTAGTAAATTTACTACATTTTTCAAATTTAACCGATTTAATATCTTTTTAAAAGTCTAAAGGTGTACTTAGTATTTACATGGTCAAATTTTTCTTTCATTGATTGATTGATTGGTGTTTAATGCCAACTCTAGTAGTATTTCAGCTACATCGTGGCGTAATTTTTTTTCATTCAAATTCACTTCAAGCATACTCTGTGCACCTGTTTCAAACACAGATTTGACAGTTTAAACACATCGTCAAATTTTACATTGAGATTGTTGTTTAATGCCAATTCAGCAATTTTTCAGCTATATCATGGCAAGAACAAGTTAATTTTCAATGAGATGATGATGAGGTCCGTTTTGTACTAGACCAACACGCTTAGCTGGATTTTTATAGTGCTAGCTTACTGAAACAACAGTCTGTGGATAGACATGTCGCTCCACCTGGGCACATCATCCTGATTCTGAGCCAACTAGACTTTGCTCTTTCTCCTTTATGCTGCTGCATGCTTAGTGGAGAAGCAACAAATACCAAAGTTACAGTCTTTGGGTGGACCTGATTGAGGCTCGATCCTACGATCTACAGCACTCAAGGAAAGAACACTAACCATTACACCACCCATATTATGGTTTCAAATATTGCAAGGGAGATGGATAGGTGCTTAGACTAAAATCTGTGCTTGAAACAAGTACACTGGAAAAGTTTGAAGCGAATCTGAAGTAAAATTTGACAGTGTTAACACATCTAAAAGGAATTGAACAACAAATACCTGGCAAAGATTTTGGGAATCCACATAATGGAACTGAGACTAGCATAGCTAATAATCCACTAAACAGGAAACCAATCCACCAAGCTCCTACCCATCGTGGATTGGTAGATGTCAAAGAGAGGCTGAAATATAAAATAGAAAGCTACGTTCAACCCTGTCTAACTCAAACATCTTTAGAACATAATTCACTCTTACAGAAAACTATATAATTCTTTGTGCAAAGTATAAATGTATGGTTAAGGTTATGATGTTTAACATCACTTTCAACAATATGTCAGTTATATCAGGGCAGTCAGTTTTATTGGTGTGGGGAAGCGAAGACCCGGAGAAAACCAAAGACTTGCTGTAAGCCACCCACAAACTTTATCACATAATGTTGCATAAAGTGCACCTCGACATGAGCAGGATTCGAACCCACAACATTAGTGGTGAAAGGCACTGGTTGCATAGGCAGGGCATTCCACAGCAGCCGGGCTCCTGGCAAATTGCCCGTCTAATTGCATTTTCCCCCCGGATACTTTGTTGTCAAAAATGAAAACGTCAAAGTGAAAGTAAAATACGGCTTTGTTTTGCATACTGGTTTAGCGTGGTTTTTTCAGGAACCAGTTACGATTTCCGGTTAAGGTCAATTTTGCATCCTTGTCAATTAAACGTTTGAGACTATCGAGATTTTTCATCTAATGTGACAGATGTACGATGATACAGCTGAAATAAGAAGCATGGAAGGAGAATGAATGGATAGAAAACGAAAGGAATCTTCGAATTCCCAGGGCACCTTAGGTGCTTGGGTCATCAAACCAGAGGCTCCCAGGAGCCTGTAATCGCTCACCTGGATCAAAGCTGCTTTCAATAACAACGCAATTGCACTGTGGCGGCCATCATGGTGGGAGAGCGCGACTGCCGGACACAATTTTGGAAAAGGACCATCCAATGACTATTCCATCAAAGTTTGGTTCTAATTGAGCTACTGGTTCCAGACAAGATGGTTTTTATGTGAATTTCCCATAGGGTCCTATGTAAAACTAAGTTCAGCTGTGCAGCCATCTTGGTCAGAGGGCCGGACCGCCGTACACATTTTTGGAAGAGAACCATCCAATGACTATTTCATCAAAATTTAGTTCTTATTGAGCAAATGGTTTCAGATAAGAAGATTTTTTATGGGAATTTCCCATAGGGTCCTATGTTAAATTAAGTTTGGCTGTGGCGGCCATCTTGGTCGGAGGTCTGAAATGCCGGACACAATTTTGGAAGGGGGCCACCCAAGGATCATTTCAGCAAAGTTTGGTTGAGATTGGCTCAGTAGTTTCAGAGGAGAAGACTTTTATTTTAATTTCATCCCCCCTTTTTTCTATTTTTAGCTTGGTGGCCATCTTGGTTGGAAGTCGGGATCACCGGACACAATTTTCAAGGGGGGCCACCCAAGGACCATTCCACCAAAGTTTGGTTGCAATTGCCTCAGTGGTTTCTGAGGAGAAGATTAAAATGTGAAATGTTGACGGACGGACGACGGACGAAAAGTGATGGCAATAGCTCACATGGCCTAAAGGCCAGGTGAGCTAAAAACGGAATATATGTTAAACCACTCCTTGCCATGTAGCTGCAGTTAAAATTTGAGCTCATTTCGACTTATACTAAAGCAGCAATGGACAATTGAAGAAATTTCTATTTTTGGCAACAGCAACCATCTTGAATGGATGGTGGGGCTGTCGGACACAATTTTGAAAGGGACCCACCCAGGTACCATCCCTGCCAGGTTTGGTTTAATTTGGTTCAGCAGTTTCAGAGAAGAAGATTTAAATGTGATCTTTTATCAAAATATGCCTACAGTGCTCCCTCGTTAAACCGCCACCTTCTGTGCAGTCGGTAGTTTGGCGGTATAACGAGTTTGGCGATAAACTGAGGGACATTGAAAACCGGAAGTTATGTGATCATATGGAAAGATAAACTTTCAACTCGACTGACATGCATTTTGCACTTGCACAAATACATAAGTATAAATAATACATGTTTAATAAATAAATAAATTAGAATAATTATATTCACATCGGAAATGTCCTGTACAGTTTGCAGATCTTTGTCAATGTTGATAAATTCTTGAACCGTCATTTGTAGCTCGGGATATCAACATGATCAAGGTCAGTATAAACATGTGACAGCAACAGTTCATCTTCATTTGTGGGGTTATAGGAAGATCCCATTTAATTGCCAAATTATCGCAATTTGTTGTTATGTTAATTTTGGATTTTCCTTTGCATAACTTATAATTGCACGTTTTTGTTTGTTCGTCTAGTTAATTACGCTTAATCGGTATAAATCGGCTGAAAGAAAAATTTCACAGAAAAACACGGAATATATGTTAAACTTCTCTTTGCCATGTAGCTGCAGTTAAAATTTGAGCTCATTTTGACTTATACTAAAGCAGCAATGGACAATTAAAATTTCATTCCCCCTTTTTTCTATTTTTAGCTTGGCGGCCATCTTGGTTGGAAGTCGGGATCACCGGACACAATTTTGGAAGGAGTCATCCAAGGACTATTCCACCAAAGTTTGGTTGCAATTGGCCCAGTGGTTTCTGAGGAGAAGATTAAATTGTGAAATGTTGACGGACGGACGACAGACAACGGACGAAAAGTGATGGCAATAGCTCACTTGGCATAAAGGCCAGGTGAGCTAAAAAACGAAAAAAGGTTATTTATTTCTTCCTTCATAACATATATAATAATATACAATTTCGTGACAATTTGAAACTGTGAGCAGTAAACGTAAGAGTTTGAGTTCCTTGTTTACCATTTATTCATACATTTACCACAGTGATATATAATATACACTGCGATAATACATTGGTGCTCTTTGTTCCTTCGGATTTAAATCTCTAGTGTGTAGGAAGATATACTAAGGCACATTTTAATTTGTACATTGTGTGTGTAGTACTGAAAGTAAACATGATAGTTGATGTGTAGTACAAAAAAACAATGTATGTGTACATTGTAAATATTAAATTACGGACTTTCCATAACAAATGGTAAGTAAATCTGGTGTGGGTAGTAGGATAGAAAATAATGCACTCTATGTAATCCATTAGGGGACGACTATTTGATTTTGTGAGTCAGAGAGTGACAATTATAAATATGAATATGAAATGGCATATAATTAAAATTGCCAAAAGTTGTTTTTTTTAAATTAGATTACCATAATTAGTCAAGTTTGCTGAAGCAATAAGTATTAGGATTTAAAGAGCACTTCTAATGTCAGATAAAGTAGACATTAGAAGTGTATAATATTGGTGTTTTAAGTTTATTTCCCACTTTTTAATAGATAATACTTGTCTTGTTTCAACATACTTGAAATTTCAAGCTATCTAGTTTTCTTGCCAAATGAGTTGACAAAAATGATGATGAAAATGAAAACTTAAAAAATTGTTACAGAAACTGAAAATTAACAAGAAAACTAAAATAAATACATGCAAAACTGAAAATGAACAAGATAACTAAAATAATTACCATCTTCGCTAGCCAAGGGTTACGATTCGGGTCCCCCTTCTCTTCACCCTTGGCAGATCTAGAATACATTTTGAGGATTCACGCTTTAATATTTCATTGGTTACGGCTACCAGTACACGTATCCAATCAGAAGACGTTTTACACGGAGCACATGTTATCGACAAAATGTAAACAAAGATGGCACCGGAATGCTCTCATATGACAACGATTTGCCACTTCCCGTTTTGGTTCCAATGAAAACATCTTTCCCGTCTGCCAAAGCTTTGAAACTTTCACTTGGTTGACAGTAAGTGCTTCCAAATTAAATTTATATCACAAATAAGTTTTTCTTCACTGGGCACTGCCATTTTCAACTCTCTAACATATGTATAACAAAACGATTCAGATTGGCTGGCGATGATGACTATCTAAGGGGTGCAACTTCGATCAACCACCAGGTGGCATTGTGCGCGAATTTCAAAATGTATTCTAGATACGCCAAGGGTGGAGAGAAGGGGGACCCGAATCACAACCCTTGGTTAGCGAAGATGAATAATTACATGCAAAACTGAAAATTAACAAGAAAACCTGAAAAAATGCATGCAATAAAAACACTTTCTGCTGCTCAGGAGAGTACCTTTTGCCCTCTAAATTCCTTAAATTTGTTTTCGGCCGGAGGGCTTTGCCCCCCCCCCCCTTCTACTTTTTGATTTTCACCTCCTACTTGAAAATGAGTGGAATGCCCTGCATAGGTAGTTGTAAATCCATACGATCAGGACCACGACAGCCTCTGGTAAGCTTTCATATTCCTACTAAACATCAACATCATTTAAAAATTATAATTCTTCAGAAGGTCAAATGGTCAAGCCTTGTTGTGTCGAAGTTGAAGGGACCAACCATTGTACTTCTCATTGCAATCTCAGACAATATTCCAGTTGTCCAAAAAACTACTATGAACATTTACTTTGAGCTGTTAAAAGAAACGATTCATCAGAAATTGAGATAATTTTTTGGTAGATTTGCAATTGACAAAAATCAAGCAGTTCATATCTTATGACGAGATTAAGCGAAAAGGCTCACATAATCCTGCATCGCTAACATGGTAAAAAAGGTTTAAAGGATGACAGACTGGCGATGGACGCAAAGTGATAGCAGTTGGCCAGGTGAGCTAAGAATATGTATACCACAAAACTCACCTATTAGAATCTACTGAATCAAAATCTACATACAAATTTAAGAATGCCCCTCCTGTTAAATAACCAATAGCTGGTCCCACGATGGCAAAAGCATAAAATATACCTGAAATAATAGAAACATTGTTAAAATTATACCAAACATTGACTTATACATTCACTTTTTTGTAAATCTGGCATACCGGTAATTTGGTTTGATAAATAATCAATACATGTACTTGAGTGAGTGAGTGAGTGAGTGATTGATTGTTGTTTAATGCCAAGTGAGCAATTTTTTCAGCCATATCATGGCAAGAACTAGTTATATTTCAATGAGATGATGATATTGTCTGCTTTGTACTCTAAGACCAACATGATTAGTTGGATTTTAATAGTGCTTGCTCACTGAAACAACAGTCCACTGATAGACATGTCGCTCCATTCGGAAACATTATCCTGTCTTTGCTTACTCCTAAATGCTGAGTATTTAGCAGAGAAGAAACAAATACCAATTTCATAGTCTTTGATTTGACCTGACCCAGGGTCAAACCCACAATCGACCCCACTCGAGGTCAGAATACTAACCATAACACCAACGAGGCAGTCATGTGTGCTATGTCTATAAATAATCTTTACATGTGTCTGATATACTAATGTAGTCATTTCATGTACTTTTTTGTTGTTAATCTTTTCAAAGATTTATTTTCATACTAAACTAATTTAAAACAAATATATAAAAAAAAAAAATTTATTTGAAAATAATCTGTCCATTGATAATCCATGGTTATGTTTCCATCACTGGTGGAGAAGAAATGATTATAAACCACCCCATTTTTTCATATCAAATAAATGATTTGAAAATATTTTTTTTTTAAAGGATCAGTCAACTAGAAAGATTATGCAACACAGATCATCAAAGCACATGCCATGACAAACTTTGTATATTACTGTTATCTACGATAACTTACCTATATACATTGAGGCCGATCGAAGTGGTAAATTTTCATCAAGGTAGGTAACTCCTAATGTATATAACGGCGCCGCACCAGCACCATGTAATAATTGTCCAAGATAAAACACATATTTATAGTTTGATAGACTTTGTATTTTATTGTCACATTCAGTTGTACTGTTACTAGTCAACATACACAAGCTGTCCACGTTACCCGTCATCTGATAATCTCCTTCTGTAAATTTAGGTATGGTAAATACAAAAGATCCAATGGCCATGACAAATATACCAATGCCTAGATACCGTGGTTTACAGCCAAGTCCACCAAAATAGCTGACGGGGATGAGACAAAGGACGGAGGCGATGTCGTAGCTGCTGGCGATTATACCAGATTCTGTACTGCTCATGTCATAGCGACGTTCTACGGTAGATATCACAACATTAATGAATCCATTGACGACCATGCCCTGCAAAAACAAAAATGATCCCATTAATATCTAATTTATAATATACAAAGGTATGTATCGCGTTATTCAATCAGGGTACTACCAGTATACAACCTGAAGCCAGAAACAGATCAGATGTAGTGTTCAAACACTTTTATAAGTGTTAAATAAACGTTAGAGAATACCGAAGAGGCAACCAAAAATTGACAATCCAGAGAAACGGACAATAAAGGGTGCATAAGATGAAGAAAAACAAAACAAAAACACAAAGTAATTTGTGTTGGACACCACTATACGTAAACAAACACAAATAACATAGATAAAACATGATCCCTCCTACAAACAAACTGGAGGTAAAGACGAACACAAATAACATAGATAAAACATGATCCCTCCTACAAACAAACTGGAGGTAAAGACGAACACAAATAACATAGATAAAACATGATCCCTCCTACAAACAAACTGGAGGTAAAGACGAACACAAATAACATAGATAAAACATGATCCCTCCTACAAACAAACTGGAGGTAAAGACGAACACAAATAACATAGATAAAACATGATCCCTCCTACAAACAAACTGGAGGTAAAGACGAACACAAATAACATAGATAAAACATGATCCCTCCTACAAACAAACTGGAGGTAAAGACGAACACAAATAACATAGATAAAACATGATCCCTCCTACAAACAAACTGGAGGTAAAGACGAACACAAATAACATAGATAAAACATGATCCCTCCTACAAACAAACTGGAGGTGAAGACGAACACAAATAACATAGATAAAACATGATCCCTCCTACAAACAAACTGGAGGTAAAGACGAATTGAAAATCGTTGTTATGCAGAAATCGCTACGGCCATCACAACATGGTGTTGGGGAGGGATTAAGTCAAGCTAGTGGGTAGAGGCATTTTTGGGAAATTTCTCCCTTAATTTCATAAATTTATGTTTGGACAATTTCAGCAGGCACAACCCAATGTTCACGTCTGAATGGCACTCTCAAGGATACCAATATCTCTAAGGCATTGCTTAAACTTGAATATTAATTTATATGTTAATCAGTTATTTTACAATGTACAGTAGCTGTTGACAAGTCTGTTAATTTTAATGGTATGAAAGGGAGAGCAATACAGTAGTCCCCCTCTTATGAGGCCACCCCCTTCTGCAAAGAACAAGTCACCTTATAAGAGGGGTAGCCTTTCTTGAGGGTGCAATTTAGTAGTATTTTACCACAGGAGCTTGACGTTTTATCAATAAAATAGGGGGAAAAAAAATTGTCCCGTTTCATATGTAAAAATAAATAGGAAAAAAAAATTATCCCGTTTCATATATATGAAACGGGACAAATTTTTTTTTCTCCTATTTTATTGATGAAACGTCAAGCTCCTGTGATTTTACTATCTCAGTGAATATGAAACATAGTCTGTTAAGAGAGGTGGCCTTTCTTGATTGGGACAATTAACTATCTCAGTGCATATGAAAGATGGCCTATCAAGAGAGGTGGCCTTTGGTGGGGGACCTCCGTATAAATTTTTGAAATGAGAAATTAAGACTTTAAAGTTATTGTTAACCTTGTCAGAACCTTCCAACATTGTTTTAATAATATCCAACTGGTGGTGCTGATGACAAGTAGATCACTGAAACAACAGTCGCGGTTGACATGTTGCTACACTTGGAAACATTATCCTGATTCAGAGCCGACCTGTGTTTGGTCTTACTCCTAAATGCTTCATGCTTTGTTGGTGGAGAAGCAACTAATATCATTTTTATAGTCTTTGATTTGACCGGAGAGATTTCACTAGTATGCAAAATAATATTAGATTTTTTTTTTTTTTTTTAACAGTTTTCTATAAATAGATGTCTAGTATATCAAATTTAAGTAGTAAAAACAACTGCCATAGTTTTCTATCTACAACAACTCAGTGGGTAAGCTTTCATCAACTGATAATAATCATAAAACTTAAAAATTACAGTCAAACCCGTCTTAATCGAACCCTGAATAAACCAGAATCCTGTATAAACCAGAACCCTGTATAAACCAGAATCCTGTATAAACCAGAACCCTGAATAAACCAGAATCCTGTATAAACCAGAAACCTGAATAAACCAGAACCCTGAATAAACCAGAACCCTTAATAAACCAGAATCCTGTATAAACTAGAACCCTGTATAAACCAGAATCCTGTATAAACCAGAACCCTGTATTAACCAGAATCCTGTATAAACCAGAACCCTGAATAAACCAGAATCCTGTATAAACCAGAATCCTGTATAAACCAGAACCCTGTATAAACCAGAATCCTGTATAAACCAGAACCCTGAATAAACCAGAATCCTGTATAAACCAGAACCCTGTATAAACCAGAACCCTGAATAAACCAGAACCCTGAATAAACCAGACCCCTTAATAAACCAGAACCCTGAATAAACCAGAACCCTGAATAAACCAGAATCCTGTATAAACCAGAACCCTGTATAAACCAGAATCCTGTATAAACCAGAATCCTGAATAAACCAGAACCCTGAATAAACCAGAATCCTGTATAAACTAGAACCCTGTATAAACCAGAATCCTGTATAAACCAGAACCCTGTATAAACCAGAATCCTGCATAAACCAGAATCCTGTATAAACCAGAACCCTGAATAAACCAGAATCCTGTATAAACCAGAACCCTGTATAAACCAGAATCCTGTATAAACCAGAACCCTGTATAAACCAGAACCCTGTATAAACCAGAATCCTGTATAAACCAAACTTCAAATAAAGACCCAATGTACGAAATATTTATTAAGTTAACCTGCATAAACTGAACACCTGTCCTTTTTCGAACACAAAAATTGGTCACAAAGAGGTTTGGTTTAGACAGGTTTTACTGTGTCAGCATTTAAAACAATTTTTTTTAGTTTTCTGTAAGAAGATGTTAATGTAATATCAGATTTAAGTAGTAAAAACAAAAATCACTATGTTTTATCTAGAACTCAGTGGTATACTTTCATCAAATGATAATTTAAAGGCATACAGGCTGTCAGAATTGAATTTTTTTGTTTATATTAAAAGTTGCCAATATTCGATGTTTTATACTAATAAAATGCTCTGAACAAGAAGCCAGGTTTAAAAAATATGTTATAATGTCGTAATTAGTGAAAAGAATTTGAATGTCTGTCAGTGGAATCACCATTAACACACCTAATTATAAGTCGGCTTCTTTCCGAAGTTTGCCGAATACTGATAACTGCTATAAATAACCAGGAAGCATGTTGGATGTAAATTTGTTAGAATTAATAATTACATTACTTCCGTTTTTCATTGAAATGTTACAATATGATTGGTTATGAAGTGGTCACATGATTATAAAAGAGATGTTTTACATCCCAATAAAACTCAATAAAACTCAAACCCGAACTTGCACGTGCCTCCATGACGACGTCAGATGTAAACAATCAATGGCGTAGTAATTTCCAACAGCAAATAATCTAACACAAATAAAATTCACAACGAAAAATTCAACTATATTAAATTTTGGTGTGATTTAAATGTAATTATAAGAATTGATTGCAATTTTTTTGTAGTTTTATAGGCGTGTAAAAGCGTGGACCGAGGCACATTTTTTGTATGCAGCGCTAGCGCGCTCCATACAAAATGGGCTTCAGTCCACGCTTTTACACGCCAATAAAACTACCAAAAAATGCATTCAATTCTTAAATATAATTTAAGAAATATATCTATGAAATTGGATCACGGGGTAATCAGTTAATATTATATAATGGTATTTAGTAAGAATGGCACTTAAAATCGGAAATACGTGATGAAATCATTAAAAACCAACACTATGTAGGTCGTATGAATGTATGAATATTGCACGGGTAAACATTGGAGTCTTGACTGGATGCAAGAAAATCAAACAGCGACGTATTTCCTTCGTTCTAGGCTATTTACGTATGATATTCATATTATGAAAAAATTCAACTGCAATTAGTATAAAACATCGAATATTGGCAACTTTTAATATAAAACAAAATCACTTCTGACAGCCTGGGGTCCGTTGTTGAACTTGTGATTAAGCTAATCATATGATTAGCCCTAAATACATTTTTAATTCCTAATCACATAATTAGCAAATGCAATGATTAAATATGATTAGTTAATACATGTACATTGATTAAAAACAGTTCAGCAACAGATTTTAATCATTGCATTAGCCCGGTATGTGATCAGGAATTAAAAATGTAATTAGGGCTAATCATGTGATTAGCTTAATCACAAGTTCAACAATGGACCCCTGTATTACAGCCTTTAATCAAATTAAAAAAATTACAAAAGTATCAGCATTTAAGAAAACAATTTTTTTTAACAGTTTCAATGTAATATCAGATTTAAGTAGTAAAATCAAAAGTCACTTTGGTTTATCTAGAACTCAGTGGTAGACTTTCATCAAATGATAATTATTATACAAATTTAAAAATTACAAATGTATCAATATTTTTTAATTATTTCTTTTTAACAGTTTTAATGTTGTATCAGATTTAAGTAGTAAAAACAAAAGTCACTATGATTTATCTAGAACTCAGTGGTAGACTTTCATCAAATGATAATTTTTATAAAAAAAAAATTTTAAAAATAAAAAAATTACGGATTTCATGTTGTATCAGATTTAAGTAGTAAAAACAAAAGTCACTATGTTAGATCTAAAACTCAGTGGTAGACTTTCATCAAATGATAATTTTTATAAAAAAAAATAAAAAAATTACGGTTTTCATGTTATATCAGATTTAAGTAGTAAAAACAAAAGTCACTATGTTAGATGTAGAACTCAGTGGTAGACTTTCATCAAATGATAATAAATTACACATTTCATAAAATTGTGCAGATTTTTAGATGTGTGTGATCACTTAAAGTAAGTAAATTGGTAAACCTCCAACATTTACATTTACATTTATTTTTTTAAGTTGAAAATTATACTAAAAAGATTTAGAAAGCACTTAAAAACTGGTTAGATCTGACACTGTGTGAATCTGATAGCAGTGTAGAGTAATTTATTATTTGTTTATATTCTCAGTTCGTCTTTACTCCCATTTGTCTTTGGGGGGCGTCATGGCTGTGTTCGTATGATAGTTGGATTTACAACTACCTGTGCAATCAGTGCCCATCACCACTATAACATTGTGAGTTTGAATCCTGCTCAGGAGAGGAGTATTCGATACAACATTATGTGATAAAGTTTGTCAGTGACTTGCGACAGGTCTGGTTTTCTCTGATTTCTTCACCAATAAAACTGACCGGCACGATATAACTGAAATACTGTTGAAAGTGGCGTTAAACACCATAACTCTAACCCCATCTTGTGTTCATGTTTTATTAATATTTTTTTGTATTTATTTATGCATTCTAGTGTCCAACAAAACTTCCAAATCAGATGATGTCTGTCGTTAAACATCAACACGAAAGGTGCCATTATTGGAGCAGGAACTGTTTACCTTTCCGAAGCACCTGATTTCACCCTTGTTTTGTTATGGGATTCGTGTTGCTCAATCTTTAGTTTTCTATGTAATGCTTTGTAGATCATTGTTTGTTCTTTTGTCCTTTTGTCTTTTGGTCATTCTAATGTCTGTCCATCTTCGATTTCTGGCTTCTGAAGATCCTTATGATATCTTCAAGCTTTTCTTCAATTAAAAGATTTAACAAATCTGTTTTTTCTATTCAAATTGGTGCAGTACCAGCAATATCCAAAGACAGAAACAGAAATTAAACTGATGTCTCCTTCCATTACAAAAACATCAATTTTACATTAAAACAAATAATATGCACGAAAATCAAGACTAATCCAACAAAAATCCTTTCATATTATATTTTCAGATTAATATCAATTAAATGCTAAAACCAACCCAGAACATTGAAAAATTGGTAGACATACATATTAAAAAAAACCCACACAATATAAAAAGTTCAAAGAATTTAAGATTTAGATGAGTGATATCAACTAATGCATAAAATTCTTTATAAATTGAAGTATATAAAATCTGTCCTACTTCTGTTAACTGGGTCATTTATGAAAATAGTTCACTAAAATTTAGAGAGGAAAAATTTAAGAATTTTATTTTAACTTATTGGCTCATTTATGAAAAATAGTGCATACAATAATTTAAAGAGAAATTATTTTAGAAATTTATTTTCAATTCCCTCCTCTCCCCCAAACAAAAAACAAAAACAAAAGAAAAGATTCTTTACAAAAAATATAGGTTACCATTTACCCTACAAGAGGACAGTTGCTAGTCTTATATATATACACATACATTGTAGAATCTTGCCTGTTCATTAGTTCACCTTGCCAAAGACCAAGTGAGTTTTTAGTATCATTTGATGTCTTGTCATTTGTCTGTGGAAGGAAATAAACACAGAGCAAACAAGAGCCTCTATGGAATTTCTGTATTTGTTCATCTGGCAAATAGTTGCTCATGTTTAATTAATGGGAATGATTTTGGTTACAAAATATAATAACTGAAAATCAAAGAAAAATTACTGAAAAGTATATTTTGACCTGCTCTGACTGTGTCCTCCAACTAACAGATTTTTTTTTTTTAATATTATCTTTTTTCTCAACTGCAAAATACATCAATATAGAATAGAGTACAATAATATAATAACATATAAAACATCATACAATCTATATAGTAAAGTACAATTAAATCTTCTTACAATCTTTTCCAATATATAATCATATGTATATTGCAGTGGAGGTTTTTTTTTTTAATCTATAATTTTTCAATTGGATTTTGGAACTGTTTTGATGGTGGTAATATTATTTTTGTCTTTCATTTTCTTTTAACCTTTGAATGACCTTGAACACATTATACATTATACAGTAAACAGCCCTCCAAAAGATGCTACTTATTTCTTCTTCCATGAGGTGGTAAAAGCTATACCTCTAAGTGTTGAAAGACAAAATGTAAGAGTTATATAAATGAGGAGACAAGATTTCATCACTCAAACTGTCAATTTCTCATCCAAATCCAATCTATTTCCCATGATGCATTTCACAGACTGTATATTCATTTACACTGATACATTTTTTACAATTTTCATCATTTTTGTGTCTGCCTGTGGTATTTTGATTAACAGACGAGTTATCCCCCTTGTATAATCCTAGATGATATGTTGTATGATTTTAACTGATGGGTTGTCCCCCTTGTCTAATCCTAGATATTGTGTATTACTTTAACTGATGGGTTATCCCCCTTGTCTAATCCTAGATGATATTTTTTATGACTTTAAATCATTAGAATTGATGTTATCTACATGGTAAGATACACTTGTCTTAGTTTTTGTGATAACTGTCAATTAGGTAAAAACTGTTATCACTCAGCGATGTAAGTAAAACATATGTAATCTAATTCCTTGCAGCTAACACATCTCTAACTCCTTCATCTTATTCTTTCAACATTGAAAAGATTCAAGATCTTTCAATACTTCTATGGATGCAACAATTTAACTTATAGATGGGGGAGGGAGTGGGGTTTTTCATTATTTCTGAGGGAATAATATTTTTTTTTGGGGGGGGATAGGGGGGTGGGGGTGTTTTTGTACTGAAGAAAAAATATGTTACCAAATATCATAGAAAAATATCAACTGACCTGAAAGATGGAATAATATAAACTGTACATGCAGTTTTCAACAAGTTGGGGTAAAATTTTAAGAAAAATTGAAAAATTACAGACATTTCAATGTCCAAAAAAGAAATAATATGTCCATCTCTGGGAGAAACAATATATACCCCCCCCCCCCCTTGAAAGTTAAATGGTTGGTTCCTATAGAGAAATTATTCTTTAATAAAAATGTACATATCAAATTTAGTGTGCAAGACAAGCTTCTGGAATAACCATCATCAGGTATCCTCAATATTGAAATATTGGAAAGTCTAATAAAATAAAAATGTTTAAAAATACATATGAAATCTAAGCAGATCATTTTTTTTTTCTTTCGGTTTTCTTTTTCTGTATTTTTTTTGTGTAAGTACAAACCATTACTCAGCATCTATAAAGAAAACTAACACATTTATAATTTAATAAGTGATAATTGCTTAAAAAATTAATTGCAAAATTGAATAAAATTGAGTCATAATTCAAAGATCGTATCAACATTGATATATAAACTATTTCTAACATATAAATTGGTAATTTACAGGAAACAGAATCTTAAAAATCACTTTTTTTTATCTTGCTACTTAGAACAATCTATCTTACCCAGAAAATTGTATATAGCATTTTAAACCTATCAATTATAAAAAATTCTAATTTTTATTGCAAAACTTGTGACTTGTGAATGAAAGAACTATCAAATTTTATCTTTAAAACTATAATGGCTATATATCTTTCAGTTCTCCAAGAAAATATCTTTATTTTAATAAAAACTGAAATTCAAAATATTTTAATTCGTTTTCCCTACTGATATGTTAATGATAATATTCTAGATAAAATATTTCTACCATTTTGAAAATTATATATATATTATTTTCACTCCTGTTGCTTTAAGTTTATCAAATTAAAAATCAGTTATAATAAGCATCTAAAAATTGGGCTATAACTCTTGGATAAAAAATGAATGGATCTTTGCTTGGTTCTTAATTTAGAAATAACATTATACATAAGTACTTGTGTACTGAGTTATTAAAACTGATATGTTTTCCCAAATTTGATTAGGGAGTTATTGTGTTTGATGTCACTTTCAGCATTATTTCAGTTATATTGTGACGGTCAGTTTCAGGGGCAGACCCATGATTTCAAGTTAGGGGGGGGGGGGTGCACTTAAAAAAATTGTGCTGAGCGGAGGGAGACACGAAAATTTGTTGGGGTATTTCGTGTGAAAAATCACGATTTTACGCCAAAAAATCTTATTTTCCCCAATTTTAGGGGGCACGAACCAGGTGCGCCCCCCCCCCTGGATCCGCCCCCAAGTTTTATTGGTGGAGGACACTGCAGTACCTAAAGAAAACCACCGACCTGTCACAAGTCAAAATATCAAGTATGCAGCTTATCTGGACCCCTGGGAAGGGTTGTATGTCAACTACCCATGCTGATCACATCCCCCACATACTATAGCTGGTCTATTGTACCATCTACAACCTCAAGTGCAAAGTTCTTTGGATAAGATGAGATAATTTTATACAATTTGAATTATTGACTTTTGTTGAGGTTAATATAAGGATATATCTTGGAACAATAGATCCTTATATTAATCTAAATGAAAGTCAGAAATTGTTTTATTACATGAAACTGTTATTAATGTCCTCTGGGTCATGTTTTATAAATTGGCATTAAAAACTACATGTGTTTTTCTTCTAATATGTAATGGTAACAAGATTTAGATAGAAAATTGGGAAACCTCTACTTTTAATTTTAGAGTCATATAAGGTTAATATAACGTTCAAAAGGCTCCTCTGGAATGATCTAAATCAATCTTAGATAGAAAATCCTAAAACCCCTACTTTTAATTTTAGAGTCACATGAGGTTAATATAATGTTCCAAAGGCTCCTCCGAAACGATCTAAATTAATCTTTGTGGAAATTGAAGGTTTAGACAGTATTCATAAAGTTATATTATGAAAAAAATCTTATGCATTTAGCCAATCAGATAAAAGAAATATTTATAGTCATATAATAATTCACATTATTTCGTGAAAATGCTAAAAAAATCAAATCGATTATTATGCATAATATGTATCAATAGAGGTTGAAAACCTCCATAAAGTTTCAACAATCTCTCGGACTCTCAACTTGTATTTTTGATATTTGAAGTAGGTCACGTCTATAAACATTCTATTTTTCTTCCCGGTTAACAAGTCTACAAATCAAAAAAGCATGTGTTTTTTTAGGCAGACATTATTTGAACCAATAAATCAGTCTTACTTATAAACTTGATAAGATAAGCATGTTTACATTTTGATAACGTTTTTTTATGATCTTTCAACCAAAAAATAATAATATTTTTTTATTTATTTTTTAAAGAAAATGTTGCATTGCTACTATGATCAAGCTATCTTCAAACAAGTCCAGATTTTACAGCATGCCCTTTGCAACACAGGTGCTTTATATTGCTAATTAAAGATAATTAGATAATTAAGATTGTCAATATTTATGCTGGGGACCCCCTCAAGAGAAAATCAACAATATATCTATTAGTTTCATCTCTCTGAAGACATTTTGACCTCCTTTTCAATTACAGGAAATAGAGGGTACCAACAGGATTTTAAAATAATTATTATGTTATTTACATATCAATAATTGAAAGCATATCTAACCACCCCGAGTCCCACGGTCAAAGGAAAGGAGAGTAATCAAATTTGTTACATTATTATTATAAATTTTGCATTTTAAGTACGGCAGGTTAAACAATTCCCTGAAAACACTATGTTCTTTTTTCAAAGGAAATATATCTACTTTCTAAATCATATCACCTTAGGGGGGGTTATTTTTTAAAACAATATCTCACTTTGAAGTCCAAGCATTTTTTTGGATGATCCAGATATACAAAAGATAATATTTATTTTATAAGTGATAACAAAGTATTCATTATTTTGGTAAATATCCACTTCCACATCCACAAATCCACTTTTTGAGGGTTAGGGTGTTTAATGCCGCTTTCAACAGTTTTTGAAGCCAGTAAACGGACAGAAAGTCACAATTTTGATAGGATAAAAAGTCACAGCTTTAATTACTTATTGAATTTGTAAATCAATTAAAATCATTAATAAAACTTTTAAGGGGAAGCAAGGATGTATATATATATATATGTCCTTGTGGGGAGGGGGCATATTTTTTTCTGAAAAAAATTTATTTCATGATTAAATTTCATAGAAAATAGATGCAAAGAAAAAATAATAATAATATGACCCTACAGTTTTTAACCAAAATATTTTGGTAATAAAATGAATTATTTTTTTTAAGAGTTTTAATGTCCTAAAAAAATTCTGATCTTTGTTTTGTGCAAAAAATATGTCTGGCTCAGGGTGGGGGGGGATGGAGAGCAACTGTGAACATAGCTCTCCCTTTAGATAAATGGTCGGTCTCTAATGGATGCTCAAGCCACTAAAAGTATGTTTCGCTTCACTCTATTTCAGGATTTTTTTTAAATTGTCCACACAAATGGGAGATATTCCTGTTCCATGACATTTCGTATCAGTGATAATTTCATGACATCACATCATAGCTATTGCATATCTTTAAAAAAGTGCTCAATTTATCATTACTTCTTTATATCTGACATGTTATCAATCCACTCAATGGCATCCATCTTCATGCTTCAATAGTATAATGACTTTTTTAACAAATCAACAATTTATTGTTGTCTTGAAAATCTATTATAACATTTTTAACATTTCTCAGCTGTTGAAATTCTTTTCGGAATATTTCAAGATTTCTAAATTTCTAGGATGCCAGGCATTTTCATATGTGGCAGGGACTTGAATTTTTTTTTTTTTTTTGGGGGTAAAATGCTTCAATTATCACCTCCCCCCCCCTTTCCCCCCTATTTAAATGCCCTTTGTTATTTTAAAAAAATATCATGCATTGACTCAAACGGCAAAAAAAGTTTGCTGCGAACAAAAATCACAAATCAAAAATAGATACTGTGGAACTTGTGCAATCCGACATCCTGTGACATCCGACAAAATTTTATGGTTCCAGAGTATTTCTGTTACCTATAACAAAACCTGAGTATTACGACATCCTGTACAATCTGATATAATTCACTGGTGCGTCGGATAAGACAGGTTCCATTGTATTAGAAACAACCAAAGACCACCTAGATGTAGAATTGAAATATAATTTTAACAGATAATTATATAAATTAATAAAACTCTTTGATTTTCCATCATTGTTTACAAGTTTAACCCTAGAATCAGGATACTTTGTCTGTTGTAAACAAATTGTATTTAGTCTATTCCCACATAATAATTACAACATGTTTTAAATACTGGTAACTTACTTGAAGAGCACTTTTTTTACCATTTTTTATAGGAATCATTAGATAGAAAGCAATACTATCAGTAATTAGAAGAAATATTTCAAACATCTAATTGACAATGATTCTTTCACCAATAATAGCCAGTGCAAATTTTTATTTTTTTTTTTTTTTTTTATAATTTCACACTGAGATCTTTATAAAACTATTTGCAAATTAAGCTTAAAAAAAAAGAAAAAATTATTTGAAAACTATCGAAAAGATCTTGCCAAAAATATTTTCATTCATGCATGTTATAATACTTTAATGCACGATTTGAGAAAAAGTTCATTAGTAAAGATACACAATACCCCCAGGTCTAAATTAAGAACCAGTTTATTTCCTGTTAGTTTATTATACCAACCTAAAACTCTCCCTATAGTATTTCTATTTTTATTTGGAATTTCCAAAAAACCATTTGTTACAATATTTTTTTCTTCAAAGTATGCATAACTAAATTGCCTACGTAATGTGTCATGTAGCGATACGGTTTACATAACAGACTTGACACAATACAAACAATTGTAACAACATTCTTCTTCTTTTTTTCAAACTTTTCATGTATATTTATATATCATGGTAGTTAGTTTTCTTTTTTTTGTGATGCCATGATATAGTTGAAATACTGCTAAAGTTGGAGTTAAACACTAATCAATCAATCAATCTTTTTTGTGGATTAAACCAGAGTACTCAAAAGAAAATCGCCATTCTGTTGCAAGTAACTGACAAACATGGTCACAAACTGTCAAAGAAAAGAATCATGACTTTATCAGTGATAGGTACCAATCACGTCAACTGCAACACAACCATTTTCGACTGTATTATTAAAAGAAAGTTTAAACAGTGATGGTTAACAATTTCCCCAATATCTACAAAACGAACAAACACCTCTCACCTCAAGCAACTGAACACACACAAAAGACTACAACAGGCTTTGGCTTGGCACAGGCACAAGAAAGTGGCAGGCTTAAACCAGTCAAACCGTCTCCCTCTCTATACCTATGTATATGGTTTATTGAGAAATAAAGAAAGAAAAAAAAAGATAGCTGGATCTCCAATGACATATCATTGGATAAAAGGATCTCAAGCGAACTGTATATTTAGATTTAGCTTTGTAATGTTATACAAAAGGAAAAATGTTGCATTTCTGTCATGAATTTAATACTTGCAGATTCTAGAAAATTTAACGAGATTTTCAGTCAAATGTTTAATCTATTTACAAATTATTAAATTTCCAATAAGTTATTCCGATTACACATGACATAACAATATTTTTTTAATGAAAATCTCAAAATAATTTTCAAGTTTAGTGAATTACCGGTGCATCAATAATCTCTTTTTATTATTTTGCAATTGGATGTTTGTAAAGGAAAAGGGAAATTTAGAACTCAAGTTAATTCAAACTGCAGGTAACATAGACAATTAATTTCCAAATCATCTCCATGATTTCCTATAAAATACAAAGGATTTTTAAAGGGAGTTAATTCAGATGTATCATTCTTATAAAGATCAATGAGATTATCAATTTGTCAAAACGTGACAGAGAATGATCCTGTAGGATGTACTTTAAAAAAAAAATCCCAAAGGTCATACAAATGAAATCTGGTGAAAAGGTCCACAACAATCCCCAAACAAGCAACACTTCTTAAATTCCTCATTATGGTATCCCCCATCTTATAAGGTCACTCCCACCAAAGGTCACCTCTCTTAAAAGGCCATCCCAACCAAAGGCCACTCCTCTTTACCTGGAGGCACAGAGATAGTAAAATACTACTATGGTAAATTGTCACCCTCTTTTTAGGGACCCTCTCTTACAAAGCCATTTTTTCATTGCATAAGAGGTGGCCTGATAAGAGTGGCACTACTGTATTACAAAAAAAAACAATGGCTGGGAAGTATAGGCAGACTTGCCTACCCCTTTTTGTTAAAAATCATACGATGCTTGAAAAAAAATAGTAAGTTGAGATAATAAATAGTAAGGCTCTTTTTTTGTCACAAAATGCAATTTTAAGCACAGAAACTACACATACTGTGAATGGCACATGATATAACCACATAATGTTAACATTTTAAATCGATTTTGGGTTTATTATCAAAATTTTGACGTTTTGACATCGGTTTTTTAATCTATAATATACGGAACCGCAATGAAATGACGGACCGGAACTGAAAATTTTCTGGAAATACCGCAAATTTGCCGAATCGTAAGGAAATTGACAACAATCGTAAGGGAGTAAGATAGCTCAAAAAATTGTGAGCCTTACGCCAAAATCGTAAGGGTAAGCAAGTCTGTATAGGCCCTCTACAAACACTTCTAATACATCTTTTATATAAACAAAAATAATGTTTGGGGGGGAAGTACTGGGTATAGACCCTCAACAAAACATTATTAAAAAAGACAATAGTAAGAGAATGTAGACCGTTAACAAACATTCTAAAATATAAAGATAATGAATCAATAATGTGAAGACTGCCATCCAATCCACGATAATAGGGGGTACCCCTAATAATAACAGACAGGATGATCCCACAGTAATGTAACATTTCAATGAAACATGATTTATCTCCCCTTTCATCAAACAGAGAAGTGACATTTACAACTGTTTCTCTTTGTTACACCTATAACACATGCTTCAACTACTGACATTACAATCATGTCTATGATTTACTTATATTTTTTTTCATTTTTGGGTATAAAGATTGGCAACTGTACCTAGTCAGTAGCAATTGTGAGTTCTCAAATTTATGTACATGTAATTGAGGGTTGATGCAACCCATTCAGGCAAGTCTACTCCAAAAGTACTGATTGGAAATTCAATTTATTGGTATTAATGTATTCCAGGAAGATTATTCTTTCTATTCCATTTTAATTTAAATGAGATGCTGAAAAAATAACATTTAAGGGATATATATGTATACATATATATAGGGAGTGGATGTGGTCTAGGGCGCTGGATGTAAGGCTAAGCGAATGGTGCTGCAGTGTATCAATGGTGTGGGTTCAAATCCTGTCGAGGGAAGAACAAAAATTTGACAGCTCTAAAATCTAATTCTAACACTGTTTGGTTTAATTTTCTGACGTATATATATAGTCAAACATGCCCAAGCAGTCACTTGTTTTAAAAGGTCACCTTGTTCTTGTCCCGTCATACAAAATTTCATGTGAATTGAACCTCTTTTAAGAGATCGTCTGTCTTAAAATACTACTTTTTCTTTGTCCCAAAGGGGACATCATCTAAAACACTTTTGACTGAATTAATAAAAAAAAAAAAAAAATGCCCCAAAATGCAAGAAGAAATATTGTGAAAAAAAAATCAGTTTATCTCTAGTGCTACCTTAAGACCGTAAAATCTTTTCTCTAATACTCATAATGCTAAAAAAAATAAATGCTCCAAAATGCAAGAAGAAATATTGTGAAAAAAAAATCAGTTTATCTCTAGTGCTACCTTAAGACCGTAAAATCTTTTCTCTAATACTCATAATGCTAAAAAAAATAAATGCTCCAAAATGCAAGAACAAAATTATGGAAAAAATCAGTTTGTTCCTTGTGCTACCTTAAGACTGTAAAATGTTTTCTCTAATACTGATAATGCTAAAAAAATAAATGCTCCAAAATACAAGAAGAAATATTGTGAAAAAAAATCAGTTTGTCTCTAGTGTTAACTCAAGATGTAAATCTTTTCTTTAATCTTTGTGAAGATCTACATATCAAGACTTTAGTTGTATCTTTTTTGAGCAATCTTAGACATCATTATCAATGCTTCCTGATATTATCTTATACACATTAAATGAAGACTTGTATCCATCTCAGATCACAGCTGTTAGAACTCTTTAGTATACTATTAAACGAGGAATAAATAGGTGAAAAAATATTTTTCTTCTTAAATTCAGATTACGTAACAAAATATTGTTTTACTTGATAATTTTTTGTGAAACTACATGTGGTATCACCATATGAAAAGAGTCAATGTGGCAAGGCAAGATTTAACATTTATAAGAGTGAGCGAGTAATTGTAAAACTTTAATGAGAAATAATGTATTTTTCAGCCATATCATGGCGAGAGCAAAATTGTAACTTAGTGCATTATGGAGGTATTATACCTCCATGGATGCATTAAACAACTATCACACCTCACTACCAATTTTACTTAATTGTAAAGTTTTTAAGTTAAGTATGACCTTGACCTCAGCTATATTCAATGACATGTCTTTTTTTTTTTAATTGAAAGAATTTTCTCAAAACCTCTCAAATTATAGACGAGTTTAAAGTTTTTCCCTAAAATATATACAGTGAAATATGTCCAAACCGAACCTTGAATAAGCACATAAAGACCAAATGTAGAAATCTTTGTAAATTTAACCTGTATATATACTGAACACCTATCCATTTCAAACACAACAGTAGACGCCAATGAGGTTTGGTTTCAACAGGTTCCCTGTAATATATACTTTTTGAAAGAAAAAAAACTGTTATACAAACTTGATAAGAGTATTGGTAAAAGAAAGCTTTCACAACATTATGTATAATATTACATAAGAAATGAATAATCTTATTGTGATCCAATTTTCAAGAGGGGGAAGTTTGAGATCGCATAAACCAGTTTAGCCCCATGGTCACCACATTTTTTTGTCTGTCCCAAGCCAGGCCCTAGATTTCTAATGTGCTACATATGTTGTGGTCATTTTTATTTTCAATGATTGAGGTGAGAGGTGTTTGTTTGTTTTGTTGATACTGGTATCCATCACTGTTTTAATAATCTAGTTAGGTGACAAGGAGTTGTGAAAGGCGTGGACGGCTCAAAAACATTATACCTTTTGCTTGTACTAATACTGGCTTGGGCCAGGAAAAATTACACATTTATAAAACATATTTATGAAATAACATACTACAGTCAAACCTGCCTTATGTGACCTTCCAAGGGAACATTGAAATATGGTCACATAAGACAGGTGATCACTATATACAGGTTTATTTAATATGAAATTCACTGTGAAGGGAAATTGAAATTAAAGTCACATAATACAAGTTATTGCTTAATAGAGGTGGTCACTAAAACAGGTTTGACTGTAACTTAATAGAGGTGGTCACTAGAGCAGGTTTGACTGTAACTTAATAGAGGTGGTCACTAAAGCAGGTTTGACTGTAACTTAATAGAGATGGTCACTAAAGCAGGTTTGACTGTAACTTAATAGAGGTGGTCACTAAAGCAGGTTTGACTGTAACTTAATAGAGGTTGTCACTAAAGCATGTTTGACTAACTTAATAGAGGTGGTCACTAAAGTAGGTTTGACTATATATACTTTCCATATAACAATAACAGAAGTGTCCAGATGTTGTGCGAGGGCATAAACAAAGAATTTGGTGTGCAAATAAACATATATACCAGATTTCAGCATTACAGGAAAATAATTTGCCACATAATGCCTTCTGTAATTCATATTAATTAGGAGATTGGGGTTGTGTATATATTGTCTAAAAGTGTCAATTATCAGGCCAATCAAGTTTCTACTACAGAGAAGAGAAGAAATTTCTGTATCTTGTAGAACATTGTAACAGTTGATTGATTGATTGATTGAACTATTGATCGTTTTTTAACATTATGTAGGTCAACATTATTTCAGCTATATTTATATAGAGTGAGTGAGTATGTGAGTGATTGTTGTTTAACGCCAACTCTGCAATTTTTCAGCTATATCATGGCGAGAACAAGTTAATTTTGAATGAGATGATGATGAGGGCCGCTTTGTTCTAGACCAACACGCTGAGTTGGATTTTTATAGTGCTAGCTCACTGAAACAACAGTCCGCGGGTTAACATGTTGCTCCACTCTGACACATTATCCTGATTCCGAGACAACCAGTCTTTGCTCTTTCTCCTTAATGCTGCGTGCTTAGTGGAGAAGCAACAAATACCAATTTTATAGTCTTTGGTTTGACAAGATCGGGGCTCGAACCCACGATCTGCCGCACTCAAGGCGAGCACACTAACCATTACGCCACCGATGTGGTTATATTTATATAGAAGATACATACCTTGTCTCTGAATATAAAATTTATTAGTGTGAGGCTTACAGAGAATTTCTCATCAGTTCCATGCCGAGTACAAAAAATTATATTCAGAGACAATGTAGGTATATATGGTTTATCCTACAATCCATCAAATGACATTCATTTATTTACCCAGTATATAATAAAATTTGTCAGTTACTTGTGGCAGGTCAGTGGTTTTTTCCACTTATAATTATAGAAACTAAGTCATATTTCTAAATCTAGAAGTATGACATATTTTTTAAACCTTAAACTATGTCATATTTCTAAATCTAGAACTATGTCATATTTTCAAAACTAGAAACTAGGTCATATTTCTAAAACTAGAAACTAGTTCATATTTCAAACAAAAGTGGAAACTAGGTCATATTCCTAAAACTAGAAACTAGGTCATATTTCTAATACTAGAAACTAGGCCATATTTCTAAAACTAGAAACTAGGTCAAATTTCTAATAAAACTAGAAACTAGGTCATATTTCTAATAAAAGTAGAAACTAGGTCATATTTCTAATACTAGAAAGTAGGTCATATTTCTAATAAAAGTAGAAACTAGGTCATATCAATTTTTTTTTAGAAACTACCGGTATGTCATATTTCTAAAACTAAAAACTAGGTCATATTTCTAAAACTAGAAACTAGGTCATATTTCTAAAACTAAAAACTAGGTCATATTTCTAAAACCTTAAACTATGTCATATTTCTAAAACTAGAAACTAGGTCATATTTAAATAACCTCCTGGGTTCCTTTTGTCCATCATAATGTAACTATGGCAGTGGTTTAGATTCCTATTTTTCATTTCTCAATACATTTGCAGAACCTTTTAAAGGCAAATTTGCATGGCTTATACATGGCCTTTAACAGTAATTTAATGTGATTTATTGGTGTTTATCATCAAATTCAGCAAATTGTCAGCTATATCTTGACAACCAGAATTATTGGTGTAAGTGGGGAAAGGTCAGACTGACAAGTAAAACCCCAAATCTTTGGAAGGTGTCCTGAAATTTAACATACGAGGTGGTATAAGGGCTTGAACCTACGATAGTGGTGTTGGGCTTGTGGATAAAAATATATCCAGAAACTAAACACTTAAGATGGTATCAGGGCTTGAATCTATGACAGGTGTGTTAGGCTTGCAGTCAGAAATCATTGATCTTAACCACACAGCCACCAAGCACCTTGTAACTTAGAAAATCCTGGCTATTGCAACTATAATATATATTATAAAAATTAACATCATGATGACTTCACAAATGATTTTGTTATTATACAGAAAACATGTTAGTGTACCAGTACATACACAGGACGGTATATATATATATATATATATATATATATATATAAAGGACGTTCTATAAGAAATTACTGCCATTCATTGTTGACAACAAATCACTCAGAGAAGAAATTAATTTTTATGTGACCTATATAGTTTATATACAAATAATAAACCTGCTTATGTTCTAAAACCTATACAATGTAATATGAATGAACAATAATAAACCTGCTTATGTTCTAAAACCTATACAATGTAATATGAATGAACAATAATAAACCTGCTTATGTTCTAAAACCTATACAATGTAATATGAATGAACAATAATAAACCTGCTTATGTTCTAAAACCTATACAATGTAATATGAATGAACAATAATAAACCTGCTTATGTTCTAAAACCTATACAATGTAATATGAATGAACAATAATAAACCTGCTTATGTTCTAAAACCTATACAATGTAATATGAATGAACAATAATAAACCTGCTTATGTTCTAAAACCTATACAATGTAATATGAATGAACAATAATAAACCTGCTTATGTTCTAAAACCTATACAATGTAATATGAATGAACAATAATAAACCTGCTTATGTTCTAAAACCTATACAATGTAATATGAATGAACAATAATAAACCTGCTTATGTCTCAAAACATATACAATGTAATATGAATGAACAATAATAAACCTGCTTATATCCCATAAAGTATAATATGAATGAAAATAACTGTAAAATAAAAAGCTATGTCAATAATTAAACCAAAATCTGGTTGTTTTCTATAAGTTTTAATTGACACTTTAATTTAATAAAGGTTTGTACAACCCACTCCAAAATACTAAACTTTAAAATTACGATCCAGAAAACTGAATTTTAAGATCCAGAAAACTAAATTTTAAAATCCAGAAAATTTAAATTTACAATCAAGAAAATTAAAATTTACAATCAAGAAAATTAAAATTTACGATCCAAAAAACTAAAATTTATGATCCAGAAATATAAACTTTACAATCTACTTGTGGTAACTTATGATTATTCTGAAGAGAGTGTACTTGATCTCTGTATAAATCTACTGTTCATGTTTATGTGTGTTATATAACAGTGCATTATCGATGCTTATTTATATGATATGTGTATAGCATTGTGTTATATGTCCAAACTCCATTCAGGTAACACAGTGCTAATACAGTCAAACCTGCTTTAGTGACCACCACTATTAAAGATGATTGATTGATTGATTAAGCAATAACTTGTATTAAGTGACCTTAATTTTAATTTCCCCTTACAGTGCATTTCATATTAATTAAACCTGTATTTAACGACCACCTGTCTAATGTGACCATATTTCTCAATGTTCCCTTGGAAGGTCAAATAAGACAGGTCTGATAGTATAAAAATTTATAGAATTATGTCCATTGATGCCATCTTGATTGATTTTATTTGTAGACAGATCCAATGGAGGTTTTATTATATATACAGGCAGATCCAGAGGGAGGTTTTAATGTTCTTTGTTTAAAGTGCTTTAATTGTAGACCAGCAATAAAACATACCATCAAATATTACTAGTGAAAGTCAATAAGGAAATTTACCCACAACATGTGATATCTTTCAACATATGATATATTTCAAGGACTTCCTCCTTGTGTTAAACCAGTATAATCTGCCTCATTAGACATAACATCCCCCTTTTATGCCAGTATTTTATTATTGTTACAAGTAAAAAATTTAATTTTTTCTTTTTAAATTTTATAAACTTTTGTCGATTTTAAGATCTGCCTAATTTGACATGTCATATTTTAGGCCAAAATCAAAATATCGTTTGTTTCCCCCAATCCTCCCATCCAGGTGTGGGTGGGTAGGTAGGGAAATCATTTTTCATTAAATTTTCTTTGGAGTTTCTTCAATATAAATACATTTGTAATACAACAAAAAAATCCTATTAAAATTGACAGGATTATTTTGAGTGGATGTATCTCAATCCTTTAAGACTATTAATACATTGTGTGTATGTGTCACTAATACCCAATTCATAAATATATTTCTTTAGGGCACACTATTCCAAACAATATAACACTATTCCAGTATAATAGCAAAGTCATTCATAATAATGTTTGGATGACTTATTGCAAGTACACAAACAATCATTATTTACAATGTGATTTCAATACATTACAATATCATATGTAATCAGGAGACCTAATTATTAAAATCTGATATTACAATAATCACGTTTTTATAAGACAAAAATAATCCAGGTGTGCAATTGTAATTGTGTCACTGGTAGATAATTTCTTTTTTTAAATGTAAGTATTATTTTTCTTACCTGTATCGCACCAGCCCAGCATAACCAAAACAACATCCACCCTGCCCTCCTGAATCGTTGACACGCCCTCAGCTGGCATGACCTCCACCCACAGGGCTGGTCCTCCTCATCCCCCGATGGCTTCACTTTTGAATCCATAATTTCTCGAGGATCAGTAAAGATTGTTACAGTCTTACCACCATTCTCCACAGGTAAACTCTTCTGCATGGGAGAATAATCACTGGAGCATGACTTCTTGTTTATTGTCATACTTGTATTGATTCTGTGTCAATCAAACGAATACGAGATATGGATATGATATAAATTTCACAATTGTGAGTGTCGTTTTTTATGTAATATCTATAAAAATTTAGTACATACCAGTACTTTACAAGTATTTAGTAGAAGTCGAGCACACAAGTATTTAGTAGAAGTCGAGCAAAATTTAGAACAAATTTAACGATGCTATTATAATTTGTAAATAGTCATCTGTTTGTCATATATATTAATTTTTTTACAGCAAAAATATAAATGTGATGTACTCCTTGCACTTGGAACAATTATAATTTGTAAATATCTGTTTTTTCCAATATTTTTTTTTTTTCAATAACAAAAATATAAATGTTATGTCCATAAAAAAATGTCTTTATGTTTAAGTTTTACTCCTTGCACTTAAAACAATAATAATATGTGTATATCTGTTTTTTTCATATATTAATTTTTTTCAACAAAAAATATATATGTGATGTCCACTAAAAAAATGTCTTTTAGTAGAAGTTCATGAGATTTACTGCTTCCACTTTAAAAATTTAACGCTGTTAATAAAATTTGAAAACATCCATTTTTCATATATTCTTTTTTTTTTCAATAAAAACATATAATATATGTAATATCCACCAAAAACGTCTTTTTTCACATCCTTAGAATATACATTCCAGTCAATGTAACTTTCAAGAATGGATAAAAATTTTCTCCAGAATGTATTAATTCACAATTTTTTCCTCCAGTTCCTTGATATGCTTCCGATCTCTCCAAGACCTGGAAAGAAACAAAATTGAAAGACTTAAAAGTCAGTAATTTTATTGATTACATAATTCAAAATTCCCAAAATGATAATCTCAGCAGATGGAAGATGGTATGATGTAACTTCTTAAATGAATACAAATTGATAGATTAGTCATGTATTGGAACAAAAGACAGTAAATCGGCGCCATTCTACATATGTTAGTCTCCCAGTAATTCTGGTTGCCATTAGGTCCGACATAAAAAGGGAAAATAATATTTATGGCTTTTAAGTTATCAATTAAAACTATAAAACAAAATATGACATTGCTAGATAAAGTCATTTCAGAATCCATCTTTTTAGCAATATACATTTGCTCCAGTCCCAAGGCAGTAATTGGATTTCCAATGACATGTTGCTGTTTTTTTTAAATTCAAAATTTGAGTCGAGAGGTGACACATACATGTAGTTTTGTTGACATTGGTAGTGTTGTTGACCATCACTATATAAACTTTCTTTTCATAAATATGTATTTAATTTTTTCAAGCTAAGTACATGCATGTCTAAATTTTGGTTCAGTCTCCCCCCATCCCCCCCAATCCCCAATCCCATTGGGGGGGGGGGGGGGGGGGGGGGGGGCATTGGCTGGACCTTCAATTGTCTAGTACAGTTAAGAACTAGAGGCTCAGCCCACTGAGCCTGTATCGCTCACCTGACAATAGAATGATACTGAAGCAAATTTCAAAGGGAGATAATCATTACCTTAAAAAACAGCAGCCATCTTTGTATGGAGGGTGGGGCTGTCGGACACAATTTTAAAAGGGACACACCCAGGGACCATCTATGCCAAGTTTGGCTCCATTTGGCCAAGCTGTTTCAGAGGAGAAGATTTTTTTAACATTAGCCAATCAGAAAAAAGAATTATTCTTGGCGGCCATGTTTATAGGCCAAATGGAACGAAATGGAGAAACTTTATAGAGGACCTTACATAGATGCTTACTGCCAAGTTTGGTTCCATTTGGCCAAGTTGTTTCAGAGGAGAAGATTAAAATATGAAAAAGTAAACGGACGGATGACGGACGCTAAGTGATGGCAATACCTCACATGGCCCTTTGGGTCAGGTGAGCTAAAAAATGATGAAAAAAGGGGAATAACTCCTAGACGGGTAATCAGATTTACTTCAAAATTGCAGGGCATGTAGATCTTGACAAGCTGATCATGTTTTCAGTTTACACTCAACATCTATCTCTTATAGTTTTTGAAATAAAGGATGAAAAGTATTAACATTTTTAAAATTTGATGGGCAATAACTTCAAGATGGGTAATCAGATTTACTTTAAAATTGTAGGCTAGGTTGATCTTGACATGCTGAACATGTTTGCTGTTTAAACTTAACATCTATCTCTTATAGTTTTTGAAATAAAGGACAAAAGGTATTAACATTTTGAAAATTTGACAAAAAAAAGGGCAATAACTCCAAATTGGGTACTCAAATTAACTTCAAAATTACAGGGTAGGTAGATCTTAATATGCTGCACATATTTGCAATTTAAACTTAACCTTTATCTCTAATAGTTTTTGAAATATCAGACAAAAATGTTTAAATTAAAAAAATATAATATAAAAAAGGGCAATAACTCCTAGACGGGTAATCAGATTTACTTCAAAATGGCAGGGCATGTAGATCTTGACATGCTGCACATGTTTGCTGTTTAAACTTAACGTTTATCTCTTATAGTTTTTGAAATAAAAAAACGAAAAGTATTAAAATTTTGAAAATTTGACGAAAAAAGGGCAATAACTCCAAGATCGGTAATCAGATTTTCTTCAAAATTTCAGGGTAGTTAGATATTCCTGTGCTGATCATTTTTACCCATGTCAGATTTCTGATATTATTAACGGTTTTTGAGTTGTTACCAAAAACGTGCAATTTTACCATATGTTCTATTTTTAGTAACAGCGGCCATGTTTGTTGGCCGAATGGAATTAAATGAAGAAGTTTTATAGAGGATCTTACATAGATGCTTCCTGCCAAGTTTGGCTCCATTTGGCCAAGCAGTTTCAGAGGAGAAGATTTTTTTAACATTAGCCAATCAGAAACAAGAATTGCCCTTGGCGGCCATATTTGTTGGCGGAATGGGATGAAATGAAGAAACTTTATAGAAGGGCCTTATATAGATGCTTTCTGCCAAGTTTGGTTCCATTTGGTCCAGTTGTTTCAGAGGAGTAGATTAAAATATGAAAAGTTAACGGACGGACGACGGACGCCAAGTGATGGCAATACCTCACATGACCCTTTGGGTCAGGTGAGCTAAAATCATTTTTAGCTCAAGGGCTAAAAAATACAAGTATGAGAAGTTTTCAATAAATTAGTAATTACAAAGGATATTATCACTTGTTATTTTTCCTGGTAATAACATATTTTCCTGGTAATAACATATATTTTTGTTTCAGGTAATAACATCTTATATCACTTCCCTTCCTTAATTTACATAAATAATACATTTGTATTCTAAATTCAGCAAAAATACATCAGCATCACCAATAAGAAATATAGACCGAATTATTCTGTCTCTATAAGGCATATATATTAACTAAGCTTACCTGATCTTTCATTGATTTTTGCAATTATTTTTTTTGGTAAAACATAAAAATTAACAAAACAAAAACCAAAAACAATGAAAGATATCAAAAACTAGGAAGAACTGTTTTAGATACCTAAAACTTATGTCTCCCCTTAATGTGGCCATCTGTACAACAATAAGTTACACATTATCAGTTGACTGATACCATTTAAAAAACAATTATTTGACCTTGAGGTCAAAGTGCCACGACGGTCATTACGGTACGCGACACACCGCCTTCTGGTCATGCACCCACATACCAAATATCATTGACCTATCTCGAAAGACAAAAATGTTATGGCCCGGACAAGAAAATACTATTTAAAAAAACAATTATTTGACCTCGAGGTCAAAGGTCAAGGTCTCACGAAGGTCATTACGGTATGCAACACACCGCCTTATGGTCATGCACCCACATACCAAATATAATTGACCTATCTGGAAAGATAAAAAAGTTATGGTCCGGATAAGCTTGGCTGAGAAGAAGCAGAAGAAAAAATCAGACTAAAACAATATGTCTCCCTTGTTCGAAGGGGAGACATAATTAGTTAATAATTAAACCATAATTAAGAGGTCAGCTTTGGGACAAAGAAAAAGTTGCCTTTTAAGATAGCTGACCTTATTAAAGAGGTTCAATTCATACGAAATATTTTATGACAGGACAAGAAAAAGACAGCCTTTTAATACAGGTGACTGCTTAATAGAGGTGACCACATAAGCAGGTTTAACTGTACATACACTAAGAGAGGCAGAATTCTGGCTATAAGGAATATTTTTCTAACTCAAT
Organism: Bathymodiolus brooksi; assembly: GCA_963680875.1. Taxonomy (NCBI): domain Eukaryota; kingdom Metazoa; phylum Mollusca; class Bivalvia; order Mytilida; family Modiolidae; genus Bathymodiolus; species Bathymodiolus brooksi. The sequence goes on along the minus strand of OY804583.1, from coordinate 52,141,361 downwards.
TCTCGTGATATCTTGTTTAAAAGATAAAAATAGTTACTACATTTTGTAGAACAATTTTAATAAAAACATAGACATCAAATACACAGCTGGTAATCGGCACAAGCAGAACAGTTGGTTCTGCAAAGAAATTCTTGAGGATAACTTCCAGTTTTGGTGGAGGAGAGTTCAAGAAGACGCTTCGCAAGGTATGTACATGTCAAAAATTGAAATTTTCTTTTTTACTGCTCGAATATTGCAAAATCAGAGAATGCTATGCTGTGGCGAATGCTTTCACGATTAGAAACATGTATAGTTTATTCTTGTATATGAAGTGTAACTCTCGCAAAATCAATCGTCCCACGAAAAACATGACGAAAATTGTGACACTCGTGCATTTCTAAGTTGTTCTTGACAAAGATGCAAGTTAAATTTTCAATATTTTTTCATCATGGGAGTCTAAATGTAATCGGGGATAAATTCCGATTAGTCAGAAGTAAATTGAAATCTAGATAAATCTACAAACTGTCAATTTTCTCGTTTTCCTGCTTGAGGAGATCGGTTCTGATAGAGCACCTTGCGAATGCATGAGGAGATTTTCAAGTTTTGGTAATTGTTTTCTGCAAAATTGATAAATTGACACTTTTAAACACAAAACTGATAAATACTCTAATCAAAATAAACTATTCTCTGTCCACTTTAAGGAGATGCCAGGATTCAAGGGAAAGAGGAAAAGGGGACTGACATTGACTCTTTACAAAAAAACATTTCGATATAGATTGCCTGTATCACCGCCAAGGAAACGAACAAAAACAAGTAGCTATATATAGCAGTATACCAAATTTAAAATCCCCATCAATCAGGACACCAAGTTTATTAAAAAAAAATCTCTTTCAATTTCAAAATATTTATATCCATTCAAACGGGTTTCCGCGCAACCTTTTTACTAAAGATGACGGAAACTTCACCGCAGATCTACACAAGTTATATATTACATGATTTCAGCACATACATAGGTCTAACGTAAATAAACATTCACTTAGTGCTAGCTAGTCATGAATAAATTAAACACAGGATGTCAATTAAACTGTGGTCATATCCTTAAAATCGGTAAAGCGCTGTACATCTTGTAACCACTACTAACAGAGATCTTTTTTATTTACAAGTGTGTACACATAACACACTACATAATAGAAAAACAAACCACAAATTAATATTATTCTCAACTGTATGATATTTAATTTAGAGTGTATCATTTGTATTAGAAATTATAAAGATATGATTCACATTAAGATTAATTATTCTTGATTATAAAATTATCTTACAGTGCATTTTCAATTTTTTCCAATGTAAGGGAAGTTAATGTTGTGTATCCAATACACAATGGAAGCACAGGCGCTCGTGGCACGGACCACCCCCCTTTTTCTAACTTTCTGTTTACAAATTTATTTTCAATAAAATTTCTTTATTTCTTTATTATTTCATCACTTTTCCCTTATTTTAACTTGTTCGTGTCAATATTCATACAATCTTATGTTAACATCAAATTGCATGTGTATAGATACTAATAATATTATTAGTAAATAAATTTGTAAACAGAAAGATAGAAAAAGGGGGATGGTCCGTGCCACAAGTGCCTGTGAATGGAAGTTGTCACAAACAACAAATGATCAATAATGACAAGTTAAAACATGGGAAACCGTAGTTACAATTATGAATTGATTCCTTAAATGAAATGTTTCTTTCTAGGTGGACAGCCCATGAACAATGAAATATTACTTTTATACTTTTAAAAACCAGACGGGCAGAAGGGCATCAGTTCGTGAATTTATTACCAGACAGACATGCAAAATTTGTGATTATACAGTGGATTACATGTGTCGTACCAAAACTAGCAAATCTCCTCATGTATTCGCAATGTGCTCTATCAGAACCGATCTCCTCAAGCAGGAAAACGAGAAAATTGACAGTTTGTAGATTTATCGAGACTTCAATTTACTTCTGACGAATCGGAATTTATCCCCGATTACATTTAGACTCCCATGATGAAAAAATATTGAAAATTTAACTTGCATCTTTGTCAAGAACAACTTAGAAATGCACGAGTGTCACAATTTTCATCATGTTTTTCGTGGGACGATTGATTTTGCGAGAGTTACACTTCATATACAAGAATAAACTATACATGTTTCTAATCGTGAAAGCATTCGCCACAGCATAGCATTCTCTGATTTTGCAATATTCGAGCAGTAAAAAAGAAAATTTCAATTTTTGACATGTACATACCTTGCGAAGCGTCTTCTTGAACTCTCCTCCACCAAAACCGGAAGTTATCCTCACGAATTTCTTTGCAGAACCAACTGTTCTGCTTGTGCCGATTACCAGCCGTGAAATAGTGCACAACACATTTCTGGAAATTTTACTCTTTTTTTTTTTTATTTCATGTTAAATTTTGAAAAGAAATGTATAATTTCTATAAGATCTCCCTGTTTTCTGAGAATTTTAAGTGGTCCCATCTTTGCATTTTTTTTGTACTGGAAATAATTTTCAATGCAAAATAGAATAGCAGTAATTGTTTCAAACAGGTTTCAGATTTTTGTCTATAATTTAGAGATAAAAATAAATAATCAGTGCTATTTTATGTAGTTATAATATGCATTTGCACCTGTTTGTTGCATAATTTGCAGCTCGTTAAAAGTGTTAGAAAAACATTAATTTTAGACCAGCTGTTTTTTTATTAAGAATTCTGATCAATTAGAAATTAATTAGCTATTTTATATGTTTATCTATTCAGCACAAGAATTTTTATAGCAATATTATATTACTATTTGCCATTATTTAAAAGCTAAATTTTACAATGCTTTAGGAACATCAAGCGTGGGGCTCACTCGCAACTCAGCAGAATCCATTCCTACAAGGAGAGCAGTTATTTAAAGGCTAATTATTACAATATTTCAGGAACATCAAGTGTGGGGCTCACTCGCAACTCAGCAGAATCCATTCCTACAAAGAGAGCAGTTATTTAAAGGCTAATAATTACAATCTTTCAGGAACATCAAGTGTGGGGCTCACTCACCACTCAGCAGAATCCATTCCTACAAAGAGAGCAGTTATTTAAAGGCTAATTATTACAATCTTTCAGGAACATCAAGTGTGGGGCTCACTCGCAACTCAGCAGAATCCATTCCTACAAGGAGAGCAGTTATTTAAAGGCTAATTATTACAATATTTCAGGAACATTAAGCATGGGGCTCACTCGGAACAACTCGGTTGATACCATTCCTACATGGAGAGCAGTGGATTCACCCGAGGTTTGCCGATTGGGGTGGGGTTTTAACTATGTTGCCATAAGTGACTCTAGTCTATTAGTAAGAAATGATATGGATGTGAATGAACATGAGAGACTATCTAACATTATACTTAAAGGGATATTAAAGCTCGTTTTAACATATATTTTTTCAACTCGTGACAAAGGTGGTTTCTTTTCAATTTAATTGTAAAAACAATCCAAAAATACTTTACATGCTGATATAATCCCTAATATCATTAAAATATCACTTAAAAGGGTCGAAATGAAATTTGTCCAGGAAACAAAAATTCAATTATTGGAAAAACCCCGAGAAAACCCGCAAGATATGACAGAATTATCAACGAATTATGTCACTTTTACAAAGTTTCATTGATAAAAACTGGGTTAATGTTTCATAAATATCATTTATTGAACCAATTGCAAGTTTTCATGAGATACAAAAAATTATCAAAATGAGCTTTAATATCCCTTTAAGATACAAATTAAAGTAAATGAACATCACTTTTATTGCTGTTCTACAGTTCACAGTCACAGCAGGGTCTTCAAAAATGAGCACAACTCATTTCCCAAAACAAATGTAACCATCCCCCTAACCTGAAGGCGAGTGGTACTCTTTACTTCTACCAATAAACAAGGGCAAATTTGTCATTTTATGTTAGTTGTTGTACAGACTTGTATTTCCCACTGCATGGTAATCAACTAGAAAACAAACTATGGGTTGGGGTTATGGTGTTTAACACCACTTTCAACAATATTTCAGTTATATCAGAAAACAAAATATGATTGAAGTAATCTTAAAAATAGTCTGGTATGGATTTTGCCATTATTTAAAGGCCAAGGTTTACAATGCTATAAAAACATGTAGTGTGGGGCTGCCACGTCATGGGTTTTCAAGCCACTTTTAACAATATTTCAGTAATATCTCGGCGGGTCAGTTTTAATGGTGGCGTAAACCCAAGTATCCGGATAAAATTACCAACAGACAAACTTTTTACATAAGGCTGTATATAGTACACCTCCTCCCCCCACCCACATTTCCCCCCATGGGTAGGAATTGATTGAACAGGAAACAGTAAATCTAACTACCATACAGTCCTCAAAATGACAATTTGAATTTACTGGTCCAAATCAAATTCTTGAATTTATTCTATATATATTCTATATATGCCACTGGAATGGCATAAAGGATGCTCTGAAAGAAGAGGGGGTGGGCTTTTGTTGGTTATTTTTGTTTTAATTCTTAAATTTAAATCAAAACTTGACTACACTGAGAGAAACAGTCCTAACCATATTTAGCAAAAAAAAATCAACTAAAGGGAGACAAATCTGAAAGACTTAAAATTTATATCAAATGAAATATAATTTATAGGATATTGTAACTTGTAGCAATTTAACAGTTAAAAATCTAAATCAAGTTTTGGCAATCATTCTAGTTTTTTTCAAATCTTTAATAAAAAAATAAATCTAACCTTTATCTATTCTTAATGACTTTAACATTAGAGTCATCACATAAAACATTTAAGATGATTAATAAATGATGATTGAAATCACAGCAGACTGCCAATTTGGACAACATCAATATTATTGTCAAAAGATATAAAGTCAATATTTAGTCTAAGATTTGTTTTAAAGAATAAAGGCCCGTTGTCACTATCAAAGTTTTCCATCAAAAACTTTGCCAAAGAAAAACTTGGACAAAGTGTCTGTTGTCACTATCAAAGTTTTTTTTATCATCTTTGTCAAAAAATTGGAGGGAAGAATTGGAGGGAAATCTTGTAAACACGAAAAAATGGCTCCAACTCTCACAAATTATGAAAACATTGCTGTCACTTTGAGCATTGCAATCATTAGAAGAAGACTCCGGGACCGTGCAAGGGTGAGAAGGAGGGCAACTAGATCTTGGTTGCTGGGAAGGAAACAAAGAAGCGCATGCAATACACTTCTTAAAGAATTGCACACTGAAGACCCGAACGAGTTCCGAAATTATTTTAGAATGGACAAAACAACATTCAAGATGCTCCTTGAGAAAGTGAGACCACTGATAGAGAGACAGGATACCAAACTTCGGGAAGCCACATCTGCGGCAGAACGACTTGCAGTGACATTGCGTTTTCTGGCTACTGATTTTCCCTTTCCTGCCTTTTTATTACCATGTGCTTTTGTTTTGTAAACAGCATCTCATCATTCCAAAACAGTATTCTGATTGGTTGATTTCCATCAAAGTCCATCAAATTTGAAGACAAATAGGATGGAGTTCAATTCTATCAAAGTTGATCAAAGATTTCTTTGACCGTTGTCACTATCAAAGTTTAATCAAAAACTTTGTCAAAGAAAACTTTGATAGTGACAACGGGCCTTAAAACTTTGGACTTTGAAACAGCAGGGAATATGGTGAGCGAGTGATAGTTGTTTAATGCCAATTCAGCAATTTTTCAGTTACATCATGGCGAGAACAAGTTAATTTTCAATGAGATGATAATGTCTGCATTGTAATCGACAAACACGCTTAGTTGGATTTTTATATTGCTAGCCCCCTAAACAACAGTCCACTGATAGATAGGTCGCCCTATTTGGACACATTATCCTGATTCCGAGCCAACCAGTCTTTGCTATTTCTACTTAATGCTGCATGCTCAGCGGAAAAGCAACAAATACCAATTTGATAGCCTTTGGTTTGACCCGACCTGGGCTCGAACCCATGATGTACCGCACTTGATCGTAAACAGTAAAAAAACAGTTTGACATGACAGGGGAATATACAAATTTTATTAAGATGTTCTTGGGACTTTTTTTTTACTGAAATGTTTTCACATAAAATTAATTTTCAAGAATAGTGAAAACAATAATTATGTCCATGTTAATAAAAATCTAAATATTACTTGTCAACAGCTCCATTAATCTATGCAAAACAAGCTTTTTCAGGTTAAGAAGAGAAAATTAAACCTATATTCATGAATTCTACAACACTATTTTCATTACATTCCATAAACTAGAGGCTCAGCCCACTGAGCCTGTATCGCTCACCTGACAATAGAATGATACTGAAGCAAATTTCAAAGGGAGATAATCATTACCTTAAAAAACAGCAGCCATCTTGAATGGAGGGTGGGGCTGTCGGACACAATTTTAAAAGGGACACACCCAGGGATTATCTATGCCAAGTTTGGCTCCATTTGGCCAAGCTGTTTCAGAGGAGAAGATTTTATTAACATTAGCCAATCAGAAAAAAGAATTATTCTTGGCGGCCATGTTTATAGGCCAAATGGAACGAAATGGAGAAACTTTATAGAGGACCTTACATAGATGCTTACTGCCAAGTTTGGTTCCATTTGGCCAAGTTGTTTCAGAGGAGAAGATTAAAATATGAAAAAGTTAACGGACGGACGACGGACGCCAAGTGATGGCAATACCTCACATGGCCCTTTGGGTCAGGTGAGCTAAAAAATGATGAAAAAAGGGGAATAACTCCTAGACGGGTAATCAGATTTACTTCAAAATTGCAGGGCATGTAGATCTTGACAAGCTGAACATGTTTTCAGTTTACACTCAACATCTATCTCTTATAGTTTTTGAAATAAAGGATGAAAAGTATTTACATTTTTAAAATTTGACGAAAAAAGGGCAATAACTCCAAGATAGGTAATCAGATTTTCTTCAAAATTCTCTAATAGTTTTTGAAATATCAGACAAAAATGTTTAAATTAAAAAAATAAAAAATAAAAGAGGGCAATAACTCCTAGACGGGTAATCAGATTTACTTCAAAATTGCAGGGCATGTAGATCTTGACATGCTGCACATGTTTGCTGTTTAAACTTAACGTCTATCTCTTATAGTTTTTGAAATAAAAAACGAAAAGTATTAAAATTTTGAAAATTTGACGAAAAAAGGGCAATAACTCCCAAGTTAGGTAATCAGATTTTTTTCAAAATTTCAGGGTAGTTAGATCTTCCTGTGCTGATCATTTTTACCCATGTCAGATTTCTGATATTATTAACGGTTTTTGAGTTGTTACCAAAAACGTGCAATTTTACCATATGTTCTATTTTTTAGTAACAGCGGCCAGGTTTGTTGGCCGAATGGAATTAAATGAAGAAGTTTTATAGAGGATCTTACATAGATGCTTCCTGCCAAGTTTGGCTCCATTTGGCCAAGCAGTTTCAGAGGAGAAGATTTTTTTAACATTAGCCAATCAGAAACAAGAATTGCCCTTGGCGGCCATATTTGTTGGCGGAATGGGACGAAATGAAGAAACTTTATAGAGGACCTTATATAGATGCTTTCTGCCAAGTTTGGTTCAATTTGGTCCAGTTGTTTCAGAGGAGTAGATTAAAATATGAAAAGTTAACGGACGGACGCCGGACGCCAAGTGATGGCAATACCTCACATGACCCTTTGGGTCAGGTGAGCTAAAAAAAAGTAAGAAAAATAAAAAATAAAAAAAGGAGACATTTCAGACCCATTTATGCCACAATAAATCACAAATATGTGTCGTCTAAACATAAGAACTTCAAAACTCAGCCAATCAAATTGACTTATTGCTTCTAACTGCCATTTTGAATTTCAATCTGCCCCTAAACTTCATGAATATGTTATCAAATGGCATATTCATGCAATGTTTGTTCTATTAAATTAAGCATAGATTCAGAGAAGATGCTAACTTAGAACTAGAATGGGACTGATGGACATGGACATAGAGTCATACCTGTTAACCTCTGGGAACTGCTAGGGGCCCTACCAACTCTTCTAAGGGGGAGATTTTGTGTGTCGCCTTTAAAGCACAAAATTGTACCTTGTAGTTGCATACATGTGATAGAGTTGCTATGCTACAACTGGAGATTTGTAAATTTTTGGCTGGAGATTTGGTCTCATAACTGGAGATTTTTTATTGATGTATTTGATTGCATGTTTTTATTGTTAATTGATGTTTTCCTTTTGTTTGTTTCAGTATTAAACCAACTGCATCCCATTTCAATATATATTGTTTACATTTCTGTCTTATTAGTAGTGTTTCATATGATGAATGAAGGATAAAAACTATTTATAATTTATTCATAATCATTCATAATCATAAGGTTATAACAAAGCAATAACAATGAAGACAGAATGTTCTGAACAATAAAGTCATAGAGCACTAAAATTAAAAAGTCACTTTGCCACTGGTGTGTTGGGTGATAGCATACGTTTCAGCATTTTTGTGGTTTATCAATTCCATCCTGGAACTTAGTCCTTAAATAATACTTTGATCGGCTTTGGTCCCAAACAAGCCATAACAACTCAATCCGAGATGAATTCATTGCACGTTTGATCGAAATAAGAAGTTTTCCTTGGCATCAAAGGTTGTCTGACTCCTGTTTGCACAACGGTTTATAACTATTTTTAATTGCCGCTATCACACTTCTAATCATCTAAGCATGTGCCACAAACCCACTTCCTTATCCCCAATTAACTGTCAATCAGTGGATAATTGTTGTATAATCATCAACACCTTAATTAATCTCCATGACCCAATTTACCTGTAAAGGTGTCAAACAGATCAATAACCGGATATCATTTAAACACCTTTACCATTCGTATCTCTCTGCGTTTTTTGTCAGCGCGGGAGTTCCAAATGGGGAATTTCCAGAAATATTGATCGCAAAATGTAGGTCAAGATTTTATTGTACTTGATTTTTTTGTTGGGAGGAGATCGTGCAAGAGGAAAAGGTGTGTGTGGGAGATTAATGTCTCCCGCGCAGGAGACCCAGTCCATGCGGGAGATAAGGCTTTTACGTGGGAGACTCCCGTGCAAAGGGGAGGGTCAACAGGTATGTATAGAGTGACAATAGTTCACATGGTTCTTAGGACCAGCTGACCCAGAAAGTAGCCTGACCACACTCTGTTTATTGGACTTTCATGAACTAGATACCCGTTTGTTGTTGCCTTACAAAAATAATACTGTGTTCACTCATCTCATATTTCAATATCTCTAATGGTTTCCGAAACAAACACAACTGAAAGGGGTTGAAAAGTGCCTACACCTAATTTCAAAATTTGAAATTTCTCATCTTTCATCAAATGTTAAAGCATCTTTTTTGCAAAATGATCACCATTATGAGTTATTGATGAGTCAATAAAAATATTGATTTGTAAATAAAATTAACAAATAATGAATTTGGTAATGATGATGATGGTTTTTTTTAGAAGAGCTTGAAGATACCAAAGGGGTAATTAGAAGTTGTAAATCGAAGAAGAACAGACAACACAATGGCCAAACGAAACAGTAACAAAACGACAACCAACGATCTACAAAACATTACGAATAAAACTAAAGATCGAGTAACACGAACCCTACTAAAAACTGGGTGTGAACTCAGGTGCTCAATGACTACCTTTTGGTCTGTCACAGACGAGGATGAATTTGGTTAGGCTATATCACCCGAAACAAGGAATTGATTTGTTTGTCCTCAATTTTAATATAATCAATTGAAGACAAAAGTTTATGCTAAACTTCATTCACTGTAGGTAAGTAAGCATAAACTTTGTGATACCAACTGTCAAATCTTACAATATCAACCTCAATACAGGGCTAATCTATAAAACATACATACAAGTTATTAACACAAATATTAAGCTTTTGAGAAAGCACCATAGACTTGATGTCTTCTCTATCATTATTAAAAGACTGTTGATCAAACTTTTTACGGCTAGCTTTCTTTGATTAAGTTCAATTTTAATGATAAACTTTAACCACGAAATGTCCTGCCACAGACATTTAAACAAATACAGAATCATCTTGATTAATTTTGATGGAAAAAACATTCTGGTGAGAAAGATATGTCTTTTATAAACATCTGAGTTATCAAAGCGTTTTTTTATTTCCAGTTTTATTGAACAACATGCCATTTTTTTAATAATAAAATGTCAAAAAACATGAAAATCAAATTTCAAACAATGCCTTTTTTTTTTTTAAACAATAAAATTATATGATTTGAAACACAAGAAAATTAAACTTACACAATGACATTTTTATAACAACCAGAGGCTCTCAAGAGCCTGTATCGTTCACCTGGTAATAAAAAAAAACAATTGGTCCTATGTAAAAACAATGTCCTGCAGTGGTAGTCATCTTGAAATTACGATCAACATAAAAAACACAAAGTTTGTAAAGGACCTTCCAATGATTGATGCACCGTTTAGGTTCAATCAGTGCAATAGCTTCAGAGAAGAATATATTTCTGTATTTTCCCCATATGGTCCTGTGTTAATACTATGACCTGTGGTGGCAGCCATCTTGGATTTCCGATCGGCATAACAAACAGAAACTTTGTAGAGGACCTTCCAATGATCATTCCTGGGCAGTTTGGTTTCAACTGTCCAAGTGGTTTCAGAGAAGAAGCGTTTTGAAACATTTTTCCCATAGGGTCCAATGTTAAACTAAGTCCTGCTGTAGCTGCCATTTTGAATTTCATATCAGAACAAAAAACGTAACGTTTGTAGAGGACCATCCAATGAACATTCATGTACAGTTTGGCTTTAATCATATTTGTAGTTTCTGAGTAGAAGGCATTTGAATATTTTCCCATAGGGTCCAATGTTAATCTATGTCCTACGGTGGTGGCCATCTTGGATTTCCGATCGGCATAAAAAACACACACCGTGTAGAGGAACTTCCAATGATCATTCCTGGGCAGTTTGGTTTCAATTATCCAAGTGGTTTCAGAGAAGAAGCATTTTGAAACATTTTTCCCATAGGGTCCAATGTTAAACTAAGTCCTGCCGTAGCCGCCATTTTGAATTTCATATCGGAATAAAAAACGTAAAGTTTGTAGAGGACCATCCAATGAACATTCATGTACAGTTTGGCTTTAATCATATTTGTAGTTTCTGAGTAGAAGGCATTTGAACATTTTCCCATAGGGTCCAATGTTAATCTATGTTCTGCGGTGGCGGCCATCTTGGATTTCCGATCGGCATAAAAAACACACACCGTGTAGAGGACCTTCCAATGATCATTCCTGGGCAGTTTGGTTTCAATTATCCAAGTGGTTTCAGAGAAGAAGCATTTTGAAACATTTTTCCCATAGGGTCCAATGTTAAACTAAGTCCTGCCGTAGCCGCCATTTTTAATTTCATATCGGAATAAAAAACCTAAAGTTTGTAGAGGACCATTCAATGAACATTCATGTACAGTTTTGCTTTAATCATATTTGTAGTTTCTGAGAAGAAGGCATTTGAACATTTTCCCATAGGGTCCAATGTTGATCTATGTCCTGCGGTGGCGGCCATCTTGAATTTTCGATCGGCATAAAAAAACAGAAACTTTGTAGAGGACCTTCCAATGATCATTCCTGGGCAGTTTGGTTTCAATTGTCCAAGTGGTTTCAGAGATGAAGCGTTTTGAAACATTTTTCCCATAGGGTCCAATGTTAAACTAAGTCCTGCCGTAACCGCCATTTTCAATTTCATATCGAAACAAAAAACGTACAGTTTGTAGAGGACCATCCAATGAACATTCATGTACATATTGGCTTTAATAATATTTGTAGTTTCTGAGAAGAAGGCATTTGAACATTTTCCCATAGGGTCCAATGTTAATCTATGTATTGCGGTGGCAGCCATCTTGGATTTCCAATCGGCATAAAAAACACAAAATTTGTAGAGGACCTTCCAATGATCATTCCTGGGCAGTTTGGTTTCAACTGTCCTAGTGGTTTCAGAGAAGAAGCGTTTTGAAACATTTTCCCCATAGGGTCCAATGTTAAACTAGGTCCTGCCGTAGCCGCCATTTTGAATTTCATATCGGAACAAAAAACGTATAGTTTGTAGAGGACCATCCAATGAACATTCATGTACAGTTTGGCTTTAATAATATTTGTAGTTTCTGAGAAGAAGGCATTTGAACATTTTCCCATAGGGTCCAATGTTAATCTATGTCCTGCGGTGGCGGCCATCTTGGATTTTCGATCGGCATAAAAAAACAGAAACTTTGTAGAGGACCTTCCAATGATCATTCCTGGGCAGTTTGGTTTCAATTGTCCAAGTGGTTTCAGAGATGAAGCGTTTTGAAACATTTTTCCCATAGGGTCCAATGTTAAACTAAGTCCTGCCGTAGCCGCCATTTTGAATTTCATATCGGAACAAAAAACCTTAAGATTGTAGAGGACCATCCAATGAACATTCATGTACTGTTTGGCTTTAATCATATTTGTAGTTTCTGAGAAGAAGGCATTTGAACATTTTCCATAGGGTCCAATGTTAATCTATGTCCTGCGGTGGCGGCCATCTTGGATTTCCGATCGGCATAAAAAACATAAAATTTGTAGAGGACCTTCCAATGATCATTCCTGGGCAGTTTGGTTTCAACTGTCCAAGTGGTTTCAGAGAAGAAGCATTTTGAAACATTTTTCCCATAGGGTCCAATGTTAAACTAAGTCCTGCCGTAGCCGCCATTTTGAATTTCATACTGGAACAAAAAACCTAAAGTTTGTAGAGGACCATCTAATGAACATTCATGTACAGTTTGGCTTTAATCATATTTGTAGTTTCTGAGAAGAAGGCATTTGAATATTTTCCCATAGGGTCCAATGTTAATCTATGTCCTGCGGTGGCGGCCATCTTGGATTTTCGATCGGCATAAAAAACACACACCGTGTAGAGGACCTTCCAATGATCATTCCTGGGCAGTTTGGTTTCAACTGTCCAAGTGGTTTCAAAGAAGAAGCATTTTGAAACATTTTTCCCATAGGGTCCAATGTTAAACTAAGTCCTGCCGTAGCCGCCATTTTGAATTTCATACCGGAACAAAAAACGTAAAGTTTGTAGAGGACCATCTAATGAACATTCATGTACAGTTTGGCTTTAATCATATTTGTAGTTTCTGAGAAGAAGGCATTTGAATATTTTCCCATAGGGTCCAATGTTAATCTATGTCCTGCGGTGGCGGCCATCTTGGATTTCCGATCGGCATAAAAAACAGAAACTTTGTAGAGGACCTTCCAATGATCATTCCTGGGCAGTTTGGTTTCAACTGTCCAAGTGGTTTCAGAGAAGAAGCATTTTGAAACATTTTTCCCATAGGGTCCAATGTTAAACTAAGTCCTGCCGTAGCCGCCATTTTGAATTTCATATCGGAACAAAAAACCTTAAGATTGTAGAGGACCATCCAATGAACATTCATGTACAGTTTGGCTTTAATCATATTTGTAGTTTCTGAGAAGAAGGCATTTGAATATTTTCCCATAGGGTCCAATGTTAATCTATGTCCTGCAGTGGCGGCCATCTTGGATTTCCGATCGGCATAAAAAACAGAAACTTTGTAGAGGACCTTCCAATGATCATTCCTGGGCAGTTTGGTTTCAACTGTCCAAGTGGTTTCAGAGAAGAAGCATTTTGAAACATTTTTCCCATAGGGTCCAATGTTAAACTAAGTCCTGCCGTAGCCGCCATTTTGAATTTCATATCGGAACAAAAAACCTTAAGATTGTAGAGGACCATCCAATGAACATTCATGTACAGTTTGGCTTTAATCATATTTGTAGTTTCTGAGAAGAAGGCATTTGAACATTTTCCCATAGGGTCCAATGTTAATCTATGTCCTGCGGTGGCAGCCATCTTGGATTTCCGATCGGCATAAAAAACATACACCGTGTAGAGGACCTTCCAATGATCATTCCTGGGCAGTTTGGTTTCAACTGTCCAAGTGGTTTCAGAGAAGAAGCATTTTGAAACATTTTTCCCATAGGGTCCAATGTTAAACTAAGTCCTGCCGTAGCCGCCATTTTGAATTTCATACCGGAACAAAAAACCTAAAGTTTGTAGAGGACCATCTAATGAACATTCATGTACAGTTTGGCTTTAATCATATTTGTAGTTTCTGAGAAGAAGGCATTTGAATATTTTCCCATAGGGTCCAATGTTAATCTATGTCCTGCGGTGGCGGCCATCTTGGATTTTCGATCAGCATAAAAAACACACACCGTGTAGAGGACCTTCCAATGATCATTTCTGGGCAGTTTGGTTTCAACTGTCCAAGTGGTTTCAGAGAAGAAGCATTTTGAAACATTTTTCCCATAGGGTCCAATGTTAAACTAAGTCCTGCCGTAGCCGCCATTTTGAATTTCATATCGGAACAAAAAACCTTAAGATTGTAGAGGACCATCCAATGAACATTCATGTACAGTTTGGCTTTAATCATATTTGTAGTTTCTGAGAAGAAGGCATTTGAATATTTTCCCATAGGGTCCAATGTTAATCTATGTCCTGCGGTGGCGGCCATCTTGGATTTTCGATAGGCATAAAAAACACACACCGTGTAGAGGACCTTCCAATGATCATTCCTGGGCAGTTTGGTTTCAACTGTCCAAGTGGTTTCAGAGAAGAAGCATTTTGAAACATTTTTCCCATAGGGTCCAATGTTAAACTAAGTCCTGCCGTAGCCGCCATTTTTAATTTCATATCGGAACAAAAAACCTAAAGTTTGTAGAGGACCATCTAATGAACATTCATGTACAGTTTGGCTTTAATCATATTTGTAGTTTCTGAGAAGAAGGCATTTGAATATTTTCCCATAGGGTCCAATGTTAATCTATGTCCTGCGGTGGTGGCCATCTTGGATTTTTGATCGGCATAAAAAACACACACCGTGTAGAGGACCTTCCAATGATCATTCCTGGGCAGTTTGGTTTCAACTGTCCAAGTGGTTTCAGAGAAGAAGCATTTTGAAACATTTTTCCCATAGGGTCCAATGTTAAACTAAGTCCTGCCGTAGCCGCCATTTTGAATTTCATATCGGAACAAAAAACCTTAAGATTGTAGAGGACCATCCAATGAACATTCATGTACAGTTTGGCTTTAATCATATTTGTAGTTTCTGAGAAGAAGGCATTTGAATATTTTCCCATAGGGTCCAATGTTAATCTATGTCCTGCGGTGGTGGCCATCTTGGATTTCCGATCGGCATAAAAAACAGAAACTTTGTAGAGGACCTTCCAATGATCATTCCTGGGCAGTTTGGTTTCAACTGTCCAAGTGGTTTCAGAGAAGAAGCATTTTGAAACATTTTTCCCATAGGGTCCAATGTTAAACTAAGTCCTGCCGTAGCCGCCATTTTGAATTTCATACCGGAACAAAAAACCTAAAGTTTGTAGAGGGCCATCTAATGAACATTCATGTACAGTTTGGCTTTAATCATATTTGTAGTTTCTGAGAAGAAGGCATTTCAATATTTTCCCATAGGGTCCAATGTTAATCTATGTATTGCGGTGGCGGCCATCTTGGATTTCCGATCGGCATAAAAAACACACACCGTGTAGAGGACCTTCCAATGATCATTCCTGGGCAGTTTGGTTTCAACTGTCCAAGTGGTTTCAGAGAAGAAGCATTTTGAAACATTTTTCCCATTGGGTCCATTGTTAAACTAAGTCCTGCCGTAGCCGCCATTTTGAATTTCATATCGGAACAAAAAACCTTAAGATTGTAGAGGACCATCCAATGAACATTCATGTACAGTTTGACTTTAATCATATTTGTAGTTTCTGAGAAGAAGGCATTTGAACATTTTCCCATAGGGTCCAATGTTAATCTATGTCCTGCGATGGCGGCCATCTTGGATTTCCGATCGG
This sequence comes from Bathymodiolus brooksi, assembly GCA_963680875.1. Classification (NCBI taxonomy): domain Eukaryota; kingdom Metazoa; phylum Mollusca; class Bivalvia; order Mytilida; family Modiolidae; genus Bathymodiolus; species Bathymodiolus brooksi. The sequence continues at coordinate 52,125,475 of OY804583.1, read as the reverse complement.
CATAAAAAACAGTAACTTAGTAAAGGACATTCCAATGATCATTCCTGTACAGTTTGGGTTCAGTCAGTTCATTAGTTTCAGAGAAGAAGATCTTTGAAATTTCGGCCAATCAGAGCATATTATTGGCCTTGGCAGCCATATTGAATATCCGACTGGAACGAAAAACAGTAACTTTGTAGAGGACCATCCAAGGAACATTCCTGCTAGGTTTGGTTCCAATCGGCCCAGTGGTTTCGGAGAAGAAGCTTGAAATGTGAAAAGTTTACAGACGACAGACGACGGACGCCAAGTGATGGCAATAGTTCACCTGGACCTCTGGTCCAGGTGAACTAATAAAATGTTAAAAACAATGAAATCAAATTTCAAACAATGCCATTTTTTAAAATGAAAAATGATACCATTCGAAAGTCATGAAAATGAAATTTCAAAAAATGCCATTTTTTTCAACTACAAAATTATACAATTTTAAACACAAGAAAATTAAATTTTAAACAATGCCATTTCTTTAAACTATAAAATGATATGATTCGAAAAACATGTAAATCAAATTTCGAAAAATGCCATTTTTTTTAAAACTACAAATGTTTATAATAATTATTTGAAAGACATGGAAATGAATTTTTTTTAAAGTTTAAAATGATACGATTTGAAACACATGAAAATATAATTTCTAACAATACCATTTTTTAAATTATAAAATAACATGATTTGAAAGACATGGAAATCATTTTTTTAAAACCATAAAATGATACAATTTAAAACACAAGTCGACAAGAAAATAAAATTTTAAATAATGCCATTTTTTTTTAAATGATAAAATGATATGATTGAAGAGACAGGAAAATAAAATTTTAAATTTTGTTCTGATAATTTTTCGTTTAACAATCAAGAGATTGTTGTCATGTTAGGACCATTTAACGATTTGTACTCAAATTTCTGGACAATGGTACAATAATGTACCGACTCAGGACTCTGCCCTTCATGGTATATGTGATATCAAACATATACCTAAGTTATTATATTGATATTTATCATAGATATATATCTGTAACTAAAATAAATAAATTCAAAGAAACACTGGTTATCTGTCAAAAAGACACAATAGACTACACAAGATGTTGTCCCTTTATCTGACTTTCTCACAACTATAGCGCGGATCAAATTTCTTCGGCCCATGGTACATCATATTCTCCAATACTCTCCAGTTAATTTGCATGAAGTTTCATTTAAAATCATTTTGTGGCTTTTCGCTTTCTGTCAACAACAAAGTGATAAACAGGGTAAGACTCCTTTACAATGTCAATATCTTTCGGCCGAAAGCAAATCTGTTACAAACATGTGGTTTCTAGCTAGTGATGGTACGATTATCCCAGACCATCGAGTAACGGTCATTCTAGGGGCAACGATGCTCATAATCGAATACAAAAATAATAATTGAAAATCACTGTATTTGTATTCAGTTACGTTGCCATTATCTTTACACAATTTGCCACATGCTAGTCAAAAATGGCTTGCCCTTCACAAGCACCTGATTTCACCCCAAGTTTTTTGGTGGGGTCCGTGTTGCTCATCTTTTTACTTTTTTGTGTTATCCTATTATGTGTCTTTATGTTCTGAGTTCAGTGTTGCGATGTCTGTGACAATTTCGGTTCATATGATCTCTAGTAATTTACCTCCAGTTGTTTGTAGGAGGGCTCATGTCTTATTTACGTTATTTGTGTTTGTTTGCATATAGTGGTGTCCAAAAACACTGACCAAATAGTTTCCTTAAACCAAAACATTGAATACTGGTGGTAACAAACCTGTAAATGACATTACCTGAACATTGTTGTAGACTGTAAAGTTCTAGTCTGAATCAGTTTCACATTTTTCCTGGTTATATTTTATGAATATTATTTTTTTTTTTATTTGATTTACAAATTTCGTTCAATTTTGTTTTTAAATGACTAAACAGCTGTTGTTCTGTAACTGACATATTATCCTATATCATGTACAGTTTATGTACTATGAATCCTTGGGTAAATTAATGAGATACAAAGTTCTATCATCAGTCTGTGCCAAAAACCACTAGCCCTATGCCCCTGTCTAGTAAAAATTGCATAAAATTTACTTAATCAAATAGAAACAAGATGAACTTATGATACCCCCACTCTTCGGCAAACAGGAAGTAGGAATCTGATGGGTTCAAAAACGCTTCCCACGATATGGGGTACCAATATGAAGCTTGTGACCAAATATCAGATCTCTGCCATCAATAGTTTCTGAGAAAAATGTGCATATATGTTCAATGTGTATAAAAACCAACTAAGTCGGCAAACAGGAAGTAGGAATCTGATGGGTCCAAAAATGCTTCCCACGATATGGGGTACCTACATGAAGCTTGTGACCAAATATCAGATTTCTGCCATCAATAGTTGACGAAAAATGTGCATATCCAGATAAGCTGCGTATTTGCGTTTTTTACGCAATGAAAACGAGTAAAAACGCATGTATTATCAGATCAGAGTGTACATTTACGCATACATATTGCTGTGTAAGCAAACTTTCCAAATTCGGAGCGTACTTGTATGCTGTTGACGATAATACATCGTGTACATAAACAATACATTTTTGACTTTGAGAAATTCCCCGTAATTACTTCTCTTTATACTTTTCGAAACAGAAAGTATATACATCTGAGGAGTACCGAATGTTTGCCTTTCTAAGCATCGATGTCAAAAGAGATCTGATTGGATGTTTAGGATAAATCATCCAATCGCGGTCAATATTACAAATAAATGCGGTTTAGTTAAGAACTGAAACGAAAGTGAATTTGAGAACACGTTGTTCGTTGAAAATGAGCAAGAACATGAATAAGCGCGCTATGGAAAATTATATACTTTTTTAAAAGTTCCTGACAGTTTCATCTGTGTCTAGTGACAGTATAGTTAAAGGAATCATTGATGACATTATCAACACGGCTGTGAAAACTGCCGAAGTCGATGAGCAAAAAACAAAATATTTACAACATTTTATTAATAAACATGACACAATCGTGTCAAATTAAACAGTGATATACATTTCACTTGCATCCTGTGTTTATTGAATAACACTTGTGTCCTACATAATTTTAAAAGTGTACATGTAAGCAATCTTTTCTGAAGTAGAGAGTACAACAGTGCAAAGGAAATATGCAAATACGCATCATTTTCAAAAGTAGGGGGTAATTACCCTTTGGACTTGAAAATTATCTGGAGCTCTGCATATATGTTCAATGTGTATAAAGATCAACTAAGTCGGCAAACAGGAAGTAGGAATCTGACGGGTCCAAAAACCCTACCCACAATATGGTATACCTATATGACGCTTGTGACCAAATATCAGATTTCTGCCATCAACAGTTACTGAGAAAAATGCGACGAAAAATATCTTGGACGGACGGAAGGATGGATGGACGGACGGAAGGACGGACGGAAGGACAGACGGACAGAGGTAAAACAGTATACCCCCCCTCGGGGAGCGGGGGTATAAAAAATTATTCTAAAATACTGTTCGGGCTAGTTTGTCAAAATGTTTTTGGCACAGACTGTATCATGATATATGGGGAGTGAGTGAGTGAGTGATTATTGTTTAACACCAACTCAGCAATTTTTCAGCTATATCATGACGAGAATAAGTTATTTTCAATGAAATTATGATGAGGTCCACTTTGTACTAGACCAACACGCTGAGTTGGATTTTTATAGCGCTAGCTCACTGAAACAACAGTCCACAGGTAGACGTGTCGCTCCACTCGGACACATTATTCTGATCTCGAGCCAACAAATCTTTGCTCTTTCTCCTTAGTGCTGCGTGCTTAGCGGAGAAGCAACAAATACCAATTTCAAAGTCTTTGGTTTGACCCGACCGAGACTCAAATCCAAGATCTTCTGCATTGGAGGTGATCACGCTAACCATCACCACCGATGCGGTTCTATTCCATATAAAAAGAACAAAATAAAAACTCTGATTAATAATCGAGTATGCTTCTCCAACTGCTATATGACTGAAAATCTGGTCAAGTAAATGAATACACTTAAGCAGACAAAAACATTTTGTTTTTATTGGACTTTTCCCACTGCCTTTATTGTATTTTCAAGTTCATTAAAATATTTAAAATTAATCAAACTAATTAAAAATCATTAAAATAATGCAAATTATTACTTACAATAAGGGTAATAACAAAATTACCGAACTCCAAACAATCTTACAAAGGGAAAGTCAAAACTCATAATTATATAAACAGACAAAATCAGTCAACAACCGGAAAACTGTGAAAACCGTAATGACCCTGACTTGGTACAGGCATTTCTAAAGAAATGGTGGGTTGAATCAAGATATTTCGTTACAATTCACTTTTTTTTCAAATTCAACATTATCTCGATCCTCCTTTATAAACACAATACATAAAATTTCAGATATCTCACAAAACTGCTAAGTTATCAAAACTTGTCTCATTAAAATCTTTCCACCTAATTACGTACAAGGCCTAATTAATTAGTCTATCTATTTAAATAACTTTAAAATAATGCAAATTATTATACTTTATTATAGAAACCAAGCAAGAAATAATTAAGATATTTTAAAGTTTTATTTCATGGAACAAGAAATAATTCATTATTCCTGCGGCAAACTGCACGTAGGTCAAATAACTGTGAGGGAATCTGCATGTAACACAAAATAACTGTTTGAAATTGGCGCGCTTTTGCACGTCGAACCAATAACTAGTTATTTCCCTCAGCACGTCGAAATTTAGTACATTTGCTGTACAAATATGCTATACGAATAAATTTTTGCTTTATTCGTACTAGACAAATAAACTTTTCAGCCTACGAATAAACTTTCCTGGTACCCTGTAGCTATATACAGCGGAGGGCGCAGACAAGTATGAAACTGGTGCTAATGTAACGCGGACCACGAAGAAGACACCCTTGACAACATTTATGAAAGGCGAGGAATGGCACTTGTTTCTGTCCTTTTTGTTTAAATCTGACAAGTTTTCCGACTTTTTTGACATTGCAGGATAAACACAATATACGTACTTTGTCGTTAAATATAAAATTCATTTGTACTCGCTGCGAAACAGGCCTGAAAAGCTCGCCAAAGGCTCGCTATTCTGCCTGTTTCTAAAGCTCGTACAAATAAATTTTATATTTACCGACAATGTACGTATATTGTATATATCTCCCTCATATTAGTTCAGTATAATAATACAGTTTCTCATGAAGGCCATAATTGTATATTATTACATACAAGATATTTCGCTGCAATCACTTAAAACAAAATTAAACAATATCTCGATCCTCCTTTATAAACACAATACATAAAATTTCAGACATCTAAAACTTGTCTCATTAAAATTTTTCAACCTAATTACCATACAAGGTCTAATTATTCAATCTTATAATTATAAGGTCTTATAACATTCAAAAAGACATTAACACTTGAAATAGATAACAATAAAAAACAAACTATTAAAACGTTTGTGTACATTACAAAAAATTACATATTACCAGACACCAGAGTGACGATATCTACCTGTACATAATAATTAAACTACCTGTTAAGTCTACTGATGTATCGGTATATTATAGAGCTACGTTCTTCCCTTTATACCAATATTAACTTTCCACGATCATAGGGGTACGCAATAATTAAAACTACCTGTTAAGTCTACTGAAGTACCAGTATATTATAGAGCTAGGCTCGTCCCTTTATACCCATATTAACCTTCCATGATGATGGTACGATAACTGATCAAATCATCTTTCATATGCTAATTAAAGGACACAAATCGTCACACCCAAAAACTTGATGAAATTCTAGTTGGGTGTTGTACTCGTTAAAATATATTAAAGTTTCATAAAATATTTTCACATTTTTAGATGCCAAATAAAACAAACTTATTTCAAGCAATTTTGAATTCATGTTAAAACAGAAATTTCTTTGCTTCTTTCAATACTGACTCATGACTATATTTTTAGGTTTGTGATTTTTTACATAGAAATGTTTTCTCAAGATTTTCATACTACAAACAAGTTTTTGTAAGTTTATAATATTTTAAATTTCACTTTTCCTACCTCACCAGGGGGCATGGGTGGCCGAATGAATTATGTTGATCGATTGGTGTTTACCGCCAATGTTAGCAGTATATCAGCAATATCGTGGCGTGAACAAATTTTATATATTAACTTAGACACCCGAGTGGTTCAGGTCACTGACTTCCGATCTCAAGCAAATGGTGCAACTTAATACGATAATTCATGACATGGCTAACAATATATATTTATGCTTAAAATTTACAGTTCCTAAATAATGTAATTTATTTAAACTAAGGTCAATCTCCTTCAGGTATAGGTAACCTATATTGGTGATATTGTTGAGGCCTTTTGGTTGACATGCTCCCAAGGACTTTTAAATTATTTGGTTTTCCAATCTTTTGACCTTGAGTGTACCTGATGAAGGTTATCTCAGAAACGTGTCCTGTGCACTAAATTAAATATCTACCTTTCTATTGATGGTAACTTTCTAAAAATGTTCGGTGTTACTAATAGAGCAGGAACTGCTTACCCTTCTGGAGCACCCGAGTTAACCCCCGGTTTTTAATGGGGTTCATGTTACTCGATCTTTACTTTTATATGTATGTTTTGTAGATCGTTGTTTGTCTTTTGTATTTTTTCTTTCGGCCATTGTGTTGTCTGTTCTTCTTTGATATACGGATTATAATTACCTCTTTGGTATCTTCAAACTCTTCTTACAACCAGAAACAAGAGGCCTCATGGAGCCTGTATTAGCAGTGCAACTCACCTGGTCAACCCAATTGCCTTCAATAATCTTCAACTTGCTCAATTGGAGAAATTGTCATTCTTCAGAAATCTTTTGACGCTATTAAAGGAAATGAAAAAAGTTTTAAAAATAAAATTGTAATTTATGTTTAGAAATAAGATGACAATACAGTAGGGTTAGGCGCTAGGGTTATGGTGATTAACACTACTTTCAACAATATTTCAGTTATATCATGGCGGGACAATACAGTAGTTCTTCTCTGATAAGGACTCTTCTACCACAAGCTACCAGTCTTATCACGGCAGATTGCAGATGAACAGCGAGGACTCTTCTACCACAATCTACCCCCCTCTTATCATGGCAGATTGCATATGACCAGCGATAGTAAAATACTACCAAACTGTATTTTTCAAGAGACGCCACCCTCTTATATGGCCGTTTATTCATTGCAGGCAGAGTGGCCTTATAAGAGGGATACCCTCTCTGAAAAGGACCCTCCTATCACAGTCTACCCCCCTCTTATCATGCCAGATTGCAGATGAACAGAGATAGCAAAATACTAAGTGTTTTTCTTCACAAGAGAGGCCAGGCCGCCACTCTCATAAAGCCAATTTTTATTTTCTTGCAGAAGGTGTTCGTCTTACAAGAGGAAGTCTACTGTACCTCACATGGAGGATCAAATCATGTGAGCTAAAAACAAAGGAAGACTTCACTTAACACATTTGATTTCATGATAACACCATTATTATATTATAATGCAAATGAGTTAGATGATTTTGAAGTTCTATTTTTGAGCTAAAAACAAAAGGAAGACTTAAAATCAGTAGACAAATTTAATGTCATAACAATATGAAAATCACATTATTATGTAAATGAGGCAGATGACTTTTAAGTTCTATTTGTATGCATTTTACTTGGGCATATTAATTATCGTTTTCACCGAAGTTCATCAACTGTATATTTTATCTATAAACTTATATACAATCTAGTGATATATATAAATACCTGTATATTTTTAAAATGACATGTTGTACAAATAAGGTATGTGTGTGTCATGATTAAAAAGACATTCCTTTTGTATACAGATAAAAATCTTCTTTAAACAAAAATACTGCAATATCATTCAGATATTCCTTTTACTAAAAACATTATCAGTCTGGTGTTTTTATAATTAAGTAAAAGTCCTGTAAACATATCTTAACATATCTCTCACACAAATATTTAACTACTAATGCCACGATATAGCTGAAATACTGCTACAGTTGGCATTAAACACAAATCAATCAATCAATCATTCAATCAAATATTTACTATAATTTAGCTCAATGCTTAGTGTCAATCAATTATTGGTATTATAGACATCCTACCACCTATTAGGGATAGATCATTTAATTTTTAGGGGAGGGGTGTATTTTTCTCCAATAGTCAAGATTTTTCAAGTATGACAAGAATCAGATTTGTTTTACACGAAAAATCAGTAATTTTCTGAAAATTTTACAAAAAATTGTTCATTGAAACCTGCAGGATATGATTATTTATTTTTTGTAACTTTCAGTTCAATTTACTTTTTCTATCAAATTTGGCGACAGAAAAAAAATAAATAGAATTCCCACCCTCTGTAAAAGTTAAATGGGTGACCTCAATTTTCATTTCTCTTCAGTGCATTTCATATCAATTAAACCTCTATTAAGCACAACCATCTGTCTTATTTAATAATATTTCACTGTCCCCTTGGAAGGTCACATAAGACAGGCTTTACTGTATATATATATCGCCCTTCACGTTCTGATCAACACAAATCTTGACCTTAGTTTAAGCAAACTAAAAGCTGACTTTCCCTGGTTATTTGTAATACTACACCCTAAATATTATTTCCGTCAACAACAAAAAAATGTAAAACTCCAGTGCACTGATAGAACTTATTTTTTACTTACTACATAAGATTAACAATGCAGGTGGTCACATACGTGTTGTTTTAAACATGTGTTTGTGGTTTGTAAACTGGACTTGTGTCGGTCATAAAAAAAGATATCTACTTTGACCTACTCTAAATGATGGAGTAGTTCTATGAATGGAACCACTAACACTGAGCAACTTTATATATACAGTGCTCTCCCTTTTCTAAGGCCAACTCCACCAAACTCTCAGGTCAAATTTCACGTTGGTTGATTTATGGTCAACTCTTTACAAGATGTCTTTACAAATGTCACAAGGGGTTACATTTTACATTGTGTTTGTTTGTTTGATGGTGTTTAACACCACATTCAACAATATTTCAGTTATATCGTGGCGGTCAGTTTTATTGGTGAAGGAAATCGGAGTACCCAGAGAAAACCACCGACCTGTTGCAAGTCGCTGACAAACTTTATCACATAATGTTATATCAACTACATCTCGCCATGCACGGTGTTCAAACTCACAACTTTTAGTGGTGATAGGTACTGAATCGACAAGCGGTTGTAAATCCAACTACCATATGATCACGACCACGACGACCCCAGTCGATTTCAGATGGACTGAGATAGTGAAATATTCACTCATTATAGGGTACGAGTAGGGGTGTAACGATACACTTTTTCCACAAGCATATTTGATATGTATTACGATACGTATCACGATACGTTTTATAGGAAACTGTAACTATTCCTTGAAGTCCATGTTGGTCGACATGGGCGCTGCCATGTTGTTTTTTTTTATATGAGGTCGCTTACGTACTAGCGAAAATTATAAATATTTGATATTTGATTAATTAATTTTAAAAGCATAAATTAATCGATTCACTTTTCTCAAAATATTAATTAAATGATCACCAAAAGAAGAAAACGGAAGTTCAACACTACTTTTTTTCAAAAAATGAGCATCATATCGTTTGTATTGTAAGCGGCCTCCACGTATCGTGAACCGAACCGTCCCCAAAATAATCGCGATTTCGGTACATACGGTGAATCGTTTCCCCCTTAGGTACGAGTTATTCTCATTGTTGAAGACTCTACTGTGACTGTGAAATGTAGAACAGCAATATAAAAGCTGTTCCTTTATTTTAATTAGTGTTGAAGTGTAATGTTGGACGGTTTCTCATGTTCATTTACATTCATATTCTTTCTCACTAATTACTAAATTGCCCCCTCCAAGAAAAGGCTACCCACTTTAATAAGCCACTTTTTCATTACTTTCTCAGTGCATCAGAAATCCGACCTGATATCAGGCGTGACCTCTGTTGGGAGTGATCGTTTAAGAGGGAGACTGATGTAATGTAACCTCATACAAGATATTATCATTCATGACTCCATTTATCCTTCCTGAAAAAAAAACAATTCATAAACTATACCATATTTTACAGCATACCTATTTTATTTTATTTTTTAGCTTTTGGTTGGTTTTATCATTTTTTTTTACAGAAATGGCACCACATATCTACTCATGGGTAACAACACATTAAATTCTCTTCTGATAAAAGAACTAGATCATATATACTATACCATATTTTACAGTACACTTATCTATTATTTTTATTTAGCTTGTTTGATTTTTATCATTCTATCTTGTATAAGAACTGGCACCACATATCTAATCATAGATAACAAGACATTAAATTCTCTTCTTATAAAAGTCACTGATTATCAAAAAGGGGGTAACGAGGGTCAGGGCATTGTACAGCCGAACATGTATATTGTGAAGACCGTCAATATAAAACAGGATAACCATGAAACATACATTTTTGTTCCGAATTCACAGATGGTACGCATATTAGACAGTGACTTATTATTAAAGAGAGGGTAACAGGTTCAGGGCAATGTACAGCCGAACATGTACAGTATACACAATGATATATAATAGTTAAGCCTGACTAACATTCTACACAGAACCATTTTTTTTTGTTCAGAATACAATAGACAGATGGTCGGATTTCAGCTAATGGAACAAAATTTTCTAATTTTAACCGAATTTACTGTTAAAATCAAAATTATGTAATACCGGGGTATATGCAATGTAAGAAAAAAAATTCTCAGAAAATTTATTTTCACTTGTAGAATATTTTTTTTCAAAGTTCTATCGGAGTTTTTTCAAAATCTTGTAAAAGATGAGAAGATTCATGAAGCTACAGCCTTTAATTTCACATACAGGTATATTGATGATGTTTTATCTATCAATAATCCTAGATTTGCAGAATTTCTTTCATTGATATATCCTCCACAGCTGGAAATTAAAGAGACCACAGATACAGCTTCGTCCGCATCATTTTTGGACTTATACCTCGAATTTGATGACAGTGGTCAACTCAGTACTAAAATTTATGATAAACGGGATGACTTCAATTTTAAAATCATAAATTTTCCAAATATGTGCAGCAATATACCAGCTTCTCCTGCATATGGTGTTTACATCTCGCAATTGATTCGTTATGCAAGGGTCAGTAGCAATTATTCTGATTTCTTGAAACGTCATCTTTATCTGAGAAACAGGCTACTGGACCAGGGCTATAAAAAGATTCGCCTTATTCGATCTCTTAAAAAGTTTATATTCCGATACCAAGATCTTGTCGAAAAATATTCTGTCTCTGCAGAGACGATAATAAACGATGGATTTTCATCAAGTAAATATGGAAAATGTATAAAGATAAGGATCAAATAATCGTGGTTTAGACATGACGTCATTCTACATCTCATTTGAAATTGAATTGTGTAAGAAGATGATCGTTTAGTTAAACCGTTCTGCAGAGACGATAATAAACGATGGATTTTCATAAAGTGCTGCGTTGACTACTATTATACCTAATTTGTCCCAGTATTGTTAAAAATGCTGTTATAGTGACAACCGGAACCTTTTAACCGTAATGGAAGTGGGAGGTTTGGCACCGTAAAATCTGATTCAACCCACCATTTCTTTGGAAATGCCTGTACCAAGTCAGGGCCATTGCGGTTTTCCCAGTTTTCCGGTTGTTAACTGATTTTGTCTGTTTGTTGACTTATGAGTTTTGCCTTTCCCTTTGGAAGATTGCTCGGTGTTCGGTAATTTTGTTATTACCCTTATGTCTAAAAGTTTGTGTGTTTATTAAGAATGACCTAACAATTTTGTATACTCTCTCAGTACTCAGTCTGTGCCAAAAACATTTTGACAAACTAGCCGGAACAGTATTTTAGAAGAATTTTTTCTATTTGATTAAGTAAATCTTATGCAATTTTTACTAGCCCGAACCATTTTTACTAGGCCAAAAAAAAAATATGTGTGTTTACGGTCACCCGACCGACCCTAATTTTTGCTAGCGACCCTATGAATTTTTACACAGAATTTGGATAACCATTTTTGTTGTTTAACCAGCAGCAATGTTTTATTTATTCAACTGCTAGCTTTTTGTCGAAATTGAGAGCAAAGAAGGTAGAAAAACTGCATAATTCGTCATTTTACCAGAAATTTCGAAAATGAAATGCTGGAATCGGATTCCGGAACGACTATTACCGGTTTTGCCGATAATAATAATAAAAAAAAAAAAAAAAAAATTAATCCCGACCAACCGACCCTAGATTTTTTTGACATGTGACAGTAAACACACATATATTTTTTTTTGGCCCTAGACAGGGGCATAGGGCTAGTGGTTTTTGGCGCAGACTGTATACTTGAATCTCACAATCGTAGTGAGGTCTATCTAACATTCTAATCATGAAAACAACCCCTTCTTGTTCCAAATAGACGAATGGTCAGATTTAAATAAAATAAAAAATCATGTCCGTGCTTTTGGAATGTAAGAAAAATATTTTTCAGAAAATTATTTTTACTTGTAGAATAGTTTTTCTCAAAAGATCTGTCCAAAAGTTTGTCTAGGTCCAAAAGCTTGTGCATTTAGTAAAAATCCTCCAACAGATTTATTTTCACTTTTATGTTTTTCTTCAAGATTACTCCAAACTTTTGTCCATTTATTAAAGGGATATTACAGCTCATTTTGAAATTTTTTTGTATCTCATGAAAACTTGTAATTGGTTCAATAAATGATATTTATGAAACATTAACCCGGTTTTTATCATATCTTGTGGGTTTTCTCTGGGTTTTTCCAATAATTGAATTTTTGCTTCCTGGACAAAAATTCATTTAGAACTCTTTTAAGTGATATTTTAATGATATTAGGGATTATATGGGCATGCAAAGTATTTTTGGATTGTTTTTACAATTAAATTGAAAAGAAACAACCTTCGTCACAAGTTGAAAAAATATATGTTAAAATGAGCTTTAATATCACTTTAAGAAATGCTGTACCATTTTTTTGTATTCTCTCTCAGAACTTCAATGTTCTCTGTGTGTGTGCTTTGGCACTAATACAGCATATGACCCTTTCAATGATGGCCATTCTAAATGAGTAAATCAAGGAGATTGGTAATGAAGTGCCACATACTTTTAGATATATCTTGATAAATTTGACACAATACTTATTACCCCAAGTACACCAGACTTGTGCTGTTAATGAACTTATCAGATGTACCTAGCATCTGTTCTTACACATTGTACAAATTACTCTCTGTATTACTATCTGCATCTGTGGTCAATAGAATACTGGAAAACAAGCCATAAACATTTTATTCAAAATTAACAAATTTACCAACCTGTCTGTGGTCAATGATATACAAGCAAGGAACACTTTAAATAGAGTATCACTACTCTGACATTCAAAATTTACAAATTAGATATTTTTCTCAATTGTATAACTATCCTTGTCTGTGGTCAGTGAAATAATGAAAAACAAGCCAGGAACAGTTTAAATCAAGTACTGGTACTCTAATATTCAAAATTAATATATTAGCTATTTTCCCCCATGGTATACTAATCTGTCTGTGGTCAGTTGAAATAAGATAGAAACTCAGAGGACCAGTACTCATATTCAAAATTAACAAATTAGATTTTATTTTTATTTTTATTTTTCATTGTAGACTATCCTGTCTGTGGTCAATGACATACAAGCAATACTAACAAGGAACTCTTTAAATCAAGTACTGATACTCTGACATTCAAAATTAACCAAACAAATTATTTAGCCATTGTACACTAAGCTGTCTGTGGTCAATAAAATACAAGAAAGAAACTCGAAGAATAAGTACTCACATTCAAAATTAATCAATTAGATATTTTTTTCCATTGTAGAGTATCCTTGTCTGTGGTCAATGACATACATTAATAAACAAAATTCTTAAATCAATTTATTGGTACATATATTTAAAATTACACCTTAACAATAAGATATTTTTCTCCATTGCATGTTTTGAAATAAACAATAAGGCATGATTGTACAGGTAATGTAACTAGAGTAGTCAGAAAGAGGAAATGTGATTATTTCTGATTATATGATTAAATAATACAATTATAATGAAAAATAAAGGATTTAAAATGTAACAAGGACTATACATACCCCTCCAATTCAATTACCACAAAACAGAACAATGCGATACTAAAATTTACTAAAACATTAATATCTAATAAAAAAAAACAACAATCACTCCTATAGTATTCCTGAGGATTATGTTTGCCTTCACTTTAAAATATTTCCTTTTTATATCCAAGATGCTTATCATTGATTGGTCAATTACATCATGTGATGTCACAATGGATAAGAAAAAATAAAATAACTTTATTATCACAAAATACACCCAAAAAGGGTCTAAGAAACCGTAAATAAATAAAACAAGAAAAAAATCTTATGTATCAGGTGTGAAACCTATAATTAATTTCTTTAAGGTTTTCTACTAAATTTGTGTTTTTTCGAGCCTACCTGGCCATTTTATCTTAAGTTTAACCTTTCGAAGACTATACATTTTCTGAAACGTCCATGATTCCTCTACGTTCTGTCAAAATATCAGGCCATGTTTAAGGTCTTGCAGTGAAATGCCAGGCTATGGAAAATACCTACTCTAAAAATAGCTCTGTCATCCCCCAGAAATTCCCTATTTATAGGTCATGCATCAAATCCTCCATATCCATATTAAAATACAATTAAATCAATCAAATTTGGGCTCAAAATAATCCTTATACATTTAACTTCAATTATCAATTTAATTATTCCATTCCATTCAGTATTTGTCACAATACAACAAAGTGAAAGGAACTTTTTTTTTAAAAGGGACTACTTTTGTATATGTTCTTAGCTCTGATTGGTTGAATTACTGGTTTGACACCTATAATACTAAAATAACACAACTTACGCCCGGTATACACGATACAAGTTTTGCATCCAAGTCTCCATTCAAGAAAACTTGGATCAAGAAAACTTGGATCAAGAAAACTTGAATTCAAGTTTGTGTATACACGATGCAAGAAATTTTGATGAATACACACAAGTTTTGGCGGGAGATACAACAAACAAAATGGCATTTTTTGGAGGAGAGGAGGGTGCTGCCCTTTGTATTGCATTATTATGTACACTTGTACTGCGAAGGAGATTAAGCTCCAAAAAGAGGTCAACATGGGCTCGTAAATGGCTTCGAAGGCAACGATGGGATGTATTTCTATGAAGTCTATTAGATCTTCAATCATTTCATTAGTCCTTGTAACTGTCTTTTTCCTGCATTTTGGAGTTTCCTCTTTTCCCTCCATCTTTGCACAACACGTGTAGTTGTTATTATTTACATTCACAAATTGATGCTGATAAGGATTCTGTCTTCTGATTGGTCAATCTCCATCCAAGTTCCATCCAAGTTGAAAAAAAATAGGATGCATTTCTATTCCATCCAAGTCCGTTCAAGTTTTTTGATTCAAGTTTCTTGTATGGTATACACGATCAAAAAACTTGAATGGAGACTTGGATGCAAAACTTGCATCGTGTATACCGGGTTTTATACATGTACATGTAAAGGTATGGAGTCTAAGAGCCTCATGTCCTCAGTTCTAAAGACTGTTTAATAAAGGAGTTTAAAGTAGCTTCACTAGCTGGGTGGATACTGGTATTCATATTTAAAATATTTTTTATTTCGTTGTCTGTAAGGATTGTAAGTTACATTGTATTTTAAAAAGTTTGTCGAAAATTATTATTATTATTAATTTTACAGAATAAAAATAAATGGGATTCATCTTCTATAACTTAACATGTATTGCATAAGCTTAAGTTTCATGAGATATCTACCAGTTTACTTAAATAAAGGATGATCACTAATTCTATATTTACATATCAAGTTTCTTATTTAAAGGGGCATTATCTGCCAAAATCGTAAATTTTGGTTACCCATAAAAACTATCGGATATGATTGATGCCTTAATAAAACGTGTTTCTGTAACTTATAAATGTTATGAAATGTACATGCATCGGGGAAAAAAGGTGCAACGGCTCATGTTTTGAGATCGATCAAGAAATGGACGCCATCTTATTAATTATCGGCATTATTTACGGAGTTTGCCGAATCGTCATTAAATCAATACAACAATGCACTTATTTCTTATTTTCTGTGAATCTGCTTTTAGTCGGTGTTAATTACGGACAAAGAACCATGCAAGTTTGCAGTTAATAAGCGACAAAATACAAATTATTCGTTTTTACCTGTCACTAGTAAGGTCAGTTGCATACGGAGAAACGAGGTCAAATTATTTGCTTGCAAGGAAATAACAAATCGGTGGTAATTTTCGTTCTCAAAAGGCGAAAAGTGGTACGATAAGCTGTTTAATATAAAATATTTACCTTTATTTCATCATTTTAAAGCTATTTACCAATTTCCAAAACATATAATTTTTTTGGTCAAAATCGTAGCTAATGCCTCTTTAAAAAAACAATAAGAGAATTGTCAACTAAAAAGTTTAAAAACTTGCCTTTAACTTTGCCAAGTCGTCAAGTCTCCCTTCAAAGCTCACCCATCAATCAGTGTTCATTTCAATGTTAATTTCTGACACACACATCAAAACAAGCAATAAATTTCTAACAGTTTACATGACATTTCAGCATTAAACAAACATATGTTATCTGTAAGCTCTCAGTGTCTAGCTAATTTATGGCTAACACATCACAGTGTTTACTATGTCAGTCCCTTTTATGTAAACATTAGTTTACTTATTTTACAGACCAATAGAAATGTAAGAAAAGTGATGCTACTAGCACACTGATAAAAGCTTGGTCAGAAGCAATTAAAATTTTCTGGTAATCTTAGGAAAATGATGCTACAAGCAGACTGATAACTCTCATGTTAAAGTGGTATTTTCAAATTAAAACTTGGTTAGTTGCAATTAAAATTTTCTAGAAATGTAAGGAAAACTGATGCTAAGATAACTTTCATGTTAAAGTGTTGAAGTGGCAATACCAAAATAAAACCTGGTCAGTAGCGATTAAAATTTTCTTGATTTTAACCACTATTTCTGAATATTTTCTTACTTACAGCAGTATTGTAATGCATTAGACAGACATGCTACTTCGGAGTCACATAGATTGAATAAGTGATTGCGCTGAAAGCATGCAATTTCTAAGATATTTTGCTGGAGTTGCTTTTCATATTATTTTTTTTTTGGGGGGGAGGGGGATGTTCATTCTCATACAAAAGAGTCTTGGTTTATAATATTTTATTAAACTGCAAAAATGCACCAGTCTTTTGTGAATGCTGCCATTTACATTTTCTGAGCTGCAAAGTTTTCTTTCTCTCAATGGATTTTCAGGATATTTAATGTTGTACAAAAAGACTTTTGACCTGTCAATGTAAGTTTTCAAATACTGTTTTTGGGTATGTTTATTAAGATTTAATTTTTACTTTGAGAAACAATGTTCTAGAAGAAGGTATGCATCCGAGTCTGAATCGCTCACCTGGTTATTCATGCACTATATGGGTTTGTAGTTTCTGAGAAAAATATGTATTTTATCATTTTACTGCAAAGATGGCCATCTTTGATTTCTCATAAACATTAAACACCTGGTTGTTCATGCACTCTATCAGGTTTGTACTTTCTGCGAAAATAATGTATTTTTACATTTTACTGCAGTGGTAGCCATATTTGATTTCTTATCAACATTAAACTAGCAGCTCACCTGAGTCTGAGTCGCTCATGAAATGTATTTAGGTTCACACCATTTGTAGTTTCTGAGACAAGAATTGTTCATGAGTCATTACCACTATATCTTTCACCAGCATGAGATTAAATGAGAAATGTATTCTATATGAAGGCTACACATATATCACTTGCATCATGTCACAAATCATTTTGAACTTGTAGTTCTGAATCAGAATTTTTTTTTAATTGCTTGTGGCAGCCCATGTTTTCTCCCAGATCAAGACAAATGGTATATAATTGTAAAGGACCTCACATATATGAATGATGTGTACAAAGTTAATATATCATTTGGACTTGTAGTTTATGAGAAGATTTTAAAATTTTGGACTAGTCAGAAACAAGAATTGTCAATCATGTGGCCATGTGTTTTGTCAGATAAAGATTAAATGAGGATGGCATTAAACACCAATCAATCAATCAATCAATTAAATGAGGAATCTTTTTTAGGACCTCACAAACATCATTTGTACCAATTTAGAAATCATTTGGACATTTACAGTAAAACCTGTTTTATGTGACCTTCCAAGAGACACATAAGAAAGGTGGCTGCCAAATACAGGTGTAATTTTTATGGTTGCCAAATACAGGTGTAATTTTTATGGTTGCCAAATACAGGTGTAATTTTTATGGTTGCCAAATACAGGTGTAATTTTTGTGGTTGCCAAATACAGGTGTAATTTTTGTGGTTGCAAAATACAGGTGTGTGTAATTTTTGTGGTTGCCAAATACAGGTGTAATTTTTGTGGTTGCCAAATACAGGTGTAATTTTTGTGGTTGCCAAATACAGATGTAATTTTTGTGGTTGTCAAATACAGATGTAATTTTTGTGGTTGCTAAATACAGATGTAATTTTTGTGGTTGCCAAATACAGGTGTAATTTTTGTGGTTGCCAAATACAGATGTAATTTTTGTGGTTGCCAAATACAGATGTAATTTTTGTGGTTGCCAAATACAGATGTAATTTTTGTGGTTGCCAAATACAGATGTAATTTTTGTGGTTGCCAAATACAGATGTAATTTTTATGAAATGCACTATGAAGATAAATTAAAATCAAGGTCATATAGCACAAGTTTTTGCTTAATAGAGGTGGTCACTAAAGCAGGTTTGACTGTACTTTCAGAGTTTCAGCCCATCAGAGACAAAAATAGCCCATTGCAGCCATGTTTTTGTGTACAGTTTAAGTTCAATCAACCTCATAGGTTTTTTTTATGGAAATTGGGATAGAAAGTCATCCAAGTTTGTCTAGTCTTGTATTGTGTTTATAAAGGTTTAGTGACCAGCATGTTATAATAACAACACTCAATATAATCCTAGGTCAGTAATCTGAAGTGGTATCATATTATCATATAATATACTTAGTAAGGAGAAATTATTATACCAGATTATACTTACTTTAAAATAATTAAATTTATATTATTCATGTTAAAATTACATTTTTACCTAAAATATCAGACAAATTTTTAAGCTTTTTATTCCAAATGGTCATATGGTTTCTAAGGAGAATTTAAAAAAAATATATTTTAAGCAATAAGAAACAATTATTTACATTGGAGGCCATTTTGAATGTTGGATTAGAACAATATAAAGATTTTTTTATGTTTTTTATTATTTTTTTTACGACAATCCATATTTATACATGTATATCGTTCCTGCAGAGTTTAAATTCAATTTGATTGGTTGCTGAGAAGAAGCTTGGAATAGGATGGAGCGAGTGATTGTTATTTAACTCCAAGTGTGAAATTTCGGCGAGAATATGTAATACTCTGATGATATGATATTGATGTCTGCATTTTACTAGACCAATATGCTTAGTTGGATTTTTAGCACTAGCTCACTGAAACAACAGTCTGCAGGTAGACATGACGCTCCACTCAGACACATTATCCTGATTCCTAACCAACAAGTCTTTTGCTCTAACTCCTTAATGCTGTGTGTCTAGCCACAAACAAATAAATACCAATTTCATACTCTTTGATTGATCTAACCAGAGCACGAACCCACCATTTACTACATATGAGGCAAGCACACTAACCATTATGCCACTGATGCAGTTATGTTTGAAATATGAAAAGTCTAAAAAAGGACACACACTAAGCAATGACTAAATCTCACATGTCCCTCGGCCACACAAACTTAAAATGTAAACATGTATGTTTGAAGAGACATTTGTGAACGGTTTTAATAAATTGTTCTACGTAATTTTATAAATGTCTTTTTTTACGCAGTATTGAATAAGCGTATTAAATTAATATCATCGGTCAATATTTAAACAGATTTTATTTTTCAAATTGTCTGTGTGGACATTGAAACAGAATCTTGTTCAAATAAAACGAAGTTTAAATAATCCAGTTTGGCTATGTGATAATAGCTGAACTGTTTACAAAACTCATGTATTTTAGTTTCTGCACATCTTTAGCTTTAGGCTCAAATGAAGGGTGGCATTACAGTCTTGTTAAAATAAACAAAGCTAAAATAATCCAGTTTGACTAGTATGTGATTATTTAAATCAATTAGAAACCTCCCTCAATAGTTTCATTGTTTACAAAGTCTCTAAACTCTTGTATTTTAGTTTCTGTACATCTTTAGCTTTAGGCTCAAAAAGAGGGGGGGGGGGGGGTATTTGGATTTGACCTTGAGTCTATTACTGGTAATACAATGTATTGCTGATTTTACTCAAAGTTATGTTCAAGGTCCCTATAAGAGTGGTTAAAAATTATTGGGCTTTGAAAATTTTCCTTTAAAATCTGATTTAATCCTTAAGAATTGTTTGTATGTACAAAGTGACAAGGAATATACTATCAAATCCCCCCCTCTCCCAAGTAAGGTCACCCCCCAAACTTTCATTGCAAAATGGGTGGTATAAATATTCCAACCGACTTCCAAAGAACATTTGCAAATTTTATCATTTTTTTTCAATATAGTCAAACCTGCCTTAAAGGGCACCTCTACATACCTAATCACTGTCTATAAAGGGCAGTCTCATTCATTTTTCCCATTAATGAATAGTGCATATAATTTTAACCTGTATATAAAGAGAACTGCTCACAAAGGCCACATTTTCAGGTTCCCTTGAGTGGCCTTTATATACAGGTTTGTGTATCATAGGAATTCAATTACTAATTAAAATGACCTTTTCTTTAGATAATACCAATCACATGAAATGATATTATAACAGTTTCGTGGAGAAATAAATATTATTTTTAATTCTGTGTACAAAGTATAGGCCTATAGGTGTCTTATTAATTAAAATCTACTATTTGTGTAGGTGTACAGCAGATAATAGTAATACAGTTCCTGTTTATAACAGTCAACATAATATAAATACTGGTAAACAAGAATTATTGTAATCAGATGCAACTTTTATTATATCCTATTTATTTACGCATTTAAACAATACACAACAATATATATAATAAAAGAATTCCATTCAATTGCAGGCTAGGAGGTCTTTTAACACTCATTTTCAGGTACAAGTTATGCTCATTGTTGAAGACCCCACTGCGATTGAGAAATTAAGATCATCAATAAAAGTGTGGTTACTTTACTTTAATTTGGGTTGAAGTATAATGTTGGATTGTCTCCGATATTCTTTCTTACTAAGAGGTATCATTTACAAAGTAAATATAAATAAATGAGAATTATTTTTATTCAATCCTATTTTTATAATATCCTACATATTTATATATTCAACAATACACAAAGTTCTACTGTATATACATAATACAAGAGGAACATTTTACAAATTAAAAACACAAGAGGCATAATTTTGGTTCAATACTAACTGTTCAACTAGAACAGCTATAACAATTTGATAAGGGGTAGGGATAGATATAATGCTTACCAGAAGTATTTAATACCTGTTAAATCAAATATCTAATTTCACATTAAATAGATTTATTCCTTTACACACATATAGCCATACAGTCCACAGCTTTCTATATGCCTATCTGAAGATCCTTTTCAACTAACTAAAATTTTAATTTGGCCTTTTACACATCAACATAAGGGACAGATCTTAAAACCTTTCAGCCTATCAACTCAGGATATGATCATCAAATTTTTCGGGGGGGCACCATGTTTTTTTTTATTTTGTCGTCAAATTTTATTAAATATATAATAAATTGACTGGAAAATGCAAAGAATACTTATTATCGCTATTTTGTTTATTTTCCCTTTGATGTTTAAAACCAATATATTTCATATCACGTAAGCGCTGAGATGATTCCAATTATCGCTAATCGCTAAGCGTTGTCAAGGACGCACGTAGCATTATCCCCGTTTTCTAATATGATGTTATAATGACGTCACATTACCAAATCCTTGATAATTAAGTGATTAACGATATAAAAAAATTAATTGTGTTTAAAAAAATGTCAGTATCTCAACAAAAATTATTTAATTATGAATACAAAATAGCTATAAAATAATTAAAGATGTTTTTTAAAACTTGAGGACGTTTCTCAGTCATCTCGTTTTAAAAAACATCGTTAATCACTTAATATACCCTTCAGCAAAATTTTTTTTTAATGGGAAGAAAAATTACTGATTTTCCATGTCCATAAAAGTAATAATCAGATTTTCCTAAGAGAGAGAAAAATCTGGCTAGGCTCCCCCTAAAAGTTAAATGGTCCCTCCCTTATCATCTCATTAAAGATTATATTCCTTCTTTTAATGAGGATATTTATTGTCTTCCATTCAATGTTAACAATCTTCACTAACCTTATCTTGGCCACCTGTTTCTAACTGTCAATGACCAATTGACCAGTGGTAATTATAGCCTTCAACATCAAACTGACCACTAAAGATTGGGCTTATCTGTCCAACCTTTTAATAAGCTGAATTTAGCCATCTCAAGCAATTATCTTTACATCTCAAAACGTTTTTTTGGGAAATTAAAATCGTTCATGATGTTTCTGGACATAAGTCTGTATTCATCTATTTTATCCATTTCTCATTAGGTTCACAAGTACATTTTTGTAGAATGATGTCTTTCTAGAGAGACCACCCTGCTCTGCCAACAAAATGGGGTCTTTGTGTAAGATATATAATGAAGGGTTATGATATATTGAAGTGGTCTCACAACAAAAACTGTCAGTCTTAATATATTATTGTCAATACATAAATAACCGGATCAGTTAAGTAATTTATATTTTTTTATTTTTTAATGTTATTGTTTATGAATCACTGTAATGACTTTGCCCCTTGTGGGCCCTCTATTGGACAATAAAAATTCTTCTTTAATTCTTCTTGTAATGGATAGCGTGCTCGCCTTGAGTGCAATAGATGTGGTTTCAGAAGGGGATTGAAATATTAGTTCCTGGCTAGAGATGGAAGACAGGTTTTACCTTTATCTTCTACAGGAAAAAACAAAGGGATTTTTACTTCTATCATTAAGACCACTGCCTCTATATTTTAATTTATCCTGCAATTGTGTGATTTCGAGTACTAATAAAAGGGGTCATGGACCTAATAAAGCTTTTCTGGTACCCGATTCACGTAGAGCGACAGAAAGAAAAGGTAACAGTATAAGCGCTGACGTCACAGATGACACCATTGAAAACGATTAGAATGAGGCTTGTTTCAGTTACCGTATTTTCAGACAATTTGGCAGGGATTTTGGACTTTTTGATATTGCAGGATAAACGCAATATGTATGTCCATTGTCATTGAATATAATAATAATTACCTTTACTCCTATAGGAAATAACACAAGGGATTATTATTTCTATAATTAAGAACACTGCCTCTATATTTTAATGTATCTGACAGGTATATAATGAACCTGTCAGTATTGTATTAATCTATCTATCAATAATATCTAAGTTCATTATTCTGTGATAAAGCCATATTTTTGCCTAAATTGTGTCAGTAATTTTTTTTTTAACTTTAACCTAAAGTCTATCATATTTTGTTCTTAAAAATATCTAAGTTAAATTTCTCTTTCCCTTTTCTTTTCTTTTATTTTATTTTGTTTAATTCCTACGTATTTTAGAACTCTATGTTGTATATATATACTTTTTGATTTGGACTAGTTTTTCAATTAGAAATTTTTATCTCATTGTGTCAATTCTTGATATATGTTTTATTGTACATGTATATTGTATTTTATGCACTGTAAAGGCTTAGAGTAATATTGTTTTAGATTAAACGCTATAGAAGAATTGTAATAATAATAATAATAATCTATTATGAGCTGAACAGTAAGTAGACACTCAAATTAATGGCCACCCCTTTAAATTTAACCTTGAAGAGTATTTAGAAGGTAAATGTATTCTTTTTCTAATCTAACCTTGAGTAACTATTTTCTTATCTACCTTCTATTTTTTGTTTTTGTTTTTTTATTATATTGCTTCAATACCCCCCCCCCCCTTTTCATAAATGCCCTTTGTAGATTAATAAAAATAAAAGTGTAGGTAAATGTTTTTTTTTATTTTTTTCATTGCATAAATATCCTTCCCTTTTTTACATATATAGCCATTTGTAGATTAAAAAATCAATTCGGAGATGGAAAAAATTCTGTCAGAACATTCGA
Organism: Bathymodiolus brooksi; assembly: GCA_963680875.1. NCBI lineage: Eukaryota > Metazoa > Mollusca > Bivalvia > Mytilida > Modiolidae > Bathymodiolus > Bathymodiolus brooksi. The sequence goes on along the minus strand of OY804583.1, from coordinate 52,101,137 downwards.
ATGACAATTCTCCCTCCCCAATACAGGCCTCGACATTAACGTTTGTCCGATACCAGTTAAAACTGACGTCGGACAAGTAGATCTTGTATTACGGTTGTCCGATGGGACAAGTGAAAAAATCAGATTTCCAAACGTGCCGGTACGACGGACAAATCTATTTCCACTGGTATAAAATACTGGGTTTGTTTAATCTCCAATTTGTCCATAATTTATTTTGATTAAAACTAAAGTGAAATGCCAGATCAAAACGGTTTTATTTACATATGATTTATCGTTACTCCATGCTTTGATGAAGTTCAAGGACATTGACAAAATTAAAGTCGCAATCTCAGAAACGCTTTAAAGAATGGAAATATCAATATTTGGAATATAAGAACAAGTATCACTCCGGAACGGACACGTAAAAATTATCGAATATCAATTTGGCGCCAAATTTAAACTTGTCTTTTGTGCAAAATACGATAGAGGACTTGATTTAGGCTTGAAAAGATCCACTAAAATTTCTATTTCTCTGTGAATTTAAATAAAATACTTTGCTTTATTTATAGCACTTGTTTCTGGTAAAAAAATATACCTAGATACTGGTATATATAGTATCTAGGTATATTTTTTTTTACCAGAAACAAGGATTTATATAACACAAATATGAATTATTACAATTTGTGTGGTATTGGATCACAACACAGTAATATTTCAAAAGGAAAAAAAGGGGGGGGGGGGGGTGGGGGGGGGTACATATAAAAATCACTGGTATGCAAGACTCCAATCAAGGTAGACAGAAATAAAAATGTGACATTGAATATATGTCCATAAGGTAGTTATGAATAAAAAAAACCCAGAACAAATCACTTCAGGCAGCTTTAACTATTTACTAAATTTGGGCAGGGTAACGTCAGAGGCGTCGTGGAAACAATGTTTCGATTAATCGCAATTGACTTCTCCAAGAAGTCTTCCCACTTCTCTCTGTTGTCTCCCACTTCTCCCTGTGAGCTCTCTGAAAGAGAAGTCACTTCTCCCTCTAATTTGAAAGTAGTGGGAGCCCTGGATAATTATTCTCTAGTTTTTGTAATTTTTATTAATTTTTTCGGACAACGAAAAGATTGAGTCGGACAAGTACTTTTTTTAGTTAGTTGTCCGAAGGGACAAGTTGAAAAATATAATAATGTAGAGGCCTGCAATAAGAAAATGATTGCTCCCTTAATTCAATAAATATTGTTATACATAATCATTATTTAAAGATGCATTTGGAGAAAATGGAAAAATATATTATATCTTAAAATTTACAATTCTGTTAAAAAATCATCAAAAAAAAAATATTTCAGAAAGTTCAAATGAAATTTGCTATAAATTTTTAAAATCTGCCTAGCAATTACCTGTGTGTACTATTATATACATTTATTTAATAAACTATCTCTTATCAAATATACAAATGTGTATAGAGTACATTTTTGTAGATTATCTTTGATAACAGATCTTCTTTACTTATTTACGATATATTTTATCAAATGCAAGAAATTTTGCAGTCTGCCTTTTAATTTTTTTAAAAGCATTAAATCGGTGCTTCATCAGAAATTATATTTTATAGATAAAACAAATAGCATCGTGCGAAGATGATCAAAAACAGGCTTGTGATCCCATTGTCAAGTTTAACCCTGCCACTTTTTTTGTGCCCGTCCCAAGCCAAAAACTGGATTTTCAACATCATATGTGGTTGTCTTTTTTAGGTTCAATGATTTAAGGTAAGAGGTAGTTGTTCATTTTGTTGATATTGGTGGAGTTGTTGACTACCACTGTTTCAACTTACTTTTCATATTTTGTCCAATCTTTTTTGGCTTATTCACAACTGGCTAAAAATGTAATTCTTTCTAATCAGTAATCACAACTGTGCAGTTCTTGCCATCAAACTACTTACTATTCAACAGTGTTATTACTACTTACTATTCAACAGTGTTATAGCACTCTCCCTCTCTCTCTCTGATTACAAGAGGTATCTTTAACTCTGAGGAAGTTTATCAACATTAATGAATCTATTACACTTTGATATAACAGGATATAACCAAGCACGTGATTGATGCACTGGGCCTAACAAATGCATTTTATATTAAAACAAGTCTGCTATATCTATTGATCAATTGCTTGAACAATCTTCTTTCCATATCTTTTTAATACATAAGGGATCAACCATTTTTTTAGGTGGGGTTAATTTTTTTTTTCATTTCTTAATTTTCTGTCATCACTGTTTATAGAAAATATTCACTGGATTTGAAAGTGTGAAAAATAAATATTCTAACTATGCATTTTTCGATAAGAAATTTTGGTAAAATTTGACGAAAAATTTACTGATTATACATTAAAAAAATATATGATTTTTGTTCCGTGTAAAAAAACGGATAAAATGCGACAAATACAAACCCCTTTTCCACACCACCCCACACCAACAACTAAATGGTCTGTCCTTAACATTTTTTTTAAAGTTATCTTCAAAACTGACAACAGACTGTTTTATACACATAATTACCAGTTTCTATGAACTGTAATCAAAGGATGCATGTACACATGTTATTTCCAACAAGACAGATAATAACTACCACAGACCCCAAAATTTATTGATCGATTGGTGTTTAATGCCAACTTTAGCAATATTTCAGCTATATACTGTAGGTGAATTTTTTTTTAGAGATAATTACCCTGCCTTAAAATATACAATTGTTTTAATATGATCAATTACATGTACCACCTATGAGAAAACACAGGAGTATCAGATGTTAAAGTGGTACTACTGCTAAAACTACGAAAAAATGCAGAATATGGCATAATCATAATCTTTTAAATTCGCTTTGTCAAGTTGAAAGGAGAAGGTATGTGTATTCATGCATTTTATAAACCAATTTAAGTTTATGTTGCCCACTTAATAAATTTAATCAAGCATTTTATTCAGCATATATTCAAAGTCACTTGCTGTTGTACATCAAATGCTAATTTTTGATTTTTTATCAACACCGGTATCTTACAAAATTCAATAGACTTGATTTGGTCTTTTGTCAAATAAAAATCACCCCATGTATACTGGTTCCCTGTTGAAATGTTTACTATGGTCAGGAATTTTCATAAAACTGAACGTCCCGTTATAACTGAAATATTGTTGAAAGTGGCGTTAAACACCATAACCATAACCCTAACCCTCAAGAATCTTCAATAACAAATTTATAAAAACGTAGACATCAAATTTAGTACCCACAACACGTTATCTTCCATTTAAGAGGCTCAATATGGAACTTTATGATCAGATACTAAAATATGATATCAATACAAATACTATTTTAAAAGTGAAATATGTTTTTTTTTTTTACATTTATTTTTTAATTTGTCCTGCATAAAGCATATTTATCCAATAGCTCTGCTATTAGAGCAACCAAAGTGCACTGAGTATAAATTTCAGCTTTATACAGTCACTGATAGTATATCACTTTCTACTATGACCTTGCAATATAAAACCTTGAAATTTTACCATTTTTCTTCATTTCTGATGGATTTTGTGCTGCATGATAAACATAATATACATACATCATGCACACTGTCTGAGAATACAAAATTTATATAACCAAATTCAAACTTGTGTATTACATTGAAAAAGATTGTGTAAAAATTTCCGAACATTTGGCCAAGGCCAAAAAAAATAATATGTGTGTTTCCGATTGCATGGTCTTCAAAATTAGGGTCGGTAGGTCGGGATTTTTTTTTCTTCTATTTTTGATTTTTTTAAACCTACAAGTATGCTCCTTCCTCTAAAATCACACAAACTTGTTTGTTTCTTTCTTAGGCCAAAAAAAAATATATGTGTGTTTACTGTCACATGTCAAAAAAAACTAGGGTCGGTCGGTTGGGAATAATTTTTTTTTTTTTTTTTTTTTTATTATCGGCAAAACCGGAAATAGTCGTTCCCGGTTCCAGAATCCGATTCCGGTATTTCTTTTCAAAATTTCCAGTAAAATGACGAATTATGCAGTTTTTCTACCTTCTTTGCTCTCAATTTCGACAAAAAGCTAGCAGTTGAATAAATAAAACATTGCTGCTGGTTAAACAACAAAAATGGTTATCCGAATTCTGTGTAAAAATTCATGGCTAGCAAAAATTAGGGTCGGTCGGGTGACCGTAAACACACATACTTTTTTTTTGGCCTTACTACAGCTTATTAATTATTTGACATGCAGTACAATGTTTTTGGTTCCAAACATCGATCAAATGTACAAGGAAATGAAGAAAATTCCGTCAATATCGCAACAGTCAAGCGTCTATTGTTGAAGTCGGAAACAAATACGGAAACGGAGATGAATTTCCGGATTTTGCCGATCTATTTTTTTTTTTTGGGCATAAAAAATGTTAGGGTCAGCCTAAAATTTTAGGGTCGGTCCGTCGATCGGAAACACACATATTTTTTTTTTTGGCCTAAGGGAAATTAAAGCAAAGAGCGTGGAAATCTAAATGGACAGAAAGACAGACATATAGAGTAACAACAATTTTGAAGGTTGAGACAGACATTATCGCTAATATCTCATCGAGTCCTCCTTTCGGACTCGCTGGGATATTTGTGATAATGTCTGTCGAGGCTTTCAGAACTGACGTTATTGTTTTTATCGGTTACTTCACAATGCGTTTTACATCACTTGCGCATGCGAGTTTCAAACTGACCTAATATTTTTGTGGATCAAGATCAGTTGAGTTCAGTGATCCAGACTTAATAAACGGCAGACATCAAAGGGAAAATGTTTTTTATTTTCCCGGATAAATTTGGTTAACACTCACATTACTCGTCATCACCTTTTTGTGGTGGCCTTGAACCTGCTTATATTTTCCCATAGTAAAACAAACATAGGTTATACAGTATACCTGGGGTGACAATTGAGATTTGTCAAAGGAGAAGGTTGTGTGGTGGTCGACTACTGTTGACAACATAATGCTAAAACTGATATAAAGATCCGTGACAAAAAAGTGACAAAAGTCCTTCAGCAAAAACCCATCTTATGTTATCTATACTGTGGTACAATTAAATATGAAACTGAAATCCCCTGTACAAAAGAAAAAAAAGAAAAAAGAAAAAAAAATTAGATAACATTTATCCTAGAGGCATAACTTCAATGCAATTAAAATGAAAAAGATGAAATAGAAGACTTAGAAATAGATCATATTTTCACACTTCAGAAATCTTAATTAACCATGTTTCCAGATTTAAATATAAAAATATATCCTAGTGATATTTTCAAAACAAAATGTAACATATCCTTCCTTGATTTGGGTCTTAACATTTGTAGATACTGGTATACAAAATTACGGTAGTAAGACAGGACATGGATGTAAATGAACATGAGAGACTATCCAACATTACACTTAGATACAAATTAATGTAAAGGAACAGCATTTTCCCCTATTTTAGTCACAGTAGGGTTTTCCACAATGAGAGCTCATACCCTAAAGTGAATATTATTTTTACGGCTAAATAGTTGGTCCCTACTTAACGATTTTATCTCTATAGTAACAATGGTTTTCATGTTCCAACTCAGTATATATTATACCTCTGTAGAAAAGTTAGAATTTCAATATTATATTACAAACAACTATATAACATCTAAGGCCAAAAAAAAAATATGTGTGTTTACAGTCACTCGACCGGCCCTAATTTTTGCTAGCGACCCTATCAATTTTTACACAGAATTTGGATAACCATTTTTGTTGTTTAATCAGCAGCAATGTTTTATTTATTCAACCGCTAGCTGTTTGTCGAAATTGAGAGCAAAGAAGGTAGAAAAACTGCATAACTCTCATAAAAATGATAAAACAGCTTCAAAACAAATGACGGCTTACCGGAAATTTCAAAAATGAAATACCGGATTCGGATTCAGGAACCGGGAACGACTATTTCCGATTTTGCCGATAGTAAAAAAAAAATTAATGCTGACCGACTGACCCTAGATTTTTTTTACATGTGACGGTAAACACACATTTTTTTTTTGGCCTAACTAGACACACACTACAACAAGTAAATTACAAGTAATTAGTTATTAAAGTCTTGTACATCATAATTCATTATAATTAATTAACCTGACAGGTAAAGCAAAGCCAATACACACATTTATTATATCTACAGGTAAATATTGAATTAATTAGTTCAGACATTTTTATACCTGTGACTTCAAAGTCTGTTAATTAATCAAGATTACAACAAAATATTTACATGGTTCTATTACTATATTCTAATTTCAGGTATTTTATAGTGTTTATTTGGTGACATGTCCCTTGTTGTTTTATTGATCAAAGATATTTATGTCATTTACAATAATATATCATATTTCAATTCAATCAGGTTTATAGATTTAATACCTTTGTTTCGAAGCCTTGGAAGGGTCACCTCAATTCATTTAATTTCTGCCAATAATTGTAGGAATTTAGGGCAATTGCTGCCTTTTTTGGTATTCACTGTTCTTTGGCGTGATTTAATAATTACATATAGAAGGTCAAGACACATATTACACCAAATCTGATAGAACGAGCTGTGATACTAGTGATAAGGCCATGGAAAATTGATTGTTGGTTTCCCCTAACATGGGAAAATTTTCATAGCCCGGTAGGCAGGCTTTTTTTTTTTTTTCATTTCTTTAGTAGAATAATACATGTATGCTCCTAATAATCATACTTGTTCTGTTATTCCTCTTTGGAGGGTAAATAACTCAGTTTTATTCTTGTATCCATGGAAAGAAGGAGAACAAAAATAAAAATTTCTAATTCGTATTGAAAAAAGTGACATGGCTGGCTTCAAAAATATTTGTTTCTACTAAAAATGCCAATAAAATTAATTGACTAGGCAGGATAGAACTGACCCGGCAGGGTTAGGGGAAACCAACAATCTTTTTTCTTTGGCCTAATGTATGTTGAGATCTTCAAAACTGCCATTATTGTTTTTATCAGTAGGTCAAATGGGTTTGATGTCACACTAACTTTCAGTATCAGACTCAATTCTTTAATACTGACAATATCATTCAGAGATTTCAAAGGAAAAATTTCAAAATTATTGATAACAGTAAATATAAGGTTTGGTTTGGTTTATGGTGTTAATACCACTTTCAACAATATTTCACTTATATCATGGTGGTCAGTCTTATTGGTGGAGGAAACCGGAATACCCACAAAAAACCATAGCCGTGAGAAGTCACCACTCTCACCAGGCCAGATTTCAGATGCACTACATGGTAAAATACTACTAAATTGTCCCCCTCAAGATAAGCCACCCCTGTTATAAGGCCACTTTTCATTGTAAAATGGGTGGTCTTATATAAGGGGGGGGGGGGAGTACTTCATTTACATATATTTAAAAGAAGATACCACCTATTTAATTGAAATACAGAAACAACAATCAGCAAGAACAGCATGCCCATTCACGTACTGCAGTACGTGTTTCACGTAGAATAAAAATCATGCACGTATAATTGAAAGAACCCTACGTGCGTGCACGTAAAGAACCCGTTGTGAGCACTATAAAAATTACCGTTTGTTTACAGTTCACTTCAAAGTACGTAATAGAGTTGTTCTGATTAGTTTAATAACCATTTTTGTTGTTTAACCAGCAGCAATGGTTTATTTATTCAACAGCTAGCTTTTTGTCGAAATTGAGAGCAAAGAAGGTAGAAAAACTGCATAATTCGTCATTTTAGCGAAAATTTCGAAAATGGAATACCGGAATCGGATTCAGGAACCGGGAACGACTATTTCCGGTTTTGCCGATAATAATAATAAAGAAAATAATTTATCCTGACCGACCGACCCTAGATTTTTTTGACATGAATTGTGACAGTAAACACACATATTTTTTTTGGCCTAATATTTACCAAAAAACAGTATGGTGCACAACCTTGTGTGGAGAAAATGCAGTTCATTTTCTTTGTACCCCCAAAAGAAGAGTTAGAGGGTACATTGCACCCCCAAAAATTTGGATGTACCCCCAAAAATGAAGGTAAAAGGGTACATGTACCCCCAGATGAAAAAACCTGTGGGCATGCTGAAGAAAGGAAACTGATCGTTAACAAACACGAGAGACATACATCCAACACTACAAACACCCAGACACAAATTTTGTGGAGGACAGAGCTAAATGTTCACTTTATGAGAAGAAACGTGTGAATATTTAATTCTCTAAAGATTTCGAAATTATCCAAAATTAGTCATGGTATTTAAATATTAGTTTTGAACAAATCATGTGTCATCGAAAACCTGTTTAAATACAGAAAGTTTGTTAAATTTTGAATGGATCCTCAAATTTTCAAATTATAATTATGAAAAAAAAATGTAGATATCTAATTTAGTGTGCACAACAGGTTTCTGGAATATCCTTCATCAAGTACGTTCAAAGTTAAAAGATTGGAAAGTCAAATTAAAAAAAAAACAATAATTAAAACACAGATTTTATTTTCATTTAAAACTGGGAAAAAATAAGTTGGCAATGAAAAATATTTTTTTTGTAAATTGATTAAAAAAAATAATTTGTTCCAACTTAATAGACCTTTAACTCATTTACTGGTTTTACACAAGAACTCGCACGTCAAGTGTCGTACAAAATGCAGGAGAAATATATTGTTTCAAACACCCATTCTCATTTCCAAAAAGAGTAATCACAGAAAAAGTAACATTAATTTTTGTTCTCTCATTAACTATGACAAGTCAAAGTTGACTATCACTTTAACCTTATACCCTTTAATTTTTGCATATAATTAGTCTAACTTGCTCAATTGGGCACCTCTATTAAGCAATAACCTGGCACAAGTGGACACTATTTCAAGGTCACAGTAATAATAAATAACATTATCAGTGCAAAGTAACCTTATTTAACCATCCACCTTTCTAATCTGGTCACTTTTAGATTGATTGATTGATGTTTAACGTCCAGCGAGCAATTTTTCAGCTATATTCAGGACGAGAACATTTAAAAATTTAAACGCCACAGGACTCGAAACAAGGAAAGGTGATGGGTAGGGACGGATAATTCTGCCAGTGCAACAGGTCTCTTATGAACCACTCGTCATGAGCATAATGCTCAAAATGAGCTGTTACACTGGGTTCTTTAACGTGCGGAGAGGGTGGCAATCTCTCAACACAGGACCTCGGTTTTATTTACGTCTCATCCGCAGGACGGGTTGGTTGTGAATTTATACATCCCGCACAACCGGCGGATGCCCCTTCAAGCCGAAGAAGCTCTTGGTCCCATTTCTATACCCCGGGGTTCCCGCGGGGTTGACCCCTTTTAGAGGACTAGTGCCTCTAGGGCGGAGAAACCTGGTGCCTATTCTATCCCTGGCACACCCTCTATGAGGGGGGTGGTCGCTTTTACACGACTGTATTGCATGCCAATTATATATAGATGTAAGCACGACCAGAAATCTTTCATGAATGTTAGGTTAGTGGTCATGGTGTTTAACACCACTTTCAACAATAATGAATGCTGGATAAAGAGCAGCAATTAATAAAATACCATTCCTATTTAATTTTCAAAAATGTTCACATACAAATTCACACTTTGTCCAAAATTTTTTTTTCATTAACCTTAAGAAGGAAAGAGAAAATACCCCAAATTTTAACCAAATTGTGCTAGTTTTCTGGCTAAAATCCATTAAATTCAACTTTCACTATTTACCTATGACTTAAAAGACTTAATGCTTATCTATTTCTGTATATTGAGATAAAAATGTGTGACATCAATGTTTAACACCTTTCAAAAATGTTTTCTTCACTTCATTTTAAAATAAAATATACTTAGAATAACAGAAATTTTTCATATTGTTCAATTTCAATTTTGCCTGGTCAATCCAAATTGTAATTTTTTTAATCTTTTTTTTAATTCAATCAAGTGCATTCATTAACTAAAACAATGAAAAATAACATTTATGTGATTATGCTTTATAATGAATATTCATTACTATAATTAAATATCTTTAGTTAATTACTTTTCCTCCTTACCTTTGTAAGAAAACAAATTTTCTCATCAATTAAATCACATTTCAATCACACTTCTAAGTCTGTACAATAAAGAACATCTACTTACTTATGCTCAGTTAAACTGACAGGTAAAATATATAGTATACTTTTAGCTTAACACTCAAATCTTCAAGGCGTGCTATAAAATAAAGAACTGTCATCAGTAACATGTTAACTTGTATGAAAATTTTAAGCAGATTCTGCCTGAATTTAAGAGTAATAATATTACTCCTAGCTGAAATGTACAGACAAAATTCAACTAAGCTTAAATTGGTATTTTAATAAAAAAAAATTTTTTTTTTTTTTTTTTTTAATCTTTAAGGCATGCTGTGAAATAAAGACTTGTCATCAGTATTGACAGTAACATGTTAAGTGTCACAGGTACTCGGGGATAGGATCCCCCCTTTTTTCGTGAAAAAAAAAATCCCCGTTTTTTTCTTTCTTTTTGGTATTTTTGTGATTAACTTGTGCTATATCATCAGAGAAATCTCACTATTTCATATCATCAGAGAAATCTCACTATTTCTTCCAGTTTACTATCCAGCCCCTGCTACGATCAATATTAATATACTAGAAGGTAACTAGCTTCTCTGGGCTGACCTACATTTCTCTGAGGAAAAATTCGGGGAATCCTATCTATATAATAACAATCAAACACTTACCAATCGAAAAGCGGGCATAAATCCTTACTTCGATCATTTATCTGTTAGAATCAACTTGCTTTTCAGTCATGAAAGGCGATTTAGTCTTTGAATTTAATCGGAATTCACTCGCGAGACGTTCCATTTGAAGCTCGATCAACGGAAGTCGTAAAATCCGCCAAAAAGACGTTAGTAATTCTCTTACCCTTTGGTTTTACAGATGACATTTCGGAATTTCTCTAATGGACAGGTACCCCGTACACATTTACGGACAAGGAACCAGGTTAGTCTTGTCGCTTAAAAATTACGACTTCCGTTGATCGAGCTTCAAATGGAACGTCTCGCAAGTGAATACCGATTAAATTCAAGGACTAAATCGCCTTTCATGACTGAAAAGCAAGTTGATTCTAACAGATAAATGATCGAAGTAAGGATTGATGCCCGCTTTTTGATTGGTAAGTGTTTGATTGTTATTATATAGATAGGATTCCCCGAATTTTTCCTTGGAGAAATGTAGGTCAGCCCAGAGAAGCTAGTTACCTTCTAGTATATTAATATTGATCGTGGCAGGAGCTGGATAGTAAACTGGAGGAAATAGTGAGATTTCTCTGATGATATGAAATAGTGAGATTTATCTGATGATATGGCACAAGTTAATCACAAAAATACCAAAAAGAAAGAAAAAGACGGGGAATTTTTTTTTCACAAAAAAAGGGGGGATCCTATCCCCGAGTACCTGTGGTTAAGTGTATGAAGAATAGTAGTGTTACTCCTAGATGAAATGAACAGGCAAAGTTCAACTACAGCTGTCAAATAAGTAACATACCGGTATTAAACTTGCATGAAAATTTAAATGGACGACAGATTCTGCCTGAAATGTACAGGCAACCTATTTATTACTAAATAGATGCAGATGTATATATATATCTGGGATATTTGTATAAAACTTGAAATCTTTAAGGCATGCTGTAAAATAGACATAAACAGTAAAATACTATTAACTTGCACAAAATTTTTAGGCAGATTCTGGCTGAAATGTACAGGTAGACTGCGACTAAATACAAATCATATGTTGATGGACATTGAATTTATACAAAACTTGAAATCTTTAAGGCATGCTTTAAAATAAAGACTTAAATAAAATAAAAAATAAAAGTGTCAGAGAATACGGTTATGATGTTTAACAGCACTTTCAACAATATTGCAACTACAAACCCTCACCTGGCCTTCATTACAACAACGTCGACTCAAAACAAAACTTATCATGTTCTACAAGATTGTTCACCATATAGTTGCAGTTCCTACAACAATATTAATACCTACAGACCCAAGAATCAGACAATTTCATCCATTTACATACAGACATCTTCATGCATTCAAAGATCCGTACAAGTACTCATTCTTTCCGAACACAATCATTCACTGGAATTTACTACCTCAAACTATAGTTCTATGCCCAACAGTCAACACGTTTAGAGAACAGCTAACACCAACTGTTCTCAGCCATCTACAATCACAAATTTAAATAAAAATGAAATTGTAAATAGTTTTAACCACAAAATTTGTTTCTATTGGCACCACTTGTAAATATGTTATAAACTGACTGAATTTATTATTATTTCTTATTCCCACGCATGCGCAACAGCTAGTGATCATCCAGTGGATGGATAGCTGTATACCAAAAGAAGAACTATGATGTGGTGGTCAGTTTTATTGGTGGAGGATAAAAAAATGTCAGAAAAGATCAATAAATTTGGTTATTTATGTTGGACTTGAAAGGTTAAGTTTTAGAAAGGAAACTGTTTAGGAAAAGCTATATATGCGAAACATGCATTTTTGATTTCTACAAACAAACAGTTACAATTATAAAATAAAATTACATAAATTGCAATCTGATTTAAACCACATCTCTCACTTGCTTCCCTATACTGATATTTCGTAGTGCGAGACATATTAGAAAAGGGCAGAAAGTGAGAGATGTGATTCTAATCAAATTATTTTGTAGATCTATTATGGAAAATAGTTAAGAAAAGACAAACTTTATTGAGTGATATAGGATTCATATACAGGTTGGTAAATTGAAGTTTCATCAGACAAGATCAGTTTTTCATGTTCTGTTTCAAGTCATCCTGAAGTCTGTTAATTTTTTTCATATCTGGAATTGATTTTGTTTGCTTGTGCAGACCCAGGAGTGACCTCTCACTGAATACTTATTGGTTGGCTATATACATTCTACAGTTTGTTGTGTCTCTAGTAACAAATAATTGTGGAGGAAGCAGGGCTTTCAATATTTTTCAAGTGTACTAGTACTCCACTATTTAGAGGAGGTACCTTTTCCTTAAAATTTGAGCGGCAAGTCAGAGGTTTTCACCGGTTTCCTCCACCAATAAAACTGACCGCCACGATATAACAGAAATATTGTTGAAAGTGGCATTAAACATCATTACCCTCCTTAAGATTTGAACAGTTTTCATAAATATCTTATGCAACCATCTTTGAAATTAGTAGGTACCAATTACTCATTTTAAGTGGGTAAAAGTACCTGGTACCACCCCTTATTGAAAGGCCTGGGGAAGGGGTACTGAATATTAAGGTTCATTAAAACACTTATCAAGGGTGCACTTGATTTGTCAAAGTTGATTTGTTTTTATCTAAATTTCTTAGTATCCTTCTAGATATGTTACTTGAAAGCAAAACTGAATCAAAAACAAAAACAAATTTATGTGATATTTATACAAGATGCTGTTTTCACACAGACATCACTAAAGTTTGTCGGTGACTTGAGACAGATCGGTGCTTTTCTCCGGGTACACCTGTTTCCTCCACCAATAATACTGACCACAAGATATATAACTGAAATATTGTTGAAAGTGGCATTAAACACCATAAACCAAAACCAAAGATATCACCCAATACTGATAATGGGGTGTAAAGATTCTGGTTTTCATGATAAAACATTTTTTTTTATAGAATCTAGATATTTTGTTTTTCAAGTAAAGAATTGTTCCAATAAATATGACAACATGATGTTTGTGGTGTAAGCTAGTAAGTACTCCCAGCATATATTTATATATAGGTTGTAATTATTGAAAATATGTTTGGCAGTTGTACATTTGTACATTCTCAAGATACATTCAACTTTTTTTCTATAATATCAACTGAGATAGGTATTTTTAAAACACATGTATTTTACCTGTTATTCAATACATTACTCACAGATTGGAATACACATTTCTGTATTATTTGACCAGAATTTGAACTTTCATTTTCTGTCCTCAACTGTAACTACTACAAATGTACATGTATCTGATACTGAATTACACGTCACGAGGGGTCCTTGTGGTCGTGATCGTATGGTAGTTGGATTTACTACTACCTGTGCAATCAATGCCTATCTCACCTCTAAGTTGTGAGTTCCAGGGGCGGATCCAGGATTTCAAGTTAGGGGGGTTTCACTTAAAAAAAATTGCGCCGAGCAGAGGGAGGCACGAAATTTTTTGGGTTATTTCGTGTGAAAAATCATGATTTTACGCCAAAAAATCATATTTTTTTCCAATTGCGTAGGGAGGCGCGAACATTTTTGGGGTATTTCGTGTGAAAAATCACGATTTTACGCCAAAAAATCATATTTTTCCCAATTTTAGGGGGGGGCGCGCGCCGGGTGCGCCCCCCCCCCCTGGATCCACCCCTGAGTTCGAACCCCGTGCATGGCGAGGCGTAATGGATACAACATGATTATGTGATAAAGTTTGTCAGTGACTTGCGACAGGTCGGTGATTTTCCCCGGTTTCTTCTACCAATATTAATAAAACTGACCGCCACGATATAGCTGAAATATTGTTGAAAGTGGCGTTAAACAACATAAACCAAAACAAACCTACACGTGACGAGATTCTTCTTCATCTTCGACCAAGCATCTCACAGTCACATTATCATCTCTTCACAATGTTTGCACGTGCATGATAAATTGGTAACTATAAAATATGTCCGGAAGAACCGATAATTTGAGTAAAAATAAATCCAAAGTTATATTTTTTCTATGGAGTTTAGAATACTTTTTCGCGTATTTATATAGCCCATGAGATATTTGTTCCCAGTAAATATGGTCAGTAACTTTATTTCACCATGAAGACTTATTACCATTATCCCGGTATTCCGGTTTTCTCCACCAATAAAACTAATCGCCATGATATGGCTGCAATATTGTTGAAAGTGACGTTAAACACCATATATAGCCCTAACCCAAATCCCTGCGATTATGAAAAAAATCTAAACAGTGATGATCAGCAAAACGAACAATCACCTCTCACCTCAATCATTGAACATCAGAAAAACCACGACATATGACGTTGGAAATCCAAGCTCTGACATAGGACAGGGAGAAGCTTAATGTGGAGTAGTTGGTCTATGAATGACAATAAACTCCAATATGGCTAACAAAGCAACCAAGTCATTTTTATAAATATATTATTCACAACATGAAAGTATTTATTATTATCTTATCACATAGACTGTAAAATATCTACAAACAAAATGACCTGTGGTCAAAATAAATATCATCAAAAACACTATAAAAGTTGACCTTAAGGTGATTTAAGGTAGAGGGAGGGTTTAACTTATTTATGATAGAATATCTTCGTTTTTCATCTAGAAAAAAAGCTTATCATAAAATCATGAAAAAATACGAAATAACTATGGCATGTATGGGGTCAACATGTTCTAACGCTGGAATTAAGTTAAGAAAATCGCCAAATTATGCATTTTTGACGTAAATAAACGTTAGAGAAACCGAAAGACAATCAAAATTAGACATTTCAGCGACACTAGTGGTAATATTCGGCACAGGACACAATACGAAGACATTTTAAAAAACGAAATAGAGGAGAAATACTAAATTCTGCCAAAAATCATTTCTAGATGATAATCTTTTTAAATGTTTTTTTTTTTTTTCAATTAATAGCAATTATGGAAGTTTTTCAATATTTAATGATAAAAAGGTCGTTATGCGTTATGCTCAAGTTAATCAGGAAAAGATGCACATATTTTGGGTTTTCTGAAAGGGAGACAACTCTTTATTAAGGTTTGAGAGATGGCCCAAAACCGGCTGGGAATTGGTGCTTTTCATAATGTTTTTAATATTAACCATGCCATGCTGAAATAAAAACGTAGAAGTAAATGATAAATTGCTCCCAGTAAAATCAGCGCAAATTAACCTGTGTAATCCGAATACATGTCTATACTCCCAGTGCCTGATTTACCCACAGGCACTTGTTTCTGATATTTTTTTTTTACCTAGAAACTATATATAGTATAGTATCTATTCTAGGTAAAAAAAAATTACCAGAAACAAGTGCCTGTGGATTTACCATTGTGCTTAGGTATGCTTAAGCACAGGGCCCCGCTGGCCAGCGGCCCCATCCTCCTGTCAAAAAAATGTTTTACGATGGATTTTCGCAGTGTACATGTCTGACCTATAACGTAATATTCTAACTAATCCTAAATTTGTTGTGCATGTATGCCTGACTGCCTATTTTAGGCCTACCGGATCTACCTCTTCAGGGCCCAAGTAAGGGGCCTCATACCTTATCTAGCACAGGCCTTCTTTTGTCCTAAATCCGGCACTGTCTACTCCGAATAAGAAAACTTGATCCCCACAAGTGTTCGGTTTATACATGTTTCATCACAACTACGATGGTGCATTCGATAATGTTAGAAACTTTAACAACCAGCCATTTATCTCTCTACAGGAAGTAAGATTGTCATTTCAAATTCATGTGGTTTTTAATTAACTTTAAGTTAAACCCACAGAAATACGAACATTGACTATACAAGATATTTTGTTTCACATATGATGCCGTCTCTTTTTAAAGAATGACCTATGAATAGAAAAAAGTGTTTCAAAACGAAAGCTGTGCAGTTTACTTTTAAATGATGTGTCAATCTTAAAAACATTAGCTTCGCTGTCTCACCATGTCATCAAATTTTATGCATCTCCCCACCAGTGTCAATTTCACTAATATAAAGTAATGATTGTTGTTTAACTCAGCAATTTTCAGCCATATCATGACGAGAACAAGTTAATTTTCAATGAGATGATGATGAGGTCCTCTTTGTACTAGACCAACACGCTTAGTTGGATTTTTATAGTGCTAGCTCACTGAAACAACAATCCACGGATAGACATGTCACCCCACTCAGACACATTATCCTGATTCCGAGCCAACCAGTCTTTGTTCTTCCTCTTTAACGTTGCGTGCTTAGCGGAGAAGCAACAAATACCAATTTTATAGTCTTTGGTTTGATCCGATCAGGGCTCGAACTCACGATCTATCGCACTCGAGGTGAACACGATAACCACTACACCACCATGCGGTTTTAATATAAAGTCAAGTTTACTATTGGAGTGGTGTCTGACTTGATAAATGCACCATAAAATAAACCAAAACTGGAAATTTAAGAGTAACAAAATATATAGAAATGAATTATTCGTCCATTCAATTGACCTTTTCCCGTTCATGACTTCAGGTTGTTTAAATTGACAAAACAAATTGTGACAAGTTAATTTATTATATACAAAGACTGGACAAAATAAAAGTGATATCTATACTAAAGTATTATCCTTTCAAACCGATCGCAGATGTTGGTCCATTAAAAAGATACAGGAAAATTAACTTGTCAACTGAAATTCAAGCTTCAACTGACAAGCTAATGATTAAAAGAAAATAAAGTTTTATAATAGTAAAAATATCAATATTACTTTTGCCATTTTTTCTACTTAAAAAAAAATAGTTTTCCAATAATAGAAATCACAAAAGTTTGAAGATACCAGTGTGGTAATCAGTTTGGTTGGTTTGGTTTTATGGTGTTTAACGCCACTTTCAATAATATTTCAGTTATATCGTGGCGGTCAGTTTTATTGGTGGAGGAAACCGGAATACCCGGAGAAAACCACCGACCTGTCTGTCGTAAGTCACTGACAAAGTTTATCATATAATGTTGTATCGAGTACACTTCGCCATGAGCGGGATTCAAACTCACAACTTTAGTAGTGATAGGCACTGATTGCATAGCTAGTTGTAAATCCAACTACCATACGATCATGTCCATGATGTAATCAGAATTCGCAAATCGAAGAAGGACAGATAATACAATGGCCAAAAGAAAAACAACAAATAATATTCTTAAAAAAAACTCCACACAGAAAACAAAAAAATGATTAACACAAACCCCACGGAAAACCGGGATAATATCAGATGCTCCACCCGTGACACTCGTCATGTAACAGTTAAAACCGGGATGAACTCAGATGCTCCACCCGTCACACTCGTCATCTAACAGTTAAAACCGGGATGAACTCAGATGCTCCACCCGTGACACCCGTCATGTAACAGTTAAAACCGGGATGAACTCAGATGCTCCACCCGTTACACCCGTCGTGTAACAGTTAAGCGACACGAACATCATAAAATATGAATCCCGACGAAAATGAAAATCTATATCAATATGTGAATGAAACACATACTGAGGTCTACCAGATGAGTGGTTGGTTATTGTGATTAATTAATTAGATTGTTGACCATTACTGTTTTACTCCTTCTTCCATTCATTATTATATTTATATTATGTAAAGGGGGTTGAAAAAAAATCAGCTATATCGATGAAAAATTACAATTCATAGAAATGATGATGGTGTACGCTTTGTACTAGACTTACAAGTTTAGTTAATTCTTTATAGTGCTAGCACACTGAAACAACAGCCCGCGGGTAGACATGTTGCTCCACTAGTTGGTTCTTTATAGTGCTAGCACACTGAAACAACAGTCCGCGGGTAGACATGTTGCTCCACTTAGACACATTATCCTGATTCTGAGCCAACCAGTCTTTCCTCTTACTCTTTAAAGCTGCGGGCTTCGCGGAGAAGGAGAAAACACCAAGTCTTTGGTTAAACCCGACAGGGAC
Organism: Bathymodiolus brooksi; assembly: GCA_963680875.1. Lineage (NCBI taxonomy): Eukaryota > Metazoa > Mollusca > Bivalvia > Mytilida > Modiolidae > Bathymodiolus > Bathymodiolus brooksi. Next base: position 52,082,520 of record OY804583.1, on the reverse strand, counting down.
TCGAACCCACGATCTACGTATACTGCACTCGAAGTGAGCACGCCAACAACAACACCACCGCGCTGCAGTTTGTTTTAATCTTTGTTAAGATCTGTGAATTTGTATTTTTATTATTATAATACATATCATTATGTTTTACAACAACATATTTTTATTTATCTTTTTGCTTTAAAATATTTTTGTTTCTCTTTGTGAGTGACTTTGCGTATCAAATTTAACAGTCTTTGAATGTTTTCACCTTTTATGGCTGGAACTGAAATAAAATTGAATACATTTTTATTTTATGTAGATTTAATACACATATATCTGTTAAGAATCAGACACTTTGACATTTTATGTCCGTTCTGTATGATATATATTTCATGATGTCACATTGCGTGGACATTTCAAGGGATATTTATGAGCTTTGTTATTTCAGTTTTTTTTTACGTTTTAAATCAATTTAAATATCTTTATACAGTAAGAAACATCTTGAAGAGTACGAATTTAACGATAATCTGCCCAAATAAATTTCTTCAAGGAGATATATTCAGAAATATACAGGCCAATTAAACTACATCGCAGAATTTATGTATCATTATTTAATGGCTTAAACAATATAACCATCCACAAACAAACACTCCTCTGATAAACCTTAAGCTAAAACAAATACAAAGAAAAAAAAACAAGCTATCATGTAAAAAATATAAATTTATATCGTGGTTTGGGGCAGACACAACACTGTGGCGAAGTTTCACACATATATTTCAAATATCAAATATCAAATCATATAAGTTTTATTTAAAGTCGAAATATCTATAGCACATAACATAAGCTCTAGTGAGCTTTTGAATCGACTATTACATAAAAAGCACATACAAGTATAAAAATAACTTTACAAGCACATATTACATGATATCACAAAGCAAAAAAAAAAAAAAAAACATGCATGCACAGACATTAGTATAAAACATAAGCTCATGTATACATAGTCATACATAAAAGCAAACTCATGCATACATAAAACACAGTTACGTATAAAATTAATCAGAACAGAATCTAAAAGCATAAGCTCATGTATACATAGACATACATAAAAGCAAACTCATGCATACATAAATACAGTTACATATAAAATTTATCAGAACTGAATCTAAAAGCATAACACATAAGCTCATGCATACATAGACATACATAAAAGCAAACTCATTCATACAGTTTCATATAAAATTAATCAGAACTGAATCTAAGAGCATAATAGCAGATCAGGATAGGGTAATATTAAAACTATTAAAACTATATAGCACTAAGTACACAAAGCATAACAAGACAAACTGTTTACACGCAAGCACTACAATGGCATGAGCCACCATTCCAGGTATTCAATAATTTTGAAAAATTGACTTAAGTTTTGTTCTAATCTAATATGGTTTGGTAGCTCATTCCATAGTTTGGTTGAAAAATAACGGAATGATTTCAGACCATACCTTGTTTTAACAGATGGTACATCAGCTGTGTTTTCGTATCTAAAGGAATAATTATGTTTTTTAATATTTACTAAATCATGTAAATAAATAGGGCTTTCTTTATGTATAATTTTAAACGTTTCAATTGCTATACTTCTTAATCTTCTAACTTTAAATAAAGGTAATAACAAAATTACCGAACTCCGAACAATCTTACAAAGGGAAAGTCAAAACTCATAATTATATAAACAGACAAAATCAGTCAACAACCGGAAAACTGTGAAAACCGTAATGACCCTGACTTGGTACAGGCATTTCTAAAGAAATGGTGGGTTGAATCAGATTTTAAGGCGCCAAACCTCCCGCTCTCATTACGGTTCAAAGGTTCCGGCTGTCACTGTAACAGTATTTAAATACAGGAACAAAATAGGTAAAATAGTTGTCAAAGCAGTACCATATTCGGTGACGTAAATGTCAAAAATACTTTTACGTCACACATTGACAAAAATATTATTGACATTTGCGACTTCTTTATCCTTATACATTTTCACTATATGAAAATGCATCGCTTATAATTTTTTCTGCAGAGACGGAATATATTTCGACAAGATATTGGTATCGGAATATAAACTTTTTAAGAGATCGAATAAGGCGAATCTTTTTATAGCCCTGGTCCAGTAGCCTGTTTCTCAGATGAAGATGACGTTTCAGGAAATCAGAATAATTGCTACTGGCCCTTGCATAGCGAATCAATTGCGAGATGTAAACACCATATGCAGGAGAAGCTGGTATATTGCTGCACATGTTTGGAAAATTTATGATTTTAAAATTGAAGTCGTCCCGCTTATCATAAATTTTAGTACTGAGTTGACCACTGTCGTCAAATTCGAGGTATAAGTCCAAAAATGATGCGGACGAAGCTGTATCGGTGGTCTCTTTAACTTCCAGCTCTAGAGGATATATCAATGGAAGAAATTCTGCAAATCTAGAATTATTGATAGATAAAACGTCATCAATATACCTGTATGTGAAATTAAAGGCTCTAGCCTCATGAATCTTCTTATCTTTTACAAGCTTTTGAAGAAACTCCGACTCATATGAGTATAAAAATAAATCGGCTAGAAGAGGGGCACAATTCGTACCCATTGGTATGCCGACGACCTGCTGAAACAGTGTCCCTCCAAAGGAGACAAATATGTTATCGATGAGGAACTCCAGCATACTGATCACTTGTTCCTCGGAGTAGCATGTTTTACCTTTATGAATTTTGTTTGAAAAATATGTGGAATTGTAGCCTAACACAACAAATTTTGAGCCATAGTTTCTATGACTAAAAGCTTTATGAATTGTTTCTTTTAAGCGGGTTTTTAATTTGTCATGCGGTAGGGTGGTATATAGAGTTGAAAAATCAAATGTTTTGATGGAGGATACCTGAGAGAAAGATCTTGATTTCAGGTTATCCAAAAGATCTTTAGAGTGATGGCATTTTTGATTTTTCCAGTAATTCTTCATAATTTAAAACATAGTCATTATAAATAAACCTGAATGCCCTTTCTTGAATTTTTTCCATTTCTTAGTATTTTTCTCACTGCAAAAATGCCATGTTACAGGACAATAATTGAAGTTGGATAATATAAATGAATAGTAAATAGTTAGTCGACCTAGCTTATTTAAATATCTACCAATTCTTTTCAAAACATTAAGTTGAGGAGCCGATTTTTTACAAATTTCTGATATATGCTTATCAAAATTTAATTCATAATCTATTGTAACACCAAGAAGTTTAACATGTTCTTCACACTTTATCTTGCTACCATTTAAATCAAAGCAAATCTGTTCTTTAAAAGTTTTCTTGCCTATTGCCAAAGCTTGGAATTTGTCTGGATTAGCTTGCATTAAATTGTTTGCAAACCAATCCAGCATATTTATAACCTCTACACCAGGTAAAATATGATGATAGCATGCGTGGTTTAGGCGACAATCTTAGAACGAACAGATAAGTAATTGACACTTCGCAATTCGAGTTAAATTATTTAATTTCTAGTTAAATACAAATCCTACGTCAAATTTACATAGCAAACTCACAATCCCTAGTTAATAAATTTAAGCTTAATATGGTAGAAAGCATCTTTACACATCTAAACCGGATGTTGTTTTCCCGCATTAATATTCCAGCAGCACCCGCATATGGATTATCTCTCAGTTGATCCGATATTCTAGAGCTTGTGGTCCCTATCATGATCTTTTTGATAGACGGTTGCTGCTGACAAGGAAGGTTCCGAATGGTTAAGCTGAAGTCGTCACTTCGAATGTTTTACGGTCGCTACCATGATTTAGTTAACCGTTACGGAATATCCGTGTCACAAATGACCACGGATATGTTTCCGTTTGACGTAATCACAATCCGGTCATTTCCTCATTCATTACTTATCACCGAGTTTGTAACAAGAGTATCAAGACGGGTACCACATGTAGAGCAGGAACTACACCACGGGGGTCATGTTGCTCGATCTTTAGGTTTCTGTGTAATGTTTTATAGATCGCTGTTTGTACTTTTTTTTTGGCCATTGTATTGTATGTCCTTCGATTAAAGGTTTCTGATTACCCCTTTGGTATCTTCAAACCGTTTTGCCTAATATACATAAGCTAGCAAAGAATGTATATTTGCCATCAAAACTGGATGTTCTTCTCTCAAGCCAACAAGCACAAGCTCACACAGAATGTATCTTTGCCATCAAAGCCGGATGTTCTTCTCCCTAGCTAATAAACAAGCAAGCAAAGCATGTACTTATCACCTGAACTGATGATTTTTTTTAAATCAGATTCTTCTCCATAGCTAATTAAGATGAGCCAGTAAAGAATACACAGTTCCACATCAAAAACCTGACAATATTCCTTATTCATAATCACCAGAAAGCAAATAAAACATCTTCCCATGGTGTCCTTCCACTTAGAGATAACCGTCGTGGTCGTGATCGTATGGTAGTTGGATTTACAGCTGCCTGTGCAATCAGTGTCGTCCACCTCTAAAGTTGTGAGCTGGAATCCCGCTCATGGAGAGGTGTACTCAATACAACTGTATGTGATAAAGTTTGTCAGTTACTTGCGCCAGTTCGTTGGTTTTCTCAAGGTACTCCACTTTCCCATACAAGTTAGGCTCACCGCCACGATATAATTGAAATATTAATGAAAGTGGTGTTAAATACCATAACCCTAACACTATAAAAACCATAAAAAGTAATCTTTATGACAGATGAGACATTTATAAACAACCACAATTAATTACAGACAACATTACGTCTTAATTCTAATTAACCCTGACAAGTGTACTGTACAGATGAAATAATCCACATTTATAACAGATTTGTTTTGCATAATTAAAAGTAAACTATTTTACTTCAGGTACAAACCATCAAATTATTTAATATATATACAGTTGTCAGTTCTTCAAGATCAAGATCAGAATCAACTTTCTATAATCCCACAAACCAAAGAAAATTACAATGGTACAGAAAAGATACCAGGGGCGGATCCCGCCCCCCTAAAATTGAAAAAAAATGATTTTTTGGCGTAAAATCGTGATTTTTCACACGAAATACCCCAAAAACTTTCGCGCCTCCCTCCGCTCGGCGCAATTTTTTTAAGTACGCCCCCCTAACTTAAAATCCTGGATCCGCCCCTAGATACAATAAATTACATTCAATATTTACAACACATGACAAGATAGTTAGAGTTAGTGTTATCTTGTTTAACGCCACGTTCAACAATATTTTAGTTATATCGTGACGGTCAGTTTTATTGGTGGAGGAAACCAGAGTACCGGGAGAAAACCACCGACATGTCGCAAGTCACTGACAAACTTAATCAGATAATGTTGTATCGAGTACACCTTGCTATTAACGGGGTTCGAACTCACAACTTTAGAGGTGATAGGCACTGATTGCACTGATAGTTGTAAATCCAACTATCACACGATCACGACCACGACGGCACCTAGCAAGATGGTTGAAAATAATGAACAAATCTATATTATATTATATGTCTATATATAATCAAAATTATAAAATTAATCATAAATCCAGTCAGTAGGAGACATGTGTAAAACCTCGGATTCTGATCAATTTACAATGATTTTTCAATTAATTTAGATTTATTTTTTTACGTAAATAAATATCCAAATTTCAAAATATTTCCAACACTGACATGGTTTATTATATATTTGTAACATAAATACGCATTTTTCCTTTGATGTTTTTATACAATAATCAACTTAAAAATAGTGAACTTTTACAAACCATGGTCTAACATGAAGATCTTGTTGTTATTCCATGATTTTGACGTAATAGGTCTGATATTCCATGATTTTGACGTCATAGGATCTGTTATTCCATGATTTTGACGTCATAAATCTGTCAATCATGTAATTTCTGTTACAAAATATACATACCATGGATCTTACTCATGAACTTATTTAAAACAACTCATCCTTCGGATTCGTTGATTTGAATAAGTTAATTCGTAAGATCCATGGTATATATAATACATATATATAATTTGAAATTTATATGTACAGAACATTCTTATATACTAGTAATGTAATAGATTAAAACAGTGGTCAATCTCCCTCAGGCATAGGTAACCCCAGTCGGCCCCATATTGGCTATCCTGTTGAGTGTTTATGCTATTTTATTTACTTGCTCCCACTAAAAAAAAATATTTGGCTTTCAAATCTTTTGACTATTGAGAATATCAAGCTAGCTCATAAGAATAAGATTGACTGTAACGTACGACTGACGATAATGAACATGAAATTATTCGACTCTATTAAAATTTTATGAGCATGAAATGAAGAAAAGATGAGATTCTGCAAATTTTCTGGTCGGAGGAAGATAGATTCAGTGTATTTTTAATATTTCACCCAAACTATTTCATTTCGGTATTCTTCCACGAAAATTTGAATTATTTGAGATATATATATTGATGTGAGAACAAGGAACGATAACTCTGGTAGAGATTGGCACAACTTAAAAGTCCTTAGACTTACTCTTTAACCTCTGTCAAAGTCTCAATTTTTCGCGCAAAACGACGGCATTGCCATGAAATATCTTGGGGTTTTTTTCAATGAACACAAGACGATTCACGAATAGTCGCACGTTTTTGGAAATCGCGAATTTTGTTATAAAGTTAAAAGAACTTTGAATATTGTCTATTAAACGCCTTTTCTCTCAAGTTGGTCCTACATTTTTGTATATGGAATATTTCAATCCAGTTAAAATTATATTTTAATTACCCCTTTTTTTCCAGATATGTTGCGAATAAAAATCGGTAACACAATATCACAGGGGATCACGTTCATGTGATCTATTTCTTTAAAATATAATAATACAAAAATACCATCTGTAGATCTATTGTAAAAGTGGCCGCTAATTTTGTGAAGACACTACTTTATGAATGATTGATCCAATTCATAAATCTAAAAATAAATCGTCTTTTTACTCCTTAATGCTGCGTACTTAACCGAGAAGCAAGTGCAATAGATCTTTGAACACATATGAGAAATGTAAAAAACAGGAATACAAACATCGAAATGAACATGCAATGCTATAGGTTTTGTGCACAACACTAAACAGAGAAGCAGCAAATACAAGTTATATACTAGCAGGGGCAGATCCAGGGGGATTTTTCACACGAAATATCAAAAAAAAAATTCGCGCCTACCGTCGCTCGGCGCAATTTTTTTAAGTGCGCCCCCTCCCAACTTGTAATCTTGGATCCGCCCCTGACTATAAATGACCGTCTTTAAATTGACCGGGGCAGTTGTTGTCCTGGTCGTATGGTAGTTTAATTTACAACTTCCTATGCAATCAGTGCTTATCATCACTAGAGTTGTGAGTTCGAATCCCGCTCATGGCGATGTGCACTGAATACAACATTATGTGATAAAGTTTGTCAGTGACTTGCGGCAGGTCGGTGGTTTTTCCGGTCTCCTCTGCAAATAAAATTGATCGCCACGATACATCTGACATATTGTTGAAAGTGGCGTTAAATACAAAAATCCTAACCCTAACCCCTTAATTTGATCCGACCTGATATCGAATCAAGGTGAACAATCTGCCACTCCCGAGGCGGACAGGCTTTAAACCACTACAACACCGAGACGGGTGTGTACTTTGTTGATCAGTTACTTCCAGGACTAAATCAATAATTCATATATTTTAATGCGTTGATTATGAAACCAAATTAGAAGAATATTATGATTCAGTGTTTTGTGGCATGGCCAATCCTGTAAGCGGAAGTCAAATAATTAGTTTTTTGTTTGTTTCAATCAATATCACTGGGTGTTAAAAGGAAATGCACATTTACCTATTGGAAGAAGAGAAGTATATAATGCAGAAGTACTTTATTTTTGTTAAAATGTTCTTTCATAAATACGTTTTTAAATACTAGCCCACGTCAACACTAAAATTAGCAAAAGTTGAAATGTAATCGACATCGTTTTAAGTATTGATAGTTATTCAACAAACTGCGAACATACTATATTTTGTTTTAGATATTCCCTTTTAATTCTTTTGTTTATAATAATTTATGTAGTCAATAACCTAACACTGATTTATATATTAAAGTTTGTTATGTGAAAATCATCCAGGTTTTATTCTGAACAACATAAATTTAGACTGTATATAAACCGACGTTAACGTTCGGAAACACAAATTACGGCTGAATTTCTCATGTAGAACTAAAATGATATCAACATATGCGTTTTTCTTTATCATTTATTTGAAAATTGTTCTCACGACAGAATCCAGAAGTCGATTGTATAAAGTGTCTCTAAAGACAGAATTTGATGATCTTGTTGAACATTATGGAGCTGTTGATAGTTGTTTTGCACCATCTAAGGCAAGATGCACAACAAGTTGTAATGAAGATATTAGATGTGTTTCTTTCTTCTACAATTTGGAAACAAAGGAATGTGTAATGCATTCGAAGGAATTCCATTCTACGTTTACTGCACCAAGTAACTCCGGAAAAGGATGGAGGTATTACGTAGCACAAGATGGTAAGACGTCAGATATCACTCAAAACATCATCGGGGCTGTCGGCACTCGGCATTAACCTCGGACGTGATTCAACAGAGGCCATGCTTCTTTTATTTTTTTTTTATTTCGTATTGCAACAACAGTTTGCATCTTTAGGAAAAGAAAGTTAATCAGTGATGGTCATCAATTCCACCAATGTAACTTGTTCTAACCATTTTCCCCACGCTTAACCCACCCCTCTCCCCATTTTCCCACGCTTAACCCCTCCCGTATCCTTTCCCTCTCCCCATTTGCCCTTCCCTTCCCCTTTTCACACTTTAACCCAACCCTTCCCTCTCTCCATTTCCCTTCTATTCCCTCAGCCCATTTTTCGTCCCTTGTCCCACCCTTAACCCCTCCCTTCCCCACTCTTAACACTACCCATTAACCCTTCCCTTCCACTCTTTCGCCACCCTTAACCCTTTCCTTCCACCCTTTTCCCACCTTTAACCCTCCCCATTTTCCCCACGCCTAACCCTTCCCCGTTTTCCCGACCGTTAACCCTCCCCTTTTTTCCCGACCGTTCGCCCTCCCCCTTTCCCCCGACCGTTAACCCTCCCCCCTTTCTCAACCTTTAACCCTCCTCCCTTTTCCCCACCGTTAATCGTGGCAAACCATTTTAGCAAAGAAACTATTATGTATATGGCCATTACAACAAAAATTAGTTTAATAAGTTTAGGTTGTCATTAAATAATTTGTTCATATTTCAACTTTTGACAAAGATGTCTTGAAAAACTGCTAAACTAGAATTTTCGAAATACTGTTTCTAAGTAAGGGCAGTAATTATTTTATTAATAGGCATACCTATACATGTACTGTCTTTGCTTTGCTGTAGGGCATGCATACAGTTAGGTAATTTATACTCACTTGGATTAACATAAATTAAATGGTAATTTTCTTGCAGTATAAAAAGTTAAATATATTGTAAATATTTCCGAAATAAGGTGGAAATTATGGATGCTTATGTGTTCAGTTTGTGATTTCGTGGATTGCTATATTTTTCTCGAATGGAGTCTAGTGCGAGAATGATACACGCACGTTTATCGTTAATTTGATACTTATTTAGCGGAAATTCTCGAAATAAATGGGAAGAGGTACACATTGTTGGTTAAAGACAAATGATACAGAGAGGTAAACTTTAGTGCAAATTAATAATGACAATGTCCAGAAGCACAATCAGCTGATGATATTAATGAGGTCAGATTTCTGTCATTCTGTAGAGAATCAAAATAAGATCCTTAGGCCTAGAACTTTTTCACTTTTATACCAACACTTACGTGAATCTTTTTTAGAGACCAAGATGTTTTATTCGCAGTATCCATTATTTTGTCATATACTTTATATAGTTATTCTCTACACCAAGTATTTGTCTGACATCACTAATAGTTATTCTCTACACCAAGTATTGGTCTGACATCAATTATAGTTATTCTCTACACCAAGTATTGGTCTGACACCAGTTATAGTTATTCTCTACACCAAGTAATGGTCTGACATCAGTTATAGTTATTCTCTACACCAAGTATAGGTCTGACACCAGTTATAGTTATTCTCTACACCAAGTATTGGTCTAGCACCAATTATAGTTATTCTTTACACCAAGTATTGGTCTAGCACCAATTATAGTTATTCTCTACACCAAGTATTGGTTTGACACCAGCTATAGTTATTCTCTACACCAAGTATTGGTCTAGCACCAATTATAGTTATTCTCTACTCCAAGTATTGGTCTAGCACCAATTATAGTTATTCTCTACACCAAGTATTGGTCTGACAACAATTATAATTATTCTCTACACCAAGTATTGGTCTAACACCAGTCACCATTTATAGTTATTCTCTACACCGAGTAAAGATGGTCGAGTTGTCACTTGGAAGATGTGACGACAAATTACATCGACCTATCATCACATTACGATAGTGTGAAATGTTATAAATTATTATTATTATTATTTACAATATTTATATAGCGCATTATCTAATTAAAATTACTCTGAGCGCTTAACATGGTAAAAAAAATCGTACAATAAAACTGAACATAGAATACATGTATAATAATAAAATAATTAACTAAAAGAGAGTTAGCAAAAAATTAACACACATCACAAAGGGGGAGAAGGATAAATAAAAATATAGAAGTTCTTAAAAAAAACCAGGCAAAACTGTCAGTGTAAGAAGTTTACATAAAATCATAATAAGCAATTCTAAAAAGATAAGTTTTAACATTTTTCTTAAAAAATTCCATGACTGTTCATTTCGGGTTTCACTTTTATTCCAAAGTGTGGAAGCTGTCTGGTAAAATCGTCTATCATCATGGTTGTTGAATCATCATGGCGTTCTCTTACCGTAGCGACCTTTATGGTTGATAAAAACTGACAAGTTCCTTAAGATATATGGGAGCTTGGCCATGAAGAGCTTTGCAAGTTTATATTGGAGACGATACTGCACCGGAAGCCAGTGAAGAGACATGAGAACTGATGTAATTGTGATCATGTTTCTTGCTACGGGTTATCAATCTAGCTGCTGTATTTTGAACACGCTGTAACTTGGAGATTCTGTTGGTATTTACTCCATACAACAAAGCGTTGCCATGGTCCAAACGTGACGCTACATGCGAGCAAACTAATGTTTTGCACGCATCTTCGGTGGTGTACGATCGAATACGTCCGATGTTGCGAATTTGAAAGTAGCACGACGTTGTAATTTCACTTGATTGTTTTTGCATGCATAATGTCCTGTCGAAAAATATGCCGAGGTTTTTAACAAATGAAGCATTGGTTACTATAGTTATGTCGAAAGAGAGACAACATTCTGAAAATTCCTTCACACGTTGTTTCGGTGCAAATACAATAAGTTCTGTTTTGTCTTGGTTTAATTCGAGCATAGTTGAGCTCATCCACAAACTAACGTCTGATAAACAAGTCTCCAGGCGTCTGGATATATTTTCCAGTTATCAAGTGGTTTGATTACAAGGTACATTTGAGTGTTATCGGCATTACTCTGATGACTAAAATTATGGCGTCGGCAAATTTCACTGATTGGCTTTGCAAAAATATAGTACGATCTGGGCCCTAAGGCAGAACTTTGCGACACACCACATTGAAGATGCATTGCATGTGACACTACTGAACCAACAGCGACACGTTGAGTTCGGTCATTCAAATAGGACTTCATCCACATCAGAGCTGTGGAGGGCCGTCTTAACAGCATTATAGACCCCAGGCAAAACAGTGCACTGGGACCCTACTTACACAACCACTCACAGGAATAAAAATGTAAATGGTCGATAAAATTAAACAGATATTTATTGTATTGGTACTTCCAATAAACTCAGTGTTTAAACATTAAATAACATGCCACACACAACATACCTAGATTAGCATGGCCATCTATGCTCATGGGGCCCCCGGGCAACTGCCCATCGTGCACATGCGCTAAGGCGGCACTGGTTCTACGCAAAATATAAAGGGCCGTCGTGGTCCTGATCATATGGTATTTGGTTTTACAAATACCTGTGCAATTAGTGCCCATCACCATTAACGTTGCGAGCTCGAATCACGCTCATGGCGAGGTGAACTCGATTAACCATTGGTTGATAAAGTTTGACACTGAATTGCGGCAGGTTGGTGTTTTTCTCTGGTCTCCTCCACCAATAAAACTGTTCGCCACGATATATCTGAAATATTGTTGAAAGTGGTGTTAAACACCATGTAATCCTAACAATAACACTCTACGCCATATATTGTAAGAGTAAAAAGGTTGTATATCACATAGGTTTTCGCTTTATCCAATGTTAATAATTTAGTTACAGGAAGATGCCCACAGAACTGGATATACTACAGACAGTTAAAGTTTTGTTACGACATTGATTCGGTTTCGTCCATCGATTTTACAGAAATCAAAGAGGAATGTAAAGGAAAAGGCGGGAAACTTGCTGCCATCGAATCGAGTGAGAAACAAGATTATTTCACACACTTTTTAGGTAAAATATTGAATAAATTTAGGAAATAATGGCAAATAAATAAAACAATCGAAAGAAAATACGAACGAACAAACAGATAAAAATATTAAATATGTTATTGATGAATTATTCAAAATAAGTAACTTCAACGCAAAAAGATTAAATTTTTTTTTAAAACGATTTAAAAAAAAAAAATAATAACAAAGAAAAAACAACAAAAACAAACAAAACAAAACCAAACAAACAGACAAACAACCAAAACAAAATACAAAAATGGCTTTATTTATCTGTACTTTTAGCCATTGCATGGTCCATTGTATTGTTTGTTGTTCGATTTACGGCTTCTTATTACCCCTTTGGTATATTGAAATTGTACCTATAATCTTAACAGCCGATGAGTGCTGTCTTTAACAGACACAAGAATCTTGGCATTCTCGAAACACGAGACACTTCACTTCACAACCAGTAGACACTCTTTTCGGAAAAGGGTTGTATTCCTGCCACACTGCATAGGAACGTGGTCACAGTGGCGTATATAGGGTATGGCAGGTAGGGCACGTGCCCTGGGCGCCACTGAGATGTTTTTATTAACCTTTTATCGCCTAATGTTCCCATTTGGGAACGTCCTAAACACAAATTTTAAAATAGAGTTCTTGAAGTAATTTTGCAAAAACCATGTAATACACATAGTCATGAATATCTGAAGAAACCATTATTATTATTACATTATAAATACAAAGCGCAATTTCAGTGCTTGCCACAAGCGCTATTTTCCGTAGATACGCCCCTGCACGGTGGTCATATTTCTATACATCGGTATTCTAAATTACATGTATACCATATTTACAATTCATGATATATTTTTCCACAGACATGCATAAGGTATTCGGTCATTGTAATTTTTTACTATATATTATTCCAAAGTCAATTCTTGTTTGATTTTGATGAAATTTTTACCAACACAAGCGAGAGCGTATGCAATTTTCTGTGGTTATTCAAAAAAAGGTTTTCGAAGCATACATTTAAAATATTCACGATTTAAACACAAACTTAAATCACTTGTCTTCAAAAGTAGGTCTACTATCATTGCATTGTGTTTTTGACATTCAAAATTTAGTTTTGTGTTAAACTCGTGAACTTTTAAAATTCTTTGATAACAAAATTATGTACAGTGTAAAATTACATTTAATCCCAGTGGCGTAGCTTGGGTCTTTTTTCTAGTGAGGCAATTCGCCGAGCGCAGCGAGGGAAAAAAATGCTAGGGGGGGTCCGGAAATTAAAAAAAAAATGGGCGATTGAAACGCATTTTCCCGAGTTTAAATGGATAAGTTATGATTTCAATAACAACCGAAATAACACGCAGAAAACTATTTCGATATGCGTCAAATTACTGTGTTTGTGAATTTATTTCAGAACCTTGGAAGTGCATGGCTACATGAAGCTTCTTCCCGAGTTTCAGATAGAATATATAACTGCAATCGAAAAAAAAAACGAGAAGATAAAAATGATACGCTTGTATCTCAGAGCGGATTTAAGCCCGGCGTAACGGGCGTGCTTCAACGCCCCCCCCCCCCCCCCCCCCCCCCCCCCCCCCCCCCCCCACACACACCCCGTTTGATAATAGTTTTCTCAATCTTAAGGCAAATATTTGAAGAAAATATAGCGCGCCTTCCTGTTTGAAAAATTCTAGGGCCGTCCCTGGTAACAGCTTCCTAATTTGTTGACTGATTAATTATAATGGGTTTTTTTTATTCATGGCAGAGTCATGATTTTGACTGTCGTCTGACTCGAATGTCATTATGAGGTAACCCACTGTAGACTAGTTTAATATTACCTGGTGCTGTCCTAGTGTCCGTGGACTCTGTAGTCTTTCTTTTTTTAATTAGGAACTTTTCCATTTCCACTTTCAAACTTTGGCACACGGCAACAAACTATACTAGATTATGTAACATGACGGAGCCAAAAGTTTCCGTAAACGATTTCAATTAATGATGTAGAATATATTTTTAATAAAAACTTTGACAAAGGTTTTTAATTCTCTTATTTTAATCAACTTTTATAATATTAATTACATTAAATTTTTTTCTGCAAAAAAAATCTAGTGAGGCAGTTGCCTCATTGCCTCAATGGAAGCTACGCCACTGAATCCTGCCTTTGTTGGTAAAAATATCATCAAAATCGAACAAGAATTAAAAACATTACACTTGACCAAATATTTTTTGCACGTCTCTGTACTTACTAAATAATACCAATATTTTCAGCTGGAAGACCTAGAAATAGGATTTGCATAGCAGGGGAGAGAAATCCTCTTAGTCCTTATAACTGGTTCTTTAATGATGGTACCTCGTTGACATTTTTTAACTGGTACCCAGACCAGCCAGATTCTACTTACCAAAATTGTATATTAGTCAAAACTACAAGTCTGATGGGAGATGCCTGGTTTGACTGTGCGTGTGTTTTTACAAGTACACGTAGTTGTATGTATGTATGTGATATTTAAGCGTGTCAAGTCACATGATTTCAAATATGGTGCAGAGAAAATAGACAAAATGAAGAAAGCATGTACATGTCGTATAGTCATACTAGGAAAGCATTGTACATGTCGTATAGTCATACTAGGAAAGCATGTACATGTCGTATAGTCATACTAGGAAAGCATGTACATGTCGTATAGTCATACTAGGAAAGCATGTACATGTCGTATAGTCATACTAGGAAAGCATGTACATGTCGTATAGTCATACTAGGAAAGCACCCTTTTCTAAATTCTAAACGAAGAATAAAGACCAGAATGCGTTGTATGCAGTTTCTTTTATAAATAAATGCTATAAAATATGTTTTGGTTGATTGTATCAGACGAACATTATTTAAGTCAACTCTTTACAAGATGTCTTTACAAATGTCACAAGGGGTTACATTTTACATTGTGTTTGTTTGTTTGATGGTGTTTAACACCACTTTCAACAATATTTCAGTTATATCATGGTGGTCAGTTTTATTGGTGGAGGAAATCGGAGTACCCGGAGAAAACCACCGACCTGTTGCAAGTCACTGACAAACCTTATCACATGATTTTGTACATCTCTCCTTGATCGAGATTCGAACTCACAACATCAGTGGTGATAGGCACTGATTGCATATGGAGTTGTAAATTCAACTACCATACGATCACTGCCACGACGGCCCCTACATTGTGTGTGTGTGCCTGCATTTTTTTAAATTAACGAAATAGCTTTGCATAGTACAATATAGACTTTTATTAAAAGTAAGAAGCAAAAATATATTTAGATGAAAAATATATCAACAATCCACACATGTAATGAAAATTTTCTAATTCATCTAAAAATAAAACATAAAATTAAATTATTATCATTGTTTTATTTCTACTCTGAGTTTCTAATATTATTTTGTCTTTGTTAATTTAACCTTTTTTCAGTAAATATTTACCATATACATGTAATTCCATGTTATTTGTGAGATATTGTTATTATTTGGCATCTTGTCTATTGTCTTTTGGCTAAGAGAGCTCGCCTCGGGTGTGGTAGATCGTGGGTTGGAGCCCCGGTGTAGGGTCAAACCAAATTAAAAAAAATGGTATTTGCTGCTTCTCCGTCAATCACGCAGCAATTAAGGAGTAAGAACAAAGGCTTGATTGGCACAAAATCGGGATAATATGTCCGATTTTCAGAGAAGTTAAGTACAAAAAAATGTATTGAAGTTTTGAGTCGCTCGCTTGAAACACTCAGGACAAACTGTCTCGTCTATCAAATACTAATTTATCAACCATTTAAATCGTTTGAAATATTTCTTCAAGTGTCATGTGCAACCTCTTACATAATCTTCAACTTGTTGAAGGCGGTCAGTCTTTGGTAGAAGAAGAAGAATGTGCGGACGGACAGACGAGGCTCCTGAATATTGTTTATACTCTGCCTCGATATCAGGGGTATACTATTAAGAAAAGAAAGTTTAAACAGTGGTGGTCTACAATTCCACCAATATCAACAAAACGAACAAACTACTTCTCACCTCAAGTCATGGAACATAAAATATACCACTGCATATGAAGATGGAAATTCATGTCCTGTCTTGAGACAGGCACACACACGTGGCGTGGTTAATCTGGTTAATGGGATCCATACCTCCCCATCTTAATACCGTAATTGTTTCTGTTACAACAATACAGATATAAACAAACATAAAAAAACCTGTACAGAGTCGCTTCCACTCAAACAGACCACAGATTATCACAGAAATTAACAATATAAACATGGACATGAAGATTTTTATTTCCTTTTTCTTTTTCTCTTTTTGGTAACAGCAACCATTTTAGATAGATCGTGGATTGATCAAATGATTTAATGGGGATCAGCCAGGTTTATTTAATTTGACTTGATGATTAAAAAGAAGTTATTTATAGACTTAAACTAAAGTAGGCTTAAACAACTAGTTTAACCCCACCACTTTTTGATTGAAGTGCCTGTAGCAAGCCAGGAAAGTGAGCGGCCATGTATTTGTGTTAGGGGTGTCGATTTTGCATCTTTCAACGGTTTTTATATTTGATTTTGGAATTGTTCGGACGGCGTGGTATTTTTTCTCCAAATATGGTACCTGTTTATATAAGGCACAGGCTACGAATACGTTTTCTTAATTCTATTGATTTTATTTCATTAAATGACAATTTATGAATTTTTTATATAATTTTCTGTTTGTAGTTTATTTTTATTCCAATAAAATCTGATGCATTGAAAAAACTAGTCTTACAATACACGATTAAGCCCATAGATTTCACTGGTATGAGTACTTCTCAGAGTACAACTCACACTTCCAACACTAATTATTTTCAAAATGGACGTGTTGGAGCAAAGTATAAATCTTTTACAGATTAAGAGTGTGCCCTAAAAAAATTCCAGCAGGATAACTACGTCCAACTTTATAAGCGTATCTCAAGGAAGCTTGGTACGGGGTCCAAATATAAAAACATGGAAGTTGCAGAAAGTGCAGCGGGTCTTTTAATTTATAAGGGGTTGGATTATTCCTGTATTCATGGAGGGAAAAATGTTAGTTCCATTTCCAGCGGTCAACCCCAAACACAACATAAAATCACATATAATATACCTTAAATAAGCAAATGATCATCACTTTGATTGCAGTTCTTCATATTAAATTCGCGGCGATGTCTTCAATCATATTCTGTATAGCAGCAAATACATGTTTCTAGAATTTTTAAGTCATTACAATACTATCGTAAGTCATATGATAAAACACACAAGTTTGCGCTTTTTGTATGGTACCATCTAAGATGTATTGGACTACGTTTTGCGCCGACAAAAACCTACTGGTGTTGCCGAAATTGCTTAAAATAACTATAAACATTATTAATTTAATACATTGTATTTACCTATTGTCTTACTTGAAATTTTAAATTGTATATGATAATTCTTGAATTAAAAATATCTATGTATATTTTTTTTCTTTAAACTTTATAGTATCACAGTAATAAATGTCTAAAAACAATATATTTAAGAAAACAAAAATTCGTCGTATTCGTAGCCTCTAGATGCTAGCAATACGTGATTAATTTTAACCCGAATAATCCAGTCGTTATATTACTCTCCCGCTAGTCGCTGCATTAACGCCTGGATGCATTCATTGAAAAAATCGTCAAACCGGAAATAGTAAATCGCTATGACTTATGGGTATTACGACATAAAATAGGAGGAGCTAAAGTGTTTGTAAATAATGTTCAATGGAGCGATCAGATGATGTAATGCTGTATGCAATACACATATCCGGATAAATACAACCAAACATGAAATAAAACTTAAATGAATAATTACTATTTTTTAAATATTAAAACATAATGATTTTTATTTCAAAGTGGGAAAGTAAATAAAAGCTTGAATTGAATTCACTCTTATATAATAATTTTTTTAATTCATTTAAAATAAAGATTTAAAAAAATGTATTTTATGATACTGATGGCTGATTAAAATTGTTTGTCATAGCTGTCAGTTGTAATATACAGGATTAGACCAATATACAGGAAGAGCTCCTACTGTGAAGCCATCTATTTTGAGATCCCATTCAATGAAAATAACTGCAACCTGACCATATTGTTACATAATAAGAATAAGAATTAGATAAGAAATTAAAATTGATAGAAGGCAAGGATTTATATAATTAACACATTATGTCACATTTAATTTATTTAGGCTAACTTGGGTCAGTTATCAATTAAAGACAAAAATGGTTTTAAAAAAAAATCAGTCTAATAAGTATTTACCTAAATAACGATATTGTGATGGGTATTTCTTAATAAATTGTATTAAAAATCATTTTAATTTATGAAATAATCAACTTTCTGTTTACATATTTATTTTCAATAAAATTTCTTTATTATTTCATCCCATTTTCCTTAATTTAACTAGTGCATATCCCACGGCTGGTAATCGGCACAAGCAGAACAGTTGGTTCTGCAAAGAAATTCGTGAGGATAACTTCCGGTTTTGGTGGAGGAGAGTTCACGAAGACGCTTCGCAAGGTATGTACATATCAAAAATTGAAATTTTCTTTTTTACTGCTCGAATATTGCAAAATCAGAGAATGCTATGCTGTGGCGAATGCTATCACGATTAGAAACATGTATAGTTTATTCTTGTATATGAAGTGTAACTCTCGCAAAATCAATCGTCCCACGAAAAACATGACGAAAATTGTGACACTCTTACATTTCTAAGTTGTTCTTGACAAAGATGCAAGTTAAATTTTCATTATTTTTTCATCATGGGAGTCTAAATGTAATCGGGGATAAATTCCGATTCGTCAGGCGTAAATTGAAGTCTAGATAAATGTACAAGCTGTCAATTTTCTCGTTTTCCTGCTTGAGGAGATCGGTTCTGATAGAGCACCTTACGAATGCATGAGGAGATTTGTTAGTTTTGTTAATTGTTTTCTGCAAAATTGTTAAATTGACACTTTTAAACACAAAACTGATAAATACTCTAATCAAAATAAACTATTTTCTGTCCACTTTCAGGAGATGCCAGGATTCAAGGGAAAGAGGAAAAGGGGACTGACATTGACTCTTTACAAAAACCCATTTCGATATAGATTGCCTGTATCACCGCCAAGGAAACGAACAAAAACAAGTAGCAGTACACCAAATTTAAAATCCCCATCAATCAGGACACCAAGTTTATTTAAAAAAAATCTCTTTCAATTTCAAAATATTTATATCCTTTCAAACGGGTTTACACATCTCTTCGGCGCAACCTTTTTACTAAAGACGACGGAAACTTCACCGCAGATCTACACAAGTTATAATATTACATGATTTCAGCACATACATAGGTCTAACGTAAATAAACATTCACTTAGTGCTAGTAGTCATGAATAAATTAAACACAAGATGTCAATTAAACTGTGGACATATCCTTAAAATCGGTAAAGCGCTTTACATCTTGTAACCACTACTAACAGAGATCTTTTTTTATTTACAAGTGTGTACACATAACACACTACATAATAGAAAATAAGGGTAATAACAAAATTACCGAACTCCGAACAATCTAACAAAGGGAAAGTCAAAGCTCATAAGTATATAAACAGACAAAATCAGTCAACAACCGGAAAACTGTGAAAACCGTAATGACCCTGACTTGGTACAGGCATTTCTAAAGAAATGGTGGGTTGAATCAGATTTTAAAGCGCCAAACCTCCCCCTTTCATTACGGCTCAAAGTTTCCGGCTGTCACTATAACAGTATTTACAACAATACTTGAACAAAACAGGTAAAACAGTTGTCAAATCAGCGCCAAATGTCAAAAACACTTTTACGTCACACATTGATAAAAAAAAATATTTTTGACATTTTTGTTGAAACCTTATCTTTATGCATTTTCACTATATGAAAATCCATCGTTTATAATCTTTTCTGCAAAGACGGAATATATTTCGACAAGATCTTGGTATCGGAATATAAACTTTTTAAGAGATCGAATAAGGCGAATCTTTTTATAGCCCTGGTCCAGTAGCCTGTTTCTCAGATGAAGATGACGTTTCAGGAAATCAGAATAATTGCTACTGGCACTTGCATAACGAATCAATTGCGAGATGTAAACACCATATGCAGGAGAAGCTGTTATTTTGCTGCACATATTTGGAAAATTTATGATCTTAAAATTGAAGTCGTCCCGTTTATCATAAATTTTAGTACTGATTTGACCACTATCGTCAAAGGAGTAGGTATGATAAGGGCAGAAATTGGCCTAAAAAATAGACAAATTTTAAATGAAACGTATAGCTTTCGTTGTTTCTTGATTTTATAAGACCTTTACCCCAACTACTATTTTGGTAACAATTTTCCATATTTGCACGTGCGATGACGTCACACTAGTCAATGAAAAGTCTATCGTTTCGTGAAAATATATGAAATCTAACAAGAAATGTGTATTTAATGTCAATTTTCAGTATAACCACAAGCAAGTACCAACGGCATATTTTAGTATGATGTTTAATATACATAAACACATATCTCATTTAATTTTTGTGTTGGTACCTGAGTGTGGAGAGTATGAAATCTGCAATAAAAAAATAATTTTAAGGTCGATTTCTCGTCAGCGGCCATTTTTTATTGACCGTTTTCATTCGTAATAAACAGAAATAGAAATCGACCTTTTAATCTCATCCAAAATAAAGTTGGTTATCGTAGTTGTTTTGCTACGGGAGTAAAACTTGAACAGTTTTCATGAAACAGTTTTGACGTTAAATAAATTTTGGAGGTGATTTACTGCCGACCTGATTGTGCATTGAGTCCGACGTGTTTTTTTTCTAACCCTCAGTGGAATTTCATGTGTTACTATACTAAAGTATACTTTAATATTATCCCCACATTTCACAAGAAAGTACAGAAAACAAAACAAGCAACCAAAAAGAAAATTAGTACGTCAGATTATCTTAGAAATTAATTCATTGGACATGCAAACAAATCGGAACTTCTATTTTTAGTAGTCCCTTTACATTTTATTATTATTTTATTTTCTTTAACAAATATATTTTATTTGGCTCTTTCGCAAAGTGAATTCCCGATGAATAATTGTATTAACGTAAATTTGATTTATATATTATAGTATTATTACGTGATGTTTTTCATATTGGCCTAGTTATAGGTCCGAGGCCTGCTGTATTGGCCTGAGGCGCAGCCGAATGCCAATACAGCAGACCGAGGACCTTTAACTAGGCCAATATGAAAAACATCATGTAATGATACCTTTATTAATTAACCAGTCCAATATCTCTCGGGATTTTTCCTTGCAATTGTCGAAATGTCTAGCGGATTCCGATCTAGTTGTTATTGGACTGACTGGAATTGGGCCAATACGGAATATATCCGTATTGGACTAGTTTTTGCCGTATTGGCAAAATGAAAGTTTTTATATTGTATTGACATATAAAGGCTAATAAATCAAAGTTAATTAATAAAACTTAATATTAACGTTGCGGTGGCGTAATTGTTTAGCACACATGACTGCCGATAACAACATCGTGAGATCAATATTTTATTCTTACTTATTTCAATAAAGTATGGAAAAACAAACATTATATTTGATAATTCATAATTCATCTAATACAGTACATATAACGATATAACGTGCATGTTTTAACATAGTACACGGATGTCAGGTTTGATTTACATATTCGGTGTTTTGTTTACAATGGTCCTTTTGTTATCCTTACTAAGAATGTCATTGATATAGTCTATCGTTTATGAGTCAGTGCTAAATGTGTAGTATTACTTGGAATTTTAGTGGTATGATTTTACTTTAATGGGCCATCACCGATAATAAAGTATTACTATCGGACATTCTATTTATATAATCTATCACGTTTTACTTTTCTCAACAAAAAAAGTTTGAAGATACCGTAAGTATAAATTACCGTCTTCCAATCAAAGAATACCACCGTAGATGTACTCTTAGACATATCAGAATCGAAATAAATCATGGAAGCCAGAATGTGTTTGGAGTTTTTACATGGATTGGCGGATATTACTAAATTGTATCCCTCGCTTCTGGCTCGGGATAAAATACTATTCTCTGATGTGCTCGTTGCAAGTAGAATTTTGATTGGCTAAAAGGGTACTTTTAAAACTTCAGGGAAGCCGTGCGGTGACAGAAAATCAATAATCGCTCTCACCTATGTGCTGTCCATTTATATTGTGCACAGCAGACGACACACATTTCACAAGATGACAGAAAATCAATAATCGCTCTCTGTGATCTTTGTCCAAAGATACACGTATTTATGTTTTTCCTATAATAAGGACATACTTATTAATGTTGGAACATTCAGATAAAAATGTTATCAGTCTCTAGATGTTATATATCCCGTTTTAAAGGGATATATAACATCTCGAGACTAATAACGTATAATATCCGCCAATCCATGTTAAAACTCCCAACACATTCTGGCTTCCATGATTTATTTCTTAATTATTCAACATGGATTACATCCTCTCTTGCCGCTGTAGCGCTGCTTTACCATGTTATGCAGTTGACTTGGTTCCTTTGACATTCTAATTACTGAGAATAATTTCCTCTCATGATTTAAAAAATAAAAAGATCAACATTCGGTTATAAAAAGATTTAAAAAAAGTAATTTACAGAGCTCAGCATTGACGAGTTTCTGTGGTTGCTAGGGATAATATTTGGTTACTAGGGACATTGTAAGGTTTAAGGAATTCTTATAATATATACTGGTTAGTAAATGATAAGATGTCTCTAGATCTGCTAAGGTGCTGTTGTAGAATTTTTTTTCTTGATTAAATAAAAGGTCCATGAAGATTTACAGGAAAATACTGTGCATAGGGAAACCTGTTGCTATGGACGGGGCATAACTATGAATACAAATATCAAAATGTATTTTTGAAATATGAAATGAAATTTGTAGTGTGAATAGCTTGACAAAAATATACCGCTTAATCAAATATCAAGTCAAAAGATCGTAGTTGTCAAAATTCAACCATTAATTGCAATAATATAGGCTAATTTAATGTTTACAAAACCGTTGCTAGGGTGACAAAACTACACAAAAATACTATATGCTACCAGAGAGAATTGGAATATTATTTTTAGAGTGTACATACACAGAACATAACATTTTGTCGAAAAGACTATGCAAGATATGTAAAATAAAACCACCATATTTGAATTTCCAATGATTATTTGGACCCTCCTCCATTTACGTTGCTAAGCAACAAAGGACAAAGTGAAATCATAAAAAAAAAGGGGACTGACATTGACTCTTTACAACAACCCATTTCGATATAGATTGCCTGTATCACCGCCAAGGAAACGAACAAAAACAAGTAGCAGTACACCAAATTTAAAATCCCCATCAATCAGGACACCAAGTTTATTTAAAAAAATCTCTTTCAATTTCAAAATATTTATATCCTTTCAAACGGGTTTACACATCTCTTAGGCGCAACCTTTTTACTAAAGACGACGGAAACTTCACTGCAGATCTACACAAGTCATAATATTACATGATTTCAGCACATACATAGGTCTAACGTAAATAAACATTCACTTAGTGCTAGTAGTCATGAATAAATTAAACACAAGATGTCAATTAAACTGTGGACATATCCTTAAAATCGATAAAGCGCTTTACATCTTGTAACCACTACTAACAGAGATCTTTTTTTTATTTACAAGTGTGTACACATAACACACTACATAATAGAAAATAAGGGTAATAACAAAATTACCGAACTCCGGACAATCTAACAAAGGGAAAGTCAAAACTCATAAGTATATAAACAGACAAAATCAGTCAACAACCGGAAAACTGTGAAAACCGTAATGACCCTGACTTGGTACAGGCATTTCTAAAGAAATGGTGGGTTGAATCAGATTTTAAAGCGCCAAACCTCCCCCTTTCATTACGGCTCAAAGTTTCCGGCTGTCACTATAACAGTATTTACAACAATACTTGAACAAAACAGGTAAAACAGTTGTCAAATCAGCGCCAAATGTCAAAAACACTTTTACGTCACACATTGATAAAAAAAATATTTTTGACATTTTTGTTGAAACCTTATCTTTATACATTTTCACTATATGAAAATCCATCGTTTATAATCTTTTCTGCAAAGACGGAATATATTTCGACAAGATCTTGGTATCGGAATATAAACTTTTTAAGAGATCGAATAAGGCGAATCTTTTTATAGCCCTGGTCCAGTAGCCTGTTTCTCAGATGAAGATGACGTTTCAGGAAATCAGAATAATTGCTACTGGCACTTGCATAACGAATCAATTGCGAGATGTAAACACCATATGCAGGAGAAGCTGTTATTTTGCTGCACATATTTGGAAAATTTATGATCTTAAAATTGAAGTCGTCCCGTTTATCATAAATTTTAGTACTGATTTGACCACTATCGTCAAAGGAGTAGGTATGATAAGGGCAGAAATTGGCCTAAAAAATAGACAAATTTTAAATGAAACGTATAGCTTTCGTTGTTTCTTGATTTTATAAGACCTTTACCCCAACTACTATTTTGGTAACAATTTTCCATATTTGCACGTGCGATGACGTCACACTAGTCAATGAAAAGTCTATCGTTTCGTGAAAATATATGAAATCTAACAAGAAATGTGTATTTAATGTCAATTTTCAGTATAACCACAAGCAAGTACCAACGGCATATTTTAGTATGATGTTTAATATACATAAACACATATCTCATTTAATTTTTGTGTTGGTACCTGAGTGTGGAGAGTATGAAATCTGCAATAAAAAAATAATTTTAAGGTCGATTTCTCGTCAGCGGCCATTTTTTATTGACCGTTTTCATTCGTAATAAACAGAAATAGAAATCGACCTTTTAATCTCATCCAAAATAAAGTTGGTTATCGTAGTTGTTTTGCTACGGGAGTAAAACTTGAACAGTTTTCATGAAACAGTTTTGACGTTAAATAAATTTTGGAGGTGATTTACTGCCGACCTGATTGTGCATTGAGTCCGACGTGTTTTTTTTCTAACCCTCAGTGGAATTTCATGTGTTACTATACTAAAGTATACTTTAATATTATCCCCACATTTCACAAGAAAGTACAGAAAACAAAACAAGCAACCAAAAAGAAAATTAGTACGTCAGATTATCTTAGAAATTAATTCATTGGACATGCAAACAAATCGGAACTTCTATTTTTAGTAGTCCCTTTACATTTTATTATTATTTTATTTTCTTTAACAAATATATTTTATTTGGCTCTTTCGCAAAGTGAATTCCCGATGAATAATTGTATTAACGTAAATTTGATTTATATATTATAGTATTATTACGTGATGTTTTTCATATTGGCCTAGTTATAGGTCCGAGGCCTGCTGTATTGGCCTGAGGCGCAGCCGAATGCCAATACAGCAGACCGAGGACCTTTAACTAGGCCAATATGAAAAACATCATGTAATGATACCTTTATTAATTAACCAGTCCAATATCTCTCGGGATTTTTCCTTGTAATTGTCGAAATGTCTAGCGGATTCCGATCTAGTTGTTATTGGACTGACTGGAATTGGGCCAATACGGAATATATCCGTATTGGACTAGTTTTTGCCGTATTGGCAAAATGAAAGTTTTTATATTGTATTGACATATAAAGGCTAATAAATCAAAGTTAATTAATAAAACTTAATATTAACGTTGCGGTGGCGTAATTGTTTAGCACACATGACTGCCGATAACAACATCGTGAGATCAATATTTTATTCTTACTTATTTCAATAAAGTATGGAAAAACAAACATTATATTTGATAATTCATAATTCATCTAATACAGTACATATAACGATATAACGTGCATGTTTTAACATAGTACACGGATGTCAGGTTTGATTTACATATTCGGTGTTTTGTTTACAATGGTCCTTTTGTTATCCTTACTAAGAATGTCATTGATATAGTCTATCGTTTATGAGTCAGTGCTAAATGTGTAGTATTACTTGGAATTTTAGTGGTATGATTATACTTTAATGGGCCATCACCGATAATAAAGTATTACTATCGGACATTCTATTTATATAATCTATCACGTTTTACTTTTCTCAACAAAAAAAGTTTGAAGATACCGTGAGTATAAATTACCGTCTTCCAATCAAAGAATACCACCGTAGATGTACTCTTAGACATATCAGAATCGAAATAAATCATGGAAGCCAGAATGTGTTTGGAGTTTTTACATGGATTGGCGGATATTACTAAATTGTATCCCTCGCTTCTGGCTCGGGATAAAATACTATTCTCTGATGTGCTCGTTGCAAGTAGAATTTTGATTGGCTAAAAGGGTACTTTTAAAACTTCAGGGAAGCCGTGCGGTGACAGAAAATCAATAATCGCTCTCACCTATGTGCTGTCCATTTATATTGTGCACAGCAGACGACACACATTTCACAAGATGACAGAAAATCAATAATCGCTCTCTGTGATCTTTGTCCAAAGATACACGTATTTATGTTTTTCCTATAATAAGGACATACTTATTAATGTTGGAACATTCAGATAAAAATGTTATCAGTCTCTAGATGTTATATATCCCGTTTTAAAGGGATATATAACATCTCGAGACTAATAACGTATAATATCCGCCAATCCATGTTAAAACTCCCAACACATTCTGGCTTCCATGATTTATTTCTTAATTATTCAACATGGATTACATCCTCTCTTGCCGCTGTAGCGCTGCTTTACCATGTTATGCAGTTGACTTGGTTCCTTTGACATTCTAAATACTGAGAATAATTTCCTCTCATGATTTAAAAAATAAAAAGATCAACATTCGGTTATAAAAAGATTTAGAAAAAGCAATTTACAGAGCTCAGCATTGACGAGTTTCTGCGGTTGCTAGGGATAATATTTGGTTACTAGGGACATTGTAAGGTTTAGGGAATTCTTATAATATATACTGGTTAGTAAATGATAAGATGTCTCTAGATCTGCTAAGGTGCTGTTGTAGAATTTTTTTTCTTGATTAAATAAAAGGTCCATGAAGATTTACAGGAAAATACTGTGCATAGGGAAACCTGTTGCTATGGACGGGGCATAACTATGAATACAAATATCAAAATGTATTTTTGAAATATGAAATGAAATTTGTAGTGTGAATAGCTTGACAAAAATGTACCGCTTAATCAAATATCAAGTCAAAAGATCGTAGTTGTCAAAATTCAACCATTAATTGCAATAATATAGGCTAATTTAATGTTTACAAAACCGTTGCTAGGGTGACAAAACTACACAAAAATACTATATGCTACCAGAGAGAATTGGAATATTATTTTTAGAGTGTACATACACAGAACATAACATTTTGTCGAAAAGACTATGCAAGATATGTAAAATAAAACCACCATATTTGAATTTCCAATGATTATTTGGACCCTCCTCCATTTACGTTGCTAAGCAACAAAGGACAAAGTGAAATCATAAAAAAAAGGGGACTGACATTGACTCTTTACAAAAACCCATTTCGATATAGATTGCCTGTATCACCGCCAAGGAAACGAACAAAAACAAGTAGCAGTACACCAAATTTAAAATCCCCATCAATCAGGACACCAAGTTTATTTAAAAAAATCTCTTTCAATTTCAAAATATTTATATCCTTTCAAACGGGTTTACACATCTCTTAGGCGCAACCTTTTTACTAAAGACGACGGAAACTTCACCGCAGATCTACACAAGTCATAATATTACATGATTTCAGCACATACATAGGTCTAACGTAAATAAACATTCACTTAGTGCTAGTAGTCATGAATAAATTAAACACAAGATGTCAATTAAACTGTGGACATATCCTTAAAATCGGTAAAGCGCTTTACATCTTGTAACCACTACTAACAGAGATCTTTTTTTTATTTACAAGTGTGTACACATTACACACTACATAATAGAAAATAAGGGTAATAACAAAATTACCGAACTCCGGACAATCTAACAAAGGGAAAGTCAAAACTCATAAGTATATAAACAGACAAAATCAGTCAACAACCGGAAAACTGTGAAAACCGTAATGACCCTGACTTGGTACAGGCATTTCTAAAGAAATGGTGGGTTGAATCAGATTTTAAAGCGCCAAACCTCCCCCTTTCATTACGGCTCAAAGTTTCCGGCTGTCACTATAACAGTATTTACAACAATACTTGAACAAAACAGGTAAAACAGTTGTCAAATCAGCGCCAAATGTCAAAAACACTTTTACGTCACACATTGATAAAAAAAATATTTTTGACATTTTTGTTGAAACCTTATCTTTATACATTTTCACTATATGAAAATCCATCGTTTATAATCTTTTCTGCAAAGACGGAATATATTTCGACAAGATCTTGGTATCGGAATATAAACTTTTTAAGAGATCGAATAAGGCGAATCTTTTTATAGCCCTGGTCCAGTAGCCTGTTTCTCAGATGAAGATGACGTTTCAGGAAATCAGAATAATTGCTACTGGCACTTGCATAACGAATCAATTGCGAGATGTAAACACCATATGCAGGAGAAGCTGTTATTTTGCTGCACATATTTGGAAAATTTATGATCTTAAAATTGAAGTCGTCCCGTTTATCATAAATTTTAGTACTGATTTGACCACTGTCGTCAAAGGAGTAGGTATGATAAGGGCAGAAATTGGCCTAAAAAATAGACAAATTTTAAATGAAACGTATAGCTTTCGTTGTTTCTTGATTTTATAAGACCTTTACCCCAACTACTATTTTGGTAACAATTTTCCATATTTGCACGTGCGATGACGTCACACTAGTCAATGAAAAGTCTATCGTTTCGTGAAAATATATGAAATCTAACAAGAAATGTGTATTTAATGTCAATTTTCAGTATAACCACAAGCAAGTACCAACGGCATATTTTAGTATGATGTTTAATATACATAAACACATATCTCATTTAATTTTTGTGTTGGTACCTGAGTGTGGAGAGTATGAAATCTGCAATAAAAAAATAATTTTAAGGTCGATTTCTCGTCAGCGGCCATTTTTTATTGACCGTTTTCATTCGTAATAAACAGAAATAGAAATCGACCTTTTAATCTCATCCAAAATAAAGTTGGTTATCGTAGTTGTTTTGCTACGGGAGTAAAACTTGAACAGTTTTCATGAAACAGTTTTGACGTTAAATAAATTTTGGAGGTGATTTACTGCCGACCTGATTGTGCATTGAGTCCGACGTGTTTTTTTTCTAACCCTCAGTGGAATTTCATGTGTTACTATACTAAAGTATACTTTAATATTATCCCCACATTTCACAAGAAAGTACAGAAAACAAAACAAGCAACCAAAAAGAAAATTAGTACGTCAGATTATCTTAGAAATTAATTCATTGGACATGCAAACAAATCGGAACTTCTATTTTTAGTAGTCCCTTTACATTTTATTATTATTTTATTTTCTTTAACAAATATATTTTATTTGGCTCTTTCGCAAAGTGAATTCCCGATGAATAATTGTATTAACGTAAATTTGATTTATATATTATAGTATTATTACGTGATGTTTTTCATATTGGCCTAGTTATAGGTCCGAGGCCTGCTGTATTGGCCTGAGGCGCAGCCGAATGCCAATACAGCAGACCGAGGACCTTTAACTAGGCCAATATGAAAAACATCATGTAATGATACCTTTATTAATTAACCAGTCCAATATCTCTCGGGATTTTTCCTTGCAATTGTCGAAATGTCTAGCGGATTCCGATCTAGTTGTTATTGGACTGACTGGAATTGGGCCAATACGGAATATATCCGTATTGGACTAGTTTTTGCCGTATTGGCAAAATGAAAGTTTTTATATTGTATTGACATATAAAGGCTAATAAATCAAAGTTAATTAATAAAACTTAATATTAACGTTGCGGTGGCGTAATTGTTTAGCACACATGACTGCCGATAACAACATCGTGAGATCAATATTTTATTCTTACTTATTTCAATAAAGTATGGAAAAACAAACATTATATTTGATAATTCATAATTCATCTAATACAGTACATATAACGATATAACGTGCATGTTTTAACATAGTACACGGATGTCAGGTTTGATTTACATATTCGGTGTTTTGTTTACAATGGTCCTTTTGTTATCCTTACTAAGAATGTCATTGATATAGTCTATCGTTTATGAGTCAGTGCTAAATGTGTAGTATTACTTGGAATTTTAGTGGTATGATTTTACTTTAATGGGCCATCACCGATAATAAAGTATTACTATCGGACATTCTATTTATATAATCTATCACGTTTTACTTTTCTCAACAAAAAAAGTTTGAAGATACCGTAAGTATAAATTACCGTCTTCCAATCAAAGAATACCACCGTAGATGTACTCTTAGACATATCAGAATCGAAATAAATCATGGAAGCCAGAATGTGTTTGGAGTTTTTACATGGATTGGCGGATATTACTAAATTGTATCCCTCGCTTCTGGCTCGGGATAAAATACTATTCTCTGATGTGCTCGTTGCAAGTAGAATTTTGATTGGCTAAAAGGGTACTTTTAAAACTTCAGGGAAGCCGTGCGGTGACAGAAAATCAATAATCGCTCTCACCTATGTGCTGTCCATTTATATTGTGCACAGCAGACGACACACATTTCACAAGATGACAGAAAATCAATAATCGCTCTCTGTGATCTTTGTCCAAAGATACACGTATTTATGTTTTTCCTATAATAAGGACATACTTATTAATGTTGGAACATTCAGATAAAATTGTTATCAGTCTCTAGATGTTATATATCCCGTTTTAAAGGGATATATAACATCTCGAGACTAATAACGTATAATATCCGCCAATCCATGTTAAAACTCCCAACACATTCTGGCTTCCATGATTTATTTCTTAATTATTCAACATGGATTACATCCTCTCTTGCCGCTGTAGCGCTGCTTTACCATGTTATGCAGTTGACTTGGTTCCTTTGACATTCTAATTACTGAGAATAATTTCCTCTCATGATTTAAAAAATAAAAAGATCAACATTCGGTTATAAAAAGATTTAAAAAAAGCAATTTACAGAGCTCAGCATTGACGAGTTTCTGCGGTTGCTAGGGATAATATTTAGTTACTAGGGACATTGTAAGGTTTAAGGAATTCTTATAATATATACTGGTTAGTAAATGATAAGATGTCTCTAGATCTGCTAAGGTGCTGTTGTAGAATTTTTTTTCTTGATTAAATAAAAGGTCCATGAAGATTTACAGGAAAATACTGTGCATAGGGAAACCTGTTGCTATGGACGGGGCATAACTATGAATACAAATATCAAAATGTATTTTTGAAATATGAAATGAAATTTGTAGTGTGAATAGCTTGACAAAAATGTACCGCTTAATCAAATATCAAGTCAAAAGATCGTAGTTGTCAAAATTCAACCATTAATTGCAATAATATAGGCTAATTTAATGTTTACAAAACCGTTGCTAGGGTGACAAAACTACACAAAAATACTATATGCTACCAGAGAGAATTGGAATATTATTTTTAGAGTGTACATACACAGAACATAACAATTTGTCGAAAAGACTATGCAAGATATGTAAAATAAAACCACCATATTTGAATTTCCAATGATTATTTGGACCCTCCTCCATTTACGTTGCTAAGCAACAAAGGACAAAGTGAAATCATAAAAAAAAGGGGACTGACATTGACTCTTTACAAAAACCCATTTCGATATAGATTGCCTGTATCACCGCCAAGGAAACGAACAAAAACAAGTAGCAGTACACCAAATTTAAAATCCCCATCAATCAGGACACCAAGTTTATTTAAAAAAATCTCTTTCAATTTCAAAATATTTATATCCTTTCAAACGGGTTTACACATCTCTTAGGCGCAACCTTTTTACTAAAGACGACGGAAACTTCACCGCAGATCTACACAAGTCATAATATTACATGATTTCAGCACATACATAGGTCTAACGTAAATAAACATTCACTTAGTGCTAGTAGTCATGAATAAATTAAACACAAGATGTCAATTAAACTGTGGACATATCCTTAAAATCGGTAAAGCGCTTTACATCTTGTAACCACTACTAACAGAGATCTTTTTTTTATTTACAAGTGTGTACACATTACACACTACATAATAGAAAATAAGGGTAATAACAAAATTACCGAACTCCGGACAATCTAACAAAGGGAAAGTCAAAACTCATAAGTATATAAACAGACAAAATCAGTCAACAACCGGAAAACTGTGAAAACCGTAATGACCCTGACTTGGTACAGGCATTTAGTCAATGAAAAGTCTATCGTTTCGTGAAAATATATGAAATCTAACAAGAAATGTGTATTTAATGTCAATTTTCAGTATAACCACAAGCAAGTACCAACGGCATATTTTAGTATGATGTTTAATATACATAAACACATATCTCATTTAATTTTTGTGTTGGTACCTGAGTGTGGAGAGTATGAAATCTGCAATAAAAAAATAATTTTAAGGTCGATTTCTCGTCAGCGGCCATTTTTTATTGACCGTTTTCATTCGTAATAAACAGAAATAGAAATCGACCTTTTAATCTCATCCAAAATAAAGTTGGTTATCGTAGTTGTTTTGCTACGGGAGTAAAACTTGAACAGTTTTCATGAAACAGTTTTGACGTTAAATACATTTTGGAGGTGATTTACTGCCGACCTGATTGTGCATTGAGTCCGACGTGTTTTTTTTCTAACCCTCAGTGGAATTTCATGTGTTACTATACTAAAGTATACTTTAATATTATCCCCACATTTCACAAGAAAGTATAGAAAACAAAACAAACAACCAAAAAGAAAATTAGTACGTCAGATTATCTTAGAAATTAATTCATTGGACATGCAAACACATCGGAACTTCTATTTTTAGTAGTCCCTTTACATTTTATTATTATTTTATTTTCTTTAACAAATATATTTTATTTGGCTCTTTCGCAAAGTGAATTCCCGATGAATAATTGTATTAACGTATATTTGATTTATATATTATAGTATTATTACGTGATGTTTTTCATATTGGCCTAGTTATAGGTCCGAGGCCTGCTGTATTGGCCTGAGGCGCAGCCGAATGCCAATACAGCAGACCGAGGACCTTTAACTAGGCCAATATGAAAAACATCATGTAATGATACCTTTATTAATTAACCAGTCCAATATCTCTCGGGATTTTTCCTTGCAATTGTCGAAATGTCTAGCGGATTCCGATCTAGTTGTTATTGGACTGACTGGAATTGGGCCAATACGGAAAATATCCGTATTGGACTAGTTTTTGCCGTATTGGCAAAATGAAAGTTTTTATATTGTATTGACATATAAAGGCTAATAAATCAAAGTTAATTAATAAAACTTAATATTAACGTTGCGGTGGCGTAATTGTTTAGCACACATGACTGCCGATAACAACATCGTGAGATCAATATTTTATTCTTACTTATTTCAATAAAGTATGGAAAAACAAACATTATATTTGATAATTCATAATTCATCTAATACAGTACATATAACGATATAACGTGCATGTTTTAACATAGTACACGGATGTCAGGTTTGATTTACATATTCGGTGTTTTGTTTACAATGGTCCTTTTGTTATCCTTACTAAGAATGTCATTGATATAGTCTATCGTTTATGAGTCAGTGCTAAATGTGTAGTATTACTTGGAATTTTAGTGGTATGATTTTACTTTAATGGGCCATCACCGATAATAAAGTATTACTATCGGACATTCTATTTATATAATCTATCACGTTTTACTTTTCTCAACAAAAAAAGTTTGAAGATACCGTGAGTATAAAT
Organism: Bathymodiolus brooksi; assembly: GCA_963680875.1. Classification (NCBI taxonomy): domain Eukaryota; kingdom Metazoa; phylum Mollusca; class Bivalvia; order Mytilida; family Modiolidae; genus Bathymodiolus; species Bathymodiolus brooksi. The sequence goes on along the minus strand of OY804583.1, from coordinate 52,048,178 downwards.
TACCGTCTTCCAATCAAAGAATACCACCGTAGATGTACTCTTAGACATATCAGAATCGAAATAAATCATGGAAGCCAGAATGTGTTTGGAGTTTTTACATGGATTGGCGGATATTACTAAATTGTATCCCTCGCTTCTGGCTCGGGATAAAATACTATTCTCTGATGTGCTCGTTGCAAGTAGAATTTTGATTGGCTAAAAGGGTACTTTTAAAACTTCAGGGAAGCCGTGCGGTGACAGAAAATCAATAATCGCTCTCACCTATGTGCTGTCCATTTATATTGTGCACAGCAGACGACACACATTTCACAAGATGACAGAAAATCAATAATCGCTCTCTGTGATCTTTGTCCAAAGATACACGTATTTATGTTTTTCCTATAATAAGGACATACTTATTAATGTTGGAACATTCAGATAAAAATGTTATCAGTCTCTAGATGTTATATATCCCGTTTTAAAGGGATATATAACATCTCGAGACTAATAACGTATAATATCCGCCAATCCATGTTAAAACTCCCAACACATTCTGGCTTCCATGATTTATTTCTTAATTATTCAACATGGATTACATCCTCTCTTGCCGCTGTAGCGCTGCTTTACCATGTTATGCAGTTGACTTGGTTCCTTTGACATTCTAAATACTGAGAATAATTTCCTCTCATGATTTAAAAAATAAAAAGATCAACATTCGGTTATAAAAAGATTTAGAAAAAGCAATTTACAGAGCTCAGCATTGACGAGTTTCTGCGGTTGCTAGGGATAATATTTGGTTACTAGGGACATTGTAAGGTTTAGGGAATTCTTATAATATATACTGGTTAGTAAATGATAAGATGTCTCTAGATCTGCTAAGGTGCTGTTGTAGAATTTTTTTTCTTGATTAAATAAAAGGTCCATGAAGATTTACAGGAAAATACTGTGCATAGGGAAACCTGTTGCTATGGACGGGGCATAACTATGAATACAAATATCAAAATGTATTTTTGAAATATGAAATGAAATTTGTAGTGTGAATAGCTTGACAAAAATGTACCGCTTAATCAAATATCAAGTCAAAAGATCGTAGTTGTCAAAATTCAACCATTAATTGCAATAATATAGGCTAATTTAATGTTTACAAAACCGTTGCTAGGGTGACAAAACTACACAAAAATACTATATGCTACCAGAGAGAATTGGAATATTATTTTTAGAGTGTACATACACAGAACATAACATTTTGTCGAAAAGACTATGCAAGATATGTAAAATAAAACCACCATATTTGAATTTCCAATGATTATTTGGACCCTCCTCCATTTACGTTGCTAAGCAACAAAGGACAAAGTGAAATCATAAAAAAAAAAAAATTCTTACCTTTCAATGATTGTGTTTAATATTATATCTATATAAACAGTTTCTGAGATTGGGCCAAAATATACCCTTATCATACCCACTCCTTTACCACAAATTAATATTATTCTCAACTGTATGATATTTAATTTAGAGTGTATCATTTGTATTAGAAATTATAAAGATATGATTCACATTAAGTTTAAATATTCTTGGTTATAAAATTATCTTTGTGCATTTTCAATTTTTTCCAATGTAAGGGAAGTTAATCTTGTGTATCCAATACACAATGGAAGTTGTCACAAACAACAAATGATCAATAATGACAAGTTAAATCATGGGAAACCGCAGTTACAATTATGAATTGATTCCTTAAATGAAATGTTTCTTTCTAGGTGGACAGCCCATGAACAATGAAATATTAATTTTATACTTTTAAAAACCCGACGGGGAAGAAGGGCATCAGTTCGTGAATTTATTACCAGACAGACATGCAAAATTTGTGATTATACAGTGGATTACACGTGTCCTACCAAAACTAGCAAATCTCCTCATGCATTCGCAAGGTGCTCTATCAGAACCGATCTCCTCAAGCAGGAAAACGAGAAAATTGACAGTTTGTAGATTTATCTAGACTTCAATTTACTTCTGACGAATCGGAATTTATCCCCGATTACATTTAGACTCCCATGATGAAAAAATATTGAAAATTTAACTTGCATCTTTGTCAAGAACAACTTAGAAATGTAAGAGTGTCACAATTTTCGTCATGTTTTTCGTGGGACGATTGATTTTGCGAGAGTTACACTTCATATACAAGAATAAACTATACATGTTTCTAATCGTGAAAGCATTCGCCACAGCATAGCATTCTCTGATTTTGAAATATTCGTTGGTAAAAAAGAAAATTTCAATTTTTGACATGTATATACCTTGCGAAGCGTCTTCGTGAACTCTCCTCCACCAAAACCGGAAGTTATCCTCACAAATTTCTTTGCAGAACCAACTGTTCTGCTTGTGCCGATTACCAGCGTGTATCCATATTTATACAATCTTATGTTAACGGCAAGTTACGTGTGTCGACCCTATTATCCACAATTAATTGTCCCACATACACTACAAAAATACATGTTAGATGTGTATTGTGACATTTTAGCAAATTTAGATTAAAACACGGTGTTTTATTTTTTAAATCTTTAAAGATTTGTGAATCTATGGCAATTTAAATCATAATTATGAGAATAAAGGTGTATTTGTTTTCTAAATATGCAAAGGCACGTACTCATTCTCCGTGTTTGTTTTGTCAATATTTACAAACGGAAGTAAAGGGAATCACTAATGCGCATACGCGCTAATATCTGACATTTGATTGGTCGACTGTACCAGCCAGCATCCTGACGGATTTTTATCACTAAGAGCGTTCAAGCCCTCGTCCAGCGAAAGTGCCGATAGAGGGCGCAGTATTATTCAAGTTAGATTAATTGAAGTAAAATAGGTGTCCATGTCCGGAAACCGGTTGATCATTTAGTCACAACTTCCGCCCGTCGTACTTGTAGAATCCAGGCTACGAATACGTTTCCGTCGTATTCGTAGCCTGTGCCTTTATATAATTACTCAAACACATGGAGCCGTCATAGTCATAATTGTATGGTGGTTGTGCAATCAGTGCCTATCATCACTAAAGTTGTGAGTTCGAATCCTCCCATGGCGATGTGTACTCGATACAACATTATGTGATAAAGTTTGTCAGTGACTTGCGGCAGGTCGTTGGTTTTCACCGGTTACTCTGGTTTCCTCCACCAATAAAACTAGCCGCCACGATTTAGCTGAAATATTGTTGAAAGTGGCGTTTAATACCATAACCATGATTCTGTGGATACTATGGTTTTCACTTATGTACATAATCTACAAATTGTTCACATCTAGAACCTTGTGGGGGCAGCACAAAACAGATCATTGACAAAAAAGTCTTCTAGATCCTCTGGATGAAGGAACATGAGTTACCCGTTTACCGATCTCGGTTTCAGTGTTGTAGTAATTAGCTCCGAGTCCGAGGGTCTGTATTTCTCCATCACGTTTAAATTTGTCCTACATGTATGTGGAATCCACACTTTATTGCACATCAGGAACATTTCCATAATGACCATGTGTGTTGATCACTTACAAGTGTTCTTATTGTATAGGGAGTAGTATGTATAAACATACAACACATGTATTTACCTGTAATGGTATTTAAGGAGTGCTCAGGTAACAAAAAAATATGCTTGGGCCAAATGTAATTCGCACCCATGGAGGAGAGTTTTTTTTTAGTTTTGTTGGCTGTGATTTTTGAGATAATCTTAATATGTAATCAATTAGATGTTTGAATGAATCAAAGTGATGAATCCATCTATGAATTTTTTCTACAAAGTTTCTGTTCAATTCGTCCAGTGGTTTTGAGGAGAAATGTTAACAGATGATGGACATCAAGTAAAATTTGGTCCGACAAAAATGTCCTGAAAAACTCCTACAGTAGTCCCCCTTATAAGACCACTTCCACCAAAGGTCATCTTTCTTGCCAGGCCAGATTTCAGATGCACTGAAATAGTAAAATATTATTATATTGTCTCTCTGAAGAGAGGTCACCCCTCTTATCAGGCTATTTTTTCCATGCAGATTGGGTGGCCTTATAATTGAGGGACAAATGTTGTGGCAAGTTTACCTACTATTAAAAGTGAGACTAAAACTCAGAATGCCACTTCAAGAGCCTCATTTCAGAATTTATGCTTGAAAGTTGTGTATTTTTTGTTGCTTTTTTTAATATCTTCAAAATATAACATATCTAATGAAAAATGGTGGGAAATGTAAAAGAATATTGATTAATATTAAGTTTGCCAACGTTTTATGTGGATTATTTCATCTGGGTTAGGGTTGTGGTGTTTAACACCACTTTCATCAATATTTCAGTTATATCCTGGCAGTCAGTTTTATTGGTGGAGGAAACCAGAGTACCCAGAGAAAACCACCGACCTGTCGTAAGTCACTGACAAACTTTATCACATTATGTTGTATCAAGTACACCTTGCCATGAGCGGTTTAGTTTTGTTTATAGTGTTTAACGCCACTTTCAACAATAGTTCAGATATATTGTGGCAGTCAGTTTTATTGGTGGAGGAAACTAGAGTACCAAGAGAAAAGCACCGACATGTCGCAAGTCAATGACAAATTTTATGACATAAAGTTATATCGAGTGCACCTCGCCATGAGCCGGATTCAAACTCACAACTTTAGTGGTCATAGTCACTGATGACATAGATACATGCAGATGTAAATCCTACTAACATATATGATCACGACCATGACAGGCTCTTTTTCATCTGGATATGTGGTATATTGGCTTATCCCTTATACAAACCACCTGATATTATTCCTTTAAGACGAAAGAAATGTTGGGGGGGGGGGGGAGGGGGAGGGGGAGGTTGAAGAATATCCGATTATCCAGAATATTCTATTACAAGATATTCGATTAAGTGGAGTTGAGGAGTAGACTGTAACATGAAACAAAGAAACTATTTATTGTTGCTTTATTTTTTTTTTACATCTTCAAAATATAACATATCTGATGAAAAAATGATGGACGGCATAATTAAAACTTCACATGTCAACAAAATTGGTACAATTTTAACAAAGTCAATAATTTACAAGAATTGTATTTTATTGCAATTAAAAGAATACTTTTAATGCAATATTATTTCAATGATATTGTCATTTTTATATTTCATATCCTTTAATTAAAAATATGTCTTTCGAGCATGGTAGAAATTAAAAATTAATGTGATAACTTCCTCTTCATTGTAATTTATGTCGACCAATAAAAATCGAAATACTGTTATTAATTACAGTATTTCCCGGACTAAAAGTCAATTTTTGTATCAACTTTCAAACACATGTTGTACTGTTACAGTGGAACCTTAATAGGGTTGAGTTATGGTGTTTAATGCCACTTTCAACAATATTTCAGCTATATGGTGACGGCCAGTTTTATTGATGGAGAAAACTGGACTACCCGTAGTCCCAATGTAGGTAATATATGCTAATTTAACCTGTATATTCTGAATAAAAATGTTGGTCCTAAGGAGGTTCAGTTTCGAAAGGCTTCACTGTACCAGCACAAAGTGAATATACAAATTAAAACATTTAATCCCAGTAGATTTGTAGTCCAAAGAAATACGGTACTGACAATTTAAATATTCGCTCAATACCAATACTGTAACGTAATAATACGGTAATCAAAATTTAAGAATTCTTTTTTTTTTTTTTTTTTAAATGTGAACTTTTTGTAAACTAGTAAATCAGGGTACGTGATAGTTAAATTTAAAAAATGGCGGCAAAAATTTGCATGTGAATACACTGAATCATAGAACATAGAACACAGAATTCGACTATATATCCTTGAATCTATGAAAATTGTTATTTTATTTCTGATTCCCACATAATTTTGAAAACTAAATGCTACAATGTATTGCACAAGTTTGGGTCAATTATGATTATCTAAAAAAAAAAATCTACCTAATATACAAAAAAAATGAATTTCTTAAGTTTTCATACAACCTAGATTTCTATTATTTTTATAATCTAATTTTGATATCATGTTCTAAACTAATTTTCTTTATTTCTACAATAATCGAAATTAGCCGATATATGTCTCTAAAAAAACTATCGTTAGTCTATAATCCAATGAAATATCCCCCTCCAAAAAAAAACCCCCAATATTTTTGTTTTGTTTTTTTTAAATTTTCGTTTCAAATAATTTGTTTCAGTAAAGCAAAATTATAAATGAGACAAATAAACATTAGCCTAGAGATACACAATGGAACCAGTTGATGTACTATGTCTGTATTTATCATTTCTTCAAATTTTGTTGCATTAAAACACAATTTTAAATGGGAAAATGAACAATAGGCCAAGAGATACACAATGGAACCAGTTCATGAACATTGTTTGTGTAGGCCAAGAGATACCCAATGGAACCAGTTCATGAACATTGCTTGTAATTTTCTCATATGGTTTTTAATAAGTATAAACAACAAGTTGTTAATATGTGAGAACTCTCAACATGAGCAAAATGGTAGGAAATATAAATGCATACTTTCGCAGATGAAGCATGATACGATCGCAGCATGTCTACAAGGGAAAGTTGAACAAGTGTATACTGCATTAAAATTGGATGAAAAATAAAAAAGTAAAAAATATGAAATTCCCCTTTTGGGGCTCTTTTATGTCAAAAATGGTAATAGTTATATAATAAACCTTTGCATTTTTCTGAAAAGGATTTTCCAGAGGAATTCATTACAAACACTCGTCAAAACTTTAATTTTTTCACCTTAGGGTCTCTTCTTTGGAAACAGGTAGGGCAATAATATACAAAATCAATACCAACCTTTATTCAGTGGAGAGGATCACTGTGTTCAAAATTTAGAAGGATCTGTCAATTAGAACTTAGGTTATCGCATGGAAACCATTCTGTCTACAGATTAACGACAACAATGACAGCACCATAGCATAATAGGACCGCAAAATTTTTGCCGTGGCATAAAAATCTAAATGCACTATTCTGTAATCAAAATTAATTTTACCAATCAATATAATTTTCTATAATAAAATATAGATTTTGAAAGGAAATGTCAATTTGAAATATCTAAAAATATTCATTAAAATAAAAAAAAAATTGAAATGGGAAATAGATAATTACTTTTGGTTCATTAAATGATAACCATTTAACTTTAGGGGGGGGCGGGGGCTATATGTTTTTTTTATATTTCTGTTGCCAAATTTTATAGAAAAAATATCCAGACCTGAAAATTGCCAAAAAAATAAATAATCTGACCCAGCAGTCTTCAACAAGAAAATTTGGTAAAATTTTAATAAGAATTGCCAACTTTTCATGTCCAAAATAATAATAAAAAAAATATTTTGTGTGAATAAAATTTTTGGCTCAGGAAAAAAAAAAAAAGAAACGTTTTAAAATACCAAATAGGTAACAAGAAGGATAGACTATACAATGACCAAAAGAAAAAGAACAAACAATGATCTACTAAAAAATGACTCTTAAAAACGAAAGATCGAGCAACACGACCCCACTAAAAACTAGAGGTGAACTCAGATGCTCAGAAAAACATAGCCCCCCAAAACAAAGTTTATTGGTCGGTCCCTAACAATATTCTTACATTAGGAAGACATTAATCTGGTGGAAAACAAAATCATTAAACCATGTTCTCCTTAAATTTCAAAATACGGTGAGATTTGTCTCTGCCACCTATGTACACTGTCTTCTTGAACTGCTTCACAACATTCAACACATTTTCTGCATAGCGTCAGACACATCAAATGATCATATGTGTTTTTCTTCATACATTAATAGCTACTCATATACCGGTATCTGTACAAAAATTAAACTGCTGAAATTCTATATTGGCCTTTCGAAATGAAATAAAAATGGTCATACATTGTATGTGTAAAATATAAGCGTGAAATTCTTCTAGAAACACAAATGGGATTATTGAATATTATGCACTAAGCGTTATTTACAATATAAATACTGGTCTTGGTAAGAAGATCTACTCGTGGAGAGCTTGATCAAAGTTAAAATGGCAAAAAAAAGTAGGTGCTCACACTGTTATATGGAGTTAAAAACATATGTATAAAAATTGAAGCGTTAATTCTAAATATGATCTATATATATTTTAATGATAAAACACTCTTGATTTGAATAATATGTCATCTACTATACAATATAAACATAGATTTCCTCCCTTGTATTTATTTGTCTTCTATTCTAAAAGACAAAAAAATTCCCCTCAAATCCCTTTTCCACTTTAATCTACTTGGTTTCTATACAAGACTGAATTAAAAATTTCATTAAATACAATGTATTTGAAAAATGGAAAATATCAATGTTCTGAAAAAAATATATACTAATAGATTAAAAATATATTGAAATGTGTTTTGATTATAAATGATTGTTTCTTTTTTTATTTTAGATTGAAAGACTATTATAGAGACAGGGCAAAAAAAAAAAAAAAAATATTAAAAAAATAAATAAGTTGTTAAGGGGAGATAACCAGGGTAGGTTTAAGCATTAGATTGTCTGTGAATTTGATTATATCATGTGACTAGTAAAACATATATCTCAAACAGTTAAAACAAAAATTAAAATAGAGCATGTTAATTGCATGAAGAGTTGTTAAAAATCACAAAAAAATGTGTTAAACATGGAGAATGAAATAAAAGGTTGGAAAAGGCAATTATTTGAAATAAAAATGAATTCTAAAAATGAAAAGCAAACTTAGAATATTTTAATATATTGATAACGAAAACTAAGATTCTGAATCATGCATTTCATATCTTTTAGCGATAAAATACCGAAAATCAAACTAGGAAAAGAATATCGAAATAAAACTGTTGTAAAACGAAATATACAACACACTTTCATGTGCAGTTGTAGATATTAATTTATTACAAATAAATTGTAGTCAGAATTTTTTGTTAAAAATGTGTAAAAAAATTGTACAGACATCCATTGGTAGATATTAATAATATAAACGTACACGGACAAAGGATTTGTTCACACTTTCTTGTGCAGATGCAGAGATTGTTACAAATAAATTGTCGCTATTTTTTTTTTTTTTTTTATTAATATGTTACTTTTGTATTTTAATGTACAATATACCAACGCGTATTTTTACTGATCTTTACTTGAAAAGTAAAAGGCAACATTTTCGGGTATTTGTATACAAATCAAACTTATATTTTTTTTTCATATGAAATTGCAGAATTTCGAATTCAAGAACTATTTGAACCATTATTTAAAGAGAAGTGACCATTTTCTTGGGACACTCAAGTTTCTACACACTGTCTCAGTTTCATCATCTGATTCTCTCGTTATAGGTTTTCGTTGTATGTTTTATAAATGAGATCAATTGTTAAATTAATTATTCGAAGTATTGATTGAATTTACTTTTTAGTTTACCTTTGACTTTTCTCGTCTCGTCGAGGAATAAGAAATGTATCCAATCTTGCTTGTTTTCTTGGCCTAGAATTTTCGTCCATTTTATAATTTCTAAATAGCACGTGTACATGTAGTTGTAAAATTGATTGCAGAAATAATGTTTAATTAGCGTGAGAAAATAGTTGATGTCTGGTACCTCGGAACCAATCAGAATGGAATAATCTTTGAACTACTGACGCCGAATACATATATGAATCAGCGAACACATCCAACGTGTATTTACAGTGTGTAAGATTATTTTACTACAGGTCACGAGTTAACCATTCATGAAAAAGTTATTTATTGAACTGCTTAATTAACGTTGTATAACATATGCTTTGCGAATTTTATGGGGGGGGGGGGGGCGGGCGCACGCCCCGCACGCCCCCTCTAAATCCGCCACTGACCATAACCATGATTCTGTGGATACTATGGTTTTCACTTATGTACAAAGGAGCAGAGCATAATCTACAAATTGTTCACATCTAGAACCTTGTGGGGGCAGCACAAAACAGATCATGGTCAAAAAAGTCTTCTAGATCCTCTGGATGAAGGAATGGCAGAGCAAAAACATGAGTTACCCGTTTACCGATCTCGGTTTCAGTGTTGTAGTAATTAGCTCCGAGTCCGAGGGTCTGTATTTCTCCATCACGTTTAAATTTGTCCTACATGTATGTGGAATCCACACTTTATTGCACATCAGGAACATTTCCATAATGACCATGTGTGTTGATCACTTACAAGTGTTCTTATTGTATAGGGAGTAGTATGTATAAACATACAACACATGTATTTACCTGTAATGGTATTTAAGGAGTGCTCAGGTAACAAAAAAATATGCTTGGGCCAAATGTAATTCGCACCCATGGAGGAGAGTTATTTTTTAGTTTTGTTGGCTGTGATTTTTGAGATAATCTTAATATGTAATCAATTAGATGTTTGAATGAATCAAAGTGATGAATCCATCTATGAATTTTTTCTACAAAGTTTCTGTTCAATTCGTCCAGTGGTTTTGAGGAGAAATGTTAACAGATGATGGACATCAAGTAAAATTTGGTCCGACAAAAATGTCCTGAAAAACTCCTACAGTAGTCCCCCTTATAAGACCACTTCCACCAAAGGTCATCTTTCTTGCCAGGCCAGATTTCAGATGCACTGAAATAGTAAAATATTATTATATTGTCTCTCTGAAGAGAGGTCACCCCTCTTATCAGGCTATTTTTTCCATGCAGATTGGGTGGCCTTATAATTGAGGGACAAATGTTGTGGCAAGTTTACCTACTATTAAAAGTGAGACTAAAACTCAGAATGCCACTTCAAGAGCCTCATTTCAGAATTTATGCTTGAAAGTTGTGTATTTTTTGTTGCTTTTTTTAATATCTTCAAAATATAACATATCTAATGAAAAATGGTGGGAAATGTAAAAGAATATTGATTAATATTAAGTTTGCCAACGTTTTATGTGGATTATTTCATCTGGGTTATGGTTGTGGTGTTTAACACCACTTTCATCAATATTTCAGTTATATCCTGGCAGTCAGTTTTATTGGTGGAGGAAACCAGAGTACCCAGAGAAAACCACCGACCTGTCGCAAGTCACTGACAAACTTTATCACATTATGTTGTATCAAGTACACCTTGCCATGAGCGGTTTAGTTTTGTTTAGTTTGGTTTATAGTGTTTAACGCCACTTTCAACAATAGTTCAGATATATTGTGGCAGTCAGTTTTATTGGTGGAGGAAACTAGAGTACCAAGAGAAAAGCACCGACATGTCGCAAGCCAATGACAAATTTTATGACATAAAGTTATATCGAGTGCACCTCGCCATGAGCCGGATTCAAACTCACAACTTTAGTGGTCATAGTCACTGATGATATAGATACATGCAGATGTAAATCCTACTAACATATATGATCACGACCATGACAGGCTCTTTTTCATCTGGATATGTGGTATATTGGCTTATCCCTTATACAAACCACCTGATATTATTCCTTTAAGACTAAAGAAAGGTTGGGGGGGAGGGGGAGGTTGAAGAATATCCAATTATCCAGAATATTCTATTACAAGTTATTCGATTAAGTGGAGTTGAGGAGTAGACTGTAACATGAAACAAAGAAACTATTTTTTGTTGCTTTATTTTTTTTTTACATCTTCAAAATATAACATATCTGATGAAAAAATGATGGACGGCATAATTAAAACTTCACATTTCAACAAAATTGGTACAATTTTAACAAAGTCAATAATTTACAAGAATTGTATTTTATTGCAATTAAAAGAATACTTTTAATGCAATATTATTTCAATGATATTGTCATTTTTATATTTCATATCCTTTAATTAAAAATATGTCTTTCGAGCATGGTAGAAATTAAAAAATAATGTGATAACTTCCTCTTCATTGTAATTTATGTCGACCAATAAAAATCGAAATACTGTTATTAATTACAGTATTTCCCGGACTAAAAGTCAATTTTTGTATCAACTTTCAAACACATATTGTACTGTTACAGTGGAACCTTAATAGGGTTGAGTTATGGTGTTTAATGCCACTTTCAACAATATTTCAGCTATATGGTGACAGCCAGTTTTATTGATGGAGAAAACTGGACTACCCGTAGTCCCAATATAGGTAATATATGCTAATTTAACCTGTATATTCTGAATAAAAATGTTGGTCCTAAGGAGGTTCAGTTTCGAAAGGCTTCACTGTACCAGCACATAGTGAATATACAAATTAAAACATTTAATCCCAGTAGATTTGTAGTCCAAAGAAATACGGTACTGACAATTTAAATATTCGGTCAATACCAATACTGTAACGTAATAATACGGTAATCAAAATTTAAGAATTCTTTTTTTTTTTTTGCGGAACTTTAAAAAAAAATGTGAACTTTTTGTAAACTAGTATATCAGGGTACGTGATAGTTAAATTTAAAAAATGGCGGCAAAAATTTGCTTAAATAGCATGTGAATACACTGAATCATAGAACATAGAACACAGAATTCGACTATATATCCTTGAATCTATGAAAATTGTTATTTTATTTCTGATTCCCACATAATTTTGAAAACTAAATGCTACAATGTATTGCACAAGTTTGGGTCAATTATGATTATCTAAAAAAAAAAATCTACCTAATATACAAAAAAAAATGAATTTCGTAAGTTTTCATACAACCTAGATTTCTATTATTTTTATAATCTAATTTTGATATCATGTTCTAAACTAATTTTCTTTATTTCTACAATAATCGAAATTAGCCGGTATATGTCTCTAAAAAAACTATCGTTAGTCTATAATCCAATGAAATATCCCCCTCCAAAAAAAAAACCCCAATATTTTTGTTTTGTTTTTTTTTAATTTTCGTTTCAAATAATTTGTTTCAGTAAAACAAAATTATAAATGAGACAAATAAACATTAGCCTAGAGATACACAATGGGACCAGTTGATGTACTATGTCTGTATTTATCATTTCTTCAAATTTTGTTGCATTAAAACACAATTTTAAATGGGAAAATGAACAATAGGCCAAGAGATACACAATGGAACCAGTTCATGAACATTGCTTGTGTAGGCCAAGAGATACACAATGGAACCAGTTCATGAACATTGCTTGTAATTTTCTCATATGGTTTTTAATAAGTATAAACAACAAGTTGTTAATATGCGAGAACTCTCAACATGAGCAAAATGGTAGGAAATATAAATGCATACTTTCGCAGAGTGAAGCATGATACGATCGCAGCATGTCTACAAGGGAAAGTTGAACAAGTGTATACTGCATTAAAATTGGATGAAAAATAAAAAAGTAAAAAATATGAAATTCCCCTTTTGGGGCTCTTTTATGTCAAAAATGGTAATAGTTACATAATAAACCTATGCATTTTTCTGAAAAGGATTTTCCAGAGGAATTCATTACAAACACTCGTCAAAACTTTAATTTTTTTCACCTTAGGGTCTCTTCTTTGGAAACAGGTAGGGCAATAATATACAAAATCAATACCAACCTTTATTCAGTGGAGAGGATCACTGTGTTCAAAATTTAGAAGGATCTGTCAATTAGAACTTAGGTTATCGCATGGAAACCATTCTGTCTACAGATTAACGACAACAATGACAGCACCATAGCATAATAGGACCGCATAAAAATCTAAATGCACTATTCTGTAATCAAAATTAATTTTACCAATCAATTATGTGTTTTTTTTATATTTCTGTTGCCAAATTTAATAGAAAAAAATATCCAGACCTGAAAATTGCCAAAAAAATAAATAATCTGACCCAGCAGTCTTCAACAAGAAAATTGGGTAAAATTTTAATAAGAATTGCCAACTTTTCATGTCCAAAATAATAATAAAAAAAATAGTTTTGTGTGAATAAAATTTCTGGCTCAGGAAAAAAAAAAAGAAACGTTTTAAAATACCAAATAGGTAACAAGAAGGATAGACTATACAATGACCAAAAGAAAAAGGACAAACAATGATCTACTTAAAAATGACTCTTAAAAACGAAAGATCGAGCAACACGACCCCACTAAAAACTAGAGGTGAACTCAGATGCTCAGAAAAACATAGCCCCCCAAAACAAAGTTTATTGGTCAGTCCCTAACAATATTCTTACATTAGAAAGACATTAATCTGGTGGAAAACAAAATCATTAAACCATGTTCTCCTTAAATTTCAAAATACGGTGAGATTTGTCTCTGCCACCTATGTACACTGTCTTCTTGAACTGCTTCACAACATTCAACACATTTTCTGCATAGCGTCAGACACATCAAATGATCATATGTGTCTTTCTTCAAACATTAATAGCTACTCATATACCGGTATCTGTACAAAAATTAAACTGCTGAAATTCTATATTGGCCTTTCGAAATGAAATAAAAATGGTCATACATTGTATGTGTAAAATATAAGCGTGAAATTCTTCTAGAAACACAAATGGGATTATTGAATATTATGCACTAAGCGTTATTTACAATATAAATACTGGTCTTGGTAAGAAGATCTACTCATGGAGAGCTTGATCAAAGTTAAAATGGCAAAAAAAAAGTAGGTGCTCACACTGTTATATGGAGTTAAAAACATATGTATAAAAATTGAAGCGTTAGTTCTAAATATGAACTATATATATTTTAATGATAAAACACTCTTGATTTGAATAATATATCATCTACTATACAATATAAACATAGATTTCCTCCCCTTGTATTTATTTGTCTTCTATTTTAAAAAAACAAAAAAATTCCCCTCAAATCCCTTTTCCACTTTAATCTACTTGTTTTCTATACAAGACTGAATTAAAAAAAAAAAATTTCATTAAATACAATGTATTTGAAAAATGGAAAATTTCAATGTTCTGAAAAAAATATATACTAATAGATTGAAAATATATTGAAATGTGTTTTGATTATAAATGATTGTTTCTTTTTTATTTTAGATTGAAAGACTATTATAGAGACAGGGCAAAAAAAAAAAAAAAAATATTAAAAAAATAAATAAGTTGTTAAGGGGAGATAACCAGGGTAGGTTTAAGTATTAGATTGTCTGTGAATTTGATTATATCATGTGACTAGTAAAACATATATCTCAAACAGTTAAAACAAAAATTAAAATAGAGCATGTTAATTGCATGAAGAGTTGTTAAAAATCACAAAAAAATGTGTTAAACATGGAGAATGAAATAAAAGGTTGGAAAAGGCAATTATTTGAAATAAAAATGAATTCTAAAAATGAAAAGCAAACTTAGAATATTTTAATATATTGATAACGAAAACTAAGATTCTGAATCATGCATTTCATATCTTTTAGCGATAAAATACCGAAAATCAAACTAGGAAAAGAATATCGAAATAAAACTGTTGTAAAACGAAATATACAACACACTTTCATGTGCAGTTGTAGATATTAATTTATTACAAATAAATTGTAGTCAGAATTTTTTGTTAAAAATGTGTAAAAAAATTGTACAGACATCCATTGGTAGATATAAATAATATAAACGTACACGGACAAAGGATTTGTTCACACTTTCTTGTGCAGATGCAGAGATTGTTACAAATAAATTGCCGCTATTTTTATTTTTTTTTATTAATATGTTACTTTTGTATTTTAATGTACAATATACCAACGCGTATTTTTACTGATCTTTACTTGAAAAGTAAAAGGCAACATTTTCGGGTATTTGTATACAAATCAAACTTATATTTTTTTTTCATATGAAATTGCAGAATTTCGAATTCAAGAACTATTTGAACCATTATTTAAAGAGAAGTGACCATTTTCTTGGGACACTCAAGTTTCTACACACTGTCTCAGTTTCATCATCTGATTCTCTCGTTATAGGTTTTCGTTGTATGTTTTATAAATGAGATCAATTGTTAAATTAATTATTCGAAGTATTGATTGAATTTACTTTTTAGTTTACCTTTGACTTTTCTCGTCTCGTCGAGGAATAAGAAATGTATCCAATCTTGCTTGTTTTCTTGGCCTAGAATTTTCGTCCATTTTATAATTTCTAAATAGCACGTGTACATGTAGTTGTAAAATTGATTGCAGAAATAATGTTTAATTAGCGTGAGAAAATAGTTGATGTCTGGTACCTCGGAACCAATCAGAATGGAATAATCTTTGAACTACTGACGGCGAATACATATATGAATCAGCGAACACATCCAACGTGTATTTACAATGTGTAAGAATATTTTACTACATGTCACGAGTTAACCATTCATGAAAAAGTTATTTATTGAACTGCTTAATTAACGTTGTATAACATATGCTTTGCGAATTTTAGGGGGGGCGCACACACCCCCCTCTAAATCCGCCACTGACCATAACCATGATTCTGTGGATACTATGGTTTTCACTTATGTACAAAGGAGCAGAGCATAATCTACAAATTGTTCACATCTAGAACCTTGTGGGGGCAGCACAAAACAGATCATTGACAAAAAAGTCTTCTAGATCCTCTGGATGAAGGAATGGCAGAGCAAAAACATGAGTTACCCGTTTACCGATCTCGGTTTCAGTGTTGTAGTAATTAGCTCCGAGTCCGAGGGTCTGTATTTCTCCATCACGTTTAAATTTGTCCTACATGTATGTGGAATCCACACTTTATTGCACATCAGGAACATTTCCATAATGACCATGTGTGTTGATCACTTACAAGTGTACTTATTGTATAGGGAGTAGTATGTATAAACATACAACACATATATTTACCTGTAATGGTATTTAAGGAGTGCTCAGGTAACAAAAAAATATGCTTGGGCCAAATGTAATTCGCACCCATGGAGGAGAGTTTTTTTTTAGTTTTGTTGGCTGTGATTTTTGAGATAATCTTAATATGTAATCAATTAGATGTTTGAATGAATCAAAGTGATGAATCCATCTATGAATTTTTTCTACAAAGTTTCTGTTCAATTCGTCCAGTGGTTTTGAGGAGAAATGTTAACAGATGATGGACATCAAGTAAAATTTGGTCCGACAAAAATGTCCTGAAAAACTCCTACAGTAGTCCCCCTTATAAGACCACTTCCACCAAAGGTCATCTTTCTTGCCAGGCCAGATTTCAGATGCACTGAAATAGTAAAATATTATTATATTGTCTCTCTGAAGAGAGGTCACCCCTCTTATCAGGCTATTTTTTCCATGCAGATTGGGTGGCCTTATAATTGAGGGACAAATGTTGTGGCAAGTTTACCTACTATTAAAAGTGAGACTAAAACTCAGAAGGCCACTTCAAGAGCCTCATTTCAGAATTTATGCTTGAAAGTTGTGTATTTTTTGTTGCTTTTTTTAATATCTTCAAAATATAACATATCTAATGAAAAATGGTGGGAAATGTAAAAGAATATTGATTAATATTAAGTTTGCCAACGTTTTATGTGGATTATTTCATCTGGGTTATGGTTGTGGTGTTTAACACCACTTTCATCAATATTTCAATTATATCCTGGCAGTCAGTTTTATTGGTGGAGGAAACCAGAGTACCCAGAGAAAACCATCGACCTGTCGTAAGTCACTGACAAACTTTATCACATTATGTTGTATCAAGTACACCTTGCCATGAGCGGTTTAGTTTTGTTTAGTTTGGTTTATAGTGTTTAACGCCACTTTCAACAATAGTTCAGATATATTGTGGCAGTCAGTTTTATTGGTGGAGGAAACTAGAGTACCAAGAGAAAAGCACCGACATGTCGCAAGTCAATGACAAATTTTATGACATAAAGTTATATCGAGTGCACCTCGCCATGAGCCGGATTCAAACTCACAACTTTAGTGGTCATAGTCACTGATGACATAGATACATGCAGATGTAAATCCTACTAACATATATGATCACGACCATGACAGGCTCTTTTTCATCTGGATATGTGGTATATTGGCTTATCCCTTATACAAACCACCTGATATTATTCCTTTAAGACTAAAGAAATGTTGGGGGGGGGGGGGGGGGAGGGGGAGGTTGAAGAATATCCGATTATCCAGAATATTCTATTACAAGATATTCGATTAAGTGGAGTTGAGGAGTAGACTGTAACATGAAACAAAGAAACTATTTTTTGTTGCTTTATTTTTTTTTTACATCTTCAAAATATAACATATCTGATGAAAAAATGATGGACGGCATAATTAAAACTTCACATGTCAACAAAATTGGTACAATTTTAACAAAGTCAATAATTTACAAGAATTGTATTTTATTGCAATTAAAAGAATACTTTTAATGCAATATTATTTCAATGATATTGTCATTTTTATATTTCATATCCTTTAATTAAAAATATGTCTTTCGAGCATGGTAGAAATTAAAAAATAATGTGATAACTTCCTCTTCATTGTAATTTATGTCGACCAATAAAAATCGAAACTGTTATTAATTACAGTATTTCCCGGACTAAAAGTCAATTTTTGTATCAACTTTCAAACACATGTTGTACTGTTACAGTGGAACCTTAATAGGGTTGAGTTATGGTGTTTAATGCCACTTTCAACAATATTTCAGCTATATGGTGACGGCCAGTTTTATTGATGGAGAAAACTGGACTACCCGTAGTCCCAATGTAGGTAATATATGCTAATTTAACCTGTATATTCTGAATAAAAATGTTGGTCCTAAGGAGGTTCAGTTTCGAAAGGCTTCACTGTACCAGCACAAAGTGAATATACAAATTAAAACATTTAGTCCCAGTAGATTTGTAGTCCAAAGAAATACGGTACTGACAATTTAAATATTCGGTCAATACCAATACTGTAACGTAATAATACGGTAATCAAAATTCAAGAATTCTTTTTTTTTTTGCGGAACTTTAAAAAAAAATGTGAACTTTTTGTAAACTAGTATATCAGGGTACGTGATAGTTAAATTTAAAAAATGGCGGCAAAAATTTGCTTAAATAGCATGTGAATACACTGAATCAAAGAACATAGAACACAGAATTCGACTATATATCCTTGAATCTATGAAAATTGTTATTTTATTTCTGATTCCCACATAATTTTGAAAACTAAATGCTACAATGTATTGCACAAGTTTGGGTCAATTATGATTATCTAAAAAAAAAAATCTACCTAATATACAAAAAAAATGAATTTCTTAAGTTTTCATACAACCTAGATTTCTATTATTTTTATAATCTAATTTTGATATCATGTTCTAAACTAATTTTCTTTATTTCTACAATAATCGAAATTAGCCGATATATGTCTCTAAAAAAACTATCGTTAGTCTATAATCCAATGAAATATCCCCCTCCAAAAAAAAACCCCCAATATTTTTGTTTTTTTTTAATTTTCGTTTCAAATAATTTGTTTCAGTAAAACAAAATTATAAATGAGACAAATAAACATTAGCCTAGAGATACACAATGGAACCAGTTGATGTACTATGTCTGTATTTATCATTTCTTCAAATTTTGTTGCATTAAAACACAATTTTAAATGGGAAATAAAGGTAATAACAAAATTACCGAACTCCGAACAATCTTACAAAGGGAAAGTCAAAACTCATAATTATATAAACAGACAAAATCAGTCAACAACCGGAAAACTGTGAAAAATGAACAATAGGTCAAGAGATACACAATGGAACCAGTTCATGAACATTGCTCGTGTAGGCCAAGAGATACACAATGGAACCAGTTCATGAACATTGCTTGTAATTTTCTCATATGGTTTTTAATAAGTATAAACAACAAGTTGTTAATATGCGAGAACTCTCAACATGAGCAAAATGGTAGGAAATATAAATGCATACTTTCGCAGAGTGAAGCATGATACGATCGCAGCATGTCTACAAGGGAAAGTTGAACAAGTGTATACTGCATTAAAATTGGATGAAAAATAAAAAAGTAAAAAATATGAAATTCCCTTTTTGGGGCTCTTTTATGTCAAAAATGGTAATAGTTACATAATAAACCTATGCATTTTTCTGAAAAGGATTTTCCAGAGGAATTCATTACAAACACTCGTCAAAACTTTAATTTTTTCACCTTAGGGTCTCTTCTTTGGAAACAGGTAGGGCAATAATATACAAAATCAATACCAACCTTTATTCAGTGGAGAGGATCACTGTGTTCAAAATTTAGAAGGATCTGTCAATTAGAACTTAGGTTATCGCATGGAAACCATTCTGTCTACAGATTAACGACAACAATGACAGCACCATAGCATAATAGGACCGAAAAATTTTTGCGGTCGCATAAAAATCTAAATGCACTATTCTGTAATCAAAATTAATTTTACCAATCAATATAATTTTCTATAATAAAATATAGATTTTGAAAGGAAATGTCAATTTGAAATATCTAAAAATATTCATTAAACTAAAAAAAAAATTGAAATGGGAAATAGATAATTACTTTTGGTTCATTAAATGATAACCATTTAACTTTAGGGGGGGCGGGGGGGGGGGAGGCTATGTGGTTTTTTTTATATTTCTGTTGCCAAATTTTATAGAAAAAATATCCAGACCTGAAAATTGCCAAAAAAATAAATAATCTGACCCAGCCGTCTTCAACAAGAAATTTTGGTAAAATTTTAATAAGAATTGCCAACTTTTCATGTCCAAAATAATAATAAAAAAAATAGTTTTGTGTGAATAAAATTTCTGGCTCAGGAAAAAAAAAAGAAACGTTTTAAAATACCAAATAGGTAACAAGAAGGATAGACTATACAATGACCAAAAGAAAAAGGACAAACAATGATCTACTTAAAAATGACTCTTAAAAACGAAAGATCGAGCAACACGACCCCACTAAAAACTGGAGGTGAACTCAGATGCTCAGAAAAACATAGCCCCCCAAAACAAAGTTTATTGGTCGGTCCCTAACAATATTCTTACATTAGGAAGACATTAATCTGGTGGAAAACAAAATCATTAAACCATGTTCTCCTTAAATTTCAAAATACGGTGAGATTTGTCTCTGCCACCTATGTACACTGTCTTCTTGAACTGCTTCACAACATTCAACACATTTTCTGCATAGCGTCAGACACATCAAATGATCATATGTGTTTTTCTTCATACATTAATAGCTACTCATATACCGGTATCTGTACAAAAATTAAACTGCTGAAATTCTATATTGGCCTTTCGAAATGAAATAAAAATGGTCATACATTGTATGTGTAAAATATAAGCGTGAAATTCTTCTAGAAACACAAATGGGATTATTGAATATTATGCACTAAGCGTTATTTACAATATAAATACTGGTCTTGGTAAGAAGATCTACTCATGGAGAGCTTGATCAAAGTTAAAATGGCAAAAAAAAAGTAGGTGCTCACACTGTTATATGGAGTTAAAAACATATGTATAAAAATTGAAGCGTTAGTTCTAAATATGAACTATATATATTTTAATGATAAAACACTCTTGATTTGAATAATATATCATCTACTATACAATATAAACATAGATTTCCTCCCCTGTATTTATTTGTCTTCTATTTTAAAAAAAAAACTCCCCTCAAATCCCTTTTCCACTTTAATCTACTTGTTTTCTATACAAGACTGAATTAAAAATTTCATTAAATACAATGTATTTGAAAAATGGAAAATATCAATGTTCTGAAAAAAATATATACTAATAGATTAAAATTATATTGAAACGTGTTTTGATTATAAATGATTGTTTCTTTTTTATTTTAGATTGAAAGACTATTATAGAGACAGGGCAAAAAACAAAAAACAAAATATTAAAAAAATAAATAAGTTGTTAAGGGGAGATAACCAGGGTAGGTTTAAGTATTAGATTGTCTGTGAATTTGATTATATCATGTGACTAGTAAAACATATATCTCAAACAGTTAAAACAAAAATTAAAATAGAGCATGTTAATTGCATGAAGATATGTTAAAAATCACAAAAAAATGTGTTAAACATGGAGAATGAAATAAAAGGATGGAAAAGGCAATTATTTGAAATAAAAATGAATTCTAAAAATGAAAAGCAAACTTAGAATATTTTAATATATTGATAACGAAAACTAAGATTCTGAATCATGCATTTCATATCTTTTAGCGATAAAATACCGAAAATCAAACTAGGAAAAGAATATCGAAATAAAACTGTTGTAAAACGAAATATACAACACACTTTCATGTGCAGTTGTAGATATTAATTTATTACAAATAAATTGTAGTTAGAATTTTTTGTTAAAAATGTGTAAAAAAATTGTACAGACATCCATTGGTAGATATAAATAATATAAACGTACACGGACAAAGGATTTGTTCACACTTTCTTGTGCAGATGCAGAGATTGTTACAAATAAATTGCCGCTATTTTTTTTTTTTTATTAATATGTTACTTTTGTATTTTAATGTACAATATACCAACGCGTATTTTTACTGATCTTTACTTGAAAAGTAAAAGGCAACATTTTCGGGTATTTGTATACAAATCAAACTTATATTTTTTTTCCATATGAAATTGCAGAATTTCGAATTCAAGAACTATTTGAACCATTATTTAAAGAGAAGTGACCATTTTCTTGGGACACTCAAGTTTCTACACACTGTCTCAGTTTCATCATCTGATTCTCTCGTTATAGGTTTTCGTTGTATGTTTTATAAATGAGATCAATTGTTAAATTAATTATTCGAAGTATTGATTGAATTTACTTTTTAGTTTACCTTTGACTTTTCTCGTCTCGTCGAGGAATAAGAAATGTATCCAATCTTGCTTGTTTTCTTGGCCTAGAATTTTCGTCCATTTAATAATTTCTAAATAGCACGTGTACATGTAGTTGTAAAATTGATTGCAGAAATAATGTTTAATTAGCGTGAGAAAATAGTTGATGTCTGGTACCTCGGAACCAATCAGAATGGAATAATCTTTGAACTACTGACGGCGAATACATATATGAATCAGCGAACACATCCAACGTGTATTTACAATGTGTAAGAATATTTTACTACAGGTCACGAGTTAACCATTCATGAAAAAGTTATTTATTGAACTGCTTAATTAACGTTGCATAACATATGCTTTGCGAATTTTAGGGGGAGGGGGCGCACGCCCCCTCTAAATCCGCCACTGACCATAACCATGATTCTGTGGATACTATGGTTTTCACTTATGTACAAAGGAGCAGAGCATAATCTACAAATTGTTCACATCTAGAACCTTGTGGGGGCAGCACAATACAGATCATTGACAAAAAAGTCTTCTAGATCCTCTGGATGAAGGAACATGAGTTACCCGTTTACCGATCTCGGTTTCAGTGTTGTAGTAATTAGCTCGGAGTCCGAGGGTCTGTATTTCTCCATCACGTTTAAATTTGTCCTACATGTATGTGGAATCCACACTTTATTGCACATCAGGAACATTTCCATAATGACCATGTGTGTTGATCACTTACAAGTGTTCTTATTGTATAGGGAGTAGTATGTATAAACATACAACACATGTATTTACCTGTAATGGTATTTAAGGAGTGCTCAGGTAACAAAAAAATATGCTTGGGCCAAATGTAATTCGCACCCATGGAGGAGAGTTTTTTTTTAGTTTTGTTGGCTGTGATTTTTGAGATAATCTTAATATGTAATCAATTAGATGTTTGAATGAATCAAAGTGATGAATCCATCTATGAATTTTTTCTACAAAGTTTCTGTTCAATTCGTCCAGTGGTTTTGAGGAGAAATGTTAACAGATGATGGACATCAAGTAAAATTTGGTCCGACAAAAATGTCCTGAAAAACTCCTACAGTAGTCCCCCTTATAAGACCACTTCCACCAAAGGTCATCTTTCTTGCCAGGCCAGATTTCAGATGCACTGAAATAGTAAAATATTATTATATTGTCTCTCTGAAGAGAGGTCACCCCTCTTATCAGGCTATTTTTTCCATGCAGATTGGGTGGCCTTATAATTGAGGGACAAATGTTGTGGCAAGTTTACCTACTATTAAAAGTGAGACTAAAACTCAGAAGGCCACTTCAAGAGCCTCATTTCAGAATTTATGCTTGAAAGTTGTGTATTTTTTGTTGCTTTTTTTAATATCTTCAAAATATAACATATCTAATGAAAAATGGTGGGAAATGTAAAAGAATATTGATTAATATTAAGTTTGCCAACGTTTTATGTGGATTATTTCATCTGGGTTATGGTTGTGGTGTTTAACACCACTTTCATCAATATTTCAATTATATCCTGG
Source organism: Bathymodiolus brooksi (assembly GCA_963680875.1). Taxonomy (NCBI): domain Eukaryota; kingdom Metazoa; phylum Mollusca; class Bivalvia; order Mytilida; family Modiolidae; genus Bathymodiolus; species Bathymodiolus brooksi. The sequence continues at coordinate 52,024,139 of OY804583.1, read as the reverse complement.
CAGTCAGTTTTATTGGTGGAGGAAACCAGAGTACCCAGAGAAAACCACCGACCTGTCGCAAGTCACTGACAAACTTTATCACATTATGTTGTATCAAGTACACCTTGCCATGAGCGGTTTAGTTTTGTTTAGTTTGGTTTATAGTGTTTAACGCCACTTTCAACAATAGTTCAGATATATTGTGGCAGTCAGTTTTATTGGTGGAGGAAACTAGAGTACCAAGAGAAAAGCACCGACATGTCGCAAGTCAATGACAAATTTTATGACATAAAGTTATATCGAGTGCACCTCGCCATGAGCCGGATTCAAACTCACAACTTTAGTGGTCATAGTCACTGATGACATAGATACATGCAGATGTAAATCCTACTAACATATATGATCACGACCATGACAGGCTCTTTTTCATCTGGATATGTGGTATATTGGCTTATCCCTTATACAAACCACCTGATATTATTCCTTTAAGACGAAAGAAATGTTGGGGGGGGGGGGGGGAGGGGGAGGGGGAGGTTGAAGAATATCCGATTATCCAGAATATTCTATTACAAGATATTCGATTAAGTGGAGTTGAGGAGTAGACTGTAACATGAAACAAAGAAACTATTTTTTGTTGCTTTATTTTTTTTTTTACATCTTCAAAATATAATATATCTGATGAAAAAATGATGGACGGCATAATTAAAACTTCACATGTCAACAAAATTGGTACAATTTTAACAAAGTCAATAATTTACAAGAATTGTATTTTATTGCAATTAAAAGAATACTTTTAATGCAATATTATTTCAATGATATTGTCATTTTTATATTTCATATCCTTTAATTAAAAATGTCTTTCGAGCATGGTAGAAATTAAAAAATAATGTGATAACTTCCTCTTCATTGTAATTTATGTCGACCAATAAAAATCGAAATACTGTTATTAATTACAGTATTTCCCGGACTAAAAGTCAATTTTTGTATCAACTTTCAAACACATGTTGTACTGTTACAGTGGAACCTTAATAGGGTTGAGTTATGGTGTTTAATGCCACTTTCAACAATATTTCAGCTATATGTTGACGGCCAGTTTTATTGATGGAGAAAACTGGACTACCCGTAGTCCCAATGTAGGTAATATATGCTAATTTAACCTGTATATTCTGAATAAAAATGTTGGTCCTAAGGAGGTTCAGTTTCGAAAGGCTTCACTGTACCAGCACAAAGTGAATATACAAATTAAAACATTTAGTCCCAGTAGATTTGTAGTCCAAAGAAATACGGTACTGACAATTTAAATATTCGGTCAATACCAATACTGTAACGTAATAATACGGTAATCAAAATTTAAGAATTCTTTTTTTTTTTTGCGGAACTTTACAAAAAAATGTGAACTTTTTGTAAACTAGTATATCAGGGTACGTGATAGTTAAATTTAAAAAATGGCGGCAAAAATTTGCTTAAATAGCATGTGAATACACTGAATCATAGAACATAGAACACAGAATTCGACTATATATCCTTGAATCTATGAAAATTGTTATTTTATTTCTGATTCCCACATAATTTTGAAAACTAAATGCTACAATGTATTGCACAAGTTTGGGTCAATTATGATTATCTAAAAAAAAAAATCTACCTAATATACAAAAAAAATGAATTTCTTAAGTTTTCATACAACCTAGATTTCTATTATTTTTATAATCTAATTTTGATATCATGTTCTAAACTAATTTTCTTTATTTCTACAATAATCGAAATTAGCCGATATATGTCTCTAAAAAAACTATCGTTAGTCTATAATCCAATGAAATATCCCCCTCCAAAAAAAAAACCCCAATATTTTTGTTTTGTTTTTTTTTAATTTTCGTTTCAAATAATTTGTTTCAGTAAAACAAAATTATAAATGAGACAAATAAACATTAGCCTAGAGATACACAATGGAACCAGTTGATGTACTATGTCTGTATTTATCATTTCTTCAAATTTTGTTGCATTAAAACACAATTTTAAATGGGAAAATGAACAATAGGCCAAGAGATACACAATGGAACCAGTTCATGAATATTGCTTGTGTAGGCCAAGAGATACACAATGGAACCAGTTCATGAACATTGCTTGTAATTTTCTCATATGGTTTTTAATAAGTATAAACAACAAGTTGTTAATATGCGAGAACTCTCAACATGAGCAAAATGGTAGGAAATATAAATGCATACTTTCGCAGAGTGAAGCATGATACGATCGCAGCATGTCTACAAGGGAAAGTTGAACAAGTGTATACTGCATTAAAATTGGATGAAAAATAAAAAAGTAAAAAATATGAAATTCCCTTTTTGGGGCTCTTTTATGTCAAAAATGGTAATAGTTACATAATAAACCTATGCATTTTTCTGAAAAGGATTTTCCAGAGGAATTCATTACAAACACTCGTCAAAACTTTAATTTTTTCACCTTAGGGTCTCTTCTTTGGAAACAGGTAGGGCAATAATATACAAAATCAATACCAACCTTTATTCAGTGGAGAGGATCACTGTGTTCAAAATTTAGAAGGATCTGTCAATTAGAACTTAGGTTATCGCATGGAAACCATTCTGTCTACAGATTAACGACAACAATGACAGCACCATAGCATAATAGGACCGACAAATTTTTGCGGTCGCATAAAAATCTAAATGCACTATTCTGTAATCAAAATTAATTTTACCAATCAATATAATTTTCTATAATAAAATATAGATTTTGAAAGGAAATGTCAATTTGAAATATCTAAAAATATTCATTAAAATAAAAAAAAAATTGAAATGGGAAATAGATAATTACTTTTGGTTCATTAAATGATAACCATTTAACTTTAGGGGGGGCGGGGGGGGGGGGGGGGGGGGAGGGCAGGCTATGTGGTTTTTTTTATATTTCTGTTGCCAAATTTTATAGAAAAAATATCCAGACCTGAAAATTGCCAAAAAAATAAATAATCTGACCCAGCCGTCTTCAACAAGAAATTTTGGTAAAATTTTAATAAGAATTGCCAACTTTTCATGTCCAAAATAATAATAAAAAAAATAGTTTTGTGTGAATAAAATTTCTGGCTCAGGAAAAAAAAAAGAAACGTTTTAAAATACCAAATAGGTAACAAGAAGGATAGACTATACAATGACCAAAAGAAAAAGGACAAACAATGATCTACTTAAAAATGACTCTTAAAAACGAAAGATCGAGCAACACGACCCCACTAAAAACTGGAGGTGAACTCAGATGCTCAGAAAAACATAGCCCCCCAAAACAAAGTTTATTGGTCGGTCCCTAACAATATTCTTACATTAGGAAGACATTAATCTGGTGGAAAACAAAATCATTAAACCATGTTCTCCTTAAATTTCAAAATACGGTGAGATTTGTCTCTGCCACCTATGTACACTGTCTTCTTGAACTGCTTCACAACATTCAACACATTTTCTGCATAGCGTCAGACACATCAAATGATCATATGTGTTTTTCTTCATACATTAATAGCTACTCATATACCGGTATCTGTACAAAAATTAAACTGCTGAAATTCTATATTGGCCTTTCGAAATGAAATAAAAATGGTCATACATTGTATGTGTAAAATATAAGCGTGAAATTCTTCTAGAAACACAAATGGGATTATTGAATATTATGCACTAAGCGTTATTTACAATATAAATACTGGTCTTGGTAAGAAGATCTACTCATGGAGAGCTTGATCAAAGTTAAAATGGCAAAAAAAAAGTAGGTGCTCACACTGTTATATGGAGTTAAAAACATATGTATAAAAATTGAAGCGTTAGTTCTAAATATGAACTATATATATTTTAATGATAAAACACTCTTGATTTGAATAATATATCATCTACTATACAATATAAACATAGATTTCCTCCCCTGTATTTATTTGTCTTCTATTTTAAAAAAAAAACAAAAAAATTCCCCTCAAATCCCTTTTCCACTTTAATCTACTTGTTTTCTATACAAGACTGAATTAAAAATTTCATTAAATACAATGTATTTGAAAAATGGAAAATATCAATGTTCTGAAAAAAATATATACTAATAGATTAAAATTATATTGAAATGTGTTTTGATTATAAATGATTGTTTCTTTTTTATTTTAGATTGAAAGACTATTATAGAGACAGGGCAAAAAACAAAAAACAAAATATTAAAAAAATAAATAAGTTGTTAAGGGGAGATAACCAGGGTAGGTTTAAGTATTAGATTGTCTGTGAATTTGATTATATCATGTGACTAGTAAAACATATATCTCAAACAGTTAAAACAAAAATTAAAATAGAGCATGTTAATTGCATGAAGATATGTTAAAAATCACAAAAAAATGTGTTAAACATGGAGAATGAAATAAAAGGATGGAAAAGGCAATTATTTGAAATAAAAATGAATTCTAAAAATGAAAAGCAAACTTAGAATATTTTAATATATTGATAACGAAAACTAAGATTCTGAATCATGCATTTCATATCTTTTAGCGATAAAATACCGAAAATCAAACTAGGAAAAGAATATCGAAATAAAACTGTTGTAAAACGAAATATACAACACACTTTCATGTGCAGTTGTAGATATTAATTTATTACAAATAAATTGTAGTTAGAATTTTTTGTTAAAAATGTGTAAAGAAATTGTACAGACATCCATTGGTAGATATAAATAATATAAACGTACACGGACAAAGGATTTGTTCACACTTTCTTGTGCAGATGCAGAGATTGTTACAAATAAATTGCAGCTATTTTTTTTTTTTAATTAATATGTTACTTTTGTATTTTAATGTACAATATACCAACGCGTATTTTTACTGATCTTTACTTGAAAAGTAAAAGGCAACATTTTCGGGTATTTGTATACAAATCAAACTTATATTTTTTTTTCATATGAAATTGCAGAATTTCGAATTCAAGAACTATTTGAACCATTATTTAAAGAGAAGTGACCATTTTCTTGGGACACTCAAGTTTCTACACACTGTCTCAGTTTCATCATCTGATTCTCTCGTTATAGGTTTTCGTTGTATGTTTTATAAATGAGATCAATTGTTAAATTAATTATTCGAAGTATTGATTGAATTTACTTTTTAGTTTACCTTTGACTTTTCTCGTCTCGTCGAGGAATAAGAAATGTATCCAATCTTGCTTGTTTTCTTGGCCTAGAATTTTCGTCCATTTAATAATTTCTAAATAGCACGTGTACATGTAGTTGTAAAATTGATTGCAGAAATAATGTTTAATTAGCGTGAGAAAATAGTTGATGTCTGGTACCTCGGAACCAATCAGAATGGAATAATCTTTGAACTACTGACGACGAATACATATATGAATCAGCGAACACATCCAACGTGTATTTACAATGTGTAAGAATATTTTACTACAGGTCACGAGTTAACCATTCATGAAAAAGTTATTTATTGAACTGCTTAATTAACGTTGCATAACATATGCTTTGCGAATTTTAGGGGGAGGGGGCGCACGCCCCCTCTAAATCCGCCACTGACCATAACCATGATTCTGTGGATACTATGGTTTTCACTTATGTACAAAGGAGCAGAGCATAATCTACAAATTGTTCACATCTAGAACCTTGTGGGGGCAGCACAATACAGATCATTGACAAAAAAGTCTTCTAGATCCTCTGGATGAAGGAACATGAGTTACCCGTTTACCGATCTCGGTTTCAGTGTTGTAGTAATTAGCTCGGAGTACGAGGGTCTGTATTTCTCCATCACGTTTAAATTTGTCCTACATGTATGTGGAATCCACACTTTATTGCACATCAGGAACATTTCCATAATGACCATGTGTGTTGATCACTTACAAGTGTTCTTATTGTATAGGGAGTAGTATGTATAAACATACAACACATGTATTTACCTGTAATGGTATTTAAGGAGTGCTCAGGTAACAAAAAAATATGCTTGGGCCAAATGTAATTCGCACCCATGGAGGAGAGTTTTTTTTTAGTTTTGTTGGCTGTGATTTTTGAGATAATCTTAATATGTAATCAATTAGATGTTTGAATGAATCAAAGTGATGAATCCATCTATGAATTTTTTCTACAAAGTTTCTGTTCAATTCGTCCAGTGGTTTTGAGGAGAAATGTTAACAGATGATGGACATCAAGTAAAATTTGGTCCGACAAAAATGTCCTGAAAAACTCCTACAGTAGTCCCCCTTATAAGACCACTTCCACCAAAGGTCATCTTTCTTGCCAGGCCAGATTTCAGATGCACTGAAATAGTAAAATATTATTATATTGTCTCTCTGAAGAGAGGTCACCCCTCTTATCAGGCTATTTTTTCCATGCAGATTGGGTGGCCTTATAATTGAGGGACAAATGTTGTGGCAAGTTTACCTACTATTAAAAGTGAGACTAAAACTCAGAATGCCACTTCAAGAGCCTCATTTCAGAATTTATGCTTGAAAGTTGTGTATTTTTTGTTGCTTTTTTTAATATCTTCAAAATATAACATATCTAATGAAAAATGGTGGGAAATGTAAAAGAATATTGATTAATATTAAGTTTGCCAACGTTTTATGTGGATTATTTCATCTGGGTTAGGGTTGTGGTGTTTAACACCACTTTCATCAATATTTCAGTTATATTCTGGCAGTCAGTTTTATTGGTGGAGGAAACCAGAGTACCCAGAGAAAACCATCGACCTGTCGTAAGTCACTGACAAACTTTATCACATTATGTTGTATCAAGTACACCTTGCCATGAGCGGTTTAGTTTTGTTTAGTTTGGTTTATAGTGTTTAACGCCACTTTCAACAATAGTTCAGATATATTGTGGCAGTCAGTTTTATTGGTGGAGGAAACTAGAGTACCAAGAGAAAAGCACCGACATGTCGCAAGTCAATGACAAATTTTATGACATAAAGTTATATCGAGTGCACCTCGCCATGAGCCGGATTCAAACTCACAACTTTAGTGGTCATAGTCACTGATGACATAGATACATGCAGATGTAAATCCTACTAACATATATGATCACGACCATGACAGGCTCTTTTTCATCTGGATATGTGGTATATTGGCTTATCCCTTATACAAACCACCTGATATTATTCCTTTAAGACGAAAGAAATGTTGGGGGGGGGGGAGGGGGAGGGGGAGGTTGAAGAATATCCGATTATCCAGAATATTCTATTACAAGATATTCGATTAAGTGGAGTTGAGGAGTAGACTGTAACATGAAACAAAGAAACTATTTTTTGTTGCTTTATTTTTTTTTTACATCTTCAAAATATAACATATCTGATGAAAAAATGATGGACGGCATAATTAAAACTTCACATGTCAACAAAATTGGTACAATTTTAACAAAGTCAATAATTTACAAGAATTGTATTTTATTGCAATTAAAAGAATACTTTTAATGCAATATTATTTCAATGATATTGTCATTTTTATATTTCATATCCTTTAATTAAAAATATGTCTTTCGAGCATGGTAGAAATTAAAAAATAATGTGATAACTTCCTCTTCATTGTAATTTATGTCGACCAATAAAAATCGAAACTGTTATTAATTACAGTATTTCCCGGACTAAAAGTCAATTTTTGTATCAACTTTCAAACACATGTTGTACTGTTACAGTGGAACCTTAATAGGGTTGAGTTATGGTGTTTAATGCCACTTTCAACAATATTTCAGCTATATGGTGACGGCCAGTTTTATTAATGGAGAAAACTGGACTACCCGTAGTCCCAATGTAGGTAATATATGCTAATTTAACCTGTATATTCTGAATAAAAATGTTGGTCCTAAGGAGGTTCAGTTTCGAAAGGCTTCACTGTACCAGCACATAGTGAATATACAAATTAAAACATTTAGTCCCAGTAGATTTGTAGTCCAAAGAAATACGGTACTGACAATTTAAATATTCGGTCAATACCAATACTGTAACGTAATAATACGGTAATCAAAATTCAAGAATTCTTTTTTTTTTTGCGGAACTTTAAAAAAAAATGTGAACTTTTTGTAAACTAGTATATCAGGGTACGTGATAGTTAAATTTAAAAAATGGCGGCAAAAATTTGCTTAAATAGCATGTGAATACACTGAATCATAGAACATAGAACACAGAATTCGACTATATATCCTTGAATCTATGAAAATTGTTATTTTATTTCTGATTCCCACATAATTTTGAAAACTAAATGCTACAATGTATTGCACAAGTTTGGGTCAATTATGATTATCTAAAAAAAAAAATCTACCTAATATACAAAAAAAATGAATTTCTTAAGTTTTCATACAACCTAGATTTCTATTATTTTTATAATCTAATTTTGATATCATGTTCTAAACTAATTTTCTTTATTTCTACAATAATCGAAATTAGCCGATATATGTCTCTAAAAAAACTATCGTTAGTCTATAATCCAATGAAATATCCCCCTCCAAAAAAAAAACCCCAATATTTTTGTTTTTTTTTAATTTTCGTTTCAAATAATTTGTTTCAGTAAAACAAAATTATAAATGAGACAAATAAACATTAGCCTAGAGATACACAATGGAACCAGTTGATGTACTATGTCTGTATTTATCATTTCTTCAAATTTTGTTGCATTAAAACACAATTTTAAATGGGAAATAAAGGTAATAACAAAATTACCGAACTCCGAACAATCTTACAAAGGGAAAGTCAAAACTCATAATTATATAAACAGACAAAATCAGTCAACAACCGGAAAACTGTGAAAAATGAACAATAGGCCAAGAGATACACAATGGAACCAGTTCATGAACATTGCTCGTGTAGGCCAAGAGATACACAATGGAACCAGTTCATGAACATTGCTTGTAATTTTCTCATATGGTTTTTAATAAGTATAAACAACAAGTTGTTAATATGCGAGAACTCTCAACATGAGCAAAATGGTAGGAAATATAAATGCATACTTTCGCAGAGTGAAGCATGATACGATCGCAGCATGTCTACAAGGGAAAGTTGAACAAGTGTATACTGCATTAAAATTGGATGAAAAATAAAAAAGTAAAAAATATGAAATTCCCTTTTTGGGGCTCTTTTATGTCAAAAATGGTAATAGTTACATAATAAACCTATGCATTTTTCTGAAAAGGATTTTCCAGAGGAATTCATTACAAACACTCGTCAAAACTTTAATTTTTTCACCTTAGGGTCTCTTCTTTGGAAACAGGTAGGGCAATAATATACAAAATCAATACCAACCTTTATTCAGTGGAGAGGATCACTGTGTTCAAAATTTAGAAGGATCTGTCAATTAGAACTTAGGTTATCGCATGGAAACCATTCTGTCTACAGATTAACGACAACAATGACAGCACCATAGCATAATAGGACCGCAAAATTTTTGCCGTGGCATAAAAATCTAAATGCACTATTCTGTAATCAAAATTAATTTTACCAATCAATATAATTTTCTATAATAAAATATAGATTTTGAAAGGAAATGTCAATTTGAAATATCTAAAAATATTCATTAAAATAAAAAAAAAATTGAAATGGGAAATAGATAATTACTTTTGGTTCATTAAATGATAACCATTTAACTTTAGGGGGGGCGGGGGGGGGGGAGAGGCTATGTGGTTTTTTTTATATTTCTGTTGCCAAATTTTATAGAAAAAATATCCAGACCTGAAAATTGCCAAAAAAATAAATAATCTGACCCAGCCGTCTTCAACAAGAAATTTTGGTAAAATTTTAATAAGAATTGCCAACTTTTCATGTCCAAAATAATAATAAAAAAAATAGTTTTGTGTGAATAAAATTTCTGGCTCAGGAAAAAAAAAAGAAACGTTTTAAAATACCAAATAGGTAACAAGAAGGATAGACTATACAATGACCAAAAGAAAAAGGACAAACAATGATCTACTTAAAAATGACTCTTAAAAACGAAAGATCGAGCAACACGACCCCACTAAAAACTGGAGGTGAACTCAGATGCTCAGAAAAACATAGCCCCCCAAAACAAAGTTTATTGGTCGGTCCCTAACAATATTCTTACATTAGGAAGACATTAATCTGGTGGAAAACAAAATCATTAAACCATGTTCTCCTTAAATTTCAAAATACGGTGAGATTTGTCTCTGCCACCTATGTACACTGTCTTCTTGAACTGCTTCACAACATTCAACACATTTTCTGCATAGCGTCAGACACATCAAATGATCATATGTGTTTTTCTTCATACATTAATAGCTACTCATATACCGGTATCTGTACAAAAATTAAACTGCTGAAATTCTATATTGGCCTTTCGAAATGAAATAAAAATGGTCATACATTGTATGTGTAAAATATAAGCGTGAAATTCTTCTAGAAACACAAATGGGATTATTGAATATTATGCACTAAGCGTTATTTACAATATAAATACTGGTCTTGGTAAGAAGATCTACTCATGGAGAGCTTGATCAAAGTTAAAATGGCAAAAAAAAAGTAGGTGCTCACACTGTTATATGGAGTTAAAAACATATGTATAAAAATTGAAGCGTTAGTTCTAAATATGAACTATATATATTTTAATGATAAAACACTCTTGATTTGAATAATATATCATCTACTATACAATATAAACATAGATTTCCTCCCCTGTATTTATTTGTCTTCTATTTTAAAAAAAAAACAAAAAAATTCCCCTCAAATCCCTTTTCCACTTTAATCTACTTGTTTTCTATACAAGACTGAATTAAAAATTTCATTAAATACAATGTATTTGAAAAATGGAAAATATCAATGTTCTGAAAAAAATATATACTAATAGATTAAAATTATATTGAAATGTGTTTTGATTATAAATGATTGTTTCTTTTTTATTTTAGATTGAAAGACTATTATAGAGACAGGGCAAAAAACAAAAAACAAAATATTAAAAAAATAAATAAGTTGTTAAGGGGAGATAACCAGGGTAGGTTTAAGTATTAGATTGTCTGTGAATTTGATTATATCATGTGACTAGTAAAACATATATCTCAAACAGTTAAAACAAAAATTAAAATAGAGCATGTTAATTGCATGAAGATATGTTAAAAATCACAAAAAAATGTGTTAAACATGGAGAATGAAATAAAAGGATGGAAAAGGCAATTATTTGAAATAAAAATGAATTCTAAAAATGAAAAGCAAACTTAGAATATTTTAATATATTGATAACGAAAACTAAGATTCTGAATCATGCATTTCATATCTTTTAGCGATAAAATACCGAAAATCAAACTAGGAAAAGAATATCGAAATAAAACTGTTGTAAAACGAAATATACAACACACTTTCATGTGCAGTTGTAGATATTAATTTATTACAAATAAATTGTAGTTAGAATTTTTTGTTAAAAATGTGTAAAGAAATTGTAGACATCCATTGGTAGATATAAATAATATAAACGTACACGGACAAAGGATTTGTTCACACTTTCTTGTGCAGATGCAGAGATTGTTACAAATAAATTGCAGCTATTTTTTTTTTTTAATTAATATGTTACTTTTGTATTTTAATGTACAATATACCAACGCGTATTTTTACTGATCTTTACTTGAAAAGTAAAAGGCAACATTTTCGGGTATTTGTATACAAATCAAACTTATATTTTTTTTTCATATGAAATTGCAGAATTTCGAATTCAAGAACTATTTGAACCATTATTTAAAGAGAAGTGACCATTTTCTTGGGACACTCAAGTTTCTACACACTGTCTCAGTTTCATCATCTGATTCTCTCGTTATAGGTTTTCGTTGTATGTTTTATAAATGAGATCAATTGTTAAATTAATTATTCGAAGTATTGATTGAATTTACTTTTTAGTTTACCTTTGACTTTTCTCGTCTCGTCGAGGAATAAGAAATGTATCCAATCTTGCTTGTTTTCTTGGCCTAGAATTTTCGTCCATTTAATAATTTCTAAATAGCACGTGTACATGTAGTTGTAAAATTGATTGCAGAAATAATGTTTAATTAGCGTGAGAAAATAGTTGATGTCTGGTACCTCGGAACCAATCAGAATGGAATAATCTTTGAACTACTGACGACGAATACATATATGAATCAGCGAACACATCCAACGTGTATTTACAATGTGTAAGAATATTTTACTACAGGTCACGAGTTAACCATTCATGAAAAAGTTATTTATTGAACTGCTTAATTAACGTTGCATAACATATGCTTTGCGAATTTTAGGGGGAGGGGGCGCACGCCCCCTCTAAATCCGCCACTGACCATAACCATGATTCTGTGGATACTATGGTTTTCACTTATGTACAAAGGAGCAGAGCATAATCTACAAATTGTTCACATCTAGAACCTTGTGGGGGCAGCACAATACAGATCATTGACAAAAAAGTCTTCTAGATCCTCTGGATGAAGGAACATGAGTTACCCGTTTACCGATCTCGGTTTCAGTGTTGTAGTAATTAGCTCGGAGTACGAGGGTCTGTATTTCTCCATCACGTTTAAATTTGTCCTACATGTATGTGGAATCCACACTTTATTGCACATCAGGAACATTTCCATAATGACCATGTGTGTTGATCACTTACAAGTGTTCTTATTGTATAGGGAGTAGTATGTATAAACATACAACACATGTATTTACCTGTAATGGTATTTAAGGAGTGCTCAGGTAACAAAAAAATATGCTTGGGCCAAATGTAATTCGCACCCATGGAGGAGAGTTTTTTTTTAGTTTTGTTGGCTGTGATTTTTGAGATAATCTTAATATGTAATCAATTAGATGTTTGAATGAATCAAAGTGATGAATCCATCTATGAATTTTTTCTACAAAGTTTCTGTTCAATTCGTCCAGTGGTTTTGAGGAGAAATGTTAACAGATGATGGACATCAAGTAAAATTTGGTCCGACAAAAATGTCCTGAAAAACTCCTACAGTAGTCCCCCTTATAAGACCACTTCCACCAAAGGTCATCTTTCTTGCCAGGCCAGATTTCAGATGCACTGAAATAGTAAAATATTATTATATTGTCTCTCTGAAGAGAGGTCACCCCTCTTATCAGGCTATTTTTTCCATGCAGATTGGGTGGCCTTATAATTGAGGGACAAATGTTGTGGCAAGTTTACCTACTATTAAAAGTGAGACTAAAACTCAGAAGGCCACTTCAAGAGCCTCATTTCAGAATTTATGCTTGAAAGTTGTGTATTTTTTGTTGCTTTTTTTAATATCTTCAAAATATAACATATCTAATGAAAAATGGTGGGAAATGTAAAAGAATATTGATTAATATTAAGTTTGCCAACGTTTTATGTGGATTATTTCATCTGGGTTAGGGTTGTGGTGTTTAACACCACTTTCATCAATATTTCAATTATATCCTGGCAGTCAGTTTTATTGGTGGAGGAAACCAGAGTACCCAGAGAAAACCACCGACCTGTCGCAAGTCACTGACAAACTTTATCACATTATGTTGTATCAAGTACACCTTGCCATGAGCGGTTTAGTTTTGTTTAGTTTGGTTTATAGTGTTTAACGCCACTTTCAACAATAGTTCAGATATATTGTGGCAGTCAGTTTTATTGGTGGAGGAAACTAGAGTACCAAGAGAAAAGCACCGACATGTCGCAAGTCAATGACAAATTTTATGACATAAAGTTATATCGAGTGCACCTCGCCATGAGCCGGATTCAAACTCACAACTTTAGTGGTCATAGTCACTGATGACATAGATACATGCAGATGTAAATCCTACTAACATATATGATCACGACCATGACAGGCTCTTTTTCATCTGGATATGTGGTATATTGGCTTATCCCTTATACAAACCACCTGATATTATTCCTTTAAGACGAAAGAAATGTTGGGGGGGGGGGAGGGGGAGGTTGAAGAATATCCAATTATCCAGAATATTCTATTACAAGATATTCGATTAAGTGGAGTTGAGGAGTAGACTGTAACATGAAACAAAGAAACTATTTTTTGTTGCTTTATTTTTTTTTTTACATCTTCAAAATATAATATATCTGATGAAAAAATGATGGACGGCATAATTAAAACTTCACATGTCAACAAAATTGGTACAATTTTAACAAAGTCAATAATTTACAAGAATTGTATTTTATTGCAATTAAAAGAATACTTTTAATGCAATATTATTTCAATGATATTGTCATTTTTATATTTCATATCCTTTAATTAAAAATGTCTTTCGAGCATGGTAGAAATTAAAAAATAATGTGATAACTTCCTCTTCATTGTAATTTATGTCGACCAATAAAAATCGAAATACTGTTATTAATTACAGTATTTCCCGGACTAAAAGTCAATTTTTGTATCAACTTTCAAACACATGTTGTACTGTTACAGTGGAACCTTAATAGGGTTGAGTTATGGTGTTTAATGCCACTTTCAACAATATTTCAGCTATATGGTGACGGCCAGTTTTATTGATGGAGAAAACTGGACTACCCGTAGTCCCAATGTAGGTAATATATGCTAATTTAACCTGTATATTCTGAATAAAAATGTTGGTCCTAAGGAGGTTCAGTTTCGAAAGGCTTCACTGTACCAGCACAAAGTGAATATACAAATTAAAACATTTAGTCCCAGTAGATTTGTAGTCCAAAGAAATACGGTACTGACGATTTAAATATTCGGTCAATACCAATACTGTAACGTAATAATACGGTAATCAAAATTTAAGAATTCTTTTTTTTTTTTGCGGAACTTTACAAAAAAATGTGAACTTTTTGTAAACTAGTATATCAGGGTACGTGATAGTTAAATTTAAAAAATGGCGGCAAAAATTTGCTTAAATAGCATGTGAATACACTGAATCATAGAACATAGAACACAGAATTCGACTATATATCCTTGAATCTATGAAAATTGTTATTTTATTTCTGATTCCCACATAATTTTGAAAACTAAATGCTACAATGTATTGCACAAGTTTGGGTCAATTATGATTATCTAAAAAAAAAAATCTACCTAATATACAAAAAAAATGAATTTCTTAAGTTTTCATACAACCTAGATTTCTATTATTTTTATAATCTAATTTTGATATCATGTTCTAAACTAATTTTCTTTATTTCTACAATAATCGAAATTAGCCGATATATGTCTCTAAAAAAACTATCGTTAGTCTATAATCCAATGAAATATCCCCCTCCAAAAAAAAAACCCCAATATTTTTGTTTTGTTTTTTTTTAATTTTCGTTTCAAATAATTTGTTTCAGTAAAACAAAATTATAAATGAGACAAATAAACATTAGCCTAGAGATACACAATGGAACCAGTTGATGTACTATGTCTGTATTTATCATTTCTTCAAATTTTGTTGCATTAAAACACAATTTTAAATGGGAAAATGAACAATAGGCCAAGAGATACACAATGGAACCAGTTCATGAATATTGCTTGTGTAGGCCAAGAGATACACAATGGAACCAGTTCATGAACATTGCTTGTAATTTTCTCATATGGTTTTTAATAAGTATAAACAACAAGTTGTTAATATGCGAGAACTCTCAACATGAGCAAAATGGTAGGAAATATAAATGCATACTTTCGCAGAGTGAAGCATGATACGATCGCAGCATGTCTACAAGGGAAAGTTGAACAAGTGTATACTGCATTAAAATTGGATGAAAAATAAAAAAGTAAAAAATATGAAATTCCCCTTTTGGGGCTCTTTTATGTCAAAAATGGTAATAGTTATATAATAAACCTATGCATTTTTCTGAAAAGGATTTTCCAGAGGAATTCATTACAAACACTCGTCAAAACTTTAATTTTTTTCACCTTAGGGTCTCTTCTTTGGAAACAGGTAGGGCAATAATATACAAAATCAATACCAACCTTTATTCAGTGGAGAGGATCACTGTGTTCAAAATTTAGAAGGATCTGTCAATTAGAACTTAGGTTATCGCATGGAAACCATTCTGTCTACAGATTAACGACAACAATGACAGCACCATAGCATAATAGGACTGCAAAATTTTTGCGTCGCATAAAAATCTAAATGCACTATTCTGTAATCAAAATTAATTTTACCAATCAATTATGTGTTTTTTTTATATTTCTGTTGCCAAATTTTATAGAAAAAAATATCCAGACCTGAAAATTGCCAAAAAAATAAATAATCTGACCCAGCAGTCTTCAACAAGAAATTTTGGTAAAATTTTAATAAGAATTGCCAACTTTTCATGTCCAAAATAATAATAAAAAAAATAGTTTTGTGTGAATAAAATTTCTGGCTCAGGAAAAAAAAAAGAAACGTTTTAAAATACCAAATAGGCAACAAGAAGGATAGACTATACAATGACCAAAAGAAAAAGGACAAACAATGATCTACTAAAAAATGACTCTTAAAAACGAAAGATCGAGCAACACGACCCCACTAAAAACTGGAGGTGAACTCAGATGCTCAGAAAAACATAGCCCCCCAAAACAAAGTTTATTGGTCGGTCCCTAACAATATTCTTACATTAGGAAGACATTAATCTGGTGGAAAACAAAATCATTAAACCATGTTCTCCTTAAATTTCAAAATACGGTGAGATTTGTATCTGCCACCTATGTACACTGTCTTCTTGAACTGCTTCACAACATTCAACACATTTTCTGCATAGCGTCAGACACATCAAATGATCATATGTGTTTTTCTTCATACATTAATAGCTACTCATATACCGGTATCTGTACAAAAATTAAACTGCTGAAATTCTATATTGGCCTTTCGAAATGAAATAAAAATGGTCATACATTGTATGTGTAAAATATAAGCGTGAAATTCTTCTAGAAACACAAATGGGATTATTGAATATTATGCACTAAGCGTTATTTACAATATAAATACTGGTCTTGGTAAGAAGATCTACTCGTGGAGAGCTTGATCAAAGTTAAAATGGCAAAACAAAATAGGTGCTCACACTGTTATATGGAGTTAAAAACATATGTATAAAAATTGAAGCGTTAGTTCTAAATATGAACTATATATATTTTAATGATAAAACACTCTTGATTTGAATAATATATCATCTACTATACAATATAAACATAGATTTCCTCCCCTTGTATTTATTTGTCTTCTATTTTAAAAAAAAGACAAAAAAAATCCCCTCAAATCCCTTTTCCACTTTAATCTACTTGTTTTCTATACAAGACTGAATTAAAAATTTCATTAAATACAATGTATTTGAAAAATGGAAAATATCAATGTTCTGAAAAAAATATATACTAATAGATTAAAAATATATTGAAATGTGTTTTGATTATAAATGATTGTTTCTTTTTTATTTTAGATTGAAAGACTATTATAGAGACAGGGCAAAAAAAAAAAAAAAAAAATATTAAAAAAATAAATAAGTTGTTAAGGGGAGATAACCAGGGTAGGTTTAAGCATTAGATTGTCTGTGAATTTGATTATATCATGTGACTAGTAAAACATATATCTCAAACAGTTAAAACAAAAACTAAAATAGAGCATGTTAATTGCATGAAGAGTTGTTAAAAATCACAAAAAAATGTGTTAAACATGGAGAATGAAATAAAAGGTTGGAAAAGGCAATTATTTGAAATAAAAATGAAAAGTAAACTTAGAATATTTTAATATATTGATAACGAAAACTAAGATTCTGAATCATGCATTTCATATCTTTTAGCGATAAAATACCGAAAATGAAACTAGGAAAAGAATATCGAAATAAAACTGTTGTAAAACGAAATATAAAACACAACAGAAAAAAGCCATCAGACTTTCTCTTTTCTGAATAACGAAATGCATTCTTTCCCTGTTAAATTATAAGTATTGTAAGCATCTAATTATAATGACATCTAGCTTTAAATACAACAAAACCCTTTCTTATTGTTTGACTTACAAGGCACTTCACTAAAATTCTGTAATTTCACTAATATTGATTGAGTATTTTCCATAATTGTCTTTCCTTATTTGAGCAAATATTTCTTATTAAACATTTTATTCTTCAAAATTACAAATGAAATCCGGTTTTAATAAACTTTTATTAATTATCATACTTCACTTAAAAACTGTCTTCAATCTTATATATATTTTTCTCTCTCACTTTATTGTTGCGTGATAAATACACATGTGTATTCAAAAATCTTAGCACGAAAGCATCAATTAAAAAAAAATATCTTCCATGTGATGAAAGATTAATATGCAGAAAAATATAACATGTGACTTAGGTGTATAAATGATCCATGAAAGTAGGACAAACAGCTGATTATTGTGCATTGTGATGTGCTAATTATATCATATACAAGTGTACACATGAGTACACATGTGTACATGTTTTTTGTTGTTGCACCATGTCAACATCTTCTTACTTACAAATTTTATATTCCTTTTACAGGAGTTTTAATGTTTGGCAATTTCAATGAAATGCCTACTATAATACTACTTATTAATTGTTTTATTTAAGAAAAAAAAAAAGAAAGAAAAAGATTATCAAAAATGAAAAAAAATCAAATTAATATAGCACTATATTCAAATTTTTTTTTGTAACATTGATGACAAAAACAATAAATTATATATTGAATTGCGGAATAAATGCAAATATTTGTAATTTATTTAAAAAAGATCACAACAAATAAATAAATAAAAAATGCCCCACAATGAGAATAAATATGTAAATTAACTTTTCCAACCAACAAGATAAAAACTATTTTTACCTTTAATTTTCTCTATCAAGGGGACGGAATGATTATTTAATAATGGAATGTTGGTTATAAAAAGTTTGTCACACAGGTTAAAAACAAGATGACGGAATAACAATAACAAAAATATGACATAAAAATCTTCTCACAGCCTTCTGACAAGCAAATAAATAATTGGTAAAACAAGTATACTCATTTTCAGACATACAAATGATATGAAAAGAAGTGTGTTTATACACAAACGATTATTTTCTCAATTTCTGAAAATGTTTTTTTCGAAAAGAAATATGTTTTCACAATTAACAACTACTTTCTGACTTTCTGAAAATGTTGTATTTTTTTTAAATGGACAAAATTAAGTGAAATAATGAGATAAATATGTCAATATGTCAGACAATTCCTACAAAAATATATCTAAAATTGAGAAAGATATGACATCATCAATTCTCATTACACTAGTTATTGTCCATAAATGATTATAATAACAAATGATTATGAAATGTCATGAACCCGTCATTTTTTGAAATCTAAAATTATTTATTAGGAATTGTTTGGGGTTTTTTACATTACAGTTTAGCAAATTTTTTGGTGCTGTTCAATCAGAAATATTCCAACAAACCAGATTTTGCTGATCAATTTATATAATACTGATAAAGACGATTCAAGACATTAGTAAGTTATCTCCCTTAGGTTAGGTAGGTGAGATAACCTATCATTATCTAATTTACTTTTTTATCACCCCTTTTCCCCCAAAATTAACTTTAACTACCAGGAATTATTTCCATTGCACATTCATATACTTTTACTGGTTTTTGCATCGAACAATTTCAATTCTAAGATGTTACGGTAACTTCTAACATGTATTTTTTTCTTTTTTTTTTTGCAATATTAGCAAGCAAATGATCAAACTTCAGAAAATCAGCAATACTTCAATATTGGTAAAACATTCAAACATTCTTCTTTTAATATCATTTACAGACCTGAAAATATTTTTTCAACTGCTCAATCAACAATCAATCGTAACAATCATATTATATAACAGTCATCATAAAGTAATCATAAACATAACAATCAATAATCACAGTAATCAAAAAGATGATCGATCATACCAAAATAATCACAGATTTTTTTTTAAATCGATCTATAATAGATCGATCATGTTTATTTTCCAATTGGTGGCAAGAACTTTCCTTCATCTATGCTGCTGTCTTGTTTATGTAGTTTATCCTCTGATAAATTGCTTTCTTCTTTCCTTCCACTCTTCAGGGAAGTCTTCGCACTAGGCGCTGTAAAATAGTGAGGACCTGTACGATTAGAAATGCAAAACTCTGTCCTATATATAGACAACAAGGCAATAAGTTAAAAATAGATGATATTTGTCCTATATATAGACAACAAGGCAATAAGCTAAAAAATAAATGTAAATATTGTAGAAATTAATATTTAAAATTACAATAATGATCACAGATAAAAGTCCTAACATGGTCTATATATATCGCAAACTAAATAACCTATGACCTAATAGATATAAAATGTAAATATGATAAACAGTCAACAAAGACCAATCATAAATTAAAAGGACAAAATATGATATTTCTCTGACTTTCCAATTATTTTTTTTTTTTATAAAATTGAAGCAGTTAAGGTGCATTTATACTGTAATTTTTTTCTCTCTTAAAATTCGCTTCAAATGTTACAAGTACACCCGTTTCAAACACATTCTAAACATTTTCCATCAATCATAACTAAGGGCCCGGGTGGCTCAATGAGTTAGGTAGTTGTAGGGCCTAGGTGGCTCAATGAGTTAGGTAGTTGTAGGGCCCGGGTGGCTCAATGAGTTAGGTAGTTGCAGGGCCCGGGTGGCTCAATGAGTTAGGTAGTTGTAGGGCCCAGGTGGCTCAATGAGTTAGGTAGTTGGATTATCTAACAACTCATACAAGCCTATCACCAATATGGCGTGGGTTCACACCCGGCTTTGTAAATTACAAAAAAGGGTGCGCTCGACTCGCAGCCGCAAGTGATAAAGTTTACCAATTGCTTGCCCATGGTCAGTGGTTCTCTCCGGGTACTCCAGCTTCTTCCACCACTAAAACTGGTTGCCATGATATAGCTGAAATATTGCTGAAAGTGGCATTAAACACAATAAATAAATCAATCAATCAATCATAACTCATTAGTTAATATTCAAATTTAAGAAAATCAAGGAGGTTTATGTTTCAAAATTTTGTAAAGCAAGAAGAAAACGTAATTAACTTAATTACTGGTAAACAAAAATTTGCAAATCATGTCTTTAGTAAAAAATATTCTACTGTAATTTATTATTGTTAGAAATCAGACTATCTATCGCTAGGTTAAATAATTTAACAATGTAATTTATTATTAGAAATTAGACTATTTATTGCTAGGCTAAAATTATGTCTACCTATGGTTTAACACTGTACTTTATCATTGTTAGAAATTGGACTTTCTATCGCTAGGCTTAAATCATGTCTAACTATGATCTAACACTGTACTTTATTACTGTTAGAAATTGAACTATCTAATGCTAGGCTAAAATCATGTCTAACTATGATATAACCTATATATTCATATTTAACACTAAACTTCACGATCAGTATCCTATCCCTCGGCTAAAATAAAATTGTCTCTAACTTAGATGACAGAGAAATATTGAGATTTCCAAATGATGGAAATATCGTTATTTCACTCAGTGAAATATCATTTATTTATTTCACTGTGTTACGTCACATTACCAAAGTCGTCACAATAGAAATCATTATTGAGTGCCCGGCAATGAAAGAAAAGTTCATTTTTTAAACGTCTTATTAGCACAAACAAAAAAAAGTGTAAAATCTATGTCATAAATAGTATAACTACTATAGCATTCCGAATATCATGTTTATATAAAAAAAAACAATGCGAAAAAAGGGCTCTATAATAAGATTGTGCCATAGCAATACATTTTTTTTTTTTTTTTTTTTTGAAGGGGGATGAAAAAAATACTTGAACAAATGTAAAATACAGGTACTTTTAACTAACATACAATCATGGCTATGGATGTTCCTCTGAAGAATAATAATCTGTTGCCATACAGTACCTTTATATGTTATTTATTTTATTTTGCGGGTTAGTTTTCCCCATATTAGTATTGGGGGTCTGTCATCTACTAAATAGATGTTTTTTTTTAAATTATTTTCTTGGACCTGGTAAAAGAAAATCATCATATACAATGTTTTCTTAATTTCAAACCGTGCAAATTCAAGTGGTATTTTGTTAAAATTAAAATGAAAAAAAAACCAAAAAACCAATGCATAATTTAATGCCATGAATTTATTTCAAATTGTATAAATGTCTATTAAAAAAATGTTTTTCATACTAGACTCTCCCCACCCCACCCCCCAAAAAAAGAAGAAAACTGAAAAAAATATTATGAATATGAAGAACAAATTTTGAAGGAAACTTTACCGAAAGCTTTGTTGTTCATTTTTTTCTTAATTACCGGTCAAGAAAAATATGTACATGTAGTAATTATTCATGGCAAGACCTATTGCATGGGTATACATATTACTTTTTCTATTCACATGTTAGTAGACATCAGATTAACTTATATGCAAAGAAAACCAACCGACACCCTACAACCAAACAGACACACAAACGTGACATTTTAATCATTAGTCGTTACACACAGTGGCCCAGCACTTAGCTACACTAATTAAAACAATTTTTGCATCTCTCATCCAGTGAAGTATACTGGGGTTCACACAAGGATTTTTGGATTGAAGAGTATATGAGTTATATCACAAGGTAATCCACGGAGAAGGAAGGATAACAAAATATTTCGACAAAATTTGTTAAAATTTCCCTAAAAAAATGTAAATTAATTACAATATTTATAATAAATTATATTATTTTTTAAATTATATTAAAACTATAAATACGAGAAAATATAGATTTTTTTTGGCATTAAAAAAATGACATTATGGTGTCGTTTTTCTTTAAATCTTTCCATTTTTTGCATACATAAGCTTGTAGTTGATTCTTAAAATAGCTAATTTTAACTTATTTAAAATTTGTTATTTCTGCACTATTCATGTGAAAAAAATCTACGAACAAAAAACGACATATGAAAAATGTGG
Source organism: Bathymodiolus brooksi (assembly GCA_963680875.1). Lineage (NCBI taxonomy): Eukaryota > Metazoa > Mollusca > Bivalvia > Mytilida > Modiolidae > Bathymodiolus > Bathymodiolus brooksi. The sequence goes on along the minus strand of OY804583.1, from coordinate 52,001,364 downwards.
AGCTGAGATGGGCCTGTGTCTACATGGACCTTTGAAATATATGAATTTAACATACATAAGAAGCATGTGGTGCTGAGATGGGCCTATGTTTATATGGGCCTTTGGACTAGATAAATGTAATTATACAAGCTAGCCTTAAATAAGTTTGACCACTTAAAGTACTAAAGGCAATCTTGAAAAAAATACAGTGGTTTCTAATTAAAGTATCCAACTTTGTCATTAATTCAGTAATCCCCCTGTTTCAAGGCCACTCCTTCTGCAATGAAAAAGTGGCCGTATAATAGAGGTGGCCTCTCTTTAGGGGGACTACTGTACAGATAAAAAGACAATGATGTACCTCATGAAAGCTTATATAGATAAAACATCATTCTTTTTATATTTAATCTCTTTCTTTTTAAAAAAAAAATTAAATCTTTACATGGAAATGTAATTTTACCAGAAATTTAGAATGACATTTTTTAGTTTTTAAACTGACTGTTTAAATCTGAGAAACCAGTCTTCCAGAATAACTTTGATATTAAATCTGACGAAATCAGTACCAAAAAAAAAAATTCTGATTAGGGCTATACTTCTAAATGACTTGGTAATAATGTAAAAATAAGGTTGGTTTTCTAGGGAAAACTAGCAGGAGAGGTTTAAACTTAAAATATACCATAAAGCGCAGTCTTTTGTCTGGACAGCTGAAAACGCACTTGTACTAAAACAAAAAGATTGCCCTCGGTGAAAAAACTGTGTATAGAGCATAATTTCAACGATTTTTTGAAAATAAATTAAAAAAAAAAATTTCATACAAGCAAAGTACCAGTTCGGGTTGAAACATAAAATAGAAGAATACTATATGTGTTATTCAAGAAACAATTTGTTAAATAATACCCAAGGTAGAGTATTTCACGAGAATCAATGCTGTCACCTAATACCCAAAAAGTCAAACAAAACCCACAAACCATCACTGAACTAATGCGCCACTGTTATTGTCTCAAAAAAAACAACTGTGAGTGAAAAGTGTATGCTGCTCTTAGAAACAAAATATTATAAATTAACTTGTGTCTGAGTTTTAGTTTAAAATTTACAGACACAAGTTAAAACTAATTTTCTTAATTAATTGTCAATTTTGTATTGATGCCGAAAAAAAAAGCTTAAATAATTATTTGCAAAGATCATAAAAAAATTGTACGTAAAAACTTCACTATGTTCAAACATTTAATAGCATCATATATATTCTGGTACATTTTTGTAACCATCTCCGATTTTCATTGTGACAACATTGTGGCATCAGTTAACGAATGCTATTAACTGGTTGAATATAGCTATCATATATCTTGTATAAATTGCTCAAAATGACTGTATTTTGCTAAAATTTAAAGCAGCTATTAGTTCAAGAGTTGGAGTCTCCCACACCAGATTACCAGACATTTTAGTACCTTTATTTCAAACTTCCTGGAAAGCACAATAAGTAATCAATTTTTTTAGAGGAATTGTAAACTATTTTACATATGATATTAAGTTTAGTGATTCTAATTTAGTAATTTTTAGAAACTTCAGAACTATATAATGTGTAACATATCCTAAATAAAATTAAAATGAAGATGAATTGGTAAAATAAAATTCTTTAATATTTTTTTCCATTTTTATTTCGACACATTTTTTTTTCTTTTTTCAATGAACTTTAACCTTAACAAGAAACACTATTAAGTTATGCCCTTGTTAAGAAAGGGAGATAATATATGAATTATCTCCCTTACCCTATTTTGTAAAGGGAGATAACTCGGTGAGGATTCTCAATGGAGAAAGAAAAAGTATAAAATTAAACATAGAGCAATCGGAGCAGAAAAATATATGAAATCAGCAAAATAAATTCAACTAAATAGATTCAGATCATCTTTAAGTAATTTTGTTGCTCATATAAAACAGTTAATACTGCCTGAAAACTCTTAAAAAAAAAGAAAAGGGGGGGGGGGGGGAGATAGTTCTGCAATTTCTAAAATTAGGATAGACTAGTTTGAGGTCTAGTGCTTACACCTACTAAACACACATATCTTACATCATCAATCAGGATTTGTGTTGTTGAAAATATAACCCCAATGTCATCGGTACTTTAGGCTTGTGGTGATGGATGTGAACTAAGAAGGAAAATCATATCTTATTGTTTGAACATCTAAATTTGCCAAATATTATGTATTGTCCGCCATAACTATTTTCATCGTTAAATGAAATTCTTTTTATCTTACCTTTTTATTTCAACCATGAATAATTTTCACTACAATATGAGATAATGATACTGTGTGTTGTTTTCTTTTTAATGTTACGGCACAAGTTGATTCTTTAAGATTACAAAAAATTCTTATTCCTTTACTTCAACAATGTATTGAAATGGCAATATAACATAAAGACTAGATGACGAAAGGAAAATAAAAAAAAAAGATTGAAGCAGTAACAATTATTTGATTATATATTATTAGCCCTCATTTCTAGTTAATTACTTATTTAACTTCAATATACCGAAAGTATTAATAGATGAAGTGCGGAAAATTTTAAAAAGGCTTAATTTACCTTGAGAAAATCTCAATTTTCTGTAGTACTAACACCATTTGACTTGCGTAAACATCTCTGGCATTCATTTATTCCATACTTCTTGTATGTGGTATTAAATTTATATATTGCCAGTAAATTTATATTAATGCCCTATCAGAAAATAAGTGTTAAAACTTTCGCACAAATATACTATTTATTTAACAGTACAATGTATATGAAAAATGGTTACTTTGGACAATACAAAGCCGAGTGCTGCTCCGAAGATTAGCGTGAATTGTGAAAAATCAAATTTCAAAATCATCTCAAAATGCTAAAATTAAGAAAAAGACCCATCATGCAGTTTTAACTTATTTCGTATTGGAAACTATTGGTTACCGATTATGTAACAGTTTTGTTACCATAGTTACTTACAGTACCCAGATAACAATTTTGTCCACTCAAGCCACTTTAATGGAGCTTGGTAATAGATACCTACATTTTCTATAGAGATTCAACAACATATGATATATAGGTGCAATTTCTTCATAATATTCCCTGAATTATATGTCATTTTCAGGCTAAATATACACAAGGGTGTTTCCCTGTTTTTCTATTTATTGAATAGTAATATACACTTAAATTTTTTCAATTAAAAATAAATAGTAATTGATCTGACCTAGATAAAACAGAATTTGCTATAAGTATATATATATATATATATACAATGTATATACATTGTATATTTGAAAGATAAAAAAAAAAAAAAAAAAAAATGTGCAAAACACTCTTGTTTTGCTATCACTATAGGTCAAGATCTTTTCTACTTTAAAGGTTTCTACAGTCAACATAGACTTATAGTCCACAAGAAAAAATATCCTGTTTTCTGGACTTTAAGGCTATCTTCACTACAGAATCAGTTGACAAACTGGTACCTATTAAACATTTAATAGCAGTGAACCAGTTGGAAAATGGGTATTTTAAAAAAAAATTTAATAGTAGTGAACCAGTTGACAAACTGGTATTATTTTTTTTTACTTTAACCTATAGCAGATGACATAGAACACATGTAAATAAATTTATTCTGGAAGAAATAAATAAAAGCACAACAAATTAAAAACAATAACTTAGCCAGCAGCAAGTACACAACAAATAACAAAAACAAGAGAAATACATATAAATTAATGAAATACCATTTGCACATTTCTGACTTGATTCTAAAATTATACGTTTTGTACACATTTTTAAAGGAGTTACTTCCCTTTTAAGGTAATCAAAAGGGTCTTTTTTCATGCAGACTTCAATAAAAATAACATGTATTTTTCCCATAATCTGTTCAAAATTATAACATTGTAACAACTTGTAACGACTTTCGATTTGCTATAAAATTGTCCTCTGATTTTTTACGAGGTTCAAATATCTACAAATTATCAGAAAATTATATTCAAATTATTTGTCCTTTTCTGTTGCTCTTGCTAGAACGGGTACCATTTTGTCTGTTGTAAGGGAAATAACTCAAATAAAAAATGTGTAAAAACATATAATTTTAGAATCAAGTTGGGAATATGCAAAAAAAATCTATTCAATATCGGAATGTTTATCTGACATCTTTTTTAATTTTTTTTATTAAAGCACTATTCTTGTCATTTTCTAAAATTGAGATATGTGCTTTAATGCAAGAACTATTTTATTCTAAGAAATCATCAGTAAAGATAAATGTATTTCCCCTGTGAAAACCAGCTGTTTACTACAAAAAAATCCCCAAAACATTTCATTCAGATTCACATACAACGTAGATAAAACTTTCTATTCAATTCATCAGCCATACAACACTTCACTCGAAAAATTATACAAATACATCCTGTCTAGATTGAGCTTGAACTTTAAATTTCATCCAAATATTTCAGTATTCATTTATGATTGATGATGAATCATTTTTAATTTAAAAAAAATGAGGCTAAAAGAATTAATACACATCATAAATGATAGCCAAAATATATTGGATGAAATTCATGAACACAAATTAGAAAGAAATATTAATACTCAAAATTGACCAGGTGTATCAACGTGACAACAACAAAATTCAGCAAACTCACTTTTTTACATGTTGACTATGGAAATATTTTTTAATCCTAAAAAATTATCTAATAAAGTTAACAATTGAACATAATTTAAAAATATGGAAATTCAATTTCTTTTTTGTTTACACAGTAAACAGCAATGGTGGACAAGAATAACAATAAATAATAGCCATTGGCACTTCTAAAAATATCAAGGAAAAAAAAAAATAAAAAAAATAAACGGAAGAAATACAGGATTTAAATTAAATAGAAGACGGCAACAAAATAAAGCTTGACAATATCTATATATGAATATATTCTTATTATTTCATGTATTTAACATAATTAAAACTTGGTCTTCCTGTAAACCTACCTCGCGCACTTAGTTCTTCATGCTTTTGTTGTTCTGCCGAGGCCCCTATAGGGGGTACTCGTTTGGCACTCTTTCTATCCTTCAGTGTTACCCTCCATTCTTCTGATTTTTGGCTATCTATAAATAGATATACACCAGAAATATTAAAGAATATTGTAAAATTAGAATTTCTTCTGATTTTTGGCTATCTATAAATAAACATACAGTGAATGCAGGAAATCTGTGTTAATTTAGCTTGTATAAAATGAGCATCTGTCCATTCTGAACACAAAAGCTAATCCCAAGGAGGTTTAGTTTAGACAGGTTTCACTGTAATACCAGCAATATTAAAAAAAAACTATTATAAGACTAGAATTTCGTCTGATTTTTTGCTATCTATAAATACATATACCAGCAATATTAAAAAATATCATAATTCTAGAATTTCAAGTTTAATTATTCATCATAGATGAATATATAATGAATTTATTTAATGGACAATATCAATACTAATTGAATAATTTTTTTTCGTGGAAATTATTTTTGCAATCAGTTATACATTTTATTTTTGCAATCACAATGATATACATTTTATTTTTGCGATCACAATGATACACATGTTATTTTTGTGATCACAATGATGCACATTTTATTTTTGCGATCACAATGACATACATTTTATTTTTTCAATCACAATGATATACATTTTCCTTAAGTATTATTATATGTAAATCTGTGTAAATTTTCCTGCATTAATGTGCATGACATAAGACCAAGACTGTCATGCACGTGTGATGTATATTTTACCTTTAACATGAGACCAGATACCAATTTCACGCAAAAAAACTTAAATTTGAGTAAAACTCAGACTTATCATAGTTTTGACTTAAGATATTTCGAGAAATCCAGCATGGACTGTCCAGCCTGTGTAATTGATAGTTTTACCTTTAACAGGGGGTTGGGCTGGAACTTTATAAGGATCTGGAGGCCCCGACTGTTCTGACTGTGCAGGTGAGGGTCTATGACTAGGTTTAGGTTTGTCCCTATTGGACTCTCGTGGACGTCTATGGACCAGACCTTCTTTTATCCACTCATGTTGTAAGGCCTCTTCTGGTGTCATTCTAATACTGGGGTCCCATCTAAAACATAGACATATACAAAAACATGTTAAACAAGAATAATACTAGGATCCAATCTAAAACAGAGGGCCTGAGTGGCTCAATGAGCTAGGTAGTTGGATTACCTAACAACTCATACAAGCCTATCACCAATACGGCGTGGATTCGCGCACGGCTATGTAAATTACAAAAAAGGGTGCACTCGACTCGCAGCCGCAAGTAATAAAGTTTACCAGTTGCTTGCCCATGGTCGGTGGTTCTCTCCGGGTACTCCAGCTTCTTCCACCACTAAAACTGGTCGCCATGATATAGCTGAAATATTGCTGAAAGTGGCATTAAAACACCAAAAAATCAATCAATCATAAAATCAACCATCTAAAACATAGACAAATAAAAACGTAGATATCAAATTTAGTGTGCACGACACGTTTCTGGAATAACCTTCATCAGGTACGCTCAAAACCTGGAATAACCTTCATCAGGTACGCTCAAAACCTGGAATAACCTTCATCAGGTATACTCAAAACCTGGAATAACCTTCATCAGGTACGCTCAAAACCTGGAATAACCTTCATCAGGTACGCTCAAAACCTGGAATAACCTTCATCAGGTATGCTCAAAACCTGGAATAACCTTCATCAGGTATGCTCAAAACCTGGAATAACCTTCATCAGGTACGCTCAAAACCTGGAATAATCTTCATCAGGTATGCTCAAAACCTGGAATAACCTTCATCAGGTATGCTCAAAACCTGGAATAACCTTCATCAGGTATACTCAAAACCTGGAATAACCTTCATCAGGTATGCTCAAAACCTGGAATAACCTTCATCAGGTGTGCTCAAAACCTGGAATAACCTTCATCAGGTATGCTCAAAACCTGGAATAACCTTCATCAGGTATGCTCAAAACCTGGAATAACCTTCATCAGGTACGCTCAAAACCTGGAATAATCTTCATCAGGTATGCTCAAAACCTGGAATAACCTTCATCAGGTATGCTCAAAACCTGGAATAACCTTCATCAGGTATACTCAAAACCTGGAATAACCTTCATCAGGTACACTCAAAACCTGGAATAACCTTCATCAGGTGTGCTCAAAACCTGGAATAACCTTCATCAGGTATGCTCAAAACCTGGAATAACCTTCATCAGATATGCTCAAAACCTGGAATAACCTTCATCAGGTATGCTCAAAACCTGGAATAACCTTCATCAGGTACGCTCAAAACCTGGAATAACCTTCATCAGGTGCACTCAAAACCTGGAATAACCTTCATCAGGTACGCTCAAAATCTAAAGGTTGGAAAGCCAAATAATTAAAAAACATGCTAAACAAGACCATTTACAAGAAATAAATCTGGTGATATTAAAACAATATAGCTAAACAGAACCCTGTATAAAACAGAATCCTGTATAAGTCAAACTTTAAATAAAGTCCTAACGTAGGAATTCTTTGTTAACTTAACCAAGAAGATTTTAAAAGCTCATTAGAGCTTGTGTTGTATGCATATCATATATCGACTCTAAATAAAACTTTGAATTGAATTGAATTGAATAAACTGAATTGTCTATTCCGAACAGCTGGTCTCAAGGAGGTACGGTTTAGACATGTTTCCATTGTACTGTAATACATGCATAGCTGTATTTTTATAGTGCTAGCTCACTGAAACAACAGTCAGTAGATAGACATGTCACTCTAACACATTATCCTGATTCACAGTCAACCAGTCTTTGCTCTCACTCCTTAATGCTGTATGCTTAGATTTTTTTTTTTTTTTAGCAAACATCAATATAATTTGTATTAGCCCCTGGAATTGACCTGACCTTGGATTGACCCGACCTGTATTTTGCAGCTTTGGTTTGACCCACCCTGGGCTTGAGCCCTTGATCTACTGTATATTTACAGTTTTAAACTTACTCTAAACATCTACGTATAAAATCTAGAAAGTTAGCGTCGCTTGTTTTGACTGCCTGTTGTAAATCTTTTGATCCTACTCTTCGTTTCTTTCCTTTACTATTAGTAATACTTCTAGGGTTACCTTTAGAATCTGTAGATAAATATAAACATAGCGAGGTCAATATCGGGAACAACAACAATATCATTGGCTTTAGAGGGTTAGTGTTAGTGTGTTTAATGCCACTTTCAACAATATTTCAGTTATATCATGATATGTCAGTTTTATTGGTGGAGGAAACTGGAGTACCTAGAGAAAACTACCAAACTGCCGTCACTGGGTTAGAAGTTTTCGGTAAACATCAAAATTTAGCACAGTAGTTACTTTAATTTTTACCACTTTTTTCCAAAAGTGAGGAAAAAATTAAAAAGTTGAATATTGCAGGTAAAAGAATCCACTAAAAAATCATCAAAAATCTAGTGAACCGACAAAGTTTGAAATTAAGAATGGTCAGTATGGGTTAGGGGTGATGGTGTTTAACCCCACTTTCAACAATATTTCAGTTATATTGTGGAAAAAAAACTGAAGAACCCGGAGAAAACCCCCTGCACTGTAGCAAGTCACAGACAAACTTTATCACATAATGTTGTATCGAGTACAAATTGCCATGAGTGGGATTCAAACTGACAACGTTAGTGGTAATAGGCACCGATTACACAGGTAGTTGTAAATCCAATGATCACGACGGCCCCCTTTATTATTTCACTTCTTAGAATGGTCAATATATTTATAGATTTGTATTTGGCTATAGCATAAAAATCTTACCAAAGAATAACCTCCTCCTCGTAGCCTGTTCTAATACATTGTTAGGAGGTAGGCCCATGACCTCCATTATACATGCTAACTGTTCTACCTCATTCTCTCCAGGAAACAATGGATACCCTGTATATAACTCAGCTAAGATACACCCGAAACTCCACATATCTATTGGCATAGAGTAAGGCAAGCCAAGAATTACTTCTGGTGACCGGTAGAAACGACTTTGAATATATGTATATACTGAAATGAGACAAAATATTTAGTGACAAAAATATGATATTTAATGATATTCTGGCGAGATAATTAAATACAAGTAAATTCCCCACCCCCCTCAAGAGAGGCCAACTCTCCTTGTAAGACGACCTTCTCACTGCAGAAGGGGCGGTCTTACAAGAGGGGGGACTACTGTCGATTGAAAAAAAATCCATTGGTTACAACATCTTCTTCATACATAGTTTCACACTCATTTAAAAGGATGAGTTATGCTCATAATTGAAGACTCTACTGTGTCTGCGAAATGTAAAACAGCAATAAAAGTGCTGTTGTTCTACTTCAGTTTGTGTCTTAAGCATATAATTGGAGTCTCTCATGTTCATTTACATATACTACATTTCTTACTAAGTTGCTATGATTGTTCAGTAATGAGTATTTTCTTAATACTTTTATCTACCAGTACTTACCACGTTGATGCTCATAGCAACTAGAACCAAAATCTATAACTTTGATCGAACTTTGACCCCTTTGTCGTAATAATATATTTTCCTAAAATACATATAATTTATATTAAGACATGATATGATTTTTCTTATATTTTCATTTACTGTTTCATGCACATGTGTGGACTGATTGAGACATTTAATGTTTTTATCTTGTTTTAATATTTTATCTAAGGAGTAACAGTTTTTAACCAACAGATTCTACCCTTGTCTAGTAGTCAGGGGTAACAGTCTTTAACCAACAGATTCTACCCTTGTCTAGTAGTCTGTTAACTATGAGTATTCACTGACCCTACTATTGTACTGTCTATGTCACCAACAGATTCTACCCTTGTCTAGTAGTCTGTTAACTACGAGTATTCACTGACCCTACTATTGTACTGTCTATGTCACCAACAGATTCTACCCTTGTCTAGTAGTCTGTTAACTACGAGTATTCATTGACCCTACTATTGTACTGTCTATGTCACCAACAGATTCTACCCTTGTCTAGTAGTCTGTTAACTACGAGTATTCACTGACCCTACTATTGTACTGTCTATGTCACCAACAGATTCTACCCTTGTCTAGTAGTCTGTTAACTACGAGTATTCATTGACCCTACTATTGTACTGTCTATGTCACCAACAGATTCTACCCTTGTCTTGTAGTCTGTTAACTATGAGTATTCATTGACCCTACTATTGTACTGTCTATGTCACCAACAGATTCTACCCTTGTCTTGTAGTCTGTTAACTACGAGCATTCATTGACCCTACTATTGTACTGTCTATGTCACCAACAGATTCTACCCTTGTCTTGTAGTCTGTTAACTACGAGCATTCATTGACCCTACTATTGTACTGTCTATGTCACCAACAGATTCTACCCTTGTCTTGTAGTCTGTTAACTACGAGCATTCATTGACCCTACTATTGTACTGTCTATGTTTATGCTGTCATTCATTTTTGTGATGGTATGTGGTCTTTACGAGTGGAAGCGAATCTATGCAAGGTTTGCATTGTCGTCAGAGGTGGAGTGTTGTGATCCCATTAACCGGTTTAACACTGCCACATGTTTGTGCCTGTCCCAAGCCAGGACATGAATTTCCAGTGCCATATGTCATGGTCTTTCTTGTGTTTAGTAATTTGAGGTGAGAGGTGATTGCTTGTTTTGTTGATATTGGTGGAATTTGTTGGTCATCACTTTCTTTTCATAAACTGATATGATATATTTTTTATTGCTACAGGAAATGGGCTGTATTTTTGTGTATTTTTTCATGAACTAATAAAACAGCTCCTTTCGTTCATACTTACTGGTTTTAAATCACAGTGGATTATTTTGTCTCGTTGTAACAACTTCAGACACTGTAGAAGTGAGAAGGCAAATCTTCTAATTAAAGCTATACTAAAACCTTGGAAATTGTTCTTCTTAATTAGCTCATATAAATTCATACTGAAAAAAAAACAAACAAAAAAAACATTCTTAATAATATATCTGTTAAAAATCATATCTATTCAATCAAAATAAACAAGAAGTCTGGTCAGTTCACATCTAGGAGAGTAGACAAAAATATATCATTTTTCTTTCATATTGTTTTTCTCTATGCTTTATAATCAAAAATAAATTTTATGGTGACCAAAAATAAGTAGGAATTACAACAACACAATTGGCAAAAATTGCATAAAAACTTCTTATTACATGAAATTATGTTATTGTTCTTTAAATTATACCAAAAATATATTTAAATCTTTATTTTCATTTAAAGAAACATATACATATATATATAGCCTTCACAAAAGGTTGACAAAGTCATAGCCCCAGTAGGTGAAATTTATTCACAAAATCTGTGGGTTTTTTTTTAAATTACTTAATTATTCAATAACAATAAATATTTTCTGGAAAATAAGTAGAAACATTGAACTCAAAAAAAAAAAAAAAAAAAAAAAATTCATAGCATATCAGACATTACGGCAATTACCCTGTAATCCAAAATATACTATAAAATGTATATATAATCCGATAAGTGTAAGTGGTAAATTGGTCCTGGTTAAAATAAGTCCGGATGGACCATTATTTCAGGTAAAATAAAGGACAAGGTTACAAATATTCTTAGTTTTAAAGGTTCTTGGAATAATTTTCTTATTTGAAAAAGTCTATGGGATATTTCTTCCTTGTAAATATGGTCCATGGACTTACTTTACTAGTAACTTTCTTCCATCTGGACTGATTTCACACCAGGTCTTATTTTACTAGTAACTTTATTCTGTTTGGAACAAATTAACAACAGGACTTATTTTACTAGTAACTTTATTCCATCTGGACCAATTTCACAGCATACCTTATTTTACATAGTACCTACCCCATTAATTCAAAGGTAATACATAAATGATTTCTAAAATAAAAGTATTCTCCCATATGTATTATGTTGTACTGTGAATCTTTGTCTTTTCTACGAAGGGCATCTAAAATTTTAACTTCTACTAAAGCTTGATGATGAAATCTGAAAAAAAATTGTTAGAATTGAACAGAAAAAGTATTAATCTTTCTGATGAATCTGGAGAGAAAAAATCGGTAAAATTATAAATTATAGTAACATTTCTCTTTAAACAATTATGGAAAGTCAATGTTCATATCGAAATCTTGAAAAGCAATTAATAACTTTTTGAAAACTGAAGAATTTGAAATCCCTTAAAATTGTAAAATTCACTATAAAAGAGGAGACTGTTATTCATGCATTGCAATATGTGAAATAAATAAAACCTTTAAGAATTATCATTTACATTACAGTTGAATTTTATTGTGTCAAAACGAAAAAGTTGGAAGATTTATTCTCACAATTTTTCTCGAATTACCCAAGTTTTCAAGTTATAAAAAGTTATATAAGCTAACAACTTATGCAAATGGACCATTTCTTTACTTCCCGTCATACAATAAAACATTTATCCAAGTTTCAGATAACAAGGTACAACTGTATTATTGATTGATTGATTGATTGTTGTTTAAGCTTCAAGTGACCAGTATCTCAGCTATGCTCACGATAAGAACCAGTCTACAAACAATATATCATGAAAATAAAAAAGATGACTCTGTGATTGGTCTAAAGTCACAAGTTTACATTTTCACATGAGAAAACAACCTGACTTAGTATAACACAGTAAATGATGCTTCCATCACCAATAAAAACTGCCCACCACAGTATAACGAATTTCAACTCGTGGAACAGGAACTGCTTACCCTTCCTGAGTACCTGAGTCTGCTTACCCTTCCTGAGTACCTGAGTTCACCCATTGATTTTTATAGAGGTTTATGTTGCTCAATCTTCAGTTTTCTGTGTAGTGTTTTGTTGACATTGTTTATCTTTTGGCCATTGGTTTTTCTTGGGATTACAACTAAATGTATTAATAGTAACAATAATAATAAACATATAAAACATTTATATCTTGTGAAAAAAAAATGGAAGAATGTGTTCATATGCCTTCCAGCTAAAGTAAACAGGGGCATAACTCCATAACAGAAAAAGTGGTACACTCTCTTCCAGCTAAAGTAAACAGGGGCATAACTCCATAACAGAAAGAGTGGTACACTCTCTTCCAGCTAAAGTAAACAGGGGCATATCTCCATAACAGAAAAAGTGGTACACCGCCTTCCAGCTAAAGTAAACAGTCCAAAATCGAGCTTGGCCTACCGTTAATGGTCCCTGACCTTGTGTATAAATTTCAAATAATTTGAGTTGTAGAGTGGAAACCCCCCAGTGCCTGGTGGCAGGGACAAAAAAATTATATTGCATATATTGTACTAACTATGCTAAACTATAATAATATACTCTTTTCTTGCAAATTCAATAATACAGTCAGACCTGTCTAAACTAAACCTCCTTTAGACACGCTTTTGTGTTTGAAACAGACAAGTGTTCCATTTATACACCTCAACAAAGATTTCCTACATTATGACTGTCTAAGTTTGTTTTATACAGGATTATGGTTTAACCAGGATTCCATACCTGCCAACTCACCCGATTTCCGCGGGTCACACTCAGGAATTCCACTCTTGACCCGATGGTAGTGTTGTCATCAGACGGGTGCTTAAAAGACCCAGGATTTCAAAGTCCCACCCATGTTTCTTTCATTGTTAACTGATTTCCGCTGTCAATAAATTTGATCAAGAGAACTCTTGTCTTTGGCTATAAAACGATTGTGTTTAGACAGGTTTCACTGTACTATATAAGCAGAAAGACAGAAAGACAGAAGGCTACATAAAGCTGTACAATACCTTTTCTTATTCCTAATAATTTTGACTGCTACCATCTGGTCTGTTTTATGGTCATAACATTTTACAACTTGACCAAACGAACCTTTTCCAAGAACTTCTAAAATCTCGTATCGGTATACCATGTGATCATGCATAACCTATGGGTGCATATATATATAAAGCTTATTAGTCTAAAGTTAGCCTAGCTATGGCTGTAAATAACATGGAAATTCAGAAATGAAAACCAAGCTTTTGTTCACAACTTAAAAGTTATTATAGTATATGAATGATTTATACCAAAATTATTACCGTTATTGGGTATCTTATACAGTAGGGACCCTTTTATAAGGTCATTTCTGCCATAAAAAAATGGCTTTATGAGAGGGGTGGTCTCTCTTTAAGGGAAACAATTAGTAGTATGTTACTACCCAATATCTCAGTGCATTTCAAGTCTGGTCTGATCAGAAGGATGACCTTTGGTAGGACTGGTCTTATACTGTATGTCCAGGTGAGTTGATAAAAGGATATCAAACTGTTCATAAAAACCAAACAATAAAATATTATTGAATTTTTTTGGTAGTCCAAATAAAAAAGATTTTTCTTTTTAACCATTTAATAGTGATTTTGTTCTCTAAAAACTTGGTTTTCTTTCTTCACATTATTCATCTTTTCATATTTTGATATTCTAACTTCAAAAACATGTACTGTAACTAGCAACTGCTAAAAAGCTATTCTTAAAATGTTCACAACCATGCAAGACTAAGCACACAGTCTATATATAACGTGTATTGTACTTCAAAACACACTATATATTTTTGTGCATGTTTCAAAAAAGCATACAGTGCATCAAATATACAATGAAGGGGAGATAACTTTTTTTTCATATTAGAGTTATCTCCCTTTATAGTGGCCTAGCAATCCTGAATATGCATGATTGGCTAGCTACTGTAAAAATCTTGTGACAAATTTTGATTTGAAAAATTAATATACTTATAGGTGAATACAAAATGCATTTTAATTAAATAATTTTGATCTAATTTAAATTAATTTGACTAAATTTCATCCAAAATTTATCACAATTAAAACGGTCAGCAACTAGACTATGCTATAAAATATCTAATCAGCCAAGCGAAATTTCAAAATAATACCTCTTTTTATTTCTAATGATTTTAATGGCTACATCCATTCTTTGTTTGTGGTCACGTGCTTTGATCACCTGACCAAATGACCCTTTACCTATGACCTCTACTATTTCATAACGATATCGTATATGGTCTCCAAGAATCTGTTTTAAACAAGTAAATATATACATTTGGTTTCAATTAAAAAAAAAACTTAAAATACAACACATACTGCATCTAAGGTTAGAAACCAACTTTAAGTACCATACAACTGCAGACTACGGGCGGTTTCACACTCATTTAAGGGTACGAGTTGTACTCATTATTGAAGACCCTGACTGTGACTGTGAAATGCAAAACAGCAATGAAACCATAGTTCCTTTGCTTTAGTTTGTGTCTGAGTATAAAATTAAATAGTCTGTAATGTTCATTTACATCCATATCGCTTTGCACTAATTTTTCAACAACAAAAATAGTTTAAGTAATCTAATGTCCTACATATTTCATGGATAGCTTGCTATGACTGTATGACAATAGCTGGAGACCCTGTTTTAGTTTGAATTCCACACATCAAACACATTAACCATTGAAAAAATGCTTTTATTATTCATTGCTTGTATGTGTTCCATTTTTTTTTTTACATTCATGAATTCCTGTATCTAACCATCATGCTATCTACCTAATGGAGCAATCTGTTGACTTGGGGTCTGTCATTTTTATTGATCTACTAGCACTATGAAAATCCAGCTCAACATTCTGGTCTGGTACAAACTATGTATCATTATCATCTCAAAAAGTGTTTTTTTTCTCACAATAAGAAAAATCGTTCACATGGCATTAAGCAGCCATCACTCACTAATAGCGAGTTCAGACATACTTTTATAAAGGTATTGAAAACACACACTGTGCATTCTTTGGACTTTAATTTCTTTTAGAAAATCAAAGCCAGAAGATAATCAAAATTAAAACAAACTGAGAAAGCTACTGACCTTAATGTATGACCCACTCTCGTCATCATATCCATTATTCTGAGCACCTCCAGGAACACCCTCTATCTTCTTGGCCTCTAACCCGAGGAACCATATTTCAGGATAATCTAATATTTCTGTTTGTTCAAAAGCTGTCAATTTTCCCCTGTAAAGCTTTAAAGCTTCTGCAAATCAAATAAATAATCACGAATTTAGAAGAATTCAAACTTTTACTTGCAATCTTTTGTAGTTTTATTGGTGTATGAAAGCATTGAGCGAAGTACATTTTGTATGAAGAACGTTTTTTAATATTCCAAATTTTCAACTGTTGTGCCGTTATATCAGATTTCATGATGTTCAAATATAGTTTCCAGAAAGTGACATGGGTTCAATGGTTGTGTGCTTCATTGATTGATGAAGTTTTATTTTCAAAGCCATGTGACAGCCTTTTGACCAATTACATGTGGCTTTTCTAAATGAAATGAACACAATTTAATTTTATAACATTGACAAGGAGATGCATCACTTTATTAAAATTTACATCTATACAGTTGTATCCCATTGTTTCATGGTCAAAGGGACATAATATACTAGTTCAAATTATGGGAGTATTCAAATTATCGTCTTAAATTTAGCTACCCGTTACTATGAATGGACCACATTCTTATTTCAATTGATCAAAAGAAGAGATTTATCAGATTTCATAATAGTGAGGTTTTGACTATATGGTAATTATTCAAGAACATGATCCCATGATAAATAAATGTCCAACTTGTACAAGCTGAGCTACATTTCACATTACAAAATATATACCATGTTAATTAAAATTGAACTGTTTTGTTTTCTTTTAGCATTTGAGGAAACACCTTTTTACCAACTACTGAATTTGTAGGCTGTGACTGAGCAAATCAACACACTTTAAATGTGGTCTAATACTGACAAATAAATAAGTAATATGCCTTATTTATATAATAGTACTCACCTTGAGGGGTCATCGGCAGCTTATTTCCATACTGGTCCCGTTTGACTCTGTCTGGGGTACCAGTAGTAGAAAACGAATTCTGCCTTGTAAGGTTAGAATCTGATTGTTTATTGAGCTGAGGTAGGGTATTATCTTCATGATGTTGACGATGGTGGGAAAGTTTCTGGTCATGTTGGTGACCAAGATGAGGTAAAGTGGTTGTCGGGGCAACAGTGGCTACTAATTTACCACTCTGAAATAAAGAACACAAATGAAAAATTCTTGTGAAAATTAATTCTGCAATGAAAAATGAAACAAATAAAGTGGTTATTTTCTTGAGGGCTTTATTTTAGCTATCTTCGCAAGGACAATAAATTCGTGAAAATAAAAACTAGCGAAAATACCTTCATTTTAACTGTTGATTTTTTTTTAACGTGAGCACAATCACGATATTAAAACCTAGCAAATACATTTGACCTTCATATTAGCCAATTATAATTCCTGCAAATTTTACCACCTATACAGTATAAAGCATATGATTTTGTTCAGCTAAATATAGAATTTGTCAGTTTTGGTTGTCTATACCACGGGGAAAGTAGAATTACTTTATGTTTCTTCATTTATATCCGACGTTTATTTGTAAAATTTATAATGATCATCTGTTAAAACAAATTTTTCCCATTATCACCTATTACTGAAGAAAGAATCGCTACAAAGTTTATCCATATGCAGGTCAACCATATATACGATTGCCTGTTTCAACATAAAACATTAGAAAACTCTTCCCTTTATCACCTATTACAGAAGTCAGAAACAGCAGAAGACTACCCAAAATCAAGATCGCTAGAAAGTGTGCTGTCTGTTTTTAGGTCAATCATATATACGATCACCTGTTTCAACATTTAACAGCAGACGACTCTTCCCTTTATCACCTATTACAGAAGCCAGAAACAGCAGATGACTACCCAAAATTGCTGGAAATTGTGCAATCTGTATTGAGGTCAATCATATATACAAAGAAGAAAATAAATATATTCGCCCATTATTGCATGATTTTACATGTAACTATTTCTGCTTTTTTTTATTAGGACATATGTATTAATTATCATTAAAACGTTCACCATAGAAGTTTTCAGCAGACAATTGCCCAATTTACAGAAACATAAACCTTTCTTTTAATTGTTTTCACCATATTCATTGGTCAACCATGTCAAGTGCAAAATAGTTTTTTTTTCTAATCCACTGTGTTTTTTTTGTGTTCTCTGCCAATCAGAGTGAAATCATTTTGATAAAAAATGTATGGTATAGCTTGTTCTTAGCAAATAATTAGCTGGCGTGAACACAAATCATAGTGGCCCTTTCAAGGCTGACAACTTATAACATCACCTTTATAAGAGTGATCTCCCTTACCTCTGTTGTGTGAACTGTACTTTTATGTTTATTACTGTGAGAAGATGCCTGTTTGTTGACTGTAATCTGTGATTGATATCGCCCCTCCCCAATTTGCCTATGTGATTTCTGGTGGCCTTGCTGGGGGCTCTGAAAATAAAAATTAATATTTTATAAAACACCTTACTAATAGCAGGAACAATTTAAAATAGGGTAAACCTTGTCTCATTCCCTAACATAAACCAGAAACAATAAGCCAATTATTATATAGATGGCTATAGAATACATTAGTCCCACTCTTATAAGGCTGTCCAATTGTTGGAGGCTGCCTATTGCAATGTATTCCAAGCAATGGAAAAGTAACTTTATAAGGTGGATGTCCTCTCTTGAATGGGACAGTTTAGTAGTATTTAACTTTCTCTGTACATCTAAAATCTGGCCTGATAAGAGAGACTACTGTACTTTAATACTTTAATGATTTCTCTTCGTAGTAAATGTGATGAGATCACAATGCATATTTCAATTATTTTGGCCATCTTCGTGATGGCAAACCCTAGTGGGTGGAAACAAATGTACTTTTCTAGTGAATTTATTATCTAAACATAACAAAAATATATGATAGACTCAGTGTCCAGACTCAAAATCGGCATCCACTCCTCTAATTAGCATCTACTGATGTCATTATCTCAAATCACGGTCCGATTTAAGGGTATTCTCATATCGGAGTCCTTTCCAAATTCTCATATCTATGGCCAATTTATTGGTTAGGGTTAGGGCATATAGGTCAGTGACGTCCTTGGACGTCGATTTGACAAAGTGAGAAGCTGCCATAGATTTGAGAATTGGATGCCAATTTGAGAATTTGAAAAAGGACGTAGATTTGAGAATTGGATACCGATTTGAGAATTTGAAAAAGGATGTAGATCTGAGATACAGATGTCCGAGACGCAGAAATTGGACATGAATTTGAGGATTGGACGTCGATTAGAGGCTGGACGTCGACCCGAGTCTTACATATATATACATATACCATCTCAAACAAGTGACAACCATACAATATATCTACCCCACTGGATCCCAAAAGGATCTCGAGCTGTATTAAATTTTTTTTTTTTAAATAAGCCTCTGATAAATTCTTTTATTCATCCCTCAGCGAGAATCGAACCAACACTACTGGTACACTGCTGCACTGATTCACTCATAAAAATGACGAAAAATTCATCCCCCTCTGCCAAATCCACTATAATATAATATTTTTTCATGTACAGTATCATTTTTCGATTCAAAACATTGTAAGAACGATTATTGACTACTGTTTAGACGTGTATTCTGGATTTTTAATTATCTAAATGTTGTCATTTAGAATCATTACATGTTATTAATCCACTAATGGGTTACCCTCATTCATTAATTAATAGATATTTCTGTCACTTTTAACACATTTGTCTAAATCTGGATTAGTTTTCACGGTTTTTACATAATATCTCTATTCAATGATAATTATTATATATTTTGATTTTAAAATATTTTTCCTATAGTGTTCTATATCAAATTTGTCCTGTAATGATGGCCATCTTGGATTTACAATCGACACACAATGGTAAATTTAGTAAGTGATCGTCCAATGATTGGTCATGTACAGTTTGGCTTCAATCAAGTTTAAAGTTGCAGAGAAATATTATTTATTCATTTTTTCATTGTGTCCTCTGCTAAAGCCTTTATCCTTGGCCATCTTTCTAAATGACACAGTCACACTTTGGCATAGAGACATTTAAGGACCATTCCAGACACGTTATCTTTCAAATGGTTCTGTGCTTTCAGAGAGGAATAATTTCAAAATACATTTGTATTTTTCCTATAACTTTATGCATGCATGTTAAAATTTTGTTCTGCGTTGGAAGCCAAACTTTTAAGAGAGTCATATATAAGGAACATTCCTTCCATGCAAAAATTCAATCACACTTGTGATTCTTGAGAAGATTTTTATCTATCTAATCAGAAAACATAATTAGGCTAGCAGCCATCTTGAATATCCCAATGAAAGGAAAATTATATAATGACTATGAGTGAGTGATTGTTGTTAAATGCCAAATTAGCAATTAATTATTATTTCTTATTAATTATTTACTTACCTACTGGAAGTTTACAATTAGAAGCTCATTAGGTAAGTAAATAATTAATTCATAAAACTGTAACTTGAGTTACAAATTTTCAATTTTTCAGCTATATCATGGCAAGAACTAAGTTGTATTCAATGAAATGGTGATTAGCTTTGTACTAGGACCAAGAAGTTTAATTAGATCTTTATAGTGCTAGTGCACTGTAACAACAATACAGAGGTAGACAGACATCCTGCTCCACTCAGACATAATACGAGCCAACCAGTCTTTGCTTTTACTGTATACATATTTAATTTTTCAAAGCTAATAAATGCTTATATCAATCTGTTTCCAACATATTACACACACTTTGCTCTTGCTACTTAAAGCTCCGTGCTTAGCCGAGAAGTAGAAAATACCAAATTTACAGTTTTTGGTTTGACCTGAACGAGGCTCGAACCCACGATCTACCGCACTCGAGGCAAGCATGCTAACCATTAGACAAAGACCAATGTCATTCTCATGGAGGCAAAGTGATGACAATTATATCTCCCATGGATCTTTGAAATCCACAATATATTTATGCAGAAAATATTTTAATTAAACTGTGAAATCAAATCAAAGATACTTAATTTACCATAATGCACAAATTTCCCCCCAACTTAAGTTATTCATTTTGATAAATAAATTTTACCGAGACAGAAAAACTGAGTCTGAGATAAGAAATAACAAAATCCTACCGTCATGTTCTCTGGAACTTTAACGGAGACAAACAATATGATAATTCACAGAATCTCGTTATCATTTTCTACATAGTAATTCCTTCAATTGTCAGCTCTTGTTGTTTTAACATTTAAGATCACAAATTGACACTTATATTTCACATGTCGAGGTCATTCAACTTTTATCTTTGTTTCACAATAATCATTCGATTCTATATAATTTCACAGTACATTATTTCAAACAAACAAAAATTTCACAAGTTTTAATTTAATTTAATATTAATATCAAATCCTTTTTCTTATATTGCATAACAACTAGTTTTAAAATCCAGGATTATTAATAATGATCATGTTAAAAAATATCTGGCTAATTCCACAAAAAATCATCACAAATAAAAATCATAATTTGATCACAGCAATTTAAATCCAGAGAAAAGCAGAAAAATTATTTTCAAACATCCATTTTTTCCCCCCGACGGAGTCTAGATTTTCACACTCGTTTTTATTTGTCTATCGTAACAACGTAGTTTATAACACCATAATAAAAAGATTAATACAATAATTATTAGCAACCTTAAAGTGATTAACAATAGGTTTGTAATTAAATAAAAAGCGCAACGGATTAAAATTAAAAATAAAAAATACTCTCGACCCACAACTACTTATACTAAAATTAAATTAAGAATAGTGCTTGACCCACAAGTGGTGTTATTTCTATAATGATAAAAAGAAATGTGCACCTAATGCAGTGTCTGTCTGCTTTAGTGTTTTTTTTTTTTTTTTTAACTATGCCAAACTTAGTACTTGTATGTTCATTCGCTAGCAAATGAAAACTCTGAAATTGAAATTTTCTTCTTGGTAACTCAAAAAAAATATATCCATGAAATGAAAAAAATGCACCTAATGCAATATACGATCTTTGTTGTTTTGGTTTGTCTGTTTTGTTTTAATTTTTACGTATGCAAACTTCAGACTTGCATTTGTTAGAAAATGAAAACTCACAAATTTAATTCATCTTCTTGGCAACTAAAATAATAGTTTCCATAAGTGATGTACAAAAAAAAATAACTTCTTGGAGAATTTTTGACAAACCAATTTTGTGTTCACTCTGTATGTTACAGACTTTTATTGCTGTTTTTCAACACACAGTTCCCATAAGGAATCAATGTTAGCTAGGTATTTAGACTGTCAAATTTGTGTTTGAAGGTGGTGCACGGCTCAAGTTTGAAGTGAATTTGAAGGGGGAAATTTGACCATGAAAGCACACCTTAATATACTAATACAATAATAATTCACCGATATTTTTGTAAAAGTTCTATATAACGAACTAAACTTTAACTAGTATTACCGCTCACTACGATATACCACCCGCTCCCCACATCTGTCCAATCTATTTCCATAACCAAAACATTACTGATTGTTCTGACCAAAAATGAAAGGGACCCTCCTCTCTTCACTGGTAAGCTGCTGATAAAATTTCTGAGAAACACTACTCAAGTTATCATACAACATAGGGTAAAAATCCTATTTTCTGTCATATCAAGTCCAATAACTCTGGTACGGCAAAAGTGAAAATCGTCAAAAATGAAAGGGATCCTCCTCTCTTCACCAGTAAACAGCTGATAAAATTTAAAAAGATTCTAAGAAACACAACTCAAGTTATCGTACGACATAGGATTTGTCTACAGACGGACGGACAGACATGGTGAAACCAGTATATCCTCCTACAACTTCGTTGCGGGGGGTATAAAAATGGGATAATTATCATAAATACATATGAACTTAATATTATTTATTTATCTCTTGTAAAATCTTGTTAACCATTGATAGCAGAGTAAAATTAATTTAGGATTGATATTTTTACTTTTTAATTCAATGTTCGTTCTATCTTGTGTCAATCATGAACTCTTGCACACTTTTAAATCCCAAACAAACAAAAAATAGAAAAATAATTAAGTCTTATCAAGGACATATCACATATAGTATGACCCTCTTTCATTAAAACACACAGATGATGTCACAGTCAAATATTTGAGTTATCCCCCCTAGGTAGTTATAATTATTCATTATACAGAAATTGTGTCAATTTAATAATCATTTGACATTTTATTTACATCAAACTTTACCCCCATGCAAATTAATCAATGCTTTAAGATTTTGATACTGTAACAAGTGCCTTAAAGTATTTGCGAACAACTGTTACAACGGAGCCAAAGATTTTTTGGGGGTTTTCTTTCCATATTCAATTAAAAAATAATAATTTTTTAATCAAATATCTTGAAGAGATCATTTCTCACCTAGGCAAATTTCATATTCGTCATAAATTGAAAATCATTTAATCTTTAAATAACAATTTTATCATCTCATCTTTAAAGTATTATATAAATATTGTATTTTAAAAATAACCAATGTGGATTTCTAATACCACTCTTGATATAACACACAAACAAGTTTGTTTTCCTCAAAATCAAATTAATCAAATATTTATTGAAATCTATAAATCATAAATATAATTTGTCATTTTTTTGTTAAATCATTAAACTGAAAATTTCAATGAAGAATAGTCAATTCATCCCATTTATTAAAATTTAATTTGTATTGTCTAGACTGCCCTGTTGTTGCAAAGAGTAGATTTGCTACAAACAAAAAAACTGACATTGATTCCTTATGGGAACTGTGTGTTGAAAAACAGCAATAAAAGTCTGATTTTGATTAATAGATTCAAACATAATTTAAATCTTGTTCATTCACATTAATAACATTACTTATTAACATTCAACAGAGGAGACAAGAAGGCTTATTTTTCATCACTCACTGCTGATGTCGAAAAGGACCCAAATACCCACTACAAGTGTTAAGATTTACGGACATCTACTTAATAAGGCTGGGCATCTCACCAGTCACTTTGATCAATCTGCCTGTCAGAGCTTTGCTCCCCCAGACTGGTAGTCAAGATAAAGCTGAAAAATTGATGCAACTGAAGACAAACACCAATAACTGTTCTCCAATCTTATATATTTTTATCTCTAAAAGATGGGGTCTGCTTTCACATTTTATCTCTTTAAGAAATGATCTTATAAGAGGGGGACTATTGCATAATTTTATAAAAGTTAACATTTCAGGTTTGTAAAAATCAAATGTTAAAATTATCGGTTTGTAATTAGTTTCAAATCTTTATTGCGCATGCATCACGATCACGAATGACTGATAGTACGTTGCTCGTTTAAACCTGAAACCAATTAAACTAATAGTGCAAATTTGGCACACGTTGACAATTTGAAACTGGAGTCCATTAATAAATTGCTTAAAATTTGGTTACTAGTATTTAAATGATCGTTATCCGAGAACTCGACAATAGAAAACTGCATTGAGGTATATACTATTACTCACAATGTTCAATACAAGTTCGATGAGAAAAAACATGATCGAATTTAGTCTATTGTTTATTGAGACTGCCACAAACTTGTCTTAGGAAACGACCATTTAACTTGAAGGGGGGGGGGGGGGTTATGGTTTTTTTCTAAAAAAATATTCTGATTCCCAATGTTGCTGAAAAAAATATTCTGATTTTGGTGGAGGAAAAAAAAAATAATGTGATTCAGAGTTTTTGTCATATAACCTAATGCTAAATTCTGGAAAAAAATTTTGCGCTTTGCGCAACAAAAAAAATTAATATTTTAACTCTTGTGTTGTCCGAAAAAAAATTTCTGAACGAAACAAAAAATCATAACCCCCCCCTTCAAGTTAAATGGTCGGTCCTTTAACATTATGTTTTCTACAATACATCTGTAATTATAACATCTGTCAGGCATGTTACCAAAATATTATGCCTTAAATACTATTTTTCATTTATTTTTCATCAATCATGACCTTGAAAAATAGATAGAGTAATTGGCTGATAGAACCTTGAAAATTATTTCTGTTTCCAGGTGATATTTTCTCTGACCAAAAACATTACATTTTTCAAATTTGCAGTTAATTCTTTTATATGTTAAGGACACTACAAAATACAGATCAGTTACTGGGGGAGGGGGGTCCATATGAATTGACCCACAGGAGAGGAGTGGGGTATAATAGACAATGATCTGTCATACTCTAGGGTGGTGACAACTGACAAGAATTTAATACTGTACAAGCTATCAGATTTATCTGACAGAATTTGAAGGTTGAGGGGGGGTCATGTTCCATATGAATTGATCCACAGGTGAAGAATGGGGTATATACAATGATCTGTCATACTCTAGGGTTGTGACAACTGACAAGAGTTTAATATTGTACAAGCTATGTGATTTATCTGACAGAATTTGAGGAGGGTCATGGTTGTCATATTATTAGAGATATACAGTATCTTGTACAATGCAGTCCAAGCTAGGAAATATATCTAACATAACATAAGGGGACATGCCTGTCATATTCATAAGGATAGTGGTTGATGGTTTGATGGTTTAATAAGCCACTTTCAACAATATTTCAGTTTTATTGTGTCAGTCAATTTCATTGGTGGACAAAATCAGAGTACCTGCCGGAAGTCACTGACAAACTTTATCACATAATTGAACGGGGTTCGAACTCATAACTTTAGTAGTGATAGGTACTGATTGCACAGGTAGTTGTAAATCTAACTACCATACCATCATCATAAGGAAGGATCTAGCCCAAACTCTATGAAATGATTTAAAAATATTAGTTCAAACTCAATACTTATATGAGACCTAATTTTGCCTTGAATATTTTTAGTAAAATCCAGACATGGGATGGGATAAGAAAGGAGATTAGTAGGGTGTGTCTAAAGCTAAAAGCTAAACATCAACCCCAATCTATGATATTAGACTTCACAAGTTACTGCCCCAAACTTAAAAAAATTGCAAATTTTAAGCACAAGTGCAATGAAAAATCAATTAAGCTCACTGGCCCAAACATATTTTTATTGGCCTGGACCAGAACCAGTGGTAAAGTAACAGATTGTTACCCCATGATTTCTTTCAATTCCTTTCAGTTTCACATTTTGTCTACACATATTAACACATGAGATCAGTCCTTTTTAAAACTCCTTAAGAATTTATTTCTTTACGTATTGTTTTCTTTTTAAGTAGAATCTTTTGCCTTAGACAAGTCAATATTGACTGTCAAATTTTGTTTCTATTAATATACTAAGACTGATCTAGATACTTCATCATTGTTTGTACAGTGTTAATTCCTATATAGAAAAGAAAGGAGAGAAAACACAAGTCAATTTATAAAGTTAAAGATTTTTTTTTTTATTTCTCTTTATGTCAAGTGTAAGTTTACCTGATATGTCAAAATGAACATTGAAAAACCATTATTACATTTAAAAATAATGAATACCTAAGCATAGCAAGCTCTTCACCTCAATATTTGGAAACTTTGACTGAGAATTTTTACATATCGATTTGGTATCAATGTACCCTACATATTCAAAAACTCGTTTCACCAGACTAAGACCTGAATGACTATGATATATATTAATTCTGAAACTTGATAACAAATATTTAAAAATCCAAAAAGCTGAAAATTACTAAAAAGCAAACGATTTTTACTTTTGAATGTCTTGAAATACATTATCGCTAGCATCACAAACCGTCCTATTAAACTCCATGTTAAAATAGTGATATTGTCATACTTAACCTTCATATCTGCCATAATTACATATCTCATACATGCCAACCCTCGAGAGACTAAAAGCGGTAGGGGGGGGGGGGATTTTTTTTTCAGAAGGACGTAAAATGATCCATTCATTTGCTTTTCGGATATAAACTCTGTGTAGTAAAAACTTTAAATATAGTATGATAAAACCATGAACAAATGGACTTTTTTTTCAGAAGGACGCAAAATGGTGTATTCTGTTGCATTTTGGATATACAATCTATTCAGTCAAATCACTCATCAGTTCATGCTGTCTTCAATACGTTGTCATAACGTAAACGAGCCTTTTTTTTCCCCCTGCATTTCGGACATATTCATTCAGACATTGATCTGTTGATGTTTAGGAATCATAAGTTCAAAATGTAGTCCTTCAAAACCTTATTTTAAATACCGTTTCTGATTGGTTTAATGATAAAGAATTGACCAATGGAAGTTTCCGGTACAAATTAAGAGGGAAACGATTACGGAAAGGGCCTAAATAATTTGGATTTGTACTCATTTATGCGTCGTAGAAATCTACAAGAATAATCAACATATGAACAATTCACGATCATTTTTTTTACATTTTTTTTAAAAATCGGTAGGAAAACATCTAAAATCGGTAGGCGGTAGAAGACTTACAAATTCGGTAGACTACCGTGTAATTCGGTAGGGTTGGCATGTATGCATATCTTCTAAAATATACAAGAGGCTCACCTGGTTATTCATGCACAGTTGCACAATATTCAATCAAATTTGCAGTTTCATAAAAAAAAATTCTCCCTACTTACATTAGGTACAATGTAAAACAATGTCCTGTGGTGACATTCAAATTAGATTTCCGATCAACACAAGAAATAAAATTTTGCCAATAATTATTCATGTCCAGTTTGGGTTAAAATTTGTAGTTTGAGAGAAAAAAAATCTTAGGTTACTTTCCCTGTGTTACACTATATCCTGCAATGACAGCCATCCAATATCTCTAATTGGATGTCTGTAAAAAGTAGGAGAATATGGTACAAATCTGTCCAAGAATTCTCACTGGAGACTTTTTTAAAGTTAGGAGCATGTTACACATACAACTTAGAGACCTGTAGAAGTTAGAAAAATATGACACAAATCTGTCCAAGCTCTCTCTCACACACCTGGAAATTGACCTTTGAACTTAGTCACATAAATTTGAATACTTTACCACACTCACTCTTTCTCATGCATACACACCTGGAAATTGACCTTTGAACATAAATAGTCAGATAAATTTGAATACTTCACCACACTCACTCTTTCTCACATGCATGCACACAAACATACACACCTGAAAATTGACCTTTGAACTTAAATAGTCACATAAATTTGAATACTTCACCACACTCACTCTAACTCACACACACATACACACCTGTAAATGACCCTCTGAACTTAAATGGTTGCATAAATTTGAATACTTTACCACAACTTTTGGAAAGAAGTAGCCTCCATTGTGCCTTTTGAGGGCCGAGTGAAGATCTCTTAGTTCTAAGATTGTACCATAATCCATCGTCATAATGGAAAAACAGCCTGAATATTACTGATAACAGTCAAATTATCCAGACACTTGAACAATCAAAACGTTCAATTTATTCTGCATTCAAATTTTCAATATCCACAGTAAAACCTTGATGTTTCCAATATTATCAGTAAAAACTATGCCAAATTATGAGATCCACTGAAAATAATCACTTTCAATTCAACTGTTTATATATAGTTTCTGTTTCCATCAAATAGTCTGTTGATAACATGCAAGTTTGTTTTCAATATTTTCTTAGCGATCAAAAAGAGAACATGTACGCTTTAATAATGACTGAATTTTCCAAACTAAACACATTGTTTGATTAATATTTTACATCCTTTGATCAACCAACATGTATTTGTATGCATATGCATTAGTAAAATTTGCATATACAAATATATCCTTTTTGATCCATATATTTTTTCTTCAAATATTTATCCATGCAATTTTATTTCAGCTTTCAATTATTTTTAAAAACATTTCATTAAAACATGTTTTTAACTGTCTAATTACCACAGACTTGTTTCACATCGGTAAACAAATCATTTTTTTAAAACTAGTTGATGCTATCACAAACTGTTTACATCAGCAGTCCAATTATTACAAATATTCCCACGATCTTTGAGATCATTAGCGCTTTTTTAAAATCAATATTAAATCCCAATTGCATTAATTAACCCGTGTTAATTAACATCAAGATTAAAAAACGGGTTCTAAAATTAAGGTAAAAACAATGAATTAATTATCCACATGAGGAACTCTGATTGATGGATCAACAGAAAAAGATAACACGGTCTGTGTCCACTGAAATATCCTCTATTATTTATGCCTTTATAACAGTTTTAGTATTTTGTTATAGGATTTTAACAATAAACGAGGGTACGTAAAGGGGGGAAAGTGTAAACAACAGCCAATTAAAATCAATTGTAAATAAAATTACAGGTATTTTTTGAAAGATTACCAAAATTACTATTTACCATAATCGAGTAAAAATACAATAATATACAAAACAAATATAGCAATATAATACAAATCTGGATTTCTAAGGCATTTGGTTTTTTTTTGTAAGTCTTAGATAATATGTGTTTTATAATTGATCTGATAATTCTGTAATTAAAATAAATTATTTAAAGCATTGTAATTTAAAATGTGTAAAATTCTTAATCTAATTGTTGACCAATTAGAATTGTTTCTCAGATCCAATTATTTAACTTAATTTGTACTATTGGAAAGAAAATTATTCTATTATTTTTGTGTTTTTTGTTTTCGACATGCAATACAGATGTACTATTGAGTATTGGAAAGAAAATTATTCTATTATTTTCAAGTTTTTTGTTTTCGACATGCAATACAGAAAAATCAATAGTACATGCACTATTAGTATAGCCTAAAAGTTCCCTAACCTTTATAAATACAGATATCCCATGAAAATTTATGAATTCAGTAGGCACTCCCTTATTAGGCCACCCCCCCCCCCCCCCCCAAAAAAAAGGCCATCCATCTTATCAGGCCAGATTGCAGATACACTGAGATAGTAAAATACTACTAAATTGTCCCCCTAAAGAAAGACCACCCTTCTTATAAGGCCACTTAATTCTTTTTGAAGAAGAGGAGGACTTCTAAGAGGACGACTGCTTTTGATTTTTATATTAAATATAATTTTTATAAGCAAGACGAGGATTTTTATGTTGTTTTTAGTTTTTTTCATCACATTAAACATATTAAAAATAAGTATATATTGTATTGGAAGTGAAATTTCTCCTTTAATTCACCTGCTCCCCCTCCCCCTCCCTAAAAACATGATAAAGTAGAAAATTTGACACAGGTGACTCTCAACTTTCACCACAAAATAATGTCTAAACTTGTCATAAGAGCATCAAGTAAAGTCACCCAGTCTTTGTAATTTGGTCAAAATGACACCTTTGTTCAGAAAAACAAAAATAACAATTATATACATTCATATCCATCTTCAATATCGTTCACTGGCGACTTTAAGAAAATCTCCCACTTAGCCGATTTGGGGTTACATTTCATGGACAGGTATTAATATACATTGATTTGGTCAATGCACTTTATTAAACTTTAAATTTCTTTATTGTGATCCTGTTTAAAATAATTATTTTTGGATTTATTTCAAAGGCAAACATAAAAAGGATCATTATAATTGACACATAAATAGGCTCAATGAAGATCAAGCATGTTATTTAATTGAGAAAAAAAAAAACCCTTTTAGTGAGGTTTAAATGCATTAGAGAAATTTATATCTGCAAGCCATACTTCACAGGTGTGGAATGAGAGCATGATACACCTCCTCACCTTCCCAACCTCACAATGTTACCCTCTAAATATTACTCTTTCAAATCAAAACTCTCAATGTTACCATCTAATTATTAGCCCTCCAAATTAAGGACCCCCCACCTCCTTCATGTTACCTGTCACCCTCTTAAATATTAGTCCTCTAAATCAAGGAAAAACCAACAATGTTACTCTCTAAATATTAGCCCTCCAAATCAAGGAAAAACCAACAATGTTACTCTCTAAATATTAGCCCTCCAAATCAAGGAAAAACCAACAATGTTACTCTCTAAATATTAGCCCTCCAAATCAAGGAAAAACCAACAATGTTACTCTCTAAATATTAGCCCTCCAAATCAAGGAAAAACCAACAATGTTACTCTCTAAATATTAGCCCTCCAAATCAAGGAAAAACCAACAATGTTACTCTCTAAATATTAGTTCTCCAAATCAAGGAAAAACCAACAATGTTACTCTCTAAATATTAGCCCTCCAAATCAAGGAAAAACCAACAATGTTACTCTCTAAATATTAGTTCTCCAAATCAAGGAAAAACCAACAATGTTAATCTCTAAATATTAGCCCTCCAAATCAAGGAAAAACCAACAATGTTACTCTCTAAATACCAATATTAGCCCTCCAAATCAAGGAAAAACCAACAATGTTACTCTCTAAATATTAGCCCTCCAAATCAAGGAAAAACCAACAATGTTACTCTCTAAATACCAATATTAGCCCTCCAAATCAAGGACCTCCTCTCCTCGTGTCCTCTATATATGATCCTGGTTAGAAAATAAAATAACTGAAATAAATGAAAAATAGCTCAAACCATCTACACCCCCTTTCAAAATGGTCATTTTTGGCCTGTTCTCACGGTGTCGAGCAACTTTAGGAAAGCAATTTTCCTCTTTTTCAGAGGAAAATTGCTGATATCAGTTAAATAACTGTCCCATGTCCTCCAAATCAAAGAGAAATCCCCAATGGTACCCTCCCATTAATAAAGCAATAAAACCTAATAACACTAACACCACAAGTGTTGGTCATTTATTTAAAATATCAAGTGCTACTGGTGTCTTACTGTTGTAAAAACAACATTTAAATATTTCTATCCTTCAATGAATTCCTTATAAAAATACCCTCCATGTCGTTTAATGGACATTAAGTAATTCTAACATGTCTTAATTACCACAATAAAATACCTGTAAATAATTTAATATTTACCCAACATGGCCAATGGGCGTAAAAAATGTTTTGTCTGGAGTTCCGACAGGTGTAAAGGATTTAATTATAAAAATCAGGAGTAAAGAATATAATTGTCAAAATCTTTGTTTGTTATTTCTCATTATGACAGGGAAGGTTTATCTTTAGAAAAAAAAACGTTCAGACAGACAATGGTATTAAATGCTGTCAAAAATTAATCACAATCTTTAGACTTCTTGGATGAAACCTAGTTTCTCATGTCTTGTTAACGTTATTTGTGTTTGTTTGGGTATAGTGGTGTCCAACATATATTGTGTTGTATTTGTGTTGTGTCTTGTGTGCCCAATGTTGCCAGTTTCTCTAGATTGTCCTTTTTTGATTGCTCCTTTGGTATTCTCTAACATTTATTCTCTGCTACAGGGTACCATCCCACCAAAAGACCCGTCCTCAGATTTTTTTTTAGGAAGAATCAAATACAAATGTACCTGGCTTTGCCTTAATATGGAACGTAAATGGGTGCCTCTGTCATGTATGAAGAATGTCATGATCCTCTGCTACAGGGTACCATCCCACCAAAAGACCCGTCCTCAGATTTTTTTTTAGGAAGAATCAAATACAAATGTACCTGACTTTGCCTTAATATGGAATGTAAATGGGTGCCTCTGTCATGTATGAAGAATGTCATGGTCCTTGCACATAAAGAACAATTTGTATCAGACCTCATGACCAATAATTAGTTAGGAGTGGTTGATGGTGGCCCATTAATGCAAGAAAAAATGTTCCAACCCTATCTAATATTTATCTTCTTTTTCCTAAGGCAATCTAAATTTATACCCATAGGGCCTTGATCTCAATGCCTCCTTTTCACTTACATATGTATTGCTCAATTAATAAGAAATGATATAGATGTAAATTAACATGAGAGACTTTTCAACTACGGTATCCAATAGTTAAACAACATTCTCCCATTATTACGGCATTTTAACCCCGCTGAACCAGTGGTGGAAAAATCTGTAATCCTCTAGAGGATTAAAATGTCTCGTGCCTTTCCCTGCATGTTGTCAAATCGGTCCGCCAAAGGATTTTGAAATAAAGTTCGTGTTAATTAATGGGAGAAACAAATTCTCCTTCAGTTGCCCATGTGGGTTACGATATTTCTCCACTCTCGAGAGTTAAATTAAAAATTTTAACCACTCGCCTGACGGCTTGTGGTCAAAATTTGTATATTTAACTCTCTTTGAGTGGAGAAATATCGCAACCCACGGGCAACTGAAGGAGAATCTATATATACTTCATGAAACTGTTGAATGTTTAATCTTTAGATCTACATGTTACAGTGTCTAGGTTACCATGGTCACTATATTGTAGGGTTAGGGTTATGGTGTCTAACACCACTGTCAACAATATTTCAGTTATATCGTGCACTATATTGTAAAAATTATTCCCAAGGTAAAACATAAATTAGAGGGTATAGCTGTACTAGCTACCTAAATAGCCAATCAAAACACAGCATTTATAAATTAGAGGGTACAGCTGTAATTGCTTCCTAAATATCCAATCAAAACATAGTATTATTTGTTGTTGGTACGGTAGATGTACTTTACAAGTGAACCCAAAAATAGCCACAGGGACTCAGTTAATGGACATATTTTTTTAAATTATTTTACGTGTTTTTCCTATTTACTGTCTGTTTTTATTAAATCATTATCGTTAGCACCTAGATTTTCATGTCTAGTCAATGTGCAATATACTATCCACATCCATATACTAGGATATTGCACATTGACTGTAGACATGAAAATCTAGGTGCTAACGATAA
The DNA here is from genome assembly GCA_963680875.1 of Bathymodiolus brooksi. NCBI lineage: Eukaryota > Metazoa > Mollusca > Bivalvia > Mytilida > Modiolidae > Bathymodiolus > Bathymodiolus brooksi. The sequence goes on along the minus strand of OY804583.1, from coordinate 51,967,898 downwards.
TGATTTAATAAAAACAGGCAGTAAATAGGAAAAACATGTAAAATAATTTAAAAAAATATGTCCATTAACCGAGTCCCTGTGAAAATAGCATCAAGGAATCTGTTTCATTCTGTTTGTTAACCATAACAAGGGTGGTAGTAAATGTACTTTACCAGTGAATAAAAAAACTAGCATCAAGGAATCTGTTTAAATCTGATTGTTAACCATAACAAGGGTGGTAGTAAATGTACTTTACCAGTGAATAAAAAAACTAGCATCAAGGAATCTGTTTAAATCTGATTGTTAACCATTAAAATGGTAGGGTAGATGTACTTTAGGTTTAAAGTAAATACATAGATACAAATGTACCACCACAGCAACTGTTTAAATCTACAAACTAGACCTAAGTTCAAGGATGCCTTGAATAAATGTCTCTTAAAAACAAAAAACAAAAACCTGCTCCACTTAAAAAATGGGATAAAATTCAAATCTGATAATGTTGTCTGCTTTGAAACTGTAACAAAAACAGCTGATAAAGATTGTCAATTTAAACACACACATCTTCATATGAAGGTTATAAAGACCATAGTTGTATTATAACCCCCTTCTGTGTTTGTTTCGAGGGAAGCATCTTCATAGGAAGGTTATAAGGGTCATGTTTTAAATTGATAAGAAATCCTCAAAAATCTGATAACATTGGATTCTGTAAATTTATTTTGAGGTGCCTTGACCTCGCCCTGTGTTTAAGAATGTATATGACATGAATACCAGTTGTATATTAATATTTTCTTCCTATATGATGCTTGTCCTACTTTGTCCATACATTCTTTTTTCTAGACAACAAAGTTTATTAAAGATGCCTCAATTTTAAGAAAAATTTGTTCAAAAAACAAAAGAAAAAAGAAAATATTTAGCTATGAGTTAAAATAAAATGAAGAAAAAAGTTACATGTTACTCAATGATGGATGTTGACTGTGAAAGGTTAAAGTCTACCATAGACAAATGCAGTCTGCACCAAAAACCACTAGCCCTATGCCCCTGTCTAGAAGAAATAGGTTCGGGCTAGTAAAAATTGCATAAAATTTACTTAATCAAATAGAAAAAATTCTTCTAAAATACTGTTCGGGCTAGTTTGTCAAAATGTTTTTGGCACAGACTGCAAATGAATGCTTAAAACTGACTTTATAAGAGAGGTGGTCTCTCTTGGGGAGGGGGCAAGTTAGAAGTATTTCATTATCTCAGTGCATTAGAATAAAAACGTAGATATCAAATTTAGTGTGCACAACACAACACGTTCATCAGGTATGCTCACAATCGACAGACTGGATAGCCAAATAATTTAAAGTCTTGGGAGCAATAAAACCAAAACTGGCCTGATTTGAGAGACGGCTTTTGGTGTGGGGGGGGGGGGTCTTATTTGAGGAGGACTATTGTACCAACACATTACCAAAGTCAAAGATAAACTCTAAATTTGGAAAGACATTTCTTTGGTACTGAAATTTGTTTCAAAAAGCAATATAGAAACTACTGTTGCTATGCAACAATAATTAAAACAATTCTTTTATGTTTTAAATCAAAATCAATCACAGAAGTAACATTAATTATTTCCTACAATATTACCCTCAGTTAAAAACTTTCTTGGATTACCAATAATACATTTTTATTATGAATAAATTGATAGAAAACACAGTTTTTTGTCCACAATAAGACCATGGGCTACTTATAAATCAACATACAAGTTTAAAAAAATCCCAACAAAAAGTTTTAATTTCAATTATACAAAAAGCTTAATTATGATGGTATATGGTTCATTTGATAATGTGTGTTGGCTTAAGCCTACTTATAAAACTGATATAATAACATAATAAATCAGGCTATTCTTATTAAGCCATGTCGATTATGACTGATTTACACATTTTAATAGGTTTTTTCAAGAGATATTTAAATAATTAAAAGGTTTTCGATTGACCCCATGAAATGTTTCATAAGTAATATGGTTGGAACCTGGTTGTGCCGTAGTTGAAAGGGCTAATAATTTTACTCTGACAATAATTGAGTATTCCATTTATCCCTAATAAATTAAACTGACAGCCACTGAAAACAGACCAAACATTTATCATTTACTTCAAGATATCCAAAGAAATGATTCATCTGAATCTCAAGACTATGTCATGTGACTGTTTATTAAGATTCTAAATCAAGATACTATCAATAATACAACTAAAGCATGTTGGTCTAGTATAAAATGGACACAATCTTGTAAAGTGCCTTCCCTCAAATTTAATACAGGTTTACACATATTCTACAATGTGTAACTAAAAGAATAAACCAGAGGTCCCTTGAACCCTGTATTGCAAATAGTCCCAAATTAAAATTCTAGTTTAAATAAAGATGATGTCTATCTATCCTTTTCCCTCCTTTTTGTTAACAACAAACAGTCTTTACCTTAATTTTTTTCACCTACTTGCCTGAAAGCCAAATTTAGAAAAATTTTCTATTTATTCTTTCATAATTTTCACTTGTCTGAATCCAGTTTTACTGGTCCCTGAGGCTTCAGACAAGTGGGTTGGCATGAATACTGAACAAATGTTACCTCATCCAAGCATACCTGTAAGGATGTGAAGGATGAGGGTCATTCTAAAAATGAGCCTGAGGCTCAAGAAGGGTATTATATACCCTCCCTTGGTCTCTGGTCTCAGGTACCCATCTGTTCATGCTACGTTGGTACAACCATACTTTTAATAATGGCCGGTTCGACGTGTAATCCAGGTACTTATACCACCGAGGTCACCGACATGGGGTCATGATTTGATCTCTTTGAATAGAGATTGTTATGCATATCTTACTGGTCAGTGCAAAATAATATGCTATATAATACCTTCGAAGAGAAAAGGGTGAATGTAAAAGAAGGAACTATTCTTCAGAATTACCAACATTTAGTTCTTCATTTCAAAATGAGTGTAACATGCTTCAACCTTACTTTTAATTAAATCTTATATTTATAAATAGTTCAAAAAATATTCTCATTTCACATAAAAAATGCATGGATGAGAATCATCAAATTTGAACGACCTGTATTTTGATTCGTGTATCATTGTGAAAATTGATCATGGGAGAACTGTTTACATTTAACAACCAAAAATGCTGTGTAATGTCAAAATACATGGCTGCAAATATTTGAGATTACAATGTACTATAAAAAGTCAACTGAAAGCAATAATTTTGGCAGATTAATATTCTTTCTAGAATATTATTGGGACCTAGGTAGCCAATTGGTTAATGTGTGCTGACTTCTGAATACAAGCTAAACACAAACACAACCAGTTTAATGGCCTCATACCCACCTCAAGATTTCTAGACATATACTAAAGGCAGGGTTCTCAAAAATAATTGAAGTAGGAGTCTCAATTTATAAAGTAGGGGGAGATTTGAGTGCCGGAGGCACAAGTGGGGGGGAGCCCGAGTTTCCCCCCTCTCAGGTAGGTGGGGGGGTATGGGGGTCCTCCCCCGGAAAAATTTTGAAATTCTAGATTGTAGGAGATGCATTCTGAAGCCATTCTGAGCATATTTTGCCATTGAATTCTCCTAAAATTTTTGGTACTCTGAAAGGCATTTTTTTTGTAAAATATACTACAATATTGTATCAGTGATAGCTGGTGAAAAACAAGGTTATACAAAGCAATTTTCCAGGCAACTTTCATAACAAAATCAGCCTCAGAATATCTCTTCTGCAAGAAGAATTGAAAAATGTTGTAATATATAACTATAAATAACTAGAGGTCTCATATTTTAATCTGATTATTACTCTCACGTTGAATAATGAATGAAATCTCAAGGAATGTTGGCTTAAATCCAGTCCCAGTGAAACTTAACTTTTTTTAACAGGACAGAAGGTCCCATGTAGATAAAAATTTCACTGGACCTTCATTGCTTCCACAGGACCTCCTTTCTTTAAACATTTTTTTCTTAAATTCACAGGACACAACGTCCAGTAATCTTTTCATAATCATCAATGACCTGAAAATAATATTTTTGACTTGCAACAAAATTCGTGCTTTACTACAAAAAAATAGGATCACGAGTGATGCTACCAAGCATAAATAGTAACGTTCTCGCTTTGAAAATTATCCGAAAACTTTAAATTACCGAAAAACCGTCATTGATTTCCTTGCTTGTTTTTACGTTCCGTAAAGGGATATCGCAGCTTTTGGAATGCGACGACTGCACATCCTTCATGAGCAAATAATTCACTCGGAACGCTTCCGCATCTATATAGTAGAACCAAGTGAAGTCCGAAATGTTGTGTAGTCGAAGTCCGGAGTTTCCACCATGAGGTCACCGGGAGTTAGATATATTTAGAAATTGGTGGATTTGTTCGGTTGATTGCAATAGTAAAAGTAATCGATAAGAAGATATAGATCAACAAAACACGATAACGACAATTCACATAAACATAAAAATTGTTGGAAAACCCATGCTCGATAAATTTTTAACCAGCGAAAATGTGAAAGTAATTTCGCAGGTCGCCGGCACATTTTGAGAACCCTGACTAAAGGCCTGGGGTTTCTCAGGGTCAGCTTGTTATATCTATCTGGGCTTGCTCCCCAAATCAGTCTGGTAGTCAAAAGGAAGCTGAAAAATTGCTGAAAGTAACGATGACCCCATATAGCCCTTTACCCAAAACAACTGTTCCTTAATCTTATGTATTATTACCTCAAAAGAGGGGACCTGCTTTCACATTTATCTCTTTTAAGAAGTGGAAGGGGAAAGGAAAGGGGATGGAATCTTAATCAAGTATAAAACTGTCATAAAAGTTATTTTTGCCAAAAAATAAAATTAGGTCGTTGTTACTGGTAATAAAATACATTGTAAAATAAATCAGAAATTTGTCAAAAAATAAAATTTAATATAATTTTTTATATTGAAAGTCAGTTATTAATTATTTCTATATTAAACAACTATTGATAATAATTATGAATTCATATTTATCTGAATTTATGACTTACACCAGGTGGACCTGTAGGTTTATCTCTATCTCCCAACGGAATCATTATTTTGTCACCAGTCAGAACTTTTTCAATAGTTATTTTTTCCTTCACCGGAGCAGTAATAATTTTATCTTTAATAACAGGCTCCGACGATGTTGCAATTTTCTTTCTTTTTCCCACGAGTGGGAGCCGCATAAGAGGTGAATCAAATGGTACCGAGAAACCTGGGCCTGCCATAATAGTTAATTAGACCTTCACACAATCAGTAAATGTATAAAATCCTCAAAAATAAATTTATCCCAAAATTAAAATCTGTCACTGCTTTAAGAGTTGGTATTACGAAAATCGCACATTTTGGACCGTCAGTCATTATCCTCTTTTGTGAAAGTCCATTTACATAACTGGAAACTAAATTAATTTTTAAATTTTTTTAAAGGACTGTTAATTAATATATGATCCATTGATATATCTATCAAATCTATCACATTGTAAATTATATCGGCACATTGAAAACAAATTTACTCCCGTAAATATCCCGTTGCAACACCAACAAAGAATAATTTATGAAATACAAATATATGTCTATTCAAATTGTTGTTAACTCCGATCCTAAAATCGTAATAATTACAGCAAATCATTTGTACTAGTATCATACATATAATAAGTATACAACAATAGCTCAAAATGAAGGCCAATGCAAACAATAAAATTTAATGCTGTGATATACAATGGTAAATTAATTCAAAACATTTTGTAATGCTATTTACAAAAAAAATATTTTATAAGGTGATAAAATCATACAGAAGTACGGTACACCAGTAAATTATTAAGGAATATATGTCATTCAGCAATTGTTCTGTTGATCTTAAATTTGAATTGAACCGAGAATTTTGAAATTGGTATTGTGTTTTTAACTGGGATTCATTAAATGACCGTATTATCATTAAAGTCAACAGAGTTATATTCTGTTTAATATTAAATCTGATAAACTGTCACAAGAGCCAAATATAAGAATACAACTTAAATTAGTGATTTAATTTTAACCTCGACAGAGGTCGCCATTTTGAAACAATATTATCTTTCCCGAAGCATGTGATACCTTTTAAAAATTTGTCTAAATTAGTTAAACTTTAATATTTTGACATAGATTTTGTACCTTTAAGGTCATATTTCATTTCTATAAATTATTCATAATTCTCATATTATTTTGCCAATTTTTCTGAACTTGATTGAAAGTTATTAAATTAGGCCAAACTTAACAAATTTCTAAATACAACACAGGAGATTTTAAGCTTGAAGGATACCAGACAATTTTTTTTTAGACATATCAATTACCTGTCTGTTCAACTCTTAGTTGTTGACATTTGTTAAAAGCCAAGAGACAAATGGTGTCTGCCATCTTGGATTTCCAGTCCACACCAAAAAAAACCACTTTTTAATGTACAAACCAAAGATAATTCATATACCGTTTGAATTCAATAAAGTTTCTAGCATCTTATTCCCCCCCCCCCCCCCCCATAAGATGACTGGTCCGATATGAAAACTGTCCTTCCATGGTGGCCATCTTGAATTACCAATCAACATGAAAGGCATACAATTAGAAAAGGACCATTGAAGGAATATTCCTGCTAAGTTGTTGTCAATTGGTCTAATAGATGTTTCAGATAAAAATAATTCAATAAATATTTTCAATAGCATCCTATGTTAAATTTGTCATGTGGTGGTGGCCATCTTGGATTTCTGTTCGATGCAAAAAATCTAAATGTTGTAATAGACCATCCAATAACTATAATTGATGTACCATTTGTAAGTTTGTTGACAGAAGATTTCCCATAGGATTCTATGCTAAACTAGTTCAGCGATTCATTTTTTTTTAAATAATATAACGAGTACATCATAATAAAAAATAATGTTATGAAATTACTTTTAACATATAATCATGTCCATAATTTTGACACATAAAGTCTTATCTTTTTTTTTTTTTTTTTTTTATTAATGATGTAATTTAATATTATTTTTTTTAATAATGTGAAATAACAATGTCAAAACAAAGGTCAAATTTGACGACTAAAATTTATTAAAATTTATGAGATACAAGTTAAATGTAATATAAATGTTATAGCATTATTTCATTATTTTCTTCGCAGCTGCAAGTGATGAAGTTTACCAGTTGCTTGCCCATGGTCGGTGGTTCTCTCCGGGTACTCCGGCTTCTTCCATCACTAAAACTGGTCGCCATGATATAGCTGAAATATTGCTGAAAGTGGCATTAAACACAATAAATCAAATCAAATCGATCAATTATTTTCTAACCTCAAATAAAGGGAAATAATCATTCACAAAATTGAAAGAAATTTTTCTTTTCTCTTTGGCAATATATGTTAAATTCATTCAACTGAAAATTTAATTATCATATAAAAAAGTATAATTTGGCCATTTTTGACACACAAAGGGGAAATAACTCTGAAACAACACAAAACATTTGTCAAAATCAAAATGGTTTTAAAATTATTTGTAGAATTTTTTTTTTAATTCCTCATGTAGTTATATAAAAAATGTAATATGGTAATTCTGGACAAATAAATAAGAAAACTATGAAATGATAATTTTTCAAAATCAAAATGGTTAATATTATACATAGAAATTTTAAAGTAATACCTCATATTTTTAATGGATAAAATTGATACATAAAATTTTAAAAGCTGACCATATAAAGATGGTTTATTGATTTGGTCTATGGTGTTTAACACCACTTTCAACAATATTTCAGTTAGATATCGTGGTGGTAAGTTTTATTGGTGGAGGAAACCGGAATACTCCGAGAAAACCACTAATCTGCCGCAAGTCACTGACAAATGTTATCAAATAATGTTATATCGAGTACACCTCACCTGAACGGGATTCAAACTCATATTAGTCGTGATAGGCACTGATTGCAAAGGTAGTTGTAAATCCAACTACCATACGATCATGACCATGACTGCACCTACCATATGAAGATATTGCAAACAAATAAACAAACAATACTATAATATATTATTTAGACATTACTAAAATTTATGGAAGTTTAACAAATCTGTCAAGTTCTGAAGTGTTTTATTACTTCTTCATTTGAATGGTATGATAAATTATAAAGCAATCATTTACCAGTAAATTGTGGAAGTTTTTTTTTATTTTCTCTTGTACAAAAACTTTTTTTCTACTGCAGCGATGTCTTGGTGAAATAAATCAAGTAAATAAAATCGAAACAAGTTCAAATATAAGAAATATGTAATAACAGTTAAGAAAAGCACACACCTGTTTAATTTAATAACTTTGTATATTTAGTGATTTTCTTAACTGTTTGTTTTCATTCGACAAAGACCTTTTAGGTTAAAAATATGGGCCATTCCTATTTTTACTTTAATGAATGAGTTTTTTTTTATGGTTTGATATATTTTTACTTTTTAACTGAGGTTTCACAAATGACATTTGCTGTGTTGTATATTCAATATTTTCAGCCATCTAGCAACATTAGGTTAGTGATTTTAATAGTGACTTTCAGCAATTTTTCAGCTATATCACTGTTACCAGACAAAATGGGGAAGGAAAGCCTGCACAGATGTAAAGAACTGACTGGTCATACTTCGTACGTTGGGTAAGTGTATGGAAACCTTTAACACTTGAGGTGGGTAAAGGAGTTTGAACCAACGTCCTGTGTTCTTAGGATTGTGTTCAGAAAGGTTAATGACCTTAAGACCTCTGCCAACCAGGACTCCTCCTAAATTACCATTCATTCTTCAAATAAATGTTTATTTCTATATCTTATTCCTTTGAGAAAAAAACCTCCAAGTTCACAAAAGAATTTGCATTGATTTCTTAATAAAATAAAATTCCATAACAGCCATTAACAAATTTAGAGAACCCATATTAACTTGTATATATTGCCAATATACCATAATAAAATAATCCCTTAACAACAACTGAAAATCTTTTACAGAAATATATATTTTTCCCGGCCAAGTTACAGAATCAGCCGTAAAAATTGCTTTTCCTACCTTTTTTCTATGAATAGCTTCATGCATCCTTTCTTTCAAGTCATTTTCCGAAGTTGTATTTTTCAACAAATATTTCAATTTTGTGAAAATACCTCAATAAACTAGTAATATACTTATAATATTATGGATTATAGAATTAAGAAAGAAAAAAAAGATTATTACCCTTTTGTGGGGCTCCAAAGGGATTACTGTATTAATAGTTTTAAAGCACATTAACCTTACACCATTTTAAAGCTCACATTGACAAGAAACAAAATCTGTGAAAAAAATGAAAATAAGTTTTTAGATAAAAATAAACTTTGCATTTTCAATTATATTTTTAAAACAGATGTGGCGGAGTGGTCTAGGGTTTGGGTTAGGTTTACGGTATTTAACGTGACTTTCAACAATATTTCAGTTATATCGTGGCAGTCAGTTTTATTGGTGGAGGAAACTGGAGTACACATAGAAAACCATTGAAATGCCACAAGTCCCTGACAAACTTTATCACATAATGTTGTATCTGAGTGATCTAGGGCAATAGACATAAAGACACCAAAAAGGTTACATATTTTTGCTAAACAAGTCTCAATACAAAAGAAAATTTCTCAAAATCAAGGTCAGAAGAATGAAGGACGTTGAACAGCAATCAAATTCTCAACTTTTAATTTTACAAAAGATTAAGATTAAGATTTTATTTTATGTCCGCTCACATTCCAGTTCTTTAATATTCCCCTTCAGGGTACCTCTATCTCTACAAGTATTTTTAACCCAGAGTGGAAAGTTAGATAACCAATATTAAACAGTATTAATTAATATATATGTTTTATGTTATTAAATCTCTCTATTTACAATGTGAAATGACCTTGAAGGTATTATTGTCAAGGGAAATAACTCTGACACAAACAAGTATATATATTGTGACAGAGTCAAGGGAAATGACCCAGACACAAACAAGTATATATATTGTGACAGTCAAGGGAAATGACTCTGACACAAACAAGTATAGATATTGTGACAGAGTCAAGGGAAATAACTCTTGACACAAACAAGTATATATATTGTGACAGAGTCAAGGGAAATAACTCTGACACAAACAAGTATATATATTGTGACAGAGTCAAGGGAAATAACTCTGACACAAACAAGTATAGATATTGTGACAGAGTCAAGGGAAATAACTCTGACACAAACAAGTATATATATTGTGACAGAGTCAAGGTAAATAACTCTTGACACAAACAAGTATAGATATTGTGACAGATTCGTATTTTAATCAATATTTGATATATTTTTTTACACTCAGTTGTAAATAACACAAGAAAAATTAAAATATAATTGTTTGACATTATGTAGCTTTGGATATAAGTAATTACGAGTGACAATACATGACAAAATTTGAAGAATTTATTAAAATGATGTGACAGTTTCTGTATATTGTTTTGTGGATCATTCTCCTTTTGTACTTTTTTTCTTTTAGCAATTATATTTCCTGTCCCATTTCCACTTATGGCTTCTGATTATGCCTTTGGTATATTCAAACTTTGCTTAAAAGGTAAACTTTTATTAATCTAGAAAATACCAAAATATATCAAAATCGGACATGAATTGACTTTAGGATTAGGATAATTTTTTTGAAAAATGATAGTCTTATGTAGGAAAAATCATTGGATTTCTCCGAATACTTTTGTACATGGCTGTAGTCTATTTTGAAAATCAAGGGAAGTAATCCATTTTATACTCCTGTTACTGCAGGCCTCGACATTAACGTTTGTCAGATACCAGTGAAAACTGACGTCGGACAAGTAGATCTTGTATCATGGTTGTCCGACGGGACAAGTGAAAAAATGACTGTCCTATTTTTTGGAGGTTATTTTCTATGATAAAAATGTGTTGCTTTGTCATTTTGACAGACAAAAACTTCGTAAATAATTATTTCAATGTGTTTAAAAATATTGGTTTCCATTGAAGTACACTATCGCTAATTATAACGGTCGGACATAATTGTGAAAGGGACCCGGAATATATGTTGAACTACTCATTCCCATGTAGCTGCAGTTAAAATTTAAGCTCATTTTGATTGATAATAAAGCAGCAATGGACAATTGAAGAAATGTCTATTTTTAGTAACAGCAGCCATCTTGAATGGAGGGTGGGACTGTCGGACATAATTGTGAAAGGGACCCTCCCTGCCAGGTTTGGTTTAATTTGGTTCAGTGGTTTCAGAGGAAAAGATTTAAATGTGATCTTTTATCAAAATATGCCTAATTTGCATAATCGGTATAAATCGGCTGAAAGAAAAATTTCACAGAAAAACCCAGAATAAATGTTAAACTGCTCCTTGCCATGTAGGAGCAGTGAAAATTTGAGCTCATTATGATTTATAATAAAGCAGCAATGGACAATTGAAGAAATTTCTATTTTTAGTAACAGCAGCCATCTTGAATGGAGGGCGGGTCTGTCAAACACAATTTTGAAAGGGACCCACCCAAGGACCATCCCTGCCAGGTTTGGTTTAATTTGGTTCAGGGGTTTCAGAGGAGAAGATTTAAATGTGAAAGTTTACGACGTACGACAGACGGACGGCAAGTGATGGCAAAAGCTCACATGGCCTTTGGCCAGGTGAGCTAAAAAAAAGAAAAAAAAAACCTCAAGCATTAATCAGAGAATAAATATTATCCCATAAAACTTTAAGAAGATTATTTTGGATTGAATAATGCTGTATTTACTAATATTTCAAAATAAATCACGGAAATCAGTTTAATTTTTGGGGTGGAGGAAATCATAGTACCCAAGAGACATCATGGACTACCTCAAGTAAAGCATCACGTAAAGTGGCATCCACGTAAAGTGGCAACCAGTAATCTTTGCCTAGTCACTCGGATGAATGGAAATCATAACGTTAGTGAAGATAAGAAGCTTAAATTAAACATATATTGTCCTATTTTATATTCATACCTAGCTTTAATCGCCTTTAAAGTTATGACCCATTTGAATTTAAAAACATTATGTGATAAAGTTTGTCAGTGATTTGCAACAGGTCGGTGGTTTTCTGGGTACTCTGGTTTCCTCCACCAATCACAATATAACTGAAATATTGGTGAAAGTGACATTAAAAATCATAGTCACTGATTGCATAGGTAGTTGTAAATCCAATTATCATAAGATCATGACCACGACGGCCCCTGATATTTAGTAGTAATTACGCTTGAAAAATGTGATGTGACATAGGAATTACATGTACTTCAAGATTTTGAATTATTTCATACACTTTTAATCTTTAAAGACCTTTTACTTTAAATAGGTAAAACATATTTCAGTCCATCTTACCTCATTCTTACAGATCCTTATATCAATCATTAAATCTGGAAGATCCATCTTACCTCATTCTTACAGATCCTTAAATCAAACATTAAATCTGGAAGATCTATCTTACCTCATTCTTACAGATCCTTAAATCAAACATTAAATCTGGAAGATCCATCTTGCCTCATTCTTACAGATCCTTAAATCAAACATTAAATCTGGAAGATCTATCTTACCTCATTCTTACAGATCCTTAAATCAAACATTAAATCTGGAAGATCCATCTTACCTCATTCTTACAGATCCTTAAATCAAACATTAAATCTGGAAGATCCATCTTACCTCATTCTTACAGATCCTTAAATCAAACATTAAATCTGGAAGATCCATCTTACATCATTCTTACAGATCCTTAAATCAAACATTAAATATGGAAGATCCATCTTGCCTCATTCTTACAGATCCTTAAATCAAACATTAAATCTGGAAGATCCATCTTACCTCATTCTTGCAGATCCTTAAATTAAACATTAAATCTGGAAGATCCATCTTACCTCATTCTTACAGATCCTTAAATCAAACATTAAATCTGGAAGATCCATCTTACCTCATTCTTACAGATCCTTAAATCAAACATTAAATCTGGAAGGTCCATCTTAACCATGATTATTGACAGTGTAGAATATTTTATCCTCCTTCCATGAAATCAGAATTCCATTTGTTTCAATAACGGTACAATCGTATTACATGTATTTTCAATCTTACAAACAAATAATATTCAATGGAAAAAATTATTTACACAAAAAAGTTTCCTTTTTTATAAGTTGAAACTATCAACAATGGATTTTAAATTGTATTTCTTTAAATTCAATCATTTTTTCCTCATAATCTGTCCATTGAAATACAACAGTAACCTTCTTCAATGTTAATCTGTTAGAAATCTATCCAATTATCCTCACCGAAGGACAATCTATGTCCACACTACGCTACAATCATCCCATCCATTTTTGATAATATACGGTCCCCTTATATTAAAGAGCTTTATTGAAGTGTCACTAAACATTTTTCGAGTGCACTTAAATGCAATTTCGTCTACAAAAAAATATATCTAATAATTTCAATTTTTGCCATTTAAAATTAAAATTTACCTGTAAAAGTTTATAGAATGTATTACAATGTTTGACAGGTACTCTGTTCTATCCTTTATGGCGATAAAAATTGTATATCTATTGAAATTATATATAAAAAATGTCATTAAAATTGAAAATAATATTTTTCAATATTGCATTTGATTTTTCACATATTTTTTTTAACCTTTCATCATTATACAAATCTATTAAGTTTGATATAATACAAGCCTCTGTAAATGTTATAGTGAATCCATATAGCGAATCATAAACAACCTCAGTATACGACTTCGGTCTATATATTTCAACTTTTCACAAAATAAAAAAACTAACATTTATTCAGTATCTTTTTTTTCTTGAATTAGTTCCAGAACTCATAATTACCCGGTATTCTTGTAGTGATGTATCACAAACAATACAAGTACATGACTCTGATTGATATAATTCAACTCGTCACAAAATTAAACTCACATTTTTTCCATATTTTTTTCTGAAATTTGCTCCAGAACTCAAAGTTACCCGTTATTCTTGTAGTGAATCACAAACAACACAAGTACATGAATCTGGTCAATATATTTCAACTTTTCACAAAATCAAAAAACTTAACATTTATTCAGTATCTTTTTTTTCTTGAATTAGTTCCAGAACTCATAATTACCCGGTATTCTTGTAGTGATGTATCACAAACAATACAAGTACATGACTCTGATTGATATAATTCAACTCGTCACAAAATTAAACTCGCATTTTTCCCATATTTTTTTCTGAAATTTGCTCCAGAACTCAAAGTTACCCGTTATTCTTGTAGTGAATCACAAACAACACAAGTACATGAATCTGATCAATATATTTCAACTTTTCACAAAATCAAAAAACTTAACATTTATTCAGTATCTTTTTTTTCTTGAATTAGTTCCAGAACTCATAATTACCCGGTATTCTTGTAGTGATGTATCACAAACAATACAAGTACATGAATCTGGTCAATATATTTCAACTTTTCATAAAATCAAACAAACGTTTATTTACTATTTCTTGAAATTGCTCCAGAACTCATAAAGATCAAGAGTAATATTTTTGTAGCAAATCACAAAAAAACAATAAGTACACAACACTGGTCTATATAATTCAATTTTATGCAAAATTAAACTGACATTTCTTCAATTTTTTATTCCCGAAATTACTCCAAACCTCATAATCATCAAAAGTCTTAAGTATTGTCGGAAAATATTTTCAAATACTAACAAGCGTCTTGACTAGACATCGTGTAAATCTAATAAAAATTTTCTTACTGCCTTTCAGTTTTGATAAATATTCAATAGTTTGATTGGTACAATTGTAATAGTACACTTTTCTCACAAATTTCAGTTTAGAAAGAAATAATACTTAATAACTCCTCTCAAATATTTTTTTTCTGCTCATATATCATAATTTATATTAAAACTCTCGACAATCAGAACTAATCAATAAAAATCTTAACATCTGATTTCTATATATCACCATTTCTCACAAGGCCAGATTTCTTATCAAATATTAATAAATTAGTTTCATTAAACTCTTGTCTACTAATGAAAAAGAAAAATCGTAAAAAGACTTGGTAATTACCAATGATTTCCCATTAGGGGTTATGTACGTGCCACTAATTAAACAGCTTTGTGTTATATACATCTTGTTACTGATAATAATTAATCAGGTTTTTTGTGTGTAACATATTTAATTCTGACTTAATCAATATTCAGACACAAAAAAATAAAAAAAATTGTGAAAGATTGGGCTATTATGAAACTATATTTAGATAAGAAATCGTGTAGGTGTGTAGGTATGTTTGAAGGACATCAAAAACCTTTTAACTTAGCGATTTTGTCTCTGCTTCTATGATTTTTACGATTAGATTTTGTCTCTGTTTCTATGATTTTTACGATTAGATTTTGTCTGTTTCTATGATTTTTATGATTAGATTTTGTCTGTTTCTACGATTTTTATGATTAGATTTTGTCTCTGTTTCTATGATTTTTACGATTAGATTTTGTTTCTGTTTCTATGATTTTTACGAATAGATGTTGTCTCTGTTTCTATGATATTTACGATTAGATTTTGTCTCTGTTTTTATGATTTTTACGATTATATTTTGGAACTGTTCTGACTATGTGGTATTTTTTTTTTTATAATATTAATTGCTCTATCACAAAGAATGTTTTACTGAGTTTCTTGTTTTTAAAATATTTTTCATTAGGTTTGGTGGGTCAAGTCAAGAATGATTTGTTTCCCATCATTAAGCAAAGTTTGCTTTCAAATGGTTCACTGGATTCAGAGAAAAATAATTCATGACTATTTTTCCCATGGGGTCCTATAAAAAAAACTTGCTGTCATTTCTGATTTACGATCCATTAAAAAAAACGTGAACTTTTTACAGGGTTATACTATGAAATCTGTCTACACAGAACCTTCTTCAGTCCTTGGGACCAACTTGTGTGTTCTTAGTAGACAGGTGTTCAATTCATACAGGTTATTTTTGCACAGATTTTTCTAAATTGGGACTTTATCTAAAGTTCGGTTTATACATGATTCCGGTTTTTTCAGGGTAGGGGTGAAACAAGTTTCACTGAATAAGAAACATTTACAAATGTGATTTCTGAGATTTTTTTAAATTTCAGTCAATCAGAAAGCATAGTCTCTCCGCAGCAACCATGCTAAATTTCTGAATCGAACAAAAATCACGAATAATGTCCAGGCTCATCAGAGTAATATTTCTGCCATGCTTGGTTCCATTTTCTCCAAGAGTTTCAGAGACAAAGAATGAATTATGGAAAGCCAACAGATACACAGTGAAGACAAAACCTCATATGCACCTTTTGCCATATAAACTAAAAACTACAAAGTTCATGAAGAGAAACATTGTTTCTTTTTTCTTGTACCAAAATGTTGTAAAATGTAAATTTAATCAGATACCTTGCATTAATCAAGTTTTATCATAAGCTAAGGACAAAATCTTCTAAGACCCTAAGCTTAAAATATTAAAAGCTGTCATGTACATTAATGAATTTAATCATAGAATCGTGGTACAAGTCAATTATATCCCTGTCAGGCACCCACCCTCCAGGGTATAACTACCACATTAACCCATGTATTAAATTTACATTGAGTGATGCAAATATCTAAATCTAAAAACTGACAAAAGACGCTGCTATTGTTAGAGTTATTTAGATTAAGTTCTTTAGGTTAAATTTGTTCAGTATGTTTAGTAAAAAAGAATATGGATGTAAATAAACTTTATCTAACATTACACTTAGATACAAAATATATTAAAGGAACAGGGCTTTTATTGCTGATCTACATTTAAATACTTATTATTAACTGTATTTAAGAAAATCGGACTGCCACGATATTACTGAATTATTGTTTAAAGTGGCGTTAAATACCATAGCCAAAGAAAATCAATATTATTCATATTTATTTAAAGATATCATCATCTATTTAAATAAAACTGTTTTTAACAATGTATCAAATTTTCATTATAACAACAGTACCACTCAATCTGTGGCAAATAACTTTGTCAAAAACTTTCTGTGTTGTTAAATCCCTACAACTCCTCCCATACTTAAATAACTTGTTACAGTTACCTCCCCTTTCTTTAATAAAGTGTTCAATTCTATTCTGTATTCAGTCATAATATTCTCTGGTCCATATTCTATTGTACAACATGCCATTATAATCAAATAATGAGATTCAATTCTAATAAAATCATAGGTTTACAATGCTCTACTCAAGTATGGAGGAGTATACTTCACTTGTATCAAGAAATATATATTAAATTAATGCACTGTGCATAATAGTTTACTCAAATAGAAGAATATCAACAATTTAAAACCCCTTTAAATATCTCAGTAGTTTTTAGCCTTCTTTTTCTAATGTTGTAAGTTTTGTGAACCAAATTCTGATTTCTGCAGTATTTTTGATGTATGATTTCAGCAGGCTAAGATATTTTATGTAATTGTAGTCACCCACTCTTTTAAGGCCACGCCCACCAAAGGCCACCTCCATTATCAGGCCAGATTTCAGATAAACCGGTACCGAGATAGTAAAATACTACCAAATTGTTCCCCTCTTACAAGGCAGAATAGGTGGCCTTGTAAGAAATGGAATATTGTACTAACAAAACCAAAAATTTCCAAATGTAACAAAAATTATTCAAAATATTAAAAAACATCCAAAAATCAATTTCACTAAGATTGATTCAATTTGGGCCTAGTTTGTGCAACCTAATTTAAATTGAATGGTTGTTGGATTTTTTTTTTGGGAGGGGAGGGGAGGGGGGGGGGTTAATACAGTAACATCTAACAACTATATCCTGCATGGGATACTGTCAGGTAAATTTGCATTCTTCTTTTACCTTTGACCTTCCAATCATACAGTAGGAGTATATTTACCAATTGGAAAACAGCTCTCAGTGTGTGCTAGGTTTAACACAGTAACAGTAAACATAGTGACCTCCTTAATAGAAGCTGTCATTGCAGAAACAATCTAGATTACATAATTACAGTTAGGGTAAATAAAAACCCATATGCTATACATGCATTAGTTCGCTTGTTTTGTTTGAAATATTGTTGAAAGTGGCATTAAACACCATAAACCAAACCATCTTAGGAGGAATCACCAACATTTTAAATAAGAAAAATCAGCAAAAAATATTAAAATTATGTTTAGATTGGTGGTTGGTGGGAAACTGATTGTAATGTGGTAAAGTGACAAATGACAGACAATGACAGACAGGAAATTATGGACCTATGAGGCAGTCTAGTTAAATAAGAATACCCTAAAGCAGAAATTTATTACCAAGTTTTTGATTTGTGCTCATAAAAAATTATTTGCTATAATATTTTCTTTTATATAAAAAAAAATGTCCACTAATAAGGGAGCTAACCCAATCATCTCACTTTTAAAGTTTTAAAACATGTATTGGAATTAAGTACGGGAAGCCATTTATACCATCTGATAATGGCTAGGTGGCTACAATAAAAAACCCAAAAGTGACTGCTAGAGCTAATTGTCTTTGACTTACATTAGGCCAGACATGTTGAACTTCAACTTGTATAAGATGTGTAGATCCATTCTGGGTCCCTGCACTGTTACCCATCATTAATCCACTAATCCACTATAGCTAGTTATTCCACTTCTGATTGAAACAGATTAAGATTTTTTTTCTTTTTCCATTCATCCATATCCATGACTTACATGTATCAGAATTATCACATCTTTCTTTTTTCCTTCTTTTTTTTTAAAGGTATATTGAGTTTTTAGTTACAACTGTCATTTCTAATAGTAAACTTTTCACAGCAGGTATAAATTACTGTTTGTTACTGGTTACTGACAATGTTTGACATCAGGTGTAATATATCATTGGTCAATATAAGACTAACTGTCAATTTTCATAAACTGATTTTTTTAAATAAATTAAATAAATCAAAACTTTGACAAATATTCAAACTTAATAATATCATAATTCCTTATTCATTTAACTTCAGTCAAATTTATCTCTGTATCCCAGTAATTAAGTTTCAATAATCTATTTTAATAATACACTATAGTTCTATAGCAAAACATGCCTCTAAAACTATTCCAAAATTTATGATGAAACCATTCCAAAATTTATGTTGAAACTATTCCAAAATTTATGTTGAAACTATTCCAAAATTTATGCTGAAACTATTCCAAAATTTATGTTGAAACTATTCCAAAATTTATGCTGAAACTATATTCCAAAATTTTAACCATTAAACTGCATATCAACTGAATATTAATTTCTGAACAATAAAAAGACAAATGCTCAAATTTTGCTTGCAGATTATCACGCTGAAGCCGAAAACATTAGGAAAACAATTTCCGCTGAATCCCCAAGAAACCATTCAATCAATCATATATTAATTTTCATCACATTTATGAACAATTTCTGTGATCAATATTGACTGGTTTAAGTCTGAAACTAACAGACACGTGTCGGTGTGGTGTAAGTTACATACAAAAGATCTACAGAGGATCTTCATTACAAAGACCAGAAAAATTAATTCTAATATTCAACAACCGCGGAAGACGGAAATTCCCAAAGGATGTCTGGATATTTATTTATTGTGTATAAACTGTGTATACAAACAACAACCAATGATTTGTCCTATAAAGATATAAATGCCAATCACATCTTTCAAGCACAAAATGTACATATAAAAAAAAAAAAAAAAAAATTCAAATGTTTCTCAAGAATCAATCAGCATCTAATGATCATCTAAGATTCAAAGGTTTATGGTGTTTAATGCCACTGTCAAAAATATTTCAGTTATATCGTTGAGGTTAAGATCCGTCACTAAATTTTGCTAGAAATCAAAAATCGGTTCCAAAATTAATGCGATTGTATTCTATAACTAATACTAGAATTTGATCCGAACAAGTTTTTTTTACATAATTAAATATGTTTTTTAACAATAAAAAATCTAATAAATGTAAAATCTAAAGATTCATCACTAAATTTTCCTTTTTCAGATATAAATCTGGTCCCCAATTGATCCAGTTTTATAGTATAACATGTTACCACGATAAGATCCCAAACGAGCTTGGCTACTTTACTTGGTTAATTCTCATCATCGCTTGAATCTTTCAGAAATCTGAAACTCCGGAAGTAAACTGATTATCCCATGGTTAATTAAGTAATGTGAAACGAATCTAACTTTAAAGATAAACATTTCTTCTTCTTTAAGAATAATAATCAATGTCTTTAGATTTATCAACCATCAGAAAATAATATTTAGATGTAAACAAACTAACGGAGTTCAATGTTACGAATACAGCTTGTAATAATCCTTCACGATTTTATATTCCAAATTGTCAAATTGTAAAACTTTCTGTAAAATGACGGAGTTCAATATTACGAATACAGCTCGTAATAATCTGTCACTATTTCATATTCCAAATTGTCAAATTGTAAAATTCTGTAAAACTGATGGAACTTGATGTTACAAATACAGCTCGTAATAATCCTTCCCTATTTTATATTTCAAATTGTCAAATTGTAAAATTCTGCGTAAAACTGACAGAATTCAATGTTACAAATATAGCTTGCAATAATCCTTCACAATTTTATATTCAAAATCGTCAAATTGTAAAACTCTGCATAAACCCAGTTACCAAAATTTCGTACTTCAGTTTAAACATTTTGTGTATTCAAAGATTGAAAGTAGAAATTCTTACTATAATATATAACTTCAGTAATGTCACAATTTCTACACTCGTTTGAAGTATCTAGGTCATTTTTGTAATAATTCTATTTTGAAAATACCATAAATTACTAAGTTACTATTCTCTGTTAAAACAATGTATGATCCCCTATATCCATATTAAGAAGACTTATTAAGACAACACCACACTTTTAAACACTGTGAAGACTCGATTCCCTTGAATTAGAGATAGCACAATAATACTTTAATCCCTAGAAGTTTGTTTACATTTCCACCTCAACACTGACCAGAAATTCTAATTTTCCACAAGAAAAACAAAGAAATCCTTACATTTTCCTGCTGTTTTTTTTTATCTTTATTTAAAGAAACGGACATTTTCAACAATGCATTAGAATTTTAATTATTTACCAGTAAATAAATTCCTTAGTTATTCAAAAGATTATATTTCATCAAATTTGTTCTTTAATACAATACTGTATACATTATATTAATTAATATAGTACACACCCATTTTTTATTGCATTATCAAAAATTAAATTATTAAATTTATAAAATTTTGGCACTATATGTCAATTTCATTAGATGTCATTGTTTGTTTATTTCTATTATTGAAAAATCAACACCACAAAATACATTTCAATAAACCACATACAAATTAACTAAGAATTATATTGGTTAACACTCTACAAAGTGACCATACAGTGAAAACTGCTCATGCTGTCAACCTCTATTAAGCAGTCACCTGTATTAAAAGGTCATATTTTTCTTGTTCTGTCATAAAAAAATATATGAATTGAACCTCTTTTAAGAGGTCACCTGTCTTAAAAGACCACCTTTTCTTTGTACCAAAGGTGACCTCTTAATATATGTTTGACTGTATATTTTTAAAACTGAAAATGGTCAGACTCGCCATTGAATCTTGAACAGTCTGACTATATACTCTACAATAATAGTTTTCTCTTAACATTTATGTACAAATTATACATAAATAAACATTTTTTTCACTTTTTATTTTGTATTGGTATAATATAAAAGTACAAACAATCTGAATTGTATATCAAATGATCAGTATATTTGATTTCAGACAAAAAAGAAATTTAATAATCTTAATAATAAAAATTGTGTATATTTGATTTCAAACATTTTAATGTTAAAGGCATACATACAAGCTGTCAGAATTGATTTTTTTTTTTTTAATTAAAAGTTGCCAATATTCGATGTTTTATACTAATAAAATGTTCTGAACAAGAAGCCAGGTTTAAAAAATATGCTATAATGTCGTAATTAGTGAAAAGAATTCGAATGTCTGTTGGTGAAATCGCCATTAACACACCTAATTATAAGTCGGCTTCTTTTCCGAAGCTTAGCGGACACTGATAACTTCTATAAATAACCAGAAAGCATGCACATGTAAATATTGGTTAGAATTAATATAATTTAAGAAATATATCTATGAAATTGGATCCCGGGGTAATCAATTAATATTATATAATAGTATTTAGTAAGAATGACATTTAAAATCGAAAATATGTGATGAAATCAATAAAAACAAACCCAAACTCTGCAAAGGGGCCCGATAAAGGGAAAATTGTAAACAAATTGTATTGCATATTATTGACAACACTTGAGTTGGCTTGATTATATTTTTTTTTTAGAAAAAAACAGACATGAAGTTCATTATTTTAGTTTCTAATTTGAAAGAGATATCACCTAGCGTTTTCTCCTGAACAAAAAAAGAATATATAAAAAAATACGACACAATTCTACTGTTAAAATATGATTCGGCCGTAAAAAAAAATGCTAAATTATGCTTATGTGTTGAAAAATGGAGTAGATCGGTGTAACATCTTTTTTTAATTTTTACACAAAGCTGAATCCTCCTTTTTGTGTCGTTTTCGTATAGAATCTGTCAATGTTTTATTCAATTTCACGATTCGATTCAGTGTGCCATGTGCTTCTTTGTCAACAATCAATTTCGCACATGCGCAAACGCTTTCCCGAATATATTCACTGTCAGGTGTATGAATATGCGCAGGTCAACATTGAATTCTTTATGGGATGTATTTCCTTTGTTCTAGGCTATTTACGTATGATATTATGAAAAATTTCAACTGCAATTAGTGTTAACTTTTAATATAAAATAAAAATCAATTCTGACAGCCTTTAAGAAAAGAAATTTAATAGTTGAATTTTTTGTGACCATTGAACTTTATACTATTGTTCTACTTGTATTAATATAAATATTTCATGTTTTTAATTTCTGTTTGTTGTTAGAAAAAAAAAGTTTTTATTTAAATCAGAAACTATGTATTTTAATTTAAATTGTTAAAGTTATGGATTTCAATTATATATAATTAATTTGTATAATACAACAATATAGAGTTGTATTGTAGTTCTATTAGTTAATTTTTAATATTATCATTAAGAAAAATTAGTGCATAATTCACTTAAAGGCATACAGGCTGTCAGAATTGAATTTTTTTTATATTAAAAGTTGCCAATATTCGATGTTTTATACTAATTGCAGTTGAAATTTTTCCTAATATCCTACGTAAATAGCCTAGAACAAAGGAAATACGTCGCTGTTTTCTTGAATCCAGTAAAGAATCCAATGTTTACCCACGCAATATTCATACGACCTGACAGTGAACTCATTCGGGAAAGCGTTTGCACATGTGCGAAATTGTTTGTTGATGAAGAAAGCACATGGCACAAATCGAATCGTGGAAGAACAAAAAGACTGTTATGAGCTACCTCACAATATAGGTATTACAAGCAGAAATCTATTTATTTGTGTATTATCATAATAATATATTTAACGTCACCGCAGTGAAAATAAATCTGGTAATCTTGCTGAAGACTTTATCATTTTTCATTAAACCTAGAAATATCAGTATTCTATAGGTAATCTTATACTTGTGATAAAATCCAATAATCAACAAGTATCTGAAATTGTTCTAAGTTAATACTGTAGACCCCCTCATATAAGGACACGCCCATCAATGACCACCATTCTTATCAGGCCAGAATTCAAATGCATTGATTGTACAGTCTAAACCTGTCCATGTGGTCACCTCTACTAAGCAGTCCCTTGTATTAAAAGGACACATTCTTCTTGTCCTGTCATTAAAATATTCATATGAAATAAGTCTCTTTTTTAAGAGGTCACCTGTCTTATAAGGCCACTTTTTCTTTTCCCAAAGGTGACCTCTTAATACAGGTTTGACTGTAATAGTAAAACACATTGTACTACTTAACTGTCCCTTTCAAGAGAGGCCATCCTATTTTAAAGCCACTTTTTTAATTGCTGAAGGGGTGGTTTTATAGGATTGATAAAAATGCTCAACAAGCTGTCATCTTTATTAACATCTATATTGCTAATTAATACAGTGAAACCTGTCTAAATGCACTCTGAATAAACCAGAATCCTGTATAAACTGACCTTTAAAAAAAAGTCATCCTAATGTAGGAAGTCTTTGTTAAAATAAAACCGAATAAACGAAATACCTGTCTAAAAAAACCCAAGAAAAATCGTAACGAAAAGAACAGAAATCTTACCAACGTAAATAAATTAAATCCCATGAACCAGTGTTTGAACATTTGTAACAATCAGAAATCGTACATATCCACGGTACATGTCATCCTGTTAATTCACGCTCTCGATCAATAATGTCTCATCTCCCTTAGTTCCAAATAAATAGTACAAGCTCGTGTCATATACAGAAATATGAAGTCTATATTTAATATATATTATTAAATAACCTGTCGTTTCAATAAGAAATATAAGACGCTGCCTTTTCAGCGTTCACCTTTTTTTCTTTCTTTTTTTTTAAATGACAAGATTTTGGATGAAAAGATAAATAGACTTCCGACGTCACATGGTCTTATTGTGTTCAGTGAGTTCAGTTAAGATGTGAGGTGACTGTTTGTTGATTGTTGTTTTGTTGATATTGGTGAAATTGATGACCATCACTGTTTAAACTTTCTTTTCATAATGATATTCTAAACATTTAAAAAAAAAATGACTTTCCAAATTTGCATCATCTATCATTAATATTTTCAATTTGTTGACATTGGTGGAATTGTTGACCATTACTGTTTACACTTTCTTTTCACTAAACATTTGTTTCTTTATACAGTTAAACCTGTCTAAACTGAACCTCTGTGGAACCAACCTTTGTGTTCTACAGTGAAACCTGTCTAAACTGAACCTCTGTGGAACCAACTTTTGTGTTCTACAGTGAAATCTGTCTAAACCGAACCTCTGTAGAACCAACTTTTGTGTTCGGAATAGTAAGTGAGTGAGTGATTGTTGTTTAACGCCAACTCAACAATTTTTCACCTATATCATGGCGAGAACAAGCTAATTTTCAGCGAGATGATGATGAGGTCCACTTTATACTAGACCAACACGATTAGTTGGATTTTTTTAGTGCTAGCTCTCTGAAACAACAGTCCGCAGATAGACATGTTGCTCCACTGGAACACATTATCCTGATTCAGAGCTCTTTCTCCTTAATGCTTAGCAGAGAAGCAACAAATACCAGTTTTTTAGTCTTTGGTTTGACCTGATCTGGGCTCGAACCTACGATCTATCACACTCGAGGTGAGCACGCTAACTATTACACCAGGGGTTGTGTGTGTGTGTGTGTATTCGGGATTGGTTGGTTTATGGTGTTTAATGCCACTTTAAACAATATTTCAGTTGTATCGTGACGGTCAGTTTTATTGGTGGAGGAAACCAGAGTACCCATAGAAAACAATCAACCTGCAGTAAGTCACTGACATACTTTATCACATATGTTGTATCAAGTGTGTGTGTGTTGAGAATAGACAGGTGTTCGGTATATATAAGTTAAATATATAAAGATTTCTTAAATTGGACATTTAAATAGTAGGGTGCCCAGTGTTAAAAAAGACGCTTAGTTATCGAGTTTGGGTTAACGGAATTACACACGGCTAATTTTGGTTTTATACGCTAGAAAAATTATTACATTTTGTATTTTTAATTGTCATCGCAAGTTTCTGTGGTCACGATTTTTTTAATTTCACGTTTTTCAAAGGTACCCTCGGCTGACACATTGTACATGGTATTTTCAGGATGAAAAATAAAAATATTCTCCGCTATCTAAATAGCTAAAAAGGTTTTTACATAAGAGATAATGTATCAAAGATATAATTAAAATAAAAACGGGATGTAAATAATTGATTTTTGAAAGAGTATATCAGCCTTACTTCAAGCCTCAAATTTGACCCCAAATTAACCGTATTTTCAACAAAAGCAAAGTAATTACACTACATTATAAATGTACTTTGATGTTGAAGAAAACATATTGATGAAATGTACATGTGTGCCAAAAATCATAATCTAAATGTCAGCAGTTGTTGAGAAATTGGCAAAATATAAACTCAAATAACAGTGTAAATTTCCTCTTTGTCATACACGGATTGTCATGTACCGGTTTTTGTTATTGATGTGTCGCTCGCCGGTCATTAGCTAGCACGATCTCTGTCTCAATGCATTTAGTATTTTCTCTTCTTTTATGGCAAATATATTGGTTTTAATTGTTCAGTAAAATTGTTTGTGGTTTTTATGTTTTAAAAACATTCATTTTTAAGTCGGCCGTTGATTGGTTTTAAAATTTGTTTAATTCATGTGTTTCTATTACACGACCCAATCCTGCAGGATACGCTATAAGTCCGGAAATGGCTCAGTCGCTGCCAACAAACAAGCATTGATAAAATTTCTTGGCGAATCGATTGTGCAACACTATCGTTTATCATCTCTTGAGATGTCATCCGGGGAAGTTCTGTATCTTTCTGGTGCTTCTAATCATTGCCAAGAAAATCTGAATCTCCGATTGCCAAGAGTTATACTGTACACATGAAGAGGCGGACACTCGTATGATTTTACATGCTATCCATGCAGACAAAACGTTCGGTGAAAGTGGAACCAAAGGTCGGATCATTGTTAAATCCCCTGATACAGATGTCTTAATTCTATGCATCCATTACTTTCCTTCAATGCAACATACACAGGAATTATGGTTTCACACGGGTTCTATCACAAACACCAAGGATGGGTGTTTTCATTCCCGTACATTCGATCTGTAGCATCCTCAATCCTGTTCTATGTAACATTTTACCAGCTGCACATGCCATCACAGGATGTGATTCCACGTCATCCTTGTTTGGGATCGACAAACGAACCGTTTTTAAAGTACATTTGTACTTAAAGACAGTCCAGAAAACTTTAGAGATTTGTTCATCCTTGCAGACTGTGACACTGATAAATCTATAGATGCCGCCAGGAAACTTGTTTGTCGACTGTACGACCAAAAAGGAAAACTGAAGGAAGATCACGTCGATCTTAACAAATTAAGGGTAAGGTTAGCGACACTGAGGGATGCATGTTTCAAACAAACAAACAAAATTATAAAAAAAAGCAAACCTGCCAGTGGACTCTGACCTTGACTTGGTTGGTGGGCTTTCAAAATAACAAGAGACCACTTTTTTATTTGCCAAACACCTGAGATATTTGGAGTGTTCAGAGTGGTTTGTAGCCACACATCGTCCAAACGCATAATATGTCCATAGACCTTACGTTTTTAAACAATTGGCATTTGACCTTTCCATAAATTGCCATGTTTTTGCACAGAATATTCGTTAAGTATTGATTGACCCTACAAATGATATGTTGCAAACACATAAGCCATTAAATTTGAATTTTGGTACCTTTTACGAAGTTTGAGGTTAATAGATATTTTACCAGTAATTATATTTTTGGGGGAATCCGTCCACCAGTTGTCAAATGTTAAGGGTTAAAAAGTAATTTGAAGGTTTCCTTTAAATGAATATCAAATAAAAATGAGAAATGTTCAAACTATGACAGGTCAAGGTCACTTTTATTTCTCATATATACGAAAATTGTAAAATGGCATTTTTTTTTTTTTTTTTAGAAAATGGCCTTTTGCTATATATTCAAACAATGTAAAATAAAAAAAAAGCATAAAATAATAAAATATTAAGCTTAACAAATAAAATTGGCATTCCAGTTTAAAGTTCTTCACAGTCTTGTCGAAGAAAGAAGCCTTTTAAAACTTGTGGTGTGTTAGTTCCAATTTTTAGATCTTGACCTTTGACCCCAATTTAAAAAAGATGTGACCACAATACATAACGACAACATCTTTACTTCGATGCGGCTTGTTTTCCTCATTCCAACGATGTATCATACAAGTGTGTGTAATTCCGTTAAGGCAAATTCGCAAAAATCTTTCGTCGGGCACCCTACTAAAGGGGCATTAGCTACGATTTTGACCCAAAAAATTATATGTTTTGGAAATTGGTAAATAGCTTTAAAATGATGAAATAAATGTAAATATTTCACATTAAACAGCTTATCGAACCACTTTTCGTCTTTTGAGAACGAAAATTACCATCGATTAATTATTTCTTTGCAAGCAAATAATTTGACTTCACATTTTCCATATGCAACTGACCTTACTAGTGACAGGTAAAAACGAATAATTTGTATTTTGTCGCTTATTAACTGCAAACTCGCAAAAATCTTTCGTCGGGCACCCTACTAAAGGGGCATTAGCTACGATTTTGACCCCAAAAATTATGTTTTGGAAATTGGTAAATAGCTTTAAAATGATGAAATAAATGTAAATATTTCACATTAAACAGCTTATCGAACCACTTTTCGTCTTTTGAGAACGAAAATTACCATCGATTAATTATTTCTTTGCAAGCAAATAATTTGACTTCACATTTTCCATATGCAACTGACCTTACTAGTGACAGGTAAAAACGAATAATTTGTATTTTGTCGCTTATTAACTGCAAACTTGCATGGTTCTTTGTCCGTAATTAACACCGACTAAAAGCAGATTCACAAAAAATAAGAAATATCTGCATTGTTGTACTGATTTAATGACAATTGGACAAACTCCGTAAACAATGTCGATAATTAATAAGATGGCGTCCATTTCTTGATCGATCTCAAAACATGAGCAGTTGCACGTTTTTTCTGCGATGCGAGTACATTTCATAACATTTATAAGTTACAGAAACACGTTTTATTAAGGCATCAATCATATCTGATAGTTTTTATGGGTAACAAAAATTTACGATTATGCCCCTTTAAGTAAAGTTCTGTTTATATGGGGTTCAGTTTAGACAGGTTGCACTGTACAATTCTCTCATAAGGCATTGTGACAAAGGAGAGACCTTTACTGGTTGAATTTTGCTGCCTCTATTGTGTATATATTAACTAGTTTTAGCTATATTTCATTGATTTTAGTTTCTTATTTTTATTTTTTGCTTTTTCCCAATAGAGGCAGATTTTCGGTCTAGGTCTTTACGTGATGATTATTTGTCCACTGTTCAACTACAGAATCAGTGGTCTTACAAAAAGGAGGCTAACTTTGTACATTACAGAAGAATTATCTTAATCAAGGGGAGGCTAAAATACATGGCCACCGTAACACTGCAGAAGGCACACATAAATAAAGGGAAGTTTTATGCATCCACAGATTCAATCCATTATATGGCAATTTTGCAATTGCAAAAATTATACACTTTGTTACAATCAAGAGATGAAAGTATGCATTAATGGCAAATAATGGAAAAAAAAGCCCCCTCCCCCATATTCAGTGCCCAAATACCTTTATTTTATTGCTGATTGGACTAATATTTAACACATTATATGTCCAGAATAGTGTGCTCAAAACAGAGAAAATCTGCTATCAAAGGAAAACTTTCAAGTCTGTATAAAAATTCATTGTTAAAATATTAACCAACTCCTATATTATATGAATCACCATGAGAAGTCTCACGTGTTGTCAGCCAAGTCAAAATGGAAATTGAAGTTTATTTTAGAAAGGATTACTGTAATTTTCCAGACAATGTAAACTTTAATTGAGGTTAAATACTGGGATATGTTTACTTTGATGTACATAATATAAAACTATCTTAGTCAGCATATTTACCTGAACGTAACTAAATGTACTCAAAATTACCAATTATTGACACACAATCGAACCTCGTTTTGTAGTCGTATGGCTCGATGGTTTTACTTCAGAATATCAGAGTATTTGAGTTATCCAGGACAAGATAAAAAGAATAATAACCAAATTCAAACTTGAACTGTGTATTGTGGTCAACAACATACAGTAATTCTTCAATTAAGGGGCATAACTCTGGAGCCATAAAAGAAATATTAATCAAATTAAAACTTGACCTGTTATATTGAGGTTAAAAACATAACTAATTTTTTTTATGGGTGAAAAGCTGAAAAACTGGTATTTTGTGTCAAATCAAGGGGCATAACTCCAGAATAGAAAAAGTCCAAAATTGAACATTGTATGCCTTTTATGGTCATTTATTTCGTGTATGAATTTCAAACAATTTGCTTAATGGAAATTTCAAGTAACTGAACATAAACCAAATGCAAGACAGATATACCAACATGGATAAAACTTTATGAAAAATATTTAACGAAATGTGAGAAGTGGTTGGTTGGTTTAGTTGTTTAACGCCACTTTCAGCAATATTTCAGTTATATCATGGCGGTCAGTTTTTTTAGTGGAGGAAACCAGAGTACCTGAAGATAACCACCGACCAATGTGAGAAGTGTTATATAATAATAAAAGATTTATAGCTCTACTTTACACTTGACACCTTTTGCCTTGTTATCTACACAGTACGATCCTCCTTATCTCAGCATTTAAATCACACACTCAATTGTAAAGCAAATATAATTATATATACCATCTTCATGGATGACCCCGCTCTAACAAGTATGTTAATACTTATAGTGCAGAAAGCTTTTGGACCAAGCACTTAATAGACCTTTACATAGGTGTATTTGGTTTTCTAAATGTTTTAATGCAGAAAGCTTTTGGTCCAAGCACTTAATAGACCTTTACATAGGTGTGTTTGGTTTTCTAAATGTTTTAATGCAGAAAGCTTTTGGTCCAAGCACTTAATAGACCTTTACATAGGTGTGTTTGGTTTTCTAAATGTTTTAATGCAGAAAGCTTTTGGTCCAAGCACTTAATAGACCTTTATATAGGTGTGTTTGGTTTTCTAAATGTTTTAATGCAGAAAGCTTTTGGTCCAAGCACTTAATAGACCTTTACATAGGTGTGTTTGGTTTTCTAAATGTTTTAATGCAGAAAGCTTTTGGTCCAAGCACTTAATAGACCTTTATATAGGTGTGTTTGGTTTTCTAAATGTTTTAATGCAGAAAGCTTTTGGTCCAAGCACTTAATAGACCTTTACATAGGTGTGTTTGGTTTTCTAAATGTTTTAATGCAGAAAGCTTTTGGTCCAAGCACTTAATAGACCTTTACATAGGTGTGTTTGGTTTTCTAAATGTTTTAATGCAGAAAGCTTTTGGTCCAAGCACTTAATAGACCTTTACATAGGTGTGTTTGGTTTTCTAAATGTTTTAATGCAGAAAGCTTTTGGTCCAAGCACTTAATAGACCTTTACATAGGTGTGTTTGGTTTTCTAAATGTTTTAATGCAGAAAGTGTTTGGTCCAAGCACTTAATAGACCTTTACATAGGTGTGTTTGGTTTTCTAAATGTTTTAATGCAGAAAGTGTTTGGTCCAAGCACTTAATAGACCTTTACATAGGTGTGTTTGGTTTTCTAAATGTTTTAATGCAGAAAGCTTTTGGTCCAAGCACTTAATAAACCTTTACATAGGTGTGTTTGTCTTCTAAATGTTTTAATGCAGAAAGCTTTTGATCCAAGCACTTAATAGACCTTTACATAGGTGTGTTTGGTTTTCTAAATGTTTTAATGCAGAAAACTTTTGATCCAAGCACTTAATAGACCTTTACATAGGTGTGTTTGGTTTTCTAAATGTTTTAATGCAGAAAACTTTTGGTCCAAGCACTTAATAGACCTTTACATAGGTGTGTTTGGTTTTCTAAATGTTTTAATGCAGAAAGCTTTTGGTCCAAGCACTTAATAGACCTTTACATAGGTGTGTTTGGTTTTCTAAATGTTTTAATGCAGAAAGCTTTTGGTCCAAGCACTTAATAGACCTTTACATAGGTGTGTTTGGTTTTCTAAATGTTTTAATGCAGAAAACTTTTGGTCCAAGCACATAATAGACCTTTACATAGGTGTGTTTGGTTTTCTAAATGTTTTAATGCAGAAAGCTTTTGGTCCAAGCACTTAATAGACCTTTACATAGGTGTGTTTGGTTTTCTAAATGTTTTAATGTAGAAAGCTTTTGGTCCAAGCACTTAATAGACCTTTACATAGGTGTGTTTGGTTTTCTAAATGTTTTAATTCAGAAAGCTTTTGGTCCAAGCACTTAATAGGCCTTTACATAGGTGTGTTTGGTTTTCTAAATGTTTTAATGCAGAAAACATTTGATCCAAGCACTTAATAGACCTTTACATAGGTGTGTTTGGTTTTCTAAATGTTTTAATGCAGAAAGCTTTTGGTCCAAGCACTTAATAGACCTTTACATAGGTGTGTTTGGTTTTCTAAATGTTTTAATGCAGAAAACGTTTGGTCCAAGCACTTAATAGACCTTTACATAGGTGTGTTTGGTTTTCTAAATGTTTTAATGCAGAAAACTTTTGGTCCAAGCACTTAATAGACCTTTACATAGGTGTGTTTGGTTTTCTAAATGTTTTAATGCAGAAAACTTTTGGTCCAAGCACTTAATAGACCTTTACACAGGTGTGTTTGGTTTTCTAAATGTTTTAATGCAGAAAACGTTTGGTCCAAGCACTTAATAGACCTTTACATAGGTGTGTTTGTCTTCTAAATGTTTTAATGCAGAAAGCTTTTGATCCAAGCACTTAATAAACCTTTACATAGGTGTGTTTGGTTTTCTAAATGTTTTAATGCAGAAAACGTTTGGTCCAAGCACTTAATAAACCTTTACATAGGTGTGTTTGTCTTCTAAATGTTTTAATGTAGAAAGCTTTTGATCCAAGCACTTAATAAACCTTTACATAGGTGTGTTTGGTTTTCTAAATGTTTTAATGCAGAAAACTTTTGATCCAAGCACTTAATAAACCTTTACATAGGTGTGTTTGTCTTCTAAATGTTTTAATGCAGAAAACGTTTGGTCCAAGCACTTAATAAACCTTTACATAGGTGTGTTTGTCTTCTAAATGTTTTAATGTAGAAAGCTTTTGATCCAAGCACTTAATAGACCTTTACATAGGTGTGTTTGTCTTCTAAATGTTTTAATGCAGAAAGCTTTTGGTCCAAGCACTTAATAGACCTTTACATAGGTGTGTTTGTCTTCTAAATGTTTTAATGCAGAAAACTTTTGATCCAAGCACTTAATAGACCTTTACATAGGTGTGTTTGTCTTCTAAATGTTTTAATGTAGAAAGCTTTTGGTCCAAGCACTTAATAGACCTTTACATAGGTGTGTTTGTCTTCTAAATGTTTTAATGCAGAAAACTTTTGATCCAAGCACTTAATAAACCTTTACATAGGTGTGTTTGTCTTCTAAATGTTTTAATGCAGAAAGCTTTTGATCCAAGCACTTAATAGACCTTTACATAGGTGTGTTTGTCTTCTAAATGTTTTAATGCAGAAAACTTTTGATCCAAGCACTTAATAGACCTTTACATAGGTGTGTTTGTCTTCTAAATGTTTTAATGTAGAAAGCTTTTGGTCCAAGCACTTAATAGACCTTTACATAGGTGTGTTTGTCTTCTAAATGTTTTAATGCAGAAAACTTTTGGTCCAAGCACTTAATAAACCTTTACATAGGTGTGTTTGTCTTCTAAATGTTTTAATGCAGAAAACTTTTGATCCAAGCACTTAATAAACCTTTACATAGGTGTGTTTGTCTTCTAAATGTTTTAATGCAGAAAGCTTTTGATCCAAGCACTTAATAGACCTTTACATAGGTGTGTTTGTCTTCTAAATGTTTTAATGTAGAAAGCTTTTGGTCCAAGCACTTAATAGACCTTTACATAGGTGTGTTTGTCTTCTAAATGTTTTAATGCAGAAAACTTTTGATCCAAGCACTTAATAAACCTTTACATAGGTGTGTTTGTCTTCTAAATGTTTTAATGTAGAAAGCTTTTGATCCAAGCACTTAATAGACCTTTACATAGGTGTGTTTGGTTTTCTAAATGTTTTAATGCAGAAAACTTTTGGTCCAAGCACTTAATAGACCTTTACATAGGTGTGTTTGTCTTCTAAATGTTTTAATGTAGAAAGCTTTTGATCCAAGCACTTAATAGACCTTTACATAGGTGTGTTTGTCTTCTAAATGTTTTAATGCAGAAAACGTTTGGTCCAAGCACTTAATAGACCTTTACATAGGTGTGTTTGTCTTCTAAATGTTTTAATGTAGAAAGCTTTTGATCCAAGCACTTAATAGACCTTTACATAGGTGTGTTTGTCTTCTAAATGTTTTAATGTAGAAAACTTTTGGTCCAAGCACTTAATAGACCTTTACATAGGTGTGTTTGTCTTCTATATGTTTTATTACTATTAATAGTCAAACCTGCCTTACATAATAAATCAGTCTATAAAGGGCACTTCTACATAATAAATCAGTCTATAAAGGGCACTTCTACATAATAAATCAGTCTATAAAGGGCACTTCTACATAATAAATCAGGCTATAAAGGGCACTTCTACATAATAAATCAGTCTATAAAGGGCACTTCTACATAATAAATCACTGTCTATAAAGGGCACTTCTACATAATAAATCAGTCTATAAAGGGCACTTCTACATAATAAATCACTGTCTATAAAGGGCACTTCTACATAATAAATCACTGTCTATAAAGGGCACTTCTACATAATAAATCACTGTCTATAAAGGGCACTTCTACATAATAAATCACTGTCTATAAAGGGCACTTCTACATAATAAATCAGTCTATAAAGGGCACTTCTACATAATAAATCACTGTCTATAAAGGGCACTTCTACATAATAAATCAGTCTATAAAGGGCACTTCTACATAATAAATCAGTCTATAAAGGGCACTTCTACATAATAAATCAGTCTATAAAGGGCACTTCTACATAATAAATCAGTCTATAAAGGGCACTTCTACATAATAAATCACTGTCTATAAAGGGCACTTCTACATAATAAATCACTGTCTATAAAGGGCACTTCTACATAATAAATCAGTCTATAAAGGGCACTTCTACATAATAAATCACTGTCTATAAAGGGCAGTTTTATTTTCTCTGCTTAATGAATAAGAACATATAACTTTAACCTGTATATAAAGGGCACATTTTCAGGTTCCCTTCATTGTCCTTTATATACAGGAATGGTTGTACAGCATTTGGGATGAAATTAAACTTTTCTGAGATGAGTGTTGTCTTATAAGACATTGATGTCAATAAAATACCATTTTATACACAGGGATGGTTCTGATCAGAAAATATAATAACTGAATATCAATGAAAACATCTACACCCCTTTTCAAAAAGTCCCTTTTTTAACTGTTCTGACCATGTCCTGCAACTTTTGGATTATTTTTGTCAGAGGAAAATACCTGAAATCAGTTAAAAAACTGAAAAATATCATCCCTGTATACAAAACATGTATATTGTCAAAAAATATAAAATCACTATCAATGTGTGACATCTGTACTTAAATCATTACCACCTCATACCATTTTATTTACCTGAATCAGGTACCAAAAAAACTTTATTAGGTCCATCACTAACTAACTTTATTTGACCCCTTCATAAGTACTAAAAACCACACGACTACATGATAAAAATGTTTGCCAATCAAAAAGTTCAGTCAATAAAAACAAACTATTTGCAATGAAGTGGGTATCAATTAAGCACATGTAATGTCTGCTGAAAATCAAAAGAGTAGCTAACTACAGACCCCCTCTTATAAGACCATCCACATCAAAGGTTGGCTGGTTTATGGTGCTTATAACACCACTTTTAACAATATTTCAGCTATATCGTGGCGGTCAGTTTTATTGGGTAGAGGAAACCAGATTACGCAGAGAAAACCACAGACCTGTCGTAAGTCAATGACAAACTTTATCACATAATGTTGTATCCAGTATACCTCACCTAAGCAGGGTTCAAACTCACAACGTAAGTGGTGATAGGCACTGATTGCATAGGTAGTTGTAAATCCAACTACCATATGATCACGACCACGACGGTCCCTCCAGAAATATACAATTCTAAAGTTTTAAAAAATAAGGGAAAAATTTAGTTATTCAATTACCAAAATTTAGTTATTATAAATAATAACAAAAGTCCTCAATACTCCCCCCCCCCCCCCCCCCCCCCCTTCTTCATGACCGATTTAAAAATGAAATGAACAAAAAATCAATTTCTGACCAAGAAAGTCTTCCGTATTTTATTACAATCTAACTGTATAATTATATTATTATCCAAAGAAAATATCAAATATTAAATTACAGCCATGCAGACATCCATGCTTAAAAAAAACCCTTCCTGTTTTCAGGAAATTAATTCCTGGAAAATCCAAACTCCAATGAATTCAAATAGTGGCAAATACAGTGCTCCATACAAAAACACACACCCTTCCTGTATAATTAATGCCAAGAAACCGCCAACAATTCATTTTAACGATACGATGTACAGATACGGCATCAAATTACAGGAAAAAGAAAATTAAACCAAATTTCTTATTAGAACATTAACCAAATTTTCGTTACCTTTGTTTTGGAGGTTTCCAAGGTGAATTATCGATTTCTGTAATTCTGTCTGATTTTTTCTTTTTTTTACAAAGATCTAACAACGTTTGACCTATTTTTTTTAATACAGTAATTTCTACCGCAATTATTCATTTGAATATCAATTATTAGAAAATTTGAATCAATTACGGTATTTTGTGACATTTTTTTACGATTTTTTCTCTCATTTAAAGTGCAGTTATCTAACAACAAAGTTCAACGTTTCCTACAAAATCTAGACACTTAACCATTTTTCATAGTACATTTAATATTGTAAAAAAACACAGGTCTATAAGATAGATTGTACATTCTTATTTTTTAAATAGAATATTAAGTTGCAATGACCATATTTTCATATTAAAAACAATCTTCGACTATATTTCATAATCATAAACAATCATCTTCCTCAGAATACATAAATTTTCACACTTGTTGTCTTGAATTATGATTTTGTAGTAATGTGCAACCAAATAGGTATCCCAAAAAAAAGAATTGCAATCTCTTTAATTAAAGATCGTCTTGATTAATTTTCATATTTATTAAGTCATTTTGACCAAATTGTTTTTAATATTGACCATATTTTGATATTAAAACTCTCCATGACCATATTTTGATATTAAAATTCTCCATGACCATATTTTGATATTAAACATCACTTGAATTTCATTTTCATATTAAACATCACTTGAATTTCATTTTCATTTTAAAATTTTCTGTGACGATATTTTCATATCAAAAATCATCTTGACCAATTTTCATATCAAAAATAACCTCGACCAAATTGCCTATATTAACCATATTTTCATTTTATAAGAATAATCTAAGATATATATTTCCTATAGGTTCCATTGTTAAACATGTCCTGTGGTGGCAGCCATCTTGGAATTTTGATCCACACAGAAAATGAAAACTTTGTAAGGGATCATCCAATGATTCTTCATGTACAGATTTAGTTCAATTATTTATCTATTCATATTCCCATGGGGCCTCTTAGCCATCTTTGATTTATGATCCAATCCTACGATCGACAAATAAAACACATACTTCAGTTAGGTTGATGTAAAAACATTCCTACCATGTATTAATCTCATAGAACACCAAAAAGCATTATTGGCCTAGCAGCCATGTTGAATTTCCGAATGAAACAAAAATAACAAGTAATTTTGCAGTCTGTGCCAAAAATCACTAGCCCTAAGCAAGTCTAGTAAAAATTGGTACTGGCTAGTAAAAATTACATTAAATTTACTTAAATCAAATTGAAAAAATTCTTCTAAAATGCCGTTTGGGCTAGTTTGTCAAAATGTTTTTGGCACAGACTGATGTTGAGGACCATTCAAGTGTCATTCCTGCCAAGTTTGGTTAACATTTGCTCCAGTGTTTTCTGAGAAAAAGATTGAAATGTGAAACGCTAACAGACACAACAGACGATAATGGTCTCAAAGTAATGGCAATGCCTAATATGATCCTTTGACCCAGACAAGTTACAAAAGAGGACTGTTTCTGACATTTTTTCTTCATGTTAGTCTTTACACTAGACTCGATACTGAACAATTTTCAAATTTAGAGAGATGATAACAAAAAATAGAAACCAAATTCATTTCATACAATTTATTTTTTTAATCAACAATGACTGACTACCATTATTTAAGTGAGAAACATTGAAAATTTTTAAATAACCCTGACCTGGTTTCCTTCAAATTGCCGAAAAAGTCATAAAACGTTCTTCAGCCACATCTTATTCTTGCTAATATTAAACAACAACATAAGCCTACCTCTTCTGACGGGTTTTTTTCTTCAGACATTACCAACTGGTATCCCATAGTGCTTCACAATCATCTGGTGCAGATAACACACTTAACTACCATAGCTTAGCATTATTTTAAGCATTAAAACTTTTGCGTGTACCGTAAACCATGTAATGTGTAAGAAATGTCAAAACCTCTCTTCGTTACTAGTTTCGGTAAAGACAAGTAGCTCCAATGTAACCGTGGAAGTCAAAAATCGGAGGGCTGAGCTCAAATCTCAATGTTCTAATGTCAAAGATCAAAGAGCCGGTAATCGTTCGTTTTCAACTGCAAGATGAACAAAATTATTTATATTTCATTCTGTCTAGATCTATATGTAGTTATTTCATAAATCTAGTTTCATGCTTCCATCTTAGAATCAAATTACGTTTCATAAGCAAGTGACCACAACTGTCATGTTACTATAGTAACGATAAAATAATCTAGCTTCCACTTTAAAACAAAAATGTAGTTATTTCAAAAACTGGTTTCAGGCTTCCATCTTAGAATAAATTTACGTTTCATGAGGAAGTGACCACAACTGTCATGTTACTATAGTAACGATAAAATAATCTAAAGTACACTTTAAAACAAAAATCCACATTGAAGATCTACTGACGCTAGCGGAAAATAATATCTATATCCACGACATCCAACAGAATTTTTTGGGGGGCTAAAATCTATAATTATCCACAAATAATTAAATTTCAGAATTCTAGACACTTCGTGTACCGCTTCCATAATTAAGAGTCAGAATATACTATATCATATATAATGACGATTAATCATTATCATCAGATTACTGAATTACCGGTATTATTTCTCCGACTAAAAGCCAACGTTTACATGTCATCCAATTAGCTAATTTGCCAGACTTATTATAACGGAATTATTCCTCTATTAGTTTTTTTTTTTTAAAGTCGGTGACTATAAATCCAAGAAATGTGGTAACTAACATACAAACTGCACCTGTTTTAATATGATCATAATTATTGATTCAAATATATCATCTTTTGTTCAATTGTATCTTAATAGGTCTCCTCCGAAAGTTTACGATCTACAATGTTACGTTCATAAATAATACACGTCTGCTAATTACCTTATAATTCAATATTGATAATATTGATGAACATGAAAGAATTATTAGCTTCATTTTACTGTAAGTACAACAATTCCAGTTTCCATAAATCATATTTAACGCCAGAATGAGCAATTTTTCCGTTAGTACCATTTAACATAAGTACGACCGACACTTCCAGCTTCCAAAAAAAAAACCTGACTGGTCATAAATCATATTTAACGCCAAGTGAACAAATTTTCAGCTACATCATTTTCTAAAAAATTTTACACAGTCCATCCAATTAATCATCCCATTTCAGACTATATCAAACTGTCTAGTGTTCTTGCTACAATAGAACTTGTACAATCCGACACCTGAGTTTTCCGACATCCTGTGACATCCCACAAAAATTTATGGTCCAGAAGTATTTCTGTTAACTAAGATAAAACCAGAGTTTTCAAACATCCTGTACAATCCGACTCCCTGGTCCCTTGAGGTGTTGGATTAGACAGGTTCCACTGGAGCCCTGTGGTTGTGTTTTGTCTGTATTTGTTACCTCGTAATTAAGATGTTGAAGAAAGACTACCCCTCCCTTGTCTGACATTTCAGTTAATTTGCTAAATATTAGAATTAAGGTTAAAAAAAATTCTAGAAATAAAATTTTTAGCCGTCTGGTCTTAACTCACAACATATATAGTTTGATGCTACTTTTTAAGTATTGATACTGTTTTATCTTCTTTATACCCAGTGGTTGATCCAGTGGGGGTGTTCCTGGAATTATAACCCCCTTTCTTTGCTGACAATTTTCAAAGTTAACAGGAGAGGAAAAATTGAGAAAATGATTCAGCGATATATGCTGGAATTTTACAGTGACTTGCGGCAGGTCGGTGGTTTTCTCTGGCTTCCTCCACCAATAAAAACTGAAATATTGTTGAAAGTGGCGTTAAACACCATAACCCTAACCCTCCGCCTTTTGAAAAGTTCTCTATTGAGCACTTGATAAGTTCATTTATGTGAGCATTCCTTACATATTTCCCTATATTTATTGTCAAAGATCTAGAGACCAATTTACATGGAAACAAATTAATTATTTAAAAAATGTCTTTGACTTTACAGTGTTTTTAACACCCATAAACATTGGTATTTAGACGAAGAAAACAACTTGAAATAAATAATTGATCAAAACCTAATCAGGTTAACGCTATGCACAATAAATGTCTGTCTGTTCTGATTTTTTCCCTTTCATTTCTTCAAGGATCTTTACCTATGTAATTATGCATTCTGACTCAAAAAGTTTTGAGTACAAGTTTGTACTCATACTCAAAAAAACATTTTGAGCAGAATTTTGCATTCGTACTCGAAAAAACAACCAATAAGAACACCATAATAAAAATCTGATAAGATATTTCCGAGTACGAGAAAAAAAAATTGTACTCCAAAGTATTTTGACTTTTTAAACATTTTAAATAATTAAACATTTTAAATAATTTTAAATAATTAAATTTTAAATAATTAAACATTTTAAATAATTAATTTGTTTATGGTCCATCAATAACTCCTTTTTCAAGAAATAAAACCAGCTAAATATGTTTATGGTCCATCAATAACCCATCAATAACCCATTAAGGACAGTCACAAAATATAATAAAGGGATACGCACAGCGAAGCATGATACGACCGCAGCATGTCCAAAAGGGAAAGTTGAATAAGTGTATATTAAAAGCAAGTGTGGACACAGTATTTTGCTTGACACAGTAAATTGCTGGACACAATAATGTGTTAGACTTATTGTATTTTGGACATGTGTCTTGTCTTACTATTCAAGTATTAAACATACTTTCCAAATATGTGAACTTTAGGAATTTGAACCTCTTTTAGACTCCTTTTTCAAGAAATAAAACCAGCTAAATATGTTTATGGTCCATCAATAACCCATTAAGGTTATCATTTTGAAAATAACTGCATTAAAATTGGATGAAAAATAAAATTATCATTTGAAATTTCCCCCTTTTGGGCCCATTTTATGTCAAAAAACAGTAATAGTTACATAATAATGCCATGCATTTTCCTGAAAGAGATTTTCCTAAATAAGGAATTCATACAAAAAAAACCCAACAACATTAAAATCAGATGAAAAACTAAGAAGAACTGTTTTAGATACCTAAAACTTATGTCTCCCCTTAATGCGACCATCTGTACACCAATAAGTTACACTTTATGAGTTGAATGATACTATCTAAAAAACAATTATTTGACCTTGAGGTCAAAGGTCAAGGTCCCATGAAGGTCATTACGGTACGCGACACACTGCCTTATGGTCATGCACCCACATACCAAATATCATTGACCTATCTCGAAAGACAAAAATGTTATGGCCAGGACAAGAAAATACTATTTAAAAAACAATTATTTGACCTTGATTGACCTTGAGGTCAAAGGTCAAGGTCTCACGAAGGTCATTTCGGTATGTGACACATTGTCTTATGGTCATGCACCCACATACTTGAATGATACTATTTAAAAAACAATTATTTGACCTTGAGGTCAACATCCCACGAAGGTCATTATGATACGTGGCACGCCACCTTATTGTCATGCACCCACATAGCAAATATCATTGACCTATCTCGAAAGACAAAAATGTTATGGCCCGGACAAGAAAATACTATTTAAAAAACAATCAGTTGACCTTCAGGTCAAAGTCTCACGAAGGTCATTACGGTCTGCGACACACCGCCTTATGGTCATGCACCCACATACTTGAATGATACTATTTAAAAAACAATTATTTGACCTTGAGGTCAAAGGTCAAGGTCCAACGAAGGTCATTACGGTACACGACACACCGCCTTATGGTCATGCACCCACATACCAAATATCATTGACCTATCTCGAAAGAAAAAAGCTATGGTCCGGACAAGCTTCGCTGAGAAGAAGCGGGAAAAAAAATCAGACTATAAACAATATGTCTCCCTTCGTTCGAAGAGGAGACATAATAAGCTCCCCATATACAAATAACAGAAATCTTAGGATGTTGCAGAAGATTGAAATGTGAAAAAATTATACCGAAGATGACAACAACGAACATAAAGTTATGACAAGCTCACTGAGCTTTTAGCCAGGTGAGCAATAAAAATAAACAAAAACGAAAAAAACAGTTTATTGATTTATAATAAAAAATAAGAGTCATGGAATTGTGTAAAAAAAAGGTCTAATCTTGAATTTTCAGTAATTAAAGGTACTTAATACACTAAGATAAGATAAGAAATTCAATATTAGTTAATTATGTTAGAGTTAATAAGACTGGCCTATGTAGCTTAACACTTAATATGTTTGTAAAATCTGTAAATCAATAATTGTTTGTTGTTTAAAAGGTCAGTAAGTAAAGGGAGGTAATCACAAATGAAAAATGATATACATTGTATAGTCAATGGTCAAACTTCTTTTGGATGCCTTCATTTATATACAAGCCAATTTCAAGTTATCATGACAACATCAATCTATAATAATTTTATCCATTGCAGCATACTGACAGAAAATGGTCATCAATAACCCATTAAGATTATCATTTTGAAAATAACTACATTAAAATTGGATGAAAAATAAAATTAAAGATTTGAAATTTACCCCTTTTGGCCCCTTTTATGTCAAAAAACGGTATTAGTTACATAATAATGCTATCCATTTTTCTGAAAGGGATTTTCCTATAGAATTAATTTTAAAAAAAAAACTATTAAAATCAGATGAAAAATAAGCTCTCCTTACACAAAGAATAGAAATCTTAGGAGGTTGCAGAAGATCGAAATGTGAAAAGTTTATGCCAAATATGACAACAAAGAACATAAAGTTATGACTAGCTCACCAAGCTTTTACCCAGGTGAGCAACAACAAACAAACAAAAATAAAATAAAAAATGGTTTATTGATTTATGGTAAAATATAAGTGTCTAAGAATTGTGTAAAAAAAAAGGTCTAATCTTGAATTTTCAGTAATTAAAGGTATTTAATACACTAAGATAAGATAAGAAATTCAATATTAGTTAATTATGTTAGAGTTAATAAGACTGCCCTATGTAGCCTAACACTTAATATGTTTGTAAAATCTGTAAATCAATATGTATTGTTGTTGTGGCTCATCAAGTAAAGGGAGGTAATCACAAATGAAAAATGATTTATAGAATAAATGGTCAAACTTCTCTTGGATGTTTTCATTTATATACAAGCCAATTTCAAATTGTCATGACAACCTCAATCTATAATAATTTTGTCCATTGCAGCATACTGACAGAAAATGAGGGTAACAGATATTGGTTAGACCTGAAGACCATTCTCTTAAGTTAGACCTAAAGACCATTCTCTTAGTATGGACCTTAAGACCATGCACTCTCTAGTTTGGCCCAAAGACCAGAACAGAGCTTGCTTTGTTGGCATTTTAAACTTTGAGTGAAATATTGTTGACATAAAACAAGCATAACTTTCCTAAAGGTATAATTTATACAGGGTCCATCATTGTCGCGATCGTATGGTAGTTGGATTTACAACTACCTGTACAATCAGTACCTATCACCAGTATTCAGTAAGGTTGTGAGTTCGAAACCTGCTGATGGCAAGGTGTACTCGATACAACATTATGTGATAAAGTTTGTCAGAGACTTGCGACAGATCTGTGATTTTCTGAAATATTGTTGAAAGTGACGTTAAACACCATGGATGTCTCTAACCATAACAATTTAAACAATCTTTGTCAAAATAATCTGTAAATATAATGGATTTGAAAACTGACATAATATCTCAGACTTGGCCATATTCTAGTCTAGTCTAGTCTGTCATTATAAATGGAGGGAATATTGTTTTCCTATTTTACAATTTTTTTATTCAATTTTCAATATTATGTGCAAACAGGGTTATTCAAACTTTACCTTATTTTTGAATGAATGAGAAATACAGTGTAGTTTTCTATCAATTTCAATTAACTAAGTATAATTTCTAAAATCATCTTGCAAATGGCCTAGCTTGTCTCAAATACACAGTAATTACTCAGTAAAAGTTTTCCCTACACAGAAAATATACAATTTTTTCATTTCAATTTTCATTCTATAATTCTTAAAATTAAAACTATACATACACTTCTTGATATTTTGAAGAGTTCTGAAACACTTTGTATCAAAAACAATACCTGGCAACTTATAAATTGTCTAGATAAAGAATTCAGTAATGACACACATAGAATGTACAATAATTACCGGTAACACTGATGACAAGAGATAGAAACTTTCTATTTTGAATTCAAAGCTTTAATCAACAAAAGGGCCCATCAATAATGGAAAATTGAGACACTGGCAACATTGAGTACATAAGACACAGGACGAAGATAAACACTACATAGAAAA
Source organism: Bathymodiolus brooksi (assembly GCA_963680875.1). Lineage (NCBI taxonomy): Eukaryota > Metazoa > Mollusca > Bivalvia > Mytilida > Modiolidae > Bathymodiolus > Bathymodiolus brooksi. Next base: position 51,923,324 of record OY804583.1, on the reverse strand, counting down.
CTAAAAAGATTGACACCACGGACCCCAGCCAAGTTCTTTCCTCTTATAAGACACCCGCCATGTTACTCATTTAGTCAAGACGTGTTGGACAGCACTATATGCAAACAAACATAAATAACAGAATAAGACTTGATAAATCCTAGCTAATGAGCTGAATGAAAAACAAACAAAAATATGTTATTAGGTTTAGGTAAAATAAAAATAAAACACAAAATAGAAGAAATGTTATTTTTGGTGCTTAATTAGAAAAAAATCTGGTTTTATGTTTGTTACCATTAGGTTGCATACTCAACAGAGTATAAACAAATCGATTGATTGATTGGTGTTCAATGCCAACTTTAGCAGTATTTCAGCTATATCATGGCGTGAACAAGAGAATAAACAGTGGTGTTCCTGAAATATATAGATTTGTGTAGCTGGTTCCTGAAGAATACAGCTCATCAATGATAAAATTAGGTATCATACTCGATAGGGTCTTGGTGGTCAAGTGGTTATTGGTAGTTGACTTCTAGCAACAAACCTAATAATGCTAACAAGGGTATGTGCACCAATATGTTGAATTCCTTGATCTTTTGTGTTTAATGCCACTTTCAGCAATATTTCAGCTATATCATGCCGATCAGTTTTGGTGGCGGAAGAAGCCGGAGTACCCGGAGAGAACCACCGACCATGGGCAAGCAACTGGTAAACTTTATCACTTGCGGCTGCGAGTCGAGTGCACCCTTTTTTGTAATTTACAAAGCTGGGCGCGAACCCACGCCGTATTGGTGATAGGCTTGCACGAGTTGTTAGGTAATCCAACATTGAGCCATCCAAGCCCTTTAAGACTTCCAGACACCTACACAAGGTAGGAGTGTTCAACAATCAGTTCGTTATATCTTTTCAGATTTCCTCCCCTAGTATGTCTGGTAGTCACAAGAAAGCTAAAAGTGACACAATTATTTAACCCAACCCTAATACTTCATACTCATTTATAAAGCTGATGTAGTGTTTTCTAAGGAGATTACCTGTCTAGACCAAACATACAGGGGACCAGTTATTATGTTCAATTTATACAAGTTAAATTAACAAAGATTTCCTACATTGGGACTATATTTAAAGTTCCATTTATACCAGATTCCATTTTATTCAGGATTCTGTTTAGATAGGTTTTACTATATAAAAACAAGGTGTGTCTTTAACATGCCCAGGGGCAATACTTGATCAAAATGGTTCCTGAAGACCTTTTTACTACAGAAGCCCCCCCCCCCCCTCTTATAAGGCCACCCCTTCTGGTCTCTCTTGAGGGGGAGAATTTACTGGTATTCTATCTCAATACATCTGAAATCTGGTCTGATAAGAGAGGTGGACATTGATGAGAGGGGCCTTACAAGAGAGGGAGTGAGTGATTGGGTGTTTGTTGTTTAATACCAACTCAGCAATTTTGCAGCTATATCAGGACGAGAACAAGTTAATTTTCAATGAAATGATGGTGAGATCCGCTTTGTACTAGACCAACATGCTTAGTTGGATTTTTATAGTGCTAGCTCACTGAAACAACAATCCGCGGCTAGACATGTCACCCCACTCAGACAACCAGTCTTTACTTTTTCACCTTAATGCTGCGTGCTTAGCGGAGAAGCAACAATACCAATTTTATAGTCTTTGGTTTGACCCGATCGGGGATTGAACCTATGATCTACCACAATCGAGGCGAGCACGCTAACCATTACACCACCGATGTGGTTTACACAAGAGGGGAACTACTGTACTTAAGTATATATTGATAAACATATGCCTACCTTCATGACAAACACAGTGAAAGAATACTTCCTGTAGCAATCCATTGAACAATTAACAAATTTTAGAAAATGAGCAAAAATTCACCAAGGGCCTCCATTACACATGTACAACTCCAATAGGTAAAGTAAATAGTTGATGTAGCGTTTTTTTTTTTTTATTTACTTTTTAATATCAAATAATTAAAAATAATAATGGATGAAACTACCAAGGGATTAAATAATTGCAAAGATGTTTAAAACTTGAGAAGCTTAGCCTTATTACCTGCTGTGTTGGAAAGACAATGTTGAAAAAGAATTAAGTTTATACCTATACTTGCTGCATTGAAATAAAAGCTCTCTCATACCAATAGATATTTATTTACTTATCATTACACTGCAAAAATTTAACAACTTTTTTGTGGCATGGAAACGTCTGTACATAAATTGCAGCACTGAAATAAAAGCTTACTCTTAGCTATATAGTTTCTTATCATTGCACTGCACAATTTTACTTCAAATTTCGTAACAACTGCTGTGTGGCAAGGCAATGCTTAAAAATAATTACTGATATGTCTGTATATATATATTGCTGCACTAATGTCCTGAAAATTGACTGGAAAATGTCCTGAAAAGTACATAAAGGCCTATATCTTTTTTTTTATCCAATGGATTGAGTTCAAATTTGAAAATGTTAAATACATTAGCATGAATATTTTCTGAAAAGTACATAAAGGCCTATATCTTTTTTTATTATCCAATGGATTGAGTTCAAATTTGAAAATGTTAAATACATTAGCATATATTTAACGAAAATTTTTAAAAAAATTAAAAAACAATTTTTTTAGGTGGAAATAATTTGACCTGAAAATTGTCATGAAATGTCCTAAAAATTTTCTGAAAAGTACATAAAGGCCTATATCTTTTTTTATTATCCAATGGATTGAGTTCAAATTTGAAAATGTTAAATACATTAGCATATATTTAACGAATATTAAAAAAAATATATAAAAAAAAATTTTTTTTAGGTGGAAATAATTTGACCTGAAAATTGTCATGAAATGTCCTGAAAAGTACATTAAGGCCTATATCTTTTTTTTTTTTTATTTAACCAATGGATTGAGTTCAAATTTGAAAATGTTAAATACATTAGCATATATTTAAAGACTATTAAAAAAAATATATAAAAAAAAATGTTTTTTAGGTGGAAATAATTTGACCTGAAAATTTCATGACAATTTTCAAGTCAAATTATTTCCACCTAATTTTTTTTTAAATATTCGTTAAATATATGCTAATGTATTTAACATTTTCAAATTTGAACTCAATCCAATGGATAATAAAAAAAAGATATCGGCCTTTATGTACTTTTCAGGACATTTCAGGTCAATTTTCAGGACATTAGTGTAACCCGTTTACTCTTAGTTATTTAGTTTCTTACTATTAACATTGTGTTGCAAAAATGCTGTGTGGCAAGGGAACGTTAAAAAATAATTAAGTCTGTACATAAATTACTGCACTGAAATAAAAGCTTACTCTTAGCCATATAGGTTCTTACCATATTACACTGCAAAAATTTTACTTTCATAATAACTAATGGTATATCTTAAATTATGAAGTGGCAAAGTATAAGTGAAGCCTGTTTAAACCAAACCCTTAATAAACTGGAATCCTGTATATACATGTACTGATATTTAAATAAAGTCCTAATGTAGGAAATCTTTGTTAATTTAACCTGTATAAACTGAACACCTGTCTATTCCAAACACAAAAGTATGTCCTTAAGGTATACGATTTAGAAAGGTATTGCTATACAAAATGTATATCATATATCAATTTAATTTACAATATTCTATCCAAAGTCCATTATTTCTACCACATTTTGAAGTAACAAAATGAAAACCAAAGAATACCACAATGACAATATCGGAACAGTTCTAAAATGCAATAGAAAAATCGTAGAAAGAGGAAAAATCAATACCTTAACACACAAATACATGACGGCTCACTTTCCTGGCTTGGTACATGCACTTAGTAAATTGTGGCAGGAGTTAATTTAGTTTTATGGGCCTGCAGAGAACTTTAAAGTCAACAATATTCATTTCATTAAGCTTACAGATATAATTACAGAACAAAAGCTGTGTTCAAAATAAGAAATCTTGATACAGTTTTTGCTTTAATTTTGTTCACCTACTTGCCCGAAAGCCAATTTTAGCAAAAATTTCTAATTATTCAAACAAATTCTTTCATAATTTTCACTTGTCTGAATCCAGTTTTACTCGTCACGAGCTTCGGGCAAGTGGGTTAGTGCAAAGGGTGTCATAAAAAAATGTTAATGTGATAAAGTAATAAATATTTATGGGTCAATCATGTTAAATTATTTATATATTCTTTAATCCTTGGATTCACTTTGTAATTTGAGTATGGTTTTATTGTTAACCAATAATTGAAATTACCACTTCTTCTAAAAATATTTCTACAATGGAAAAATTGTTAGTCTATATTTTATGATCCATTTACTGTTTCGGTTTAGGGTGTTTAATGTCATTTCAACAATTTTTCAGCTATATTGTGGCGGTCAGTTTTATTGGTGGAGGAAACCGGAGTACCCGGAGAAAACCACTGACCTGTCACAAGTCCCTGACAAACTTTATCACATAATGTTGTATCAAGTACACCCCGCCTGAGCGGGGTTCGAACTCACAACATTAAGTCCTACATAAACAAGGTGAAACATGTCTAAACCGAACCAGCTGATGTTTTCCGAATACACAGTTGTTCGACTTATACAGGTTAAATTAACAAAGATTTCCTATATATATTTATATAATTGTGCATTACATACATCTGTGATTTTCAAAAACAACAATTTAATCTCCTTCAAAGTATAGGTAAAATTCACTGATTTTGACTATACTTAGGTTTACTTGCTCCCAAATAACTTTTAATTATTTAGCTTTCCAATGTTTTGATCATGAGCATACCCAATGAAGGTTATTCCAAAAACGTGTTGTGCACACTAACTTAGAACTTAGATACAGTCAAAAGTCAAACCTGTCCATGCAACAACCTCTATTAAGCAGTCATCTGTATTAACAGGTCACCTTTTTGTTGTCCTGTCATAGAAAAATTCATATGAATTGAACCTCTTTTAAGAGGTCACCTGTCTTAATTTGGATGTTTCTGGTCATTTTAAAAATACTGGTAGTTGATTGGTCTACACGAGACAAAAAAACATAAACCAACCACCGAGACAAGTAACTTCTGAAAATTCCTACAACAACATCTGATCTCACCTAACATCGCTAGCCAGTAGCAATAGCAACAACATCAGCCAATCAGAAGTGAGAATCAAATCACTGGCTGTAACAACAATTCATCGACAGCTTGATTTTAACGATTTACCATGGAACTGATCTCATCCAACACCGCTAGCCAGTAGCCATAGTAACAACATTAGCCAATCAGAAGATAATATTAAATCATAGGCTGTAACAACAATTCATTGACAGCTTGATTTTAACGATTTATTTTAACGATTTACAATGGAAAAGGGTTAATTGTCTAAAGGTTTGAATATTTAAAGAAGTTTGCATGACAAAAGGCTATACCGACCTCCATTTAATCATTAGATCAATGAAGAGACAGGATTGTTTTATGGTAAATTAATGTCACTTTACCATTCATAGGCCAACATGGAATTATATTTGAAAGACGGTAATGGGAACTGACATTTTATAATCAATAAATAGTGACCGATATATATTTTTTTTAACAACTTGATAACCTCGATTTGTGGATAGTAAAAAAAAGTGAGTTCATGATAAACTGGTTTCCTAAAAGACAATAACAATTCTCCAAAAGAGTGAGTGAGTGAGTGATTGTTGTTTAACACCAATTCAGCTATTTTTCAGCTATACATTGGCAAAAACAAGTTAATTTTCAATGAAATGATGATGAGGTCCGCTTTGTTCTAGACCAACACGCTGAGTTGAATTTTTATAGTGCTAGCTCACTGAAACAACAGTCTGCGGGTAGACATGTCGCCCCACTCTGACACATTATCCTGATTCCGAGACAACCAGTCTTTGCTCTTTCTCCTTAATGCTGCGTGCTTAGCGGAGAAGCAACAAATACCAATTTTAAAGTCTCTGGTTTGACCCGACCAGGGCTCATACCCACGATCTACCGCACTCGAGGCGAGCACGCTAACCATTATGCCATCGATGCGGTTTGTCCAAAAGATAATATGATAATTCTAAACATAAAGAGAAAATCAAAATTAAAGACACTACAAATTTCTGAAAGTTCATACAAATTTCAAAGTTAAAGAAGAAATCAAAATTAAAACCTGCTAATTTGAACAAGAGGCCTACATCTATTACAGGGTTTCCGTTTGGCATCGGTCATCGGCCGATAATTTGCGTATTATGACATTGCTGTCAAAATGACCGTTTGTTTCAAAATAAGTGGCCAAAAAGACCGACACATGCTACGTATGCATCGGACACGTGATTGAGTATTCTCCAATTTGTCCATAATTTATTTGGATTAAAACTAAAGTGAAACGCCAGATCAAAACTCTTTTATTTTATCATTTATCGTTCCTCCATGCTTTGATGAAGTTCAAGGACATTGACAAAATTAAAGTCGCAATCTCAGAAACGCTTTAATGAACGAAAATATCAATATTTGAAATATAAGAACAAGAATCACTCCGGACCGGACACGTAAAAAATATCGGATATCAATTTGGCACCAAATTTAAACTTGTCTTTTGTGCAAAATACGATAGAGGACTTGATTTAGGTTTTTGGGAAATATTGAAACCTTTGAAATGGACAAATATTACAAGTTTTTCCTGATTAAGACAAATGGTTGAAAAGATCCACTAAATTTTTTATTTCTCTGTGAATTTAAATAAAATACTTTACTTTATTTATATATAAAAAAAAATTTCTACAAAATGTTTACTTCAAAGCAGACTTTTTTGTAACCTATTTAGGGTAGCTTTCTCTCAAGTTTGACTCATTCCTCATTGGGGAATTTGATTTTAATTTCTATTTATTTTCACTTAAGTTTAACTTTTCTTGGAAAGAGATGGTGACCTCTGAAAACCTGTCTGGTTGTCAATTCCAAATATCATAATAAGTATGCAAGTTTGAAACAAATGAATATTAAATTAAGCTCCAGCTGCATCTTAATGAATCAAACCACACCTTAATATATCATTAAATGACCTATAAGTTTTAGACAAATTAGGACACAATTGACCTATTGAATAAGTGCCTTTCAGGACAAAAGACCTGAGGAATTTATATGAGTTAGGTCATTTGACCTTAGTACTGTATAATAAAATCCAGCTGAAACCCTGATTATGTGCATAATCTACTGTAGTTTATATATAGGAAATTTGGATTCCCCAGGACTTGGACCCTGATGGTCATAAGACATAAATCTTTTTATTACAATGATGGGTGGGTGGGAGGGAGGTATACAATTGGTCCCTATCACCGTCTTACGTTGTGAGTTTGATTTCTGCCCCTGGAGATGTTAAATTGATGCAAAGTCTATATATAACAAAATTGGTCACGTTACTAATGGCAGATCAGTGGTTTTCACCCAAAAAACTAACCATCAAGATATAACTGAAATATTAGTGAATGCTACGTTGCATGCCCATAAACCTAACCCAATTTCTAAAACTTAAGCTATCTTAGACAAAAATCTTGACAACCAATATTTCTTTCCGGATTCAAATTAGATTTACGACCAAAAGATACCAAAAAAAAATTTACTTAATAACAGTTACATAACGTCTTCTTGAGAAAGATTGTTGACGATAAAAAAATATTGATCAATATATAAAACAGAATCACTTCAACAACGATCCCCCTTGACATTTAAAGTAGTTCGAAATTTTAAGTCTTCCATTTAAAAAATTTAAATCTATGGTTCAATTGAACGATTTTTGTATAAAAGAAGGATTATTGCACCAAATTCAATGTGTCGGAACAATTTTTTTTTAATGAAATTTCATTATTTATTTCAGCTCCCTCCACACTAAACTTGATTTACAATGTTACTCTAATAAAAAAAAAATGAGAAATTCCAACTAACCCTATTCCATTTTAAATACATATATTATCAGGGTCATAGTATACAGTGGTTAAAATTTAATGTCAATACACGGTTTCATAGAACCTGTGTTAATATAGAAACAGACTATAAAACTAAAACAAAAATATTCCTAATTTTGATCATACAATCAGAACTATTTTTTTTTATTATAATGTTAATGGTCTATAGGATTTTTTTTGGGGATAAACTTCCATAAAACTTCAATTCTTATTTTGCCTTGTGATTGTCTTAAGAAAAAAAATCTACCCAAGAATAGACGAAAGCTGCAGCAAATTTGTTGGCAATACTCCACACAGGAATTTTTTGTAAGGAATTCAATTGAAAAACTACAGTACATACAAATTAAATTTAAAATGAAAAAGTTATCATTTAGGGCATAAACCGTTTGTTCTATTTGACTCCCTAAATCTAAAGAAATAACCATATCAAAATCAGAATTAGCAGGATTTTGGTTTCTGGGTTATTGGTGTTAATCACCACTTCCAACATTTTTTTAATTGGTTAGTAGTATGGGTTAGGTTTATGGTGTTTAACACCACTTTCAACAATATTTCAGTTATATCGTGGTGGTCAGTTTCATTGGGGGAAAAAAAACCTGAGAATCGGGATAAAACCACTGAGCTGTAGCAAGTCACTGATAAACTTTTATCCATAATGTTGTATCGAGTACACCTCACCTGAGCGAGATTCAAACTCACAACGTTAGTGGTGATAGGCACTTAATGAATACAGGGGCGGATCCAGGAATTCAAGTTAGGCGGCGCACTTAAAAAAATTGTGCCGAGCGGAGGGAGGAGCAAAAATTTTTGGGGCATTTCGTGGGAAAAATCACGATTTTACGCCCAAAAATCATATTTTTTCCAATTGCAGAGGGAGACGCAAAAATTTTTGGGGTATTTTGTGTGAAAAATCACGATTTTACACCAAAAAATCATATTTTTTCCAATTTTAGGGGGCACGTGCCGGGTGCACACCCCCCCCCACCCTGGATCCGCCCCTGGAATAGATACATGTACTTGTAAATCTGACTATCATACGATCATGACCAAGACAGTCCCTTTTTAGTAGTATGGAAACCTTAACACTACACTACAGCGGGATATCACAGGTTGAGAACATTTCTCAATAGTATTAGCCTTAGGACTGATTAGAAGTTAACGACCATAACCACTCTGCCATCATAAATAATTACAGTCCAAAAAAAATTTCAAAATATTAAAATCTTAAATATCCAGCCAATCAGTGCACACAGGACCTATAAAGTTGATAATATAATGATCATAAAAATTATATAAAATCATAATATTCAAAATTTATAGTTTTAACAAACACTTAATAAAAATAAAAAGCACTTTCTGTTTATTTATAACAAGCTTTTAATGTTAACAGTGGTGAAAATGTCTGACCCTTTTACTACTTTTTTCTGATTTTTTTAAAAGTACATGAACACTACAACAAAAGGTAGCAACTTGACAAATATTGTATTATTTATGATATTTGTGATATATATTTAAAAACTTAATGGCAATTTTTAAAAATATACAAAACATGTCAATTACCTCAAAACAATCAACAGGACTTCAAAAAATATTAAGATTTTAATTTTTTTTACCTGTAAAACTCATTAGTTACCAGGTAATTTTCAAGCTATCACAGTAGTTTTATAATGAAGATATTTTGTTAAGTATATATCTCTACACAGTACACAGCCATTTGTCAAATAAACATTTTATATGGGTTTAATATTTAGAACATTATATTCTTAACATCATACTAAATTATAGCAATCTGTTGAAAAAAGAGTTTGAAGATACTAAAGGGGTAATCAGAATCCGTAAATCGAAGAAGGACAGACAACACAATGGCCAAAAGAAAAAGGACAAACAACGATTTACAAAACGTTACACATAAAACTAAAAATCGAATAACATGAAAAGCCTAAGGAGGTCAATATAATCAGCCACTTTAATTTTATTGCTTTTAAACATATTAAATATGCTAATGAGCTAATAACTCAATATTGTAACAACATTTATTTTGTACATGTTAAGACAGCTTGAAACAAGTAACAGCTATTCCCGTAATTGTTACCAAAAATGACTTTGTATCTATGAATTTTAAAAAGGAGTTAAATTACCTACATGTACTTTGTAATAAAAACAGGGACGATTAGTTGAGGATTTGTTCACACTGGGTTAAAAAAATGTGCAATGTGTCCTTCCTATTTAAAATATGGAGTCCTTTTTTTTCCCTTTAATTTAAGGGCCATTTTCACAATGTCCCCTCCACGAGGCAGGACTGGAGATGCATATTTACTACAGTTTTATATCTCAGGGATTAAGCATGAAACTGGTATTCTATGAAAGCTAAACCATTCTGACACAATATATTGAAGATCACTCATACTAGAATCACTCTCAACTTTAACTTACAAAATCTGGTACCCCTTGTGTAACTCCGATCGGTACTATAAATGGAAGATGTAGTGCTTTCAGGGGTTTAGTCTGTGATTCTGTCTTTGAACGATCTTTCATTCTTCGTATTCTGTAAAATAAGAAAAGCATTTGAATAATTGTGTATTCTGTAAAACAAGATTGGATAATTTCCGTTATTATGTAAAACTATGACAGTTTTCATATAAACTTATTTGTAAAGGAATTATTTTTGTATTCTGAAAAAAACAAGATTGAATAATAATTGTATTCTGTATTCTGCAAAACAAGAAATTATTTGTCAACTGAACTATAAAATAAAAAAACAGACATTTTATTTGGAAAAATAACTGATTATAAATGCAATTTTTGGAAATATTTAGGCTTTAAGTTAAGTACCGTTAATTGAGCCTCGTTATTTCAACCTCAGACAAGTCCTGGCGACAGATAACTTGAAGTAAAAATTTTGGTCCATTTGTAATAGCCTTCAGATAAATTTACCCTTGAAGACTAAAATACTTTGATATTTCAGAAGCTTTTAAATCATTGTTCATTTTGACTGCAAAACGACAAGTTTCAACTGCACATATGTATAGGTTTTTGTATTTCAATTAAAATAAATTTGCATTCAATCAATTTTTTTCTACTTAACTAGACCAACTTGTCTTGATGTGCACCTTAGAAATATGGGGTTCAGAAAAGGGTACATTTTGCTACATTTGACAACCATGACTGTTTTAACTCTATTTTCCATGGGGTTCAGAAAAGGGTTCCTCTTGTTACAGTTGTCAACCATGACAGTTTTAACTGATATTTTCCATGGGGTTCAGAGAAGAGTTCCTCTTGTTACAGTTGTCAACCATGACTGTTTTAACTTCTATTTTCAATGAGGTTCAGAAAAGGGTTCCTCTTGTTACAGTAGTCAGCCATGATTTTTTTTAACTTCTATTTTCCATGGGGTTCAGAAAAGGTGCTCTTGTTACAGTTGTCAACCATGACAGTTTTAACTGATATTTTCCATGGGGTTCAGAGAAGAATTCCTCTTGTTTACAGTTATCAACCATGACTGTTTTAACTTCTATTTTCCATGGGGTTCAAAGAAGAGTTCCTCTTGTTATAGTTGTCAACCATGACAGTTTTAACTGATATTTTCCATGGGGTTCAGAAAAGGGTTCTTCTTGTTACAGTTGTCAACCATGACCGTTTTAACTTCTATTTTTCATGGGGTTCATGTTGTTACCTTTGTCAACCATGACTTTTTTAAAGTTTTATTTTCTGCAAGTTATACAATATATCATAAAGTTATCCAAACCCTCACGAACCATAAAAAAATGAAACTAGATGGTTACCATACCGACAGTAAACATGACAGAAAGCAATTTCACAGCATCGAAATGATTACTCCCTGGTGTAAAAATAAAATAACAGTGTTTGAGTACCAGTATTTAAGTACCATTGACCATCACTCTCCATTCTAATACAATATGTATGTTGATCTACCACGGTCGATAACGATGCTCTTCTCTTTCATTCATCTATACATAATTAATACAGTATATGTAAGGTCATGTGATACCTACAAAGGTCATAATATAGGAATATTCTTATATCTGATCTGTACTGGGTATGTGGAACCTTACAGAATATCTGTGCTTGTAGTTGTATGACTTAATTGGTTATTTATCTTTTGCTAAAAATTGGCTTAATTAAATAAGTAAATATAGCAGCATGATACGACTGCAGCAGACTAACATAGACTTCCTGCTTCACCAGACTCACTGCAATCAAGCTTTAACTCTATAAACCAAAATAGAGAGAGGAAATCTGTTTGTATACTACCCGATACTCTCGTCACAATAAAATACAAGAAAAAAATAGGGTCTGGAGAGCCAATAGTTGCTCACCAGAGATGTATATGCACATTTCAGAGATGTGAGTTCACGTTTTAATAATCACCTCAAGCACTAAGATATCAAGAACTGACATGTTGAAATCCAGGGTATGTTTCTGGAAATCTTACCATGTGAGGTAACCTTTAACGTGTGAGGTGGGTATTAAGGCATGAACTTGAGTCAGTGGTGCTAGTTCACACCTCAATACCCACTTCAAAGAGCTAAGATTTCCAGAACTGTTTTAGGGTATGTGTCTGGATACCTCAACACTTGAGATGGGTAACAAGCCATGAACTCAAGTCAGAGGTGTGAGTTCACACTTGATTACCCACTTCAAGAGCTAAGATTTCCAGAACTGTCCTAGGGTATGTGTGGAAACCTCAACACTTGAGGTGGTTATTAAGGCATGAACTCAAATCAGTGGTGTTTGGCTTGCGGTTAAATGTCAATGACCTTAACCACTTTGCAACCCTTGTCCCGTTTTATCTCTGAAAAAAAAAACCCACAACAAACAATAATTTGTTAATCAAATCAAATTAGTCAGAAAAAAACAAACATAATCACAAGTCTCTTTAGAACAAATAAAACTCTAACAGTATTAGTACTGTACAATTATTTAGCAACCAGTTAATGGTACATATAAAACAAAAACAAAAAAAACCACACAATTTCATTCAGGATTTATCATATATGCTTTGGTTAATTTCGCAAGATCCAAAATTCATGGCTATATATATATATATATAGTTGTTGGCCCCATCCCACCCTTTTTTTCATTTACTGAGTTAAGGTGATAGGTGAGAGGTGATTGTTCATTTTGTTGATAATGGTGGAATTGTTGACCCTCACTGTATAACTTTCTTTAGATGAAAGGTGGTTGTTTGTATTGTTGATAATGGTGGAATTGTTTTTATTCACTGTTTAAACTTCATTTTCATAATTACTGAATTTTTAACAAATTATAAGTTAGATCACATTTTATATTGACAAACGAAATTAAACATGAACTTGATTTGTTTATTACTTGTTTATCAGAGGATCAAATCATCCCTTTGACTACTGATGATACAAAACAAATATTTAACATTAATAAAAGTATGGATATATAGATTCTTCTTCTGCTACCAGTGGATAACGAATATTTCTCCACTTGAGAGTAAAATCTTAATCCACTGGTAGCAGGAGAATCTGATTCTCGTATGACCAAAACATTAAATATATTATTAAGTTGTTAATTTCTATGGTCAATGACCTGCGAAAGGAAACGGGCCAGAATTCTTGTGCAGAAATTCAACGACTATGGGACTAAAAATATTACTAAAATTTAACCAACCGGATTAAACACGCTAAGAATGTGAGACAGCATAGAACATACCTCAATATGTTCTAGGGAAGGCAATAGGTTTACTTCTTATGAGGAAGAGGCAAGTTGTCTTTAAATTATTATTTAACTGTGATAAATAGATACTAAACACAAGGCAACTGTGTCCAAGATTTTCAAAATATATTTGGTTTATTTTTGAGGAAATAAAAAAATATTGGCCATTTTTTACAAGAGAATATTTGATCAAATCAGGTCAAATCTTACTACAATCAAACCTGCCCATGTGGTCACCTCTATTAAGCAGACACATGTATCAAAAGGTCACCTTTTTCTTGTCCTGACATAGAAAATTTCGTCTGTCTTATAAGGACACAGTTTGTCTGTTCCAAAGTTGACCTCTTAATACAATGTACAGGTTTGACTGCATATTTCAAATGAAGTTACAGTAGAGTTATTATTCCTTCAAAATTTCACCAAGTTATCAGAAATACAAATTAGCTTTTTAAAACCTCTCTGTCACAGTTTGTGTTTTTCCAATCATAAATCGGTCAACATTCTAAGGTCACAAGCCGGGACAATACATGAAGATTGCTCTTTTATTTAATATCAGGTGGAAAAGCCTTAAATATCAATGATATTTAAAAAGTTAAAATTAGAAATAGACATTATTAACTGCACTTGTCCGCCCACGACTTTTTTGCTTTGTTTCATTCAATAATTTCTAAAGCTATATGTAATTTATTCGATTTGTCAAAACTAATGTTTGGTAAAGTTAACAGTCTCATATTATAGCATTCAATTAATAAATAAAGTTCAAAAGAAAATAAATCATTCATAATACAGAGCAATTAGTAATTTATTCATTAACCTAGGGAGAATCAATTTCAATTATTTATTATCTATTCAAATTTCATCACCATTATTCATAAAATTAAAATCTATGCCCCCTCCTATTAGAAATTAGAAAAGCGATTTTTGATCGACTTATTTCATTATATGCAAAATTTAAATGTAACAGAAAAATCAAAATGTTTAAATAATAAAAAAATGGACGAATGTGTCCATAGGATTTTTCATTAGTTGGTTTTTGGATCTGCCTAACCCGATTGTTACGCCAAGTTGAAAAAAGAATTAAAATGTGATATCATGTGAGGCACTAGATTTTTTTTTTATTGGTGGAATTGTTTATGACCAATGTTTAAACTTTCTTAATTCCAACGACCATAAATCTTGCTTTCTTCTGATAAAAAAAGTGATAGGAATTTTTTTTTTTTTGGGGGGGGGGGGGGGGTGGCATACTAATGGTTTTGTTAACGCTGGTACCTTTACTAAAGTACAGAACACCAGTCTTTCAGGATTCGTCATGACCCAGATCAATCACAATCACAAATCATCAAACAGAATCATGCTAATTTTTTTCCATAAATTTTATGAATTATGGAATGAAAAAGTCACATTCACATATGAATCAATTAAACTTACACAAGACGAAAAATGGGGTCAGTTTTTATGATGGTTATAACAGTAACCCTTGTGAATCTTTGGTTTTATTCCCCAACATTCCTGAATATGACCACAACCAAAGCATATATTAAACATAATACTGGTACCTGGTATGCTCTCGCTCCAGTGATAATCTGAGGTAATCAAGGCCATCTGGGAATGGCACTGTGAACCTAATGATACAAAAATAATATACAATCACACCTGCTTTAGTGACCACCTCTATTAAGCAACAACTTGTATTGGGTGACCTTAATTTATATTTTCATTTGCAGTGCATTTCATATTAATTAAACTTGTATAAAGTGACCACCTGTCTTATGTGACCCTATTTCAAATTTTCCCTTGGAAGGTCACATTAGACAGGTTTGACTGTATATTTATTTTTTCATTTTTATTTGACAGCAACACTACAGTAATTGCAAGATACTTTATTATTCTGATGTCCACATGTTTCACAAAAATAATTATTGATGTACTTATCAGGGATATATGGAAGAAAGGACACCGGTCTTGAAAAGGAAAGAGGGTGTTATGGTGTTTAATGCCACTTTCAACAATATTTCAGTTATATCGTGGCGGTCAGTAAATCCAACTACCATACGATTACAACCATGATGGCCCCTTCCCCTGTGGCCCTCTTCATAATATAAATAAGCCATTATGCAATTATCAATTAATAATGTACATATAAAGTATAGGCAAGACAAGTCTGGTGTTAACTGTATGATAACCTAACTGTGTTGTCATATTTAACTCTCATGGAATTATCAATACATGTTACAGGATTAATTTGAACACACACTAAAGTGACGTTCACTTGTGTCCCACTACTTTTAGATACTAGCTAGAACATTGTTAACTGTATGTTGCTTCTAAATTAGAAAAATGTTTGTCATCAAGAGAATTTAATTACAAAAATAAGCACTGAAAAAAAATCAGGAAATAAAAGGGAAATAAATCTTATATATGGCTAATTTTCAAAATGAAATGATCTTGTCTATATTGTAGTTTGTACTTGACTAGCATGTTCTATTTTTTTTTTTTATCAGAGCCATACTTTCTTTAACATGTATATCTATCAAACATGCATTCTGTACATTAACCTCTGGGTGTATCATAGTTTCATTATTGAAATTACAAAAAAGGGTGCACTCGACTCGCAGCCACAAGTGATAAAGTTTACCAGTTGCTTGCCCATGGTCGGTGGTTCTCTCCGGGTACTCCTGCTTCTTTCACCACTAAAACTGGTCGCCATGATATAGCTGAAATATTGCTGAAAGTGGCATTATATGCCAAAAATCAATCAATCATGTTTCATCATTGATACATCAACTTCTGATTCTTAAAAGCACTAAATTCTGAAAATCATTTTTTACGCTTCAATTTTGATATTCAATTTATAACTTACTATTATAATTGTATTTTTTTTTTAACTTCTGAAAATTTCAGACGTAAAATCTTCAAAAAAACAAATATAATTAAATATATTTTTAACTTCTGAAAATTTCAGAAATAATATCTTCAATAACAAAAAAAAAATAGATAAAATCTTTTTGAACTTCAGTAAATTTCAAAAGTAAAATCTTGAACTAAAAAAAATATTGTAGTAGCATTGTTAAAAGTGGTAAACCTTACCTTTAACATGTATTATGATGTCTACTAAAGATGTTACATAACTTAGAAATATCATAAGTTTATCCCTACGACTTATTAATATGGAACTTTACGCCAACGATACATGTTAAATTCATAATCTATCAAAATACAATATTGTGTTACAAGTGCACTGTATTTATAACTAATATATTTATATCCAATTAACAATAGAAGAATAAACATCTAGAAACAGACAAGCCAATGAAAAGGCATATATAAAAATATTTACATATATATATAAATTTTGGTGAAGTCAATTAAAAGATAATAAATCGCATGTACATGTATCTATGCAGTGAAAACTTAATATTAATTAAATTCAATTCAATTCAAATTTCAAATTGATATTCAATAAATTGTTTGTGTCAAATAAAAGGCTATTTATAGGATCAACTACTGTCAAACCTGCCCATGCGGTCACCTGTTTTAAGCAGTCACCTGTATTAAAAGGTCACTTTTTTCCTGTCCTGTCATAGAAAATTTCAAATATTGGAAAGTCATTTCATCAGTAGTTCTCATTCTACTTCCAGTCTTCACGATGTGCTCCGGTCCTCCGGCCAAATACCAGTAAAACTTTGTTCGGACCATTCAATTTTTCAGTTTTTATTTAGAACTATATAAAAATAAATGCATGAATTTGATTCGGACCAGTAAATTCAAATATTCATTTCGAGAACTGTACTTTTATTTTCATTATTCTTGTACAGACATTTGATAAGCGATGGTAATAGCATGTCAGTTAAAACTAGGTCAATTATGTAGAAAAAAAGAGATTAGTCGTGGATATTAATTTTTTGTGTAGAAATCAATGTCAATTTGATTTTTAATGTTGTATAAACTACAAGCATCATCAACTCCAAATTACATAGTCAATGATAAACACATCTTGATCTTAAACCAGTTCATCTGTTGTTGAATTTGTGATTAAGCTGATCATATGATTAGCCCTAATTACATTTTTAATTCCTAATCACATACTTAGATAATGCAATGATTAAATTCTGTTGCCGAACTGTTTTTAATCAATGCATTGACTAATCGTATTTAATCATTGCATTAGTTAATTATAAATAAGGGTAATAACAAAATTACCGAACTCCGAACAATCTTACAATGGGAAAGTCAAAACTCATAAGTATATAAACAGACAAAATCAGTCAACAACCGGAAAACTGTGAAAACCGTAATGACCCTGACTTGGTACAGGCATTTCTAAAGAAATGGTGGGTTGAATCAGATTTTAAAGTGCCAAACATCCCGCTTTCATTACAGCTCAAAGGTTCCGGCTGTCACTATAATAGTATTTATAACAATACTGGAACAAAATAGGTAAAATAGTTGTCAAAGCAGTACCAAATTCAGTGAAGTAAATGTCAAAAACAATTTTACATCACACATTGATAAAAAAATATTTTTGACATATTATGTGATTAGGAATTAAACATGTAATTAGGGCTAATCATATGATTAGTCTAATCACAAGTTCAACAACAGACCCCAGGCTGAATATTAAAATTTTGCAATTGTTTTTCCTAAGATACAGTAGTCCCACTCATATATACATTGTGTATAAGGCAATCCCTTCTGCAATAAATAGGAAACTTTATAACTTTTTAGAGGGGTGGCCTTTGGTAGGAGGGTCCTTATAAGAGGGGTGGCATCTCTTGAGGGGGAAAATTCAGGACTATATCAGTGTATCTGAAATCTGGCCTGATAAGAGGGGGGGGGGGGGGGTATTGTATTTGCAATGTTTGAAAGCAGAATACAGTATTCAGATCCGAAATAAATTTTGCTTTCGACGATTTATCCCGTTGGTATAAAGGAGATACAAAAACAAATATGTTACAAGGTTTTTTTGCCAAAAGACCCAGACTAGCCATCCAATGAAAATCTCACTAAGTTTATGACAGATTTTAAATTGTACTCCTTGTAAACATGACTCCTTTTTATGTGAATTGCTTTGGCATCATATCAGGAAATAAAAATGTGACAATTAATTAATGTTTAAAGTTCAAGTTAATATGAGTAATACTAATTGTTGAAGACCCTGCTGTGACTGTGTAATGTAGAACAGCAATATAAAAGTGCTGTTTCTTTAATTTAATTTGTATCTTAAGTGTAATGTTTGATAGTCTCTCATCTTCATTTTCATCCATATCATTTCTTACAAAATTCATTGTTGAGTGAGTGAAGGCAATAGCATGCAGGATAAAAAAAAAAGGAAATTATGCAAAAGACAAAGATTTGTCGCAGCTATTAATTTTTTTTTCACAACTCAAATGTCAATTTGACTTGTAATGTTGTGTAACTTCAGGCATCATCACATCTAAATTAAACATGCAATTATAAACTCAATATTTTTGTAATTAAGAAATTTGATTTTATCTGATGCATCTGAATATTTAAATTTTGTAATTATTTTTCATATGATACATGATATATTTTTGTAATTTAATCACCTTTAGACTGATACGCTACAATATTGTATGTAATTAACCGAACTTAATTTTAAACTGATACATATAGAATAACGGCAGTTGTGAAAGTTGAGACAGACATTATAACTAGTATGGCAGCGAGTCCAATCGAATGAGCTGTGAAACTAGCGATAATGTGTCGAGACCTTCAAAACTGACGTCATTGTTTTTGTCGGTAACATCATAATGTGCCTGACATCACACTGACCGATATTTTTCAGTATTAGGGTCAGTTCGTTGATTGATTGATTGGAGAGTGTTTATCGCCAACTTTAGAAGTATTTCAGCTATATTGTGGCATGGCATTCCTTGATACTGACAATATCATTCTTAGAGATCAAAAAAGAAAAATGTCCAAATCACCGATAATTTTCAGTATCAGTGTCAGTTAGCTGATACATGTACTGACAATATCATTCGGGGAGATAAAAGGAAAAATGTCCAAATTACAAATAAATTCAAATATTGAAACTTTGTAATGATTTTTCATATGGTTATTAAATTTTAATTGCCATCCTTTCAAAAAGGCAAATTTTTACCTGATCTCAATTTTTTGGAGGTAACTCTTAACTGTACAGTGTGTAGAGAAAGTGGAAATAGTTTGACACATACGTACAATGTAATAAACTTGGTATTTCTTATTCGTCTTGCAAACCACCACAATATAACTGAAATATTGTTGAAAGTGGCGTTCAACACCAAAACCCTAACCCTCGTCTTGCAAATATACATTTATAATACAAACAAACGTGACGTTCGACAGCATAAAATGGGTTTGTAAGTACACATGTACTTGACTGAATTGGGCCATCACGTTTTTTTCATTTTTTTTTCTCAAAAATGACTATGGGTAATTATGTACTTCAAGCATCATTACCAGTGACAGCAACTCAAA
Organism: Bathymodiolus brooksi; assembly: GCA_963680875.1. Lineage (NCBI taxonomy): Eukaryota > Metazoa > Mollusca > Bivalvia > Mytilida > Modiolidae > Bathymodiolus > Bathymodiolus brooksi. The sequence continues at coordinate 51,903,244 of OY804583.1, read as the reverse complement.
ATCAAAGATGTGATAAAAAGTGATTTAAAAAAAAGAACTATAATTTCTTTTAGCTGATTTCGAAAAAAATAATATTATAAATTGATACATTTAGCATAATGAGACTTGCATTATTATCAAACAGGAAAAAAGAATTATCATATTGAATAGGTGAATTAAAAAGAAGTTATAAAATGCAGATGTATCAAATTACTGGTACACCAGGACTAAGTAATTATGACCTCTAAACAACCTTCATTTTAAACCATTACGAATATGTATGATCATTCTCGTTAGAATCTTGAAATACCCCTCGCTCTTACAAGGTTAGGGGTAGGGTTATGGTGTTTAATGCCATTTTCAACAATATTTCAATTCTATCGTGGTGCTCAGCTTTATTGGTGGAGGAAACCGGAGAAAACCACCGACCTGCTGCAACTCATTGAGAAACTTTATCACATATTGTTGTATCTAGTACACCATGTCTGAACGGGATTCGCACTCGCAACGTTAGTGGTGATTGGATAGGTAGTTATAAATCCAACTATCATACGATCATGACCATGACGGCCCCATTGCTCTAACAATAACTCAACAACTATAGAATAACGACAGTTTTGAAGGTCGAGAAAGACAATACCACTAGTACCGCAGCAAGTCCAATAGGACAAGATGAGACAATAGTGATAATGTATGTCAAGAATAGGACAAGATGAGACACTAGTGATAATGTATGTCAAGAATAGGACCAGATGAGACACTAGTGATAATGTATGTCAAGAATAGGACAAGATGAGACACTAGTGATAATGTATGTCAAGAATAGGACAAGATGAGACACTAGTGATAATGTATGTCAAGAATAGGACAAGATGAGACACTAGTGATAATGTATGTCAAGAATAGGACAAGATGAGACACTAGTGATAATGTATGTCAAGAATAGGACAAGATGAGACACTAGTGATAATGTATGTCAAGAATAGGACAAGATGAGACACTAGTGATAATGTATGTCAAGAATAGGACAAGATGAGACACTAGTAATAATGTATGTCAAGAATAGGACAAGATGAGACACTAGTGATAATGTATGTCAAGAATAGGACAAGATGAGACACTAGTGATAATGTATGTCAAGAATAGGACAAGATGAGACACTAGTAATAATGTATGTCAAGAATAGAGCAAGATGAGACACTAGTGATAATGTATGTCAAGAATAGGACAAGATGAGACACTAGTGATAATGTATGTCAAGAATAGGACAAGATGAGACACTAGTGATAATGTATGTCAAGAATAGGACAAGATAAGACACTAGTGATAATGTATGTCAAGAATAGGACAAGATGAGACACTAGTGATAATGTATGTCAAGAATAGGACAAGATGAGACACTAGTGATAATGTATGTCAAGAATAGGACAAGATGAGACACTAGTGATAATGTATGACAAGAATAGGACAAGATGAGACACTAGTGATAATGTATGTCAAGAATAGTACAAGATGAGACACTAGTGATAATGTATGACAAGAATAGGACAAGATGAGACACTAGTGATAATGTATGTTAAGAATAGGACAAGATGAGACACTAGTGATAATGTATGCCAAGAATAGGACAAGATGAGACACTAGTGATAATGTATGTCAAGAATAGGACAAGATAAGACACTAGTGATAATGTATGACAAGAATAGGACAAGATGAGACACTAGTGATAATGTATGACAAGAATAGGACAAGATGAGACACTAGTGATAATGTATGACAAGAATAGGACAAGATGAGACACTAGTGATAATGTATGACAAGAATATGACAAGATGAGACACTAGTGATAATGTATGACAAGAATAGGACAAGATGAGACACTAGTGATAATGTATGACAAGAATAGGACAAGATAAGACACTAGTGATAATGTATGACAAGAATAGGACAAGATGAGACACTAGTGATAATGTATAACAAGAATAGGACAAGATGAGACACTAGTGATAATGTATGACAAGAATAGGACCAGATGAGACACTAGTGATAATGTATGACAAGAATAGGACCAGATGAGACACTAGTGATAATGTATGTCAAGAATAGGACCAGATGAGACACTAGTGATAATGTATGTCAAGAATAGGACAAGATGAGACACTAGTGATAATGTATGTCAAGAATAGGACAAGATGAGACACTAGTGATAATGTATGTCAAGAATAGGACAAGATGAGACACTAGTGATAATGTATGTCAAGAATAGGACCAGATGAGACACTAGTGATAATGTATGTCAAGAATAGGACAAGATGAGACACTAGTAATAATGTATGTCAAGAATAGGACCAGATGAGACACTAGTGATAATGTATGTCAAGAATAGGACAAGATGAGACACTAGTGATAATGTATGTCAAGAATAGGACAAGATGAGACACTAGTGATAATGTATGTCAAGAATAGGACAAGATGAGACAGTAGTGATAATGTATGTTAAGAATAGGACAAGATGAGACACTAGTGATAATGTATGTCAATAATAGGACAAGATGAGACACTAGTGATAATGTATGTCAAGAATAGGACAAGATGAGACACTAGTGATAACGTATGTCAAGAATAGGACAAGATGAGACACTAGTGATAATGTATGTCAAGAATAGGACAAGATGAGACACTAGTGATAATGTATGTCAAGAATAGGACAAAATGAGACAGTAGTGATAATGTATGTCAAGAATAGGACAAGATGAGACACTAGTGATAATGTATGACAAGAAAAGGACAAGATGAGACACTAGTGATAATGTATGTCAAGAATAGGACAAGATGAGACACTAGTAATAATGTATGTCAAGAATAGGACAAGATGAGACACTTGTGATAATGTATGTCAAGAATAGGACAAGATGAGACACTAGTGATAATGTATGACAAGAATAGGACAAGATGAGACACTAGTGATAATGTATGACAAGAATAGGACCAGATGAGACACTAATGATAATGTATGTCAAGAATAGGACAAGATGAGACACTAGTGATAATGTATGTCAAGAATAGGACAAGATAAGACACTAGTGATAATGTATGACAAGATGAGACACTAGTGATAATGTATGACAAGAATAGGACAAGATGAGACACTAGTGATAATGTATGACAAGAATAGGACAAGATGAGACACTAGTGATAATGTATGACAAGAATAGGACAAGATGAGACACTAGTGATAATGTATGACAAGAATAGGACAAAATGAGACACTAGTGATAATGTATGACAAGAATAGGACAAGATGAGACACTAGTGATAATGTATGACAAGAATAGGACAAGATAAGACACTAGTGATAATGTATGACAAGAATAGGACAAGATAAGACACTAGTGATAATGTATGACAAGAATAGGACCAGATGAGACACTAATGATAATGTATGTCAAGAATAGGACCAGATGAGACACTAGTGATAATGTATGTCAAGAATAGGACAAAATAAGACACTAGTTATAATGTATGACAAGATGAGACACTAGTGATAATGTATGACAAAAATAGGACAAGATGAGACACTAGTGAGAATGTATGACAAGAATAGGACAAGATGAGACACTAGTGATAATGTATGACAAGAATATGACAAGATAAGACACTAGTGATAATGTATGACAAGAATAGGACAAAATAAGACACTAGTGATAATGTATGACAAGAATAGGACAAGATGAGACACTAGTGATAATGTATGACAAGAATAGGACAAGATGAGACACTAGTGATAATGTATGACAAGAATAGGACAAGATGAGACACTAGTGATAATGTATGACAAGAATAGGTCAAGATAAGACACTAGTGATAATGTATGACAAGATGAGACACTAGTGATAATGTATGACAAGATGAGACACTAGTGATAATGTATGACAAGATGAGACACTAGTGATAATGTATGACAAGAATAGGACAAGATAAGACACTAGAGATAATGTATGACAAGAATAGGACAAGATGAGACACTAGTGATAATGTATGACAAGAATAGGACAAGATAAGACACTAGTGATAATGTATGACAAGAATAGGACAAGATGAGACACTAGTGATAATGTATGACAAGAATAGGACAAAATGAGACAGTAGTGATAATGTATGTCAAGAATAGGACAAGATGAGACACTAGTGATATTGTATGACAAGAATAGGACAAGATAAGACACTAGTGATAATGTATGACAAGAATAGGACAAGATGAGACACTAGTGATAATGTATGACAAGAATAGGACAAGATGAGACACTAGTGATAATGTATGACAAGAATAGGACAAGATAAGACACTAGTGATAATGTATGACAAGAATAGGACAAGATAAGACACTAGTGATAATGTATGACAAGAATAGGACAAGATGAGACACTAGTGATAATGTATGACAAGAATAGGACAAGATGAGACACTAGTGATAATGTATGACAAGAATAGGACAAGATGAGACACTAGTGATAATGTATGACAAGAATAGGACAAGATGAGACACTAGTGATAATGTATGACAAGAATAGGACAAGATGAGACACTAGTGATAATGTATGACAAGAATAGGACAAGATGAGACACTAGTGATAATGTATGACAAGATGAGACACTAGTGATAATGTATGACAAGATGAGACACTAGTAATAATGTATGACAAGATGAGACACTAGTGATAATGTATGACAAGATGAGACACTAGTGATAATGTATGACAAGATGAGACACCAGTGATAATGTATGACAAGAATAGGACCAGATGAGACACTAGTGATAATGTATGACAAGAATAGGACAAGATGAGACACTAGTGATAATGTACGACAAGAATAGGACAAGATGAGACACTAGTGATAATGTATGACAAGATGAGACACTAGTGATAATGTATGACAAGAATAGGACAAGATGAGACACTAGTGATAATGTATGACAAGATGAGACACTAGTGATAATGTATGACAAGATGAGACACTAGTGATAATGTATGACAAGAATAGGACCAGATGAGACACTAGTGATAATGTATGACAAGAATAGGACAAGATAAGACACTAGTGATAATGTATGACAAGATGAGACACTAGTGATAATGTATGACAAGAATAGGACAAGATAAGACACTAGTGATAATGTATGACAAGATGAGACACTAGTGATAATGTATGACAAGATGAGACACCAGTGATAATGTATGACAAGAATAGGACCAGATGAGACACTAGTGATAATGTATGACAAGAATAGGACAAGATGAGACACTAGTGATAATGTATGACAAGAATAGGACAAGATGAGACACTAGTGATAATGTATGACAAGATGAGACACTAGTGATAATGTATGACAAGATGAGACACTAGTGATAATGTATGACAAGATGAGACACGAGTGATAATGTATGACAAGAATAGGACAAGATGAGACACTAGTGATAATGTATGACAAGATGAGACACTAGTGATAATGTATGACAAGATGAGACACTAGTGATAATGTATGACAAGATGAGACACTAGTGATAATGTATGACAAGATGAGACACTAGTGATAATGTATGACAAGATAAGACACTAGTGATAATGTATGACAAGATGAGACACTAGTGATAATGTATGACAAGAATAGGACAAGATAAGACACTAGTGATAATGTATGACAAGATGAGACACTAGTGATAATGTATGACAAGAATAGGACAAGATGAGACACTAGTGATAATGTATGACAAGAATAGGACAAGATGAGACACTAGTGATAATGTATGACAAGAATAGGACAAGATGAGACACTAGTGATAATGTATGACAAGAATAGGACAAGATAAGACACTAGTGATAATGTATGACAAGAATAGGACAAGATGAGACACTAGTGATAATGTATGACAAGAATAGGACAAAATGAGACAGTAGTGATAATGTATGTCAAGAATAGGACAAGATGAGACACTAGTGATATTGTATGACAAGAATAGGACAAGATAAGACACTAGTGATAATGTATGACAAGAATAGGACAAGATGAGACACTAGTGATAATGTATGACAAGAATAGAACAAGATGAGACACTAGTGATAATGTATGACAAGAATAGGACAAGATGAGACACTAGTGATAATGTATGACAAGAATAGGACAAGATGAGACACTAGTGATAATGTATGACAAGAATAGAACAAGATGAGACACTAGTGATAATGTATGACAAGAATAGGACAAGATGAGACACTAGTGATAATGTATGACAAGAATAGGACAAGATGAGACACTAGTGATAATGTATGACAAGATGAGACACTAGTGATAATGTATGACAAGATGAGACACTAGTGATAATGTATGACAAGATGAGACACTAGTGATAATGTATGACAAGATGAGACACTAGTGATAATGTATGACAAGATGAGACACTAGTGATAATGTATGACAAGAATAGGACAAGATGAGACACTAGTGATAATGTATGACAAGAATAGGACAAGATGAGACACTAGTGATAATGTATGACAAGATGAGACACTAGTGATAATGTATGACAAGATGAGACACTAGTAATAATGTATGACAAGATGAGACACTAGTGATAATGTATGACAAGATGAGACACTAGTGATAATGTATGACAAGATGAGACACTAGTGATAATGTATGACAAGATGAGACACTAGTGATAATGTATGACAAGATGAGACACTAGTGATAATGTATGACAAGATGAGACACTAGTGATAATGTATGACAAGATGAGACACTAGTGATAATGTATGACAAGATGAGACACTAGTGATAATGTATGACAAGATGAGACACTAGTGATAATGTATGACAAGAATAGGACAAGATGAGACACTAGTGATAATGTATGACAAGATGAGACACTAGTGATAATGTATGACAAGATGAGACACTAGTGATAATGTATGACAAGAATAGGACCAGATGAGACACTAGTGATAATGTATGACAAGAATAGGACAAGATGAGACACTAGTGATAATGTATGACAAGATGAGACACTAGTGATAATGTATGACAAGATGAGACACTAGTGATAATGTATGACAAGATGAGACACTAGTGATAATGTATGACAAGATGAGACACTAGTGATAATGTATGACAAGAATAGGACAAGATGAGACACTAGTGATAATGTATGACAAGAATAGGACAAGATGAGACACTAGTGATAATGTATGACAAGAATAGGACAAGATGAGACACTAGTGATAATGTATGACAATAATAGGACAAGATGAGGCACTAGTGATAATGTATGACAAGAATAGGACAAGATGAGACACTAGTGATAATGTATGACAAGAATAGGACAAGATGAGACACTAGTGATAATGTATGACAAGAATAGGACAAGATGAGACACTAGTGATAATGTATGACAAGAATAGGACCAGATGAGACACTAGTGATAATGTATGACAAGAATAGGACCAGATGAGACACTAGTGATAATTTATGACAAGAATAGGACAAGATGAGACACTAGTGATAATGTATGACAAGAATAGGACAAGATGAGACACTAGTGATAATGTATGACAAGAATAGGACAAGATGAGACACTAGTGATAATGTATGACAAGAATAGGACAAGATAAGACACTAGTGATAATGCATGACAAGAATAGGACAAGATGAGACACTAGTGATAATGTATGACAAGAATAGGACAAGATAAGACACTAGTGATAATGTATGACAAGAATAGGGCAAGATGAGACACTAGTGATAATGTATGACAAGAATAGGACAAAATGAGACAGTAGTGATAATGTATGTCAAGAATAGGACAAGATGAGACACTAGTGATATTGTATGACAAGAATAGGACAAGATAAGACACTAGTGATAATGTATGACAAGAATAGGACAAGATGAGACACTAGTGATAATGTATGACAAGAATAGGACAAGATGAGACACTAGTGATAATGTATGACAAGAATAGGACAAGATAAGACACTAGTGATAATGTATGACAAGAATAGGACAAGATAAGACACTAGTGATAATGTATGACAAGAATAGGACAAGATGAGACACTAGTGATAATGTATGACAAGATGAGACACTAGTGATAATGTATGACAAGATGAGACACTAGTGATAATGTATGACAAGATGAGACACTAGTGATAATGTATGACAAGAATAGGACAAGATGAGACACTAGTGATAATGTATGACAAGAATAGGACCAGATGAGACACTAGTGATAATGTATGACAAGAATAGGACCAGATGAGACACTAGTGATAATTTATGACAAGAATAGGACAAGATGAGACACTAGTGATAATGTATGACAAGAATAGGACAAGATGAGACACTAGTGATAATGTATGACAAGAATAGGACAAGATGAGACACTAGTGATAATGTATGACAAGAATAGGACAAGATAAGACACTAGTGATAATGCATGACAAGAATAGGACAAGATGAGACACTAGTGATAATGTATGACAAGAATAGGACAAGATGAGACACTAGTGATAATGTATGACAAGAATAGGACAAGATGAGACACTAGTGATAATGTATGACAAGAATAGGACAAGATGAGACACTAGTGATAATGTATGACAAGAATAGGACAAGATAAGACACTAGTGATAATGTATGACAAGAATAGGACAAGATGAGACACTAGTGATAATGTATGACAAGAATAGGACAAAATGAGACACTAGTGATAATGTATGACAAGAATAGGACAAGATGAGACACTAGTGATAATGTATGACAAGAATAGGACAAGATGAGACACTAGTGATAATGTATGACAAGAATAGGACCAGATGAGACACTAGTGATAATTTATGACAAGAATAGGACAAGATGAGACACTAGTGATAATGTATGACAAGAATAGGACAAGATGAGACACTAGTGATAATGTATGACAAGAATAGGACAAGATGAGACACTAGTGATAATGTATGACAAGAATAGGACAAGATAAGACACTAGTGATAATGCATGACAAGAATAGGACAAGATGAGACACTAGTGATAATGTATGACAAGAATAGGACAAGATGAGACACTAGTGATAATGTATGACAAGAATAGGACAAGATGAGACACTAGTGATAATGTATGACAAGAATAGGACAAGATGAGACACTAGTGATAATGTATGACAAGAATAGGACAAGATGAGACACTAGTGATAATGTATGACAAGAATAGGACAAGATGAGACACTAGTGATAATGTATGACAAGAATAGGACAAGATAAGACACTAGTGATAATGTATGACAAGAATAGGACAAGATGAGACACTAGTGATAATGTATGACAAGAATAGGACAAAATGAGACAGTAGTGATAATGTATGTCAAGAATAGGACAAGATGAGACACTAGTGATATTGTATGACAAGAATAGGACAAGATAAGACACTAGTGATAATGTATGACAAGAATAGGACAAGATGAGACACTAGTGATAATGTATGACAAGAATAGGACAAGATGAGACACTAGTGATAATGTATGACAAGAATAGGACAAGATAAGACACTAGTGATAATGTATGACAAGAATAGGACAAGATAAGACACTAGTGATAATGTATGACAAGAATAGGACAAGATGAGACACTAGTGATAATGTATGACAAGAATAGGACAAGATAAGACACTAGTGATAATGTATGACAAGAATAGGACAAGATGAGACACTAGTGATAATGTATGACAAGATGAGACACTAGTGATAATGTATGACAAGATGAGACACTAGTGATAATGTATGACAAGATGAGACACTAGTGATAATGTATGACAAGATGAGACACTAGTGATAACGTATGACAAGATGAGACACTAGTGATAACGTATGACAAGATGAGACACTAGTGATAATGTATGACAAGAATAGGACAAGATGAGACACTAGTGATAATGTATGACAAGAATAGGACAAGATGAGACACTAGTGATAATGTATGACAAGACCTGCAAAACTGACGTTATTGTTTTTATTGGTAACATCATAATTTGTTTGACCACTGACCACTAATTTCCAGAAGTATCAGAATCACTAAGTTGGTACTGACAATATCATTGTCATCGACTTTAGCAGTGGTCCGGTGGCCCACGGCCAGTGAAAATTGATTCGGACCAGTGACTTTTGCTAAATTTTTTCAATAGAATCTATATAAATATTCTAATTTTGAAGTTTTCTGGCCAGTAAATTCAAAAGTCTAATTTCAAAGACTCATATCACTCGGTGAGATCAAAGGGAAAACGTCCAAATTACTAATAAAGATAATAATCAAAGTTATTTATAGCTCTTGGCATAAAACTAATCTCTATTTCAACTCTTCTGAAAACCAGCTCATTGCAGCTAAGTCCTGCTTAAAATGTAAAAGACTTGGCCATTTTCACCTTTAATTATGGCATGGTTAAAGTGTGTGTGTGTGTGTGGGGGGGGGTATTGTTTTCATGTTTTCAAGGGAAATAACTATAAAATTGTAAATGTAAATGACATCATCAAAATTACACATTTAGATCTTTATCTGTTATAAGTATTAATTAATCATCTAAACATTACTACATTTTTAGCTAAAAAGTAACTAGTAATGTAGTAGATACGATAACGTAACCCTCAGTCCGCTTTCGCTCCTGCGAGACAAAAGCGGACTGAGGGTTACGTTATCGTATCTAGGAATGTAAGTCTTTGAAAGAGTTAGAGCTAGGGTTATGGTGTTTAACGTCATTTTCATTAATATTTCAGTTATATCGAGGCGATTAGTTTTATTGGTGGAGGAAACCGGAGTAGCCGGAGAAAGCCAACAACCTGCCACAAGTCACTGACAACTGCCTCTGAAAGGATCATTTTAGCAACCAAAATAGCAATATCTAATAAGGTTCTAATTTTTCTTATACTTTGAAAACAATGAGTAAGAGAATAGAATTTGAGGTGTCCTTACAAGGGAGATAACTCTACCAAAATGTAAACAAATTATGAACCTAAAATCATACTTGTAATTCTAAGAAAGGCGAGTGAGTGAGAGATTGTTATTTAATGCCAAATAAGTTACATTATGAGGAGATGATGATGATATCTGCTTGAATTTGTATAGTTCGTTGGTTGCATAACATTAATAAGAGAGGATATGGATGTAAATGAACATGAGAGATTATCAAATTTTATACTTAGACACAAAGTAACTGAACAGCTTGTAATAAGAAAGGATATGGATGTAAATGAACATGAGAGATTATCTAACTTTACACTTAGACACAAAGTAACTGAACAGCTTGTAATAAGAAAGGATATGGATGTAAATGAACATGAGAGATTATCGAACTTTATACTTAGACACAAAGTAACTGAACAGCTTGTAATAAGAAAGGATATGGATGTAAATGAACATGAGAGATTATCGAACTTTATACTTAGACACAAAGTAACTGAACAGCTTGTAATAAAAAAGGATATGGATGTAAATGAACATGAGAGATTATCGAACTTTATACTTAGACACAAAGTAACTGAACAGCTTGTAATAAAAAAGGATATGGATGTAAATGAACACGAGAGATTATCAAACTTTATACTTAGACACATAGTAACTGAACAGCTTGTAATAAAAAAGGATATGGATGTAAATGAACAGCTTGTAATAAGAAAGGATATGGATGTAAATGAACATGAGAGATTATCGAACTTTATACTTAGACACAAAGTAACTGAACAGCTTGTAATAAGAAAGGATATGGATGTAAATGAACATGAGAGATTATCGAACTTTATACTTAGACACATAGTAACTGAACAGCTTGTAATAAGAAAGGATATGGATGTAAATGAACATGAGAGATTATCTAACTTTACACTTAGACACAAAGTAACTGAACAGCTTGTAATAAGAAAGGATATGGATGTAAATGAACATGAGAGATTATCCAACATTACACTTAGACACAAAGTAACTGAACAGCTTGTAATAAGAAAGGATATGGATGTAAATGAACATGAGAGATTATCCAACATTACACTTAGACACAAAGTAAATGAACAGCTTGTAATAAGAAAGGATATGGATGTAAATGAACATGAGAGATTATCTAACTTTATACTTAGACACAAAGTAACTGAACAGCTTGTAATAAGAAAGGATATGGATGTAAATGAACATGAGAGATTATCTAACTTTACACTTAGACACAAAATTAAAGTAAAAGAACAACACTTTTATTGCTTTTATGCATATCACAGTCACAGCAGGGTCTTCAACAATGAGAATAACTCATACCCTAAAATATGTGTGAAATGACCCCTGTAGTTGAGTGGTACTCTATACGTCTGTTGATAAATGCTACATCTGTCCATCTACATCTACAGGATACTTCTAAACTTCAATGTGTTGAAGACTTTTTAGAAGGCATGTTAGGGAAACGAAAATTTGAATAACATATATACATTTACAAATAAACTTTTTTTTTTCTTTTTTTTTTGTGGTCATGATGCTATTTGAGGTATAGAATTTCAAAACCCTGATGTAGTATTATCAACAAGAAAATAACATATTTATATTACAAATTTCAAGTATAGAACCTATTTATATGGGAGATGACTCCGTTTAGTTTATCTTATTCAAATTGCATCTGAGATTCTACAATGAGTGAGTGAGTGATCGAGTGATTGTTGTTTAATGCCAAATGAGCTATATCACGGCGAGAACAAGTTACATGCAATGAAATGATGATGATGTCTGCATTGTACTAGACCAACATGCTTAATTGGATCTTTATAGTGGTAGTTCACTGAAACAACAGTCCACGGGTAGACATGTCACTCCACTCGATCACATTATCCTGATTCCGAGCCAACCAGTATTTGCTCTTACTCATTAAAGCTGCGTGCTTAGCGGAAAAGATATTTTATAGTATTTGGTTTGACCCGACAGGAGCCAGTTCCAACGATCTACTGAGATCCTCCATTCCATCATCTTTAAACAAAATTGTAGATAACTACATGTAATCAATGTGCATGACATGTCTCTGGAATAACCATGGCATCAGATACGCTGCAAGCAAGTTAAAACACTGGAAAGCCAAACATTTTTATAGTCTTTGTGAGCAAGCAAACAAAAGAGCCTCAACAAGAAATCCAAAATGGGATATAGTTAGAAATGTCTAAAAGTATTAATAATAATTATGATACATTCTTATTAAGAATACCTTAACGAAAATAATATATGAACACAAGCTATGCTTGATGGTAATATCGGGTCAAATCAATATACCAGAAAACACTCCTCATTACATCTTAAAAGGATTTTTTTTTTTGGCATCAACCCCAGATAAATCTATGCTATAGGGGTATCCTGAAATACATGTACGTCATACCGTTTTTATCATATCACAACCCCCAGATAAAGCTACGCTATAGGGGTATCCTGAAATACATGTACGTCAACCCGTTCTTATCATATCACAATAGATCACGAACCTGGAATGCCTTTAGATAGCTTAACAATAATAGTTACTGTTATTATAGAAAGGAATTTAAAAAAAATTCAGTCTGAATACAGTCAAACCTGTATATAAAGTGCTCCCAAGAGAACCTGAAAATGGGTGATTTTCAAAAAAATGAAGACTTTTCATTTTCAGAGAATAATTTGAATATTAAATGATATGAAAGAAAGGTAAATATCTTAAAACAAGCAAAATGGTAACAGTTATCTTCATGCAAAGTGTCATGGAGATTGCTCTTCCGGTTAAAAAGTTATCCTCTAAAAACTGGTCAAATTTGTCAGGAGTGTGACGTTTTAGCGTGACAAACTTTAAATTGCCTTAACTTACCTTGATGATAAAAAAAATAAAATAAAAAATATATTAAAGAAAGATGGTATTCTATAATTTCGTACCATTTTACTTCAAATATCTAGATGTTTTGTGACCCTATGATTTTGCGACAATTTTTTTTTTCTATTTTTCAAATTAGTGTACATGAATAAATTTAACTTGGAAAATTGTACAAATGTCAAATTAAACCTTAATAGTTTTTCATTGTTGAGACTAATTAGTTCAGAAAAGTCAAAATATGTTGTAAAAAAACATTAGTTATAATAATTTAATAGTATTAGACTGGATGAATATGATAGTTGTAAAATTGGGCTTGCATAAGGAGAGACACAAAAAATGTCAGGAGTGTGACATTGTATCTTAGTTGTATAGTACTATGTTGTATGCTTTAATAGTTCACAATTTTCTTTATTTTCCAAAAGCTCCAGACCCAATCAAAGAAAAAAGTTGGAAATAGCTCTGATATATGACATATCATAGCTAGGAAATCAAAATAACTAATGTCAGGAGTGTGACACTTTTAATAGGCATATCTTTTAAATAAAAAATTAAATAAACCATGCTTCTACAAACTTCCACAATGTTTTCAATTTAATTACATATAAACAATAAGTAATAATTATAGTATTTTTGTATATTGCAAGACACCTTTCTCATAATAAGTGATGATAAAGGGTTATATTTTCTTAAAACATGTCAAAATATGGATTTTTTTCTAAATGAAAAATTGATGTATGTTGCTTTAGATAAACAGAATACTTACTTTAATATATCTTGCCTTTCATAAAACATTTTCATTCTTTTGATATAGCATTTATGAAAATTTATCAATAATTTTTCATTCAACAGTAATATGTCACACTCCTGACATAAAAACATTAAATGTCGATTGCAATTGCAGTAGGAAGTTTTTTTGTAGAGTAAATTATTGAGAAACATGGGGAAACTAATTTGAAAACCACTAAAAAGTAATTTTATACTAAGAAAAGATGATCTATTACTAGTTTTAATAAATTTCAAATCCATTTTAACCATTTTTGATGATATAAATTCCTAAAGGGCAAATAATTAGCACACTAATGATAAATCATTAGAAAAAGCCAAAACATAATTTTGAATCTTCTTTTAATATTTACTGTTAACTGTAAGAAATATAACTTTTAGTTTGGAAAGAATAAGTTGGTTATATTATTTTCAGCTCGACAGGTTTATTTTCGAGAGGGAGACAGGAGTGTGACAATTTTATTCAAGAAATAGATTATTTTGTAAGCATATAGCCTCCATAAAACTGCTTGTAATTTTCTCGGGGAATTATTTAATTCTCAATAAGCACTATACTCTTGAAAAGATGTATAAATGGTTGAAAATTGAGTTGTCATTTTTTATAATTATGATAGTATTACTTAGAATATGATAAAATATGATTGAAATAACATCATAACAATGCAAAAATGAAATATATTCAAGGGAAACCTTTTTTCAGTCAAAATAGATTATGTACTACTACTTAAAAAAGTTATTGTGACCAACAATGATTGCATTTAGCTTGATATTTGGTGTATTTATCTTTTAGAAAAATGTGTCAGGAGTGTAACAAAGCATAAAAAAATGGACAGTATTTTCATTTGGTTACCTCTAGTTTATACCGCCAATGATCAACTTAACTTAACTTTTGTTATATTTATTAGGCATATATAAATAATTGATTTACAACTATTAAGCCTCATTAGATCATATTTTTTATGCTTGTATGAAACCTTTAATTACCAGATTTTTTAAAATATACAGTAAAAATAGTGTTTCTTTGATATACTGAAACTGTTTTCTCATGATATATACAAAGTTTGGTACCAAAATGTGCCTATTTCATATCATTATCAAATGGAAATACATTTAGGTCTTTTACCATACCCAAAAGAAAATGATACCTCTGAGGAAGTAAGTCTGTATTTGTTATCATTTTAACACTTTGTTGCTAATAAAAGTTGAAAAAAAATTTGTTGTCTTTATATATTGCACTGAGCAACTGAATCTGAAAAATATATCATATTGACATTATTTTATGACCAAAATTATGTCAATTTGTCCAATTTGAAATTTCACCCTCTATGTCACACAAAGTCTTCATTTTTTTGAAAATCACCCAAATGTGTCCTTTATGAACAGCTGCCATTTATATACAGGTTAAATCTATAGACAGTTTAAAACTAGGAAGAACTGTATTAGATACCTAAAACTTATGTCTCCCCTTAATGCGGCCATCTGTACAACAATAAGTTACACATTATGAGTTGAATGAGACTATTTAAAAAACAATTATTTGACCTTGAGGTCAAAAGTCAAGGTCCCACGAAGGTCATTACGGTACGTGACACACCGCCTAATGGTCATGCACCCACATACCAAATATCATTGACCTATCTCAAAAAGACAAAAATGTTATGGCCCGGACAAGAAAATACTATTTAAAAACAATTAATTGACCTTGAAGTCAAAGGTCAAGGTCCCATGAAGGTCATTATGGTACACAACACACCGCCTTATGGTCATGCACCCACATACCAAATATAATTGATCTATCTGGAAAGACAAAAAAATTATGGTCTGGACAAGCTTTGTTGAGAAGAAGCGGAAGAAAAAATCCGACTAAAACAATATGTCTCCCTTCGTATATTTATATACACTATTCATTAATAGGAAAAATGTGATTACCCTATTTAGACAGTGATTTGTTATATAGAGGTGCTCTTTAAAGCAATGACAAGAATAATCCCAATGTTACCTGTTACCAGAGGAGGGGGAGGGTGACCGTGTGGTGGGGTGGTAACCTTTATTAAAGCCCGGTATACACGATACAAGTTTTGCATCCAAGTCTCCATTCAAGAAAACTTGGATCAAGAAAACTTGAATTCAAGTTTGTGTATACACGATGCAAGAAATTTTGATGAATACACACAAGTTTTGGCGGGAGATACAACAAACAAAATGGCATTTCTGGGAGGAGAGGAGGGTGCTTCCCTTTATATTGCATTATTATGTACAATTGTACTGCGAAGGAGATTAAGCTCCAAAAAGAGGTCAATATGGGCTCGTGAATGGCTTCGAAGGTGACGATGGGATGTATTTCTATGAAGTCTATTAGATCTTCAATCATTTCATTAGTCCATGTAACTGTCTTTTTCCTGCATGTTGGAGTTTCCTCTTTACCTGCCATCTTTGCACAACACGTGTAGTTGTTATTATTTACATTCACAAATTGATGCTGATAAGGATTCTGTCTTCTGATTGGCCAATCTCCATCCAAGTTCCATCCAAGTTGAAAAAAAATAGGATGCATTTCTATTCCATCCAAGTCCGTTCAAGTTTTTTGATTCAAGTTTCTTGTATGGTATACACGATCAAAAAACTTGAATTCAAGAAACTTGAATGGAGACTTGGATGCAAAACTTGCATCGTGTATACCGGGCTTAAAGATTGAGAAATGTTATTCTAAGTGGTGAAAATACTGTAACACACTTACTTAAGGCATAAAGAGCACCGAAGGGAATCTAAAAATGTATCCTTTATATACAGTTTATAATTATATGCATATTCATTATATGGAGAAAATGAAACTGATGAATATTCCAGCAAGGTGTAATGTACACAAAGTAAAATTATCTTTTTTTTTATTTGTTATAAAATACAATTTTTTTTCCTACTTGTTTAGGAGTAAGCTAGCTTACAGCTGCTTATAATTACCTTAAATAAATAATTTTTCAGCTACAGTCTGCGACTTTAGCACTGGA
Source organism: Bathymodiolus brooksi (assembly GCA_963680875.1). Lineage (NCBI taxonomy): Eukaryota > Metazoa > Mollusca > Bivalvia > Mytilida > Modiolidae > Bathymodiolus > Bathymodiolus brooksi. Next base: position 51,885,580 of record OY804583.1, on the reverse strand, counting down.
CCTATTGTCCCTGGCAAGTAAAAATCTGATCGAGCAAGTAAGCTTAATTGATTCTTAATTGTAGTTGTGCTTAAAATTATCTATTTGTTTAAGTTTGGACCTGCTGGCGTCTGAATCATAGACTGCAGCTATATCACGGATCAAAGTTTAAATTAACAGAGATATCCTACATTGGGACTTTATATAAAGTTCGGTATATATAGGATTCCGATTTATTCAGGGTTCGGCTTAGACACGGTTTCACTGTATCTGGTTTGCCCTAAGAAGCAAAATTATACATGTCATACGAGATAAAACCATCTCAATAGAACCACCACATTTTTCTGATAACATGATCAAACTTTATGTTTGAAATGCAGTCAAAATACTTTGAGATTGCTTCTATCACCGAAGTCAATCATTGCTAAACAAATTTTCCTCAATAGAGATAAAAACTTGTCAAAATAAGACTAATCCCTAAAATCGCCATTTATTGATAGATAAATACCTCAAGTGATTGATAAAGAAATCTCAAGATATGATACCAGATAAACACAAATATAGTCAAATAAAATTATAATGCCCTTGTTTTAAAATTTAACACTTTGCAGGGGTAACATTAAATTGTATCTAACCATTGACAATCTTAGCATACCTTACACTAGGCAATATTAACTGGTAAAATGAAATTCATCACTTGACACAGAAAAAAGGCAACAAAATGCTTGGCGTTTTGTATTTTTTAAATTGTATATAGTAAGCATAGGAAAAAATGAAAAACGATAAATACCATATTGTCAGAACAGTTCCGAAATCTAACAGTCTTGAAATTAGACTTTCGAATTTACTGGCCAGAAAACTTCAAAATTAGAATATTTATAAAGATTCTATTGAAAAATTTGGGCAAAAATCACTGGTCCGAATCAATTTTCACTGGCCGTGGGCCACCGGACCACTGCTAAAGTCAATGACAGATCTAATAGACAAATTCGTAGAAACAGAGGCAGAAATTGATACCCTTAGCACTTATATATAGGAAGAAATATCTCAACTATTCCTGCTTCTTATAAGGCATCCTTATAAAGTAGATACTTTAGAAAACCTCTAATAAATGGGGGGGGGGTCACAATATTGATTATAGACAAGATTTAATACTCTGTAAGAAACAGGTGCCTGATGTGGGATAGATTTTAGGGTAAATCACAGCTAACACTACCAGTATAGGGTGGTTCAGGGTTATGGTGTTTAACGCCACTTTCAACAATATTTTAATTATCTAGTGGTGGTCAGTTTTATTGGTGGAGGAAACCGGAGTACCCGGAGAAAACCACTGACCTGCTGTAGGCCACAGACAAAATTGAATACATAATGTTGTATCAAGTATACTTCGCCATGAGTGGGATTCGACTTAACAACATTAGTTCAGATATATGCACTAATTACATTGTTAGTTTAAGTTATAAATCAACTTCCCTACGATCACGACGGCCGCCACTACCAGTATATGTACTCTATCATCTATATTGCTAGTTCATGACGAATTATTTAAATCCACGACAAAAGAGAAAATATATGATAAGAACCTACTTTCACATAACATGATAATTAACCATAATTAAATTGGTCTTCGTGCGTTTACCTTTTCTTCATATCCTTGGGTTATTACATATTACACATAAATAAGATCAATTAGTACAATATAGAAAAAAAAATATGTTAGAGATTCCTTTTAAATGTAAATATAATGTTTATTTTTCATTTTTTGGCTTATATCAGGTGTCAATTCATTACCTGCTAACATACATATGTATTATGTAAAAGTCAATAATTTCAAGGTTTAAGTCATAACTTGAAAACATAATATTTATTTTAAAATAAGTTTTAGTATAAATATTGAAAATATGAATATAATATATTTTTTATAGTTTATTTCTGTTTGGCCTCGAACAATATTGATGTCGAGATCTGAGGGGAGAGTGTGGGTCCCATTAAACATGTTGCACATGAATAAAGGTAATAACAAAATTACCGAACTCCAAACAATCTTACAAAGGGAAAGTCAAAACTCATAATTATATAAACAGACAAAATCAGTCAACAACCGGAAAACTGTGAAAACCGTAATGACCCGGACTTGGTACAGGCATTTCTAATGAAATGGTGGGTTGAATCAGATTTTAAGGCGCCAAACCTCCCGCTCTCATTACGGTTCAAAGGTTAACTTCATAGATAAGAGTACTGTAAAATAATGTAAATTGTAATTTGAATGACCTTTAGTTAAAATGTGCACTGTTATAGATATCTAAATATGTTTACCTATAGTATACACATGTGTATTGTCTGACCAGTAATCATATTGATTTTTGAATTATCACCTATATAATAATATATCAGAAACTTGACGCATCCTTCACATATTTTCTTGATTTTGATTTTGATTTTGCTGAAAAAATGGTCACTTGGCATTAAACAACAATCACTCACTCATGCCACTCAAACAAAATACATATCAATATTTTGAAATGCATATATACATATATATTTTTTTAATGGTCATTAATAATACTAAATTTACCTTCAAAGAATGTTTTTTAAAATAACATTTGTCTGTCATGAAATATACTTGCCCACTTGTATCAAAACCATTATGGTTTAAATAGACTGAAGAATAAGTTAAAAAAATATATGTACTGAATAATAATTTAAAAAAAATCTATCCAAGTGTTTGAGGGTCGCGCATTATGATCACATTATAGGTCAACTTTTTAAAGCTTTGCGACATCAATTGAAAAATGTTCTGTATGTTCTGTCAAGAAATATACTTGACCACTTGTATCAAAACCAGTATAGCTTAGACTGAAGAATAAGTAAAAAAATCTATGTAATGAAGAATAATAAAAAAAAATATCTAAGTGCTTTAGGGTTGTGTATTGCGATCATATTACAGGTCAGCTTTTTAAAGCCTCACGACACCAATTGAAAAATGTTCGGACAATTTAAATAACATATTATTTGCTTACTGAATTATTGGTCTCTAATAAAAATCAAATAATAAATAAAGTGAGCAAAATTAAATATAATAGCAATTTAAACTTTTCACTATTAAGTATATAATGGGAAATCAATAGATGAAGATGTTATTATTACAAAGATCATTAATTCAATACACAATAACATACCTTCTCTTTCGTGGCTTCGACACACGGGGATTCATCATCTAACCCCTCGCCATTACTAATGATCCTTTTATTTGCCCTGACTCGACTGGCTGGTTAAATTCAAACAACTCCACGACAAAGACGAAATCGACACCTTGTGATGCAATTGATTCCTATACAACAGAACAATTACATGGTTTTAACTGCCATTCCATTCATTGTCAAAACAATTTACTAATCTTATTCATGAACTACACAGTATAAAGTTGCAGACTTTATTAAACTGATAGATCAAGTTGAAACTCTTTAACAGGTGGGTATTTACCTTTAGATTTGAATATTGATCAGTTCATCAAAAACTTTTAAGGAGGTTTATTTTAATTTTAGCTGACGGAAAATATGTGAAGGATGCGTCAAGTTTCTGATATATTATTATATAGGTGATAATTCAAAAATCAATATGATTACTGGTCAGACAATACACATGTGTATACTATAGGTAAACATATTTAGATATCTATAACAGTGCACATTTTAACTAAAGGTCATTCAAATTACAATTTACATTATTTTACACTACTCTTATCTATGAAGTTAACATTTAATTTTTTCAATATGCAAGTTAACATTTAATTTTTTCTTCAATATGTTTTTTTTTCTAAGGCTCTTGTAGATGAGTAACTGAAATATTGTTGAAAGTGGTGTTAAACACCATAACCTCCCTTGTAGATGAAGAAATTAATTTATGAAATTTGTTCACACCATGATATAGCTTAAATATTGCTAAAGTTGACATTAAACACCAATCAATCAATCAATCAATCAATATTTTGTTCCAACTACAAATGTACATTGTTTGTCATTTTTATATTATTATATAATATAAGCGCAGACTTCACCTAAATTTGATAAAGTTTGTAAGTGACATAAGGCAGGTCTGTGGTTCTCTCTGGGTTCTCGGGTTTCTCTGCCAATAAAACTGACCGCCACGATATAACTGAAATATTGTTGAAAGTGGTGTTAAAACACCATAACATTAACTCTAAATTTGTATCATTGATATTATATATCGATATATATATATTTTTTAACGCCACTTTCAGCTAGGCTATATCATGGCAACCAGTTTTATAATGGTGGAATAAGCTGGAGTATCAGGAGAGAACCACCGACCATGGGCAAGCAACTGGTAAACTTTAGCACTTGTGGCTGCGAGTCGAGTGCACTTTTTTTTTAAATATACATACCCTATTATATATAGTATTTTTTTTCCAGACGCATCTAGCCCTTGTGCCATTGACGTTGTGGACATAGTACGTTCTTGTCGTAAGGGAAATAACTCTTATAAAAAACGTATAATTTTAGAATCAAATCGGGAATGTGGAAAGGTACCGTCACAGTATGTGTTTTCGTGCGTCATCTGTTTTCGCTTTATCCATTTTATTTTGATTTCCACAGTGCACGCATTATTTTTGACGTGTCTTCCGGTTTCTATTTATGGAACATAAACAAGACTACAGCGTGACATCTGTAAAAGATGCTAAAGTTTGCTTTTAAAGACGCAAGTACCAAAAACAGTGAACCTACCTACTAAACCATACTCTTTGTAATGCTAAAAATTTACTTCATTTATAAAGTAGCTGGAAAAAAATCCAGAAGGGCTATATAAAATTTAACTATGTCGTCTGCCTCTCAAGACACCTGCTCTTCCTGTCATGGGGTCACTGATCGTACTTGTAAACAAAAGAGGTGACTGAAATGTGCCCGTTTCTTATATAAAATACATGTCACTTTGCAGTGCATTGTGGTTTCAGCACTGAAAAAAACATCTAAAGTAAACACAATTTTGAAAGTGGTCATTTTCAAACATTCTGTTATTTTATTTAGATGTAGTATGATTTGGTAGATGGCCAGAACCATGAAATTTTAAAACCAGCCATTTCCGGATTTCATATTCGTTTCCATCCCGTATATCGGCCTTGTTATTACTTTACACGAAAACAGATGACGCCATTTTACTGACAACAAAAGTTGCCAGATAATCGAGAGTATATTAAAATACAAGAATGGCTTTAAAAACAATCTTATGTACAAAGAAATATTTAACTACCATTCTTTGAAAATTCCAATCGTCATATGAATGAAGGGTTAACATTGTTAATCGCTATATCGGAAAATCGATAATATTAATAGCACGAAAACCGATAACACGATGCTATATGGGAATAAAGTTCAATTTTTTCATTGGAATAGGGATAAAATCCCGATGCTACCTGCTGTCTACACCTCGTTTGTCTGAAGAGAATGTTAGAAGGAGTGTGTCTCACTGACGCGTGACGTCATCCACGCTTCCGAGCTTGAATGCAAAATTTGCAGTTTTTACAATTGCGCGCCATCTGTCGGGAATCAAGTACGATAACCGAAATGTTCTTGAAAGACTCGCCTTCACATAGCCAGAAATGGGTACTTTGCTCATTTGCATATCTAAGATGGCTACGCCGGGACGTCTGCAATTTTCATATGATCTATTTAGACGATATCATTCATAATTGCATGTGTGTCATTTTCTGAACTTGAAAATGATACATTGAATCAAGCTGAATTAAATGAAATAAAAATTAATGAAAACAATTAAATATTCGAGGTTCCTGGACTAAATGAAAATCCGAGGCGACGAACCCTTTTTGGCCTTAAGACAAATCTAATAAACGATCCATCAAGCTTGAAACTGCAGTCACGTGATCAAAATCTAATTTAAATATGATGAATATTTATGAGGAAAGTACCATCAATTTCTGGATATGACGAACTCGAATAATACTGCGCCCTCTATCGGCACTATCGCTAATGTAGCGACCAGCGGGAGTGTAATATAACGACTGGATTATTCGGGTTACGCCTTCACTGGTACAGCTAATAATGTAATTTATGTCTAAAAGATAAGATACCCAGTGTCTGATTAACCATGAGCTTTATGGACTGGAGCCTCCAGAGATTAAGAGAAATGAATCTACCATTGAAAGTTATTTCATTTGTTAATGCAGAATGAAAGTTGAAAAGAGTGCTCGATTATATCGGATTAATAAACTGTTAAATACTGGATTTTTTTTCTTGTTCAATATTCCAAATTTCCAACTCGTTGACACTGGCAATTCTGATTACAATGACACTATTTCATACTCGCCACTTAGGGCCTGTACAAGAAACTGTTCATTCCATCGAAACTGTCTTTCTTTTTCTTTCGTCATTGCTTTGCGGTTATGCTTAAATTGTGCTCGCACCTATATTAATTACCTTTTAAGACCAACTTGTGTCGTGTTTTAATTTAAAACGGTTAACTATTTTTTCTCGGAAACAATAGTAATATCACTGAAACAGAGATGCAATATATGGGACCGTCGTGACGGTGTGCAATCAATGCCTATCGCCACTAATGTTGTGAGTTCGAACCCGGCCACTCATGTGAGGTGTACTCGATACAATGTTATGTGATAAAGTTTGTCAGTGACTTGCGACATGTCGGCGGTTTTCTCCGTTTCCACTAGTTCTAATAATAAAACCCTAAATGCTCGCTTACTCTGCCGAGACACAAGTTTGTCACAGGAGCTACATTATTGCAGCTACGTTTCCACCACCAATAAAACTGAACGTCACGATATAGCTGAAATATTGTTGAAAGAGGCGTTAAACACCATAAGCCAACATAGCTTGGATTTAACTACACAGTAACGTTCAACACATTGATAGGTCCAAAATCAGTTAAGGTGAGTCAATGTTGATTTTTCGTGTCCCAGCATATTTTTTTAAAAACATGAAGCTGAGTTCGGAAAAAATGCTGGTGTATTTTATCTAGAAATAAACTAACTTCTTCCTACACAGTAATAAAACGCCTATTTGTTAACTTAATAAAAGAAAATAGATGTTATATATGGATGATGTTCACTAAAATGCATGTCGCAACCTATAGGTCTGCAGGGGAAATATCCCCAAAATTTTCGCGCCTCCCTTCGCTCGGCGCAATTTTTTTAAGTGCGCCCCCCCCCCCCCCCCCCCGAACTTGAAATCCTGGATCCGCCCCTGGTCTGTTCCCTAAGGCGCTCGTACAAGATATGAAATCATAAAACAGTTAATAAGACTTTGTATTTTCCATATCTTTTCACAATTTTCTTCTGTATTTTCCAAATCTTTTCACTATTTTCTTCCATATTTTCCATATCATTTCACTATTCAACTTACCTTTCTTCCATATTTTCCAAATCATTTCACTATTCAACTTATCTTTCTTCCATATTTTCCAAATCTTTTCACTATTTTCTTCCATATTTTCCATATCATTTCACTATTCAACTTACTTTTCTTCTATATTTTCCAAATCATTTCACTCTTCAACTTATCTTTCTTTCATATTTTCCCTATCTTTTCACTATTTTCTTCTGTATTTTCCAAATCTTTTCACTATTCAACTTGGGTTTCTTCCATATTTTTCATATCTTTTCACTATTCAACTTGCCTTTCTTCCATATTGTCCATATCTTATCAGTATTCGACTTGCCTTTCTCCCATATTTTCCATATCATTTCACATTTCAATTTACTTTACTTCCATATGTTCCATATCATTTCACATTTCAACTTTTTCTTCCATATTTTCCATATCCTTCCACTATTCAACCTACTTTTCTTCCATATTTTTCATATCTTTTCACTATTTCTTCGATATTTTCCATATCATTTCACAATTTTTTTCTGTATTTTCCATATCATTTCACATTTCAACTTACCTTTCTTCCATATCTTTTCACTATTCAACTTACTTTTCTTCTGTATTTTCCATATCTTTTCACTATTCAACTTGGGTTTCTTCCATATTTTTCATATCTTTTCACTATTCACGCAATATCCGATCAAACGTCACCCGTAGGGCTTCCCCTGGAAGAGGTGGGATGCGCGATCGGAAGTGCCCAATAATGAATTTATTTAACCCAAAAGAGGATTGAAATGTTTTATATCACCAACCAGTCAGAAGCCAGGAAAAATGAACCAATCAGAAAGCAGGATACAAAAAGAAACAACCAATTACAACCATCGTAATAACTGACTTTTCTGCTCCCCAACAAAGGTTTGTCCTCCTCTCTTCCTAAATTCCTTGAAGTAACAGATGAACAGGTTAACGGTTTCTTCAATGACACGCCACAACCAATCTACCCCTCCATCTTCCTCCGTGAAGAAAATTCCTACTGAATTATCTTTCACGTTGAAACAATGTCGCGGTAAGATGTGAACTTTCCTAATTTCCATGGAGTAATTTCGGAAAATGCACTGAAATGTTTTTTTTAATGACGTCTTTAAATTTTTTTTGACAGATTTTTTAGTGTACAAAAAGGTCACTCTGCATTTACCCAGGCTTGTTACTGGCTATACTATTACTATGATTACATAATAACGGTATAGGCTATAATACATTAACTTTTTTTTTTCATCTTTTTATTTTTTATATTTTTTAATTAGTTTGTAATAAAGAAACTAATACATTACAATTCAGAAAACATAAACCGTCCATTAAACAAGGAAAAGCTTTGCTTCCTTGACGAAATAAAATAGTTAAAAGTTGTCTGTTCCGTATCTTTATTTAAAATTCTTTCCACCATTTCCTGTCAAAATTTGGTTCTGCTTCAAGTAATCCGCTATATCGGTAGTAGGTAACTCAGCTACAAGTCGTATATAATTCTTGATCTTGGTCTTCTTTAGACATGCCCCCAGGTTTAACTGTTTCTGTTCTTCTTTGAGATGATTCTTGAGTCATGTTTTGTTTAAAGGCTGTAATGTTGTTGGATTGACGTCTCAAATTTTGAAGCATCTTAATTTTGTCATCTGCTGATGTGTAGATGTGTACGGTATCAAACTAATATATAATCGTTGTTGCAATTTCATTGTATCTTCTTGAAGCTTTATAAGTTCTGCTCCCGACGAAGTCATTTTTTTTTTAAATGTTGACGTAATACGTGCTGTTTTCATCTATACTTTCGGGTTTAATTCTTTCCACAAAATATGCACTGATATCTTTGCTAACCCATGAACAAGGGTATACTGATTTTTTTTCCAAAATTTTGCTCTTTTATAATATTTTTACTTGTTTATATGACGTCATTATCTTAATTTTTAAATCCTTTAGTTCCCGGTAATTTACTAAACGACAACTTTGAAAGAACACAGGGAGTTTTGACATCTTGAACTAAGTAATATTTTGGTACATTTTTGTACAACCGGAAGTGACGCCATTTTCCCGCATTTTTTTCTTACTATAGTAGTACAAAATGTCCCCTTACACGAAAAACTAGAGGATACTAAAGAAATAATCAGAAGCCGTAAATCGAATGACAAACAACAATGTTATTATATACTTTTGCTCAGCATGTGCTAATTAACAGTGTCTGCTTTATGTGAGCTTTGCTTTTTCTTTGTTTGCTTATATGATGCATGTATTTGTATGTGTAAGCTACTGAAATGCATGTGTATGTGACTAATGTACTGTTTTATTGTGTGATTGTATTTTATGTTATTGTCTGGAAAAAGCTCATTAGAACTTGTGTTTGTATGTTAAATAACGCGACTTTAAATAAAACTTATTTATTTATCATTATTTTTGCTATATTTTAAATCCAGTTCAAACCATTAATGGCATAACAAAGAGATACATGCATGCAATGATTGGCAGTTTTATGATCCCCACCCTTTAATTGCGGATATGTAATTTTATCTAACATTATATACGTTTTCCTTTGAAATTAACGAAAGTCGCCGGTCTGATACAAGATGTTGTATCACCACACTGTGGTGATAAAAGAATGGCGTGGCGTTCTCTGCCGAACTACTTTGACATGACGTCATATCATTGGAATGCGAGACAAAACACAGTAACCTGACGTTGGTGAATGAACGGAAAAAACAACGTGACGTCATACACAAAATGTAGTCTCCCTCAAGAGTATTGTACACATTTTAATTCAACCCTTGCTATTTGTTTAAAATTCGTTTTTATTGAAATGTTAGATAAATTTATCACATACATAGTGTGGTGGTACAAGACTGTGTATCAGGTCTTGTTTGTTGCGTGAACTAACCGCATCACAACTTGTCTGGTTCACACAACACTCGACCTGATAGTCTTGTACCATCACACTATGTATGTAATGGGTATATATCTTCATTTATGACAGGTGTGAAATAGTGATGGCCGCTAATCCCCTGACATGCCCTCCCGAGTCATTAATTCCAAATACTTTAAGAGTATAGACCTATGTATTTGTACACTCTTGTGATGATTAAACGAGTTTCAACTATACATACATTTTAATTAACGATTCTATGAGTTGAAAAGAAGGTACCATGGAGTTAATATATTGCCAAGTGAAAATAAATTATACCAAAGTTTATAAGATTGTCTATGATCACTTGTACCACATTCCCAAAACAAAAAGCACGATAAGTTTACCGATTTTTCTGTTTTCTGCAGGGTGAACATCAGTGAGACTGGACAAAAGGGGAATAGACATCATGTCACTAGGAATAAATGTGCAGATGTCTAATTCAGTACACTCCACGTATTTCTGTGCTAATTTCTAGCCAAATACGAACAATAATGGTTATATATAACTGGTGCAAAGCACATGTTACAGGATGGTATTGCATTATTCAGACGTTCTACATAAGTCAAGTAGACTATATTCAAATTCATTATCCATATCATGGCGAGAACAAGTTAAATTCGATGAGATGATAATGAAGTCTGCTTTGCACTAGATCAACACATTTAGTTGAAACATTAGTCCGCGGGTAGCCATATTGCTCCACTCTTGACACAATATCCGTATTCCGAGCAAACCAGTATTTGCTCTTTCTAAATAATGCTGCATGCTTAGTGAAGAAGCAACAAGTACCTATTTTATAGCCTTTGGTTTGACTCGAACACACAATCTTTTTTTATCACACTCAAAAATATATACCAGTGCGCTTTCTATTAATAAAGTTCTGTACTCTGATCTTTGTTATTTCTATATGAGTTTATGATTGTAAGCTAAGTACAAGCTTAGAACTGGCTTAAATAGGAGTGTATTTTGAAGTGAAAGTATAGTAGTGTAATGGAGTTCATAGTCGGAAAGGGGTAATCAGAAACTAAAAATAAAACTGGAAAAAATTTGTGGGGGGCTATTGTCCTGCTCCTGAGTTTATGATTCGCTGATATTGTTTTGACTCTAGATTATGTATATTTGTTTACTGCTCCCTTTTTGGTATTTTACTTTTTGCGTTAGAGGGTTAGGGTTATGGTGTTCAACGCCACTTTCATAAATATTTCAGTTATATTGTGGTCTGCAGTTTTATTTTTGGAGGAAACCGGAGAAAAGCACAGACCTGTCACAAGTCACTGACAAATTTTATCACATAATTTGTGTCGAGTACAACTCCCCATGAGCGGGATTTGAACTCACAACTTCAGTGGTGATAGGTACCGATTCCACAGGTAACTACCATTAGATCACGACCAAAACAGCCCCTACTTTCTGCAGTGAATTTTGTTTCTGGTCTATATCATGTCGTTTTACTTTTTGCTCTTCTACTGCTGGGTCTCAAGAACTTTTTTTGGAAGATTTTAATTAATTTCCTCGATTTTATTCCCCCTACTAGTCACTCTCAATGGAGGATCCACTTAAGTTGTATTTCATTTGGTTAAGCAGTATTAAAATGTGAAGAAGTTATTTACGTTTTACACCAAGTAATACTAAAATTTGGCTTAGCAGGTTTGCAGAAGGTATTGACGAGAAAGCCAAGTGATACCAATATTTGGTTAAGCAGGTGCACAGGTTAAATAGCAAGGAATTTAATAACAACGGACTCTAAGTGATACCAAAATTTGGTTAAGCAGGTTTGCAGGAGAAGATTAAAAAGTGAAGAATTTAACAATGAAGGATGCCAAATAACACAAAAAGCTCAATTGGCCTTTGACATGGCAAGTAAAAAAAAACACAAACAAAACTAGTATAAATCAACTGTCATTGTCTTTCTTAGTGAGTAAAAAATAATTTTTTTTACACATATTAATCAACTGTTGTTGTCTTTCTTAGATTTGAACAACTGTTTGTATCCATATTTCCTTTTAAAACTTGCTTTTTTCTTATCTTCAGAATTCTCCTTATTGATGTAACCTGTAAAATAAAGATCAAAGAAAGGTTAGAGGTTAGGGTGTTTAATGCCACTTTCAACAATATTTTAGTTATATTGTGGCTGTCAGTTTTATAGGTGGGTTGAAAACAGAGTATCCAGAGAAAACCACCAACCTGCCACAAGTCACTGACAAAGAAAGGTTCAGGTTGATATGAATATACAAGTTCCCTCTTATAAGGTCACTCCTACCAAAGTCTACTCTTCTTGTCAGACCAGATTTGAAATGCAAAGATGTAGCAAAATACTACTGAATTGTCCCTCACAAAAGAGGCCACCTTTTTCGTTGTAGAAGAGATAATAAATAAATACTTTATTCAAAAAGCAATACTGCTTATAGAAATATACATACAATATACAATTATTCAATGCATCAATGAAAATACAAATACAATTATGATACTAACAGCGGAGCATGATAATTTATATGCAATACAATAATACAAAATGTAATGAAATGAAACTAAGCGTTGCAAATTTTTTCAGCTAGTAACAAATATTTACCAAGATTGTTAAGTTCTTTAATATTACCTACAGACAGTAATTGTACTAATTTAAAACATGACAACCTTTGCCAATAATATTTCTTAAGATATTTTCTTCTTACATCAATATATTTTTCACACTGTAGAATAAAATGATATTCATCTTCAACAACATTTAAGTTAAGATAGCCTTAAAAGAGGGGGGGGCTACTATATACACTATTTTTGGTTTGATTTGACAGAATAGTTTAAGAGAAGAATATGTTTAATGACTTATTTTTGTCAAAATAGGTACAATTTGAATACTATTTAAATATTGGCAAAATAAAAATAAATCACAAATCCTTAGAATATAATGTAGTTACAAGGCAAATTCACGTAATTCCAACTTTAATTGTAGCTTTGGTCTAGGACATAATTTAGCTTGGATTTTTTTTTTGGAAAAATGACTTCTCTCTCTATAACAGAATTAAAAGAAGTGAAGATTCTTAAGGAGAAGTGACATTATTTAGTCAGAAAAAAATGAATAATAAAATCATAGATATCAAATTTAGTATACTCCACACTTTCTGAAATAACCGTCATTAAGGTGTGCTAAAAAATGATAAAAATATACATTATTGTACAACTCTATCATATTACATTTTGTATATTAATGTAACAGACAAAAATTGTGATTATTCCTGAAGATTTTTGAGTAAAAATTAAATGGTTTCTAACTCTAAGATGACTGAACTTTGGACAAACATACATTGTGAAATTGAATGAGTAAACGAGTGATTGTTGTTTAATGCGAAATGAGAAAATTTTCATCTATATTAAAGAGAGATCAAGTTATATTTTGATGAGATGATGATGGCGTCTGCTTAATACTAGACCAAAATTTCCTCCAACCACCACGATATAACTGAAATATTGTTGTAACCCCTGCTTCCCTCTTAACTGAATTCAAGATAAGATAATATTATACCTCTTTCTTCACATTCTGGTGTATCCATAAAATCTACAGACCAGAAATGTTCTGGGGTATTTGGAGGGGCAAATCTGGCTCTATGTCGAGAACATCCCTGCATTTTCTTCTGTATATCTTGATCAGACAGACCTGTATCCTTATAATACTACAAATAAACAACAACAAAAATTCTATAACACTACAAAAACAACAACAAATAAATTCTGATGATGGTAAAACATGCACAAGGATGTATTATAACAAAAACAATTCTACTTGGAGAGATTTGACCAGAAAGAGCATTTCCACTAAAAATATTGACAGTCTTCTAGGTCCAACTAGCAATTAAATTAGTACATTAATATTTCATTGTATATTATATTACTATTTCATATTCATTATTGACCAAAAAAATTACCTAAATATTCTAGCCCCCCCCCCCCAAAAGACTATTAATTTCTTTGTTCAAAGAATAATGCTCTTTAAGATAGTGTGTGGTCTTTTTTGAGTGGAAGTGAATCTGTGCAGGTTTTCTATTGCTTGTTTATAACTGATCACCTTTGGAGATCCAATTATTAATATAAGGTTGGGATCTCCTTAATTGGTTTCAACCTCAAATTTTTGTGCTTGTCCCAAGCCAGGACCAGATTTCCGTATCGACATATGTCATGTTTTTATTTGTGTTCAATGAATGGAGGCCAGAGGTACTTGTTAATTTTGTTGATATTGGGGGAATATTGTTGACCATCACTTTTTAAACTTTCTTTTCATAACACAACAGAAGTATGTATTCCATACTAAGCATGTCAGTGACTTGCGGCAGGTCAATGGTTTTCTCCAGGTGGCGTTAAAGGAAAATTATTATTTGAAAATATACAAACCAAGCTAGCATAATATTCTGCTATCCTTTTTTTGTGTTTACATGTAACCGATATTTATTTATTTATTGTTTTATTGTTTTAACCTTTTTTTTGGTCTAAAAACTAATATACTCATTATATATGTATTGTAAAGTGTATTATTTTGTTTGTTAGTAATAAATGTATGTAAGCCTCAGGATATCCTGGACTTCTGAGATAATTATGTAAACAGGAAAATAGATTAAAAAAAAGAAAGAAAAAAAAGTGACATTAAACACCATAAACCACTCCATACTAAACATAATTACACTCCATCCAAAACATAATTACACTCCATCCAAAACATAATTACACTCCATACTAAACATAATTACACTCCATCCAAAACATAATTACACTCCATCCAAAACATAATTACACTCCATACTAAACATAATTACACTCCATCCAAAACATAATTACACTCCATCCAAAACATAATTACACTCCATCCAAAACATAATTACACTCCATCCAAAACATAATTACACTCCATCCAAAACATAATTACACTCCATCCAAAACATAATTACACTCCATCCAAAACATAATTACACTCCATCCAAAACATAATATCAAGCATGTAGATAGATGACCTATAAATATAGAATATACATTGAAAAACTTGTTGAGTAATATTAATATTTTACTAACATCAGCACATTCTTGACACCAGAAAGCCTTCAGTTTACGTCGGTCTTCTTTGCCTCTGACAACGTCCACATAGGCATATTCTGGTTCTGGCTTTTTAGGGCAACTAAAATATATATAAATGAATAATATAGAGTGATTGTTGTTTAATAAAAGGTGAGCAGTTTTCTTTAGCTATATCGTGACAAGAACAAGCTTAATTTCGACGAGTTGATGAAGATGTCTGTTTTGTACTAGACCCACAAGATGAGGTATATTTGTAGTGTAAGCTCACTGAAACAACAGTCTACAGATAGACGGGTCACTCCTTTTGGACACATTATCCTGCCTTTTGAGCCAACTCAGTCTTTGCTCATAATCCTTAATGTTGTATACTTAGCAAAGAAGTTGCTAGCCATTAAAAGGTGGTCTATAAATACAAAGGGTAATTTTTTTTTGAGCATTAGGGATAAAATAAAAGGAAAATAATGTTACTCATGCAAAACAGTATAAAAAAATAATTATGGTCTCCGTGAATTATCTTAATTCTAATAGTAAATATCTAATTAATTTTTTGAAGCAGAAGGAAGTATTGGAAATGAATCTCAAAACAAAATCCACTAACCTTCATGTTTAAATGTAATTATTTGTCCATACAGACAAATATCCCGAGTTACAATTCAGTTAATGACATTTTCCAAATTTGATGGCATTTTGATTTTAGCAGTTAAAACAAGTCAAATTTAAAAAAAAAATCATAGTCAGGCTTTCCGTATTAACCTGATAACCTTCCATCGAGAGGTATTCCTATCTACCACCTGGGGATGCACTGAACAGCTTTGTGGGTTAGCCCTTATTTCAAAGGTTTATAAGTATGTGCTACATACATAAGCTAGGACTGGAACATTATTATACATTACCCCTAGTATCAAGGCCAGAGATATGGGTGTACATTAAACCTAGGAGATGTTATAGTAAAATTAATAAAATAACATCTCACACATCAAAACTGTCCTCCATCATTTTTCTGTTGTCGCTTGTTTCTTCAATCTCTGGTTCTTCAGTATCTGAGAAAATGAGAAAAAGAAATAAAATAAAATAATGGTTGACCGTTGTCCATTGTCACATTCTGCTTTATTGCTTCATTTATTGCTTCATATTTATATTTTAGCAAAATTATGTAATAATAATACATATCATATTGTATATTGTATTTATATGGAAAAGACAATACTATTAAGTTGAAAAACTTGTGTCTGATCCTTTTGTCATTATTTAGACATTAAAATATGTTTAAATTTAAATAAAAATTTACAATTAAGACATACTAGATATACCATAGCATGTCTGTTGATTTATAGCTTCTGATTACCCTTTTGGTATCTTCAAACTTTCCTTGCATCATATAGTCCAGAAAGATGTCATCCAATTTACTTTTTGCTGCTCAAAAATTTATCTTTTGAATCATGTCAACAAGTATACATCAAAGCCACAACTCTTACTGGAAACTTTCTCAAAGCATATTCATCTAAATTAAATATCTATTTTCGGAACTGTGTAAAAGTTACAAAAGTAACAGGTATCATTGATTCAACCTCTTCCTGCTCACATTCAAAGCCTCACAATCATAAAACTTTCGAGAATGAAATTCATACTCATACTCCAAAACTGGCCAATCAGAATGCTGTATTGGATGTTTTGCTGGTAAGAGTACAAAACTTGTACTCAAAACTTTTATAGCATGGTCTATTCCAATATTTTATAAGTTGGCTGATGAAAGCTTATTCAGGGAGCAGTTTACTTTAAATACTCACAAGGGTTTTTTGCTAATTAATATATATATATATAAAGTCTCTTAGATTATTTTACAAATAAAAACTCTTATTCCATACGTTTCTGCTGTTTACACAGCTTTCCTCAGTGGAAATTATGACAGAATCTTAAAATTCTGTAATAATTTCCACTGAGGAAAGCTGTGTAAACAGCAGAAACGTATGGAATATGGAATAAATATATATATAAATATGAGGATGATTCCTCTTACCTCCAGTTTTAAGCCTCCTCTTCTGCCTCTTCAGTTTTCCACTGCCAAATTTAACACTAGTAGAACTACAGGGAATTCCTTGTGAATCATCATCAAATTCTACACAAGTTGATGTTCTAGGAATATTATGTATCCCATAATTCCCTTGTAAATCTTCTACTCTAAAATCTTGTAAAGTATCTAAGTTATCCACATAATCAGGTGATAAACTACCATTTTTTTCTTTGTTTGTATGAAGAGTTGCTTCGGTTTCATTACCTAAATCTTGAGATTCACCACAAATTTCAGAAAGTTGAATTGCTGGATCTAAACTTCCATTTATTCTGTCATGGTTACAGTTATTCCCCTTTGTCTGATTTATGAACCTAGATGGAGCTATTGTTTCATCCATATCAAAGTCGGGTAAACGTTTTGACTTGTTTAAAACACTCTCATCCAGATCATGTTGATGTTTATTCTTCACCTTCACTTTTGGTACTGAAGGCTTCTTAAATGGAGGCCTATTTTCCTTTGATTCAATTGAAGTCTTATCCTGTTGATTTCCCTTTGAAAATTCTTTTAAAGATTGCTGTAGATCTGAATCTGTTTGTTGTTCATTCTTGAAAGCTTGGCTTAACGTTGTCTGACGAAGTTTATTTTCAACATCTGCTTCATTTTCATCAATCACAACCAAAACTTTCTTTCCTGATTTGGATTTAGACATATCTCTCAAAACTTGTGAGTTAAAAAATTCGGGTGATTTTTCCTGTGATCTTGACCTTTGAACTCTAACTGCATCTTCTATTTTTGACAGTAATTTTCCTGTTGGAGATTCTTCTGAATCTTCAAACAGTACATCAACTTCTGGAAATGATTGTTTATCAAGATTACCGTTAGTCCTTCCCGATGTTCTTAAGATGAGTGGGGATTCATTGTCAGAAAGTATGTCAATAGGCTGCTGGGCAGTCGATCCAGTAACACGTGGAATATTTTGCCTAAGTTCTACCTGTGGAGGAGACTTTAAAAAATTTTCTGATTCAGATCGTGTAGAAACTGATTGTTCCATCGGATCTCTTACTGCATTTTCAGATTTTAATTGATAACTATTTTCTTGATCAACTTTCCTATTTTTTTTTGACGTTTTATGATTTTTTAGGGGAATAACTTGAAGCAGTAAATCATTTTGTGACAAATTTTCGGCAGTTTTACGTGAATGGGATTTCATCTGAGATAACAGGTATTCAGGATTACTTTTTACCTTTCTCATACCGTCATTTGATTGGCAAATATTGTCTTTCTTCTCTTTTATGTCATTTTTGTCTAAATCTGGACTTCTCAATATGCCATGAAGCCATGATCTATTTATATTTACTCCAACAACCTTTTGACCTTTAACCTTTGATGTATTTTCCTCCTCACTTTCAGAAGAGCTACTCTCCATAGCAACTGTCCTATGACATTTTCTGTCATCCAAATCAGAGAATTTTGATAAAAAGCTGCATTTAACATTATGAGGTACTGTAGTTTTTCCTCCATTTTTATCAATTTCCAGACAGGTTTCATCTGTTTCATCCTCCAGCAAATCTGCATATAGGTCACACGTTTCAGGAATTACAATCTCTGATTTGTTGTTTATTTTCCCTTTATTTGACAATATTCCAGTAATTTTTCCAAAGTTAGAATGGTCTTTTTGATGGATTTCGTCTGTCGTATTATCACTGTCCAATCGTAATCTCTTCTGTTCTGGTGAAGGATCCTACAAAATATCCAAGTTATTAATAGATTTTATCACCTCAAAAGGGGGAGGTCTGGGATTCCATTAACTGGTTTAACACTGCCACATTTTTGTGCCTGTCTCAAGTATCAAGTATACAGCACCACAAAGTTTGTACAGTGAAAGAAAGATTGTTATTTAACACCAAATGAGCACTTTGTCAGCCATACCTTGGCAGAACCAAGTTACGTTTCGATGAGATTGTATATGCTGGGTACTAGATCAACAGACTCGGGGCTCATCTTTAACTTTTTATTCAGTTTGTCTATTCGAACTAGTAGCCCCAGAGTTTAGTTGTCCTAAAACACAAAATGCTTATAAAAAAAATTTCTGCATGTAAATCATGCAAACCAATGACCTTACAGGATTACTATTTCGTTTTCAGATAGCAATTGCAACATCAATTTGACCTTGAAAATTCTTATCATTTTTGGCCCTCCCTTGAGCTTGCAGTACAATATTAATGAAAGAACTGATGAATTTCATAACATTTTGTAAATTTTCAAGTTTTTATATATTTTTTCACTTGTCTCATTGGACAAGTAACAAACAATGTTCACTAGTCCAAACCAAACTTTGACCTGTCCCAGGCTATCTGACTACTACTCCTATCGAGCCATGATGCTTAGTTAGATATTTATAGTGCTAGCACACTGAAAATAACAGTCCGCTAGTAGACATCTTGATCCACTCTGACACATTATCCTGATTCTGAGCCAACCAGATTCCTCAATACTGCATGATCAGCGGAGAAGCATAAAATACCAATTTCATACGTCTTTGATATTGACCCAACTGGGGATCTAACCCACGATCTACTGTACTTGATGAGAGACATGCTAACAGTTATGGCATCTCAAACATGTTTTGTTGCTATAAAGGAATGTCTTTTTGAGATTTTATGTGTAATTATTATGATATATACTAATAGTAATACCTTGTGTCTATAATGGATGCAAATAAAAAGGTAGTTTGAAATTGCATGAGTTGTCTACCCTATCTTACATGGACATAACTTTCTATTGTATTGCATTGATTCATCAAAGTGTTGCAATTTTACGACCTTTTACTTTTTGGAGGGACAAGTTACTGTGGACAATATAATCAAACCTGTATTTAGAGGTCACATTTGGGTCAAAGAAAAAGTAGCCTTTTAAGACAGATAACCTCTTAAAAGAGGTTCAATTCATATGAAATTTTTTGACAGGACAAGAAAAAGGTGACCTTTTAATAGAGGTGACGGAATGGGCAGGTTTGACTGTACATGTATTATGCAATTTATTTTTCTTTACATTTTTTTTTTAGCAAAAATAGTTGCGACTTATACATCAGTGCAGATAATGCATGACAGAATACGGTAATAATAATGTGATTACACTATAGAATTACCTCAGAATATCTACCCCTCTTTTTGTTACGTGTCAAGCGTAATTTAACTCTGTCTGTCTTTTTAAGACTTTGATCAGAGAGAAGGGAATCTTCTTCTTGGTCAGGTGACATCAACTTCCTGCTAGATTTTGCAGCTGTGTGTCCTTCTGTGGAATCATCTTGATTTGGCTCTTTTGGAATATATTTACAAGTAGAATCTGGGCTGAATAAAGACGATTCTGTTATGGAATCTCTGAAGAATATGTAATGGTAAATATAAATGTATGGTCACATGACTTTGTAACTATAATTAAACAACTCAGATGTCATCACTATTGTTTGTATCAATTTTTGTGGATTTTGTTGTTTCAATAAAAGATGTCATGCCGATACTTCCATTCATTTCAAATAACTTTATCATCCTTCCCTCCGGCTATATCTACCTGCTGGCTCCATAAGCAAAACTCGTATCAAAGTTCGCGTGAGCTGAGCAGGACTTATCAACAGTCAGCAGGAGTTATCACCAAATTCTTCTAACATTTAAACGATAATTCCTGTGAAGATGGCAAAAATAAATAAAATTCATCGACACCATTAGCTAGTTAACATTATTTTTTTAAAAACATATATCAAATTAGGAAATGTCGTGTTAGAAATATCAACAAACATCGTCCTACAAAAATGTACTTTACACAATTCTTGATAATCTCTGCTGAGACGTTATAATTTTTTACGTCATCAGGAAGGTTGTGACGTTCATGTTTTCTAAACCGGAACGGCATTGGTAAACAAAACCTTTAATGAAAATGGGTGACTTTGATGTTTGTAATAAAAAAAAACCCAATGAATATCACAATTAAAGGAAAAATGCAATAATCTTAACATTTATATAAACCTGTAAAAATGAATGGTATATTTGCAAACTACTTATGAACTACGGTTTTAGGGAAGCATATTTTGAATATTTTGAATCATGTAATTTTTCCCATGAAAATACAAATATAGATGTATCCGTGTTTATGGTTGATTTAAATATGTCATCTGAATGTGAATATGATTGATACTGAAAAATATCAGCCTGCTCGACAGAATATGAAGTTTGTGACTCGTTCACTTCGCTCACTCGCCAACAAACTTCATATTCTGGCTCGGCAGGCTGATATTTTCGGTATCAATCAATTCACATTCAGATAACATATACATATAGGACACTCTGACATGTTATCCTGATTCTGAGCAAACTAGTCTTTTGTCTTACTCCTTCATGCTGCGTATTTAGCAGAGAAGCAGCATACACCAATTTTTTAGTCCCTGGTTTGACCCGACCAGTGCTCAAACCCATACTTGAGGCGACCATACAAACCTTTACACATCAAATGGGGTTTACACAAATTATGTACCAAATAAGAATACACTCTGCCACAAAATAAATGACAAGTTTTACATACAAGTTTGATTCATTCAGTGATTGTTGTTTAACATCATGTGATCAAGTATTTTAGCTATATTCATGATGAGGAAAAGTTTCAAAACAATAAATCAAGTCCAATAATTCTAAGTTCAGGGTTCATACACTTTTCTGTTGAGCAAAATCAAGAACTTTTCAAGGACTTTCCAGGACAAAAATTACAGTTTTCAAGCACCTTGTTCTGAGCATTTTCATATATAAAACTTGCTTAACCTTTCTTTTCTTCAAGTGAAAATGCCTGTACCCAGTCAGGAAAATAATGCCCAAAACTGTTTCAACTCCCCCTTTCAGATCCTTTCACACATGGCAGAAATAAAGATATAAAAAAACCTTTCATATGACTTTGGAGGGACGATTCTCCCATGGTGAAAATGTCAAAATTTTGTTGCAGCATTTGAAGTGTGCTTTATGAATATCTGGGCTATTTTTAAGCCAGGCATGGTATTGTGGCTGCTCTAGCCATGTGTTCAGGAATTTACATTTTCCCGGCATCTTGAACTGGCAATGATCAAGGTCACTGGCGACCGACGGCTGATCACGCGATATTATGACTTTTTATTTTCATAATTTTTAACTTAGAACATACATTTTTTTATTACCCTTATTACATTAATGCGTATTTTTTATTTGAGAGGTAAAATTCCAGAAAACACCATTTTATAGAAATAGCGCGATTTTCCACAAAAAGCGTGTAGTGATACGGGAAGGTCTATTTATATTTCCACGGGTAACTGAGGTTGTTGACATGACATAGATTCAACGTCTTGGAGATCGAAAATGACTGTTAACATGCACTTATTTCGCGGGAATAAGATTGTTCAAATGAAAAAGTAGTTTTCAAGGGTTTTCAAGCACCTTTATTGGAATTCAAGTACTTTCAAGTCCTTGATTTTGCTACTTTCGTTTTCAAGTACTTTCAAGGATTTCAAGCACCTGTGCGAACCCTGTAAGTTAAACATGGCAAATTGTATATAGACTCTCAGACCACCATTCTTAATATTCTGGTAAAGTTTGAAAAAAAAAGTCAAGAAAAACTTGAGTCATTTGAAAATAAAGAGGCAGTTGAATGTGCATAACAGCATAAAATATTGTAGGGTTGAATGTGTAACGTTGTTTCTCCCATTATTACGGCGTTTTAACCCCGCTGAACTAGTGATGGAAAAATCTGTAATCCTCTAGAGGATTAAAATGTCTCGTGCCTTTCCCCGCATGTTATCAAATCGGTAATTTGAATCAGACTTTGAAATAAAGTTTGTGTTAAATAATGGGAGAAACAAATTCTCCTTCAGTTGCCCATGTGGGTTACGATATTTCTCCACTCTCGAGGGTTAAATTAAAAATTTTAACTCTCTTGAGTGGAGAAATATTGTAACCCACGGGCAACTGAAGGAGAATCTATATATAAATTATTATTCAGAATTTTAATTGTGTCACTGCACTATGTGTTACAATGTTAAAGCCACCCCTCCCTCACTCACCAAGAGTTATTCTCCCAACTAGGTTTGTCAACTGTATTGTTATTTATTTTCAACTTACATATTTTGCTTATTTGGGTGACTTTTAGTTCTTTCAAGTTCTTTAATTCTAGTCTCTGTAAACATGGTAAATAAAAACAGAATTTTACCATTGTAACAACATAACATTAATATCTGATCATAAATAATTGGAAATACAAAAAAAAATGTCCAGTGAAACTTGTCTAAAATGAACCTCTTGTGACAAACTATTGTGTTTGTATTAGACAGGTGTTCAATTCAAGTTAACAAAAATTCCCTACATTGAGACTTTATTTAACGTTCTGTTCATTCAGACAGATTTCACTGTAATTTAATCATGAAATATTTTTCAATTTTTGAACAGGTTATATGATATAACCTGCTTTGGAGCAGTTAACGCTTAATAAATTGTGAAGCAGTTCATGAAAAGCGTAAGCTGTTCCAAACCAGGTTATACAAGTATAACCTATTCAAAAATTGAAAATATTCCTTATAATATAATCTTTACAACAAAATTTAATGATTCTTCCATCTTAATTTTGATTATTTCATGGGATTATTTGAATTAGTTTTTTTGCGAATGATTACACTGGCGAAGTAACAATACCAACTGAAGTTAGGCCCAAAAAAATATATGTGTGTTTACTGTCACATGTCAAAAAAATCTTCGGTCGGCATTATTTAAAAAAAAAAATTTTACAATCGGCAAAACCGGAAATAGTCATTCCCGGTTCCTGAATCCGATATATCATTTTCTAAATTTCCGGTAAGCCGTCATTTGTTTTGAAGCTGTTTTATGTGAGTTACGCAGTTTTTCTACCTTCTTTGCTCTCAATTTCGACAAAAAGCTAGCGGTTGAATAAATAAAACATTGCTGCTGATTAAACACCAAAAATGGTTATCCGAATTCTGTGTAAAAATTGATAGGGTCCCTAGCAAAAATTAGGGTCGGTCGGGTGACCGTAAACACATATTTTTTTTTGTTGGCCTTATCAATTATAACCAATGATGCTCCAGGCAGATCAGCAAATCAGTTTATACTGCAGCAGTTCTATTAGACCAACCAAAATGCATTTTCAGAATAAATTTTGCTCTATTCAATCACTGAGATAATATCCATTTTTGCTATGACGTCACTATAGGAAACCTTGGAATTTCATTTGTGAGGTCAATGATTTTGTTGTTTTTTTGAAGATGCTTGTTTTTCTATTGAAATTTCAGGGGTCGTCGTGGTCGTGATCATATGGTAGTTGGAATTACAACTACCAATGCAATCAGTGCCCATCACCACTGATGTTGTGAGTTAGAATCTCGATCAGGGCGAGGTGTACAACATTATGTGATAAAGATTGTCAGTGACTTGCGACAGGTCAGTGGTTTTCTCCGGGTCCTCCGGTTTCCTCCACCAATAAAACTGACCGCCACAATATAACAGAAATATTGTTGAAAGTGGCATTAAACACCATCAAACAAACATTGAAATTTCATGTTTTTCTTCATTTTTTCAATGGATTTAATGCTGTAGGTTAAACAGAATATACATATATACATACCTGTTCTTGGTATATAAAATTTATTTGTAGTCGCCACAAAACATGTGTAGCTAATAGGAATATAAGATTCACAGTAAACCATAGTTGTTATACAATCTGTCATAATTTATTTTACCGTCACATTATTTTTCAGAATTGCTGAGCTTATTTTGTTTTATACTGCAATCAGTTTATTTACAGCCTATGTCAAGGTGTATGTATAAACATTTGATTTATTACGTCTACTAAACATATAAAGTCTCCTGGTACCCTGCGTAACAGACACTGGTTGAACAAGGATTTTGCTGAAAACACCAAATAGGAAAGCGTCCAATGTTTTTGTCTTTTTGTGTGTAAATATACATTTTTTTGTGTGTGCATACATGAGGCTGCAGTATAAACACAATATATGTATTTTGTTCGTAACTTTTTTAAAATTTTGCACTCTGCAAAACAGGTCAGAAAAGCTCACCACAGGTTTTTTTTTTTTTTTTACCAATTTCTAAAGTTCCTACAAAATCCTACTTGTCCCTTTTTATTTTTATAAAAACATTCACCTTGAATGACAGAAGAGTGTATTTATATCAAAATTGATAAAAGTTTTTTTTTTTTTTTTTTAGAAAACATGAAGCAAAAGTATATGGTCCATTTGTGGTACGCTTTATTAAAGTTGGCTTGTTCACATTAACAAACTATTAAATTCATTGTCAGATCCTGAAGGCAACTGATTCGCTTTGTGCAATCTGCATGCTACTTTCGGAAAGGTTGTACTTTTAAATAGAGAACCCAGGGATTCCCTCGAAGGACAGTTTAACTATGAAACTATATTCTACACAATTCTCACCTAGATAACGTATATGATTGTCTTTTTGTGTCAAAGTATTTTCATAAACATCTCTTAGAGTTTGTATGGTTTGTTGAAAACTACTGCATGCTGTACACTTGTCTGTTCTGTTTTCCCTTGTAAAGAGAAACATACTAAATTATTATTCAACCACAATACACTATTGTATATTATACATGATATTTGATCAAGTTTATTGAATTTCATTTTAAAAAAAGTGTGGACACAGAGCTATGTCTCATCTGCCCCTTACAAAAATTAGAAACGTATTCTTTTTAAAAAAAAAATTTCCCTGTTAGTTTTGTTGGTTAAAAAAGTTGGCACTACAAAAATATTTCTGTCACATGACCAAGAAAGATGTTCAAAGGGAGGTAATTTCACAAATTAGAGATTCACATGAGCTTGTATCACTCACCTTGTTATTTATACATACATTTGTGTTCAATCAAGTCTAAATTTTGGAAAAAAATATTTCATTCATTTTCATATAGGATACTAATTGTTGAACTTTAACCCATTAAAAAAAGATTAAAAATAAATGTTGGGCCTTGGTCCTTATCCGTCCTCTCATATTTTAGAGCCATAAGGGTTAGGGTTATGGTGTTTAACACCACCTTCAACAATGTTTCAGTGATATTGTAGCGGTCAGTTTTATTTGTGGAGGAAACCGGAATACCCGGAGAAAAAAAACAACCTCCCGCAAGTCACTGACAAACTTTATCACATAATGCTGTATTGAGTACACCTCACCTGAGTGGGATTCGAACGCACAACTTTAGTGGTGATACACACTGATGGCAACCACCATACGATCACATCCACAACGGTACCACAGAGCCATAAGAGCTAGGTCAATTTTATTTGAAAAAATTATGTATTTACTCCAGGGTGAAATATTTTGAAAATCAATTGCATTATCTCCCCTTAAAGACAATATGTTAATCTCAAGACATTTACTCTATGTAAATAAGTGGTATTAACTGTACTAGTTTATTAACCCAATTACATTTTTGCATCTCTTCCAAGCCAGGACCTATTCACATTATTGTTGGTCAGCTACATGATAGACCTTGTTGTTTTAACTTTTCATTTTCACAGTTAAATGGTGTAAAGATTTTTATCCTGCAATTGTGTGATTTTAAGTACTAATAAAGGTGGTCAAATAAACTTCAGTTATTTAGTCATGGACAGTATAAATGTGTGACGTCACAGATGACGTCAATGAAAACGATTAGAACGACGCTTGTTTCAGCTATGTTCAGACAATTTGGCAGTTGTTTTGGACTTTTTGATATTGCAGGATGAACACAATATAAGTACATTGTAATGTACGTTAAATTTAAAATTAATTTGCATTCGCTGCAAAACAGGCTAGAAAAACTCGACAAAGGCTCTCTTTTCTACCTGTTCCTAAAGCCTTGTACAAATAAATTTGATATTTTCTGACAATGTACATATATTGTATATTAAGTATACTTGTACAACCTGTTAACAATCTGTCTAAGACTGTCAATTTCTCCTTTTAAGTTGTTGTTTTCATGTGCATAATTTTCTGTCTCTCTTTTGATGCTTCTATATTCTTCTTGATATCTGAGAAAGAAAAACACAAAATATTTTTGAGTTATATATTATTCCATCAAACAGTGTATGGGGGTTAGAAGGTCTAAAAATCCTTTTCATTGCCATCTAATAAATAAATCCATTTACAATTTTATTTTTTTCTCTAAATCTCCAGTGAGTGAGTGAGTGAGTGATTGTTGTTTATCGACAACTCAGCAATTTTTCAGCTATATCATGGTGAGAACAAGTTAATTTTCAATGATGAGGTTCGCTTTGTACTAGATCAACATGCTTAGTTGGATTTTTTATAGTGCTAGCTCACAGAAACAACAGTTCGCGGACAGATATTTCGCTCAACTCTGACACATTATCCTGTATTGAGATGCGGTTTATTTCATCATAATTATATTAAGAAGAGTTTGAAGATACCAAAGGGGAAATCAGAATCCGCATATCGAAGAACAGACAACACAATGGCTAAAAGAACCAGAGGCTCTCAAGAGCCTGTATCGTTCACCTGGTTATAAAAAAAAACAATTGGTCCTATGTAAAAACTATGTCCTGCAGTGGTAGTCATCTTGGAATTACGATCAACATAAAAAACACAAAGTTTGTAAAGGACCTTCCAATGATTGATGCACAGTTTAGGTTCAATCAGTGCAATAGCTTCAGAGAAGAATATATTTCTGTATTTTCCCCATATGGTCCTGTGTTAATACTATGACCTATGGTGGCAGCCATCTTGGATTTCCGATCGGCATAAAAAACAGAAACTTTGTAGAGGACCTTCCAATGATCATTCCTGGGCAGTTTGGTTTCAACTGTCCAAGTGGTTTCAGAGAAGAAGCGTTTTGAAACATTTTTCCCATAGGGTCCAATGTTAAACTAATTCCTGCCGTAGCCGCCATTTTGAATTTCATATCGGAATAAAAACCTTCAAGTTTGTAGAGGACCATTCAATGAACATTCATGTACAGTTTTGCTTTAATCATATTTGTAGTTTCTGAGAAGAAGGCATTTGAACATTTTCCCATAGGGTCCAATGTTAATCTATGTCCTGCGGTAGCGGCCATCTTGAATTTTCGATCAGCATAAAAAAAACAGAAACTTTGTAGAGGACCTTCCAATGATCATTCCTGGGCAGTTTGGTTTCAATTGTCCAAGTGGTTTCAGAGAAGAAGCGTTTTGAAACATTTTTCCCATAGGGTCCAATGTTAAACTAAGTCCTGCCGTAGCCGCCATTTTGAATTTCATATCGGAACAAAAAACGTAAAGTTTGTAGAGGACCATCCAATGAACATTCATGTACAGTTTGGCTTTAATCATATTTGTAGTTTCTGAGAAGAAGGCATTTGAACATTTTCCCATAGGGTCCAATGTTAATCTATGTCCTGCGGTGGCAGCCATCTTGGATTTCCGATCGGCATAAAAAACATGAAATTTGTAGAGGACCTTCCAATGATCATTCCTGGGCAGTTTGGTTTGAACTGTCCTAGTGGTTTCAGAGAAGAAGCGTTTTGAAACATTTTCCCCATAGGGTCCAATGTTAAACTAGGTCCTGCCGTAGCCACCATTTTGAATTTCATATCGGAACAAAAAACGTAAAGTTTGTAGAGGACCATCCAATGAACATTCATGTACAGTTTGGCTTTAATCATATTTGTAGTTTCTGAGAAGAAGGCATTTGAATATTTTCCCATAGGGTCCAATGTTAATCTATGTCCTGCGGTGGCGCCCATCTTGGATTTCCGATCGGCATAAAAAACAGTAACTTGGTAGAGGACCTTCCAATGATCATTCCTGGGCAGTTTGGTTTCAATTGTCCAAGTGGTTTCAGAGAAGAAGCATTTTGAAACATTTTCCCCATAGGGTCCAATGTTAAACTAAGTCCTGCCGTAGCCGCCATTTTGAATTTCACATCGGAACAAAAAATCTTAAGATTGTAGAGGACCATCCAATGAACATTCATGTACAGTTTGGCTTTAATCATATTTGTAGTTTCTGAGAAGAAGGCATTTGAACATTTTCCCATAGGGTCCAATGTTAATCTATGTCCTGCGGTGGCGGCCATCTTGGATTTCCGATCGGCATAAAAAACAGAAAATTTGTAGAGGACCTTCCAATGATCATTCCTGGGCAGTTTGGTTTCAACTGTCCAAGTGGTTTCAGAGAAGAAGCATTTTGAAACATTTTTCCCATAGGGTCCAATGTTAAACTAAGTCCGGCTGTAGCCGCCATTTTGAATTTCATATCGGAACAAAAAACCTTAAGATTGTAGAGGACCATCCAATGAACATTCATGTACAGTTTGGCTTTAATCATATTTGTAGTTTCTGAGAAGAAGGCATTTGAATATTTTCCCATAGGGTCCAATGTTAATCTATGTATTGCGGTGGCGGCCATCTTGGATTTCCGATCGGCATAAAAAACAGAAAATTTGTAGAGGACCTTCCAATGATCATTCCTGGGCAGTTTGGTTTCAACTGTCCAAGTGGTTTCAGAGAAGAAGCATTTTGAAACATTTTCCCCATAGGGTCCAATGTTAAACTAAGTCCTGCCGTAGCCGCCATTTTGAATTTCATATCGGAACAAAAAACCTTAAGATTGTAGAGGACCATCCAATGAACATTCATGTACAGTTTGGCTTTAATCATATTTGTAGTTTCTGAGAAGAAGGCATTTGAATATTTTCCCATAGGGTCCAATGTTAATCTATGTATTGCGGTGGCGGCCATCTTGGATTTCCGATCGGCATAAAAAACAGAAAATTTGTAGAGGACCTTCCAATGATCATTCCTGGGCAGTTTGGTTTCAACTGTCCAAGTGGTTTCAGAGAAGAAGCATTTTGAAACATTTTTCCCATAGGGTCCAATGTTAAACTAAGTCCTGCCGTAGCCGCCATTTTGAATTTCATATCGGAACAAAAAACCTTAAGATTGTAGAGGACCATCCAATGAACATTCATGTACAGTTTGGCTTTAATCATATTTGTAGTTTCTCAGAAGAAGGCATTTGAACATTTTCCCATAGGGTCCAATGTTAATCTATGTCCTGCGATGGCGGCCATCTTGGATTTCCGATCGGCATAAAAAACAGTAACTTGGTAAAGGACATTCCAATGATCATTCATGTACAGTTTGGGTTCAGTCAGTTCATTAGTTTCAGAGAAGAAGATCTTTGAAATTTCAGCCAATCAGAGCATATTATTGGCCTTGGCAGCCATATTGAATATCCGACTGGAACGAAAAACAGTAACTTTGTAGAGGACCATCCAAGGAACATTCCTGCTAAGTTTGGTTCCAATCGTCCCAGTGGTTTCGGAGAAGAAGCTTGAAATGTGAAAAGTTTACAGACGACGGACGCCAAGTGATGGCAATAGTTCACATGGACCTTTGGTCCAGGTGAACTAAAAAGTACAAACAACGATCTACAAAACATACATATAAAACTAAAGATCGAGTAACACAAACTCCACTAAAAACTGGCCGGGGGGTGAACTCAGGTGCTCCGGAAGGGTAACAGGGGTTAAAAAAATCTGCTGGTCTGAGCTCCGGGACCGGCGATTTGTAGGTTCGGATCTAACATTTTCTAATCCTGTAAAGACCGACGGACCAGTTGAAACTGTCCAATTACGGACTTGAATTAAATAGGAGGTTAAAAGTCCACGTGACAGATGTACTCATGTACTGCATAATTTTAATCCTGCTGAGAAGATTCAAATTATCGCTAATCGCTATCAAGGACGTGATTGTGTCACATGATAAAATATTTAAAGATGTTTTTTAAAACTCAAAGACGTTTCTCAGTCATATCTTATCTTTGGGGCTTCACCCTTCGATGAGAGATAACTGAGAAACATCCTCTCGTTTTAAAAAACATCGTTAATCACTTAAGATCAGTTTGCGCTTTACGGAAACGGTAATTCTTTCGATAAATATACTTGAGCGTATTAGTGAAGCAGTTCAAACATAAAAATGGCACGAGTCATTGACCATTTTTTGTTTTTAGGTTAACGGAGCGGCTTGTGATACTGACAACAATAAATTACATAATGAAAAAACACCACTTCTAACAAAAGGTCAAAGATATGATAGGCTTAAATGGAAGAGTACATTTCAAACATCGTGGAAGGAAAAAATTCCTTGGGTTGAGGCAAGTGGTAGGCTGATAACCACGGCCATCTAATTTCGTTGAAATTAAACTTCCGAAGACATTTTCTGCTCTGTGACTGTGTCTTTGGAAGTCTAATCTCAACGAACGAGATTACTGGCGATCATGCTAATGAGAATTATGAAGTAAATATGTGGGGTAAATACTGTAGAATATATCCAGAACTTGCAACAACAAAAAAAAAAAATAAAAAAAAACCAGTGCTTTATTTAAAGTACAGTACAACCAATATACGAACATTGACTGTTTGATAGCCCAGACAAAATGAAAAGCAGGTTTTATAAAATTAAGTTTCCAGCAGCATCTGATCAGATATTAAATTGCCAACCTAAAATAGTTATTTTAAATAATTATGTCACTCAGTTACTACTACAGGGGTAAGTTAATTTTGTGTTCAACAAATTTTATTTCCTCCATTCCGATATTCAGGACCAGTAGATTCCTGGTGCTCACTGGTGCTGGACCAGTGAACTTTTGGGAAATTTCTTAACCCCTGGGTAAGTAGTTCCTGCTCCACTAGTGGCACCCATCGCGTTAATCTAGTTACAAACCCGCTAATAAGTCATGAATGAGGAAAGGACCGGGAAGTGTTTACGACAAGTGGAACATATCCATGGTCATTTGTGACACAGATATTCCATAACGGTCAACCAAGTCATGGTGGCAACCATGAAATTTTCAAAGTGATGACTTCAACTTTACCAAAAGGAACCCTTGGTTCAGTAGCTTCCTTGTTAGCAGCAACTGGAATATCGTATCATCTGAGAGATATATCAGGGCTCACCAAACCAGGTGAAGTGGGTGACTTTTTCGCCTTGGTTTCAATGAAGTCGCCTATTTTCTGTCAAAAAGCGAAGTTTTAGTCGCCCTGTCAGTCTTTTCAAGTCAGTATTTTTTTAACCAATAATCATACTTTTCCTTCAATATTCACATAAAATGAGCTCCCATGTTCTTGAAATCTGACCCATACAGGGTTTGATGTTCAATATTTTATTCCAAACTCGTTAATTGCATCCTTTTAAGATCATTGTGCAGCACGTTCGTTTTGTGAAAGGTATGGGAACTTGCGGTAGTGGGTAAAGAAACGTTAAACTTTGGATCGATTTTTGGAAGTCTCCCAGATTTTCCCTCACTTCGCCCTTAAGTCAACTGAGAGAGAAGTCAAGTCGCCCTGTTTTTACTATGTGTGGTGAGCCCTGTATATACTCCATATGCAGGTGCTGCTGGAATATATTATAATTATTTATTGCCATATGCTGATCAATTTATTTGAAAAATGTTTACTTTAATAATACAATGTAGTAGTAGCTCCCCCTTATTTATTATCCCAAAGGCAATGTCATCTTACTTTTTCTTTTGTTTCTGTAATAGTTCAAATCTTTCTTTCCAGTCTGTAACTTGCTTAGTATAATCTACAATAGATAATTGTAAAATAAAATATATGATATATTTTCTATTTGTTTTTGTGCCTGTTCATATCAAGAACCTACACTGTCATTTAAATGTATTAAATGTTTAAACTAATGTTAAAAAATATTCTTGTAGTTTTATTAGCATGAAAAAGGGTTGAGCGAATGCAGATCTTCACAATACTTTATATGAAATAAATAAACCTCCCATTATTATAACTGGGAGATTTATTTATAAATAAATAATAATTTATATATATATATTTTTTATTGTTGTTCTTAATGTTGTTTATAAACTGGGAGATTTATTTATTTCATATAAAGTATCGTGAAGATCTGCATTCACTCAACCCTTTTTCATGCTAATAAAACTAATATATATATATATTATATACGTCTGAAAATTAAACCAAACAGTGTTAAAATTAGATCTTTGAGCTGTCAAATTTTTGTTCTTCCCTCGATGGGATTTGAACCCACACCATTGATACACTGCAGCACCATTCGCTTAGCCTTACGTCCAGTGCCCTAGACCACTCGACCACATCCACTCCCTATATATATATATATTATATACGTCTGAAAATTAAACCAAACAGTGTTAAAATTAGATCTTCGAGCTGTCAAATTTTTGTTCTTCCCTCGACGGGATTTGAACCCACACCATTGATACACTGCAGCACCAATCGCTTAGCCTTATGTCCAGCACCCTAGACCACTCGACCACATCCGCTATATATTATATATATATACGTCTAAAATGTTTGCACAACACCAAATGCATGACTAAAGTACACAAATGTAGTAACAAATAATTATATTATATTTCTGATCAATTTCATGCAAGCAAATTGCAACATGCTAAAGCAGTGTTCCAGCCCTTAAAATTAAAATTTGCTCAAATGCACACTCATTTTAAGGCATAAGTTATGCTCATTACTGAAGACACTACTGTGAAATGTAGAACAGCGCACAAAGTGCTGTTCCTTTACTTTAATTTGTGTCTAAGACTAAGTGTCAAGTTGAATATAGTCTCTCTCATGTTCATTTACATCCATATCATTTATTACTAACTAAACATGGTGAGATCAAGTTATATTAATTTATTATAAACATGCTTTATTGGATTTTAATAGTGATGGCCCAGAGAAACAAATGTTTATGGGTAGACATGTCCTTCACTCTGAAACATTATCCTGATTATAACCAAATTAGTCTTTGGTTTGATCCGACCGAGACTCGAACTCATGATCTACTGCAATTGAGGAGAGTATGCTAACCATTACACCACAGATGGTGTTTTTTTTAATTTAAAGATACTGGAATTCTTTAGAAACCATTAAAAACATGGGACAGCTAGCTTTTGCGAATATGAAACATGAAAATATCCTTGCAAACAATATTATAAAGATAGGTATATACTTACCTCGTATTCTTTTGCTGTGGATATTCAACACTTCTAAAATAGCACTTTTAAACGATTTTTCTTCTGTTATGCTAGAAATAGAACAGAATTATCGCTTTGTATTACAAAATGTACATGATACAAATGTATATGTATCTAATAGGCTAACTACAAGCCGTAACAAGGACAACAACCAGGGCCAGACTTGGGGTCAATTACTTTAAAATGTAATCGATTACAT
This sequence comes from Bathymodiolus brooksi, assembly GCA_963680875.1. Taxonomy (NCBI): domain Eukaryota; kingdom Metazoa; phylum Mollusca; class Bivalvia; order Mytilida; family Modiolidae; genus Bathymodiolus; species Bathymodiolus brooksi. The sequence continues at coordinate 51,850,972 of OY804583.1, read as the reverse complement.
TACAATTACTTTGCAATTTTCAGGATTACATTACATTACGATTACATCAATTTTCAAATGTAATCGAATAAATTACAATCACTTTGTAAATGTAATCGATCATTACATTACTGATTACATTTAATGTCATGACAACCAATACATTAGTGTTTTATGTTATTTTGTCTCGTGCGCATCTGTCCAATATCTCTTATTTTTTTAATGTATTTCTTTATCAGAACTATGAACTACAATTCAACTGTAATGTGATCATTACATGCAATAACATATACATTGTAAATTATAAACAGCAATTCTCATTTTCCTATTTTTCATAAAATATGTCTTCTCTTATTACGGTGTCAAACCACTAATTCACCAATCAGAGCTTGGAACATATACGAAAGTAGTCCCTTTTCAAGAAAAAAGTTCCTTTCACTTTGTAGTATTGTGAAAATTACTGAATGGAATGGACTAATCAAAATTGATAATTGAAGTTAAATAAATAGGGATTATTTTGAGCTCAAATTTGATGGATTTAGTTGTATTTTAATACATCTATGGAGGATTTGATGCATGACCTATAAATACTGAATTTCTTGGGGATGACCAAGCTATTTTTAGAGTAGGTGTTTTCCGTAGCATGGCATTTCACTGCAAGATTTTAAACATGCCCTGATATTTTGACAGAATGTAGAGGAATCATGTACGTTTCAGAAAATATATGGTCTTGGAAAGGTTAAACTTAAGATAAAATGACCAGGTAGGCTCTAAAAAACACAAATTTAGTAGAAAACCTTAAAGAAATTAATTAGTGGTTTGACACCTTACTATATATGACCAATATTGATTCCATCTTTATATACTATTAATAAATATTATAACATACATTTGCACATTTTAATAATATATATCAAATAATTTCAAACATCCTGTGAAAGTCTATTGGGGATAATAAACTAGCAGTTAATTACCTGATAAAATTTGTAATTAAGGTATTATTTATGACACCAAATTATGTAACAATAACCATTACTAAATTTCACCCCATTTGAATGTTTGTCCTTAATATATAATTCAGAAGAAAAAAAAACAAAAATCATTCCGATTCTAAAAACTTGCTTAAAAATGTACATAATTTCTCAGTCTAAATATGAAAACTAAATCCTTAATTCATGTAAATAGGTTTAATAAAATATCCATTACAAGTTGCATAGTAACCCACAAGTAATGAAACAATTATTATACAATCCAATATTAAAAGGAAAATCAGCACCAAAAAAAAAAGAAGCAGAAATATCACATATACATGTATCTGAATATCAGATACAAGCCCCATTAGAATATTCTTTAAAAAAAAAAATCCAAAATTTTACAAATATTACAACTTGCTATTTATCAGTTAATTTGTAATATACATGTATGTACGAGCATCATAAATAAATGTTTCTGAAAATTATAATTTACATTTTGCTTTTTATATAATATCTTCATTGAAATTTAAATATCTTTTTAAACTTGCATAAGAAATCTTCATGAGATACCTATGTTTTGGTTTATATAAAATATTTCTTTATCCTATGCGAATCATGAGGACATGGTGATAGTTTTTCATAGAAGCAATTTCATATATGAAATCTTGAAAGTTGTGTCAGATAATTTAAAATTTTAGAGCTTGTTGTGTTTTACACAAGCCGACAAACTGCTTTCACTGAATTTTTGAAACCCTAAAGAAATTGAAATTGAGATATTATTTGTTTGGATATCAAGTCTTTGAAGTCATAATTTATACTTAATATTTTTTGCAATTAAGCATATAATAATATCTACATTATTTGGTTAATAAATTTCAGGAAGAAAATTCATTTACATAAATCATACATTAAATATCTAAGGAGATATATGTTTCAGTTAAGACAAAATAAGTCAAAATGATGAAAAGTAATCTAAATGTAATCAGAAAGTAACCATGATTACAGGGTCAAAATGAATGTAATCGATTACATTACGATTACATGTAATCTAAAAAATGTCCGATTACAGATGACATTCGATTACATGAAAAATGTAATCGATTACAACCGATTACGATTACAAATTACGATTGCCCCATGTCTGACCAGGGCTCACGTTGGAGGGCGATGCAGGCGAAGAAGTCGCCTTGTGAAGGTTGACTTCACTTTCTCGTAGGTCAAAAGCGAAATTCACGTCGCCTTGTAATTTTGAAGAGTCGCCCTATGTTGCCAACGTATTTTCTCTAGGTGTTATTTATGAAAATGTCGATATCATTCACGTGTTTATTGAAATCTATCGTATCCGTTATTAAGTATTCTGAAAGTGATTTTCTTGGAAAGCAATCCAGTACGGTTTATAGAAACTTTAATTTCGTTCATTAGAGCTTTTGTTTATTGTTAATATATGCCCGGCTTAAAATAAAACTATTTGTATTTGTTTTTCGTAAACAAACAACAATGGCACCATTTTGGAAAGGGGACGCAATGCGTATGTGGTTAACTGTGCTATGGGAAATGTTGACAGAACTTTTTGTTCGAAGCTACTTTCAACAAAACAAACTTTTGATTTATTTTTTCTCATTTCTGTGACATAAAATCATAGTTCTCATATCAAATATGTTCATATATGCGAAGATTGCTATTCAAAATTCGTTGAAATGCACGTGGATGCTTCAGATATTTATCCATCGGCATTGGTATTTTATACTCGACACCGGGTTAATATTATACATTTATGGCCCTTGTTGCAGGGAGATATGAAGCTTTGCTTACCCTAAGAAGTCATATCTCCCTACACTTACAAGGGCCATAAATTGTTTATTATACCGAAATTACACACACAACAACAACACATTTTTCTAAACTAATTTAATATTTTATTCAATTTGTGTAGTTGTTAATGTTGATGGTTACATTGCAGTTATCCGTAAAATGAAGATTGAAACTAAACATTCCACGACATGAGAAATTTTCTTTTGTATCCATTTGTATATGATGTCGCCATGGGGGCATGCGGCAGCGGGATACATGATATCTATTTCCCCGGAGCACGCGGTCTAGGGATACATGAAGTTTTGTCTTCCTGACATGTGACGTTTTTTAACTAATCACAAACACTCTTATATCTACGAGGTATAATAATATGATCTATCGACCTGTTTATTTACATACAGACATGTGTAAACATTAATGCATATCCAATTAAAAAATAAACTTTGAACTACAGTAGCTTTCCTCCATTGTTGAAATCTGAATTGAGGTCTGGCAAATAATAATTACAGCCTTTACTTTCTTCAGTTTTTGACTGACAGCAGCAATTTACGTTTGTGCTATATTTTCATTCCCTACTGTAGCTATAGCCTATATGTAGTTGGACCATTGAGCAAATTGACAGAGACATTGTTCTTCTGCTGAAGATCACACAAATATGAGTTATTACAATTTGTGTAGTATTGGATCACAGCACAGTAATATTTCAAAAGGAAAAAAAAGGGGGGGATACATATAAAAATCACTGGTATGCAAGACTCCAATACTCAAGGTAGACAGAACTAAAATAATGACATTGAATAGATGTCCTTAAGGTAGTTATGAAGAAAAAAAACCAGAACAAATCAGTTCAGACAGCTTTTTAACTATTTACTAAATTTGGGCAGGGTAACGTCAGAGAGGTCGCGAAACAATGTTTCGATTAATCGCAATTAACTTCTCCCAGAAGTCTTCCCACTTCTTCCTGTGAGCTCTCTGAAAGAGAAGTCACTTCTCCCTCTAATTTGAAAGTAGTGAAAGTCCTGAACAACTAGAATGGTGTTTCCCGCTAAATTTTCTGACTGCTATTCTCGCTGTTTCAAAGCTATCTTATCATTCTAGTTGTTATCACATATGAAAGGCGAGGAAAGTTTCCACACATTTTGTGCCCAGGATGTTTTCATTTATCAACAATGTTTGGATCGATAATTGGATGTGTATTTAAGGTGCATAAAAAAGGTAAATTATCTGACAAATCGTTGCAAAATGGATTATTTAAAAGATCCATACAAGCGATAAGTTGAGAAATTAAAGAGAAATCAAAATAGAATGAGTTGAAGCGAGGAAGGGTTAGTAATGCTGTGCTCCCTTGTGATTTTAAGTGGGTAATAGTACTAATACGCTCCCAAAGGGAGCGTTGATGGTAGAAGTATGAGTAGGCTAAATACTAATGCACTTCAAAATGTTCAACAACATGGCTGCCAACCGGAAATAAATTAAAAGACAAATCACGTGACCTAAACTATCTCCAATATAAACAATACGCGAATAGCAAATAAAGTGATCGATGCAACGAGAAAAAAGAAGAAATACAGAATAATACACCTTGTCGATTTTTTTTTCAAATAAAAATGAAACAATGAAACGGAAAATCCCAAACTCAAAGCGAATTCTTACAAGTTGATTCGGCCTTATGAAAGATGCGGCCTTACGCAAATCCGACCTTATATCAAATGGATGTTTCGGCCTTATCATATATTTATACGGCCTACGGCAAATCCGGCCTTATATCAAATGGAAAAGAATAATTAAAAAATAAAAGTTGTATTTAAATTTAAAATATTATTTAAATATTCATGGATATGATGAATAAAATATTGGAACTTGTAGTGTTTTCACAAGATTTACTCGTAACTCAATATGAAAAGCCATAATAAATCGTTATTATTTTAACAATTTTTTAATTAGTAATTTTTGGTAATAATGACGGAAATCATTTCCATTGAAGTTGATGATTAGAAAAACAATTCAGGTTGATATACCAAGCTGTCAACAAGCGAAATTCCTTAGATGTTCTCTTGCAATTAATTATCATTTGTTTAATAGTCGTATAATTGCACTGGCAGTAAGATTATAAGGGTTACCAAAAAGTAAAAGGAAGCCATACTATAAATTACTCAAAAAGTACTCCAATTCTTTTGATGAAACTGCACAAATATATAAGCAAGCACATTTTGGTGATGGTCCTACTATTTTCAAAACTATCAACTATGTGGTTTCCTTGTATTGTGTGTGAGCAGAACGTCCGTCCAAAGCAGCGTGGCAACACAGACTATGTAATACTGGTATGTAAAATATATTTTTTTTTATTAATATTTACAATATAAATACGCGCTTGGTTAGTTTAATCGTTTAATACTTACGTAAACCTTGACATTGATAAGAATATTATGACACTACGTCAGATATTGCTACCATTAAATGTAACAGTCAAAAGACGCCAAAGACGTTCACTATTTTCCTATAATCTAGAAACATTTTGATGTTCCGATTAAAACTTTTCAAGTACTGTTTATTGGTATATTGTTAAAAGCCAATGGAATAAATATTATGAATACAATGCTGTTTTTGGATACGATTTAATATAGGCGGATTCCGTTTACTGATATTGACACAATGGGGGTTGTTTCCTTGTTCCACTGCCCATCTTCATGTAACGATCTTCATCGTGTTAATACGAAATAATATACATATATATTTATCGTATGAAAGGTTTTCGTCAATATAAATACAATATACTATGTTATATAAGCAATCCCGCCTCAACGATAAGCTGCCTTCGGAACTCCTCGTAACAGATAAATAAGTAAACGACTACCTGCCCGGGACAAAAAAAACCATGATATATGGCACCTGATAGACAAATTAATTAATTAATTATTTACTCAAATCATCACAATGTGTCGTTTTATCGTATGTATCCATAGATACACATCATTCTTAACTGAGGCCGCATTAACCAAGGCCGTATCATCTCGAAAGCAAAGCGAATAACACAGAATCTTTAATCATTTGCCAAGTGCTGCACATTCTCATTCATTGTGATCGTCTGCTGCAAGAAATCCAAAGTTTTCAGTAGTGTTATTTTTAAGCTTGATATTTAGCAAACAGGATGAAAAATTACTGTTCTTCGGGAGCGTTTCAGGTTGCACCTGCCTCATATTACATTGACAGTAAACAAAATTAAGTCATAATAATTAAGTAGGGAAAATTTAGTGGCCAAGAGCAAGTCTCTGTGCCATACCTAAATATTCAACAAATTTTCATGTTTATTTCCATGTATTCCAGTTAACAGGAACACATGTGTTTGGGGGTAAAAGTTATCTTATTCTCACGATTCTGTCATATTTCTTCTTTGAAAGGTTTGGAACTGGCGCCGAAAATTACATGTACGTAAATTGGAATTTATTGGTATTTACGACATCTAATAATGCGTTGTATTTGGTTATAAAACAACAAATCAACTAAATTATTCTTTATTTTTTGCTATTCACAATGAGTTGTGTACATTAATTTATTATCAGAAAAATATATTAATTGCTATTGGTAAATAGTGTATTACGACAAACAGCAAGTTAAAAGAGGCCGGAAGTCGACAGGTTGCTAATGCTAATGATTTTTTTTACTTTATTTCTCTTTTTACGGCTATATTGTCAGTGTAACTAACACGCACATGGTATTTTGTAAATGCTATGATGTTATATGGTAATTTTTTGTGTATGTGTTTATGCATAACTGATAAAAAATCACCGTGCACTAGCTAAACACAGCCATAAATTAACCCTCCCTTGTTTACGTTTGGACAACAAGAATTGAAGAAATACTGAACTTTGAAGTAGACCAATTTATTTTCTGTAGTATCGATTCGGCATTGAAAACTGGTGCTCAACAGAGCCATACTATTGGTTGATTCATTAGAAGAAGTCATACTTGGAAGGTTGGCTTTTATTCTTCTGGGTCAAAATTGATGCGCAAATAGCCTTGTAAGTTGTATTTTTGACTTGACTCTGTCATGAACAAATTTTCCCAAATATTTTAGAGTAGATTCGGCCATTAAGAGCATGTGCGACCTGAGAAAAGAGAGATAGATAGACTAGTCATCGTGTTGTAAGACCTTGGATTCCTGATCCTAAAGGTCGCAATTGACGCTACTGGTCCCCGAGTACTGAATTTTTTCTCTTTGGTGCTTTATTGTCTCACTGTAATTTCTCTTTGTACTGGAGTATTGAGTTGCTTAGGCTCAGAATCGGGGTACAGGGCTTGCTAGTTCTGGGAAGCACCCTGTACTTTTGATGAATTCCTCCAAGAATGTTAATTTCCTTTGATGTTTCTCTTTATTGGAGTCTCTAGTCAGGAGATGAAGTATGTCAAACCTTTCATCTATGGTCTTTAATTAAGTCTCCCAAACAAAGTTTGGAGACTTATTGTTTTTGCTCCGTTTCTTATTATTATTCTTCTCTTTCTTCTCCTTTTTTTCCGTGGACTATGAACTTGTCCACGGCAGATCTCAGGAACTACTGGACAGAATTTCATGAAACTTGGTGAAGTTATAGATATATGTTTCTAGTTGGTCCTAAAGTTTTCAGCTTTGTGGTAAAGGGGGTCAAAGTCATATTTTGAGGGGTTCAAAGGGGGTGGGGGTTATTATAGAATCCTATGGGAAAGTTGAAATTTCGTACATTAATGTTGATAACTTCTAAATGTATAATGATAGAGACATAAAATTTGACATAGTGATAGGTCACCATTAGAGGAGCAATTCTATGTTTTTCAAAAATTCAGCATTGTCCGATATCATAAAAATTGTATATGTGGGTAGATGATGATGTCCCGAATTGATTCCAGACATTGAAAAATTTCTACCGGTCGCCATTTTCAAAATGGCCGCCACAATACCGCAAAAATTCAACATTGTCCGATATCATAAAAATTTGATATGTGGGCAGATAATGATATCCCGAATTGATTCCCGACATTGAAAAATTTCTACTAGTCGCCATTTTCAAAATGGCCACCACAATAACACACAAATTCAACATTGTCCGATTTCAACGCCATTTCATATGTGGGTAGATTATGATGTCCCGAAATGATTCCTGACATTGATAAATTTCTACCGGTCGCCATTTTCAAAATGGCCGCCACAATACCGCACTAATTCAACATTGTTCGATTTCAATGTCCTGAATTGATTCCCGACATTGAAAAATTTCTACCTGTCTCCATTTTCAAAATGGCCGACATAATACCGCAAAAATTCAACATTGTTCGATTTCAAAGGTAGCTTTTAATTTATTTTTTAAACCGGTTGTCAGTGGCCGGTTTGGGAGACTTCATAATCGTTAGACTATACTGCGAGTTTGGCTCTCTCATGATTGTAAATGTGGCAGTGCAATGTGTAGTGTTCAGTGCTTTTTTCTTGTCCACAGTCGCACAGTGGCATGAGGGACTGACCTATGTTATTCCGGTATTTGTTTAGTCTGCTGTATCCTGTTCAAAACTCTGCCTATCTGTGGGTTTGGCATATCTAAATGGCTGGCATTTCCAACCATTGGTATCAGATCACAAAGTTGTCTCCCTAATTCGCTGATGCTCCATCTATTCTGTCATTTTATTTTAGTTGAAGTCTTCACTGCTTGTTTGACATCTGACATGGTGATGACATTATACTGTTCATTTAGGGACATTGACTCTTTTGCTGCTTCCTTTGCCAGTTGGTCCGCTATCTCGTTCCCGGCTATATTAGCATGGCCTGGGATCCAAGATAAGGGTTGTTCGCATTCCGTATCTCATCAATGTCCCTAAATTTTCCTTAATGTCGGAGATTGTGTCAATGTAGTTTGATGATTTCCAGTTGAGAGTCCGGATACCTACTGCAGTTTGGCTGTCAGACAAGATCTTGATATCAGTGAACCCATCTTTTAATGCAGCTATGCAGTGTTCTAATACCATGAGTATTGCCACAAGCTCTGCCAGCAGTATGGATCCTCTTTGCACTACCGGTCTCTTGAGACTGATTCCTTCGTTGTCACCTGGATATAGCACTGCTCCAGATCCACATGGTCCAGGGTTACCCTGACATGAGCCATCTGTAAAGCCGACTATTGTGGTGTCTGTTGGGTCTCCAATAAGATCTTTTACCACCTCTTTGCTTTCCTCAGTCTGTTCAGCTGTTCTGTTTTTTGAGCTACCTAATCGGCTCCAGTAGCTTGGCGCTCTCATCATCATCATGACATCCACCCCTGCCTTGTATGTGACTTCTGGCTCTATGAGTTTAATGTCTACTTTTGTTGCTTTGAACATGTCTACTGTTTGGTTGATTGCCTTCCCAAATGGTGATTCGTGTTGCTCATATATATCATCCCTGCTGAGATATTCCTCCAATTGTTGTTTTACTGGTTCAGCAATGTTTTTTGACTGGATCTTGGCAATTTCTCTTACTGCTATTTCTTCTAATCTTAGGTCAACTGGTAGTATGTTGCCTTCTACTTCCATTGCTTCTCTTCCTGATGTTGCTGGTAACCCCAAGCATATTGATAATCCTTTTCTCTGGATCGCTTCTAATATTTTCATATTCTCTGTTGGTGTTATTTGCCAGACTGGGCAGCCATATTCTATGATTGATCTAACCAGACTGTTGTATATTCTTAGTAGCTTCGTTCTTGAGATGTTTGCCAAACCTTTTATTTCTCTTATTATATGGATGGAATTGTTGGCTTTTCTCTCTACATGCATGATGTGGTTGTCAAATTTGATCTTCTCATCTAAGATAATTCCGAGTAGTCTGGGTGTTGGATTATATTTGAAACTGTAGTTGTTTACCACTAATTCCTTTTGATGTTGGTCTAGGTCTTTCTTAGCAAATATGCATACTTCACACTTTTCCATATTGATGTTTATTCTCCACTTTCTGGTTCATTCCACTATTGTTTCTATGTCCTCTGTAGCCCTCTTCCTGATACAGTCTAGATCTTGTCCTTTGTGCCATAAAGTGCCATCGTCTGCAAACTTGCAGTTGTCTCCTTTAGTTCCTTTCATTAGATCTTCTATGAAAAGGTTGAATAGGGTTGGTGATATAACGGAACCCTGTGGTAGGCCTATTTTAGTTTCAAATTCTTCTCCTAAGAAGTCGCCTAGTATGCATCTGGCTGTTCTACCTCAGAGGAAGTAGTTAATCCATCTCTAGATTTTGCCTTTGATACCCATGTTGTACAGCTTCACCATTAGTCACTCACGCCATTTGTTTCCAAAATTTCTGTTAATTGTGTAAAAAAAATGTTGCCACATAATTCAGTTTTCATAATATTGCAAGACTTACGTTTTAATTTTTGGGGAAAATCTGAATCATAAGAACTATAGATTTGATTGTGCTAATGACTTGATTGATCTAGAACAAGCATAAACTGAAATGTATCATCTGTATGATATCTTTACCATGTAAACGTTATACATGTAGTAAAGACAGTGTGTTAAATGTTTGCTTCCGGAGTACATTTCTGATTCAAATATAGAATCAATTTGTCAAAATACTTTAAAAAAAATTAAATAATTTATTACAATTAAGTGCATTTTCAGAGACCAGTAGCAATTCACATTTTTCTTGCACATAATCAATATGGTGGATAAACTATTTTAACTTCAGGTTTTGATGAAGAAATTTTTCCATAGTATTCAACTCTTTGTTTCTTTTTTACCACATTTTTACCATTAAAAGCAAGCTTTCGCTCTCTTATTATCGGCCACTTTAGTACATTTTTCATGTTCATATTGTACTAAATTGTATCCAGGTGGTCTGTTGTAGATACATGTACACTACATTTGTGACACTTACATTTTTCGTACCATTCGTTGTTTTACCTATGTCTTTGTAGTAAACAATAGAGCTAAGCATCAAGAGGTTAGACCAGTTAGTACTGGACAGATGTGTCCAATAACGGACACATGAAAAGCCACTTTTTTGTGTATGTTTTGTAGATCGTTTTTTGTACTTTTTCTTTTGGCCATTGTGTTGTCTGTTCTTCGATATACGGATTCTGATTACCCCTTTGGTATCTTCAAACTCGTCTTGTTTGTGTGTTTTGTAACTGCATTATGGACATTGTACAATGCTACTTTAGAATTCTCATGAAATAAAGCACAAGATAATTGGGGGTTCATTAAGACAATAGAAAACAGTTTGAGAGTGATTTTTAGTGATTTCTTTGAAAATAAACCAGCAAATATTTATTTTCAAAACATTTCTTAGAATATATATATAAAAGCATATACACAACAGAAAAACCCAGATTAAGCTTGATAAACTTAAGTGGTAAATTGATGCAGACCAATTTTTTCTGGGCAAGATGAGTAAAAAATTATCATTACAGATATTCACAAGTATTTACCCCCAATGGAAAGCATATTATGATTAGATTATCTATAAAAATAGCATTGCAACTACAATGAGTATGTAAATGTTCCAATCTAAAATAATTACCTTGAACTCACATGTAGACACACTGGTATTAGAACTAAAATAAACACATTTTGACGTGGCCGAAAAACCCAAAAATGTCTGACAATAACCGGATCTACTTTAAATGCATATTACTTACTTCTTTTGCATTGAAAATTCAAAAAAATGTTCCATCCCAAGGTCCATGTTTTATAATCTCCCTTGACGATTATAATGAATGAATACGTTCTTGACAATGTCAACTCGTACCATTGCAAACTCGTACCACAGGAAGTCAACTCGTACCAATGTAAACTCGTACCACAGTAAACTCGTATCACTGTAAACTCGTACCAGCATCGTAATTATATTGAACATATCCCTTTGTGTCAGACGATACTAAGTAAGGAATTTTATAAATAAAGTGTAATTTGGCATGTCCTTATGAAGAACATTAGTATTTCAGATGTAATTATTTTGAAACTGCTTTCAACTGTCATTAAAAAAAAAATGCAAATATTAAAAGCCAATTAATGAATTTGTTATTCTTGCATTGGTACGAGTTTGCAAATTTTGGTACGAGTTGACATGGTACGAGTTAACTAGTTACCTTGACAATCTCTGTGGAGATTTAAGATTACTTGGTTGCCATTGTTGTTTATAACTGAACCTTGACTTGTTAAATTTACTTCTACTTTTGTAATGACAACTTTCTGTTTATCTTTAGGCATTTCTGAGATTTGTTTGTGTAAATTTAATATGCTAAAGTTGTCTTGCATCATTTGCATAAATGTTTTCATAATTTTCGTTTGACTACCATTTGACATTAAGAAAAAACCCTAAAAATTCAGATTGATTGTTCACAGGTTACAATTCCGGTAAAAATAATGGGTGATAATCGAATGTTAATATCTCTGTAGACATGAATAAAATCGTGATATGTAAAACTACTCTTATGTAGATATGTCAATCTCATTGTTGAATTTAAATTGCACCAGCAAATTCAGTCTTTTTTTATAGGGCTTTTTTCTTTAGATTCCTAGTTGCCCTTTTCAAACAGATTCTACTTAGTGACAACTTTTGCATGACAATAATCATTTTCAGTTTTATTATTTGTTTATAGATCAGATGATCGATAAAGGCTTCCGATGAACCATAGTTAGTTTATCATATGTATATATGTGAGTTTGTGTCAGTTAATACATTTTGTGTGTTTTTTATTAAATAGATATGATGGAAAAACAGAACACAGATGATGAAGGATTCACTGAGGGGGACAGCCCTGATGATGTTCCCATGGAAAATGTCCCAGACACAGCGGAGGGTTAGTCAATTGTAAACATAAGATTCTCAAGTACAGATCCACTGATAAAAATCAAGTAGTCGGTATTATAATACTGTCAACTCCACTTATTCGAATATTGTACAATATCGGATAATAGGGGTTTAACGCCACTTTCAACAATATTTCAGTTATATTGTGGCAGTTTTTTCAGTTTTATTGGTGGATAAAACCGGAGAAAGCCACAAGTGACTGACAAACTTTATCACATACAGTTGTGTCGAATACACCTTCCCATGAGCGGGATTCGAACTCACAACATTAGTGATGATAGGCCCTGATTGTATAGGTAGTTGTAAATCCAACTACCATATGATCAAAACCAAAAAAGACTGTGATAATATGTTGTTTGAAATCAAGGCTAAAAATATGGCAGGGTTTATCCAGTTAATGGGATACCAGCCCCCCCCCCCCCTCTTGATAATTGATCTCCATAGACAATACAGATATAAAACCCCCAAAAAATAAAAACCAGAATAAATTCACTTCCATTCAAAAAGACCACACATAGTCACAAAACATGAATGACAACTGAACATAGATATGGACAGTATAACAGTCCGTGAATGCTCATAGATAACAGGAAAAAGAGGATACATTGTATAATGGATAGGGGAGACAAATTTTGCCTTGCAAGAGGTTAAAAACAACTACAAAGAGCAAGATTAGTTAATTAAGTGGTAGGATTTTGCATCATTGTAAGGAATCCCAATGGAATTAATATATTTAAGATAAGCATATATGCATGTTGAATTTAAATCTTGATATTTTTTTCTATCACAATGATTTGTTTTACTGGTTTCATTAATATATAATTTGTATGACGAAAATCAAAGAGTGGTGCCATAGATATACAGCAATAAAATACACTGTTACTTTACTATGATTTGTGTAACGTTGGATCGTCTGTCATGTTCATTTACATTCATTTCCTTTCTTACTAATGGATATCAGTAATATTATACAGATACAGCAGTCACCTTATTATAAGGCCACCCTTTCTGTAATGATAAAGTGGCCTTATAATAGGAGTGACCTCTCTTCAAGGTAACTTACAGGGGCGGATCCAGGATTTCAAGTTGGGGGGACTTAAAAAAATTGCGCCGAGTGGAGGGAGACACAACTTTTTTTGGGGTATTTCGTGTGAAAAATCACGATTTTATGCCAAAAATCATATTTTTTCCAATTTTAGGAGGGGTGCGTGCTGGGTGTGCCCCCCCTGGATCCATCCCTGACTTATTAGTAGTGTTTTACTGTCTCAGTGCCTCTGAATTCTGGCCTGATGAGAAGAAAGAGAGGTGACCTTTGATGGAGGTGGCTGTATAAGAAGGGAACTACTGTACTGATACAGTTAAACCTGCTTTAGTTGACCAACCCTAATAGATACAGTCAAACCTGCTTTAGTGACCAACCCTAATAGATACAGTCAAACCTGCTTTAGTGACCAACCCTAATAGATACAGTCAAACCTGCTTTAGTGACCAACCCTAATAGATACAGTCAAACCTGCTTTAGTGACCAACCCTAATAGATACAGTCAAACCTGCTTTAGTGACCAACCCTAATAGATGCAGTCAAACCTGCTTTAGTGACCAACCCTAATAGATACAGTCAAACCTGCTTTAGTGACCAACCCTAATAGATACAGTCAAACCTGCTTTAGTGACCAACCCTAATAGATACAGTCAAACCTGCTTTAGTGACCAACCCTAATAGATGCAGTCAAACCTGCTTTAGTGACCAACCCTAATAGATACAGTCAAACCTGCTTTAGTGACCAACCCTAATAGATGCAGTCAAACCTGCTTTAGTGACCAACCCTAATAGATACAGTCAAACCTGCTTTAGTGACCAACCCTAATAGATACAGTCAACCTGCTTTATGACTAACCCTAATAGATACAGTCAAACCTGCTTTAGTGACCAACCCTAATAGATACAGTCAAACCTGCCTTAGTGACCAACCCTAATAGATACAGTCAAACCTGCTTTAGTGACCAACCTTAATAGATACAGTCAACCTTCTTTAGTGACCAACCCTAATAGATACAGTCAAACCTGCTTTAGTGACCAACCCTAATAGATGCAGTCAAACCTGCTTTAGTGACCAACCCTAATAGATACAATCAACCTGCTTTAGTGACCAACCCTAATAGATACAGTCAAACCTGCTTTAGTGACCAACCCTTATAGATACAGTCAAACCTGCTTTAGTGACCAACCCTAATAGATACAGTCAACCTGCTTTAGTGACCAACCCTAATAGATACAGTCAAACCTGCTTTAGTGACCAACCCTAATAGATACAGTCAAACCTGCTTTAGTGACCAACCGCAATAGATACAGTCAAACCTGCTTTAGTGACCAACCCTAATAGATACAGTCAAACCTGCTTTAGTGACCAACCCTAATAGATGCAGTCAAACCTGCTTTAGTGACCAACCCTAAGAGATGCAGTCAAACCTGCTTTAGTGACCAACCCTAATAGATACAGTCAAACCTGCTTTAGTGACCAACCCTAATAGATACAGTCAAACCTGCTTTATGACCAACCCTAATAGATACAGTCAAACCTGCTTTAGTGACCAACCCTAATAGATACAGTCAAACCTGCTTTAGTGACCAACCCTAATAGATACAGTCAAACCTGCTTTAGTGACCAACCCTAATAGATGCAGTCAAACCTGCTTTAGTGACCAACCCTAATAGATACAGTCAACCTGCTTTAGTGACCAACCCTAATAGATACAATCAACCTGCTTTAGTGACCAACCCTAATAGATACAGTCAGCCTGCTTTAGTGACCAACCCTAATAGATACAGTCAAACCTGCTTTAGTGACCAACCATAATAGATACAGTCAACCTGCTTTAGTGACCAACCCTAATACAGTCAAACCTGCTTTAGTGACCAACCCTAATAGATACAGTCAAACCTGCTTTAGTGACCAACCCTAATAGATACAGTCAAACCTGCTTTAGTGACCAACCCTAATAGATACAGTCAACCTGCTTTAGTGACCAACCCTAATAGATACAGTCAACCTGCTTTAGTGACCAACCCTAATAGATACAGTCAAACCTGCTTTAGTGACCAACCCTAATAGATACAGTCAAACTTGCTTTAGTGACCAACCCTAATAGATACAGTCAAACCTGCTTTAGTGACCAACCCTAATAGATACAGTCAAACCTGCTTTAGTGACCAACCCTAATAGATACAGTCAAACCTGCTTTAGTGACCAACCCTAATAGATACAGTCAAACCTGCTTTAGTGACCAACCCTAATAGATACAGTCAACCTGCTTTATGACCAACCCTAATAGATACAGTCAAACCTGCTTTAGTGACCAACCCTAATAGATACAGTCAAACCTGCCTTAGTGACCAACCCTAATAGATACAGTCAAACCTGCTTTAGTGACCAACCTTAATAGATACAGTCAACCTTCTTTAGTGACCAACCCTAATAGATACAGTCAAACCTGCTTTAGTGACCAACCCTAATAGATGCAGTCAAACCTGCTTTAGTGACCAACCCTAATAGATACAATCAACCTGCTTTAGTGACCAACCCTAATAGATACAGTCAAACCTGCTTTAGTGACCAACCCTTATAGATACAGTCAAACCTGCTTTAGTGACCAACCCTAATAGATACAGTCAACCTGCTTTAGTGACCAACCCTAATAGATACAGTCAAACCTGCTTTAGTGACCAACCCTAATAGATACAGTCAAACCTGCTTTAGTGACCAACCGCAATAGATACAGTCAAACCTGCTTTAGTGACCAACCCTAATAGATACAGTCAAACCTGCTTTAGTGACCAACCCTAATAGATGCAGTCAAACCTGCTTTAGTGACCAACCCTAAGAGATGCAGTCAAACCTGCTTTAGTGACCAACCCTAATAGATACAGTCAAACCTGCTTTAGTGACCAACCCTAATAGATACAGTCAAACCTGCTTTATGACCAACCCTAATAGATACAGTCAAACCTGCTTTAGTGACCAACCCTAATAGATACAGTCAAACCTGCTTTAGTGACCAACCCTAATAGATACAGTCAAACCTGCTTTAGTGACCAACCCTAATAGATGCAGTCAAACCTGCTTTAGTGACCAACCCTAATAGATACAGTCAACCTGCTTTAGTGACCAACCCTAATAGATACAATCAACCTGCTTTAGTGACCAACCCTAATAGATACAGTCAGCCTGCTTTAGTGACCAACCCTAATAGATACAGTCAAACCTGCTTTAGTGACCAACCATAATAGATACAGTCAACCTGCTTTAGTGACCAACCCTAATACAGTCAAACCTGCTTTAGTGACCAACCCTAATAGATACAGTCAAACCTGCTTTAGTGACCAACCCTAATAGATACAGTCAAACCTGCTTTAGTGACCAATCCTAATAGATACAGTCAAACCTGCTTTAGTGACCAACCCTAATAGATACAGTCAAACCTGCTTTAGTGACCAACCCTAATAGATACAGTCAACCTGCTTTAGTGACCAACCCTAATAGATACAGTCAACCTGCTTTAGTGACCAACCCTAATAGATACAGTCAAACCTGCTTTAGTGACCAACCCTAATAGATACAGTAAAACTTGCTTTAGTGACCAACCCTAATAGATACAGTCAAACCTGCTTTAGTGACCAACCCTAATAGATACAGTCAAACCTGCTTTAGTGACCAACCCTAATAGATACAGTCAAACCTGCTTTAGTGACCAACCCTAATAGATACAGTCAACCTGCTTTAGTGACCAACCCTAATAGATACAGTCAAACCTGCTTTAGTGACCAACCCTAATAGATACAGTCAAACCTGCTTTAGTGACCAACCCTAATAGATACAGTCAAACCTGCTTTAGTGACCAACCCTAATAGATACAGTCAAACCTGCTTTAGTGACCAACCCTAATAGATACAGTCAACCTGCTTTAGTGACCAACCCTAATAAGCAGTAACTTGTATTATGTGACCTTAATTTTAATTTCCTTTCACCATGCTTTTGATATTAATTAAACCTGTATTTAGTGACCACCTGTCTTATGTGATTCTATTTCAATGTGAATGTCAAATAGGACAGGTTTGACTGTATTTGTTAATGAATATTGAAGGAATTTTGTTTTCTTCCAGATGAAGTACTGAATGACAGAAGTGCATCAGTGTATTACACAGTACAGAACTATACAGAGGGAACTAACTATAGTAAGCAAGAAGTAGAACAAATGATGAAAATTGACAGCTATCAACGAAAAATTGACACATGTCATTTGTAAGTATAGTATGCCCTTCTGCAAAACAAAAATGGCCTAATAAGAGGGGTGGGGCAATTAAGTAGTATTTTACTATAATCTTAATGCATCTGAAATCTGGCTTGGTAAGGAGGGTGACCTTTCATGGAGTTGCCTTCTAAGAGTATAGAGATATTAATTTAGAAAATTATGAAAATAAAATTTAAACAGTGATAGTTAACAATGCCACCAATATCAACAAAGTGAAAAACCACCTCCAATTGAATACGAAAAAGACAGCGACATATGGTATTGGAAATCCAGATCATGGCTTGGACCTCACAAAAAGTGGCAGGAATCATCCAGTTAATGAGATCCCAACCCTCTCTCACTCATAAACAAACAATATACATGTAACCCTGGTCAGATTCACTTCCACTCAATAAGACCACACACTATAGCAAATATTAATGACGACATAAACATATATGTTCTTCATTTATATTTTGAATGTGAAGAATCTGAAGTAAAAATGATGTTGACTTTAATTGAAATATTGACCTTGACTTTAATTGAAATATTGACCTTGACTTTAATTGAAATATTGACCTTGACTTTAATTGAAATATTGACCTTGACTTTAATTGCAATATTGACCTTGACTTTAATTGAAATATTGACCTTGACTTTAATTGAAATATTGACCTTGACTTTAATTGAAATATTTTGTGATTTATATTATAGATGTGGCGAGTGTTGGTATGACACTAAAAGTACTCCTGGGTGTAGAGAATGTGAAGGATTTCCTATGACACGACCTTGTCCTATATGTAACGGCCAGTGCAATGAAATATGGAGTAGAAATGTTAAACTTGTAAGTTATCTACAGGTCCGCTGATCAATCTTAATAATGGCTCATTACTTGTGTTAATTAAGTAATTAATAAAAACAAATGTAAAATAGTCGGTGTGTAGTAGTTGGATTTACAGTTACCTGTGCAATCAGTGCCGATCACCACTAAAGTTGTGAGTTTGAACCCTGTTCATGGCAAGGTGTACTCGATACAACGTTATGTGATAACGTTTGTCAGTAGCTTGCGACAGGTCTGTGGTTTTCTCTGGGTACTCCTGTTTCCTCCACCAATAAACTGACAGCCACGAAATGACTGAAATATTGTTTAAAGTGGCGTTAAACACCATAAACCAACCATTGGTATTAGTTTTTGAATTGATCTTAATTAATGGAGAAGAGATTTAAAATCAAACACATCTGTAGTATAATGGTGCGGTAGAACGTGGATTCGAGCCCCAGTCTGGCCAGACGAAAGAATATAAGATTGGTATATGTTGCTTCTCCGCTAAGCATACAGCATTAAGGAGAAAGAACAAAGACTGGTTGGCTCAGAATCAGGATAATGGGTCAGAGAGGAGGCACACGTCTACCCGCAGACTTGTTTCAGTGAACTAGCACTATAAAAATCCAACTGAGCATATTTGTCTAGTACATTGGTGGTATCATCATGATCTCATCTCATCCAATGTAACTTGTTCTCTCCATGATATAGCTGTAAAATTGCTCATTTTTTGTTAAACAACAATCACTCACTCACTAAAATCAGTCTTCATACTAACAAGCATTGTAATTGTAGTATTGCATTTGTTATTTATTAGCATATGTAAATTTTTGAAATCTTGAAATACTGCTAAAGTTGGTGTTAAACACCAATCAATCAATGAATTCTTTAATGTACTAATGAAGACCACAGATTGTATGTGTCCACAAACTGTAATATATGAAAATACCTATTTCATGTTTCCGAATTTCCAGAGAACATTCTATTTGGCAACATTGACATGGATACTGACAAAAACTCTAGACTTTTCATTTTATTTTTGACTCAAAATAGACTATGATTCTTTGTTTACATATTGAGGAGTAAGAACATCCAAGCAATATGGTTCTTTCATCTTTACCATAAAAACCATTATTATTATTCTGCTATGTCCATTTTTATTATATTTTCTCTCATTCTAACAAGGGGCCATCTTGGTCATGATCGTATGGTAGTTGGATTTACAGCTACCTGTGCAATCATTGCCTATGACCACTACAGTTGTGAGTTCGAACTCTATCCATGGCGAGGTGTACTCGATACAACATAATGTGATAAAGTTTGTCAGTAACTTGCGAGTACTCCAGTTTCCTCCACCAAAAAAACTGACTGCCACAATGTAACTGAAATATTGTTGAAAGTGGCATTAAACACCAAAATCATAAACCCAAGACTGATTATGCTAATTTCTCCTCAATCTGTCATCCGTTTTATCCTGTAACTGATCTGTATTGCCATAAATAGTTTCCTTATCAACGCAGCGACACAATAACCCAATGGATATAATTGCAAGACTCCAGTGATTTGACAAAATTGAAATATCTGTACTGCAATACATTTTATTTTCACAATAATTCGTATGGCCATGTTTTGTGAATCGTTTCCATTTTTTTAGCTTCGTAATTCTTTTACTCACCTTCCTATCATGTGTGTTTTGTTGTTGGTTTGGTTGGGTCACTCACACCTTTTGATAAATCACCACATTTTTTTTATAGTCTGCAATATTCAGTTACAAGTTTTTCATGTCATTCAAAGTCCAAATAAGATGTTTCCGTGTATTTGTAATTGCCATAGGATAAAACATTGCAGTGACTTGCAATGAACTGTTTCAATTGATAACTGGAAACACTATTGAAGATGACCAGGTACCGGAAAGACTATTGAAGATGACCTGGTACTAGAAAGACTATTGAAGATGACCTGGTACTAGAAAGACTATTGAAGATGACCTGGTACTAGAAAGACTATTGAAGATGACCTGGTACTAGAAAGACTATTGAAGATGACCTGGTACTAGAAAGACTATTGAAGATGACCTGGTACTAGAAAGACTATTGAAGATGACCTGGTACTAGAAAGACTATTGAAGATGATCTGGTACTGGAAAGACTATTGAAGATGACCAGGTACCGGAAAGACTATTGAAGATGACCAGGTACTAGAAAGACTATTGAAGATGACCTGGTACTAGAAAGACTATTGAAGATGATCTGGTACTGGAAAGACTATTGAAGATGACCTGGTACTGGAAAGACTATTGAAGATGACCTGGTACTGGAAAGACTATTGAAGATGACCTGGTACTAGAAAGACTATTGAAGATGACCTGGTACTAGAAAGACTATTGAAGATGACCTGGTACTGGAAAGACTATTGAAGATGACCTGGTACTGGAAAGACTATTGAAGATGACCTGGTACTGGAAAGACTATTGAAGATGACCTGGTACTAGAAAGACTATTGAAGATGACCTGGTACTAGAAAGACTATTGAAGATGACCTGGTACTAGAAAGACTATTGAAGATGACCAGGTGCTGGAAAGACTATTGAAGATGACCTGTTACTGGAAAGACTATTGAAGATGACCTGGTACTGGAAAGACTTGAAGATGACCAGGTACTAGAAAGACTATTGAAGATGACCTGTTACTGGAAAGACTATTGAAGATGACCTGGTACTGGAAAGACTTGAAGATGACAAGGTACTAGAAAGACTATTGAAGATGACCTGGTACTAGAAAGACTATTGAAGATGACCTGGTACTGGAAAGACTTGAAGATGACCAGGTACTAGAAAGACTATTGAAGATGACCTGGTACTAGAAAGACTATTGAAGATGACCTGGTACTGGAAAGACTATTGAAGATGAGCTGGTACTAGAAAGACTATTGAAGATGACCTGGTACTGGAAAGACTATTGAAGATGACCTGGTACTGGAAAGACTATTGAAGATGACCTGGTACTAGAAAGACTATTGAAGATGACCTGGTACTAGAAAGACTATTGAAGATGACCTGGTACTGGAAAGACTATTGAAGATGAGCTGGTACTGGAAAGACTATTGAAGATGACCTGGTACTGGAAAGACTATTGAAGATGACCTGGTACTGGAAAGACTATTGAAGATGACTTGGTACTAGAAAGACTATTGAAGATGACCTGGTACTAGAAAGACTATTGAAGGTGACTAGGAACCAGTCAATCATAAATACACATAAAATTAAAAAAAAATTGACAATCAGACATATTTCCGTATGGGACACAATGACCACCTACTTGTTAATTTTACAGGACCTTTCAAATTTTGACTGGACGAGGGTCTGCTGTCTTGAGAATAAAACTGAATAATTTCACACTCTGATGCTCATATTTCATATTCTTTTCAGTCCCATTCATATCACGAAGCACACTGGGAAGGCACATGTAAGGTACCACCCGAGGTGCAACAAGCATTCATGTATAGGAAATTCATTGACCCATCAGAGGAAACATTAACAGAAAGCATGCAGGATCTATCAACCACATGATCTTCCATAATATCATTGTGTTTATACAACAATTTCATTACAAGAACCTTCATGTAACATGTATAAAGAGGAGGGAGATTCACAACACTGCTGTAAATGTTTATTTATTTGCCTCGGCACAAAAAAAAATATTGAATTGAATGTAACTATGTTATTAAGATAATCTTAAAGATCAACGCCTATTTTTAAATGGATAACCACATGAAATTTAATTCTATGCTTAATATATTGAAGTATCCAAGATTTTATATACTCAAGAACTGCCATGATGTAACTGAAATATTGTTAAAAGTAGCATTAAACACCAATAACCTACAGTTGACTCTCGTTGTCTCGAACTCGGTTGACTCGAATTTCCGGTTGAGTCGAATTTTTATCGAAGTCCCGAACTTCGTTGTGTATAAATATATATAATTTGACTCCTGTTGAGTCGAATTCGGATGAGTCGAAATTTCGGTTGTCTCGAATAAAAGTTTTGGTCCCGAAATGTAGAAAACCATATTATTTACATTCGTTAAGTCAAATTTATCTGTCAAAACATGTGTATTACCTTGGGATTAAAATCGGATCACAGGTGAAACATCCGGTCATTGACTTTGACATTTTTACCTTATGCTATTTCACATGTTTATTTTAACAATCTGTCTAATTAATTAGTGATAATATTTGAATTGGCTTGGTATAATCTATTATGACACAGGTTAAATGTGTACAATAACAAATTATCGATTTATAATAAATGCGCTTGGGTCGGCATACATCAATGATTGTGAAAAGTACACAACGGAAGCGTTTTATCTATTGATTTGTTTGTCGGAAATTAATTTTCATTAAAGATGTATAATTTCTCAATTTTGAGAGATTTGAAAAAAAATGTTACTCTTAATTAACTGTTGTAATAAAAGTGGAAATCACGCTATTTCTCAGAATTGGCGTTATTTTCGGTCGAGAAAAGTTTTATTTTACACTTTATGGAATCAATACAACACAACAGATAAACATAATCATACACACACAAAAAAAAGGATATCTAGCAGTTATCAGTCATTCCACAAGATTCAAAGAATTTAACAGAAAAAAAACCAGCAACAAAAACATCGAATAAGTTTTAAATCGTTCCGAGAATCTAGACATGCGATGCTGGTTTTAGCTCTTCAAAATTTTGCTCGAGTTGTCTCCCTTTCGTTGTTAAACAAACTACACTTCCGGTATTTTCATAGCTCCTCTTGAGTCGAACTACGGTTGACTCGAATTTTTTCCATGGTCCCATCGAATTCGAGATAACGAGAGTCAACTGTATATACTTAAGGATAACATTGTTTTTGTAAAATGACAGCATGATATGATTCAATGTTCTATTATAGCTATCATCTTGAAATAGAGGAGAACAGGAAAAGGTCACTTTAGCATTTTAGCTATCATGTTGTTGAATATGATATTCAGAAGACTATTCCTGCTGTTTATATTATTACCATGGTGATAAGAAATGAAATTAATTTATGATGTTTAATAATTGTATAAGGCCGATAAGGGCACATTAAAATTATGAAGAGGAATTATATAAGACAGCTCAAAGGGGACAGAAGTGCCCATGATTTTGAGAGCAGGGTGCTACACCCCTCCATTTCCTTCTAGCCAGGACACTAAGATTTACTATTATAAACGCCCGTTTTCATGGATAACCACATAAATTTAATTCTATACTTAATATTTTTTGAAGTATCCATGATTTTATATTTTCAAGGATGATATTGTTTTCTTAAAATGGCAGCATTTATTTTTCTCTTCTCTCGACAAAAAAAGGGGAAATAACTTACAAAAAATAAAAGATATAGGTACCTAAAACAGTTAGTTGTAAATTTTTACATTTGAGTTGTCACCCTTGTCCAAAATTTCTCATATTATAGTTCTGATACAGGCAGCAAAATCAACATTAGATCTTCATTAGCCTAGTATGCCATCTAGCAAAATCAACACAAGATCTTTATTAGCCTAATGTGCTATCTAGCAAAATCAACATCAGATCTTCATTAGCCTAATATGCTATCTAGCAAAATCAACATCAGATCTTCATTAGCCTAATATGCTATCTAGCAAAATCATCAACATAAGAACTTCATTAGCCTAATGTGCTATCTAGCAAAATCAACACAAGATCTTCATTAGCCTAATATGCTATCTAGCAAAATCAACATCAGCCCTTCATTAGCCTAATATGCTATCTAGCAAAATCATCAACATAAGAACTTCATTAGCCTAATGTGCTATCTAGCAAAATCGACATAAGATCTTCATTAGCCTAATGTGATATCTAGCAAAATAATCATAAGATTTTCATTAGCCTGATGTGCTATCTAGCAAAATCAACACATGATCTGCATTAGCCTAATATGCTATCTAGCAAAATCAACATAAGATCTTCATTAGCCTGATGTGCTGTCTAGCAAAATCAACACAAGATCTTCATTAGCCTGATGTGCTATCTAGCAAAATCAGCATAAGATCTTCATTAGCCTAATATGCTATCTAGCAAAATCAACATTAGATCTTTATTAGCCTAATGTGCTATCTACCAAAATCAGCATAAAATCTTCATTAGTCTAATATGCTATCTAGCAAAATCAACATCAGATCTTCATTAGCCTAATATGCTATCTAGCAAGATTAACATAAGATCTTCATTAGCCTAATGTGCTATCTAGCAAAATCAACACAAGATCTTCATTAGCCTAATATGCTATCTAGCAAGATTAACATAAGATCTTCATTAGCCTGATGTGCTATCTAGCAAAATCAGCATAAGATCTTCATTAGCCTAATGTGCTATCTAGCAAAATCAACATAAGATCTTCATTAGCCTAATATGCTATCTAGCAAAATAAACATTAGATCTTTATTAGCCTAATGTGCTATCTAGCAAAATCAACATAAGATCTTCATTAGCCTAATGTGCTATCTAGCAAAATCAACACAAGATCTTTATTAGCCTAATGTGCTATCTAGCAAAATCAACATAAGAACTTCATTAGCCTAATATGCTATCTAGCAAAATCAACATTAGATCTTTATTAGCTTAATGTGCTATCTAGCAAAATCAACATAAGATCTTCATTAGCCTAATGTGCTATCTAGCAAAATCAACACAAGATCTTTATTAGCCTAATGTGCTATCTAGCAAAATCAACATAAGAACTTCATTAGCCTAATGTGCTATCTAGCAAAATCAACATAAGAACTTCATTAGCCTAATGTGCTATCTAGCAAAATCAACATAAGATCTTCATTAGCCTAATATGCTATCTAGCAAAATCAACATTAGATCTTTATTAGCCTAATGTGCTATCTAGCAAAATCAACATAAGATCTTCATTAGCCTAATGTGCTATCTAGCAAAATCAGCATAAGATCTTTATTAGCATAATTTGCTATCCATCTGGCCGTAAATACATTATCGTCAAGTCGGCTACGTATATATAAACAAACCCATGTGACATTTATTAGCAGTGTGCTTCAGAAATAAATAATTGAATGCCATTGGGTAGTTCGGTGATATCATAAAGCTTAAATCTAAACACAGATAAATATTTTTTTAAAATATACATTTGGATAGCTTATTTTCATATACTTGTTCCAAAAATTCTTAGAAAAAATACATTTAAAGTGCTATGGTTAATAAAATATTTATTTACCCCAACATGACCCACCTAAACCCCCTCCCCCCCCCTTAAAAGGTGCTTAGTCAAATGGGTTTTTTTAATTTCTGGATATCATTTCCAGGTTCCACAGTGTTAGACATTCCAAATTTTATACATTTTAAAAGAAATAACATAAATTCCCTACCTACCCCACCTACACATGTTCAACACCCATGGGTGGGGTTTTGGAAAACATTTTGATAAGGTGGTCTGGGGTAGTTTTAAGGGTTTATGTACTAAGTACTTTTACTTACGGTGTAATTGTAAAAAAACAAATTTTAGAATCCAATACATTCCTTCATTATATTTAATTGGATATACAAAAATAATTGATTTCTGTGAAATAATGCTAAAGTTGGCATTAAACACCAATCAATCAATCAATCAATCAATCAATTCATTTTTTTTAACAATTTTTGCTTTTTTGTTATCTTAGGTATTCACATTTTGCACTTTAATACTGAAAAAAATATTATGAAATTTCTATATCATTATGATCAGTTAAATTGTTATACTGTACACTTTGTTTTTTTTGTTTTTGTACAGTACGTATCATAAAAATGTAATTGTTATACTTAAATATCATTTGTCAACAGTAACTGTAGCATGAAATTTGTTCACACCACGATATAGCTGAAATATTGCTAAAGTTGGCATTAAACACCAATCAATCTCAAGCAATCAATCATATGCCGTTCAGGTAGCTATATATGATAGACAACTGCCATCTTTCTGTTGGAAATTTATGCAACATACATGCATAGAATAACGATAGTTATAAAGGTCGAGACAGACATTATCACTAATATAGCAGAGAGTCTTATAGGACAAACTGTGATACTAAACTAGTGTATGTTGAGATCTTCAAAACTGATGTTATTGTTTTTATTTGGTACGTCATAAATTACGGTACTGATAAGGCTGAAATACTGTTCATGTTGGGTTTAAATACCAATCAATCAATCAATCTTACATTTCTATCATTCAGATTTACATTTAATACACTCTATCATTTCTGTAGAATTTAGGGAACAGGCTATATACCCTTTCATTTTTTCATGACATTTGAAGCAAGTCATTAACGTTTTTTTTATAATTTAAACGTAATTGTATAAAAAAAAAATTGCATTGTAAGCATATATCATAAATGTTTTGTTGTATATAGTTTTTTGTTAACCAAAGATAAAAATAAATATAGGTCTCATGTTTCAAAATATGGTAAAATGTTATTATTTATATTCCGGTTCGTGCATTATGCCTTCTAACCTTGGGACATATTTCGGCATATAACATGGACAATGCAGTATTATTGTTATTATTACTCTGAATGTCTTTGGTGATTTTAGAAAATGAAATTTGTCAAAAATGTTAATGTATTGATAATATAAAGATTGGCAAATCATATTCATTTAAATTCAAGAAATATTTAATTTCAACAATAACAATGAACTGTCAAATATTTTTAAAATTCCCAAACCTGGAACTGGCCATTGTTTTGACAGACGATAGCATCAACATTAAAGAAAAACGTATAATACATTGAAATTTGTACACTGTTAAAAGCGCTCAGGTGATCCCGTTTAGACCCCGCCTATTTAAATGATGTAACATTGTTCTAAGCTCCGCCCATCAGCATAGTAATGACTCCAACAATAGTACTATGCGAGTGCATAGTACAACAACGCTATTTGTTCTTTGTAAAATTATGTTTCGATAATATCATGTCAATTATAATGAAAATTTCTTACATGAAGAGTAATAATAAATAATATAAGCTTGTCCTTGCAGTTAGAAACAGAAGAGTTTTATTTTATTTAAAACTGGGTAATTATGAATTTTCAGAATCCAAGGAAATATTGGTTTGAAATAAATAGTAAATAAAAAAGAAAGATTTTATATACAAGAAGAAATTACTGTCAAACATGTATATAAAGGTCACTCAAGGGAACATGAAATTGTGGTCTTTAAAGGCTTGATGAGCAGTTGCCCTTTATATAATACAGGTTAAAATTATATGCACTAGAAAAATGAGACTGCCCTTTATAGACAGTGATTTGTTATATAGAGGTGCCCTTTAAGGCAGTTTTGACTGTAATAGGATATATTATTACAAATGTATTATCATTATACTGTTAATTCATGAATTTTATTGTACCATTATTATTAGTGATAATAACAGTCAATTTACTCAATATGAAAGGCAAATATCATGAAATTTTTGGATTAAATATTTTCACTGAATATGTCACTTAATTTTAACTAAAATCAACTGCATAACATTAAAAATCCACTCAAAAGCAGATTTTTAGAGCAAATCGCAATATATTTGACAGCAGATAATTCTGTTTTCCCGTACAGTAATGCAAATGATATGCGTGTAACCCAAGATTGGAACTCTTTCGGGAGATTATCGCTCATGCGCAATGTTCAGTTGATGAAAAAAAAAAAAAATATATAT
Organism: Bathymodiolus brooksi; assembly: GCA_963680875.1. Taxonomy (NCBI): domain Eukaryota; kingdom Metazoa; phylum Mollusca; class Bivalvia; order Mytilida; family Modiolidae; genus Bathymodiolus; species Bathymodiolus brooksi. Next base: position 51,822,569 of record OY804583.1, on the reverse strand, counting down.
TCCATGTGTACCACATAAGAATAATTGCACAAAAAAAATTGGTTCACACAACATGAAACAGACAGATTCTTCAATAATCATTGTCAGAAATGTGTGCGTGCTTACCTCAGCATCCATGATTGTTTATCTTTTCTTCACGAGGTTATGATCGGCAATCATCGGACCAAAACTTTTCTTCACGAGGTCATGATCGGCAATCATCGGACCAAATCTTTTCTTCACCACGTCATGATCGGCAATCATCGGAACAAAACAACCAAAAGTTAATCAGTCTCCACAACAATGGTGAGGACGATAAACATGTACACGGATTTGCAGATTTCTAGTTGTTGGGAACATATTTCGACTTGAAACATGCATGAATAGCTTAGTAAAGGTACCGCCGTATTCCAAATTGAATTTTCAGGGAAAAAATTTCTTCACCCAAAACTGGTGTAATATTACTTTAAGAATAGTTTTGCAATATAAATTTTAAAAAAAGACAATGATATATTTGTGTTGATCAATCATTTTTTTAAAAATTAAATGGCACAGGAGAGGGATACAGAGATATAAAACAAGTTTTGAAATCATTTATCAATCGACTGTAATTTAGACAAATCAGTTTTCAAATCATTTTTTATGAATCAATTAAAAGCATTCTATTTTTTTTATTTTATGACATTCATTTAAGTTGGACCACACATTTTGCTCAAAATATTACAGGCATTTTATACATGAATTGTAACATTTCAATACATTTACCAGCAATTATTTTGTTTACTAAAACCATATTTGTGAATATATATAAATACAAAAAATGTATAGACATACAATGATATATATGTAATGTTAACATATCAGTGAAGGCTGAAATTGATTGATACAAATATAGCCTTTGTCATCTGTCAATCAATTTAGGATAATCAGTTTCACATTTTATTACAGAAAGACAATGGACAGCAATGTTTAAATGAGAATATTACAGTAATTCCCCTCTTATACTGCCACTCCCACCAAAGGCTGTCCCTCTTATAAGACCACTCCCACCAAATGCTGTCCCTCTTATAAGTCCACTCCCACCAAATGCTGTCCCTCTTATAAGTCCACTCCCACCAAAGGCTGTCCCTCTTATAAGGCCACTCCCACCAAATGCCATCCTTCTTATAAGTCCACTCCCACCAAAGGCTGTCCCTCTTATAAGGCCACTCCCACCAAATGCCATCCTTCTTATAAGTCCACTCCCACCAAAGGCTGTTCCTCTTATTAGGCCACTCCCACCAAATGGCATCCTTCTTATAAGGCCACTCCCACAAAAGGCCGTCCCTCCTATAAGGCCACTCCTACAAAGGCCATCCATCCTACAAGGCCACTCCCACAAAAAGCCGTCCCTCCTATAAGGCCACTCCCACAAAAGGCCATCCCTCCTTCAAGGCCACTCCCACAAAAAGCAGTCCCTCCTATAAGACCACTCCCACAAAAGGCCATCCCTCCTATAAGGCCACTTCCACCAAAGGCAGTCCCACTTGTAAGGCTGCTCCTACCAAAGGCCATCCCTCTTATAAGGCCACTCCTTATTGATAAATATAACAAAGTCATCACCTCTCAAGAGAGGACACGCCCACTTTTAATGCCCCTTTTCATTGCTGAAGGGGTGGTCTTACAAAAGGTGGACTATTGTATTTGTAAAATTTCTTTTGTAGCATTCATTTTTTTTTATAAAATATATGTCTTTGTAGTTATTTCATTTGAACATGCCTGCCACCTATGAAGGCAGATAATTTTGCAATAGACCACTTGTAAGTTTGCATGAAATTATGAAAAGGTTTAAACAGTGATTGTCAACAATTCCACTAATATCAACAATCATCTCTTACATCAAATCAGTGGAAATAAAAAGACCATGACACATAAGATGGTGGAAATATCAATTTTTGAAAGATTCACCCATGCAAGTGTTCTGAAGTCGCATCTTGAGGTGGAAAATTTGTTTAATTTACCCTTGTAAGTGTTCTGAAGTCACTTCTATGTTTACCTTGAATATCTATTGTATACCATACATTTATATTGCTATCTCATTATAGAATGTTCATATATATTGTTGTCCTGCTTTCAGCATAATTTACATATGTTATCAGATATTTACATTCCAAACAAATCAGTTTAATGTCTTATATTAATTAGATTTCCTCCCCCCTCCAAGTCACTGTTAATTAGATTTAGATTTAATTATTATTTTTTTTTTTAAATTGATCTCAGTTTTGTACCGACAATGAATTCCAATTACGAACACTATGCTTGTGAAAAGATATCAAATTTGAATTGAATTACATGTATATTTTTATGAATATAATTATATTTCAAAGAGCTTTTTATATGTTAATATTATATTCATCAAGCAGCTTGCACATGTTTTCATCATAGGTTAAAACCCTGTCTGTTTGTCCTTCATTTACAGTGAAACCTGTATAATATGACCACCCATTAACACCCTATATGTTTGTCCTTAATATACAGTAAAACCTTTATAATAGGACCACCCATAGGAGAAACTTATTTATATATAATAGTACATGTATTATGTAATTGTGGGATACAAATTCTTGTAACATAAAAGCATTCTTTTCCTTTGATCTTTTTTATTGTTAAAATACCAGAATGCAAGCTAAGAACAGCTTAGAACTATGAAATAATACATGCAGATACAAGAAATTGAACACTTTAAATCTGGGCTGTAGTTTTATTACTCTCAGAGAGTCCTGTAATAATCAAGGATAGTGTGTTTGAGCAGAGAACATTTCTTTACACGTTCTCTTGTTACTTTGAGCTAGCTTGGTAGAAATTTTAATTAATCGTGTTGGTCTGTTATAATGCGTACATTGTCATCATCCCATCGAAATACAACTTTTTCTTTCCGTTATATAGATGGAAAATTGTGTTGGTCTATTATAATGCAGATTATGATCCATTTTCACAATGTGAGATTTTGTTTTTAATATAACATTACAATATAATTTATATTTTCAGCATCACAAACTTGATTTCTAGTTCTCACAACCTGTGATTTTACTATATATAATTAAAAAAGAAAATTGACGGATTTTATTTTACTTCTCACGACTTGTAATTTTTGCCGTAATTAATTGATAAAGAAAATTGACGAATTTTATTTCTAGTTCACACAACCTGTCATTTTTGGGAAATTTGTAAATTTTATTTTGACTCTCCGTCATTAATAAAAAGAAAATTAAAGAATTTAGAACAAAGTTTAATAATAATGATAATAAAAAAATTATTATTGGTTAATTCATATCATTTACATAGAATAAGTATTAGGAAAAGTAGTATAAAATAAACTAACCTTATTTTTGAAACCAAGAAACATGAAATTGTGTTTATAATGATAATATTTATTCAGATTTAAAAAGAAATTAATTTCTATATGCATAATATCAATGTATTATTGTAATGTTTGTACCCATGTCTTATTTTACAAAATCATTTTGATGTCAGTATTTTTTTTGTATGAAAAAAAAATAGTCCTGTTTTACAGAAATTATATGTTTTTCCCCTGTAATCGTGAGTAAATGAATGATTTTGATTGGCTTAAAGAATTGGATTGATTTATGTGATTTTGATTGGTTAAAAGAATTTCATTAATTTATGTGATTTTGATTGGGTAAAATAATTGCATTATGTATGTGTTTTTTTTATTGGCTTAAAGAAAGAATTGCATTATGTATGTGATTTAGATTGGCTAAAAGAATTGCATTATGTATGTGGCTTTGATTGGCTTAAAGAATTGCATTATGTATGTGATTTTGATTGGCTTAAAGAATTGCATTGATTTATGTTATTTTGATTTGTTAAAAGAATTGCATTAATTTATGTGATTTTGATTGCTGAAAGGATTGCATTTAAAGAATTGCATTATTTATGTGATTTTGATTGGCTAAATGAATTGCATTATGTATGTGATTTTGATTTGCTAAAAGAATTGCATTAATCTATGTGATTTTGATCCACTTAAAGGGGCATTATCTGCCATAATCGTAAATTTTTGTTACCCATAAAAACTATCAGATATGATTGACGCCTTAATAAAACGTATTTCTATAACTTATAAATGTTATGAAATGTACGCGCATCGGGGAAAAAACGTGCAACTGCTCGTGTTTTGAGATCGATCAAGAAATGGAGGCCATCTTATTAATTATCGACATTGTTTACGGAGTTTGTCGAATCGTCATTAAATCAGTACAACAATGCAGATATTTCTTATTTTTTGTGAATCTACTTTTAGTTTGTCGAATCGTCATTAAATCAGTACAACAATGCAGATATTTCTTATTTTTTGTGAATCTACTTTCAGTCTGTGCTAATTACGGACAAAGAACCATGCAAGTTTGCAATTAATAAGCGACAAATTACAAATTATTCGTTTTTACCTGTCACTAGTAAGGTCAGTTGCATACGGAAAAAGCGAGGTCAAATTATTTGCTTGCAAGGAAATAATTAATCGATGGTAATTTTCGTTCTCAAAAGGCGAAAGTGGTTCGATAAGCTGTTAACACAGTTAATGTGAAATATTTACCTTTATTTAATCATTTTAAAGCTATTTACCAATTTCCAAAACATATAATTTTTTTGGTCAAAATCGTAGCTAATGCCCCTTTAAAGAATTGCATTTTTTATGTGATTTTGATTGGCTTAAAGAATTGCATTATTTATGTGATTTTGATTGGCTAACAGAATTGCATTATGTATGTGATTATGCTTGGCTAAAAGAATTGCATTTTTTGTGTGATTTTGATTGGCTAAAAGAATTGCTTTATTTATGTGATTTGATTGGCTAAAAGAATTGCATTATTTATGTGATTTGATTGGCTAAAAGAATTGCATTATTTATGTGATTTGATTGGCTAAAAGAATTGCATTAAAATGTATGTATGTGGTTTTGATTGGCTAAAAGAATTGCATTATTTATGTGATTTGATTGGCTAAAAGAATTGCATTAAAATGTATGTATGTGGTTTTGATTGGCTTAAAAAATTGCATAATGTATGTCTAACTACTTTTATATAGAAACTGTTTAAATAATAAAAAGGTGAAAGTACTTGTTCGCTTAAAAAATTGTTAAACTATTGTTAAATGTCTTGGTTTTTTTTTATTTCAAGGGCAGACAATTACAATCTTTTATTTCCTGAATGGTCATGTGAGCTTTTGCCATGACTTGGCATCCATATTTCATTCCTCTGTTAACTTTCCTCATTTTAATCTTCAGTAATACTGCAAAACCAACTATGACCAAACTTGACAGGCCTAGGTATTGTCCTTTAGAAGATAAGATTGAGATTGATTCAAATAAACTTGATTATGAATGTGGACGGGGCTGCTATGGGGTCTTAAAGAGGGAAATTAAGTAAATATATTAATAAACAAATCTGAAGAACCAGTTAGAGAAATGTTACAATATTTGCTATACAGCATCATTGGGATATGTAGATTTAGATTTGTTCAAGCGAATTCCCAGGATCTAATAAGGGGCCTGAGCCCTGGGGTCAAAAGGTTTACATAGTCTACATTGTTGTATATTAATTAAACATATTTTCTTTGGAATCAGTAATGGAAAATCAAGTTTTAATAACTGAAATCATCATTTTTCTAAGCATATTCAAACTTGCACAAATGAAGACACCAGTGTCTATGGGATCCAGACCTTATGGGTACAAAATTTTGCATAGGCTGCAATAAAGAAAAAAAAGTAAGCTTTAGAACCAGAAGGAGAAATGCAATTGTATTTGACATAAAGTTTCCTTGTCAAATGGAGATTCAACCAGGCACATATTAATATCCCAGGTTAAATGGGGTTAAAACCCTGTGGGTCCAAATTATAACTGAAAAAAACATTAAGCTTCTTAAGAGCCAGATATTTGTGATGTATGAGAATTGCAAAATCCTGACTATTTAACTATTTGGGTCCGAGCCTCTGTAGTCCAAAGATTAACATAGACTGTAATGAAGAAGAAGAAGAAATACAGTATTTTAAAGAATCGGGAATATAAATGTAATATTGTACTTGGCATGAATTATCCTTGTGAGAATGGAGATTCAATCTGGTACAATGAAGATCCCAGGTTCCATGGGGTCAAATCCCTTAAGGTCCAATATTTAACATAGACTGCAATAAGGAAACTATTCCGTAACGGTTTATCAAGTCATGGTGGCAACGGTAAAAGTGATGACTTCAACTTACCCACTAGGAACCCTTGGTTCAGTAGCTTCCTTGTTAGCATCCAGTGGCGAATTTAGAGGGGGCGTGCGGGGCGTGCGCCCCCCTAAAATTCGCAAAGCATATGTTATACAACGTTAATTAAGCAGTTCAATAAATAATATAAATAATAAATAAGTTTTATTTAAAGTCGAAGCATGTACAACAAGCATAACACAAGCTCTAACGAGCTTTTAAATTCGACTATAACTTTAAATGAATAGTAATGATATTCTCTTTTCCGGGGTGACGTCACTTCCTCTAAAAACAACGAGTCGTCCATCTTTAGGCGGTGAAAATCAAATGTAAAATGGCGAATGTTTCACCGCCTCAATGACAAGGGAGATAATTGGTTGACCGAAATACCCGGATGCCCGGAAAAGAGAATTAGGAGTACATTTGGGATATCTTTCTAAAAAAGCTCTACCCATTGATAAATGATCAGTATACTGTCCGTCCGGATGAAGCTTTTCGTTTCGCCGTTGGTTCATTCATTGAAAACGTATGATTCGTTCTTGTTTATAGACAAACAAAGACGAATATGTTAACATTAATGCTGCATGAAACGATTCTGATCATCTAATTTAGTTACGTTAGCTAATCAGAAATCAACAACAAGTTCATGTATTGACAATTTCCGCTTTTGTTTGTCTATAAACAAGAACGGTCGAATCATATGTTTTCAATGAATGAATCAAACGACGAAAAGAAAAGCTCCATCCGGACGGGCAGTATTAACTAGAACTACCCGATAGGACAAGCACCGAAAATACAGACCAATTAGTGCAATGAGGAATGCATTAATGATTGATTGATTTTTTGTGTTTTAACGCCACTTTCAGCAGTATTTCAGCTATATCGTGGCGACCAGTTTTAGTGATGGAGGAAATCGGAGTACCCGGAGAGAACCACCGACCCTGGGCAAGCAACTGGTAAACTTTATCGACTGCGAGTCGAGTGCACCCTTTTTGTAATTTACGAAGCTGGGCGCGAACCAACGCCGTATTGGTGATCGGCTTGTATGAGCTGTTAGATCCAACGATCTAACTCATTGAGCCATCCGGACACCAGGAATGCGTTAAAACTAAACCAATAGTTCTTTGAAGGGTTAAAATATCGTGATCGATCAGTCATGAGTTGAACAATTCGCATCACGGTTGTTCCAAAAAAAAGTTTTACTTCAGGTTCTTATAATCTGACAAATGTTAACAATTATCCGACAAAATTAAGACTCAAAGTAAAGTTTTTTTGGTCTGATAAAAATGGTGTGGTTGATTCCAAATTGTCGTTCAAATAAATGTCTGTAATTCCTCAAACCCCCTAGAGCTTAGGGGGAGGGGTTTCGCCCCCCTGGACCCCCTACTAAGGCTCTACCCTGTACCCGCTGAGGACCTTAAGCGGTCCCCAGATCCCTCTCCTACTCACGCCCCCCCTAATCCCAAATCCTGGATCCGCCCCTGGCATCAACCCTCTATTAAGGAATTCATGATAGGAACCACACGCTCTAGCAAATCGGATTAACTGAGATATATATATATATACTTCATATGCAGGTGCTACTGGAATGTTGCTACATATAAATGGAAAGTTCACTATGGAAAAAATGAAATATTCTATTGTTGTAAAGCCTCGTTCTTAGCCGATTTTCACTGTCAATTTGGAGGTGTAGGTCAAGGTATGAAGCAGGTCTAGTGGTGTCTGTGGTATCCTTTATTTCAAGCTCAATGGGATAGATGCGATCAACAAAGTCACCAAATTTAGAATTATACGAATAAAGGAGCAAATCAATGAGAAAAGTAGCACAGTTGGTACCCATAGGAATGCTGACTGTCTGTTGAAAATACGTCGTCGAGACATGACAAATATATATGTAGTCGATCAAAAACTCAAGCATTTTGAGCATATCAGTTTTAGTAGAACTTTTTGGTTGAATCAGGGTGGTTTTCCCTCCTTTTTCACAAAGTAAGATTTATCCTGTCCTAAAACAAAGTATATGTATACACAGTTGAACTAATTTCATGTACGATTATAGTTAAAAGATTGAAAAGCTAGATACATAAATGTGCTTGGAGCAATTAAACCAAAGAGCCTCAACATGATGGGCAAAACCGTCCAAGAATCCCTTATATAACTTCAATAAATTATATCATTTATGACGTGTAATTTTCAAGAATCCCTTAGCTTCAATAAATTATATCATTTATCACGTGTAATTTTCAAGCATAAATGTATTTAATAAACCATGTCAATGTCAAAACACAGACTTCAGGACGGACGGATGATACACTCGGAGTCTTAATAGTCCAATATCAGAGGTATCGACCCTGTGATAATTCCGAAGAGGTAATCAGAAATATACGTTTCACTATCTAACAAGATAAACCTGGTTTGCTGTCCACGGACAAGCTTATTAGGTAGAGGGTTGTTGCTAAGAAGGAAGCTACCGAACCAAGGATTCCTATTGGTAAAGTTGAAGTCATCACTTCGGAAGTTTTACGGTCACCACCATGGTTACGAAATACCTATGTCATAAATGACCACGGATATGTTCCACTTGTCGTAAGCACTTCCCGGTCCTTTCCTCATTCATGACATATCACCAGCTTTGTTACTAAAGTAACACGACGAGTGTCACTACTTTGGTATCTTCAAACTCTTCTTATTAACCTTTTTTCATTTCAATCTACTTTCAGGAGCCCACGTTTGTTGCGCGAAACGAATCGAATGTGCAACTCGCCCTTCTATGACAAGATGTAAATGATTCTTATCATTTATTGAGAATATCAAACCCATTGTACGTAAAATACAACTTGCAAGAGCTTCTAGCAAAGTAGGCTAGGAGTGGTTGGTCGTTGAGGCCCGTTGCAAGGTAAACGATCCTGTTCCTTATATCCTCCTTTTCCTGTGATAATCTTAACCTTCCGGAGCACCTGAGTTAACCTCAGTCGGGTTCGTGTCGCCCGATCTTTAGTTTTCTGTGTAATGTTTGATAGATCGCTGTTTGTCACGTTGTCCCTTTTCTTTTTGCTATTGTGTTGTCTGTCCTTCGATATACTGATTGCTGATTACCCATTCGGCATCTTCAATCTCTTCTTAACCCCCGTCCCCCCTATTCCATTGTCACCTTTTTACCTACATGATTTATTGTTTGTAAACAATATATCAGAAATACTGCACACGTTACGTCAATCAATCAATCAATCAATCATTTAGTACATAGAATGCGAAACTACATTATTAAAATATTTTGCTTTCCAACCTTTCGACTTTGAGCGTACCTGATGAAGGTTATTCTGAGCGTACCTGATGAAGGTTATTCTGAGTGTACCTGATGAAGGTTATTCTGAGCGTACATGATGAAGGTTATTGTGAGCGTACCTGATGAAGGTTATTCTGAGCGTACCTGATGAAGATTATTCCAGAAACGCGTCGTGCGCATTAAATTTGATATCTGCATTGTTTTTTTTACTGTTGCAATGCACATCAATGAAACTTTTATTACAATAGTTCATCATATACGTAATTTTGTATTTAACTTCAGAAGTGGAAGGGGTCATTGTGGTCGTGATCGTATGGTAGCTGGATTCACAACTACCTATGAAATCAGTGTCTACCACCACTGATGTTGTGAGTTCGAACCCCGTTCAGGGCGAGGTGTACAACATTACGTGATAATGTTTGTCAGTGACTTGCGACAGGTCGGTGGTTTTCTCCGAGTCCTCCGCCAATGAAACTGACCGCCACGATATAACTGAAATATTGTTGAAAGTGGCGTTAAACACCATCAAACAAACATCAAACATCAGAAGTAGAGCTCGACCACAAACAGTTGCTAAACAAATTGAAAATACCAAACACTGAAAACCAAGAAAACACAAAACTGCCATACCTAGATAAATACACAACAAAACTGCCATACCTAGATAAATACACAACAAAACTGCCATACCTAGATAAATACACAATAAGTGCATATACAATTTATTTGTACAGTAACAGGTGGAAAAACGAGGTTTTGTTTCCCAGCAAGTGCAAATGAATTTTATTTTTACCACAATGTTCTTATATTGTGTTTATCCTGCAATGTCAAAAAGTCCAAAAACAACTGCCAATGTGTATATTGTACGTCCAATGTAATGATGGGAGGATGTGTTTTTATGCCTTATATATTAACAAGAGATATTAAAGAGAGTACGGAACGCAGGGTATCGAAGGGAAATTTTGCAAGGAAGAACAACACTGCTTTGGGATCCTGGGGACAGTCTGAGACTTCTCTCAAAATTGAGGATTTGAGGTCCAATAAAACCACTGGTAAACTTTCATAGATGCTTTATTTCCTGTGAAGCAGAATGTCCAGATAACATATACTTTATACAAAGCAGTGACAAACATAATTCAGAAGTCTAAGTGAATTTTACATAATTATTTTTCTAAATAAACCAAAAATAGTTGAAAAGTACCGGCTGAACCCCCTCTTATAGGGTCTGACAGAACGTTATTAGAAAGACCACATATTCAATAGAGTACGGAACGTTATTAGAAAGTGATTAAAGTGTTGTTAATCTATGAATAATCACACAATTTGTTATTCAATTTGAATCCAGAGAAACTGGAGCGGATATAATTGTTACTCTCTATCACTTTTCCTCCATGGTGTTCTCCAATTCTTGCTAGAACAACATCTCCCTCATTCAGGGTTACAGGCGTGGCTGTACTGGAAACAGCTCTGTCGTTATGATCCATGGAATCAGCCCATCCGATATCTTTCACTACATTGTTCACCACCAGTTCAACGATAGAGTGTGAGGAGTCCAATGAACCTGTTGTGACGTGGAACACATACAACCCACTACTGGGAGTGGTGAATTTTCCCGTCTTCTTGTCGTAGCCATTTCCGATATTCAAATCGACTGAATCGTAGATGATTGTTTGGTGCTTTTTGACAGATGCTAGGCTGAGACTCTGGGAGAGGTAAGTAAAGAAAGCAACGGCTGTGTTACCTCTCTTAATACCTAAAACAAAAAGATTTATGTAAAATGAAAACTGGAAGTTTAAAACGAGGTTAGTTTGGTTTAGTTTTATGTTGTTTAACGCCACTTTCAACAATATTTCAGCTATAAATCATCGATCTGTCGCAAGTCACTGACAAACTTTATCACATAATGTTGTACACCTCGCCCTGATAGAAATTCGAACTCACAACAACAGTAGTGATAAGCACGGATTGCTTAGGTAGTTGTAAATCGAACTACCGGTACCATACGATCACAGCCAAAACGACCCCGAAGTCGAGGTTAGTAACTGCTATTGGCATGTGAAGATGAATAAAATTGTAACTAGAGACGGACCATTTTACTTTTTGGGGGGCAAGACTATGTTTTCCCTCGAGCAAGAATTTTTTTTAACCCGAAACAAAAATAAGATTATTCCTTTTTTGAACATTAAAAAATCGGTATTCTTTTTCTTAACATTATTTTCAATGTTTATGTCGAAATTATTTTTTTGTGTGTGATAGTATGTAGTCTTTTTTAGTGGAAGCGAATCCGCAGGTTTTTTTTTATAATTAACGTTTCTTTATATTGGTATTGCCAAGGGAAATTATATTACCAATACGGGGGTTTGGATCCCATTAACCGGTTCAACACCGCCACATTTTAGTGCACGTCCCAAGCCAGGACCTTGATTTCCAACGTCATACGTCGTGGTATTTTTTTTTTTATGTTCAGTGACTTGAGGTGAGGGGTGATTGTTCGTTTTGTTGATATTGGTGAAATTGTTGACCAGCCATCGCTGTTTAAATTTTCTTTTCATACAAAATATCTTATTGAAAAATGCACGTGTAGATTATTTATCTTTCAGATCAATAGACATTTTGCTCATTTCCTACTTGAATCTAAAATTTCACGTTTTTATACTTTTATAAAATATATATATTTTCAGACGTATATATATATATATATATATATAAACGTCTGAAAAAGTAGCCAACGTATGAACCTACGAGATGTCGGATCTGAAACAAGTGTTAACGATACTGTGCAAACAAACAAAAATGATAAATAAACGTCTAAAATGTTAGCACAACGATATCAAAGAAAGATGTTAAAATGTAACAAAAATAACTATAAGTCTACAAAAAGACTATAATTATAATTAAATCGATGGATATTTCGCTTGACCGACAAGGTTCATCAACGTCTGTAATACATTTCGCTTGACCGACAAGCTTCATCAGCGTCTACAGACGCTGATGAAGCTACAGACGCTGATGAAGCTTGTCGGTCAAGCGAAATATCCGTCGATTTAATTATAATTATAGTCTTTTTGTAGACTTATAGTTATTTTTGTTACATTTTAACATCTGTTTTTGATATCGTTGTGCTAACAATTTAGACGTTTATTTATCATTTTTGTTTGTTTGCACAGTATCGTTAACACTTGTTACCGATCCGACATCTCGTAGTTCATACGTTGGCTACTTTTTCAGACGTTTATATATATTATTATTATTGTTATTATTTTATTTTTATATACATATTTGTTAGGTCTACATTCCTAAGAGGGAATCAGCCACACCCATTTCATAAAGTTTTCTAATATTGGACAAAGGGGGATAATCCTATATAATATATATATATATTTTTTTATCTCCCTTGGTCACCTGCTTCCCTCCTGATAAATCACTATTATGATTCATCAATTTAATTTATATTATGTATTCTAATCATTGTAATCATTGTATGTAATTATAAACCCGCAAGGATCCTCAATTGGTTTAATAAAGTATTTCTATTTCTATTTCTATTTCTATGAGAGTTATTTCCCTTACGACAGGAAAAATGTCGCGAAAAGGACAACGAATTTGAGAATAATTTTCATACTTTGTAGATATTTGAACCTTGTCAGAACCAGAGAATAAGTTTATAGCAAATAGAAAATCTGCAAGTTGTTACAACATTAACATTTTGAACAGATTATTAGCAAATATATGTTATTTTTTTTGCCCGACCTAAAGGGAAATAACCTCTTTAAATCGTATTATTTTAGAATCTAATTCCGAAATTTATTGATGGTTTATTATTTTTTTTCTGTACACATTTTGGCCAAATAATTTTTATTTTCAGAAGCAAAAATATCCCACATCCCCTAAAAATAAAATGGCCATTCCCTTCGATGAAATAGTATACAATATCACAACCCCAATAGACAAAATTTCGTAATGTTACCAATGGTAGTGACGTCACTGCGTCTGTTTCAGTTCAATCAACCACCATTTATCAACACAATACACATTATCAACGAATCAAGAAAATGTACATCTTAGACCGAAATTGAATTAATAAGGAATCAGACAATATGGGTTTTGTTTCTTATAATTTCGAGGTTAGCAATACCATCCTCTACGCCATCAACGACATCTATGGTAAACCCTTTAAAACAAATTCACAAATTGTCACTGGAACATGTCCAAGATAATTGAAAATAACACGGCCAATCAAGATTAAATTAAAAGGCGGAATGTAACCGTCTCATTGTAAACTGTTAAGTTTAAATACTGTGTGTAATTTGTCACTAGGGTTGGGAAACTAGAGAACACCCTAGAAGACACAGAGTTGAGACTTTCACAATTTTTAAAGATAACTTTGCAATAATGTACAAAGTCTGCACTTTTGAGGGGGTGGTGGTTATTGTTATGGTGTTTAATGCCACTTTCAACAATATTTCAGCTATATTGTTGTGGTCAGTCTTATTGGTGGAGGAAACCGAAGTACCCGGAGAAAACCACCGACCTGTCGCAAGTAACTGACAAACTTTATCATATAATGTTGTATTGAGTACACCTCTCCATGAATGGAGTTCAAACTAACAACTTTAGTGGTGGTCAAGTGAGATCGAACCCCGTTCATGGCGAGGTGTACTCGATACAATAAAGATGGTCTCTGCAGAAACGATTATAAGCGATGCATTTTCATATAGTGAAAATGTATAAAGATAAAGAAGTCAAGAAAAATGTCAAAAATATTTTTTTTATCAATATGTGACGTGAAAGTGTTTTTGACATTTACATTCACTGAATATGGTACTGTTTTGACAACTATTTTACCTATTTTGTTAATGTATTTAAATACTGTTATAGTGACAGCCGGAGCCTTTGAACCGTAATGAGAGCGGGAGGTTTGGCGCTTTAAAATCTGATTAAACCCACCATTTCTTTAGACATGCCTGTACCAAGTCAGGGTCATTACGGTTTTCAGTTTTCCGGTTGTCGACTGATTTTGTCTGTTTATATAATTACGAGTTTTGACTTTCCCTTTGTAAGATTGCTCGGAGTTCGGTAATTTTGTTATTACCCTTATTAACCAGATAAACGAATGTTGATTTCATATTTATTATCGGTCTATTATATACACTACCAGTGTTCGTGAAAGAAAAAATCCGTTTCCGTGACAACACTTTAAAATCGTTATGTTGGAATACTTACATTATGGAATCTTGAATCACGGTATGGTCAATGTCAATAGTCAATTCTTACACCTACCGTCAATTTCTTTCTTATTTTCTTTAATTTCTTCTCTGAGCTGTCTTAGAGTAGTATCAAATACTGAGCATTCTCTAAGACATACATCACACAATGACTGATTTACTTTTGCATTAATTCCTAGGACACACAATGCAAGAACAAGAATTAGGAGCATTTTGCTGGAAACGTGTGCGTTTTCAAGATCTTGTTTATTATAGACAAAAACGTAATTATGTGCACCTACTATTTATACAGATATATATCTACCGGATGCATGTCAAATGTTATTTTTCTACGTTATAAAGTGTATAATTACAGCTAATTGGGTCAACAATATGTCTTTTATTCGATTCTTAAGTTCACCTCCGTTTTTTTGTGGGGTTCGTGTTGCTCGATCGTTTGCAGACGATGATGATGACGGATGCCAAGTGATGGCAATACCTCATACGACCCTGTTCCACCGGTCGGTGGTTTTCTCTGGTTTCCTCCATCAATAAATTCGACTACGATGATGTAACTGAAATATTGTTGAAAGTGGCGTTAATCAACATAACCCACCCTGACCCTACAAGACAAGGTTGAAATTGTTAGTATGCGTGCGTCAGCGAGCTCTTTATGGTATAAAATGTGTACTTAGGATTTTTTGCTGTGACAAACATGGCTGCACATACTGATGGATAAACAAAAATTGACGCATTGTAAACACGTTCCGTGTAGCACACTAACACACTCAACTAATGAAAATCTTCTTAACATAAAGCGCAAAGGTGATTCCTAAGTCTCTACCATCTCTCGTACGTCCGATACCACTGAAACCCGGAATCTGTGTGTAATAAGTCATTTTGTTAGCTTGTTTTACTTATATTGATATTTTTTAATTTATTAAATCTCTTCTGACATACTGACAAGAATTTTTGTTTCTACGCGGAAGTTAACTTTTGAGATTTCGTAAGGAACGACAGTTCGATTGAATGAGACTAGATTCGGCACTAAAAAAAGTCGTCCCCGATATATCTCGGCCCAAAAAATTTCGACACTTTTTGATGCACTGGATGAGCGTAAAATTGCCGTGCCCGTTTCATATTAAATATAAGTGGTCAGTCAAGATTTGAACTTTCTTAGTCGCTTTTTAAAGGGATTATTAAGAAATGGACTTGTTGCAAGTCTAATTCGGACCTTGAAATGGAAATTCTTCTAAGAACAAGCTAGAAATATAACACCCACGGCAACTTGTTTGACGAGTTTATTATACAATTAATTAGTGGTGATAGCCACTGATTACATAGTTAGTTGTAAATCCAACTACCATACGATCACGGCCACAACGGCCCCCATCATTTTAAATATTGGTAATAAGCATTTATATAATTATTTAAGAAGCTAATAATTCCAAATCGATGCTTTCTGTCCAAATTATTTAAAAAAAGATTTGGAAGCAATAATAAAAAGTGCCTTACTTATTCTGAACAATGAAATTTTATCAATTTTGCTGTGTCTGAAAGGGGCTGTCGTGGCCGTTATCGTATGGTAGTTGGATTTACAACTATCCATGCAATCATTGCCTATTACCACTAAAGATGCGAGTTTGAATTCTGCTCATACAGAGAGGTGTAACAGACACAACTTTATGTGATAAAGTTTGTCAGCGAGTTCTGACAGGTCTGAGGTTTTATCCGGGTACTCCGGTTTCCTCCACCAATAAAACTGACCACGATATAACAGAAATATTGAAAGGACAGGAAAATAGAAAGAAAATCTTACAGGAATAGTTCAACATTCAAACACATAGAAAAAATATTGCATGGGAAAAAACAAACATTAAACTTATACTTTTTTTAAATTCACCTGAGCCAGAGTATGTGCTGATAAAGGACAAGGTAAGAATTGCATGACCTGTAATTTGAATTTTGTTGTTGTTGCCTAGATACAATTTGCTTTTTTGGGCTCTATGCCCAATTCAAAAATTACTTATATAATTTTTTTTAATACGCTCCCCAAGGGAGCGTCAATGGCAGAAGTATGTATAAATACTATGGCACTTCAAAATCTTCAACAATATGGCTGCCAAACCGGAAATAAATTAAAAGAAAAAGCACGTGACCTAAAACTCCAATCGTAACTACTCGGCCATTCTCGCTACCCTACAAATAACCTCGTATGCATTAGGCGTATAAAACGCACTACTTTTCACATGTCGGTTACATGAAAGTTTGATAAAGTTATATTTTAAACAATTTTCTATATTTCAATTAAAGTTTTAATTAGTTTTGCATGATTAGATTTTACTTAGTATGTCTTCCATATTGGATTTTCGTGGACTATATTTTTGTGCGGCTTAACTTAACTTAACTTCCGGCAAACAATTTAAGAAGAATTTCTACTATGTACGTACAAGGTTATTTGCAGGGTAGCGAGAATTGCCAAGTAGTTACGATTGCTAAAACTCGTCGATTTTTTTTTTCAAATAAAAAATAAAAATGAAATAATGTTTGGTAGCGGATACGAAAACTGTCCAGAGTTTGAAGTTTTAGGTGGTGTTATTTTTAAGCTTGATATTTTGTAAACAGGAAGATTTATTGATTACTATACTTCAGGAGCGTTTCAGGTTGCACCTGCCTCATTTTAGACTACCCTTTTGTAATACTGTCTCATATAGCAAAAGTTTCATCCCTTGTACATTACGACTCTGGAATGGTCTGCCTGCCTCAACAAAGTCCAGTCCTTCTCTTAATATATTTAAGACAAGACTGAACTCTGGTACAAAAGCCTCGCCTAAATATTTTCATATAGGTGACAGAAAAGAAAATATCATACTGTCAGATGAGGAATGATGCTAGCAATCTAAATCTACATTTGCAGCAACATCACTTATCTGACAGACCATCTTGCCCACATTGCAATGATCCCTGTGAAAGCCCCTCCCATTATTTTATGCACTGCCCTTTATATAATATTCATAGGCAACAACTTGTTGATTCCTTTAATAAACTTAACATAGAATTTACTATTCAAACCATTCTTTATGGAAGTGAAACCTCTGATTATAATCAGAATGTAAAACTTTTTCGTGCAGTACATTCCTTTATTAAGCGGAGCAAACGATTTGATAATAATATAGTAATATAAATTAAATTTTTTAAACATTTTAAACTATAACAGTATTCTCACATATGATGGACCATGATTGCAAATATCGGTACTATTCCCCTCACATGACTAAATTAAATTAACTTATTGATATTCTATTTATAATTTATTTTGTTTTATAAATATATACATGTATATATAATGTCATAAATCTCATATTTACACTATGATTACCTACTGCATGCTAATAAAAAATTTCTGAAATGAATTAAGTATTTAAATTAAATTGAGAGGTAATAAATCTAGCTACATCGTACACTGGTAACACTTTTAGATAGCAACTAATTGTATTTAAAAAAAATTAGTAGATCTCATATCAGCCAAATTGTCGATAAAATCTAATCAATGTTAATTACTTACATGTATCAATAACTGAATATATGAGATTTCTGACTGCTATTATATACTCGAGTTATTTCCCTTTGAGTATGAAATTCTATATTGTGTATTGTAAATATTAACTGCATGCATTATTGATTGTTGCTGTTGCCTTGTGTATGGAGAGGATTTATATAGGCTATTACCTGCTATCCAATCCATTTCATTTATTTATGAATAAAATATGTTTAAAATGAAAAAAATGCACCTGCCTCATATTAAACCTGACAATGCAAGCACAAGGACTTCGGAACAATCCATATGGCTTAGAAACGAGAAGATATATATCATGCATAGGAAATAAAACGTTAATGCTGAAACCTGTGGACACACAAACCAAACGGAAAATGGGGGAGGGGGTATTATTGGTATATAACCCCGGTTATTTCATTATTTCATAAATCATCGAGGTCTGTATTATCTTTTTGACATATACAATATTTTAAGAATGACACATGTTTGATTTGCAATGTACTTAGCGTGTTGCCGCTATCCCTTCGTTCGTGCACTACGTTTTATGACAAAACTTTTATAAAACAATAAACCTATTATAGGCTAGAATCTATGTACAATAAAACATGTAACATGTTTTTTTTAACTGTTTTATGTGAATTTTACAATTGTTGAGAGAGAATATTGCCGTCATTTCATTGGGTTATTTCCCTTGCCTGTGTTATTCCCCTTTCCTAATAAATAAATAAATTAAGAATTTATTAAAGAAAGTTCAATACAAGAGCACTTTACAGAGAAATTGCATAAAAGATACTAGTTTTAAAATTAATATTATTAATATGCATAGTATAAAATTGAATTTTAGAGATTATATATTCCATACATGCCAACCCTCGAGAGACTAAAAGCGGTAGGGGGTCTAGGGTTTGTCACCCAACCACCCCCCTCCACAGAATTTTTTTTTCAGAAGGACGCAAAATGCTGCATTCTGTTGTAAAAGTGTTTTTGACATTTACTTCACTGAATTTGGTACTGCTTTGACAACTATTTTGCCTATTTTGTTCCAGTATTGTTATAAATACTGTTATAGTGACAGCCGGAACCTTTGAGCCGTAAGAAAGCGGGAGGTTTGGCGCTTTAAAATCTGATTCAACCCCCCATTTCTTTAGAAATGCCTGTACCTAGTCAGGGTCATTACGGTTTTCACAGTTTTCCAGTTGTTGACTGATTTTGTATGTTTATATACTTATGAGTTTTGACTTTCCCTTTGTAAGATTGCTCGGAGT
The DNA here is from genome assembly GCA_963680875.1 of Bathymodiolus brooksi. Lineage (NCBI taxonomy): Eukaryota > Metazoa > Mollusca > Bivalvia > Mytilida > Modiolidae > Bathymodiolus > Bathymodiolus brooksi. The sequence continues at coordinate 51,803,035 of OY804583.1, read as the reverse complement.
TCGGTAATTTTGTTATTACCCTTATTTGCATTTTGGATATAAAATCTGTTCAGTCAAATCTTTAAATATAGTATGAAAAAGCCATGAAAAAATGGAAATTAGCATTTTACATAACGAACTCGGATGGGTCGAATACCATGGATGGCTTGAACTTATTTGAAAGTCCCGCCAATTTTCCATATATTTTTAAGCTAAAAAAAATCTTTCGCTCGAACACTGATACCTCGAACAGTCGAACTTAATAAATGGTCCCATCAATAATAATATCACGAGTTTTACCATATCAAACTCGAACATCGCAATTTAATTGACAGATGTACATTGAATGTGCTTACATACAAATATACATGATTAATCAATCTACTGGCTTGATAAATACACTTCAATATAAAATAGTGAGGTTATGTTACTTAAAATCATTTAATCCACGTCATCTCATGTGCGTGTTACAATAAGATATCATCAATTACAAGTGCCTATTGTCGAGTATGTTTTACTTTAGCGGAAAAAACATTTCCTGGTTTATTGTTGAAAACAGGAAGATTTACTAATATATTTGAGACTTAAATAACTTATTTTTCACATTCACAGTTAAGTTGATAAAAAAACATGCTAATATTCACATTTATAAAAAAATCAGTTTTAATTTGCAGCAAAATTCCTTTCATTTAAATTGAACCATTGTTCAAATATCAGCATTTTTGATGGGAAATGTATGTTTTATTCCTATGATCTATGTACTAGTATATAGTAACAGCAGCCATGTTGGATATTTACCGCATCACCAGATATAATTTTGAAACTAGATACCCTAGGGGTGATTCAGGGCTATGTTTGGTAAAAATAGTCCCAGGAAGCTTATGAAGTACGACTGATGTCAGATGTCCAGTTATGGCAAACCTCACCATGACATGGTTTTTTTGTGAACAGAACTATTTTGAAGAAATCGATAGATCTTTCTCTCTTTGTTTTATTACTACTAGGTTAATCTGTAAAGACAATCATAAATCATAAAAATTACAATTAAAATTTTTATTGGCAAGTCAAACATTATTATCTGAACAAATTTGTTATTTGTTTTTCCACTGTACCTTAAAAAAAATGTAATTTTTTTATAATAAAAATGTAACTATGAACACATATCTTGTATCTTGAAGTATAACAGAAATTGATTTGTTTATCACTTCAGCCAAACAAAATACAATACACAATAAAATATAATAAAAACAATGACATATACAACAAAATACTTCACACCACTTTTTAAATTCTGCAGACATAAAAATATGTGCACATTTTATCCACAATATTTTCCAATCCACAATGATTAAAAGATATAAATAGTATGTAACTCTTGATCCACAATCCACATGGAACAATTACGTGTGTTTTCAAGATGTAATAGTTAAGTTTTGATTTAAGAAAAAGATTTGTTCCCTTCCACTCAAAGGTTGTGCAAAAAAAATTTCTTCATATATTTTCCACAATACTTTCCAATCTACAATGATTAAAAGATATAAATAGTATATAACTCTCAATCCACTATCCACATTATAATTCAGAGAATTTATACTTTCAGGATGTAGTAGTAAAATTTTGATAAGAAAAAAAGGTTCTGCACTATTAAATCACATTTTTTTAATTCTATTTGAAACAGGCAATCTGTGATGATATTCTTTAGCTCTTAATAGTGAAGTTTTTATAAGAAAAAAAAGACTTGTTTCTTCTACTGAAAAGTTTGCCAATTTATCATGTTTTTTCCGTTATTTGTAACAGGCATCTGTGATGATATTCTCCTGTTCTCTCTGAGTAGTAAAGTTTTGATATTGTTTACATGATACAGGCATCAGCGATGATATTCTTCTTCTCTGTCAGTGTAGTGAAGTAATGACGAAAAGACTAGTTCCCTTCTACTGAAAGGTTATGTCGTTTAATTACATTTTTCTAGGTCGTTTTTGATTTCCTTTATTTGAAACAGGCGTCTGTGAGATCTGTCTAAGTAGCTAAGTTTTGATAAAGAAAAAGACTACTTCCTTTCTACCGAAAAGTTCTGCACGTTTCAATCACGTTTTTCGAAGTCGTTTATTTGAAGTAGGCGTCTGTGACGATATTCTTCGGCTTTGTCTGGTTGGAGTAGCAGGCAGAGTTGTTGCTGAAGGGCTTGGAGCAATGCTTGTCAAAGCTGATGATGCATTTGTTGAATTTCCCGAGGTCCGTGCTTTCTTATTTGGTGATGGCGCTTCATCAGGTGTCGTAGGTAACGATCTGACGTTGGATCTGTTTTGAGTTTGAGGAACAATTCTAGGACTTTGCATGGTTACACCTATAATCAATAAAAAAATATTAATTCAGTCACAATTGTTATTTCAAGAATTTAGTTACAGATCATCAGATTCCATCAATTAGAGGGGCTGTCGTGATCATGATCGCATAAGTAGTTGGATTTACAACTAACTATGCATTCAGTGCTTATCATCACTAACGTTGTGAGTTTGAACCCCGCTCTGGCGAGGTGTACTCGATACAACATTATATGATAAAGTTTGTCAGTAACTTGTGGCAGGTTGGTGGTTTTCTTCGGGTACTCCGGTTTCCTCCATCAATAAAACTGACTGCCACAATATAACTGAAATACTGTTGAAAGTGGCATTAAACACCATTACCCTAACCCATAACACCCCCGTCAATTAGTTGTCTTAGTACAGAAAGTGGCCAGTTTGATCACTTCCCCAAAATCAGAAGTCAAGTAATATGACCTGAAACTGGTATTACTGCTTAATTCAGTACTCTTGGTAATTCAGTTTTATAGAATAAACACCTGCATCAGATACTCTGAAAAACAGAGTGGAAGGGCAATAATTGTTGTTATTATTTAGTCAGCATCACCTTTCTAGTCTGAGACTATCGTAAATAGCCATGTATCATTCGCAGAAATTTACCCGGAAAAGGACTTTCGGGAATATGGGCGCTGATTATACACTACTTAGGTCTGGAGAAACATCACCTTCCTATTTTGAGACTACCGTAAACAGCCATGTATCAACCACAGAATTTTACCTGGAAAAGGATTTTTTGGGGATATGGGGGCTGATTATACACTACTTAGGTCTTGAGAAATGAAACTGCATGCGTTGTCGTGCTGTGATACCCCCACCCGCTCTACATAAGTTGATGTGTAGTAAAGTATTAGATTATAGTGGGACTTAACGTGGTGGAGAGGCATAAAGGAGTGTAAAGAGTGTTGGAATCAAGAGATATGTATCCTCCCAGGGCAGTTGGCTAGTAAACGTTTGAAATGATGAAAAATGATGTATTACAGATTAGTAGATATAAATATTATACATAGCTAATTAAGGAAATAATTTATAGCAGCAGCTCGTAAGGGAACATGAAAAGGGCCATAATTCTCGCAAAAATCAACCATCCGTGAAATCGGTATAATATGCGCATGCTCAGATCATGGCCAATCAAGATACCAAATATGAATAAAATGCGACAAAAGACAAATGACTAGTTGCGTACACAAGATGTGCGAACAGACGTATGGTCAAAAAACATGAAAAGTCTATAACTCTCGCAAAAATCAACCATCCGTGAAATCGGTATAATATGCGCATGCTCAGATCATGGCCAACCAAGATACCAAATATGAATAATATGCGACAAAAGACAAATGACTAGTTGCGTACACAAGATGTGCGAACGGACAAATGGTCAAACAAACATGAAAAGGGCTACAACTCTCACAAAAATCAACCATCCGTGAAATCGGTATAGTATGCGCATGCTCAGATCATGGCCAACCAAGATACCAAATATGAATAAAATGCGACAAAAGACAAATGACTAGTTGCGTACACAAGATGTGCGGACGGACGTATGGTCAAACAAACATGAAAAGGGCTATAACTCTCGCAAAAATCAACCATTCGTGAAATCGGTATAATATGCGCATGCTCAGATCATGGCCAATCAAGATACCAACTATGAATAAAATGCGACAAAAGACAAATGACTAGTTGCATACACAAGGTTTAGGGACAGACGAACGGATGGACTGACGGACAAGGGTATTCCAGTATACCCACCACTCTGCGAGTGGGGGTATAATTATTTTCTAGGATGTTGGTATATGTCAGATATTTCAGACAGATATTGACTAGCGAAAGTAAATGGCTGATATATGATATAAATGTATTTTTCGGGAATGACCGATTGTTGTTTAACGCCAATACAGCAAAACTGCATTGGTGGTGTTATGGTAAGCATGCTCGCCTCGAGTGCTGTAGAGCGAACCTTATCATCATCTCATTGAAAATTAACTTGTTCTCGCCATGATATAGCGGAAAGTTTGCTGAGTTGGCGTAAAACAACAGACACTCACTCACTCATTAATAGAGCAATTTTTCAGTGATACCATGACGAGAACAGGTTACATACATTCAATGAGATGATGTCCATTTTGTACAAGACTATAAGTGCTTAGTTAGATTTTCATAGTGCTTGTTCACTGATAAAACATCCAGAGGTGTACATGTTGCTCCACTCAGGACATATTATTCTGATTTCTTTGCTCTTGCTCTTTAATGCTGTGTACTAAGTGCATAAGCACCAAATACCAATTTTATCAGAGGTGGAAGTGATTACTGACGACACTATTCATGCTATAAATTAAATTACCTAGTTTATGTTCAATTTCTTTTAATTGCTGCTCAGCCTCACGACATTCTCTATGTTTATTTTGCATTTCTGCGTCCTTCAAATGATCCACTTGTTCCTGAAGTTCTTCTTTGGCTCTCTCTGTACGCATCAAAGCAGCTTTATAATTCTGTATTGTACCTTATAAAGAAATAAAGAGCATTGATCAATATTGTGACCTGTTTTAAGATGACAATTTTATTCTGGTATTACCTTTTTCAAGAAATAAAGATGAGTTAATATTATCAATGTCATCCTTAGTAGTAAACCAACCTCAATCAAAAGTTAAAAATTCATCGTTTCTATTCAACAATATTTCAGTTATATCGTGGGAGTCAGCTTTATTGCTGGAGGAAACAAGAGGACCCAGAGAAAACCACAGAACTGCCGCAAGTCACTGACAAACTGCATCACATAATGTTGTACACCTCGCCCTGATTGAGATTCGACCTCACATCAGTGGTGATAGGCACTGATTGCATAGGAGGATCATAAGCTTTTAAAAAAACTAATAGCCTAAATGGGCGACCGATTGTGATCTTTATGTCGCCTAGGGGTCTGTTTTAGTAGACTAAATTGAGGGATAGGATAATTACTGGAAGTAAAAGAAGTAATACACATGTTGTAGAATTATAGTCTATAACTCTCATCCAGAATAATACGGTAATAATTATTTACTTATCAACGTTGAAGTGTTGTCAAATGAAGATGGTAGAGGTTCACCGAAGATGGATCCACGTAACTTCTCTAGTGGTAAAGCCTTGTTCATTAATCCACCAAATTTACCATTACTTCTCACTCTGTCTCCATCTCTCGTTAGAATGGTTGGACAATGACAAAACTTCACCAACTGTAAAACACAAAGATTAAACATATAATGTATAATGCATAATGTTCAAGATTAGAGCATTCTTTTATAACAACGCTGTTTGTCTGGTTATGTGTGAGGACTGGCATATTACTCAAATGTGGAAAACACTTGCATGACTGCATCATTTCACCAAGAGAGGATGTTTGGGCACATAAAACTACTTTATCTTGCAATTGGGTTATTTTTTGTCATAATAAATGGGTTGAAATAAACTGTTGCTTTATTATGACAGTGTCATAATAACACTTTTCATATTAGCCTAATAAAGCTATTAAGCCACACCCCTGTCATAATAACACTTTTCACGTTAGCCTAATAAAGCTATTAAGCTACACCCCTGTCATAATAACACTTTTCACACTAACCTAATAATGATATTAAGCCACGCCCCTTACCAGAACTACTATTGAGGTATCAATTAGGTTTCCATTATCTTTTTTTTTATTATTAATTTTCTTTGCAAAATTTATTGCAGGATAAATACAATATTAGTGTATTGACGGTAAATATAGAATTTATGTGGCTCGGCACAAAACGGATGTAAAGACTCGTTAAAGCTTGTTCTTTCCCCCGTTTCTAAGCCTCGCCACATAAATTCTATATTTACCGTCAATACACCAATATTGTATATTTATGTAATCTGACACTTCTTTTTTATAACCATAAAGGACCAGGGCTGGGTTGCACAAACCGCAATTGAATTAAAGTGTCGATTAAAACTTAATTGACACTTACATTTATTTGGAATGTAAATGAAATTAATGTACACTTAAGGTTTAACTGAGACTTAAATTTAATTGAAGTTTCTGCAACCCAGTCCTGAACCTCTAAAATTATCACAAGGGTTTATTTCTTATTCTGAAATTACAAAACTCTGACTTACTGTTAATTAATTTTGAAACTTCACTATTATTTTATGATTCAGTCAAACCTGCTTTAGTGACCACCTCTATTAAGCAATAACTTGTTTTATGTGACCATAATTTTAGTTTCCCTTCACAGTGCATTTTATATTAATAAAACCTGTATTTAGCAACCACCTGTCTTATGTGACCCTGTTTCATTGGAAGGTCACATAAGACAGGTTTGACTGTATTAATAGTAGTATTTAATTTAAGAAATCACAATACATCACCTCTTGTCTGTAAGTGTTGGCACTGTCTATAGTGTCTAGAATCAATGTGTCTCCTAGTAACATACCAAATACTGAAAATAAAGTAGAAAAATATAAATAAATATATACATATAAAGTGTTACAGTGCCCCCTCCTCCCCACTCTTATCAGGACAGACTGTCTATATTATCTAGAATCAATGTGTCTCCTAGTAACATACCAAATACTGTAAAATAAAGTAGAAAAATATAAATAAATATATACATATAAAGTGTTACAGTGGCCCCTCCTCCCCCCTCTTATCAGGACAGACTGTCTATATTATCTAGAATCAATGTGTCTCCTAGTAACATACCAAATACTGAAAATAAAGTAGAAAAATATAAATAAATATATACATATAAAGTGTTACAGTGGCCCCTCCTCCCCCCTCTTATCAGGACAGACTGTCTATATTATCTAGAATCAATGTGTCTCCTAGTAACATACCAAATACTGAAAATAAAGTAGAAAAATATAAATAAATATATACATATAAAGTGTTACAGTGCCCCCTCCTCCCCCCTCTTATCAGGACAGACTGTCTATATTATCTAGAATCAATGTGTCTCCTAGTAACATACCAAATACTGTAAAATAAAGTAGAAAAATATAAATAAATATATACATATAAAGTGTTACAGTGCCCCCTCCTCCCCACTCTTATCAGGACAGACTGTCTATATTATCTAGAATCAATGTGTCTCCTAGTAACATACCAAATACTGTAAAATAAAGTAGAAAAATATAAATAAATATATACATAAGTGTTACAGTGGCCCCTCCTCCCCACTCTTATCAGGACAGACTGTCTATATTATCTAGAATCAATGTGTCTCCTAGTAACATACCAAATACTGTAAAATAAAGTAGAAAAATATAAATAAATATATACATATAAAGTGTTACAGTGCCCCCTCCTCCCCACTCTTATCAGGACAGACTGTCTATATTATCTAGAATCAATGTGTCTCCTAGTAACATACCAAATACTGTAAAATAAAGTAGAAAAATATAAATAAATATATACATATAAAGTGTTACAGTGGCCCCTCCTCCCCACTCTTATCAGGACAGACTGTCTATATTATCTAGAATCAATGTGTCTCCTAGTAACATACCAAATACTGTAAATAAAGTAGAAAAATATAAATAAATATATACATATAAAGTGTTACAGTGGCCCCTCCTCCCCCCTCTTATCAGGACAGACTGTCTATATTATCTAGAATCAATGTGTCTCCTAGTAACATACCAAATACTGAAAATAAAGTAGAAAAATATAAATAAATATATATATATAAAGTGTTACAGTGCCCCCTCCTCCCCCCTCTTATCAGGACAGACTGTCTATATTATCTAGAATCAATGTGTCTCCTAGTAACATACCAAATACTGTAAATAAAGTAGAAAAATATAAATAAATATATACATATAAAGTGTTACAGTGGCCCCTCCTCCTCCCTCTTATCAGGACAGACTGTCTATATTATCTAGAATCAATGTGTCTCCTAGTAACATACCAAATACTGTAAAATAAAGTAGAAAAATATAAATAAATATATACATATAAAGTGTTACAGTGGCCCCTCCTCCCCCCTCTTATCAGGACAGACTGTCTATATTATCTAGAATCAATGTGTCTCCTAGTAACATACCAAATACTGAAAATAAAGTAGAAAAATATAAATAAATATATACATATAAAGTGTTACAGTGGCCCCTCCTCCCCCCTCTTATCAGGACAGACTGTCTATATTATCTAGAATCAATGTGTCTCCTAGTAACATACCAAATACTGTAAATAAAGTAGAAAAATATAAATAAATATATACATATAAAGTGTTACAGTGGCCCCTCCTCCTCCCTCTTATCAGGACAGACTGTCTATATTATCTAGAATCAATGTGTCTCCTAGTAACATACCAAATACTGTAAAATAAAGTAGAAAAATATAAATAAATATATACATATAAAGTGTTACAGTGGCCCCTCCTCCCCCCTCTTATCAGGACAGACTGTCTATATTATCTAGAATCAATGTGTCTCCTAGTAACATACCAAATACTGTAAAATAAAGTAGAAAAATATAAATAAATATATACATATAAAGTGTTACAGTGGCCCCTCCTCCCCACTCTTATCAGGACAGACTGTCTATATTATCTAGAATCAATGTGTCTCCTAGTAACATACCAAATACTGTAAAATAAAGTAGAAAAATATAAATAAATATATACATATAAAGTGTTACAGTGCCCCCTCCTCCCCACTCTTATCAGGACAGACTGTCTATATTATCTAGAATCAATGTGTCTCCTAGTAACATACCAAATACTGTAAAATAAAGTAGAAAAATATAAATAAATATATACATATAAAGTGTTACAGTGCCCCCTCCTCCCCCCTCTTATCAGGACAGACTGTCTATATTATCTAGAATCAATGTGTCTCCTAGTAACATACCAAATACTGTAAAATAAAGTAGAAAAATATAAATAAATATATACATATAAAGTGTTACAGTGGCCCCTCCTCCCCACTCTTATCAGGACAGACTGTCTATATTATCTAGAATCAATGTGTCTCCTAGTAACATACCAAATACTGAAAATAAAGTAGAAAAATATAAATAAATATATATATATAAAGTGTTACAGTGGCCCCTCCTCCCCACTCTTATCAGGACAGACTGTCTATATTATCTAGAATCAATGTGTCTCCTAGTAACATACCAAATACTGTAAATAAAGTAGAAAAATATAAATAAATATATACATATAAAGTGTTACAGTGGCCCCTCCTCCCCCCTCTTATCAGGACAGACTGTCTATATTATCTAGAATCAATGTGTCTCCTAGTAACATACCAAATACTGTAAAATAAAGTAGAAAAATATAAATAAATATATACATATAAAGTGTTACAGTGGCCCCTCCTCCCCACTCTTATCAGGACAGACTGTCTATATTATCTAGAATCAATGTGTCTCCTAGTAACATACCAAATACTGTAAATAAAGTAGAAAAATATAAATAAATATATACATATAAAGTGTTACAGTGGCCCCTCCTCCCCCCTCTTATCAGGACAGACTGTCTATATTATCTAGAATCAATGTGTCTCCTAGTAACATACCAAATACTGTAAAATAAAGTAGAAAAATATAAATAAATATATATATATAAAGTGTTACAGTGGCCCCTCCTCCCCCCTCTTATCAGGACAGACTGTCTATATTATCTAGAATCAATGTGTCTCCTAGTAACATACCAAATACTGTAAAATAAAGTAGAAAAATATAAATAAATATATACATATAAAGTGTTACAGTGGCCCCTCCTCCCCCCTCTTATCAGGACAGACTGTCTATATTATCTAGAATCAATGTGTCTCCTAGTAACATACCAAATACTGTAAAATAAAGTAGAAAAATATAAATAAATATATACATATAAAGTGTTACAGTGCCCCCTCCTCCCCCCTCTTATCAGGACAGACTGTCTATATTATCTAGAATCAATGTGTCTCCTAGTAACATACCAAATACTGTAAAATAAAGTAGAAAAATATAAATAAATATATACATATAAAGTGTTACAGTGGCCCCTCCTCCCCCCTCTTATCAGGACAGACTGTCTATATTATCTAGAATCAATGTGTCTCCTAGTAACATACCAAATACTGTAAATAAAGTAGAAAAATATAAATAAATATATACATATAAAGTGTTACAGTGGCCCCTCCTCCCCCCTCTTATCAGGACAGACTGTCTATATTATCTAGAATCAATGTGTCTCCTAGTAACATACCAAATACTGTAAATAAAGTAGAAAAATATAAATAAATATATACATATAAAGTGTTACAGTGGCCCCTCCTCCCCACTCTTATCAGGACAGACTGTCTATATTATCTAGAATCAATGTGTCTCCTAGTAACATACCAAATACTGTAAAATAAAGTAGAAAAATATAAATAAATATATACATATAAAGTGTTACAGTGGCCCCTCCTCCCCACTCTTATCAGGACAGACTGTCTATATTATCTAGAACCAATATGTCTCCTAGTAACATACCAAATACTGTAAAATAAAGTAGAAAAATATAAATAAATATATACATATAAAGTGTTACAGTGGCCCCTCCTCCCCACTCTTATCAGGACAGACTGTCTATATTATCTAGAATCAATGTGTCTCCTAGTAACATACCAAATACTGTAAAATAAAGTAGAAAAATATAAATAAATATATACATATAAAGTGTTACAGTGGCCCCTCCTCCCCACTCTTATCAGGACAGACTGTCTATATTATCTAGAATCAATGTGTCTCCTAGTAACATACCAAATACTGTAAAATAAAGTAGAAAAATATAAATAAATATATACATATAAAGTGTTACAGTGGCCCCTCCTCCCCCCTCTTATCAGGACAGACTGTCTATATTATCTAGAATCAATGTGTCTCCTAGTAACATACCAAATACTGTAAAATAAAGTAGAAAAATATAAATAAATATATACATATAAAGTGTTACAGTGGCCCCTCCTCCCCCCTCTTATCAGGACAGACTGTCTATATTATCTAGAATCAATGTGTCTCCTAGTAACATACCAAATACTGTAAAATAAAGTAGAAAAATATAAATAAATATATACATATAAAGTGTTACAGTGCCCCCTCCTCCCCCCTCTTATCAGGACAGACTGTCTATATTATCTAGAATCAATGTGTCTCCTAGTAACATACCAAATACTGTAAATAAAGTAGAAAAATATAAATAAATATATACATATAAAGTGTTACAGTGGCCCCTCCTCCCCACTCTTATCAGGACAGACTGTCTATATTATCTAGAATCAATGTGTCTCCTAGTAACATACCAAATACTGTAAAATAAAGTAGAAAAATATAAATAAATATATACATATAAAGTGTTACAGTGCCCCCTCCTCCCCCCTCTTATCAGGACAGACTGTCTATATTATCTAGAATCAATGTGTCTCCTAGTAACATACCAAATACTGTAAAATAAAGTAGAAAAATATAAATAAATATATACATATAAAGTGTTACAGTGCCCCCTCCTCCCCCCTCTTATCAGGACAGACTGTCTATATTATCTAGAATCAATGTGTCTCCTAGTAACATACCAAATACTGTAAAATAAAGTAGAAAAATATAAATAAATATATACATATAAAGTGTTACAGTGCCCCCTCCTCCCCCCTCTTATCAGGACAGACTGTCTATATTATCTAGAATCAATGTGTCTCCTAGTAACATACCAAATACTGAAAATAAAGTAGAAAAATATAAATAAATATATACATATAAAGTGTTACAGTGCCCCCTCCTCCCCCCTCTTATCAGGACAGACTGTCTATATTATCTAGAATCAATGTGTCTCCTAGTAACATACCAAATACTGTAAAATAAAGTAGAAAAATATAAATAAATATATACATATAAAGTGTTACAGTGCCCCCTCCTCCCCCCTCTTATCAGGACAGACTGTCTATATTATCTAGAATCAATGTGTCTCCTAGTAACATACCAAATACTGTAAAATAAAGTAGAAAAATATAAATAAATATATACATATAAAGTGTTACAGTGCCCCCTCCTCCCCCCTCTTATCAGGACAGACTGTCTATATTATCTAGAATCAATGTGTCTCCTAGTAACATACCAAATACTGTAAAATAAGTAGAAAAATATAAATAAATATATACATATAAAGTGTTACAGTGGCCCCTCCTCCCCCCTCTTATCAGGACAGACTGTCTATATTATCTAGAATCAATGTGTCTCCTAGTAACATACCAAATACTGTAAATAAAGTAGAAAAATATAAATAAATATATACATATAAAGTGTTACAGTGGCCCCTCCTCCCTCTTATCAGGACAGACTGTCTATATTATCTAGAATCAATGTGTCTCCTAGTAACATACCAAATACTGTAAAATAAAGTAGAAAAATATAAATAAATATATACATATAAAGTGTTACAGTGCCCCCTCCTCCCTCTTATCAGGACAGACTGTCTATATTATCTAGAATCAATGTGTCTCCTAGTAACATACCAAATACTGTAAATAAAGTAGAAAAATATAAATAAATATATACATAAGTGTTACAGTGGCCCCTCCTCCCCCCTCTTATCAGGACAGACTGTCTATATTATCTAGAATCAATGTGTCTCCTAGTAACATACCAAATACTGTAAAATAAAGTAGAAAAATATAAATAAATATATACATAAGTGTTACAGTGGCCCCTCCTCCCCACTCTTATCAGGACAGACTGTCTATATTATCTAGAATCAATGTGTCTCCTAGTAACATACCAAATACTGTAAATAAAGTAGAAAAATATAAATAAATATATACATATAAAGTGTTACAGTGGCCCCTCCTCCCCCCTCTTATCAGGACAGACTGTCTATATTATCTAGAATCAATGTGTCTCCTAGTAACATACCAAATACTGTAAATAAAGTAGAAAAATATAAATAAATATATACACATAAAGTGTTACAGTGCCCCCTCCTCCCCCCTCTTATCAGGACAGACTGTCTATATTATCTAGAATCAATGTGTCTCCTAGTAACATACCAAATACTGTAAATAAAGTAGAAAAATATAAATAAATATATACATATAAAGTGTTACAGTGGCCCCTCCTCCCCACTCTTATCAGGACAGACTGTCTATATTATCTAGAATCAATGTGTCTCCTAGTAACATACCAAATACTGTAAATAAAGTAGAAAAATATAAATAAATATATACACATAAAGTGTTACAGTGGCCCCTCCTCCCCACTCTTATCAGGACAGACTGTCTATATTATCTAGAATCAATGTGTCTCCTAGTAACATACCAAATACTGTAAATAAAGTAGAAAAATATAAATAAATATATACATATAAAGTGTTACAGTGGCCCCTCCTCCCCCCTCTTATCAGGACAGACTGTCTATATTATCTAGAATCAATGTGTCTCCTAGTAACATACCAAATACTGAAAATAAAGTAGAAAAATATAAATAAATATATACATAAGTGTTACAGTGGCCCCTCCTCCCCACTCTTATCAGGACAGACTGTCTATATTATCTAGAATCAATGTGTCTCCTAGTAACATACCAAATACTGTAAAATAAAGTAGAAAAATATAAATAAATATATACATATAAAGTGTTACAGTGGCCCCTCCTCCCCCCTCTTATCAGGACAGACTGTCTATATTATCTAGAATCAATGTGTCTCCTAGTAACATACCAAATACTGTAAAATAAAGTAGAAAAATATAAATAAATATATACATATAAAGTGTTACAGTGCCCCCTCCTCCCCACTCTTATCAGGACAGACTGTCTATATTATCTAGAATCAATGTGTCTCCTAGTAACATACCAAATACTGTAAAATAAAGTAGAAAAATATAAATAAATATATACATATAAAGTGTTACAGTGCCCCCTCCTCCCTCTTATCAGGACAGACTGTCTATATTATCTAGAATCAATGTGTCTCCTAGTAACATACCAAATACTGTAAATAAAGTAGAAAAATATAAATAAATATATACATATAAAGTGTTACAGTGGCCCCTCCTCCCCACTCTTATCAGGACAGACTGTCTATATTATCTAGAATCAATGTGTCTCCTAGTAACATACCAAATACTGTAAATAAAGTAGAAAAATATAAATAAATATATACATATAAAGTGTTACAGTGCCCCCTCCTCCCCCCTCTTATCAGGACAGACTGTCTATATTATCTAGAATCAATGTGTCTCCTAGTAACATACCAAATACTGTAAATAAAGTAGAAAAATATAAATAAATATATACATATAAAGTGTTACAGTGGCCCCTCCTCCCCACTCTTATCAGGACAGACTGTCTATATTATCTAGAATCAATGTGTCTCCTAGTAACATACCAAATACTGTAAATAAAGTAGAAAAATATAAATAAATATATACATAAGTGTTACAGTGGCCCCTCCTCCCCACTCTTATCAGGACAGACTGTCTATATTATCTAGAATCAATGTGTCTCCTAGTAACATACCAAATACTGTAAAATAAGTAGAAAAATATAAATAAATATATACACATAAAGTGTTACAGTGGCCCCTCCTCCCCACTCTTATCAGGACAGACTGTCTATATTATCTAGAATCAATGTGTCTCCTAGTAACATACCAAATACTGTAAAATAAAGTAGAAAAATATAAATAAATATATACATAAGTGTTACAGTGCCCCCTCCTCCCCCCTCTTATCAGGACAGACTGTCTATATTATCTAGAATCAATGTGTCTCCTAGTAACATACCAAATACTGTAAATAAAGTAGAAAAATATAAATAAATATATACATAAGTGTTACAGTGCCCCCTCCTCCCCCCTCTTATCAGGACAGACTGTCTATATTATCTAGAATCAATATGTCTCCTAGTAACATACCAAATACTGTAAATAAAGTAGAAAAATATAAATAAATATATACATATAAAGTGTTACAGTGGCCCCTCCTCCCCACTCTTATCAGGACAGACTGTCTATATTATCTAGAATCAATGTGTCTCCTAGTAACATACCAAATACTGTAAAATAAAGTAGAAAAATATAAATAAATATATACATATAAAGTGTTACAGTGGCCCCTCCTCCCCCCTCTTATCAGGACAGACTGTCTATATTATCTAGAATCAATGTGTCTCCTAGTAACATACCAAATACTGAAAATAAAGCAGAAAAATATAAATAAATATATACATATAAAGTGTTACATTGGCCCCTCCTCCCCCCTCTTATCAGGACAGATTGTCTATATTATCTAGAATCAATGTGTCTCCTAGTAACATACCAAATACTGAAAATAAAGTAGAAAAATATAAATAAATATATACATATAAAGTGTTACAGTGGCCCCTCCTCCCCACTCTTATCAGGACAGACTGTCTATATTATCTAGAATCAATGTGTCTCCTAGTAACATACCAAATACTGTAAAATAAAGTAGAAAAATATAAATAAATATATACATATAAAGTGTTACAGTGGCCCCTCCTCCCCACTCTTATCAGGACAGACTGTCTATATTATCTAGAATCAATGTGTCTCCTAGTAACATACCAAATACTGTAAAATAAAGTAGAAAAATATAAATAAATATATACATATAAAGTGTTACAGTGCCCCCTCCTCCCCACTCTTATCAGGACAGACTGTCTATATTATCTAGAATCAATGTGTCTCCTAGTAACATACCAAATACTGTAAATAAAGTAGAAAAATATAAATAAATATATACATATAAAGTGTTACAGTGCCCCCTCCTCCCCACTCTTATCAGGACAGACTGTCTATATTATCTAGAATCAATGTGTCTCCTAGTAACATACCAAATACTGTAAAATAAAGTAGAAAAATATAAATAAATATATACATATAAAGTGTTACAGTGCCCCCTCCTCCCTCTTATCAGGACAGACTGTCTATATTATCTAGAATCAATGTGTCTCCTAGTAACATACCAAATACTGTAAAATAAAGTAGAAAAATATAAATAAATATATACATATAAAGTGTTACAGTGGCCCCTCCTCCCCCCTCTTATCAGGACAGACTGTCTATATTATCTAGAATCAATGTGTCTCCTAGTAACATACCAAATACTGAAAATAAAGTAGAAAAATATAAATAAATATATACATATAAAGTGTTACAGTGCCCCCTCCTCCCCACTCTTATCAGGACAGACTGTCTATATTATCTAGAATCAATGTGTCTCCTAGTAACATACCAAATACTGTAAAATAAAGTAGGAAAATAAATATGTACACATAAAAGTGTTATTCAATAAAAATTTCTTTGGTGGTATAGGACGAAATGTTAAAAATGTATCCTCAAGTAGCCCCCATACTGCATGTTGTTAGATATTATTGTGACTTAAAGATATAAAATAAAATAAGAATATGTACATAGGACACAGATGATTCTTCTTCCAACTAATATAAAACTAAAGACTGTGCCTGGTACAACAGACAAAAGCTTTAAAGAAACTATAGAGCCTAAAAAAATCTCATAAAAATTGGATATCCTTTGTTTACTTACTCCCAAAGATGACTTGATTTGATTTTTGGTGCTTAACGCCACTTTCAACAATATTTCAGCTATATCATGGCGACCAGTTTTAGTGGTGGAGGAAGCCGGAGTACCCGGAGAGAACCACCGACCATGGGCAAGCAACTGGTAAACTTTATCACTTGCAGCTGCGAGTCGAGTGCACCCTTTTTTGTAATTTACAAAGCCGGGCGCGAACCCACGTCGTATTGATGATAGGCTTTTATGAGTTGTTAGATCCAACGACCTAACTCATTGAGCCACCCGGGCCCCCTACTCCCAAAGACTTTTAAATTATTTGGCTTTTCAAAACTATTGACCGAGTGTACCTGAGGAGGATGATCGCAGAAACGTGTCGTACACACTAAATTATAAATAAACATTTTTATTAATTAGATTGAACAGATTGCACATGTAACCTTGTTCAACAGGTGAAACAATAAAATCAAATACAGTCAAACCTGCCGATGCACTCCCCGGTCCCCTCTATCAGGCGGTCACTTTTTTCTTGCTCTGTCATAGAACATTTTATATGAATTGAAACTCTTTAAAGAGGTCTCCTGTCTTATAAGGCCACATTTTCTTTGTCCCAAATGTGACCTCTTAATACAGGTTTGACTACATTTACAAAATTTAAATATTATTCAAATATACAGATACCTATTTTACAGGATTCAGGCTCTTTTGGGAATGATAACAGATCTCTAGCATAAGTAGGATTTCCTGGAGGTCTCCAGTTTCTTTTGTGTTTGATATGGGGTAATGGTCTGAAAGTAAAATATTATCTGTTATTGTTTTGACGACATATATAGTCCCACCTAAATTTACATGGTTAGATAAATTGTGAAGAGTACAACAAAGTTTTCCTTTTTTCATCTGCACTGATGGATCACAGTTCTATTCTTTTACAATCCACAAATCAATCTGAATTCCACCAGAACCATTCAGTCTGAAGTAGGTTTGTTTTGTTTTAAAAGCACTCCAAAACACGAGCTCTCCACAAGTGAGTAGAATAAACATACTCAACTTAAGGTGGTACCTAACACTACAGGGAGATAACTCTTTAAAATCAGTTGAACGTTTTGATCATATGATGTTTGTATGCAGATTTCAAGCATCTCGGTGATCAAAACCACAGAGAGAAAAGCTGCTATGTGGCTAGTGAATTTATAGCTCTGAGTCTGTTGGTTGGAATTTGTTAAAATTTTGATATTTATTACAGTGGATATATTCAAACACACTGCCAAGAAAATAAGAAAATTAAACGAGCAGATCAAATTTTACCTGAAGTGTATGGTATCACCTTAATTCGAATTTTCTGTGTAAAAATACTGGTGGTTTTTAAGTGAGTGATTGAGTGACTGCTGTTTAATGCCAACTCAGCAATTTTTCAGCTATATCATTTAATCTTTAATGAAATGATGATGAGGTCCACCTTGTACTAGACGAACACCCTTAGTTGGATTTTTATAGTGTTAGCTCACAGAAACAAGTCCACGCGTAGACATGTTATACTGATTACGAGCCAACCAGTCTTTGCTCTTTCTTCTTAATGCTGCGTGCTTAGCGGAGAAGCAACAAATACCAATTTTATAGTCTTTGGTTTGATCCGATCAGGGCTTGAACCCACGATCTACCGCACTCGAGGCGAGCACGCTAACCATTACACCACCAGTTGGTGGTGGTTTTTAAGAAACAGAATCTCACGATGTTAAAGCAAAAAAAAAATAAAAAGTACTAATTAACACATAGACTCTCTGGACTGTAATGTATTACACTAGTAAGTCTAGTCAGCAATAAAAATTCTTTGTAAATCAAGAGCGCAGATTATATTCAACAGAAAAATTATTTTACAAACAAAATAAAATACAGATATAATATTTTTATTGTTTATGCATCCTTTTGATATTTTTGCCATTTAACCATGGCTTGACAAATGACTTTCACTGCACTATTATACTACACATTTTTAGCAATCTTGCAACATATTTTTTGTTTAAAATAATTTTATTACTTGATTATAAAATTAACATACATTAATATTAATTCTTCACAGCAACTAATGAATGACAGCATGCAAAGTCTTCATTTATGAGAAATACAGTTTCCTTGAGCAATAAGTATCATGATATGTATTGACCCAAGTATCATAAGAAAGTGGTATTGTCACACTCCTATTTCATTTCAGAATTCTTTTTCAAAATCAATATGTGCACATCAGGAGACATCTTCAGCCAATCAGACACAAGAATTGTACCCATGTTTTTGTTTTGCAGGATCAAGAAAAAATGAGTATGTTTGGTAGAGAACCTCACAAACAACTCTCTTGCAAAGTTTGGATCAGATGATTGACTACATACACCAAGTGATGGCAAAAGCTGACAGGATATTCTGTCAGGTTAACTATAAATGTAATCCTTTCAAAAGAAGACACATAATTGTTCCAATCTGGTAATTTTTATTCTATAAATAGAATGAGATACCTACTAGTTGAAAACAGGCAGACTTTCTATAAATAGAATATGATACCTACTTGTTCCAATCTGGTAATGTCTTTCTATAAATAGAATCCAATGGGAGTACTTGCTGTTTTCCATCTGTTCTTCTATATAAATCTTTTGCCTGTCAAAAAAACCCACAATTTTATGTTTTAATACATTACAATCAAGACATACTGCACCCTTGATGTTCAACAACAATTAATGATTGATTGATTGATTGATGGTGTTTAATGCCACTTTCAGCAATATTTCAGCTATATCATGGCGACCAGTTTTAGTGGTGAAAGAAGCCAGAGAACCCGGAGAGAACCACCGACCATGGGCAAGCAACTGGTAAACTTGATCACTTGCGGCTGCGAGTCGAGTGCACCCTTTTTTGTAAATTACAAAGCCGGGCACGAACCCACGGCGTATTGGTGATAGGTAGTTGGATTACCTAACAACTCATACAAGCCTAACTCATTGAACCACCCGGGCCCTTCAACTACCTAACTCATTGAGCCACCCGGGTCCTTCAACAACAATTAAACATAGACACATGACCAATAATAATAATATTCTTTACTTACTTAAGATATCTATAATTTTGCATTGTGTAATATAGGGGCCGTCGTGGCCGTAATCGTATGGTAGTTGGATTTACAACTACCTATGAAATCAGTGCCTATCACCACTGATGTTGTGAGTTCGACTCTCTATCAGGGCGAGGTGTACAACATTATGTGATAAAGTCTGTCAGTGATTTGCGACAGGTCGGTGGTTTTCTCAGGGTCCTCTGGTTTCCTCCTCCAATAAAACTGAACCCCCACGATATAACTGAAATATTGCTGAAAGTAGCTTAAACACCATAAACCCTACCAACCAAACATCTTATGAACCTGTACAATTATCAATAATCCAGACATTCTTTATTTTATACTATGAACTCATTTAAATTCATGGATATCAATTTTTGTGGTTTGAGAAAAAACTGTATTTTCGTTGATGCGTAAATTTGTACATAATCTGCCTTGTCAGTACATACATACATTTGGTGTTAAAAAACAATCACTCACTCATTGTTATTTATGAAAAACTCAATTCAAAGATGAAGAATACCTTATCTGTAGTGAATGTGACAACACAATCCATATCAGAAGACATGTGCCATGATAATACACGGGCAATATCTGTATCTTCTGCCAACGCAAGGTGTCCTATCTGAAATATATACAACACTGTAAACACAATATCTCTTCAAAATGCAGAACATGTCAAGCAATGAAAGGGAATACAGTATAAGGCCACCCCTTTTTATCACACCAGATATCGGATGAACTGAGATAGTAAAATTCGACTAAATTTCCCCTCTCAAGAGAGGTCATACCTCTCATAAGCCACCTTTTCAATGCAGAAGGGGAGGCCTTATAAGAAACGTACTGTACAATTCAAAGCTACAAATGTTAATTAAACTTTCTAAAATGTACATTTCAAATTTATTCACTACACAAGTTTATTGAAAAAGGGTAATAAAATTACTTGAATCCTATTTAAAATTGGTAAATTAAAATTGTTATCTCAACGTCTTTGAGACAAATGAACAATGTAGATCAAGATTAAATTACTATGACAAATAATACCTTTCCTAGAACTTGTGGTTCTTGTGGAGCTTGAGCTAGTGTACACATTCTTCTTGGTGATGTCATAATATGATCTCGTTCTCTAGTTCTCTCAAAAATTAATCTATCAACACTTTCAACCTAAAAATATACATGTACAAGTTATTTTTAAATATATTGTTGATTTAGAATGAGTTATTTGTTAAAATGTTATCAGGTTTGATCTTAATGATTGATTTTTGGTGTTTAATGCCACTTTCAGCAATATTTCAGCTATATCATGACAAACAAATTTAGTGGTGGAAGAAGCCGGAGTACCCGGAGAGAACCACCGACCATGAGCAAGCAACTGGTAAACTTTATCACTTGCGGCTGCAACTCGAGTGCACCCTTTTTTGTAATTTACAAAGATGGGCTCAAACCCACGCCGTATTGGTGATAGATTTGTATGAATTGTTAGGTAATCCAACTACCTAACTCATGGAGCCACCCAGGCCCTTAATGTTATTAGGAATGAGCCAGTTGTTGCTCCCATCATAGATCTTTTAATAAAATAGTCCCTAACTGCTAAATTTTGAAACCAGAGACTCTTTAAAGAGCCTGCAATTGCTCACCTGGTAATTCGATTTGACTTTTAAATCTTACAGAAAAGGACAGAACATATGTCAAACATATTAAAATTCAAGATGGCAAATGGTTCAGTGCAGGGACATTTGATACAATTAAATGAAAATATGCAATTAACCAAAACAATTTACATTATGTCCATGGTAAATGGTTCTGTGCAGGGATAAGCCATGCAATTGCAATTATCTGAAATGTAAGTAAGTAGAACAGACTGTACCTACACTCTGTAATTGTACAAGTGGAATTTTGACACTACTTACACTCTGTAATTGTACAAGTGGAATTTTGACAGTACTTACACTCTGTAATTGTACAAGTGGAATTTTCTGACGTCTTAAATCTTCTTTCAATCTACCTTCCTCTGTCTGTGCTTCATGGACAGAACCTGATAATAATAAATGTCTCATGTTAGACTAGAGGCTAAGTGGGCTGAGCCTGTGTCACTCACCTTTCATTCTGCTTTGAGGAAACTTAATACAGAACCTCCCATACGTGCTTCCCACCAAGTTTTGGTCATTTGGCTAAGCAGTTACAAAGAAGAAGATATTTAGAAATCGACCAATCAGAAAAAAGAATGGCCTGTGGTGGCCATATTTATTAACGGATCGGAAATAAATGAGCAATCTTATAGATTACCTTCCAAGGATGCTTCCTACCAAGTTTCGATTCATTGGCAAAGCAGTTTCAGAGAAGATTTTTCAGAAATCAACCAATCAAAAACAAGAATTGCCTTTGGCGGCCATGTTTGTTAACGGATCAGAACTAAATTAGCAATCTTTATAAAGGACCTTCCAATGATGCTTCCTACCAAGTTTCGATTCATTTGGCCAAGCGGTCTCAAGAGGAAAAGATTTTTTTTAGAAATTAACCAATCAGAAACAAGAATTGCCTGTGGCGGCCATGTTTGTTAACAGATTGGAACTAAATGAGCAATCTTTATAGAGGACCTTCCAAGGATGCTTCCTACCAAGTTTCGGTTCATTTGGCAAAGCGGCTTCAGAGGAGAAGATTTTTTAGAAATCAACCAATCAGAAACAAGAATTGTCTGTGGCGGCCATGTTTGTAAACGGATCGGAACTAAATGAACAATCTTTATAGAGGACCTTCCAAGGATGCTTCCTACCAAGTTTCAGTTCATTTGGCCAAGTGGTTTCAGAGGAGAAGATTTTTTTAAATCGGCCAATCAGAAACAAGAATTGTCTATGGCGGCCATGTTTGTTAATGGATCGGGACAAAATGAGCAGTCTTTAGAGAGGACCTTCCATAGATGCTTCCTACCAAGTTTCACTGCATTTGGCTGAGGGGTTTCAGAGGAGAAGATTAAAATGTGAAAAGTTAACGGACGACAGACGCCGGACGCCAAGTGATGGCAAAAGCTCACATTACCTTTGGCAAGGTGAGCTAAAAAAACAAGATTCACCTGTGTCATGAAATATCTAATTATTATCCAATGATTATTAAACGTACAATCCAATCAGATTTGTAGTTTCTGAGAAGAAGATATTTCTTCATTAAGTCCTGTTAACCTTTTTCCTGCAGTGGTGGCCATCTTTGATTTTCATGAAATATTTCCTGATAATCAACAATCTAAATTAGTTGTACATGTACTAAAACTATTTATAAAAAATGAAAAAAGTTCTGATGGAAACTGAAAGGACTAAAACAAACTTAGTGTACCCGAGTTCACAGACACCAACCAGTAGTACAGTCAAATTTGCCTTAACAGTCCCCTGGGGGTATGATTTCTAACGCTACTTTCAACAATATATCAGTAATATATTGTGGCGGTCAGTTTTATTGGTGGAGGAAACCGGAATACCCGGAGAAAACCACCGACCTGTCGTAAGTCACTGACAAACGTTATCACATAATGTTGTATCGAGTACACCTTGCCATGAGCGAGGCTCGAACTCACAATTTTAGTGGTGATAGGCAATGATTGCATATAGGTAGTTGTAAATCCAACTACCATACGATCATGACCACGGCTGTCACTCAGTCACCTCGGGTAAACGGCCAGTTTAAAACCCTCCCGACCAGATTTATGTGTTCTTTTTACTCAAATAAGCTGTCATTTCACTAACAGTCAAAAGTTACTTGAATTTTATACCATCGTATCAGTTTACCAGTGTTAAACAATCATTTTTCATTCTAAACTAATCCAAATTGACTGATCTTAAATAAGCGGTTTTTCGTCTTATCAAGTCATTTTTTCCTTTGTCCCAAGGATGACCATTGAATACAAGATTGACTGTATTATTATAATACTGATCTTACTTTTGAGTTCTTTTATAAGTTGTTCTGTGGTTTCAAACAAGGATTTATATGTTCTGATAACTGTCTGTAATTCATCTCTATGTTTAGACAAGGTGGCCATCTGGGACTGCTTCTTTGAATCTGAAAATCAAAGTATTATTTAATAAATAATTGAAACAACAACAGCAAATCATTAAATGTTTCCTACCTTATAAATATCATAAACCAGAGGCCCAGGAAGCTGAACCTGTATCGCTCAGCTGGGAAAAAAAATCAGCCAATCAGAAATAAGAATTATCCGTGGCAGCCATTTTTTGGCTGGAACAGGTAGAAATGGAGACTTTTTGTACCAACTAGCACTTTCATTGGAGATATCTTTTCTCCTAAGTCAGTTGAATCAAAATGTGTTCCGCCATGATATAAAGGAAATATTGTTGAAAGTGGTGTTAAACACTATAAATCAATCAACATGTCTGAAAATGACTCATGAATAATTCATGATCACGAGGATTTCTTTGTTAGTTGACACACAGGTGATCAACTGTGTGTTATCAATGATGAGATTGGGGTAAATAAAAAATTAGTTTTTGAGGAAAATTATTTATTCATTTTCATGTAGTGTCCAATGTCAAACTATCTCCTTTGGTGGCAGCCATCTTTGATTTCCGATCAACACAAAAAACATACATTTCGTTGAGGACCATCCATGTTTACGTGGTTCAGTGGTTTCAGAGAACTATTAAATTATTTCTCCTAGAGTGATTCCCTTTTTATTATCTTTAAAGTTGTTTAAATTTATAAATATAGACACCTCATGTTATCCATCCTTTTAATTTAAAAAAAATTAAATAATGTTTATATAAACAAGTGATTTCACAGAAATTTTTCAAATCCATTTTTGTTAAAAATAGGCTAATTTGCATATTTGGGCAAAAAATTATGAATATTACAAATTTTATAATAAAAAAATCTAAATATATTAAATAATTCATTAGCATAAAAAGCTACAGTTTTAATTTCAACTCATTCTAGTTTAAAATGTAGGACTTTTGACCATTTGCGACAGTGGCCATCTTGGATGAAGGTGTGGATTGTCAGACACAATTTTGAAAGGAGACCACCCAAGGATTTAACCCTGCCTTGTTTTGATTAAATTGACTCAATGGTTTTATAGGAAAAGATTTTCAAATTTTTATGTCAAAATAAGCCTAATTTGCATATTTTTGAAAAAATCTGCAAAATGCATTTTGTTTCAACAACATCTGTAACAAACATACCATTAAAATGGGACTACTGTTCAAATCTCGGCTCATTTGAGGAGAAGATTTTTAAAATAGTTTAGAAGGACAGACGGAACATCAATTGACGTCAACAGATCATGTGACCCTTTGGGCCAGGTGAGCTAAAAATACACTTTAAAAATGACTTATTCAAGCTTGATTTGAGAAATGCCAACAGAAAGCTTCCATAATTAAAAAAAAAAAAAAAAATCGGATAAGTATCCGGTAATAAATGCTCTAGTTGGGCAACAAAACGTTATGATGGTCGGGTCAAAAACCTCAAACCGTAAATCCCTAGCGTTAGATATAAATATGCTATTATAGCATAATTTCGTTAACAAAGACAGCTATATTCTTTTTATGACCAATCAAAATTACAAAATCAATGAACAAATCATAAAGGTAGTTCTCTATCAATTAATAATTAATTGTGTTAATTATCTCTGGCCGTCTATTGATTAAACGTCTACCTTTATCAATTATACATGTAAACATGTACCTATGTAAGCTATTTTAGCCTTAATATGTAACAGTTATATTAAATTATGCAAACATCATTGATATGTATATTTTGTTTGTTAAAATAACATTTTTATAGTGTTTTCTTTGTAGAAATGTTGACTGGTTCGAGGGATATTTTCCATAATCAAGGTATGAAAGAGCAGTAATAAGATTATGATAAACAAACAGTATATAGACATATTTTCCTGCTGCTGCTACCAGTGGATTACGATATTTCTCCACTCGTGATCATAAAATTTTCTAATTTTTAAGCTCAAGCTTTAGAGAGATGGCTAAATTTACAAATATTAAATGCTCGAGCTTTAAAATTTGAGAATTCAACTGCCAAGAGTTAAGAAATATAATCCACTGGTAACTGCTGGAGAATATATTTCTCCTATGACCCAAATGTCAAAATTATTTTTGAGTTGTTAATTTCAGTTGTAAATGACTATTAAAATGAAACTGATGCGAGTTCTCATGCAGAAATTTAACCATCGTGGTGATTAAAAATATTACGAAAGTTTAACCAACTGGTTAAACACGCTAAAAATAGGAAAAATTAATTTACATGCACTAAATCATACTCTTGATGTTTATTTTGATAAATAATATTTATTTGTCTTAATGCTTATAATGAAAAGTTTGGAGAAAAAAAAGGGGAAAAAAAACCCCGCCATGATAAAGCTGAAATATTGTTGAAAGTGGTGTTAAACATTTATCATATATTATAATATTGAAAATCTAAACAATCAACATATTCATGAGCACAGAACACGGTGGAAATAATATATCATAGATTCTCCTTCAGTTGCCTGTGGGTTACGATATTTCTCCACTTAAGAGAGTTAAATTAAAAATTTTAACCACAAGCCGTCATGCGAGTGGTTAAAATTTTAAATTTAACTCGCAAGTGGAGAAATATCGTAACCCACATGGGCAACTGAAGGAGAATTTGTTTCTCCCATTATTTAACACAAACTTTATTTCAAAATCCTTTGGCGGACCGATTTGACAACATGCGGGGAAAGGCACGAGACATTTTAATCCTCTAGAGGATCACAGATTTTTCCACCACTGGTTCAGTGGGGTTAAAATGCCATAATAATGGGAGAATTATTGATCATCACTGTTTGAACTTTATTTCCATACATCTATGTCTATGCAATTGGTTTGCCTTTTTGTAATTCATATTTCTTTTGTGCTTATATTAGCTTTAAAATGGTTTATATATACATTTATAATTTTTATCATCATTATTATTTGTATAAATAACTAAGATTTGCAGCAACTTCATATTTTTGTTTGAATAAAGAAATTTATTATTTTCTATTCAAAAAAATATCAGAAGTCAACTTAAAACAAATTAATTAGCCACAAAGGACAATGATGTAAATGAATATGAGAGACTATCCAGCATTACACTTGGACACAGAATATGAAAGACTATCCAGCATTACACTTGGACACAGAATATGAAAGACTATCCAGCATTACACTTGGACACAGAATATGAGAGACTATCCAACATTACACTTGGACACAGAATATGAGAGACTATCCAGCATTACACTTGGACACAGAATATGAGAGACTATCCAACATTACACTTGGACACAGAATATGAGAGACTATCCAACATTACACTTGGACACAGAATATAAGAGACTATCCAACATTACACTTGGACACAGAATATGAGAGACTATCCAGCATTACACAGAATATGAGAGACTATCCAGCATTACACTTGGACACAGAATATGAGAGACTATCCAACATTACACTTGGACACAGAATATGAGAGACTATCCAGCATTACACTTGGACACAGAATATGAGAGACTATCCAACATTACACTTGGACACAGAATATGAGAGACTATCCAACATTACACTTGGACACAGAATATGAGAGACTATCCAGCATTACACTTGGACACAGAATATGAGAGACTATCCAACATTACACTTGGACACAGAATATGAAAGACTATCCAGCATTACACTTGGACACAGAATATGAGAGACTATCCAACATTACACTTGGACACAGAATATGAAAGACTATCCAGCATTACACTTGGACACAGAATATAAGAGACTATCCAGCATTACACTTGGACACAGAACTAAGAAAAGGAACAATACTTTTATTGATGTTCTACATTTCAGTCAGTCAAGTCTTCAATAATGAGTATAACTCATACCCTAAAATGTGTGTGAAACGGCTCGTAGATTGGATTGAGCGCTATTTTTTTTTTTACCTTTTTTCAATAAACACTACATGAATGAGAGTATCTCTAGTAATTTTGGGTGTATAGAATTATATTTCTCTAACAGTCATAGACTTTAGCAGTGGTCCAGTGGCCTACGGCCAGTGAAAATTGATTCGGACCAGTGACTTTTGCCAAATTTTTTCAATAGAATCTATAAATATTCTAATTTTGAAGTTTTCGGGCCAGTAAATTCGAAAGTCTAATTTCGAAGACTGCCCTAATATGGGGTTATCAACAAGAAAACAAAGTACGGGTGAAAAGTGGATAGACAATTCACATTCATTTGTTTTCTCAAAGGCCCAAAAAAGCTTATTTAGCAGTTAAAATCTTGTAATATAAAATGCTAGAGGCTCAGCTGAGCCTGTATTGCTCACCAGGTTTTTTTTTATAAAACCATTTGTCTTTGATCATGCTCAGATTTGGAGAAAAAATATTTTATTCATTTTCACACAGGGTCCTACATTAATCTTGAACTTATTAAAATAGGACTTAAAATAAAAAGTAAAAAACTTTGGACATTGGCCCCTTTTGGTTTTCTCACATCTCTGAAAAGATAAAAGCTACAACAAATCTGTAGGAAGCTATGTGAGATGAATTTTATATCGATTTATATCGATTGATTGATGTTGAATGCCAACTTTAGGGCTCATGACAGTCTTATTTACATTATTTGTGTTTGTTTACATTCCGTGGTGTCCAACACATGCTGTGTTGTGTTTTTGTTTTGTTTTACTTCGTCTGTGTTGCCAGTTTCTCTGGATTGTCCAATTTTGATTGCCCCTGTGGTATTCTCCAACGTTTATTTAGCAGTATTCCAGCTAGGTCGTGGATGAATTTTATATCATAATTTCTTTATAAAATTGACATCATCACAAATTATGGTAATGTATTCTAATGACATGTTGATAAAGTTATGTAAAATATATCATTTCAGAAAACTTAGCCAGCTGTTTTCAAAGTAAGAAAATAACAGGATGTCGATCGCTAGTTCAGGTTACGATTCCTGGACCAGAAGAAGACAGGGAAGATCTAATATAGACCATCAACAATTCCAGTTAAGATCCAAGTCTAGAGAGAGTACTCATCCAACTTACTCGGTGTTCAGGAATGCTCAAGGTTACACAGAACTTAATCTAAGTAAAAAATTACTGTCTGTGGTTCCACAGGAAGTGGCCTACTTCTCTCGCCTAGAAGTTCTCAACCTATCCCACAATGCACTGGACGATCTACCAACTTCACTAGCAAGAATGCGAACTTTAAAAATTCTTCTGGTAGCCAACAATCTTTTGACACATCTCCCAGAGACGATCACCAATCTGACTCAACTTGTGTTGCTGGATCTGACTCATAATAAACTTACAAGCCTTCCTCAGAATCTTGGATCATTAAGAGTTCTTCAGACTTTGAGACTGGGTCAAAATGAATTTGAAACTTTACCACATGACATTGGACATCTGTCACTTCTAAAAGACCTTGACCTTCATAGTAATAATCTGTGTTATCTCCCTTTTACACTACAAGGGTTGAGAAAACTGAAATATCTGAACGCTGCAAATAATCGTTTTGACCAAGTTCCACTTCCGGTCAGTAAGATACATTCTCTTAAAGTTCTCAATTTCAGTGGCAACAACTTGCAAAGCCTTGCTCCAGATCTTGAATCCCTAACGAACCTTAGGGAGTTAAACCTGTCTTATAATAAATTTGAAAGTGTCCCAACTGCCATTTTAAGTCTCAGTGAACTCAAATATCTGAATTTGGCAGGAAATCACTTAAAACATGTTTCTCATCACCTGACGTGCTTGCAAGGTCTACAAGTTTTACATATCCAGGGAAATCGCATAACCTCATTCCCAGATGGCTACGCACAACTCCAGTATCTTAATCTGTCCAGCAATCATCTAACGACTTTGAATGTTGTTAGTAGCAAACGACTAAAATATCTTAATCTCAGGAAGAACAATCTAGAATGTGTGCCAGCAGGACTTTTCAACCTCATGAGACTGGAAACACTTAATCTAAATGCAAATCAAATTTGTAGTATTTCCAAAGACATTGCACAGTTGAAAAAGTTGAAATTCTTAGATCTTGGGGAGAACTTATTAATGAGTTTCCCGCCAGTCATCGATAAAATGCAGAAATTAGATTATTTTAATATTACTGGCAACAATATCAACCATAACATGAAACTGAAAAGAGACAGCAACTTCGGACCCGCTCATTTCCAAAAATCTAAAAATTCTCGCAAACAAAAGACTTCAAGTTCGAGACTGTCACATCACGCACACAGTATTCCACAGTCCGTAATTGAATCAAGGTCAAAGTGTGCAGAGAGTGTTCAACAATCAGTAATTGGGTCAAAAACCCCAAAACTTTCCAGACAATCCACATTTTCTGAATCACATGATCTTGATGAACTGTTGCTTAATGGATTTTCACGAAAACTTCTGGACAACAATTATGGATCCGCTATGATAAGGAAACAACCTACCGATGAATTTTCAGATGACAATTCTGTATTAACATTACAAAACCATTTTGTGACAGGAAAGGGAAGAACTAAGAGCATGATTGACATTTCATCGAAACACAGCATCGCTACTTCAAGAGCTGAAGACGATTTATTTGGAATATTCAGCCAGTTAGAAATGTTACTAAATAAAGATTTAATACAAGAACCCTCCGCATTGTCAATTTCAGGGAAAAGGTCAGTACATAGGCATGTATTACTTCAGATAAGTGTGCACAACCAGAGAATTTTGCCTTTCCTTGTATTGTTGATAATGCAAAAACCTTGTGTTTCTGCATATATTCTTGATAAATATAGGGTAGGTAGCAGCATGCCCATTTACCCTCTGCAGAGGGTTTTTTACCCCCAAAATTGTAGGGACTTTCTATATGCAGGGGTACAAAGTTAAGGAAAAAACAGCAATTGTACCCCATACAGTGGTATTGTACCCCCAGTTTCAAAGCTCAGTGGGCACCCTGGGTAGGTAGGTAGACTAAATTTTTCTTTAAATTAATTTTTTTTTACCCACTTTACACATGGCAAAGGTTTAATTTTAGCAGTGTTTGTCAAAAAAATGGCATCAAAAACTTTAGGGTAGGTACTAAAATTAAGGTTGGAATAGTTAACAGAATCACAGGTAATCTTCTGGCCTAATAAACAATACACCACTAACCCAGAATAAATGCTGTTCTGCAGCTTACAAGGCTACTTAAAATTGTAAATTTACCTCACTTTTTTAGTGACAATATTTTGAATAATTGGAAATTAAATGAGTTTCGTTGAATTTTGATTATATTTTTACTAAATCAATCTATTGCTTAATACATTACAGGTCACATAATCAATATTTAGAGAAGGCAATATATGTACAAAGAGAGGGCATGTTATTTCTAGTAAAATAATAATCATATTTCAGACCAGTGATCAAAATCCAGACTTTATGTCGATTTATAGGTGACAATAAGTAATGAAGTAATCATGTACAATATTTACAACTAAAATATTTTTGTATTTTGTAATACTAGGTGTGTTTAAATGAATAATTTATGAGTCTATTTCATTTACAAAATCTTGCTATATCAACATAAATTGCTATATTTCGCTAATAGGAAGATTTGAGTGTTGTTATCTTGTCATGGAAGCTACTACTAAATATAGATCAGTTAAAGCGTGTTTACATGGTTAATTTTTTGTCTTCAAATTCACTTTAAACTTTACGTGTGCACCCGTTTCAATGACAAATTTGACATTCTAAACACAACGTCAAAACATGTTTAATGGGTCGATCAAATATCAAAACCGAGCAGTCCTCACGATGAACACCAGTCCTCCGGCCCAAGACCAGTAAAACATAACACGTTTCTGGAACAACAAGCAGTCCTCACGATGAGCACCAGTAAAACCTTGTTCGGACTAGTAAATTTTTCAGTTTTTATTTAGATATACAGTGGAACCTCTCTAACCCGACACATCAAGGGACCAGGAAATGTGTCTGATTGTACAGGATGTCGGGATACTCAGGTTTTATTTTAGTTGACAGAAATATTTTGGAACCATAAATTTTTGTCGGATGTCACAAGTTCCACTGTATATATAAAATAAATTCAAGAACTTGATTCGGACCAGTCAATTCAAATTTTCATTTCGAGGACTGTAGAGTTGGTTTAGTGTTTAGACTGTAACATTTGAAGCAAATTTGAAACAAAAATTTCACCATGCAAGCACACCTTTACTGAACAAACCTAAAATGAGTTTTCATATAAAATTATCTACGGGTCATGGAGTAGGAACAAGTGTAATCAACTGTGGGTTACTAACATGTTTGTTACATTTAATTTATTTTCAGAACACGAAGTAACAGCATGTGGGACCTAAATGAAAATAAAACGGGACAAAGCATTATGGGAATGGTGTTATCGAGGACAGAGAGTTTCTCCGTTACAGAGGCTGGTGGTAACTTTATATCTGCAGTAGACCCTAATGTTTCACTGTCAATACCAAAAAAGGCAATAAGTGGGACGTTACATGCAAGCTTAAAGGTGATTATAGTATACGAGGGTTGTCCGTAAAGTTCGTGGACTATCTCAATAAAATCTGACTGACATGTCCGAAATAATTGAAACTAGGATATAATTAATTACATGATTTACTGATTAATTGTACAAAATTTTATCACAGTACATGCTTAAATAATAGTATTTCCGTCAATTTAAAAATCAATAGAAAGTCACATCCGGAGCACGGAAAAAATTCCTGACGTTCAACGACGTCAACAGTAGTAAAAGTTAACTTTTCTCGACGTAGTCCCCGTTCAACTCAACACATTTCTCACATCTCTTTAACCAGTCATCAAATATTTTCTCAAATTGTTCCGTTTTCATATTTAGAATTATATTCATCACTTCCTGTCTTAGTTCCGGTAAATCATCGAACCTCTGTCCACGGAGAAATGATTTAATGTACGGAAATACTGCAGAATTGACAGTCTGGCCATGGGGAGCAGCGTGTGTCAGTAGCATTCCTTTCCTGTCCATAAAAAGAATAAACATATTCTTTCCCAGTGATTTGGTTATTTTTGCCTTCTTTGGTGGAGGAGAGTTACAGTTTTTCCACTGACTTGACTGTTGTTTAGTTTCCGGATCATAGTAGTGGAACCAGCTTTCGTCGGTTGTAATTATTCGGTCTAGAAATCTTATGCCACCACGATTAACTTTTTTGATCAATTGTTTTGACAATTCCACTCTTTTTGTTAAATGTTCAGCTGTAAGAATTCGCGGTACCCATCTAGCACATACTCGGTTCATATTTAAATCATTTCCTAAAATTTGGTGCGCTGTAGTCTTAGAAATTCCACATTTGTCTGCAACTTCACGGACTGTTAGCCGCCGATCACCGTTAATGACGTCCCGAACTTCATTTTTTACAGCATCGGATTCTCTAAAAGATGGTCTGCCTTCCCGCTCATCATCTGCTAACTGTCTCTTCCATCCGCAAACCTTTTGTGCCACTTGAATATCAATGAACGGCTTACTTTACTATGTTTCTCTGACTGTTTTAAGAACTTGTGCGTATCTGTTGGAGTTTTTCCGATGTCCACGCAATAGAAAGAGGTGTAATGTGAGTATGTTATCCATGTGATATATTAATATCAGTAAAGGTATACCCTCTACTGTGTTTTCAAAATTAAAAAGTCTGAATATATCAACCCTTGAGGAAGACAGAAAAACAATGGCATTTGATATAAAAGGTTAATTACTTCCTCTTGCAAATGTCAGACCAGAAATAAACTGTTTGAGGTCTTTTACATATGACCTTTTGGTAAGTGTCTAAACAAGATCCAACTATGATACAGTAGGTCGAAAAAGGTCAAAGTCCCATATTCCACAAAATTTGTCGAATTAAAATGGCAGCATAGCAGGCTTAATTATATATTATGACTAACAATCCTACCATACATGAACACATTCTGATGAACAGTTTCAGGAGTTGCGTGCACAAGATCTTACTCTGTTACACGATTTATAAAATAGTCAAAGTCCCATAACTCCTG
Source organism: Bathymodiolus brooksi (assembly GCA_963680875.1). Taxonomy (NCBI): domain Eukaryota; kingdom Metazoa; phylum Mollusca; class Bivalvia; order Mytilida; family Modiolidae; genus Bathymodiolus; species Bathymodiolus brooksi. The sequence goes on along the minus strand of OY804583.1, from coordinate 51,769,061 downwards.
TTTAGGTCCTTTGGCTTACTTGCTCCTAAAAGACTTTTAAATTATTTGGCCTTCAAATCTTTTCACTATGAGTGTACCTGATGAAGATTATTCCAGAAACGTGTTGTGTGCACTAAATTAGATACAGTCAAACCTATCTTATGTGACCTTCCAAGGGAACAGTGAAATATGGTCACATAAGACAGGTGGTTGCTTAATACAGGTTTAATTGATATGAAATGCACTGTGAAGGGAAATAAAATCTAAGGTCACATAATACAAGATGTTGTTTAATAGAGTTGGTCACTAAAGCAGGTTTGACTGTATCTACATTTTTATTGGTACATCACATACACAAGAACATGCGTACCAGTAAAAAAATAACTTGCCATTTTCAAATCGTTTTTGTCACTGTCACATTCCTCATGTGGGAAAAACCCTACATATCAATTTTCGTTGAAATTGGAGCACTTCGAAATCTTATGCATTTTGGCGGCCATCATAAAAATGGCTGCCAAAATGACCGCCATTTTGAAATCGCATTGGTCAAGATCACATTCCTCTAAAAACCCCTAAATATCAATTTTCTTTGTAATTGGAGCATTGGAGCACTTCAATCTTTTTTATGTGTTTTGGTGACCATATTGAAAATAGCTGCCAAAATGGCCACCATATTTAAATCGCATTTGTCACTATCACATTCCTCAGGTCGAAAATCTTCTAAATATCAATTTTTGTTGAAATTGTAGCACTTTGAAATTTTGATGTGTTTTGGCAGACATCTTAAAAATGGCCACCATTCTCACAATTTTTTATGTGTAAGTTTGAAATCAATTGGTCAACAAATAAAAATCTTAAGAGCGCTTACAACATATCTCGGACGGATGCCCGGCATTTCCATATCCCCCACTCCGCTTTGCGGGGTACAATTAGGATTATATTCAAATCTATTGAAGTTTATTCCAGAAACGCATCGTGCATGCCTATGTTTTTATCTTCATTGTACCATATTTATTGCAGATAATCAAAATAGAGAAGGAGATGTTAAACAGCCTTCGTGAAGAGAATGCCATTATTTCAAACATCGTTTCACTTGCCCCGATCATCTTCCTCAAAGCCAACAAGGATACCGACTTCAATCACCAAGTTACCATCACGATCCCTTCACCTAAATATAAATCTAACGGACATCTGGTCTTACTGACAATCAGGGAGGATAACTCTTGCATTCCATCGTCTAGTGGTTATCATCAAAGACATGGATATATAACGCTCAATGCCTGGCAACTTACAGGGTAGGTATCTCAAAGATGAAATATAGGGTTAGGGTTAAGGTTATTTTTAACAATATTTCAGCTACTAGTATATCGTGGCGGTCAGTGTTATTGGTGGAGGAATCAGGAGTACCGGGAGAAAACCATAGACCTGCCGTAAGTCACTGATAATCTTTATCACATAATGTTGTATAGAGTACACCTCATCATGAGCGGGATTCGAACTCACAGTTTTATTGGTAATAGGCACTGATTGCACAGGTAGTTGTAAATCCAACCACGATCATGACGACCCCTAAGATGAAATATGCCATTTTTACTATTCTTTCCAGCTGGACTCTTTAAATAATACATCTATTGTTGTTAATTGCTCGTTACCAGGTTACTAAATATCATTATTATTTCTTCATCAACAAATAAAGTCTAAAGTGAATTTTTGTGATTATTTCTGTAACACAATATCTCAGTTATATCATGGCATTTAAGATAATTGAAATTGGAATACCTCTAGAGACAAAAGCACTGATCTGCCACTAGTCACTGAAAAGTTTATAGCATTACATTGTGCCATCTTCCAGGTAGGAATAAAACTCAAAACTTTAGTTCTTATCATAAGCACTAATGAATGCATAGATAATACATAAGTAAAAATATTTTTTTTTTTTACAACATAATCATGGCCATAAATGCTAAATGTATTCTTTGTTTGAATTGATAAAATATCACCGTGGTAATAAAACAAAATACTTCAAGATAATACTACTTGAAAAGGCCATTTTGTAAGAATTATATATCTTTTTTCTTTCAGAAAAGTTGCAGTGATGACACAGGCAAAATGTAAATATAAAGCTTGTAAATCTTTAGAAACATTACTACAATATATAGAGAAGTCTCTCTGAACATGTGACAAAGGACATATGTATATACAAAGCTGATAAATCTCTAGAAACATTACTACAATATATAGAGGAATCTCTCTGAACATGTGACACAGGAAATATGTATATACAAAGCTGATAAATCTCTAGAAACATTGCTACAATATATAGAGGAATCTCTTTGAACAGGGAACCAGGAAATATGTATATACAAAGCTTGTAAATATCTTAAAAAATAACAACAATATATAGAGGAGTCTCTCTGAACATGTGACAAAGGACATATGTATATACATTTCCCTGTTCCCTTGGTGTGTCAGATTAGACAGGTTCTGACATCCTGTACAATCCTACACATTTCCCTGGTCCCTTGGTGTGTCAGATTAGACAGGTTCTGACATCCTGTACAATACTACACATTTCCCTGGTGCCTTGGTGTGTCAGATTAGACAGGTTCTGACATCCTGTACAATCCTACGCATTTCCCTGGTCCCTTTGTGTGTCGTGTTAGACAGGTTCTGACATCCTGTACAATCTGACACATTTCCCTGGTCCCTTGGTGTGTCAGATTAGACAGGTTCTGACATCCTGTACAATCTGACAGGTTCCACTGAAGAACTAAAGTCACTATGTCTACAGACAAACGATTACGACATACCCTCGAGTATAAAAATCTGTGTTGTACATGTTGTATTAAAAGTTCTATGACTTGCTCATAAAAAAGAGGCCTTCTTATAAATTCTATAAAGGTAAGACAGAAAAATACTCTGCATATTGGAGAAAAAAAAAAAACTACTATCAAAGGGAGATAATTCATGGGATAATTCAAAATTCTGTTTAATCAGTTGCTGCTTACATATTAGGTAGAATGGCTTAATATTACTCTTTTGTATGTCCTAAAAATGTTATATTAAAGTTGAAATATTTGTTTTTTGGCTACATTATTTAAACGATTTATAAAGGAGGGTGGGGTCAGAGCTCCACTAGACATGCCTGCAAAAATTAAATACTTGCCCTTAGGATTAAAAATGACTGACATTGATAGATTAATCCAGCGGCAAATATTTCAAGCATATTCAGGACAAACAAATAAATGAGTGCCTCATGTTAAGAGAATGTCACACTCCTTTCCATGTAAAAGGAAACATACAGAAAGCTCCAATTGAGCAACGGTAGGTTAGAAGTGGCTGTTGGTAGACAAATTTGTCTGAATCAATCAATTATCTCCCCTTGTTGGTAGGCAAATTTGTCTGAACCAATCAATTATCTCCCCTTGTTGGTAGGCAAATTTGTCTGAACCAATCAATTATCTCTCCTTCACCATGTGACAATCAATACATTTATCTATACACCCCTCATTATTTACTGTTTGTTTATTCATTCTTGTCAGGAGTATACAGTAATTTCCCTCTTATAAGGTTACCCATTCTGCAATATAAAAGTGGCCTTATAAAAAGGGGGCCTCTCTTGAAGAGGGCAAATTTAGTAGTATTTTACTGACTTACCATTGTAAAACAGAAATGTAATATTATATGGAGGTATAGCTTGATTCCTGGGCAGTTTATCACATATTAGTTGACACTTTAGTGTATATTCTCCTCCATCTCTGCCAGGTGTATTTTCTTGCAACATTATTTGCTATAAATAAAAGCAAAAACAGAAACAATCAATTTTAACCTATCATTAATTTTCTCTCTCTCCCAATTTAGCAACACAATTTGTTATATACCTTAAAGCAAAAGAACACAAAAAAAACCCATTAAATTTGAATCTGTCATTAAACACCAATACCTGTGGCAATTTAATGTGATGAATCCAGAAGACATTTCTGAAACTTCAGGTGAGTCTCACCAACTTGAGAATCTAAAATTTGAAAACTTTGGCAAGTCCCAACTGCAAATGGTGAGTCCAGAACTCACCAAGGCGAGTTGCAAGGATATTTTTCTTCAATTTTTCAAGACTATCGACATGGAAAAATAGCTTGAAAGCAGATCTCTGAAAGGATTTTTATCACTTGCTTATATCTGCATTGCTGTTGGAGATCCAATTATCAAGAAGAGGAGGGTTGGGATCCTATTAACTGGTTTAACTCTGCCACACATTTGTGCCTGTCCCAAGACAGAACATGAATGTCCAACCCCATATGTCGTCTCTTTTACGTTCAATGATTTGAGAAGAGAGTTGTTTGTTTTGTTGATAATGGTGGAATTGTTGACAGTCACTGTTTAAACTTTCTTTTTTATATCAAATGAAAATGGTCACTTAAATTTTCTCCGCTACATAACTTTAAACTATTCTACTATAGTAACATGTCATCTTGTTGTTGAGGTGTACTGTATACAACATTATGTGATAAAGTTTGTCAGTGACTTGCGGCAGGTTGGTGGTTTTCTCCTGTTTCCTTCACCAATAAAACTGATCGCCACGATATTACTCAAATATTGTTGAAAGTGGCATTTAATCAACACCATACCCTAACCCTCCTTTGGGTCAGGTGAGCTAAAAAAGGTTCTAGAAAATTTTTACACTAGAAAAACTAAGATACAAACAAGGATTACTTACAGATAATGTACACTCTCCATTAATCAATTTATTTTCAACATTCTTAGTACCACCAGCAAAACATGGCAGCTCTTTTTCTCCTGGTTCCCCACAGATTTCTAATTTTAGAGTACCATTGTAACCAATTCCAGCCATATTACCTAGACTATCCTGAAAATAAATGAAATTAAAATTACCTAGATTATTCTGAAAATAATGAAGTTAACAATCACATTACAAATTTACCTAGCTTATCCTAAAAAATAATCAATGTTTCTACATTTTTTAAGTTTTACTGTCATTTTCTCTTTTATATGAGAGCAATTTTTATGTCGCCTGATTTTGATTGGTGTTTAATGCCAACTTAAGCAATATTTCAGCCATATCGTGGCATGATTTTGAAATAATTTAGATAGAAACTTACCAATATTGTAATAAATAAATAGTTTGTAAGTAAGGTACATATTGAAAATGTCCAAAAGATTGGTCACAATTCAGCTAAAACAGCACATCTCTCTCCTCAATATTTAGCTATTATATAGATGGCATGAGTGTATTACCCAACCATGCTTTCATGTTATCTAGGTCACATAGTGGCTTTAAAATGTACTGGTTCCTATTTGTGGCATCACTATTGGGCAAAGGAGAGTTGGGGTTACCAGTCCATTACATCATCTTAATCATAAACCATGACCATCCCCTGCATAAACCAATTATGAATGCCACGCAAGCAATCAAAATAAAATGTTTAACTTAATTTTTTGGATTTTGTACCATTTCAACCGTCCGTTTTGGCATTTGAAATGGTCAAAATGGATGACGGCCAGTTCTTAGGGAAAACAATGTTTAGGTTCTATCATGTTTGTAGTTTCTGAGAAAAGGTCGATAGGTATCTGCAGAATCGAATGTGTTAATAAATCTCTATATAAAAACTATTTCTCAACTAAGGATAATTTTTAAATCCACTTGCTCATGGTTAAAATAAACCAAAGGCTCTTAGGAGCCTCTATTCACTCACATGAATTTCAAATTTAACTTCTAAATTTCATAGATTTTTTTTTTTAGCCGATTCTTTTTTTTTTTTTTTATCATTTGAAATTTCTGCTAATAGTAATGGCAGCCATATTGGATCAAAGATTATTTCAGCTCCAAATTTTTTCTCAGCAGATGATTTTAAGGGTTTTTCCCCCCTCAAAATATGCAAAATTGGCATAAATCGGTTAAAAGAAAATTGTCACAGAAAACCCCAGAATATATGTTAAACTACTCATTGATAAGTAGCTGCAGTTAAAATTTAAGAAGGAGATGATTAACATGTGAAAGTTACGACATACAACGGGCGCCAAGTGATGGCAAAAGCTCATATGGCCAGGTGACCTTAAAAAAATAACTAGCTTGACTTAAGATATATCAGTAACTCACTGGAAATATTTGGGAGAATCTATACATATCATGTGAGGCAAATTCGTACACACAAAAAAATGTTCTCAACAACGACTTACCACCAACTGAAACTTTGTGCTTCTAATAAGAGTTCTGGACTGAGGGTTGCGAGTGTTGGATACAGTTGGGGTACCAGGCGATTCCAAGGGAATTAATTTAGTCGGTTTTCCTGGATTTACAACAAAATTTAGCTGAAAAAAACAAACAAGATAAAAATCATCATTAATTATAATTTTTTTTTTATCTAAATAAATAATTGTAATACCAAGTTATTACATGTATATCTATAGGTATATAAAATAATAAAATTAATAAAAACACATTAAGAGGGACAAAGAAAAGGTATCCTTTTAAGACAGGTGGTCTCTTAAAAGAGGTTCAATTCATATGAAAAATGACAGGACAAGAAAAAGGTGACCTTTTAATCTGGATGATTGCTCAATAGAAATAACTGCATGGGCAGGATTGACTGTATTCTACATTACATTAGTCCTTCTCTTACAAGGCCAACTCTTCTGCATTGGAAAAAGTGGCTTTATATGAGAGGTGGCATCTTTTAATACAGGACATTTTACTATCTCAATGCCACTTAAATCTGATCTAATGAGAGGTGGCATCTTTTAATACAGCACATTTTACTATCTCAATGCCACTTAAATCTGATCTAATAAGAAGGAGGTATCTTTTAATACAGGACATTTTACTATCTCAATGCCACTTAAATCTGATCTAATGAGAAGGAGGTATCTTTGGTGGGAATGGCTTATAAAAACAGAACTACTATAATACATTATGTAGAGTGAGTGAGTGATTGTTGCTTAACGCCAACTCAGCAATTTTCAGCTATATCATGACGAGAACAAGTTAATTTTCAATGAGATGATGATGAGCTCCGCTTTGTACTAGACCAACACGTTGAGTTGGATTTTTATAGTGCTAGCTCACTGAAACAACAGTCCATGTGTAGACATGTCGCCCCACTCTGACACATTATGACATGTCACCCCACTCTGACACATTATGACATGTCACCCCACTCTGACACATTATCCCGATTCCAAGCCAACCTGTCTTTGCTCTTTCTCCTTTGAGCCATTTAGATGACCAGCCAAGTGGTTTTAGAGAATGAAAGCTTACACATGGACGATGATCAAGTAAGCTAATCGAAGTTATTATTTTGTTTGTTGGTCCCTTTTGGGTCTAATTAGTTTGGTTTGATTTATGGTGTTTAATGTCACTGTCAACAATATTTCAGTTATATTGTGGTAGTCAGTTTTATTGGTGGAGGAACCCGAAGTACCCGGAGAAAACCACCGACCTGTCGCAAGACACTGACAAACTTTATCACGTAATGTTGTAACAAATACACCTCGCCATGAACGAAGTTCAAACTCACAACTTTAGTGGTGATAGACACTGGTTGCACAGGTAGTTTTAAATCCAACTACCATTCGATCACGACCACGACGACCCTTGAAAAATGGAGGCAGGAAAAAAAAAAATCATAATTCTGATTCTACTTACCACATTACTGAAGAGTTCATGTTTACCATCGTAGTACGTTATTAAGATATGATATTCTCCTGCTACCTCAGGGAAATTCTTGTCTCTACAAAAATATATAGCCATTCATACTGTAACATGTCTTATGGTGCATTTACACAGTCAGATTTTACCTTCAAATTTGTTTCAATCTTTACCTGTGCTACTGTTTGTTTAAAACACAAATTTGACAGTGTAAATGTGTTGTCAAATTTTACTGCAAATTTGTTTCAATCTTTACCTGTTCTCCTGTTTGTTTAAAACACAAATTTGACAGTGTAAATGTGTTGTCAAATTTTACTGCAAATTTGTTTCAATCTTTACCTGTTATCCTGTTTGTTTAAAACACAAATTTGACAGTGTAAATGTGTTGTCAAATTTTACTTCAAATTTGTTTCAATCTTTACCTGTTCTCCTGTTTGTTTAAAACACAAATTTGACAGTGTAAATGCGTTGTCAAATTTTACTGCAAATTTGTTTCAATCTTTACCTGTTCTCCTGTTTGTTTAAAACACAAATTTGACAGTGTAAATGCATTGTCAAATTTTACCTTCAAATTTGTTTCAATCTTTACCTGTTCTCCTGTTTGTTTAAAACACAAATTTGACAGTGTAAATGCGTTGTCAAATTTTACTGCAAATTTGTTTCAATCTTTACCTGTTCTCCTGTTTGTTTAAAACACAAATTTGACAGTGTAAATGTGTTGTCAAATTTTACTGCAAATTTGTTTCAATCTTTACCTGTTCTCCTGTTTGTTTAAAACACAAATTTGACAGTGTAAATGCGTTGTCAAATTTTACCTTCAAATTTGTTTCAATCTTTACCTGTTCTCCTGTTTGTTTAAAACACAAATTTGACAGTGTAAATGCACTGTCAAATTTTACTGCAAATTTGTTTCAATCTTTACCTGTTCTCCTGTTTGTTTAAAACACAAATTTGACAGTGTAAATGCGTTGTCAAATTTTACTTCAAATTTGTTTCAATCTTTACCTGTTCTCCTGTTTGTTTAAAACACAAATTTGACAGTGTAAATGTGTTGTCAAATTTGTCTTCAAATTTGTTTCAATCTTTACCTGTTATCCTGTTTGTTTAAAACACAAATTTGACAGTGTAAATGTGTTGTCAAATTTTACTTCAAATTTGTTTCAATCTTTACCTGTTCTCCTGTTTGTTTAAAACACAAATTTGACAGTGTAAATGCGTTGTCAAATTTTACTTCAAATTTGTTTCAATCTTTACCTGTTCTCCTGTTTGTTTAAAACACAAATTTGACAGTGTAAATGCGTTGTCAAATTTTACTGCAAATTTGTTTCAATCTTTACCTGTTCTCCTGTTTGTTTAAAACACAAATTTGACAGTGTAAATGCGTTGTCAAATTTTACTGCAAATTTGTTTCAATCTTTACCTGTTCTCCTGTTTGTTTAAAACACAAATTTGACAGTGTAAATGCGTTGTCAAATTTTACTGCAAATTTGTTTCAATCTAAACCTGTTCTCCTGTTTGTTTAAAACACAAATTTGACAGTGTAAATGTGTTGTCAAATTTTACCTTCAAATTTGTTTCAATCTTTACCTGTGCTACTGTTTGTTTAAAACACAAATTTGACAGTGTAAATGTGTTGTCAAATTTTACTTCAAATTTGTTTCAATCTTTACCTGTTCTCCTGTTTGTTTAAAACACAAATTTGACAGTGTAAATGTGTTGTCAAATTTTACTGCAAATTTGTTTCAATCTTTACCTGTTCTCCTGTTTGTTTAAAACACAAATTTGACAGTGTAAATGCGTTGTCAAATTTTACTGCAAATTTGTTTCAATCTTTACCTGTTCTCCTGTTTGTTTAAAACACAAATTTGACAGTGTAAATGCGTTGTCAAATTTTACTGCAAATTTGTTTCAATCTTTACCTGTTCTCCTGTTTGTTTAAAACACAAATTTGACAGTGTAAATGTGTTGTCAAATTTTACTTCAAATTTGCACTAAACTTTACCTGTTCTCCTGTTTGTTTCAAATACACATTTTACTGTCTATAAACATGTGGTCAAACACTTTACCAAGTCCATTAAATATTGGAAGGAAGTTGGATAGTTGTTTAGACTGTTCAATTTGTGTTTGAAACAAGTGCACAAGTTTGATGGAAAAAATTGAGCCATATAAACACATCTTTACATTTGAACTATTTATATTTATGAAACTAAACTAACAATTTAGCAACAATAACAGCCATTTGAGGCCATACAAAACTATTTTGTTTCTTGTGCCTTTTTTTAATAGTTGGTTAAGCATTTATTTTTTGGTTTGTTTTATTGCAGCAGTATAAAAAATATGTTGATTGACAGTTTTGGTTACTGATGTTGCTTTCTGAGAATCACAAGAAATCAAACACAAAATGAATATTAAAAGCATAAGCCAGCATTTGAAAATTTAAAAGGCAAAAAATTCTACATAAAGACTCCATGTTAAAAGTTAAAGATCACAAATAATGGAAGTACTTACTTAAAGATAAATTCACCAGAGCTGTTCTTGACCCCCTCTGGACTGTATGAAGTAGCCTGTCAACAAACAATATATCAAATTATATTAAGTATTCTAATATGATGTCATGTACTTGATTTGTGTTATGCTCCATGATAAAATACTCAACAAACTATGAACAGCATAATGACTGGTGTCACTAGTGGAGCAGGAACTGATTACCCTTCCGGAGCACCTGAGTTAACCCCCAGTTTTTAGTGGGGTTCGTGTTACTCGATCTTTAGTTTTATGTGTCATATTTTGTGGATCGTTGTCTTTTTGTCCATTTTCTTTTGGCCATTGAGTTGTCTGTCCTTCATTGATTTATGGATTCTGATTACCTCCCTTTGGTATCTTCAAACTCTTCTTGACGATGTCACAATAGGTTAATCTTGAAAAACATCTAAAATTCGTCAATTTGCAATAATAACGTGTGCCCAACACACTCCTGGCATAACCTTCATCAGGCACATTCATAGTCGGAACATTAGAAAGACAAAAAATTAAAAAGTCTTTGGAGCAAAAAAACCAAGAGACTAAACATGAAAGCCAAAATCAGAAATGAATAAGGGTGATTGGCCCTAGTTTAATATTACATTATTTAGGAACTGTAAATTCAAATAGAATATACTAATAAACCATGTAAGCAATGAAGCACCGACTACTGGGTGCATAATAGCCTCAGGAACTAAAAGGTAATAACTCTGTGATAGCAATAACAAGATGAACTGTGAGCTAATGCTCACTTGTGATACCCCCGCATACATGTCCAATGTGAATAAAAACCAACTAAGTCGGCAAACAGGAAGTAGGAATCTGACGGGTCCAAAAACACTTCCCACAATATGGCATACCTATATGAAGCTTGTGACCAAATATCAGATTTCTGCCATCAATAGTTGCTGAGAAAAATGCAATGAAAAATATCTTGGACAGACGGACGGAAGGAGGTAAAACAGTATACCCCCCTCCGGTGGAGCAGGGGTATAAAAACGTCGATATTAATTTAGTGCGCAGGAGGAGTTTCTGGAATGACCTTCATACAACACGAATTCATTTTATTTTGCACATTATCCTATTAGAATCAAAATAATTTATGTCATTCCATGGTTTATTTACAAAATAAACCAGGGAGTAGGTCTAGTATTTTTGAAAATTTGACTACACACTCTACTTTGCTCCACTTGAGATAAAAAAAATTAGGAAAATATAATCTACCCAGAGAAAAATCTCCAATAAAACCCCATCAATTATTTCATAATTATTTTACAACCTGTCTGAGTACAACTGATAATTTTGTTTCCCATGTAATGAGTGAGAGAGTGACTTGTTATATTTACCCTTGAAGCAGGAGCATTCTTAGATCTGTTATCCACTTTCCATAATTTCATAGACAAACTGGAGTGTTTGGCACTGGACATCTTACTTCCATCTTCTGATATTATTTCAACTGATATATCTGTAATTTAAAAAAAGCATTTAATGTCATAGCCAGAGGGAAATAAAGGGGCATAACACCCTAACCTCAAAGGGAAGTGTCTCTCTACCCATTCTGAGTTCATCATTTCAATGTAAACTTATGCAATTATTAATTATTAAACAGGTACACTCAAAACAAGTTTATGATAACCTAACTATCTTGTCATAATAGGGAGCTGTCATGACATGGTCATGATTGAATGGCAGTATGGGTACTCCAGTTTCCTCCACCAATAAAACTGACAGCCACGATGTAACTGAAATATTGTTGAATGTGCCGTTAAACAACATAACCCCTAACCCTGACCCCCTCTTGGCATAATCAGTGATAATCAACCCTTCAGTAATTATCAACAATAAGATTAATTTGAACAAACACTAATGTGACCTTTTCGTGTGCCCCTCTATTATCAAACACTGAGTTTAATGACATTATGTGATAAAGGTCCTCAGTGACTTGTGGCAGGTCTGTGGTTTTCCCCAGGTACTCCAGTTTCCTTCATCAATTAAACTGACTGCCACGATATAACTGAAATATTGTTGAAAGTGCCGTTAAACACCATAACCCTAACCCCTAATCGTGAGTTTAATGAGAATAGTATGCATAGCCTTTTGGTATAAATGTGAAAACTATTGATATCAAGAGAAATGTTAAACATCTTATAGTCGTTGAAAAATCTGAGAAATGTAAGTCTCATTGCAATTTTGACAGAAATCTCCATTAATAACTTCCTTTTTGTAAGTAAAAAATGTGTAGGTACAAAAAAGAAAAACAAAGCTGGAATCAGGTCTGGAACTGCATCGCTACACAACACTGGCTGCATATATCATAGTTCGACATAAGAGAACACCCGATTTCCCTCATCCTGTCAATTTTGGTATGGCCAAGTCAATTCTATATGTAGCAAGTCCATGAGGCAAGTGAAATCTATCAAGCAATCACTCTCCGCATCCCCCCTCCCATCATAAAAAAACCCCAACTGGCTCTAGAAAGCGTGTATCGCTCACCTGATTTATATGGACAATGAACAAATGGACAAAAAAAATTTGAGACTCAAGAGTATTTACTCCCAAAGTTCTATTTCCTGTATGAGTAGCCGCCATGTTGGTTGGTTGTTAGACAGGATCTTCATATACAAAGCCTAATGATGAAAAAAGTTCTTCATTATTGACCACAATACAGGCCTTTCAATAAGGGATGGTTCCAAGTACTTTTACCTGCCTATAATGGTCTTTGGTACTTCCTGATTTTATAGAGTGTTGTATAAGATAATCATGAAAATAGTGAAGTACTGGTAAGCTTGAAAAATATTGAAAGCCTCGACATTTACCTGGTAATTTGTCAGCAACACCAAACACTGACTTGTTTCCATATTTAACTTTCATTTCAACAGGCTTGGTAGCATCAGGTTGTATCTCTATGACGATTTTAAAACTCTCCAGTGGTGGATTACAATTCATGGCTCTAGGTTCTATTTCATATGTTCCTCTAAAAGAAATGATTATACATTTTAAAAATAAAACTTTCTCGTGGTGGAGCATAATTCATGAGTCTTAGTACTAATCTCCTTCAAATTTCAATGTTCAATTGTAATACAATTATGCAGTCTAAATGTAAATTTCTCAATCGATTGATTGCCACCCTCACTTATCACCAATATATAAATAGCTCCAAAAGAGGCTTTCAACAATATTCAATTATATCGTGGTGGTCAGTTTTATTGATGGAGGAAACCGGAGAAAGGTCCAAAGATGGACTTACAACAAGGGTGTACTGTATTTCATATTTTCCTCTAGAAAGAAATCTCAGGATTCATTTACTTTTGTTAGTAACAATTCTTGTTGAGTGATGGATATTCTTAACATTTAAATTTGCAGTTTAATATTTTGTCTTCTACTTTCCATTCTATATTTTGACATGCACTTGATTTCAATGTTTCAAGGTACCCATGGCAACTGTTTCTAATATAAACACCTAATTGGTAACATGATATTGGTTATCACTTAAACTACTAGATCAACATGCCCCCTTCTTGTGTTGAAATGCTTTACCTTGTACAAATTAGAAGAAAGAGAAATCTGCAGTCCTCTGGCCCAAGACCAGTAAAACTTTGTTCGGATCAGTAAATTTTTCAGTTTTTATTTAGAACTATATAAATATAAATTCAAGAATTTGATTCAGACCAGTAAATTCAAATTTTTATTTCAAGGACTGAGTCTGTATCAAGCAAGATTATTGACAACAGTCTTGTATTAAGAATATAAAAGTTTACCTCTGTCCTGATACAAAGAAAACACCAAAGTTAACGTTTCCTTCTGGATTTGTTTTTAATGTCTGTGGAGCTGGCATCAGCTGAAATCAACAATATAAAATACCAGTTAAGAAACATATTTGAGGGTTAGGGTTATGGTGTTTAAAGCCACTTTCAACAATATTTCAGTTATATCGTGGCCGTCAGTTTTATTGGTGGTGGAAACCACAAAAACATATTTGATCAATGATAAGTACTGTAGACATGATACATTTTGATGGTGGCATCCAAACATTTTTCTACATAAGATTTTAGGATTTGTTCTCTAATAATCAGAATTTAATTATTTTCTAGTGTTACTTATTCTAAAAGACAAAAGAATACATTTAAAATTCCAAGTATATATTCTTTAGTGCAGTTTTTAGTGAGCATTTATGTTGAAAAAAATGTAAATACCCCTTTTACTATACAAAATGTAAATACCCCTTTTACTATACTAAAAAGGAGTAAATACTCCATAAAGTTTAACATTATCTGGGCTCTATAAATGTTGACTTACCTTAATTTTAGGATCTTTAGCTATCTGTATCCTGTAATCTGGAACTCTACATTCGTTGCCCTCACTATCACAAATTTGTACAATCAGTGCCCTCGGTAGTTTATTGTCATTTAATACCGTCACTGGCTGTAAAAAAAAAAAAGAGAAGAGGGCTGTAAAAGGATACATACATACTCAGCTATATCGTGGCAAGAACAAGTTAATTTTCAATGAGATGATGACGAGGTCCACTTTTTACTAGATCAACACGCTTAATGCTAGCACACTGATACAACAGTCCGCCGATAAACATGTCGCCTCACTGGTACACATTATCCAGAGTACGAGCCAACCCGTCTTTGTTCTTTCCCCTTAATGCTGTGCGTGTAGCGGAGAAGCAATTTGGTTTGACCCGATCGGCGCTCAAACCTGCGATCTACAGAACTAAAGGCGAGCATGCTGACCATTACACCATTAATGTGGTATGTATAATATATTTGATATTCTTATTTTTACCATGCATATCAAAAGAAATTTACCCCCCCCCCCCAAAAAAAGTACCACAATCCAAAATTGTAGAAACAGAGGTGAAAAAAGATATTCCTGTCACACATGATCGCTCTCTTTCCTAGCTTGACACCTAAATAAAAAGTGGAGAGGTTAAACTAGTGAATAAGATACAGATTACAATATGGCACCTACCTGATTTAGATCCCAGTCTGGTGCTACAAGTTTTGCTGGAGGTCCTGCTATCAATTCTATTTTGACAAAGTCCCTGTGTTCTCTCCATTGGACCTTCACATCCTTGATGCCAACTTTTACTGCATCATATTGGACCCCTCTTAGTACAAATGTTCCCTGTAAAAACATAAAAGAAGAGGTTAAAATAGGCCTGTATAAAATTTATCAAACTTTTACAAATATTTAGTTTTTTCTCATACATTTTTTACATGATTTTTTAACTTGAAAAAAATAATGAAATAATTGTAGTAAAACATCACCTATAATCAGAGATTTAAAAAATATTAGCACAGTAAATATTACTAGTTTAACTGAAACTTCAAAAGAAATTCATGAAATATTCTAACAAATTGTACTGAACTTTGACTGAGTAACTTTCACTTTATAAAGTATTTCAAACACATTGTACTGACCTGACCTTTGACCTTATAAAGTATTTCAACACATTGTACTGACCTTTGACTGAGTAACTTTGACCTTATCTGTTTTAAGTCCATCCCCTGTTACAATAAACTCACTGGTTGTATTTTTAGGCAGCTACAAAACAAAACAATTTTATTATAAATGTATGAAAATATATTGGTAGTTTTCTTCTGCAACTACAAATATAAAAAAAATTCTCAGTTTTTACCATCCCTCTATAACTGTCATTTTCAGTGAAAGTATGTGATGGTTGCTTTTCAAACTTGATACGAGTATTTGTGAAAGAAAGCTTCCACACATATTTTAAGAAAATTAGATGATAAATGAAAGCTCTAGTAAGGCAACAAGGATTTGTCACAGGTGATTGTGGTGGATAAAAATTTCACTTGAAACAAATTTATTTCAAAATAGCGAAGTGTACAACATTATGTGATAAAGTTTGTCAGTGACAGGTCGGTGGTTTTCTCTGGGTCCTCCGGTTTCCTCCACCAATAAAACTCACTGCCACGATATAACTGAAATATTGTTGAAAGAGGCGTTAAACACCATCAAACAATTTCAAAATTTGTTTAAACCAAGCAATTAGTAAATAATATAGTAAATCTTACATCAGAAATTTCATTTCCAAATCTGTCCTTGACTTTGATATGTATCTCAGCCTCCAACAATTCACCGATCTTAACGACATTTAACCCCTCACATTTACATTTGATCTGGTTTGGTTCTGCTGGTTTCCCACTGACAACAAAGTTAAAATCGACACCTGAGCCGTCTTGTACAGAAATCTGACAATATTTGACGTCTGATGTTATTGCCGGTACTTTGATGTCTGGAAGTAAGCCTTGTATCACTTTATCTTTGGCCATCTTTGGTGTCCAGTTGACCTGAAAAAACAAAATTCAACAAAACTACTCAAAAAATGAGCTGTAACAAGATTACTATGGAGAAAACCATTTCAATATTTGTTTTCTCTTTTCACGAAATTCTAAAATATCAAGAATGTAAAAGATTCAATGAACCAGTTAGAGACTAATCATTTTATCTTTTCTACTCATAAAAATAGAATTAATCTTAAAAAGTACTGATTTTTGATACAACATTCATGAGAAAACCAATACACATCTAAATTCAAGGATATTTTTGACACAAAAACATTTGTACTCCCTCCTCACACATTCTTCATCTTTTGAGAAAGAAGCTTTTTAATCCTTTATAAAATAGTCCTGTTGCATTTACAAATTTTAATATGGCAACAAGTAAGCATACAAAATATTGAGTAAATCCAATTTGTAGGCGTAGCGTGGACAACCTTTTTGATGAAATATTTGAAATGAAAATCGGTAATAACTCCTTCAA
Source organism: Bathymodiolus brooksi (assembly GCA_963680875.1). Taxonomy (NCBI): domain Eukaryota; kingdom Metazoa; phylum Mollusca; class Bivalvia; order Mytilida; family Modiolidae; genus Bathymodiolus; species Bathymodiolus brooksi. Next base: position 51,752,104 of record OY804583.1, on the reverse strand, counting down.
AAGTGGTCTGATCAAATTGCTGTAACTATGTGTGAATCATCTTTTGTCATTTCAATGACTTAATAACAACTCGCTTGAATTGTTAGACATATTTATTCAGAAATTATTGTTTTCTCTTGACATTTTTTTTTTTACTTTGGCAAAATATGGTCATTAATCCAATCTTTCTCATAAGAATTTCTATACTGCACTGCTATTAAATTTTGCTTTAATCAATATCACGTTGCACTTTACATTACAATACAAAACAGTGATCTATAACAGTCTTAGAGAAACAAAGAAAGCGGAACAATCAACATCAAATAAGCAATGGCAAGGCAAATAAATATCGGAGCAATTCAGCCAAGAGTGCAATGGTTGGCATGTATGCAATGTTTTTAAGAAATTCCATTTAAATGTAGGATACATTGTGCATACAAACTTTTGTAATGAATGAATGGAAGCGATGAAAACAATGACTCCCCATGTTATCAATTTTTTTTTTTAAATGTGGGTGAACTGTATGCAACCATGTTATTTTTACTATTAGCATACTATCCAAGGTTACTATACATAGATGTATTCTCAAACTTACTTTAATTTTTGCAGCAATCGTGTCATCAATTTTAACTTTTCTACCAGCTTCATCTGTCAGTGTAAAACCTACAATAAACATGAGCTAATGTAATAATTTAACCTTTGTCCACTGACAGTTTAAAATTAATATCAGTTAATAGTTTAACTTTTCTATTTCTCTTTTCCTATCTAAAATTTTACAATACAAACAAAAGATAATTATGGAATTCGAAGAAAGAAAAAAAGAGAAATTGATTTCAAACTTCAGACATCTTGATTTTTTTACAGGATGAAAAGAAAGTTTAAACAGTTATGGTCAACAAGAAGGTAGAATCTGTTAGTTAAAGACCATTACAGGGACAAAACTTGACATATTTTGCAGCTGGACTCCCTAAAATATGAATTTTAAAAGCTCACCTAAAGTTTAATTCTTGCATCACTCTCATGTCAAAATATTATAACCGACTCTTCTCCTAACATATCTAATATCAATAAGTTATAAACATCTACAGAAATTAATGGTCTTTGTAGGAGACCGGAATAAAAAAGGTTATCAATTTGTTGGAATAAATATTGAACAAAAAATGGTAATATATACAGAATGGAATAAAAATTTACTTATTTAATTGCTGATTGGACCTACTAGCTCTACCAATGAATAAAATTGCCTATACATTAAGCAAAGAAAACATGCCTCAAATAGTCAACTATTGTTTCTAAATTATAATCCTTAAAAATAGGCTTTTTCAATGATTTGTTTGATCAGTTTAAATGTGTCAGTTTTGAACTTTTTAGCATTGTTAAAACGTTACTATAGAAACATGGATGAAAATACACTTTTTGTCAGATCCATGCATGTAGAATCATATTATATACATGATAGCTTTAATATCCTTGGTGTGAAATCTACTATTGGTTTTTGGTATACAAATTCAAGGTTATACATATATTTGATTTTAATGAGTTAAAGCAAATAAGGCACTCTCAAAATATTTTGCACGAATCAAGACAAATGTGAAACACTAAAAAGTATTTGTCTTTTCAGGGAAATTAATACACTACCACAGAATTAATGTGGACTATCCATACAAGAAACGTGTACAGTAGTACCCCTCATATAAGCTCTCTCCTCTCCTACCTGAGGCCACCCCTCTTATCAGGTCAGATCTAAGATGTAATGAGATAGTAAAATACAACTAAATTGTCTCCCTCAAGAGAGGCCACTCTTACATTGCAGAACGGGTGGCCTTATAAGAGGGGAGGTTACTCTACTGTTTACAATTTACATACTTAAACCACTTATAGTCTGGCCAGCAACAGCTATGATTGTCTCCCCTTCTTTCATCTGAACTGATTTTCCATTATCATGCTGCATATAAAGTTCCATACTTGACACTCTTCCACTTGGTAGAACTCTCACCTTTCTTTCAACAGCCTTTACTTCTTTTGACCCCTGTAGAAAAATACTTTTTCTTAATTTAAGAAAATAAAGTTGATTCTGGCAAATTATGTGTATATTTAATATATCTGTCAATAAATTCTATGATACATACTTCTTTCTTTAAGGGATTGGGTTAAGGTTATGGTGCTTAACGCCACTTTCAAAAATATATCAGTTATATCGTGGCAGTCAGTTTTATTTGTGGAGGAAACCGGAGTAACTGGAGAAAATCACTGACCTGTCACAAGTGACTGACAAACTTATCACATAATGTTGCATTGCGTATACCACGACATAAGTGGGATTCAAATTCAAAATTTTAGTGTTGATAGGCACTGATTGCACATGTAGTTGTAAATCCAACTACCATACGATCGCCACGACGACGAAGACACCTTCTTACTTGAATGTTTCTATTTTAATTATATATGTATTTACAAAAAGTTTTCTATGGGTACCAGTACTACGTCTGATTTCCTCCATCAACAGACAAGATACAAGTGATACATTGTTGAGTATGTGAGTAAGTGATTGTTGTTAAACGCCAAATGAGCAATTTTTCAGTTATATCATAGCGAGAAAAAAATAACATTTTGATGAGATGATGTCTGTTTTACACTAGACCAACATGTTGATTAGGCTTATATAGTGTTAGCTCACTGATACAACAGTCCGCGGGTAGACATGTTGCTCCCCTTGGACCTCACTGATACAACAGTCCGCGGGTAGACATGATGCTCCCCTTGGACCTCACTGATACAACAGTCCGCGGGTAGACAATGTTGCTCCCCTCGGACACATTATTCTGATTCTAAGTCAACACGTATTTGCTCTTACTCCTTAGTGCTGTGTGCTTAGCGGAGAATCAGCAAATGCCAATCTCATAGTCTTTGGTTTAACCCAACCTTGAACCCACAATCTAGTGCACTTGAGCTGAGCATGCTAAACATAACACCACTGATGCTGTTGATACATTGTTGAAAGAGATGCTTAACACACATAAATCAATCCAATGTGATTGGCATCTATGATAAATTTCTTATTTGTATAAATACTGTTGCATAAGACCATTGACAACTAACCTGCAGTTCAATCTTAGCCGTCAGCACTTGGAAATCTTTTAGTTTCTTTAGTGTTATAGGTTCTCCTGTAAGTTTCCCTCCTCCAACAGCTGAGCAGTCTAATGAATATGTAGGCAGTCCACTAACTCCTGAAAACTACATTGAAATAAACAATGATGTATGTTCTCCTAAACAGCTTAATGAAACTTTGAGGTCTAGGTGGCCGAGTGTTAAACATTAAAGTACAAGTTTGTACATGTACTCGAAAAGACAGCTAATCAGAACACTGTATCAAGTAAAGACTTTGTTCTGATAGTACAATTTTGGAATACAAGTACGAATGTTGTACTCAAATTTTTTTTGGCCGTAAGCCATTGGTCCTCGACTTCTGACAGCGTAACACTCCTTAATTGGGTTCAAATTGATCAAGTTTGTCAGTGACTTGCTACAAGTCAATGTTTATCTCTGGGTACTCATGCTTCCTACACAAATAATACTGCCTGGATATTACTAACTTAAGGGAATACGATACAGTAGGGATTGCCAATTGATTTTTTCATGAAAATTCGTGATTTGGTCAATTTCGACATGCTCTTTCCAAATATGCAAAGAAAAATATACCTTCGTGACTTAGTTTTCGAGATATTTACGATCGAATTTCGAACATTTTTCGACAAATTTTTAAAATACGGATTTTTATAGCGGTAAAGAAAATATCACAATTTCAAAACGGTAAAAGATAATTGCATCCTGTTTTTTGCAATAGCTTCCTATGATAATTTCGTTCAAAGATGATGAACATGTACATTGCCAATAATAGATTAAGTAGTCCAAAAATTCTACTTATTTGTGGAATATGGATTATTTAGTGGTTTCTTCATGAATAAATTTGCATGTAGAAAAAAAATGACAATTGATATTTTCTTAATATTTTGTCATGATATTCTCGCAATGATTTTATTTAGAATTTTAACAAGAAGTAAGGGGGTACATGTGCTTGTTTTTTAGCTACAGGACAAACCTAGACATCGTCAATTTCGGCGCCAAATTACCCTACAATGTATTTTAATAGGTAAAATGTCGTGGAGTCTTTCCCGCCGTTTTCCTTGGATTGGATGAAAGGGCAACGCAACCGGAGAATGAAATAAATGAAAGAGAACGGCTATAGTTGTACAGCGAATAGATAAGTAACTGCTGAACCTGTGCAAACGTTCTTGCTCAATATTCATTAGATTTAACGGTGTATCACAACCGTCACACACGTTTAATTGCTCTGCTAGTGTTTTTAGTTCAACTATTCGTCTCCCATCCTGCCAGGATATATATCTTTATAATCAGTTCCAGGGTTTGCGTCTGTCTGGTCTACCTCTGTCTCACCAACATTGCTATCCAACTCTTTCAATGGTCTGAACATTTTTTCCGACAGCGTATTTCTCCTTCTTTTAAAAACGGCATTATTCGGCTTGAAGCAGGTGCTTTCAAATTTTTACGCAATCGACTTTTTATGACGTCGATGCAACTTCCGCAGAAAATGTCGCGCTCGTTACTGTGACGTCGCAAAAAAAAAAAAATGCGGTATTCGGCAAAGTAATTATCTGCCCTTGCTACTGTATCGTATTCCCATAACTAATATTATTGTGAGCACAAAAAATACGGGGAAAAAAGTATGGGAAAAAGTCACGTGACTTCCGGTGATGTTATCATAACAGAAACCATTGTGTCTACATATGGATGACAATGGCAGATCCATAACTAAATATGACTGCAAAATGTTTGAAGTCGTCAAAATATTGTTGAAAGTAGGGCTTTCAATATTTTCCGAGTGTACCAGTACTTCACTACTTACAAGCGGTACTTTTTTTAATATTTGAACAATTTTCATGAATATCTTATACAACATTCTTTAATATCAGGAGGTACCAAAGATCATTTTAGGTGGGTAAAAGTACCTGGTACCGCCCCTTATTGAAAGGCCTGTGAAAGTAGCATTAAACATTTTTGATGCTTAACCTTACACCTACCTTACAAGTACAAATCAATTTGCCATCATTAGTGAAATTGCCAGCAGCATCATGAATTTCTACATCAAAACTGACAGGGTTGCCATTCTCAATTTCTATCTCTTTGTTGTCTTTGACATTCACAGAGGCTGCTGGACCTAAATAAAACAGTAGTAATATATTAAGTACAGTGGAACTTCTGCAATCCGATACCCAAGTTTTCCAACATCCTGTGACATCCCGACAAAAATTTATGGTCCACAAGTATTTCCGTTAACAAAAGTAAAACCTGAGCATTCCGACATTCTGTACAATCCGACACTTTTCCCTGGTCCCTTAGTGTGTCGGCTTAGACAGGTTCAACTGTATCATCTAAACACAGGATCTATGAGAAGAGCTCCATACCATTGTGAGACAACCACTAATGGGTCCATTACGAGCACATGAGCAACAACTACAGAAAGTACTCGAAACATGACGTAGAAGTAAGACACCTGACAATGTGTTAATTTGGTGCAATACTTCAGTGTGAGAAACTAAAATTTGGAGTCTGATAGACTTTAGGTCTATGACAAAATTGAACAGCATAGATCTACCAAGATTTACATAGACATAGACAATAAAAACATTAAGAGAAAATTATTTTTCCATAGACAATTGGTCTTTATCAATAGGTTTCTGCATAGAGTGATGAAAATTTACATAGACTCTGTCTACCGGTCTTCCACTAATTTCGCACACTGATACTTGTGAGGGTAGTTCAACTTTATGAAAAATAGATTTAGTTTGAATCTCTTGAGGATACATTTTGCTGGTGCATTAAAAAGAACATCTTCACATTGTTTTCAACTTTATAAACTCTGGAAATTCTAAACAGAAAATCTTGTCCATATACAGCTTTCAAAATAAATTTGGTTTGAAACTGTTGAGGAATAAAGAATAAGAAATTAAAATAAACAATAAGACAAGCTCAATTTTTATGGGCGAGCGAGCGAGTGATTATCGTTGAATGCCATATGAGCAATTTTTGGATAATGATGTCTATTTTGTACTAGACCAACACGCTAAGTTGGACTTTTATAGTGTTAACTAACTGAAACAACAGTCCGCAGGTAGATATGTTGCTCCACTCAGACATATTACTGTGAAATCACTTTTATCCGTGGGGTACCAATTTTCGTGGTTTTCGTGGGTAGGCTGATCTACGAAATTAAGAATCCAACAAACAATGAAACTTGGGAAGCAGTTTTCATATGCTGACCTCGACTTTCTGGACCAGCGGCATAGGGGACAGTTGACAATATTGATGACGAAATAAGTACGAGCATACCTTTTAATGGGTTTTAATCCACCTGAACATGTTTGTGAATGATTTGATTTTGAATGCATGTATAAAAACGACAGAAATGTTTATTTGTGAAAAGATTTGAACAACTTCCGGTAATAAAATTGACTTCCAAATCATACACTAATGATGGCACACTTTTCAGTTTTGTATAAACATTTCACTATTAAATTATAACACCCTTCAATTAACATATTTGATCACTTTTCTTTTAACAATTAAGTATAAGTTAACTGTACCTTTGCCCTGGGGTCAGAATTAATATTGTGATATGATTACGAGTGGTTTCAATCCGAGATAAGGGTATTGAAAGATCGAAACTTCTTGAAGTAATTTTACAAGTACAATCTGTCATTGCAATCAAAATAATGAGAAAAACAAACTTTATTGTTCTTTTTTTAGTTGTGAAAAATAAAAATTGAAAATAAAATGGAGATTAAATATTTGTAAGACATACATTTTTTTAATATATTTTGATGGAAATTGAAATTGCTATAAATGTACGTGCTCATAAAATAATTTCAGATGATTTTTTAAAAATTTTAAAATTCGATAAAATAACACTGATTTGCACTGATCTATGATTATGAAATTCAAAAGCTGATTTTGTTCCGATTCTAAGTTGATATATGCAAAAAAATAATTGAGAAAATGAGCACGTTAATATACACGTTCCACTTCTGTTTACATAATTATATGGCTCATTAATATAATGTTTTGAAGCTTTCTCGAAGTTTTGAAACCCAGTGAAACTTATTATGTTGAAAATATAAAATCAAGGAATTTTATTTTGGTACAAACACAAAATCCATGAATTTCCAAATCCATGAACTTGTAATTTTTAACCAAACCACGAAAATTGATACCCACGAAGAAAAGTACTTTCACAGTATTCCGATTCCCTGACAACCAGTCTTTACTCCTACTTCCCACTGCTGCATGCTTAGCAGAGAAGCAACAAATTCCTATTTTATAGTCTTTGGCCTGATGAGGCCTAGAACACACATTCAACTACACATGAGGCGAGCACACCAACCAACAGATGCATTTTCTAGTTCCTGATAACAATTTTTTTTTATTACTTTTCTGTAAATCTGAGCATCAATTTGCAGAAGAAATTTTGGAAAATGGCACTATGGTATATAAACCAGCTATATCATTGTTATTGCTTGATTAGGATTATGGTGTTTAAAGACCACTTTCAACAATATTTCCGTTATATTGTGGCAGTCAGTTTTATTGGTGGAGGAAACCAGAGTACCCAGATAAAACCACCGACCTGTTGCAATGTTGTATCGAGTACACCTCGCCATGAGCGGGATTCGAACTCACAAATTTAGTGGTGATATACAATGATTTCACAGGTAGTCATAAATCCAACAACCATACGATCACGACAATGACAGCCCCCTGTTGTTTGATTACAGTAGAACATTTGCTGATAAATAGTAAATTTGACAAAGCCTGTTTTATACCAGACAAGGATCAACAAAGCTGGCAGTAGTCTGATCTTAAGTGTTTGTGTGGATTAACAGTAAGTTCTACAATGTATGTTTTATACCAGACAAGGATCAACAAAGCTGGCAGTAGTCTGATCTTAAGTGTTTGTGTGGATTAACAGTAAGTTCTACAATGTATGTTTTATACCAGACAAGGATCAACAAAGCTGGCAGTAGTCTGATCTTAAGTGTTTGTGTGGATTAACAGTAAGTTCTACAATGTATGTTTTATACCAGACAAGGATCAACAAACCTGGCAGTAGTCTGATCTTAAGTGTTTGTGTAGATTAACAGTAAGTTTTACAATGTATGTTTTATACCAGACAAGGATCAACAAACCTGGCAGTAGTCTGATCTTTAATGTTTGTGTAGATTCTTCAAGTTCTTTGATCTTAATATTAAGATTAAAACTCTGAAAAAAAAACCCAGTAATAATAGGATAAGTTGGAAGCAAATAAAACACATTAAAAATAGTAATACTAATACAAGATAAATAAACACATAATATTATAAAATAGTGGTCTATCACCACTAACATGAGTTTGAATCCCTCTCAGGCGAGGTGTATTCGATACAATAATATGTGATAAAGTTTGTCAGTGACTTGTGGCAGGTCGGTGGTTTTCTCCATTAAGAAAACGGACAGCCACGATATAACTGAAATATTGTAGAAAGTGGCGTTAAACACCATAACTTAAACCAAACCTAAAATAGAAACATTGTTAAACTATATACAGAACTAGTACATTCAACTACTAAATGATAGTCAGCATCTATGTCGATTGTTGACAACTGGTACCAGACCAACTTTGGCAAACATTTCCATCAGTCAGCATTCTAATAAGCCTTGACCACTTGGGGAACAGGACAAAAGCCCCCCAATAATGAAATAATCATAGAATCTTATTACATTTGTTTTATATTGATGGTGATAATAAAAGATATCTTAAAGAATAAATACAAAAAAAAATACTTTAAAATTATATTTTCCCACATTTTGTTCATTGTTATGTTCATTCATAAAGTGTAAATTAAAAAAAAACACTGCTTAATTGTTTAAATTGAAACTAATTAGGTAAAGTTAAGCAGCAATTGTTTTCATTGATAAACAATTGATAATTACCCTTTTAACATTTGAAGTTGTTAAAAGCAATGAGTGAGTTATTTTCTCATCTTGTTTGATATACTATGATTTACTATGATTTTTTTTAAAGATAAAACAACTTTATTTTTGTTTTTACTTTCTTTGATGAGGGTTATTATAATTCTTAAACAAATACTTCAATTGTTTATGATATCTTCATGTTCCAAATATAACTTATTATGAAAAATGATATTCAAAAATAATGTTAATCCATAAATATCAGTACAAGAAGTCCAAAATGTATGCAAAGATACAAATATTAATATGATTTGAGGTAAAATACAGATGTACAAGGAATTAAAATACAGAGGCTAAAAAAAAAAGTCTTGAATCATGTTATAAAATACAAAGAAAATTTTACATATCCAAACAGTTAAACAAAGACACAGAAAAAAAACATATGTGTGACACAAAAAATCATTAACTTATACTTTTCATTATTGGGGGGCTTTTGTCCTAGACCCGACCACTTGGTAAGTCAGTATCACCAATGAATTATGTAACTTTATAAAAGTACTCTTTATTACATAATTTTCACTTATTAATTTGACAGTAATGTAATGTTTTCAATAGAACCAAACAAATTACAATCATTTTTTTATAATGCACAATACTTTTGTTGAGATTGATTTTTGAATAAAAATCTCCTCTTATAAAGGTGAAAAATGTTGTGTATAGTATTTCACATAAACAAAATATCCCTGTGTGATTAAGATTACTGTACATGACTATGTATAATATAGCTGAGCAGGGTCAGTGACATTTTTTCTCAACAAAAAAAATGGTCACAGGAATTTCAAAAGATGATAGTTTATGGTTCTGAGGCAAAATTTGAAACCTTCCAGTATTTGAAACATAATTTGTAGAACATACGATAGTTCAATTTGGCATATTTAAATCAACAATTTGATGAACATGTACAAACCTTGCCAGAAGTTGAACAAGCCTTCCCCGAGGCTCTTTCTCCCACAATTCCTTTGGCAACACATCCTGTCACAAGTAAGTTATTTCCCTTTACTTTTGTTGCTTGGTAGTTGATATCTAAACCACTGAAATAGAACAGAAACTAGAGTCTCACCTGAGCCTGTAGATATACACGCGTGTTTTGAATGCAATTTTACGTGTAGCAAACCTAAAGACAAAGTCTTAAACACAAAATTATAGGGCACGGCACTAATGAATATCAAACAATATACAGTCAAACCACATCTATTACGCAATCACCTGAATTAAAAGGAAACTTTTTTCTTGTCCTGTCATAGAAAAATTCATTTGATTTGAGCCTCATTAAGAGGTTACCTGTCTTAAAAAACCACTTTTTCTTTGTACAAAAGGTGACCTTTTAATACAGGTTTGAATGTATAGGATAAATTTCACTTCCTTATTCTTGAATATGCAAGAAAACGCATGATTTTGGTTTAAAAAAAAATAATGTCGTCCTAAAACTGACAAGGTGACTAAAATTTCATCTTAGCGGCAGAAAAAGTAGATTTCATTGAAACCATGGCGAAAAAGTTGCCCACTATATCTGGTTTGGTGAGCCCTGTACTATATATTATCATATATTAGCTCAGAGTATGCAGAGTTTATCTAATACAAGGATATGAATGGTCTACTTGATACATAGAATAGATATTATCTGATGAAATTACATTTTTTAACTTGACCCTGTTTATCAGGTTAGGTTTATGGTGTTTAACGTCACTTTCAACAATATTCCAGTTAAGTCGTGGCGACCAGTTTTATTGGTGGAGGAAACCAAAGTACCCAGGAAAAATCACAACCTGCAGCAAGTCACAGACAAACTTTATCACAGAATGTTGTATCAAGTACACCTCACCATGAGCGGAATTCAAACTTAACAACTTTAGTAGTGATGGGCACTCATTGCATAGGTAGATGTAAATCCAACTACCAAACAATTACAACTACAATCCCCCTGTTTATTGTGCCATATGCTAATTAAAATATGATATCATATGAATTTTAGTAATGCACATCATTTTTTCAGTTTCTACTCATCTCAAAGGGACATAACTTGATTTACCTAGCATCTAAGATTGGTGTAAAATTGACTGAAGGTTTTGTAGAGTGTCCAAACATATCCTGGAACTCTAAAGGAATCTGGAACGGCACACCTACACGGAATGGTCCATCTAACATCCCAACAGAAAACTTCTGAGGATCACTTTCTGAAAGAAAACATAAACGATTAGTAAAATGGGCCTAATTAAGATGAGACGTGATTGTTCATTTTTTTAATTGGTAGAATTGATGACCATCACTGTTTAAACTTTCTTGTTAGACGTGATTGTTCGTTTTGTTGATATTGGTAGAATTGATGACCATCATTGTTTAAACTTTCTTGTTAGACGTGATTGTTCGTTTTGTTGATATTGGTGGAATTGATGACCATCATTGTTTAAACTTTCTTGTTTGAGGTGATTGTTTGTTTTGTTGATATTGGTGGAATTGATGACCATCATTGTTTAAACTTTCTTGTTAGACGTGATTGTTCGTTTTGTTGATATTGGTAGAATTGATGACCATCATTGTTTAAACTTTCTTGTTAGAGGTGATTGTTCGTTTTGTTGATATTGGTGGAATTGATGACCATCATTGTTTAAACTTTCTTGTTAGAGGTGATTGTTCGTTTTGTTGATATTGGTAGAATTGATGACCATCATTGTTTAAACTTTCTTGTTAGAGGTGATTGTTCGTTTTGTTGATATTGGTAGAATTGATGACCATCACTGTTTAAACTTTCTTGTTAGAGGTGATTGTTCGTTTTGTTGATATTGGTAGAATTGATGACCATCACTGTTTAAACTTTCTTGTTAGAGGTGATTGTTCGTTTTGTTGATATTGGTAGAATTGATGACCATCATTGTTTAAACTTTCTTGTTAGAGGTGATTGTTCGTTTTGTTGATATTGGTGGAATTGATGACCATCATTGTTTAAACTTTCTTGTTAGAGGTGATTGTTGGTTTTGTTGATATTGGTAGAATTGATGACCATCATTGTTTAAACTTTCTTGTTAGAGGTGATTGTTCGTTTTGTTGATATTGGTGGAATTGATGACCATCATTGTTTAAACTTTCTTGTTAGAGGTGATTGTTCGTTTTGTTGATATTGGTGGAATTGATGACCATCATTGTTTAAACTTTCTTGTTAGAGGTGATTGTTCGTTTTGTTGATATTGGTAGAATTGATGACCATCATTGTTTAAACTTTCTTGTTAGAGGTGATTGTTCGTTTTGTTGATATTGGTGGAATTGATGACCATCATTGTTTAAACTTTCTTGTTAGAGGTGATTGTTCGTTTTGTTGATATTGGTGGAATTGATGACCATCATTGTTTAAACTTTCTTGTTAGAGGTGATTGTTCGTTTTGTTGATATTGGTAGAATTGATGACCATCATTGTTTAAACTTTCTTGTTAGAGGTGATTGTTCGTTTTGTTGATATTGGTAGAATTGATGACCATCACTGTTTAAACTTTCTTGTTAGAGGTGATTGTTGGTTTTGTTGATATTGGTGGAATTGATGACCATCATTGTTTAAACTTTCTTGTTAGAGGTGATTGTTGGTTTTGTTGATATTGGTAGAATTGATGACCATCATTGTTTAAACTTTCTTGTTAGAGGTGATTGTTCGTTTTGTTGATATTGGTGGAATTGATGACCATCATTGTTTAAACTTTCTTGTTAGACGTGATTGTTCATTTTTTTAATTGGTAGAATTGATGACCATCATTGTTTAAACTTTCTTGTTAGAGGTGATTGTTCGTTTTGTTGATATTGGTGGAATTGATGACCATCATTGTTTAAACTTTCTTGTTAGAGGTGATTGTTGGTTTTGTTGATATTGGTGGAATTGATGACCATCATTGTTTAAACTTTCTTGTTAGAGGTGATTGTTGGTTTTGTTGATATTGGTAGAATTGATGACCATCATTGTTTAAACTTTCTTGTTAGAGGTGATTGTTCGTTTTGTTGATATTGGTGGAATTGATGACCATCACTGTTTAAACTTTCTTGTTAGAGGTGATTGTTCGTTTTGTTGATATTGGTAGAATTGATGACCATCATTGTTTAAACTTTCTTGTTAGAGGTGATTGTTCATTTTTTTAATTGGTAGAATTGATGACCATCATTGTTTAAACTTTCTTGTTAGAGGTGATTGTTCGTTTTGTTGATATTGGTGGAATTGATGACCATCACTGTTTAAACTTTCTTGTTAGAGGTGATTGTTCGTTTTGTTGATATTGGTAGAATTGATGACCATCATTGTTTAAACTTTCTTGTTAGAGGTGATTGTTCGTTTTGTTGATATTGGTAGAATTGATGACCATCATTGTTTAAACTTTCTTGTTAGAGGTGATTGTTCGTTTTGTTGATATTGGTGGAATTGATGACCATCATTGTTTAAACTTTCTTGTTAGAGGTGATTGTTCGTTTTGTTGATATTGGTGGAATTGATGACCATCACTGTTTAAACTTTCTTGTTAGAGGTGATTGTTCGTTTTGTTGATATTGGTAGAATTGATGACCATCATTGTTTAAACTTTCTTGTTAGAGGTGATTGTTCGTTTTGTTGATATTGGTAGAATTGATGACCATCACTGTTTAAACTTTCTTGTTAGAGGTGATTGTTCATTTTTTTAATTGGTAGAATTGATGACCATCACTGTTTAAACTTTCTTGTTAGAGGTGATTGTTCGTTTTGTTGATATTGGTAGAATTGATGACCATCACTGTTTAAACTTTCTTGTTAGAGGTGATTGTTCGTTTTGTTGACATTGGTAGAATTGATGACCATCACTGTTTAAACTTTCTTGTTAGAGGTGATTGTTCGTTTTGTTGATATTGGTAGAATTGATGACCATCATTGTTTAAACTTTCTTGTTAGAGGTGATTGTTCGTTTTGTTGATATTGGTGGAATTGATGACCATCATTGTTTAAACTTTCTTGTTAGAGGTGATTGTTCGTTTTGTTGATATTGGTGGAATTGATGACCATCATTGTTTAAACTTTCTTGTTAGAGGTGATTGTTCATTTTTTTAATTGGTAGAATTGATGACCATCATTGTTTAAACTTTCTTGTTAGAGGTGATTGTTCGTTTTGTTGATATTGGTGGAATTGATGACCATCACTGTTTAAACTTTCTTGTTAGAGGTGATTGTTCGTTTTGTTGATATTGGTAGAATTGATGACCATCATTGTTTAAACTTTCTTGTTAGACGTGATTGTTCATTTTTTTAATTGGTAGAATTGATGACCATCATTGTTTAAACTTTCTTGTTAGAGGTGATTGTTCGTTTTGTTGATATTGGTAGAATTGATGACCATCACTGTTTAAACTTTCTTGTTAGAGGTGATTGTTCGTTTTGTTGATATTGGTGGAATTGATGACCATCATTGTTTAAACTTTCTTGTTAGAGGTGATTGTTCGTTTTGTTGATATTGGTGGAATTGATGACCATCACTGTTTAAACTTTCTTGTTAGAGGTGATTGTTCGTTTTGTTGATATTGGTAGAATTGATGACCATCATTGTTTAAACTTTCTTGTTAGAGGTGATTGTTCGTTTTGTTGATATTGTTTAAAACTATTTGATGTCATGCAGCTGCTGTTTATTAAAATACAGTAAATTTAAATATCAATATAAAAAAATAAAGCAATAATGGTCAATTAATTCTAATTTTAGTAACAGACACCATCTTGGCACAAGTTTGCCAAACAAATAGACAAGGACTATCCAGTAAAGCCCCATACTCTATATGGGGCAATACCAGGAGATGAAAATTTACAATAAATGACATACATACCTGTTACATTAAATTTAATCTTATGTGATGGTAGTTCTTTTCCAGAATACATTGTGTTACCACTTTCATTTAAAACAACTTGTAACAATAAGGTGTGAGCACCTAGATTCCGAACATTCTCTACAAAATAAATTAGAAATAGCCAATGCTATAAAACCATAATTACTACAATAGGCTGTAGATAGTATACATATCAAAATAACTTTTGTATATAGTATGTATAATGTAATGCAGTTGTATATGTAACACCTTTTCTGATTGGATAATGTCAAATATTTGGTGGCATTAATTCAATGCATTATGGAAGTCTTTTTTTTTCTTCAAGCTTTTTTCTCTCTCTCCATTCTGTTTTTTATAAATCTGTCATTGGCAACAAATAATTGTTTTAATATAATAATAATAATGAGTGTTTGCTTTATGCCACATTCAGACAAATCAAATTACACAGGTAAATTAACCCCTTATTTTTAAAAACACAAATTTAGGTAACTTACCCATTTTTCTGAACCAATATCCCCAGTTTTTGCTGTATTGACTTATGTGGGACACAATGACTTCATCTCTAGTAGGACCTAAAAATACAAAATCAAAAAAGAAATGGCTCGAGATAGTTATTTTAAAAAATAATTGTTTTCTGGTATTACATGATTCAATGTTTCCATAATTCCCTAATTCTCAATTAAAGTCTAAATTATTTCTCAGCAATGTACAGTGAAACCGAACACTAAATAATATTCTACTGGAGTGTAATATCTGTGCTAATCCTGTAATTTGATTGGTTTATAAAGCTAGGGTAATCAGCCTGTATCTCTGGTAGGGCTAGGGATATGAATGGGATTTTCTTTTGTAAAATGGCATCTCTTAATTGCTTGATATTTTTTACTCATTTTGAAAAAGAAACTTACAGTAAGAAAATGCTAAAAAAAAATATTGACTGAAGATCCCGAATAACAAATAATGTCCCAATCTGTGTTAGTTAACCTCTTTATATCGAACAGATGTCTATTCTAAACACAAAAGCTAACCATAATTTGTCCCATTTATTCCTCAGAATGTACAATAAACCCCCTTACCATGCCATATTATCTTCAGCTCTACTAAAAGTCTTTTTGATGAAGCTGCATTTCCTGGTAATTTACTGATGGTCTCCCCTTTCTTATTAGCAATTTCTATCTTAATAGCACCTGGGGGAAAAAAATATCAAATTATTACAACAATTTCTGGACTCTAAAATAAACAAGCACTGCATGTAAATTAATTTCAAACTCAGAATAAAAATTTATATTTGCCATTCTTCATTTCAGTGAGTGATTGTTGTTTAACACCAAGTGAGAATTTGTTCAGCTAAAACAAGTTACATTGTACTATACCAACATACTTAGTTAGCTTCTCACTAAAACAAGGTGTTGTTCCATTCTGACTCCTGACCAGAAGTCAACCAGTCCTTTGCTCTTACCCGTTAATGCCGTGTGTTTAAAAGGGGAGCAACAAATACACATGTTATCTTTTGCTCTTACCCGTTAATGCCGTGTGTTTAAAAGGGGAGCAACAAATACACATGTTATTGTCTTTAGTTTGATCTACCGGGGCATTTGAGGTGAGCATGATAGCCATTACAGAGACAATTCCGGTTCTATGTGGATTACAGTTAAATTGTATCTTTATGGGATCTTTTTATATTGTTTAATCATGCTAAGTCAGATAATCTTTCATTCACATTTGGAAGGTCTCTGCTGTTTCATAGACCACTATATTGTTCAATATTGTATAAGCTCATCACTGATTGGTCATTTGAAATGAGACCTCTGAGTTAATCTCATACATGATGTTGTTAGATGTTTATAGTGGATTACCAAGTAGAACAATTTAAACAAGATGTTGCACGCTATGTCGTGCTAAGAATACCCCCACTCGTTCATTTGTAAGTCGCACGGTAAATAGGAAGTAGATGTGCAATCATTTCTTCCAGTAGAAGCTGAGATATCTGTTACGAAAGTATGAACGGACGGACAGACTAACGGACGGACGGACAAATGGACGGACATGGTGATTGCAATATAGCCCCCTCTCTATGAGTGGGGGTATAATAAGATCAAACATGTGACTGTCAAGGCAGGATTGACAGTATTTTGTTTTTAATGGAATATCCATGGCGTGGCATTTGACTCGACATTCTCTATAACAAAACACAACAACTTATACATACCAACAGTCTCTCCTGCACAACGACTCTCATTTTGAGTAACTTCATATCCTTCTGGCCAACTTACAAGTAAAGTTGATGGTAATCTGAAAAATTTTTTTTATATAAATAGTTCAAATACATTGTATCATTGTCCTGAAAGCATTATACACAGCTGCACCAAGATATGTCTGAATAAAATAAAATGCATCGAAACGTTATAGATAAACTAGACACATTTTTCAATACTTTCAGAGCATTACGTGAACATTGGATGATTTGGCAGTATTTGTACACCTCTGATTTGAATGCATATCTCATAGAAACTGAATTTTTTATTTGATCACTTCACAATAATAAGCAAGTTGGATTTCAAGAATGCAATATGGAGGCTCATTCAAATGAATTTGAATTTGAATTTTTGGTGTTTAATGCCACTTTCAGCAATATTTCAGCTATATCATGGCGACCAGTTTTAGTGGTGGAGGAAGCCGGAGTACCCGGAGAGAACCACCGACCCTGGGCAAGCAACTGGTAAACTTTATCACTTGCGGCTGCGAGTCGAGTGCACCCTTTTTTGTAATTTACAAGACTGGGCGCGAACCCATGCCGTATTGGTGATAGGCTTGTATGAGTTGTTAGGTAATCCAACTACCTAACTCATTGAGCCACACAGGCCCACCTGATGAAGGTTATTACAGAAACGTGTCATGTCCACTAAATTCGATATCTACTATTTTATTAGCATTTATTTACTAAAATGTACAACACCTTAAACTTAACCACGATACAGCTGAAATACTGTTAAAGTTGCCGTTAAACACCAACCAATCAATCAATAACCTTACTTGAGGGCCTGTCGTGGTCGTGATCGTATGGTTGTTGCAATCAGTGCCTATCACCACTTAAGTTGTGAGTTCGAATCCCGCTCAGGCAAGGTATACTCGATACAACATATATGTGATAAAGTTTGTCAGTGACTTGCAGCAGGTCGGTGGTTTCCTCCACTAATAAAACTGATCACCACGATATAACTGAAACATTGTTGAAAGTGGCGTCAAACATCAATCAATCAATCAATCAATAACCTTAAACTTACTTAGCTTCCTCTTCTTCAATACACCTTTTAACGAGTTGCATTGATGCATGTCTATCAAGTTTAGCTAACGGTACAACCTTAACTTCATCATACAATGATCTTGGTTCCTGTTTGAAAGATAAAAAATGGAACAAAGTTAGGTTTTTGTTTATACATGAATATGTTTAGTCATGCATGTCTATCAAGTTTAGCTAACGGTATAACCTTAACTTCATCATACAATGATCTTGGTTCCTGTTTGAAAGATAAAAAATGGAACAAAGTTAGGTTTTTGTTTATACATGAATATGTTTAGTCATGCATGTCTATCAAGTTTAGCTAACGGTACAACCTTAACTTCATCATACAATGATCTTGGTTCCTGTTTGAAAGATAAAAAATGGAACAAAGTTAGGTTTTTGTTTATACATGAATATGTTTAGTCATGCATGTCTATCAAGTTTAGCTAACGGTACAACCTTAACTTCATCATACAATGATCTTGGTTCCTGTTTGAAAGATAAAAAATGGAACAAAGTTAGGTTTTTGTTTATACATAAATATGTTTAGTCATGCATGTCTATCAAGTTTAGGTAACGGTATAACCTTAACTTCATCATACAATGATCTTGGTTCCTGTTTGAAAGATAAAAAATGGAACAAAGTTAGGTTTTTGTTTATACATGAATATGTTTAGTCATGCATGTCTATCAAGTTTAGGTAACGGTATAACCTTAACTTCATCATACAATGATCTTGGTTCCTGTTTGAAAGATAAAAAATGGAACAAAGTTAGGTTTTTGTTTATACATGAATATGTTTAGTCATGCATGTCTATCAAGTTTAGCTAACGGTACAACCTTAACTTCATCATACAATGATCTTGGTTCCTGTTTGAAAGATAAAAAATGGAACAAAGTTAGGTTTTTGTTTATACATGAATATGTTTAGTCATGCATGTCTATCAAGTTTAGCTAACGGTACAACCTTAACTTCATCATACAATGATCTTGGTTCCTGTTTGAAAGATAAAAAATGGAACAAAGTTAGGTTTTTGTTTATACATGAATATGTTTAGTCATGCATGTCTATCAAGTTTAGGTAACGGTATAACCTTAACTTCATCGTGCAATGATCTTGGTTCCTGTTTGAGAGATAAAAAATATAACAACGTTATGATTCTGTTTAATACTTAACGATACATGTAAAATTGATTTGAAAATTTTCCTGGGTGCTTCATTCAATCATAGTTCATACTTGCTAGTAGTCATTTAACTACAACCGCATCAGTGCTGTAATGATTAGCTTGCTCGCCTCAAGTGCGGTAGATCGTGGGTTCAAGCCTCGGTCGGGTCAAACCAAAAACGATAAAATTGGTAATTGTTGCTTCTCCGCTAAGCATGCAGCATTAAGGAGAAAGGAGCAAAGACTGGTCGGCTCGGAATCAGAATAATGTGTCCGAATGGTGTGACATGTCTACCCATAGACTGTTGTTTTCTCAACGTGTTGGTCTAGAACAAAACGGACCTCATCATCATCTCATTGAAAATTAACTTGTTCTTGCCATGATATAGCTGAAAAATTGTTGAATTGGGGTTAAACAACAATAACTTACTCACTCAATTAACTACTTACACTGCTATTGTACTGTCCATGTTTATCTTGTCATTCATTGACCCTGCTATTGTACTGTCCATGTTTATGCTGTCATTCATTTTTGTAACAGTATGTTGTCTTTTTGAATTGAAGCGAATCTGGACCTTCTTTTTAATCATTTATTTATATCTGAATAGCTGTTGGAGTTCCAATTATCAAGAGGGGAAACCGTGGGATCCTATTAACCAGTTTGGATCTGTCATATGTGAGTTCATATCCCAAGCCAGGACATGGATTGCCAACGCTATTTGTCATGGTCTTTTATTTGTGTTCAATGAGTTAAGGTGAGAGGGAGGTTGTTTGTTTTGTTTATATTGACAGAATTGTTGACAATCACTGTTTAAATATACTTTTATAATTATACCTGTATCACTTCTAAATCTCCACCAGTAGCAAACACTTCTCCTTCATACTCCCCATATAACAGAAATCTTTTAATGGTACCCAGCAGTGTAGGTATTGTACGACTTATTCTAACCTGAAATTTATAATAAATACAAAATTATTACGACTTATTCTAACCTGAAATATATAATAAATAAAACATTATTACGACTTATTCTAACCTGAAGTTTTTAATTTAATAAAATATTATTACGGCTTATATTAACCTGAAATTTTTAATTTAATAAAATATTATTACGGCCGATTCTAACCTGAAATTTTTAATTTAATAAAATATTATTACGACTTATTCTAATCTGAAATATATAATAAATAAAATATTATTACGACTTATTCTAACCTGAAATTTGTAATAAATGAAATATTATTACGACTTATTCTAACCTGAAATTTGTAATAAATAAAATATTATTACGACTTATTCTAACCTGAAATTTGTAATAAATAAAATATTATTACGACTTATTCTAACCTGAAACTTGTAATAAATGAAATATTTCACATGTAATGGAATCAAATTTTAGAGGCAGAGTTTTGTAATACATTTTAGACAGTATGCCTTTCTTGAAACAACTGAACAATATATTGTTTTCTTAAAACATCTGAACAATTTCCAGTTTTCCTAAGTTGATTGTTTTAGTTACAATTTTGTTTTTCTTAAGATGAGATGATTTGATAGTTGAAAAAGCTTTTTACAAATTTTAATAAGATACAGAATGTAATTAAGATATAACTCATGGAAGCCATAGTTTATATCTAGATTTAACATGGGTAACATTATTTTTGTAAAATTTTATTCCGAGCGATAGCAAGGTATAAAATGAAATGAAAATAAAGTTACCCATGTTAAAACGTCATACAAAAATATGGCTTCCATGAATTATTACGATTTTGGTAGGAAAAAATCGAACTATTTTTTGAAGAGGAAGTCAGTCATAACAAAATCATGTTTATAGTTGTTTTTCTTACATTGATATCTAGATGGTCTTGCAATTAAGTTACTGATATTTTCCAATTTGATGACATTTTGAATTTAGCAATTTTCTTTTTATGTTTGTATGCACCATGGTCCTGTATGAATACATGAAATCACTTAGGAATGATCTTAATAATTTGTTTGATAATACGCATGAGCAAATTGAAATATATCGGGAGTTTTATCACAGTATGATTTATATAGCCAATGAAGGACATCATGTACCATTTGGGATTGACCATTTAACAGTTTTTTTTTTGCCAATAGCAACTTTGTAGAAACATTGCCATATAACTGGTTCTAGTGGGGTTCACTTGAGACAGGTTTAAATAATATCTCACCAATTGGCCTTTCCTGAATATCTTCCCATCCCATTCTACTTGTTGATATTCTGTCCAAGGTGTCTGTCTCTGTTTTGGCAAGTCTAATCGGGTCACCTGACCTTTGAAATCTGCGAAACGAATCTGTTTGTCCCAATGCTCATGGCATTCCTTCAGCCATTGTAGGAATTCTTTGTCTATTGCAGTTCTTTTCTCCTGAAATTGAAATATCCTAGTTCAAGTATTGGATTTGTTTGGTTGTTTGAACGCCACTTTCAACAATATTTCAGTTATATTGTGGTGGTAAGATTTATTGGTGGAGGAAACCGGAGTACCCGGAGAAAATCATAGACCTGTGGCAAGTCACTGACAAACTTTATCACATAATGTTGTTTCGAGTACACCTTGCCATGAACAGGATTCGAACTCACAACTTTAGTGGTGATATGTATTGATTGCACATGTAGTTGTAAATCAAACTACCATACAATTACGACCACAACGTCCCCTCAAGTATTAGGTCTGAAAAGTAAGTTCAATTGAAGAAACAATAAGCGTCTATGCCGGGGCTGCATGATATGACCGTAGCATCAAGCTAGGATCAGTCTCACTATGCTAAACTCATAAATGAAGATCTCAATGTTACGATCAGATGAAGAACAGCAATAAAAGCATTGTTCCTTAACATTTCAACCAGTTACACTACAGACTTTCGTGACAGTTCCATGGGCTCCAGGGATGTGGAAATACTGAAATGTTCTACTTGTCCCCGGGAAAGTTATCTGAAAAAAGTTACTTGTCCAGACAAAATCCTACTTGTCCGATTTTTTGGTATAAACATTTGATACTTGCAAACACAGTTGCTAAATTGAACTTGTTTATATTGTCTATTACATCATTACGTAAAATTTTAAATATAGTTTTAATAAAGTTAACACAAACATCCCCGCCTAAGTGATCACTGCCCAAATGAAGACCATTTTAAATTTGGATTTCAGATATGAATGTGCAGTCAGATAATAGCCGTTGTTTTTAGATACAGAATAAGCTGTGTTGAAAAAATTTCTCATATCAATCAAGTTCATTTTGATTAACCTTGGCAATGGCTTTATCCATCAAACCAGTCATATATTTAGTTTTACTAGTGCCGTAGTGGCGTCTTCATACTTTGCAGATGACTGGTGGGAAGATAATTAAAGTATCCATTCTGTCCACGATTTTGCCAATAACCATTAATGATTTATGCAGATATTGCAATATAAGGCACTATCAGAATCCAGCAGTAAATATGAGAAATCGGCTAGCCACTTGGACTGAACAGTCTGTTGGGTGTTTTTCATCAAATTATGTGTCCATTATCGCTACAGTTTGGCATTTGTTAACTTTCTCATGATGTTCATTGTGGCCAGAACCTTTCCCAGTCTTTTTTTATTATTAAATATTTGTCCACTGTAACGACAGCAACCCGATTTGTATTATATGTTCACGGATGCTAGGCCATGTTTGTTTGCGAAAAGCCACATGTAGACAAGCAAGGAAACGTCACATTCGGAACTCCAATAAAAAACCAGAGGCTCCCAGGAGCCTGTTATCGCTCACCTGGATCAAAGCTGCTTTCAATAACAACGCAACTGCACTGTGGTGGCCATCTTGGTGGGAGAGCGCGACTGCCGGACACAATTTTGGAAGAGGACCATCCAATGACTATTCCATCAAAGTTTGGTTCTAATTGAGCTACTGGTTCCAGACAAGATGGTTTTTATGTGAATTTCCCATAGGGTCCTATGTTAAACTAAGTACAGCTGTGCAGCCATCTTGGTCAGAGGGCGGGACCACCAGATGCAATTTTGGAAAAGGACCATTCAATGACTATTTTATCAAAGTTTGGTTCCAATTGAGCAACTGGTTCCAGACAAGAAGATTTTTATGTGAATTTCCCATAGGTTCCTATGTTAAACTAAGTTCGGCTGTGGGGGCCATCTTGGTCGAAGGGCCGAACCGCCTGACATATTTTTGGAAGAGAACCATCCAATGACTATTTCATCAACATTTAGTTCTTATTGAGCAAATGGTTTCAGACAAGAAGATTTTTATGGGAATTTCCTATAGGGTTCTATGTTAAATTAAATTCGGCTGTGGCAGCCATCTTGGTCGGAGGTATGAAATGTCGGACACAATTTTGGAAGGGGACCACCCAAGGATCATTTCAGCAAAGTTTGGTTGAGATTGGCTCAGTAGTTTCAGAGGAGAAGATTCTTTTAAAATTTCATCCCCCCTTTTTTCTATTTTTAGCTTGGTGGCCATCTTGGTTATAAGTCGGGATCACCGGACACAATTTTGGAAGGGGGCCAACCAAGGATCATTCCACCAAAGTTTTGTTGCAATTGGCCCAGTGGTTTCTGAGGAGAAGATTTTTATGTGAATTTCCAATAGGGTCCTATGTTAAGCTAAGTTCGGCTGTGGGGGCCATTTTGGTCGAAGGGCCGAACCGCCGGACACATTTTTGGAAGAGAACCATCCAATGACTATTTCATCAAAATTTTGTTCTTATTGAGCAAATGGTTTCAGACAAGAAGATTTTTATGGGAATTTCCCATAGGGTCCTATGTTAAATTAAGCTCTGCTGTGGTGGCCATCTTGGTAGGAGTTCTGAAATGTCGGACACAATTTTGGAAGAGGACCACCCAAGAATCATTTCAGCAAAGTTTGGTTGAGATTGGCTCAGTAGTTTCACAGGAGAAGATTTTTTTTTAATTTCATCCCCCCTTTTTTCTAATTTGCATAATCGGTCAAAATCGGCAAAAGTTCAAAGTTCATAAAAAATCCAATAATATATGTTAAAAAGCTCATCATTGTGCTTATACAGTTCAAATTTGGGCACATTCTGGCTTAAAATAG
Source organism: Bathymodiolus brooksi (assembly GCA_963680875.1). Lineage (NCBI taxonomy): Eukaryota > Metazoa > Mollusca > Bivalvia > Mytilida > Modiolidae > Bathymodiolus > Bathymodiolus brooksi. The sequence goes on along the minus strand of OY804583.1, from coordinate 51,727,712 downwards.
AGCAATTTTGGCCATTTGAAGAAATTTCTATTTTTAGTAACAGCAGTGATCTTGGATACAGGACGGCACTGATGGACACAATTTTGAAAGGGACCCACCCAGGGACCATCCCTGCCAGGTTTGGTTTAATTTGGTTCAGCGGTTTCAGAGGAGAAGATTTAAATGTGATCTTTTATCAAAATATGCCTAATTTGCATAATCGGTATAAATCGGCTGAAAGAAAAATTTCAAACAAAAACCCCGAACATATGCTAAACTACTCCTTGCCATGTAGCTGCAGTTAAAATTTGAGCTCATTTTGACTTATACTAAAGCAGCAATGGACAATTGAAGAAATTTCTATTTTTAGTAACAGCAGCCATCTTGAATGGAGGGCGGGGCTGTCGGACACAATTTTGAAAGGGACCCACCCAGGGACCATCCCTGCCAGGTTTGGTTTAATTTGGTTCAGCGGTTTCAGAGGAGAAGATTTAAATGTGATCTTTTATCAAAATATGCCTAATTTGCATAATCGGTATAAATCGGCTGAAAGAAAAATTTCAAACAAAAACCCCGAACATATGCTAAACTACTCCTTGCCATGTAGCTGCAATTAAAATTTGAGCTCATTTTGACTTATACTAAAGCAGCAATGGACAATTGAAGAAATTTCTATTTTTAGTAACAGCAGCCATCTTGAATGGAGGGCGGGGCTGTCGGACACAATTTTGAAAGGGACCCACCCAGGGACCATCCCTGCCAGGTTTGGTTTAATTTGGTTCAGCGGTTTCAGAGGAGAAGATTTAAATGTGATCTTTTATCAAAATATGCCTAATTTGCATAATCGGTATAAATCGGCTGAAAGAAAAATTTCAAACAAAAACCCCGAACATATGCTAAACTACTCCTTGCCATGTAGCTGCAATTAAAATTTGAGCTCATTTTGACTTATACTAAAGCAGCAATGGACAATTGAAGAAATTTCTATTTTTAGTAACAGCAGCCATCTTGAATGGAGGGCGGGGCTGTCGGACACAATTTTGAAAGGGACCCACCCAGGGACCATCCCTGCCAGGTTTGGTTTAATTTGGTTCAGCGGTTTCAGAGGAGAAGATTTAAATGTGATCTTTTATCAAAATATGCCTAATTTGCATAATCGGTATATATCAGCTGAAAGAAAAATTTCACAAAAAAACCCGGAATATATGTTAAACTACTCCTTGCCATGTAGCTGCAGCAAAAATTTGAGCTCATTTTCATCCCCCCTTTTTTCTATTTTTAGCTTGGCGGCCATCTTGGTTGGAAGTCGGGATCACCGGACACAATTTTGGAAGGGGGCCATTCAAGGACCATTCCACCAAAGTTTGGTTGCAATTGGCCCAATGGTTTCTGAGGAGAAAATGTGAAATGTTGACGGACGGACGACGGACGAAAAGTGATGACAATAGCTCACCTGGCCTAAAAAACTGTTACAAGTCCCCAGTTATCGTTAAGTAAAGCAGTATAATTATCATTGCAATCGGGTTGTAATACTCAACTTAAAACATGTACAATTCTGGTTATTTTTAGCTGCTTTCGGAACACCACTGACGCGATCGTTTCCAATATAAAAAAACACAAAACATTAACCGTCAATATTTACGATATAATATCATTTGAGGAAGTGTCTTTCCAGAGTACTTTAATCAGAAATTATTTTTATTTGTTGATCTCTACTTGTCCCCGGACAAGTTAGCCAGGAAAATCTTTGTCCGGCATGCTCTATGTACGAGTCGGGCATGGCAATTCCACACCCCTGGGCTCAACCCAAAGGGCTGTCCAGTACATCTTAAAGTGGTGGATAGGGGAAGCCCTCTCTGAAAGTTGCTATGTTATAACAAAGCCAGACCATGGATCATAGTGAGTACTGTGTTTGAAGAGTCACGCTTCTTCCACTTTTGCAGATTTAAAAAATAAATAGCCTTTGCATTATAGCTTCTTGGGATGGCAAATATTTTCATCCATACCCAATTCTTGATACTTTTCCAGTGGCAGTCAAAAGTCATTACCACAATTGTGTGATTCCTCCATCATTCTTGTATAATTTCTATACATTGACGAATTTGTTCTCTACCATGAAAATTCAGGGCATTCTACAGCAGCCCGTCTAATTGCATTTTTCCCGGGCTACTTTGTTTCAAAAATGAAAATGTCAAAGTGAAAGTAAAATATGGCTATGTTTTTCATAAAGGTTTTGCAGGATCCTCCGTTCTACATTAGGGTTTTCGGCTCCTACTTGAAAATGAGTGGAATGCACTGAAATTGCTTTAAAATATTTACCATTAGCCATTAGGCAACCAACAATCAAACAATCTACATCTAAATCAGTCTTTGCCTTAATTTTTTTCACCTACTTGCCCGCAAGCCAAATTTAGAAAAATGTTCTATATATTCAAACAAATTCTTTCATAATTTTCACTTATCCGAATCCAGTTTTACTTATCCTGGGCTTCCGGCAGAGTGGGTTAGCGTGAAGACTGTAAATTCATTCTTAATTCTTTTTTATTTCTTGTAAACATTACCTGTCCATTAGCTATTCTGTGATACACTGTATTTTTCTCCTTCAACTTTATTTCAAGGTCAATAAAGGTCAACTTGTTGGTACTAACTTGGAAGTGGTCATTGGTGAATAACACTCCAGAAATTCTAAATAAAAGGATCAAATTAAATTCAAGAGCATCATTATGTTGTACTTTCATTTTTGTAGAGTAAACAGAAAGGGAAAATCTGAAATTATCATGTTGGTTTATGGTGATTTAACGCCACTTTCAACAATATTTCAGTTCTATCGTGGCGGTCAGTTTTATTAGTGGAGGACACCGCAGTACCAGGAGAAAACCACTGACCTGTCACAAGTCACTGACAAACTTTACCACATAATGTTGCATCGAGTACACCTCGCCATGAAAGGGGTTCGAACCTACAACTTTAGTGGTGATAGGCACTGATTGCACAGGTAGTTATAAATCCAACTACAATACGATCACGACCACGACGGCCCAATCATGTTGGAATTTTCAATACAACTCTGATACTAGTGATAATGTATGCTGAGTAAGTGCGAGTATATATGATAAAATTATCATTGACATTTTTCATATCAGAGGTGTTATCAGCCCTCAGGACTTTGTCTCCTGGGCTGATAATATATCTGATACGAAAATTGACATGTAATAATTTGTTTTTATCACATAATGCTGCATTCGTGATTTTCAATAGAATTTCCATACATACCTGTTATAACATTCTAACGGCAAATTCTTCCCTTTTTTCGGTTCTTGACACCAATCAAAACTGAAACAAAAATGAACAATTAATAATTATTTACAATGTACTTGCCATATCAATTGTTTTATCGACAAACTCAGTAACAATCAAATAACTTGGCAGATGATCAAATTATATTTTATACAAGTTAACTTTGATATTAAAGAGGGAGTTTTATATGATTTCACGATATTTAGTCAGGCAGCTGGTAATAGCTGAGTTTGTATATAAAAAAATGGAATTTTAACGGCAATATGGTGAGGGAGCACTATACATACAATAAAAGAAGGCACAGACAAAAATGTTTCGCCATTATAGCCAATTTTAAACTTTGGCCCCTCAAGACTCGGTCCTCATAGAAACTTGCACCTTTTTTGTACAAGATTGAATATCCATTTGAAGATTTGTGATTCTTGAAAATCATATAAACAAATTTTCTTGGAAATATAAATGTTCACATTTGAAGTTTATTTGGGATTGTTCATCACTAAGAATTGCTTGTGCATGCAACATTATCTAAAAACAAATTGGATGTCTGCATGGAAAGATAAAAGTGACACCTAAAAAAATACTTCAGATGCCTAGCGATAGGGGCACATCATATTAACCCATAAATAACATCTCACTAGCCAAAACTCATTTAATTAGGGGATTTTCGGTACTCTTTAATGCCGGGAGTTTTGTACACAAAAACACAAAGTGCCAATTTAACTAAACACTGAATTTTACCCTACCAGGGTTCAAATCCAACCATCAAGGCCTTACATATAAAAAACATTTGATTAAAAATTTTGCAATAGTATAAAAAAATAGAAAGTAAATCAGGAAATCGTATGATATAAAACTTTCGCGATTTTCATGCTCGTACTACAAAATTTTCAAATCACAACAAAATATTTATTTGATAGTGTTCTGATTGGCTGTTATTTTTGGGTACAAGTACAAACTTATTTTCAAAACATTTTAATGACCGTAAGACGAGGTGAGGACACCATTCATTACACTGTGATAATTTTGAAAAATAAAAAAAAAACAGAAAAAAATATTGAGAAATGAAAGGACCTGAAAATTTCTTATAGCCAGAAGCTCTGAGGTAAATAGTTTACAATCATCCATTCTAGCAATTTCTGGGTACCTAATTATAATTCTAAAACTCACTTTCTTGAACCGAAAATTTTTAAAAGCTCCATCTTCGCACTGCTACCAAAGCACATTAGTAACAGTAAGTTTCATTGGCCAAATGTTTTATCTCAGCCAATCAGAATTCAGATTTCATATCATCACGGTGGCGTCTAATTTTGGAATTGGTAAAACTATAAGTTTTGCTGAAAACATTGCTTCTTTACTGATTTCTATGTGGTTTTCTACCTCAACCCCTTCAATTTTTTCTCAATGAATGTACACATTTTACAAAACCCACAGGACAGAGCCAAATACCAGAAATCTGCTTAAAAATGGAGAAAAATCATCACTGCTTACACCACATAGATCATTCTATCATAAGTACCCCTTGTGTTTTTAATTTTTTTTATAAATATTCCCATTATACATACTCTTCAATGAAAGTATATGGAATTAGTCTTCCATTCCAGTAACATTCAAACACAGGTCTTCTACCACGTGCTGCTCTGTCGCTGGCGGCATAATCATGTTCATCAAATATCTCAGGTTCACCTAATATCAAATTTAAAGAAGACACAATTAAATTAAAAAGAATTTTACAGATACGTACAAAAATATCTGGAAATTCACTTTTACTACAAAGGGACAAGAAAAGATCTGTTTGACACCAAATTGTAGTATACTATACCCACACAATATTTAATTTCTCCTTGCATCCTTGGTGGAGACAGTGTGGGCTATATTACATCTATCCTGGGAACAGGACAAAAGCCCCCTGACAAAAAAGCCCCCCATAATGAAATAATTATACAATCTTATTACAATTTTTTATATTGATGGTGATATTAAAGATATCTTAAAGATCAAAACTCACCCCTATTAAAAAAGGAGGAGTGGGGGGAATTAACACTAAAAAAATGAAATACTTTAAAAACACATATTTTCCACATTTCGTTCATTGTTATGTTCATTTATCACTGCTTATTTGTTTGAATTGGAATTAAATCAGGTAAAGTTAATTAGGAATTGTTTTTATTGATAAACAATTGATGATTACGTTTATAATCTTTGAAGCTATTAAAAGTAATAAGTGAGTTATTTTCTCATCCTTTCTGCTATACTATAACTATTTTTTTTAAGATAAAACAAATTTTATTTTTACTTTCTTTGACGAGGGTTATTATAATTCTTATACAAATATTTCAATTGTTTATGATATCTTCAAGTTCCAATAATAACTTATTATGAAAAATAGTATTCAAAAGTAATGTTAACCCATAAATAGCGGTACAATAAGCCCAAAATGTGTGCAAAGATACCAATATATAAATAACTTGTACTTTTCATTATTGGGGGGCTTTTGTCCTAGACCCATCTATCCCATAATAAACTCATCCAGATTGAGTCGTGTTAGTGACTACACAGGATACAACACTGGCAATGGCCGGTGGTTAAAATGCAGTGTAAAATTAATCATTATGGCACATAAAACTAAAAACAGTATTATGATAGTTTATTCAAAGAAAATTTTCCAATATACAAATCCATCCCTTTTCGGTGATGTGTATAATAAGGACTTCCAAATTTTATTCATTTGGAGTGAGTAATTGTTGCTTAACATCAAATTAGCAATTTTTCAACTATATCATGGAAATTATTTTTTTATGGTTTGGGGGCTTTTTTCCATGGGGCAATTGTCCTATACCCAATCATACAAAATAAATACAATAATTTTCACCTACATCTTGGATCATTAAAATCCGATGGAAATGTCTCTCTGTCATAAAGGAATGGATGATATCTGATAATTCCTTCCACAACGCCCGATCCTTCTACTGTGGCCTTGAAATCAAATACACTAGCACCAGACCTCACATACATTGTTTGCATATCGTCTTCAACATCTCGTAAATTTATAATAGTTGGAACTTGCTGCTTTGGCATAAATAGTTTTACCTGCAAAAGATTCCAAGATAATTCAAAATTCAATAAAAAAATATATCAAAAAATAATCTCAGATTCATGCCATTTATACTTGTATTTCAATTATTGATTCTTCAAAAAATCATTTTTGCATTATATCTTAAATTTTGGACCCACAGGGTTAAGGTCTAATTGACCATGGGACATTTTTGCAAAAATATAAATCTACATACGTTTTATCATAATGATGCTGCAAAGCAAATATTGTAGCATCTCTACAGTCTGTGCCAAAAATATTTCGACAAACTAGCCTGAATAGCATTTTAGAAATTTTTTTTCCATTTGATGCAATTTTCCACTGGCCTGAAACAATTTTTACTAGACTGGGGGTTAGGGCTTGTGGTTTTTGGCACATACTGTTTCTGGAGAAGATTGACTTAATTTCCCCTCTGTACTAAACTGTTAATCAATAATAGAGGAACTATTTCATTGTGTATTATTATCAAAAGAGTGATAGCTTGTCATTTAAGAGGGTACCATACACTACAGGGAGAAAACTCTTTAAAATCAGTTGAACGTTTTGATCATATGATGTTTGTATGCAGATTTCAAGCATCTCGGTGATCAAAACCACAGAGAGAAAAGCTGCTATGTGGCTAGTGAATTTATAGCTAAGTCTGTTGGTTGGAATTTGCTAAAATTTTGATATTTATTACAGTGGATATATTCAAACACACTGCCAAAAAAATAAGAAAATTAAACGAGCAGATCAAATTTTACCTGAAGTGTATGGTACCACCTTAAGAAACAAACGGAAATTAACTAAACTGACCACCGGAATCAACGTGTTTGAAATAGACAGGTAATTGGATTTTACAGGTTAAATTAACAAAGATTTCCAACTCGGGGACTTCATTTTAAGTTAGATTACACAAGATTTCAGTTTATTCAGGGTTTGGTTTAGAGGTTTCACTGTAATGTAGATAGAACCCTACAGATTCAGGGGATGTCGTGGTCATGATCGTATGGTAGTTGGATTTAGAACTACCTATGCAATCAGTGCCTATCACCACTAAACAACATAATGTGATGATTGTCAATGACTTGCCGCAGGTTAGTGGTTTTCTCCGGGTACTCTGCTTTCCTCTACCAATAAAACTGACCGACACGATGTTACTGAAATATTATTGAACCCTACATATTCATAAAAAAAAATTACACCTGCAAAAATACCTAGCATATGTCATTACAAACCTGAATATCTATATTTTGGAATGGACTTGGTGCTCTGTTGTTTTTGACTGACATTTCATCGATGTTTCCTTGCGGACCATGAATATAATAGTGATATATATGTCTACAAAAAACAATGACAATAACTTATTGTTCAATAAATTTCCTATATAGAAGATAATTTAGAATGTAAACAAGCATTTAGAATAACTTTTTCTTGCAACTGTTACTTTAATGGCTCAGACACCATTAATCTCTTCAACAGTTTTGTAAGTCCTGCCATTTTTGCAAATGATCAAATGCATACAATAGCAGTAAAGGTTACTGTACTTTTCTTCGTGGGCATAAATTTTCATGTTTTGGTTTAAAATTACAAGTTTGTGGATTCATAAATTCATCGATTTTGTGTTTGTACCCAAAATAAAATTTGTGGATTTTATATTTTCAACATAATAAGTTTCATTGGGTAGCAAATTTTCGAGAAAGTTTCAAAACATTATACAGATAAGCTGTATAAATATGTAATAGGAAGTGGAATGTGGATATTATTAAAGTGTTCATTTTGACAGTAGTAGAAATTTCCGGAATTTGTAAATTTAGCATAATTTATTTCATCGAATTTGAAAATGAAAAAAAAAAATCTACTGAAATTACTTTGCTAGCATGTACACTAGCAATTTCCTTCAATATATATCAAATTCGTTTTTATGTCTTACAAATATTTACTCTCCATTTAATTTTCAATTTTTGTTTATCACAACTAAAACTAGAGGCTCAGCACTGAGCTGAGCCTGTGTCGCTCACCTTTCATTCTGCTCTCAGGAAACTTAATACAGAACCTTTCATAGCCTATAGGTGCTTCCCACCAAATTTCGGTTCGTTTTGGCAAAGCAGTTTCAGAGAAGAAGATTTTAGAAAGCGACCAATCTAAAACAAGAATTGCCTGTGGCAGCCATGTTTGTTAATGGATCAAAACAAAATGAGCAATCTCTATAGAGGACTTCCATAGATGCTTCTTACCAAGTTTCATATCATTTGGCCAAGTGGTTTCAGAGGAAAAGCTGCTTTAGAAATCAAACAATAAGAAAGAAGAATTGTCTATGACAGCCATGTTTGTTAATGGATCAAAACGGAATGAGCAATTCCCATAGAGGACCTTCCATAGATGCTTCCTACCAAGTTTCGGTCTATTTGGCCATGCGGTTTCAGAGGAGAAGATTTTTAGAAATAGACCAATCAGAAACAAGAATCGCCTGTGGTGGCCATGTTTGTTAATGGATATGGGACAGAATGAGCAATCTTTATAGAGGACCTTCCATAGATGCTTCCTACCAAGTTTCAGTTCATTTGGTTGAGGGGTTTTAGAGGCATATTTATCTGTAATTCAATTCAGAGATAACTGCATTTTGAATAGATACAAAATGTTTCTATATTTAAACTAGAGTTATCTCCCTTTTAACAGAAAAAATGATTTTTTAGATATCACTTAATCAGAAACAAGAATCGCATGTGGCGGCCATGTTTGTTAACAGATCAAGATGAAATGAGCAATCTTTATAGAGGACCTTCCATAGATGCTTCCTACCAAGTTTTGGTTCATTTGGTTAAGCGGTTTCAGAGGAGAAGATTTAAAAATAATAGGCCAATCAGAAACAAGAATTGCCTGTGGTGGCCATGTTTGTTAATGGATCGGGACAAAATGAGCAATCTTTATAGAGGACCTACCATATATGCTTCCTACCAAGTTTCAGTTCATATGGTTGAGGGGTTTCAGAGGAGTGGATTAAAATGTGAAAAGTTAACGGACGACAGACGAAGGACGCCAAGTGATGGCAAAAAGCTCACATTGCCTTTGGCAAGGTGAGCTAAAAAGAACAATAAAGTTTTTTTCTCATTATTTTTCATACAATTACAGATTGTACTTATACAATTATTTCAAAATTATCGATCCTTTATCACGCTTTATCTCAAATTGAAACCACTCGTTGTCACGTCAAAAGATTAATCCTGGCCCCGGGGCAAATGTACAGTTAACTTATGCATAATTGATCATTAATTGTTTAAAGAAAGGTGATAAAATATGCTTATTGAAGGGTGTTATACTATAAAAAGAGAAATGTTTATACAACACTTAGAAGTGTGTCACTGTCAGTGTATGGTTTGAAAGTAAATTTGATTTCTATAACCGGAAATTGTTAAAAACTTTTCACATATAAACATTTGTTGTTTTTACACATGCTTTCAAAATAAAATAATTCACAAAATGTTCACATGGATTACAAACCATTAAAAGGTATGCTTGTACTTATTTTGTCATTAAAATTGTCAATTGTACTCAATGCAGCTGGTCCAGAAAATTGAGGACGCTCGAGGACAGCATTTGCCAATATATCGATGTCAAACTACTTCCCAAGTTTAATTGTTCGTTGGATTATTAATTTTGTGGATTAGCCTACCCACGGAAACCATGAAAATTGGTACCCATGAATAAAAATGATTTCACAGTACATCATTACATAAATTGATATCAATTAAAATGTTTTTCTTAAAAATATTTCTATATTACAGGTGTCAAATAATATCAAACTGAATAACCAAGCTCTCAGTATTCATCTAAAACCAAAAAGTAGAAATGTTCCAGTTAGACTATGCTTACTACACTACAAGTTTTTATGTCCATATTATAATAAAAAAATGCTATAATATCATTACTTCTACAACTTTAAAAGAGCTGATCATTTGTTAAAATATGAAAATTGGTTTTAAAATATCTCTCCAAGATATCCATTCTTGCAAAACATATCTATAATATAGAGGTACAGTGAAACCTGTCTAAAACCGAACATCCTTTGGGACCAACTTTTGTGTCCACAATATACAGGTGTTTGATTTATACAGGCTAATTTAACAAAGATTTCCTACATGGTGACTTTATCTAAAGTTCAGTTTATACAGGATTGAGGATACCGTTTTATTCAGGGTTCTGTTTAGACAGGTTTCACTCTACCTATAACTTACGCAAGCTGCCTTGTCCAGTCAGTTATTCTAGACTTGAGATAATGTAAGTGGTCGGGATTGATGTTCTTGATCTGAACAATCGTGAAATTTTCTCTTTTTTTCTCCTCCGCAATAACAGCTCTCAAAATTTCTTCATCTTCTGAAACATGACTTGAATCTCCTGGCTGTGATATAAAAAAAGTTTTTATGCAGCGTGTATAACTGTCCTAATAAATAATACAATCAAACAAAAGGGTAAATATTTATACATACAATATCTGCATATTGTCGGAAAATATATATATAATTTATTTGTACAAGCTTTAGACACAGGTAGAAAAGTGCAGCTTTGGAGAACTTTTCTAGCCTGTTTCACAGTGAGTGGAAATAAATTTTAATATTATGATGCAAGTATATTGTGTTTATCCTGCAATGTCAAAAAGTCCCAAATAACTGCCATGTTTTCTGAAACAAGCAGAACTAATTGTCGTTCTAATTTTCAAGGATGTCCTCTTATTACATCCGTTTTTATACTGTTACCGTTTCTTACCCTTCGCTTTACATGAATCAGGTACCAGAAAAGCTATATTTTGATCAGTGACCGTACATCCATGTAACAAAAATTTATCTGATCAATGCAATTTGACTGTTCATATAGAGCAAGTACAGAATATATGTTAATACTTGTAGAAGCTATGAAGCTTAAAAAATACCAATTCAATCAGCATGTCCATAAAATTGTGTTTCTATTCTGAGAACCATTTTGTCAAATTACTTCACCAGTAGTCATAAATATCCATCTTCTCTGACACTAAGACAAACCTTAATGAAATGTTGACACAATATATACCTGAAAATGTAGCTAATTGAAAATTACCATCCGAAAAAAAATCACTAAAAATTGTATTAAAAGCATTTTTAAATAATATCAAGAAACGGAACAAAAACTAGGTCTACCACATTTTGTTTGGGAGACTCAATTACTTTCTCCTTCCTTAAATTATCATACACAACCATAATAAAGACTTCATTTCCTATTAGAAATGGAAGAAAGTGTCCATAGGACATGGATGCCCCCACTTCCAGCTAAAGCTAACAAATTATCCTCACAAAAATATCAAACCTTTCTGTTATGTATAAATCCACTATAAATTGCTTCTTGGTTCAGTTCTTTCTGTTGGAATTCTTCTTTAGATATAGTTAACTCATGGACATCTTTTGAATCCCTCGGTTTTGATAACATCTGGAATAATAGAAGATTCTATACACATTCAGTGACAACTGTCTCAACCAAACACCATTGAAAACAAGTGTGTTGTTTAAAATAGACAGGTTATATAACATATAACATGCGAGCTCAGTATGTGTGAAAAAAAAAGACTGACAATTTACCTTAGTGACGGAAATAGGGTAATGTCATTGAAACCAGTGCAAAAATAATTGCCCATCTCAGTTGGCTTCGTAACCCCTGGAAATGACTGGGAGTTGCAATGTTACTGTATTAATCATTCAAACATTATAAATAGTGAGACTTCTTAATTTAGAGTAAAATTTCACAATTTCCATTCATATACATGTATTAGATATATGGGCTATTGAATTAAGAATTGCACAATGAGTTGGGAAAACACTTTATTTCACCTGTATTGTTGTTTAATGCCAAGTGAGCAATTTTTTGGCTATATCATGAAGAAAACAAGTTATTTTTTAATGAAATGATGAGAATGTCTCTTTAGTACTAGACCAACAAGTTGAGTTGGATATTTATAGTGCAAGCTCACTGAAACGACAGTCCACAGAAAGGTTTGTCGCTCTATTCAGACATATTATCCTGACGGGTTAGTTAACCAGTCTTTGTTCTTACTCCTCAATACTGCATGCAAAGTGGAGAAGCAGTGAACACCAATTTTTTATTGGTTTGGTTTTATTGTCTATGGATCAAACCCACAATCTACCGCACTATATGCAAACATGCTAATTAACCATTACACCATCGAAGAAGTTTGAATAATTAAATTTTATTGTATGCATTTTAATTCAAGAGCTTCTTCAGATGGATTTTGCACCTGCAACTGCACGTCTGATTCATGGCTAAGTACATAAATCTCAAATCTTGTGTACCGTCAGCCTCTGCAACATTCTATTACTGGTTTTAACTTTTGTAACTCACCCTTGTAGAGGTTCCAATGAAGAAGACAGCTTGTTTTCCACCGACCCCAAAATATGATATGTCACTGTTTAACGACAGTGGTACGTTAGGCTGAATAATAGAACTGTTAGAATCTTCATCATCTGTTTCTATAAAACTCCTGTAAAAAGGTAGAAAAAATGCTTATACAGTCAAACCTGTATTAAGAGGTCACCTTTAGGACAACGAAAATTTGACCTTATAAGACAGGTGACCTCTTAAAAGAGGTTCCATTGATATGAATTTTTCTGTGACAGGACAAGAAAAAGCTGACCTTTTATTACAGGTGACTGATTAATAGAGGTGATCGCATTGGCAGATTTGACTGTACTTGTAGTAATATGCTAAGTGAGTAATTGTTGTTCAAACTCAAAATGAGTAATTTTTTCCCCAGTTATATCATGGCAAGAATAAAGTTACATTCGATGAGATGATATTGTTGTTTACTTTGTACTAGATCAATGGGAACAGGACAAAAGCCCCCCCAATAATGAAATAATCATACAATCTTATTACATTTGTTTTATATTGAAGGTGATATTAAAAGATATCTTAAAGAATTAATACAAAAAATAAAATATTTTAAAAACATATTTTTCTTTATTTTGTTCATTGTTATGTTCATTTATAAAGTGTAAATTAAAAAAACACTGGTTAATTCCTTAAATTGAAATAGGTAAAGTTAATCAGAAATTGTTTTCATTGATAAACAATAATCACCCTTTCAACCTTTGAAGTTCTTAAAAGTAATGAGTGAGTTATTTGCTCACTTTGTTTTTTATATACTATGATATATTAAAGATAAAACAACTTTATTTTTGTTTTTACTTTCTTTGATGAGGGTTATTATAATTCTTAAACAAATACTTCAATTGTTTATGATATCTTCATGTTCCAAAAATAAATGAATTAAAATACAGAGGTAAAAAAAGTACAAAATATAAAGAAAATTTTACATATCCAAACAGTTAAACTAAGGCACAGAAAAAATATACAAATGAAACAAAAAAATTTAACTTATATTTTTTATCATTGGGGGGAGGGAGGGGGGTTTTGCTTTTGTCTTAGACCCCTAGATCAATACACTTAGTTGGATCTCTATTGCTAGCTCACTGAAAAACCAGTCAGCCGGTAAAAATGTTGCTCCACTCTGACACATTATCCTAATCCCTGAGTTAACCAGTCTTTGTTCTTACTCTTAAAGTTGCATGTTTTGTGGGGAGAGGCAGCAACACCAATTTAATAGTCTTTGGTTTGATCCGACTAGGGTTGAAGTTCACAATCTACCACACTCAAGAAAAGCTAATCAACCATGACACCATTGATGTAGTTTGTAAAAGTAGAAAATATATAGACCAATTCTCTTATCAAATCACTTTTTCATTGCAGAAGGGGGTGGCCTTATAACAAGGGGGATTACTGTATTAATCACACTCTGTCACAGGAAGCAGTGACACTCATGCTTTAAGTCTTAGTTTCATCTGATACACTTTGTCAAGAATGGTAATTGAACTTACAATTTTTACGTGATGTAAAGCACTAAATCCTTAAATAGATGTAAATCTAATTAGCATTTAAGTGATGTTAAAATTTAAACACACCAATATAATCTGATTTTTTTTTTATTAGTATCTTGATTATAAATTTCATGCAAAATATTTTGCTTTCTTCTGTGTTAAATTTTTCACTTGCACAAATCGCCTGCCGTGTATTACCAGTAACCTGTGAGAAAGTAATTTTATTTCACAATATGTTATCAAATTTGTAAATGACCCTACAATTTGTCTCTCTTGTCTTTGCAGATGAAATTTGAAAGTCTATATATATATATAGCCCAGTTGTTTAATTGAGGGTTAGGGTAATGTTTTGCTTAATGCCACTTTCAACAATATTTCAGTTATATCGTGGTGGAGAAAACCATTGACCTGTAGCAAGTCACTGACAAATTTATCACATAATGTTGTATCAAGTACACCTAGCCATGAGCAGAATTCTAACTCTTAGTGGTGATAGGCATACGATCACGACCACGACTGTCCCCTTCACAATGTGTAATGCTTATTGTAAATTAGTAAATGAACATACACTTTGTCCCTCTTGTCTTTACGTATGAATTTTGATAGTCTATATATAGCCCAGTTGTTGAGTTGACGTGGCGTCATGCCTTTTCCGTTATCTATAACAAATATACAGTTATCTTTTGGGTTCTTCTCATCAAAGTGCTGTAAAACAAAAGATTTATAAGAATTATAGAACAGACTTCTTACTTATGCTTCTTAAGACTAGATGTGTTGGAACGATACGAATGTCCCCGCTGTGAATATTTAGGAAGCTCGCAAATGTTTCACCCTTTTTTAATTCCCTCAGTAATAGGCTAAGAATAACAAATGAATTTCAAAATTGATGTGTAACTTAAGATTATATACTCTCATACCAAAAATCAAGTCAAGATCTCAAATCATAGTGAAATAAAGTGGTGATAACTAAATATTTAGCCAAATTTCAAAGTCCAAGGGCCATAACTCAGCCAAAAATCATTGAACCGGAACGAAATGTAAACTTGATCTGTAACTCATCATTATACACTAATATACCAAATCAACATCTCAAAGCATAGCAAAAAAAAGTGGTCGCAACTGTTTTATTTCGGAATTATGGACATGGGTAATACTATATGTCCCGGCCACTTAGTGGCGGGGACATAAAAATAGAGAAAATAGAATTTTTGTATCAGAGATGAAAGGGTTCACTAGTGAAATAAGATTGTGTTACAAAAATTATGAAAATTTACTACAAGTCCAAACTGATTTTTACTGGCCATGGGCTGGCGGACGTGTGTGCTAATTTTGTAGAATGGGATTCTTCTTAACCAAAATGTTAAAAATCTTAGATTCAGACCTGTGCATTCAAAATCCTTAATTCGAAGACTGCTATATCATGTCTAAATACATTCATTTTCCCCCTAAAAATAAGAGTCACCCTACCTGGACACATCATCCTGATTCTGAACCAACCAGTATTGGGCTTACCGCTTATTACTGCATATTTAGTACAGAAGTAACAAATTCCAATTGCATAGTCTTTGTTTTAACCTGACCTGGGATGTAACCCATTATCTACAGCAAGAACAAGTTACTTAATGAAGTGTAGCATGTCTCTGCCAATAAGAGGGCAGGACAGCTATCTTGGATTTCGAATCACTCCGAAAAGATATAACACTTTTTCAGGACCCCTATAGCAACATTTTCTTAGTTTATTGACTGGACATGCTGTGGTTCTGAAGAATAAATTGAAAATGTGAAAAGTTTACGAAATTCAGGCTGAAAGATGAAAGACATTTTTTCAGGTAGGTGAGCTAAACACTAACATGAATCACTGTTATTGTTAGCTGTATTCAAAGTTTGTTCTTTAGGATAAAATTTGTAGATCTCACCAATTGACAAAAACATTATTTAGTATACATTCAAGTGTAATACGAAAAAGCTGCATTTAATAAGCTTGTGTGCAGGAAAAGTGACATGATCACGCATTGATAATAAACTTACCAGTCTCAGTTCTATATTTCTGGGGCCAACATTACTTGATGTAGCAGATAGGGCATTGTCTATCAACTCTGCAAATGCATAAGCTGAAATCAAACATAAAATTGTGTTATTGTTCCATTTAGAATTATGAAAAGAAATTTAAAACAAAAGATCGTCAACAATTCCACCAATATCAACAAAAATGAACAATCACCTCAAATCATTGAGCGCTAAAAGGATCACGATATATGACCTTGGAAATCCAGGTTTTGGCTTGAAATCAACATTTATTTGTCAAAACCAAACTCTGAGTTGGGTCAAAACGCTACCCTGAATAATTTATTTCTTTTATCAAGTTAAGTAGTGTACTCGATATGATCCTATTTTTTAAAAGCATGTGAATCAGTCATATCAATGATATCAAACAACCTTCCAGTAATTACAGGTGGTAGCATGCGAAAATATCGGTAAAAAACACATAAAAATGGCCATCATTCTGCCATATTGCAGGCCTTTCAACAAATTGTTCTAATTTTAATCAAATGTACTGCCTGTAAATAGTGAAATACTGGTACACTTGAAAAATATTGAAAGTCCTGATATTGACTTTATATTAATACTAACTATTTGGCTTTCATCAAATGTTCATAATCCACTACTTGAGTCTTCACAACAAAAAAATGAACTCATGATATTAAACCATTTTCCTGTTACAATAGGAAACAATAAATTTCTTATGTCAAACATTGTACTCTGTGATCTACCTTTCTATGGTTGGTTTATGGTGCTTAACGCCACGTTCAACAATATTTCAGTTATATCGTTGCAGTCAGTTTTAATGGTGGAGGAAACCACCAACCTGTCGCAAGTCACTGACAAACTTTATCACATAATGTTGTATCGAGTACACCGTGTCATGAACGGGGTTCAAACTCACACCTTTAGTGGCGATAGGCACTGATTGCACATGCAGTTGTAATTCCAACTACCATACAATCATGACCATGAAGGCCCCCTCTACTTTAAACAAAAAAATAGCATGTGAATCAAACATTTTCAATGATTTAATACTAACGACGATAAAATTTGATACTTACGCAATGGATTTTGTCCTTCTGATGCATAGTATTCGTACATTCCTCCTTTGACAATTGTGTCATAATGAGGCAAAAAGTTGACCCTTTCTTTTGCAGGGGCACACAACTCTTGGTTGATAGTCTTCAGTACATACAGAGTATCACCCTTGTCTATGATATCTAGATAATTGAAATGAGTGCATGCATTATAGATGCCTTTGTTAAAAGGATATATACACGTAAGATATACTAGTAGTCAATGGCAACATATGGTGACTGCATTGGTAGTGTAATGGTTAGCGTGCTCGCCTGGAGTACAGTAGACCGTAGATTTTAGACCGGGTGGGGTCCAACCAAAGACAATAAAATTGATATGTGCTGTCTCTCCACTATTCACTCAATATTAAGGAGTAAGAGTAAAGATCAGTTAGCACTAGTGATGGGAATTGGTAACATTTTCAAGATCGATGATCGTTATATCAACATCGACCGATGATCGATCATCGGTGACAATTGCCTGCTAAATGTATTTACTGACTATAATTAATCAAATAGTCTTTATTTCAAGAGTATGATTGACAAAAGTAAAGATATGAATAAAATTGTATCATAAATTTATAAACTATAATTTTTCCATTTAATAGTAAACATTAACTTAGAACAAAACAAAAGATCGTTTTCCATATGTGTAACACCTGATATAGATAGATAAATAATAGACTAGTCCAAATATGTGTTTGACAAAAGTAAAGATTTGAATAAAATCAAATAATATATTTACAAACTACAATTTTTCCATTTGTAAACATTAACTTGGAACAAAACAAAAGATCGTTTTCCATATGAGTAACACCTCAGGGGCGGATCCAGGATTTCAAGTTAGGGGGCGCACTTAAAAAAGTTACACCGAGCGTAGGGAGACGCGAAAAATTTTGGGGTATTTCGTGTGAAAAAACACGATTTTACGCCAAAAAATCATATTCTTTCCAATTGCGGAGGGAGACGCGAAAAATTTTGGGGTATTTCGTGTGAAAAATCACGATTTTACGCCAAAAAAATCATATTTTTCCAATTTTAGGGGGGGCGCGTGCCGGGTGTGCCCCCCCCCCCCCCCCTGGATCCGCCCCTGCACCTGATATAAAATGGACTATTCCGGGAAGTAGATAAATAATAGACTAATCCAAATATGTGTATTGACCGAGTGTCAAAAAAGTATGCTTGGACAAAACTGCCAGATGTTTGTCACTATGAGGGGAAAAAAACCCAGCAGGGCTAAAACTGCAATATTTTTGACAGTATGGAGACCAAAAAAAACCAACCAAAGAACAAAGTTAAGCACACTATAGAATCAGAATCGACCACAAGGTTTAAGAATCGACCATCGGATCATATGATGACGTCCGACTGATTAGTCGATGTTTCCAATGATCGGTGCACCACTAGTTAGCACGGAGTCAGCATGTGTCTAAGCCTCTAAGTGGAGCGACATGTCTGCCAGCAGACTGTTGTTTCAGCAGGCTACCACTATAAAAATCAATGTTTTGGTCTAGTTCAAAGTAGACATCATCATCATCATCTCAAACAATGTAATTTGTTCTTGTCATGATATAGCTGTAAATGTATTACTCATTTGGCTTTAAACAACAAACACTCACCCACTCAACATATGACTGAGTCAGATATCATGAATGCCCTAAATTCGCTGAAAAGTCCCAACTATTTCTATCTTATTTCATACAATATATTTGAACATGCCAGCGTTCAAAACGTTGCTTAATTTCCAACTCTGTAATTGCCAATACAAATTTACCTTCCATAATTAAGGGATACTTTTTAATAGCAATTTATTCTGATGAGTCAAGAAGTCACATTTGAAAATTTTGGTAAGTCCCACCATTGTAAAAGTATACAATTGAAATCTTCGGCAAGTCCTAACTAAAAATAGTGTGTCCATGACTCATCTAGGCAAGTTGCAAGGATCTCTATTCAAACACTACTTCTGTAAATTCTAACTAACATCTGCACAAGCTGTGCACAATATTAATACATAATTAAAACATATATTTGATTAGTCTTGCTTGTTTTATAAATGATTGTCAGTGATGTTACATGTAAGCTTATACTTAGTGATGTAATTAAATATAGTGCTGTGTCTATATCCATAAACAGCGAAATTGTTAGATCACAAAAATTATTAACTCACAGCAACAGTATATCAAATATATTTATATTATATTTCCCTGCAACAAAAGATTTAATGTTATCTGGTTGATTGTATAGTATTCCCTTCTTATAAGAACACTCTCACCAAAAGCCACCCCTCTTATCAGGCCGGATTTCAGTTGCATTGAGTTACTGTCATAAATTGAGTTTACCTAGCAATTAATTATCTTGACGTAAACATCTATACATATTTTCGTCACCCCACAGATATGATTCCATAAGAAGATTAACTATAAGGAAAGAGGTTAGTTGTATTACATTTTTATGGTTTGTTAACATCAATCGACAGTTTTACTGTCAGAGATTGAGCTTACTAAGTAATTAATTATCTTAAGGTAAACTTCTATACATTTTTTGGTCACAACAGACAGTCATGATTCCATAAGAAGTTTAACTATAAGGAAAGAGGTTTTATGGTTTGCCAATGTCAATCACCTGTTTTACTGTCAACGATTGAGTTTACCTAGCAATTAATTATCTTAAGGTAAACATCTATACATTTTGTGGTCACAACAGAGAGCTATGATTCCATAAGAAGCTTAACAATAAGGAAAGCAGTTAGTTGTATTATATTTTTAAGGTTCGCAACGTCAATGGCCAGTTTTACTGTCAAAGATTGAGTTTACCTAGCAATTAATCATCTTAAGGTAAACATCTATATATTTTGTGGTCACAACAGACAGCTATGATTCCATAAGAAGCTTAACAATAAGGAAAGCGGTTAGTTGTATCATATTTTTAAGGTTTGCAAACGTCAATCGCCAGTTTTACTGCCAAAGATTGACTATAATAAAAGAGGTTAACTTTTCTTGCAACTACCCCATGAAGGATCATCTTTAATTTCTTCTCTGTTTGTCGTGGCAAGTATAAACTTCTCATTCTTCTTGATACCGATCGTCTACAATTAAAAAGAAATGCATGTTAGGGGTTTCGATTTAACTCGCAAACAAACCTCCGATAAACTGAAAGTTGCTATTGAAAGAGAAGTGAGGTTAACAACTCAAGAGTCCCAGGGATCTCTATAATGAATGAAAATTTGTCAATAGAGGAAACTTCCGCCAGAACAAAAGCCAGAGCGACATGATCAAGCTTATTCAAAATAAACTGATATTGTTTATTATCAGGGATCGCACTGTCGGTCGCCAATGTCGCAATTTGCGATTTTTTTTCTTGACTGGCGACTGAAATCGGCTTCTGGCGATTTTTTTGGCGCCTAGATTTCCTTTGTTTAAATTTATCGATAATCACTGTGTATCGTAGCAAAAATCAATAAATTAAAAATTATTGACGATTGATTTTCGAAAGTGACGAGTATTTCCCGTACCCAATTCGTCACTTGAATTTTCAAAAAATCGTAGAAAATGTTTGTAACAATCCATTCTTCTTCTTCATTTGCTGATTAAAACTAATTAGTCACTACAATGACAATTTTATTACATGGTACAAGCCAATCAACGGATTATAGAATTTTTGTTTTGATTGCGTATTCTTTGATCACACCTGGCTTGATTTACCCACAGGCACTTGGGTCCAGGATATTTGTTTTCTTCAATTTTATTCTAGATACATTGTATTAGGAAGATATTAGGAAAATAGGGCATAGTTCATAAAGGCGTTTATTTCACAACGAAGCATGTCAAACAGGTTCATATACGTTGTAGATGCACATTTTATTGATAAAATAAAAAATAAAAATAAAAAAATCCTGGATCCAAGTGCCTGTGGATTTACCTGGTTAAAGATCATGATCCCGACAAAGAATTCAATCAACAATAATGATTTTTTTTATAGTTATGATTGACATGTACTCAAAATGTCACAGTAATACATACTGTGACATTTTGAGTACATGTCAATCATAACTATAAAAAAAAAATGTGGACATATTTTTGTAATCGTCATTCGTTGCACGATTTGTCACAATGTCCACCATAACGAACTATTTTTGCACGTTATAAAGAAACTAAAAAAAATATATGGCGCGATCAACAGGAGTTCGCAATTAATCCACCGATACTTTTAACCAAACAAACTTGATATATTTATTCTCATTTCTGTAAAATGTAATCTTAGTTAATTTAATATGGTCATTTTTTATATGCGAAGGTTGGCCATTGAAATGCACTGCACGAGGACGCATAAGTTTTTTTTATCGATCAGCATCCGGGTAACAATTGCGTTCTATTTATAGAACTATTTACAAACAGACACGTATCTGCAATTAAAAAAAATAACCAGTCAGTATTTTTATTCCAATTGTTGCAATTTGATTATGAGATCTGAGAAATAATTATTTATTTTACAACTTGCATCAGTTTTTGACGTTTGTTCTATTCATTACCTACATTTTGTACAAAGTATCTAGAAGTTGGACCATTGGCAGAGACATTTTTTTCTGCTGAAGACTACACAAATACGTACAAGTTATTACAATTGTTGTGGTATTAACACCAAAGCACAGTAACATTTCAAAAAGGGTGGAGGAGGGGGTTATTACAATTTGTGTGGTATTAGATCAAAGCACGGTAATATTTCAAAAAGGGGGGGGGGGGGGGGATATTACAATTTGTGTGGTATTAGATCAAAATCATGGCAATGTTATGTTTTATCAGTTGGTTTCTAATTTGGAGAGTATGTTCCCATCCTAGGAGGTTTTCATAGCTTTTCAATCTCCATTACTAACTAATAATGCAAAGTAACTGATTATAAGATTAAGCTTAGACATTAAAAATCTGTTCCGCAAAAGTGACTAATGGTCTCAAAATCCTGGCTGAATCCCTGATAATCCGTAAAATACAGTATATTGTAATAAATTATATAAATCTTTTTGTTTTTGATGATGAAATCGAAATGAAAAACAGAAGTACAATACAGACATTAACATTTGTACAAACAAATCCGGACCATTTATACATGAAACTGAACATGAAACTGGTACATCCACAGTTTCGGTTTGAAAAAAATTGGCTCCTTGGAAAAATTTTAGTTGGCTCCTAACTTTCAAAACTGGCACCTGGCGTTTTTCTGGCTCCTACATTTTGGGAGCCAGAGCAGCCCCTGATTATACACCAGGGTTGGCAAAAAAGCGGGAAATACTCATATTTCCCAGGACGGCGGGAAATACTGGGAAATAAGATTGATTCTTAATTTGCAAATATAATGGTACAGGAAACTTCTAAATTGATATTTATGTTTTGCATGTATGGCCAAAATTGCATATAAAAAATCTTTAATAGATACAAAATCCAAATATAACTATATTGGCCTTACAGAAAAAAAAAGGATAGTGTTAATGTACAGATATATAAAATTGATATTTGTTAAAAAAAATATTGACTTTGATAGAAATATTAAGAAAATTATTCTTTACTTGTTGGATAGTTAACTTTTTACTGAACTGATATGTTTTAGACATGATTTAAAGTTTTAATTTATTGAAATTTATATAGTCTCTCATAATTCTTTATAGAATGGCACTTGTATTTTATCTATAAAACTTTTGTTTTATACAATGTCGTATATATTGTGATGATTGTGTATTATATGTATTACATGTGGTGAGACTAATAAAATATTGAATCTGAATCTGTAATCCTCACTTTGTACAGTGATTAAAACCATATTCTGACCTGCTTTTGACATGTTTATTGTTTGTCTTTACAAACTGGACTTATTGATTTCTAAAGGTTATTGAAGATGTGTTAATTAGTTTGTAAAAACAAATTAAAAAAGTTAGTCATTATTATACTATAGCATAAAGGAAATGCCCTTAAGTTAGGATATTAGACTACATGTATACAACCTGGCAAAACAATCAGCTATTGTTAGAAATGCCATCATGTTCGGCTGCTATTGAGAGAATCTTCTCAAACTTTGGTATGATTCAGTCAAAATTAAGAAATAGACTTGGTCTTGCTAAAGCAGGAAAGCTTGTTTTTTGCAACAGAATGTTAAGGGGGAAAGATGAAATAGATTGGTGAACTCTGAAACTGTATGGTTGAACTGAAAAGTGTAGATATAAAATTGTGGTGACAGTTTTAACATGTTTTTAAAAGTCTTTTGTATAAATATTATGTTTATATCAGTCTTCGAAATTAGACTTTCGAATGTACTGGCCCGAAAACTTCAAAATGAGAATATTTATATAGATTCTATTGAAAAATTTGGGCAAAAGTCACTGGTCCGAATCAATTTTCACTGGCCGTGGGCTACCGGATCACTGCTAAAGTCAATGACTGTTATATGAGGATTACAATTTCAAATGTTGCATGAAGTCCTAGGCTGTATACCCATATTTATTAAACTGATGCAATTTTCAACACTGTGTGTTAAAATGTTAAGTTTTTAGCAACTTTGAAGAAATTAATCACATCTAAAAATCATATTTCCCAGTATTTCCCACTTGAGCTAAAATTTAGAGTATTTTCCAGGACGGTATTTCCCAGCCAACCCTGTTATACACATATATTTGTATATAAAGTATAATCAACATAATATCCATTATCATCTGGTACAATTCCAATGTCTAGTTTTCTCTTAGACAAAGAGGAGCATAGTTCAATGATTTTTAGCAGCTTTGTATTTATCAGAGGTTTTAGATTCCAACAATTAAGAAGTACATGTACACAGATATTCTTATCATGAAATATGGTGAGTCATATTCATAGTTAACTTTCTACCTCCCACAAACTATTGCACATGTGAAATATTAATTGCAAACCCCATTGACGAGCCATGCAACTGACAACAATCAAAATAGGGATTTATCAAGTACATTTTTTGCATAATACACATGCTCCCTGTATTTTAATGGTTTATCGATCGACAGTTCAGAGGAGATGTGGCTAGAAAAACTAGAGGCTCAGGTGAGCCTGTATCGCTCACCTGACATAAATAAGTCCTCTTAAGAATGTCTGCATGCCAAATACATCTAAGTTACTATTCAAATCCTATACTGCCATAGGGTTCTATGTTAAAACTATGTCTGCTCATGGCAGCCATCTTAGATGGAGGTCGTGGTCACCAGACACAATTTTGAAAGTATACTATCCAAGGACCATCTATGCCATGTTTGCTTTAAATTGACTGACTGGTTTCAGAAGAGAAGTGAAAGTATACTATCCAAGGACCCTCTATGCCATGTTTGCTTTAAATTGACTGACTGGTTTCAGAAGAGAAGACTTTTAAACAATTTTCCCATAGGGTCCTAGGTTAAAACTATGTCCGCTGACGGCAGCCATTTTGAACCGAGATCGGGATCACAGAACACAATTTTGGAAATTGACCACCTAAGGACCATCGATGACATGTTTGCTATATTGGCTTACTGGTTTCAGAGGAGAAGATTTTAAAACATTTTTTCCCATTGGGTCATATGCTAAAACTACAGTATGTCCGCTGAAGGTGGCCATCTTGGATGGAGGTCAGGGTCACCGGATACAATTTTGAAAATTGACCACCTGAGGACCATTCATGCCATGTTTGCTTTAAATTGACTTACTGGTTTCAGAGGAGAATATTCTTAAACATATTTCCCATAGGGTCCTATGTTAAAACTATGTCTGCTGATGGTGGCCATCTTGGATGGAGGTTTGGGTCACTGGATATAATTTTGAAAGTTGACCATTTAATGACCATTCATGGCATGTTTGCTTTAAATTGGCTTACTGGTTTCAGAGGAAATTTTTTTTAAACATTTTTCCCATATGGTCCTATGTTAAAACTATGTCCGCTGACGGTGGCCATCTTGGATGGAGGTTTGGGTCACTGGATATAATTTTGAAAGTTGACCATTTAATGACCATTCATGGCATGTTTGCTTTAAATTGGCTTACTGGTTTCAGAGGAAATTTTTTTTAAACATTTTTCCCATATGGTCCTATGTTAAAACTATGTCCGCTGACGGTGGCCATCTTGGATGGAGGTCAGGGTCACAGGACATAATTTTGAAAGTTGACCACCTAAGGACCATTCATGCCATGTTTGCTTTAAATTGACTTACTGGTTTCAGAGGAGAAGACTTTTAAACATTTTCCCCATAGGGTCCTATGCTAAAACTATGTCCGCTGATGGTGGCCATCTTGGATGGAGGTTTGGGTCACTGGATATATTTTGAAAGTTGACCATTTAATGACCATTCATGGCATGTTTGCTTTAAATTGGCTTACTGGTTTCAGAGGAATTTTTTTTCAAACATTTTCCCCATATGGTCCTATGTTAAAACTATGTCCGCTGACGGTGGCCATCTTGGATGGAGGTCAGGGTCACAGGACATAATTTTGAAAGTTGACCACCTAAGGACCATTCATGCCATGTTTGCTTTAAATTGACTTACTGGTTTCAAAGGAGAAGACTTTTAAACATTTTTCCCATAGGGTCCTATGCTAAAACTATGTCCGCTGATGGTGGCCATCTTGGATGGAGGTTTGGGTCACTGGATATATTTTGAAAGTTGACCATTTAATGACCATTCATGGCATGTTTGCTTTAAATTGGCTTACTGGTTTCAGAGGAATTTTTTTTCAAACATTTTCCCCATATGGTCCTATGTTAAAACTATGTCCGCTGACGGTGGCCATCTTGGATGGAGGTCAGGGTCACAGGACATAATTTTGAAAGTTGACCACCTAAGGACCATTCATGCCATGTTTGCTTTAAATTGACTTACTGGTTTCAAAGGAGAAGACTTTTAAACATTTTTCCCATAGGGTCCTATGCTAAAACTATGTCCGCTGATGGTGGCCATCTTGGATAGAGGTTTGGGTCACTGGATATAATTTTGAAAGTTGACCATTTAATGACCATTCATGGCATGTTTGCTTTAAATTGGCTTACTGGTTTCAGAGGAAATTTTTTTTAAACATTTTTCCCATATGGTCCTATGTTAAAACTATGTCCGCTGACGGTGGCCATCTTGGATGGAGGTCGGGGTCACAGGACATAATTTTGAAAGTTGACCACCTAAGAACCATTCATGCCATGTTTGCTTTAAATTGACTTACTGGTTTCAGAGGAGAAGACTTTTAAACATTTTTTCCATAGGGTCCTATGTTAAAATTAAGTCGAGTCATGGCGGCCATCTTGAATTTTCCGATCAGCAAACGATTCACAAGTTTAGTACAGGACCACCCAATGATCATTCCTGCAAAGTCACAATTCAATTGGCTTAGTGGTTTCTAACAAGAAGATTTTTAAAATTTCGACCAATCAGAACACGTTATGGGTCCTGGCAGCCATGTTGGACTTGCGATCAGCGCCAAAAACAAAAATCTTGTATATGACCATCCAATGAACATTTCTGCCAGGTTTGGTTCAAATCTGTTTTGTGGTTTCAGAAAAAAAGATGAAAATGTGAAATTCCCATAGGGTCCAATGTTAAACTAAGTCGAGTCATGGCCGCCATCTTTAATTTCCGATCGGCAAACGATTCACAAGTTTAGTACAGGACCACCCAATGATCATTCCTGCAAAGGCACAATTCAATTGGCTTGGTGGTTTCTGACAAGAAGATTTTTAAAATTTCAGCCAATGAGAACACATTATGGACCCTGGCAGCCATGTTGGATTTCAAATCAGCGCCAAAAACACAAATCTGGTAGAGGACTATTCAATGAACATTTCTGGCAAGTTTGGTTGAAATCTGTTCAGCGGTTTCAGAGAAGAAGATTTAAATGTGAAAAGCTAACGGACGGACGCTTACCCATGACAAAAGCTCACATGGCCTATGGCCAGGTGAGCTAAAAAAATATTATCTGTCAATAAAGAGAATGTGCTCACTTTCTGAATTTGTTTTTTACCACATAGGATATTTCTGATTTTCACCGGGATTTTTTGGGGGGGGGTCGCTATTGCGAAATATTTATTGCAAACCCAATTAACGGGTTATGCAACTGACAACAACCACAATGGAGATTTATAAAGTATGATACACATGCCACCTGTCTAGTAAAGCTAGAAAAAGATATGCTGATTCTGAATATTATCTGTCAAACAGGTAAACAATAAATTATGCACTTGATTGAACACATTTTCAAGACCCTCAGACCCGGTAGTTCCCCTTTGATTAAAGAGAATGTGTTCATTTTTTCAATTTGTTTGTTGTTTTTTTGCTACCATTTAAGGCTACAACTGTATAAGCGTGTTTGTCTTTGTGATTGTCCTTCCGTTTTCAGGTTGGGTGGAAGTACCTATTGCGAAATATTTAAATTTTTTGAACAGGTTATACGATATAACCTGGTTTAGGGCAGTTTACGCTTAACAAACTGTGAAGCGGTTCAGGAGCGTAAGCTGTCCCAAAGCAGGTTATACAAGAATAACCCGTTCAAAAATTTCAAATATTCCTTATAATTGAATTTTTACAACACAATTTATTGATTCCTCGATTTTAATTACGATTATTTCATGGGACTATTTGAATTTGTCATTGGCTAATGAATATGTTGGTGACGTCACAATACCAACCCAGGTTATCAAGTATAACCAAAATTTTCTCCAAGCGGATCAGCCAATCAGATTGCAGTATTCAAATCAAATTAAAAATTGCGAACTCCATTGACCGGCATCCAGAATCTTATTATTTTGTCGTTAATTAAATTAATATGCAACTGACAACCGAAATTGGGATTTAACAAGTACGATGCACATGCTACCTATCTATTATATTTTGATTTTTTCTCGATCAACAGCTCAGAGGAGATGTGGCTAGATAAAAAAACTTTGTAAATTTACTAGAATAGTCAATAGATATCATTTTGTTTGTTTTTCCTTTGTCCGGCATAACCCATCTTATTGTGTGTTATAAGAAATGTATGTCTGGTGCAACCTGGTCTAAGCTCTCTGTGATTATCTTCAATATGCATCACAAAGACACAACTAATATGCCACCAAAGCTGGCACTTATGTTAGAAATATCGAGAATAAAATAAATACTAATGGTCTAAAAATCTTTCGTTCACAAGAACTACTACCTGTATCCTTGGAGACACACGTACAATATGGCGGTGGCGACATCACGAGAGTTCGATTGTATGAGACTAGATTCGGCCCTAAAAAAAGTCGTCCCCGATATATCTTGACACTATTTTGATGCACTGAATGAGCGTGAAATTGGCAGATAATTTTCAGATTCGCTAGCATTCATGGCCGTGCCTGTTTCAATAGATGGAAAGAGCATCCTTACATCGTACTACAGTACACTCCAAAAAGTAAGTAAAATTTCTGTTTCAATCATCCCAAGGATGGCACTACAGTACAGGTAGCATCTGTATCATATTACGTTGAATGGTTCGAATATCTAAAAAATTGGTTAAAAAAATGCAAGTCTCGCAAACGCTGTCTCTGCCACAAACTACTCACGTACAGAAGAAACATATAAAATGTCCCGGGTAGCTTGAGAATAGCTGGATCTACTCGATTTGTCATTTTAAGCATTGTCAATGAGCATAACCTGTCATTTGCTGTATACAATCGAAACTGCAACGTGTACAGAATACGGCAGCTAGGCTTATATCTCGAAGAAAGAAACACGAGTCAATTACACCAGTACTTATTTCTCTGCATTGGTTACCTGTGCAGTACCGCTGTAAATATAAAATTCTTATGTATGTATTCACTATTCAAGGCACTTCACGGAAAGGCTCCTAGATATCTTGAAGAACTCATAACAATTTACCAACCTACACGAGCATTAAGGTCAGAGAATCAGTCATTGTTAAAGCCACCTAGCGATGTGCAGACTCGAACATATGGCGACATACGGTTTGATACAGCGGCTGCAACACTGGAACAATCTGTCAAATTCACTAAGGAACATTCAATCTGTGGATTCTTTCAAAAAGGACCTTAAAACGCTTTTGTTCAGGCAGGCATACAGGGATTATTTATAACTTTCAGGATGCCGCATTTGTTTTATGAGAGAACCAGCTGAATTTTAAGGGTATAATCTTATTTTGTTATGAAGATGCTATACATTATTTTCTGGAATGTCCTTTATACCTGAACGAAAGAAGAACACTTCTGAGTAATTGCGACGATATCAATATCAATATTGAAACTTTGCTCTTTGGGAACGATAAGCATAGTTATGATATCAACTCCAAAATATTTGGAAAAGTTTGAACTTTTATAAATCAATCAAAAAGATTTTAGGGCTAATGTCAGCAAATTTTTTCACTTGTACTTCTTACATTCTTCCAGTGTAAAAATTTTAAATGTCAATTGTCTGTGTTTTGCTGTCATTAATTCATGTGTATAATTTTGTAAGGAGGACTTCATATAAGTTGGTATAACTTGCTGTCCAATCCTATTGTTTATGCACAATAAAATATTATTAAACTAAAAACCAAATTTCTATTTTCAGGCAAAGTTGGTAAATTATTATATGTACATAAGCATTAAGTTTTGCATATGTTTGCTCATCCAAGACCAAGGACATCTAATTAGTGAATAGCTTCGCGAGCTTTCCAGGCAGTGCCTGTTTCATATTAATGTAAAGCGCTTACAGTAGTTTTATGATTATATAATGCGCTATACAAATATGTTATAATAGTAATTTGCGGTAGGCTTACCGTGTTCTTCTTCCATTAAAGTGCAGGGCTGCAGCAACAGCATCTTCACACTGAGTTGCTTGTAAACAAACCCAAACCGGCTCAAAAACCTACCTCTCTAACCCGTTTAACAAAATCATCGTAGCTCCAAAGACCCCCGGTAGGGATTTTGACTTCAGGGACATCTTTATCCCTGCGATCAAATACATAAACGAATGCATCGTCGTCTTCTAGCTGTGCAGAAGTAACCCCCACGCTTTTTCTATGGGTGGCCATATTTGTTATTGCCCGCGTTCCTCAATAACCCGGATGTTGATTGATAAAATCTCTACCAACATCGGATAAAGAAGATACAGTTTCCGAATAATAAAATCTGACTTCTACTTGAAATAAACACATGACAGATCGGATCAGTTTTAGGACAACGTGAACCCTGAACAGTTGATGTAGAAGGAAATATTAACTCAGCTAAGTACATAGATATCATTGACAATAATATTTGGCCAGTCTTTGCAAAATTCGAAAAGAATTAGTGAATTTTTAATCTAACAACAAAATGACGGAAAGATAACAATGATGTCGATTGTATTGATTGGCCCTCCCAATAACCAGACCTTTAATATAATTAAAAAGATATGGAGATTCCAATAAATAAAATAGAGCTGCATTCTCCAGAATACAGAGCCACCAAAACTCATACTCGGCTTCCCTTCAGCAATCCGAACATGGAATAACTTGCCAGCAGTCACGGTTAATAAGTGTTCCCACACTTGAAGCGTTCAAGGTGGATCTGGTTCATGTGTAAACATTCACATCATAGTTTTAACTGTAAATATTACAATTTTGTTTTTAATCATATGCCTCCTTGTCGGCGAATGTACATATCACAAGTTCGATAATACTCAGGCTCACTGAGGGATGAACTTCATTAGAGGAAGAAGAAGAAGAAGAAGAAGAAGAAGTAGACAACAGGACACAATTCATTCTGGGGGTGGGGGTGGGGGTGGGGGGGGGGGGGGGGTGGGGGTGGGAAGGGGGGGGGGGCATAGCGATGATCGTCACAAGATTTCGATATTCCATTTCAAGTGTGTACATTTCAAACTTATAGATCTCTTCCAAGACGACTAAGACATATGGTCATGCTACTGAATACTAAATGTTTGGTGAGTATAATTTTATTATCAAGTTATAGCTTGTCAAACATCATAAACTTCAACCGCATAACTTAGCGTACCGTTGTAAACGTGAAATACTTTTGCCACATAACTGTATAACGTTAGAGTTGAAATTGATTTGTTTAGGGAACGACCATTTAACTTGAAGGGGGGGGGGGGGGGGGTATGTTTTTTTTCTAAAAAAATATTCTGATTCCCAAAAAAAATAATAATGTGATTCAGAGTTTTTGTCATATAACCTAATTTTAAATTCTGGAAAAAAATTCGCGCTTTGCGCGACAAAAGAAATAAATATTCTAACTCTTATGTTGTACGAAAAAATAATTCTGAATGAAACAAAAAACCATATCCCCCCCCCTTTTCAAGTTAAATGGTCCGTCTGTTAGCATTGTTTTATATTTTATTATGAAGAAAAGGGAAAAAAAAGTTTATTTGTGAATCCTTCGACACAGTTTTTGAGAAATGAATGTGGAACAAAATACCTACCAATGAAATAAACGCAAAGTTTATAATACTATCCTTTATATGTACAGGAACATAGTCAAGAATTTCGTTAAATGGTGAAACAGCTGTAAATAGTGAATAATTTCATAGTAATATGGGAGTACTTTAGAGGGAAATCTTTAATCTTTCTTATTCTCTTTATTGACTTTAATGACTAAGAACATTTTTTATGAAGTAAAACTCAAGTGGATTAAATTGTATATCAGATGAAATAGAGACGGAAGTAAATATATTTTTTAATAAAATTATTAATTTTACTAGACACAGATGACACTGTATTATTTGCTGAAACTGCTAATTACTTACAAACACAGTTTAACGGGTAATGTCGTTGATTTGGTGATTTTTTTTTGTCCCTGGAGATATTTTTTACAAGGAGTCCATTAAAAACATAAATTAATACTAATTATCGACTTATAAAGTAAAAGGTCTATCTATTCTCTTTTATTTTCATGAAAACAAATCTATAACATTAAATTATATCTGCATGGAGTGAATACAAATAGTCTAAGAGCCCAACCATCAAAACAAAATAACAGACATGTGCTTTCAATGTATATTTCATTATACCATGTGACATAGGGCATTTAAATATTAAAGGTTACTCATTAGCTGACCATTGAGGTGATAGTCAATTGCAATTGATGTCCTTTCATATTTAAATGTCCTCTGTCACATGGTACAGTTTGTTATTTGTACTCATTCCATCCAGATTTTTACACGTTAGAAAATATAATTAACATATAGACCTAATGGGTAACTTTTTTAAATAATGGACCAACAATTTTGAAATTAATTGTCAGAGTTCGTATATATCATATATTAATAAACATCTAGAAAAAAAAAATGTTGATTTAAAAACTGGATTTTTAAGATTTTTTTTTCTCTGAAGATTAATAGAAGTCAAACGGACTATATGACTTGTTTGAACCAAAAATTCTTTTAGGAATGTGTTCTGCTTACCTTGGATATCGTATTATTCTGCCTATATGTAGCTCCTGTATGGGCTGTCGTGATCGCATGGAAGTTGGATTTACAACGATCTGTGCAATCAGTGCCTATCACCACTAACATTGTGACTTCGAATCCCGCTCATGACGAGGCTTACTCGAAACAACATTATGAGATAAAGTTTGTCAGTGACTTGTGACAGGTCGGTGGTTTTCTCCGGGTACTCCGGTCTCCTCCACCAATAACACTAACCGCCACGAGATAACTGAAATATTGTTGAAAGTGACGTTTAACACCATAAACCAACCATCTAAACCCTGTTAGAAAAAAAATTGCTTTAGTAAAATGCGTACTGATAATTCTGGGAAAATAAACTTATTAAGACATTTATTCCAAGACACATTTGATTAAATTAGACATTAAAGTGCTTCTATTTTTGTCGGGCATGTTTTCTGGTTCTTGGATATAGTATTATTATGGCTCTTGTAATTTAAAGAAGGCTTTAATAAGGTTAAGGAAAGTACATCTTCATTAAAACATTTTATTTTCATTCTTTATGATATTTTACCTCCATCTTAAAAATTCTTGATATTTTTCTAAAATTAATATTATTTTGTGATATTCAAAACCATTTTTTTGGGTCATGAAGACCAAATATAATTTATATTAATTTATTTCTTAAAGTTTTTATTGATTCTCGATATAACATTATGTGTTAAAGTTTGGCAGTGACTTGCGACAGGTCGGTGGTTTTCTCTGGGTACTTTGGTTTCCACATCCAATACAAATGACCACTATGATATAACTGAAATATTGGTGAAAGTGGTGTTAAACACCATGAACCATGACCCATGAACCATGACCCATAAACCACAAACCATTTAGTGTTTCTCACATTTAACATGACATTGTGATCTTTTGACACTTAGTGTGTTAAATTTTCCTTGGTGGAACTTCATACCCCATTTTTTGTCCTAATGAGCTAGATGGTTTAGGTCATTTTGTAGTGCGACACTAAGGTGGTGGTGGTTGATATTTCAATAGATAATACAGACATCGAGAATAAGAATGGTTTTGATCTTACAGTTACTGGAAGGTAGTATATGGGGGACAAAAGGAAATCCAATGGCTCCAGTACTGATCCAGGCACTTCACTGACCACAAACATTTGATTCAATACATCTCCATAATAGCGAAAATATTTTGAAGTAAGAATTCGTGTCTGTCCATTTGTGTTGTCTCTAGCACTAAATACAGTGATTTTCACGTTTTACTGCTGTTTATTTTGTTTCATCTACTAGCAAGACCTCAGATTTCACAAGCCGAAGATGTTGTTTTCTGGATCAGTTCCAGAACTTTTGTGTTATTGTGAAGTTTCTAAGTTTCCATTATAATGAATAATATTTTCAAGAAATGACCTATTATTATGTTCTATTTGTAGACGATGTTTTGTTTCTTTGTTAAACATATTTATTGTTTGTATGGTGTTTAAGTTTATTCAAATTCCTTTTCCCAATTAGAGATTGTATCTATCAATGGCAATTTCTGTTTTATTTTGAAAAGAAAGCTCAAATTGAGATGTTCAACAATTCTACCAATATCAACAAAACGAACGATCACACCTCAAATCGGCGAACATAAAAATGACCACGAAATGTGAAATACATGCACAGTAAATGTGACGGGCCAAACCGGTGTATTGAATCACAAACTCCCACACTGGATAATTGGATTTCACGATTTTCGTCAGATGTTCTTGTATGGCATGAAATAATAAGGGTAGCAAATATATATACAATATCAAGGTCATCACTACAAACATTATACTGTCGTAATCACCATCTGTTTAACCGTAACGAAATTCCCATATTTCATAAAACAATGGGTCCTTTTCTTTTTACGTAGATGTTTTTCTTTACTCTATCACCGACGATATTTTTATCGGACTTGACTATATATATGGGGAACGCGGTGGGTGTTTTATAAGAAGGATGAATTGCTTATCCTTCGTGAGCACCTGTGTTCACCCTTCCCCAGTTTTTTATGGGGTCCGTGTTGCTCATCCTTTTTGTATGTTCTTGACTTGTTCTTCGATGTTTCATGTTTCTCTTGAGTTCACCCCGCCCTCTTTTTTTGATAGAATCCATGTTGCTCATCTTTGTAGTTTGTTCTTGACCTGTACACCAATGATGCATGTTTATCTTGAGTTCACTCCACCCTCTTTTTTTGATAGAATCCATGTTGCTCATCTTTGTAGTTTGTTCTTGACCTGTACACCAATGATGCATGTTTCTCTTGAGTTCACCCCGCCCTCTGTTTTTGATAGAATCCATGTTGCTCATCTTTGTAGTTTGTTCTTGACCTGTACACCAATGATGCATGTTTCTCTTGAGTTCACTCCACCCTCTGTTTTTGATAGAATCCATGTTGCTCATCTTTGTAGTTTGTTCTTGACCTGTACACCAATGATGCATGTTTCTCTTGAGTTCACCCGGCCCTCTGTTTTTGATAGAATCCATGTTGCTCATCTTTGTAGTTTGTTCTTGACCTGTACACCAATGATGCATGTTTCTCTTGAGTTCACCCCGCCCTCTTTTTTGATAGAATCCATGTTGCTCATCTTTGTAGTTTGTTCTTGACCTGTACACCAATGATGCATGTTTATCTTGAGTTCACTCCACCCTCTTTTTTTGATAGAATCCATGTTGCTCATCTTTGTAGTTTGTTCTTCACCTGTACACCAATGATGCATGTTTCTCTTGAGTTCACCCCGCCCTCTTTGTTTGATAGAATCCATGTTGCTCATCTTTGTAGTTTGTTCTTGACCTGTACACCAATGATGCATGTTTCTCTTGAGTTCACCCCGCCCTCTTTTTTTGATAGAATCCATGTTGCTCATCTTTGTAGTTTGTTCTTGACCTGTACACCAATGATGCATGTTTATCTTGAGTTCACTCCACCCTCTTTTTTTGATAGAATCCATGTTGCTCATCTTTGTAGTTTGTTCTTGACCTGTACACCAATGATGCATGTTTCTCTTGAGTTCACCCCGCCCTCTTTTTTGATAGAATCCATGTTGCTCATCTTTGTAGTTTGTTCTTGACCTGTACACCAATGATGCATGTTTATCTTGAGTTCACTCCACCCTCTTTTTTTGATAGAATCCATGTTGCTCATCTTTGTAGTTTGTTCTTCACCTGTACACCAATGATGCATGTTTCTCTTGAGTTCACCCCGCCCTCTTTGTTTGATAGAATCCATGTTGCTCATCTTTGTAGTTTGTTCTTGACCTGTACACCAATGATGCATGTTTCTCTTGAGTTCACCCCGCCCTCTTTTTTTGATAGAATCCATGTTGCTCATCTTTGTAGTTTGTTCTTGACCTGTACACCAATGATGCATGTTTATCTTGAGTTCACCCCACCCTCTTTTTTTGATAGAATCCATGTTGCTCATCTTTGTAGTTTGTTCTTGACCTGTACACCAATGATGCATGTGTATCTTGAGTTCACCCCGCCCTCTGTTTTTGATAGAATCCATGTTGCTCATCTTTGTAGTTTGTTCTTGACCTGTACACCAATGATGCATGTGTATCTTGAGTTCACCCCGCCCTCTTTTTTTGATAGAATCCATGTTGCTCATCTTTTTAGTTTGTTTTTGATCTGTAAACCAATGATGCATGTTTCTTTTGAGTTCACCCCGCCCTCTTTTTTTGATAGAATCCGTGATGCTCATCTTTGTAGTTTGTTCTTGACCTGTACACCAATGATGCATGTGTATCTTGAGTTCACCCCGCCCTCTTTTTTTGATAGAATCCATGTTGCTCATCTTTGTAGTTTGTTCTTGACCTGTACACCAATGATGCATGTTTATCTTGAGTTCACTCCACCCTCTTTTTTTGATAGAATCCATGTTGCTCATCTTTGTAGTTTGTTCTTGACCTGTACACCAATGATGCATGTTTCTCTTGAGTTCACCCCGCCCTCTTTTTTTGATAGAATCCATGTTGCTCATCTTTGTAGTTTGTTCTTGACCTGTACACCAATGATGCATGTTTATCTTGAGTTCACTCCACCCTCTTTTTTTATAGAATCCATGTTGCTCATCTTTGTAGTTTGTTCTTGACCTGTACACCAATGATGCATGTTTCTCTTGAGTTCACCCCGCCCTCTTTTTTTGATAGAATCCATGTTGCTCATCTTTGTAGTTTGTTCTTGACCTGTACACCAATGATGCATGTTTCTCTTGAGTTCACCCCGCCCTCTTTTTTGATAGAATCCATGTTGCTCATCTTTGTAGTTTGTTCTTGACCTGTACACCAATGATGCATGTTTATCTTGAGTTCACTCCACCCTCTTTTTTTGATAGAATCCATGTTGCTCATCTTTGTAGTTTGTTCTTCACCTGTACACCAATGATGCATGTTTCTCTTGAGTTCACCCCGCCCTCTTTGTTTGATAGAATCCATGTTGCTCATCTTTGTAGTTTGTTCTTGACCTGTACACCAATGATGCATGTTTCTCTTGAGTTCACCCCGCCCTCTTTTTTTGATAGAATCCATGTTGCTCATCTTTGTAGTTTGTTCTTGACCTGTACACCAATGATGCATGTTTATCTTGAGTTCACTCCACCCTCTTTTTTTGATAGAATCCATGTTGCTCATCTTTGTAGTTTGTTCTTGACCTGTACACCAATGATGCATGTTTCTCTTGAGTTCACCCCGCCCTCTTTTTTGATAGAATCCATGTTGCTCATCTTTGTAGTTTGTTCTTGACCTGTACACCAATGATGCATGTTTATCTTGAGTTCACTCCACCCTCTTTTTTTGATAGAATCCATGTTGCTCATCTTTGTAGTTTGTTCTTCACCTGTACACCAATGATGCATGTTTCTCTTGAGTTCACCCCGCCCTCTTTGTTTGATAGAATCCATGTTGCTCATCTTTGTAGTTTGTTCTTGACCTGTACACCAATGATGCATGTTTCTCTTGAGTTCACCCGCCCTCTTTTTTTGATAGAATCCATGTTGCTCATCTTTGTAGTTTGTTCTTGACCTGTACACCAATGATGCATGTTTATCTTGAGTTCACCCCACCCTCTTTTTTTGATAGAATCCATGTTGCTCATCTTTGTAGTTTGTTCTTGACCTGTACACCAATGATGCATGTGTATCTTGAGTTCACCCCGCCCTCTGTTTTTGATAGAATCCATGTTGCTCATCTTTGTAGTTTGTTCTTGACCTGTACACCAATGATGCATGTGTATCTTGAGTTCACCCCGCCCTCTTTTTTTGATAGAATCCATGTTGCTCATCTTTTTAGTTTGTTTTTGATCTGTAAACCAATGATGCATGTTTCTTTTGAGTTCACCCCGCCCTCTTTTTTTGATAGAATCCGTGATGCTCATCTTTGTAGTTTGTTCTTGACCTGTACACCAATGATGCATGTGTATCTTGAGTTCACCCCGCCCTCTTTTTTTGATAGAATCCATGTTGCTCATCTTTGTAGTTTGTTCTTGACCTGTACACCAATGATGCATGTTTATCTTGAGTTCACTCCACCCTCTTTTTTTGATAGAATCCATGTTGCTCATCTTTGTAGTTTGTTCTTGACCTGTACACCAATGATGCATGTTTCTCTTGAGTTCACCCCGCCCTCTTTTTTTGATAGAATCCATGTTGCTCATCTTTGTAGTTTGTTCTTGACCTGTACACCAATGATGCATGTTTATCTTGAGTTCACTCCACCCTCTTTTTTTATAGAATCCATGTTGCTCATCTTTGTAGTTTGTTCTTGACCTGTACACCAATGATGCATGTTTCTCTTGAGTTCACCCCGCCCTCTTTTTTTGATAGAATCCATGTTGCTCATCTTTGTAGTTTGTTCTTGACCTGTACACCAATGATGCATGTTTCTCTTGAGTTCACCCCGCCCTCTTTTTTTGATAGAATCCATGTTGCTCATCTTTGTAGTTTGTTCTTGACCTGTACACCAATGATGCATGTTTATCTTGAGTTCACTCCACCCTCTTTTTTTGATAGAATCCATGTTGCTCATCTTTGTAGTTTGTTCTTGACCTGTACACCAATGATGCATGTTTCTCTTGAGTTCACCCCGCCCTCTTTTTTTGATAGAATCCATGTTGCTCATCTTTGTAGTTTGTTCTTGACCTGTACACCAATGATGCATGTTTATCTTGAGTTCACTCCACCCTCTTTTTTTGATAGAATCCATGTTGCTCATCTTTGTAGTTTGTTCTTGACCTGTACACCAATGATGCATGTTTCTCTTGAGTTCACCCCGCCCTCTTTTTTTGATAGAATCCATGTTGCTCATCTTTGTAGTTTGTTCTTGACCTGTACACCAATGATGCATGTTTCTCTTGAGTTCACCCCGCCCTCTTTTTTTGATAGAATCCATGTTGCTCATCTTTGTAGTTTGTTCTTGACCTGTACACCAATGATGCATGTGTATCTTGAGTTCACCCCGCCCTCTGTTTTTGATAGAATCCATGTTGCTCATCTTTGTAGTTTGTTCTTGACCTGTACACCAATGATGCATGTTTCTCTTGAGTTCACCCCGCCCTCTGTTTTTGATAGAATCCATGTTGCTCATCTTTGTAGTTTGTTCTTAACCTGTACACCAATGATGCATGTGCATCTTGAGTTCACCCCGCCCTCTGTTTTTGATAGAATCCATGTTGCTCATCTTTGTAGTTTGTTCTTGACCTGTACACCAATGATGCATGTGTATCTTGAGTTCACCCCGCCCTCTTTTTTTGATAGAATCCATGTTGCTCATCTTTTTAGTTTGTTTTTGATCTGTAAACCAATGATGCATGTGTATCTTGAGTTCACCCCGCCCTCTGTTTTTGATAGAATCCATGTTGCTCATCTTTGTAGTTTGTTCTTGACCTGTACACCAATGATGCATGTGTATCTTGAGTTCACCCCGCCCTCTGTTTTTGATAGAATCCATGTTGCTCATCTTTGTAGTTTGTTCTTGACCTGTACACCAATGATGCATGTGTATCTTGAGTTCACCCCGTTCTCTTTTTTTGATAGAATCCATGTTGCTCATCTTTGTAGTTTGTTCTTGACCTGTACACCAATGATGCATGTTTCTCTTGAGTTCACCCCGCCCTCTGTTTTTGATAGAATCCATGTTGCTCATCTTTGTAGTTTGTTCTTGACCTGTACACCAATGATGCATGTGTATCTTGAGTTCACCCCGCCCTCTGTTTTTGATAGAATCCATGTTGCTCATCTTTGTAGTTTGTTCTTGACCTGTACACCAATGATGCATGTTTCTCTTGAGTTCACCCCGCCCTCTGTTTTTGATAGAATCCATGTTGCTCATCTTTGTAGTTTGTTCTTGACCTGTACACCAATGATGCATGTGTATCTTGAGTTCATCCCGCCCTCTGTTTTTGATAGAATCCATGTTGCTCATCTTTGTAGTTTGTTCTTGACCTGTACACCAATGATGCATGTGTATCTTGAGTTCACCCCGCCCTCTTTTTTTGATAGAATCCATGTTGCTCATCTTTGTAGTTTGTTTTTGATCTGTAAACCAATGATGCATGTTTCTCTTGAGTTCACCCCGCCCTCTGTTTTTGATAGAATCCATGTTGCTCATCTTTGTAGTTTGTTCTTGACCTGTACACCAATGATGCATGTGTATCTTGAGTTCACCCCGCCCTCTGTTTTTGATAGAATCCATGTTGCTCATCTTTGTAGTTTGTTCTTGACCTGTACACCAATGATGCATGTGTATCTTGAGTTCACCCCGCCCTCTTTTTTTGATAGAATCCATGTTGCTCATCTTTTTAGTTTGTTTTTGATCTGTAAACCAATGATGCATGTTTCTCTTGAGTTCACCCCGCCCTCTTTTTTTGATAGAATCCGTGATGCTCATCTTTGTAGTTTGTTCTTGACCTGTACACCAATGATGCATGTTTCTCTTGAGTTCACCCCGCCCTCTTTTTTTGATAGAATCCATGTTGCTCATCTTTTTAGTTTGTTTTTGATCTGTAAACCAATGATGCATGTTTCTCTTGAGTTCACCCCGCCCTCTTTTTTTGATGGAATCCGTGATGCTCATCTTTGTAGTTTGTTCTTGACCTGTACACCAATGATGCATGTTTCTCTTGAGTTCACCCCGCCCTCTGTTTTTGATAGAATCCATGTTGCTCATCTTTTTAGTTTGTTTTTGATCTGTAAACCAATGATGCATGTTTCTCTTGAGTTCACCCCGCCCTCTTTTTTTGATAGAATCCGTGATGCTCATCTTTGTAGTTTGTTCTTGACCTGTACACCAATGATGCATGTTTCTCTTGAGTTCACCCCGCCCTCTGTTTTTGATAGAATCCATGTTGCTCATCTTTTTAGTTTGTTTTTGATCTGTAAACCAATGATGCATGTTTCTCTTGAGTTCACCCCGCCCTCTGTTTTTGATAGAATCCATGTTGCTCATCTTTGTAGTTTGTTCTTGACCTGTACACCA
The DNA here is from genome assembly GCA_963680875.1 of Bathymodiolus brooksi. Lineage (NCBI taxonomy): Eukaryota > Metazoa > Mollusca > Bivalvia > Mytilida > Modiolidae > Bathymodiolus > Bathymodiolus brooksi. The sequence continues at coordinate 51,686,464 of OY804583.1, read as the reverse complement.
ATGATGCATGTGTATCTTGAGTTCACCCCGCCCTCTGTTTTTGATAGAATCCATGTTGCTCATCTTTGTAGTTTGTTCTTGACCTGTACACCAATGATGCATGTGTATCTTGAGTTCATCCCCTTCCTCTTTTTTTGATAGAATCCATGTTGCTCATCTTTGTAGTTTGTTCTTGACCTGTACACCAATGATGCATGTGTATCTTGAGTTCACCCCGCCCTCTTTTTTTGATAGAATCCATGTTGCTCATCTTTTTAGTTTGTTTTTGATCTGTAAACCAATGATGCATGTTTCTCTTGAGTTCACCCCGCCCTCTTTTTTTGATGGAATCCGTGATGCTCATCTTTGTAGTTTGTTCTTGACCTGTACACCAATGATGCATGTTTCTCTTGAGTTCACCCCGCCCTCTGTTTTTGATAGAATCCATGTTACTCATCTTTTTAGTTTGTTTTTGATCTGTAAACCAATGATACATGTTTCTCTTGAGTTCACCCCGCCCTCTGTTTTTGATAGAATCCATGTTGCTCATCTTTGTAGTTTGTTCTTGACCTGTACACCAATGATGCATGTGTATCTTGAGTTCACCCCGCCCTCTTTTTTTGATAGAATCCATGTTGCTCATCTTTGTAGTTTGTTCTTGACCTGTACACCAATGATGCATGTTTCTCTTGAGTTCACCCCGCCCTCTGTTTTTGATAGAATCCATGTTGCTCATCTTTTTAGTTTGTTTTTGATCTGTAAACCAATGATGCATGTTTCTCTTGAGTTCACCCCGCCCTCTTTTTTTGATAGAATCCGTGATGCTCATCTTTGTAGTTTGTTCTTGACCTGTACACCAATGATGCATGTTTCTCTTGAGTTCACCCCACCCTCTGTTTTTGATAGAATCCATGTTGCTCATCTTTTTAGTTTGTTTTTGATCTGTAAACCAATGATGCATGTTTCTCTTGAGTTCACCCCGCACTCTGTTTTTGATAGAATCCATGTTGCTCATCTTTGTAGTTTGTTCTTGACCTGTACACCAATGATGCATGTGTATCTTGAGTTCACCCCGCCCTCTTTTTTTGATAGAATCCATGTTGCTCATCTTTGTAGTTTGTTCTTGACCTGTACACCAATGATGCATGTTTCTCTTGAGTTCACCCCGCCCTCTGTTTTTGATAGAATCCATGTTGCTCATCTTTTTAGTTTGTTTTTGATCTGTAAACCAATGATGCATGTTTCTCTTGAGTTCACCCCGCCCTCTGTTTTTGATAGAATCCATGTTGCTCATCTTTGTAGTTTGTTCTTGACCTGTACACCAATGATGCATGTGTATCTTGAGTTCACCCCGCCCTCTTTTTTTGATAGAATCCATGTTGCTCATCTTTTTAGTTTGTTTTTGATCTGTAAACCGATGATGCATGTTTCTCTTGAGTTCACCCCGCCCTCTGTTTTTGATAGAATCCATGTTGCTCATCTTTGTAGTTTGTTCTTGACCTGTAAACCAATGATGCATGTGTATCTTGAGTTCATCCCCTTCCTCTTTTTTTGATAGAATCCATGTTGCTCATCTTTGTAGTTTGTTCTTGACCTGTACACCAATGATGCATGTGTATCTTGAGTTCACCCCACCCTCTGTTTTTGATAGAATCCATGTTGCTCATCTTTTTAGTTTGTTTTTGATCTGTAAACCAATGATGCATGTTTCTCTTGAGTTCACCCCGCCCTCTGTTTTTGATAGAATCCATGTTGCTCATCTTTGTAGTTTGTTCTTGACCTGTACACCAATGATGCATGTGTATCTTGAGTTCACCCCGCCCTCTTTTTTTGATAGAATCCATGTTGCTCATCTTTGTAGTTTGTTCTTGACCTGTACACCAATGATGCATGTTTCTCTTGAGTTCACCCCGCCCTCTGTTTTTGATAGAATCCATGTTGCTCATCTTTTTAGTTTGTTTTTGATCTGTAAACCAATGATGCATGTTTCTCTTGAGTTCACCCCGCCCTCTGTTTTTGATAGAATCCATGTTGCTCATCTTTGTAGTTTGTTCTTGACCTGTACACCAATGATGCATGTGTATCTTGAGTTCACCCCGCCCTCTTTTTTTGATAGAATCCATGTTGCTCATCTTTTTAGTTTGTTTTTGATCTGTAAACCAATGATGCATGTTTCTCTTGAGTTCACCCCGCCCTCTGTTTTTGATAGAATCCATGTTGCTCATCTTTGTAGTTTGTTCTTGACCTGTAAACCAATGATGCATGTGTATCTTGAGTTCATCCCCTTCCTCTTTTTTTGATAGAATCCATGTTGCTCATCTTGTAGTTTGTTCTTGACCTGTACACCAATGATGCATGTGTATCTTGAGTTCACCCCGCCCTCTTTTTTTGATAGAATCCATGTTGCTCATCTTTTTAGTTTGTTTTTGATCTGTAAACCAATGATGCATGTTTCTCTTGAGTTCACCCCGCCCTCTTTTTTTGATAGAATCCGTGATGCTCATCTTTGTAGTTTGTTCTTGACCTGTACACCAATGATGCATGTTTCTCTTGAGTTCACCCCGCCCTCTGTTTTTGATAGAATCCATGTTGCTCATCTTTGTAGTTTGTTTTTGATCTGTAAACCAATGATGCATGTTTCTCTTGAGTTCACCCCGCCCTCTGTTTTTGATAGAATCCATGTTGCTCATCTTTGTAGTTTGTTCTTGACCTGTACACCAATGATGCATGTGTATCTTGAGTTCACCCCGCCCTCTGTTTTTGATAGAATCCATGTTGCTCATCTTTGTAGTTTGTTCTTGACCTGTACACCAATGATGCATGTTTCTCTTGAGTTCACCCCGCCCTCTGTTTTTGATAGAATCCATGTTGCTCATCTTTTTAGTTTGTTTTTGATCTGTAAACCAATGATGCATGTTTCTCTTGAGTTCACCCCGCCCTCTGTTTTTGATAGAATCCATGTTGCTCATCTTTGTAGTTTGTTCTTGACCTGTACACCAATGATGCATGTGTATCTTGAGTTCACCCCGCCCTCTTTTTTTGATAGAATCCATGTTGCTCATCTTTGTAGTTTGTTCTTGACCTGTACACCAATGATGCATGTGTATCTTGAGTTCACCCCGCCCTCTTTTTTTGATAGAATCCATGTTGCTCATCTTTTTAGTTTGTTTTTGATCTGTAAACCAATGATGCATGTTTCTCTTGAGTTCACCCCGCCCTCTGTTTTTGATAGAATCCATGTTGCTCATCTTTTTAGTTTGTTTTAGATCTGTAAACCAATGATGCATGTTTCTCTTGAGTTCACCCCGCCCTCTGTTTTTGATAGAATCCATGTTGCTCATCTTTGTAGTTTGTTCTTGACCTGTACACCAATGATGCATGTTTCTCTTGAGTTCACCCCGCCCTCTTTTTTTGATAGAATCCATGTTGCTCATCTTTGTAGTTTGTTTTTGATCTGTAAACCAATGATGCATGTTTCTCTTGAGTTCACCCCGCCCTCTGTTTTTGATAGAATCCATGTTGCTCATCTTTGTAGTTTGTTCTTGACCTGTAAACCAATGATGCATGTTTCTCTTGAGTTCACCCCGCCCTCTTTTTTTGATAGAATCCATGTTGCTCATCTTTTTAGTTTGTTTTTGATCTGTAAACCAATGATGCATGTTTCTCTTGAGTTCACCCCGCCCTCTGTTTTTGATAGAATCCATGTTGCTCATCTTTGTAGTTTGTTCTTGACCTGTAAACCAATGATGCATGTTTCTCTTGAGTTCACCCCGCCCTCTTTTTTTGATAGAATCCATGTTGCTCATCTTTGTAGTTTGTTCTTGACCTGTACACCAATGATGCATGTGTATCTTGAGTTCACCCCGCCCTCTTTTTTTGATAGAATCCATGTTGCTCATCTTTTTAGTTTGTTTTTGATCTGTAAACCAATGATGCATGTTTCTCTTGAGTTCACCCCGCCCTCTTTTTTTGATAGAATCCGTGATGCTCATCTTTGTAGTTTGTTCTTGACCTGTACACCAATGATGCATGTTTATCTTGAGTTCACTCCACCCTCTTTTTTTGATAGAATCCATGTTGCTCATCTTTGTAGTTTGTTCTTGACCTGTACACCAATGATGCATGTTTCTCTTGAGTTCACCCCGCCCTCTTTTTTTGATAGAATCCATGTTGCTCATCTTTGTAGTTTGTTCTTGACCTGTACACCAATGATGCATGTTTATCTTGAGTTCACTCCACCCTCTTTTTTTGATAGAATCCATGTTGCTCATCTTTGTAGTTTGTTCTTGACCTGTACACCAATGATGCATGTTTCTCTTGAGTTCACCCCGCCCTCTTTTTTTGATAGAATCCATGTTGCTCATCTTTGTAGTTTGTTCTTGACCTGTACACCAATGATGCATGTTTCTCTTGAGTTCACCCCGCCCTCTTTTTTTGATAGAATCCATGTTGCTCATCTTTGTAGTTTGTTCTTGACCTGTACACCAATGATGCATGTGTATCTTGAGTTCACCCCGCCCTCTTTTTTTGATAGAATCCATGTTGCTCATCTTTGTAGTTTGTTCTTGACCTGTACACCAATGATGCATGTTTCTCTTGAGTTCACCCCGCCCTCTGTTTTTGATAGAATCCATGTTGCTCATCTTTGTAGTTTGTTCTTAACCTGTACACCAATGATGCATGTGTATCTTGAGTTCACCCCGCCCTCTGTTTTTGATAGAATCCATGTTGCTCATCTTTGTAGTTTGTTCTTGACCTGTACACCAATGATGCATGTGTATCTTGAGTTCACCCCGCCCTCTTTTTTTGATAGAATCCATGTTGCTCATCTTTTTAGTTTGTTTTTGATCTGTAAACCAATGATGCATGTGTATCTTGAGTTCACCCCGCCCTCTGTTTTTGATAGAATCCATGTTGCTCATCTTTGTAGTTTGTTCTTGACCTGTACACCAATGATGCATGTGTATCTTGAGTTCACCCCGCCCTCTGTTTTTGATAGAATCCATGTTGCTCATCTTTGTAGTTTGTTCTTGACCTGTACACCAATGATGCATGTGTATCTTGAGTTCACCCCGCCCTCTTTTTTTGATAGAATCCATGTTGCTCATCTTTGTAGTTTGTTCTTGACCTGTACACCAATGATGCATGTTTCTCTTGAGTTCACCCCGCCCTCTGTTTTTGATAGAATCCATGTTGCTCATCTTTGTAGTTTGTTCTTGACCTGTACACCAATGATGCATGTGTATCTTGAGTTCACCCCGCCCTCTGTTTTTGATAGAATCCATGTTGCTCATCTTTGTAGTTTGTTCTTGACCTGTACACCAATGATGCATGTGTATCTTGAGTTCACCCCGCCCTCTGTTTTTGATAGAATCCATGTTGCTCATCTTTGTAGTTTGTTCTTGACCTGTACACCAATGATGCATGTGTATCTTGAGTTCACCCCGCCCTCTTTTTTTGATAGAATCCATGTTGCTCATCTTTTTAGTTTGTTTTTGATCTGTAAACCAATGATGCATGTTTCTCTTGAGTTCACCCCGCCCTCTTTTTTTGATAGAATCCGTGATGCTCATCTTTGTAGTTTGTTCTTGACCTGTACACCAATGATGCATGTTTCTCTTGAGTTCACCCCGCCCTCTGTTTTTGATAGAATCCATGTTGCTCATCTTTTTAGTTTGTTTTTGATCTGTAAACCAATGATGCATGTTTCTCTTGAGTTCACCCCGCCCTCTTTTTTTGATAGAATCCGTGATGCTCATCTTTGTAGTTTGTTCTTGACCTGTACACCAATGATGCATGTTTCTCTTGAGTTCACCCCGCCCTCTGTTTTTGATAGAATCCATGTTGCTCATCTTTTTAGTTTGTTTTTGATCTGTAAACCAATGATGCATGTTTCTCTTGAGTTCACCCCGCCCTCTGTTTTTGATAGAATCCATGTTGCTCATCTTTGTAGTTTGTTCTTGACCTGTACACCAATGATGCATGTGTATCTTGAGTTCACCCCGCCCTCTGTTTTTGATAGAATCCATGTTGCTCATCTTTGTAGTTTGTTCTTGACCTGTACACCAATGATGCATGTGTATCTTGAGTTCATCCCCTTCCTCTTTTTTTGATAGAATCCATGTTGCTCATCTTTGTAGTTTGTTCTTGACCTGTACACCAATGATGCATGTGTATCTTGAGTTCACCCCGCCCTCTTTTTTTGATAGAATCCATGTTGCTCATCTTTTTAGTTTGTTTTTGATCTGTAAACCAATGATGCATGTTTCTCTTGAGTTCACCCCGCCCTCTTTTTTTGATGGAATCCGTGATGCTCATCTTTGTAGTTTGTTCTTGACCTGTACACCAATGATGCATGTTTCTCTTGAGTTCACCCCGCCCTCTGTTTTTGATAGAATCCATGTTACTCATCTTTTTAGTTTGTTTTTGATCTGTAAACCAATGATACATGTTTCTCTTGAGTTCACCCCGCCCTCTGTTTTTGATAGAATCCATGTTGCTCATCTTTGTAGTTTGTTCTTGACCTGTACACCAATGATGCATGTGTATCTTGAGTTCACCCCGCCCTCTTTTTTTGATAGAATCCATGTTGCTCATCTTTGTAGTTTGTTCTTGACCTGTACACCAATGATGCATGTTTCTCTTGAGTTCACCCCGCCCTCTGTTTTTGATAGAATCCATGTTGCTCATCTTTTTAGTTTGTTTTTGATCTGTAAACCAATGATGCATGTTTCTCTTGAGTTCACCCCGCCCTCTTTTTTTGATAGAATCTGTGATGCTCATCTTTGTAGTTTGTTCTTGACCTGTACACCAATGATGCATGTTTCTCTTGAGTTCACCCCACCCTCTGTTTTTGATAGAATCCATGTTGCTCATCTTTTTAGTTTGTTTTTGATCTGTAAACCAATGATGCATGTTTCTCTTGAGTTCACCCCGCACTCTGTTTTTGATAGAATCCATGTTGCTCATCTTTGTAGTTTGTTCTTGACCTGTACACCAATGATGCATGTGTATCTTGAGTTCACCCCGCCCTCTTTTTTTGATAGAATCCATGCTGCTCATCTTTGTAGTTTGTTCTTGACCTGTACACCAATGATGCATGTTTCTCTTGAGTTCACCCCGCCCTCTGTTTTTGATAGAATCCATGTTGCTCATCTTTTTAGTTTGTTTTTGATCTGTAAACCAATGATGCATGTTTCTCTTGAGTTCACCCCGCCCTCTGTTTTTGATAGAATCCATGTTGCTCATCTTTGTAGTTTGTTCTTGACCTGTACACCAATGATGCATGTGTATCTTGAGTTCACCCCGCCCTCTTTTTTTGATAGAATCCATGTTGCTCATCTTTTTAGTTTGTTTTTGATCTGTAAACCGATGATGCATGTTTCTCTTGAGTTCACCCCGCCCTCTGTTTTTGATAGAATCCATGTTGCTCATCTTTGTAGTTTGTTCTTGACCTGTAAACCAATGATGCATGTGTATCTTGAGTTCATCCCCTTCCTCTTTTTTTGATAGAATCCATGTTGCTCATCTTTGTAGTTTGTTCTTGACCTGTACACCAATGATGCATGTGTATCTTGAGTTCACCCCACCCTCTGTTTTTGATAGAATCCATGTTGCTCATCTTTTTAGTTTGTTTTTGATCTGTAAACCAATGATGCATGTTTCTCTTGAGTTCACCCCGCCCTCTGTTTTTGATAGAATCCATGTTGCTCATCTTTGTAGTTTGTTCTTGACCTGTACACCAATGATGCATGTGTATCTTGAGTTCACCCCGCCCTCTTTTTTTGATAGAATCCATGTTGCTCATCTTTGTAGTTTGTTCTTGACCTGTACACCAATGATGCATGTTTCTCTTGAGTTCACCCCGCCCTCTGTTTTTGATAGAATCCATGTTGCTCATCTTTTTAGTTTGTTTTTGATCTGTAAACCAATGATGCATGTTTCTCTTGAGTTCACCCCGCCCTCTGTTTTTGATAGAATCCATGTTGCTCATCTTTGTAGTTTGTTCTTGACCTGTACACCAATGATGCATGTGTATCTTGAGTTCACCCCGCCCTCTTTTTTTGATAGAATCCATGTTGCTCATCTTTTTAGTTTGTTTTTGATCTGTAAACCAATGATGCATGTTTCTCTTGAGTTCACCCCGCCCTCTGTTTTTGATAGAATCCATGTTGCTCATCTTTGTAGTTTGTTCTTGACCTGTAAACCAATGATGCATGTGTATCTTGAGTTCATCCCCTTCCTCTTTTTTTGATAGAATCCATGTTGCTCATCTTGTAGTTTGTTCTTGACCTGTACACCAATGATGCATGTGTATCTTGAGTTCACCCCGCCCTCTTTTTTTGATAGAATCCATGTTGCTCATCTTTTTAGTTTGTTTTTGATCTGTAAACCAATGATGCATGTTTCTCTTGAGTTCACCCCGCCCTCTTTTTTTGATAGAATCCGTGATGCTCATCTTTGTAGTTTGTTCTTGACCTGTACACCAATGATGCATGTTTCTCTTGAGTTCACCCCGCCCTCTGTTTTTGATAGAATCCATGTTGCTCATCTTTGTAGTTTGTTTTTGATCTGTAAACCAATGATGCATGTTTCTCTTGAGTTCACCCCGCCCTCTGTTTTTGATAGAATCCATGTTGCTCATCTTTGTAGTTTGTTCTTGACCTGTACACCAATGATGCATGTGTATCTTGAGTTCACCCCGCCCTCTGTTTTTGATAGAATCCATGTTGCTCATCTTTGTAGTTTGTTCTTGACCTGTACACCAATGATGCATGTTTCTCTTGAGTTCACCCCGCCCTCTGTTTTTGATAGAATCCATGTTGCTCATCTTTTTAGTTTGTTTTTGATCTGTAAACCAATGATGCATGTTTCTCTTGAGTTCACCCCGCCCTCTGTTTTTGATAGAATCCATGTTGCTCATCTTTGTAGTTTGTTCTTGACCTGTACACCAATGATGCATGTGTATCTTGAGTTCACCCCGCCCTCTTTTTTTGATAGAATCCATGTTGCTCATCTTTGTAGTTTGTTCTTGACCTGTACACCAATGATGCATGTGTATCTTGAGTTCACCCCGCCCTCTTTTTTTGATAGAATCCATGTTGCTCATCTTTTTAGTTTGTTTTTGATCTGTAAACCAATGATGCATGTTTCTCTTGAGTTCACCCCGCCCTCTGTTTTTGATAGAATCCATGTTGCTCATCTTTTTAGTTTGTTTTAGATCTGTAAACCAATGATGCATGTTTCTCTTGAGTTCACCCCGCCCTCTGTTTTTGATAGAATCCATGTTGCTCATCTTTGTAGTTTGTTCTTGACCTGTAAACCAATGATGCATGTTTCTCTTGAGTTCACCCCGCCCTCTTTTTTTGATAGAATCCATGTTGCTCATCTTTGTAGTTTGTTTTTGATCTGTAAACCAATGATGCATGTTTCTCTTGAGTTCACCCCGCCCTCTGTTTTTGATAGAATCCATGTTGCTCATCTTTGTAGTTTGTTCTTGACCTGTAAACCAATGATGCATGTTTCTCTTGAGTTCACCCCGCCCTCTTTTTTTGATAGAATCCATGTTGCTCATCTTTTTAGTTTGTTTTTGATCTGTAAACCAATGATGCATGTTTCTCTTGAGTTCACCCCGCCCTCTGTTTTTGATAGAATCCATGTTGCTCATCTTTGTAGTTTGTTCTTGACCTGTAAACCAATGATGCATGTTTCTCTTGAGTTCACCCCGCCCTCTTTTTTTGATAGAATCCATGTTGCTCATCTTTGTAGTTTGTTCTTGACCTGTACACCAATGATGCATGTGTATCTTGAGTTCACCCCGCCCTCTTTTTTTGATAGAATCCATGTTGCTCATCTTTTTAGTTTGTTTTTGATCTGTAAACCAATGATGCATGTTTCTCTTGAGTTCACCCCGCCCTCTTTTTTTGATAGAATCCGTGATGCTCATCTTTGTAGTTTGTTCTTGACCTGTACACCAATGATGCATGTTTATCTTGAGTTCACTCCACCCTCTTTTTTTGATAGAATCCATGTTGCTCATCTTTGTAGTTTGTTCTTGACCTGTACACCAATGATGCATGTTTCTCTTGAGTTCACCCCGCCCTCTTTTTTTGATAGAATCCATGTTGCTCATCTTTGTAGTTTGTTCTTGACCTGTACACCAATGATGCATGTTTATCTTGAGTTCACTCCACCCTCTTTTTTTGATAGAATCCATGTTGCTCATCTTTGTAGTTTGTTCTTGACCTGTACACCAATGATGCATGTTTCTCTTGAGTTCACCCCGCCCTCTTTTTTTGATAGAATCCATGTTGCTCATCTTTGTAGTTTGTTCTTGACCTGTACACCAATGATGCATGTTTCTCTTGAGTTCACCCCGCCCTCTTTTTTTGATAGAATCCATGTTGCTCATCTTTGTAGTTTGTTCTTGACCTGTACACCAATGATGCATGTGTATCTTGAGTTCACCCCGCCCTCTGTTTTTGATAGAATCCATGTTGCTCATCTTTGTAGTTTGTTCTTGACCTGTACACCAATGATGCATGTTTCTCTTGAGTTCACCCCGCCCTCTGTTTTTGATAGAATCCATGTTGCTCATCTTTGTAGTTTGTTCTTAACCTGTACACCAATGATGCATGTGTATCTTGAGTTCACCCCGCCCTCTGTTTTTGATAGAATCCATGTTGCTCATCTTTGTAGTTTGTTCTTGACCTGTACACCAATGATGCATGTGTATCTTGAGTTCACCCCGCCCTCTTTTTTTGATAGAATCCATGTTGCTCATCTTTTTAGTTTGTTTTTGATCTGTAAACCAATGATGCATGTGTATCTTGAGTTCACCCCGCCCTCTGTTTTTGATAGAATCCATGTTGCTCATCTTTGTAGTTTGTTCTTGACCTGTACACCAATGATGCATGTGTATCTTGAGTTCACCCCGCCCTCTGTTTTTGATAGAATCCATGTTGCTCATCTTTGTAGTTTGTTCTTGACCTGTACACCAATGATGCATGTGTATCTTGAGTTCACCCCGCCCTCTTTTTTTGATAGAATCCATGTTGCTCATCTTTGTAGTTTGTTCTTGACCTGTACACCAATGATGCATGTTTCTCTTGAGTTCACCCCGCCCTCTGTTTTTGATAGAATCCATGTTGCTCATCTTTGTAGTTTGTTCTTGACCTGTACACCAATGATGCATGTGTATCTTGAGTTCACCCCGCCCTCTGTTTTTGATAGAATCCATGTTGCTCATCTTTGTAGTTTGTTCTTGACCTGTACACCAATGATGCATGTTTCTCTTGAGTTCACCCCGCCCTCTGTTTTTGATAGAATCCATGTTGCTCATCTTTGTAGTTTGTTCTTGACCTGTACACCAATGATGCATGTGTATCTTGAGTTCATCCCGCCCTCTGTTTTTGATAGAATCCATGTTGCTCATCTTTGTAGTTTGTTCTTGACCTGTACACCAATGATGCATGTGTATCTTGAGTTCACCCCGCCCTCTTTTTTTGATAGAATCCATGTTGCTCATCTTTTTAGTTTGTTTTTGATCTGTAAACCAATGATGCATGTTTCTCTTGAGTTCACCCCGCCCTCTGTTTTTGATAGAATCCATGTTGCTCATCTTTGTAGTTTGTTCTTGACCTGTACACCAATGATGCATGTGTATCTTGAGTTCACCCCGCCCTCTGTTTTTGATAGAATCCATGTTGCTCATCTTTGTAGTTTGTTCTTGACCTGTACACCAATGATGCATGTGTATCTTGAGTTCACCCCGCCCTCTTTTTTTGATAGAATCCATGTTGCTCATCTTTTTAGTTTGTTTTTGATCTGTAAACCAATGATGCATGTTTCTCTTGAGTTCACCCCGCCCTCTTTTTTTGATAGAATCCGTGATGCTCATCTTTGTAGTTTGTTCTTGACCTGTACACCAATGATGCATGTTTCTCTTGAGTTCACCCCGCCCTCTTTTTTTGATAGAATCCATGTTGCTCATCTTTTTAGTTTGTTTTTGATCTGTAAACCAATGATGCATGTTTCTCTTGAGTTCACCCCGCCCTCTTTTTTTGATGGAATCCGTGATGCTCATCTTTGTAGTTTGTTCTTGACCTGTACACCAATGATGCATGTTTCTCTTGAGTTCACCCCGCCCTCTGTTTTTGATAGAATCCATGTTGCTCATCTTTTTAGTTTGTTTTTGATCTGTAAACCAATGATGCATGTTTCTCTTGAGTTCACCCCGCCCTCTTTTTTTGATAGAATCCGTGATGCTCATCTTTGTAGTTTGTTCTTGACCTGTACACCAATGATGCATGTTTCTCTTGAGTTCACCCCGCCCTCTGTTTTTGATAGAATCCATGTTGCTCATCTTTGTAGTTTGTTTTTGATCTGTAAACCAATGATGCATGTTTCTCTTGAGTTCACCCCGCCCTCTGTTTTTGATAGAATCCATGTTGCTCATCTTTGTAGTTTGTTCTTGACCTGTACACCAATGATGCATGTGTATCTTGAGTTCACCCCGCCCTCTGTTTTTGATAGAATCCATGTTGCTCATCTTTGTAGTTTGTTCTTGACCTGTACACCAATGATGCATGTGTATCTTGAGTTCATCCCCTTCCTCTTTTTTTGATAGAATCCATGTTGCTCATCTTTGTAGTTTGTTCTTGACCTGTACACCAATGATGCATGTGTATCTTGAGTTCACCCCGCCCTCTTTTTTTGATAGAATCCATGTTGCTCATCTTTTTAGTTTGTTTTTGATCTGTAAACCAATGATGCATGTTTCTCTTGAGTTCACCCCGCCCTCTTTTTTTGATGGAATCCGTGATGCTCATCTTTGTAGTTTGTTCTTGACCTGTACACCAATGATGCATGTTTCTCTTGAGTTCACCCCGCCCTCTGTTTTTGATAGAATCCATGTTACTCATCTTTTTAGTTTGTTTTTGATCTGTAAACCAATGATGCATGTTTCTCTTGAGTTCACCCCGCCCTCTGTTTTTGATAGAATCCATGTTGCTCATCTTTGTAGTTTGTTCTTGACCTGTACACCAATGATGCATGTGTATCTTGAGTTCACCCCGCCCTCTTTTTTTGATAGAATCCATGTTGCTCATCTTTGTAGTTTGTTCTTGACCTGTACACCAATGATGCATGTTTCTCTTGAGTTCACCCCGCCCTCTGTTTTTGATAGAATCCATGTTGCTCATCTTTTTAGTTTGTTTTTGATCTGTAAACCAATGATGCATGTTTCTCTTGAGTTCACCCCGCCCTCTTTTTTTGATAGAATCCGTGATGCTCATCTTTGTAGTTTGTTCTTGACCTGTACACCAATGATGCATGTTTCTCTTGAGTTCACCCCACCCTCTGTTTTTGATAGAATCCATGTTGCTCATCTTTTTAGTTTGTTTTTGATCTGTAAACCAATGATGCATGTTTCTCTTGAGTTCACCCCGCACTCTGTTTTTGATAGAATCCATGTTGCTCATCTTTGTAGTTTGTTCTTGACCTGTACACCAATGATGCATGTGTATCTTGAGTTCACCCCGCCCTCTTTTTTTGATAGAATCCATGTTGCTCATCTTTGTAGTTTGTTCTTGACCTGTACACCAATGATGCATGTTTCTCTTGAGTTCACCCCGCCCTCTGTTTTTGATAGAATCCATGTTGCTCATCTTTTTAGTTTGTTTTTGATCTGTAAACCAATGATGCATGTTTCTCTTGAGTTCACCCCGCCCTCTGTTTTTGATAGAATCCATGTTGCTCATCTTTGTAGTTTGTTCTTGACCTGTACACCAATGATGCATGTGTATCTTGAGTTCACCCCGCCCTCTTTTTTTGATAGAATCCATGTTGCTCATCTTTTTAGTTTGTTTTTGATCTGTAAACCAATGATGCATGTTTCTCTTGAGTTCACCCCGCCCTCTGTTTTTGATAGAATCCATGTTGCTCATCTTTGTAGTTTGTTCTTGACCTGCAAACCAATGATGCATGTGTATCTTGAGTTCATCCCCTTCCTCTTTTTTTGATAGAATCCATGTTGCTCATCTTTGTAGTTTGTTCTTGACCTGTACACCAATGATGCATGTGTATCTTGAGTTCACCCCACCCTCTGTTTTTGATAGAATCCATGTTGCTCATCTTTTTAGTTTGTTTTTGATCTGTAAACCAATGATGCATGTTTCTCTTGAGTTCACCCCGCCCTCTGTTTTTGATAGAATCCATGTTGCTCATCTTTGTAGTTTGTTCTTGACCTGTACACCAATGATGCATGTGTATCTTGAGTTCACCCCGCCCTCTTTTTTTGATAGAATCCATGTTGCTCATCTTTGTAGTTTGTTCTTGACCTGTACACCAATGATGCATGTTTCTCTTGAGTTCACCCCGCCCTCTGTTTTTGATAGAATCCATGTTGCTCATCTTTGTAGTTTGTTCTTGACCTGTACACCAATGATGCATGTGTATCTTGAGTTCACCCCGCCCTCTTTTTTTGATAGAATCCATGTTGCTCATCTTTTTAGTTTGTTTTTGATCTGTAAACCAATGATGCATGTTTCTCTTGAGTTCACCCCGCCCTCTGTTTTTGATAGAATCCATGTTGCTCATCTTTGTAGTTTGTTCTTGACCTGTAAACCAATGATGCATGTGTATCTTGAGTTCATCCCCTTCCTCTTTTTTTGATAGAATCCATGTTGCTCATCTTTGTAGTTTGTTCTTGACCTGTACACCAATGATGCATGTGTATCTTGAGTTCACCCCGCCCTCTTTTTTTGATAGAATCCATGTTGCTCATCTTTTTAGTTTGTTTTTGATCTGTAAACCAATGATGCATGTTTCTCTTGAGTTCACCCCGCCCTCTTTTTTTGATAGAATCCGTGATGCTCATCTTTGTAGTTTGTTCTTGACCTGTACACCAATGATGCATGTTTCTCTTGAGTTCACCCCGCCCTCTGTTTTTGATAGAATCCATGTTGCTCATCTTTGTAGTTTGTTTTTGATCTGTAAACCAATGATGCATGTTTCTCTTGAGTTCACCCCGCCCTCTGTTTTTGATAGAATCCATGTTGCTCATCTTTGTAGTTTGTTCTTGACCTGTACACCAATGATGCATGTGTATCTTGAGTTCACCCCGCCCTCTGTTTTTGATAGAATCCATGTTGCTCATCTTTGTAGTTTGTTCTTGACCTGTACACCAATGATGCATGTTTCTCTTGAGTTCACCCCGCCCTCTGTTTTTGATAGAATCTATGTTGCTCATCTTTTTAGTTTGTTTTTGATCTGTAAACCAATGATGCATGTTTCTCTTGAGTTCACCCCGCCCTCTGTTTTTGATAGAATCCATGTTGCTCATCTTTGTAGTTTGTTCTTGACCTGTACACCAATGATGCATGTGTATCTTGAGTTCACCCCGCCCTCTTTTTTTGATAGAATCCATGTTGCTCATCTTTGTAGTTTGTTCTTGACCTGTACACCAATGATGCATGTGTATCTTGAGTTCACCCCGCCCTCTTTTTTTGATAGAATCCATGTTGCTCATCTTTTTAGTTTGTTTTTGATCTGTAAACCAATGATGCATGTTTCTCTTGAGCTCACCCCGCCCTCTGTTTTTGATAGAATCCATGTTGCTCATCTTTTTAGTTTGTTTTAGATCTGTAAACCAATGATGCATGTTTCTCTTGAGTTCACCCCGCCCTCTGTTTTTGATAGAATCCATGTTGCTCATCTTTGTAGTTTGTTCTTGACCTGTAAACCAATGATGCATGTTTCTCTTGAGTTCACCCCGCCCTCTTTTTTTGATAGAATCCATGTTGCTCATCTTTGTAGTTTGTTTTTGATCTGTAAACCAATGATGCATGTTTCTCTTGAGTTCACCCCGCCCTCTGTTTTTGATAGAATCCATGTTGCTCATCTTTGTAGTTTGTTCTTGACCTGTAAACCAATGATGCATGTTTCTCTTGAGTTCACCCCGCCCTCTTTTTTTGATAGAATCCATGTTGCTCATCTTTTTAGTTTGTTTTTGATCTGTAAACCAATGATGCATGTTTCTCTTGAGTTCACCCCGCCCTCTGTTTTTGATAGAATCCATGTTGCTCATCTTTGTAGTTTGTTCTTGACCTGTAAACCAATGATGCATGTTTCTCTTGAGTTCACCCCGCCCTCTTTTTTTGATAGAATCCATGTTGCTCATCTTTGTAGTTTGTTCTTGACCTGTACACCAATGATGCATGTGTATCTTGAGTTCACCCCGCCCTCTTTTTTTGATAGAATCCATGTTGCTCATCTTTTTAGTTTGTTTTTGATCTGTAAACCAATGATGCATGTTTCTCTTGAGTTCACCCCGCCCTCTTTTTTTGATAGAATCCGTGATGCTCATCTTTGTAGTTTGTTCTTGACCTGTACACCAATGATGCATGTTTCTCTTGAGTTCACCCCGCCCTCTGTTTTTGATAGAATCCATGTTGCTCATCTTTTTAGTTTGTTTTTGATCTGTAAACCAATGATGCATGTTTCTCTTGAGTTCACCCCGCCCTCTGTTTTTGATAGAATCCATGTTGCTCATCTTTGTAGTTTGTTCTTGACCTGTACACCAATGATGCATGTGTATCTTGAGTTCACCCCGCCCTCTGTTTTTGATAGAATCCATGTTGCTCATCTTTGTAGTTTGTTCTTGACCTGTACACCAATGATGCATGTTTCTCTTGAGTTCACCCCGCCCTCTGTTTTTGATAGAATCCATGTTGCTCATCTTTTTAGTTTGTTTTTGATCTGTAAACCAATGATGCATGTTTCTCTTGAGTTCACCCCGCCCTCTGTTTTTGATAGAATCCATGTTGCTCATCTTTGTAGTTTGTTCTTGACCTGTACACCAATGATGCATGTTTCTCTTGAGTTCACCCCGCCCTCTTTTTTTGATAGAATCCATGTTGCTCATCTTTGTAGTTTGTTTTTGATCTGTAAACCAATGATGCATGTTTCTCTTGAGTTCACCCCGCCCTCTGTTTTTGATAGAATCCATGTTGCTCATCTTTGTAGTTTGTTCTTGACCTGTAAACCAATGATGCATGTTTCTCTTGAGTTCACCCCGCCCTCTTTTTTTGATAGAATCCATGTTGCTCATCTTTTTAGTTTGTTTTTGATCTGTAAACCAATGATGCATGTTTCTCTTGAGTTCACCCCGCCCTCTGTTTTTGATAGAATCCATGTTGCTCATCTTTGTAGTTTGTTCTTGACCTGTAAACCAATGATGCATGTTTCTCTTGAGTTCACCCCGCCCTCTTTTTTTGATAGAATCCATGTTGCTCATCTTTGTAGTTTGTTCTTGACCTGTACACCAATGATGCATGTGTATCTTGAGTTCACCCCGCCCTCTTTTTTTGATAGAATCCATGTTGCTCATCTTTTTAGTTTGTTTTTGATCTGTAAACCAATGATGCATGTTTCTCTTGAGTTCACCCCGCCCTCTTTTTTTGATAGAATCCGTGATGCTCATCTTTGTAGTTTGTTCTTGACCTGTACACCAATGATGCATGTTTCTCTTGAGTTCACCCCGCCCTCTGTTTTTGATAGAATCCATGTTGCTCATCTTTTTAGTTTGTTTTTGATCTGTAAACCAATGATGCATGTTTCTCTTGAGTTCACCCCGCCCTCTGTTTTTGATAGAATCCATGTTGCTCATCTTTGTAGTTTGTTCTTGACCTGTACACCAATGATGCATGTGTATCTTGAGTTCACCCCGCCCTCTGTTTTTGATAGAATCCATGTTGCTCATCTTTGTAGTTTGTTCTTGACCTGTACACCAATGATGCATGTTTCTCTTGAGTTCACCCCGCCCTCTGTTTTTGATAGAATCCATGTTGCTCATCTTTTTAGTTTGTTTTTGATCTGTAAACCAATGATGCATGTTTCTCTTGAGTTCACCCCGCCCTCTGTTTTTGATAGAATCCATGTTGCTCATCTTTGTAGTTTGTTCTTGACCTGTACACCAATGATGCATGTGTATCTTGAGTTCACCCCGCCCTCTTTTTTTGATAGAATCCATGTTGCTCATCTTTGTAGTTTGTTCTTGACCTGTACACCAATGATGCATGTGTATCTTGAGTTCACCCCGCCCTCTTTTTTTGATAGAATCCATGTTGCTCATCTTTTTAGTTTGTTTTTGATCTGTAAACCAATGATGCATGTTTCTCTTGAGTTCACCCCGCCCTCTGTTTTTGATAGAATCCATGTTGCTCATCTTTTTAGTTTGTTTTTGATCTGTAAACCAATGATGCATGTTTCTCTTGAGTTCACCCCGCCCTCTGTTTTTGATAGAATCCATGTTGCTCATCTTTGTAGTTTGTTCTTGACCTGTACACCAATGATGCATGTGTATCTTGAGTTCACCCCGCCCTCTTTTTTTGATAGAATCCATGTTGCTCATCTTTTTAGTTTGTTTTTGATCTGTAAACCAATGATGCATGTTTCTCTTGAGTTCACCCCGCCCTCTGTTTTTGATAGAATCCATGTTGCTCATCTTTGTAGTTTGTTCTTGACCTGTAAACCAATGATGCATGTTTCTCTTGAGTTCACCCCGCCCTCTTTTTTTGATAGAATCCATGTTGCTCATCTTTGTAGTTTGTTCTTGACCTGTACACCAATGATGCATGTGTATCTTGAGTTCACCCCGCCCTCTGTTTTTGATAGAATCCGTGTTGCTCATCTTTTTAGTTTGTTCTTGATCTGTAATCCAATGATGCATGTTTCTCTTGAGTTCACCCCGCCCTCTGTTTTTGATAGAATCCGTGTTGCTCATCTTTTTAGTTTGTTCTTGATCTGTAATCCAATGATGCATGTTTCTCTTGAGTTCACCCCGCCCTCTGTTTTTGATAGAATCCGTGTTATTCATCTTTTTAGTTTGTTCTTGACTTATTCACCAATCTTTCCTGTGTCACTAGAGATCACCCTCCTCAGTTTTTGATTGGGTCCGTGTTGCTCATCCCTTTAGTGTGTTCTTTACTTGTTCACCATTGTTGTCTGTGTCTTTTGTGTTTACCTCCTCTCCAGCTTTTGATGGGGTCTGTGTTGCTCATCTCTATAGTTTATTCTTGATCTCTTCTCCACTGTTCTCTGTGTCTGTTGAGTTCACCCCCTCCAGATTTTTATGAGGTCCGTCTTGTTCCTCTGTTGACTAGTTCACCAATGTTGTCCTTGTCTCTTGAACATAACCCTCTTTAAAGACAGGGTCCGTGTTGTTCTTCTCTTTAGTCTGCTCTTGACTAGTTGACCAATGTTGTCTGTGTCTCTTCAGTTCAACCCCTCTTCATTTTATGATGGGGTCCGTGTTGTTCATCTTTTTAGTCTGCTCTTGACTAGTTCACCAATGTTGTCGTTTTCTCTTCAGCTCAACCCCTCCTCATTTTGTTATAAATACTGTTATAGTGACAGCCGGAAACTTTGAGCCGTAATGAAAGGGGGAGGTTTGGCGCTTTAAAATCTGATTCAACCCACCATTTCTTTAGAAATGCCTGTACCAAGTCAGGGTCATTACGGTTTTCACATTTTTCCGGTTGTTGACTGATTTTGTCTGTTTATATACTTATAAGTTTTTACTTTCCCTTTGTAAGATTGCTCGGAGTTCGGTAATTTTGTTATTACCCTTATTTATGATGGGGTCCATGTTGTTCATCTTTGTTTAAAATGTGTTCTTGACTAGTTCACCAGTGTTGTCTGTGTCTCTTGAGTTCATCTCCGGTTTAAAGTAGTAGGGTTAGTGTTGTAGATTTTGTATTATTATTATTAGTCTTTACGTTCTGAATTCAAGGTTGTGATGTCCGCTACGATGTCCGCATAAAACGATGTTCGGTTCGTCTCTACCCTCAGTGGCTTGTATGACGGATGGTGGCTTATTTTTGATATTTGTGTATTTTTGCACATAACGGTATCCTATACGTAGCATAGTGGATGTCATTTGAGAGCACCTGGGTTCATCCCGGTTTTTGGTGAGGTCCATATTGCTTATCATTTTAGTTTTCTGTGTTTTGTTTTGTGTTTTGTTTGTCTTCGTCCTGCTTGTTGTGTGCCGAATGTTGCCAGTGTCTCTGGATAGTCCATTCTTCGGTTTTTTCTAACTTGTCTTCAGGAGGTGCATATCGATATTTGCACTTCCTATAGCATGTCATTATGACTGAAACTAATGTTCTCCTCCCTTAAGCGTAGGTGACAATAGCCGAATTTGGCTACCCTGTTTAGGTCATTTGGTTTTCTTGCTCGCAGAGACTTTTAAATAGTTTTGTTTTGTGCTTATATTATGAAAATTATTCCCGAAGTGCACCATATGCACTAAATTTGATATCTAAATCTTCTGTTGAGTATTCTCATGCCGTGCGAACCAAGGTTAGGTATCTAGTGAACATCATATCATAGCATTCAAAGTCGGTGTGCTACTAGTGGAGCAGGAACTGCTTACCCTTCCGGAGTACCCGAGTTCACCACCAGTTTTCAGTAGAGTTTGTGTTGCCCGATATTTAGTTTTCTGTGTATTGCCTGTCTGTTTTTGTTTCGAATTATGGCTTCTGATTACCTTTTTGATATCTCCAGACGGTGCTCTACGATTTTGACGACTTTAGTATCATTTCCAGACGTCTCGGGCATAAATGTTGAGCTCTGCTCTAGCTGCACATTTATTTCAGAAGCTTGGCCAACGATATTGATGGATGCAAATATGGTAAGACTTCCAAAATGTATGAATGTTCTCTGTTGAAATGAAGTGCGGCTCGTTCATTTTATGGAATATGAACTATGTACCGGGCTTGATTAAAGCTGAGAGAGTGTTATAAAAAATATGAACTGGATACCCTTCACGAGCTCATGGGTTCATCCCCCTTTTTTGTGAGTTCTGTCTTTTTGGTGTTCTATGTTATGTTTTTTTGCTTTGTTTGGGTCCAAATGGTGACAGCGTCTCTAGTTAAAGTAGGAGTCTCGCAATTGATAACTTGTCTCTTTTCAGAAGAAGGGTGAAGTTCTTTGTTCACTTATGTACATCATTCACTCAATTTCAAACCATATAGGCCCTATTGTAAAGTATATTTTAATCCTTGGCAGGATAATTCATATGTGCAGCGCAATAGCCAATATCATGGAATTCACTGTAATGTTAGAGATGGTAGCAAACCAGAATGAAGCATGTCGTATAGGTCATAGGTTATACTATTATTTATTACTTATTACATGTGGTTTAACCTATATAATATCTAGACTACATTGTATAAATCCTTGTTATATTGCAATGTGTTAAACTTATATTGTCTTGCCACGAAGTGCATGAAATATTGCCAAAGATGGCGTTACATTACACATAATAACAAAAATCAATGTCTTGTTTTGCGATGGTGAAGTAAGTATAACATGGGGTATATATATTAAACTCATTTACATAAAGCATTGTTTTTATTATATCAGGAAATGTCATAAAGTAACCAACCAAAAGTAAACAAAAATA
This sequence comes from Bathymodiolus brooksi, assembly GCA_963680875.1. Classification (NCBI taxonomy): domain Eukaryota; kingdom Metazoa; phylum Mollusca; class Bivalvia; order Mytilida; family Modiolidae; genus Bathymodiolus; species Bathymodiolus brooksi. The sequence continues at coordinate 51,665,016 of OY804583.1, read as the reverse complement.
AAACAAACTAGTAGAAAAATCTAAAAAATATACATACATTTCATCAATATATTGTCTTTTGTACCACACAGTACGAGACGAAGACTGAAAATTTCAAGTCAGAATTGTTACATTATACTCTGATTGTATAAATCCTTGTTATATTGCAATGTGTTAAACTTATATTGTCTTGCCACGATGTGCATGAAATATTGCCAAAGATGGCGTTAAATAGCAAATAATAATAATGGTGAAGTAAATACAACATAGAGTGTATATTAAACTCAGGGGCGGATCCAGGATTTCAAGTTAGGGGGGGGGCGCACTTAAAAAAATTGCGCCGAGCGGAGGGATGCGCGAAAATTTTTGGGGTATTTCGTGTGAAAAATCACGATTTTACGCCAACAAATATTATTTTTTCCAATTTTAGGGGGGGGGGGGGGGGGGGGGCGCCGGGTGCACCCCCCCCCTGGATCCGCCCCTGAAACTCATTTACATAAAACATTTTTTTTTATTATATTAGGAAATGTCGTAAAGTAACAAACCAAATGTTAACAAAAATAACAAAAATTTGTAGAACAATCTGAAAATATGCATACAGTTCATCAATATATTATTGTCTCTTATATAACACAGCACGAGACGAAGACTCAGAATCCGAATTGTTACATCATACTCAGACAGTTAGACCGTATAATATCCGTATGAAGGAATCACACCGGTACTCTCCTCCTGTCCAGCTCGAACTCGTACGATTATAATACTCATATAATATATATCATGTATAAATAAAAAAAATGAAAATCCATACAAAAATATACATAAAGTTCATCGATATGTTGTCTGTCCAATCACACGGTACACCTTCCTGTCCAGATCGAACAAATCCATCTAATGATAATACACGTGTAGTCTGTATTATTGATGTATAAATAAAACATAAATATTGATTTAAAAAATCGGAAAATATAAAAATCGTTCATCAATATGTTGTCCATCAAACCTCACAATAAGAGACGAAGACTAAGAAACTAAAGTCCTAATTGTAAGCGCCTCCTGTCCTGATCGAACTCGTACAATTATAGCACTCATATAAAATGTATCTGTGTATGTAAAACTACATCATTAATAGAAAAATAAAATCTGAATATAAGCGCAAAAATAATCAATGACAATAACAAAGATATCCGTTCGTCTTTATTTCCGTTGTCCGTTCTATATGACATAAGCATTTGTGTCAAGGTAAGTGACATGTCTACACGTGTACCTTTGTTTCAGTGATGTAAAACTATAAAAATATACCTCGTTGAATCTATCTAATACAAAGTAATAGAACATGTTCATTTTTATTATTTTCTTCTCGCCATGGTATAGTTGAAATTAGATAAAAGACCATTTGCACATTCCCAAGTAAAATCTAAGATTATTCGTTTTTCTATAAGAGTTGCTTCCCTTACGACCGACCGACTGGTAGCAATTGGAAAGGTAAAGTCTTTCGGTATATATTTGCATCTTGTAGAAAAAACGAACAGAAGATAATTTAATAGCACATAGAAAATTCACAAGTTGTTACAACTTTGAAATGGAATACATATTTTAAAGGGATATTGTCTACCAGCTGCGTAATTTTTTCATACCCAAAATTATTGTCGATTACTCTACTGACCTTCAATTTAGGGAGGACAAACGTAGTCGTCGATAGCGTTATTATTTTCTGTCGGAGTAGAAAAACCCGAATTTTCACCTTTTTCATTTCATTAGAATAACACCTAAAATTTATTATTTCGTGATAAAAAACATATCAGATAAAACTTGAAAACTAGATCTTCATTCATTTGGTAGTTATAAGCATTAAAAATATGATTGGGTACTACTACTGAACGTCCAAAGTGAAGTCGTTTCGAGAAAATCGGACGCCATCTTGATTTATGTGTCAACGAACAGCCCATTTTCAAAAATAATTCCGGGAGCTATCCCTGGACCAATATTCTTCATGCATGGCTTAAAATTTGCAGAAAGTCTTCAATTTTACCAATCCGACTGTTAAGAATTTTTTAAAAGTCAAAATCTTAACGTAAAATATAAAAGTTTACAAAACAGTGTTTTAAACTCGCTTACCGCTTTTCCGCAAAAAGTTAACAGTCAGATATCAATAATCTGGACCTTCCTCTAAAGATATGTCGCCAAGGTTTCAATGGATAAGCAGTAATAGCTCCCGGAAATCATTGGATGTTCGGTCCATATTTTCTGACTTTGCAATCAGAGTTGAGCGGGAAGAGTTATCGGACGTTGTGTGGCGCATGACCGGGATGTATGTCTTCCGCCATCTTGGCCAGGACAATTTCAGAGTTGTACCAAAGAAAAATGGAATTTACCGACGTATTGTTCTACCAATTGATACAATAATTATCTAGCATTGATGTATTCAGACCACGGAGGTCAATCATGCACGGTAAGTAACAAAACTTCTTCTAAAATATAGTTTTATTCTCAAAAGAAATATCGTTTTCAACCGGATCAAATGAGGGTTAATTTTGAAAACAAAAGATGCACAAAAAACGCACAGAAACTTTACACGAACTGAATAAATATATATCTTTGCTTCGATAAATGAAAAAGAGATGGGATTTAATTCACGATTTTATTATTTTACTCGAAAAATGGCGAAAACGGCAAGCATCAATATAAAGTTGTCAAATTCTCCCAATCTATAAATAACTTTATCCAAGCAGAGCTTTGGTGACGTAATCATGCCTGTTCGGAAATTATCGGGATTTATTAATACATCTATATAAAGGAGTTGTTCCGGTATTCTTTGATATTTTTAGAAAAGGGGGGATCTTTTGTGAAATGTTCAAGATTTTTTATATTTTTTGGTTTTAAATGAAATTTGTCTACATGAAAACTTTTTATGCATTTCTCATTAAGTTCCTAGTGTATATTGTAGCAATACATAGGACAATTGTTTTTAAATAGTAACATGAATGGCCGTTAGTAAAAGTGGTAACCCGGGCCCGGGTCCGGTTCCAAAAACACGGGTCCAAATTCATATTTTCTTTATTACATCGTTATTACGGCATTAATTTTAATAACATTTGAGCATAATGCATAAAATTATGTATTTTATCACATTTTTTAAACAAATATAAAGAAAAATAGTTTTTATACGAAATATCGGCAATATAAGTTTTCGTAGTTAGTAAAAGTTGTAACCCGAAAAAAACCGGGCCCAAATTCGTATTTTCTTTATTACATCTTTATTAAGGCATCAATTTTAATAACATTTGAACATAATGCATAAAATTATGTATTTTATCACATTTTTTAAACAAATATAAAAAAAAAAAGTTTTTATACGAAATATCGGCAATATAAGTTTTCGTAGTTAGTAAAAGTTGTAACCCGGGCCAAGACGAAATTTTCAGTTAATCAATGATTGCACCTTTATTTCTTCTTTAAAATTCTTGAAATTTTGTAAAAACATACTTCAATACAACAACAACAAATATATTTTATCAATTTAAAAAAAAAGTTTTCTTTTTTCTCCACGATGCAATATTAATATATTAAGATTTGTAAACATAGACTGGTCACGTGACCATCAAGGACAGGTAATTGGGTGTATAGATAAATATTGAGGAGTTCGCCAGTATCAATTTCGGATACTGCCCAGCTCTGCGACGTGGACGCCTCCTCAAAGAGCCATAATTTTGAGAGAAAAAATGCCAAAGAATAATTTTGTTAAAGTCATTTGGGAGGTGTGGTTCCCGTATCAATTTATGGAAAAAAAAATGTATTTTTTTAAAATATCAATATCTTCTTTTTTATATTAAATTAAGGTTTACAAATTATAACAATTTTTTTACAATGGATTAAAATTTCTTAATTTAACTAAACTATATTTTATAAAGAGTTAAAAAATAAAGTTTTTGCAAAGAAATTAACAAAAAAAATGAATATTGTTTTTCTTATCTTTTTTTAAGTATCAATATGTGTATTTTCGGGCGAATACAATTCTTTGGAACACCATATCCACCTTTATTAACCCAAGGATAACCGTCACAAGACCAATTGTTCTGTCTAGCTTTGTTATTTCCATCACTTATGAGAAATATTTGTCCGCCTTTAGGATGTTGAGGAGGTATGTTGGAAACCTTATCCATGTCCGGTTGTTTAAGGATAGAGATGACGTCGGCAATCGGTAGCTGATTGTTGGATTCAGTGTAGACGATGGCTGAAATCTCCTCAGGAGAACCAGTGACGAGATGTTACAATTCTGTGAGACAGAATTTTGCACTCCCAAGCTGTAGCTGCTGAAAAAACCAACCTAGCCATGAACAGCCTTTGTATACTGGTAAGCATGTTCAACACTAGGAAAAGTCTTACCTTTGTACCTAATAGAACAAGGATAAAAATTAGATAAAATACTATGTGCTCCCTTGAACTTAATGGGCCTGGTGGAACCTGTAACATAAACTGCTGCTTGCCTGGGGGGACCTGTAACAGAAACTACTGTCGGCCTGGTGGAACCTGTAACAGAAACAGCTGCTGACCTGGGGGGACCTGTAACAGAAACTACTGTCGACCTGGTGGAACCTGTAACAGAAACTGCTGCTTGCCTGGGGGGACCTGTAACAGAAACTACTGTCGGCCTGGTGGAACCTGTAACAGAAACTGCTGCTTGCCTGGGGGGACCTGTAACAGAAACTACTGTCGGCCTGGTGGAACCTGTAACAGAAACTGCTGCTTGCCTGGGGGGACATGTAACAGAAACTACTGTCGGCCTGGTGGAACCTGTAACAGAAACTGCTGCTTGCCTGGGGGGACCTGTAACAGAAACTACTGTCGGCCTGGTGGAACCTGTAACAGCTGCTGCTGCTTGCCTGGGGGGACCTGTAACAGAAACTACTGTCGGCCTGGTGGGACCTGTAATAGAAACTGCTGTTTGCCTAGGGGGGCCTGTAACATAAACTACTGTCGGCCTGGTGGAACCTGTAACAGAAACAGCTGCTGACCTGGGGGGACCTGTAACAGAAACTACCGTCGGCCTGGTGGAACCTGTAACAGAAACTGCTGCTTGCCTGGGGGGACCTGTAACAGAAACTACTGTCGGCCTGGTGGAACCTGTAACAGAAACTGCTGCTTGCCTGGGGGGACCTGTAACAGAAACTACTGTCGGCCTGGTGGAACCTGTAACAGAAACTGCTGCTTGCCTGGGGGGACCTGTAACAGAAACTACTGTCGGCCTGGTGGAACCTGTAACAGCTGCTGCTGCTGGCCTGGGGGGACATGTAACAGAAACTACTGTCGGCCTGGCTGTAAATAAAGATAAAATGTTAGAAGCATATGAAACTGGAGATAAAGCTGGAAAGTTGTCTATGGTAAACAAAGGTACGCTCACTGGCTGTAGAATCTGAAAAGTAAGAAGAGCGTCCCTATACGAAAAGGATACAGTCTTTGTGTCTTCACTTGGTGTAACTACAGGTCGTGGAGTGGCAGGTCTGGAAACAACTGGTCTCTTCTGAGCTGCATGGAGGGAAGCACGCACTGTAGAGATATCCTTCTCTAGGTCAACTACAACTTGGACAGACCCTCTCGAGCTGAAATGGAGACCATCCTTGCACAACAGGCTTCGCTGGATGACACTATCAACTACAAAACGAGGATGGGGTGTATAGGTAAGCCTAGGCAGACTTGACGCTATATACCTCAACCTCTCGTTGATGTATCCAGCTTTCCTGTTAAGCAGCTTAAGCAAAGGTGCTTGGATGGCCACACCATTTTCAACTCGATATAGGTCTCGCCCACGAGGTAGAATACCAGAGACGATAATCTCACACCTGAAAAACAAAGATAAATTTAATAAATGTCGTAATATAATATAATTTTATTATTAATTCATATAATTGGCTGTTAAATTATATTTTGTACATTTTAGAAAATATCTATCATTATGTTAATCTTACGTTGGGTTTAAGTACCAAATGTTTTCCACCAGCTGTTGGTACTTCTGGAGGATGAGTGCTGGTGGGTCACCATCTACAATATCACCGTCACTGGTACGTCTGGAGATGTTGTTGGCACCAACATGAAGTACTACAATCTGAAAAAAAGACTATAATTATAAACAAATAATGGGGGATAAGAATCCTAAAAATATAATCAATGTGAATACTTCAAATTACATGTAAGAATAAGACATAAATTTAAATTATAAAAATAAACCATATTTAACACTTGTTTTTTAAATATTAATTATTATTTCAGAGAATTTTATAAACAATAAGTACCCTGTAATGACCAACTTGATCAGCTATCCTGGACCACATCTGCTCGATCTTGCGACCTGGTAAAAAGACAACATTAATGTTAGGCAGTTTTAAAAACTGATCAAAATACCTGGCCTGGGAATGGCCTGCAACCAAAACTGGAAACTGGACCATACCTGAAAACTAAATGCAAAAATCTCAAATAAAATTCTTTGAAACAACGAACTTTATTTAGACATATATATACAACACGTTAACACGTGCCTCAAAAGTGATTGTAATACGTATCTTAAAATATAGCTGCTTTGTGGTTATCACTGGCAAAGATTTGTCAAGAGACTGGTGATATATTTACTAAAACCAAGTTATATACTTTTTTCTTAGAAGCTGTTTATTTAGCAATGGCTTGTTGTTTGCCAAATGTTAAAAAAATAAAAATTATCATACAAAAGTTGCCTTATGTTTACTTGTTGTTTCTTAATTAAAAAAAAAGATGAAACGGTTAATTTGTGAAGGAGATAAAAAGAAGCACCCCTTTGATGGTTGATTAGTAATAATTAACAATTATTGAATGTATACATATGTTTTTATTGCAATCAACTCAAATTAGATATTGTTTCATAGAGGACATGGCTTCAATAACAAGCTTGGGTCTTTTATTTGTTGGCTTGTGTTTGCCCCGTTAAGAAAGGTAAGACTCATTAATTCATTGATTAGATAGTATTCTTATATAATAATAAGAGTGTCTTTATATAACTACCATTTTAAACTGTTAAAAATAAAAATAAAAAATTCAAAGCACAATTTCATACAATCCCATCATATTAAACAAAAAGTTTAATATATCTCTCTATACCATATATTTTTTAAATATTATATTTATACAAGTAATTTTGCAAGAATTAAGACGAATGTACTTTTGTAAACTGATTCAATACAATTTATCACTTCCGGCCCGGGTTACAACTTTTATCAGAATCTAAAATGGGCCGTTAGTAAAAGTGGTAACCCGGACCCGGGTCCGGTTCCAAAAACCCGGGCCCAAATTCGTATTTTCTTTATTACATCTTTATTAAGGCATTAATTTTAATAACATTTGAGCATAATGCATAAAATTATGTATTTTATCACATTTTTTAAACAAATATAAAGAAAAATAGTTTTTATACAAAATATCGGCAATATAAGTTTTCGTAGTTAGTAAAAGTTGTAACCCGAAAAAACCCGGGCCCAAATTCTTTTTTTCTTTATTAATTCTTTATTAAGGCATTAATTTTAATAACATTTGAACATAATGCATAAAATTATGTATTTCATCACATTTTTTAAACAAATATAAAAAAAAATAGTTTTTATACGAAATATCGGCAATATAAGTTTTCGTAGTTAGTAAAAGTTGTAACCCGGGCCAAGACGAAATTTTCAGTTAATCAATGATTACACCTTTATTTCTCGTTAAAACTTCATAATATTCAGAATGAACATTTTTCAGTATTAAAGAAATGTAAAAAATATTTTAAATTCAATGGTAATGTTCTCTTTTGTCATTATGGGAGCATTTTAGATTCTGATAAAAGTTGTAACCCGGGCCGGAAGTGATAAATTGTATTGAATCAGTTTACAAAAGTACATTCGTCTTAATTCTTGCAAAATTACTCGTATAAATATAATATTTAAAAAATATATGGTATAGAGAGATATATTAAACTTTTTGTTTAATATGATGGGATTGTATGAAATTGTGCTTTGAATTTTTTATTTTTATTTTTAACAGTTTAAAATGGTAGTTATATAAAGACACTCTTATTATTATATAAGAATACTATCTAATCAATGAATTAATGAGTCTTACCTTTCTTAACGGGGCAAACACAAGCCAACAAATAAAAGACCCAAGCTTGTTATTGAAGCCATGTCCTCTATGAAACAATATCTAATTTGAGTTGATTGCAATAAAAACATATGTATACATTCAATAATTGTTAATTATTACTAATCAACCATCAAAGGGGTGCTTCTTTTTATCTCCTTCACAAATTAACCGTTTCATCTTTTTTTTTAATTAAGAAACAACAAGTAAACATAAGGCAACTTTTGTATGATAATTTTTATTTTTTTAACATTTGGCAAACAACAAGCCATTGCTAAATAAACAGCTTCTAAGAAAAAAGTATATAACTTGGTTTTAGTAAATATATCACCAGTCTCTTGACAAATCTTTGCCAGTGATAACCACAAAGCAGCTATATTTTAAGATACGTATTACAATCACTTTTGAGGCACGTGTTAACGTGTTGTATATATATGTCTAAATAAAGTTCGTTGTTTCAAAGAATTTTATTTGAGATTTTTGCATTTAGTTTTCAGGTATGGTCCAGTTTCCAGTTTTGGTTGCAGGCCATTCCCAGGCCAGGTATTTTGATCAGTTTTTAAAACTGCCTAACATTAATGTTGTCTTTTTACCAGGTCGCAAGATCGAGCAGATGTGGTCCAGGATAGCTGATCAAGTTGGTCATTACAGGGTACTTATTGTTTATTAAATTCTCTGAAATAATAATTAATATTTAAAAAACAAGTGTTAAATATGGTTTATTTTTATAATTTAAATTTATGTCTTATTCTTACATGTAATTTGAAGTATTCACATTGATTATATTTTTAGGATTCTTATCCCCCATTATTTGTTTATAATTATAGTCATTTTTTCAGATTGTAGTACTTCATGTTGGTGCCAACAACATCTCCAGACGTACCAGTGACGGTGATATTGTAGATGGTGACCCACCAGCACTCATCCTCCAGAAGTACCAACAGCTGGTGGAAAACATTTGGTACTTAAACCCAACGTAAGATTAACATAATGATAGATATTTTCTAAAATGTACAAAATATAATTTAACAGCCAATTATATGAATTAATAATAAAATTATATTATATTACGACATTTATTAAATTTATCTTTGTTTTTCAGGTGTGAGATTATCGTCTCTGGTATTCTACCTCGTGGGCGAGACCTATATCGAGTTGAAAATGGTGTGGCCATCCAAGCACCTTTGCTTAAGCTGCTTAACAGGAAAGCTGGATACATCAACGAGAGGTTGAGGTATATAGCGTCAAGTCTGCCTAGGCTTACCTATACACCCCATCCTCGTTTTGTAGTTGATAGTGTCATCCAGCGAAGCCTGTTGTGCAAGGATGGTCTCCATTTCAGCTCGAGAGGGTCTGTCCAAGTTGTAGTTGACCTAGAGAAGGATATCTCTACAGTGCGTGCTTCCCTCCATGCAGCTCAGAAGAGACCAGCTGTTTCCAGACCTGCCACTCCACGACCTGTAGTTACACCAAGTGAAGACACAAAGACTGTATCCTTTTCGTATAGGGACGCTCTTCTTACTTTTCAGATTCTACAGCCAGTGAGCGTACCTTTGTTTACCATAGACAACTTTCCAGCTTTATCTCCAGTTTCATATGCTTCTAACATTTTATCTTTATTTACAGCCAGGCCGACAGTAGTTTCTGTTACATGTCCCCCCAGGCCAGCAGCAGCAGCTGTTACAGGTTCCACCAGGCCGACAGTAGTTTCTGTTACAGGTCCCCCCAGGCAAGCAGCAGTTTCTGTTACAGGTTCCACCAGGCCGACAGTAGTTTCTGTTACAGGTCCCCCCAGGCAAGCAGCAGTTTCTGTTACAGGTTCCACCAGGCCGACAGTAGTTTCTGTTACAGGTCCCCCCAGGCAAGCAGCAGTTTCTGTTACAGGTTCCACCAGGCCGACGGTAGTTTCTGTTACAGGTCCCCCCAGGTCAGCAGCTGTTTCTGTTACAGGTTCCACCAGGCCGACAGTAGTTTATGTTACAGGCCCCCCTAGGCAAACAGCAGTTTCTATTACAGGTCCCACCAGGCCGACAGTAGTTTCTGTTACAGGTCCCCCCAGGCAAGCAGCAGCAGCTGTTACAGGTTCCACCAGGCCGACAGTAGTTTCTGTTACAGGTCCCCCCAGGCAAGCAGCAGTTTCTGTTACAGGTTCCACCAGGCCGACAGTAGTTTCTGTTACAGGTCCCCCCAGGCAAGCAGCAGTTTCTGTTACAGGTTCCACCAGGCCGACAGTAGTTTCTGTTACAGGTCCCCCCAGGCAAGCAGCAGTTTCTGTTACAGGTTCCACCAGGCCGACAGTAGTTTCTGTTACAGGTCCCCCCAGGCAAGCAGCAGTTTCTGTTACAGGTTCCACCAGGTCGACAGTAGTTTCTGTTACAGGTCCCCCCAGGTCAGCAGCTGTTTCTGTTACAGGTTCCACCAGGCCGACAGTAGTTTCTGTTACAGGTCCCCCCAGGCAAGCAGCAGTTTATGTTACAGGTTCCACCAGGCCCATTAAGTTCAAGGGAGCACATAGTATTTTATCTAATTTTTATCCTTGTTCTATTAGGTACAAAGGTAAGACTTTTCCTAGTGTTGAACATGCTTACCAGTATACAAAGGCTGTTCATGGCTAGGTTGGTTTTTTCAGCAGCTACAGCTTGGGAGTGCAAAATTCTGTCTCACAGAATTGTAACATCTCATCACTGGTTCTCCTGAGGAGATTTCAGCCATCGTCTACACTGAATCCAACAATCAGCTACCGATTGCCGACGTCATCTCTATCCTTAAACAACCGGACATGGATAAGGTTTCCAACATACCTCCTCAACATCCTAAAGGCGGACAAATATTTCTCATAAGTGATGGAAATAACAAAGCTAGACAGAACAATTGGTCTTGTGACGGTTATCCTTGGGTTAATAAAGGTGGATATGGTGTTCCAAAGAATTGTATTCGCCCGAAAATACACATATTGATACTTAAAAAAAGATAAGAAAAACAATATTCATTTTTTTTGTTAATTTCTTTGCAAAAACTTTATTTTTTAACTCTTTATAAAATATAGTTTAGTTAAATTAAGAAATTTTAATCCATTGTAAAAAAATTGTTATAATTTGTAAACCTTAATTTAATATAAAAAAGAAGATATTGATATTTTAAAAAAATACATTTTTTTTTCCATAAATTGATACGGGAACCACACCTCCCAAATGACTTTAACAAAATTATTCTTTGGCATTTTTTCTCTCAAAATTATGGCTCTTTGAGGAGGCGTCCACGTCGCAGAGCTGGGCAGTATCCGAAATTGATACTGGCGAACTCCTCAATATTTACCTATACACCCAATTACCTGTCCTTGATGGTCACGTGACCAGTCTATGTTTACAAATCTTAATATATTAATATTGCATCGTGGAGAAAAAAGAAAACTTTTTTTTTAAATTGATAAAATATATTTGTTGTTGTTGTATTGAAGTATGTTTTTACAAAATTTCAAGAATTTTAAAGAAGAAATAAAGGTGCAATCATTGATTAACTGAAAATTTCGTCTTGGCCCGGGTTACAACTTTTACTAACTACGAAAACTTATATTGCCGATATTTCGTATAAAAACTTTTTTTTTTTATATTTGTTTAAAAAATGTGATAAAATACATAATTTTATGCATTATGTTCAAATGTTATTAAAATTAATGCCTTAATAAAGATGTAATAAAGAAAATACGAATTTGGGCCCGGTTTTTTTCGGGTTACAACTTTTACTAACTACGAAAACTTATATTGCCGATATTTCGTATAAAAACTATTTTTCTTTATATTTGTTTAAAAAATGTGATAAAATACATAATTTTATGCATTATGCTCAAATGTTATTAAAATTAATGCCGTAATAACGATGTAATAAAGAAAATATGAATTTGGACCCGGGTTTTTGGAATCGGACCCGGGCCCGGGTTACCACTTTTACTAACGGCCATTCATGTTACTATTTAAAAACAATTGTCCTATGTATTGCTACAATATACACTAGGAACTTAATGAGAAATGCATAAAAAGTTTTCATGTAGACAAATTTCATTTAAAACCAAAAAATATAAAAAATCTTGAACATTTCACAAAAGATCCCCCCTTTTCTAAAAATATCAAAGAATACCGGAACAACTCCTTTATATATATAGATGTATTAATAAATCCCGATAATTTCCGAACAGGCATGATTACGTCACCAAAGCTCTGCTTGGATAAAGTTATTTATAGATTGGGAGAATTTGACAACTTTATATTGATGCTTGCCGTTTTCGCCATTTTTCGAGTAAAATAATAAAATCGTGAATTAAATCCCATCTCTTTTTCATTTATCGAAGCAAAGATATATATTTATTCAGTTCGTGTAAAGTTTCTGTGCGTTTTTTGTGCATCTTTTGTTTTCAAAATTAACCCTCATTTGATCCGGTTGAAAACGATATTTCTTTTGAGAATAAAACTATATTTTAGAAGAAGTTTTGTTACTTACCGTGCATGATTGACCTCCGTGGTCTGAATACATCAATGCTAGATAATTATTGTATCAATTGGTAGAACAATACGTCGGTAAATTCCATTTTTCTTTGGTACAACTCTGAAATTGTCCTGGCCAAGATGGCGGAAGACATACATCCCGGTCATACGCCACACAACGTCCGATAACTCTTCCCGCTCAACTCTGATTGCAAAGTCAGAAAATATGGACCGAACATCCAATGATTTCCGGGAGCTATTACTGCTTATCCATTGAAACCTTGGCGACATATCTTTAGAGGAAGGTCCAGATTATTGATATCTGACTGTTAACTTTTTGCGGAAAAGCGGTAAGCGAGTTTAAAACACTGTTTTGTAAACTTTTATATTTTACGTTAAGATTTTGACTTTTAAAAAATTCTTAACAGTCGGATTGGTAAAATTGAAGACTTTCTGCAAATTTTAAGCCATGCATGAAGAATATTGGTCCAGGGATAGCTCCCGGAATTATTTTTGAAAATGGGCTGTTCGTTGACACATAAATCAAGATGGCGTCCGATTTTCTCGAAACGACTTCACTTTGGACGTTCAGTAGTAGTACCCAATCATATTTTTAATGCTTATAACTACCAAATGAATGAAGATCTAGTTTTCAAGTTTTATCTGATATGTTTTTTATCACGAAATAATAAATTTTAGGTGTTTTTCTAATGAAATGAAAAAGGTGAAAATTCGGGTTTTTCTACTCCGACAGAAAATAATAACGCTATCGACGACTACGTTTGTCCTCCCTAAATTGAAGGTCAGTAGAGTAATCGACAATAATTTTGGGTATGAAAACATTACGCAGCTGGTAGACAATATCCCTTTAAAATATGTATTCCATTTCAAAGTTGTAACAACTTGTGAATTTTCTATGTGCTATTAAATTATCTTCTGTTCGTTTTTTCTACAAGATGCAAATATATACCGAAAGACTTTACCTTTCCAATTGCTACCAGTCGGTCGGTCGTAAGGGAAGCAACTCTTATAGAAAAACGAATAATCTTAGATTTTACTTGGGAATGTGCAAATGGTCTTTTATCTAATTTCAACTATACCATGGCGAGAAGAAAATAATAAAAATGAACATGTTCTATTACTTTGTATTAGATAGATTCAACGAGGTATATTTTTATAGTTTTACATCACTGAAACAAAGGTACACGTGTAGACATGTCACTTACCTTGACACAAATGCTTATGTCATATAGAACGGACAACGGAAATAAAGACGAACGGATATCTTTGTTATTGTCATTGATTATTTTTGCGCTTATATTCAGATTTTATTTTTCTATTAATGATGTAGTTTTACATACACAGATACATTTTATATGAGTGCTATAATTGTACGAGTTCGATCAGGACAGGAGGCGCTTACAATTAGGACTTTAGTTTCTTAGTCTTCGTCTCTTATTGTGAGGTTTGATGGACAACATATTGATGAACGATTTTTATATTTTCCGATTTTTTAAATCAATATTTATGTTTTATTTATACATCAATAATACAGACTACACGTGTATTATCATTAGATGGATTTGTTCGATCTGGACAGGAAGGTGTACCGTGTGATTGGACAGACAACATATCGATGAACTTTATGTATATTTTTGTATGGATTTTCATTTTTTTTATTTATACATGATATATATTATATGAGTATTATAATCGTACGAGTTCGAGCTGGACAGGAGGAGAGTACCGGTGTGATTCTTTCATACGGATATTATACGGTCTAACTGTCTGAGTATGATGTAACAATTCGGATTCTGAGTCTTCGTCTCGTGCTGTGTTATATAAGAGACAATAATATATTGATGAACTGTATGCATATTTTCAGATTGTTCTACAAATTTTTGTTATTTTTGTTAACATTTGGTTTGTTACTTTACGACATTTCCTAATATAATAAAAAAAAATGTTTTATGTAAATGAGTTTCAGGCGCGGATCCAGGGGGTGGGGGGGGGGGGGGGGGGGGGTGCACCCGGCGCGCCCCCCCCCTAAAATTGGAAAAAATAATATTTTTTGGCGTAAAATCGTGATTTTTCACACGAAATACCCCAAAAATTTTCGCGCATCCCTCCGCTCGGCGCAATTTTTTTAAGTGCGCCCCCCCTAACTTGAAATCCTGGATCCGCCCCTGAGTTTAATATACACTCTATGTTGTATTTACTTCACCATTATTATTATTTGCTATTTAACGCCATCTTTGGCAATATTTCATGCACATCGTGGCAAGACAATATAAGTTTTCAGTCTTCGTCTCGTATTGTGTGGTACAAAAGACAACATATTGATGAAATGTATGTATATTTTTTAGATTTTTCTACTAGTTTGTTTTATTTTTGTTTACTTTTGGTTGGTTACTTTATGACATTTCCTGATATAATAAAAACAATGCTTTATGTAAATGAGTTTAATATATATACCCCATGTTATACTTACTTCACCATCGCAAAACAAGACATTGATTTTTGTTATTATGTGTAATGTAACGCCATCTTTGGCAATATTTCATGCACTTCGTGGCAAGACAATATAAGTTTAACACATTGCAATATAACAAGGATTTATACAATGTAGTCTAGATATTATATAAGTTAAACCACATGTAATAAGTAATAAATAATAGTATAACCTATGACCTATACGACATGCTTCCAACTATTTGATCATTCTGGTTTGCTACCATCTCTAACATTACAGTGAATTCCATGATATTGGCTATTGCGCTGCACATATGAATTATCCTGCCAAGGATTAAAATATACTTTACAATAGGGCCTATATGGTTTGAAATTGAGTGAATGATGTACATAAGTGAACAAAGAACTTCACCCTTCTTCTGAAAAGAGACAAGTTATCAATTGCGAGACTCCTACTTTAACTAGAGACGCTGTCACCATTTGGACCCAAACAAAGCAAAAAAACATAACATAGAACACCAAAAAGACAGAACTCACAAAAAAGGGGGATGAACCCATGAGCTCGCGAAGGGTATCCAGTTCATATCTTTTATAACACTCTCTCAGCTTTAATCAAGCCCGGTACATAGTTCATATTCCATAAAATGAACGAGCCGCACTTCATTTCAACAGAGAACATTCATACATTTTGGAAGTCTTACCATATTTGCATCCATCAATATCGTTGGCCAAGCCTCTGAAATAAATGTGCAGCTAGAGCAGAGCTCAACATTTATGCCCGAGACGTCTGGAAATGATACTAAAGTCGTCAAAATCGTAGAGCACCGTCTGGAGATATCAAAAAGGTAATCAGAAGCCATAATTCGAAACAAAAACAGACAGGCAATACACAGAAAACTAAATATCGGGCAACACAAACTCTACTGAAAACTGGTGGTGAACTCAGGTACTCCGGAAGGGTAAGCAGTTCCTGCTCCACTAGTAGCACACCGACTTTGAATGCTATGATATGATGTTCACTAGATACCTAACCTTGGTTCGCACGGCATGAGAATACTCAACAGAAGATTTAGATATCAAATTTAGTGCATATGGTGCACTTCGGGAATAATTTTCATAATATAAGCACAAAACAAAACTATTTAAAAGTCTCTGCGAGCAAGAAAACCAAATGACCTAAACAGGGTAGCCAAATTCGGCTATTGTCACCTACGCTTAAGGGAGGAGAACATTAGTTTCAGTCATAATGACATGCTATAGGAAGTGCAAATATCGATATGCACCTCCTGAAGACAAGTTAGAAAAAACCGAAGAATGGACTATCCAGAGACACTGGCAACATTCGGCACACAACAAGCAGGACGAAGACAAACAAAACACAAAACAAAACACAGAAAACTAAAATGATAAGCAATATGGACCTCACCAAAAACCGGGATGAACCCAGGTGCTCTCAAATGACATCCACTATGCTACGTATAGGATACCGTTATGTGCAAAAATACACAAATATCAAAAATAAGCCACCATCCGTCATACAAGCCACTGAGGGTAGAGACGAACCGAACATCGTTTTATGCGGACATCGTAGCGGACATCACAACCTTGAATTCAGAACGTAAAGACTAATAATAATAATACAAAATCTACAACACTAACCCTACTACTTTAAACCGGAGATGAACTCAAGAGACACAGACAACACTGGTGAACTAGTCAAGAACACATTTTAAACAAAGATGAACAACATGGACCCCATCATAAATAAGGGTAATAACAAAATTACCGAACTCCGAGCAATCTTACAAAGGGAAAGTCAAAACTTATAAGTATATAAACAGACAAAATCAGTCAACAACCGGAAAAATGTGAAAACCGTAATGACCCTGACTTGGTACAGGCATTTCTAAAGAAATGGTGGGTTGAATCAGATTTTAAAGCGCCAAACCTCCCCCTTTCATTACGGCTCAAAGTTTCCGGCTGTCACTATAACAGTATTTATAACAAAATGAGGAGGGGTTGAGCTGAAGAGAAAACGACAACATTGGTGAACTAGTCAAGAGCAGACTAAAAAGATGAACAACACGGACCCCATCATAAAATGAAGAGGGGTTGAACTGAAGAGACACAGACAACATTGGTCAACTAGTCAAGAGCAGACTAAAGAGAAGAACAACACGGACCCTGTCTTTAAAGAGGGTTATGTTCAAGAGACAAGGACAACATTGGTGAACTAGTCAACAGAGGAACAAGACGGACCTCATAAAAATCTGGAGGGGGTGAACTCAACAGACACAGAGAACAGTGGAGAAGAGATCAAGAATAAACTATAGAGATGAGCAACACAGACCCCATCAAAAGCTGGAGAGGAGGTAAACACAAAAGACACAGACAATAATGGTGAACAAGTAAAGAACACACTAAAGGGATGAGCAACACGGACCCAATCAAAAACTGAGGAGGGTGATCTCTAGTGACACAGGAAAGATTGGTGAATAAGTCAAGTACAAACTAAAAAGATGAGTAACACGGATTTTATCAAAAACAGAGGGCGGGGTGAACTCAAGAGAAACATGCATCATTGGATTACAGATCAAGAACAAACTAAAAAGATGAGCAACACGGATTCTATCAAAAAAAGAGGGCGGGTGAACTCAAGATAAACATGCATCATTGGTGTACAGGTCAAGAACAAACTACAAAGATGAGCAACATGGATTCTATCAAAAAAAGAGGGTGGAGTGAACTCAAGATAAACATGCATCATTGGTGTACAGGTCAAGAACAAACTACAAAGATGAGCAACATGGATTCTATCAAAAAAAGAGGGCGGGTGAACTCAAGATAAACATGCATCATTGGTGTACAGGTCAAGAACAAACTACAAAGATGAGCAACATGGATTCTATCAAAAAAAGAGGGCGGGTGAACTCAAGATAAACATGCATCATTGGTGTACAGGTCAAGAACAAACTACAAAGATGAGCAACATGGATTCTATCAAAAAAAGAGGGCGGGTGAACTCAAGATAAACATGCATCATTGGTGTACAGGTCAAGAACAAACTACAAAGATGAGCAACATGGATTCTATCAAAAAAAGAGGGCGGGTGAACTCAAGAGAAACATGCATCATTGGTGTACAGGTCAAGAACAAACTACAAAGATGAGCAACATGGATTCTATCAAAAAAAGAGGGTGGGTGAACTCAAGATAAACATGCATCATTGGTGTACAGGTCAAGAACAAACTACAAAGATGAGCAACATGGATTCTATCAAAAAAAGAGGGCGGGTGAACTCAAGAGAAACATGCATCATTGGTGTACAGGTCAAGAACAAACTACAAAGATGAGCAACATGGATTCTATCAAAAAAAGAGGGCGGGTGAACTCAAGAGAAACATGCATCATTGGTGTACAGGTCAAGAACAAACTACAAAGATGAGCAACATGGATTCTATCAAAAAAAGAGGGCGGGTGAACTCAAGAGAAACATGCATCATTGGTGTACAGGTCAAGAACAAACTACAAAGATGAGCAACATGGATTCTATCAAAAAAAGAGGGCGGGTGAACTCAAGATAAACATGCATCATTGGTGTACAGGTCAAGAACAAACTACAAAGATGAGCAACATGGATTCTATCAAAAAAAGAGGGCGGGTGAACTCAAGAGAAACATGCATCATTGGTGTACAGGTCAAGAACAAACTACAAAGATGAGCAACATGGATTCTATCAAAAAAAGAGGGCGGGTGAACTCAAGATAAACATGCATCATTGGTGTACAGGTCAAGAACAAACTACAAAGATGAGCAACATGGATTCTATCAAAAAAAGAGGGCGGGTGAACTCAAGAGAAACATGCATCATTGGTGTACAGGTCAAGAACAAACTACAAAGATGAGCAACATGGATTCTATCAAAAAAAGAGGGCGGGTGAACTCAAGAGAAACATGCATCATTGGTGTACAGGTCAAGAACAAACTACAAAGATGAGCAACATGGATTCTATCAAAAAAAGAGGGCGGGTGAACTCAAGAGAAACATGCATCATTGGTGTACAGGTCAAGAACAAACTACAAAGATGAGCAACATGGATTCTATCAAAAACAGAGGGCGGGGTGAACTCAAGATAAACATGCATCATTGGTGTACAGGTCAAGAACAAACTACAAAGATGAGCAACATGGATTCTATCAAAAAAAGAGGGCGGGTGAACTCAAGATAAACATGCATCATTGGTGTACAGGTCAAGAACAAACTACAAAGATGAGCAACATGGATTCTATCAAAAAAAGAGGGCGGGTGAACTCAAGAGAAACATGCATCATTGGTGTACAGGTCAAGAACAAACTACAAAGATGAGCAACATGGATTCTATCAAAAAAAAGAGGGCGGGTGAACTCAAGAGAAACATGCATCATTGGTGTACAGGTCAAGAACAAACTACAAAGATGAGCAACATGGATTCTATCAAAAAAAGAGGGCGGGTGAACTCAAGAGAAACATGCATCATTGGTGTACAGGTCAAGAACAAACTACAAAGATGAGCAACATAGATTCTATCAAAAAAAGAGGGCGGGTGAACTCAAGAGAAACATGCATCATTGGTGTACAGGTCAAGAACAAACTACAAAGATGAGCAACATGGATTCTATCAAAAAAGAGGGCGGGGTGAACCCAAGAGAAACATGCATCATTGGTGTACAGGTCAAGAACAAACTACAAAGATGAGCAACATGGATTCTATCAAAAACAGAGGGCGGGGTGAACTCAAGATAAACATGCATCATTGGTGTACAGGTCAAGAACAAACTACAAAGATGAGCAACATGGATTCTATCAAAAACAGAGGGCGGGGTGAACTCAAGATAAACATGCATCATTGGTGTACAGGTCAAGAACAAACTACAAAGATGAGCAACATGGATTCTATCAAAAAAAGAGGGCGGGTGAACTCAAGATAAACATGCATCATTGGTGTACAGGTCAAGAACAAACTACAAAGATGAGTAACATGGATTCTATCAAAAAAAGAGGGCGGGTGAACTCAAGATAAACATGCATCATTGGTGTACAGGTCAAGAACAAACTACAAAGATGAGCAACATGGATTCTATCAAAAACAGAGGGCGGGGTGAACTCAAGATAAACATGCATCATTGGTGTACAGGTCAAGAACAAACTACAAAGATGAGCAACATGGATTCTATCAAAAACAGAGGGCGGGGTGAACTCAAGATAAACATGAAACATCGAAGAACAAGTCGAGAACATACAAAAAGGATGAGCAACACGGACCCCATAAAAAACTGGGGAAGGGTGAACACAGGTGCTCACGAAGGGTAAGCAATTCATCCTTCTTATAAAACACCCACCGCGTTCCCCATATATATAGTCAAGTCCGATAAAAATATCGTCGGTGATAGAGGAAAGAAAAACATCTACGTAAAAAGAAAAGGACCCATTGTTTTATGAAATATGGGAATTTCGTTACGGTTAAACAGATGGTGATTACGACAGTATAATGTTTGTAGTGATGACCTTGATATTGTATATATATTTGCTACCCTTATTATTTCATGCCATACAAGAACATCTGACGAAAATCGTGAAATCCAATTATCCAGTGTGGGAGTTTGTGATTCAATACACCGGTTTGGCCCGTCACATTACTGTGCATGTATTTCACATTTCGTGGTCATTTTTATGTTCGCCGATTTGAGGTGTGATCGTTCGTTTTGTTGATATTGGTAGAATTGTTGAACATCTCAATTTGAGCTTTCTTTTCAAAATAAAACAGAAATTGCCATTGATAGATACAATCTCTAATTGGGAAAAGGAATTTGAATAAACATAAACACCATACAAACAATAAATATGTTTAACAAAGAAACAAAACATCGTCTACAAATAGAACATAATAATAGGTCATTTCTTGAAAATATTATTCATTATAATGGAAACTTAGAAACTTCACAATAACACAAAAGTTCTGGAACTGATCCAGAAAACAACATCTTCGGCTTGTGAAATCTGAGGTCTTGCTAGTAGATGAAACAAAATAAACAGCAGTAAAACGTGAAAATCACTGTATTTAGTGCTAGAGACAACACAAATGGACAGACACGAATTCTTACTTCAAAATATTTTCGTTATTATGGAGATGTATTGAATCAAATGTTTGTGGTCAGTGAAGTGCCTGGATCAGTACTGGAGCCATTGGATTTCCTTTTGTCCCCCATATACTACCTTCCAGTAACTGTAAGATCAAAACCATTCTTATTCTCGATGTCTGTATTATCTATTGAAATATCAACCACCACCACCTTAGTGTCGCACTACAAAATGACCTAAATTATCTAGCTCATTGGGATAAAAAATGGGGTATGAAGTTCCACCAAGGAAAATTTAACACACTAAGTGTCAAAAGATCAGAATGTCATGTTAAATGTGAGAAACACTAAATGGTTTGTGGTTTATGGGTCATGGTTCATGGGTCATGGTTCATGGTGTTTAACACCACTTTCACCAATATTTCAGTTATATCATAGTGGTCATTTGTATTGGATGTGGAAACCAAAGTACCCAGAGAAAACCACCGACCTGTCACAAGTCACTGCCAAACTTTAACACATAATGTTATATCGAGAATCAATAAAAACAGGCTTTCGTATAACTTAGTACTTTAAGAAATAAATTAATATAAATTATATTTGGTCTTCATGACCCAAAAAAATGGTTTTGAATATCACAAAATAATATTAATTTTAGAAAAATATCAAGAATTTTTAAGATGGAGGTAAAATATCATAAAGAATGAAAATAAAATGTTTTAATGAAGATGTACTTTCCTTAACCTTATTAAAGCCTTCTTTAAATTACAAGAGCCATAATAATACTATATCCAAGAACCAGAAAACATGCCCGACAAAAATAGAAGCACTTTAATGTCTAATTTAATCAAATGTGTCTTGGAATAAATGTCTTAATAAGTTTATTTTCCCAGAATTATCAGTACGCATTTCACTAAAGCAATTTTTTTCTAACAGGGTTTAGATGGTTGGTTTATGGTGTTAAACGTCACTTTCAACAATATTTCAGTTATCTCGTGGCGGTTAGTGTTATTGGTGGAGGAGACCGGAGTACCCGGAGAAAACCACCGACCTGTCACAAGTCACTGACAAACTTTATCTCATAATGTTGTTTCGAGTAAGCCTCGTCATGAGCGGGATTCGAAGTCACAATGTTAGTGGTGATAGGCACTGATTGCACAGATCGTTGTAAATCCATCTATTTGCCACCTAGCATATATGCATAAAGATAGTTTTTAGTCGAAGAGTGCATTGTATTCCCAGTCTGCAGGGTGACGTCGAACCAACATCGGTAAAAGGTCGTAATGGTCGGCTGTAGGTCGGTGTCGGCTTGACGACGTTGAACCAATGTAGGATTAGTGTAGGCAAAGCGACAGTCGAGTTTCCGTTCTTCAGCCGACGTTGGGCTAGATATGGCATAACGACGGTCGGGTTCTCGGTTCCTCGCCAACGTCGAGTTAGATTTGACAGACCAACGGTTGGGTTCTCGTCTTTTCACCAACGTTGGGTTAACTTTGACAAAACGACGGTCGGCATTAGGTTATTTGCCGACGCTTGGTTTGAATATTTGACGTATGATTGTTTATATCTTAATTCTAGATTTAAAACCCGTATTTAAAACACACACACACAAAACAATGATTGTAAATGCACGGCCGTATGCCGGGTCTGAATAAAGTGAGGCAAAAGGGGTGAATTTAGACAAATTTTGAAGAAAAAAAAAGATTTTATTTGCTTTCAAAAGGTTACACTTGCCGTTTCAAAAGTGAGGCATTTGCCTCATTTGCCTCCATTGCGTTACGGCCATGAAATGAAATCTAGTACGTGGGGATTTCATTTATCATCATTAACAACATCCATACTGATTCCTGTGGTTTTCCCGCGCGACCAATTAAACCGCATACGCCATTTTCATTTTGAGACTCGCGGCTAGCAGAAACTCGTGTAAGTTATCTCTTAATTTTATTTATGCTTTAAGTCATACGTGTAACTGATTTATATGGAATTTTGTTAGCAACGATTTATTAAGACTACTTTTTAAAAAAAAAAAAAGGCTGAGTAAGATTTTTATATAACCAAAATGGCTTTTGATTTATTTAGCTTGTGGTGATCTAGCTATTTTGAATATAGGAGTGATGATAGATCCTGCAAGTAGTGACTGAAAAAAATGGGTTAATTATAGCCTAATTTTGTCAAAATTTAAGTAATATATTAAGAAAGGCGAAGTTAATTTGCAACACTTCCCTCTTCTGAATAAAACTTTAAATAGAAGTTTAAATCGAGAGTTTTTATAAAACTTTTAGGGATATTTTGAATTTGATACGTTATTTTTCAAATTTGTTTATGAAATTGAAATTATTCAGAGAGCAATTATGCAGTTACAATTTACTAAAATATAAATCTGGTGGGTCACATTCTTCAAAGTTTATTGCTATATAAATGTAACCGTCTCAAAGGTCAAACATGAAATTTAATGCTAGTTTTATTGCGTGTGTGTAATGATCAAGACAGTTTAGCTGATAGAATATATTGTTTAATACTAAGGGAAGAGGTCAGATACATAAAAGGTTGCCATAATAGCAACCATATTTATGAAGGAATCTCGGGGAATTAATGCAATTTAATATTTAAGAGGTCAATTGGATGCTGTCTAAGCATTTATATTATAGTCAATGTGTATGTCGTGTATATATTTGTATGTGTAACTATGTAAATAAGACACAAACTATGACAGGTGTTTGTGAGCACCTGTGACAACTATAAGACAAATGCAGCACTAAAGTGAAATAGTAGATGCGGTATTACATTACAACTTATTACTTTATCCCAAAACGAACAGATGTTGATCTTGCTTTACACGAAATCCCCAGATGTTGTGTATCAAATATAAAATATACTTGTGGGAATATTTTAAAGTGATTAATGATTACTCATGTAAACGTAATTCGTGGTAAACGGTTTAAAAGTATTGGCCATGTAGTGAGGCTGCACACATAATAGTTATGATATTTTAACTCAAATTTATTTTTATTCTCGTAGATGAATGTCTTATAATTTATAATAAGCGACAAAATACAAATTATTCGTTTTGACCTGTCACTATTAAGGTCAGTTGCATACAGAGAAAGCGACTTCAAATTATTTGCTTGCAAGGAATAAATCGATGGTAATTTTCGTTCTCAAAAGGCGAAAAGTGATACGATAAGCTGCTTAATGTGAAATAGTTACCTTTATTTCATCATTGTAAAGCTATTTACCAATTTCCAAAACATTTATTTTTTTTGGGTCAAAATCGTAGCTAATGCCTCTTTCAGTTTATTTGAACATGCAATGTCATTGAACATTTTTAGAAAACAAATCAGAACAAATTTGTATCAATACTGCAACTGTATCTTGTTAAATCATTTTCTGATAATATCCTAGTAACAATTATGGTACTTTGTAGATAAGCTATTTGGGTAGAATTGGTGGAGACAATGTAAGAGATTGTGGGAGACGGATTCTGAACGCCCTGATGACCACAGATGTTGCCATCACCCTGAACTGGAAAGGGGTTAAAAAATCATTCGAGGCACTAAGTGTATGCAGCATCGTAAAAGGTAAAAATAATTCCCTAACCAGTTTGTTACTTTTTGAATCTTTACACCTTTACAAAACATGCAAGGTCGACTTGATCAGCGTGGAGACAATAGCTAGAAGTGTCAAAAATCTAATAAAACCTGCGCTATTTAAAAATGTTTTCGTCAATGGAAGCCTTGCTGATTTAAAAACTAAATCTGTTTGAATTTGCTTTCCAAGAGCAGTGTTCAAAGTTAAAAATCCCTAACCTCTTTTTTTTAAATCATGTTTCATTTCATTTTACATTAATTTATCGAGTTTAACCATCGCTAGTTTAACAGATACATTTGATATCTTTTCTAAATCCTATTTTCTTATTTTACAGCTGCAGTACGAAAGAACAACACGACTAAAAACGAAACGGATGACAGAATTGAAGGTGTAATAAAAAAAACTGGCTGAAACGGCGGCCGGAAGGCAAGAACATGTAAATAAAAATGCATAACTGTGTTTTCTTCTCATTTAATGGCACATTAATTATAAAGGGTTTCCGAATTGATATTAACAATTTATGATTTGATTTGATTTTTGGTGTTTTAACGCCACTTTCAACAATATTTCAGCTATATCATGGCGACCAAATTTAGTGGTGGAGGAAGCCGGAGTACCCAGAGAGAACCACCGACCATGGGCAAGCAACTGGTAAACTTTATCACTTGCGGCTGCGAGTCGAGTGCACCCTTTTTGTAATTTACAAAGCCGGGCGCGAACCTACTCCGTATTGGTGATAGGCTTGTATGAGTTGTTAGATCCAACGACCTAACTCATTGAGCCACCCGGGCCCCCTAGTAATAATTTAACGTTTATAAATGAGTAAAAGGAGTATTAACCTCCTAAAAAGATTAAGTAAGACAAACGACATCAAAATTGTTCTAATTTTTGGAGTAAAGTGACGGCAGTGTACCGTTATTCAATAAGTATTGAACAAGCTAAGTACTACACGAATCAGAAAGGCATACAAGACTAATACACCCTAACGTTTGTGTGTACACTAAATGTTACAAATAAGGTGATGGTTTGCTTTGTGGTTATACAAGAAAGATGTTGGATTATACTGATTTGACGTCGGCCCAACGATCAAACATACCGTCGGAGCAGACGTGTTGCCGACCAATGCACAGTATTTGAACGTTGGATATTGGTCGGGAAACCATTGGAAATAAGACATTGCAACGTCGGGCCAACGTCGAGCCAATTAGTCGCGCCAACGTCGACCCGATGAGCAAAATGACGACGGGCCAACGTTGGCATTCGACGTCAAACCAACGTCAGAGACGACCGTTAACCGACGTTGGACCAACGTCACTTTGCGGACTGGGTTAAAGCTTTTTTCATTTGTACATGTATGATAAACTATTTCTGGAAAAGATCAATTATTTTTAGCTCTTTATTTTTATTCTGTATAACATATTTTAAATGTTTATTTTTATTTTACAGGTGTGATCGTGGCATCTCAGTAGATCATTAAGAGTTTTAAATCATTAAAATGACACTTCTGAAAGTTGATGCTGTTGATTATGATTCAGTTAATCAAATATGCATAGGATCACAAAACACACAATTTAAAGAAATCACAAAGATTTCATTTGGAATAAGTTGGTCATGAACTGGGACACAGCACTATTTGTAGTCGTCAAATGTAAAATTATAGTATATAAAGGAAAAGAGAGTGACATTGAGGACTGTTATGAATTAAGATTATAAATAATAGTAGAAGATAACAGTTTATTGATTTGTGACAATAAAAATGATAACTTTGAAAATTTGGGACTTTCTAATCGCATGAACTGTTAAATCAGCTAAAATTGTCAAATTTGAGGTTTTTCCCAGACAAAAAAATGAAAATCATGTATAACATGTGCTAATTAAATGTTTAAAAGATAAAATAACTTCAAGGCTGGCTTATAAATTGTACAGAGAACATATCTGATAATCCAAATAAGATTTTTCATGGAATATGGGGCCATAATTGAAATATTATTTTTACTAAATTTCCAGGTAGAGGGCTAA
This sequence comes from Bathymodiolus brooksi, assembly GCA_963680875.1. Classification (NCBI taxonomy): domain Eukaryota; kingdom Metazoa; phylum Mollusca; class Bivalvia; order Mytilida; family Modiolidae; genus Bathymodiolus; species Bathymodiolus brooksi. The sequence goes on along the minus strand of OY804583.1, from coordinate 51,638,224 downwards.
TGAACCAGGACATAGTTCATACCAGTGTCAGAATTGGGGTTGCTGATAGTTTTCTCCTTGTAGTATACAGTTATAGGATCAAAATAATACCAAACACTTGAACATTTAATATTATAATATTCGACAATTATTGAAATTGTATCAATTTCGGGAATTATCTGAAATTTTTATTGAACAAAGAAAATTGACCTTTTCAATGGAACAAATGGCAGTTTTTACACAAACTGTAATACTAACTTCATTGATGTATGGATATTGAGGTTGTTTACCATAAAAATATCAATTTGAACATACAAAATATAATTAATTCCCTAAAATAACTTATTTTTACACTTTACGGAGCTCAAAATATTAATCTGCGGAGTTTATAATTCTGGCGCTACAGACTTTGAGAATTTGTTTTGCTGATAAATATAGGTGTTCCGTTAGAGGGTTCTTTTCCCTACCAAAATCAGTATTCAGAAAAATTCTAGTACTTTTTCAGATTTTTTATGACCAAAAACTTGATTTTTTGAATAAAATTTGACGTTAAAATTATGGAGGCCTGCGCAAAGGAAATAATATTAAAAAAATATATATATTAATTGAATAAATGATATTCTTGATATTTTTACCTAGAGACTGGGCACTTTGTGGACAGTGCTGCAAGTTTCAGCCTTGCAAGTTAAAGGTTTTTGAAGATATTTGACCACAAACCTGGTAGTTTGAACAAGCAGGCGGCTGACACATAAATTAAAAAAACTAAGTCCAAAGGCTATTTTCTATATTTTAAATTCTGTGACATTTTTTTCATATAACACCTACAGGTGTGTATAATACCTCTTTTTGAAGCATAAGGAGGATACATTACTATAGAAGAAAGCATGATAACCTATTAGGTAGTGAAAATAATATATTTTGGTCCAAAAATGTCATTTTTTTTTTACATTTTTCCAAAAAACAGAAAATCGACCACTTTTGGCTCACCGAAAAGGCCATAACTTTTGAACAGCTCAACCGATTTTAATAATTTTTGTACCAAAATTTCCCATTTTGTATGTACTGTCATATTAATCTATAATTGGATGATTTATTAGCATTTCAATTTTTGGCTTGACCACCCTACGGCTTCATAAAATGAAGATTAACACCGAGTTCTGCTGCAAAAGATACGATTTTTTGACAAAAAAAACCCAAAACTATCGTTATCAGAATTATTGTCTGGGCAAGGACGTATATATTATTATACGTCCTTGGTCTGGGTGACAATATTCAAAATCTATTCATATGGCCTTCTATGTGAACACGTCTTGAGCATGCGCACTGTTTAGAAACAATAAACAACATGTGGTTCTTGGGCAAAAGAGAAACTGTCAACGCGTGGAAGAAAACGGACTTTGACGGGTACCACGACTTACGGAAATCTCCCTATAACTTACCGAAATCTCCCCTGTATGTGGAATAATCCCCCCAGAAGTGATATATATACAACTTATTTAGGTTCCTATGTAGTTTTTAAATAAAAATAATACACTTTGAAAGTTGTTGAGCCGATTTAGTATTGTCAATATAAGACATGTGCATATTCCAAGATGGCGGAAATTTTTAATGGGAGATAACTCTATTTACCTGTGACGTTAGCACTGTTTATGTACTTGTAATATATAATAACAAAATTATATTAAATGAATTTTTAAATGCTCATATTGGATTAAATTATTCACAATGAATGTAAATAATTTAAAGCCCACTCGCCACGACAAGGCTATGAGCATGTGAAGGGGGCAAGGAATTTAATGGGAAATTTAGTCGTCATTACTTGTATTTACAGTGTCCTTTTGCAAATGTTCCCACGATATTGGATGTTTTTGTGCATGAAAATGCATGAAAACGGTTATTTTTCGGGTATTCTTTTCTTTCTGTTTCAAGACTTTTTTGCTTAAAAAAAGCAAGGTATGTGTATTTGTTATGTCAAGAATTTCTTTTATGTCTTGTAAAGTGTCCATTACTTCTTTGTGAACTACGTGTCTCATATTACTGATATTTCGATCACAAGAATAATAAAATCATTCCTGTTACAGAAGAATGTTTATGTCGCCACATTCTTTCGTCTAGGTAGCTGGGTAGTAGGTGTGATGATACACCTTTCATTTCTTTTAATCGGTACTTTGCCTTTACTACATCTTGGCTGTCTCGTTGTATGGGTGTGTTGAGTAACTTAGTGGTGCAGACATCACGGAGGTACTGCATGGTACATCTGGATCACCGTCTTCTCTCCAATCTCTACCTGCTTTACAGTTGTACTGACTTTGGTTTGGTGACTCCATAAGTAGATGATATACATTTGTACAACCATTTCCCTAGTGGAACTCTGGATTTCTCGAAGAAGGACCCAGTTCGTATAGTTCTGTACGTGTGTAGAATCGGGTATTGACAATACTAGTAGTAGTAAGCATCAATGAAAGTATCCAAATCTGTTTCGAAGGCTTTCTCGTCAAAATATTTATTACTGCAATCGTTGCCCCCTATTTGGCATACAGTACACTCCAAGTGTATCAACGATCATACTCTCAGGTCCGACATATTCCTCCTAAAATGTCCGACAAATTTGAGAGTCAACACTCTCTAAGTCCGACTATTTGGTCGGACATTTTGGTCTTGGTCGGACGTGAGAGTGGATATTAAAAGATTTTTTTTTACATTTCTCGAGGTGAATATGTCAAACATTTTGTGATCGATGCGTATTTATAAGCGTACTTTCTTTCCGGTGTGTAGAATGTGCGGGTAGTAAATACCCTAGTGTATTTTTACCTTGCACCATATTCGCGCCAGGAAAGGTAGCTCCAAGGTCAATATTTGTCAGGCTCGGGCACAACAGTCGTTCGATGCATAGGAGCACCTGATAATCAAAGAATTGTACAATAATTTCGAGTTACACCGTTTGTGTTTCTTTAATCTGTTTAATTTTAATAGATCTTTCTAGTACATTTAAATTTTACGATTACAATCGGAATGCTAGAAATATCGTAACTTTTCCGAAATCTAAACTTTAAAATTATCTACGCCGAGTCCAGCCCTGGCTTGGATTTCTCGAAAAAAGTTTTCTTAACAAACCAAATTAAATTTGAGTAAAAACTCGACTTAAGTTTGCGTTTTGACTTTGTTTGTTTGGAGAAATCACTGACGATTTCAAAAAAAAAAATCTGTTGTCACTTAAAACAGAGTCAGTGAGACCGGTACGGCTGTGTACATGAATGAATAAGAGATAATTCTTTCGGAGTGTGATATCCATATAAAGGTGAAATAACGGATGCAAAAATCACCGGCTAAAGTTACACAATATTCCGTTTACAAATATGTCAAGTCCCTATACTTGTTCATCTGTGACGGCAATATGTGTATTGGACTAGGTATTACAGCCAGCTTGATATGAATTAATTGGCTCAGGTTACAGGTGTCAATAATGGAAGGAACATCTTGTTGACACAAATTTCCAGGTGCCAGGGGGAGAACAATTATAATTAATTCTATTTAATGTTGTTGTTTTTTATTACTATTTGTTTGTAGGTACATTTGCAATCATTGAAGTAAATTTAATTTGGGAGTCAACACTCTCTAAGTCCTACTATTAGGTCGGACGTGAGAGTGGATATTTAAAGATTTTTTTTTACATTTCTCGAGGTGAACATGTCAAACGTTTTGTGATCGATGCATATTTGTAAGCGTACTTTCTTTCCGGTATGTAGAATGCACTGCCGTAGCACTCGGTACGGTTGGTACGGTTCTGACCGTACCACTTTTATTGGCTGGTACGGCAAACGTACCACAATTTCGAAATAAAAAAATAATTTTGAGATGAAAAAAGGATATTCTTTGATATTACGAATTTAGTCAGCATATATTCGGAAAACAGACGGGGTATATATTTCAGTCTCCAAAAATGATTAAATCATGGACGACAAATCATTACGCTTCACTGAATCAATGGTATAATACGGGATAATAAATGTATTTTTACCAAATTAAATGCTGTTTTTATACTCAAAACGGCTGCATGAACAAAACAATATTACAACGGTTAATTCCGTCACAAATACCTGATCGATTCAACAAACTCCTATGTTCCACGGCTGTACCATAACAAATAAACAAAACGTTGAACTTTGAAAACTTTCGACGTCATGGGGCCACACCAAGGTTTTATTTACATGTTGTTAACGTTTGAATTATCGAAACTGTTTCGCAAACCCGTTGTTTTGTTATGTGATATATTAATGTTATATTTATAAAGTTTATAAAATTTACTACATATGAAACTGTATTGATTTAGAAATTTAGTAGAGTATTTTCCTTCATGAGACACCCTATATATGAAATATGACGTGACACATATTTTGACGTCATTGAAGAATGACGTCAAAGGTACGGAAATGGACACCTAGAGATACGAAAAATGAAAATAAAAGAGGCAAATTTATTTAATACAGTTGAATGTTGTATTTAAAAAGAAAGGTTAAATCCGTAATATATCTGTTATTCAGCTATCAGACAGGGTATATAATGTGACATTCCAGGCTTACGATGTATATTCCCTTCGGTTGCGCCTCAGGGAATATAGATCCTAAGCCGGAAATGTCACATTATATACCCTGTCTGATAGCTGAATAACATATATTAATGTCGTAATAATTTTTTTTTTAAATGTCTGTCTACCATTGCGTTTCAGAAACCAAAAATCGGAAAGGGAACTACAAATACAATTCCAAATATTTTTCTTTATAAAGGAAATTGGTGGAGGAATGGCTTCAAAATATTTTTTGGAAGAAAGATGAAATAACATAGAAGGTAAAGGGGGGGGGGGGGATCCGATCGGAAATCAGGAATACTTATGTCCATTGACTGTACTAACTTAACCGTTGCAAGACATCTTAAACTGAAAGAAAACACAGAAAACTAAAGTAAAAGAGTAACTAGGACTCCACAAAAATATGGGAGCATGGACCAGGTGCACCGGTAGGTAAGCGTTATTTTTTATTTGGCTGAAAATGCACAAGAATTTATCTTTGTGCATATACCTAAAAAAATATGGGAGATAACCCCCTCCGACAAAAAAAATTGGCCGTACCACTTTTTTTTAAGGTACTACGCCTATGGAATGTCCGGTTACGTAAATACCCTAGTGTATTTCTACCTTGCACCATATTCGCGCCAGGAAAGGTAGCTCAAAGGTCAATATATAACTGAAATATTGTTGAAAAGTGACGTTTAAACACCCATAGCCTCATATAAATTATTGCAATAAAATATCGATTAAGTAACGAAATTGATATAAATTATTTTCCAGTATATTTAGTATAAAAAGCTTGTTTACTGTGAGATGTATTGCAACCGCCATTTTTTACTACAATCACGTGCGCATGCTCGTGTTTGATGGAAAGCTATAGCTATATTTAGATATTTTGTGATAATAATTTTATATTGTAAATCGATCCACCCTGTGATTTTTTTCAACAAGATACATTTTTTATAGTATATATTTTATTATAAAATACAATATTGAACTGATTTTCGATAACACTTCAATCATTGAATATTGATTTTTTTCGGATGTTGAATATTTTATCCCCAGAATTGCACCCCCTGTTAGTATACTTTTATTGCTTTATTTAAAAAAAAAATAACACCAAGAACATCGATGATACGAGTCTTCTTATTCAGAAATAAACCTACAGCAAAATAAAGGTATACATTTTTTGTATTGTAAACAAAATCGTCATTTTTATCTAGATTTGTCGTCCGAAAAATACGGTACTCCTCTACTATACTAATTTGGATTAGGTGATGGGAATTAGGTGCCATCATCAAAATAAAGATTAAAAAAATGTATTTCATGATAATGATGGCTGATTAAAATTGTTTGTCATGCATTAGCTGTCAGTTGTAATATACAGGATGTAACCAATATACAGGAAGAGCCCCTACTGTGAAGCCATCTATTTTGAGATGCCATTCAATGAAAATAACAACTGATATTGTTAAATAAGAATAAGAATTAGATAAGAAATTAAAATTTATTGAAGGAAAGGATTTATATAATTAACACATTAAGTCACATTTCATTTATTTAGCTTGGGTCAGTTATCAATTAAAAAGACAAAAATGGTTTTAAAAAAAATCTGTCTAATAAATATTTACCTAAATAACGATATCATGACGTATAATAATTTCTCACCGTAAATGTATTTATTTTATTAAGATATTTATACACATATAAGAAAAAAGATATAATTTTTTTTTTTTTAAGTACAAATAAATTGGAAGACGGCTTGAAAATCGAAAACGCAGAATAGTTATCTATGTTTATAAGTCTTAGTAAAAAGAGTCTTGAGCAACGTTTTTTTCACACCTGTGATAGGTGTATTTGTATATCATGAATGCACGATGCGACAACATGCTGAGATGGGTGATGTTTTGACAGGTAAACTGTAAAAAAAAAAACCGTAGAATACACTAATAAAATATTATTTCACCTATATCAGGACTCCGCAGACTACCAATTTTCAAGAAAAAAAACCCGGGATTTTCGGATTGATGACCCATTCGCCATGAACAAAATAAAACTTAAATTTTACTAAATAATTTTAATCCAAATTTGCCTTTAAAGAAATAAATGTATAAATTAGAATTATTTACCCCGGTTCGTTCGCCCTACATTTGGCAAACACGTAAAAGAGCAAACGCACCCGATATCGTAAACCGGCAACTGTCTGCAGCAAGTGAAAGGGCCTTGGCATCGATTGTCGCGAGTACATAGGGACATATTAATATTCACTTCTAGTGCACTTAAAACATGGGTACTGCATGTTAATACATTTTATTTATGGATATTATTGTATATATCGCCCGTGACAGCCGTTAACATATCTATACTTTCCGTACCACTGTATATCACTCATTTACTTCAGCTTTACTAAGATACGCATGTTTCTTTATGCACGAATTTATGATGCTACCGAATTTATTGGTTAGCAGAATTTGGGGACGTGTCCTGTTTACAGTTTAACTATCTGAGAGTGGAGACTCTCACTCCGACCTGGGTGGATTTTGTCGGACAATTTGGTCGGACATTTGAAGAGTGAAGTCCGACAAAACTCTGTGTCCGACCTGAGAGTTTGATCGTTGAAACACTTGGAGGGATCTGTATAGCCACATGTGGAGTATAATGGACAAATAAGCCAACCTCAATTGCCGTAATCAATGTCTTGACGCGGCCACCGGGATAGCCATGCATTTGAACAGAGACCTTTCCACGAGCATTGCCAGGGTCTTCCCATTCATGGGGTTTCTCTGGATTCTCACACAAACGTCTCAAATTGGTAACAAAGCTATGCCCGAGGATCAAAACGTTCATCATACTTGCGGATATGAAGAACTGAATGCACTTAATTTAAAATAAATTTGAAAATTAACGGTATATAACGATTGAGTAGTAAATGATCTTTGGATCAAAATAAAATTAGATAATAAACTATGATATAGATTCTCTTAGATACTGAGTCAGTAAACTACCATGTGACAGTATTGTTGAAATTGATTTGAGTTTTGACGGCGACTTTCTCAATGAGAAATTGCGCCGTTAAAAAAAAAATTATTATGAGTTTTTGGTGATTATCTTATTATTTACTTACTTTTTATGCCTTATTATTACATATTGTGAGATTTTAGAATAATTGAAATTTGCAAATGATGAAGTTTATTTTAAATATTTAATTAAATGATTGACTTTAATATACAGTTTGTCATATATATTATGTGAACCAAAAATTTGAATTGCTGTCATTTATGAATTTAGCATACAAGTTGTTTAAATAGTGTGACAAATCCCAGTTTTATAGGTATAGTGTATCATAATGAGTTGGGCACTACGACCTTCCTCTAGATACACATTAACCCTATTTTGGTGTTAATGAGGTACTTGACATCGATAGCATCTCCGCGCAAAAATTGCCAAAATTATAACTTTGGTAACATAGAGTTGGTAATATACAGTATTGTTCTTACAGCTGACGGTATATATACACAAATTTGTGACTACTCCAAGCCGGTGACGACCATAAGCACATCACATAAAGTGACATGTGTTCAATATGACACGATAATTTGATTTTTACTATGGCTTCATTATGTAATTTGATAATTAATGAAGTAAACAGCATAATTAAATGATTCCTTTGATGTTGACGACATGTTAACAAAATTCACAAAACTGTCATATTTTAAAATTTATTTACAATGATAATTGAATTAATTTAGCGAATTATCAGCTTTGAACAATGTTCACATTAAGATATAAATATGTCCTGCAAATTTATTCTGTCATTCCACATTGATAACTCAAATGTACTCAATACTCATTTATACCAACATCAGTAGGATATCTAAGTAGTTTTAAATTTCCCTTAAAAAATAAATAACATTTTCTCGCGGACTATGATGGGTATGCCCGTGCCTTGTGCAGAATATCTAAGTAGTTTTAAATTTCCCTAAAAGAAATCCTTGGTTTAAGTTGTATCAATTTTTAATTATAAACATATTTATAAAATATCAAATTATTAAATACATACAATTCATAAATAATAATGACATTATGAAAACCATGCTCATATAAATGTTGTCTTAATATGCGAGCTTAAGCGAGCTCTTTATGGTCTAAAATGTGTACTTAGGATTTTTTAACAAACATGGTTGAACATATTGTCGAAGAAAAAAAATTCTACGTTTTGTAAACACCGGTTTCCGGGTAACACACTAACACACTCAACTAATGAAGATCTTCTTAACATAAAGCGCAAATGTGATCCTGAAGTCTCGTACCCTCTCTCGTACGTCCGATACCACTGAAACCCGGAACCCGTGTGTAATAAAAGTCATTTTGTTAGCTTGTTTTACTTATATTGATATTTTTTAATTTATTAAATCTCTTCTGACATACTGACAAGAATTTTTGTTTCTACGCGGAAGTTAACTTTTGAGATTTCGTAAGGAACGATAACTCGAATAAAGGAACGACAGCTCGATTGAATTAGACTAGATTCGGCCCTAAAAAACGTCGTCCCTAATATATCTCGGCCCAAAAAATCTCGACACTTTTTGATGAAATTGCCAGATAATTTTCAGATGCGCGAGCATTCAAGGCCGTGCCGGTTTCATATTAAGCGAGCTCTTTATGGTATAAAATGCATACTTAGGATTTTTTAACAAACATGGCTGAACATATTGTCGAAGAAAAAAAAATTCTACGTTTTGTATTTGTTATTCGAGTTATCGTTCCTTACGTTTTGTAAACACCGGTTTCCGGGTAACACACTAACACACTCAACTAATGAAGATCTTCTTAACATAAAGCGCTAAGGTGATCCTGAAGTCTCGTACCCTCTCTCGTAAGGAACGATAACTCGAATAAAGGAACGACAGCTCGATTGAATGAGACTAGATTCGGCCCTAAAAAAAGTCGTCCCCAATATATCTCGGCCCAAAAAATCTCGACACTTTTGATGAAATTGCCAGATAATTTTCAGATGCGCGAGCATTTAAGGCCGTGCCGGTTTCATATTATTTAATTACATGATATTTGTATCTTAAAACAAAATAAATTATAAAGAAAAGATAAATTATTAAATTAAAAAAATCCATAAATAAAAGTAATGACGACTAAATTTCCCATTAAAATCCCTGCCCCCTTCACATGCTCATAGCCTTGTCGTGGCGAGTGGGCTTTAAATTATTTACATTCATTGTGAATAATTTAATCCAATATGAGCATTTAAAAATTCTTTTAATATAATTTTGTATTATATATTACAAGTACATAAACAGTGCTAACGTCACAGGTAAATAGAGTTATCTCCCATTAAAAATTTCCGCCATCTTGGAATATGCACATGTCATATATTGACAACACTAAATCGGCTCTACAACTTTCAAAGCGTATTATTTTTATTTAAAAACTACATAGAAACCTAAATAAGTTGTATATACATCACTTCTGGGGGGATTATTCCACATACAGGGGAGATTTCGGTAAATTCTAGGGAGATTTCGGTAAAATAGGGAGATTTCGGTAAGTCGTGGTACCGGACTTTGACGGATTCAGAGATAAAGAGGAATAGAAGTGAAGTATCTTCCAAATGGAACAAATGCAGGATATATGTAAGGGATCAGTTGGACCGTTGCCGTTGGATGGAGCGAACTCAAGGAAGTGCTACGCGTCAAATCTCACGCTGAAGTGGCAAAGATTTTGCTTGATTATTGTTGATAGGTAAGCCGAGCATGTTGCCTTCTTTTCTCAATCGTTTTTCATATTTTATGAATTTATGATGATGCCTATGATCATTTTCGGTAGATATTAATCAATATATGTAATTTTGCACCGGGCAACAGCAAATTATTGTCAATGAGTAGCATAAAACGGCCGTATTTGCGAGGTAAACAAACACAAATTTTAGGAGGCCAGCAAAGGGGAAATGGGAGTGCAAAAATGATATCAATGGCAATGCAGTTTATTATTATCAATTTAAAAAAAAATATCGAATCAATTCATTTTTAATGCAAGAATTAAAACTGTACATGGCTTAATGAAAACCCTATAAAGTTCTTTTTATTCAAGCAAATTTATTTCTTTGATATACAACATATAATTAGGCTTTTAATTTTATCAAATTTCAACAACTTGGACATGAAACTTAGTTTTGGGAACCAAAAGTATATACCTTACTTTCTGCGAATTATCACTATAATGGAAAATCAGTATGTATTTTTCAAATAAAAGCTTTCTATTTAAAGAAGCTTCATTTCAATTGCACTTTTAGTTTGGATCCTGTAAGTATAATATATAATTATAAACAAGGTTTTGAAGAAATCATATGAATATCCATTGTCATACTGCAATAGAAAATCTAAGTGATCCGATTGGTTATTTGCTCGATTTTACTAATCCATATCATACGGCTCTAGCCGGTAATATGAAAGCACGTGCCAAGAAAGATAACTCATTTTGAAATCATACGTAATCAAGATGGTGACCCCCAGGTTCACCTGTCACTCTGACGCCGATGTTGAGGCAATTCTAAATCATTTGTTATTTTTCTGTTAAAATTGTTTAGTAAATATATGTTGAAGAATTAATTTCTTCTTTAAAGCAAAGTCATATCTGGGGTTAAATGTTCATGAGATAGTAGTCATGTATAGTAGTCATGTTCTTTATTTAGGCTTTACACAGGTAATATGGACCCATGGTATTGCAGTATGACAAATTCGTTATATAGGCTTTAGCAGGGGTTTCAAAGTGGGCCGGTACCCGGTACTTTTACCCGCCTGAGATCGTGTATAGTACCGGCAGAAATTACTGAACCCCCCAAAATTAGCGGTGGTCAAAACCACAAGTACGATGGTCGATAGGCTTGTGGAATATTTTCATAAAAAATTAATGATCACGTCAATTGTTGAATTCTCGCATTCAAATCAAACAACTGCGTCACGACCAAGTTGATGGGATATTCCCTGTTTTAAAAATAACTTTACCTTAGAATCATAAATAGCAGTTTGCGCATGCGGTAAATAGATATGTTTTCGCCCCAATATCTTTTCATCCTTGTGTAAAACTCGGACCGGAACAAAGCTGACATCATTTCAAAATAAAAAAAATGACCGATTACAAATTATGTTCAAACACAATTTAGTGTAATCTCCAGTAATATAAGTATGATCATTATGTATTATGAATATATGACTACACAATATTTTGTGCGATTTTTTTTATCCATTTAAAACTCAGGGTTGAATCATTCTGGGGCGTACTGTCTTTGTTGCTTAACTCCGTCCATTATTGTGGTGGTTATTAAAAGTGGTAACCCGGGCCCGGGTCCAGTTCCAAATTCGTATTTTCTTTATTACATCTTTATTAAGGCATTAATTTTAATAAAATTTGAACATAATGCATAAAATTATGTATTTTATCACATTTTTTAAACAAATATAAACAAAAATAGTTTTTATACGAAATATCGGCAATACAAGTTTTCGAAGTTAGTAAAAGTTGTAACCCGGGCCAAGGCAAAATTTTCAATTAATCGATGATTACACCTTTATTTCTCGTTAAAACTTCACAATATTCAGAATGAACATTTTTCAGTATTAAAGAAATGTAAATAATATTTTTAATTCAATGGTAATGTTCTCTTTTGTCATTATGGGAGCATTTTAGATTCTGATAAAAGTTGTAACCCGGGCCGGAAGTGATGCATTGTTTTGAGGGTACTTGAAAATTGACCTGAAAAGATATGATCGTCTATATCTTTTTTACTACTCAATATAATCGATTCAAATTTTGGTCAGCTTGAGATATCAGTATATACATGTACTTTACAAAAAAAAAAAAATAAAAAAAAATATTGTGTATTAGTATCAATATTTACATGTACACCCACGTGACCAGTCTTTGTTTACAAATCTTAATATATTAATATTGCATCGTGGAGAAAAAAGAAAACTTTTTTTTAAATTGATCAAATATATTTGTTGTTGTATTGAAGTATGTTTTTACAAAATTTCAAGAATTTTAAAGAAGTAATAAAGGTGCAATCATTGATTAACTGAAAATTTCGTCTTGGCCCGGGGTTACAACTTTTACTAACTTGGAAAACTTATATTGCCGATATTTCGTATAAAAACTATTTTTTTTTATATTTGTTTAAAAAATGTGATAAAATACATAATTTTATGCATTATGTTCAAATTTTATTAAAATTAATGCCTTAACAAAGATGTAATAAAGAAAATACGAATTTGGGCCCGGGTTACCACTTTTACTAACTGCCCATATTGTTTAACTTCCGGTATAAAAAAATAAAAACCTATGGCTAATTTATTTACATATTTTGACGGGGCCATACCGCGGTTGTTCACAGAAATGAAAGTGTGCTGAAAAACATTTTTAAAATTGGGTACGAGGAGATAAGGGATAGAAAATTACTAGAAATCTTGAAAAAGGACCGGACATGGCTCAAATACGAATTACATTGTAATGTCAAAACGCCGGGCCCCCTTTTTTTCCAAAATAATTTAACTTTTGTGATTCAAATGTTAATAAATGTCTTCCCGCGAATCGTTTTTGTTCGAACATTTTTGTCGCACATAAGTCGTGAAAGTAACAATATATATTGTTTTTGTTTAATTATATTTGTATTGATCTATTAAAAAATGATAAATTTTATTAAAGATTGATGATTGCAAATTAAATTTATATGGTTCATCAAGGACGTATTCTATATACGTCCTTGGTTTCATTAAATATGACACTTATATGTCTTGATCATGCCAATGGTCTTTGATGAGTTTAATTAATGGTAATAAAGTAAAAAAAACACACAAGCCAAGGTATTGTGAAAAAGAAAAGGACAAAGCCAACAAAAGAATTTAGAGAAGTTTAAGCTTTGATAACAATGGCTTGGTCAAGCCTAGCTGCGGAACCGTAGCTCTTTATGTTTTTTTTTTTTTTTTTTTTTTAAGATATGGCAGACTATCTATGTATAATCTTGGCTGAAGTCTGTTAACTGAAATATTCAATAAAGAAATTGGGGGGGGGGGGGGGAATCCAGGCATTATGCATGGTCTTCACTCTTGGTGAAATCTGAACTCTAAAGTTAATGGGATTTTTCTTTCAAAAACATTTAATGTTTTGCAGTCTCTGAATTACATTTTTTGGTCCACAAAATGCTAGATTTCAGGAGCTTCTGCCCCCTGGACCCCTTACGGCCCTCAGCCTAATTTTTTATGTACCTCCTAAAATTTAAGAAGTACCTCCTATTATAAAAAACTTTGAAACCCCTGCTTTAGACAGGTAATACGGGCTCATATAACCTGTCTGTGTTGTATATTTCCCTCGCCTTCGGCTCAGGAAATATAAAACACAGACAGGTTATATGAGCCCGTATTACTTGTCTAAAGCCTATATAACTAATATTGAAATTTTCAAGTTTCAGAACTTTTTTTTATATATGACTACAAATTTTACTGAAAATTTCAGAAATGTCCTAAAATGCATATTTTAGACCATGGCTAAATGAAAATCATTTTCAATTCCTTTATGCAAACAAGTTTATATCTTGGGTACTGGAAATACATTACATAAATAAGGTTAAAAGTACTTTTCAACAAGTTTGAACATAGAACTTTGTTATGGGAGCCAAAATTATATCTTCCTGTCTGTGAATTATCACCATAGTGGAAAATCAGTATGTATCTTTTATATAAAAAGCTTTCCATTTAAATAAGTGTCATTTCAGTAGCATTTTTAGTTTGGATCCTGTAAGTATGATACATAAACAAGGTTTTTAAAAAATAATATGAAGATCCATAGAAATTTGCAAGTTTCAGAAATTTTTCTATATATGTGACTATAAAATTTTACTGAAATGTTCTGAACTGCATATTTTAGACTATGACTAAATGAAAACCGTTTTCAATTTCCTTATGCAAACCAAGTTTATTTCTTGACTATTCTAAAAACATTACATTAACTAGTTATTTACTACATTTCAACAATTTTGGACATAATTTTTAGTTCAGGAAGCCAAAATTATACTTTACTATCTTAGAATTATCAACATAGACATGATAGAGGGAAATCAATATGTATTTTTCATATAAAGGCTTTCTATTTAAAGAATTGTCATTTGAACTGCTTTTTATCCCCTCGCCAACGAAGTTGCGAAGGGATATAGTAACGCTACCGTTCGTCCGTCACATCCTTGTGAACACTCTAGAATGAACATCCTTCAATGGATTTTGACCAAACGTGGTACATACTTAGTCCTGAAGAGAATCTGGAACCCTATTGATTTTCAAGGTCATATGTCAAAGATCAAGGTCACAGGCTCAAATGTTTACCGCATAACATCCTTGTGAACACTAGAATCAACATCCTTCAATGGATTTTTGACAAAACTTGGTACATACTTAGTCCTTAAGATAACCGAGACCCTATTGATTTTCAAGGTCATAGCCTCATAGGTCAAAGGTCAAGATAACCAGGTCAAAATGTTACCGCGTAACATCCTTGTGAACACTCTAGAATCAACATCCTTCAATGGATTTTGACCAAACTTGGTACATACTTAGTCCTTAAGAGAATCTGGAACCCTATTGATTTTCAAAATCAAAGGTCAAGGTCACCGGGTCAAATTTTTAGGCGAGGGGATACGCCACGCTTTGCCCTTGTTTAGTTTGGATCTTGTAAGTATGATTTATAAACAAGATTTTTAAGAAATAATGTGAAGATCCATAGCAATTTGCATGTTTCACAGTGTGTGAATTTAACAGTAGACCGATGGCCCATGTCTGTGTTAAAATCATGCAGGTTTTTGTAAAATTATCTTAATTTTTTAGGCAAATTACTACAAAAACTGGTAATTTCAGACAAATGTGATTTTGTAGTGATTGATATTTGTACTTTTGATTTAGATATTCTGACCAAGGTATTTCTAGAGTAGAAGAAATGAGCAGCCATCACATTTCACCGAAACAGATGAAACTGGAGAAATCAAGTTCATTTGTGAACCCATTTGAGTATGTTCATTTTGTTAAAGATTAGACATATTCTACATTATGTTTAGGGACCGACCATTTAACTTGAAGGGGGGGTTATGGTTTTTTGTTTCGTTCAGAATTTTTTTTTCGGACAACACAAGAGTTAGAATATATTTTTTCCCCCCAGAATTCCACATTAGTTTATATGACAAAAACTCTGAATCAGATTATTTTTTTTTTCCTCCACCAAAATCAGAATATTTTTTTCAGCAACATTGGGAATCAGAATATTTTTTTAGAAAAAAACCAAACCCCCCCCCCCCTTCAAGTTAAATGGTCGTTCCCTTATAGGTAACATTGTCAATATTGTTCAACACAGTCACTTGTATAACAGTTTCCTATTAATTATTGTGGTTTGCATAGTGATACTACTAGTAGCTATATTATATAGGGATCATGTTGGCTTCTGCGTCATCGTTACATTTTCATCAATCCACAAGCTGAAATGGCCAGTCCTCCTTAGCTACTTACGGGCAGACATGGGGTAATCGTAATTTGTAATTGTAATCAGTTGTTATCGATTACATTTTTTCATGTAATCGGATGTAATCTGTAATCGGCCATTTTTTAGATTACATGTAATAGTAATGTAATCGATTACATTCATTTTGACCCTGTAATCATGATTACTTTCTGATTACATTTAGATTACTTTTCATCATTTTGACTTATTTTTTCTTAACTGAAACATATACATGTATCTCCTTAGATATTTAATGTATGATTTATGTAAATGAATTTTCTTCATGGAATTTATTTAACATATAATGTGGAATGGTTTACTAGAAAACATATAAAGTTTATTGACATCTAAATAAAAAAATATGTTATGAAATTTAAAAAAAAAACTCTATTAAAATAAAGTGGCAATCACAACATGATCAAAAGATATTCTTCTATGTTTAAGTACAAAAAAAATATTAAGTATGGCTTCAAAGACTTGATATCCAAACAAATAATATCTCAATTTCAATGGGGTTTAAAAATTTCAGTGAAAATAGCTCTAAAATTTTAAATTATATTTTATTAAACCTATTTACATAAATTAAAGATTTAGTTTTCATATTTAGACTGAGAAATTATGCATATTTTTAAGCAAATGTTTAGAATCAGAATGATTTGGTTTTTTTTATCTTCTGAATTATATATCAAGGACACCCATGTAAATGGTGTGAAATTTAGTAATGATGATTGTTACATAATTTGGTGTCATAAATAAGACCTTAATTACAAATTTTATCTGTGGCTCAGGTTAACTGCTAGTTTATTATCCACAATAAACTATTGACAGGATATTTGAAATTATTTGATATATATTATTAAAATGTGCAAATGTATTATAATATTTACTAATAGTATAAGAAGGAATGAATATTGGTCATAGTAATAAGACACAACTTATTTTATGAAAAAAGGAAAATGAGAATTGCTATTTATAATTTACAACGTAAATGATATATTTATTAATTAACCATAAAATTTTATCTTATAATGGGTAATTATAAAATCATAAACTCGGCCAATATAGCAAAAACTAAGCCAATATCGATATTGGTTTAGTTTTTTTATATTGGCCGAGTTTATGATTTTATATTGTAAAGACAGTTTAGGTTGTATTGACAACAATAATATAGAGTTAATTAATAATGTATCTTATTGCATGTAATGATCACATTAAAACTGAATTGTAATTCATTGTTCTGAGTAAGAAATACATTAAAAAAGGAGATATTGGATAGATGCATATGAGACAAAATTATAACATAAAACACTAATATTGGTTGACATGACATTAAATGTAATCAGTAATGTAATCGATTACATTTACAAAGTAATTGTAATTTAATCGATTACATTTGAAAATTGATGTAATCGTAATGTAATGTAATCATGAAAATTGCAAAGTAATTGTAATGTAATCGATTACATTTGAAAGTAATTGACCCCAAGTCTGCTTACGGGAATGAAACCAAACTGGGACAGAATTGATGCACGTCTGGCACACCAAATTTTTTCCTGGAACTTTGATGTAATTTTGTCTCTTTATATTGGGTTGTGTAGATGTGTGCTAGATACATGTATATAGATTTAATATTATTTTGAAAAGCTTTTTCGCTATACAGCTGCACATCAGAACCATATAACAAAATTTGTTTCGATATTATACACATACACTGTAATAAACAATTATTTTTTGTTCTTACAGTCTCAATAGATATTACTGAAGAGGGCAGTGATGATTCTGATGATGAAGATTTTGAACCTAGCCTCAACTTCACTCTAAGGTTTGTCATGTTAATTTCATATGTTTTAGTTGTAACTTACATACTTGAAATTTTGTCCTAATAACAGAACCATGCATGATCATATGTCATAGGAGCTTTATTTTACCCCCACTCCACTGGAAGGGGGGGGGGGGGTATACTGTTTTACCTCTGTCTGTCCATTTGTCCCAAGATGTTCATAACATTTTTCTCAGTAATTATTAATGGCAGCAATCTGATATTTGATCATAGGCTTCAGAAGGGTCAATCGAAAGTCGCAAACCTGCTGCGTTGTCCATGGTCAAGTCCGGTAGAAGTCCCATCCGATGAAGGGAAAGACATCAACAACAAATGAAGATCAGTTCTGATTTGGGTAACAGACACCCTGTAACCATTGACCAGCTCGTGATGCCTGCCATAGAACTTCTTGAGGGATGACCACAACCTAAAATCTGTCTACAAATCACTCAAATCCTTCATAAAGTGAACTTGTAATGATATGTTTAGTTGCTCATTCACTATACATTCGAGATATTCATCTTGAATTGAAAGTTAGGGCTCCATAGATCATAATCTCAATTCTATTGTTTTATTCTTGTGAATTACATTGTATGTATTTTTCTACTTCAGGTGGCAGAGAAGTTACAACAAAAAGACAGCTAGATGGTCTGTGCAGCCTGTTAAAGCTGACAAGTCATATTCCTATGTTCCAAGACTATTAAGGGTCATCATTTGTATGAGACTGCAAGATAATGAAGGAATGAATTAACGTGTGCAGTTGGAAGTAGATGATCCCAGAAGAATCTCGGTCCATCTTGCACCAATTCCACAACCTCCAACTCAGGATAATATTGTAGCATCTCAGAAATCCAGAAGACCAAGACAAAACAATTTACTATATTGTCGCATAAAATAAATTTAGATTGTCACTCTTTGTTTTTCCTGGTCTAACAGAAGTTCTGCACATTTAGAGTGGAAAAGTACCCAAGTCAGGATAATGGGCATTACAAATTGTCCAATGCACAATAATGATAGCACTCAGTGTGTTGGTCTAGTTAGTACAAACCAGGACAACTTTTTAGGACCTCACAAGAAACATCTCTGCCAAGTTTGGTTAAATTCTGTTTGGCTGTTCTCAAGAAGAAGATAAAAATGTTGTTTCCCATAGGGTTTCAATGCAAACTTTGACCTCCGCTGGTGGCCATTTTGAATTTTCAAATGGCGCAAACAGTAACAACACATGTTAAAGACATTCATAGAAACATATATACCAGATTTCAATTCAATCCCTTCAGCGGTTCTTGAGAAGAAGTTTCTTGAAAATCGACCAATCAGAATTTTCAAAGTCACATGGTGGCCATGTTTTTTGACGAATCTGCACAAAAGTATCGACTCTTGTGTAGGACCTCATAGAAAACATCTCTGCCAAGTATGGTTTTGAATTATATAAAAGACTGTCAATCCATTTTAGAAGAAGTTGTCAGTGCTGATAGTACAAAAAATAATAATAAGATGGCAAAACTTTCAAATTAAATTTACAATTCCAACTGACCAACTTGTGAAATTAACAACTCATTAGGGTTGATTTATTTTTTATTTTTGGTGTTTTAACGCCACTTTCAGCAATATTTCAGCTATATCATGGCGACCAGTTTTAGTGGTGGAGGAAGCCAGAGTACCCGGACAACCACCGACCATAGGGAAGTAAGTGGTAAACTTTATCATTAGGGTATATGGGATAAAATACAAAATATTTCATGAACAGTTTTAATTAAATCGTCTAGGAATGAAACCCTTGTATTGTCCATATAGATCAGGATACTTGTCCCTAATTTTCCAAGTACAACAGCTTGGGATCACACGTCTGACCCCAGCTCCAAGTCGGCCATGTGCCCAAATGATATACTGGCGGTAGGCTGCATACCTATTGGATCTGTTGTAATCCTCCTCATGGGGCATTACTACAAGTTCCTCTCGAAACATTCTAGCAACCCCCAACACTGCCTCATCAAGGACAATCCGATCAAAGTCCTGTAATAAAGACAAGATATTGAGTAAAGACAGATGGTTATACATTCATCTAGAAAAATGAGCTCTGTTTAAAAAAGAAATATAATTCATTATAAGTGAAATAGTTTGCACAAATTCAGTTTAGAGAAATAAAAAAAAGTCTTATTTTGGAAGGAAAGATTTTCTCGTGGGACTTTCTTATGACCACAGTTTTATTTCGTTTTTTTGTTGGTATATGCAGAACCATTTTGGTCTTGCAATTTTTTTTTGTCAGTTTACCCCTCAAGCTATTCAATTTTAATTTTATATGGTTTTTTTTTCCTAAAAAATTATTTTGATTCTGAATCTTGAAGAAAAAAATTTGGCTGGACAGGAGAAAAAAATATTCCGACTTGACATTTTCACAGTATAATCATATACTTGCCATTTTCACAGTATAATCATATACAAAATTTTTAAGAAAAACAATTATTCCAGCACTTCGCCAATCTAATTAAAATTAGATCTACGCACTTGCTCCCTATTTTAGATCTAATTATACCCCCGCTCCCCGAAGGGGGAGGGGGGTATCCTGTTTTACCTCTGTCCGTTCGTCCTTCCAAAATATTTTTCGTCACATTTTTCTCAACAACTATTGATGGCAGAAATCTGATATTTGGTCACAAGCTTCACATAGGTATGCCATATCGTGGGAAGCGTTTTTGGAACCATCAGATTCCTACTTCCTGTTTGCCGATTTAGTTGGTTTTTATCCACATTGAACATATATGCACATTTTTCTCAACAACTATTGATGGCAGAAATCTGGTATTTGGTCACAAGCTTCATATAGGTACCCCATATCATGGGAAGTGGCAGGGGTATCATAAGTGAGCATTAGATCACAGTTCACCTTGTTTTAATTAGATTGGCACTTCGCCGGAAAATAAGAAAATATGATTTCTGTGGCGTCTGAAAAAAACATTTCTACGGCGAAAAAACGTGACATAGCCCCATTCAAGGTAAATGGTCAGTCCCATATTATTTTGCAGCAACTGTCTTGTGGAACTAGAAGTAAGGTCTCTTTTGTTTCTAATCCAGCCCAAATTTCTCTGAAACATTCCAGTCAATTAACAAATAAAACAACACTGGCTACGTCATTCGTTTTCATCAGACATGTATTTCACTGTGTTCTACATGTATGTCTCTGTTTTCATATTGTCGGTAAAACTGGCTAAAATAAATTAATTTAACACGTGTATCAAAATCTTGGGGAACAACTTCATAACTTATAAGAAGAAAAAAAGTAATTTAGTTATTTTTAACGCCGGCAAAAATTTCCGATCGAAAATACGTAGTTGAGCTTGTCCCCATGGGGTGCTTCCTGGCATGTTTTCAATGGTTATCGTGGAAATATCGGCTGAATCTGTTAAGGCATGTAGTTTTCATCAAAGAAAATCTATTCCTGATACAGACATTATTTATTCTACGTCTTTTAGATACAATCGGTTCGCAAATAGCTTTTTTCCTCAACTTTTATAGAAACTTACCTCAATATCCATGCTGCAGCATCCGGGCTACTGAAATAAAAATAGATAAATAAATAGAGTTGGCCTCGCCCAGGTCAGTGCATAATTAATTAGCTTCCGGTAACGATGGTCAGCTTTTTTAGTCGAAAAAAACAACGTTTCGGAGCGTATTCATCAATAATTCGGTGTTTAATCTTCATTTTATGAAGGTCAGTACGGAAATCGACAATAATTTTGGGTATGAAAAAATTACGCAGCTGGTAGACAATATCCCTTTAACTGTTTTAATTTTTAGTGTCTTAGCGACACTTTCAACAATATTTCAGCTATATCTTTGGGAC
Organism: Bathymodiolus brooksi; assembly: GCA_963680875.1. Taxonomy (NCBI): domain Eukaryota; kingdom Metazoa; phylum Mollusca; class Bivalvia; order Mytilida; family Modiolidae; genus Bathymodiolus; species Bathymodiolus brooksi. Next base: position 51,616,477 of record OY804583.1, on the reverse strand, counting down.
CAGTTTTAGTTGTGGAAGACCCCGGAGTACCCGGAGAGAACCACCGACCATGGGCAAGCAACTGGTCAACTTTACCACTTGCGGCTGCGAGTCGATTGCACATTTTTTTGTAATTTACAAAGCCGGTTCGGCCGTATTGGTGATAGGCTTGTATGAGTTGTTAGGTAATCCAACTAACTACGTGGATAATAATATATATGTTATTTTCACATGAACTTTGCAAATAACTCCTATGAAAACATGACGACTTCGAGGCGTCTTTTCTGTTTCTCCCTATGACGAGATGTGGCAATATAATTAAAATTAGATGTTCGTTGTATCATTTTATAATTGTTTTTAGTGACCCTCTATCATATAACGACACTCCATGTGGGGTCATGTCAGGGAAGATTACATTCATCTTGTGTGTAGGAAGTCAATTGTGGGACAAGGTGAAGGTTAAAGTCGATTGTCACACGGCTGTGAATCATTTTGTACAATATAGTAACACCGTTCACGTTTCTTTGGTCACGTGTTTTCCTGTTTTGATGGTCAATCAGTTTGCTTAGTATTTAGTGTCAATTTAGTTGCACAATATACTAAGATCCTACCATAGATTTGTATGTCAGACTTTTATTTTTTCCCGTTTAGAGGGGTGGATCCAGGATTTCAAGTTAGGGGGAGGGGCGCACTTAAAAACATTGCACCGAGCGGAGGGACGCGCACAAATTGTTGGGGTATTTCGTGTGAAAAATCACGATTTTACGCCAAAAAATCATATTTTTTCCAATTTTAGGGGTGCGCCCCCTGGATCCGTCCCTGGTTTATTATACAAATTACTTAATCTTGAGATGGCGTTATTAATATGTGGGTAACAAGCTATACTGTTTGATATAATGATATCTATATATGTTTACTGTATTGACTGGCCTTGCAGTGTTTTCCCATATTTTACATGACATAGAGATGTTTTGACACTTAGTGTATTACATTTTCTTGAGCGGGACTTCATAACTCATGTGCTTTACTAATGAGCTAGATGGTTTAGGTCATTTTGTAGTACGACACTATATTGGTGGTGTTTGATATTTCAATAGATAATACAGATATCGGGAATAAGAGCAGTGGTTTTGATCTTACAGTTACTGGGAAGTAGTATATGAAATAAAAGAAAGATAATGCCCCTATACTGATCTAGACACCCCTTCAATCACAAGCATTTGATTCAATACATCTCCATAATAAGGGAACGACCATTTAACTTGAAGGGGGGGGTTTATGGTTTTTTTTCTAAAAAAATATTCTGATTCCCAATGTTGCTGAAAAAAATATTCTGATTTTGGTGGAGGACAAAAAAATAATCTGATTCAGAGTTTTTGTCATATAACCTAATGTTAAATTCTGGAAAAAAATTTCGCGCTCTTGTGTTGTCCGAAAAACAATTTCTGAACGAAACAAAAAACCATAACCCCCCCCCCCCTTCAAGTTAAATGGTCGGTCCCTAATGAATAACATTTTCAAGAAATGACCTATTAGTATGTTCTATTTGTAGACGAAGTTGTTTTTCCTTGTTAGACATTTTGCTATCGGTATGTTTTTTTATCTTATTTTCAATATTTGTTCCTTTTTCTAATTAGGGATTGTATTTATCAATGGTAATTTCTGTTTTGTTTTGAAAAGAGAGCATACATTGAGATGCTCAACAAATCCACTAATATCAACAAAACGAACAATCGCACTTCAAATCGGTAAACATGTGATATACATGTCATGGCACAGGCACAGAAATGAGGCAGGGATAAACCGGTTTATTGGATCCAAAACTCCTACACTCTGAATAATTAGATCTTATGAATTTCGTCAGAAGATCTTGTACAACATGAAATCATAATGGTGACAAAGGCATGCAATACCCAGGTCAGTTGAAGTCATCGAAAAAAAAATCTTGTAGAAAAAACGAACAGAAGATAATTTAATAGCAATTAAAAAATTCACAAGTTGTTACAACTTTGAAATGGAGTACATGTTTTTTTATTTTTGTTTAAAAAATTTTTTTTGGGTGTTTTAACGCCACTTTCAACAATATTTCAGCTATATCACGGCGACCAGTTTTAGTAGTAGAAGACACCGGAATACCCGGAGAGAACCACCGACCATGGGCAAGCAACTGGTAAACTTTATCACTTGCGGCTGCCAGTCGATTGCACCCTTTTTGTAATTTACAAAGCCGGTTCGGCCGTATTGGTGTTAGGCTTGCATGAGTTGTAAGGTAATCCAACCACCTACGTTGAAAATAAAATATATGTTATTTTCACATGAACTTTGCATAAAAGGAATGTGTTCCACCTTAAATGGAAATAACGCCTATGAAAACATGACGACTTAGAGGTGTGTTTTCTATTTCTCCATATGACGAGATGGGCCAATATAATTAAAATTAAATGTTTGTTGTATCATTTTATAATTGTTGTTGATGATACTCTAACATATAACGACATCTATGTGGGGTCATGTCAGGGAACATTGCATTCATCTTTTGTGTTGGAAATCAATTGTGGGACAAGGTGAAGGTTGTTATTGTCACACGGTTGTGAATCATTTTGTACAATATACAAAATGTAGTGTAACGGGTGTGCTTTTGTTTAATAACAAATAATTTTGATTAACGTATTCATTTTATGAGAAACAAATCAAGTTATTTGACGTTTCATATGAGTCTTAATTTAATTCGGACATTTTTCTTAATTTATAAAATTTAGAGGTTGGATTAGTGTTGTACATTTTTGTCGTTTCAATTTTGAAGTTTTGAATTATCTCCATTCTTAAAAACGCTTTCGAAGGTAGACACTTAATTTTACTTGGAGATGTTTTATTGATTCCTTTTGTATTGATAAAGGCTTTTTATTTCATTCTTAACTTGTTTAGAAGTTATGAATGCTTATGCTGGCGTCACACCAGATGGACACACGATAAAGGAAATGTTCAAATTCGGCTCTGATCGTAAAACCATCGGGCCATTCGTGAAGGCATCTTAAGCCATCGTATGACCGCCGGTGGAGTTTCACATGCTCCGGCAGCAGCTTCGTGAGCGGTGGTAAAATCTTTGGCATGCCAAAATATTGCCGAAGGACCTTGCGAAGGTTCATTTTCGTGTTGAATTCGTGTGTCCATTTTGCCCTTTGTAAGGCCATCGTGAGGGCATCTTGACAAATCATGTCATCTTCGTCTTTACTTCGTGTGATCATCGGTGCCATCGGGCATTTTTCACCTCACGAAGACAATACGAAGGAAACAAGAAGCTGCCCGATTGTCTTAGGAAGGCAACACGACTACTTGAAGCCCTCGCAATGCCGTCGTGTAGTCATCGTTTTATAGTACGATGACATCGAGATGGGACCACGGTGTCGGCGAAGACAGCCGAATATGGGTAGCTCAAGCGTTTCCCATGTGTCATGGTAACGTGGACATATAAAAGGCCAGCCTCGGAGCATCTTCCTCAGTCAGTCCTGAGCAACTCTACAGAGCAGAGGCGTGTGTAACTCTCATAATCACAATTCAGTTCCTGCAGAATGACATACTATGATGATGAGACAACCAGGAAAAAGAAGGCAGCAGCATTGTTTCTTTTGATGCACCTCAGAGAACGTGATGAGCAACTCTTACAGGCCCAGCATCTCCTCTTACAGGTATAAATGGTCTTATTTCACTTTGTCATTTCTTGCTATATGCCTTTCTAGCATTCGACAATGTACTTGCTTTGCTTTTTATTTTCCAGGGCAGGGACATACCGAGGCGAAGGAGGAAACTGAGGTCTATGTGGGTCAGGAAATGGCTGTCTGACAAAAAAGAGAACGCTATGGCCACTATAGCACTCTACCAAATGAGCTGAGGACAGAAGATGAGAAGGCCTTCTACAAGACTTCCTAGAGGCCTCTACGTTGAGGTCCTGCGAAGGGTAGAAGGCAGAATAGAGAAGGACACATGGTACAGAAAGTCTCTCCCTCCTAGTCTCCAGCTGTCCATCACTCTACGACACTGGCCTGCGGTGACAATTATCCAAGCCTGTCCTACAACTTCAGAGTTGTTCCAAACACCATCTCCCTCAACATTAATGAAGTCTGCGATGCCATCAAAGCCGAGTTTGCTGCTGAGGTGATCCAGTGTCCAACTACAACTGAAGAGTGGACCGCCATTGCTGAGCAGTTTGAGAAGAGATGGCAATTTCCACATTGCTCTGCATTGCAAGCATGTGGCGGTCACCTGTCCTTGGAATACTGGCTCTGTGCACAGAAACTACAAGGGCTTCTTCTCCATTGTCCTCATGGCCCTGGTCGACGTAGACTACAAGTTTCTCTGGATTGATGTCGGCTCTGATAGTTCCAGCAACGATGCCAGTATCTACAATGGGTCAGAACTGAAGGAAGGGGTGGAGAGTCCGAACAACATATTCAATCTCACTGAAGAGAAGTCTCTACCTGGTGATGACGTTCCTGTCCCATACTACATAGTAGGGGACAATGCTTTTGGGATCAACAAGCGCCTGATGAACCCATTTGCCATCAGAAACATGGAGCACCACGAGAGAATATTTAACTACAGACTCTCCAGAGCCAGCCATGTAGTGGAGAATGCCTTTGGTATTCTGGCACACAAGTTCCGAGTTTTGCTGAGGACCATGAACCTGAGGCCTGTGATCCTTCACAATCTCATCAGACTGAGATATCCAGCCACCCACTACAGCCTGATGGACTTGGAGGACCAGAACCAGAATGTCATCGCAGGGGCATGGAGAAATGACAAAGTACTTCTGGATGTTTACCATGAGAGGGCAAGGAACACTGGAACCCAGGAGGGGAGGCAAATTAGAAGATACATGGGTCACTCTGAATTTCTGGTTACTGGCTTCAGTTATTATTGTCGTCATGTGGCACTAAAGCTGAGAGATCGAAGTCTTTGTTGATATTTACACTGTCGTCTGGGTTTAAATATTGGCGGAGGTTGTCATGGGTCACATTGTGCTGGTGAGCTGGAAGAGGAGGCGGAGGAGAACTCTGGACTTGCTGCTGGTGTGTTAGCTGCCAAGGACCTCTGATTTGCTGCTGAGGAGGCTGTGAAGGAAATTGGACGAATGCATCCTGGCGAGTAGAGGGTACGTAGCCCTGAGTAGAATGTACTATGTGTTCTGCTCCCAATAATCTCCGATCAGCAACTGAATTTCCCACTGACGGCCGAAAGCTTTATACCATCGGGAGGTCACGTGACGCCTTCGTGATCTAGTTCGAACACATCGTACTCTCAATACGACGTCGTGTAGCCATCGTGTTGCCTTCGAGTGTCCTGCTGGTATAAACTACTATAAAAATTCACATCTTCGTGTTGCCTTCGTGTGTGGTTCGGGTGCCATCGTGTGACCGTCTGTAGGCATCGTACTTGCTTCCGTTGTTCATTGGCTGTTGACCAGGTTCGGGGCCATCTTCGCGCGAAATTCCAAATTCCATATTCGTATGGCCATCTGGTGTCAATTTCGGAACAGGGTGACGCCAGCATAATTACTGAATGATAATGAAAACAAATTTTGTAGTAGTAAAATAATAACAATACTTTTTACTAGTTTACAATTAATTTCAATAAGCTTTAATGTTTACAAGTTGAAGTTGTTCAAGAACCACTAACTATTGACAGTATGGCCTATTTATAAAGATAAAAAAAAAGTATGGCCTTTTTAAATACTTAATTTAAATTAGAAGTAAAGCTAAATTTTTAGATAATTCTGAAAAACAATGTAAATATTTTTTTCGAAAAGAAGCAAAACAAGGTAAAAAGAAAAATATTACTGTAATTAAAACTGGTGATTGTACTTATACTTAAAATAATGATATTATAAAACAATTTGTTGATTATTTAATGCTGAAGAAATTGATGATGATTTTTGTAATTATTTTTTTGGAGATTTACCTGCGTTAGATGAATTTGAAAAAGATGTTTGTGATAACCCGGTTACATTAGATGAAATTTTATGTTCTTTAAAAGGTATGGAAAATGGTAAATCTCCTGGACCTGATGGTTTAACTAAAGAATTTTATTTTAAATTGATAGATATATTTGGTCCTATGTTATTACAATTACATGAACATATTTTTATTGAAAATAGTTTATCTGAATCACAGAAAATGAGTTATATAACACTTATATGTAAAGATCCTATTACACATGATGATGTTAAAAATTATAGACCGATTAGTTTAATGAATATTGATGTGAAGATTTTAAGTAAATTAATTTGTAATAGAATGTCTGTATTTTCTAATAATATTATAGGTATTGATCAAACATGTGATTTAAAAGGTAGAAGTATTTTAGATAATGCTCATTTACATAGAAATGTTGTTGATTATTGTAACCAGATCAGGAAAAAGCTTTTGATAAAATTGTTCATAAATTTTTGTTTAAAGTGTTAGAAAAGTTTAATTTTGGACCAAATTTAATAAGATGAATACAAATTTTATATCATGATTTAACTTCATGTAATATTGTCAATTATCTTATTTCTCAATCTGTAAAAAAATCACGTTCTGTAAAACAAGGCTGTAGTTTATCACCATTATTGTATGTTTTATGTTTAGAACCATTTGTAAGAAAGTGTGTAAAGATAAATTTGTTTTTTGAAGGTTTAAAGTTACCGGGTTCGCCCGAACAATGTAAAATTTCTGTTTTTACTGATGATAGGACTGGTATTTTAACCACTGACAAGAGTATTAAGAAATTTTTGTATTTAATTAATTTAGTTGGTAAAGGGTCAGGGTCTAAATTGAACTAAAATAAAACAAAAAGTTTATAGAAAAGATAATTATGATTTTGGTATTGATTTTGTAGAATGTATAAAAATTGTTGGTTTTAAAATTGGTAATAATGTAACTCTAGATGATATTTGGCATCCTATTTATGTAAAATTTGAAAAAGTATTAAATTTATGGAAATCCAGACATTTGTCTTTACTAGAAAAATCTATTGTTGTTAATGTATTAGCCTCATCAAAGATATGGTATATAGGTAGTGTCTTAAATATGTCAAAATATTATATTTGTAAATTTCAACGTTTAATTTCTAATTTAGTATGGGACTCTAAATTGGAGCCATTTGCCCGTAAAACCATGTATTTATGGAAACACTCAGGTGGTTTAAACATTGTTAACATTGAATATAAATTATATGCTTTAGGTTTGAAACATATTCAAGAAATTATTCTCAATAGAAATACAAAATTTGTAAACTTTTCAATATATTGGATAGGTTATAAATTAAGGGATTTAAATTTTAGTTTAGCGTCACTATCTGTTCCACATAGCGACCTTGTATCACCTTTTTATAATAAATGTTTAAAGGTATTGAATATTTTAAAAGATAAATGTAATGATATGGTATTAGGACAATATAATACGAAAACTTTATACAATCTATTATTAGATAGTGATGAACATGTTATTAAAATAGTAGAACGAAATGTTGATATTGATTATTCTTTTGTATTCAAAAATGTTTTTGACAAATTTATAGACACGTTTTCTGGAGATGTTTTGTATAGAATTATCCATGACATTCTACCTGTTAATATTTTAATGTTTAAATATAATATTTCGAAAACATATAAATGTGTATATTGTAATGAAGTGGAAACTTTAAGGCACTTGTTTTTTTAATGTACTTTTAACTCACAACTATTATTATTAATTAAACATTGGATATTTGCTTTGTCAAATGGCAGTATTTGTTTAAATTTTAAAAATATTATTCTTCAAGATATTGATATTAGTAATGATAAAATAAAAGGTGTAATTTTAATGATTATATCTCTGTATTGTAAAACAGTTTGGTCAAATAGAAATGTTAAAAATTTTGAAAAGAAAAATGTTAATTCAAGCATATTAAATCTTAAATTTTTATCTCAATTAAAATTGAGAATTATGGCAGATTTTGAAAGGTTATCTATTATGAAATTTAAAGTAATATGAAAGGCAAATATCGTGGAATTTTTGGATTAAATATTTTCACTTAATATGTCAATTAATTTTAACTAAAATCAACTGCATAACATTAAACATCCGCCCAAAAGCAGATTTTAAGAGCAAATCGCAAAATATTTGACAGCAGATAATTCTGTTTTCCCGTACAGTAATGCAAATAATATGCGCGTGACCCACGATTTGAACTCTTTCGGGGAGATTATCGCTCATGCACACTGTTCAGTTGATGAAAAAAATGTCGGATACAAGTAAAAATATATTCCGTGTGTACCACATAGGAATAATTGCACACAAAAAAAAATGGTTCACACGACATGAAACAGACAGATTCCTCAATAATCATTGGCAGGAATGTGTGCGTGCTTACCTCAGAATCCATGATTGTTTATCTTTTCGTCACGAGGTCATGATCGGCAATCATCGGAACAAAACAACCGAAAGTTAATCAGTCTCCACAACAATGACGAGGACGATAAACATGGACACGGATTTGCAGATTTCTAAAACTTGTGTAATATTACTTTAATTTATTTGTGATATCGCTGATACTTATGTAGTATTTTATTATGTATATATGTGATTTTATTTGAATAAAGTATTTGAAATAAAAAAAAAATAAAAATAATAATAATTTAACTTTAGGAGAACTCACCCAAGTTTAAATGGAGTTTTTATTAATCATGCACACCATGCCTAGTTAGCAAATTTGGGATAAGTTAAATTCCTTTCAAAGTTTCCTGAACTTCACTTCTGCCCTTAATTGACTTGAAAAACTAATACATTTTTCAGTGTAATACTTGCTCACCACATCATGTTTTTCTGGGTTGATATTTTACATTCGAACCTCAGTGCTACCTAAGTTATTTTTGATATTGGTATTTTACAGACATTTTTGCATCTATTTTTGTGCAGTATTTATTTGAAGCCTTTACAATTGTTGATTTTTATATTCTGTTATATCATGCCTTTTGTTGACTACTTAGTATATAAAGTATTGAAAACTTATTAGCCTTAATTCTTATTGCTACAAGCTCGAATCCCAGTGGAACGAACCTGGATTTTGTATACATCGTCAACTAATTCAATCACTTTGTGTCTATCTGTCTGTTAGCGTATTTCTTGACAAACCACCAAGCAAGACATATCCAAACACGCTCCTGTTACAATAGTAACACCGTTCACGTTTCTCTGGTCGTCACGTGTTTTCATGTTTTGATGGTCAATCAGTTTGTTTAGTATTTAGTGTCAATTTAGTTGCACAATATACTAAGATCCTACCATAGATTTGTATGTCAGACTTTTATTTATTCCCGTTTATTATACAAATTACTTAATTTTGAGATGGCGTAATTAATATGTGGGTAACAAGCTATACTGTTTAATATAATGATATCTATATATGTTTACCCTATTGACTGGCCTTTTACTGTTTTCTCATATTTACCATGACATTGAGATATTTTAACACTTAGTGTGTTACATTTTCTTGAGCGGGACTTCATAACTCATGTTCTTTACTAATGAGCTAGATGGTTTAAGTCATTTTGTAGTGCGACATTATATTGGTGGAGTTATATACTTCATTAGATAATACAGACATCAGGAATAATAGTGGGTTTGATCTTACAGTTACTGGAAAGTAGTATATGAAATAAACGAAGAAAAGTAATGGCACCTGTACTGATCTAAACACCCCACCAACCACAAGCACTCGATTCAATACATCTCCATAATAATGAATAACATTTTCAAGAAATGACCTATTAGTATGTTCTATTTGTAGACGAAGTTGTTTTTCCTTGTTAGACATTTTGCTATCGGTATTTTTTTTTATTTTATTTTCAATATTTGTTCCTTTTTCTAATTAGGGATTGTATTTATCAATGGTAATTTCTGTTTTGTTTTGAAAAGAAAGCATAAATTGAGATGCTCAACAAATCCACTAATATCAACAAAACGAACAATCACACTTCAAATCGGTAAACATGTGATATACATGTCATGGCACAGGCGCAGAAATGAGGCCGGGATAAACCGGTTTATTGGATCCAAAACTCCTCCAGTGGATAATTGGATTCTATGATTTTCGTCAGAAGTTCTTGCACAATATGAAATCATAATGGTACCAAATGCATGCAATTCCGAAGTCAGTTGAAGTCATCGGTAAGCAAAATTCTACGGTCGTTATCACGGTGTGCTTGACATTTGCGAAATATCCATATCTCAAATGACAGTGGATCCTTTCCGTTTTACGTAGAATTTTCTTTCCTCTATTACCGAGAAGATTGTTATCGGAGGAGATGCTTACCCTTCGTGAACACATTGTTTCATCCTCCTCCAGTTTTTCATGGAGTCTGTGTTGGTAATATTATTAATTTGTTCTTGAACTGTTCATCGATGTTGTCTGTGTCTCTTGAGTTCACCCCTCCCTAGTTTTTCATGGGACCTGTGTTGCTCATATTTTTCGTTTGTTTCTTGAATTGTTCATCAATGTTGTCTGTGTCTCTTGAGTTCACCCCTCTCTATTTTTTCGTGAGGTCTGTGTTGCTCATATTTTTCGTTTGTTTCTTGAATTGTTCATCAATGTTGTCTGTGTCTCTTGAGTTCACCCCTCCCTATTTTTTCATGGAGTCTGTGTTGCTCATATTTTTCGTTTGTTTCTTGAATTGTTCATCAATGTTGTCTGTGTCTCTTGAGTTCACCCTGCCTAGTTTTTCATGGGATCTGTGTTGCTCATATTTATCGTTTGTTTCTTGAATTGTTCATCAATGTTGTCTGTGTCTCTTGAGTTCACCCCTCTCTATTTTTTCGTGAGGTTTGTGTTGCTCATATTTTTCGTTTGTTTCTTGAATTGTTCATCAATGTTGTCTGTGTCTCTTGAGTTCACCCCTCCCTAGTTTTTCATGGAGTCTGTGTTGCTCATATTTTTCGTTTGTTTCTTGAATTGTTCATCAATGTTGTCTGTATCTCTTGAGTTCATCCCTCTCTAGTTTTTCATGAGGTCTGTGTTGCTCATATTTTTCGTTTGTTTCTTGAATTGTTCATCAATGTTGTCTGTGTCTCTTGAGTTCAACCCTCTCTAGTTTTTCGTGAGGTCTGTGTTGCTCATATTTATCGTTTGTTTCTTGAATTGTTCATCAATGTTGTCTGTGTCTCTTGAGTTCACCCCTCTCTAGTTTTTCGTGAGGTCTGTGTTGCTCATATTTTTCGTTTGTTTCTTGAATTGTTCATCAATGTTGTCTGTGTCTCTTGAGTTCACCCCTCCCTAGTTTTTCATGAGGTCTGTGTTGCTCATATTTTTCGTTTGTTTCTTGAATTGTTCATCAATGTTGTCTGTGTCTCTTGAGTTCACCCTCCCTAGTTTTTCATGGGATCTGTGTTGCTCATATTTTTCGTTTGCTTCTTGAATTGTTCATCAATGTTGTCTGTGTCTCTTGAGTTCACCCCTCCCTATTTTTTCATGGAGTCTGTGTTGCTCATATTTTTCGTTTGTTTCTTGAATTGTTCATCAATGTTGTCTGTGTTTATTGAGTTCACCCCTCTCTAGTTTTTCATGAGGTCTGTGTTGCTCATATTTTTCGTTTGTTTCTTGAATTGTTCATCAATGTTGTCTGTGTCTCTTGAGTTCACCCCTCCCTAGTTTTTCATGAGGTCTGTGTTGCTCATATTTTTCGTTTGTTTCTTGAATTGTTCAACAATGTTGTCTGTGTCTCTTGAGTTCACCCTCCCTAGTTTTTCATGGGATCTGTGTTGCTCATATTTTTCGTTTGCTTCTTGAATTGTTCATCAATGTTGTCTGTGTCTCTTGAGTTCACCCCTCCCTAGTTTTTCATGGAGTCTGTGTTGCTCATATTTTTCGTTTGTTTCTTGAATTGTTCATCAATGTTGTCTGTGTTTATTGAATTCACCCCTCTCTAGTTTTTCATGAGGTCTGTGTTGCTCATATTTTTCGTTTGTTTCTTGAATTGTTCATCGATGTTGTCTGTGTCTCTTGAGTTCATCCCTCTCTAGTTTTTCATGAGGTCTGTGTTGCTCATATTTTTCGTTTGTTTATTGAATTGTTAATCAATGTTGTCTGTCTCTTGAGTTCACCCCTCCCTAGTTTTTCATGTGATCTGTGTTGCTCATATTTTTCGTATGTTTCTTGAATTGTTCATCAATGTTGTCTGTGTCTCTTGAGTTCACCCCTCTCTAGTTTTTCATGAGGTCTGTGTTGCTCATATTTTTCGTTTGTTTCTTGAATTGTTCATCAATGTTGTCTGTGTCTCTTGAGTTCACCCCTCTCTAGTTTTTCATGGGGTCTGTGTTGCTCATATTTTTCGTTTGTTTCTTGAATTGTTCATCGATGTTGTATGTTTCTCTTGAGTTCACCCCCGGTTTTAATTAACACGGGTAGTGTTGTTCACTTTGTACTATTGTTATTTGTCTTTACGTTCACTATTCCATATTGTGAAGTCCGCTGCAATTTCCGCATCAAAAACGATGTTCGGTTCGTCTTTACCTCCAATTGTTTGTATGACGGGTGATGTCTTACATTTTGATAGCTTGCATAGAATGGTTTTCAACAGGTGTTGACTATATGAGCGATATGGCGGATGAGCACCTGAGTTCGTGAGGTCCGTATTGCTCATCTATTTAGTCTTCTGTATTTAATGTGTTTTGTTTGTCTTCGTCAAAACAGTTGTGTGTTGTGTGCCCAATGTTGTCAGTGTCTCATTCTTTTCTCTAACGTTTATTTAGGATGTGCATATCGAAAGTTACAGTTCCTAGATCATGTACTAATAATGATCAAACATTAAGGTTCTCTTTCTTCATGCGTAGGTGACTTTAGCCGAATTTTGCGATCCTCTACATTTGGCTTTTAAATATTTTGGTTTTCAGCTTATATAATGATGAAAAGTATTCCCGAAACGCGTCGTATTCACTAAATTTGTTTTCTACCCTTTTTATTACGTATTCTCATGTCGTGCGACCCACAATTGGGTTTCTATAGAACAAGATATCATAGCAGTCATAGTCGGTGTGCTACTAGTGGAACAGGAACTGCTTACAGTTCCGAAGCACATGAGTTCACCACAGATTTGCAGTGGGGTTCGTGTGGCCAGATATTTAGTTTTCTGTGTAGATAATTGTTCGTTTTTTCGTCCCATTTCTTTTGGTCTGTGTATTGTCTGTCTTTCGTCTATTCATGACCTCTGATTACCCACTTCATGTCCTCAAGCTTTTCGTTTTTTCCGACGGTACTCTACAATTTTGACGACTTTTGTTTACTTCCATTTTCCGGACGTCTCGGGAATAAATGTTTAGCTTTCTGTTTGTTACATAGTCTTAAGCAAAGATATTTCAGTATGCATACATTGTAGGACATCTAAAATGTATGAATGTTCTCTCTTGAAATGAATTGCAGCTCGGTCATTTTATGCAATATGGAATATGTACCGGGCTTCTGTAAAACAGAGTGTGTTATAAACGACACGAACTGGCAATCCTTCGCGAGTCTATGGGTTCACCCCCCTTTTGGTGGGTTCTGTGTTCTTGGTGTAGCGATTTATTCTGTTCATTTTATGTACATCAGTCATTCCATTTGAAATCATATCTATTTTTAATCTTTGGCATGATGATTGATCTTGGCAGCGCCATTGCAAATTTTATTGAATTCATTGTAATTTTGGAAAAATGACAACTTCATATGCTAGTAATCAATAAAGTCCAAGTACGTTTTGCAGTTTGAAACATGTCGGAAAGGTCATACCGGTAGGTCAATCTAGGATGATGAGCCGTTGTGGTCATGATCGTATGGTAGTTGTGTCTACAACTACCTATGCAATCAATGTCTATCACCACTAACGTTGTGAGTCCAAATCCTGATCATGCTAGGTGTATTCGATGCAAAAGTATGTGATCAAGTTTGTCAGTGACAGGTCGGTGAATATTTCCAGCCACTCCACTTTCCTCCACTAATAAAACTGACGGCCACGATAAAGCTGAAATATTGTTCCAAGTAGTGTTAAACATCCTAATCCAACCAAGCCATACTAGGATGATACATAATTATATTTTTAATGAACGACCAGAACATCTAAACATTTTTTGGTCGCATTATGTTCTGGGTCTGCGGTTTTCCGTCTGAAGACACAATGGTTTCCGAGTTGTATGATATTTGTACTTGTTTACTGAAGCTTCTATTAGTTTTACAAAATGGTCCTGAAACAGGTTGGTGTTGGTATTCCTGTGAGGAATTGAAAACTTATCCGCTTCCAGACAAGGAGTCAAAGGGGAAAAAGGAAGGTGTGTTTTCGGTCTGATGAACTTGTTGGATATTTGTAATTTTGTTTTTTCATAAATGGGTGAATAAGGGGGTCTAAAGTCCGAATTTTAACATATTTGTAAATTATATAGATTGTATTATCTAATTTCATTGCATATTCCATATAGTTGTACTTATATAATATCTAGCCTAAATTGTATAATTCCTTATTTCATTTCAATATGAATAATAAAAAGGTTCTCGCCACGATATGAATGAAATATTGCCAAAGATGACGTTGAATAACAAATAATGATAAATACAAATGTCCCGTAATGTGATAGTGAAGTAAGTACAACATGGAGTGTATATTTTAAATTCATTTATAAAAAAATATTTTTTTAATTATACAAGGAAATGTAGAAAGTAACAACAACATTAATATCATTAATACAAAATTAATACAAAAATCTGAAAATGTACATAAATTTCATCAATATATTGTCTTTTAAATCACACAGTACAAGACGAAGACTCAGAATCTTGAGTCTGAATTGTAACATTACAGCTTTAAAGTCAGATAATTGAATTGTGTTGGTATACTCCTCCTCTTTGGATCGAACACATACAATTATAATAACAACATAGTCTGAATAATGTTTCAAACAACATATCACGAGGTGAAGTCCGAACTGTCACATTACAGTCTTAAACTCAGATAAATGAATCAACTTGGTATAATCCTCCTGACCAAATCGAACTCGTACAATTATAAACTAAATCTGTATAGGATTGATCGCAATTTTTATTCGGTTCATGAAGAAATAACCTCAATCAGGTTGTGCACACCGTGTAGACCACATAGCGGGTTACGCAACAGTGTGTATTATCTGATTGAGGTTATTTCGAATGAACCGAACAAATAATTTCGATCAATCCTTATAAATTAATTCAAACTTTTTTTGCTATGATATTGAAAAATATATTTATTTTTTCAAAATAAGGCAAATAATCGGAAATAAATATAAATAACCCCAAAGGTGCCTCATTTAAAGAAAATCACCTGATGACAAAGACACATGACGCCCTGAGAAAGACGTCTATTTTTAGATTCCGTTCATTGACAAATAACCTCAAGTTTTTAAACCAATCAAAACACGTATAAAATGACATGTGACTCTAAAATTAATTGATAATATAATGTATTTCAGATTGATCGTGGGTTGTTTAACACTGATTATTAAATCCAGTTACTTTACATCAAATAATTACAGACGATCCTTGGCGAGTTATAGTTATTTGATGTTTAATTTGAAAACTATCAATACACTACTTACACAAATTGTGATTTTATTTCTCATATGATAGATAAATAAATACATATATATAAATATATTTAAGGATTGATCGCAATTTTTGTTCAGTTCACGAAGAAACAACCTCAATCAGGTTATACACACTGTGTAACCTGCGTATTGTTAACAGACGTACTGCGAAGGGTGCCACAAATGGAGCAAGCATTGGTTACCCTTCACTTATCTACCTTATTCCCGTTTTTTGTACATTCGTCTTGCTTTAAATTAAGTTTTGTGTGTAGTATTTTGTCAACCTTTTTTCTTACCTTTGCATTGTCGATCTTTCCTTATATTAGAGATTATGCTTACCCGTTGGCATCCTAAGACCTTTTTAAAAGAACACTGGTTTATAAAATAATACAAGTTCATGTCAGGAAGAGCTTTACTTTCCGTTTAGCCGCTGTGCGACATATTTCATACGGACACTGTAAGGCACCATCATAACAATGATAAGCTCTTTCTTTGTCACCTACTATCTCAAAACATACCCCTAATATTGTAAATGAAATAGATAATTCACTGTGACTGATGAAATGCAACTTTGTTATCGTTAGCAATATATCACGTAGTGACTGTTGTCTATTGACAATGTTATAAAGATGATGGTAACATAAAAACCTTAGACAATGTGACATAACAACAGGTGGTACACGAAAAGGACCATCGAGCACTTCTGGTTTTAGTTCATGAGGTATCAGTGTTGATTGTGTTACATACCACACATCAGTCATTGTAGCCAGTCTCATCTTCTCACTGAGTGTACTATTTGAACAACCTACGTTCTGTTTGTAGTACATAATATCATCTGTAGTGTAATTGTTATTATTTAGCATTATCATATCGGGTGTACAACGAGACAAAACATGATCTATAATTCTTAATGTTGTATTGTACTGACCAAGTGCATAGTAAAATGAGGCATATAGCAACCACCCACTCACAGCATCTGACTTTGTACCGTCTTGTAAGTGTGTATGATAAAGTCGGATTACATGTGCATAATGTTTATTAGTAGTAGGAAACGGTAACTTCTGAACAATGTTCCGACTAGTCAAGGCATAATAATATTTACATTGTTCTGACAAAATACTCGAGGACTGTGATATGGCTAACGATTTTATAAAACTTAGCAGCGCGTATCCCTGATCTATATCAAATTCAAGATTATTGTTAATATTCTTATACCAAAACACTTCTAGATTAACACATGATTCGTGTAACACCGCTTCACTATTAAACAATGTATTAACTGTTAAAGCCTCATGTTCACCATGTCGTAGTCTTTGTAATACATTTAACAACAGCCAACTATTAGTTCGATTTATTTTTTCACGAAAGATATTATGTTCAGGAATAAAATAGTTGGGACAATAACAGCACTTCACCCATGATATTATTTTGTCAAGACAAAGAAAATAACAGTGGAATAAATTTTGTAGCTTAAATGTGTTAGTGCAAATTTCTTCTGATAACCAAAAAACAGCCGTTTTGATGAAGTAGGAACACAATAAACCTTTAACTTTATCATTTCTGTCGATAATGTTCTTTAGAGACAGCTTAAGAAGAGCGTAGCAAAGGATTTGTGTGTAGTTCATAGAATGTGACAATTGTTTCTCTGCCATAGAAAATGATATTCTCCATAGTAATTCATTATTGTCTATTTCTTTGGGTCCAATAGGTACAAGAATACAGCCATAATTAACTATGTCGTTGATTAATATATCTGTGGGCCACTGACCAGGTCTATGACGATATATCCATTGTTCTGCTTGTCTTGTCCAAGAATGCAAGTGAAAGCAGAAAGTCACATTCAAGGCCTCATTTTCGTCAGACAAGCAAGGACCATGTGCAGATTTCTTATGATCAATAGTAGCTCCAATAAGATTACGCATGAACGAAATGTTTGACAAAAATAGTCCATTTATTGTTTCAACAAAACATTCAGGTGAGGTTAAAAAGCATTCATGATTATCCTTAGGCTTAGCTATCAACTTTAATCTAGAAAATCCTGGAAATTCCATGTCATCTTCCATCAGCAGAGTAGTGAATGGTGTTGAATGATGCATATGTTGTACATTCTGTATTACTTGAACACCTTTAATTACAAACATTATATCCGTGTCACTTCCGGGAAGATCTAAACCCTCCGCTAAGCTTCCACTTGATACTCTGATTACATTTGTACTCACTTTATTATATATCTTGTCCGTTATAAGCAATATATTTTGTCTTATTCTTATGTCCATCTCACTACCGACTACTCTTATTAGGTTGTCATAAACCTCTTTCTCGTGTGGTGAAAACAATGATGTATGATCTATATAAAATAGAAAAAAAACATTTTAAGGGCTTGTATTTTTATTCATGTCAGCTATATTGTGATGAATGGTTAAATAAACAAGATATGATTATAATCTAACGATTATGAAGTCTCCCAAACCGGCCACTGACACTATCTACCCACATATCAAATTTTGATGATATCGGACAATGTTGAATTTTTACCCCCCTTTTTATGCCGTGTTTTGGCAGCCATTTTGAAAATGGCAGACATCTTGAAAATTTTGAAAACGCAGAACTGCTCCTCTAATGGTGACCTATCACTATGTCAAATTTTATGTCTCTATCATTATCCAGTTAGAAGTTATCAACATTAATGTACGAAATTTCAAGTTTCCCATAGGATTCTATAGTAACCCCCACCCCATTTGAACCCCCAAAAATATGGCTTTGACCCCCTTTACCACAAATCGGAAAACTTTAGAATCCATTAGAAACATATATCTATAACTCCACCAAGTTTCATGAAATTCTGTCCTGTAGTTCCTGAGATCTGCCGTGGACAAGTTCATGGTTCGCGGAAAGAAAGAATAATAATAATAATAATAATAAAAATAATAATAAGAAACGGAGCAAAAACAACAAGTCTCCAAACGTTGTTTGGGAGACTTAATTAGTTAGTTCAGTATGAATATAATGTGGGGACATAAATAATAATTTAGCTTTATTATTCAGACACAATGTTTAGGTTGTGGTGTTTAACGTCACTTACAGACGTTCAAATCTATATTTTATTTCTAGATGTAAGTAAATATATGATACCTTGTTCGTCCAAGCCATAACACTAAGAGAGGATGTTTGGGCCAATAAAGCTAATTTAGCCTCGTCACTTTTTATTGAAGTGCCTGTACCAAAACAGGAAAATGAGCGTTCATTATTTGTGTGTTAACGGTATCGATTTGTCCTCTTTTTACGATTTTGATATTTAGAGTTGTTTCGATGGTGTAGTATTTTGTTTGTTTTTTCATTTAATTTTGGATATTTAAATATTAAAGAATTGACCATCACATAATACTGCGTCCAAAGTCACATGGTATAATCTACTTGACACCAAAGGCTAAATATTGATGGGAAAGCTATTATATTATAGGCCTGTTTTTTTAATTCTCAGACTTGTTTATGGTTGAAAAGAACCTAAAACACGTTTAAATCCTGAACCATAAACCTGTTTAAGATAAATAAAACACGCAATGGTTGAAGAACAATATTTAAAGGGATATTAAAGCTCGTTTTAACAAATCTTTTTTCAACTCGTGACGAAGGTTGTTTCTTTTCAATTTAATTGTAAAAACAATCCAAAAATACTTTGCACGCCCATATAATCCCTAACATCGTTAAAATATCACTTAAAAGGGTCGAAACGAATTTTTGTCCAGGAAGCAAAAATTCAATTATTGGAAAAACCCCAAGATATGACAGAATTATCAACGAATTATGTCACTTTTGCAAAGTTTCATTGATAAAAACCGGGTTAATGTTTCATAAATAACATTTATTGAACCAATTGCAAGTTTTCATGAGATACAAAAAATTACCAAAATGAGCTTTAATATCCCTTTAAGAGAACTTTCCTGTTCATTGATTATTTTTTAACAAAGTAAAATTAATTCTTCATTAACAAATAAAACAATTCAACTTAAACATACAAAAAAAAATAAGCAAATAAAATAATTTAATTATCCATTTAATTCTTTATAAACAAATACAACAATGCAGAATGTCAATAAACAACTTGGAAATGGGTCTATAATACACAAATGTTCCTATTACAAACATATACTGGTAATGAACAAGGCGCATACACATTCAAACGTGCTTTCGATCCGGTTAAGATGTTCTTTAACCATATAACCGCATGGTTAAAACCACACCGTAAAAATGTTTAAAACTGGGTTAATGGTTCAGAATTAAAAAAAACCAGGCCTTATATGTACTCCAAGTAAGAACAAGAAAAAAATGTAATAAAAAACTCAATGTTCGTGTCCTGTACTTTTATTACATGACGATAAAATATCACGATTAACCCGTGCTGTGAAGTTTACCATATCGATTCTCATGCTACGTCAGTGAGTCATCTTATTTACAATTCATTTAATATTGTAATAGTATAAAAGCTAAATCTCGTAGAGTCTGTTGGGTTAGGGTTTGGGTTTAATAATGTTTGGCCTAATGAATTCTGGTTTTTGATGATTAACGCCCCTTTCAACAATGTATCAGTTATATCTTGGAGGTCAGTTTTTTGGTGGAAGAAACTGAACTAACCGGAGAATAAAACCGACAAGCGCAAGTCACTGATAAATTTTATCTCATGATGTTGTATCGAGTAGAATTGAACTACTGAACAGAATTGAAGTCACAACTTTAGTGGTGACATGCACTGATTGCATATTTAGTTGTAAGTCTAACTGCCATACGATAACGACGAAGATAAATGCCCTATTATGGATAAACATATATTTTTATGATGTTGTTAAATTTTCAAAACTGCATGTCATACGGTAAAATTCAATTTAAACTTAAAATGGTTGCCACAACGAAAATAGAATTGGGATAATATTGCTACGTTAAGTTTTTACAGTTCCGTTTATTTTAATTTTAATGAATGTTTAAATATTTATTTATTTATTCATTTATTTTTAATTAATTGTTAAATATCGTAATTTTCCTAATCTTGTCCCAGACTTTCATGTAAGTTTGCTGTTTAATTTTAAGTTTACGTAAATTTTGTTATGACATTCACGTTAACATGGAGGCAGACAAAACATGAATAATGTTAGCTTTCTTGGGCTACTAGAACAAATGGTTTAACATAAGGCTAACTTAAAAACAAAAGTCTTGTGCACGCATCTGTACATTTTCTGGTTAAGCGAATCATAGACAGCTATTAATTGGATATGTTAAAATCAAAGAGAAATTACCAATCGAAAAGGCAGCTGCCATATTGACAAAAGTTGTAATGTCACTCCTTCTGTTACAGTTAATTCAAGCATCAGTTATCAAAGCTATACACATAATCAACATATCAAAAACTTTTGCTTTACCGAGTTTTAATAGATAAGGTTTTATTGAATATGGGCATATTTCCGTATAATTAGAACCCAAAATATTCCGTAGAGGAAATTAATAACCGTCAACATTCAAGGGGAACAAGCAAGAACTGTGATTATATTTAGATTGGGTTACGTCTATGCTCTCATTTATTTTATAGGGACTTCATATTTCATTATTTTTTTATTTATTCATCTATTCTGTTGTCTATCAATAGTGGTTCAGGAACTGCCTACCCTTCCAGAGTACAAGATTCATCCTTTTCTTGTTGCTCAATCTTATGTTTCCTGTCGAACGTTTTGTACATCTATTCCATAGTCTGGTTTTCTTTTGGCCATTGTTTTGTCTGTCCTTCTTCGATTTACATCATATGATAACCCCTTTGGTATCTCCAGACTTTTCTCATAATATGTTTGTACCAAACTGGTGTTCTTTCAAATATATTTTTATTCAAAATTCAAATAAAAACCAACATACCTTGTTCCAAATCTCTCATAGCAAATATAAGAAGAGTTTGAAGATACCAAAGGGGTAATCCGAATCCGTAAATCGGCGAAAGACAGATCACATAATGACCAAAAGATTAAGGACAAAATAAACGATCTACAAAACACTACACATAAAACTAAAGACCGAATCATATGAACCTTATCTTGTTGTGTAAATGAATTGCAATGTCTGTATTGTGTGTAAAAATAGAAAATTACAATTAAAAAACAAGAAAAAAACCCGGGGGTGAACTCAGGTGCTCCGGAGGAGGGGCAGTTCCTGCTCCACTTGTAGCACCAGTCGTCTAACTTCAATATTTATTGATTGTAGATTTTAAATAATAAAATTATATTTACCTGTCTGTTGAGAATGTGTATTCTCCAAATATTCTAAGTATCTATTGTCTGTTTTGATTGGGAATAAAATGTTCAAGATCCGTGGTTCATTCTGTTTTCTCCGTTCTAGACAAGCTTTGAATTCCCGCTCAAATTGGAAGATGGCCAATCCAAATAAGTCATTGTGTCGTTCTGTGCTGCTACCAAGAATTTGACGGATGCCTGAAAAATGTGTTCGTCTTCCCAGATAGGGAAAGCTTTTGACACCATGTCTGTCAACAAACAACACTTTCTTGGTAGGATACACTTTTTTGTCATAATCGTCGTCGTCTATATGATATTTTGGATTTGCAGCCATTATGTTGTTCCGACCTTCAAATATATATATCTACAATTTAGCAAGAGATGATTTGAAAATAAAATCCGCCGAGAAGATATTTGTGTTATTCAATATTAATGTTGAAATTTGTTTTCATTGTTGTTTAATTTGATATTTGTTGCTTCTGTGGTAAGCACGCAACCGAGGACAAAGAGCAAAAACCGGTTGGCTAGGAATCAATATAATGTTGTAATGATATACTCAGTGCTGCTGTTCCGACCTACAAATATATTTATCTACAATTTAGCACGAGATGATTTGAAAATGAAAGCTATCGAGAAGATTTAAAAATGAATAAATATCACTGTTGAACTTGCTATCATTTTTATATGATTTGATATGTGTTGCGTCTGTGTATGCAACCAAGGATAAAGGGCAACGACTGGTTGGCTAAGAATCCAGATAATGTGTTAATGATAAGCGAAATGTCTACCCGATGACTGTTGTTGACTAGTTATATAACAATACTGCACAGCATGTTGGTCTAAGACAATCCAGACATCATTATCATTTCATTGAATACATGTTGTCCCCATGATATAAATGAAGATTCATAATTTGGCGTTAAACAAGAATCCTGCATTCTTCCATAATAAAAATTAAATGAAAAACAGAAAACACTACACTGTCATTACAATTCAAAACATAAGACTACATTTAAATAGATGGTATATATTTGTTATAATGTAGTGTATCAGAAAGAGGGAAACTGTGTCATACCTACAATATGTTTATGATCGAGATTTAGCGTAGCAGAAAGAGGGGAACTGTATCATACCTACAATATGTTTATGATCGAGATTTAGCGTAGCAGAAAGAGGGAAACTGTGTCATACCTACAATATGTTTATGATCGAGATTTTGTGTATCAGAAAGAGGGAAACTGTATCATACCTAAAGTTTGTATATGTTCTAGATTTTGTACATCAGAAAGAGGGAAACTGTATCATACCTACAATATGTTTATGATCTAGTTTTGTGTATCAGAAAGAGGGAAACTGTATGATACCTACAATATGTTTATGATCTAGTTTTGTGCATCAGAAAGAGGGAAACTGTGTCATAACTAAAATATGATTATGATCTAGTTTTGTGTATCAGAAAGAGGGAAACTGTGTCATACTTAAAGTTTCTATATGTTCTAGATTTTGTGAATCAGAAAGAAGGAAACTGCATCATACCTACAACATGTTTATGATCTAGATTTTGTGTATCAGAAAGAGGGAAACTGTATCATACCTACAGTATGCTTATGTTCTAGATTTTTTTGTATCAGAAAGAGGGAAATTGTATCATACCTAAAGTTTGTATATGTTCTAGATTTTGTACATCAGAAAGAGGGAAACTGTATCATACCTACAATATGTTTATGATCTAGTTTTGTGTATCAGAAAGAGGGAAACTGTATGATACCTACAATATGTTTATGATCTAGTTTTGTGCATCAGAAAGAGGGAAACTGTGTCATAACTAAAATATGATTATGATCTAGTTTTGTGTATCAGAAAGAGGGAAACTGTGTCATACTTAAAGTTTCTATATGTTCTAGATTTTGTGAATCAGAAAGAAGGAAACTGCATCATACCTACAACATGTTTATGATCTAGATTTTGTGTATCAGAAAGAGGGAAACTGTATCATACCTACAGTATGCTTATGTTCTAGATTTTTTTGTATCAGAAAGAGGGAAACTGTATCATACCTACAATATGTTTATGTTCTAGATTTTGTGTATCAGAAAGAGGGAAACTGTATCATACCTACAATATGTTTATGATCTAGTTTTGTGTATCAGAAAGAGGGAAACTGTATGATACCTACAATATGTTTATGATCTAGATTTGTGTATCAGAAAGAGGGAAACTGTGTCATACTTAAAGTTTCTATATGTTCTAGATTTTGTGAATCAGAAAGAAGGAAACTGCATCATACCTACAACATGTTTATGATCTAGATTTTGTGTATCAGAAAGAGGGAAACTGTATCATACCTACAGTATGCTTATGTTCTAGATTTTTTTGTATCAGAAAGAGGGAAACTGTATCATACCTACAGTATATTCATGTTCTAGATTTTTTTGTATCAGAAAGAGGAAAACTGTATCGTACCTACACTATGTTCATTTTCTAGATTTTGTGTATCAGAAAGGGGTAAACTGCATCATACCTACAATACGTTTATGTTCTAGATTTTGTGTATCAGAAAGAGTGAAACTGTATTATACCTGCAGTATGTTTATGTTCTAGATTTCGTGCATCAGAAAGAATGAAACTGTATTATACCTGCAGTATGTTTATGTTCTAGATTTTGTGTATCAGAAAGAGTGAAACTGTATTATGCCTGCAGTATGTTTATGTTCTAGATTTTGTGTATCAGAAAGAATGAAACTGTATTATACCTGCAGTATGTTTATGTTCTAGATTTTGTGTATCAGAAAGAGTGAAACTGTATTATACCTGCAGTATGTTTATGTTCTAGATTTTGAGTATCAGAAAGAGGGAAACTGTATTATACCTGCAGTATGTTTATGTTCTAGATTTTGTGTATCAGAAAGAGTGAAACTGTATTATACCTGCAGTATGTTTATGTTCTAGATTTTGTGTATCAGAAAGAGTGAAACTGTATTATACCTGCAGTATGTTTATGTTCTAGATTTTGTGTATCAGAAAGAGTGAAACTGTATTATACTTGCAGTATGTTTATGTTCTAGATTTTGTATTTAAAAAAAGAAGGATACGGTATAAGATGAGATGTTTTCTTTTTTTTTTAAGCTTTTTTTCTTAAATGGCGGACATTGTATCATATTTCACAGTATAGGAACCTGTGCGCCGGAAATTTCTTATTGACTTGCACTTATGTAAACTGCATTACGGTTTCGGTGGAAATCGCCTGCCAACGTTTTCCAAGCAGGTAAGTTTTTTGGAATTTATTATCGACAGATACGATGTATCTGTATATAAAAGCTACAGAATGTACATGATTCATTACTCTAACGGAAGCTAAAGTTTCTTTGGATAAAATAACGCAACAAATTCAGAATGGAGTATCAACCGTTTGTTGTTACTACCAGAAAAGGTAAAATTCCATTTATTTATGCCTAAATGGCTTCCAATTTAGACTGTATTTGCACGGATAGTTTTGGATGTGAGAAGCATTCTTTTTACAAAGAAGCGATAAAGAAAACATAATTTATTCCTACTGAAAAATTGGATTGAAAAAATGAGTGTGCTGTCAGCTGTCTGCTGTAGCTGTGTAAGTCTGTTTGACGTCACGTTTGAAAACGGTCTGTAACCCGATTGACGTGCTAAATTTGTATTTATTAACAATCATCTGACATTTATGCTTTATTACTTTTACATTTCAAACAAAACAGAAAACAGTGTACTAGGTGATGATGCCATATGAATATCAGACAATTTTTAATGACATATTTTGTCTTTTGTAGCAAAGTGGAGAGCGGGATTGCTAGTATAAATTAACCACTAGTTTCTCTCGTAAAAGAGTGCAGAAGGGTTGATAATGGAATTAGTAACACTTAGGAGATAACAGCATTGTATTTGAAGATTTGCGGGCATTAATTATAGATTTGATAATCGCAAATTGAGTTTACTGGCGACGCGTAAACGGAGCAAGTAAACGGGTATTTGCGACCATCAAATCAAAACTGATGCCGGCAAAGCTTCAAAAACAACACTTTTATCTCCATTATAAAGTATTCAATGTATTCAGAAGAAAACAGTTAAAATGAGAAGTTTTAAATCTTTCAGTTTACGTCTGCGCTTGTGTCGTTTCTCCGATGGCATCAACCGTGAAATTGATGCCATGAAGATTTAGACGTCATCCAATGAAACAATATTGCATTATAATGAGTAATAGAGAAAGCTCACGTTTGCTTTAATTCAAAGAAAGGTGAGCTAGAAATGGCTTAGGTTCCATTCTGTGGAAACGTTAGGATAGATCTTGTAGATAAAAAAGTCGTTGTATACATGGTTACTTTGACTTTTAATAGTTCTTTTTTTTTACTATATGGGAAATAATTTCTCTCTATATGAGGCGCAGGACTAATTACATCGATTTAAATTGGAAAACTGTAGAGAAATTTAATATCGGCAGTAAATATCAACCCTAAGTTTACAATAATGTAGACAACATTTCGTAAACTACCAAGTCATAATTCTTTGGATATGGAAACTATCACTGATTTATTTTCGGGGCTGTTGATTTTTCAAATAAATACCGGTGAAAACAAATACACAGAATTTTATTCTAGTACTACAGAAGCATTAAATTTCCTCAATCCGCGCTGATATTATGAATTGTATGAAAAAGGTTAAATTTCCTCGGCTTTGGCGGAAAAAAATAGTGGCGAACGAGTTAAAAAGATAATTTGATCTCCCTAGATCTCCCAAGCTAACCCCCTACCCTGAAATTCAAATGGTCTACTCATTACAGCTGCATTAGGTGGAAAATAAATGAGATAAATTGAGGTAAGGATATTAATTATTTTCAATCAAATTGATGAAAAGAAACGACTTCATTTTAAGCTTAAAGCAAGGCTTTAACATCGAGCATACGCTCGAACCAATTTCAGTTTCAAGATGACCATACTACGGCACAAGAAATCAATGCCTGTCTTGAATGTGATATACTTGGTATTTACAGTAAATGAAAATTAGCAGTTGTACGACATCTGAAACTGCTGCAGAATAATCTATGTCATTGTTAATGCTGTATTTTTTGGATTTCTGCTTTTTAGCAAGATTACCCAAAGCCAACATGATCCAGCTATTTGACTTCCTTTGCAATTTACTGAGCATTTAATAGATACTTCGATGCCAGGTAGCTTTACTTATATTCGACGATCTTGAAAGAATTTCTTATATAGTTCATTGCCTTCATTAGGGCATCACAAAAGTATGAATAAAGCACCAAATACTTATAAACAGTACCATTTGGCACGTCAGACAGTCTTCAGACGACAGTGTAAACAGACTTACAGTTGTCAAATTGGACTTCGTCAAACAGCTTACATTGAATATATTCTAAAATGTCTATTTAAATGGCAACTTCAAGCTAGATTAGTGAAACCTATTTAAGTTTATAAAGTACATAATAATTATCATTATATAAGATATCAAACAGTCACTTTTAATTGACAAAACATTGTTATGTATTAATGATTGATTTTTTATCCTCATTAACATCCTATGGATACGCATATTAATAATAAATTGTACATGGACCTATCTGTGATTGGATAAACGTGGCTGGGGCGGTTAACAGACAAGCCTACTACAGTATCTCTTAATTAGTAGATGGTGATCATTATATAATTCATTTTGGTATTTCTCAATTGACGTTTTATCTGACAATCTTAGGCAAGTTATTCAATTACCTAGCCATTAGCTACCGGCGGCCTGTACTATTATATAAGCGCATCGGTGGTGTAATGGTCAGCGTGCTCGCCTCGAGTGTGGTAGGTCGCGGGTTTTTCGAGCCCCGATCGGGTCAAATTAAAGCCTATTAAATTGGTATTTGTTGCTTCTCCACTAAGCACGCAGTATTAAGGAGAAAGTGCACAGACTGGTTGGCTCATGGATTGTTGTTTCAGTGAGCTAGCACTATGAAAATTGAACTCAGCATATTGATCTATAAGAAAGCAGACCTCATCATCATTTAATTGAAAATTAATGTGACATAGTTGAAAAAATTGCTGAGTTGGCGCTAAGCAACACTCACTCACTCACTCACTCACTCACTGACTGACTGACTGACTGACTGACTGACTGACTGACTGACTGACTGACTGACTGACTGACTGACTGACCGACCGACCGACCGACCGACCGACCGACCGACTGACTGACTGACTGACTGACTGACTGACTGACTCACTCACTCCCTTGTAATATTATATTTATTTATACAAGTCAGAATATTCAGCCCAACAGTGGTAGAATGTGTAAGCTGACAATTATTTTGTATGTTTTTATTTCCTTGTGTCAGCGGAATTAAGACACACACAGTTGGTATATTACAGCACCTATTCATTTAGCATAATGACGAAAAAGTGATCCTCCTTTGCAAAATCCACTACATAGAAAATAGTTTCATTATTAGTCGAGTTGATACCTTATCACGTAAGGTAAGAATACAGGTTGACATTATACTGGTGCTTAGGCGTAGTATGCACGACGCGTGTCTGAAATAACCTTCACCAGGTAAGCTTATAGAAAGCCTAATCATTGTAGTTAATCAAAGAGCTTAAGAAGAGTTTGAAGATACCAAAGGGGCAATCAGTATATCGTATATCGAAGAAGAACAGACAACACAATGGCCAAAAGAAAGAGTACAAAAGGACAAACAACGATCGACAAAACATCCATATAAAACTAAAGATCGAGTAACACGAACCCCACTAAAACCGGGGGTTAGCACCAATCGTCTAATATTACATATGACAGAGGGAGATTGACCTTAGTTTAGCTAAATTATACTTTGTGCATACAGTCTAAGCTGCCATGCAATCACCTCTATTAGTCAGTCATTTGTATTACAAGGTCGTGTCCTGTCATTGGAAATGGTATACGAATTGAACCTCTTTTAAAGGTCACATATCTTGCAATACCATTTTTCCTTTGTTCCTCGTGTGCCCTCTTAAGAATATTTTGAACATACGGAAGGGATAATCAAAATCCGTAAATTGATGAAGGACAGACAACACAATGGCCAATAGAAAGAGGACAAAATGACAAACAGCGATCTACAAAACATACACATACAAGCCAGGTTTATCTGTACTAGGAGGATTGAATTCATATTCATATTCATACAGTCACAGGAAAAAAATAAATATCACAATTACCTCAAGCAAACGATAACCATACAATGTAAGTAATCCACTGGATCCTGAGAGGATAGTACTTACCTAGATAGTTATTTGATTTTAATGTTCGATTACCATGTGATTACAACCGCAACGGTGGCGAAATGGTCAACGTGCTCTCCTCGAGTGCGGTAGACCGTGGGTTCGAACCGCGATCGGGTCAAACCAAAGACTATACAAATGGTATTTGTTGCTTCTCCGCTAAGCACGCAGACTTACGGAGAAGGAGCAAAGATTAGTTGGCTCGGAATCAGAATATTATGTGCGAGTGGAGCGATATGTCAACCTGCGGACTGTTGTTTCAGTGAGCTAGCAATATAGAAATCCAACTCAACGTGTTGGTCTAGTGCGAAGCGCATCTTATCATCATCTCATTGAAAATTATATTATTCTCGCTATGATATAGCTGAAAAATGCATGAGTAGGCGTTAAGCAACAATCACTCACTTACTCCCTTGTAATATTATATTCATATATACAAGTCTGAAAATTCAAACTAACAGTGTTATAATTTGTAAGCTGATAATTGTTTTGTATGTCTTTTTTCTTGTCTCAGCGGAACTATGACACACACCGTTGTTACATTACAGCATCTACAAACACATAACATACAGGGTTATCTATACCAGGAAGATGATATGTATATCATACAGTCACAGGTAAACAAATAAATATTACAATTGCCTTAAGCAAACAATAACCTTATACTATAAGTACCCCGCTGGATACTGAGAGGATAGTACTTACCTTTTTTTTTTTTTTTTTTTTTTTTTTTTTTTTTTTTTTTCCATCATAAATATAATTTATTCAAAATCTCCTGTTTACAATAACCTTAATGACCCAGGAGTGAACATTAAGGGTCCCTGTTTTACATAAATCTCACTTGTCCAGGGGTAGCAAGTGAAAATAAAAATAAAAAGTCCACTTAATCATATTTCATATTCATTTGTTTATACATTTCATTATAATATATACAATTGGACGATGCAATTATTACCATGCATTAGCTGTATGTTCATAAATAATAAATACTCATATGTTATTCCGAAAAAGTTCTAATTTGCTTTTATCATTTTCATTAATATGCGAAGTTTGTAATGTGCATTGTACATGTTTTTTAAAATTATTTTTCCAAGTGTTGAAAATTGTTTGATCTCCAATTCGGGATTGGTTATATTTCACCTTATTACGTATTTTCCATATTTCCCACTTTGAGATAAATATTACGGTATTAAAAATGACGTCTAAATCCTCACCCCCATATAGCCCTAACATTATATTTAATTCCTTGATTTCTATATTAGCTGTTAATCCAGATCTGTTAAATATTGCTTCTATTTCTTTTATAATTTTGTTCACAGAAGGACATTTAAAAAATAGATGCTGCATCGTTTCATCGTTGTCTCTTATTTGGCAGAGATGGCATCTTCCGTTTGACAAATTCATTTTTTTCAATCTATGTTCTGTATAATTTATATTATGGAGACATTTCCACTGGAATTCTTTGACCTTATTAGTAACTTTGATTTTCTTTAATTTTGTCCAAATTTGTGTCCAATCAATATTACCCCCGTACTGTTCTTCCCACTTAATCTGACATTTTGGTTTTATATTTTGTTTAAAGATTCCCTGAATTACTTTTATTTTCAATTTATCAGGTGATATAATTGTATTTGACTCATTTAAAAAGTGTAGCTTATCGTTGATATTTAAGGTAACTCTACGTTCTGGTACTATTGTAGTTTCACCTTTTAAGACTTTTATGAACTTTTCGGGGATTTCTTTTTTTATCTTAGAAAACTCTGAAATACAGTTCCTCCTATCTATTAATAAATTGTGTATATCATGACAACTTTTAAAATTTGTATTATTTGAATCCCAAATATCGTTTATAGTTCGTAAGTTACTTTGCAGAAACGAGGTAAACCCTAATGGTTTGTTTTTAAAAGTTATTGAAGAGTTACAAAATATTCTGGTTTTTAGAATGGAATCAATGTCATTATTACACAATTGAATAAGTTCCTGTAATTTTGACCATGATTGGATACATATTTTGTAAAAAAATGGTAACATATTTAAATTTAGAGTTGATACATTAGAGCACTTACATACAAAATATTTTTCATTAAACTTGATGTCTAACTTACGGAGCCAATACTTACCAATTGCATTCCAACTTTCTAATGGTTCATGTAAAATTCGGTATAGAAGCTTAATTCTTTTGCTGTCAATAAACTCTTGTATGTTAATCATACCCATGCCTCCATTTTCTACTCCCAAGCAGCAAACTTTCCTATCTATTTGATTAGTGTAAACATATTTTATTAATCAATACATATGAATATAGTACAACAATTTAAATACAACAATAGTAATAACTATGAATTAATTAAGAGGATCCGAAAACAAGTTATTAAACTTATATAAATCCGTATCCCAAGTTTAATTAAATCTACTTTTAATAATCTCAGAAGTTAGATTACGTTGTAAGGATCAGTGAAATGATAATTGTATTTACACCATAGGGGTTGAATTGTGCAGGAAAATGAGAGGGGTTGGTGAATTGTGCAGGAAAATGAAAGGGGTTGGTGAGTTGTGAATTACGGGGTAAATCGTTTACTACTTAAAATGAACTTTTGTACTGACAAGAAGATTTCTGTGTTCTGGTTAATTGTTAACTCATTAGATCCTACCAATAGAAGTTCAGTGGACAATGGAATAGGAAGGTTAAGGGCAAATATGTGGCGTTGTCTAGGTATGTTATAGTGAGGACAGTTGAGAAGATAATGAGTAGGAGTCTCTATAGCACCACATGTACAATGCGGTGAATTTACAATATTTTTCCGAAATAGATCGGAATTAAGAGCACTACACCCCATACGTATTCTAGCGTGAAAAATCTGTCCTAAACGGCTACCGACGTAAAAAAATGTGGGTTTATCATGTATAATATTAAGGTTCAGTCGCGATTTGAATACATTAATAGAAGGACAGTTTTTTGTGCTATCCGGAAGAAGATTCCAAGACCGTACTGTCTGAGGTAAAAAGTAATGTGCATATAAAGTGGTTCGAGCTCTGACAGGCGGAATTAACGTTGCATGTCTTGTATTGTGATCGTGAATATTTCGGAGGGTGTTAGGGACAAGACTACTCAAATACCCCGGGGTTAAGCCATTATTCATTTTATAAAAATATGTCAATCTATGTTTTTCCCTTCTGTCTTTCAAATATTCCCACCCGGTTTCTGCATATAACTTTAAAAGGGATACCAGGCGGGTACCCCCGGTAACAACCCTGGCAGCCTCTGCTTGTACGCTTTCTAATTTATTCGTAAGATAAACAGTTTTACAGTCCCAAACGACATCCCCATATTCTAATAAAGGCCGAATAAATGTCAAATAAATTTTTTCAAGGGTTCTTCGATCTAAAATGAATTTAAATTTTCTCATAATGTTGACTCTGGTAAAGGCTTTCTTGGTAATCAGGTCTACGTGCTTACCCCAATTTCCATCATTAGATATGGTAAGGCCTAAATGTTTATGTTCAGATACCATGTTAATGATCTTATTATCCATCATGAGTGGTGGATGAAGTGGGCGGTTAGATTTCCTAGATACGATCATACTTTCTGTTTTATCAGGGTTAAATTTAACCAGCCACTCCATAGACCAGTCATGAATTTTCGACAAGTCCGTATTCAAAGTCTCAGCAGCATCAACAGGATCGTCAACAATTATATAAAGACTAGTATCATCTGCAAATAACTTTATTGACGAATTTATGTCTGCTACTATATCGTTAATATATATAATAAAGAACAGAGGGCCCAGAATTGATCCTTGAGGGACACCCGCACAAACATTCCGCCAGTCAGAGCAACAACCGTTTATAACAACCCTTTGTTTTCTATCCAATAAATAATTTTCAATCCAAGACAATAACGGCCCGTGAATGCCAATCGATTTTAATTTAGTCAACAATCCCTTATGCCAAACCCGATCGAACGCTTTGCTAACGTCGCAAAAGACTACTCTAACTTCCTTTCCGTCGTCAAGTGCCTTACCGAATTCGTTCGTTATATATAAAAGCTGATTAATCGCAGAGTCGCCAGGAGTAAAACCAGATTGATTAGACGATATAATCCTATTTTCTAAAAGAAAATTGTAGATGTGCTTGTAGACACAGCGTTCCATAACTTTACCGATTATGCTAATGAGTGATATCGGGCGATAATTTTTCAATATACCAGGACAATCGTTTTTAAATACCGGAGTGACATTAGTCAATTTCCATTCGGATGGAAAAGAAGACAATGACAGTGATATGTTGAATAATTTACACAGCGGATACTTTAATATCGGTGCGGCTTCGCGCAAAAGTCGTGGATTAATACAGTCAGGACCGGTCGCTTTGCTAGTATCTAAAATTTTCAGTATATCCTCTACTTCCGTTTCGGTAATGAGAATCTGTCGTAGTCCGTCAGTCTGTAATTCAGTTAGGTCGGGAGGTGTGTGGTCACTATCGTCCAGTGTTGATTGTTCACAGAAGAACTTGTTGAACAATTCAGATTTTTCTATGTCATTAACTACAAGATTACCATTATGTTCAATCGGGGGTATAGTTCGGCTGCATTCATTGTTTCCTGTTAAGCTTTTGACTAAGGTCCACCAGTTTTTACTGCCAGCCTTTTCTAATCTTATATTCTCAGAAACCTTAGAATAATGCGTTATTTTTGCATTAGAGACTAGGTTATTACACTTATTTTGGGCAATACGGAATCGTTCCCAATGACCTGGTAAGTTTGACCTTTTTGCTCTTTTATGGAGTCTATTCTTTCGACGTATAACACGCTTGATACTGCTTGTTAACCACGGAGGGTTGTCTTTCCTTACAGTTATTACCCTGTTGGGAATGTTGGTATTTGCAGCATCAATTAAGGCACGTGTTATGTTACTGGTAGATATATCGATATCATCTCTTACGAGTAAAGAGTCCCAATCCACAAGAGACAACTGTTGTCTATAAGACTCAAAGTCACCCCTGTCGAACATAAAAACTTTCCGCTTATATGATGAATGGGATTTGATTGGATGATTCAATACTCCTATAGTGGGCATATGATAGCGAGTCTGGTCCAACAAGGGTGGGCCAACCTCAGAGTATAATATACTATGGGGATTATTCACTAACACTAGGTCTAACAGGGACGAACTACGTTCAGTCACATATGTAGGTTCAGTGATTAGCTGATGAAAACTGAATTGTGCAAGTAAATTATCGGTTTTTGTAGTATTATTTCCAAACTGATTTATGTTAAAATCACCTGTGATAATGATATCATGGTTACTATTCAATGCGAGATCTATAGACTGCTCAAGTTCTTCCCAAATCTGCTGACCACTGTTCGGAGGAATATAAAACGTTCCATATAGGTATTTCTTATTATTAATCTTGATTTCAAGCCAAATACACTCAACAGAACCAACGTGCAGGTCTAATCTTGTAACACAATTAATTTCGTCCTTGACAAAGACAACAACACCCCCTCCTAAACGGTCTACCCTGTCTCTCCGATAAGGAGGCTTGTAGCCTGGTAACTTGAGGCTGTCAGTGGAAATATTTGGTTTCAACCAGCTCTCTGTAAATGATAATATATCATGACAGGTATATTCAGCAACTATAAAATCAAGTTTAGGGACGATACTCTGAATATTAAGGTGTAAAAACGAGACGGAGTTAGTCATAAGGTTACTCATATTTGATAACAAGGATTCAGCACTGCTGACGCTACTGGATGACTCAGATGCTACGCTAGGTCCGGGGTTAATTTCTATACCCGATATAATCAATAAAATACATAATACAAAAAACAGGTACTTACATATATCTATTACAGAACTGTCAGGGTCAAAAGTAGGATCGACAGATTTTCTACCAGCGACGCTTTCTCTGATTTCACAGGGAAGTCTCGCATTGAAATTAAACAACGAACAGAATGTCATCAATGGCAAGGCTTGTATGCCGTAGCGTGCAAAGAGAATAAAGCAAAATACATCAACGACGGTTAATCGCAGACTCTTCTTGACAGTAAGCGAAGCGAAATAGTGTCTACCGATGCTCCCTCTATGCTGGTTTATGTCGATGCCCATACTAAGTAATGCCAGAAGGACGCACGAGGAATACGAGAGAGCATAGACGACGGATTTTAATAAGTGTAATTCGATTCACCGTAAAGTGCGAGAGGTAATGTGATGACGTGCAGGGAGGACATGTTAATAAAACAATATGTTTATGAAAAGGGGGGAAATATCTGAAAAAAATAATGATGAAATATAGAGGTGAGGGTACCTAAAGGTTCAATAATTTGTTTCAACATATAATTCTCAAATTATTTACGTAGTGCGAGTTATTTTAGTAATTTATATATTTTCAGCGTAGAAGGTTTTGACGTGATTTGACATTATTATTGTATAACAACATGAATGAAAAAAACAACAATAATAACAATCAAAGCAAAAGTCTAAATTTAAATTCATACAATGTACGATATATTTATATTGTCTATATACTGTACAGTAAAGCCAACAACAACATATACTTTCATAAGTCAAAAGATAAAAGAAACCCAGAAAAGGTCTGATCTATTCTTATTTTACAAACTGAAACTGGTGTACTCGACTTCTTTCAATCGCGTGTGAAAACAATCACAAGCGTGGAAAGAAAACTTTTGATTGGTCGACAATATTCAGAACGGTATATTGATTGGTTCGCAAATTTCAATGAATAACCTTGACACCCAAGTGAATTTACTATAATACAAATCGATTTTTTGTGAATGTATGAATGAGAATGATTGACAACATTTAACTTATTTACCAATACTGATTTGCAGTAAGTAAAAAAAAATCAAAAAAAAAATTAAAAAAATCAAATCGGATTCATAAGTTATTCATGGATGACAACTGCATTTTATAACACAATTAAGCACAATTGAAAAATAATAGATAAGACAATGTCAGAGTAACATGTTAGATGCATTATAATTTGTTACTCAGTGATATAAATTGTCAAGTTTTTATTTATTCAGTCAATTTAGAAGTTCTCCGGCTTCACAAAAGATGGATCGGTCTGTCTGGCCGTGGTCAAGAAGGCGTCTTTGGTGCTAATATTGTGTATTTCACCTGTATTGTCCTTCAAACTTATTTTTCCGTTGGTTGTCCATACGTTTTTAGCTTTACGTCGTTTGACTAACTGCCTGGCATGGTAGCAAATTGTACTGCGCGTTACTGTTAGATCTTCATTTAAGTACACATGTCTATATTCTGGATTTTGTTTCAGGTTTTTCCCGCACTTTAAAATTCTAAATTTAACGCCAGGATCTGACAAACGCACAATTATTTGGCGATGTTTAACTACAGCGGCAGCTTTTTCATCTGGTTTACCAACTCTGTGTGAACGGATGATGTTGGTAATTTCATAACTTGGGTCAATATCAGATATGATTTTGCGAACTTTTTCGGTAGTGTCACCTTCTTCCGTCGGTTCCGGAATCCCGGAAATTCTAATAAGGCTGCGGCGTCCATACTGCTCCAGAGCATCGACTTCATTTTTGAGCTTTCTGTTCTCTTTTTCGAGATTGTCTATTTTTGTTATCAGTGGGGCAGTCTTTTCATTAATAATTTTGACAATGTCTTCTGACAATTTGGATTTTACTATTTGATTAATACCCCCTCCCCAGATAAAACCCCATACCAAAGTTGTTATTTCTTTTACGTATTTTTCTGGTATTCCCCGCATTTCAATTTCGTAACCACAAAGAGAGATCAAGAGATTTTTCACTATTAAAGTTTTTCCTGTATATGTCAAGTTTCTACTTTTCCAAACGTGGACACAATTTTTCATTTTATCTATTATTGATTTCCATATCTCATCATTTTGTATATTATAACCATGATGAATGCCAAGAGTTTTAACATTATCCTTTGTCCAAACTATTTTTGTAAACTTGGGTCTGTTATTTTTAGCCGATCCAATATACATACCTTTTGTCTTTTCATAATTGACTTTTGAACCAGAGGCTTTTTCATATATAGTTAAAATATCAAAAGATTTTTTGACAGATTCATCATTTTTATTAAATAGCTGAGTGTCATCTGCAAACATGCAGAGCTTAGTCTCGATATATTCCCCATCTTTCCCCCCAGGTAATTTGATTCCTTGTATTTCACTATCCCCCCTTATAGCACAGGCTACAGGTTCGGCCTGTAGTATGTAAACAAGAGGCGCTATTGGACACCCTTGTCTACAGGACCTTGAAATATTGAAATATTTAGACACAAAACCATTGGTCTTGATACAAGTTTGTGCATATTTGAATAACATTTGAACCCACTCCCTAAATTTTTCACCAAAGTTAAATTTGCTTAATACATGATCCACCCATCCCCATTCTACCCGGTCGAAGGCCTTTTGTTGATTTAAAAATATTATGATACCGTCATCATCTTCACGATCAGTATATTCTATTACATCTTGTATTAGACGGTTAGCTTCACTGATATTACGACCTTTTACAAATCCCTTCTGGTCCGAATGTATTAATTTTGGTAAAACAACTTTTAATCTTTCTGCAAGAATTATTTTGTAGTCACTGTTTAATAGAGTCAGTGGTCTCCAGTTTCGTATATCTTCCCGCTCCCCACTTTTATGTAATAGAGTAAGAACCCCCTTATATTGTGAAGGAGTTAGCTCTTTTTTTTCGAAAGTATCATTTACAAGCAGAAAGAATTCGTCTTTGATTTGTTCCCAATGAGTTATATAAAACTCAGAAATTATTCCATCCTCTCCGGGTGATTTATTTGGTTTCAAAATTTTTAAAACATTTTTAATTTCGTCTATACTAACATCCAATTCGAGAGTTTCTTTTTCATCCACATTTAACTTACTTTCAATATGTTGCGTTAATTTATTAGCACTGTTTTAATCCCATCCCTCAGTTGTAAATAGCTTGGAATAAAATTTTATCTGTTCGTCAATTATTGAATCTATGTCATATTTATACTTACCTTCTGTGTTTTTAATTCGATTCCACATTTTATTTTCTCCCTGTTTTCTTTTCAAGTTCAAAGAAATATCGAGTTGACCTTTCCCCTTCTTCCGCCCATTTTATTCTTGAACGAATTTTTGCGGCTTCCGCTTTTTGTGTATAATATTTCTTAATTAAATTTTCTAATTCTAGTATCTTACCTTTGATGATATCGCCGTCATCTGTACTAGATTTAAGATCTTCTAACTGTTTCTCAAATTTTTCTATGTCTTTTTTATTTTGACCTTTTTTTAATTGCTTACTTATTTGCATTGTCAACTATTTAATTTTAGTCTTTGTAACATCCCACCATTCTTGAATATTTCGGAATCTTTCTATCTCGTTCTTCCATTTACCCCACCAAGTATTAAATGCTTTTGTAAATAGTTCACTAGTTATAGTGTTAAAATAGTACTTACCTTAATAGTTACAGTAGAGTTCGTTTATAACGAACAGGCTTGTAGCGAAATCAGGCTTATAGCGAAGTAAATCCCCGGTCCCATCGCTATTTAAACAATGTATTTGTGAAGGCCTATTACGAATTTTTTTATAACGAAATCAGGCTTATAACGAAGAGAATTTCAAACCCAAACATCGTTTTTATTACTCAAAATTGACATGATATAACAAAGAAAATTGATGAATCTTCCGTTACGCACGGACGATCACATATTAGAATGATCAAGTAGACTTGACACTTCCGTTATTGATAATTGAAAAATCAATAATCCGACCTTTGATATTGTTAATGATGTCAATCAAGACTTTTCTTTAAAATATTCAAACAATAAAAAGGGTATTAATGATGTGATTAACAAGTTGTCAATTAATAACACACGCGCTAATTTATTGCATTAAAAATTAATAAAGTGAAATCTAAATTTTAATGAATGGATGCACAAGCTAAAGAAATTAAAAACAAAGTCATGTGTGAGATTAATTCATTCGCTATTGTTTATTTTTTCTTTGATGATAGACTCTTTAATTAAACAACAAACTGCGTGGTCTCAAAGTTCATCTAAATACGAAAAACAAAAGAAATGTACTCGTTCTGAAATTTCGATTAACCTGAGTTTTTATGTGTATATAATACCAAAAAGAAACAATTATTCTTCAAATTCAATATACATTTGTGTTAGATTATTTGCTGTTCTAAATTACTACGCCATTGATTCTTTACATCTGACGTCATCATGGAG
This sequence comes from Bathymodiolus brooksi, assembly GCA_963680875.1. Classification (NCBI taxonomy): domain Eukaryota; kingdom Metazoa; phylum Mollusca; class Bivalvia; order Mytilida; family Modiolidae; genus Bathymodiolus; species Bathymodiolus brooksi. The sequence goes on along the minus strand of OY804583.1, from coordinate 51,577,114 downwards.
GCACGTGCAAGTTTGGATTTGAGTTTCATTGGGATGTGAAACATCACTTTTATAATCATGTGACCACTTCATAACCAATCATATTGTAACATTTCAATGGAAAACGGAAGTAATTCAATTCTTAAAAAAAAAACAAAAGGAAAATGGCTACAATCTTAAAATTGGCCAATAAAAATATATATCCGAATTATCAGCATTATACCGATATCGATACACGTGTTAATACCCGATCTCATATTTCCTGTTTATAAAATAGATCGTGAACAGAGTTGAAAAAATGTTTCTAAGGAACATTTGAAGATACCAAAGAGGTATTCAGAAGCCGTAGTCTTTGAGAACTGTCTAAAGGATTAAATATGTTTATACGATAAAGGCCCATTTTACTGTGCATCAGTTATCATAGCGTAATGAAACTGCCCGGGTTTGAACCAGATTTTTCTCTCTCTAAAATTACGCGACCTCGGTGGCTCGAACTACTGATAGCTAGAACAGATTTTGACAGTCCCTTCGAGTTCGAGCCAGCGAAGTTCTACTGTACGATTTTAAAAAGGGGAGGTAATTCTACATTGTTTCTCTTATAACGAACTAAGATCGAGAGTCCCCTGGACTTCGCTATAAACGAACTCTACTGTATTTGATTTTAATGTCCGGTTACCATGTAATTACATCCGCATCAGTTGCGAAATGGTTAGCGTGCTCTCCTCGAATGCGGTAGATCGTGGTTTCAGGCCGCGGGTCAAACCAAAGACTATAACATTGATATATGTTGCTTCTCCGCTAAGCACGCAGCATTAAGGACTGGTTGGCTCGGAATAAGAATAATGTGAGTGCAGCGACATGTCAACCCACACACTGTCATTTCAGTGAGCTAGAATTATAAAAATCCAACTCAGCGCATTGGTCTAGAATAAAGCGAATATCATCATCATCTCATTGAACATTACCTTATTCTCGTGATGACATAGCTGAAAGATTGCTGAATTGGTGTTAAAAATTAATCATTCACTCACTAACTCACCATGTAAATACTGCAAACTGATAGTAATTATTAGAGACCAATGATCCGTCTGCTTTATTCTGGCTCCTATGTTAACACGCTCTTGTTGTTAAATCGGCGTGAATATTGATTGCCGAGGCCTGCATCTGTCTGACGAGTAGGATATCGGTCCAATAAACTAAGTGTAGAGCTGTCTGGGTCAAGGGACTATTGTTCTCTCTCCTCTTGATAACAAACTTGGTGGCACATTAATTGTGGGCGGTAGAGTGTACCCAGTGGCGGATTTACCTATAGGCTCGATAGGTTGAAGCATAGGGCCTCAACATTTAGGGGGCCTGCGGCCAATGCTCTAATTTCTAAACAACCCTATAGTATATTTCCTTACACAGTTACAATCCATGTCAGAATATTGCAGATTTTTAAACACCCCTCATCATCTTCCCCTTTATTGGAATTGAATAAGCATACTTTCATCTTCCTCCAGTCGTGAAGGTGTGGAATTGGAAGGGGCTTCATAAGTGGAATAGCCTATGGTCTCTCTTTATCTAAATCCGGCACCGAGGTTACCCACGAATGTTACTGACTTCAAGGATACCAAGTTGTGTTAAATGTTATTGTATGTTATTAAACTATCAGACAGGGTAGACAGCGGGGCATTCCCGACTTAGGATATATATTCTCTGAGAAATAATTACGGTTCACTGAATCAATAGCATAATACGGAATAATAAATGTATATTTACCAAATTAAATGCTGTTTGTATTCTCGAAAATGATCCTATATCCCACGGCTGTACCATAGCAAATGTGAACATCACAATAAACAAAACGTTGAGCCTTGAAAACTTTCGACGTAATGGGGTCACCCCAAGGTTTTGCTCACATATTGTTAACATTTGAATGATTGAAATTGTTTTACAAGCCTGTTGTTTTGCTATGTGATATATTAATGTTATATTGATAAAGCTTATACAATTTACTGCATATGAAATTGTGTTGAATTAGAAATTTAGTACATGTATTTTCCTTCATGAGACACCTCATACATGAAATATGGCGTGACACATATTTTGACGTCATTGTAGAAAGAATGTAAGAGGTACGAAAAGGGTCATCTAGAAATCCGAAAAATGAAAATAAAAGACACAAATGTATTTGATACGATTGGATTATGTATTCAATGGTTAAACCAATCTTAGGGAATATAGATCCCAAGCCGGGAATGTCACATTATATACCCTGTCTGATACCTGAATAACATATAGTATATAATACATAACACATAAACATGCTTTATTTTAATTGGATGATTACTGTTTACTATTTTTGAACAGTACATTTGATAACGGGTGACTATGCCTAGCGACGGGAACTATGCCAATCATAAACGATTTCCCAATGTACAAATCACAATGTAGCCCACTCTTAATGTGGAAGGTAAAATACTCGACGCATGATTTTGTCATTGTAGTTCTTTTTTATACAGGTTGTATTGTTGATATATTGGAGTGAATAACAAAAATGTGGTACAGAATCTATTTTAGTTAAAATTTAAAATAATGTTAATTGTAAATGACAATATATTTCTTATGCTACTTCAATATTGTCATTCAATCTCTTGGAAGGCTGGGCCAAGGCGTTATATGTTAACAGGAAGAATAAGACAATAAAGAAAGAAAGGGAAATAGAAGGTGTTGTAGTTGTTTATTGTTTTCCTGTCAATATGGCGAGATTTTGGCAATATAAAAGCCGACGAATTTACCTATTTTATTTATTTGTTTTCTCCAGAATGAGATGCTATGTACTACAAATATTATTGTCTTCTCTCTCGCGAACAGTTTTTATAATGTTATATGGTCAGGTATAGTGCCTCGCCGTTGGCTCAGACACAATGCCTCACCAGACAATGCTATAGGAGAATAGTTTCATCAGGAGAAGTAAATAATATAATAATATATAATAGGCAGATACAAATATACATATAAATTATCACAGCACTATGAATATCTACAAAATTATTTAATTTTTTCTCATTCGTGACATATCATCGCATTTTTAACAGAATTAACACGAATGATGCCACTAATGGAGCAGGAATTATTTATCCATCACTCACCAAATTGACTCCTTTTCTTAGTGTGTTCGTCTTGCTTAATATGTAGTTTTCTGTGTCGTATGTTGACGACTATTGTCTGTCTTTTTTCTTTTTCTGTTGACCATTGCATTGTCGATCCTTCATCAAATTACATTAGTTCTTTGAAATCATACCATTAATATGATACAATACAATTAGTAGGTACAGAATAAAATATGCACATAGCTGATGTTATAAATGTTCATGTCATATTGAGGTTTACCTTCCGTTTAGCCACTGTACGACATATGTGATACTCACACTGTAAGGCAGCATCATAACAATGATAAGCTGCTTCTTTGTCACCTACTATCTCATTGCAAAGTCCTAATACTGTTAATGAATGAGATAATTGATTCTGAGGTACAAAGTACCTCTCTTTTATTGTTAGATATAAATCACGTAATGACTGTTGTCTATTGACAATGTTATAAAGATGATGGTAACATAGAAACCTTAGACAATATGACATAACAACAGGTGGTACAATAAAGCAACAATCCTGGACTTCTGGTTATAGTTCATGAGGTATCAGTGTTGATTGTTTTACATAACACACAGTACCTATTGTTGCCAGTCTCATCTTTTCATTCAGTGTAATCTTTGAACAACCTACGTTTTGTTTGTAGTACTTAATATCATCTGTGGTGTAATTGTTTTTACCTAGCACTATCATATCGGGTGTACAGCGTGACAAAACATGATCTATAATCTTTAACGTAGTATTGTACTGACCGAGTACATAATAAAATGAGGCATACAACAACCATCCAGTCACAGCATCTGACTTTGTACCGTAATGTAAGTGTTTATGATAACGTCGTATTACATGTATATTAGGTATATTAGTAGTAGGAAACGGCAACTTCTGAACAATCATCCGACTAGTTCTGGCATAATAATATTTACATATTTCTGACAAAATGCTGGTGGAATGTGACATGACTAATGATTCTATAAAACTTAACAGTGTATAAAAATGTTCTATATCAACTTCAACATCATTGTTAATAACCTTATAAATAAACAGTTCTAATTTAACACAAGACTCGTTTAATACAACTTTACTACTAAACAATGTATTAACTGTAAGAACCTCACGTTCACCATTTCGTAGTCTTTCTAACATAGTTAACAACAGTCGACTATTAGACCGATTTATTTTTCCACGAAACATATTATGTTCAGGAATAAAATAATTGGGAGAATAGCAGCACTTCACCCAGGTTATTAGTTTATCAAGAGAAAGAAAATAACAGTGAAGTAAATTTTGAAGTTGAAATGTGTTAATAGAAATTTCTTCTGATAACCAAAACACAGCCGTTTTCATGAAGTAGGAACACAATAATCCTTTCACTTTATCATTTCTGTCGATAATGTTCTTTAGAGACAGCTTAAGAAGAGCGAAACAAAGAATTTGTGTATAGTTCATAGAATGTGATAATTGTTTCTCTGCCATAGAAAATGATATTCTCCATAGTAATTCACTATTTTATATTTCTTTGGGTCCAATGGGTACTAGTATACAGCCATAATTAACTATATTGTTTATTAATATATCAGGTGGCCACTGACCAGGTCTATGACGATATATCCATTGTTCTGCTTGTCTTGGCCAGGTATGCAAGTGAAAGCAGAAAGCAATATCCACGGCCTCATATTTGTCTGATAAGCAAGGACCAAGTGCCGATTGCTTTTGATTAGCAGTAATTTCAATAAGTTTACGAATGAACGAAATGTTTGAGAAATACATTCCATTTGCTGTTTCAACAAAATATTCAGGTGTGGTAAATGTATCACCCTCAGCTATCAATTTCAATGTAGTGAATCCAGGAAATTCCATTTCATCTTCTATCAGAAGAGTAGTGCATCGTGCTGAACGATTCATATGCTGCACATTCCGTATTACTTGAACACGATTAAGTACATACATTATATCTATGTCACTTCCGGGAAGATCTAAGCCTTCAGCTAAGCTTCCACTTGATACTTGGGTTAGTTCTGTATGTACTTCTTTATTACATATCTTGTCATAAACCCCATTCTCGTGTGATGAAAACAATGATGTATGATTTGTATCAAATAAAAACACATTTGTATGGCTTGTATTTTTATTTCATTCAGCAATATTATAGTGAATGGTATTAGTTAAATAAGCATACGTTAGTTAAAAATAAATATAATGCGATGGCGTAGATTATTATTAAGTTTTATTATTCATTAATAAATTATTATTTATATATGTTTTAGGGTTAGGATTATGATGTTTAGCACCACATTCAGACAAGATATAGATAAGATTAATTGACTTTGATTAAGTGGGAAGTAAACTCAATGATAATGTTGTTTAATTTAAAATAATTAAATCATATTTTATTATTTAGGAACAAACATAATGTAGTGTCTAAAAGGTAATAAGCTATAGATGCAGAGATGCAGACCAAACTAATCTCAGGTGCACATGACGTTAACAGAAAGTGAACATATTTGCAGAACTTTTTTAATAAATGATCAACACAATTTGATGTTAAATGTCAGAGTTCGTATATATTGTGTATGTTAACATACATCTCGGAAAGTTGATTTGACCAAATGGATTTCTAAAAAGAAATTCCTGGAGATTTATACAAGTGCGAAGGAGTATTTGCATGGTTGATCGCTGTTCATTAATTTGCTGGCATACATTAATGAACAAGATTATAAATCGTGGGAAGAGAAAAGTTAACAAGCGTTACATTATATGTTAACTTTCTTGATAACTTTTAGAATTAAACCGAACTGTTGTAAATTAATCACACTGACTAATTCTGAGACGATATGTCAAACAACGTAATCATGCTATTACAAAACAAGACCAATAAAATATGTTTTACGTTTATGTTTTCATGCTACGTCCGTGTGCCTGCGAACATGTTCACCATCTTATTTATGAACATTTCCAATCGTGTTTTAAACTATTGTCGTTATATCTTTTGGGCTAGCGTTATGGTTATGGTGCTGAACGCCATTTTCAACAATATTTCATCTATATCGTGACGATCAGTTTTATTGGTGGAGGAAGTCACCGACAAACTGCATCACATAATCACATAACGCCTCGTCCATGAGCGCGATTCGGACTCACAACATTAGTGGTGATAGGAAATGATTGCATCTAAATCCACATGGCATACGATTACGACCACGACGAATGACAAATGTCAAAAACATATTACATTATACCTTTGTTAGGGATATATTGGATATATTAGGGTAAACAAATACGTTCTATATTTAACAGACGGCTCTCAAAAAACTGTATTCCCTCACATGGTTTTTAATTTGACTTTTGAATTATTTCATAGGAAAAGTAATATTATATGTTTAACAGGTTAAAATAAAGTATGACACTTGAGATCATTACATACATTAGTATAATACACAATGATTCCAACATTATTCTTTAGATATCATATATTACAATATATTCCGGAGCACCTGCATTTCCCTCCGATTTGTAGTGAGGCTCTACATATTATTAGTTCCAAGTTCTGTCTGATACAATTTTCGGGTAAAATCCCTTTATTGATATATCCGTGAGATCAGCCACGCCATGCTATGTCAGTGAGAGGGACAAGCTAAAGATGTGATTTTGTTCTGATATGGTTTATATATGCCCTCATTTGCTTTATAGGGGTTGCAAGTTTTGTATTTATTTATCTATACTGCTGTCTATTAGTAGTGGATAAGGAACTACCTAGCCTTCCAGGGCAGATGATTCACCACACCCCTCCTCCCTTTTTTGTGATTACATGTTTGTCAATATTAAATATTCTTAGGAATGTTTTGTTCATCAGATCCTTCGTCTTTACTTTTTGTTTTGGCCAGTGCATCGTATATCCTTCTTCGAATTAAAATTTGTGAATACATTTTGGCATCTTCTGACTTTTCTCATAATATATTTGTATCAATATTTTATTTTCTTATTTTTTATTTTTATTCAATATTCAATACCAATATGATTGTTTCCAAATCTATCATACCAATAAACACGTCCTATGTAACTTCATTAATTTATTACTGATTGTAGATTTTAAATAACAAAATTGCATTTACCTGTCTGTTGCGATTGTCTATTTTCCAAATATTCTAAGTATCTGTTGTCTGTTTTGACTGGGAATAAAATGTTCAAGATCTGTGGTTCATTCTGTTTCCTTCGTTCTAGGCAAGCTTTATATTCCCGCTCAAACTGGAAGATAGCCATTCCAAATACATCATTGTGTCTGATTCTGCTGCTACCAAGAATTTGTTGTATGCTTGAAGAATGTTTTCGTCTGCCCATATAAGGAAAGTTTTTGACATCATGACTGTCAACAAACAACACTTTCTTGGTAGGATAAACATTTTTGTTCTCATCGTCGTCGTCTATATGACTTCCCGATTTAGCAGCCATTATGTAGTTCCAACCTACAAATATATTTATTTACAATTTAGCAAGAGAAGATTTGAAAATGAAGGGCACCGAGAAGATATTTGATTCAATATCACTGTTGAAATTGTTTTAATCATTATTTAATTTGATATTTGTTATTCTATGGTAAATACGCAACCAAGGACAAAGAACACAAAAACTGGTTGGATAGGAATCAATATAAAGTTGTCATGAACTATTCAAGGGCTGTTGCTACGGTATACTAGTAATATGAAAATGTAGCTCAGCATGTTGGTCTGATACAACCTGTATATATATATTATCATTTCATGGAATGTAACATGTTGTCCCCATGATATAAATGACATTTTTGTTTAGTTTGGCGCTAAATAACTATCCCGCATTCTTACGTAATAAAAAAAAAAAAAAAAACGAAACCACTACACTGTCGACACAATACCAAAACATAAGGATATTTTTTAATGGATGGTTTATATTTTTATAATCCGGTCTTCCATGATACCTATAATAAATCGATATCCTAGATATTGTGTATCAGAAAGAGGGAAACTGTAGTATGCCTACAATATGTTTATGGTCTAAACACTGTGTATCAGAAAGAGGGAAACTGTATCATACCTACAATATGTTTATGCTCTAGATTGTGTGAGTCAGGAAGAGGGAAACTGTATCGAACCTACAGTATATTTATGATCTAGACTTTCTGTATCAGAAAGAGGAAAACTGTATCATACCTAGAGTTTGTTTATGTTCAAGACTTTGTGTATGAGAAAGAAGGACACTTTATCATACCTACAATATGTTTAAGTTCTAGACTTTGCGTATCATATAGAGGGAAGCTGTATCATACCTACAGTATGCTTATGATCTAGCCATTGAGTATTAGTAAGAATTAAACTGTATCATTCCTACAAGATATTTATGATCTAGATTTTGTGTATCAGAAAGATGGAAACTGTACCATACCTACCATATGTTTATGATCTATATTTTGTGTATCAGAAAGGGGCAAACTGTATCATACCAACAATATTTTTATGATCTAGACATTGTGAATCAGAATGAGGGAAACTGTATCAAACCAACAATATGTTTATGATCTAGATTGTGTGTATAAAAAAGACGGAAACTGTATCATACCTAGAGTATCATGGTGTATATCCATAACGGAACCTTTCCGCTCAAATATTCGTTACGCGATACTTTGGGAATAAGTAACGGTTCCTTTGTGATGAAAAGGATGACAACAAGTGGGAAAGACAGATAATAATGGATAGCTGCGAGGAAGGAAGGTAAATATATCCTATATTTTGCTCTCACGGAACTCTCTGATGTATGATTTAATCCAAAGCCAAAAACCATTCACATACGTCCGCTGAAAATGAGTTTCGCACGCTTTCCAACGAGATGACTGTCAATGTAAAGTGAAATTGCGGACATATCTTTTATGAATATTTGCTTTTTTCCACCTTTTAACTCTCAAATTTTAACAATTATTAAAAGAAGAAACCTAAATGCACCAATTACTAACCCTGTCTTCAGTAAATAATCCTCTAAAACCCTTTAAATTCGATTGTTAATAGAAAAGGTTCGTAACGGCACCTTTGCAATTTATAGAAAACGTGTTAAAATGTGGCACCGCGACCTTCGCGACTTAGAGGCAACGGGCCCGTAGACAATAGTTGTTTTATTATTCTTTATTTTGTTTCAGGAAAAGTGGAACAAAACGAAAGTCCAGTATGCTTTGGCTGCATAAACCAAAGAAGAAGGTCAGCCACATATCCACACCAAATCTTAAAAAGGATGAAACCCTTCTACCATCATCTACAAAGTTGTTCAGACCACCGTCAAAAAGAAAACTTAAAAGCCAATTAAAACAAAAAAGAAAACTGTTTCAAGATTCAGAACAATAGCAATTTTGGAGAAAAAAATTAATTTTCCCTTTCATTGTTTTTTTTCACATTTTAGAAAAAAAATTATCGAAAAGAAAGAAAACATGAGATTGATATCCCCTCTCATTATATCTTTCTTTTTGGGAATTTTCGTCTTGAAATGTAAAAAAGAAAAAAAATATAAAAAGGGAAAAAATGTTGTTTTTTCAAAAAGGGGTGTGGGGTAGGGCTTTGCGGCTACAAGCCCCTTTGATTTCGACAATATATATATAATATCGATATCCCCTCCCGGATATCAAAATGTGACAAGTCAGAAAAAAGGTATTTTAGTTACATTCTGCATTTTAACTTAATTCTAAATATAAATAGTGTAGGCGGAAGTAAAATGTTGTGGACAAATATTTCCGCGAGCAAACCCTTAATTAACCTGCATTAACCTAGAAATAAAGAGTTTATTCATAAGTTAAAACTTTTCTTACAAAAACGATGATAAGGAAGGGGGCAACTTCCTATTTTTTACGGTATACTGTGGTGTGCAAATATATGAAAGGGTAACAAGTTTTGTAAGCTTATGAAACAATTATATAAATTTGGGGACAATTTTTCTCCTTTTCTAGTTAACAAATGGCGAAATATAGTGTATAATATACCTGTTTATATTAATTTGGGCCAGTTTTCAATCCTTCAGACAGCCACGATATAGCTGAAATACTGCTGAAAGTGGCGTAATCCCCATGCAATCAATCAATCAATCCTTCAGTGGTACATCCCCGTAATCAGTATGGTTGTTACCCTTCCTCCCCCGGGGTCCCTAATTACCAGTTTAAGAACGCTTTGAATATTTCCTTTGGCAATCCCGAAGGTTGCAGTTCCACAATCATAAAGATTCGCTCCTTTAGAGATGAAATTTGTTGATCATTATTGATTTTATTATACATTAATTGGTTTTCATATTTCTCATGACATTGAAATGAACATCCAAGATATACTCTAGCTAATAATCAAATAACAGAATACTGTTAAATTGATGATATAAGACAACCTATGTGATGAAAACGTCTTTTCAATATGTTGATGCGGTGAAAACTGCAATCGTTTATATAAATGCCGTCTCTGCGTATGAACAGATGGGATAAATCTTGTAGAAATGGAAAATATAATAATAGCTGAGTTCCGTGACACTTAATAAACTGTTCCTAGACATCTTCGATCGTATTAAATCGTAAAAATAAAGAGACCGGTTTTTCAACTTACATAAAAAATCTACCTAGGATCAGTTACTTGTTCCCGAAGAATCGCATAACGTCGATGTACATCGCTAAGGTTCCGCTATGGATATACACCGTGATTATGTTTATAATCTAGACTTTGATGTATCAGAAAGAGGGAAACTGTATCATATCTACAGTATGTTTATGATCTAGGTTTGATGTATTAGAAAGAGGGAAACTGTATCATACCAACAGTATGTTTATGATCTAATCATTGTGAATCAGAAAGAGGGCAGCTCTATCGAACCTACAGTATGCTTATGATCTAGACTTTCTGGAGCAGAAAGAGGAAACTGTATCTTACCTACAGTATGCTTAAGATCTAGATTTGATGTATCAGAAAGAGGGAAACTGTATCATACCTACAATATGTTTATGTTCTAGATTTTATGTATCATGAAGAGGGAAACTGTATGATACCTACAGTATGTATATGATCTCCATTTGATGTATCAGAAAGAGGGAAACTGTATCATACCTACATTATGCTTATGATCTAGATTTGATGTATAAGAAAGAGAGAAACTGTACCATACCTACAGTATGTTTATGTTCTAGATTGTGTGTATCAGAAAGAAGGAAACTGTATCATACCTACAGTATGCTTATGATCTAGATATTGAGTATTAGAAAGATAGAAATTGTACCATACCTACAAAGTGTTTATGATCTAGATTTTATGTATCAGATAGAGGGAAATGGTATCATACCAACAACATTTTTATGATCTAGATTTTGTGTATAGGAAAGAGGGAAACTATATCATATCTACAATATGTTTATGTTCTAGATGTTGTGTATCAGAAAGATGGAAACTGTATCACATATGCAGCATGTTTATGAACTAGCCATTGTGAATCAGAAAGAGGGGAACTGTATCGAACCTACAGTATGCGTATGATCTAGACTTTATGTAGCAGAAAGAAGGAAACTGTTTCATTCCTACAGTATATTTATGTTCTAGATTTTGTGTATCAGAAAGAGGGAAACTGTATCATACCTACAATATGTCTATGTTTTATATTATGTGTAGCAGAAAGAGTGAAACTGTATCATATCTACAGTATGTTTATGTTGTAGAATTTGTGGATCAGAAAGAGGAAAACTGTATCATACTTACTGTATGTTTATTATCTAGATTGTGTGTGTCTGAAAAACGAGAACTGTATCATTCCAACAATGTGCGTCTCATCGAAACATTTTTGCAAAGAAACATAATAGGTATTGTTTTCCTATATTTGAAATTGTAGAAATAGAGGAAATTGTATCATATATGAAGCTTGTCATTGGGGTGGCGGGTTGTGTTTGTATAAAACCCACGATTAATTGTAAGGTGTCATATTCCTTGACATAATGTTAAAACATTGTTATATTGTATGAAAACAAATCCCTAAATATTGTTACAGTAAATAAATAAAATACATTGTATATGACAGCGTTAAAGTTATACCATAATAAAATATATTGTTATAGAGCCTCAATGTTGTTATTTAGAATAATTGACCATATGTGCAAAACACTGATCAGTATTAAAATACTTCACTTTGATTATCTACATAATATTCTTATTTATAATTTAGAAACACTTACCTAGTATATGTTACTTACACCACTATCATTCATTACCAACTTGCTGACTGGTTTTGATACGATTCAATTCTATTGGATAAACTATCAATTGCATATTAAGGGGAATTTTCAGACAAAATATGAAAACATGTTTTTCCAATTAGTATCGTATCCATTGTCGAAAATATATAAATAACATTACCCGAGATTTAGTAAGGGCATTATTTAAATTGTGTTACGATAACACTGTCGTCAAAGAGCTCCGATCGAAAATGTTTGGTCAACATCCGGGATATTTTAAAGCGGTATTTTTAAAGCAGACACGGAAAATTATCGTAAGTATTTATAAATATACTGTGTATATAATGTTTTGAAGTATGATGCTTTATGATTATTATTATTATTAATTTCATTTTTTTTCCAAATATCATTTATTTTTGCAGTGTAAAATTAGATTTTTTTATAAGTTATAAGGCATCCGGCTTCAAAATCATTACAATCAACTGAAATATCGCTATATCTTGCATTTACGAATGAATTAAATGTTGCCCAAAAAGAAAAAAATATGAATGAATGATTGATTTTACTTAAAAAATACTATTTTGCTGATGAAAAGTCAATTTGTAACTAGTTATACCCTAAAACATGATGTCAACAGATGTTTTTGAAATCCGGCTTGGTCAAAATGTAAACATGTATACAAACCGGTTGGGTCATTTATAAATAACCGGGTTTGTCAGTATGTAAATACCACTGATCTTATTGTTATTGAGCATTATATTGCAATTTAACAATAGCTTTGATTAGGAAATATCTCAAAGGCGATAAATAATGATCCATAGTATGAATATTCGCCATGGCTGCTAATTTCAGCTACTTTGAACAATAAAAAAGTCTTTATTTCTATGTTAAATTGCTACTGTCGCGAACACTTGATTTTTTTAATGCTTTTTTGTGGCACTGACATCACGATTGGTGCTCAATACGCTACACTGACTTTAAATAGTTGTCCAGGCGCATCAACTGAGTAGTGGGAGACACAGGCACTTGTTTCACGGTACCCCTTGTTTCATTCAAAAAATATGTGCCCCCTCCTCTTCCTTACTTCAAGGTAAACATCTGCCCTTTACCACTTCCCCACTTCGCCTCAATATTTTTCGCTTATTTGTGATCCTTTCGCTGACTCAATTATATCGTTACACTCCCGATATATTTCTCTTTTCGACTGCCACATTTAAATATAAATACCGGGCCCCCTCAGACGAATTGGACAAGAATATTCAGCGAAAATCGTATTTTCTATTTTTCAGTCACTGAAACGGATACAACCACTAACAAGGGAATATGTTTTCTAGGTTCATTAGCTATTGAAGATTAATTGACTTGATAAAGTTTATGATAAATGCATTTATCTATTTTCTTATAGATAATTTATGGATAACAATGTAATTGTTGCACTCCTGACATAAATATTTAAAAATCATTGAAATTTGATATAATTAATTTTCTAAGTATCCCAAAAATACTTGTAATTGTACATTAAACATCAAAGAACACCAACTGATTTTTTTCCCTGTCAATTGTTTTTAAGTTAATAACTCTTCTTTTTCTTGATGACAATATAATGTCAGGAGTGCAACATATCCTGATAAAAAAGTACCATTGATAAAATAATGATAATTTATAATAAATTGCCTTTCCTATCCTATACAAATATTCTAATTATTTATTTATGATTTATCTAATATATTAGAGTGGTATAATACAAATTTTCAAATGTACATAATTAAAAATATTGCAACTAAAACTGGGTATTAAAGAAGTGGTATGGCAAACAATTGTTACAAATTTCCAAATACTGTCATTTCTGTACAAATATGTCATTGAAAACAGGTAAACAATTATTGTATGAGTTAACAGTAACATCACTGTTCAATGTTGGCATTTTAAAATGTGATATTTTCTTCTTTTGTTTTCTTTATTTTATATATATAAAATGTCAGGAGTGCAACAAAAACAGACAAAATGTTTTTTCTACAACCAATTATTTTTCAATCGTTCAAAGAATCAATGTTATTTTTTTTTACAAATTGCTACTTATCTTTAAAGTTTGAAAATTTTGCTGTCTTAAGTAAAAATATTCATTATTATTTTGATAATAAAAACTTTATCAGGTAGATTGGACAAAAATATTGAGAATTTTTCATGAAAAATAGCTTTTAAGAAAAACTATAACTACCAATAACCCAATATTTTGCACAAAAAGTCATTGATATCAGTTGCATTGCTTGAGAAACCATTATACAAAATAATTGAGACTAAAGATTGTTTAACTGATATTAAATAAGTATGTGTTTTACATGGTTTTTATGCCAATTTGTGTTCAATAAAAGGTTTTTAAAAATTTATTGCTTATCTGTTCATAGTTTCTTTCTTGTTTCACTTACTTCAATGTATACAACATTAAAAATTATCAACAGAAAGTTTTTAGGAGTGAGTTTAATTTGGACATTTGTTTCATATGTTGGAGTCATTTTTTATGAAACAGCCCTTAGCGGATCGGGACGAAATGAGTAATCGACGAACGAAAGACGACGGAGTGATGATAAAAGCTCACATTGCCTTTGGCAAGGTTAGCTAACAACAGTCATAGGGTAGATATGTCGCTCCACTTGGGCACATTATTCTGATTCCGAGCCAACCAGTCTTTGCTCTTTCTCCTTAATGCTGCGTTCTTAGCGAAGAAGCAACAAATACCAATTCTATATTCTTTTGTTTGACACGACCGCAGATCGTACCCACAATCTATCGCACTCGAGGCGAGCATACTAACCATTACGATACCGATGTAGTTCCCTATTTTTATTTATTTTCTTTTTATTATTTTTTTAATCAAAATTTCTTATTGTCCTTCAATATATTATTTGAAAACAAAAATTAATCCAAAACAATAAGAGTTACTTGATATCTATATAAACATTGAGAGTTCCTACTTTTGTTCAAATACTCTTTGAATATTGCAATAATCCAACTGCATAGCAAATAAAGAAAACGAATTATAAGTTCTATACAAAATCATGACCATTCTGTCGAAGGTGACATGGCGAATGCCAATTCTGCACAAAACGTTTTGTATTTCTTTCTTTTAATGTTATACAAAACATCCACATGTAAAATATTTTGACTATGTGCTGTTGTTGTTTTTTCACAACTTTTATTCATTGAAGAAATTTTGTTCTTTTTTCTTTTTATCAATTTGCAAGTCGAACATATCCTTTACAAGTGTTATAATGAACCTTAAATAAATTACAAAAAGGAAACATAATTGTGATATTGAGCTGTTTTCGCTATTCTTTAAATTTTTTACATAGACAAAGCCCAACCGGAAAGTAGTGGCTGACAGAGCTGGAACGAATGTACGTAAATAAGCATTGTGTTTTTTACTGTAGCAAATCTAAAACTATTCATGGTGGCACGCCAGTGCAAACTATCATGTATATAAACATTACAAAGGGTTTGTATACTTTAATTACACATATAGACTACTTTTTATAGCTTTATTTGATGATTGCAATCTCATTATTAGCATTTTTCATTGTTTATGTCCATCATTTTATCTATATCTGAGTAATCTATTAAGTTAACCACGAAACATATAGGTAAAAACAAGCAAATATAATCGGCCGATAACGACATCTTCTGGATTCAAGTTATAATAAAACTATATGATCATAATACTTACATTTTGTCGTGGCCTGTATGTCAAAGATGCCTAATTGACTTGTACCGGAAGATGACAGAAAAATTCCGACCGGAGCTCTTTGACGACAGTGGATAAACCGTTCAACAATACTTAGATCTTAGGAAATTTACGTATTATGTTCATCAAAATTCGCCAATAAACTATACAAAATAGGGTAGAAAAGTTGGATTGTTTGTCTGTGTTTCATCACATTCGCAAATTACTGTTTGTTTGCCGGAGACTTTGAGCCGTAATGAAAGGGGGAGGTTTGGCGCTTTAAAATCTGATTCAACCCACCATTTCTTTAGAAATGCCTGTGCCAAGTCAGGGTCATTACGGTTTTCACAGTTTTCCGGTTGTTGACTGATTTTGTCTGTTTATATACTTATGAGTTTTGTCTTTCTCTTTGTAAGATTGTTCGGAGTTCGGTAATTTTGTTATTACCCTTATTTACATGCTTATTGTAAATAAAATACGTTATCACTTCATATATTTCTGTTGATCTGCGTGTTCGTTTCCATACCTATGTACTCTTATGGTATCAGCAGCATACACGTCCGTTTCCACTCTACGTATACGAAAGAAGAAAAGGAGGTACATGTAAAGGTAGGTGTAGTGGCTCCGTTGGATCCTGCAAGACACCTCCATTCATATAAAGTACAGTCCATGGACATAAGTATTCGTGACCTTCGATTGTTTAGTATGTATTTCATATAAAACCAGATTTTTATGAAATTTATTTCAAGACACGCAGAAATTTTTGAATTTTATTTCTGTATCTGATGGTAAATATTGCCTGCATGTTTTTTTGTTTTCTGGTGATATAAACACAAATGTTGATTTTTTCGATTTTATTTTTGTTAATATATATAGCAACTTTTAAGTCAGAAAACAAAGATTGTCTTGAAATTATAAGAAAATAAATGCAATATAACGGAAAATCGCGCTAAAATAAACAAATAATCTTTGAATATTTCAGCTTCTTCTGGTGCAAAAATGATCAAATTCCGTTTAGAATTGACTTCACAATACATTTTTTTGAAAAATGCGGTTTGATATGAAATATATAGCGTAAAATCGGGTGGACGAATACATATGTCCATTGACTGTAGATCATCATTAAGATAAGAATTTGAAAAATTGTCTTGGAAATTAAAATATGCCTGATCTGATAGAACTATCTCATAATGATATAACGTAGCTTAACAATCACTAACACTTTACATTTTGAGGTGGAAAACTTACTACCCGATCATATATTTGAAAGTTGCAATATTCGACCAATTACAACTCATGTCTGTATATACCTTAATACTAGAAGTGACCCCCGTGTGCATTAATACAATAAGAGCATAGATAGAGAATTGTAAATTGCTGTTATCAAAAGAATATATAGCAAAAACCAGAAGTAAAATAAAAGGAAATGAAGTATTAAAGAAATTACACAGTTTACTATCAAAGTCTACAGAGAAAACATGGTAATCATATGTATCAAGTTAAGATGAAAATCGTGTACCAGCAATGGATACTCAACTGCGATTAAGCGAACTTGTTCCTTTATTAGGCAAAATTTAAGACAAATCAAAAGAAGTAAGCACGATCCTACGATGTCACCTTCATGTTTGCAGTTGTGATACAGATAATACAACTCGGACCAATACGGGACAGAATCGGCCAATGTGTGTTTTTTTCTCGTATTGAACGACTTTGATCCGGCCAATATTGGTGTTCCGGATACTCTCTAGATTTTGCATGCGTATCAATAATAAGATAGAGACACTCTGCCACTGTCGTCTGATGAGATAAAATAGAAAGGAAGCAAAAGAAAATGTTTCATCTCAAAAGTAATGAAAACAGAAAGTCATTGAATAAAATTATTGTTCATGCTAAAACAATTAAGACCCGTTATTGTTGTGAACTTGTTAAAAGTTTGGACTCTTTGAAGGGAAAGAATAAAAACACATAAGACAATGCGTCATGGTTAATTAATATGTATATATTATATCAGTATATATCAGGCAAACACGGACACCATCAGACCAGTAACTAGGCCAATACGAAAATCATCACGTAATAATACCATAATATATAATCAACTTTGTTATTTGTTTGGTGTTAATGCATGAATGGAATCTAATAAGACCAACTGTATGTCATTATATTAAGGACAATAAAACTTTAATTATATTTGACGTTAATGATCACTGTGTTCAAAAGAATCAAGCTTTAACTTATAAGGGTCATTTGGGTTCAAATTTAAAGATTGCAAAAATCTTTTAGATATTTGTTTTTTCATTCGAATAAACTACATTAATCACGGCTGTGATACACTATTCAAACTTTAGCAGAAAAAAGGGGGGTCGTTTGGATTCTAATTAAAAAAAAATAAGAATGAAAAAAAAAACCATCTTTTAAATATCTTTTCATGCGAATTACATCATTTATTATTTTTTCCTTTTAATTTTGTCATTATATTGTCTGGCCTTCAATTTAGTGCTTATAATACATACATATTTGGTATCATCAAAGTGTTAATAATACGATAATACATTATATGGCATCAACATTCAGATATGTACACATGTATCGTAATACTGGGTCATGGGGGTTCAAACATTAACGTAGGCAGTAATCTAGATATTTGTGTCTTCATGATTCAGATATGTACACAGATTTCTTAATACTGAGTCATTGGGTCTGAACATTAACATAGGCTACAATGAGGGAATTTGTGTCTTCAGGATTCAGATACCTACATAAATGTCTTAATACTGATTATTTGTGCCTCAACAGTAACAAAGGCTACAATGAGAAAAAATGTGTCTTCATGATTCAGATACGTACGTATTTTTCTTTATGCTGAATTATTGGATCTGAACAGTAACATAGGCTACAATGAGAAAATATGTGTGGTCATGATTCAAATGCGTAAGGTATGTGTCTTTATACTGAGTCTTTGTGTCTCAACAGTAGCAAAGGCTACAATGAGAAAATTTCTTTCTTCAGGATTCAGACACGTACGTAGACGTCTTTATAATGAACCCGTGGGTAGATACCCTACTAGCCAAATTACGTTGTCAAAACGTTGTGACAACGTAACCTTTTCGTTGTTACAACGTAATAATTTTACGTTTTAACTACGCCGATTTGTAGACTCCCCTAGACGTAAATACCACGTTGTGGTACTACGTAGTAAAAGACCATTCTACAACCAAACGACAACCATGACCATGTAAGGACGTTTACACAACGTAACCACCAACCATCACAATACCTTTATACGAGGTAATTACAACTAATTAAGGACGCTTACACAACGTAACTACCAACCATCATAAGACCTTTATACGAGGTAATTACAACCACCAAATGATCTTTACATGACGTAATTACAACCACATAGGGACCTTTCGACAACGTAACTACAACCACCTAGGGACCTTTACACAACGCAACTACGACCACCTAGGGATCTTTACACAACGTAACTACGACCACCTAGGGATCTTTACACAATGTAACTACGACGACCTAAAGACCTTTAGACGACACAACTACAATCATCTCTTTATAGTTATGCAACTACAATATACAACCCTAAAAGGACTTTTATAGCCAAATTACGTTGTCAAAGCATTGTGACAACCTAATTTGGATAGTAGGGTAACTATAATCACATTAAGACCGTTACACCATGCAACTACCAACTACATTATTTTTGGTGTATTTAAGGACCTTTTGTGATGTTTTTATTTCCATCCCATGTTCTTAATTTTTTGGAGTTAACTAATAAAATATAAAGTTCTAAACATTTATTAATCCAAATTATTGCAACTTTTACAGATGATGAAACACTCTTTCTACTCTCAGACTCCTCCCATCATAATCTATTTTAAAGATGCCAAAATGTTTAGATGTAATTATTATGCAAATATAAATATGTCCAGTAATAATAAATATATCAGATTAAAAAACATGTATAATAAATGTACTAAAAATCTTTATCTTGTGAATGTTGCATTTGACAAAATTTTAGATGTATATAGATAACATCTCTAGAAGTAATGAATAGGTACACATCCAGTGGAGGACATACATTTTAAGCTCCCTGAACTATTATGTGGGCCCTTTTGCAGCCAGCAAGAATAACTAACAAGGTCAAAAGGGCCATGAACAGGGTGTTGGGGTGGAGTCCTTGACAATGGGCCAAACATTGATCCCTTTCCCACCAGCAAAGAGGTCTGGGTAACGGAAGGTATCTTCTTCAATGGTGTTGTTCCATGGGAGATCCTGATAATTGTTTTTTTTTAAATTTAACCACTATATCTCAGATTTTTATTAAAATTGCTGTACTGGGTTATAAGCATTTTATGCTATAAAACAGAAATATGTCAATAAATATGGGACCTGAAGAACTAGTTGTTGGCTGAGGAAACAGCAGAAATACATGTATACATATAAAAATATCACCCTGCTTAGGCCTGCTAACTATGGACCAAACTTATAAGAACAACTTGACTTATACATCTATTCTTTAGTTAAACATTAAACACTAAAAATGATATAATAGAAAATAACCAAAAACGAAGAAAAATTTGTAGGAACCAAGATCACACCACCCAACATCAATACACAGAAAAAAGAATTTGTTCATTCTTTAAATTACTAGAGATGAAGGTCATTAGAGGGGGATCGTTAGGATAAAGAGGTGATAGTCTTGATTTTTGGTGTTTGAATGCACAAGCCAAAGGAGTGCAGCCTGAATTAAGAATTCATATGTCTGTTTGTGGTTCTGATTGGTTCTAACATAAGGACTGAGCTGTCAAACTATTAAGCTGTGCACCAACGAAGAATTCGAGGATCCAACTGCCAAAATGTAGGCTATGAATAGATTCTGGCTAAGTCAAGGAGCCCATACAGCTTGGGATTCAAGTGCTGAAACCCCCCATACAAGTTTGGAAATTTTACTAATTACAGGGACATTTTGAGGCCATATGAAATTGGAATTGGAGCATATTCTAAGGTCAATATTAAGTACTTTAACCCATTGACTTATGATTCTATTACTAAAATAGCCTTATTTTAATAACAAAGACTTAAACAAACTCCATTAATTTTGTTGAAAAGTTAGTTCATTAAAAAGGTTGTTTCCAGGATATAAGGGACCCTGAAGCGTAAGCTTCATAGTAAGATCTACCAGTGTACACATCCCAATCCTGAAAAAGCTGTAACCCCAAAATATTCTTGTTAATTGTATATAAAAATATAACAAAGAACAATAATCTTTTAAGCAATTCAAAATAAAAATATCAAAACCAATATATCACATCCCCTACACAGTACAGAGAATAAAATATAACCCTAATTTTTCTTTCTTTCTTAAAGAAATAAAAGAACTGCCTAGCGCATAAATGCACGACGTATCCCCCGCACTTGCATAATATTTAGTTTTATATATTTATAGAAAGCAGCCTTGCAGTCTTAATGTATAACATACTTTATTGAAGGATGGAGTATATTGCAGCATGACCTGAATAATATACAGGAAGTACTCCACTTTGAACACTGTGTAAACCTCTGATGTAAATATAGATTTTCTCCCAAAACCCTTGCTTCAAATATTTCCATGTAAGAACCCATCCAAGATAATGATAATTACAAGCCACATGCAAAATATTATTCAAATCTATCCATGTTTACTAAAGTTATCGCATAAACAAGACACAATTCTCAAAATTGGTGATTTTTCAACCAAAAACTATGATTTCCCCCCAAAACCCTTGCTTCAAATATTACCATGTAAGAACCCATCCAAGATAATGATAATTACAAGCCACATGCAAAAAAATATTCAAATCCATCCATGTTTACTAAGTTATCGCATAAACAAGAAAGTGTGACGGCGGACAGACGGACGGTGGCTATTTCTATATCCCCCACCGCTATCGCAGGGAGATAAAAATATATATTACTAAATATGGGGGCAGTCGTGATTATATGGTTGTGGGATTTATAACTACCTATACAATCAGTGCACATCACCACTAATGTTGTGAGTTCGAATCCGCTTAGACGAGGTGTACTTGATACAACATTATGTGATAAAGTTTGTCAGTGACTTACGGCAGGTCAGTGATTTTCTCTGGGTACTCCGGTTTTTCAACCAATAAAACTGACCGCCATGATATAAATTAAATATCGTTGAAAGTAGTGTTAAACACCATATGGCATAACCCTAACTCTATCTATTAATTATCCATTTAACATGATAAATCCAATAAGAAAAACATGAAACTTGTATAAATACACACAATCATATAAATCTGAAAACAAATCAAATACATTTGTACTTTAAATGTTAAATTTCAATTTATATACTGGCATACAAATCATGATTCTCATTCAACCAATCAATTTTCATTCAACATTATATTATATCATACTATCCTGGGTACTCCGCTTTCCTCTATCTGTCTACCATTATAAACATAACCTTATAATTAACTCTAACCCACATTATCTCAACCATACTGATACTGATATAAATCACAAAACTTGCATACAAAAAAAAACCACATACAAATTCTAACATTTGGTCAGCAAAAAAATGTAAGATATAAAAAACAATAAAGTTAAATGAACAATGAAAGGTTTCCTTAAACTATAAAGTTTTTTTCTCCATCAAGCATCTGGAAAGCTCCCCTCATTGGTGGATTGGTTCTGAAAAAAATAATATGATATTAAAATTTTCAGCTAAATCGAACAACTTTAGGGGTGAAAGTATTTTTAGTAACTATTTTGATCATGATCAGAAGCTTGAAATTATTATATTTAGGAGATCATAACTGTATTGTATTTTAAGCTTTGTGGGTGTAAATCGTCGGTTTTATGGTCGCAAAATGTGTTTACCTAGCGACGCATAAGTGAAGACACATTGTAAAACCTATAATTAATTGATTATAACTCGGAAATATATTGCATGGATATATATTACAGAGCTAAAGAAAGAAATCCAAAAACAGTGACCAAACATATAGTTATGTTAAATTTTATTGATAGGACGTACAAATCTAGAAAAGATACATCTCCATTTATGTAAAAAAAAAACATCATGGGAACAGAGGAGAATTAGAAGAGAAATAGTACAAAAAAAGTGCAGTTCAAACATTTAGATCTATTGCAAGACTACAATATTATCAAAATTAAAACCTAATTTTATAAGAAGCATTACAGTATGTAAAACATTAGACTCGGAAAGGAACTTACACTTAATATGCAACAAACTAAATATCTCTATATTAAAAATTGATTTAAGACAGCACTTATCTTGCAGTTTTTGATATTTGTTGTTGATATAAACATATCATGTAAAATGTTTTTCATGATCTCATTTCATTAACGAGAAATTACGAAAATTACAAAAGCACATATAAGCAATCAGTGGGGAGGAAATTTATATCGATCAATCAGTGGTGTGATCTAATTAAATAGCAATTAAGCTGCATAATCACCCATGCCCAGTACTTCTCTACTGACCAATATTACAAAAAAAATGTATCTTCATTTATTATACTTTTATTATTTCTACACTTAATATAGAAAACTTTAAAAAGAAAAGAAGAAATGAACCAAAAAAATAAATCCATGTTACAAAGCTCTGACAAAGGATCATATTGAATATAATTATTTACTCTTGGGAATGTTAGGCATTTTTTCTGCAGTTTGTTTTACATAACTATATTCCTTATTAATTGATTTCTCAAAATTTCATTACAGGTACTGTAGTTAATTTGTTTTTGAGGTGGGATCTCTATCAGATACATTTTTTGTAGGTTGACCTTTTTAAAATTTGTTTATTTTGATTTTATAGTCAACTGTAACTCATGATATCTAACATACATGTAAATCTCTTCTTAAGAAATGTTCTGTATTTGAAGTAGATTGTGTACATGTAATTAAATGTAACAAGTTCATCTAAAGAACTCGTTGTTTCTGTAATAGCCACACACTGTAAATATGGGAGGAGCTCTATTGGTATAAGTGTATGCATGTACAAATAATGTATCATTAACTTACTTTCATTAGTTTTATATATCAATATGTCCTTTGTGCATGAAATCTAATTTCTGGTTCATCATGGTAGCTTTCGTGATCCGATAGAGTTTAATCCCTATAAAATTGACTCAGGACTAGATTATTTGATAGTAAAATATAATGTTGATGTTTGGCTAGAAGAACATTAAATTGATTACCTCTGATTACATGATGGTGAAATTTGCTGTTGTCTAGCTATAGCTATGTGTTGATCGGTCTGACATTACAGGACATGAAGCAGGTGACATCTGTGGTTTCCAATATTACATGGGGGCAGGAATTATTTCGACTGGTTTGCTATGTTGAAAAGTCACATGGTCATGATCAGTTACATTTGTACATGTATGTGCCAATAACAGCTTATAACCTCAAATCTAATTGTACTTGTTTACCACTTTTACAGAAATGAACCAGCTCTGAAATTATAAAGAAGAAATTTAAGTTATTTTATTCAGTCTCATTTATATATATCATCATACTGTCTTAACAATAAAAAAAAAAAGAGGCTACTGCCCCCTGCCTCCTAATACAAATGTAGTATAGCCAGAAATGAGGTGCCATTTGATAATTTGCATATCTAAGATGGGGACATCATAAGGAAGTCTGCAATTTTCATATGATCTACATTAAAGATATAATTTCTAATTGCATGCATGTTATTTTCTGAACTTGAAAATGATACCTTTGGCTTAAAATAAAAATTTAAGTTAAATCAAGCTGAATTAATAAAATAAATGAAATACAAATTAAATGTTCGAGGTTCCTGGACAAAATGAAAATCGGATGCCTCTAACCTTCATCTGATCTTAAGAGTCTATATAAAAATGTCTGTAATACATGCAATTGAGGCCAATGAGGCAGACTTGGGGTCAATTACTTTCAAATGTAATCGATTACATTAAAATTACTTTGCAATTTTCATGATTACATTACATTACGATTACATCAATTTTCAAATGTAATCGATTAAATTACAATCACTTTGTAAATGTAATCGATTACATTACTGATTACATTTAATGTCATGACAACCAATATATTAGTGTTTTATGTTATTTTGTCTCGTGTGCATCTGTCCAATATCTCTTCTTTTTTTAAATGTATTTCTTAATCAGAACTATGAATTACAATTCAGTTGTAATGTGATCATTACATGCAATAACAAACAGTACATTGTAAATTAATAACAGCAATTCTCATTTTCCTATTTTTCGTAAAATATGTCTTCTCTTATTACTATATATGACCAATATTGATTCCATCTTATACTATTAGTAAATATTATAACATACATTTGCACATATTAATAATATATATCAAATAATTTCAAACATCCTGTGAAAGTCTATTGGGGATAATAAACTAGCAGTCGATTACCTGATAAAATTTGTAATTAAGGTATTATTTATGACACCAAAGTATGTAACAATCACCATTACCAAATTTCACACCATTTGAATGTTTGTCCTTGATATATAATTCAGAAGATAATAAAACAAAAATCATTCTGATTCTAAAAACTTGCTTAAAAATGTACATAATTTCTCAGTCTAGTAAATATGAAAACTAAATCCTTAATTTATGTAAATAGGTTTAATAAAATATCCATTACAAGTTGCATAGTAACCCACAAGTAATGAACAAATTATCATATAATCCAATACTAAAAGGAAAATCAGCACCAAAATAAAATGCAGAAATATCACATATATTATCACATATATCTGAATATCAGATACAAGCCCCATTAGAATATTCTTTAAAAAAAAAAATCAAAAATTTTACTAATATTACAACTTGTTATTTATCAGTTAATTTGTAATATACATGTATGTACGAGCATCATAAATAAATGTTTCTGAAAATTATAATTTACATTTTTATATAATATCTTTATTGAAATTTAAATCTCTTTTTAAACTAAGAAATATGAAAACTAAATCCTTAATTTATATAACTTGCAATGGATATTTTATTAAACCTATTTACATAAATTAAGGATTTAGTTTTCATATTTAGACTGAGAAATTATGTACATTTTTAAACTAAGAAATCTTCATGAGATACCCGTTTTGGTTTATATAAAACATGTCTTTGTCTTATGCGAATCATGAGGACATGGTGATAGTCTTTCATAGAAGCAAGTTCATATATATATGAAATCTTGAAAGTTGAGTCAGATAATTTAAATTTTTAGAGCTTGTTGTGTTTTACACAAGCCGACAAACAGTTTTCACTGAATTTTTGAAACACTAAAGAAATTGAAATTGAGATATTATTTGTTTGGATATCAAGTTTTAATCAAGTCATAATTTATACTTAATATTGTTTGTAGCTGTGATAGTTTTGATTGCAATTAAGCATATAATAATATCTACATTATTTGTTTAATAAATTTCATAAAGAAAATTCATTTACATAAATCATTCATTAAATATCTAAAGACATATATGTTTCAGTTAAGACAAAATAAGTCAAAATGATGAAAAGTAATCTAAATGTAATCAGAGAGTAACCATGATTATAAATTACAGGGTCAAAATGAATGTAATCAATTACATTACGATTACATGTAATCTAAGAAATGTCCGATTACAGATTACATTCGATTACATGAAAAATGTAATCGATTACAACCGATTACGATTACAAATTACGATTACCCCATGTCTGCAATGAGGCTCGACACAAAATTTAACAATGATTGAAATTATGAATGACATTTGGCGTCAACACAGTATTTTCTTAAATCAATTTGGATTGCTCATTCATAGATGTAATTCTATTGACTAACCTTATATGCGAGCTTAAGCGAGCTCTTTATGATATAAAATGTGTACTTAGGATTTTTTAACAAACATGGTTGAACATATTGTTGAAGAAAAACAAATTCTACGTTTTGTAAACACCGGTTCCCGGGTAACACACTAACACACTCAATTAATGAAGATCTTCTTAACATAAAGCGCAAATGTGATCCTGAAGTCTCGTACCCTCTCTCGTACGTCCGATACCAATGAAACCCGGAACCCGTGTGTAATAAAAGTCATTTTGCTAGCTTGTTTTACTTATATCGATATTTTTTAATTTATTAAATCTCTTCTGACATACTGACAAGAATTTTTGTTTATACGCGGAAGTTAACTTTTGAGATTTCGTAAGGAACGATAACTCGAATAAAGGAACGACAGCTCGATTGAATGAGACTAGATTCGGCCCTAAAAAAAGTCGTCCCTAATATATCTCGGCCCAAAAAATCTCGACACTTTTTGATGAAATTGCCAGATAATTTTCCGATGAGCGAGCATTCAAGGCCGTGCCGGTTTCATATTATGCGAGCTTAAGCGAGCTCTTTATGGTATAAAATGTGTACTTAGGATTTTTTAACAAACATGGCTGAACATATTGTCGAAGAAAAAAAAATTCTACGTTTTGTAAACACCGGTTTCCGGGTAACACACTAACACACTCAACTAATGAAGATCTTCTTAACATAAAGCGCAAATGTGATCCTGAAGTCTCGTACCCTCTCTCGTACGTCCGATACCACTGAAACCCGGAACCCGTGTGTAATAAAAGTCATTTTGTTAGCTTGTTTTACTTATATTGATATTTTTTAATTTATTAAATCTCTTCTGACATACTGACAAGAATTTTTGTTTCTACACCGAAGTTAACTTTTGAGATTTCGTAAGGAACGATAACTCGAATAAAGGAACGACAGCTCGATTAAATGAGACTAGATTCGGCCCTAAAAAACGTCGTCCCTAATATATCTCGGCCTAAACAATCTCGACACTTTTTAATGAAATTGCCAGATAATTTTCAGATGCGCGAGCATTCAAGGCCGTGCCGGTTTCATATTATGCGAGCTTAAGCGAGCTCTTTATGGTATAAAATGTGTACTTAGGATTTTTTAACAAACATGGCTGAACATATTGTCGAAGAAAAAAAAATTCTACGTTTTGTAAACACCGGTTTCCGGGTAACACACTAACACACTCAACTAATGAAGATCTTCTTAACATAAAGCGCAAAGGTGATCCTGAAGTCTCGTACCCTCTCTCGTAAGGAACGATAACTCGAATAAAGGAACGACAGCTCGATTGAATGAGACTAGATTCGGCCCTAAAAAAAAGTCGTCCCCAATATATCTCGGCCCAAAAAATCTCGACACTTTTTGATGAAATTGCCAGATAATTTTCAGATGCGCGAGCATTCAAGGCCGTGCCGGTTTCATATTATTTCTAGCTTCTAAACTCGAGGCTGTTGTATGTTCGGGACATCAAAGAAATTGTTAAAATTGTCACAAAACATCAAAATGATTTTAATTTTGGTAGACTCAGTCGGGAAGCCACGCACAGATTCCGTACCTCCAACAATGCAAAGTCAAATCCCGAAATCAAGGGACGTAACTCTATTTTTTTTAGACATGACGCTTTACAAGTGAGCTGCCATGCATTGTTTACGTCGACACCCCATGTGTTTTTACTGAATATCTTCATAAATAAAACTGAAAGAAGTATTCATTTTTATTGAATCCATTTTTTAAATAAAATTGTAACGTGACTGACGCGTGAATACGTGTATTTATGATATCGTTTGCTTGAAATCAACGTTGGAACTCGGGATACCGCTGCTGATGAAATGTTGTAAAAAAAAAATGGCGCTAAAAATAGACTCTTTAACTAAGTGGAACAATTGCATCCCATTGGCTGTTTATTAATAAATTTGGTAAAAATAGCTAGAATCACGTATTACAGTATGGATTATTTGCATATTTCCCCATCATTCGTCACTAGAATTCCATATTTGGATGTAAACAAGAAGCACAATATTTCGAGATTCTAACCAAATATTTCTGGTTTTTTTTCATAGATTGATCGATCTATTAGGATGAAAATGTGACTGTTTCTGTTTAAACACGAAAGAACCACTTTACCAATCATAGTCACACATATATAGAGTCATTTTATTCCATTTTTAACAACAAATCTTTCATTTTCGTTGACTCGTTCCATGGCATTTATGGACATGTCAAAATATTGACATAATTAATAAATACATTTTAGAAATAAAAAGGTCTGCATTATAATGTATGATCTTGTCATGCAGAGAATGGTGAAAGATTATGTTAAATTCACTCTAGATTAACATGGCATAGCATAAGGCTACATATTTAGTTCATGTCAAGTATTTACACCCCCCCCCTTTTTTTTCATTTTCAGTCTGTTTTCCTGAAATAATTATTGATGTGTGTACATGCTACTTTTCAGTGCCAATGGTATAGACAACCTACAGTTTTAGTTAGTTTTAGATCATTGTAGGTAGATATATATATACAGACTGGACATGGGATGTTTATTTTTTTTTTACAAGAAGAGTCTGAAGATACCAAAGGGGCAAAGTTACAGATTCTATTAAATAAAATGGATGTTTATTTTCTGTTAGTTTCAGATTCTATGAGTATAAATGCAAAGTTTCCTGTGATGTTTATTGGTTGAATATTTGAATAAATAAAAATAAGAATATATGATAAGTCTTATATATATATTCATACAGGTTTGAAAATCAATATATGTTTTTTTTCTTCTAAATTATCCATGAAGTAAATAAAAATGGACCAGCATTCCAATTATTTTTAAAGTACATCATCAAACAAATGCCATGAGTTTTCAAGACACCTTGTGTCATAAATTATAATAAAGTCATTCAGAAAAGAACTTTTTGATTGTGTAATTTGTGTAATTTGTGAAACTTCATCTGAAAGTCAAAAGGTTTATTTCAATTTCAATTGAAAACCAGGACTTGTCTTAAACATTTCAAGAACGAATTAAATTTCTGTAAAGAATTTGGCTCAGAAGATAAATTATATTGTGGTACATATTGTTATAACAGTTGTAACACATTTTCTAGGTCAGAAAGTGGAGCTGAAACAAAATCTCAAACTTTTCAATTTCGTATAGATATATTGAATCAGAACCAAGTTGTTGAACAAGTTTCTACAGACATTTAGACCTGTATACACTCCAACATGTTGTTGAATTTGTTATTCATACTTTTTTTTAGATGAAAAGGTACTTATGTTGCCTGTTGTTTATGAGAAATATAATTATCTTTTATCTATGAATATTAATGCCGAAATTTATAAATTTTCTTTTACAGAAAAGAATTTTTCAAAATGTGCCCATTTATTAACTTTTTTCCAGTCATTGGAACAAATAAAATAATTTTTTTAACTTCAATTTTAAACAATATTAACCAATACTTGGTTATTTTGCCAACAGAAAACATATTCATTCTATTCTAGTCATTTAATTTACTTAGTGAAATTTGGAATTCTGGTTTGTCCTTTCATGTGAATGCAAGTGTTCTGTATATGTCTTAAAATTATGTGAATGGTAGTCATTCAATATGCTCTTTTATGTGAATGCTAGTTATTCTGTATGTGTCTTTTATGTGAATGTTAGTCATTTTGTGTCTGTCTTTTATGTGAATGCTATAGTCATTCTGTTTGTGAATGTCATGGTGGAAAAATTATTGCAATCTAAGTATCCATATTTGTAAATGCTGGTAGTTTTGTGAATGTCCTGGAGAAAGAATTATTGCAAACTAAGTACCCATATTTGTAAATGCTGGTCATTTTGTGAATGTCCTGGAGAAAGAATTATTGCAACCTAAGTACTCATATTTGTAAGTGCTGGTCATTTTGTGAATGTCAAGGGGAAAGAATTATTACAACTTAACCATCAGTATATGTTATAAAAACTAGTTTGTAGTTGTGTCAAACACATGAATATTCCAAATACATTGATATTGACATTGTGAGATAAACATAAAACTTGGTAGCTTTCATTCAGATAATGAAATTTCCTAATTCCAAGAAAAATATTTGCTTACACCTTTTTTAAAAAAATTTGCCTCGATATAATAGGAAGGGTTAAGATATCTGAATACTATTTTGTATGCCCCTTTTTGTCTCAAGCTTTCACTTTTTTTTTTAGATTTTTAAAAATTTATTAATTTTTTTACATGGTTTTTTTTTATAATATTTTCATATTTTTTCAATTCACTTAATTTTTGTTTACATGCTTTTATTTTTTCCACACATTTATTTCTTTCTATTTATCTTGTACCTGTTACAAAGTATTGAAATTAAATTAAATTGAAATTATCCCCTGTGCAAGTCTAGTATCATAGATGATTTTTTTTTTAATTTGAAGTGATGATAAATAGTAATTCCCCAGTCTAAATTACAAAATGCACAATGTCTAAAACAATATTGCAATAAAATTATTTCAATTAAACTGAAAAATACGGTATTAATACAAGAAAATTAAAAAAAGACATAAAAATAGACAACCCTTTCCCAAATATCCTCTTTCGGATGTACGCTTATGTGTCGTTTATTGTTGATGTTAAGAAATACCACCGATGTGTTCCGAAAGACAATGAATTTCGATGTTTGGCAAATGGTCGATCCGATCAAGGTGGGTGTAGGGCTAAGTGGAACAATTGCATCCCACAAGACATTGACACTAGTTGTCGGTATGACAATGATCCTAGATGATTTCCTCAGGCAATGTATGTTACAGAAAGCCATCATATTGTTTTAATTAAATTTTCTCTTTTAAATAGAACCACCTTGACATTTGTTTTGAAATTGAGTCCACTTCAAGTAGCAAAATTCGATGTTTGTACACAATATAAATAAAAACTGAAGTGATACAATAATTTTCTATTTATCCATAGACATCTTCCATATATTTTAATTGATTTCAAGCATAAATATTTATTGTAAACCGACGTATTTTAAGCGAAGGGTTGAACGTCATTTTTCATCAAAAATGAAGCGAAAGTCACGTGACTGGGACTTGACTTTGGAGCTCTCCTGTCACGCTGGCTGTCCTACTGACTGACAATTGCCTGTCTCAATCTTTACCCGAGGTACGAGCCAAGGGACATAACTCGTCAGTCTAGATTTTTGGTAGCAAATTCAAACTCCGGAAATAGCAATAACTTTCTATTATCGAATCGTTGACGGACACACTGAATTTCCGCATTGTAGGAAACGTACTTCTAATTTTTGGATATGGTAATTTTATTGCAAGTAATTAAATCTTGGAGATACAGACAATGGACAAAAGTATGCACACGCTTCCAATTTACCCTATATATTTCATATAAAACTACAGTTTTTCAAAATATTATCTTGAAATCAATTCACGTCCGATTTTATTCATTATTTCATCAAGGAAAGCAGAAAGATATGTAGTTTATAGTAGTAATTTTGAAATAACTTTTTGAAGCATGTTTTTCAAATCGCCATGATTTAAACACAAGCGTAAATAATTTTTCTACAAAGGTACTATCTATTAAAGCATTGTATTTCGAAAGAAATTAATTCAGTTGTGTGTTTAGCTTGTATATTCTAAAAATGTTTATCATAGAAAATTATTTTGAAATTATACAGTAAAACTACATACCATTCTGTTTTTATTGATATAAAAATTATCGAAATCGGGTGTGAATTGACTTCAGGATAAGCTTCTGAAAAATTGTCTGTACATTTGTATATATTGCATTATACATCACGTTCTACTAAGTTCAGTGGAAAGAAGAAAGATTAACGATCAAGAGGTCACCTTTGTCTTTGTCTTTGCCACCGATTCGATCCTCGTACATGGCGTTTTTATTATGTTTTTTTTTATTGCTATTGATATACAACTATAGCCAGTTGTATCATCTTAACGCAAACTTTGAATGTAGCTAAATAACAACACAACTTAGTCACATTTTTACTGATGAACCTGGAAATGCAAAAAGTCCCTATCAACCATGCATTTTTGGAATCAGAAGATCAACTACTATCAAATTCAAAGTCATATCTAGGGAATACCTTCCAATTTGAACAATTCACTTTTTAATTAAGATCCTTTCCCTTTTCCAGTCAAATACCTTAATGATTTATCTTTATATTAAAATACGGTTGTCTGACAACGACTTGCATATAAAATATATCCTGAAATACGTTACCAGGACGTAAAAATTACGTTTGAGCTTTTACGTTAACATCAAGACCATATCCGTACGTAACACTAACGTTCAAACTACAGTGTCACAACGACTTGCATATTATTAGTTATATAGGCTTTAGACAGGTAATACGGGCTCATATAACCTGTCTGTGTTTTATATTTCCTGAGCCGAATTTGTCATACTGCAATACCATGGGTTCATATTACCTGTGTAAAGCCTAAATAAAGAACATGACTACTATACATGTATTGTCTCATGAACATTTAACCCCAGCTATGACTTTGCTTTAAAGAAGAAATTAATTCTTCAACATATTTAATAAACAACTTAACAATTTTAACAGAAAAATAACAAATGATTTAGAATTGCCTCAATATCGGCGTCAGAGTGACAGGCGAACCTGGGGGTCGCCATCTTGATTACGTATGATTTCAAAATGAGTTATCGTTCTTGGCACGTGCTTTCATATTACCGGCTAGAGCCGTATAATATGGATTAGTAAAATCGAGTAAATAACCAATCGGATCACTTAGATTTTCTATTGCAGTATGACAAAACGTATTCTGAATACGTTACCAGGACGTAATAATTACGTTTGAGTTTTTACGTTAGCATCAAAACCATATCCGTACGTAACAAAAACGTTGGAAAGTACGTTGTCACAACGTCTTGCATATAACGTATTCTGAATACGTTACCAGGACGTAAAAAATACGTTTGAGCTTTTACGTTAGCATCAAGACCATATCCGTACGTAACAAAAACGTTCACACTACAGTGTCACAACGACTTGCATATAACGTATTCTGAATACGTTACCAGGACGTAATAATTACGTTTGAGTTTTTACGTTAGCATCAAGACCATATCCGTACGTAACAAAAACGTTGGAAAGTACGATGTCACAACGTCTTGCATATGACGTATTCTGAATACGTTACCAGGACGTACAAATTACGTTTGAGCTTTTACGTTAGCATCAAGACCATATCCGTACGTAACAAAAACGATGGAAAATACTTTGTCACAACGACTTGCATATCACGTATCTAAAATACGTTGTGGCAACGTAATTTTCACGTAAGAAAGGGACCTGACCAAACAGCAACCAAACTGCAACGTTGTGAATACGTAGTGTGCTAGCTGGGTATTGACCAAATGAAACCGCCATAGTTCATTGTGTTCGAATTATACGCGAGACAAACATTAGCTCCAGTGTGCATTTATTAGAAACAAATATCTAAGAACATGTAGTAGAATTGAAATGTCATCATGATAACCATTATTACTTAAATACATGTTATCATGAAAACGAACCATTTGTTTTAAGCATGTAATTTTGAATATAATTAGTACTTACATAGATGCAATCATGAACATCATTATAGCTTAAATGAATGTAATCTTTGGTACAATTAGTACTTAAATATATATAAAGACAAGCACCGTTAGTACTTAAATATTTATAAAGACGAGCACCATTAGTACTTAAATACATGTTATCATGAAAACGAACCATTTGTTTTAAGCATGTAATTTTGAATATAATTAGTACTTACATAGATGCAATCATGAACATCATTATAGCTTAAATGAATGTAATCTTTGGTACAATTAGTACTTAAATATATATAAAGACAAGCACCGTTAGTACTTAAATATTTATAAAGACGAGCACCATTAGTACTTAAATACATATAAAGACGAGCACCATTAGTACTTAAATACATATAAAGACGAGCACCATTAGTACTTAAATACATATAAAGACAAGCACCATTAGTACTTAAATACATATAAAGACGAGCACCATTAGTACTTATATACATATAAAGACGAGCACCATTAGTACTTAAATACATATAAAGACGAGCACCATTAGTACTTAAATACATATAAAGACGAGCACCATTAGTACTTAAGTGCATATAAAGACGAGCACCAATAATAATTAAATACATATAAAGACGAGCACCATTAGTACTTAAATACATATAAAGACGAGCACCATTAGTACTTAAATACATATAAAGACGAGCACCATTAGTACTTAAATACATATAAAGTCGAGCACCATTAGTACTTAAATACATATAAAGACGAGCACCATTAGTACTTAAATACATATAAAGACGAGCACCATTAGTACTTATATACATATAAAGACGACCACCATTAGTACATAATTACATATAAAGACGAGCACCATTAGTACTTAAATATATATAAAGACGAGCACCATTAGTACTTAAATACATATAAAGACGAGCACCATTAGTGCTTAAATACATATAAAGACGAGCACCATTAGTACTTAAATATATATAAAGACGAGCACCATATTAGTACTTAAATACATATAAAGACGAGCACCATTAGTACTTAAATACATATAAAGACGAGCACCATTAGTTCTTAAATACATATAAAGACGAGCACCATTAGTACTTAAATACATATAAAGACGAGCACCATTAGTACTTAAATACATATAAATACGAGCACCATTAGTACTTAAATACATATAAAGACGAGCACCATTAGTACTAAAATATATATAAAGACGAGCACCATTAGTACTTAAATACATATAAAGACGAGCACCATTAGTACTTAAATACATATAAAGATGAGCACCATTAGTACTTAAATACATATAAAGACGAGCACCATTAGTACTTAAATAAATATAAAAACGAGCACCATTAGTACTTAAATACATATAAAGACGAGCACCATTAGTACTTATATACATATAAAGACGAGCACCATTAGTACTTAAATACATATAAAGACAAGCACCATTAGTACTTAAATACATATAAAGACGAGCACCATTAGTACTTAAATGCATATAAAGACGAGCACCATTAATAATTAGATAAATATAAAGACGAGCACCATTAGTACTTAAATACATATAAAGACGAGCACCATTAGTACTAAAATATATATAAAGACGAGCACCATTAGTACTTAAATATATATAAAGACGAGCACCATTAGTACTTAAATACATATAAAGACGAGCACTATTAGTACTTAAATACATATAAAGACGAGCACCATTAGTTCTTAAATATATATAAAGACGAGCACCATTAGTACTTAAATACATATAAAGACGAGCACCATTAGTACTTAAATGCATATAAAGACGAGCACCATTAGTACTTAAATATATATAAAGACGAGCACCATTAGTACTTAAATACATATAAAGACGAGCACCATTAGTACTTAAATATATATAAAGACGAGCACCATTAGCACTTAAATACATATAAAGACGAGCACAATTAGTACTTAAATACATATAAAGACGAGCACCATTAGTATTAAAATATATATAAAGACGAGCACCATTAGTTCTTAAATACATATAAAGACGAGCACCATTAGTACTTAAATACATATAAAGACGAGCACCATTAGTACTTAAATACATATAAAGACGAGCACCATTAGTACTTAAATACATATAAAGACGAGCACCATTAGTACTAAAATATATATAAAGACGAGCACCATTAGTACTTAAATACATATAAAGACGAGCACCATTAGTACTTAAATATATATAAAGACGAGCACCATTAGTACTTAAATACATATAAAGACGAGCACCATTAGTACTTAAATACATATAAAGACAAGCACCATTAGTACTAAAATATATATAAAGACGAGCACCATTAGTACTTAAATACATATAAAGACGAGCACCATTAGTACTTAAATACATATAAAGACGAGCACCATTAGTACTTAAATACATATAAAGACGAGCACCATTAGTACTAAAATATATATAAAGACGAGCACCATTAGTACTTAAATACATATAAAGACGAGCACCATTAGTACTTAAATACATATAAAGACGAGCACCATTAGTACTTAAATACATATAAAGACGAGCACCATTAGTACTTAAATACATATAAAGACGAGCACCATTAGTACTTAAATACATATAAAGACGAGCACCATTAGTACTTAAATACATATAAAGACGAGCACCATTAGTAGTTATATACATATAAAGACGAGCACCATTAGTACTTAAATACATATAAAGACAAGCACCATTAGTACTTAAATACATATAAAGACGAGCACCATTAGTACTTAAATGCATATAAAGACGAGCACCATTAATAATTAAATACATATAAAGACGAGCACCATTAGTACTTAAATACATATAAAGACGAGAACCATTAATACTTAAATACATATAAAGACGAGCACCATTAGTACTTAAATACATATAAAGACGAGCACCATTAATACTTAAATACATATAAAGACGAGCACCATTAGTACTTAAATACATATAAAGACGAGCACCATTAGTACTTAAATACATATAAAGACGAGCACCATTAGTGCTTAAATACATATAAAGACGAGCACCATTAGTACTTAAATATATATAAAGACGAGCACCATATTAGTACTTAAATACATATAAAGACGAGCACCATTAGTACTTAAATACATATAAAGACGAGCCCCATTAGTACTTAAATACATATAAAGACGAGCACCATTAGTACTTAAATACATATAAAGATGAGCACCATTAGTACTTAAATACATATAAAGACGAGCACCATTAGTATTTAAATACATATAAAGACGAGCACCATTAGTACTTATATACATATAAAGACGAGCACCATTAGTACTTAAATACATATAAAGACAAGCACCATTAGTACTTAAATACATATAAAGACGAGCACCATTAGTACTTAAATACATATAAAGACGAGCACCATTAGTACTTAAATATATATAAAGACGAGCACCATTAGTATTTAAATATATATAAAGACGAGCACCATTAGTACTTAAATACATATAAAGACGAGCACCATTAGTACTTAAATACATATAAAGACGAGCACCATTAGTACTTAAATATATATAAAGACGAGCACCATTAGTATTTAAATACATATAAAGACGAGCACCATTAGTACTTAAATACATATAAAGACGAGCACCATTAGTTCTTAAATACATATAAAGACGAGAACCATTAGTACTTAAATACATATAAAGACGAGCACCATTAGTACTTAAATACATATAAAGACGAGCACCATTAGTACTAAAATATATATAAAGACGAGCACCATTAGTACTTAAATACATATAAAGACGAGCACCATTAGTTCTTAAATACATATAAAGACGAGCACCATTAGAACTTAAATACATATAAAGACGAGCACCATTAGTACTTAAATACATATAAAGACAAGCACCATTAGTACTAAAATATATATAAAGACGAGCACCATTAGTACTTAAATACATATAAAGACGAGCACCATTAGTACTTAAATACATATAAAGACGAGCACCATTAGTACTTAAATACATATAAAGACGAGCACCATTAGTACTAAAATATATATAAAGACGAGCACCATTAGTACTTAAATACATATAAAGACGAGCACCATTAGTACTTAAATACATATAAAGACGAGCACCATTAGTACTTAAATACATATAAAGACAAGCACCATTAGTACTTAAATACATATAAAGACGAGCACCATTAGTACTTAAATGCATATAAAGACGAGCACCATTAATAATTAAATACATATAAAGACGAGCACCATTAGTACTTAAATACATATAAAGACGAGAACCATTAATACTTAAATACATATAAAGACGAGCACCATTAGTACTTAAATACATATAAAGACGAGCACCATTAATACTTAAATACATATAAAGACGAGCACCATTAGTACTTAAATACATATAAAGACGAGCACCATTAGTACTTAAATACATATAAAGACGAGCACCATTAGTGCTTAAATACATATAAAGACGAGCACCATTAGTACTTAAATATATATAAAGACGAGCACCATATTAGTACTTAAATACATATAAAGACGAGCACCATTAGTACTTAAATACATATAAAGACGAGCCCCATTAGTACTTAAATACATATAAAGACGAGCACCATTAGTACTTAAATACATATAAAGATGAGCACCATTAGTACTTAAATACATATAAAGACGAGCACCATTAGTACTTAAATACATATAAAGACGAGCACCATTAGTACTTATATACATATAAAGACGAGCACCATTAGTACTTAAATACATATAAAGACAAGCACCATTAGTACTTAAATACATATAAAGACGAGCACCATTAGTACTTAAATACATATAAAGACGAGCACCATTAGTACTTAAATATATATAAAGACGAGCACCATTAGTATTTAAATATATATAAAGACGAGCACCATTAGTACTTAAATACATATAAAGACGAGCACCATTAGTACTTAAATACATATAAAGACGAGCACCATTAGTTCTTAAATATATATAAAGACGAGCACCATTAGTATTTAAATACATATAAAGACGAGCACCATTAGTACTTAAATACATATAAAGACGAGCACCATTA
The DNA here is from genome assembly GCA_963680875.1 of Bathymodiolus brooksi. Classification (NCBI taxonomy): domain Eukaryota; kingdom Metazoa; phylum Mollusca; class Bivalvia; order Mytilida; family Modiolidae; genus Bathymodiolus; species Bathymodiolus brooksi. Next base: position 51,537,470 of record OY804583.1, on the reverse strand, counting down.
GTTCTTAAATACATATAAAGACGAGAACCATTAGTACTTAAATACATATAAAGACGAGCACCATTAGTACTTAAATACATATAAAGACGAGCACCATTAGTACTAAAATATATATAAAGACGAGCACCATTAGTACTTAAATACATATAAAGACGAGCACCATTAGTTCTTAAATACATATAAAGACGAGCACCATTAGAACTTAAATACATATAAAGACGAGCACCATTAGTACTTAAATCCATATAAAGACGAGCACCATTAGTACTTAAATACATATAAAGACGAGCACCATTAGTACTTAAATACATATAAAGACGAGCACCATTAGTACTTAAATACATATAAAGACGAGCACCATTAGTACTTAAATACATATAAAGACAAGCACCATTAGTACTAAAATATATATAAAGACGAGCACCATTAGTACTTAAATACATATAAAGACGAGCACCATTAGTACTTAAATACATATAAAGACGAGCACCATTAGTACTTAAATACATATAAAGACGAGCACCATTAGTACTTAAATACATATAAAGACGAGCACCATTAGTACTAAAATATATATAAAGACGAGCACCATTAGTACTTAAATACATATAAAGACGAGCACCATTAGTACTTAAATACATATAAAGACGAGCACCATTAGTACTTAAATACATATAAAGACGAGCACCATTAGTACTTAAATACATATAAAGACAAGCACCATTAGTACTTAAATACATATAAAGACGAGCACCATTAGTACTTATATACATATAAAGACGAGCACCATTAGTACTTAAATACATATAAAGACAAGCATCATTAGTACTTAAATACATATAAAGACGAGCACCATTAGTACTTAAATGCATATAAAGACGAGCACCATTAATAATTAAATACATATAAAGACGAGCACCATTAGTACTTAAATACATATAAAGACGAGCACCATTAATACTTAAATACATATAAAGACGAGCACCATTAGTACTTAAATACATATAAAGACGAGCACCATTAGTACTTAAATACATATAAAGACGAGCACCATTAGTACTTAAATACATATAAAGACGAGCACCATTAGTACTTAAATACATAATAAGACGAGCACCATTAGTGCTTAAATACATATAAAGACGAGCACCATTAGTACTTAAATATATATAAAGACGAGCACCATTAGTACTTAAATACATATAAAGACGAGCACCATTATTACTTAAATGCATATAAAGACGAGCACCATTAATAATTAAATACTTATAAAGACGAGCACCATTAGTACTTAAATACATATAAAGACGAGCACCATTAGTACTTAAATACATATAAAGACGAGCACCATTAGTACTTAAATACATATAAAGACGAGCACCATTAGTACTTCAATACATATAAAGACGAGCACCATTAGTACTTAATTACATATAAAGACGAGCACCATTAGTACTTAAATATATATAAAGACGAGCACCATTAGTACTTAAATACATATAAAGACGAGCACCATTAGTGCTTAAATACATATAAAGACGAGCACCATTAGTACTATAATATATATAAAGACGAGCACCATATTAGTACTTAAATACATATAAAGACGAGCACCATTAGTACTTAAATACATATAAAGACGAGCACCATTAGTACTTAAATACATATAAAGACGAGCACCATTAGTACTTAAATACATATAATGACGAGCACCATTAGTACTTAAATACATATAAAGACGAGCACCATTAGTACTTAAATACATATAAAGACGAGCACCATTAGTACTTAAATATATATAAAGACGAGCACCATTAATACTTAAATACATATAAAGACGAGCACCATTAGTACTTAAATATATATAAAGACGAGCACCATTAGTACTTAAATATATATAAAGACGAGCACCATTAGTATTTAAATACATATAAAGACGAACACCAGTAGTACTTAAATACATATAAAGACGAGCACCATTAGTACTTAAATACATATAAAGACGAGCACCAATAGTTCTTAAATACATATAAAGACGAGCACCATTAGTACTTAAATACATATAAAGACGAGCACCATTAGTACTTAAATACATATAAAGACGAGCACCATTAGTACTTAAATACATATAAAGACGAGCACCATTAGTACTAAAATATATATAAAGACGAGCACCATTAGTACTTAAATACATATAAAGACGAGCACCATTAGTACTTAAATACATATAAAGACGAGCACCATTAGTTCTTAAATATATATAAAGACGAGCACCATTAGTACTTAAATACATATAAAAACGAGCACCATTAGTACTTAAATACATATAAAGACGAGCACCATTAGTACTTAAATACATATAAAGACAAGCACCATTAGTACTTAAATATATATAAAGACGAGCACCATTAGTACTTAAATACATATAAAGACGAGCACCATTAGTGCTTAAATATATATAAAGACGAGCACCATTAGTACTTAAATACATATAAAGACGAGCACCATTAGTACTTAAATACATATAAAGACGAGCACCATTAGTACTTAAATATATATAAAGACGAGCACCATTAGTATTTAAATACATATAAAGACGAGCACCATTAGTACTTATATACATATAAAGACGAGCACCATTAGTACTTAAATACATATAAAGACAAGCACCATTAGTACTTAAATACATATAAAGACAAGCACCATTAATACTTATATACATATAAAGACGAGCACCATTAATAAATAAATACATATAAAGACGAGCACTATTAGTACTTAAATACATATAAAGACGAGCACCATTAGTACTTAAATACATATAAAGACGAGCACCATTAGTACTTAAATACATATAAAGACGAGCACCATTAGTACTTAAATACATATAAAGACGAGCACCATTAGTATTTAATTACATATAAAGACGAGCACCATTAGTACTTAAATATATATAAAGACGAGCACCATTAGTACTTAAATACATATAAAGACGAGCACCATTAGTGCTTAAATACATATAAAGACGAGCACCATTAGTACTTAAATATATATAAAGACGAGCACCATATTAGTACTTAAATACATATAAAGACGAGCACCATTAGTACTTAAATATATATAAAGACGAGCACCATTAGTACTTAAATACATATAAAGACGAGCACCATTAGTACTTAAATATATATAAAGACGAGCACCATTAGTGCTTAAATACATATAAAGACGAGCACCATTAATACTTAAATACATATAAAGACGAGCACCATTAGTACTTAAATACATATAAAGACGAGCACCATTAGTATTTAAATACATATAAAGACGAGCACCATTAGTACTTAAATACATATAAAGACGAGCACCATTAGTACTTAAATATATATAAAGACGAGCACCATTAGTATTTAAATACATATAAAGACGAGCACCATTAGTACTTAAATACATATAAAGACGAGCACCATTAGTACTTAAATACATATAAAGACGAGCACCATTAGTTCTTAAATACATATAAAGACGAGCACCATTAGTACTTAAATACATATAAAGACGAGCACCATTAGTACTTAAATATATATAAAGACGAGCACCATATTAGTAGTTAAATACATATAAAGACGAGCACCATTAGTACTTAAATACATATAAAGACGAGCACCATTAGTACCTAAATACATATAAAGACGAGCACCATTAGTACTTAAATACATATAAAGACGAGCACCATTATTACTTAAATACATATAAAGACGAGCACCATTAGTACTTAAATACATATAAAGACGAGCACCATTAGTACTTAAATCCATATAAAGACGAGCACCATTAGTACTTAAATACATATAAAGACAAGCACCATTAGTACTTAAATACATATAAAGACGAGCACCATTAGTACTTAAATGCATATATAAAGACGAGCACCATTAATAATTAAATACATATAAAGACGAGCACCATTAGTACTTAAATACATATAAAGACGAGCACCATTAGTACTTAAATACATATAAAGACGCGCACCATTAGTACTTAAATACATATAAAGACGAGCACCATTAGTACTTCAATACATATAAAGACGAGCACCATTAGTACTTAATTACATATAAAGACGAGCACCATTAGTATTTAAATATATATAAAGACGAGCACCATTAGTACTTAAATACATATAAAGACGAGCCCCATTAGTACTTAAATACATATAAAGACGAGCACCATTAGTACTTAAATACATATAAAGACGAGCACCATTAGTACTTAAATATATATAAAGACGAGCACCATTAGTACTTAAATACATATAAAGACGAGCACTATTAGTACTTAAATACATATAAAGACGAGCACCATTAGTTCTTAAATATATATAAAGACGAGCACCATTAGTGCTTAAATACATATAAAGACGAGCACCATTAGTATTTAAATACATATAAAGACGAGCACCATTAGTACTTAAATACATATAAAGACGAGCACCATTAGTACTTAAATATATATAAAGACGAGCACCATTAGTACTTAAATACATATAAAGACGAGCACCATTAGTGCTTAAATATATATAAAGACGAGCACCATTAGTACTTAAATACATATAAAGACGAGCACCATTAGCACTTAAATACATATAAAGACGAGCACCATTAGTACTTAAATATATATAAAGACGAGCACCATTAGTATTTAAATACATATAAAGACGAGCACCATTAGTACTTATATACATATAAAGACGAGCACCATTAGTACTTAAATACATATAAAGACAAGCACCATTAGTATTTAAATACATATAAAGACAAGCACCATTAATACTTATATACATATAAAGACGAGCACCATTAATAATTAAATACATATAAAGACGAGCACCATTAGTACTTAAATACATATAAAGACGAGCACCATTAGTACTTAAATACATATAAAGACGACCACCATTAGTACTTAAATACATATAAAGACGAGCACCATTAGTACTTAATTACATATAAAGACGAGCACCATTAGTACTTAAATATATATAAAGACGAGCACCATTAGTACTTAAATACATATAAAGACGAGCACCATTAGTGCTTAAATACATATAAAGACGAGCACCATTAGTACTTAAATATATATAAAGACGAGCACCATATTAGTACTTAAATACATATAAAGACGAGCACCATTAGTACTTAAATACATATAAAGACGAGCACCATTAGTGCTTAAATATATATAAAGACGAGCACCATTAGTACTTAAATACATATAAAGACGAGCACCATTAGTACTTAAATACATATAAAGACGAGCACCATTAGTACTTAAATATATATAAAGACGAGCACCATTAGTATTTAAATACATATAAAGACGAGCACCATTAGTACTTATATACATATAAAGAGGAGCACCATTAGTACTTAAATACATATAAAGACAAGCACCATTAGTACTTAAATACATATAAAGACAAGCACCATTAATACTTAAATACATATAAAGACGAGCACCATTAATAAATAAATACATATAAAGACGAGCACTATTAGTACTTAAATACATATAAAGACGAGCACCATTAGTACTTAAATACATATAAAGACGAGCACCATTAGTACTTAAATACATATAAAGACGAGCACCATTAGTACTTAAATACATATAAAGACGAGCACCATTAGTATTTAATTACATATAAAGACGAGCACCATTAGTACTTAAATATATATAAAGACGAGCACCATTAGTACTTAAATACATATAAAGACGAGCACCATTAGTGCTTAAATACATATAAAGACGAGCACCATTAGTACTTAAATATATATAAAGACGAGCACCATTAGTACTTAAATACATATAAAGACGAGCACCATTAGTACTTAAATACATATAATGACGAGCACCATTAGTACTTAAATACATATAAAGACGAGCACCATTAGTACTTAAATACATATAAAGACGAGCACCATTAGTACTTAAATATATATAAAGACGAGCACCATTAGTACTTAAATACATATAAAGACGAGCACCATTAGTACTTAAATATATATAAAGACGAGCACCATTAGTACTTAAATATATATAAAGACGAGCACCATTAGTATTTAAATACATATAAAGACGAACACCAGTAGTACTTAAATACATATAAAGACGAGCACCATTAGTACTTAAATACATATAAAGACGAGCACCAATAGTTCTTAAATACATATAAAGACGAGCACCATTAGTACTTAAATACATATAAAGACGAGCACCATTAGTACTTAAATACATATAAAGACGAGCACCATTAGTACTTAAATACATATAAAGACGAGCACCATTAGTACTAAAATATATATAAAGACGAGCACCATTAGTACTTAAATACATATAAAGACGAGCACCATTAGTACTTAAATACATATAAAGACGAGCACCATTAGTTCTTAAATATATATAAAGACGAGCACCATTAGTACTTAAATACATATAAAAACGAGCACCATTAGTACTTAAATACATATAAAGACGAGCACCATTAGTACTTAAATACATATAAAGACAAGCACCATTAGTACTTAAATATATATAAAGACGAGCACCATTAGTACTTAAATACATATAAAGACGAGCACCATTAGTGCTTAAATATATATAAAGACGAGCACCATTAGTACTTAAATACATATAAAGACGAGCACCATTAGTACTTAAATACATATAAAGACGAGCACCATTAGTACTTAAATATATATAAAGACGAGCACCATTAGTATTTAAATACATATAAAGACGAGCACCATTAGTACTTATATACATATAAAGACGAGCACCATTAGTACTTAAATACATATAAAGACAAGCACCATTAGTACTTAAATACATATAAAGACAAGCACCATTAATACTTATATACATATAAAGACGAGCACCATTAATAAATAAATACATATAAAGACGAGCACTATTAGTACTTAAATACATATAAAGACGAGCACCATTAGTACTTAAATACATATAAAGACGAGCACCATTAGTACTTAAATACATATAAAGACGAGCACCATTAGTACTTAAATACATATAAAGACGAGCACCATTAGTATTTAATTACATATAAAGACGAGCACCATTAGTGCTTAAATATATATAAAGACGAGCACCATTAGTACTTAAATACATATAAAGACGAGCACCATTAGTGCTTAAATACATATAAAGACGAGCACCATTAGTACTTAAATATATATAAAGACGAGCACCATATTAGTACTTAAATACATATAAAGACGAGCACCATTAGTACTTAAATATATATAAAGACGAGCACCATTAGTACTTAAATACATATAAAGACGAGCACCATTAGTACTTAAATATATATAAAGACGAGCACCATTAGTGCTTAAATACATATAAAGACGAGCACCATTAATACTTAAATACATATAAAGACGAGCACCATTAGTACTTAAATACATATAAAGACGAGCACCATTAGTACTTAAATATATATAAAGACGAGCACCATTAGTATTTAAATACATATAAAGACGAGCACCATTAGTACTTAAATACATATAAAGACGAGCACCATTAGTACTTAAATATATATAAAGACGAGCACCATTAGTATTTAAATACATATAAAGACGAGCACCATTAGTACTTAAATACATATAAAGACGAGCACCATTAGTACTTAAATACATATAAAGACGAGCACCATTAGTTCTTAAATACATATAAAGACGAGCACCATTAGTACTTAAATACATATAAAGACGAGCACCATTAGTACTTAAATATATATAAAGACGAGCACCATATTAGTAGTTAAATACATATAAAGACGAGCACCATTAGTACTTAAATACATATAAAGACGAGCACCATTAGTACCTAAATACATATAAAGACGAGCACCATTAGTACTTAAATACATATAAAGACGAGCACCATTATTACTTAAATACATATAAAGACGAGCACCATTAGTACTTAAATACATATAAAGACGAGCACCATTAGTACTTAAATCCATATAAAGACGAGCACCATTAGTACTTAAATACATATAAAGACAAGCACCATTAGTACTTAAATACATATAAAGACGAGCACCATTAGTACTTAAATGCATATATAAAGACGAGCACCATTAATAATTAAATACATATAAAGACGAGCACCATTAGTACTTAAATACATATAAAGACGAGCACCATTAGTACTTAAATACATATAAAGAGGCGCACCATTAGTACTTAAATACATATAAAGACGAGCACCATTAGTACTTCAATACATATAAAGACGAGCACCATTAGTACTTAATTACATATAAAGACGAGCACCATTAGTATTTAAATATATATAAAGACGAGCACCATTAGTACTTAAATACATATAAAGACGAGCCCCATTAGTACTTAAATACATATAAAGACGAGCACCATTAGTACTTAAATACATATAAAGACGAGCACCATTAGTACTTAAATATATATAAAGACGAGCACCATTAGTACTTAAATACATATAAAGACGAGCACTATTAGTACTTAAATACATATAAAGACGAGCACCATTAGTTCTTAAATATATATAAAGACGAGCACCATTAGTGCTTAAATACATATAAAGACGAGCACCATTAGTACTTAAATACATATAAAGACGAGCACCATTAGTACTTAAATACATATAAAGACGAGCACCATTAGTACTTAAATATATATAAAGACGAGCACCATTAGTACTTAAATACATATAAAGACGAGCACCATTAGTGCTTAAATATATATAAAGACGAGCACCATTAGTACTTAAATACATATAAAGACGAGCACCATTAGCACTTAAATACATATAAAGACGAGCACCATTAGTACTTAAATATATATAAAGACGAGCACCATTAGTATTTAAATACATATAAAGACGAGCACCATTATTACTTATATACATATAAAGACGAGCACCATTAGTACTTAAATACATATAAAGACAAGCACCATTAGTATTTAAATACATATAAAGACAAGCACCATTAATACTTATATACATATAAAGACGAGCACCATTAATAATTAAATACATATAAAGACGAGCACCATTAGTACTTAAATACATATAAAAACGAGCACCATTAGTACTTAAATACATATAAAGACGACCACCATTAGTACTTAAATACATATAAAGACGAGCACCATTAGTACTTAATTACATATAAAGACGAGCACCATTAGTACTTAAATATATATAAAGACGAGCACCATTAGTACTTAAATACATATAAAGACGAGCACCATTAGTGCTTAAATACATATAAAGACGAGCACCATTAGTACTTAAATATATATAAAGACGAGCACCATATTAGTACTTAAATACATATAAAGACGAGCACCATTAGTACTTAAATACATATAAAGACGAGCACCATTAGTGCTTAAATATATATAAAGACGAGCACCATTAGTACTTAAATACATATAAAGACGAGCACCATTAGTACTTAAATACATATAAAGACGAGCACCATTAGTACTTAAATATATATAAAGACGAGCACCATTAGTATTTAAATACATATAAAGACGAGCACCATTAGTACTTATATACATATAAAGAGGAGCACCATTAGTACTTAAATACATATAAAGACAAGCACCATTAGTACTTAAATACATATAAAGACAAGCACCATTAATACTTATATACATATAAAGACGAGCACCATTAATAAATAAATACATATAAAGACGAGCACTATTAGTACTTAAATACATATAAAGACGAGCACCATTAGTACTTAAATACATATAAAGACGAGCACCATTAGTACTTAAATACATATAAAGACGAGCACCATTAGTACTTAAATACATATAAAGACGAGCACCATTAGTATTTAATTACATATAAAGACGAGCACCATTAGTACTTAAATATATATAAAGACGAGCACCATTAGTACTTAAATACATATAAAGACGAGCACCATTAGTGCTTAAATACATATAAAGACGAGCACCATTAGTACTTAAATATATATAAAGACGAGCACCATATTAGTACTTAAATACATATAAAGACGAGCACCATTAGTACTTAAATACATATAAAGACGAGCACCATTAGTACTTAAATACATATAAAGACGAGCACCATTAGTATTTAATTACATATAAAGACGAGCACCATTAGTACTTAAATATATATAAAGACGAGCACCATTAGTACTTAAATTCATATAAAGACGAGCACCATTAGTGCTTAAATACATATAAAGACGAGCACCATTAGTACTTAAATACATATAAAGACGAGCACCATTAGTACTTAAATACATATAAAGACGAGCACCATTAGTACTTAAATACATATAAAGACGAGCACCATTAGTACTAAAATATATATAAAGACGAGCACCATTAGTACTTAAATACATATAAAGACGAGCACCATTAGTACTTAAATACATATAAAGACGAGCACCATTAGTTCTTAAATATATATAAAGACGAGCACCATTAGTACTTAAATACATATAAAAACGAGCACCATTAGTACTTAAATACATATAAAGACGAGCACCATTAGTACTTAAATACATATAAAGACAAGCACCATTAGTACTTAAATATATATAAAGACGAGCACCATTAGTACTTAAATACATATAAAGACGAGCACCATTAGTGCTTAAATATATATAAAGACGAGCACCATTAGTACTTAAATACATATAAAGACGAGCACCATTAGTACTTAAATACATATAAAGACGAGCACCATTAGTACTTAAATATATATAAAGACGAGCACCATTAGTATTTAAATACATATAAAGACGAGCACCATTAGTACTTATATACATATAAAGACGAGCACCATTAGTACTTAAATACATATAAAGACAAGCACCATTAGTACTTAAATACATATAAAGACAAGCACCATTAATACTTATATACATATAAAGACGAGCACCATTAATAAATAAATACATATAAAGACGAGCACTATTAGTACTTAAATACATATAAAGACGAGCACCATTAGTACTTAAATACATATAAAGACGAGCACCATTAGTACTTAAATACATATAAAGACGAGCACCATTAGTACTTAAATACATATAAAGACGAGCACCATTAGTATTTAATTACATATAAAGACGAGCACCATTAGTACTTAAATATATATAAAGACGAGCACCATTAATAAATAAATACATATAAAGACGAGCACTATTAGTACTTAAATACATATAAAGACGAGCACCATTAGTACTTAAATACATATAAAGACGAGCACCATTAGTACTTAAATACATATAAAGACGAGCACCATTAGTACTTAAATACATATAAAGACGAGCACCATTAGTATTTAATTACATATAAAGACGAGCACCATTAGTACTTAAATATATATAAAGACGAGCACCATTAGTACTTAAATACATATAAAGACGAGCACCATTAGTGCTTAAATACATATAAAGACGAGCACCATTAGTACTTAAATATATATAAAGACGAGCACCATATTAGTACTTAAATACATATAAAGACGAGCACCATTAGTACTTAAATACATATAAAGACGAGCACCATTAGTACTTAAATACATATAAAGACGAGCACCATTAGTATTTAATTACATATAAAGACGAGCACCATTAGTACTTAAATATATATAAAGACGAGCACCATTAGTACTTAAATTCATATAAAGACGAGCACCATTAGTGCTTAAATACATATAAAGACGAGCACCATTAGTACTTAAATACATATAAAGACGAGCACCATTAGTACTTAAATACATATAAAGACGAGCACCATTAGTACTTAAATACATATAAAGACGAGCACCATTAGTACTAAAATATATATAAAGACGAGCACCATTAGTACTTAAATACATATAAAGACGAGCACCATTAGTACTTAAATACATATAAAGACGAGCACCATTAGTTCTTAAATATATATAAAGACGAGCACCATTAGTACTTAAATACATATAAAAACGAGCACCATTAGTACTTAAATACATATAAAGACGAGCACCATTAGTACTTAAATACATATAAAGACAAGCACCATTAGTACTTAAATATATATAAAGACGAGCACCATTAGTACTTAAATACATATAAAGACGAGCACCATTAGTGCTTAAATATATATAAAGACGAGCACCATTAGTACTTAAATACATATAAAGACGAGCACCATTAGTACTTAAATACATATAAAGACGAGCACCATTAGTACTTAAATATATATAAAGACGAGCACCATTAGTATTTAAATACATATAAAGACGAGCACCATTAGTACTTATATACATATAAAGACGAGCACCATTAGTACTTAAATACATATAAAGACAAGCACCATTAGTACTTAAATACATATAAAGACAAGCACCATTAATACTTATATACATATAAAGACGAGCACCATTAATAAATAAATACATATAAAGACGAGCACTATTAGTACTTAAATACATATAAAGACGAGCACCATTAGTACTTAAATACATATAAAGACGAGCACCATTAGTACTTAAATACATATAAAGACGAGCACCATTAGTACTTAAATACATATAAAGACGAGCACCATTAGTATTTAATTACATATAAAGACGAGCACCATTAGTACTTAAATATATATAAAGACGAGCACCATTAGTACTTATATACATATAAAGACGAGCACCATTAGTGCTTAAATACAAATAAAGACGAGCACCATTAGTACTTAAATATATATAAAGACGATCACCATATTAGTACTTAAATACATATAAAGACGAGCACCATTAGTACTTAAATATATATAAAGACGAGCACCATTAGTACTTAAATACATATAAAGACGAGCACCATTAGTACTTAAATATATATAAAGACGAGCACCATTAGTGCTTAAATACATATAAAGACGAGCACCATTAATACTTAAATACATATAAAGACGAGCACCATTAGTACTTAAATACATATAAAGACGAGCACCATTAGTACTTAAATATATATAAAGACGAGCACCATTAGTATTTAAATACATATAAAGACGAACACCAGTAGTATTTAAATACATATAAAGACGAGCACCATTAGTACTTAAATACATATAAAGACGAGCACCATTAGTACTTAAATACATATAAAGACGAGCACCATTAGTTCTTAAATACATATAAAGACGAGCACCATTAGTACTTAAATACATATAAAGACGAGCACCATTAGTACTTAAATATATATAAAGACGAGCACCATATTAGTAGTTAAATACATATAAAGACGCGCACCATTAGTACTTAAATACATATAAAGACGAGCACCATTAGGACCTAAATACATATAAAGACGAGCACCATTAGTACTTAAATACATATAAAGACGAGCACCATTATTACTTAAATACATATAAAGACGAGCACCATTAGTACTTAAATACATATAAAGACGAGCACCATTAGTACTTAAATACATATAAAGACAAGCACCATTAGTACTTAAATACATATAAAGACAAGCACCATTAGTACTTAAATACATATAAAGACGAGCACCATTAGTACTTAAATGCATATATAAAGACGAGCACCATTAATAATTAAATACATATAAAGACGAGCACCATTAGTACTTAAATACATATAAAGACGAGCACCATTAGTACTTAAATACATATAAAGACGAGCACCATTAGTACTTAAATACATATAAAGACGAGCACCATTAGTACTTCAATACATATAAAGACGAGCACCATTAGTACTTAATTACATATAAAGACGAGCACCATTAGTACTTAAATATATATAAAGACGAGCACCATTAGTACTTAAATACATATAAAGACGAGCCCCATTAGTACTTAAATACATATAAAGACGAGCACCATTAGTACTTAAAATACATATAAAGACGAGCACCATTAGTACTTAAATATATATAAAGACGAGCACCATTAGTACTTAAATACATATAAAGACGAGCACTATTAGTACTTAAATACATATAAAGACGAGCACCATTAGTAGTTATATACATATAAAGACGAGCACCATTAGTACTTAAATACATATAAAGACAAGCACCATTAGTACTTAAATACATATAAAGACGAGCACCATTAGTACTTAAATGCATATAAAGACGAGCACCATTAATAATTAAATACATATAAAGACGAGCACCATTAGTACTTAAATACATATAAAGACGAGAACCATTAATACTTAAATACATATAAAGACGAGCACCATTAGTACTTAAATACATATAAAGACGAGCACCATTAATACTTAAATACATATAAAGACGAGCACCATTAGTACTTAAATACATATAAAGACGAGCACCATTAGTACTTAAATACATATAAAGACGAGCACCATTAGTGCTTAAATACATATAAAGACGAGCATCATTAGTACTTAAATATATATAAAGACGAGCACCATATTAGTACTTAAATACATATAAAGACGAGCACCATTAGTACTTAAATACATATAAAGACGAGCCCCATTAGTACTTAAATACATATAAAGACGAGCACCATTAGTACTTAAATACATATAAAGATGAGCACCATTAGTACTTAAATACATATAAAGACGAGCACCATTAGTATTTAAATACATATAAAGACGAGCACCATTAGTACTTATATACATATAAAGACGAGCACCATTAGTACTTAAATACATATAAAGACAAGCACCATTAGTACTTAAATACATATAAAGACGAGCACCATTAGTACTTAAATACATATAAAGACGAGCACCATTAGTACTTAAATATATATAAAGACGAGCACCATTAGTATTTAAATATATATAAAGACGAGCACCATTAGTACTTAAATACATATAAAGACGAGCACCATTAGTACTTAAATACATATAAAGACGAGCACCATTAGTACTTAAATATATATAAAGACGAGCACCATTAGTATTTAAATACATATAAAGACGAGCACCATTAGTACTTAAATACATATAAAGACGAGCACCATTAGTTCTTAAATACATATAAAGACGAGAACCATTAGTACTTAAATACATATAAAGACGAGCACCATTAGTACTTAAATACATATAAAGACGAGCACCATTAGTACTAAAATATATATAAAGACGAGCACCATTAGTACTTAAATACATATAAAGACGAGCACCATTAGAACTTAAATACATATAAAGACGAGCACCATTAGTACTTAAATACATATAAAGACAAGCACCATTAGTACTAAAATATATATAAAGACGAGCACCATTAGTACTTAAATACATATAAAGACGAGCACCATTAGTACTTAAATACATATAAAGACGAGCACCATTAGTACTTAAATACATATAAAGACGAGCACCATTAGTACTAAAATATATATAAAGACGAGCACCATTAGTACTTAAATACATATAAAGACGAGCACCATTAGTACTTAAATACATATAAAGACGAGCACCATTAGTACTTAAATACATATAAAGACGAGCACCATTAGTACTTAAATACATATAAAGACGAGCACCATTAGTACTTAAATACATATAAAGACGAGCACCATTAGTAGTTATATACATATAAAGACGAGCACCATTAGTACTTAAATACATATAAAGACAAGCACCATTAGTACTTAAATACATATAAAGACGAGCACCATTAGTACTTAAATGCATATAAAGACGAGCAACATTAATAATTAAATACATATAAAGACGAGCACCATTAGTACTTAAATACATATAAAGACGAGAACCATTAATACTTAAATACATATAAAGACGAGCACCATTAGTACTTAAATACATATAAAGACGAGCACCATTAATACTTAAATACATATAAAGACGAGCACCATTAGTACTTAAATACATATAAAGACGAGCACCATTAGTACTTAAATACATATAAAGACGAGCACCATTAGTGCTTAAATACATATAAAGACGAGCACCATTAGTACTTAAATATATATAAAGACGAGCACCATATTAGTACTTAAATACATATAAAGACGAGCACCATTAGTACTTAAATACATATAAAGACGAGCCCCATTAGTACTTAAATACATATAAAGACGAGCACCATTAGTACTTAAATACATATAAAGATGAGCACCATTAGTACTTAAATACATATAAAGACGAGCACCATTAGTACTTAAATACATATAAAGACGAGCACCATTAGTACTTATATACATATAAAGACGAGCACCATTAGTACTTAAATACATATAAAGACAAGCACCATTAGTACTTAAATACATATAAAGACGAGCACCATTAGTACTTAAATACATATAAAGACGAGCACCATTAGTACTTAAATATATATAAAGACGAGCACCATTAGTATTTAAATATATATAAAGACGAGCACCATTAGTACTTAAATACATATAAAGACGAGCACCATTAGTACTTAAATACATATAAAGACGAGCACCATTAGTACTTAAATATATATAAAGACGAGCACCATTAGTATTTAAATACATATAAAGACGAGCACCATTAGTACTTAAATACATATAAAGACGAGCACCATTAGTTCTTAAATACATATAAAGACGAGAACCATTAGTACTTAAATACATATAAAGACGAGCACCATTAGTACTTAAATACATATAAAGACGAGCACCATTAGTACTAAAATATATATAAAGACGAGCACCATTAGTACTTAAATACATATAAAGACGAGCACCATTAGTTCTTAAATACATATAAAGACGAGCACCATTAGAACTTAAATACATATAAAGACGAGCACCATTAGTACTTAAATCCATATAAAGACGAGCACCATTAGTACTTAAATACATATAAAGACGAGCACCATTAGTACTTAAATACATATAAAGACGAGCACCATTAGTACTTAAATACATATAAAGACGAGCACCATTAGTACTTAAATACATATAAAGACAAGCACCATTAGTACTAAAATATATATAAAGACGAGCACCATTAGTACTTAAATACATATAAAGACGAGCACCATTAGTACTTAAATACATATAAAGACGAGCACCATTAGTACTTAAATACATATAAAGACGAGCACCATTAGTACTTAAATACATATAAAGACGAGCACCATTAGTACTAAAATATATATAAAGACGAGCACCATTAGTACTTAAATACATATAAAGACGAGCACCATTAGTACTTAAATACATATAAAGACGAGCACCATTAGTACTTAAATACATATAAAGACGAGCACCATTAGTACTTAAATACATATAAAGACAAGCACCATTAGTACTTAAATACATATAAAGACGAGCACCATTAGTACTTATATACATATAAAGACGAGCACCATTAGTACTTAAATACATATAAAGACAAGCATCATTAGTACTTAAATACATATAAAGACGAGCACCATTAGTACTTAAATGCATATAAAGACGAGCACCATTAATAATTAAATACATATAAAGACGAGCACCATTAGTACTTAAATACATATAAAGACGAGCACCATTAATACTTAAATACATATAAAGACGAGCACCATTAGTACTTAAATACATATAAAGACGAGCACCATTAGTACTTAAATACATATAAAGACGAGCACCATTAGTACTTAAATACATATAAAGACGAGCACCATTAGTACTTAAATACATAATAAGACGAGCACCATTAGTGCTTAAATACATATAAAGACGAGCACCATTAGTACTTAAATATATATAAAGACGAGCACCATTAGTACTTAAATACATATAAAGACGAGCACCATTATTACTTAAATGCATATAAAGACGAGCACCATTAATAATTAAATACTTATAAAGACGAGCACCATTAGTACTTAAATACATATAAAGACGAGCACCATTAGTACTTAAATACATATAAAGACGAGCACCATTAGTACTTAAATACATATAAAGACGAGCACCATTAGTACTTCAATACATATAAAGACGAGCACCATTAGTACTTAATTACATATAAAGACGAGCACCATTAGTACTTAAATATATATAAAGACGAGCACCATTAGTACTTAAATACATATAAAGACGAGCACCATTAGTGCTTAAATACATATAAAGACGAGCACCATTAGTACTTAAATATATATAAAGACGAGCACCATATTAGTACTTAAATACATATAAAGACGAGCACCATTAGTACTTAAATACATATAAAGACGAGCACCATTAGTACTTAAATACATATAAAGACGAGCACCATTAGTACTTAAATACATATAATGACGAGCACCATTAGTACTTAAATACATATAAAGACGAGCACCATTAGTACTTAAATACATATAAAGACGAGCACCATTAGTACTTAAATATATATAAAGACGAGCACCATTAGTACTTAAATACATATAAAGACGAGCACCATTAGTACTTAAATATATATAAAGACGAGCACCATTAGTACTTAAATATATATAAAGACGAGCACCATTAGTATTTAAATACATATAAAGACGAACACCAGTAGTACTTAAATACATATAAAGACGAGCACCATTAGTACTTAAATACATATAAAGACGAGCACCAATAGTTCTTAAATACATATAAAGACGAGCACCATTAGTACTTAAATACATATAAAGACGAGCACCATTAGTACTTAAATACATATAAAGACGAGCACCATTAGTACT
The DNA here is from genome assembly GCA_963680875.1 of Bathymodiolus brooksi. Taxonomy (NCBI): domain Eukaryota; kingdom Metazoa; phylum Mollusca; class Bivalvia; order Mytilida; family Modiolidae; genus Bathymodiolus; species Bathymodiolus brooksi. The sequence goes on along the minus strand of OY804583.1, from coordinate 51,518,719 downwards.
TAAATACATATAAAGACGAGCACCATTAGTACTAAAATATATATAAAGACGAGCACCATTAGTACTTAAATACATATAAAGACGAGCACCATTAGTACTTAAATACATATAAAGACGAGCACCATTAGTTCTTAAATATATATAAAGACGAGCACCATTAGTACTTAAATACATATAAAAACGAGCACCATTAGTACTTAAATACATATAAAGACGAGCACCATTAGTACTTAAATACATATAAAGACAAGCACCATTAGTACTTAAATATATATAAAGACGAGCACCATTAGTACTTAAATACATATAAAGACGAGCACCATTAGTGCTTAAATATATATAAAGACGAGCACCATTAGTACTTAAATACATATAAAGACGAGCACCATTAGTACTTAAATACATATAAAGACGAGCACCATTAGTACTTAAATATATATAAAGACGAGCACCATTAGTATTTAAATACATATAAAGACGAGCACCATTAGTACTTATATACATATAAAGACGAGCACCATTAGTACTTAAATACATATAAAGACAAGCACCATTAGTACTTAAATACATATAAAGACAAGCACCATTAATACTTATATACATATAAAGACGAGCACCATTAATAAATAAATACATATAAAGACGAGCACTATTAGTACTTAAATACATATAAAGACGAGCACCATTAGTACTTAAATACATATAAAGACGAGCACCATTAGTACTTAAATACATATAAAGACGAGCACCATTAGTACTTAAATACATATAAAGACGAGCACCATTAGTATTTAATTACATATAAAGACGAGCACCATTAGTACTTAAATATATATAAAGACGAGCACCATTAGTACTTAAATACATATAAAGACGAGCACCATTAGTGCTTAAATACATATAAAGACGAGCACCATTAGTACTTAAATATATATAAAGACGAGCACCATATTAGTACTTAAATACATATAAAGACGAGCACCATTAGTACTTAAATATATATAAAGACGAGCACCATTAGTACTTAAATACATATAAAGACGAGCACCATTAGTACTTAAATATATATAAAGACGAGCACCATTAGTGCTTAAATACATATAAAGACGAGCACCATTAATACTTAAATACATATAAAGACGAGCACCATTAGTACTTAAATACATATAAAGACGAGCACCATTAGTACTTAAATATATATAAAGACGAGCACCATTAGTATTTAAATACATATAAAGACGAGCACCATTAGTACTTAAATACATATAAAGACGAGCACCATTAGTACTTAAATATATATAAAGACGAGCACCATTAGTATTTAAATACATATAAAGACGAGCACCATTAGTACTTAAATACATATAAAGACGAGCACCATTAGTACTTAAATACATATAAAGACGAGCACCATTAGTTCTTAAATACATATAAAGACGAGCACCATTAGTACTTAAATACATATAAAGACGAGCACCATTAGTACTTAAATATATATAAAGACGAGCACCATATTAGTAGTTAAATACATATAAAGACGAGCACCATTAGTACTTAAATACATATAAAGACGAGCACCATTAGTACCTAAATACATATAAAGACGAGCACCATTAGTACTTAAATACATATAAAGACGAGCACCATTATTACTTAAATACATATAAAGACGAGCACCATTAGTACTTAAATACATATAAAGACGAGCACCATTAGTACTTAAATACATATAAAGACAAGCACCATTAGTACTTAAATACATATAAAGACAAGCACCATTAGTACTTAAATACATATAAAGACGAGCACCATTAGTACTTAAATGCATATATAAAGACGAGCACCATTAATAATTAAATACATATAAAGACGAGCACCATTAGTACTTAAATACATATAAAGACGAGCACCATTAGTACTTAAATACATATAAAGACGCGCACCATTAGTACTTAAATACATATAAAGACGAGCACCATTAGTACTTCAATACATATAAAGACGAGCACCATTAGTACTTAATTACATATAAAGACGAGCACCATTAGTATTTAAATATATATAAAGACGAGCACCATTAGTACTTAAATACATATAAAGACGAGCCCCATTAGTACTTAAATACATATAAAGACGAGCACCATTAGTACTTAAATACATATAAAGACGAGCACCATTAGTACTTAAATATATATAAAGACGAGCACCATTAGTACTTAAATACATATAAAGACGAGCACCATTAGTACTTAAATACATATAAAGACGAGCACCATTAGTTCTTAAATATATATAAAGACGAGCACCATTAGTGCTTAAATACATATAAAGACGAGCACCATTAGTACTTAAATACATATAAAGACGAGCACCATTAGTACTTAAATACATATAAAGACGAGCACCATTAGTACTTAAATATATATAAAGACGAGCACCATTAGTACTTAAATACATATAAAGACGAGCACCATTAGTGCTTAAATATATATAAAGACGAGCACCATTAGTACTTAAATACATATAAAGACGAGCACCATTAGCACTTAAATACATATAAAGACGAGCACCATTAGTACTTAAATATATATAAAGACGAGCACCATTAGTATTTAAATACATATAAAGACGAGCACCATTAGTACTTATATACATATAAAGACGAGCACCATTAGTACTTAAATACATATAAAGACAAGCACCATTAGTATTTAAATACATATAAAGACAAGCACCATTAATACTTATATACATATAAAGACGAGCACCATTAATAATTAAATACATATAAAGACGAGCACCATTAGTACTTAAATACATATAAAGACGAGCACCATTAGTACTTAAATACATATAAAGACGACCACCATTAGTACTTAAATACATATAAAGACGAGCACCATTAGTACTTAATTACATATAAAGACGAGCACCATTAGTACTTAAATATATATAAAGACGAGCACCATTAGTACTTAAATACATATAAAGACGAGCACCATTAGTGCTTAAATACATATAAAGACGAGCACCATTAGTACTTAAATATATATAAAGACGAGCACCATTAGTACTTAAATACATATAAAGACGAGCACCATTAGTACTTAAATACATATAAAGACGAGCACCATTAGTACTTAATTACATATAAAGACGAGCACCATTAGTACTTAAATATATATAAAGACGAGCACCATTAGTACTTAAATACATATAAAGACGAGCACCATTAGTGCTTAAATACATATAAAGACGAGCACCATTAGTACTTAAATATATATAAAGACGAGCACCATATTAGTACTTAAATACATATAAAGACGAGCACCATTAGTACTTAAATACATATAAAGACGAGCACCATTAGTGCTTAAATATATATAAAGACGAGCACCATTAGTACTTAAATACATATAAAGACGAGCACCATTAGTACTTAAATACATATAAAGACGAGCACCATTAGTACTTAAATATATATAAAGACGAGCACCATTAGTATTTAAATGCATATAAAGACGAGCACCATTAGTACTTATATACATATAAAGAGGAGCACCATTAGTACTTAAATACATATAAAGACAAGCACCATTAGTACTTAAATACATATAAAGACGAGCACCATTAGTACTTAAATACATATAAAGACGAGCACCATTAGTACTTAAATACATATAAAGACGAGCACCATTAGTATTTAATTACATATAAAGACGAGCACCATTAGTACTTAAATATATATAAAGACGAGCACCATTAGTACTTATATACATATAAAGACGAGCACCATTAGTGCTTAAATACATATAAAGACGAGCACCATTAGTACTTAAATATATATAAAGACGAGCACCATATTAGTACTTAAATACATATAAAGACGAGCACCATTAGTACTTAAATATATATAAAGACGAGCACCATTAGTACTTAAATACATATAAAGACGAGCACCATTAGTACTTAAATATATATAAAGACGAGCACCATATTAGTACTTAAATACATATAAAGACGAGCACCATTAATACTTAAATACATATAAAGACGAGCACCATTAGTACTTAAATACATATAAAGACGAGCACCATTAGTACTTAAATATATATAAAGACGAGCACCATTAGTATTTAAATACATATAAAGACGAACACCAGTAGTATTTAAATACATATAAAGACGAGCACCATTAGTACTTAAATACATATAAAGACGAGCACCATTAGTACTTAAATACATATAAAGACGAGCACCATTAGTTCTTAAATACATATAAAGACGAGCACCATTAGTACTTAAATACATATAAAGACGAGCACCATTAGTACTTAAATATATATAAAGACGAGCACCATATTAGTAGTTAAATACATATAAAGACGAGCACCATTAGTACTTAAATACATATAAAGACGAGCACCATTAGTACCTAAATACATATAAAGACGAGCACCATTAGTACTTAAATACATATAAAGACGAGCACCATTATTACTTAAATACATATAAAGACGAGCACCATTAGTACTTAAATACATATAAAGACGAGCACCATTAGTACTTAAATACATATAAAGACAAGCACCATTAGTACTTAAATACATATAAAGACGAGCCCCATTAGTACTTAAATACATATAAAGACGAGCACCATTAGTACTTAAAATACATATAAAGACGAGCACCATTAGTACTTAAATATATATAAAGACGAGCACCATTAGTACTTAAATACATATAAAGACGAGCACTATTAGTACTTAAATACATATAAAGACGAGCACCATTAGTTCTTAAATATATATAAAGACGAGCACCATTAGTGCTTAAATACATATAAAGACGAGCACCATTAGTACTTAAATACATATAAAGACGAGCACCATTAGTACTTAAATACATATAAAGACGAGCACCATTAGTACTTAAATATATATAAAGACGAGCACCATTAGTACTTAAATACATATAAAGACGAGCACCATTAGTGCTTAAATATATATAAAGACGAGCACCATTAGTACTTAAATACATATAAAGACGAGCACCATTAGCACTTAAATACATATAAAGACGAGCACCATTAGTACTTAAATATATATAAAGACGAGCACCATTAGTATTTAAATACATATAAAGACGAGCACCATTAGTACTTATATACATATAAAGACGAGCACCATTAGTACTTAATTACATATAAAGACAAGCACCATTAGTATTTAAATACATATAAAGACAAGCACCATTAATACTTATATACATATAAAGACGAGCACCATTAATAATTAAATACATATAAAGACGAGCACCATTAGTACTTAAATACATATAAAGACGAGCACCATTAGTACTTAAATACATATAAAGACGAGCACCATTAGTACTTAAATACATATAAAGACGAGCACCATTAGTACTTAATTACATATAAAGACGAGCACCATTAGTACTTAAATATATATAAAGACGAGCACCATTAGTACTTAAATACATATAAAGACGAGCACCATTAGTGCTTAAATACATATAAAGACGAGCACCATTAGTACTTAAATATATATAAAGACGAGCACCATATTAGTACTTAAATACATATAAAGACGAGCACCATTAGTACTTAAATACATATAAAGACGAGCACCATTAGTACTTAAATACATATAAAGACGAGCACCATTAGTACTTAAATACATATAAAGACGAGCACCATTAGTACTTAAATACATATAAAGGCGAGCACCATTAGTACTTAAATACATATAAAGACGAGCACCATTAGTACTTAAATATATATAAAGACGAGCACCATTAGTACTTAAATACATATATAGACGAGCACCATTAGTACTTAAATATATATAAAGACGAGCACCATTAGTACTTAAATACATATAAAGACGAGCACCATTAGTACTTAAATACATATAAAGACGAGCACCATTAGTACTTAAATACATATAAAGACGAGCACCATTAGTACTTAAATACATATAAAGACGAGCACCATTAGTTCTTAAATACATATAAAGACGAGCACCATTAGTACTTAAATACATATAAAGACGAGCACCATTAGTACTTAAATATATATAAAGACGAGCACCATATTAGTAGTTAAATACATATAAAGACGAGCACCATTAGTACTTAAATACATATAAAGACGAGCACCATTAGTACCTAAATACATATAAAGACGAGCACCATTAGTACTTAAATACATATAAAGACGAGCACCATTATTACTTAAATACATATAAAGACGAGCACCATTAGTACTTAAATACATATAAAGACGAGCACCATTAGTACTTAAATACATATAAAGACAAGCACCATTAGTACTTAAATACATATAAAGACAAGCACCATTAGTACTTAAATACATATAAAGACGAGCACCATTAGTACTTAAATGCATATATAAAGACGAGCACCATTAATAATTAAATACATATAAAGACGAGCACCATTAGTACTTAAATACATATAAAGACGAGCACCATTAGTACTTAAATACATATAAAGACGAGCACCATTAGTACTTAAATACATATAAAGACGAGCACCATTAGTACTTCAATACATATAAAGACGAGCACCATTAGTACTTAATTACATATAAAGACGAGCACCATTAGTACTTAAATATATATAAAGACGAGCACCATTAGTACTTAAATACATATAAAGACGAGCCCCATTAGTACTTAAATACATATAAAGACGAGCACCATTAGTACTTAAATACATATAAAGACGAGCACCATTAGTACTTAAATATATATAAAGACGAGCACCATTAGTACTTAAATACATATAAAGACGAGCACTATTAGTACTTAAATACATATAAAGACGAGCACCATTAGTTCTTAAATATATATAAAGACGAGCACCATTAGTGCTTAAATACATATAAAGACGAGCACCATTAGTACTTAAATACATATAAAGACGAGCACCATTAGTACTTAAATACATATAAAGACGAGCACCATTAGTACTTAAATATATATAAAGACGAGCACCATTAGTACTTAAATACATATAAAGACGAGCACCATTAGTGCTTAAATATATATAAAGACGAGCACCATTAGTACTTAAATACATATAAAGACGAGCACCATTAGCACTTAAATACATATAAAGACGAGCACCATTAGTACTTAAATATATATAAAGACGAGCACCATTAGTATTTAAATACATATAAAGACGAGCACCATTAGTACTTATATACATATAAAGACGAGCACCATTAGTACTTAAATACATATAAAGACAAGCACCATTAGTATTTAAATACATATAAAGACAAGCACCATTAATACTTATATACATATAAAGACGAGCACCATTAATAATTAAATACATATAAAGACGAGCACCATTAGTACTTAAATACATATAAAGACGAGCACCATTAGTACTTAAATACATATAAAGACGAGCACCATTAGTACTTAAATACATATAAAGACGAGCACCATTAGTACTTAATTACATATAAAGACGAGCACCATTAGTACTTAAATATATATAAAGACGAGCACCATTAGTACTTAAATACATATAAAGACGAGCACCATTAGTGCTTAAATACATATAAAGACGAGCACCATTAGTACTTAAATATATATAAAGACGAGCACCATATTAGTACTTAAATACATATAAAGACGAGCACCATTAGTACTTAAATACATATAAAGACGAGCACCATTAGTACTTAAATACATATAAAGACGAGCACCATTAGTACTTAAATACATATAAAGACGAGCACCATTAGTACTTAAATACATATAAAGACGAGCACCATTAGTACTTAAATATATATAAAGACGAGCACCATTAGTACTTAAATACATATAAAGACGAGCACCATTAGTACTTAAATATATATAAAAACGAGCACCATTAGTATTTAAATACATATAAAGACGAGCACCATTAGTACTTAAATACATATAAAGACGAGCACCATTAGTACTTAAATACATATAAAGACGAGCACCATTAATACTTAAATATATATAAAGACGAGCACCATTAGTATTTAAATACATATAAAGACGAGCACCATTAGTACTTAAATACATATAAAGACGAGCACCATTAGTTCTTAAATACATATAAAGACGAGCACCATTAGTACTTAAATACATATAAAGACGAGCACCATTAGTACTTAAATACATATAAAGACGAGCACCATTAGTTCTTAAATACATATAAAGACGAGCACCATTAGTACTTAAATATATATAAAGACGAGCACCATATTAGTACTTAAATACATATAAAGACGAGCACCATTAGTACTTAAATACATATAAAGACGAGCACCATTAGTACTTAAATACATATAAAGACGAGCACCATTAGTACTTAAATACATATAAAGACGAGCACCATTAGTACTTAAATACATATAAAGACGAGCACCATTAGTACTTAAATATATATAAAGACGAGCACCATTAGTACTTAAATACATATAAAGACGAGCACCATTAGTACTTAAATATATATAAAAACGAGCACCATTAGTATTTAAATACATATAAAGACGAGCACCATTAGTACTTAAATACATATAAAGACGAGCACCATTAGTACTTAAATACATATAAAGACGAGCACCATTAATACTTAAATATATATAAAGACGAGCACCATTAGTATTTAAATACATATAAAGACGAGCACCATTAGTACTTAAATACATATAAAGACGAGCACCATTAGTTCTTAAATACATATAAAGACGAGCACCATTAGTACTTAAATACATATAAAGACGAGCACCATTAGTACTTAAATACATATAAAGACGAGCACCATTAGTTCTTAAATACATATAAAGACGAGCACCATTAGTACTTAAATACATATAAAGACGAGCACCATTAGTACTTAAATACATATAAAGACGAGCACCATTAGTACTTATATACATATAAAGACGACCACCATTAGTACTTAAATACATATAAAGACGAGCACCATTAGTATTTAAATACATATAAAGACGAGCACCATTAGTACTTAAATACATATAAAGACGAGCACCATTAGTACTTAAATACATATAAAGACGAGCACCATTAATACTTAAATATATATAAAGACGAGCACCATTAGTATTTAAATACATATAAAGACGAGCACCATTAGTACTTAAATATATATAAAGACGAGCACCATTAGTACTTAAATACATATAAAGACGAGCACCATTAGTACTTAAATACATATAAAGACGAGCACCATTAGTACTTAAATACATATAAAGACGAGCCCCATTAGTACTTAAATACATATAAAGACGAGCACCATTAGTACTTAAATACATATAAAGACGAGCACCATTAGTACTTAAATATATATAAAGACGAGCACCATTAGTACTTAAATACATATAAAGACGAGCACTATTAGTACTTAAATACATATAAAGACGAGCACCATTAGTTCTTAAATATATATAAAGACGAGCACCATTAGTGCTTAAATACATATAAAGACGAGCACCATTAGTACTTAAATACATATAAAGACGAGCACCATTAGTACTTAAATACATATAAAGACGAGCACCATTAGTACTTAAATATATATAAAGACGAGCACCATTAGTACTTAAATACATATAAAGACGAGCACCATTAGCACTTAAATACATATAAAGACGAGCACCATTAGTACTTAAATATATATAAAGACGAGCACCATTAGTATTTAAATACATATAAAGACGAGCACCATTAGTACTTATATACATATAAAGACGAGCACCATTAGTACTTAAATACATATAAAGACAAGCACCATTAGTATTTAAATACATATAAAGACAAGCACCATTAATACTTATATACATATAAAGACGAGCACCATTAATAATTAAATACATATAAAGACGAGCACCATTAGTACTTAAATACATATAAAGACGAGCACCATTAGTACTTAAATACATATAAAGACGAGCACCATTAGTACTTAAATATATATAAAGACGAGCACCATTAGTGCTTAATTACATATAAAGACGAGCACCATTAGTACTTAAATATATATAAAGACGAGCACCATTAGTACTTAAATACATATAAAGACGAGCACCATTAGTGCTTAAATACATATAAAGACGAGCACCATTAGTACTTAAATATATATAAAGACGAGCACCATATTAGTACTTAAATACATATAAAGACGAGCACCATTAGTACTTAAATACATATAAAGACGAGCACCATTAGTACTTAAATACATATAAAGACGAGCACCATTAGTACTTAAATACATATAAAGACGAGCACCATTAGTACTTAAATACATATAAAGACGAGCACCATTAGTACTTAAATACATATAAAGACGAGCACCATTATTAGTTAAATATATATAAAGACGAGCACCATTAGTACTTAAATACATATAAAGACGAGCACCATTAGTACTTAAATATATATAAAAACGAGCACCATTAGTATTTAAATACATATAAAGACGAGCACCATTAGTACTTAAATACATATAAAGACGAGCACCATTAGTACTTAAATACATATAAAGATGAGCACCATTAGTACTTAAATACATATAAAGACGAGCACCATTAGTACTTATATACATATAAAGACGACCACCATTAGTACTTAAATACATATAAAGACGAGCACCATTATTAGTTAAATATATATAAAGACGAGCACCATTAGTACTTAAATACATATAAAGACGAGCACCATTAGTATTTAAATACATATAAAGACGAGCACCATTAGTACTTAAATACATATAAAGACGAGCACCATTAGTTCTTAAATACATATAAAGACGAGCACCATTAGTACTTAAATACATATAAAGATGAGCACCATTAGTACTTAAATACATATAAAGACGAGCACCATTAGTACTTATATACATATAAAGACGACCACCATTAGTACTTAAATACATATAAAGACGAGCACCATTAGTTCTTAAATATATATAAAGACGAGCACCATTAGTACTTAAATACATATAAAGACGAGCACCATTAGTACTTAAATACATATAAAAACCAGCACCATTAGTACTTAAATACATATAAAGACGAGCACCATTAGTACTTAAATATATATAAAGACGAGCACCATTAGTACTTAAATACATATAAAGACGAGCACCATTAGTACTTAAATATATATAAAGACGAGCACCATTAGTACTTAAATACATATAAAGACGAGCACCATTAGTACTTAAATACATATAAAGACGAGCACCATTAGTACTTAAATATATATAAAGACGAGCACCATTAGTATTTAAATACATATAAAGACGAGCACCATTAGTACTTAAATACATATAAAGACGAGCACCATTAGTACTAAAATATATATAAGACGAGCACCATTAGAATTTAAATACATATAAAGACGAGCACCATTAGTTCTTAAATACATATAAAGACGAGCACCATTAGTACTAAAATACATATAAAGACGAGCACCATTAGTACTTAAATACATATAAAGACGAGCACCATTAGTACTTAAATACATATAAAGACGAGCACCATTAGTACTTAAATACATATAAAGACGAGCACCATTAATACTTAAATATATATAAAGACGAGCACCATTAGTATTTAAATACATATAAAGACGAGCACCATTAGTACTTAAATACATATAAAGACGAGCACCATTAGTTCTTAAATACATATAAAGACGAGCACCATTAGTACTTAAATACATATAAAGACGAGCACCATTAGTACTTAAATACATATAAAGACGAGCACCATTAATACTTAAATATATATAAAGACGAGCACCATTAGTATTTAAATACATATAAAGACGAGCACCATTAGTACTTAAATACATATAAAGACGAGCACCATTAGTTCTTAAATACATATAAAGACGAGCACCATTAGTACTTAAATACATATAAAGACGAGCACCATTAGTACTTAAATACATATAAAGACGAGCACCATTAGTACTTATATACATATAAAGACGACCACCATTAGTACTTAAATACATATAAAGACGAGCACCATTAGTTCTTAAATATATATAAAGACGAGCACCATTAGTACTTAAATACATATAAAGACGAGCACCATTAGTACTTAAATACATATAAAAACCAGCACCATTAGTACTTAAATACATATAAAGACGAGCACCATTAGTACTTAAATATATATAAAGACGAGCACCATTAGTACTTAAATACATATAAAGACGAGCACCATTAGTACTTAAATATATATAAAGACGAGCACCATTAGTACTTAAATACATATAAAGACGAGCACCATTAGTACTTAAATACATATAAAGACGAGCACCATTAGTACTTAAATATATATAAAGACGAGCACCATTAGTATTTAAATACATATAAAGACGAGCACCATTAGTACTTAAATACATATAAAGACGAGCACCATTAGTACTAAAATATATATAAGACGAGCACCATTATAATTTAAATACATATAAAGACGAGCACCATTAGTTCTTAAATACATATAAAGACGAGCACCATTAGTACTAAAATACATATAAAGACGAGCACCATTAGTACTTAAATACATATAAAGACGAGCACCATTAGTACTTAAATACATATAAAGACGAGCACCATTAGTACTTAAATACATATAAAGACGAGCACCATTAGTTCTTAAATACATATAAAGATGAGCACCATTAGTACTTAAATACATATAAAGACGAGCACCATTAGTACTTAAATACATATAAAGACGAGCACCATTAGTACTTAAATATATATAAAGACGAGCACCATTAGTACTTAATTAGATTTAATCAAGAGTACCATTACAACCTACACACATGCACTATTAATACTTATATACTTCTAATTTTCAGCACCATTAGTACTTAAAAGCATGTATTCATGTGCAGAATTAGTACTAAAATACATGTTATCATGAGTACAATTAGTACTTGAATACATGTTATCATGAGTACAATTAGTACTAAAACCCAAGTTATCATGAGTACAATTAGTACTTGAATACATGTTATCATGAGTACAATTAATACTAAAATACATGTTATCATGAGTACAATTAGTATTTGAATACATGTTATCATGAGTACAATTAATACTAAAATACATGTTATCATGAGTACAATTAGTATTTGAATACATGTTATCATGAGTACAATTAATACTAAAATACATGTTATCATGAGTACAATTAGTACTTGAATACATTGAATCATTAGTCCTTTTAGTACTTAAATATATGAAATCATGGACATCTTTAGTACTTAAATACATGTAATCATGGGAAGATATTGTAATTCATAACATACAATCATGAACAGCGTTGGTACTTAAATACATGTAATCATTAGCACCATTGGTACACACAAACACACACAAGCATCATGATGATCATTTGTACATAAATACATGTAATCATGCTGATCATTTGTACATAAATACATGTAATCATGATGATCATTTGTACATAAATATATGTAGGCATGGGAACGTTGATATCGAAATAAATATAATCGTTAGTATCATTAGTTCTTAATACACGTAATCATGATGATCATTTGTACATAAATATATGTAGGCATGGGAACGTTAATATTGTAATAAATATAATCGTTAGTATCATTAGTTCTTAATTCATGTAATCATGAGCACAATTAAATACATTAACACCATTGGTAATCACAAAAGCAGTTATCATGATGATCATTTGTATATAAATACATGTAGGTATGGGAACGTTAATATTGAAATAGATGTAATCGTCAGTCTTTAAATGCATATAATCATGAGCACAGTTGATACTTAAATACATGTACTCATGGACACTATTGGTATTTAAGCACATGACATCATGAGCAGAATTAGTGGTATCCATCGTGGAGGTCAGCTTTATTGGTGGTAGAAGAGTATCTGGGGAAAACATCGACTTGCCACAACTCACTGACAAACTTCATCACATAATGTTCTATCAAGTACAAAACGCCATGAGCGGGAATCGAACACATGTCTTTAGTGGTGACAGGCAGTGATTGCATACGTATTTGTAAATCCAATTACCATGCGATCACGACCTCGACGCCCCTATATCAATGTAGGAAGTATCACATAAGAAAATCATATAACAAGTCAAAATATAGTGGTATTAGCCCCCCCCCCCTCCCCCCCCCACCCCCCCCCCCCCCCCAACTCCCCCACTCTTAGTGAAATAATGCCATGGAAATTATTTACAAATGTATATTATATTAAATAACATATTCAGTAAATACTGTGTGTACAACTTTAATTATTTAATTGTGTAATTGATATGATATTAATCTATTTCAGTGTAATAATAAATCCATTATTAGTTCTTTGGATTTTAAGCATGAATGAAATCTAATGAGACCAATCTAAGCTTATCTTATTATATTTAGGACAATATATATTTAATTATATTTGTCATTAATGATCACTGTGTTAAAGAGATTCAATCTTCGGCAACAAGTGATCATTTGAGTTCAAATTTGAAGATAAAAAAAAAAAACACTTTTAAATATTTTGTTCATGCGAATAGGCTACAATACACCATTTTCAACTTACCTGAGGCACGAGACATCTGTATGTAATTGGGAAATTTGACGTCAATTTATACCAAATTTATTTCCCCCTCATACGTATAGTGAGATAAAAACAACGACACTCGTTCGTTTTTCGTTCCTCAGTCCTTTTTATTTTGTTTCTGACATAATATGACATAAGTATTTGTGTCAAAGTTAGTGATATGTCTACACGTGGACATTTGCTTCAGTAATATAACAATATAAATATCAACGCCTTCGAATATATCTAATACAAAATAATAGAACATGTATATTTTTAATTTCTTTTTCTTCGCCATGCTATAGCTGAAATGTGTCACTATAAAATTTGCACATTCCAAATTTGACTCTACGATGATACCTTTTCCATAAGAGTTGTTCCCCTTACGACAGGTTGACTTGTATCCTTTCTACAAGAGCAATGGAAAAAGGAAAGTTTCTCGGTATATATATGTGCACCTTGTAATACACCAGGGGGTAATTTAATAGCAAACAGAAAATTCACAAGTTGTTACAACAACTACATAGCCTACACATTTTGAGACATATAGTTAGTACATAACTGCTGCATGTTGATTGGATAAACAATGTGTACTATTTTTGAACAGTACACTTGACAACGGGTGACTATATCTAGCGACGGGAACAATACCAGTTCCAAACACGGAATTTTAATTTTTGCACTTTTTTCAGAAACAGGGATATGCAAGAATATTATATGTTATTCGGGATCTTTATGCGGTATTATTATGTATGTTATTTGTATTACAGTTGGACTCTTAAAGTACATCATTATATAAGAATGAATGCAGCATTTGCATTAACCCTGGTATGCTTTCATTTTCTGTAATCCAAGTGTCAGGTAGGTATATGATTCTGCATGTTGCAATGGTGTATGTACATGTACTATGGTTGATTTTGGGAGAATGTACGAGATAAAGAAATGTGGTTTCAACTATGCAACTGGTAGATTTACGGAGGAGATATGGTAAATATGAATATTGTATTATTTGTTGTTAGCTATATGAGTGATGGTTGTTTAACGCTAAATGAGCAATTTGTCAGGTATATCAACAAGACAACAATGAGATGATGATAATGATGTCAGCTCAAGACCAACACGTTTAGTTGGATTTTTATAATGCTAGCGCACTCAAGCAACATTCCGCGGATAGACATGTCATCCCACTCGGCAACATTATTCTTGTACTTGATTACTCCTTAATGTTACACACTTAGCGGATAAACAAACAAATACCAATTTTATAGACCGGAGATCGACTCCCTGTTCTACCACACTCGAGGACAGCCCGCTAACTATTACATCACCGTAGTAGTTGTTAAATATCTGAAAATAAATTAAGATATGCATCTCAATTAATAAATTGACCTATATTTTCAGCGGACGATATTGATCCCTGTACATATGAAATAATTCAGTAAGTATCATGACACATATCTGATTCTTCAAAGACAAATAACGGAAGTATTTTGTTGATTTCTAATTTTACAGCATTTTCAAACAGAGGCAGAGAAACAAACTGAATCCATATTGTTAAAATAATGTCCTAATATTGAACTTCGACCACATTTAGACTTCCATATTATTCCAGACAATTTACCAAACTTGATTTTATTTGCACATTCTAACACCGTTCTAATTCTGGAAACGCAATTTTCTGCGATGAAAATGGAAACATAGAAGGATCAGCTTATATCGTCACAACAACACCACCACCTCCATTAACACCTCCATCAACTCCTCCTCCACCACCTCCAACATCTCATCAACTCCCATCAACTCCTCCTCCACCACCTCCATTAACACCTCCAACAACTCATCAACCCTCATAAACTCCTCCTCCACCACCTCCAACAACTCATCAACCCCCATCAACTCCTCCTCCACCACCTCCATTAACACCTCCAACAACTCATCAACCCCCATCAACTCCTCCTCCACCACCTCCATTAACACCTCCAACAACTCATCAACCCCCATCAACTCCTCCT
This sequence comes from Bathymodiolus brooksi, assembly GCA_963680875.1. Lineage (NCBI taxonomy): Eukaryota > Metazoa > Mollusca > Bivalvia > Mytilida > Modiolidae > Bathymodiolus > Bathymodiolus brooksi. The sequence continues at coordinate 51,502,046 of OY804583.1, read as the reverse complement.
CCACCACCTCCATTAACACCTCCAACAACTCATCAACCCCAATCAACTCCTCCTCCACCACCTCTATTAACACCTCCAACAACTCATCAACCCCTATCAACTCCTCCTCCACCACCTCTATTAACACCTCCAACAACTCATCAACCCCCATCAACTCCTCCTCCACCACCTCCATTAACACCTCCAACAACTCATCAACCCCATCAACTCCTCCTCCTCCACCTCCAACACCTCATCAACCCCATCAACTCCTCCTCCTCCACCTCCATTAACACCTCCAACAACTCATCAACCCTCATCAACTCCTCCTCCACCACCTCCAACATCTCATCAACTCCCATCAACTCCTCCTCCACCACCTCCATTAACACCTCCAACAACTCATCAACCCTCATCAACTCCTCCTCCACCACCTCCAACAACTCATCAACCCCCATCAACTCCTCCTCCACCACCTCCATTAACACCTCCAACAACTCATCAACCCCCATCAACTCCTCCTCCACCACCTCCATTAACACCTCCAACAACTCATCAACCCCAATCAACTCCTCCTCCACCACCTCTATTAACACCTCCAACAACTCATCAACCCCCCATCAACTCCTCCTCCACCACCTCTATTAACACCTCCAACAACTCATCAACCCCCATCAACTCCTCCTCCACCACCTCCATTAACACCTCCAACAACTCATCAACCCCATCAACTCCTCCTCCTCCACCTCCAACACCTCATCAACCCCATCAACTCCTCCTCCTCCACCTCCATTAACACCTCCAACAACTCATCAACCCCCATAAACTCCTCCTCCTCCACCTCCAACAACCCATCAACCCCCATCAACTCCTCCTCCTCCAACAACTCATCAACCCCCATCAACTCCTCCTCCTCCACCTCCAACAACTCATCAAACCCCATCAACTCCCCCTCCACCACCTCCATTAACACCTCCAACAACTCATCAACCCCCATCAACTCCTCCTCAACCACCTCCATTAACACCTCCAACAACTCATCAACCCCATCAACTCCTCCTCCACCACCTCCATTAACACCTCCAACAACTCATCAACCCCCATCAACTCCTCCTCCACCACCTCCATTAACACCTCCAACAACTCATCATCCCCCATCAACTCCTCCTCCACCACCTCCATTAACACCTCCAACAACTCATCAACCCCCATCAACTCCTCCTCCACCACCTCCATTAACACCTCCAACAACTCATCAACCCCCATCAACTCCTCCTCCACCACCTCCAACAACTCATCAACCCCCACCAACTCCTCCTCCACCACCTCCATTAACACCTCCAACAACTCATCAACCCCCATCAACTCCTCCTCCTCCACCTCTATTAACACCTCCAACAACTCATCAAATCCCACCAACTCCTCCTCCACCACCTCCATTAACACCTCCAACAACTCTTCAACCCCCATCAACTCCTCCTCCTCCACCTCTATTAACACCTCCAACAACTCATCAACCCCCATCAACTCCTCCTCCAACACCTCCAACAACTCATCAACCCCCATCAACGCCTCCTCCACCACCTCCAACAACTCATCAACCCCCATCAACTCCTCCTTCACCACCTCCAACAACTCATCAACCCCCATCAACCCCTCCTCCACCACCTCCAACAACTCATCAACCCCCATCAACTCCTCCTCCACCACCTCCAAAACATATCAACCTCCACCAAAGCACTGCAAGCAAAGACGCCCATAACTTAGAGGACGAATACAATAATCACAATTTAAGAAATATTAGGAACAGTTCATTGAATGTGTTATTTCTCACTAAAAAGTTAGCCAGTTCCTATTTTTAGCGGTGAAAGATATTTTTGGGGCTGGAACTGCTTCCCGGTTTTTTTTCTGTGTGGATCATGTTGCTTAATCTTTAGTTTTCTATATTGTGTTATGTCGACCATTGTTTCTTTTGTTGTTCTTTTTTTCTGTTGGTCATTGTATTATCTGACCTTCTGCGAATTACCTTTTGGTATCTTCAAGCTTTTTTTAACAAAATTTAAATTCAAATAGTTGGTATCTGTATGTTCAAGTCGTGAAGATTGTTCCTCTCAAATACAATGAGGTTAATACAAACAAACAAAAACAGTTCGAACCTTGTTAACATACAATGCTTAAAGATAAACTTATTTGACATCGATGTACACAGTCACAGTGGCGTCATCTTATGCTTAGCATACGACCATGTCTTACTACATATACATACAAAATATGAGGGTACTGAGTTATAAAACCCCAAAAATGTCATTTTGAAGCTTACATAAGAACAGTTTATGTTGAATTATGGACCCTCAAGAATTGGACTGATCCTGGTATCTGCACCGAACATCTTCGCAATATCGAATATTGAATCTTCATAAGTAAACAATAGTTGATTCAAATAATATATGCAACATTATATTCTAACACAGCATATATAAAACATTATACTCCAATACATGTTATTCAATATTATAGCTGTTCTTTGAAATGCATTGTATTGTCAGTCCATCTTCGATTGACGTCATCTGATTACCACTTTTGTATCTTCTATTTTTTCTAATAATACGCTGTTCGCTGGCTATATATGACCGTTGGCATTTTACTCACATATAGAACGCATCATGTTAGAAAGAAGGGAGGTTTGGTCCAATAAAACTAGCTTGACTCCGACACTTTTTATTGATATAACTGTAATAAACTAGAGTGCGCGGTCATGTATTTGTATCTTAGGGGTATCGACTTTGTTCCTTTCTAATGCTTTTATTGGATTTTAAGACTGTTGTGACAGCTTGGTATTTATTTGTTAATATATATTTAACATTTCCGCAACTTTGGTGGACCCCACGGCTTGGGCCGCTGGAACCGTCACTTGTACAATAGATATCGACATATAAGAATAATATAGTAAGCAAAATATTGTTACATTTATAATGATGTTTCTTGAGAAGATTTATAAAGTGTTATTTAATTTTTATATTTATGCAATATTGCCACGTGTTAGCATCGGAAAATTATGACAAAGATAGATAACTCTTACCTTTCGAATGTATTTTAGATTGTAACGCTAACATGAGAAGTTTTTGTATTAATTTTATTACACGATGATACCAGCATTTACAACTGTTGAGATAAGATTAATACATATTAGATTTACATTACTGAATTTAAACATAGCAATTTCAAGACCGGAAAGTAAAATGAATCAATGTTTACAGTAGTAAGTAATCAACACACATTTGAGGGTATGGAATAGAGGACTTTGTTGCATACATCGTTCCCATTGAAAAAAGCAGCATGTTTCCAATAAATATCAATCTTACACATTGGTGATATTTTGTAATTCTTTGTCCCACAATACGTGAAAAGGGACACAATTTAATCTAAAATACATCCTAATGGTAAGAATTATCTACCATTATCGCCATATTCCGATATGACAGATAGAATAAAACCTTATTTGGATAATCAACGCAAATAATTTTATTGAATACATATTATAATCCATCACATATTATTAATTAATACCAATACAATGTACATAATAATAACATGACCACGATGCCTGAAATAAAATAATAGATCGTGGTAGCTCAGACTGTATAAGAAATTAATGGTGCGTGTGTCAACAAAATGCATTATTGTTTTCGAGTGAAGATTTATTCTTCCAAAAGTTTTCGATGATGACACCATATTCAGATGGGTCCGATTCCTAAGCGTGCAAAGTTTACCATAAGCCGTAATTGTGTAAGTTAAAAAAGTAGCAGACCCAGCAGTATCCTCATATTGTGTATGCATATGTATTAAGACATGGCCGGATGATAATCATAACATTACACCGCATATGTATTAATACATGGCCGGATGATAATCATAACATTACACCGCACATGTATTAAGACATGGCCGGATGATAATCATAACATTACACCGCATATGTATTAAGACATGTCCGGATGATAAGCATAACATTACACCGCATATGTATTAAGACATGTCCGGATGATAATCATAACATTACACCGCATATGTATTAAGACATGTCGGATGATAAGCATAACATTACACCGCATATGTATTAAGACATGTCCGATGATAAGCATAACATTACACCGCATATGTATTAAGACATGTCCGGATGATAAGCATAACATTACACCAATGTGACCTTGTACATCATGTTCGAATAAGTTTATCGTTTACCATTGTATGTTGTTAAGGTTAGAACTGTTTCGTCGTTTGCATTAATCTAATTTTATTTGCGGGGTACATGCATCAGGACAAGCGCATGGTGGGAAAATATATTAATTGGAAACTTGCTAAGAAAAGCTAGAAGATAACAAATTGGTAATTCGCAGAATTAGAGACAATACAACGAAGAACAAATGTCAATATAACCCAATTAAAAAAACTAAAGATTTAGCAACACGAACCCTACAAAAATGAAATAAGATGGGCATGCTTCAATATTGGCACCTGACGTGTCATTGCTAAATGACACGAACATCATACGATATAAATATAGTATATCACTACTCATGTACGTGAATATATACATATAACATGACTAGCAAAACCCCTTTCAAAACTAAAGGGGGCATAGGTAAGAACAAACCAAACATGGGTTGTCCACTGCAATTGTAAAGGACATCGCATCATGGAAATATAAATTTGAAAAAATGTAATTGGTTCATAGATTACACGAATCCCACTAGACCGAAGGGTAATCTTAGGTGCTACGTAAGGGTTATCACTGCTCCATTAGTTTTATTCTAGCAACCAACACGGTGATAAGAAATCGAATGGATTGCGGATGAGACAGACGGAATATAGCTTTGGTCATTTGTGACACAGATATACCGTGTCGATTTTCCAAGTTTAGTGGTGGCTTCAGATATAAACAATCGGAACCATTTGTTGAGGATGCTCCTTTATAGACGCATCTCTCTATCAGGGAAATCATAACAGGTACCTTAAATTCTGAAATATCATACCAAATGAAAGATATAATGTATATACTCCATCAGCAGAAGCTGCCAAAATGTTGGTATATAAAAATGGAAAGTTCACAATGAAAAAAATTAAAGCATTTCCTTTGTCGTAGAGAATCGTTCTCGATTAAACCTCACTCAAAGTATGCAGCAGACCTAGTTGTGTATGTAATACTATTTACTTTAGTTTAACTAGACAGATAGGATCAGCATAATCCCCATGCAACTTTTTAAATGAAAAGAAATCTTCTATACACGAGAACGTGAACTTATAGGACTGATCTAGATTTTTTATCTTGAAGCTTGCTTCATATAAATAAAGGAACAAGTCGACCAGAAGAAGACTAAAGTTGGTACCCATAGGATTGTCAATCCTCTTGATAAACAAGACAAAAAGATTACCAAAAAAATGCTGTCATTCAAAAACGTTATTTCAGTGAAACTTTTGTTAGAATATTAGGTGAGGTGATTTATGGTCTTCATGACCACTTGCAACACTATTTCACTTACATCGGTGTGGTGCCGATTATTTTCTAAATGATAGACACATGTTATATTTCAATAGAATTTCATAGGAGAGGGAACTTACTTGCATGTACTCTGGCATATAGCGAAAATATCAACATTATGATCTTTGAACCGCATCGGAGGCGCAATAGTTAGGGTGCTCGCCTCGAGTGCGGTAGGTCGTGGAATCCAGCCCCGGTCGGGTCAATCCAAAGACTAAGAAATGTGTATTTGTTGCTTTCCTACTAAGCACGCAGCATTAAGGAAAAAGAGCAAAGACTGATTGACTCCGAATCAGAATAAGTTGTCCGAGTGGAGCGACAGGTGGACCCGCGGACTGTTGCCTAAGTGAGCTTGTGCTATAAAAATCCAACTCAGCGTGTTGGTCTATTATAAAGCGGACCTCATCATCATCATCATCTAATTGAAAATTAAATTGTTCTGGTCATGATATAGCAGAACAAATGTTGAATAGGCTTTAAAAAAACAATCACTCACCCACCTACGGTCTGTGATGATAGGGTGTTTTGTTAAGGTATTTAATTCTAATTTGCGTTTACGGTTTCACGAAAGGAGCATAGCATATGTCTTCTCTTCCACGTCCATTGTGTGGTACAATCCTCGACATAATCCATACAACCTGTGTTTAAAGTTGCAAAACGATGTTGGAATATAAATATGTATACTGAGTGATTACAACAGACTGATCTTTGAAGTAAAACGTAGGATTACCTCCCTTCCAATGTAAATGTTTTCTTGATTTGTGTGAAATAACAAACTTCCAAACCTCAGTGTTAATGTACCATCAGGAAACGTATAATCAATATTAAAACCTACCTAACTAGAAGACCTGCTAATCTCATGATTTACGCAATTACCTTACATTTACGTAAAGGCAATAACAATTCGATGGAAATACAATGATATCACCCTATTTTGCTTAATGAGACAAAAATCACTCTCTAACTTGTTTCATAATTTATGACTCATGGGCATTAAGCTTATTAGAAGTATCATGTTTGATTTTTCTGTTGTCTTTAACCAACAGATTCTACCTTCGTTGCCTCAAAAATCACTCTCTAACTTGTTTCATAATTTATGACTCATGGGCATTAAGCTTATTAGAAGTATCATGTTTGATTTTTCTGTTGTCTTTAACCAACAGATTCTACCTTCGTTGCCTCAAAAATCACTCTCTAACCTGTTTCACAATGTATGACTAATGGGTATTGAGTTTGTTAGAAATATCATGAAACAGATTCTACCTTCGTTGCCCCAGCTTTGTACTATCAATATTTATGTTATTTTTCATTTTGCGATAGTGTGTGAAAAGCTTCTTTTTGAGTGGAAGCGAATCTGTGCAGGCTTTGTTATCGTTTATTTATTATATATTGCCATTGATAAAAAAAAGTGATCAAGAGAAAGTGTTGGGATCTCATAAACCGACTTAAAGCCGCCACGTTGTTGTGGCTGTCCCAATTCCAACGTAGTATATTGTGGCATGTTTCTGTTAAGTGATATGAGGTCAGAAGTGATATTTCCTTTGATTGATTTTGGTGGGTTTTATTACCATCCCTGTTTACCCTTTCTTTTCATGATTCAAATAAAACCAGTTATTATATAAGAACAAACACGCCTTTAACGCTTCAAGTCAACAGAAAAATCATAAGAAACACATTTACAACAACTCACCACAAAAATAGACACCGTGGCTAAACTTATAACACCAATGTAATGACTACATTTCTGTCAATTATGTGAGTGGGTCTAGAATCAAAAGAATCAAAATAAAATACATCCAGAATAAATCATGATTAATATTATTAATGACATATTTTGTTGCAAAATGTTCGTTTTTGCATGTCCAATATTGGCTAGAAGTCTGTGTTGGTTATTAGACCTGAGGACAAATATTCGTTTTACCCTCAAATATCCGTATTTATCCTGTAGTGTCCCAAATGCTCCCGAATTCAACCTCAGTTATCTGCGCAGTGGTCTTAAATAGAATATGTCAAAGTGCAATGAAAGATGACCACATAAAGATATGCATAACATCGTATTTCAATCAAATTTACACATTTCAAAATATTGGAATAATGGTTAAAAAACTTACAAAATGATTAGTTCAAATATATAAGTCGTGTTGAATAGGAATTTCCATTCAAATGTCTGCGACGTGGATAAATTGCACATATACTCTGTAACGTGATTGTACAGATCTACATTGTTTGATATCTTCTTTGAAACCAGATTCGAAACAGAAATATTTGCAAGTTGAACAAAGGCAACTCTCTTCAACTTTTATTTTCGCAATCTGTCAGTTCACAGATAGGAATCCGATTGGCCCAATGAGTTAGGTAGTTGGATTACATAACAACTCATACAAACCTACCACCAATGCGGCGTGGGTTCGCGCCTAGCTTTGTAAATTACAAAAAGGGTGTACCCGAATCGCAAACGCAAGTGATAAAGTTTACCAGTTGCTTGCCCATGGTCGGTGGTTCTCTCCGTGTACTACGGCTTCTTCCACCACTAACACTGGTCGCAATGATATAACTGAAATATTGCTGAAAGTGGAGTTAAACACAATAAATCATTAAATCAAATCAAAGATCTGTTCTGCAATATAACATGCAATGCTTGAAAAATTGAACGTAAAATATGTGATACAAATATTATGACATAGCATTTTCCATATCGTTCTCCAACTTCGCTGTCGAGCTTAATATGGGGTCTCGGGCTGAAATCAGGACCGATATGGAAAATATCTTGTATTAATCTCTTATTATTAGTATGTTTTGATGAAGGCCAAACCTTATGTTTTATAACATAGTTCAGAAAACATTGTTATCAAGATATAGCATAATTGAAAATAAATTTTGCTAATATTTCTTTAATTATGAGTGCACCTGTCATCTAATCTATGGTCATCTACGCTTGCAGTGTGGAGGTGGAGGTGTTGTTGTCTCATTGCAGTCTCCTTCTATGTTCCCATTACCATCGCAAATAACTGGATGAGTAATTACATTAGAGCCAGGTGTGCAACCCACTGGAATATTGCATTGAGGTACTCTTGGTTTTGCTGTAAATTATTAAGAACTAATTACAGATTTGTGCACAATATATTATCTAATATTATGATCAAACAGCCATCGTCATCAAAACACTTTTTTTGTTTGTTTGTTTGTTTGTTTGCTTGTTTGTTTATTTATGTTTTTATATATTTTTTTTCCAACCAATTCTCAGTATGTCAGAACATGTTTGTATCATGATTAACATTGTTTGTCAGTATATGTTGATATATAATACATAGTATTGTTGTACGAATCCTATTTATACTTTTCCTAATAAATACAAACAGATCGTACTCGTATAATCGTAATTAATTACATTGATGACGTTTTAGAACCAACAAATGTAAATTCTTGACTGGAACCGGTGTGAAACAAAATGGTATATTAACCTCAATACTATGGAAGTCAAAATATGACTGATTCTCCAAAAGTTTCATATTAGGAAATTATTATAAAAATCATGAATCACATTGATTCTCTGTCTCTCTTTAAAAAGCTGTGAAATTTGAAATAAAAGATAAACTTTTGTTTTTTTTGTCTTGCAAGAATCAAATATGTATCATGATATGTATAGGATATTAACCGAATCATCTCATACTTACGGTCAACAATATCTTCAGCTGAAAATATAGTTAGATTTATATATCAAAGTGATAACATATTTTCATATAACTTACGAGCAATATACTATTGCATAAACTATGTTTTAGTTATGGACAAAACTTTGTGACAAAAGAGTTTGTGAACTTTCCGTTTATATATAGCAATATTCCAGCAGAAACTGCATACGCAGCATGTATCTCTCATTTGATATGATGTTCATGAGTTTGTGGATACTAATATGCTTATTTCGTTCATAGATGTTTGATGCTAACAAGTAAGCTATTGAAGCAAGGGTTCCTATTGTCTTAGTTGAAGTCATCACGTTTTATGGCCGCCACCATGATCTCGTTAACTGCTACGGAATATATATGTCATAAACAGGGCACGAAATTAACGCTGGTCCGCTAGCCCGAGGCTAGTAAAATCAGCGTCGGGCTAGAAGAACTCTCTTAGAAGCTAGTCCGATGGGCTAGTTAAAATTTCCAATTGTCAATTATTGCTTCCACTTCATTAATTTTAATGACATAATTGAAAATCATAATTAGTCATTCATATTACTGTGTTTGTTTACGCTGTACACAATTTACCTGTTGGGAATTCCCTCGATAGCAATTAGACCCTAGAGGGTGGTATGCGAATTGATCAAATTACTCGATAATTTGGGTAATTCGGTGAGCGTTCTTAACAACATAATCTAAGGATCAAGAAATGTGGCGACACATTACCGGCGTAGAGTAACCAGCAAAACATTTTGATTAGATAATAATGAAAAATTAATAGACTTAATACTAACTCTTCCTGCACACTCAGCTTACGCAGAAAGAGGTTTCTCTGAAATGAAGTTGGTCAAAAGTGACTGGCGTTCTTGCTTAAGACCGTCCATCTTATCAGACCTGCTATTTATTATGCTTCATGCATATGACATTCCAAGTTATGACCCTACTGATGCCATCAACCTTTGGAATTTGACAGGACAAAGAACACGGGGATCAAGCCAAAGACCATACGGTTCCAGACCGGATGATGGTGACGCTGGTGACGATGATGTTTCAAGTGATGACAATACTGACATTCTTTCTTCATTATAATTTGTTCTATCTCAAAAAGGTAATTATTATAGAATTTTTAGTAATTTTCCCCATGATGGTCGGGCTAGTAGAATATCTGGGGGGCTAGTTGATTTTTATATCTACTAGTCCTGCTGGCTATCTTCCGATTGTCGTAATCATTATCCAATCCTATATTCATGCTTGACTTATAGCAGGCTTCAACTTGGAAAACACGACGTTGCCATTATAAGGGCGAGAGATGCTTACCTTTATGGAGCATATGCGTTCACTCCTGTCTTTAGTAGTGTTAATGTTGATTATTCGTCAGTTTTCTCTGTATTATTTCGTAGATCATTGTTTGTCCCTTTTAGTTTCTTTTGTACTTGTTCTTTTGACCACGGTATTGTCTGCCTTTTTCCTGTTTACGGCTTCTGGTAACCTTCTTTTGTATTTTTAAACTTTCATTTCTCTCAAAGACAAATTGTGTTCTAGCTGAACCAACAAATCAATGACATATCCAAAGATGCCATATTTTAAATAACATATAGGAATGTTTTGTGGTGCCTCAACACTGAAAATTGAATCAAGATTTGCACATAATACTACAACAAAGCACTTAGTTAGTGACATTACTCCGTAGCAGTAATGTACTAGTGGGGCAGGAACTCCCTACCTTTCCGGAGCACTTGAGTTCACCTCCGGTTTTAAAGGGTTCGTGTTCCTCGATTTTTTGCTTTATGTTTTGTATATCGTTGTTTGTCCCTTTGCCCTTTTTATTCATGTGTGTGCGTGTGTGTGTGTGTGTGTGTGTGTCCTTTAACAATTGGTGGATTATACGAAGCTATACAATTGGGTTTTTTTTAAATGACGGTCGTTTTTCAATGGAAAGAACAGCATTGACCACAATACACTGATCGAATGTAAGCCAAAAACTAAAGAGATGAGTAATACGGACACATCCGTCAAAAAAGGGGAAACTCAGATGCTCGCGAAAGCTGAGCAGTTCATGTTTCTTATAGAACACCCGGCATGTTGCTCCGGTAAATGCCTTACCTGTGGTAGAGGAAAGAAACAAATCCACATAAAAGGAAAACTATACATTGTTATTTGAGAAATACTGTCATCTCAAAGCGGTCAGTCAGTTCCTGATGATGATCGTATAATTTCTGTTGCGATGACTTCATCCTAAGAGTAACGTAGATTTGCTTTAGTAATGGAAGGAACAACATTGAGCATAAGACACTTGACATCAAACAAGAAGCGGTATTGATACAAGGATGGTTGGAGTTAGTTCAGTCTCTTACGTAAAGTCTACTAAATCTACGTTACTCTTAGGATGAAGTCATCGCAACAGAAATTCTACAAACATGAGGATTTCATTTTTCCCATAGTCAAATCTTCTTGTTTGAAAAATGATTGAAATTATAACAGTCAAATTATTAATAATATTGGGTTTATTTTGTCTTAAATAAGAAAATAGATATGTACGCTTATTATCTAAAAGAGAATTTAAGCAATTGACGGCCAACAATTCCACCAATATCAACAAAGCGAGGAGTCAACTCTCAACCTCACTCACTATATAATACTTAGGAAATATACATATGAGTGCCGTGGTGATGTGATATTGGAATAATGCAATACAAACTAATTTCGATATCTACGTTTTTTATTAATAGCACTTCTGGTGGACTCTTAATCCCCGGTGTATCATCATCCCGATAGTCATGGTTTATTTTTACAGTTTCTAAATAATTAAATATTGATAAACATAATGTTCTTCTCACTCAGGCATATGTGACCATAGACGATTTTGGGTATCCTGTTAGGACATTTGGTTTTATTTGTTGCAAATACTTTTCAATTATTTGGCTTCCCAATCTTTTGATATGTTGACGGGTATTCTAGAAGCGCGTCATGTGCACTAATATCGATGTCTACATTATATTCTTTTTTTATTTGTTTGTTTTTTCTTTTTGTTGCTTTTTTCTACAAATAATCATATAATCTATTTCAGTATTTAAGTGTTGTTCCGATATTCCCAAACATTATTATGTTCACCGTCAATGAAAAAGCAATAATAAGTCATTTGAGATCAATCTTTAAAACCTCTCTTTTCATACTGATTCATGTTCTTTCTTAAAATATCAAACTGCCTTTACTAATTTTTGAAGAAGTGGTGGACCACATATTGTATATGAGCAAAGCAGTATTGTAGCTTATGTTGATACGGTTCAATGGGAGTATGCATCTCACAAAGTTTCGTTAACAGTTTTGTGTTGTGACACAAGATGTCATGACGCCCTGTGTGATTGTACAGCAGTGAAGTGTAACCTTTGACTATTTATCTTACGTAATATTTACTTACTTCCGATTGCTGTAAAACTATCCACATTATTTATCTCGATTGTAAAATATCTTAACCAATTGCCATTGTGTCGTAGTCTGAAGTAAAAACAAGTAAGCGTTAGAAAAAATTGAGTGCAATGGATACACAAGACACAACATAGACAACTAAAATGATGAGGAACACAGGAGTGAACAACCATACACGAGAACGTAGAAATATTTTGTATTCAAATTTGCATATATACATTACTAATGGCGTCCTTCTGATTCTTTGCTTCTTTCTTTTATAGAAATCTTTGAACACATGTGAAAACTACCTTATTTTGTTCTACTCATCCATGTAGTTAGTCTGCATATGTGTTTTTCCCAATAACATAGAACAAATATCAATGTGTACCAAAGCCGACATTTACTAAGTTAATACTATATTTATGTTCCCTCATAACTCAGCAAACGGCAACTCGTGTGTTGATTTATGATGTGAGTTGGTAAGGGGTTAGGGGTAATTTTTTTCTTTTACTGTTTTAAATGACAATACAGTTTAAGATGTGGCTATGACTCTGAACCATCAATATAGCAGGCTTGTATTAAAAGCTTAAAGTTAATCTTTTTCCTTTCATTTATACATGTGGAGACACCAAATTATCATATTGTACAATTATTTGTTGATAATAAGAATTTGGTTACGTTAAACAAATCAATCTGAAACTCACATGTAATAGGGTGGTTCTATTGTTGTCCTACATCTCCAAATCAATATATATATATATTCTCTTTAATATACGTAGAGGGTACTAGCCTCTTTTGAATTAATAGCATGGAATAACAAAGCATGTATTTATCCAGTTGACAGACATTGGGAATATAAGGGTATGCTTTCGTACCAGTCGTAAAGCTTCCCACCTCACTGTCCTAATATCTCCTATAAGTTGCCCCCTTTCTTGGTCTTCTCTTACGACGCTTCATATACAAATATTATTATGAATGGTTTTTTAAGCGAAACTCGTATGTTTAAGCTTACCTGACTATTAGAAAACGGCCAACGATTTGGAAGCACTCCCATATCGTGGGAGCACCCGAAGTTTGTTGGATGAATGCAGTTTCACTGAAGTTCCAAGAGCCTATTGTATCATTCCCAAACGTTAACGTAAAGTATTTATTATGCCAGTTGCATGGAAACGTACGATTTTGACATGAAAGCAATGTATATAATCATAGGCTGTGCATACACAATTTTGGCAGCCATCAAGAATCTGCTACCTTGTATTAAATGAAAAGATCCTCTATAATGTTTTAACTTAGGAGTCAACGAGACATTATAAATACACAGGTTGATTGGTTTAAGGTGTTTAACGTCGCTTTCAACATTATTCGAATTCACAACGTTAGTGGTGATAGGTACTGATTGCATAGGTAGTTGTAAATCCAGCTCCCATACGATCACGACTTATAATTTGGGCCAATAAACATCCCTTTTGGTCAAATAAAATAGGGCTTGAGTCAATAAACATTAATCAAATGATTTTTTCAAATTATCCTTATACATCAATCTGATTTTATTTTATTTTGAGATTCAGAAGATAGTTATATCCACACTACAAGTTGAAAACGTATTTCACTTATGTAATCGTTCCAACCATAATCTGCAAATTGTCCACATCTAGAGTCCTGTGGGGCAGTACTAATCCTGCTGTATGGAAAGAAGAGCATTATACCTGCAATGCAAGTTGAAAGCGTGTTTTGCTTCTATATGTACTCGCACACAATCTTATATAAGTGACATAGCGGATTATTTATATAAGAAAAATAACTCACCTTTTGGTTTTGTATTCCTTGCTTTGTTTTGTTCTGTTCTGTTCTGATTTGTTTTGTTTGTTTATTCGTTTGCATGGATAGTAATTAAGGAATGGAACAGCAAAGACGTGAGATAGATATGTTCTACAACAGATATCAATGGGTATAGTCATTGGTTCTGACCAACTATGGACAATTTCAACGACAAATGTGGCGAAATTTTGTGGATTGGAACTGAATAATATTTTTATTCAACAGGAATTCAATTTCATAGAAAAGGATCGAACGATTATACCGGAAAGGAAAACGATTCCAAAGGATTTATCTGTAAAATAAAGCTGTCTAGTTCAAACAGCGGTCTCCTCAAAATAGCCAGTTTAGCAATACAGATAAATGGGCACAATCGAAGATTACGCCTACAATGATATGATAAAATTCAATAGTTTAAGAAAGTTATCAAAACGGAGTGATTAAATTATATACACAAAGAAAAAAGTTATGCACCCCCTGATATATTAAAACATAATAAGTTACACTAGGTTTAAATTCTAATATTTATATTGATTATAGCAAGAACAATGTTCCATTAAAACGATGTGTTCAATCAAGTGTGACCATTATGTAAAATATCCAAAACCAGTAGTCATTCAGGTGAACCATGCCTCTCACGCATTACTCAAAATTCAGTATGTTCACGCTTCGAATTTGGGTATTTAAGTCCGGTGTTTTAAAACATTTATTCATTCTCAGTAAGCATGGTACGAAGGCGAATATCAGAAGCACAAAGATGGCAAATAATCGGCATGCATACAACAGGGATGTTCGTCAAAGCTATTAAACGTCAGATGGGCTACCACTATATTGTAGTCAGCTGACTGGTGAGAAAACACACACGAACCATCAATGTGAAAGACTTGCCAAGATCCGGCAGACCACGGGTAACATCTGATCGTGACGACAGGGCATTGCAGCGTTTAGTTAGACGGATGCCATTCGCAACAAGTCCCGTACTAAAACAACACTGGTTGTCCAATAGACGTCTGTGAACAAGAACAGTTAGAAACCGTCTGAAATCAGCGGACTTAAGTCAAGGAGAGTCATTAAACGTTCACTATTGATCGACCGATATCGACGATCACGTGTGGCATGGTGATTAGCACGACGTGGTTGGAATTTAAGGACATGGCGCAAGATTCATTAATCAGACATGAGCCGGTTTCTGCTTCATGTAACCGACGGCCGGATGAGGGTTTGGAAACACAAAAATACAGCCTATACCCCAATCAACATCTAGCCAACTGTCACTTACGGTGGATGCTCAGTAATGATTGGGGTGTATCTCTCATGACAGGAAGCTGGATTTAGTCACCATACAAGGCAACCTAATTGGTGATCAGTACATCAGAGACGTCTTGCAACCAGTTGTTTTCCCCCATTTCGGCAACCACCCACTAGCTACAAGGCCTGTGTATATGGATGACAACGCCAGGCCTCATCGTTCAAGAGCAGTAACCGCCTACCTCCAAAGTGAAGCCATGACTCCTGTTCCTTGGCCAGCCACGAGCCCGGATTTGAATCCCATAGAGCATATTTGGGACATGTTAGGCCGTCGTGTACAGGCTCGGTAACCTCCTGTGCAAAACATTCGTCAGTTGGTAGCAGCATTGCATCGGGAATGGCAGCAGCTATCACAACAGGACATCCCACGTCTAACTGTAAACCATATACATATAGTGGATTTGTTTTGCATTACAAGTCATGAGGGAGAATCTTAGAATTGCATAATACAGATATACACATTCATTTGTTTCATAGAAATGTACATGCAATAAATCTTAAATGAGAAGCAATTATTTATTTCATGCTAATAAATAAAATGAAAAACAAACATTACCACAACGTCTGAACAATTCCAAAATCAAATATCACCATTACAGAAAGTAGCAAAATCAAATATCACAATTACAGAAAGTAGCAAAATCAAATATCACCTTTACAGAAAGTAACAAAATCAAATATCACCTTTACAGAAAGTAACAAAATCAAATATCACCATTACAGAAAGTAACAAAATCAAATATCACCTTTACAGAAAGTAACAAAATCAAATATCACCTTTACAGAAAGTAACAAAATCAAATATCACCTTTACAGAAAGTAACAAAATCAAATATCACCATTACAGAAAGTAACAAAATCAAATATCACCATTACAGAAAGTAACAAAATCAAATATCACCTTTACAGAAAGTAACAAAATCAAATATCACCTTTACAGAAAGTAACAAAATCAAATATCACCATTACAGAAAGTAACAAAATCAATAATCCTAAATATGTTCAAACATAAGACTTTTTAACCCTCAATTTGTCAGTGTTTTAACCAGAAAAAGCAATAATAAAACTATAGAATCAAAAAGTCTAATGCTATTAGTTTACTTTCAGTCTCTTCATAACATCAAACAACAAAAAAGGTTAACATGTCTATAACGTCGTGTTCAACCAAATCAGTTGAATCCAAATTAGAAAACATTTGTTCCTTTTGAAAACAAATACTTATATACTGTACTGGTTCTGATTTTTGTTTATTTAATGGTGTGATGCAATTGAATACACTGTGTTTAATTTTAATATGCATAAGATTTGCATTATATATATTTTTTGTCTCGTCAGACACCATAAGCGTTCAAAATTAACATATGTTGCCAGTATGTTTACCACACATATTGCCAGGCTAAAAGTACATACATGAGTAAGACATTTACATGAATTAAAGAAATGTAACACTCGAGTGTGTCTATTGTTATGTATATGTGATATATTAGTTGTATTATTAGTTAATGGACAATATATTTTATGGACAAAGATGAAGAGAAGATTGCATCATCAGTGCAAATGGGTTATCAAAAATAGAAAAAACAAGTTGCAGATTTGTTTTTTATATTTGATTTTGAGTTTTTATTATGGAAAAACAGACACTGGTCAATTTAAAAAATCCGTCCATTCAGATATTAAGACTTATCTAGACGAGCATAAAGTTTCATGCTTAGCAGAAGCCTAAGATTATGCACTTACGCATATATTTGTTTTGTTGAAATATAAAAGTGTCCCAAATCTGATTTCCTATGTTCAGAATAGGTTCCTTTCTTATAACCATTTTGATAAACCAAAATCAAATTCAACAGAGAAAAATGAATATAATGACAAACCTCTCGAACTAAATAAAGTGTGCACGTGATTATCTAAATCAATACCGTCTTGTTCCTATATTAAGAAAGAGCGCATTATCTAAGAATGTTGTGCGTTCTTAAAAGGAAGACTGAGAATAAACCTCAATGAATTCACAACTATCTTATTTCCGTTGAAGTTGAAAAACATAATTTAAGGGTTTCAAAATCTCAGTCAGATATTATGGAGGATCATAAGCCCTCCATTCCAAAGATATTTGTTTCAGTGATAAGTGATGATACCAGTCTAAAACCTATTAAAATATTGCGTGATATTGGAGCTCCCATAGATTAAATGTTAGAAAAGATTTGACATTTGTAGGGAGAAAACTTCTGCTGCTGTAATAGTGCTGTTTCAGGGGTAGACTTAGAGTTTCAAAGTGTTTCTCTCCTTCATATTAATTTGAAATCATACTTTGCTTCGGTACAGATTGTCGTTGGGGTAATGCCTACGCTTCCTGTGGAGGGCATTTCATTGTTACTAGGTAGCCAGTTGGACGAGGTTATAATGAATCCAATAGTTACGAGGAGAAGGAATTATAAAATACAGAGGTGTTTCTTGTTTTGCGGTAACTACAGGCAGGACAATGAATCTCGAAGAAGAGGAGACTTTATTACAAGATCTTAGCGCAGAAACAAGTGATGTTGAATTAAAACACATATTGTTTCCACATGTCAATGATCACGTGTTAATAGGTGATGGCGATATATCTCGTTATTTTACAGATACTCAACCTTTTTTATCAATACACCATCTCTTACAGTGATATATATATATAAAACTGCAGTATACAGAGAAAACCACCGACGCCGAATGTTGCTGACAAGCTTGATCACATGATGCTGTATCGAGCAAACGAGTACATCTCGCCATGGGCGTGATTCAAACTGATAAATTCACCGGTCAAAGGCACTTATTGCATATGTAGTTGTAAATCCAACTACCATACGAGCACGACAACTACGGCACTCTTACACTTTCCGAATTGAACAAAGGCAGTTCAAGTCTGAACAATCATTTTCTATATCAATGCTACAGCAGGAGATTTTGGCATCAAATTGTACTGACCATTGTAATTGTATAATACTCATTTGAGAGACATAAAACACGTGTTATTTAACAGGTAAATTCAGCAACATTGGAGATACAAATCTAAGAAAAAATTACATGTATGTATTTGCTCATGATGTACAATACAAACGTATAGCTTGAGTCTCAAATCTTTAATATGCAAATAATCTGTCGTACTATACAGTGCATGTGATTGCAGATTTGCACCATTCATGCACGTAGCATACATCATACAGCAGTTTCGAATGAGCAGCAGTCTGTGAGACGACGTCGTTGCTGACTAGTTGCTAATCATTTGTTTACCCTATCCATTATATAGTTGTCGTCAGAAACTCTCTTTTTCGCGCGGATTTCCATACACATGCATTGTCAATTATAATAGACCCTTTCTATATCTTGATATGCCAGTTATTTTCCTGAAGCGACGGGCAAACTGACAGCCATTCTAGCAAGAGTAATGGATCAGGAAAGCTGAAGAGCCTAAACAGCATTGCCAAAATCGGGGGATGCGTTAGTGTGACTGACCGCATTAGCAATAAGTGCGTGAAATCATGTATCATATTTTACAGTGCACGTTGCTTCATTCCGATTGGTTGTTTTACCATTCAAATAACATTGTTAAACTACTTTTTTATGCTGACTTTCTTGTTATATATACCATTTTGTCACTCTCACCCCTTTCTTGTAGTACATGCAAGATCAACACAATATGACCTATTAAAGTATGTACAGTCAGACATACTTTAAGAGGTCATCGTTGTGACAAATAATATATGTTTTTTTAAGACAGGACAATGACAAGTGTACCTCTCAATACCTTAGAGACTGGAATAGTCTTCAAAAAGACGTTTTCATCAGCCAGACCAGTTCTGTGTTTTAAAAAAAATACTCCAACAAACTGAGGGACAACAGACTAATCTTGCTTACTCTCTTGAACATGGCTTTGAAAAATTATCCACACGAGATTTCGACTTGGACTAAGTAGCTTAAATGAACATTTATTCAAGAACAATATCTCTCGTAGCACAGTCTGCGAACAGTGTAACGGAAATCATACTTAAACCACAGAACATTAACAACTACATTGTAACCGGTACACAGTTTCACGAACTACTCTGTTACTTGGTATAACACAAATGCTAGGTCCATGAGGTGAATATTATATTATTACGAGATCTATGTCCAACACATTTAAGTAAAATCATGACTGAGGGAAGCGATGATATATCTGTCAATATTAATCACACACTTTTAAAATGCTTTTTTTTTCAGCACATTAAATCTACAAAAAAATATTCACGCTAATGCCCTATGTATAGTATTGTTTTTTGTTTGTATCTACCCAATTAAATCAATACCACATCAGTCAAATCTTTGCTAAATTGTTTTTCTTGATAGTTGTTTGTCATTTAACGCGCGTGTGTATGTGTGTGTGAGTGTGTGTGTTGTCTTGTGTTGTCATTTCAATATTGTAGTAACCATTATATTTATTGCAATTATGAATTCATGTATGTATATTCAGGAAAATCGCTCGTAGCCATTGGCGGTTGGTAATCCTCGTTAAACAAATACATAATTATATCAAAGGGAAACTTCGCCAAAATATATTTTTTGCATGTTTTCCCTGATGTATAAATATGGATGTTTATATGTATATTAGCGTTTTATTATGTTGGATAAGGGAATGAAATCGATTTTAAAATTCGGTCAACGATAGATGAATGTCACCATTTTGATAGCATCTCGATACCAATTATCACGTGATGTCTAAATACCACCACGCCCCAAAACAAACGTGACAAACCGGAATCCCCAATCAGTGTCGATATGGCTTGTCAGGCGTACTTCTTTTTATTTTTCTTATTATTCTAAATATATGAATTTATTACACATTCACTTTTGCAGATTTACGTTTTGTTTCTATATACTTATGGCAAAACAAACGAATCGGAGAAAATGGTTCGTCTTTAATGAGACACATTTACAAATGATTTTTTTTCAAACATTGAAGAACTACGAAATTATGTGAAAAAAAAGAACGGACATCGGAACAATTCCATGAATCCTTAAAAAAATAAAAATAGGCCTATGCTACGGGGCAAAATTGTTTTAATGATATTATTTATATGATCGCACTTTGTAATCGATCATTGATGCACTACACAAAAGCTACACATAAGCTTTGCTTCTTAGATAAAAGCACAGAAAGTTAAAGGGTAGGAAGCCATGCAATTAAGAGGATTGTGTAAACATATAATTTGTAATAGTTTTCATTTGACAATTACAGACGATGAGTATTATGAATACTTTTAACGTCTATTATACAAATCTTCAGGGTACCTCACTTACGTAATATAATAATTTGCTTATGGAAATACAATATTCTTATTCGCCAACAGTAAAAAGATTAATCTGTTTTCATTACGGTTATTTCTGATTTGAACAAAGCGTAACAACATATAATATGTCTCTGCGTAAAGAAAACATTTTTTTTATTTTAATCACGTCTTTCGAACTGGCGGACCCTTCTGATTAATCTCAGAATAGTCATAAAAAATATGGTGGTTGTTTTTATAAGGAAAAATTGCATACGAATGGTTTTTGTCTATTTTGCTTTTTGGGGTTTGCAAGAAGAATTTTCTACCCTGCCCTGTTAACCCTGCTTTACTTCATAATTTTGGTTCTTGCCATATCATACTGACGAGGCACAAAAAACAATCAGGATAAACATGAACAATTCAATATAACTTACGATCAATGTTAATCTTAAGATTTTTTCGTGAAAATAGCCCCAGAATCATTGCTGTATCAGGCGCGGATCCAGCAGTTTTGAAAACGGGATCCCAGGCTCTTGTTTGCCAATTTGTACCCAATTTATACACGAATTTTACTAAATTGTAGAACACCTCCTTGATCCGACAGTGTGCATTACTATGCACCCATTCCTAATGTATACTTGATCAGGGTCGTGTATTTTGATCACCTATTAGAACCTTTAAAATGTGCATTACATCTCCTATTCTAGTCACGGGTAGCGTTAACGGGTCACAAAATGTATATTGCGTTTCTGATTATTGCCAAAGATTGTGACACATGTATTCAAGTATTCGGTCAGAGTCCCGTCGACCGGATGTAAAATGACACTTGTATGTTCTGCCTGGCGACTTCCTGTGTGGACCTAAGCTCATTACGCAATATTAGGTACCCTGCTGAGTGAACCGGTGTGAATGTACCTGTCGTTTTCAGAATGAAAATAAAAATAAGTAAATCCCGCCTTTCACTTCTTATTTCAGGAATTATTTGCTTTAATTTATTGAAGAATAACATATTTAAAATTAAAATATGGTCTCTCGCTTCTGAAAATACATGAAAAATGTAAGAAATATATTTTCCGAATAATATGTTACGCTTCAATCATCACAAATGACAAACAAACCAAAAAAGGAAAAGACATTTACGTTTTTAAATCACTTGCTCGCTCCAACGATTTTAGCACAAAATCCGAAGAACAAGAAGTAAATTTGGTATGGCCTAATCTCTGTATATTTTGACTGCTCTTCATCTGTTTATACCGCTCTTGATCTTGATCTCTTCCGAACTTTTTCTGAATGAATATCAGTGGATATCAAAATTATAGGTCAAGTTTGCTGAATGTAGGACAGAAAGTCACAGTACAAAAAGTCACAGACAAAAAGTCACGGACGAAAAGTCACAGGACAAAAAGTCACAGTTTAAATTTTGCATTTTGACAAAACATATAGGACAAGAAGTCACAGGACAAAAAATCAATTTAAATTTTGTAATTTGACAAAAC
The DNA here is from genome assembly GCA_963680875.1 of Bathymodiolus brooksi. Taxonomy (NCBI): domain Eukaryota; kingdom Metazoa; phylum Mollusca; class Bivalvia; order Mytilida; family Modiolidae; genus Bathymodiolus; species Bathymodiolus brooksi. The sequence goes on along the minus strand of OY804583.1, from coordinate 51,479,548 downwards.
ATATAGGACAAACAGTCACAGGACAAAAAGTCAAACATGAAAATAAGACATCAACATACGACAAAATGTGTACATTGCTACATATTCAGGAACAACGCATCTGAACTTAAAATGTCATGGATATTGGGAAATATTACCCAATTATGCATACATGTATCAGTGTATACATATTGTGACTTTCTGTCCTACCTACATACCGTACATGAATATAGGTGTATATATACATATTGTGACTTTTTGTCCTACCTACATACATGTTAAGCAAAATATAAGTTGTGACTTTTCCTGTGACTTTTTGTCCACTAGGGTAAACAATATAGATTGTGACTTTTTGTCCGCCAGGGTAAAACATATACATTGTGACGTTTTGTCCTAGGAGTTTTGTGACTTTTTGTCCTGTGACTTTCTCTCCGTTTACCAAGTTTGCTTACGGGGTTCCGAGCTGAAAAAAATCATATATTTAGGTTTTGTACCTTCTGGGGGTCACTGAGCAAAGAGGTTTTTTTTTCTTTAAATACTAACTTTGTAAACTCAGTTGCCCACCCGATCTCCTAACCTTCAATTTTTAGTTCTTTGATCAAAATTAAAACATCTTTCATGAACATCTATCGTTAAATTGTGAATACATATTAATTATGATGAGACAGCTATATATAGTTAGGCCAATTTGGCGCCTCTAATAATGAAAACTTATAATTTCAAGGATGGTGTATACTTTTTTATCATCTAAAACATAATTACAATTATGATTGTTCCTGTCATTTCAACATTATATTTATTCTAATGTTTTACAAATATTTTATCTTTAATAAATAATAAACGATCTACCAACTCGTCTTCGAAAGCAAATAGTGTGTATTCAAATTCCCATTTTTTTTAATCCGATCAATACACAAGTTAAGCGTTGTCAAAATTATCCATTATACTTTGCAGCACAATAGCAGTAACACGAAATTAACATAATTGTAAAAGGGATCCTACATATAGAGAATATAGGTGACTGTTGTAAAACACTATTTCCGTTGTAAATATAAAGGAAATGAAACATTTTGTTCATTTAAAATAGTTGTTTGTCAAAAAGGTACGTAGCTGTTCACTTCAGTATTTAATTTTCCAACGGTTATTAGATTTAAATTACAGTCCTCTGAGCGCTTCAAATGAAGCGAATTTAACATCAGCGACCCAGACTTTAAATTTCAATCCCACAATGCAATTATTGGGCTAAAACGTCACAATCCATGAACAAATTAGAAATTAAAATTACAAATTTGCGATTTGCTTCGTTATTTGTGGAAATATATCGATACAACTTTGTGAATATGTATTTTATATCACCAGGAACATATTTAGCAAACATGTAAAAAATCGCGTAGTTTCCCTTTAATAACATATCTTGGGGAATTTTCACACTAAACATAGAAACAAGTAATTCCCATTAGTTTCGTATCTATTGTTAACATTAACCTACTTTTATAGTCTGGACATTTAAATTGTGTTAAGATAAACTGTTCAGCAATATTTAGATCATAGGAAACTTACTTAATAATATGCATTTATTACTTTCATCAAAAATCTACAATGTTATAGCTAAATACAACAAAATGTATATATAAGATGGTGAAAAACTTACGATGTATTACCTATGCAACAGTGGTGTTATTAATAGGCGGACACGTAAAACGGAACGGAAAATGGAAACGAAAAGAAATATTCACGTGGACTAAATCTGTATCAAATTAGGATATGCTTAATGAAAACACAATCTACAATCTACAGATGCACGGAGACATGTTTATTGCTGTTTTAAATACATTTAAGTGTATGTCGTTCATGATTTGTAGTAGATACAATCAGCTGAAAAAATCAGCGTACTAGATGCTACAGAAATTTTGTTAGTTTTTGTGTTTTAGGTTAAGCAGATTTGTAGTCTGTTCTTTTCTATTGAATCAGCGTGAAATGCATATTTTCGTTTTAAAACTACGACAATTTAGCGAAAATTAAGACGGGTATTAGTAATTCTAACATGATGTCCTTCTTGCGGTGTGTGAACAAACGAGCATGTGCTAATGAGACTATACCCAATGGATAATTGTTTTGCTGTATTGACTGACCTTTTCGTGTTTTCTCATATTTAACATCACATTGAGATATTTTGACACTTAGTGTGTTACAGTTTTTCTGGACCGAACTTCATACTCCATGTACTTTCCTGATGAGCTAGATAGTTTAGGTCATTTTGTAGTACGACATTATATTGTCAGTGCTTGATATTTCAATAAATAATACAGATATCGGGAATAAAAGTGGTTTGATCTTACTTTTACTGGAAGGTAGTATTTGAAGTAATTGGAAAAGCTATGGCCCCAGTACTGATCCAGGTACCCCAATCATTTGATTTCCCACATCTCCATAGTAATGAATAAAATTGTCAAGAAATGACCTATTACTATGTTCTATTTGTAGACGATGTGTTGTTTCTTTGTTAGATTAATTTCAGTAAGTTGTTTATTACTTTTGTTCTTCACGTGTTCACCAATGCTGTCTATGTCTCTTGAGTTCATCCCCCATGTGTTATAGGGTTCCGTATTGCTCATCTTTTTAGTTTGTTCTCGACTTGTTCATCAATGTTGGCAGTGTTTCTTGAGTCCACTCATCCCTAGTTTATGATGGGGTATGTGTTGCTCATTCTTTAGTTTGTTCTTGACTTGTTCATCAATGTTGTCTGTGTCTAGCCGGTTTAAAGTAATAGGGATAGTGTGGAACATTTTGTACCATTGTTATATATCTTGACATTCTTAGTACCAGGTTGTGAAGTCCGTTACGATTTAAGCATAAAAAACGATGTTCGGTTCGTCTCTACACCCAGTTGCTTTTATGATGGTTGATGTCTTTTTTTATTTTTGTGTATGTTATGTTGTCGAACACGTCTTGACTGTATGAACAATCTGATGTCATGTGCGAGATCCTTGGTTCAACTCTGGTTTTAAGTGAGGTTCGTGTTACTCATCATTCTACTCTCCTGTGTGTTTTTTGTGTTTTGATTGTCTTCAATCTGTGTGTGTTGTGTCCAATGCTGTCAGTACTTGGATTTCCCATTCTTGATTGCAGCTTCCGGGTTCTCTATCGTCTATGTGGGAGTCATGACATTATTAGAAAGGCTAATGCTATCCTTCATCAGACGTAGGTGACATTAGCCGAATTTGGCTATTCAGTTAATGGCATTTGGTTTTCTTGCTCGTAAAAACTTTTAAATTATTTCACTTTTTAATATTTTGGTTGTCAGCTTGTATGATAATACATATTCGCGAAACGCGTCGTGTGCACTAAATTTGTTATCTACCTTTTTGTCATATCGTGCGAGTCAACGTTATTTGGGTATCTTGGGAACACGATATCATATCATTCAAAGTCGGTGTGCTACTAGTGGAGCAGTAACTGCTTACTATCCCGGCACATCTGCGTTCAACCCCAGGTTTTCAGTGGGAATCGTGGTGTTTATAGTTAGTTTTCTGTGTAGATCTTGTAGGTATTGGTTTTTTTCTCGTTTTGGCCATTGCATTGACTGTCTTTCTTCGATTTATGACATCTGATTTCTTATTTGATATCTTCAAGCTTTTATTTTTTTAACGACATTGGACCTTACGCTGACATGTTTACGACTTTTGTTTATTTCCATTTTCCGGACTTACCGGGCATAAATGTTGAGCTTTGCTTCGGTGATATATGTATTTCAGAGCCTTAGTCGACGATATTGATGCATGCAGATCTGCTAGGACTTCCTAAATATATGAATGTTTTCTGTTGAAATGAAGAGTGCCTTGGTCATTCCATGGAATATGAACTATGTACCGGGCTGGGTAAAACAGAGAGTGTGTAATGAAGCAAAGGTAATGGTTACCCTTAGCGAGCACAGAGGTGTATTCCCCATTTGTTGGTGGGTTTTGTCCTTTTGGTGTTGTTCATTCGTAGATGCCCCATGCTAACACTTATTTAAAACAGGTCATGGTATGAATCTCACAATTTATGAATTGTCTCCCTCCAATAGAAGGGTATTACTCATATAATATCTAGACTATATTGTATAATTCCTTGTTTTATTTCAATATCAATAAAATTTAAATTGTCTCGCCACGATATGTATGAAAAATTGCCAAAGGTGACGTTAAATAACAAATAATAATAAATACAAATGTCCCATAATGTGATAGTGAAGTAAGTACAATATGGTGTGTTTATGTTAAACTCATTTGCAAAAAAACAATTTTATTATACAAGAAAATGGGGAAAAGTAACAACAACATTAATGTAGTTAATACAAAGGTAATACACCAATCAGAAAATGTTCAATAAGCTGTCAATAAAACCCCACAATACGAGGTGTAGCCAACGAATCTCAAGTCTGAATGGTAAAATTATAGAATTTCGATCGAACCGTACTCGCATGAACGAATCGTATTTGTAAACGCCTCCTATCCGGATCGAACTCGCACAATTATAACACTTTTATAATATGTATCAATATGATCAAATACATTTAGCAGGTACAGAATAAAATATAAACATAGCTGGTGCTAGAAATGTTCATCTCATGTTGAGGTTTACTTTTCGCTTAGCAGCTGTGTGACATATTCTGTACTCACACTGTAAGGCAGTATCATAGCAATCATAAGCTTCTTCTTTGTCACCTACCATTTCATTACATACTCCTAATATTGTTATTGAATCAGATAATAAATATTCACTGACAAAATACTTTTCTTCTATTGTCAGATATAAATCACGTAATGACTGTTGTCTATTGACGATGTTATTAAGATGATGGTAACATAGAAACCTTAAAAAATGTGACATAACAACAGGTGGTACAGCAACTTTATCTTCCTGAGCTTCTAGTTGTAGTTCATGAGGAATCAGTGTTGATTTGCTCCATACCAAACATTACCCATCGTTGCCAGTCTCATCTTCTCATTCAGTGTAATCTTTGAACAACATACGTTCTGTTTATAGTTCTTAATTACATCTATGGTGTAATTGATTGCACCTATCATTATCATATTTGGTGTACAACGAGACAAAACATGATCTATTATTTTTAACGTTATTATGTACTGACCGAGTACATAGTAAAATGAGGCATACAACAACCATCCAGTCACAGCATCTGACTTTGTACCGTCATGTAAATGTTTATGATAACGTCGGATTACATGTATATTAGGTATATTAGTAGAAGGAAACGGCAACTTCTGAACAATCGTCTGACTAGTCATGGCATAATAATATGTACATATTTCTGACAAAATGGTGGTAGAATGTGACATGGCTAACGATTTTAAAAAGCTTAACAGTGTATATCCCTTTTCTATATCGACTTCAATATGATTTTGAATAACGTTATAAATAAACAGTTCTAATTCCACACATGACTCGTGTAACACAACTTTACTATTAAACAATGTATTAATTGTAAAAACCTCACGTTCACCATTTCGTAGTCTTTCTAATATAGCTAACAACAGCCGACTATTAGACCGATTTATTTTTCCACGAAACATATTATGTTCAGGAATAAAATAGTTGGGACAATAACAGCACTTTACCCATGTTATTATTTTATCAAGACAAAGAAAATAACAGTGAAATAAGTTTTGTAACTGATATGTGTTAGTAGAAATTTCCTCTGCCAACCAGAACACAGCCGTTTTCATGAAGTAAGAACACAATAATCCTTTCACTTTATCATTTCTGTCAATAATGTTCTTTAGAGACAGCTTAAGAAGAGCGTAGCAAAGAATTTGTGTGTAGTTCATAGAATGTGATAATTGTTTCTCTGCCATAGAAAATGATATTCTCCATAGTAATTCACTATTTTCTATTTCTTTGGGTCCAATGGGTACTAGTATACAGCCATAATTAACTATATTGTCTATTAATATATCAGGTGGCCACTGACCAGTTCTATGACGATGTATCCATTTAGCTGCTTGTCTTGGCCAGGAATACAGGTGAAAACAAAACGCTGCATCGAATGCCTCACCTTTGTCAGACAAACAAGGACCATGTGCGGAATGCTTATTATTAATATTATGTTCAATAAATTTGCGGACGAACGAAATGTTTGACAAGAATATTCCATTTATTGTTTCAACAAAACATTCAGGTGTGGTGTATATGTATTCATGATCACCCTTAGCTATCAACTTTAATTTAGAAAATCCTGGAATTGCCATGTCATCTACCATCAGAAGAGTAGTGCATTGTGCTGAAAGATTGATAAGTTGTATATTATGTATTACTTGGACATGATTAAGTACAAACATTACATCCATATCACTTCCAGGAAGATATAAACCTTCCGCTAAGCTTCCACTTGATACTTGGGTTATGTCGGTATTTACATTATTTGCTATGGTGTCCTTTATAAGAAACATAGTTTGTCTTATTCGTATGTCCATCTCACTACCAAGTACTCTTATTAGGTTGTCATAAATCTCTTTCTCGTGTGGTGAAAACAATGATGTATGATCTATATTAAATAGAAAAACAACAACATTTTATTGGCTTGTATTTTATTTCATGTCAGTAATATTGTAGTGATTGGTATTAGTAAAATAAATATACGTTAGTCAAAAATAAATATAATGCAGTGGCATAGATTATAATTTAGCTTAGAAAAGGAATTACCTATTTAGTACATTTATCTATATCTAGTGGCGTAGTGCCAGAATATATGAAATTAGCCAGAGTGTGTCCTATTTTAAAAAAGAATAGTAGATTTGATGTCAGTAACAATAGACCCATTAGTATTTTAATTATAATATCTAAGATTCTGGAAAAAACGGTTTATTTACAACTTGAGTTACTCTATGAATTTAAAGTCCGGATATAGATCATATTATTCGACGTATGCATGTTTGATACATCTGTTTGACCATATTAAATGTCAAACAGCGAAACGTTTATAGACTGGAATGATAATGCTCGATTTACAGAAAGCTTTTGACACGGTCGATCATGAAATTTTGTGTAATAAATTAAAAGTTATGGGTGTCCGATCTACTAACTGATTTCAGTCCTATTTGACTGACATAAAACAAAATGTCAGCGCTAATGGCACAGAATCAGAATTTCTTAATAGAAATAAGCTTAGTAAGCTTTATGGGTTATCCTAGGTTTAATATCAACATTTTAATCTTTTTGTTTTAAATGGATTAAAAAAATTCCAATTTTAGACTGACATGGGTGAAGCTTCTATCTATGATTGCATATTTTTAATTATATTTTAATCTATATGTATATATGCATATTGTATGTTGATATTTTATCGAATAAATCAATCTATATATAACTCAATGATAATGTATTTTAATTAAAATTAATTTAAACATATTCTATTGTTTAATAACAAAAATTATAACCTTTATAATGTAGTGTATGAAATGTAATGCAGACCAAACTAAACTCAAGTGCACATAAAGTTAGCAGAATGTGCACATAATTGCAGAAAATAGAAATTAAATTAGAGACTTAATGAACAACTTTTTTAAATAATAAAAAAAAATGTGATAGTAAATGTCAGAGTTCGTATATATTGTATATATTAATATACATCTAGGAAACTAAAATGTTGATTTGAAAATTAGATTACTAAGAATTTTCAAAAGGAAATAAGCTACCTGTGCTTGCACACCAAGCTAAGCCCAAGAGCACACGAAGTAAACATAATGTGCACATTTTTGCAGAAAATAGAAATTAAGACAATGCCAACATTTTTAATAAATGATCGCAAATTTGGAAACAAAATGCGACAGTTCGTAATTATCATATATTAACATACATCTAGGAAAGTAAAATGTTGATTGGAAAAGTAGATTTGTAAGAATTATTTCTTGAGATTTCTAAGAACTTTTAAAGTTCATTCCCATTTATCCAACTTTTTGAATAAATAGACAGATAGTACAGGTAAAAAATAAAAGTGGGATAAATGAGATGCAGGGTAATCAAGAACAAATGACACTTAATTAAAGGTTGAGTTATGTTACGGGTGAATAAGCGGACTACAATTTAGATCAGGACAATGTATGCATGTCAGTGTGCAACAGTGAATGTTTATTTCCATATATTTCCATAGCACCTGATTCACGCCCCATCTCATTTTTTTGTTTTGTTGATCAATCTTAAATTTTCTGCCGAATGTCTTGTAGCTCTGTCCCGTAGTCTGTTCTGTGCGAAAGCCCAGAAGGATCATTCGAATTTCGAGATTCGAAATTCGAGATTCAATATCTGAAATTCGAGATTCAAAATGCAATATCCTGATTAACCAATGGGTGTAAAGAAAACAACACTGATTTTCTTTCTGAGCAATTAAATGCCGTTTAACAAATTACTGCACGAGTAATTAAAACAATCAATGAAAATGACAATTTCGTCAAAATAGCAGTTCACAGTAATTAAGAATATTTTTTCGGAATTGAAAATTATTGCACTCTGTGATCTAGGAACGATATTGTTATATAATTATGTATTCCGTTCAAGCTGTCGCCAAAATGTCATCTCTCCAAATATATGGTTATTTATATATAAAACTCTTTATCACACGTTGACAAATTCGAAGTAGAAGATGGGTCAAAGGGGTACCCCATATTATTTGGCCAGAATTTATAATTTTTACTTCACAATTTATGTGTCAGTTATAAATAAATTTCACATATGTTACATGATCAGAAGACAATAGTAATTTTAGATTAATTAGTGCCGTAATATTTTCGTTTCCTAGAATCTTTTTTATATAGTAGAGTAGAAATCGTTTTAAATTTTAGATTGACATATTTTTGTTTTTCACAAGTTATTATTTATCGTTCATTTCGTAATACATATTAAATTTTGATTTAGAGTTAAGATTATCGTGTGTAAAATTAAGTAACACATTTTATTTCAACTTGTAAGGGTTAACAGGTTTCAGGCTATTTTTATTATACCATCATCGAGGTCACAAGTTCAAATTGTAGCCTGCATTGCAGTAATTAATGACCTTTATTGCTTCTGTTCTAAATCTAAATTGGGGTTAATGATAGCTGTGAAATTTCATAGTAGACTGTGAAAGTGAAAGAATCTGGTCAGTTTTGTATTGTAATTTAATCGAGAAGTAATTATAAAGTTTTGTAATCGTTAATCGAAAAGTAAGTGGAGTTTTTGGCAATCGTTAATCGAATGGTAAACAACGTTTTGAGATTGTGAACAAATTAAATGAAAATCCTGCTGTTCTCATTCCTCTTACTAACGTTGAGGATGATACAGGAATCCCTAAGACACCAATCCTTGAATGCAACGAAAACCTGTTTGGAAATAATAACCACTGGTTTTTAAATGAGCTGTGATTGCATAACAATCCATTTCTTCCTTGTAGTGATGTGGATTGCAGGACATAGCCCTTTAACAATGTTATTTGGATAACTAGGGTGCCCCCAGCAGTACCGGTAAAAAATATTTAATAAAAAAAAACTAAACGAAACATAATGGACATGATACAAGTTTGGCTTAAATGCATTAGTAGATGCGAATTTCAGGGCGTTAATTTCTCCTATCACTCCGTTGGACCCCTAAAATAAATAACCATTTGAAAAAGCATAGTGTACTAAATTGCATACACCATATGTTGTACGAGTTGCACTTCATTCCGTTATTGGTTATAAATGAGTTGTGAATTGATGGATATAATAAACCTATTCTATTTAATGTCATAAAAGTTCCCATCCATACATTCAAACATTCTCAACTGCAATGGACTAGTGCAGTTTATAAACAAACAAACCTACCTGTTGTTTTAAATTATTTATTATTAATTTTAGTTTGTTTGTTCTTTTATTTTAGTTTATGAATGAACTTATTTCATATAATGACAACAGTTTTGTTTTATTTCCTTCTAGTTTGTTCTGTATGAAATTATGTTAAAAGACATTTCATTGGCCATTACAAATTCTTAATTTAAAAGCTTTCTCTTGATTGGTTGTTTTAAATATTAAATTTCGAATCTCGAATTTCGAATTTCAGATATTGAATCTCGAATTTCGAATCTTGAATCTCGAATGATCCTTCTAGGCTTTCGTAGTTTTTCTTTTGCCACGGCATTGTTTATCCGTCATCGAATTACGCCTTATGATTAACCATTTGGTATCCCCCGACTATTCTCGTAATATATTTATATCAATATTCAAATAAATACCAACATTGATTGCTTCCATATCTATCTTAGCAATAAACAAGTATTATGTAATTTCATTAATTTATTACTAATTGTATATTTGAAATAATAAAATTGTATTTACCTGTCTGTTGAGATTGTGTATTCTCCAAATATTCTAAGTATCTGTTGTCTGTTTTGATTGGGAATATAATGTTCAAAATCTGTGGTTCATTCTGTTTCCTTCGTTCTAGGCAAGCTTTATATTTCTGCTCAAATTGAAAGATGGCCATTCCAAATAAGTCATTGTGTCGTTCTGTGCTGCTGCCAAGAATTTGTTGGATGCTTGAAAAATGTTTCCTCCTTCCACGATAGGGAAAGCTCTTGACACCATAGCTGTCAACAAACAACACTTTCTTGGTAGGATACACTTTTTTGTTATCATCTTCGTCGTCTGTGTGACATCTTGGTGTAGCAGCCATTATATTGTTACGATCTACAAATATATTGATGTAGAATTTTACCAGAGATGATTTGACAATACAACCCATCGAGAATATATTTTTGTATTTCAATATCACTGTTGATATTGTTTTCATTATTATTTAATTTGATATTTTTTTGCTTCAATGGTAAGTACACAACCAAGAAAAAGAGCAAAAACTGGTTGACTATTAATCAATAGAATGCTGCCATGATCTACTCGAGGTTTATTGTTACAGTGTACTAGTAATATACCAATCCAGCTCAGCATGTTTGTCTGATACAACCTAGACATCATTATCATTTCATGGAATGCTACATGTTGTCCCCATGATATAAATGCATATTTTTGGTTAATTTGGAGTTAAACAACAATCCCGCATTCTTACGTAATAAACATTAAATGAAAAACAGAAAACACTACACTGTCGGCACAATACCAAAACAAAAGGGTATTTTTCAATGGATGGATTATATTTTCATAATGCGGTCTTCCATAATACCTATATAATGATTATATTCTAGAATGTTTCTGTGTCAGAAAGAGGGAAGCCGTGTCATACATACAGTATGTTTATGTTCTATATTTTTTGTATCAGAAAGAGGGAAACTGTGTCACACCTAAAATATGTTTGTGTTCTATATTTTATGTATCAGAAAGGAGGAAACTGTATGATACCTACAATATGTTTATGTTCTAGATTTTGTGTACATGGAAGAGAGAATCTGTATCATATTTACAGTATGTTTATGTTCTATATTTTGTGTATCAGAAAGATGGAAACTGTGTCATTCCCACAATATGTTTATGTTCTAGATTTTGTGTACATGGAAGAGAGAATCTGTATCATATTTACAGTATGTTTATGTTCTATATTTTGTGTATCAGAAAGAGGGAAACTGTGTCATACCTACACTATGTTTATGTTCTAGATTTTGTGTATCCGTAAAAGGGAAACTATATCATACCTAAAGTATGTGTTTCATCTAGACTTTGTATATCAGAAAGAAAGAAACTGTATCATTCATACAGTATGTTTATGATTTAGGCCTTGTGTATCAGAAATAGGAAAACTGTATCATATCTACAGTATGTTTAGTATCTAAATTATTTGTTTCTGAAAGACGGAATCTGTATCATTCCAGCATGATCGGAACATTTTGGCAAAGAAAAATAAAAAGTAATTGTAATCCTATATGAGTTGTAGAAATGGAGAAAATGGTATAATATATGAAGCCTGTCATTTGGGTGGCGTCTTTTGTTTGTATAAATCCCACGATTAATTGCAAAGTGTCATATTCCTTGACTTAATGTTAACACATTTTTATATTGTATGAAAACAAATCCCTAAAAATGTTACAGTTAATAAATACTATGCATGTTTTATGACGGCATTCCAGTGAATTTGATATACCATAATAACATATCTATTTATAGAGCCTCAATGATGGTATTTATAATAATTGACCATATGTACAAAACATTAATTGTTACTGATCAGTATTAAAATAATCTACTTTGATTATCTACATAATATTCTTATTTTTAATTTAAAAACACTTACCTAGTATTTTTTACCTGTACCACAATCTTTCATTCCCAACTTCCTGACTGGTTTTGACATGCTTCAATTCTATTGGATAATCTGTCAATGACATATCAAGGGGAATTTTCAGACAAAATATAGAACAGGTTTTTCTAATTAGTTTCGTATCCATTGTCGAAAATATAAAAATAACATTACCCGACATTTCTTGTAAGGACATTTAAATTGTGTTAAGATAAATCGTTGAACAATATTTACATCTTAGGAAATTTACTCTTATGTTTATCAAACATCGACAATATTATAGCAAAAGATACACGAGAGTATAAAAAAGTTAGGATTTGTTTGTCAGTGTTTTATCACAGGCGCTTATAACATGGACCATCATTTTTACTATTTGTTTTCATGTTTATTGTCAATATGTTTTATTATTATTTCATCTATTTCTTTTGCTCTGCGTGTCCTTTTCCATACCCATGCAGTTTTATGGTAAAAGCAGCATACACGTTAGTTCACACTGTACGTCTATTAAAAAAGGGGGGATAAATGTAAAGTTGGGTGTAGTGGCTCTGTTGGATACTGCAAGAAACCTCCATTCATATAAAATAACTCATCATTAAAATAAGAATTTGAAAAATTGTTTTGGCAATTAAAAATATGCCAGATCTGGTGGAAGTATGATGCCTGGTCTGCTAAAAAACATCTCATATCATCTCATCTGTTAAACCATTTTTCTCTAATAAATGTAACTCTGGGGATCAGAATATAATTCTGTGTGAAGACAATAAAATTATAAATGATACATGTGAAGTTTCTGAAAAGTTTAATACTTTCTTCTCTACAGTTGCAGATAAAATTGGGGAAGACACTGTATATGACCCCACTACTCACCCTAGTATATTGGAAATTAAAAATCATGTGGATGTGGAGAAAAATGTTGAATTCCAGCATATAACATCTGATAAAATTGAAAAAATTATAGATAAAATAAATATAAGAAAAGCCTCTGGGTTTGATAACATTCCAGCCAAAGTTATCAAACAGTGTAAACCAATAATATCCAACCAGTTAACATCATTGATAAACTTGTCTATTGACACTGGTGTATTTCCTGATTCTCTTAAAAAAGCTCAGGTAACACCATTACACAAGAAAAATGACCCATTAAGTAAAACAAATTATAGACCTGTGAGTGTCCTTCCTGTTTTTTCTAAAATTTTGAAAAGGTATTTGAAACACAGTTGTCTGATTTTTTTGACACAATATTTAACCCTTTTTTGTGTGCTTTCCGACGTGGACATGGATGCCAGACCACGTTGCCCAGACTTCTAGAAGATTGGCGTGAAGCCCTAGACAAAAATTATTATATAGCATCAGTTCTGATGGACCTTTCAAAGGCTTTTGATTGCCTACCACATGCCATGCTGCTAGACAAATTGTCAGCTTATGGAGTTTCAGATAATTCGGTCTCGTTACTAAAATCATACTTATCAAACAGAAAACAACAAATAAAGGTCAATAGTGTTCTGAGTAACTGGGCTGACATCCATAAAGGGGTTCCGCAAGGATCTATACTTGGTCCCCTCTTATTCAATGTCTTCATAAACGATATATTTTTGTTCATTAAAGACAGTTCTCTGTACAATTATGCAGACGATAATACCCTTTCCTTTGGCAGTCCCGATTTTGGTCTACTTATTTCTACTCTAGAGTCTGACTCAAATCATCTCATTGAATGGTTCAAAATTAACAAAATGCAGGCTAATCCTGATAAATTTCAAGTTTTGGCGGTGGGGAAGAAAACCTATGAAAAACGTCCAACTATAAATATACAAAATTTTGAACTAACATGTGAAGACAGTGTTAAATTACTAGGCATTGAGATTGATTATCAATTAAATTTTGACACACATATAAGTACAATCTGCAGGAAGGCATCCCAACAGCTGAACATTATCAAACGTTTAGGCCCCTATTTGAACAGATTAAACAAACTTACAATTTTCCATACTTTTATTCTTAGTAATTTTAACTTTTGCCCTTTGGCCTGGCATTTTTGTCCGGAGAAAAATTCCAAAAAGATAGAAAAAGTGCAAGAAAGAGCTCTTCGCTTTGTGTATGAGGATTACAATAGCTCATGTGATAATTTATTGAAAAAAGCAAAGGTGCCTTCCTTGCAGATTCGTAGAATGAGAACTATGGCCCTGGAAACATTTAAGATTATGAATAAACTGTCGCCATCATGGCTCTCATAACCTTGTGCATTTACAAAATTCAAAATATTATTTTAGATACAACAATATACTGGACATTCCACAGGTCAGAACATCAAGGTATGGCAAAAAAACATTTAAATTTGCTGCTGCTACATTGTGGAACAGCCTCCCAGATCATTTCAGGACTGAAAACAGTTTTTCTCAATTTAAGAGCTTAATGCAGTCCTGGAATGATACTAAATGTTGCTGTTCTGCATGCAGATGATAAATATTCTGCTACTGTTTTTGCTCTTTTTATTTGCATATAGCTTTTAGATATATATTGCTTTGTTTTAGTGCTTGTCAATTTTTTATCCAAACATGCTTAATTTTCTGCTTTATTATGTCATGATGCATGTGGATGCCGATGGGAACCCAGCGAGGCATTGCCACCTGGTCCCCGGCGGCATCTATATGCAGTGTGCACGGTACAGTAAAAACTCTTTCAGATTTGCTGCATCTACATTGTGGAACAGCCTCCCAGATCATTTCAGGACTGAAAATAGCTTCTCTCAATTCAAGAGTCTTTTGCAGTCCTGGAATGGGTCCAAATGTTGCTGTTCTGCATGTAGATGATTCAAATTTTGCTTCTGGTTTGCTTAATTTTAATTTTTAATTTTTTTAATTATTATTTTTATTTTAGTTTGGCTTGAAAATTTTATATTCTTTGATTTTTTAGATAGACAGTGCTACTTTTATTGATTATGTTGGTACCAGTTTTAAATATTCAGTATTATTATTTCATTATTTTTTTTTACCTGATGCTTCTTTTTAAATGCTGCTTTATGTTGGAGCATCTGTGTGTGGATCTTGAACAAGAGTCCAAAGAGGCACTTGCCACGTGGGTTCTTGTTCAGATCTATACACAGTCCTCCTTTTTATGCCTGTATGTCTTAGCTTATTTTAGTTTGTAACTTTGCATGTGACTTGTGTTGTTTTATTGTTAATGTATATTCGGTAAAAAGCTCTGTAGAGCTTATGTTGTACTGTTTTATTATGTGCCGAATCAAAATAAAGTTTTCTTATCTTATCTTATTATCTGAAATAATGCAATTTAACAATCACTACCAACTGACATTTTGAGGTGGAAAATTTACGACCCAATCATATATTTGAAGACTGTAATAATCTAATATGTCTGTATATACCTTAATACTAGAAGTGACCCCTGTGTTCATTTGAATAATACAAACAGAGAGGGAGACAGATACAAACTGATGTTATCAAAAAATTATATAGACATGGACGTGAAAATCTTAATTCTAATATAGTTATTTAATATTCTCGGTTTGTGATTGGACAATGCTGTAATTACTTTTAACGGTATCAATTCCACGGTTGAAATATCACGAGATATCTTTAGAATTTTAGCCGATTATCGCATACATCATCTCGTCAACAATGTAACAATACACGTAATTACATTAGAAGTGAGATAACTATATTGTACTTGAAAATTCCACGCATCAATTGTTAATTTAATGCTGTAAGTTTTACAATATCAATTCAACGGTTGAAATAGCACACTATATTTTTTTAGAATTTTAGCTGATTACCGCATACGTCATCTTGTCAATATTGTGGCAATGCACATCTATACGCCAGTAAACTCAATTGCCACCATCAACTCTCCATTTGATACCGTGAAATATTCAAAATACAACAGTTATCTCCTAAATAAAATAAAAGGAGATGAAGTAATAAAGAAATTGCTCAGTTTACTAACAAAGTCTACATAGACAACATGCTTAGCATGCGTATCAAGTTAAGATGATAATCATGCACTAGTAATTCATACATGCATATACTCAACTACGATTAACCGCACTTGTACCATTATGAGGCAGAAATTAAGACAAATCAAGAGAAGCAAACGCGATCCTACGATTTCGCCTTCATGTTCAAGTTTGGTGATTATGTTTATAAAGGATATCACATATACAACTAGATCTGCTTTATACTTTGACCTTAACATAGAAATTGACAGTGATCGCCGTACAAGAACGAAAATTTACGAAAAAAAAACCGGATTTTAATTAATAAATTCTGAACTCTTCATTTTTGTGTTGTAGCATTCAAAATGTAACGACATGTGAAGTATATATCCTCCAGTTATTATTTCAATGTAATAATACATCTTTATTAATTAACTACTGTTATATTTACATAAATAAGATGAAGACTGTCTTTGTGATACAGATAGTGCAACTCGTCATGCGCACTAAGTTTGATATCTATCACTTATTCGATGCCTCTCCTGATGGGCTATTAGTTTCTGACTGTATCATCCGTTCAGTAGTCATTGATTCGGCACTGGCATGGCTTATAAGATATATTTATTACTCAAATTTACAGTTCCTAAATAATGTAATGATTAATAAAACTAATGTTCTAATGAATCAGAAATAGTTGATCATCGCCGCTTTAAGTCCTCCTGTTTAAGCCCTTAGGTTTTATTACTGCACAAAACTTTAAGTTATGTGGCTTTTCAATCTTTCGATTTTGCGCGTACCTGATGAAGGTTAGTCAATAAACGCGTCGTGTACACTAAATTTGATATCTACGTTTTCATTACTATCACTGGGACGATACCTCTGCTGGTGGACTATCAAGGGTATCATCAGCCCAATAGACAGTGTTTCGGCCCTCGCATGGCTTATTAGATATATTCATGACTGAAATCTACAGTTCCTAAATGATATAATTATTATTAAAACTAAGGTTTTATATTTCTGTTTTGTTATTTATTGTTATTTATCCTTACATTTGGTATTGAAGCTAACCACTAAGAAATAATGTAACAGCCAGGTCTGTAAGTAATTTAACCATTGTAGGAAAACATTTCTATTGTATTCATTTATACAAAGAGTTCACACATGACTTTATTTGAGAAAATGTGATTAATGATAAAACATCTCGGTTTTTAATAACACAAGCAATTTGTTATTAAGGGGTGGTGGGGGGGGGGGGGGGGGGGGGATTAACACTTTAATTTAGTTTTTAAATTTATTTTTGGAAAACCCACCCAGCAACATTCTGATTAATGTACCGTAAATAGTATGTCTTGTATCTAGGACAAAATATTGATCAAGGTTATTTGCATTTTCTCTTCTTGTTTTAAGATTTTATTATACGAAATTAAAAATGTACTGTCGTAAGTAAGATCAGAAGATGATAATGAACAAATTAGTATGCTTTACATTTAAAAAAAAACTATTTGATTTTTTCCACTTTTATTTTCCTTTACCTGCAATGTTATGAAAATTAAAAATCTTGTAAAATTTCACAAAAATAAAATTTATCATAAATAAATGCTGTTTATAAAAAATAACTTTCTTTACCTTTGTGTTATTCACCGTGAAAACATGTTCGTACCACTGAAATGACTGTTCAGTTGACTGCCATGTACACACTTCCACACATGTCATGAAATGGGGGAGTTTAACATGTACTCGATAGAGACTGATAAGATGACGACATTCGTTTATCTCCCCTACTTCAAGGACTATTAATTCTTTTTATGTTCATTATTTTGAATAAATTTATGTATATTCTATAGTATTTAGAAATAGTATAAGTCTATATACATTCCTATTTTAGATAAAAAGATGATTTTTGAATTACATAAATAAAAGAATTATGATACAAAATAGCACAGTTTAAATATTACAATAATAGCAGATATATTTGACATAAATGTAAAGATAAATCATTGTTACATAATATTATGTACTCTATATATTTTTATAAACTTTTATTTTCGATAAATATGATTTTTCCTTGGATCTTATTTTGACCGACAAATTTCAAATATGGGGGTAATCGCCTCGTTAATCACACCTGATCATATATTATCCTTTAAGTAATGGAATACCATTCCGGTTACTTGGCAAGATGGCAGCTCTGTAATAGTCTGATTATAATTTGAAATAATAAACATCGTATGCAAATAGTGAAATGATTAATAAGACTAAGGTTCTCCTCCCTCAGGCATAGGTGACCTTAGCCGATGGTGGCTATCCTGTTTAGGCCATGTGGTTTTATTGCAAAACAAATTATTTGGCCTTCCAATATTTCGATCTTGAGCGTACCTGATTATTCCAGAAACACGTCTTGCGCACTAGATATGATATCTATGTTTCATCACTATCACTGGGTCGATACCACAGCTGGTGGACATTTTTTTCCCGAGGCTATGATCCGTCAAGTTGTCAGTGTTTCGGCACTGGCATGTTTTAATAGATATATTTATTACTGTAATATACACTTCCTAAATAATGTAATGATTAATAAAACTAAAGTTCTCCTCCCTCATGCTTAGATGTCCTTAGCCGATTTTGGCTGGTGGACTATTAGTCCCTGCGGGTAACATCCGCCCAGTAGTCAGTGGTTCGATACTGAGATGGTTTATTAAATATATTTATGACTGTAATTTATAGTTCCTAAATAATGTAATGATTAATAAAACGAAGGTTCTCCTCCCTCATGCATATGTGACATTAGCCAAGTTTGGCTATCATGTTTAGGCCCTTTGGTTTTATTGTTCCCAAAACTTTAAATTATTTAGCCTTCCACTCTTTCGCTTTTGAGCGTATCTGATGAAGGTTATTCCAGAAACGCGTCGTGCGCACTAAATTTGATATCTATGTTTTTATTACTATCACTGGTTCGAATATTCTGCTGATGGACTATTAGTCCCAGACGGTATCATCCGCCCAGTATTCAGTGCTTCGTCACTGGCATATTTTATTAGATGTTTTTAATACTGACATTTACTGTTCCTAAATAATATAATGATTAATAAAACTAAGGTTCTCCTGCCTCAGCCATAGATGCCCTTAGACATTTGGTTTTATTGATAGAAATTGTAACTTATTTTGTTGTCCAAACTTTCGATTTTGAGCATTCCTGATGAAGATTATTCTAGAAACTCGTCATGCGCACTAACTTTGATATCTATCAATTGATAGAAGCCTCTCCTGGTGGACTATTAGATTCCGATGGTATCATCTGCTCACTAGTCAGTGATTCGACACTGGCATGGCTTATAAAATATATTTATTGTTGAAATTTACAGTTCCTAAATAATGTAATGATTAATAAAACTAATGTTCTAATCCCTCAGATATAGTTGATCATCGCCGATTTTAGTCCTCATGTTTAAGCCCTTTGGCTTTATTGTTCCTAAAACGTTAAGTTACTTAACCTTCCACTCTTTCGATTTTGAGCGTATCTGATGAAGGTTAATTCAGAAACGCTTCGTGCCCACAACATTTGATATCTACGTTTTCATTACTATCACTGAGTCGATACCAACTGCTGGTGGACTATTAGTCCAGACGGTATCATCCGCCTTGTATTCAGTACTTCGGCACTGGCATATTTTGTTAGATATATTTAATACCGACATTTACTGTTCCTAAATAATGCAATTATTAGTAAAACTGAGGTTCTCCTCCATCAGGTATAGTTGACCATAGCCGATTACGGTTATTCTGTTTAAACCCTGTGGTTTTATTGCTCCAAAAAACCTCAAGTTATGTGACTTTTCAATCTTTCGATTTTGAGTGTGCCTGATGAAGGTTAGTCGATAAACGCGTCGTGTGCATTACATTTGATATCTACGTGTTCATTACTATCACTGAGTCGATACCTCTGCTGGTGGACTATATGTCCCCGAGGTTATCATCCGCACAATAGACAGTGTTTCGACACTGGCATGGTTTCTAAAACTAAGGTCCCCCTGAGGCATAGCTGACCTAAGCCGATGGTGGTTATCCGGCTTAGGCCCTTTGAATTTATTGCTCCCAAAGATTTAAATTATTTGGTTTTCCAATCTTTCGATTTTGAGCGCCCTTGAGGAAAGTTATTCGTTATTCAATAAACTTGATATCTACGCTTTTTTTTATTAAGAACCTTGTGATGTCATTTGAGATACAAAACATGAAAAGGGGCACGTCGTTCCTGCCAAACAAAGAAAATACAATAGGGGTGTGCAATGAATATTTCCTAATAGCGAACGCCCCCCCCCCCCGAAAAAAAAAGAACACGAAAAAAAAAAATGTGTGAAAAACAGAAATATCGCTATGTGGTAAAATAGCCAAGCAAATTCTCTTTATTGACAGATAATATTCAACACGACTGTTTTTCCTAGCCACACCCCCCTCTGAACTGTCGATCGATAAAAAAATAAAATACAGATATCATGTGTATCATACTTGATTGTTGTCAGTTGCACAGCTCGTCAACGGGGTTTGCAAGTTATATTTCTCTTGCGCAATAGTGACCCCCGCCCCTCCCCCATCTTGCTTAAGCAGAAAATCCTTATGTGATTTAAATACGAACTTGCTGCATTACATGTAAGCTTTTTAATTCTGCTTGATAAAGGCCTTTAACTGGAACAGCAAAAACATCATACCTGAATGAAATTGCAATGTAATGAAATTGTGAACGTGATGTACAAGTTTTAAAGAATTTAAAAGTGTATTTTAAATGAAATTGCAACACGTCATCATTTGATATCAAAACGGTTGTATTTCATTTTGACGATTTTAATTACGGATGACGGGGCACAGCCATTTTTTTTTAATTATTGCAATTTTAACCCGGATGCTAGGATAAGTAAACGATATATCATCATAATTCTATTTTCACAACCTATATTAATATGAAAATCAAAGAAATATCACATTGTTCGGAACAGTTCTAAAATTCAATAGAACAATTGTAGAAAGAGTCAAATTCGATATCCCTAACACACATATACACGACCGTTCACTTTCCTAACATAACACAGGTACTTCAGTAAAAAGTGACAGTGTTAAACTAGTATATTCATATAGATAGAGGGCTTTTAGAAAAAATTCATGAAAACTTATTTTATCTATTTATTGTTGTGGGTGTATGGACAACACCGACGACGTCACCATGTCATTATACGACTAGCATAACTTTAGTTGTCGAATACAATCAAGAGGTTCACACCAGTCTACATCGCTCTCCTTGTTAATTTAATACATAAATTCTAGAAGGCTGATAGTTAATACATGTATGCAATGCTTGGGTTCAAGCCAGTAGGTAGTTTCTGATATACTTAAATGTATTCCTACTTTATAGGGTTTTCCTGCTGTGGATTTCTGAGAGATACAAAATTATTGTACTGAAATGATTGTGTCTATAAATAGACAACGACGGTCCCACTGACTTATTTATCTTTTCTATTGACGGACAACGACCGGCTCATTGACCTATTGTCCTAGTTTTCTCGTCTTTTCAGCTGACAACGACAGACCCATTGACCTATTTATCTCGTATATTGGCGGACAACGACAGACCCATTGGCCCATTCTTATCGACTATTGACGTACAACGACATATGCATTGACATATTGTTCTCCCCACATGGATAAAGCAGTCGCTTAATTTAGGTAACATAGATTTTACTATCTTACCAAGGTTTCTGGGTATGACAAGATACACGAGTGTTTTCCAGCAAAATTGTTTTCCATTGATGAAGTAAATTGTCGATTTATCGATATATATCCGTGTAGAATGTTTCTCTCTTATTTAACATACTATGGTAAAGTGTTGCCTGTAATCTTGGGATCGTCGTAAATATACCATAAATACTTCTTTATTGACGTTGAACTTCAATCAATCAATCAATTTATATATCACTAATTAAATCAAATGATTTAGCATCAAAATCTCTGGTATTCTATCCTTATACATAACTATTACTCATTTAAAAATACCATACCTAAATGTAATTTAAAATAAAACTGACACACATCAGTCATGGTACATTATCTACTTTCTTAAACACAAGACACAATCATGTCTTACATATCAAAAATAATAAACCACACACACCCACTCGAACACACACACACACCAACACACAATTTCTAACACTACATATGTGCAGCTACCCACCATGGCAGAATTGTTAACACAACATAAAATTGCATCTACCCATCCGGTAAGATTCTTAAACACAATAGAAGTCCTTAAATCAGACTTTTTAACACAAACCCTAGGTCATGTATTTTGAACAGCTAATACCAATGTTCATAGAAGTAGTATACATCCAAGTAACTGGTATCTGTATTTTTTATTTATTGTGTAAATGGATGCCACTGGCTTTGCATAATGTTTTCGGTACATATCATATCGGTCAGGCTTAAAATGTTTTTCACACTGTTCTTTCGAATGAAATCACAATATTCAACTTTTTACTCAAAGTCTTGTGAGAAAAAAAAGTTTGAAGATGTCAAAGGGGTAATCAGAAGCCGAAATAAACAATGCAATGTGCAATAGACAAATAAATAAACAATGATCAACGAAGCCCTACACAGAAAACTAAAACTTGAGTAGCAGGAATCTACTTAATACGGCGGTGAACCCAGGTAAGATATTGTTTTCTTTTCCTTATCAATGTTTGTAGATTGATTGATTGATTTAGATTTTTTGTGCTTTACGCCACTTTCAGCAATATATCAGTTAAATCATGGTGACATGATTTAGTGGCGGAAGAAGCCGGAGTACCCGGGGAGAACCACCGACCATGTGTAAGCAGCTGGTAAACTTTATCACTTGCGACTGCGAGTTGAGCGCACCCTTTTTGTAATTTACAAAACCGGAAGCGAACCCACGCCGTTTTGGTGATAAGTTTGTATGAGTTGTTAGGTAATCCAACTACCTAGCTCATTGAGTCGTCACCCAGAACCGTTTTTAGTTTGAACGACGGAAACTAGAATAATACATTTTAAGTTAATTAACTAATTGTAGTACGACCAAATCTGATCCTTTAGTCTTTTTGAACATAAAATATGCTTAAAGTAGTAGAATCAAATTTTAAGGACTGATAAAATCTTTTTTAACACACGCATAAACATTTTCAATGAGAACAGATTACATACATATCGTTAATATACACTATTATGGAATAGCGAACATTGAGTGAGTGAGTGATTGTTGTTTAACGCCAACTCAACCATTTGTTAGTGTCAATAAATGCTGCTAGTGATTGATATCAAGGTTACATTAATGTCCAGAAACAACGGTAGCTCCTCCATGTTGGCCAAATTTATAAAAATCACTGATCGGTCATTTGAATGAGCATACTGTCCCCGCGAGCTCCTGAAGAAAGGTCACGTTCAATATACTTTGTTTTTAATAAGCAAAACAGTAATCAACAATCATAATGTTCCGTGCGAATCTATTTGGCATGTATAAAGTACAAATATATATAAGTAAAGGCTGACATTCTAGAGATCATCCCGTCGGCAATGATATGCACACGTGTTCACTCGGCAATACACATCACTAGGTTCTGTAGAGAAAGATTAGAGTCACATAATCCTTGTGATGCTCATATTATTAAAACTACCGTGGTCAAAGTAATATAATGGTACGAACCATTTGAATATTGTAACTCTTTTCATCTTCACGGATTGTAGGCTTTACTTACGCATACCAAGGTTGGTCTGTTAATTCCGATAATGCACTTTGCACCGCCACTATTGTAAAATTGATGACTTTTAATGAAGTGGATACACGGATTTATTAACCCAAGCATATTATATTTATATTTAATAAATCCTGGTATCCATCGAATTGAAAGTCATTAATTGTTATATTAAATGACACATTTTTTTTTATTTCTTTCACCCTTAAAATAAGATTTCATCACAACGTTTGTTTTGGTTGAGATCGGTGCAAGGCGTTAGAATGTTATATTGATCGCACGTTACGTCACGCGAGGTGAATAAATGTTATATTCACCGCGCCTTACGTCATGCGAGGTGAATATAATGTTTATCAAAGATCGTTACTAGGGACGTCAGCCAATCAGACAAAAACCAATATTTGAAGTCATATAATAATGTACGTGATATTGTTTTCTTTTTACTGATATACTTTTCTATTTATAGCGTTGGTTAGAAATGGAAACAATTACAAAACATTAAAAGAATAACATGTTTTCAATCGATCAGGTGCATTGTGTGGCACTTCAGTAACACTCACTCGAATACCTTTCCCATTTTCTGATCGACCCCATTCCTTTTCAAAACGGCATCAACCCTCCCAAATACATGTGCTAAAATGTTGGACTTTCGGCAACATGTATTTCGAATATGTGTACACTTGAACCACGAAAAAAAATGATCCAGTATTCGAGTACTTGTGGGTCATCCCGCGTTCGTCGGAAACCTGCATGCTTCCTGACGGAAAATCGCATAAAGAAAATGCCAATACAATTTCCTTTATTTAAATTATCTTAAGTTTGGAAATAGATTGATGAACACCCACATCTAAATATAATCTATTATACTAAGATGTTGTCCTTAGTTTCTGAATACTGTTTGAAACCTTGATATAAAACGTAGAAGATGTCCAATATCTAAAAGTACTATCACAAGCAAAACACATATTAGAACTGAAATTCCGATCCATCCAATGACCTTAGATGACACCCGGTTGTCCGGGCTTGATAGTAAGGATCATTTGTATTTATTGGTTTCCTTGGTAACGACAGTCATATCTATTTTCAACTGTTGAATTCTTTGTAATAATTCCTTTTCGCTCAAATCTATAATATTTACACTTGAACATGAACAGTGACACTGCTGTGTATTGTCTGACGTTGTTGGCGTGAAACTAACGCTTTGTGTGATTTCTGTTGTGTCGGAGTTAGTTTCAACGGGACTTGTCTCGCTAAAGGTTGTCATGACAACACTCTCTGTTGTATCCACATCAGCCGTCGTATCAACAGTACTTGTCGGTGAAAATGGTGCCATGGCAACACTGTCAGTTGTTGCATACAAATCAGCTGTGGGTTTCATAGTGGCTGTCTCCGATAATGTTGTCATGTCAACACTGTCAGTTGTTGTATCCAAATCAGTTGTGGGCTTCATGGTGGTCGTCTCCGTTAATGTTGTCGTGTCAACACTGTCAGTTGTTGTATCCAAATCAGTTGTGGGCTTCATGGTGGTCGTCTCCGTTAATGTTGTCATGTCAACACTGTCAGTTGTTGTATCCAAATCAGTTGTGGGCTTCATGGTGGTCGTCTCCGTTAATGTTGTCATGTCAACACTGTCAGTTGTTGTATCCAAATCAGTTGTGGGCTTCATGGTGGTCGTCTCCGTTAATGTTGTCATGTCAACACTGTCAGTTGTTGTATCCAAATCAGTTGTGGGCTTCATGGTGGTCGTCTCCGTTAATGTTGTCGTGTCAACACTGTCAGTTGTTGTATCCAAATCAGTTGTGGGCTTCATGGTGGTCGTCTCCGATAATGTTGTCATGTCAACACTGTCAGTTGTTGTATCCAAATCAGTTGTGGGCTTCATGGTGGTCGTCTCCGTTAATGTTGTCATTACAACAATGTCAGTTGTTGTATGCAAATCAGATGTAGGTTTCTCAGTGGTTTTCTCGATTAAAGTTGTCGTGACAACACTTTCTGTTGACATATCCATTGTTGAGGTTTCAATATTGGTTGTCTGCATTGTATGTTCTATTGTTGTATTTGCCGTGTAACAACCTACGATGAATATTAAGAATGTAGAGTCTTTTTCACAGTCATGATATTACAGATACCATACTTTGCATCTGCATAGTAATACAATGAGCCATGCGATAATTGGAAGTAAGAAATACTTGTTATTACATTTTTGTTATTGTTCATTTTCGTATTTTAGTACGCATATACATGAATACGTTGTTGGTACCAGTCAGGTACCAGTCATTGCCTTAAAAAATATTGTATATGGAACAATTAAACTATTAATTAAAAAAATGGATTGAAAGGAATCAGACTCATTATTAAATTTATATTTCAACATAATGAGCTTTGAAGCATACTAGAGGCCGTCGTAGACGTGATCCATGGTAGTTAAATTCACAACTACCTGTACAATCAGTGCCTATCACCACTAACGCTGGAGTGGGAATTCTGTTCATTGCGAGGTGTACTCGATAAACATTATGTGATAAAGTTTGCTAGTGAGTTGCGGTAGGTCGGTGGTTTTCTTCGGGTACTCCGGTTTCCGCCATCAATAAAACTGACCGCCATAATATAGCTGATATATTGTTGAAAGTGGCGTTAAGCAGCACAAACCAACAAATCAACCAATATAATACACCTGTGTAATTGATACTTCTATTAAATTATTCCGACTCATTATCACTTTAACTAACAATTGTGTAATTCAAATTAATTTTTATTTTTTGTACTTACTTGTTGAATTATAGGGAAAGCCAAAACGCCAAATACCAGTTGTATAATACATCGCTATTCCAACACGAGTTACTGCCCTTGGACTATGGTCGGTCCAGCTCATTAGTACGTCACACCCAACACTCGAACCTCTTCCGGTTTTGATTACGCCTCCAATCCAGCTTACCCACATGACTACGAATTTGTTACAATCCAAAACAATGGCGTTCTTGAAAACTTTATTTTCACCTTGTTTTGTCTTTCGAATTACAGATTTAGTATTTGTCCAACCACCAATAACAATTTCATAAACATTGCCATTGACGTTGTATGTTTCGAATAAACCGACATGTGCGTCTTTACAAGCCCTGACCATGAAAACAACATAATTCAATCCTACTGTAGAGTAGCCACGATCATCTAATATACTATATTGGTATTGGGATGAAGGTAGATAAATATTAACAACTGCAAAACAAATAACAAAAAATAATTAATTAATGTATTTCCGTCTATGTTTATGGTTATTTCTACAGGGGGTGAATTTACGTTATAATTGGAAGCCATTTTGCACCGCTTGAAGGTAAGTGTTTGGACGATGGACACACCATTGTTTAGCGGACATTTAGGGCCATTTAACGCACTATCGCATTTAATATTATCCTTACAATAACTAATGCTATGAGTTAAAATCTACATTCAAGCGCTCAAAATGGCTTCCAAATATGACGTAAATTCACACCCTTGTTCCAATAAATAGAATATTATCATACTTGAAACCCCCACTCCCGCTCAATTTTTTTTAAATGTCATCAAACCTCGATATTCAATTTGTAGCACAGAGTTATCCGTCCTTGCGCTCCCTCCTTAACCTCTCAATGTCAATATCTCAAATAATTTAATTACTTTGTTTTATACGAATTTAAGGTAAATTTTACATTTAAACCGAACGTGCTTGATGATGCGGTTTGACTTAAACTGGCAAAGTTCTTGTACATGGCTTCAGTTGGGATTGTATGGCATAAGTTACGTCTGCTGATACAGTTTGGGAATAAGTGGCAGAACCGTACCTCTTGTGGGTGTTTTTGTTTTGACAATATAGCTGCAGACAAGGTCCTTTATAAATTTGTGGTCTGAACCAGAGTCGCGCAATTGGTTAACAATTGAACCGTAACGATTTGACCGATCAATGTCTATCCACGCCGATATCTTAGCAATTAGAAACAACCAAACAATTATAAAAAATTAAAACTTAACTTTGATATTTAACGAAACGATTTATATCATTTTTACAACTCAACCGTTGCACAAGTTACTTAAGTTCAGGACAGGGGTGCATCAAGCTAAATTAAATTTAAGCGTCAATTAAAATTTACACTTGAAGTTTGATTGAGACTTAAATTTAATTGAGGGTTGTACAACCCAGTCCTGGTTTTAAAACGGGTCAGATTCGTAGCTCTGTGCTCACAAAAAGTGCTGCGGCTGCACAACAGCATATACAATCGGAGCTATTACCAATAAAGTTGTGAGGTTGATTCCCGCCCATAGCAAGATATATATTAAAGTTGTCAATCACCAGGGACTGCATTTGCTCCTTAGACATAACAGTTAAGAAACCATAGATAGCTATAACTGGATTTGATCTCATTATTGGATACATTTGGCTCTCCAAAGTGATATGAGTAAGGGCAGGACTTAGACCTACCGGGGCTCCTATGGCAATAGGTCTTGGGGCCGTGCGATTTTGCGTAGGCATTTTTATCTGATTAGATGTCTAAAGTTCATCGTATCATTGTGCATAACAAACCTAATAATGCAATATGGCTGCCGCAGCCAAAATAACAAAGATTGTATCACACTATTGATTACAACACGGCATATATGTTGGGACCCTCAAGCTTGAGGTCCCTGAACCATGGCCCATTTATATATCCGTTCACATGTATTACTGCAGACAGAGAGCATATGTAAGCGAGTGATTGATTATAAGGAAATTTTCTATGGGATGACAAGGCCCGCTCCGCACTCGACCAACACTCCTAACCGAATTAGTGTTTTCTCTAACGTCTATTTACAGTCGTAATTAATGAGTAGTTTTGAACTAAGGCTCTCCTCTCTCATACAGAGGCAACCTTAGCCGATTTTGGCTATCTCGTTTAGGCCCTTTGGTTTTATTGCTCCCAAAACTTTTAAATGATTTGGCTTTCAAGTATTTTGGCTTTGAGAATATATTCAATTGGCTTGCAATCTTTTGATTTTGAGCGTACCTGATGAAGGTTATTCAGTAAACGCGCCGTGCGCACTAAATGTGATATCTACGTTTTTATGTGACACCTTGTCGCATAGGTCATAGGTCATAGGTCATACTAGTGTGACACACTACTGTGTTTTAATGAATAACAATGAACTATAATGTCATTCCTTGCTAATTCTTTTCACACTAATTGACTATAGATGTTCATGACATTGGACAAGCATTTCGCATGGTTTACTCCAATATATATTTAATTCACAGATGTCGGAGGGGATGCAATTAAAAGTAACCTTTTTTCTTAAAGGAAATGAATTATGATATAATATGATATATACTTCTGATATATTTCTGCTCTCGTAGTTTCTAATGTTATTTAATTCTATTTCATTTAGCCATAAAAGATATAAAACAACGACTCGAATTGATTCCATGCCATGCATTTCTTTCAGACTAATTTACTATACAGGTATATGTTCCTGATATCCGAAGAACATTTTGTATTGTCGACTCCTTAAATTACTTATTGACACACATTGCAGGGGCGCACAATTTCCACGATTTACAAAATACATAAGTAGAACGGAGATATCCTGGGTTCAAGGATGGTGCAAACACCTCAGGGAGAGTGCAATATTCAGGATTTTTTCTCTCAAAGACATCCACATATGTAAACAGCATGAGGACATTTTGAAGGGTTATGGTTAGGTGTATGGTGTTTAACGCCACATTCAACAATATTTCAGTCATATCGTGGCGGTCAGTTTTATTGGTGGAGGAAACCGGAGTACCCGGTGAAAACCATCGGACGAAACTCACTGACAAATTTGTTCACATAATGTTGTATCGAGTACAGGTTATATCCGTCAAGTAGCACTGTGCTATATTTTGACTCTTACGGTTTACGACATTTTTGACAAAGTCTTGGTAATGGTAGGTATGGCATAGTGACACCTTTAGTTATGAAATAAAGACGTTGAAGACTTTGTTAAGATTTTGATTTGATTTGATTTTTGGTGTTGAACGCCATTTTCAGCAATATTTCAGCTATATCATGGCGATCAGTTTTAGTGGTGGAAGAAGCCGGAGTACCCGAAGAAAACCACCGACCATGGGCAAGCAACTGGTAAGCTTTATCACTTGCGGTTGCGAGTCGAATGCACCCTTTTTGTAATTTACAAAGCCGGGCGCGAACCCATGCCGTATTGGTGATGGGCCTGTATGAGGTGTTAGGTAATCCAACTACCTAACTCATTGAGCAACCCGGGCCCTCTAATTTTGCTACGCAATTCTAGGCTACTACCATAGCACACTATCTCGAACTGGGTAACAAACCTTTCTATAGGGGCTGATAATGTGGAATCGGACAGAAGAGATACATTTTCACCTGAAACCTGGAAGTCAGAAGGACATTTTATTATTCAATAATACAAATTACTCTCCTATACATAGTAGAAGACTGAAGCCGTCGTGTGCTTTGTGTGACTCGCCCCCATCTTTGGGTGGTGGATTGTTTATTCAAGGAGAATATGAAAACCCCTTTAAAGTAGGTTATCAGGAATCTATTAGACATAGGTTTACACCATTGTGTAGTTGTGGTGGATTGTAGGTTATCACGAATCTATTAGACATAGGTTTACACCATTGTGTAGTTGTGGTGGATTGTAGGTTATCAGGAATCTATTAGACATAGGTTTACACCATTGTGTAGTTGTGGTGGATTGTAGGTTATGACGAATCTATTAGACATAGGTTTACACCATTGTGTAGTTGTGGTGGATTGTAGGTTATCACGAATCTATTAGACATAGGTTTACACCATTGTGTAGTTGTGGTGGATTGTAGGTTATCACGAATCTATTAGACATAGGTTTACACCATTGTGTAGTTGTGGTGGATTGTAGGTTATCACAAATCTATTAGACATAGGTTTACACCATTGTGTAGTTGTGGTGGATTGTAGGTTATCACGAATCTATTAGACATAGGTTTACACCATTGTGTAGTTGTGGTGGATTGTAGGTTATCACAAATCTATTAGACATAGGTTTACACCATTGTGTAGTTGTGGTGGATTGTAGGTTATCACGAATCTATTAGACATAGGTTTACACCATTGTGTAGTTGTGGTGGATTGTAGGTTATCACGAATCTATTAGACATAGGTTTACACCATTGTGTAGTTGTGGTGGATTGTAGGTTATCACGAATCTATTAGACATAGGTTTACACCATTGTGTAGTTGTGGTGGATTGTAGGTTATCACAAATCTATTAGACATAGGTTTACACCATTGTGTAGTTGTGGTGGATTGTAGGTTATCAGGAATCTATTAGACATAGGTTTACACCATTCACCATTGTGTAGTTGTTTTTGTTTGTTTTGTTTTTAGCTTGTTTGTTTGTTTGTTTATTGTTTTCTGTACTCTTGGTTGAAAGTGAAAGTTAACTCTTCGAATTTAGAACTTTTTATCAATAGAGAAATAACTATTTGGAGATTAAAATTGGATCTTCACAGTGCAAAATGATGCAATAAATCAAATGTACTTTAAGGATGCTTTATTTTCGATTTATTGATTAAAGATAATGAATGTTACAAATTTGTTTGCACAGATCAAAGTTTGAATGCTTTTTTTTCTCAATAAATATTTCAAATTACTATAGTTGCTGGTATCTTATTATTTTTTCCTAGATAATGACATTTTAATGTCATTTGATAATCATTAGTAAAACCGATAAAATGTGATAAAAAAAGAAAATTTACACATGAAATTGAAAATATTTTTGATTTCGCTAGATAGAGTTCTCCAATAATAAAATACTTTAAAATGTAGTATACGGTTGTGACTGCAAATAAAGTGATTGCTAGGAGATAAGACCGAAACAATTTGCCTTGCATCGTGTAATGACTGTTTACTCCTAGCAAAAAGAGGCCCATTGGAGTCTGCTGAAAGTAATGTTAAATGAGGGCTCATGTTTCATTTACGTTATTTGTGTTTGGGCATAGTGGTGCATAAAGTTCATGTATTCCTCAGTTCTGAGCATAAATTATGCTATATTTGAAATACTTGTATCGTGTCTTGTATATATTGATCAATTATCGATACTCAATTAAATGAAATTTACTATCTAGAGTCATATATATGAATTATATTGTATAGTAATGTGATCAGCATAGTCGTGTGGTTTTACGGAAATGTTCAAACTTAAAGCAGACATTAATAAGTCAAGCACATGTTCGATACCCGTGAGTTCCAAAATAGTTACACGTTTAAAGTTAATATACGCAACAACAAAAGAATAAACTGTTGATTCTTAGAAATAATCCACTGCCCGAAAAATAATTTGACGTCAGAGAAATGCATTAAGCAATAATATACAATTAATGCCTGCACTTAAGGTGAACATCATAATTGTTCACCCGAAGGGTGTTGTTTTCCCGAGGGCTTTAGCTCGAAAGAAAACAACATCCCAAGGATGAACAATTATGATGTTCACCTTAAGTGCAGGCATTAATTGTTTTATTATACTGAAACTCTATTGTTTTTTTGCATCACTCTTATTTCGTGTGATAAATGCGAACATTTCTGTAAATGAACAGCCAGAATGGGTTCCACTGGGCACACCGGCGGTGGTCATTTAATGCATACTTACCTCACGTACACGTTTTAGATCATGGTCATTTTACCGATATCGTAAGCGCTTTGGCGATCTAGATCACTGCTCCCCCGGTCATCAGGAAAAAACTGATGACCGGTGAAATAGAGAAAACAAGGAATTTAGGATTTATTAGTTAAAATATTACACTTGATTTTCTATTGAAAAAAGATACTGAAGTATAATAATATGCATTGTTGACACAATATAACATCCATTGTTTTCATTAAGATAAACCCAAAGATAATTCAACCAAGTGTAATGATCTAAACGGATAATATCGGATACTTTCCGAGTTCAAAATCCAGTGGATTAATTTACCGGATAATATAAACATAGATATCAAATTTAATGAGCATGACGTGTTTCTGGAATAATCTGTATCAGGTACGCTCTAATCATCAGCGTGCACGACGTGTTTCTGGAATAACCTGTATCAGGTACGCTCTAATCATCAGCGTGCACGACGTGTTTCTGGAATAACCTGTATCAGGTACGCTCTAATCATAAGAGTGCACGACGTGTTTCTGGAATAACCTGTATCAGGTACGCTTTAATCATCAGCGTGCACGACGTGTTTCTGGAATAACCTGTATCAGGTACGCTCTAATCATAAGAGTACAAGACAATTACATTTACTCTCAAAGCCACAATACTTGAAAGCCCAATCATCTAAAAGTCTTTAGGAGCAAGTAAAGCAGAGGGCATAAACAGGTTATTCATATTCGGCTAGGGTCACCTAAGACTGTACACGGCGTGTTTCTGGAATAATCTGCATCAGGTACGCTTTAATCATCAGCGTGCAAGACAATTCAACATACTCTCAAAGCCACAATACTTGAAAGCCCAATCATCTAAAAGTCTTTAGGTGCAAGTAAAGCAAAGGGCATAAACAGGTTATTCATATTCGGCTAGGGTCACATAAGACTGCGCACGACGTGTTTCTGGAATAACCTGCATCATGTACGCTCATAATCAAACGAGTGCAAGGCAATTAAATTTGCTCTCAAAGCCACAATACTGGAAATCAACATCATTTAAAAGTCTTTGGAAACAATAAAACCACAGGACCTAAAGAGGATAGCCAAAATCGGCAAAGGTCACCAATACCTGAGGTAGGAGAACCCCATCTGTTTCGGCATAGATACGAATTATGAAATGAATGCATTCTTTTCCTTTGACCTTTTAATGGTTTATATACCAGAATGGAAGCAACAGCTAAGAACTATGAAATAATACACGCATATATAATATATTGCACACTTTAAATCTGGGCTGTAATTTTAATACTCATTGGTAGCCGTTCAATAATCAATGACCTAAGTGAGATATTGCATGGCTTCATGCTACAAATCATTTATATCACGGTTTTCTCAAGTTAAACGGTTACATAATCTCAGGCTTCCCGATCGATTGTTTATCTGTTTAACCACGAAAGGTGTGATATGAATATTGCCTAGAAAATGTCTACAATAGCTTCAAACATGATGTATAACCTTACATTACCAAACACCATTATCTAATATATCTGTATTAATTGCTCTTGATAACATAATACTCAATAATAAAAAAATAATTTTTTGATTCCCGTATTCTAAAGATAAGCTCCTACATTTGACAATAGTCAATCCTATTTTGGACACATATTAAATAAGATTTTAAGACGTCACTGGAATGAGTAACGGAACTAATGGATTTTATTTCTCTTTCCTTCTATGGAATTAATATTATATTGATTTTAGGATAAATAAATAATAAGAATCATACTTGAATGCCTAAACCGACTCCTAGAACTTGAACATAGATATATAAAAACAGATGTTGTCAATCCTGTTTAGGCCCTACAACTTGAACATATATATATAAAAACTGATTTTGCCTAACCTGTTTAGGCCCTTTGGTGTTATTGCTTCCAAAACTTTATGTCATTTCGCTTTCTAATCTTAAGATTTTGAGGTTATTCCTGAAAAGTGTCGTGCGCACTTGACTTTGTATATAATATTTTATTAACCGACTTTATTTGTAGGAGGGATAATGCCTTATTTACGTTATTTGTGCTTGTTTGCGCATAGTGGTGTCCAACATATATTGTGTTGTGTTTTTTGTTTGTTTTTCTGCGGCTTGTGTTCCCTATGTAGGTATGTCACATTATTATTTTCTTTGGAATAAAGGCCTTATCCATATGCAATGTCAAAAAGATACATCGACAAGGATTCTATATCATTTTAATTTTTTGGAAATCGGAGAACCCTTTTAAAAGTTACAACATTTTGAGTTTTCAAAAATTTAATTACCGTTGTGCTACTTTGCGGGATTTTTTTCGAACAAGGATGAAAAGTGACATATGAAGCTACCCGTATAACTTTTTTCAGGCAATAATTGTAGATACTGAATAACATGAATTTGCTGAACTTTGTATAGTTAATAGATAAAATCACTAGTACATTATTCCTACTTCAGATAATTCAACATACGGTAAATTTAAAAATCCGGGTTTTAGCTCATTTATAGAAATGTCCACTGTGAAGATGTTGATACAAGAGATCCACTTCTGTAATTGAATGGCTATAGTAATTTACAAAACAACTATTGACATTAGTATAATTTAAAAATGACCTTTTTGCGGACAGAATATTTTCAAGCAGGTAATGTCATATTCTCATTGGTTTAACAATTTGAGTTGCCATGGTAACCATGGATGTGCATATGAAGAAAACTAAACTTGTTAGATTTCTTAAATAAATATATTAATCCTCATTTTTTTTGGCGAAAATAAACAATTTGATTTCCATCACAATGAAATAAATTAATTCATTGTCAAAATATTGAAAATAAATAATTAATGAACGATGGACTCCCTGCTGATAGTGAATAATTTAACAAAAATTTCCAAAATGCCATTTTTCTTAATAATTTGTTTGTTGCTTGTAATTATTTTTGATGGAATGAACGCCAGTGTTCTCATGAAAGTAAATGTTTTGATTTGGTGATTGCTGAAAGAAAAACGATGGCATCCCGTAAGATTCAGTACAACCCCCTCCCCCAATATATAAAATGGTTGTCCTCTTATTACATGAGTGACCATGTTTATCTTTGTTCATTTAATATTTCGTACATCAGTTCATTTTGTTGTGTCGCGAGTTCCGACCAGATGGCTGTTTTGTTGCACTTCTTAGCATATCTTAGCACAATCGGAAATCAAACAATTTTGTTCCTTATTATTAACTCTTTCACAGACTAAACTTTAAATAAAATAGTCCAGTCTATACTTTCATTTGTCAGGGTAGAGTTAAAGAAAAACCCTACTCTATCAAACACCTCATCACACAATGTTTATATTGATCGTATTTCAGATGTTTCTATATCTTTGACAGAAAATCAAAAATTAGCCCTTGTTTGTCGGAAACCTTACTACAGTACCACATGCATCTCCCGAGTTACAAAAAGGTGAAGTACATTGTACTGTAATAAATTTGTCAGTTACGTGCCTAAGTTTGGTTGTTCTCTCAGTTTCCCAAGCCTATTATAGTCTACGGCACGATATATCAAAAGATTAAGTCTTCAAATTAAATACTGTCGATATCCAGAATAGCATTTTGTTTGCAGTAAAATCTCTATTGTTGACGATGTATGTGTTTTTTGTTTTGTTTTTTATGGAGTTTTTTTATTCGCTTTGTTTATCATTTTTTTTATTTGCTATTGTTGTGCTAATACGAATTAAAGAAAATTTCATCAGATACAGTATTTTTTTTAATCTTTTTTTTAAACTTCTATAGAAAAATGTATTTACTTTAAAATATATTTTTCTCCGGATTTGTAACATTTTTGCACAAATAACTCTAAATGTGTATTTTCATAATACCAAAACATAATTAACTTTCTGAAATGCTTTGAATGATTGTCATCAGATTTTTCTGCTAAACGGAAACATTGCACGATTTCCTTGTACGCTGAAAACATGAATATCTTCTTTAAAAAGATTTTCTCTCCTTTCATTAAAAAGCGTATTTGATTTGTTCATTACACTCGAGCGGTCGTAAAGCATTTTTAGAAATAATAAAATCTGTGGTTTCTTCGCCATTTGTTAAAGCAGAAGCGGATACGGATATAATATTTTGTACTGTGTTTGAAACGGTCGGTGCGTCTTCAGTAGCAATGTGCCCTTATCAGATAGGTGAACACCTGCATCTAACATTTCCCGACCATCTCAACTTGTACAGTCAACAAGCAAATCCCAATTTTCGGTTTCCGTCAGAGCAGATCCCACTTGTATCTGGATAAATAATGTCCCTCGTCTAGAATATTTTGAATAGGAAATAAAACGATCTCGAACGCGGCTTGTTCCTGTTTTTAAAATATCAAGAGCAAGCAAACGATTTATCGTTTAAAAAAACCAATGGTGTATTTGAGATCGCACCTCTGTCCATTGAAACTTATCTGTCATATCAAAGATGTAATTTTAGACACTTCTCGACCGCTACCCATGATTTCTGAAACCGTCTGAGTACTCACGACAAATAAGTTATTTTGGAATAAATGAATTTACAGTTTCATAATCTTACAGTCAAAAATACCTTTCTGAAGCTAAGCTTAACAATTCAGACAAACAAAAAAAGGACTGATGGGATTCGAACCACCTTCTAGAACTATCCATTCCATCACAAGGCAGCGCCAATGTGATCATGACTATTGTGCTCCCGCATTTAGTCAAGTAAATTTATTACTGGGTAAGATGGGAATTAAAAAAACATAGCAGACGATTTGATTTCTCAACTGTAGATTTAAGAAAAATAACTGCCAAGCACAAACAAATTATAAAAAAAAGCTCTAATGGTTTGCTTTCGAAAAAAACGACATGTGCTAAATTGCTTTATTCTTAGTGATTATGACGGTTTACGTGATGTTCGAAAACAAAAAAACAGACAGAATAGTTAATATTGATAAAGAAAAATATGAAATTTACAGCTTGCATGTAAATTCGTGTTATGATAATATGCAAGGAAATGTTTGTAGTACGGCTTTCGAAAAATCGATACCAATCGACTGTACACTCACAATTCTTATAATATGTAAAAACAAAATTAAATAACTTAATATATAGCCTACATTTGTATCACTTTAACTAAAATCCATAATCAAGCATACATTATGTTGCAAAAAAAAAAAAAAAATGGAAAGAAATGCTCGGATGGGATTTGCGCTTTCATTGTAAATCTGCAGGATTCGCGAAACAGCGACTATATGATCACAGTTACATGTATGGTACAGTGATCGACCGATCTTACAAATTGTGGTATATAAACCATATTTATGCGTATTTTCCATAAAAGGGAAAGCCTTTTTATGTTACCAAAGGGAAAATTGATATGCATGTTAAAAAAGAAGTTTTTTGTTGCAATTTTTCGATTTTTAACAATTATAATTTTATTTGTTTTCCTGTTTTTTTTTCTTTTGCACCTACGAACTAGCATTGAAAGCACTTGTATCTGGAATCTGCAAAAAAATCCATTTTCCCCCTTAAAATCAGAGTAAAATCTTCATTTTCACATCCAGTTTTGGGAAGAAGCGGCTGCCGGCTGTCTAACTCTACGGCCATATTTCTACCCAACGTCTCTGACGTTTGGAGATGGCAATATCCGGTAAAAATCCCAAATGTTCCCTTTTTTTATTACAAAATGTGCAATGGAGCCAAAGAATTAATAGTCATGAACCATGTAAATAACTTAAGGTGAAATATTCAATTTCTTTATCCTCAATGGAGCCTGTCGGAATTTTTATGGGAATCTACATTGATCTCTCAAAAAAGAAAACAAAAGTAAATATGCAAAAATATACATTTTTCACATAGACTCCAAGCACATAGAATATCTTGAACATTTCAGGATTAAGATAACCCCTTGTAAAAGGAAATAAAACAAATGGCTCCACTGCGGTAATCGGAATGCATGTTGCATACATACTTATTAACGTCCGTAATTTTAACCGCAAAAACCGATTTTCGAGAAAATGCTAAATCTTTGAATATAAAACACTGAATTTATTTATGATTATTACGGTCATTCAGGATATACACTAAAAATACAGATCTCATATAATCTACCGATATAAAAAGCTAAGTAAAATAATTTAAACAAATCCGGAATTCATTTGGATAAGAATACATAGTTTTTCAATATTATAAACGTTCTTAATGATAACGTGCGTTATGTGACGTTCCTTCCCTATGTTGCCAGTTTCTCTAGTTGTTCATTTTTGATTGCCCCTTTGGTATACTCTAACGTTTATTCACTTCTGCGAAGTAAAACTCCAAAGGGACATGCGCTGATCACTGATTGTATGATTGTTATTTAATTTCAGGTGGACAGTGTTTCAGCTTTGTTTATGACAAGAGCAAAATTAAAAACAATATTACACTCATATAAAATGTGGCTAATGGATATGGTCGGACAACCATCGGAAGCCCCTTTTTGAGGTGCTGTACACAGCAGCAGAAGAAACTAGGTCCTATTTCTATACCCCGGGCTGTATGCTTCATCTACGTTTCCTTCTTCTTACATTATCTTGATTAATTGCTGTTTAATGCAATATATGGTTTAGTGATTATTGCAAAATTAACATCAACTGAGCAGCTTTTTATTATCCTGAGTTCGAGCCAACCAGTCATTTCTCTTTCTCCCTAGCACATGTGCTTCACGGAGAAGCAACAAAGACCAATTATATAGTCTTTGGTTTGACCCGATCGGGACTCGAACCCACGATCTACCGCACTCGAGGCGAGCATGCTAACCATTACTCCAAACATGTGGTTAATAACTGTAAGTATATATATTATGACTAATACGACATCTGGTCAAGACTAGTTGTTCCCTGTGATTTCTACCTTAATAACAAGGATTTCGTGGAATTTGCAATTGATTTATAGGTTCCAGCTGTCAGTGTTTTATTGCATACTATAATATAAAAGTCTTAATATCAGAAAATGGAATAGGATGTTTGCATACAGTGACATTCGACCTGTTCTTGTTATTCTGATCAACCACTGTGTTTCCATGGATACCCGAGTTGGAAATAAACATTAGAGAAAACAATGGACAATCCAGAGAAACTAGAAATTTTCGTCATCTGTACGCAATTGACATAATTCTTTTCTACAAGATTTTGATTACTATCGAAAAACGTTTGAAACATTATTTTTTTCTATGTTTCTTGGGTTGTTAAAAATTAGCATTTCATAACAAAATATACTTTTGTCCTTAGGCCGTTGTGTTGACTGACCTTCTTCGATTTACGGATTCTGATTACCCCTTGGTAATTTAAAACTATTTGTCTTACTAAGCTACAAAAATCGCATTTAATTCTAAATGTATTAAGCAATGCTTACCAGAAGAACTGGAACAAAAGTTTAAAACACACGATGCCAGAACTATCCATATCATATTCCCGTATTTATTTTTGGAAAATATGAGAACTTCAAGCTAGATTAGTGAAACCTATTTAAGTTTATAAAGTACATAATAATTATCATTATATAAGATATCAAACAGTCACTTTTAATTGACAAAACATTGTTATGTATTAATGATTGATTTTTTATCCTCATTAACATCCTATGGATACGCATATTAATAATAAATTGTACATGGACCTATCTGTGATTGGATAAACGTGGCTGGGGCGGTTAACAGACAAGCCTACTACAGTATCTCTTAATTAGTAGATGGTGATCATTATATAATTCATTTTGGTATTTCTCAATTGACGTTTTATCTGACAATCTTAGGCAAGTTATTCAATTACCTAGCCATTAGCTACCGGCGGCCTGTACTATTATATAAGCGCATCGGTGGTGTAATGGTCAGCGTGCTCGCCTCGAGTGTGGTAGGTCGCGGGTTTTTCGAGCCCCGATCGGGTCAAAT
Source organism: Bathymodiolus brooksi (assembly GCA_963680875.1). Classification (NCBI taxonomy): domain Eukaryota; kingdom Metazoa; phylum Mollusca; class Bivalvia; order Mytilida; family Modiolidae; genus Bathymodiolus; species Bathymodiolus brooksi. The sequence goes on along the minus strand of OY804583.1, from coordinate 51,439,043 downwards.
TAAAGCCTATTAAATTGGTATTTGTTGCTTCTCCACTAAGCACGCAGTATTAAGGAGAAAGTGCACAGACTGGTTGGCTCATGGATTGTTGTTTCAGTGAGCTAGCACTATGAAAATTGAACTCAGCATATTGATCTATAAGAAAGCAGACCTCATCATCATTTAATTGAAAATTAATGTGACATAGTTGAAAAAATTGCTGAGTTGGCGCTAAGCAACACTCACTCACTCACTCACTCACTCACTCACTCACTCACTCACTCACTGACTGACTGACTGACTGACTGACTGACTGACTGACTGACTGACTGACTGACTGACTGACTGACCGACCGACCGACCGACCGACCGACCGACCGACCGACTGACTGACTGACTGACTGACTGACTGACTGACTCACTCACTCCCTTGTAATATTATATTTATTTATACAAGTCAGAATATTCAGCCCAACAGTGGTAGAATGTGTAAGCTGACAATTATTTTGTATGTTTTTATTTCCTTGTGTCAGCGGAATTAAGACACACACAGTTGGTATATTACAGCACCTATTCATTTAGCATAATGACGAAAAAGTGATCCTCCTTTGCAAAATCCACTACATAGAAAATAGTTTCATTATTAGTCGAGTTGATACCTTATCACGTAAGGTAAGAATACAGGTTGACATTATACTGGTGCTTAGGCGTAGTATGCACGACGCGTGTCTGAAATAACCTTCACCAGGTAAGCTTATAGAAAGCCTAATCATTGTAGTTAATCAAAGAGCTTAAGAAGAGTTTGAAGATACCAAAGGGGCAATCAGTATATCGTATATCGAAGAAGAACAGACAACACAATGGCCAAAAGAAAGAGTACAAAAGGACAAACAACGATCGACAAAACATCCATATAAAACTAAAGATCGAGTAACACGAACCCCACTAAAACCGGGGGTTAGCACCAATCGTCTAATATTACATATGACAGAGGGAGATTGACCTTAGTTTAGCTAAATTATACTTTGTGCATACAGTCTAAGCTGCCATGCAATCACCTCTATTAGTCAGTCATTTGTATTACAAGGTCGTGTCCTGTCATTGGAAATGGTATACGAATTGAACCTCTTTTAAAGGTCACATATCTTGCAATACCATTTTTCCTTTGTTCCTCGTGTGCCCTCTTAAGAATATTTTGAACATACGGAAGGGATAATCAAAATCCGTAAATTGATGAAGGACAGACAACACAATGGCCAATAGAAAGAGGACAAAATGACAAACAGCGATCTACAAAACATACACATACAAGCCAGGTTTATCTGTACTAGGAGGATTGAATTCATATTCATATTCATACAGTCACAGGAAAAAAATAAATATCACAATTACCTCAAGCAAACGATAACCATACAATGTAAGTAATCCACTGGATCCTGAGAGGATAGTACTTACCTAGATAGTTATTTGATTTTAATGTTCGATTACCATGTGATTACAACCGCAACGGTGGCGAAATGGTCAACGTGCTCTCCTCGAGTGCGGTAGACCGTGGGTTCGAACCGCGATCGGGTCAAACCAAAGACTATACAAATGGTATTTGTTGCTTCTCCGCTAAGCACGCAGACTTACGGAGAAGGAGCAAAGATTAGTTGGCTCGGAATCAGAATATTATGTGCGAGTGGAGCGATATGTCAACCTGCGGACTGTTGTTTCAGTGAGCTAGCAATATAGAAATCCAACTCAACGTGTTGGTCTAGTGCGAAGCGCATCTTATCATCATCTCATTGAAAATTATATTATTCTCGCTATGATATAGCTGAAAAATGCATGAGTAGGCGTTAAGCAACAATCACTCACTTACTCCCTTGTAATATTATATTCATATATACAAGTCTGAAAATTCAAACTAACAGTGTTATAATTTGTAAGCTGATAATTGTTTTGTATGTCTTTTTTCTTGTCTCAGCGGAACTATGACACACACCGTTGTTACATTACAGCATCTACAAACACATAACATACAGGGTTATCTATACCAGGAAGATGATATGTATATCATACAGTCACAGGTAAACAAATAAATATTACAATTGCCTTAAGCAAACAATAACCTTATACTATAAGTACCCCGCTGGATACTGAGAGGATAGTACTTACCTTTTTTTTTTTTTTTTTTTTTTTTTTTTTTTTTTTTTTTCCATCATAAATATAGTTTATTCAAAATCTCCTGTTTACAATAACCTTAATGACCCAGGAGTGAACATTAAGGGTCCCTGTTTTACATAAATCTCACTTGTCCAGGGGTAGCAAGTGAAAATAAAAATAAAAAGTCCACTTAATCATATTTCATATTCATTTGTTTATACATTTCATTATAATATATACAATTGGACGATGCAATTATTACCATGCATTAGCTGTATGTTCATAAATAATAAATACTCATATGTTATTCCGAAAAAGTTCTAATTTGCTTTTATCATTTTCATTAATATGCGAAGTTTGTAATGTGCATTGTACATGTTTTTTAAAATTATTTTTCCAAGTGTTGAAAATTGTTTGATCTCCAATTCGGGATTGGTTATATTTCACCTTATTACGTATTTTCCATATTTCCCACTTTGAGATAAATATTACGGTATTAAAAATGACGTCTAAATCCTCACCCCCATATAGCCCTAACATTATATTTAATTCCTTGATTTCTATATTAGCTGTTAATCCAGATCTGTTAAATATTGCTTCTATTTCTTTTATAATTTTGTTCACAGAAGGACATTTAAAAAATAGATGCTGCATCGTTTCATCGTTGTCTCTTATTTGGCAGAGATGGCATCTTCCGTTTGACAAATTCATTTTTTTCAATCTATGTTCTGTATAATTTATATTATGGAGACATTTCCACTGGAATTCTTTGACCTTATTAGTAACTTTGATTTTCTTTAATTTTGTCAAAATTTGTGTCCAATCAATATTACCCCCGTACTGTTCTTCCCACTTAATCTGACATTTTGGTTTTATATTTTGTTTAAGGATTCCCTGAATTACTTTTATTTTCAATTTATCAGGTGATATAACTGTATTTGACTCATTTAAAAAGTGTAGCTTATCGTTGATATTTAAGGTAACTCTACGTTCTGGTACTATTGTAGTTTCACCTTTTAAGACTTTTATGAACTTTTCGGGGATTTCTTTTTTTATCTTAGAAAACTCTGAAATACAGTTCCTCCTATCTATTAATAAATTGTGTATATCATGACAACTTTTAAAATTTGTATTATTTGAATCCCAAATATCGTTTATAGTTCGTAAGTTACTTTGCAGAAACGAGGTAAACCCTAATGGTTTGTTTTTAAAAGTTATTGAAGAATTACAAAATATTCTGGTTTTTAGAATGGAATCAATGTCATTATTACACAATTGAATAAGTTCCTGTAATTTTAACCATGATTGGATACATATTTTGTAAAAAAATGGTAACATATTTAAATTTAGAGTTGATACATTAGAGCACTTACATACAAAATATTTTTCATTAAACTTGATGTCTAACTTACGGAGCCAATACTTACCAATTGCATTCCAACTTTCTAATGGTTCATGTAAAATTCGGTATAGAAGCTTAATTCTTTTGCTGTCAATAAACTCTTGTATGTTAATTATACCCATGCCTCCATTTTCTACTCCCAAGCAGCAAACTTTCCTATCTATTTGATTAATACCCCCTCCCCAGATAAAACCCCATACCAAAGTTGTTATTTCTTTTACGTATTTTTCTGGTATTCCCCGCATTTCAATTTCGTAACCACAAAGAGAGATCAAGAGATTTTTCACTATTAAAGTTTTTCCTGTATATGTCAAGTTTCTACTTTTACAAACGTGGACACAATTTTTCATTTTATCTATTATTGATTTCCATATCTCATCATTTTGTATATTATAACCATGATGAATGCCAAGAGTTTTAACATTATCCTTTGTCCAAACTATTTTTGTAAACTTGGGTCTGTTATTTTTAGCCGATCCAATATACATACCTTTTGTCTTTTCATAATTGACTTTTGAACCAGAGGCTTTTTCATATATAGTTAAAATATCAAAAGATTTTTTGACAGATTCATCATTTTTATTAAATAGCTGAGTGTCATCTGCAAACATGCAGAGCTTAGTCTCGATATATTCCCCATCTTTCCCCCCAGGTAATTTGATTCCTTGTATTTCACTATCCCCCCTTATAGCACAGGCTACAGGTTCGGCCTGTAGTATGTAAACAAGAGGCGCTATTGGACACCCTTGTCTACAGGACCTTGAAATATTGAAATATTTAGACACAAAACCATTGGTCTTGATACAAGTTTGTGCATATTTGAATAACATTTGAACCCACTCCCTAAATTTTTCACCAATGTTAAATTTGCTTAATACATGATCCACCCATCCCCATTCTACCCGGTCGAAGGCCTTTTGTTGATCTAAAAATATTATGATACCGTCATCATCTTCACGATCAGTATATTCTATTACATCTTGTATTAGACGGTTAGCTTCACTGATATTACGACCTTTTACAAATCCCTTCTGGTCCGAATGTATTAATTTTGGTAAAACAACTTTTAATCTTTCTGCAAGAATTTTTGCAATTATTTTGTAGTCACTGTTTAATAGAGTCAGTGGTCTCCAGTTTCGTATATCTTCCCGCTCCCCACTTTTATGTAATAGAGTAAGAACCCCCTTATATTGTGAAGGAGTTAGTTCTTTTTTTTCGAAAGTATCATTTACAAGCAGAAAGAATTCGTCTTTGATTTGTTCCCAATGAGTTATATAAAACTCAGAAATTATTCCATCCTCTCCGGGTGATTTATTTGGTTTCAAAATTTTTAAAACATTTTTAATTTCGTCTATACTAACATCCAATTCGAGAGTTTCTTTTTCATCCACATTTAACTTACTTTCAATATGTTGCGTTAATTTATTAGCACTGTTTTAATCCCATCCCTCAGTTGTAAATAGCTTGGAATAAAATTTTATCTGTTCGTCAATTATTGAATCTATATCATATTTATACTTACCTTCTGTGTTTTTAATTCGATTCCACATTTTATTTTCTCCCTGTTTTCTTTTCAAGTTCAAAGAAATATCGAGTTGACCTTTCCCCTTCTTCCGCCCATTTTATTCTTGAACGAATTTTTGCGGCTTCCGCTTTTTGTGTATAATATTTCTTAATTAAATTTTCTAATTCTAGTATCTTACCTTTGATGATATCGCCGTCATCTGTACTAGATTTAAGATCTTCTAACTGTTTCTCAAATTTTTCTATGTCTTTTTTATTTTGACCTTTTTTTAATTGCTTACTTATTTGCATTGTCAACTATTTAATTTTAGTCTTTGTAACATCCCACCATTCTTGAATATTTCGGAATCTTTCTATCTCGTTCTTCCATTTACCCCACCAAGTATTAAATGCTTTTGTAAATAGTTCACTAGTTATAGTGTTAAAATAGTACTTACCTTAATAGTTACAGTAGAGTTCGTTTATAACGAACAGGCTTGTAGCGAAATCAGGCTTATAGCGAAGTAAATCCCCGGTCCCATCGCTATTTAAACAATGTATTTGTGAAGGCCTATTACGAATTTTTTTATAACGAAATCAGGCTTATAACGAAGAGAATTTCAAACCCAAACATCGTTTTTATTACTCAAAATTGACATGATATAACAAAGAAAATTGATGAATCTTCCGTTACGCACGGACGATCACATATTAGAATGATCAAGTAGACTTGACACTTCCGTTATTGATAATTGGAAAATCAATAATCCGACCTTTGATATTGTTAATGATGTCAATCAAGACTTTTCTTTAAAATATTCAAACAATAAAAAGGGTATTAATGATGTGATTAACAAGTTGTCAATTAATAACACACGCGCTAATTTATTGCATTAAAAATTAATAAAGTGAAATCTAAATTTTAATGAATGGATGCACAAGCTAAAGAAATTAAAAACAAAGTCATGTGTGAGATTAATTCATTCGCTATTGTTTATTTTTTCTTTGATGATAGACTCTTTAATTAAACAACAAACTGCGTGGTCTCAAAGTTCATCTAAATACGAAAAACAAAAGAAATGTACTCGTTCTGAAATTTCGATTAACCTGAGTTTTTATGTGTATATAATACCAAAAAGAAACAATTATTCTTCAAATTCAATATACATTTGTGTTAGATTATTTGCTGTTCTAAATTACTACGCCATTGATTCTTTACATCTGACGTCATCATGGAGGCACGTGCAAGTTTGGATTTGAGTTTCATTGGGATGTGAAACATCACTTTTATAATCATGTGACCACTTCATAACCAATCATATTGTAACATTTCAATGGAAAACGGAAGTAATTCAATTCTTAAAAAAAAACCAAAAGGAAAATGGCTACAATCTTAAAATTGGCCAATAAAAATATATATCCGAATTATCAGCATTATACCGATATCGATACACGTGTTAATACCCGATCTCATATTTCCTGTTTATAAAATAGATCGTGAACAGAGTTGAAAAAATGTTTCTAAGGAACATTTGAAGATACCAAAGAGGTATTCAGAAGCCGTAGTCTTTGAGAACTGTCTAAAGGATTAAATATGTTTATACGATAAAGGCCCATTTTACTGTGCATCAGTTATCATAGCGTAATGAAACTGCCCGGGTTTGAACCAGATTTTTCTCTCTCTAAAATTACGCGACCTCGGTGGCTCGAACTACTGATAGCTAGAACAGATTTTGACAGTCCCTTCGAGTTCGAGCCAGCGAAGTTCTACTGTACGATTTTAAAAAGGGGAGGTAATTCTACATTGTTTCTCTTATAACGAATGATGCCTATAACGAACTAAGATCGAGAGTCCCCTGGACTTCGCTATAAACGAACTCTACTGTATTTGATTTTAATGTCCGGTTACCATGTAATTACATCCGCATCAGTTGCGAAATGGTTAGCGTGCTCTCCTCGAATGCGGTAGATCGTGGTTTCAGGCGGCGGGTCAAACCAAAGACTATAACATTGATATATGTTGCTTCTCCGCTAAGCACGCAGCATTAAGGACTGGTTGGCTCGGAATAAGAATAATGTGAGTGCAGCGACATGTCAACCCACACACTGTCATTTCAGTGAGCTAGAATTATAAAAATCCAACTCAGCGCATTGGTCTAGAATAAAGCGAATATCATCATCATCTCATTGAACATTACCTTATTCTCGTGATGACATAGCTGAAAGATTGCTGAATTGGTGTTAAAAATAAATCATTCACTCACTAACTCACCATGTAAATACTGCAAACTGATAGTAATTATTAGAGACCAATGATCCGTCTGCTTTATTCTGGCTCCTATGTTAACACGCTCTTGTTGTTAAATCGGCGTGAATATTGATTGCCGAGGCCTGCATCTGTCTGACGAGTAGGATATCGGTCCAATAAACTAAGTGTAGAGCTGTCTGGGTCAAGGGACTATTGTTCTCTCTCCTCTTGATAACAAACTTGGTGGCACATTAATTGTGGGCGGTAGAGTGTACCCAGTGGCGGATTTACCTATAGGCTCGATAGGTTGAAGCATAGGGCCTCAACATTTAGGGGACCTGCGGCCAATGCTCTAATTTCTAAACAACCCTATAGTATATTTCCTTACACAGTTACAATCCATGTCAGAATATTGCAGATTTTTAAACACCCCTCATCATCTTCCCCTTTATTGGAATTGAATAAGCATACTTTCATCTTCCTCCAGTCGTGAAGGTGTGGAATTGGAAGGGGCTTCATAAGTGGAATAGCCTATGGTCTCTCTTTATCTAAATCCGGCACCGAGGTTACCCACGAATGTTACTGACTTCAAGGATACCAAGTTGTGTTAAATGTTATTGTATGTTATTAAACTATCAGACAGGGTAGACAGCGGGGCATTTCCGACTTAGGATATATATTCTCTGAGAAATAATTACGGTTCACTGAATCAATAGCATAATACGGAATAATAAATGTATATTTACCAAATTAAATGCTGTTTGTATTCTCGAAAATGATCCTATGTCCCACGGCTGTACCATAGCAAATGTGAACATCACAATAAACAAAACGTTGAGCCTTGAAAACTTTCGACGTAATGGGGTCACCCCAAGGTTTTGCTCACATATTGTTAACATTTGAATGATTGAAATTGTTTTACAAGCCTGTTGTTTTGCTATGTGATATATTAATGTTATATTGATAAAGCTTATACAATTTACTGCATATGAAATTGTGTTGAATTAGAAATTTAGTACATGTATTTTCCTTCATGAGACACCTCATACATGAAATATGGCGTGACACATATTTTGACGTCATTGTAGAAAGAATGTAAGAGGTACGAAAAGGGTCATCTAGAAATCCGAAAAATGAAAATAAAAGACACAAATGTATTTGATACGATTGGATTATGTATTCAATGGTTAAACCAATCTTAGGGAATATAGATCCCAAGCCGGGAATGTCACATTATATACCCTGTCTGATACCTGAATAACATATAGTATATAATACATAACACATAAACATGCTTTATTTTAATTGGATGATTACTGTTTACTATTTTTGAACAGTACATTTGATAACGGGTGACTATGCCTAGCGACGGGAACTATGCCAATCATAAACGATTTCCCAATGTACAAATCACAATGTAGCCCACTCTTAATGTGGAAGGTAAAATACTCGACGCATGATTTTGTCATTGTAGTTCTTTTTTATACAGGTTGTATTGTTGATATATTGGAGTGAATAACAAAAATGTGGTACAGAATCTATTTTAGTTAAAATTTAAAATAATGTTAATTGTAAATGACAATATATTTCTTATGCTACTTCAATATTGTCATTCAATCTCTTGGAAGGCTGGGCCAAGGCGTTATATGTTAACAGGAAGAATAAGACAATAAAGAAAGAAAAGGAAATAGAAGGTGTTGTAGTTGTTTATTGTTTTCCTGTCAATATGGCGAGATTTTGGCAATATAAAAGCCGACGAATTTACCTATTTTATTTTTTTTTTTTCTCCAGAATGAGATGCTATGTACTACAAATATTATTGTCTTCTCTCTCGCGAACAGTTTTTATAATGTTATATGGTCAGGTATAGTGCCTCGCCGTTGGCTCAGACACAATGCCTCACCAGACAATGCTATAGGAGAATAGTTTCATCAGGAGAAGTAAATAATATAATAATATATAATAGGCAGATACAAATATACATATAAATTATCACAGCACTATGAATATCTACAAAATTATTTAATTTTTTCTCATTCGTGACATATCATCGCATTTTTAACAGAATTAACACGAATGATGCCACTAATGGAGCAGGAATTATTTATCCATCACTCACCAAATTGACTCCTTTTCTTAGTGTGTTCGTCTTGCTTAATATGTAGTTTTCTGTGTCGTATGTTGACGACTATTGTCTGTCTTTTTTCTTTTTCTGTTGACCATTGCATTGTCGATCCTTCATCAAATTACATTAGTTCTTTGAAATCATACCATTAATATGATACAATACAATTAGTAGGTACAGAATAAAATATGCACATAGCTGATGTTATAAATGTTCATGTCATATTGAGGTTTACCTTCCGTTTAGCCGCCGTAGGACATATGTAACACTCACACTGTAAGGCAGTATCATAACAATGATAAGCTGCTTCTTTGTCACCTACTATCTCATTGCAAAGTCCTAATACTGTTAATGAATGAGATAATTGATTCTGAGGTACAAAGTACCTCTCTTTTATTGTTAGAAATAAATCACGTAATGACTGTTGTCTATTGACAATGTTATAAAGATGATGGTAACATAGAAACCTTAGACAATGTGACATAACAACAGGTGGTACAATAAAGCAACAATCCTGGACTTCTGGTTATAGTTCATGAGGTATCAGTGTTGATTGTTTTACATAACACACAGTACCTATTGTTGCCAGCCTCATCTTTTCATTCAGTGTAATCTTTGAACAACCTACGTTTTGTTTGTAGTACTTAATATCATCTGTGGTGTAATTGTTTTTACCTAGCACTATCATATCGGGTGTACAACGTGACAAAACATGATCTATAATTTTTAACGTAGTATTGTACTGACCGAGTACATAATAAAATGAGGCATACAACAACCATCCAGTCACAGCATCTGACTTTGTACCGTAATGTAAGTGTTTATGATAACGTCGCATTACATGTATATTAGGTATATTAGTAGTAGGAAACGGCAACTTGTGAACAATCATCCGACTAGTTCTGGCATAATAATATTTACATATTTCTGACAAAATGCTGGTGGAATGTGACATGACTAATGATTCTATAAAACTTAACAGTGTATAAAAATGTTCTATATCAACTTCAACATCATTGTTAATAACCTTATAAATAAACAGTTCTAATTTAACACAAGACTCGTTTAATACAACTTTACTACTAAACAATGTATTAACTGTAAGAACCTCACGTTCACCATTTCGTAGTCTTTCTAACATAGTTAACAACAGTCGACTATTAGACCGATTTATTTTTCCACGAAACATATTATGTTCAGGAATAAAATAATTGGGAGAATAGCAGCACTTCACCCAGGTTATTAGTTTATCAAGAGAAAGAAAATAACAGTGAAGTAAATTTTGAAGTTGAAATGTGTTAATAGAAATTTCTTCTGATAACCAAAACACAGCCGTTTTCATGAAGTAGGAACACAATAATCCTTTCACTTTATCATTTCTGTCGATAATGTTCTTTAGAGACAGCTTAAGAAGAGCGAAACAAAGAATTTGTGTATAGTTCATAGAATGTGATAATTGTTTCTCTGCCATAGAAAATGATATTCTCCATAGTAATTCACTATTTTATATTTCTTTGGGTCCAATGGGTACTAGTATACAGCCATAATTAACTATATTGTTTATTAATATATCAGGTGGCCACTGACCAGGTCTATGACGATATATCCATTGTTCTGCTTGTCTTGGCCAGGTATGCAAGTGAAAGCAGAAAGCAATATCCACGGCCTCATATTTGTCTGATAAGCAAGGACCAAGTGCCGATTGCTTTTGATTAGCAGTAATTTCAATAAGTTTACGAATGAACGAAATGTTTGAGAAATACATTCCATTTGCTGTTTCAACAAAATATTCAGGTGTGGTAAATGTATCACCCTCAGCTATCAACTTCAATGTAGTGAATCCAGGAAATTCCATTTCATCTTCTATCAGAAGAGTAGTGCATCGTGCTGAACGATTCATATGCTGCACATTCCGTATTACTTGAACACGATTAAGTACATACATTATATCTATGTCACTTCCGGGAAGATCTAAGCCTTCAGCTAAGCTTCCACTTGATACTTGGGTTAGTTCTGTATGTACTTCTTTATTACATATCTTGTCATAAACCCCATTCTCGTGTGATGAAAACAATGATGTATGATTTGTATCAAATAAAAACACATTTGTATGGCTTGTATTTTTATTTCATTCAGCAATATTATAGTGAATGGTATTAGTTAAATAAGCATACGTTAGTTAAAAATAAATATAATGCGATGGCGTAGATTATTATTAAGTTTTATTATTCATTAATAAATTATTATTTATATATGTTTTAGGGTTAGGATTATGATGTTTAGCACCACATTCAGACAAGATATAGATAAGATTAATTGACTTTGATTAAGTGGGAAGTAAACTCAATGATAATGTTGTTTAATTTAAAATAATTAAATCATATTTTATTATTTAGGAACAAACATAATGTAGTGTCTAAAAGGTAATAAGCTATAGATGCAGAGATGCAGACCAAACTAATCTCAGGTGCACATGACGTTAACAGAAAGTGAACATATTTGCAGAACTTTTTTAATAAATGATCAACACAATTTGATGTTAAATGTCAGAGTTCGTATATATTGTGTATGTTAACATACATCTCGGAAAGTTGATTTGACCAAATGGATTTCTAAAAAGAAATTCCTGGAGATTTATACAAGTGCGAAGGAGTATTTGCATGGTTGATCGCTGTTCATTAATTTGTTGGCATACATTAATGAACAAGATTATAAATCGTGGGAAGAGAAAAGTTAACAAGCGTTACATTATATGTTAACTTTCTTGATAACTTTTAGAATTAAACCGAACTGTTGTAAATTAATCACACTGACTAATTCTGAGACGATATGTCAAACAACGTAATCATGCTATTACAAAACAAGACCAATAAAATATGTTTTACGTTTATGTTTTCATGCTACGTCCGTGTGCCTGCGAACATGTTCACCATCTTATTTATGAACATTTCCAATCGTGTTTTAAACTATTGTCGTTATATCTTTTGGGCTAGCGTTATGGTTATGGTGCTGAACGCCATTTTCAACAATATTTCATCTATATCGTGACGATCAGTTTTATTGGTGGAGGAAGTCACCGACAAACTGCATCACATAATCACATAACGCCTCGTCCATGAGCGCGATTCGGACTCACAACATTAGTGGTGATAGGAAATGATTGCATCTAAATCCACATGGCATACGATTACGACCACGACGAATGACAAATGTCAAAAACATATTACATTATACCTTTGTTAGGGATATATTGGATATATTAGGGTAAACAAATACGTTCTATATTTAACAGACGGCTCTCAAAAAACTGTATTCCCTCACATGGTTTTTAATTTGACTTTTGAATTATTTCATAGGAAAAGTAATATTATATGTTTAACAGGTTAAAATAAAGTATGACACTTGAGATCATTACATACATTAGTATAATACACAATGATTCCAACATTATTCTTTAGATATCATATATTACAATATATTCCGGAGCACCTGCATTTCCCTCCGATTTGTAGTGAGGCTCTACATATTATTAGTTCCAAGTTCTGTCTGATACAATTTTCGGGTAAAACCCCTTTATTGATATATCCGTGAGATCAGCCACGCCATGCTATGTCAGTGAGAGGGACAAGCTAAAGATGTGATTTTGTTCTGATATGGTTTATATATGCCCTCATTTGCTTTATAGGGGTTGCAAGTTTTGTATTTATTTATCTATACTGCTGTCTATTAGTAGTGGATAAGGAACTACCTAGCCTTCCAGGGCAGATGATTCACCACACCCCTCCTCCCTTTTTTGTGATTACATGTTTGTCAATATTAAATATTCTTAGGAATGTTTTGTTCATCAGATCCTTCGTCTTTACTTTTTGTTTTGGCCAGTGCATCGTATATCCTTCTTCGAATTAAAATTTGTGAATACATTTTGGCATCTTCTGACTTTTCTCATAATATATTTGTATCAATATTTTATTTTCTTATTTTTTATTTTTATTCAATATTCAATACCAATATGATTGTTTCCAAATCTATCATACCAATAAACACGTCCTATGTAACTTCATTAATTTATTACTGATTGTAGATTTTAAATAACAAAATTGCATTTACCTGTCTGTTGCGATTGTCTATTTTCCAAATATTCTAAGTATCTGTTGTCTGTTTTGACTGGGAATAAAATGTTCAAGATCTGTGGTTCATTCTGTTTCCTTCGTTCTAGGCAAGCTTTATATTCCCGCTCAAACTGGAAGATAGCCATTCCAAATACATCATTGTGTCTGATTCTGCTGCTACCAAGAATTTGTTGTATGCTTGAAGAATGTTTTCGTCTGCCCATATAAGGAAAGTTTTTGACATCATGACTGTCAACAAACAACACTTTCTTGGTAGGATAAACATTTTTGTTCTCATCGTCGTCGTCTATATGACTTCCCGATTTAGCAGCCATTATGTAGTTCCAACCTACAAATATATTTATTTACAATTTAGCAAGAGAAGATTTGAAAATGAAGGGCACCGAGAAGATATTTGATTCAATATCACTGTTGCAATTGTTTTAATCATTATTTAATTTGATATTTGTTATTCTATGGTAAATACGCAACCAAGGACAAAGAACACAAAAACTGGTTGGATAGGAATCAATATAAAGTTGTCATGAACTATTCAAGGGCTGTTGCTACGGTATACTAGTAATATGAAAATGTAGCTCAGCATGTTGGTCTGATACAACCTGTATATATATATTATCATTTCATGGAATGTAACATGTTGTCCCCATGATATAAATGACATTTTTGTTTAGTTTGGCGCTAAATAACTATCCCGCATTCTTACGTAATAAAAAAAAAAAAAAAAACGAAACCACTACACTGTCGACACAATACCAAAACATAAGGATATTTTTTAATGGATGGTTTATATTTTTATAATCCGGTCTTCCATGATACCTATAATAAATCGATATCCTAGATATTGTGTATCAGAAAGAGGGAAACTGTAGTATGCCTACAATATGTTTATGGTCTAAACACTGTGTATCAGAAAGAGGGAAACTGTATCATACCTACAATATGTTTATGCTCTAGATTGTGTGAGTCAGGAAGAGGGAAACTGTATCGAACCTACAGTATATTTATGATCTAGACTTTCTGTATCAGAAAGAGGAAAACTGTATCATACCTAGAGTTTGTTTATGTTCAAGACTTTGTGTATGAGAAAGAAGGACACTTTATCATACCTACAATATGTTTAAGTTCTAGACTTTGCGTATCATATAGAGGGAAGCTGTATCATACCTACAGTATGCTTATGATCTAGCCATTGAGTATTAGTAAGAATTAAACTGTATCATTCCTACAAGATATTTATGATCTAGATTTTGTGTATCAGAAAGATGGAAACTGTACCATACCTACCATATGTTTATGATCTATATTTTGTGTATCAGAAAGGGGCAAACTGTATCATACCAACAATATTTTTATGATCTAGACATTGTGAATCAGAATGAGGGAAACTGTATCAAACCAACAATATGTTTATGATCTAGATTGTGTGTATAAAAAAGACGGAAACTGTATCATACCTAGAGTATCATGGTGTATATCCATAACGGAACCTTTCCGCTCAAATATGCGTTACGCGATACTTTGGGAATAAGTAACGGTTCCTTTGTGATGAAAAGGATGACAACAAGTGGGAAAGACAGATAATAATGGATAGCTGCGAGGAAGGAAGGTAAATATATCCTATATTTTGCTCTCACGGAACTCTCTGATGTATGATTTAATCCAAAGCCAAAAACCATTCACATACGTTCGCTGAAAATGAGTTTCGCACGCTTTCCAACGAGATGACTGTCAATGTAAAGTGAAATTGCGGACATATCTTTTATGAATATTTGCTTTTTTCCACCTTTTAACTCTCAAATTTTAACAATTATTAAAAGAAGAAACCTAAATGCACCAATTACTAACCCTGTCTTCAGTAAATAATCCTCTAAAACCCTTTAAATTCGATTGTTAATAGAAAAGGTTCGTAACGGCACCTTTGCAATTTATAGAAAACGTGTTAAAATGTGGCACCGCGACCTTCGCGACTTAGAGGCAACGGGCCCGTAGACAATAGTTGTTTTATTATTCTTTATTTTGTTTCAGGAAAAGTGGAACAAAACGAAAGTCCAGTATGCTTTGGCTGCATAAACCAAAGAAGAAGGTCAGCCACATATCCACACCAAATCTTAAAAAGGATGAAACCCTTCTACCATCATCTACAAAGTTGTTCAGACCACCGTCAAAAAGAAAACTTAAAAGCCAATTAAAACAAAAAAGAAAACTGTTTCAAGATTCAGAACAATAGCAATTTTGGAGAAAAAAATTAATTTTCCCTTTCATTGTTTTTTTTCACATTTTAGAAAAAAAATTATCGAAAAGAAAGAAAACATGAGATTGATATCCCCTCTCATTATATCTTTCTTTTTGGGAATTTTCGTCTTGAAATGTAAAAAAGAAAAAAAATATAAAAAGGGAAAAAATGTTGTTTTTTCAAAAAGGGGTGTGGGGTAGGGCTTTGCGGCTACAAGCCCCTTTGATTTCGACAATATATATATAATATCGATATCCCCTCCCGGATATCAAAATGTGACAAGTCAGAAAAAAGGTATTTTAGTTACATTCTGCATTTTAACTTAATTCTAAATATAAATAGTGTAGGCGGAAGTAAAATGTTGTGGACAAATATTTCCGCGAGCAAACCCTTAATTAACCTGCATTAACCTAGAAATAAAGAGTTTATTCATAAGTTAAAACTTTTCTTACAAAAACGATGATAAGGAAGGGGGCAACTTCCTATTTTTTACGGTATACTGTGGTGTGCAAATATATGAAAGGGTAACAAGTTTTGTAAGCTTATGAAACAATTATATAAATTTGGGGACAATTTTTCTCCTTTTCTAGTTAACAAATGGCGAAATATAGTGTATAATATACCTGTTTATATTAATTTGGGCCAGTTTTCAATCCTTCAGACAGCCACGATATAGCTGAAATACTGCTGAAAGTGGCGTAATCCCCATGCAATCAATCAATCAATCCTTCAGTGGTACATCCCCGTAATCAGTATGGTTGTTACCCTTCCTCCCCCGGGGTCCCTAATTACCAGTTTAAGAACGCTTTGAATATTTCCTTTGGCAATCCCGAAGGTTGCAGTTCCACAATCATAAAGATTCGCTCCTTTAGAGATGAAATTTGTTGATCATTATTGATTTTATTATACATTAATTGGTTTTCATATTTCTCATGACATTGAAATGAACATCCAAGATATACTCTAGCTAATAATCAAATAACAGAATACTGTTAAATTGATGATATAAGACAACCTATGTGATGAAAACGTCTTTTCAATATGTTGATGCGGTGAAAACTGCAATCGTTTATATAAATGCCGTCTCTGCGTATGAACAGATGGGATAAATCTTGTAGAAATGGAAAATATAATAATAGCTGAGTTCCGTGACACTTAATAAACTGTTCCTAGACATCTTCGATCGTATTAAATCGTAAAAATAAAGAGACCGGTTTTTCAACTTACATAAAAAATCTACCTAGGATCAGTTACTTGTTCCCGAAGAATCGCATAACGTCGATGTACATCGCTAAGGTTCCGCTATGGATATACACCGTGATTATGTTTATAATCTAGACTTTGATGTATCAGAAAGAGGGAAACTGTATCATATCTACAGTATGTTTATGATCTAGGTTTGATGTATTAGAAAGAGGGAAACTGTATCATACCAACAGTATGTTTAGGATCTAATCATTGTGAATCAGAAAGAGGGCAGCTCTATCGAACCTACAGTATGCTTATGATCTAGACTTTCTGGAGCAGAAAGAGGAAACTGTATCTTACCTACAGTATGCTTAAGATCTAGATTTGATGTATCAGAAAGAGGGAAACTGTATCATACCTACAATATGTTTATGTTCTAGATTTTATGTATCATGAAGAGGGAAACTGTATGATACCTACAGTATGTATATGATCTCCATTTGATGTATCAGAAAGAGGGAAACTGTATCATACCTACATTATGCTTATGATCTAGATTTGATGTATAAGAAAGAGAGAAACTGTACCATACCTACAGTATGTTTATGTTCTAGATTGTGTGTATCAGAAAGAAGGAAACTGTATCATACCTACAGTATGCTTATGATCTAGATATTGAGTATTAGAAAGATAGAAATTGTACCATACCTACAAAGTGTTTATGATCTAGATTTTATGTATCAGATAGAGGGAAATGGTATCATACCAACAACATTTTTATGATCTAGATTTTGTGTATAGGAAAGAGGGAAACTATATCATATCTACAATATGTTTATGTTCTAGATGTTGTGTATCAGAAAGATGGAAACTGTATCACATATGCAGCATGTTTATGAACTAGCCATTGTGAATCAGAAAGAGGGGAACTGTATCGAACCTACAGTATGCGTATGATCTAGACTTTATGTAGCAGAAAGAAGGAAACTGTTTCATTCCTACAGTATATTTATGTTCTAGATTTTGTGTATCAGAAAGAGGGAAACTGTATCATACCTACAATATGTCTATGTTTTATATTATGTGTAGCAGAAAGAGTGAAACTGTATCATATCTACAGTATGTTTATGTTGTAGAATTTGTGGATCAGAAAGAGGAAAACTGTATCATACTTACTGTATGTTTATTATCTAGATTGTGTGTGTCTGAAAAACGAGAACTGTATCATTCCAACAATGTGCGTCTCATCGAAACATTTTTGCAAAGAAACATAATAGGTATTGTTTTCCTATATTTGAAATTGTAGAAATAGAGGAAATTGTATCATATATGAAGCTTGTCATTGGGGTGGCGGGTTGTGTTTGTATAAAACCCACGATTAATTGTAAGGTGTCATATTCCTTGACATAATGTTAAAACATTGTTATATTGTATGAAAACAAATCCCTAAATATTGTTACAGTAAATAAATAAAATACATTGTATATGACAGCGTTAAAGTTATACCATAATAAAATATATTGTTATAGAGCCTCAATGTTGTTATTTAGAATAATTGACCATATGTGCAAAACACTGATCAGTATTAAAATACTTTACTTTGATTATCTACATAATATTCTTATTTATAATTTAGAAACACTTACCTAGTATATGTTACTTACACCACTATCATTCATTACCAACTTGCTGACTGGTTTTGATACGATTCAATTCTATTGGATAAACTATCAATTGCATATTAAGGGGAATTTTCAGACAAAATATGAAAACATGTTTTTCCAATTAGTATCGTATCCATTGTCGAAAATATATAAATAACATTACCCGAGATTTAGTAAGGGCATTATTTAAATTGTGTTACGATAACACTGTCGTCAAAGAGCTCCGATCGAAAATGTTTGGTCAACATCCGGGATATTTTAAAGCGGTATTTTTAAAGCAGACACGGAAAATTATCGTAAGTATTTATAAATATACTGTGTATATAATGTTTTGAAGTATGATGCTTTATGATTATTATTATTATTAATTTCATTTTTTTTCCAAATATCATTTATTTTTGCAGTGTAAAATTAGATTTTTTTATAAGTTATAAGGCATCCGGCTTCAAAATCATTACAATCAACTGAAATATCGCTATATCTTGCATTTACGAATGAATTAAATGTTGCCCAAAAAGAAAAAAATATGAATGAATGATTGATTTTACTTAAAAAATACTATTTTGCTGATGAAAAGTCAATTTGTAACTAGTTATACCCTAAAACATGATGTCAACAGATGTTTTTGAAATCCGGCTTGGTCAAAATGTAAACATGTATACAAACCGGTTGGGTCATTTATAAATAACCGGGTTTGTCAGTATGTAAATACCACTGATCTTATTGTTATTGAGCATTATATTGCAATTTAACAATAGCTTTGATTAGGAAATATCTCAAAGGCGATAAATAATGATCCATAGTATGAATATTCGCCATGGCTGCTAATTTCAGCTACTTTGAACAATAAAAAAGTCTTTATTTCTATGTTAAATTGCTACTGTCGCGAACACTTGATTTTTTTAATGCTTTTTTGTGGCACTGACATCACGATTGGTGCTCAATACGCTACACTGACTTTAAATAGTTGTCCAGGCGCATCAACTGAGTAGTGGGAGACACAGGCACTTGTTTCACGGTACCC
This sequence comes from Bathymodiolus brooksi, assembly GCA_963680875.1. Lineage (NCBI taxonomy): Eukaryota > Metazoa > Mollusca > Bivalvia > Mytilida > Modiolidae > Bathymodiolus > Bathymodiolus brooksi. The sequence continues at coordinate 51,419,399 of OY804583.1, read as the reverse complement.
CTTGTTTCATTCAAAAAATATGTGCCCCCTCCTCTTCCTTACTTCAAGGTAAACATCTGCCCTTTACCACTTCCCCACTTCGCCTCAATATTTTTCGCTTATTTGTGATCCTTTCGCTGACTCAATTATATCGTTACACTCCCGATATATTTCTCTTTTCGACTGCCACATTTAAATATAAATACCGGGCCCCCTCAGACGAATTGGACAAGAATATTCAGCGAAAATCGCATTTTCTATTTTTCAGTCACTGAAACGGATACAACCACTAACAAGGGAATATGTTTTCTAGGTTCATTAGCTATTGAAGATTAATTGACTTGATAAAGTTTATGATAAATGCATTTATCTATTTTCTTATAGATAATTTATGGATAACAATGTAATTGTTGCACTCCTGACATAAATATTTAAAAATCATTGAAATTTGATATAATTAATTTTCTAAGTATCCCAAAAATACTTGTAATTGTACATTAAACATCAAAGAACACCAACTGATTTTTTTCCCTGTCAATTGTTTTTAAGTTAATAACTCTTCTTTTTCTTGATGACAATATAATGTCAGGAGTGCAACATATCCTGATAAAAAAGTACCATTGATAAAATAATGATAATTTATAATAAATTGCCTTTCCTATCCTATACAAATATTCTAATTATTTATTTATGATTTATCTAATATATTAGAGTGGTATAATACAAATTTTCAAATGTACATAATTAAAAATATTGCAACTAAAACTGGGTATTAAAGAAGTGGTATGGCAAACAATTGTTACAAATTTCCAAATACTGTCATTTCTGTACAAATATGTCATTGAAAACAGGTAAACAATTATTGTATGAGTTAACAGTAACATCACTGTTCAATGTTGGCATTTTAAAATGTGATATTTTCTTCTTTTGTTTTCTTTATTTTATATATATAAAATGTCAGGAGTGCAACAAAAACAGACAAAATGTTTTTTCTACAACCAATTATTTTTCAATCGTTCAAAGAATCAATGTTATTTTTTTTTACAAATTGCTACTTATCTTTAAAGTTTGAAAATTTTGCTGTCTTAAGTAAAAATATTCATTATTATTTTGATAATAAAAACTTTATCAGGTAGATTGGACAAAAATATTGAGAATTTTTCATGAAAAATAGCTTTTAAGAAAAACTATAACTACCAATAACCCAATATTTTGCACAAAAAGTCATTGATATCAGTTGCATTGCTTGAGAAACCATTATACAAAATAATTGAGACTAAAGATTGTTTAACTGATATTAAATAAGTATGTGTTTTACATGGTTTTTATGCCAATTTGTGTTCAATAAAAGGTTTTTAAAAATTTATTGCTTATCTGTTCATAGTTTCTTTCTTGTTTCACTTACTTCAATGTATACAACATTAAAAATTATCAACAGAAAGTTTTTAGGAGTGAGTTTAATTTGGACATTTGTTTCATATGTTGGAGTCATTTTTTATGAAACAGCCCTTAGCGGATCGGGACGAAATGAGTAATCGACGAACGAAAGACGACGGAGTGATGATAAAAGCTCACATTGCCTTTGGCAAGGTTAGCTAACAACAGTCATAGGGTAGATATGTCGCTCCACTTGGGCACATTATTCTGATTCCGAGTCAACCAGTCTTTGCTCTTTCTCCTTAATGCTGCGTTCTTAGCGAAGAAGCAACAAATACCAATTCTATATTCTTTTGTTTGACACGACCGCAGATCGTACCCACAATCTATCGCACTCGAGGCGAGCATACTAACCATTACGATACCGATGTAGTTCCCTATTTTTATTTATTTTCTTTTTATTATTTTTTTAATCAAAATTTCTTATTGTCCTTCAATATATTATTTGAAAACAAAAATTAATCCAAAACAATAAGAGTTACTTGATATCTATATAAACATTGAGAGTTCCTACTTTTGTTCAAATACTCTTTGAATATTGCAATAATCCAACTGCATAGCAAATAAAGAAAACGAATTATAAGTTCTATACAAAATCATGACCATTCTGTCGAAGGTGACATGGCGAATGCCAATTCTGCACAAAACGTTTTGTATTTCTTTCTTTTAATGTTATACAAAACATCCACATGTAAAATATTTTGACTATGTGCTGTTGTTGTTTTTTCACAACTTTTATTCATTGAAGAAATTTTGTTCTTTTTTCTTTTTATCAATTTGCAAGTCGAACATATCCTTTACAAGTGTTATAATGAACCTTAAATAAATTACAAAAAGGAAACATAATTGTGATATTGAGCTGTTTTCGCTATTCTTTAAATTTTTTACATAGACAAAGCCCAACCGGAAAGTAGTGGCTGACAGAGCTGGAACGAATGTACGTAAATAAGCATTGTGTTTTTTACTGTAGCAAATCTAAAACTATTCATGGTGGCACGCCAGTGCAAACTATCATGTATATAAACATTACAAAGGGTTTGTATACTTTAATTACACATATAGACTACTTTTTATAGCTTTATTTGATGATTGCAATCTCATTATTAGCATTTTTCATTGTTTATGTCCATCATTTTATCTATATCTGAGTAATCTATTAAGTTAACCACGAAACATATAGGTAAAAACAAGCAAATATAATCGGCCGATAACGACATCTTCTGGATTCAAGATATAATAAAACTATATGATCATAATACTTACATTTTGTCGTGGCCTGTATGTCAAAGATGCCTAATTGACTTGTACCGGAAGATGACAGAAAAATTCCGACCGGAGCTCTTTGACGACAGTGGATAAACCGTTCAACAATACTTAGATCTTAGGAAATTTACGTATTATGTTCATCAAAATTCGCCAATAAACTATACAAAATAGGGTAGAAAAGTTGGATTGTTTGTCTGTGTTTCATCACATTCGCAAATTACTGTTTGTTTGCCGGAGACTTTGAGCCGCAATGAAAGGGGGAGGTTTGGCGCTTTAAAATCTGATTCAACCCACCATTTCTTTAGAAATGCCTGTGCCAAGTCAGGGTCATTACGGTTTTCACAGTTTTCCGGTTGTTGACTGATTTTGTCTGTTTATATACTTATGAGTTTTGTCTTTCTCTTTGTAAGATTGTTCGGAGTTCGGTAATTTTGTTATTACCCTTATTTACATGCTTATTGTAAATAAAATACGTTATCACTTCATATATTTCTGTTGATCTGCGTGTTCGTTTCCATACCTATGTACTCTTATGGTATCAGCAGCATACACGTCCGTTTCCACTCTACGTATACGAAAGAAGAAAAGGAGGTACATGTAAAGGTAGGTGTAGTGGCTCCGTTGGATCCTGCAAGACACCTCCATTCATATAAAGTACAGTCCATGGACATAAGTATTCGTGACCTTCGATTGTTTAGTATGTATTTCATATAAAACCAGATTTTTATGAAATTTATTTCAAGACACGCAGAAATTTTTGAATTTTATTTCTGTATCTGATGGTAAATATTGCCTGCATGTTTTTTTGTTTTCTGGTGATATAAACACAAATGTTGATTTTTTCGATTTTATTTTTGTTAATATATATAGCAACTTTTAAGTCAGAAAACAAAGATTGTCTTGAAATTATAAGAAAATAAATGCAATATAACGGAAAATCGCGCTAAAATAAACAAATAATCTTTGAATATTTCAGCTTCTTCTGGTGCAAAAATGATCAAATTCCGTTTAGAATTGACTTCACAATACATTTTTTTGAAAAATGCGGTTTGATATGAAATATATAGCGTAAAATCGGGTGGACGAATACATATGTCCATTGACTGTAGATCATCATTAAGATAAGAATTTGAAAAATTGTCTTGGAAATTAAAATATGCCTGATCTGATAGAACTATCTCATAATGATATAACGTAGCTTAACAATCACTAACACTTTACATTTTGAGGTGGAAAACTTACTACCCGATCATATATTTGAAAGTTGCAATATTCGACCAATTACAACTCATGTCTGTATATACCTTAATACTAGAAGTGACCCCCGTGTGCATTAATACAATAAGAGCATAGATAGAGAATTGTAAATTGCTGTTATCAAAAGAATATATAGCAAAAACCAGAAGTAAAATAAAAGGAAATGAAGTATTAAAGAAATTACACAGTTTACTATCAAAGTCTACAGAGAAAACATGGTAATCATATGTATCAAGTTAAGATGAAAATCGTGTACCAGCAATGGATACTCAACTGCGATTAAGCGAACTTGTTCCTTTATTAGGCAAAATTTAAGACAAATCAAAAGAAGTAAGCACGATCCTACGATGTCACCTTCATGTTTGCAGTTGTGATACAGATAATACAACTCGGACCAATACGGGACAGAATCGGCCAATGTGTGTTTTTTTCTCGTATTGAACGACTTTGATCCGGCCAATATTGGTGTTCCGGATACTCTCTAGATTTTGCATGCGTATCAATAATAAGATAGAGACACTCTGCCACTGTCGTCTGATGAGATAAAATAGAAAGGAAGCAAAAGAAAATGTTTCATCTCAAAAGTAATGAAAACAGAAAGTCATTGAATAAAATTATTGTTCATGCTAAAACAATTAAGACCCGTTATTGTTGTGAACTTGTTAAAAGTTTGGACTCTTTGAAGGGAAAGAATAAAAACACATAAGACAATGCGTCATGGTTAATTAATATGTATATATTATATCAGTATATATCAGGCAAACACGGACACCATCAGACCAGTAACTAGGCCAATACGAAAATCATCACGTAATAATACCATAATATATAATCAACTTTGTTATTTGTTTGGTGTTAATGCATGAATGGAATCTAATAAGACCAACTGTATGTCATTATATTAAGGACAATAAAACTTTAATTATATTTGACGTTAATGATCACTGTGTTCAAAAGAATCAAGCTTTAACTTATAAGGGTCATTTGGGTTCAAATTTAAAGATTGCAAAAATCTTTTAGATATTTGTTTTTTCATTCGAATAAACTACATTAATCACGGCTGTGATACACTATTCAAACTTTAGCAGAAAAAAGGGGGGTCGTTTGGATTCTAATTAAAAAAAAATAAGAATGAAAAAAAAACCCATCTTTTAAATATCTTTTCATGCGAATTACATCATTTATTATTTTTTCCTTTTAATTTTGTCATTATATTGTCTGGCCTTCAATTTAGTGCTTATAATACATACATATTTGGTATCATCAAAGTGTTAATAATACGATAATACATTATATGGCATCAACATTCAGATATGTACACATGTATCGTAATACTGGGTCATGGGGGTTCAAACATTAACGTAGGCAGTAATCTAGATATTTGTGTCTTCATGATTCAGATATGTACACAGATTTCTTAATACTGAGTCATTGGGTCTGAACATTAACATAGGCTACAATGAGGGAATTTGTGTCTTCAGGATTCAGATACCTACATAAATGTCTTAATACTGATTATTTGTGCCTCAACAGTAACAAAGGCTACAATGAGAAAAAATGTGTCTTCATGATTCAGATACGTACGTATTTTTCTTTATGCTGAATTATTGGATCTGAACAGTAACATAGGCTACAATGAGAAAATATGTGTGGTCATGATTCAAATGCGTAAGGTATGTGTCTTTATACTGAGTCTTTGTGTCTCAACAGTAGCAAAGGCTACAATGAGAAAATTTCTTTCTTCAGGATTCAGACACGTACGTAGACGTCTTTATAATGAACCCGTGGGTAGATACCCTACTAGCCAAATTACGTTGTCAAAACGTTGTGACAACGTAACCTTTTCGTTGTTACAACGTAATAATTTTACGTTTTAACTACGCCGATTTGTAGACTCCCCTAGACGTAAATACCACGTTGTGGTACTACGTAGTAAAAGACCATTCTACAACCAAACGACAACCATGACCATGTAAGGACGTTTACACAACGTAACCACCAACCATCACAATACCTTTATACGAGGTAATTACAACTAATTAAGGACGCTTACACAACGTAACTACCAACCATCATAAGACCTTTATACGAGGTAATTACAACCACCAAATGATCTTTACATGACGTAATTACAACCACATAGGGACCTTTCGACAACGTAACTACAACCACCTAGGGACCTTTACACAACGCAACTACGACCACCTAGGGATCTTTACACAACGTAACTACGACCACCTAGGGATCTTTACACAATGTAACTACGACGACCTAAAGACCTTTAGACGACACAACTACAATCATCTCTTTATAGTTATGCAACTACAATATACAACCCTAAAAGGACTTTTATAGCCAAATTACGTTGTCAAAGCATTGTGACAACCTAATTTGGATAGTAGGGTAACTATAATCACATTAAGACCGTTACACCATGCAACTACCAACTACATTATTTTTGGTGTATTTAAGGACCTTTTGTGATGTTTTTATTTCCATCCCATGTTCTTAATTTTTTGGAGTTAACTAATAAAATATAAAGTTCTAAACATTTATTAATCCAAATTATTGCAACTTTTACAGATGATGAAACACTCTTTCTACTCTCAGACTCCTCCCATCATAATCTATTTTAAAGATGCCAAAATGTTTAGATGTAATTATTATGCAAATATAAATATGTCCAGTAATAATAAATATATCAGATTAAAAAACATGTATAATAAATGTACTAAAAATCTTTATCTTGTGAATGTTGCATTTGACAAAATTTTAGATGTATATAGATAACATCTCTAGAAGTAATGAATAGGTACACATCCAGTGGAGGACATACATTTTAAGCTCCCTGAACTATTATGTGGGCCCTTTTGCAGCCAGCAAGAATAACTAACAAGGTCAAAAGGGCCATGAACAGGGTGTTGGGGTGGAGTCCTTGACAATGGGCCAAACATTGATCCCTTTCCCACCAGCAAAGAGGTCTGGGTAACGGAAGGTATCTTCTTCAATGGTGTTGTTCCATGGGAGATCCTGATAATTGTTTTTTTTTAAATTTAACCACTATATCTCAGATTTTTATTAAAATTGCTGTACTGGGTTATAAGCATTTTATGCTATAAAACAGAAATATGTCAATAAATATGGGACCTGAAGAACTAGTTGTTGGCTGAGGAAACAGCAGAAATACATGTATACATATAAAAATATCACCCTGCTTAGGCCTGCTAACTATGGACCAAACTTATAAGAACAACTTGACTTATACATCTATTCTTTAGTTAAACATTAAACACTAAAAATGATATAATAGAAAATAACCAAAAACGAAGAAAAATTTGTAGGAACCAAGATCACACCACCCAACATCAATACACAGAAAAAAGAATTTGTTCATTCTTTAAATTACTAGAGATGAAGGTCATTAGAGGGGGATCGTTAGGATAAAGAGGTGATAGTCTTGATTTTTGGTGTTTGAATGCACAAGCCAAAGGAGTGCAGCCTGAATTAAGAATTCATATGTCTGTTTGTGGTTCTGATTGGTTCTAACATAAGGACTGAGCTGTCAAACTATTAAGCTGTGCACCAACGAAGGATTCGAGGATCCAACTGCCAAAATGTAGGCTATGAATAGATTCTGGCTAAGTCAAGGAGCCCATACAGCTTGGGATTCAAGTGCTGAAACCCCCCATACAAGTTTGGAAATTTTACTAATTACAGGGACATTTTGAGGCCATATGAAATTGGAATTGGAGCATATTCTAAGGTCAATATTAAGTACTTTAACCCATTGACTTATGATTCTATTACTAAAATAGCCTTATTTTAATAACAAAGACTTAAACAAACTCCATTAATTTTGTTGAAAAGTTAGTTCATTAAAAAGGTTGTTTCCAGGATATAAGGGACCCTGAAGCGTAAGCTTCATAGTAAGATCTACCAGTGTACACATCCCAATCCTGAAAAAGCTGTAACCCCAAAATATTCTTGTTAATTGTATATAAAAATATAACAAAGAACAATAATCTTTTAAGCAATTCAAAATAAAAATATCAAAACCAATATATCACATCCCCTACACAGTACAGAGAATAAAATATAACCCTAATTTTTCTTTCTTTCTTAAAGAAATAAAAGAACTGCCTAGCGCATAAATGCACGACGTATCCCCCGCACTTGCATAATATTTAGTTTTATATATTTATAGAAAGCAGCCTTGCAGTCTTAATGTATAACATACTTTATTGAAGGATGGAGTATATTGCAGCATGACCTGAATAATATACAGGAAGTACTCCACTTTGAACACTGTGTAAACCTCTGATGTAAATATAGATTTTCTCCCAAAACCTTTGCTTCAAATATTTCCATGTAAGAACCCATCCAAGATAATGATAATTACAAGCCACATGCAAAATATTATTCAAATCTATCCATGTTTACTAAAGTTATCGCATAAACAAGACACAATTCTCAAAATTGGTGATTTTTCAACCAAAAACTATGATTTCCCCCCAAAACCCTTGCTTCAAATATTACCATGTAAGAACCCATCCAAGATAATGATAATTACAAGCCACATGCAAAAAAATATTCAAATCCATCCATGTTTACTAAGTTATCGCATAAACAAGAAAGTGTGACGGCGGACAGACGGACGGTGGCTATTTCTATATCCCCCACCGCTATCGCAGGGAGATAAAAATATATATTACTAAATATGGGGGCAGTCGTGATTATATGGTTGTGGGATTTATAACTACCTATACAATCAGTGCACATCACCACTAATGTTGTGAGTTCGAATCCGCTTAGACGAGGTGTACTTGATACAACATTATGTGATAAAGTTTGTCAGTGACTTACGGCAGGTCAGTGATTTTCTCTGGGTACTCCGGTTTTTCAACCAATAAAACTGACCGCCATGATATAAATTAAATATCGTTGAAAGTGGTGTTAAACACCATATGGCATAACCCTAACTCTATCTATTAATTATCCATTTAACATGATAAATCCAATAAGAAAAACATGAAACTTGTATAAATACACACAATCATATAAATCTGAAAACAAATCAAATACATTTGTACTTTAAATGTTAAATTTCAATTTATATACTGGCATACAAATCATGATTCTCATTCAACCAATCAATTTTCATTCAACATTATATTATATCATACTATCCTGGGTACTCCGCTTTCCTCTATCTGTCTACCATTATAAACATAACCTTATAATTAACTCTAACCCACATTATCTCAACCATACTGATACTGATATAAATCACAAAACTTGCATACAAAAAAAAACCACATACAAATTCTAACATTTGGTCAGCAAAAAAATGTAAGATATAAAAAACAATAAAGTTAAATGAACAATGAAAGGTTTCCTTAAACTATAAAGTTTTTTTCTCCATCAAGCATCTGGAAAGCTCCCCTCATTGGTGGATTGGTTCTGAAAAAAATAATATGATATTAAAATTTTCAGCTAAATCGAACAACTTTAGGGGTGAAAGTATTTTTAGTAACTATTTTGATCATGATCAGAAGCTTGAAATTATTATATTTAGGAGATCATAACTGTATTGTATTTTAAGCTTTGTGGGTGTAAATCGTCGGTTTTATGGTCGCAAAATGTGTTTACCTAGCGACGCATAAGTGAAGACACATTGTAAAACCTATAATTAATTGATTATAACTCGGAAATATATTGCATGGATATATATTACAGAGCTAAAGAAAGAAATCCAAAAACAGTGACCAAACATATAGTTATGTTAAATTTTATTGATAGGACGTACAAATCTAGAAAAGATACATCTCCATTTATGTAAAAAAAAAACATCATGGGAACAGAGGAGAATTAGAAGAGAAATAGTACAAAAAAAGTGCAGTTCAAACATTTAGATCTATTGCAAGACTACAATATTATCAAAATTAAAACCTAATTTTATAAGAAGCATTACAGTATGTAAAACATTAGACTCGGAAAGGAACTTACACTTAATATGCAACAAACTAAATATCTCTATATTAAAAATTGATTTAAGACAGCACTTATCTTGCAGTTTTTGATATTTGTTGTTGATATAAACATATCATGTAAAATGTTTTTCATGATCTCATTTCATTAACGAGAAATTACGAAAATTACAAAAGCACATATAAGCAATCAGTGGGGAGGAAATTTATATCGATCAATCAGTGGTGTGATCTAATTAAATAGCAATTAAGCTGCATAATCACCCATGCCCAGTACTTCTCTACTGACCAATATTACAAAAAAAATGTATCTTCATTTATTATACTTTTATTATTTCTACACTTAATATAGAAAACTTTAAAATGAAAAGAAGAAATGAACCAAAAAAATAAATCCATGTTACAAAGCTCTGACAAAGGATCATATTGAATATAATTATTTACTCTTGGGAATGTTAGGCATTTTTTCTGCAGTTTGTTTTAAATAACTATATTCCTTATTAATTGATTTCTCAAAATTTCATTACAGGTACTGTAGTTAATTTGTTTTTGAGGTGGGATCTCTATCAGATACATTTTTTGTAGGTTGACCTTTTTAAAATTTGTTTATTTTGATTTTATAGTCAACTGTAACTCATGATATCTAACATACATGTAAATCTCTTCTTAAGAAATGTTCTGTATTTGAAGTAGATTGTGTACATGTAATTAAATGTAACAAGTTCATCTAAAGAACTCGTTGTTTCTGTAATAGCCACACACTGTAAATATGGGAGGAGCTCTATTGGTATAAGTGTATGCATGTACAAATAATGTATCATTAACTTACTTTCATTAGTTTTATATATCAATATGTCCTTTGTGCATGAAATCTAATTTCTGGTTCATCATGGTAGCTTTCGTGATCCGATAGAGTTTAATCCCTATAAAATTGACTCAGGACTAGATTATTTGATAGTAAAATATAATGTTGATGTTTGGCTAGAAGAACATTAAATTGATTACCTCTGATTACATGATGGTGAAATTTGCTGTTGTCTAGCTATAGCTATGTGTTGATCGGTCTGACATTACAGGACATGAAGCAGGTGACATCTGTGGTTTCCAATATTACATGGGGGCAGGAATTATTTCGACTGGTTTGCTATGTTGAAAAGTCACATGGTCATGATCAGTTACATTTGTACATGTATGTGCCAATAACAGCTTATAACCTCAAATCTAATTGTACTTGTTTACCACTTTTACAGAAATGAACCAGCTCTGAAATTATAAAGAAGAAATTTAAGTTATTTTATTCAGTCTCATTTATATATATCATCATACTGTCTTAACAATAAAAAAAAAAAGAGGCTACTGCCCCCTGCCTCCTAATACAAATGTAGTATAGCCAGAAATGAGGTGCCATTTGATAATTTGCATATCTAAGATGGGGACATCATAAGGAAGTCTGCAATTTTCATATGATCTACATTAAAGATATAATTTCTAATTGCATGCATGTTATTTTCTGAACTTGAAAATGATACCTTTGGCTTAAAATAAAAATTTAAGTTAAATCAAGCTGAATTAATAAAATAAATGAAATACAAATTAAATGTTCGAGGTTCCTGGACAAAATGAAAATCGGATGCCTCTAACCTTCATCTGATCTTAAGAGTCTATATAAAAATGTCTGTAATACATGCAATTGAGGCCAATGAGGCAGACTTGGGGTCAATTACTTTCAAATGTAATCGATTACATTAAAATTACTTTGCAATTTTCATGATTACATTACATTACGATTACATCAATTTTCAAATATAATCGATTAAATTACAATCACTTTGTAAATGTAATCGATTACATTACTGATTACATTTAATGTCATGACAACCAATATATTAGTGTTTTATGTTATTTTGTCTCGTGTGCATCTGTCCAATATCTCTTCTTTTTTTAAATGTATTTCTTAATCAGAACTATGAATTACAATTCAGTTGTAATGTGATCATTACATGCAATAACAAACAGTACATTGTAAATTAATAACAGCAATTCTCATTTTCCTATTTTTCGTAAAATATGTCTTCTCTTATTACTATATATGACCAATATTGATTCCATCTTATACTATTAGTAAATATTATAACATACATTTGCACATTTTAATAATATATATCAAATAATTTCAAACATCCTGTGAAAGTCTATTGGGGATAATAAACTAGCAGTCGATTACCTGATAAAATTTGTAATTAAGGTATTATTTATGACACCAAAGTATGTAACAATCACCATTACCAAATTTCACACCATTTGAATGTTTGTCCTTGATATATAATTCAGAAGATAATAAAACAAAAATCATTCTGATTCTAAAAACTTGCTTAAAAATGTACATAATTTCTCAGTCTAGTAAATATGAAAACTAAATCCTTAATTTATGTAAATAGGTTTAATAAAATATCCATTACAAGTTGCATAGTAACCCACAAGTAATGAACAAATTATCATATAATCCAATACTAAAAGGAAAATCAGCACCAAAATAAAATGCAGAAATATCACATATATTATCACATATATCTGAATATCAGATACAAGCCCCATTAGAATATTCTTTAAAAAAAAAAATCAAAAATTTTACTAATATTACAACTTGTTATTTATCAGTTAATTTGTAATATACATGTATGTACGAGCATCATAAATAAATGTTTCTGAAAATTATAATTTACATTTTTATATAATATCTTTATTGAAATTTAAATCTCTTTTTAAACTAAGAAATATGAAAACTAAATCCTTAATTTATATAACTTGCAATGGATATTTTATTAAACCTATTTACATAAATTAAGGATTTAGTTTTCATATTTAGACTGAGAAATTATGTACATTTTTAAACTAAGAAATCTTCATGAGATACCCGTTTTGGTTTATATAAAACATGTCTTTGTCTTATGCGAATCATGAGGACATGGTGATAGTCTTTCATAGAAGCAAGTTCATATATATATGAAATCTTGAAAGTTGAGTCAGATAATTTAAATTTTTAGAGCTTGTTGTGTTTTACACAAGCCGACAAACAGTTTTCACTGAATTTTTGAAACACTAAAGAAATTGAAATTGAGATATTATTTGTTTGGATATCAAGTTTTAATCAAGTCATAATTTATACTTAATATTGTTTGTAGCTGTGATAGTTTTGATTGCAATTAAGCATATAATAATATCTACATTATTTGTTTAATAAATTTCATAAAGAAAATTCATTTACATAAATCATTCATTAAATATCTAAAGACATATATGTTTCAGTTAAGACAAAATAAGTCAAAATGATGAAAAGTAATCTAAATGTAATCAGAGAGTAACCATGATTATAAATTACAGGGTCAAAATGAATGTAATCAATTACATTACGATTACATGTAATCTAAGAAATGTCCGATTACAGATTACATTCGATTACATGAAAAATGTAATCGATTACAACCGATTACGATTACAAATTACGATTACCCCATGTCTGCAATGAGGCTCGACACAAAATTTAACAATGATTGAAATTATGAATGACATTTGGCGTCAACACAGTATTTTCTTAAATCAATTTGGATTGCTCATTCATAGATGTAATTCTATTGACTAACCTTATATGCGAGCTTAAGCGAGCTCTTTATGATATAAAATGTGTACTTAGGATTTTTTAACAAACATGGTTGAACATATTGTTGAAGAAAAACAAATTCTACGTTTTGTAAACACCGGTTCCCGGGTAACACACTAACACACTCAATTAATGAAGATCTTCTTAACATAAAGCGCAAATGTGATCCTGAAGTCTCGTACCCTCTCTCGTACGTCCGATACCAATGAAACCCGGAACCCGTGTGTAATAAAAGTCATTTTGCTAGCTTGTTTTACTTATATCGATATTTTTTAATTTATTAAATCTCTTCTGACATACTGACAAGAATTTTTGTTTATACGCGGAAGTTAACTTTTGAGATTTCGTAAGGAACGATAACTCGAATAAAGGAACGACAGCTCGATTGAATGAGACTAGATTCGGCCCTAAAAAAAGTCGTCCCTAATATATCTCGGCCCAAAAAATCTCGACACTTTTTGATGAAATTGCCAGATAATTTTCCGATGAGCGAGCATTCAAGGCCGTGCCGGTTTCATATTATGCGAGCTTAAGCGAGCTCTTTATGGTATAAAATGTGTACTTAGGATTTTTTAACAAACATGGCTGAACATATTGTCGAAGAAAAAAAAATTCTACGTTTTGTAAACACCGGTTTCCGGGTAACACACTAACACACTCAACTAATGAAGATCTTCTTAACATAAAGCGCAAATGTGATCCTGAAGTCTCGTACCCTCTCTCGTACGTCCGATACCACTGAAACCCGGAACCCGTGTGTAATAAAAGTCATTTTTGTTAGCTTGTTTTACTTATATTGATATTTTTTAATTTATTAAATCTCTTCTGACATACTGACAAGAATTTTTGTTTCTACACCGAAGTTAACTTTTGAGATTTCGTAAGGAACGATAACTCGAATAAAGGAACGACAGCTCGATTAAATGAGACTAGATTCGGCCCTAAAAAACGTCGTCCCTAATATATCTCGGCCTAAACAATCTCGACACTTTTTAATGAAATTGCCAGATAATTTTCAGATGCGCGAGCATTCAAGGCCGTGCCGGTTTCATATTATGCGAGCTTAAGCGAGCTCTTTATGGTATAAAATGTGTACTTAGGATTTTTTAACAAACATGGCTGAACATATTGTCGAAGAAAAAAAAATTCTACGTTTTGTAAACACCGGTTTCCGGGTAACACACTAACACACTCAACTAATGAAGATCTTCTTAACATAAAGCGCAAAGGTGATCCTGAAGTCTCGTACCCTCTCTCGTAAGGAACGATAACTCGAATAAAGGAACGACAGCTCGATTGAATGAGACTAGATTCGGCCCTAAAAAAAAGTCGTCCCCAATATATCTCGGCCCACAAAATCTCGACACTTTTTGATGAAATTGCCAGATAATTTTCAGATGCGCGAGCATTCAAGGCCGTGCCGGTTTCATATTATTTCTAGCTTCTAAACTCGAGGCTGTTGTATGTTCGGGACATCAAAGAAATTGTTAAAATTGTCACAAAACATCAAAATGATTTTAATTTTGGTAGACTCAGTCGGGAAGCCACGCACAGATTCCGTACCTCCAACAATGCAAAGTCAAATCCCGAAATCAAGGGACGTAACTCTATTTTTTTTAGACATGACGCTTTACAAGTGAGCTGCCATGCATTGTTTACGTCGACACCCCATGTGTTTTTACTGAATATCTTCATAAATAAAACTGAAAGAAGTATTCATTTTTATTGAATCCATTTTTTAAATAAAATTGTAACGTGACTGACGCGTGAATACGTGTATTTATGATATCGTTTGCTTGAAATCAACGTTGGAACTCGGGATACCGCTGCTGATGAAATGTTGTAAAAAAAAAATGGCGCTAAAAATAGACTCTTTAACTAAGTGGAACAATTGCATCCCATTGGCTGTTTATTAATAAATTTGGTAAAAATAGCTAGAATCACGTATTACAGTATGGATTATTTGCATATTTCCCCATCATTCGTCACTAGAATTCCATATTTGGATGTAAACAAGAAGCACAATATTTCGAGATTCTAACCAAATATTTCTGGTTTTTTTTCATAGATTGATCGATCTATTAGGATGAAAATGTGACTGTTTCTGTTTAAACACGAAAGAACCACTTTACCAATCATAGTCACACATATATAGAGTCATTTTATTCCATTTTTAACAACAAATCTTTCATTTTCGTTGACTCGTTCCATGGCATTTATGGACATGTCAAAATATTGACATAATTAATAAATACATTTTAGAAATAAAAAGGTCTGCATTATAATGTATGATCTTGTCATGCAGAGAATGGTGAAAGATTATGTTAAATTCACTCTAGATTAACATGGCATAGCATAAGGCTACATATTTAGTTCATGTCAAGTATTTACACCCCCCCCCCCCCCTTTTTTTTCATTTTCAGTCTGTTTTCCTGAAATAATTATTGATGTGTGTACATGCTACTTTTCAGTGCCAATGGTATAGACAACCTACAGTTTTAGTTAGTTTTAGATCATTGAAGGTAGATATATATATACAGACTGGACATGGGATGTTTATTTTTTTTTTACAAGAAGAGTCTGAAGATACCAAAGGGGCAAAGTTACAGATTCTATTAAATAAAATGGATGTTTATTTTCTGTTAGTTTCAGATTCTATGAGTATAAATGCAAAGTTTCCTGTGATGTTTATTGGTTGAATATTTGAATAAATAAAAATAAGAATATATGATAAGTCTTATATATATATTCATACAGGTTTGAAAATCAATATATGTTTTTTTTCTTCTAAATTATCCATGAAGTAAAAAAAAATGGACCAGCATTCCAATTATTTTTAAAGTACATCATCAAACAAATGCCATGAGTTTTCAAGACACCTTGTGTCATAAATTATAATAAAGTCATTCAGAAAAGAACTTTTTGATTGTGTAATTTGTGTAATTTGTGAAACTTCATCTGAAAGTCAAAAGGTTTATTTCAATTTCAATTGAAAACCAGGACTTGTCTTAAACATTTCAAGAACGAATTAAATTTCTGTAAAGAATTTGGCTCAGAAGATAAATTATATTGTGGTACATATTGTTATAACAGTTGTAACACATTTTCTAGGTCAGAAAGTGGAGCTGAAACAAAATCTCAAACTTTTCAATTTCGTATAGATATATTGAATCAGAACCAAGTTGTTGAACAAGTTTCTACAGACATTTAGACCTGTATACACTCCAACATGTTGTTGAATTTGTTATTCATACTTTTTTTTAGATGAAAAGGTACTTATGTTGCCTGTTGTTTATGAGAAATATAATTATCTTTTATCTATGAATATTAATGCCGAAATTTATAAATTTTCTTTTACAGAAAAGAATTTTTCAAAATGTGCCCATTTATTAACTTTTTTCCAGTCATTGGAACAAATAAAATAATTTTTTTAACTTCAATTTTAAACAATATTAACCAATACTTGGTTATTTTGCCAACAGAAAACATATTCATTCTATTCTAGTCATTTAATTTACTTAGTGAAATTTGGAATTCTGGTTTGTCCTTTCATGTGAATGCAAGTGTTCTGTATATGTCTTAAAATTATGTGAATGGTAGTCATTCAATATGCTCTTTTATGTGAATGCTAGTTATTCTGTATGTGTCTTTTATGTGAATGTTAGTCATTTTGTGTGTGTCTTTTATGTGAATGCTATAGTCATTCTGTTTGTGAATGTCATGGTGGAAAAATTATTGCAATCTAAGTATCCATATTTGTAAATGCTGGTAGTTTTGTGAATGTCCTGGAGAAAGAATTATTGCAAACTAAGTACCCATATTTGTAAATGCTGGTCATTTTGTGAATGTCCTGGAGAAAGAATTATTGCAACCTAAGTACTCATATTTGTAAGTGCTGGTCATTTTGTGAATGTCAAGGGGAAAGAATTATTACAACTTAACCATCAGTATATGTTATAAAAACTAGTTTGTAGTTGTGTCAAACACATGAATATTCCAAATACATTGATATTGACATTGTGAGATAAACATAAAACTTGGTAGCTTTCATTCAGATAATGAAATTTCCTAATTCCAAGAAAAATATTTGCTTACACCTTTTTTAAAAAAATTTGCCTCGATATAATAGGAAGGGTTAAGATATCTGAATACTATTTTGTATGCCCCTTTTTGTCTCAAGCTTTCACTTTTTTTTTTAGATTTTTAAAAATTTATTAATTTTTTTACATGGTTTTTTTTTATAATATTTTCATATTTTTTCAATTCACTTAATTTTTGTTTACATGCTTTTATTTTTTCCACACATTTATTTCTTTCTATTTATCTTGTACCTGTTACAAAGTATTGAAATTAAATTAAATTGAAATTATCCCCTGTGCAAGTCTAGTATCATAGATGATTTTTTTTTTAATTTGAAGTGATGATAAATAGTAATTCCCCAGTCTAAATTACAAAATGCACAATGTCTAAAACAATATTGCAATAAAATTATTTCAATTAAACTGAAAAATACGGTATTAATACAAGAAAATTAAAAAAAGACATAAAAATAGACAACCCTTTCCCAAATATCCTCTTTCGGATGTACGCTTATGTGTCGTTTATTGTTGATGTTAAGAAATACCACCGATGTGTTCCGAAAGACAATGAATTTCGATGTTTGGCAAATGGTCGATCCGATCAAGGTGGGTGTAGGGCTAAGTGGAACAATTGCATCCCACAAGACATTGACACTAGTTGTCGGTATGACAATGATCCTAGATGATTTCCTCAGGCAATGTATGTTACAGAAAGCCATCATATTGTTTTAATTAAATTTTCTCTTTTAAATAGAACCACCTTGACATTTGTTTTGAAATTGAGTCCACTTCAAGTAGCAAAATTCGATGTTTGTACACAATATAAATAAAAACTGAAGTGATACAATAATTTTCTATTTATCCATAGACATCTTCCATATATTTTAATTGATTTCAAGCATAAATATTTATTGTAAACCGACGTATTTTAAGCGAAGGGTTGAACGTCATTTTTCATCAAAAATGAAGCGAAAGTCACGTGACTGGGACTTGACTTTGGAGCTCTCCTGTCACGCTGGCTGTCCTACTGACTGACAATTGCCTGTCTCAATCTTTACCCGAGGTACGAGCCAAGGGACATAACTCGTCAGTCTAGATTTTTGGTAGCAAATTCAAACTCCGGAAATAGCAATAACTTTCTATTATCGAATCGTTGACGGACACACTGAATTTCCGCATTGTAGGAAACGTACTTCTAATTTTTGGATATGGTAATTTTATTGCAAGTAATTAAATCTTGGAGATACAGACAATGGACAAAAGTATGCACACGCTTCCAATTTACCCTATATATTTCATATAAAACTACAGTTTTTCAAAATATTATCTTGAAATCAATTCACGTCCGATTTTATTCATTATTTCATCAAGGAAAGCAGAAAGATATGTAGTTTATAGTAGTAATTTTGAAATAACTTTTTGAAGCATGTTTTTCAAATCGCCATGATTTAAACACAAGCGTAAATAATTTTTCTACAAAGGTACTATCTATTAAAGCATTGTATTTCGAAAGAAATTAATTCAGTTGTGTGTTTAGCTTGTATATTCTAAAAATGTTTATCATAGAAAATTATTTTGAAATTATACAGTAAAACTACATACCATTCTGTTTTTATTGATATAAAAATTATCGAAATCGGGTGTGAATTGACTTCAGGATAAGCTTCTGAAAAATTGTCTGTACATTTGTATATATTGCATTATACATCACGTTCTACTAAGTTCAGTGGAAAGAAGAAAGATTAACGATCAAGAGGTCACCTTTGTCTTTGTCTTTGCCACCGATTCGATCCTCGTACATGGCGTTTTTATTATGTTTTTTTTTATTGCTATTGATATACAACTATAGCCAGTTGTATCATCTTAACGCAAACTTTGAATGTAGCTAAATAACAACACAACTTAGTCACATTTTTACTGATGAACCTGGAAATGCAAAAAGTCCCTATCAACCATGCATTTTTGGAATCAGAAGATCAACTACTATCAAATTCAAAGTCATATCTAGGGAATACCTTCCAATTTGAACAATTCACTTTTTAATTAAGATCCTTTCCCTTTTCCAGTCAAATACCTTAATGATTTATCTTTATATTAAAATACGGTTGTCTGACAACGACTTGCATATAAAATATATCCTGAAATACGTTACCAGGACGTAAAAATTACGTTTGAGCTTTTACGTTAACATCAAGACCATATCCGTACGTAACACTAACGTTCAAACTACAGTGTCACAACGACTTGCATATTATTAGTTATATAGGCTTTAGACAGGTAATACGGGCTCATATAACCTGTCTGTGTTTTATATTTCCTGAGCCGAATTTGTCATACTGCAATACCATGGGTTCATATTACCTGTGTAAAGCCTAAATAAAGAACATGACTACTATACATGTATTGTCTCATGAACATTTAACCCCAGCTATGACTTTGCTTTAAAGAAGAAATTAATTCTTCAACATATTTAATAAACAACTTAACAATTTTAACAGAAAAATAACAAATGATTTAGAATTGCCTCAATATCGGCGTCAGAGTGACAGGCGAACCTGGGGGTCGCCATCTTGATTACGTATGATTTCAAAATGAGTTATCGTTCTTGGCACGTGCTTTCATATTACCGGCTAGAGCCGTATAATATGGATTAGTAAAATCGAGTAAATAACCAATCGGATCACTTAGATTTTCTATTGCAGTATGACAAAACGTATTCTGAATACGTTACCAGGACGTAATAATTACGTTTGAGTTTTTACGTTAGCATCAAAACCATATCCGTACGTAACAAAAACGTTGGAAAGTACGTTGTCACAACGTCTTGCATATAACGTATTCTGAATACGTTACCAGGACGTAAAAAATACGTTTGAGCTTTTACGTTAGCATCAAGACCATATCCGTACGTAACAAAAACGTTCACACTACAGTGTCACAACGACTTGCATATAACGTATTCTGAATACGTTACCAGGACGTAATAATTACGTTTGAGTTTTTACGTTAGCATCAAGACCATATCCGTACGTAACAAAAACGTTGGAAAGTACGATGTCACAACGTCTTGCATATGACGTATTCTGAATACGTTACCAGGACGTACAAATTACGTTTGAGCTTTTACGTTAGCATCAAGACCATATCCGTACGTAACAAAAACGATGGAAAATACTTTGTCACAACGACTTGCATATCACGTATCTAAAATACGTTGTGGCAACGTAATTTTCACGTAAGAAAGGGACCTGACCAAACAGCAACCAAACTGCAACGTTGTGAATACGTAGTGTGCTAGCTGGGTATTGACCAAATGAAACCGCCATAGTTCATTGTGTTCGAATTATACGCGAGACAAACATTAGCTCCAGTGTGCATTTATTAGAAACAAATATCTAAGAACATGTAGTAGAATTGAAATGTCATCATGATAACCATTATTACTTAAATACATGTTATCATGAAAACGAACCATTTGTTTTAAGCATGTAATTTTGAATATAATTAGTACTTACATAGATGCAATCATGAACATCATTATAGCTTAAATGAATGTAATCTTTGGTACAATTAGTACTTAAATATATATAAAGACAAGCACCGTTAGTACTTAAATATTTATAAAGACGAGCACCATTAGTACTTAAATACATGTTATCATGAAAACGAACCATTTGTTTTAAGCATGTAATTTTGAATATAATTAGTACTTACATAGATGCAATCATGAACATCATTATAGCTTAAATGAATGTAATCTTTGGTACAATTAGTACTTAAATATATATAAAGACAAGCACCGTTAGTACTTAAATATTTATAAAGACGAGCACCATTAGTACTTAAATACATATAAAGACGAGCACCATTAGTACTTAAATACATATAAAGACGAGCACCATTAGTACTTAAATACATATAAAGACAAGCACCATTAGTACTTAAATACATATAAAGACGAGCACCATTAGTACTTATATACATATAAAGACGAGCACCATTAGTACTTAAATACATATAAAGACGAGCACCATTAGTACTTAAATACATATAAAGACGAGCACCATTAGTACTTAAGTGCATATAAAGACGAGCACCAATAATAATTAAATACATATAAAGACGAGCACCATTAGTACTTAAATACATATAAAGACGAGCACCATTAGTACTTAAATACATATAAAGACGAGCACCATTAGTACTTAAATACATATAAAGACGAGCACCATTAGTACTTAAATACATATAAAGACGAGCACCATTAGTACTTAAATACATATAAAGACGAGCACCATTAGTACTTATATACATATAAAGACGACCACCATTAGTACATAATTACATATAAAGACGAGCACCATTAGTACTTAAATATATATAAAGACGAGCACCATTAGTACTTAAATACATATAAAGACGAGCACCATTAGTGCTTAAATACATATAAAGACGAGCACCATTAGTACTTAAATATATATAAAGACGAGCACCATATTAGTACTTAAATACATATAAAGACGAGCACCATTAGTACTTAAATACATATAAAGACGAGCACCATTAGTTCTTAAATACATATAAAGACGAGCACCATTAGTACTTAAATACATATAAAGACGAGCACCATTAGTACTTAAATACATATAAATACGAGCACCATTAGTACTTAAATACATATAAAGACGAGCACCATTAGTACTAAAATATATATAAAGACGAGCACCATTAGTACTTAAATACATATAAAGACGAGCACCATTAGTACTTAAATACATATAAAGACGAGCACCATTAGTACTTAAATACATATAAAGACGAGCACCATTAGTACTTAAATAAATATAAAAACGAGCACCATTAGTACTTAAATACATATAAAGACGAGCACCATTAGTACTTATATACATATAAAGACGAGCACCATTAGTACTTAAATACATATAAAGACAAGCACCATTAGTACTTAAATACATATAAAGACGAGCACCATTAGTACTTAAATGCATATAAAGACGAGCACCATTAATAATTAAATAAATATAAAGACGAGCACCATTAGTACTTAAATACATATAAAGACGAGCACCATTAGTACTAAAATATATATAAAGACGAGCACCATTAGTACTTAAATATATATAAAGACGAGCACCATTAGTACTTAAATACATATAAAGACGAGCACTATTAGTACTTAAATACATATAAAGACGAGCACCATTAGTTCTTAAATATATATAAAGACGAGCACCATTAGTACTTAAATACATATAAAGACGAGCACCATTAGTACTTAAATACATATAAAGACGAGCACCATTAGTACTTAAATACATATAAAGACGAGCACCATTAGTACTTAAATATATATAAAGACGAGCACCATTAGTACTTAAATACATATAAAGACGAGCACCATTAGTACTTAAATATATATAAAGACGAGCACCATTAGCACTTAAATACATATAAAGACGAGCACCATTAGTACTTAAATACATATAAAGACGAGCACCATTAGTACTTAAATATATATAAAGACGAGCACCATTAGTATTTAAATACATATAAAGACGAGCACCATTAGTACTTAAATACATATAAAGACGAGCACCATTAATTCTTAAATACATATAAAGACGAGCACCATTAGTACTTAAATACATATAAAGACGAGCACCATTAGTACTTAAATACATATAAAGACGAGCACCATTAGTACTTAAATACATATAAAGACGAGCACCATTAGTATTAAAATATATATAAAGACGAGCACCATTAGTTCTTAAATACATATAAAGACGAGCACCATTAGTACTTAAATACATATAAAGACGAGCACCATTAGTACTTAAATACATATAAAGACGAGCACCATTAGTACTTAAATACATATAAAGACGAGCACCATTAGTACTAAAATATATATAAAGACGAGCAACATTAGTACTTAAATACATATAAAGACGAGCACCATTAGTACTTAAATATATATAAAGACGAGCACCATTAGTACTTAAATACATATAAAGACGAGCACCATTAGTACTTAAATACATATAAAGACAAGCACCATTAGTACTAAAATATATATAAAGACGAGCACCATTAGTACTTAAATACATATAAAGACGAGCACCATTAGTACTTAAATACATATAAAGACGAGCACCATTAGTACTTAAATACATATAAAGACGAGCACCATTAGTACTAAAATATATATAAAGACGAGCACCATTAGTACTTAAATACATATAAAGACGAGCACCATTAGTACTTAAATACATATAAAGACGAGCACCATTAGTACTTAAATACATATAAAGACGAGCACCATTAGTACTTAAATACATATAAAGACGAGCACCATTAGTACTTAAATACATATAAAGACGAGCACCATTAGTACTAAAATATATATAAAGACGAGCACCATTAGTACTTAAATACATATAAAGACAAGCACCATTAGTACTTAAATACATATAAAGACGAGCACCATTAGTACTTAGATACATATAAAGACGAGCACCATTAGTACTTAAATACATATAAAGACGAGCACCATTAGTACTTAAATACATATAAAGACGAGCACCATTAGTAGTTATATACATATAAAGACGAGCACCATTAGTACTTAAATACATATAAAGACAAGCACCATTAGTACCTAAATACATATAAAGACGAGCACCATTAGTACTTAAATGCATATAAAGACGAGCACCATTAATAATTAAATACATATAAAGACGAGCACCATTAGTACTTAAATACATATAAAGACGAGAACCATTAATACTTAAATACATATAAAGACGAGCACCATTAGTACTTAAATACATATAAAGACGAGCACCATTAATACTTAAATACATATAAAGACGAGCACCATTAGTACTTAAATACATATAAAGACGAGCACCATTAGTACTTAAATACATATAAAGACGAGCACCATTAGTGCTTAAATACATATAAAGACGAGCACCATTAGTACTTAAATATATATAAAGACGAGCACCATATTAGTACTTAAATACATATAAAGACGAGCACCATTAGTACTTAAATACATATAAAGACGAGCCCCATTAGTACTTAAATACATATAAAGACGAGCACCATTAGTACTTAAATACATATAAAGATGAGCACCATTAGTACTTAAATACATATAAAGACGAGCACCATTAGTACTTAAATACATATAAAGACGAGCACCATTAGTACTTATATATATATAAAGACGAGCACCATTAGTATTTAAATATATATAAAGACGAGCACCATTAGTACTTAAATACATATAAAGACGAGCACCATTAGTACTTAAATACATATAAAGACGAGCACCATTAGTACTTAAATATATATAAAGACGAGCACCATTAGTATTTAAATACATATAAAGACGAGCACCATTAGTACTTAAATACATATAAAGACGAGCACCATTAGTTCTTAAATACATATAAAGACGAGAACCATTAGTACTTAAATACATATAAAGACGAGCACCATTAGTACTTAAATACATATAAAGACGAGCACCATTAGTACTTAAATACATATAAAGACGAGCACCATTAGTACTAAAATATATATAAAGACGAGCACCATTAGTACTTAAATACATATAAAGACGAGCACCATTAGTTCTTAAATACATATAAAGACGAGCACCATTAGAACTTAAATACATATAAAGACGAGCACCATTAGTACTTAAATCCATATAAAGACGAGCACCATTAGTACTTAAATACATATAAAGACGAGCACCATTAGTATTTAAATACATATAAAGACGAGCACCATTAGTACTTAAATACATATAAAGACGAGCACCATTAGTACTTAAATACATATAAAGACGAGCACCATTAGTACTTAAATACATATAAAGACAAGCACCATTAGTACTAAAATATATATAAAGACGAGCACCATTAGTACTTAAATACATATAAAGACGAGCACCATTAGTACTTAAATACATATAAAGACGAGCACCATTAGTACTTAAATACATATAAAGACGAGCACCATTAGTACTTAAATACATATAAAGACGAGCACCATTAGTACTAAAATATATATAAAGACGAGCACCATTAGTACTTAAATACATATAAAGACGAGCACCATTAGTACTTAAATACATATAAAGACGAGCACCATTAGTACTTAAATACATATAAAGACGAGCACCATTAGTACTTAAATACATATAAAGACAAGCACCATTAGTACTTAAATACATATAAAGACGAGCACCATTAGTACTTATATACATATAAAGACAAGCATCATTAGTACTTAAATACATATAAAGACGAGCACCATTAGTACTTAAATGCATATAAAGACGAGCACCATTAATAATTAAATACATATAAAGACGAGCACCATTAGTACTTAAATACATATAAAGACGAGCACCATTAATGCTTAAATACATATAAAGACGAGCACCATTAGTACTTAAATACATATAAAGACGAGCACCATTAGTACTTAAATACATATAAAGACGAGCACCATTAGTACTTAAATACATATAAAGACGAGCACCATTAGTACTTAAATACATATTAAGACGAGCACCATTAGTGCTTAAATACATATAAAGACGAGCACCATTAGTACTTAAATATATATAAAGACGAACACCATTAGTACTTAAATACATATAAAGACGAGCACCATTATTACTTAAATGCATATAAAGACGAGCACCATTAATAATTAAATACTTATAAAGACGAGCACCATTAGTACTTAAATACATATAAAGACGAGCACCATTAGTACTTAAATACATATAAAGACGAGCACCATTAGTACTTAAATACATATAAAGACGAGCACCATTAGTACTTCAATACATATAAAGACGAGCACCATTAGTACTTAATTACATATAAAGACGAGCACCATTAGTACTTAAATATATATAAAGACGAGCACCATTAGTACTTAAATACATATAAAGACGAGCACCATTAGTGCTTAAATACATATAAAGACGAGCACCATTAGTACTTAAATATATATAAAGACGAGCACCATATTAGTACTTAAATACATATAAAGACGAGCACCATTAGTACTTAAATACATATAAAGACGAGCACCATTAGTACTTAAATACATATAAAGACGAGCACCATTAGTACTTAAATACATATAATGACGAGCACCATTAGTACTTAAATACATATAAAGACGAGCACCATTAGTACTTAAATACATATAAAGACGAGCACCATTAGTACTTAAATATATATAAAGACGAGCACCATTAGTACTTAAATACATATAAAGACGAGCACCATTAGTACTTAAATATATATAAAGACGAGCACCATTAGTACTTAAATATATATAAAGACGAGCACCATTAGTATTTAAATACATATAAAGACGAACACCAGTAGTACTTAAATACATATAAAGACGAGCACCATTAGTACTTAAATACATATAAAGACGAGCACCAATAGTTCTTAAATACATATAAAGACGAGCACCATTAGTACTTAAATACATATAAAGACGAGCACCATTAGTACTTAAATACATATAAAGACGAGCACCATTAGTACTTAAATACATATAAAGACGAGCACCATTAGTACTAAAATATATATAAAGACGAGCACCATTAGTACTTAAATACATATAAAGACGAGCACCATTAGTACTTAAATACATATAAAGACGAGCACCATTAGTTCTTAAATATATATAAAGACGAGCACCATTAGTACTTAAATACATATAAAAACGAGCACCATTAGCACTTAAATACATATAAAGACGAGCACCATTAGTACTTAAATACATATAAAGACAAGCACCATTAGTACTTAAATATATATAAAGACGAGCACCATTAGTACTTAAATACATATAAAGACGAGCACCATTAGTGCTTAAATATATATAAAGACGAGCACCATTAGTACTTAAATATATATAAAGACGAGCACCATTAGTATTTAAATACATATAAAGACGAGCACCATTAGTACTTATATACATATAAAGACGAGCACCATTAGTACTTAAATACATATAAAGACAAGCACCATTAGTACTTAAATACATATAAAGACGAGCACCATTAGTACTTAAATATATATAAAGACGAGCACCATTAGTATTTAAATACATATAAAGACGAGCACCATTAGTACTTAAATACATATAAAGACGAGCACCATTAGTACTTAAATATATATAAAGACGAGCACCATTAGTATTTAAATACATATAAAGACGAGCACCATTAGTACTTATATACATATAAAGACGAGCACCATTAGTACTTAAATACATATAAAGACAAGCACCATTAGTACTTAAATACATATAAAGACAAGCACCATTAATACTTATATACATATAAAGACGAGCACCATTAATAAATAAATACATATAAAGACGAGCACTATTAGTACTTAAATACATATAAAGACGAGCACCATTAGTACTTAAATACATATAAAGACGAGCACCATTAGTACTTAAATACATATAAAGACGAGCACCATTAGTACTTAAATACATATAAAGACGAGCACCATTAGTATTTAATTACATATAAAGACGAGCACCATTAGTACTTAAATATATATAAAGACGAGCACCATTAGTACTTAAATACATATAAAGACGAGCACCATTAGTGCTTAAATACATATAAAGACGAGCACCATTAGTACTTAAATATATATAAAGACGAGCACCATATTAGTACTTAAATACATATAAAGACGAGCACCATTAGTACTTAAATATATATAAAGACGAGCACCATTAGTACTTAAATACATATAAAGACGAGCACCATTAGTACTTAAATATATATAAAGACGAGCACCATTAGTGCTTAAATACATATAAAGACGAGCACCATTAATACTTAAATACATATAAAGACGAGCACCATTAGTACTTAAATACATATAAAGACGAGCACCATTAGTACTTAAATATATATAAAGACGAGCACCATTAGTATTTAAATACATATAAAGACGAACACCAGTAGTATTTAAATACATATAAAGACGAGCACCATTAGTACTTAAATACATATAAAGACGAGCACCATTAGTACTTAAATACATATAAAGACGAGCACCATTAGTTCTTAAATACATATAAAGACGAGCACCATTAGTACTTAAATACATATAAAGACGAGCACCATTAGTACTTAAATATATATAAAGACGAGCACCATATTAGTAGTTAAATACATATAAAGACGAGCACCATTAGTACTTAAATACATATAAAGACGAGCACCATTAGTACCTAAATACATATAAAGACGAGCACCATTAGTACTTAAATACATATAAAGACGAGCACCATTATTACTTAAATACATATAAAGACGAGCACCATTAGTACTTAAATACATATAAAGACGAGCACCATTAGTACTTAAATACATATAAAGACAAGCACCATTAGTACTTAAATACATATAAAGACAAGCACCATTAGTACTTAAATACATATAAAGACGAGCACCATTAGTACTTAAATGCATATATAAAGACGAGCACCATTAATAATTAAATACATATAAAGACGAGCACCATTAGTACTTAAATACATATAAAGACGAGCACCATTAGTACTTAAATACATATAAAGACGCGCACCATTAGTACTTAAATACATATAAAGACGAGCACCATTAGTACTTCAATACATATAAAGACGAGCACCATTAGTACTTAATTACATATAAAGACGAGCACCATTAGTATTTAAATATATATAAAGACGAGCACCATTAGTACTTAAATACATATAAAGACGAGCCCCATTAGTACTTAAATACATATAAAGACGAGCACCATTAGTACTTAAATACATATAAAGACGAGCACCATTAGTACTTAAATATATATAAAGACGAGCACCATTAGTACTTAAATACATATAAAGACGAGCACTATTAGTACTTAAATACATATAAAGACGAGCACCATTAGTTCTTAAATATATATAAAGACGAGCACCATTAGTGCTTAAATACATATAAAGACGAGCACCATTAGTACTTAAATACATATAAAGACGAGCACCATTAGTACTTAAATACATATAAAGACGAGCACCATTAGTACTTAAATATATATAAAGACGAGCACCATTAGTACTTAAATACATATAAAGACGAGCACCATTAGTGCTTAAATATATATAAAGACAAGCACCATTAGTACTTAAATACATATAAAGACGAGCACCATTAGCACTTAAATACATATAAAGACGAGCACCATTAGTACTTAAATATATATAAAGACGAGCACCATTAGTATTTAAATACATATAAAGACGAGCACCATTAGTACTTATATACATATAAAGACGAGCACCATTAGTACTTAAATACATATAAAGACAAGCACCATTAGTATTTAAATACATATAAAGACAAGCACCATTAATACTTATATACATATAAAGACGAGCACCATTAATAATTAAATACATATAAAGACGAGCACCATTAGTACTTAAATACATATAAAGACGAGCACCATTAGTACTTAAATACATATAAAGACGACCACCATTAGTACTTAAATACATATAAAGACGAGCACCATTAGTATTTAAATACATATAAAGACGAACACCAGTAGTACTTAAATACATATAAAGACGAGCACCATTAGTACTTAAATACATATAAAGACGAGCACCAATAGTTCTTAAATACATATAAAGACGAGCACCATTAGTACTTAAATACATATAAAGACGAGCACCATTAGTACTTAAATACATATAAAGACGAGCACCATTAGTACTTAAATACATATAAAGACGAGCACCATTAGTACTAAAATATATATAAAGACGAGCACCATTAGTACTTAAATACATATAAAGACGAGCACCATTAGTACTTAAATACATATAAAGACGAGCACCATTAGTTCTTAAATATATATAAAGACGAGCACCATTAGTACTTAAATACATACAAAAACGAGCACCATTAGCACTTAAATACATATAAAGACGAGCACCATTAGTACTTAAATACATATAAAGACAAGCACCATTAGTACTTAAATATATATAAAGACGAGCACCATTAGTACTTAAATACATATAAAGACGAGCACCATTAGTATTTAAATACATATAAAGACGAGCACCATTAGTACTTATATACATATAAAGACGAGCACCATTAGTACTTAAATACATATAAAGACAAGCACCATTAGTACTTAAATACATATAAAGACAAGCACCATTAATACTTATATACATATAAAGACGAGCACCATTAATAAATAAATACATATAAAGACGAGCACTATTAGTACTTAAATACATATAAAGACGAGCACCATTAGTACTTAAATACATATAAAGACGAGCACCATTAGTACTTAAATACATATAAAGACGAGCACCATTAGTACTTAAATACATATAAAGACGAGCACCATTAGTACTTAAATATATATAAAGACGAGCACCATATTAGTACTTAAATACATATAAAGACGAGCACCATTAGTACTTAAATATATATAAAGACGAGCACCATTAGTACTTAAATACATATAAAGACGAGCACCATTAGTACTTAAATATATATAAAGACGAGCACCATTAGTGCTTAAATACATATAAAGACGAGCACCATTAATACTTAAATACATATAAAGACGAGCACCATTAGTACTTAAATACATATAAAGACGAGCACCATTAGTACTTAAATATATATAAAGACGAGCACCATTAGTATTTAAATACATATAAAGACGAACACCAGTAGTATTTAAATACATATAAAGACGAGCACCATTAGTACTTAAATACATATAAAGACGAGCACCATTAGTACTTAAATACATATAAAGACGAGCACCATTAGTTCTTAAATACATATAAAGACGAGCACCATTAGTACTTAAATACATATAAAGACGAGCACCATTAGTACCTAAATACATATAAAGACGAGCACCATTAGTACTTAAATACATATAAAGACGAGCACCATTATTACTTAAATACATATAAAGACGAGCACCATTAGTACTTAAATATATATAAAGACGAGCACCATTAGTACTTAAATACATATAAAGACGAGCACCATTAGTACTTAAATATATATAAAGACGAGCACCATTAGTACTTAAATATATATAAAGACGAGCACCATATTAGTACTTAAATACATATAAAGACGAGCACCATTAGTACTTAAATACATATAAAGACGAGCACCATTAGTACTTAAATACATATAAAGACGAGCACCATTAGTACTTAAATACATATAATGACGAGCACCATTAGTACTTAAATACATATAAAGACGAGCACCATTAGTACTTAAATACATATAAAGACGAGCACCATTAGTACTTAAATATATATAAAGACGAGCACCATTAGTACTTAAATACATATAAAGACGAGCACCATTAGTACTTAAATATATATAAAGACGAGCACCATTAGTACTTAAATATATATAAAGACGAGCACCATTAGTATTTAAATACATATAAAGACGAACACCAGTAGTACTTAAATACATATAAAGACGAGCACCATTAGTACTTAAATACATATAAAGACGAGCACCAATAGTTCTTAAATACATATAAAGACGAGCACCATTAGTACTTAAATACATATAAAGACGAGCACCATTAGTACTTAAATACATATAAAGACGAGCACCATTAGTACTTAAATACATATAAAGACGAGCACCATTAGTACTAAAATATATATAAAGACGAGCACCATTAGTACTTAAATACATATAAAGACGAGCACCATTAGTACTTAAATACATATAAAGACGAGCACCATTAGTTCTTAAATATATATAAAGACGAGCACCATTAGTACTTAAATACATATAAAAACGAGCACCATTAGCACTTAAATACATATAAAGACGAGCACCATTAGTACTTAAATACATATAAAGACAAGCACCATTAGTACTTAAATATATATAAAGACGAGCACCATTAGTACTTAAATACATATAAAGACGAGCACCATTAGTGCTTAAATATATATAAAGACGAGCACCATTAGTACTTAAATATATATAAAGACGAGCACCATTAGTATTTAAATACATATAAAGACGAGCACCATTAGTACTTATATACATATAAAGACGAGCACCATTAGTACTTAAATACATATAAAGACAAGCACCATTAGTACTTAAATACATATAAAGACGAGCACCATTAGTACTTAAATATATATAAAGACGAGCACCATTAGTATTTAAATACATATAAAGACGAGCACCATTAGTACTTAAATACATATAAAGACGAGCACCATTAGTACTTAAATATATATAAAGACGAGCACCATTAGTATTTAAATACATATAAAGACGAGCACCATTAGTACTTATATACATATAAAGACGAGCACCATTAGTACTTAAATACATATAAAGACAAGCACCATTAGTACTTAAATACATATAAAGACAAGCACCATTAATACTTATATACATATAAAGACGAGCACCATTAATAAATAAATACATATAAAGACGAGCACTATTAGTACTTAAATACATATAAAGACGAGCACCATTAGTACTTAAATACATATAAAGACGAGCACCATTAGTACTTAAATACATATAAAGACGAGCACCATTAGTACTTAAATACATATAAAGACGAGCACCATTAGTATTTAATTACATATAAAGACGAGCACCATTAGTACTTAAATATATATAAAGACGAGCACCATTAGTACTTAAATACATATAAAGACGAGCACCATTAGTGCTTAAATACATATAAAGACGAGCACCATTAGTACTTAAATATATATAAAGACGAGCACCATATTAGTACTTAAATACATATAAAGACGAGCACCATTAGTACTTAAATATATATAAAGACGAGCACCATTAGTACTTAAATACATATAAAGACGAGCACCATTAGTACTTAAATATATATAAAGACGAGCACCATTAGTGCTTAAATACATATAAAGACGAGCACCATTAATACTTAAATACATATAAAGACGAGCACCATTAGTACTTAAATACATATAAAGACGAGCACCATTAGTACTTAAATATATATAAAGACGAGCACCATTAGTATTTAAATACATATAAAGACGAACACCAGTAGTATTTAAATACATATAAAGACGAGCACCATTAGTACTTAAATACATATAAAGACGAGCACCATTAGTACTTAAATACATATAAAGACGAGCACCATTAGTTCTTAAATACATATAAAGACGAGCACCATTAGTACTTAAATACATATAAAGACGAGCACCATTAGTACTTAAATATATATAAAGACGAGCACCATATTAGTAGTTAAATACATATAAAGACGAGCACCATTAGTACTTAAATACATATAAAGACGAGCACCATTAGTACCTAAATACATATAAAGACGAGCACCATTAGTACTTAAATACATATAAAGACGAGCACCATTATTACTTAAATACATATAAAGACGAGCACCATTAGTACTTAAATACATATAAAGACGAGCACCATTAGTACTTAAATACATATAAAGACAAGCACCATTAGTACTTAAATACATATAAAGACAAGCACCATTAGTACTTAAATACATATAAAGACGAGCACCATTAGTACTTAAATGCATATATAAAGACGAGCACCATTAATAATTAAATACATATAAAGACGAGCACCATTAGTACTTAAATACATATAAAGACGAGCACCATTAGTACTTAAATACATATAAAGACGCGCACCATTAGTACTTAAATACATATAAAGACGAGCACCATTAGTACTTCAATACATATAAAGACGAGCACCATTAGTACTTAATTACATATAAAGACGAGCACCATTAGTATTTAAATATATATAAAGACGAGCACCATTAGTACTTAAATACATATAAAGACGAGCCCCATTAGTACTTAAATACATATAAAGACGAGCACCATTAGTACTTAAATACATATAAAGACGAGCACCATTAGTACTTAAATATATATAAAGACGAGCACCATTAGTACTTAAATACATATAAAGACGAGCACTATTAGTACTTAAATACATATAAAGACGAGCACCATTAGTTCTTAAATATATATAAAGACGAGCACCATTAGTGCTTAAATACATATAAAGACGAGCACCATTAGTACTTAAATACATATAAAGACGAGCACCATTAGTACTTAAATACATATAAAGACGAGCACCATTAGTACTTAAATATATATAAAGACGAGCACCATTAGTACTTAAATACATATAAAGACGAGCACCATTAGTGCTTAAATATATATAAAGACAAGCACCATTAGTACTTAAATACATATAAAGACGAGCACCATTAGCACTTAAATACATATAAAGACGAGCACCATTAGTACTTAAATATATATAAAGACGAGCACCATTAGTATTTAAATACATATAAAGACGAGCACCATTAGTACTTATATACATATAAAGACGAGCACCATTAGTACTTAAATACATATAAAGACAAGCACCATTAGTATTTAAATACATATAAAGACAAGCACCATTAATACTTATATACATATAAAGACGAGCACCATTAATAATTAAATACATATAAAGACGAGCACCATTAGTACTTAAATACATATAAAGACGAGCACCATTAGTACTTAAATACATATAAAGACGACCACCATTAGTACTTAAATACATATAAAGACGAGCACCATTAGTATTTAAATACATATAAAGACGAACACCAGTAGTACTTAAATACATATAAAGACGAGCACCATTAGTACTTAAATACATATAAAGACGAGCACCATTAGTACTTAAATACATATAAAGACGAGCACCATTAGTACTAAAATATATATAAAGACGAGCACCATTAGTACTTAAATACATATAAAGACGAGCACCATTAGTACTTAAATACATATAAAGACGAGCACCATTAGTTCTTAAATATATATAAAGACGAGCACCATTAGTACTTAAATACATACAAAAACGAGCACCATTAGCACTTAAATACATATAAAGACGAGCACCATTAGTACTTAAATACATATAAAGACAAGCACCATTAGTACTTAAATATATATAAAGACGAGCACCATTAGTACTTAAATACATATAAAGACGAGCACCATTAGTATTTAAATACATATAAAGACGAGCACCATTAGTACTTATATACATATAAAGACGAGCACCATTAGTACTTAAATACATATAAAGACAAGCACCATTAGTACTTAAATACATATAAAGACAAGCACCATTAATACTTATATACATATAAAGACGAGCACCATTAATAAATAAATACATATAAAGACGAGCACTATTAGTACTTAAATACATATAAAGACGAGCACCATTAGTACTTAAATACATATAAAGACGAGCACCATTAGTACTTAAATACATATAAAGACGAGCACCATTAGTACTTAAATACATATAAAGACGAGCACCATTAGTATTTAATTACATATAAAGACGAGCACCATTAGTACTTAAATATATATAAAGACGAGCACCATTAGTACTTAAATACATATAAAGACGAGCACCATTAGTGCTTAAATACATATAAA
Organism: Bathymodiolus brooksi; assembly: GCA_963680875.1. Classification (NCBI taxonomy): domain Eukaryota; kingdom Metazoa; phylum Mollusca; class Bivalvia; order Mytilida; family Modiolidae; genus Bathymodiolus; species Bathymodiolus brooksi. Next base: position 51,383,040 of record OY804583.1, on the reverse strand, counting down.
GACGAGCACCATTAGTACTTAAATATATATAAAGACGAGCACCATATTAGTACTTAAATACATATAAAGACGAGCACCATTAGTACTTAAATATATATAAAGACGAGCACCATTAGTACTTAAATACATATAAAGACGAGCACCATTAGTACTTAAATATATATAAAGACGAGCACCATTAGTGCTTAAATACATATAAAGACGAGCACCATTAATACTTAAATACATATAAAGACGAGCACCATTAGTACTTAAATACATATAAAGACGAGCACCATTAGTATTTAAATACATATAAAGACGAACACCAGTAGTATTTAAATACATATAAAGACGAGCACCATTAGTACTTAAATACATATAAAGACGAGCACCATTAGTACTTAAATACATATAAAGACGAGCACCATTAGTTCTTAAATACATATAAAGACGAGCACCATTAGTACTTAAATACATATAAAGACGAGCACCATTAGTACCTAAATACATATAAAGACGAGCACCATTAGTACTTAAATACATATAAAGACGAGCACCATTATTACTTAAATACATATAAAGACGAGCACCATTAGTACTTAAATACATATAAAGACGAGCACCATTAGTACTTAAATACATATAAAGACAAGCACCATTAGTACTTAAATACATATAAAGACAAGCACCATTAGTACTTAAATACATATAAAGACGAGCACCATTAGTACTTAAATACATATAAAGACGAGCACCATTAGTATTTAAATACATATAAAGACGAACACCAGTAGTATTTAAATACATATAAAGACGAGCACCATTAGTACTTAAATACATATAAAGACGAGCACCATTAGTACTTAAATACATATAAAGACGAGCACCATTAGTTCTTAAATACATATAAAGACGAGCACCATTAGTACTTAAATACATATAAAGACGAGCACCATTAGTACCTAAATACATATAAAGACGAGCACCATTAGTACTTAAATACATATAAAGACGAGCACCATTATTACTTAAATACATATAAAGACGAGCACCATTAGTACTTAAATACATATAAAGACGAGCACCATTAGTACTTAAATACATATAAAGACAAGCACCATTAGTACTTAAATACATATAAAGACAAGCACCATTAGTACTTAAATACATATAAAGACGAGCACCATTAGTACTTAAATGCATATATAAAGACGAGCACCATTAATAATTAAATACATATAAAGACGAGCACCATTAGTACTTAAATACATATAAAGACGAGCACCATTAGTACTTAAATACATATAAAGACGAGCACCATTAGTACTTCAATACATATAAAGACGAGCACCATTAGTACTTAATTACATATAAAGACGAGCACCATTAGTATTTAAATATATATAAAGACGAGCACCATTAGTACTTAAATACATATAAAGACGAGCCCCATTAGTACTTAAATACATATAAAGACGAGCACCAATAGTACTTAAATACATATAAAGACGAGCACCATTAGTACTTAAATATATATAAAGACGAGCACCATTAGTACTTAAATACATATAAAGACGAGCACTATTAGTACTTAAATACATATAAAGACGAGCACCATTAGTTCTTAAATATATATAAAGACGAGCACCATTAGTGCTTAAATACATATAAAGACGAGCACCATTAGTACTTAAATACATATAAAGACGAGCACCATTAGTACTTAAATACATATAAAGACGAGCACCATTAGTACTTAAATATATATAAAGACGAGCACCATTAGTACTTAAATACATATAAAGACGAGCACCATTAGTGCTTAAATATATATAAAGACGAGCACCATTAGTACTTAAATACATATAAAGACGAGCACCATTAGCACTTAAATACATATAAAGACGAGCACCATTAGTACTTAAATATATATAAAGACGAGCACCATTAGTATTTAAATACATATAAAGACGAGCACCATTAGTACTTATATACATATAAAGACGAGCACCATTAGTACTTAAATACATATAAAGACAAGCACCATTAGTATTTAAATACATATAAAGACAAGCACCATTAATACTTATATACATATAAAGACGAGCACCATTAATAATTAAATACATATAAAGACGAGCACCATTAGTACTTAAATACATATAAAGACGAGCACCATTAGTACTTAAATACATATAAAGACGACCACCATTAGTACTTAAATACATATAAAGACGAGCACCATTAGTACTTAATTACATATAAAGACGAGCACCATTAGTACTTAAATATATATAAAGACGAGCACCATTAGTACTTAAATACATATAAAGACGAGCACCATTAGTGCTTAAATACATATAAAGACGAGCACCATTAGTACTTAAATATATATAAAGACGAGCACCATATTAGTACTTAAATACATATAAAGACGAGCACCATTAGTACTTAAATACATATAAAGACGAGCACCATTAGTGCTTAAATATATATAAAGACGAGCACCATTAGTACTTAAATACATATAAAGACGAGCACCATTAGTACTTAAATACATATAAAGACGAGCACCATTAGTACTTAAATATATATAAAGACGAGCACCATTAGTATTTAAATACATATAAAGACGAGCACCATTAGTACTTATATACATATAAAGACGAGCACCATTAGTACTTAAATACATATAAAGACAAGCACCATTAGTACTTAAATACATATAAAGACAAGCACCATTAGTACTTATATACATATAAAGACGAGCACCATTAGTATTTAAATACATATAAAGACGAGCACCATTAGTACTTATATACATATAAAGACGAGCACCATTAGTGCTTAAATACATATAAAGACAAGCACCATTAGTACTTAAATACATATAAAGACAAGCACCATTAATACTTATATACATATAAAGACGAGCACCATTAATAAATAAATACATATAAAGACGAGCACCATTAGTACTTAAATACATATAAAGACGAGCACCATTAGTACTTAAATACATATAAAGACGAGCACCATTAGTATTTAATTACATATAAAGACGAGCACCATTAGTACTTAAATATATATAAAGACGAGCACCATTAGTACTTAAATACATATAAAGACGAGCACCATTAGTGCTTAAATACATATAAAGACGAGCACCATTAGTACTTAAATATATATAAAGACGAGCACCATATTAGTACTTAAATACATATAAAGACGAGCACCATTAGTACTTAAATACATATAAAGACGAGCACCATTAGTACTTAAATACATATAAAGACGAGCACCATTAGTATTTAATTACATATAAAGACGAGCACCATTAGTACTTAAATATATATAAAGACGAGCACCATTAGTACTTAAATACATATAAAGACGAGCACCATTAGTGCTTAAATACATATAAAGACGAGCACCATTAGTACTTAAATACATATAAAGACGAGCACCATTAGTATTTAAATACATATAAAGACGAGCACCATTAGTACTTAAATACATATAAAGACGAGCACCATTAGTACTAAAATATATATAAAGACGAGCACCATTAGTACTTAAATACATATAAAGACGAGCACCATTAGTACTTAAATACATATAAAGACGAGCACCATTAGTACTTAAATATATATAAAGACGAGCACCATTAGTATTTAAATACATATAAAGACGAGCACCATTAGTACTTATATACATATAAAGACGAGCACCATTAGTACTTAAATACATATAAAGACAAGCACCATTAGTACTTAAATACATATAAAGACAAGCACCATTAATACTTATATACATATAAAGACGAGCACCATTAATAAATAAATACATATAAAGACGAGCACTATTAGTACTTAAATACATATAAAGACGAGCACCATTAGTACTTAAATACATATAAAGACGAGCACCATTAGTACTTAAATACATATAAAGACGAGCACCATTAGTACTTAAATACATATAAAGACGAGCACCATTAGTATTTAATTACATATAAAGACGAGCACCATTAGTACTTAAATATATATAAAGACGAGCACCATTAGTACTTAAATACATATAAAGACGAGCACCATTAGTGCTTAAATACATATAAAGACGAGCACCATTAGTACTTAAATATATATAAAGACGAGCACCATATTAGTACTTAAATACAAATAAAGACGAGCACCATTAGTACTTAAATATATATAAAGACGAGCACCATTAGTACTTAAATACATATAAAGACGAGCACCATTAGTACTTAAATATATATAAAGACGAGCACCATTAGTGCTTAAATACATATAAAGACGAGCACCATTAATACTTAAATACATATAAAGACGAGCACCATTAGTACTTAAATACATATAAAGACGAGCACCATTAGTACTTAAATATATATAAAGACGAGCACCATTAGTATTTAAATACATATAAAGACGAACACCAGTAGTCTTTAAATACATATAAAGACGAGCACCATTAGTACTTAAATACATATAAAGACGAGCACCATTAGTACTTAAATACATATAAAGACGAGCACCATTAGTTCTTAAATACATATAAAGACGAGCACCATTAGTACTTAAATACATATAAAGACGAGCACCATTAGTACTTAAATATATATAAAGACGAGCACCATATTAGTAGTTAAATACATATAAAGACGAGCACCATTAGTACTTAAATACATATAAAGACGAGCACCATTAGTACCTAAATACATATAAAGACGAGCACCATTAGTACTTAAATACATATAAAGACGAGCACCATTATTACTTAAATACATATAAAGACGAGCACCATTAGTACTTAAATACATATAAAGACGAGCACCATTAGTACTTAAATACATATAAAGACAAGCACCATTAGTACTTAAATACATATAAAGACAAGCACCATTAGTACTTAAATACATATAAAGACGAGCACCATTAGTACTTAAATGCATATATAAAGACGAGCACCATTAATAATTAAATACATATAAAGACGAGCACCATTAGTACTTAAATACATATAAAGACGAGCACCATTAGTACTTAAATACATATAAAGACGAGCACCATTAGTACTTAAATACATATAAAGACGAGCACCATTAGTACTTCAATACATATAAAGACGAGCACCATTAGTACTTAATTACATATAAAGACGAGCACCATTAGTACTTAAATATATATAAAGACGAGCACCATTAGTACTTAAATACATATAAAGACGAGCCCCATTAGTACTTAAATACATATAAAGACGAGCACCATTAGTACTTAAATACATATAAAGACGAGCACCATTAGTACTTAAATATATATAAAGACGAGCACCATTAGTACTTAAATACATATAAAGACGAGCACCATTAGTGCTTAAATATATATAAAGACGAGCACCATTAGTACTTAAATACATATAAAGACGAGCACCATTAGCACTTAAATACATATAAAAACGAGCACCATTAGTACTTAAATATATATAAAGACGAGCACCATTAGTATTTAAATACATATAAAGACGAGCACCATTAGTACTTATATACATATAAAGACGAGCACCATTAGTACTTAAATACATATAAAGACAAGCACCATTAGTATTTAAATACATATAAAGACAAGCACCATTAATACTTATATACATATAAAGACGAGCACCATTAATAATTAAATACATATAAAGACGAGCACCATTAGTACTTAAATACATATAAAGACGAGCACCATTAGTACTTAAATACATATAAAGACGAGCACCATTAGTACTTAAATACATATAAAGACGAGCACCATTAGTACTTAATTACATATAAAGACGAGCACCATTAGTACTTAAATATATATAAAGACGAGCACCATTAGTACTTAAATACATATAAAGACGAGCACCATTAGTGCTTAAATACATATAAAGACGAGCACCATTAGTACTTAAATATATATAAAGACGAGCACCATATTAGTACTTAAATACATATAAAGACGAGCACCATTAGTACTTAAATACATATAAAGACGAGCACCATTAGTACTTAAATACATATAAAGACGAGCACCATTAGTACTTAAATACATATAAAGACGAGCACCATTAGTACTTAAATACATATAAAGGCGAGCACCATTAGTACTTAAATACATATAAAGACGAGCACCATTAGTACTTAAATATATATAAAGACGAGCACCATTAGTACTTAAATACATATAAAGACGAGCACCATTAGTACTTAAATATATATAAAAACGAGCACCATTAGTACTTAAATACATATAAAAACGAGCACCATTAGTACTTAAATACATATAAAGACGAGCACCATTAGTACTTAAATACATATAAAGACGAGCACCATTAGTACTTAAATACATATAAAGACGAGCACCATTAGTTCTTAAATACATATAAAGACGAGCACCATTAGTACTTAAATACATATAAAGACGAGCACCATTAGTACTTAAATATATATAAAGACGAGCACCATATTAGTAGTTAAATACATATAAAGACGAGCACCATTAGTACTTAAATACATATAAAGACGAGCACCATTAGTACCTAAATACATATAAAGACGAGCACCATTAGTACTTAAATACATATAAAGACGAGCACCATTATTACTTAAATACATATAAAGACGAGCACCATTAGTACTTAAATACATATAAAGACGGGCACCATTAGTACTTAAATACATATAAAGACAAGCATCATTAGTACTTAAATACATATAAAGACAAGCACCATTAGTACTTAAATACATATAAAGACGAGCACCATTAGTACTTAAATGCATATATAAAGACGAGCACCATTAATAATTAAATACATATAAAGACGAGCACCATTAGTACTTAAATACATATAAAGACGAGCACCATTAGTACTTAAATACATATAAAGACGAGCACCATTAGTACTTAAATACATATAAAGACGAGCACCATTAGTACTTCAATACATATAAAGACGAGCACCATTAGTACTTAATTACATATAAAGACGAGCACCATTAGTACTTAAATATATATAAAGACGAGCACCATTAGTACTTAAATACATATAAAGACGAGCCCCATTAGTACTTAAATACATATAAAGACGAGCACCATTAGTACTTAAATACATATAAAGACGAGCACCATTAGTACTTAAATATATATAAAGACGAGCACCATTAGTACTTAAATACATATAAAGACGAGCACTATTAGTACTTAAATACATATAAAGACGAGCACCATTAGTTCTTAAATATATATAAAGACGAGCACCATTAGTGCTTAAATACATATAAAGACGAGCACCATTAGTACTTAAATACATATAAAGACGAGCACCATTAGTACTTAAATACATATAAAGACGAGCACCATTAGTACTTAAATATATATAAAGACGAGCACCATTAGTACTTAAATACATATAAAGACGAGCACCATTAGTGCTTAAATATATATAAAGACGAGCACCATTAGTACTTAAATACATATAAAGACGAGCACCATTAGCACTTAAATACATATAAAGACGAGCACCATTAGTACTTAAATATATATAAAGACGAGCACCATTAGTATTTAAATACATATAAAGACGAGCACCATTAGTACTTATATACATATAAAGACGAGCACCATTAGTACTTAAATACATATAAAGACAAGCACCATTAGTATTTAAATACATATAAAGACAAGCACCATTAATACTTATATACATATAAAGACGAGCACCATTAATAATTAAATACATATAAAGACGAGCACCATTAGTACTTAAATACATATAAAGACGAGCACCATTAGTACTTAAATACATATAAAGACGAGCACCATTAGTACTTAAATACATATAAAGACGAGCACCATTAGTACTTAATTACATATAAAGACGAGCACCATTAGTACTTAAATATATATAAAGACGAGCACCATTAGTACTTAAATACATATAAAGACGAGCACCATTAGTGCTTAAATACATATAAAGACGAGCACCATTAGTACTTAAATATATATAAAGACGAGCACCATATTAGTACTTAAATACATATAAAGACGAGCACCATTAGTACTTAAATACATATAAAGACGAGCACCATTAGTACTTAAATACATATAAAGACGAGCACCATTAGTACTTAAATACATATAAAGACGAGCACCATTAGTACTTAAATACATATAAAGACGAGCACCATTAGTACTTAAATACATATAAAGACGAGCACCATTATTACTTAAATATATATAAAGACGAGCACCATTAGTACTTAAATACATATAAAGACGAGCACCATTAGTACTTAAATATATATAAAAACGAGCACCATTAGTATTTAAATACATATAAAGACGAGCACCATTAGTACTTAAATACATATAAAGACGAGCACCATTAGTACTTAAATACATATAAAGACGAGCACCATTAATACTTAAATATATATAAAGACGAGCACCATTAGTATTTAAATACATATAAAGACGAGCACCATTAGTACTTAAATACATATAAAGACGAGCACCATTAGTTCTTAAATACATATAAAGACGAGCACCATTAGTACTTAAATACATATAAAGACGAGCACCATTAGTACTTAAATACATATAAAGACGAGCACCATTAGTACTTATATACATATAAAGACGACCACCATTAGTACTTAAATACATATAAAGACGAGCACCATTAGTTCTTAAATATATATAAAGACGAGCACCATTAGTACTTAAATACATATAAAGACGAGCACCATTAGTACTTAAATACATATAAAAACCAGCACCATTAGTACTTAAATACATATAAAGACGAGCACCATTAGTACTTAAATATATATAAAGACGAGCACCATTAGTACTTAAATACATATAAAGACGAGCACCATTAGTACTTAAATATATATAAAGACGAGCACCATTAGTACTTAAATACATATAAAGACGAGCACCATTAGTACTTAAATACATATAAAGACGAGCACCATTAGTACTTAAATATATATAAAGACGAGCACCATTAGTATTTAAATACATATAAAGACGAGCACCATTAGTACTTAAATACATATAAAGACGAGCACCATTAGTACTAAAATATATATAAGACGAGCACCATTAGAATTTAAATACATATAAAGACGAGCACCATTAGTTCTTAAATACATATAAAGACGAGCACCATTAGTACTAAAATACATATAAAGACGAGCACCATTAGTACTTAAATACATATAAAGACGAGCACCATTAGTACTTAAATACTTATAAAGACGAGCACCATTAGTACTTAAATACATATAAAGACGAGCACCATTAGTTCTTAAATACATATAAAGATGAGCACCATTAGTACTTAAATACATATAAAGACGAGCACCATTAGTACTTAAATACATATAAAGACGAGCACCATTAGTACTTAAATATATATAAAGACGAGCACCATTAGTACTTAATTAGATTTAATCAAGAGTACCATTACAACCTACACACATGCACTATTAATACTTATATACTTCTAATTTTCAGCACCATTAGTACTTAAAAGCATGTATTCATGTGCAGAATTAGTACTAAAATACATGTTATCATGAGTACAATTAGTACTTGAATACATGTTATCATGAGTACAATTAGTACTAAAACCCAAGTTATCATGAGTACAATTAGTACTTGAATACATGTTATCATGAGTACAATTAATACTAAAATACATGTTATCATGAGTACAATTAGTATTTGAATACATGTTATCATGAGTACAATTAATACTAAAATACATGTTATCATGAGTACAATTAGTATTTGAATACATGTTATCATGAGTACAATTAATACTAAAATACATGTTATCATGAGTACAATTAGTACTTGAATACATTGAATCATTAGTCCTTTTAGTACTTAAATATATGAAATCATGGACATCTTTAGTACTTAAATACATGTAATCATGGGAAGATATTGTAATTCATAACATACAATCATGAACAGCGTTGGTACTTAAATACATGTAATCATTAGCACCATTGGTACACACAAACACACACAAGCATCATGATGATCATTTGTACATAAATACATGTAATCATGCTGATCATTTGTACATAAATACATGTAATCATGATGATCATTTGTACATAAATATATGTAGGCATGGGAACGTTGATATCGAAATAAATATAATCGTTAGTATCATTAGTTCTTAATACACGTAATCATGATGATCATTTGTACATAAATATATGTAGGCATGGGAACGTTAATATTGTAATAAATATAATCGTTAGTATCATTAGTTCTTAATTCATGTAATCATGAGCACAATTAAATACATTAACACCATTGGTAATCACAAAAGCAGTTATCATGATGATCATTTGTATATAAATACATGTAGGTATGGGAACGTTAATATTGAAATAGATGTAATCGTCAGTCTTTAAATGCATATAATCATGAGCACAGTTGATACTTAAATACATGTACTCATGGACACTATTGGTATTTAAGCACATGACATCATGAGCAGAATTAGTGGTATCCATCGTGGAGGTCAGCTTTATTGGTGGTAGAAGAGTATCTGGGGAAAACATCGACTTGCCACAACTCACTGACAAACTTCATCACATAATGTTCTATCAAGTACAAAACGCCATGAGCGGGAATCGAACACATGTCTTTAGTGGTGACAGGCAGTGATTGCATACGTATTTGTAAATCCAATTACCATGCGATCACGACCTCGACGCCCCTATATCAATGTAGGAAGTATCACATAAGAAAATCATATAACAAGTCAAAATATAGTGGTATTAGCCCCCCCCCCTCCCCCCCCCACCCCCCCCCCCCCCCCCCAACTCCCCCACTCTTAGTGAAATAATGCCATGGAAATTATTTACAAATGTATATTATATTAAATAACATATTCAGTAAATACTGTGTGTACAACTTTAATTATTTAATTGTGTAATTGATATGATATTAATCTATTTCAGTGTAATAATAAATCCATTATTAGTTCTTTGGATTTTAAGCATGAATGAAATCTAATGAGACCAATCTAAGCTTATCTTATTATATTTAGGACAATATATATTTAATTATATTTGTCATTAATGATCACTGTGTTAAAGAGATTCAATCTTCGGCAACAAGTGATCATTTGAGTTCAAATTTGAAGATAAAAAAAAAAAAACACTTTTAAATATTTTGTTCATGCGAATAGGCTACAATACACCATTTTCAACTTACCTGAGGCACGAGACATCTGTATGTAATTGGGAAATTTGACGTCAATTTATACCAAATTTATTTCCCCCTCATACGTATAGTGAGATAAAAACAACGACACTCGTTCGTTTTTCGTTCCTCAGTCCTTTTTATTTTGTTTCTGACATAATATGACATAAGTATTTGTGTCAAAGTTAGTGATATGTCTACACGTGGACATTTGCTTCAGTAATATAACAATATAAATATCAACGCCTTCGAATATATCTAATACAAAATAATAGAACATGTATATTTTTAATTTCTTTTTCTTCGCCATGCTATAGCTGAAATGTGTCACTATAAAATTTGCACATTCCAAATTTGACTCTACGATGATACCTTTTCCATAAGAGTTGTTCCCCTTACGACAGGTTGACTTGTATCCTTTCTACAAGAGCAATGGAAAAAGGAAAGTTTCTCGGTATATATATGTGCACCTTGTAATACACCAGGGGGTAATTTAATAGCAAACAGAAAATTCACAAGTTGTTACAACAACTACATAGCCTACACATTTTGAGACATATAGTTAGTACATAACTGCTGCATGTTGATTGGATAAACAATGTGTACTATTTTTGAACAGTACACTTGACAACGGGTGACTATATCTAGCGACGGGAACAATACCAGTTCCAAACACGGAATTTTAATTTTTGCACTTTTTTCAGAAACAGGGATATGCAAGAATATTATATGTTATTCGGGATCTTTATGCGGTATTATTATGTATATTATTTGTATTACAGTTGGACTCTTAAAGTACATCATTATATAAGAATGAATGCAGCATTTGCATTAACCCTGGTATGCTTTCATTTTCTGTAATCCAAGTGTCAGGTAGGTATATGATTCTGCATGTTGCAATGGTGTATGTACATGTACTATGGTTGATTTTGGGAGAATGTACGAGATAAAGAAATGTGGTTTCAACTATGCAACTGGTAGATTTACGGAGGAGATATGGTAAATATGAATATTGTATTATTTGTTGTTAGCTATATGAGTGATGGTTGTTTAACGCTAAATGAGCAATTTGTCAGGTATATCAACAAGACAACAATGAGATGATGATAATGATGTCAGCTCAAGACCAACACGTTTAGTTGGATTTTTATAATGCTAGCGCACTCAAGCAACATTCCGCGGATAGACATGTCATCCCACTCGGCAACATTATTCTTGTACTTGATTACTCCTTAATGTTACACACTTAGCGGATAAACAAACAAATACCAATTTTATAGACCGGAGATCGACTCCCTGTTCTACCACACTCGAGGACAGCCCGCTAACTATTACATCACCGTAGTAGTTGTTAAATATCTGAAAATAAATTAAGATATGCATCTCAATTAATAAATTGACCTATATTTTCAGCGGACGATATTGATCCCTGTACATATGAAATAATTCAGTAAGTATCATGACACATATCTGATTCTTCAAAGACAAATAACGGAAGTATTTTGTTGATTTCTAATTTTACAGCATTTTCAAACAGAGGCAGAGAAACAAACTGAATCCATATTGTTAAAATAATGTCCTAATATTGAACTTCGACCACATTTAGACTTCCATATTATTCCAGACAATTTACCAAACTTGATTTTATTTGCACATTCTAACACCGTTCTAATTCTGGAAACGCAATTTTCTGCGATGAAAATGGAAACATAGAAGGATCAGCTTATATCGTCACAACACACCACCACCTCCATTAACACCTCCATCAACTCTCCTCCACCACCTCCAACATCTCATCAACTCCCACACTCCCCACCACCTCCATAACACCCCAACAACTCAACACCCCATAAACTCCCTCCACCACCACAACCACACAACACCCCATCAACCCACCTCCACCACCACCACCCAACAACCATCAACCCCCACCAACCCTCCACCACCCATTAACACCTCCAACAACTCATCACCCCAATCAACTCCCCTCCACCACCTCTATTAACACCTCCAACAACTCATCAACCCCAATCAACTCCTCCTCCACCACCACTATACACCTCCAACAACTCATCACCCCCATCAACTCCTCCCACCACCCCAACAACACCCCAACACCACACAACCCACACCACCCCACCAACACCTCCAACAACCACAACACCCCATCAACACCCCTCCACCACCTCCACCCCCACAACACCACAACACCCTCACCAACAACACCACCACCACACCACACCCACACACCACCATCAACCCCATCCACCACACCACAACACCACCTCCACACACCTCCATAACACCCAACACACATCAACACCACACCCACCCCACCACCTCCAACAACTCATCAACCCCCATCAACTCCTCCTCCACCACCTCAATAACACCTCCAACAACTCACAACCCTCATCAACTCCTCCACCACCACCTCCATTAACACCTCCAACAACCATCAACCCCCATCAACTCCTCCTCCACCACCACCATTAACACCTCCAACAACTCATCAACCCCAATCAACTCCTCCACCACCACCTCTATTAACACCTCCAACAACTCATCAACCCCCCATCAACTCCTCCTCCACCACCTCATTAACACCTCCAACAACTCATCAACCCCCATCAACTCCTCCTCCACCACCTCCATTAACACCTCCAACAACTCATCAACCCCATCAACTCCTCCTCCTCCACCTCCAACACCTCATCAACCCCATCAACTCCTCCTCCTCCACCTCCATTAACACCTCCAACAACTCATCAACCCCCATAAACTCCTCCTCCTCCACCTCCAACAACCCATCAACCCCCATCAACTCCTCCTCCTCCAACAACTCATCAACCCCCATCAACTCCTCCTCCTCCACCTCCAACAACTCATCAAACCCCATCAACTCCCCCTCCACCACCTCCATTAACACCTCCAACAACTCATCAACCCCCATCAACTCCTCCTCAACCACCTCCATTAACACCTCCAACAACTCATCAACCCCATCAACTCCTCCTCCACCACCTCCATTAACACCTCCAACAACTCATCAACCCCCATCAACTCCTCCTCCACCACCTCCATTAACACCTCCAACAACTCATCATCCCCCATCAACTCCTCCTCCACCACCTCCATTAACACCTCCAACAACTCATCAACCCCCATCAACTCCTCCTCCACCACCTCCATTAACACCTCCAACAACTCATCAACCCCCATCAACTCCTCCTCCACCACCTCCAACAACTCATCAACCCCCACCAACTCCTCCTCCACCACCTCCATTAACACCTCCAACAACTCATCAACCCCCATCAACTCCTCCTCCTCCACCTCTATTAACACCTCCAACAACTCATCAAATCCCACCAACTCCTCCTCCACCACCTCCATTAACACCTCCAACAACTCTTCAACCCCCATCAACTCCTCCTCCTCCACCTCTATTAACACCTCCAACAACTCATCAACCCCCATCAACTCCTCCTCCAACACCTCCAACAACTCATCAACCCCCATCAACGCCTCCTCCACCACCTCCAACAACTCATCAACCCCCATCAACTCCTCCTTCACCACCTCCAACAACTCATCAACCCCCATCAACCCCTCCTCCACCACCTCCAACAACTCATCAACCCCCATCAACTCCTCCTCCACCACCTCCAAAACATATCAACCTCCACCAAAGCACTGCAAGCAAAGACGCCCATAACTTAGAGGACGAATACAATAATCACAATTTAAGAAATATTAGGAACAGTTCATTGAATGTGTTATTTCTCACTAAAAAGTTAGCCAGTTCCTATTTTTAGCGGTGAAAGATATTTTTGGGGCTGGAACTGCTTCCCGGTTTTTTTTCTGTGTGGATCATGTTGCTTAATCTTTAGTTTTCTATATTGTGTTATGTCGACCATTGTTTCTTTTGTTGTTCTTTTTTTCTGTTGGTCATTGTATTATCTGACCTTCTGCGAATTACCTTTTGGTATCTTCAAGCTTTTTTTAACAAAATTTAAATTCAAATAGTTGGTATCTGTATGTTCAAGTCGTGAAGATTGTTCCTCTCAAATACAATGAGGTTAATACAAACAAACAAAAACAGTTCGAACCTTGTTAACATACAATGCTTAAAGATAAACTTATTTGACATCGATGTACACAGTCACAGTGGCGTCATCTTATGCTTAGCATACGACCATGTCTTACTACATATACATACAAAATATGAGGGTACTGAGTTATAAAACCCCAAAAATGTCATTTTGAAGCTTACATAAGAACAGTTTATGTTGAATTATGGACCCTCAAGAATTGGACTGATCCTGGTATCTGCACCGAACATCTTCGCAATATCGAATATTGAATCTTCATAAGTAAACAATAGTTGATTCAAATAATATATGCAACATTCTATTCTAACACAGCATATATAAAACATTATACTCCAATACATGTTATTCAATATTATAGCTGTTCTTTGAAATGCATTGTATTGTCAGTCCATCTTCGATTGACGTCATCTGATTACCACTTTTGTATCTTCTATTTTTTCTAATAATACGCTGTTCGCTGGCTATATATGACCGTTGGCATTTTACTCACATATAGAACGCATCATGTTAGAAAGAAGGGAGGTTTGGTCCAATAAAACTAGCTTGACTCCGACACTTTTTATTGATATAACTGTAATAAACTAGAGAGTGCGCGGTCATGTATTTGTATCTTAGGGGTATCGACTTTGTTCCTTTCTAATGCTTTTATTGGATTTTAAGACTGTTGTGACAGCTTGGTATTTATTTGTTAATATATATTTAACATTTCCGCAACTTTGGTGGACCCCACGGCTTGGGCCGCTGGAACCGTCACTTGTACAATAGATATCGACATATGAGAATAATATAGTAAGCAAAATATTGTTACATTTATAATGATGTTTCTTGAGAAGATTTATAAAGTGTTATTTAATTTTTATATTTATGCAATATTGCCACGTGTTAGCATCGGAAAATTATGACAAAGATAGATAACTCTTACCTTTCGAATGTATTTTAGATTGTAACGCTAACATGAGAAGTTTTTGTATTAATTTTATTACACGATGATACCAGCATTTACAACTGTTGAGATAAGATTAATACATATTAGATTTACATTACTGAATTTAAACATAGCAATTTCAAGACCGGAAAGTAAAATGAATCAATGTTTACAGTAGTAAGTAATCAACACACATTTGAGGGTATGGAATAGAGGACTTTGTTGCATACATCGTTCCCATTGAAAAAAGCAGCATGTTTCCAATAAATATCAATCTTACACATTGGTGATATTTTGTAATTCTTTGTCCCACAATACGTGAAAAGGGACACAATTTAATCTAAAATACATCCTAATGGTAAGAATTATCTACCATTATCGCCATATTCCGATATGACAGATAGAATAAAACCTTATTTGGATAATCAACGCAAATAATTTTATTGAATACATATTATAATCCATCACATATTATTAATTAATACCAATACAATGTACATAATAATAACATGACCACGATGCCTGAAATAAAATAATAGATCGTGGTAGCTCAGACTGTATAAGAAATTAATGGTGCGTGTGTCAACAAAATGCATTATTGTTTTCGAGTGAAGATTTATTCTTCCAAAAGTTTTCGATGATGACACCATATTCAGATGGGTCCGATTCCTAAGCGTGCAAAGTTTACCATAAGCCGTAATTGTGTAAGTTAAAAAAGTAGCAGACCCAGCAGTATCCTCATATTGTGTATGCATATGTATTAAGACATGGCCGGATGATAATCATAACATTACACCGCATATGTATTAATACATGGCCGGATGATAATCATAACATTACACCGCACATGTATTAAGACATGGCCGGATGATAATCATAACATTACACCGCATATGTATTAAGACATGTCCGGATGATAAGCATAACATTACACCGCATATGTATTAAGACATGTCCGGATGATAATCATAACATTACACCGCATATGTATTAAGACATGTCGGATGATAAGCATAACATTACACCGCATATGTATTAAGACATGTCCGATGATAAGCATAACATTACACCGCATATGTATTAAGACATGTCCGGATGATAAGCATAACATTACACCAATGTGACCTTGTACATCATGTTCGAATAAGTTTATCGTTTACCATTGTATGTTGTTAAGGTTAGAACTGTTTCGTCGTTTGCATTAATCTAATTTTATTTGCGGGGTACATGCATCAGGACAAGCGCATGGTGGGAAAATATATTAATTGGAAACTTGCTAAGAAAAGCTAGAAGATAACAAATTGGTAATTCGCAGAATTAGAGACAATACAATGAAGAACAAATGTCAATATAACCCAATTAAAAAAACTAAAGATTTAGCAACACGAACCCTACAAAAATGAAATAAGATGGGCATGCTTCAATATTGGCACCTGACGTGTCATTGCTAAATGACACGAACATCATACGATATAAATATAGTATATCACTACTCATGTACGTGAATATATACATATAACATGACTAGCAAAACCCCTTTCAAAACTAAAGGGAGCATAGGTAAGAACAAACCAAACATGGGTTGTCCACTGCAATTGTAAAGGACATCGCATCATGGAAATATAAATTTGAAAAAATGTAATTGGTTCATAGATTACACGAATCCCACTAGACCGAAGGGTAATCTTAGGTGCTACGTAAGGGTTATCACTGCTCCATTAGTTTTATTCTAGCAACCAACACGGTGATAAGAAATCGAATGGATTGCGGATGAGACAGACGGAATATAGCTTTGGTCATTTGTGACACAGATATACCGTGTCGATTTTCCAAGTTTAGTGGTGGCTTCAGATATAAACAATCGGAACCATTTGTTGAGGATGCTCCTTTATAGACGCATCTCTCTATCAGGGAAATCATAACAGGTACCTTAAATTCTGAAATATCATACCAAATGAAAGATATAATGTATATACTCCATCAGCAGAAGCTGCCAAAATGTTGGTATATAAAAATGGAAAGTTCACAATGAAAAAAATTAAAGCATTTCCTTTGTCGTAGAGAATCGTTCTCGATTAAACCTCACTCAAAGTATGCAGCAGACCTAGTTGTGTATGTAATACTATTTACTTTAGTTTAACTAGACAGATAGGATCAGCATAATCCCCATGCAACTTTTTAAATGAAAAGAAATCTTCTATACACGAGAACGTGAACTTATAGGACTGATCTAGATTTTTTATCTTGAAGCTTGCTTCATATAAATAAAGGAACAAGTCGACCAGAAGAAGACTAAAGTTGGTACCCATAGGATTGTCAATCCTCTTGATAAACAAGACAAAAAGATTACCAAAAAAATGCTGTCATTCAAAAACGTTATTTCAGTGAAACTTTTGTTAGAATATTAGGTGAGGTGATTTATGGTCTTCATGACCACTTGCAACACTATTTCACTTACATCGGTGTGGTGCCGATTATTTTCTAAATGATAGACACATGTTATATTTCAATAGAATTTCATAGGAGAGGGAACTTACTTGCATGTACTCTGGCATATAGCGAAAATATCAACATTATGATCTTTGAACCGCATCGGAGGCGCAATAGTTAGGGTGCTCGCCTCGAGTGCGGTAGGTCGTGGAATCCAGCCCCGGTCGGGTCAATCCAAAGACTAAGAAATGTGTATTTGTTGCTTTCCTACTAAGCACGCAGCATTAAGGAAAAAGAGCAAAGACTGATTGACTCCGAATCAGAATAAGTTGTCCGAGTGGAGCGACAGGTGGACCCGCGGACTGTTGCCTAAGTGAGCTTGTGCTATAAAAATCCAACTCAGCGTGTTGGTCTATTATAAAGCGGACCTCATCATCATCATCATCTAATTGAAAATTAAATTGTTCTGGTCATGATATAGCAGAACAAATGTTGAATAGGCTTTAAAAAAACAATCACTCACCCACCTACGGTCTGTGATGATAGGGTGTTTTGTTAAGGTATTTAATTCTAATTTGCGTTTACGGTTTCACGAAAGGAGCATAGCATATGTCTTCTCTTCCACGTCCATTGTGTGGTACAATCCTCGACATAATCCATACAACCTGTGTTTAAAGTTGCAAAACGATGTTGGAATATAAATATGTATACTGAGTGATTACAACAGACTGATCTTTGAAGTAAAACGTAGGATTACCTCCCTTCCAATGTAAATGTTTTCTTGATTTGTGTGAAATAACAAACTTCCAAACCTCAGTGTTAATGTACCATCAGGAAACGTATAATCAATATTAAAACCTACCTAACTAGAAGACCTGCTAATCTCATGATTTACGCAATTACCTTACATTTACGTAAAGGCAATAACAATTCGATGGAAATACAATGATATCACCCTATTTTGCTTAATGAGACAAAAATCACTCTCTAACTTGTTTCATAATTTATGACTCATGGGCATTAAGCTTATTAGAAGTATCATGTTTGATTTTTCTGTTGTCTTTAACCAACAGATTCTACCTTCGTTGCCTCAAAAATCACTCTCTAACTTGTTTCATAATTTATGACTCATGGGCATTAAGCTTATTAGAAGTATCATGTTTGATTTTTCTGTTGTCTTTAACCAACAGATTCTACCTTCGTTGCCTCAAAAATCACTCTCTAACCTGTTTCACAATGTATGACTAATGGGTATTGAGTTTGTTAGAAATATCATGAAACAGATTCTACCTTCGTTGCCCCAGCTTTGTACTATCAATATTTATGTTATTTTTCATTTTGCGATAGTGTGTGAAAAGCTTCTTTTTGAGTGGAAGCGAATCTGTGCAGGCTTTGTTATCGTTTATTTATTATATATTGCCATTGATAAAAAAAAGTGATCAAGAGAAAGTGTTGGGATCTCATTAACCGACTTAAAGCCGCCACGTTGTTGTGGCTGTCCCAATTCCAACGTAGTATATTGTGGCATGTTTCTGTTAAGTGATATGAGGTCAGAAGTGATATTTCCTTTGATTGATTTTGGTGGGTTTTATTACCATCCCTGTTTACCCTTTCTTTTCATGATTCAAATAAAACCAGTTATTATATAAGAACAAACACGCCTTTAACGCTTCAAGTCAACAGAAAAATCATAAGAAACACATTTACAACAACTCACCACAAAAATAGACACCGTGGCTAAACTTATAACACCAATGTAATGACTACATTTCTGTCAATTATGTGAGTGGGTCTAGAATCAAAAGAATCAAAATAAAATACATCCAGAATAAATCATGATTAATATTATTAATGACATATTTTGTTGCAAAATGTTCGTTTTTGCATGTCCAATATTGGCTAGAAGTCTGTGTTGGTTATTAGACCTGAGGACAAATATTCGTTTTACCCTCAAATATCCGTATTTATCCTGTAGTGTCCCAAATGCTCCCGAATTCAACCTCAGTTATCTGCGCAGTGGTCTTAAATAGAATATGTCAAAGTGCAATGAAAGATGACCACATAAAGATATGCATAACATCGTATTTCAATCAAATTTACACATTTCAAAATATTGGAATAATGGTTAAAAAACTTACAAAATGATTAGTTCAAATATATAAGTCGTGTTGAATAGGAATTTCCATTCAAATGTCTGCGACGTGGATAAATTGCACATATACTCTGTAACGTGATTGTACAGATCTACATTGTTTGATATCTTCTTTGAAACCAGATTCGAAACAGAAATATTTGCAAGTTGAACAAAGGCAACTCTCTTCAACTTTTATTTTCGCAATCTGTCAGTTCACAGATAGGAATCCGATTGGCCCAATGAGTTAGGTAGTTGGATTACATAACAACTCATACAAACCTACCACCAATGCGGCGTGGGTTCGCGCCTAGCTTTGTAAATTACAAAAAGGGTGTACCCGAATCGCAAACGCAAGTGATAAAGTTTACCAGTTGCTTGCCCATGGTCGGTGGTTCTCTCCGTGTACTACGGCTTCTTCCACCACTAACACTGGTCGCAATGATATAACTGAAATATTGCTGAAAGTGGAGTTAAACACAATAAATCATTAAATCAAATCAAAGATCTGTTCTGCAATATAACATGCAATGCTTGAAAAATTGAACGTAAAATATGTGATACAAATATTATGACATAGCATTTTCCATATCGTTCTCCAACTTCGCTGTCGAGCTTAATATGGGGTCTCGGGCTGAAATCAGGACCGATATGGAAAATATCTTGTATTAATCTCTTATTATTAGTATGTTTTGATGACGGCCAAACCTTATGTTTTATAACATAGTTCAGAAAACATTGTTATCAAGATATAGCATAATTGAAAATAAATTTTGCTAATATTTCTTTAATTATGAGTGCACCTGTCATCTAATCTATGGTCATCTACGCTTGCAGTGTGGAGGTGGAGGTGTTGTTGTCTCATTGCAGTCTCCTTCTATGTTCCCATTACCATCGCAAATAACTGGATGAGTAATTACATTAGAGCCAGGTGTGCAACCCACTGGAATATTGCATTGAGGTACTCTTGGTTTTGCTGTAAATTATTAAGAACTAATTACAGATTTGTGCACAATATATTATCTAATATTATGATCAAACAGCCATCGTCATCAAAACACTTTTTTTGTTTGTTTGTTTGTTTGTTTGCTTGTTTGTTTATTTATGTTTTTATATATTTTTTTTCCAACCAATTCTCAGTATGTCAGAACATGTTTGTATCATGATTAACATTGTTTGTCAGTATATGTTGATATATAATACATAGTATTGTTGTACGAATCCTATTTATACTTTTCCTAATAAATACAAACAGATCGTACTCGTATAATCGTAATTAATTACATTGATGACGTTTTAGAACCAACAAATGTAAATTCTTGACTGGAACCGGTGTGAAACAAAATGGTATATTAACCTCAATACTATGGAAGTCAAAATATGACTGATTCTCCAAAAGTTTCATATTAGGAAATTATTATAAAAATCATGAATCACATTGATTCTCTGTCTCTCTTTAAAAAGCTGTGAAATTTGAAATAAAAGATAAACTTTTGTTTTTTTTGTCTTGCAAGAATCAAATATGTATCATGATATGTATAGGATATTAACCGAATCATCTCATACTTACGGTCAACAATATCTTCAGCTGAAAATATAGTTAGATTTATATATCAAAGTGATAACATATTTTCATATAACTTACGAGCAATATACTATTGCATAAACTATGTTTTAGTTATGGACAAAACTTTGTGACAAAAGAGTTTGTGAACTTTCCGTTTATATATAGCAATATTCCAGCAGAAACTGCATACGCAGCATGTATCTCTCATTTGATATGATGTTCATGAGTTTGTGGATACTAATATGCTTATTTCGTTCATAGATGTTTGATGCTAACAAGTAAGCTATTGAAGCAAGGGTTCCTATTGTCTTAGTTGAAGTCATCACGTTTTATGGCCGCCACCATGATCTCGTTAACTGCTACGGAATATATATGTCATAAACAGGGCACGAAATTAACGCTGGTCCGCTAGCCCGAGGCTAGTAAAATCAGCGTCGGGCTAGAAGAACTCTCTTAGAAGCTAGTCCGATGGGCTAGTTAAAATTTCCAATTGTCAATTATTGCTTCCACTTCATTAATTTTAATGACATAATTGAAAATCATAATTAGTCATTCATATTACTGTGTTTGTTTACGCTGTACACAATTTACCTGTTGGGAATTCCCTCGATAGCAATTAGACCCTAGAGGGTGGTATGCGAATTGATCAAATTACTCGATAATTTGGGTAATTCGGTGAGCGTTCTTAACAACATAATCTAAGGATCAAGAAATGTGGCGACACATTACCGGCGTAGAGTAACCAGCAAAACATTTTGATTAGATAATAATGAAAAATTAATAGACTTAATACTAACTCTTCCTGCACACTCAGCGTACGCAGAAAGAGGTTTCTCTGAAATGAAGTTGGTCAAAAGTGACTGGCGTTCTTGCTTAAGACCGTCCATCTTATCAGACCTGCTATTTATTATGCTTCATGCATATGACATTCCAAGTTATGACCCTACTGATGCCATCAACCTTTGGAATTTGACAGGACAAAGAACACGGGGATCAAGCCAAAGACCATACGGTTCCAGACCGGATGATGGTGACGCTGGTGACGATGATGTTTCAAGTGATGACAATACTGACATTCTTTCTTCATTATAATTTGTTCTATCTCAAAAAGGTAATTATTATAGAATTTTTAGTAATTTTCCCCATGATGGTCGGGCTAGTAGAATATCTGGGGGGCTAGTTGATTTTTATATCTACTAGTCCTGCTGGCTATCTTCCGATTGTCGTAATCATTATCCAATCCTATATTCATGCTTGACTTATAGCAGGCTTCAACTTGGAAAACACGACGTTGCCATTATAAGGGCGAGAGATGCTTACCTTTATGGAGCATATGCGTTCACTCCTGTCTTTAGTAGTGTTAATGTTGATTATTCGTCAGTTTTCTCTGTATTATTTCGTAGATCATTGTTTGTCCCTTTTAGTTTCTTTTGTACTTGTTCTTTTGACCACGGTATTGTCTGCCTTTTTCCTGTTTACGGCTTCTGGTAACCTTCTTTTGTATTTTTAAACTTTCATTTCTCTCAAAGACAAATTGTGTTCTAGCTGAACCAACAAATCAATGACATATCCAAAGATGCCATATTTTAAATAACATATAGGAATGTTTTGTGGTGCCTCAACACTGAAAATTGAATCAAGATTTGCACATAATACTACAACAAAGCACTTAGTTAGTGACATTACTCCGTAGCAGTAATGTACTAGTGGGGCAGGAACTCCCTACCTTTCCGGAGCACTTGAGTTCACCTCCGGTTTTAAAGGGTTCGTGTTCCTCGATTTTTTGCTTTATGTTTTGTATATCGTTGTTTGTCCCTTTGCCCTTTTTATTCATGTGTGTGCGTGTGTGTGTGTGTGTGTGTGTGTGTGTGTCCTTTAACAATTGGTGGATTATACGAAGCTATACAATTGGGTTTTTTTTAAATGACGGTCGTTTTTCAATGGAAAGAACAGCATTGACCACAATACACTGATCGAATGTAAGCCAAAAACTAAAGAGATGAGTAATACGGACACATCCGTCAAAAAAGGGGAAACTCAGATGCTCGCGAAAGCTGAGCAGTTCATGTTTCTTATAGAACACCCGGCATGTTGCTCCGGTAAATGCCTTACCTGTGGTAGAGGAAAGAAACAAATCCACATAAAAGGAAAACTATACATTGTTATTTGAGAAATACTGTCATCTCAAAGCGGTCAGTCAGTTCCTGATGATGATCGTATAATTTCTGTTGCGATGACTTCATCCTAAGAGTAACGTAGATTTGCTTTAGTAATGGAAGGAACAACATTGAGCATAAGACACTTGACATCAAACAAGAAGCGGTATTGATACAAGGATGGTTGGAGTTAGTTCAGTCTCTTACGTAAAGTCTACTAAATCTACGTTACTCTTAGGATGAAGTCATCGCAACAGAAATTCTACAAACATGAGGATTTCATTTTTCCCATAGTCAAATCTTCTTGTTTGAAAAATGATTGAAATTATAACAGTCAAATTATTAATAATATTGGGTTTATTTTGTCTTAAATAAGAAAATAGATATGTACGCTTATTATCTAAAAGAGAATTTAAGCAATTGACGGCCAACAATTCCACCAATATCAACAAAGCGAGGAGTCAACTCTCAACCTCACTCACTATATAATACTTAGGAAATATACATATGAGTGCCGTGGTGATGTGATATTGGAATAATGCAATACAAACTAATTTCGATATCTACGTTTTTTATTAATAGCACTTCTGGTGGACTCTTAATCCCCGGTGTATCATCATCCCGATAGTCATGGTTTATTTTTACAGTTTCTAAATAATTAAATATTGATAAACATAATGTTCTTCTCACTCAGGCATATGTGACCATAGACGATTTTGGGTATCCTGTTAGGACATTTGGTTTTATTTGTTGCAAATACTTTTCAATTATTTGGCTTCCCAATCTTTTGATATGTTGACGGGTATTCTAGAAGCGCGTCATGTGCACTAATATCGATGTCTACATTATATTCTTTTTTTATTTGTTTGTTTTTTCTTTTTGTTGCTTTTTTCTACAAATAATCATATAATCTATTTCAGTATTTAAGTGTTGTTCCGATATTCCCAAACATTATTATGTTCACCGTCAATGAAAAAGCAATAATAAGTCATTTGAGATCAATCTTTAAAACCTCTCTTTTCATACTGATTCATGTTCTTTCTTAGAATATCAAACTGCCTTTACTAATTTTTGAAGAAGTGGTGGACCACATATTGTATATGAGCAAAGCAGTATTGTAGCTTATGTTGATACGGTTCAATGGGAGTATGCATCTCACAAAGTTTCGTTAACAGTTTTGTGTTGTGACACAAGATGTCATGACGCCCTGTGTGATTGTACAGCAGTGAAGTGTAACCTTTGACTATTTATCTTACGTAATATTTACTTACTTCCGATTGCTGTAAAACTATCCACATTATTTATCTCGATTGTAAAATATCTTAACCAATTGCCATTGTGTCGTAGTCTGAAGTAAAAACAAGTAAGCGTTAGAAAAAATTGAGTGCAATGGATACACAAGACACAACATAGACAACTAAAATGATGAGGAACACAGGAGTGAACAACCATACACGAGAACGTAGAAATATTTTGTATTCAAATTTGCATATATACATTACTAATGGCGTCCTTCTGATTCTTTGCTTCTTTCTTTTATAGAAATCTTTGAACACATGTGAAAACTACCTTATTTTGTTCTACTCATCCATGTAGTTAGTCTGCATATGTGTTTTTCCCAATAACATAGAACAAATATCAATGTGTACCAAAGCCGACATTTACTAAGTTAATACTATATTTATGTTCCCTCATAACTCAGCAAACGGCAACTCGTGTGTTGATTTATGATGTGAGTTGGTAAGGGGTTAGGGGTAATTTTTTTCTTTTACTGTTTTAAATGACAATACAGTTTAAGATGTGGCTATGACTCTGAACCATCAATATAGCAGGCTTGTATTAAAAGCTTAAAGTTAATCTTTTTCCTTTCATTTATACATGTGGAGACACCAAATTATCATATTGTACAATTATTTGTTGATAATAAGAATTTGGTTACGTTAAACAAATCAATCTGAAACTCACATGTAATAGGGTGGTTCTATTGTTGTCCTACATCTCCAAATCAATATATATATATATTCTCTTTAATATACGTAGAGGGTACTAGCCTCTTTTGAATTAATAGCATGGAATAACAAAGCATGTATTTATCCAGTTGACAGACATTGGGAATATAAGGGTATGCTTTCGTACCAGTCGTAAAGCTTCCCACCTCACTGTCCTAATATCTCCTATAAGTTGCCCCCTTTCTTGGTCTTCTCTTACGACGCTTCATATACAAATATTATTATGAATGGTTTTTTAAGCGAAACTCGTATGTTTAAGCTTACCTGACTATTAGAAAACGGCCAACGATTTGGAAGCACTCCCATATCGTGGGAGCACCCGAAGTTTGTTGGATGAATGCAGTTTCACTGAAGTTCCAAGAGCCTATTGTATCATTCCCAAACGTTAACGTAAAGTATTTATTATGCCAGTTGCATGGAAACGTACAATTTTGACATGAAAGCAATGTATATAATCATAGGCTGTGCATACACAATTTTGGCAGCCATCAAGAATCTGCTACCTTGTATTAAATGAAAAGATCCTCTATAATGTTTTAACTTAGGAGTCAACGAGACATTATAAATACACAGGTTGATTGGTTTAAGGTGTTTAACGTCGCTTTCAACATTATTCGAATTCACAACGTTAGTGGTGATAGGTACTGATTGCATAGGTAGTTGTAAATCCAGCTCCCATACGATCACGACATATAATTTGGGCCAACAAACATCCCTTTTGGTCAAATAAAATAGGGCTTGAGTCAATAAACATTAATCAAATGATTTTTTCAAATTATCCTTATACATCAATCTGATTTTATTTTATTTTGAGATTCAGAAGATAGTTATATCCACACTACAAGTTGAAAACGTATTTCACTTATGTAATCGTTCCAACCATAATCTGCAAATTGTCCACATCTAGAGTCCTGTGGGGCAGTACTAATCCTGCTGTATGGAAAGAAGAGCATTATACCTGCAATGCAAGTTGAAAGCGTGTTTTGCTTCTATATGTACTCGCACACAATCTTATATAAGTGACATAGCGGATTATTTATATAAGAAAAATAACTCACCTTTTGGTTTTGTATTCCTTGCTTTGTTTTGTTCTGTTCTGTTCTGATTTGTTTTGTTTGTTTATTCGTTTGATAGTAATTAAGGAATGGAACAGCAAAGACGTGAGTTAGAAATGTCCTACACCAGATGTCAATGGGTATAGTCATTGGTTCTGACCAACTATGGACAATTTCAACGACAAATGTGGCGAAATTTTGTGGATTGGAACTGAATAATATTTTTATTCAACAGGAATTCAATTTCATAGAAAAGGATCGAACGATTATACCGGAAAGGAAAACGATTCCAAAGGATTTATCTGTAAAATAAAGCTGTCTAGTTCAAACAGCCGTCTCCTCAAAATAGCCAGTTTAGCAATACAGATAAATGGGCACAATCGAAGATTACGCCTACAATGATATGATAAAATTCAATAGTTTAAGAAAGTTATCAAAACGGAGTGATTAAATTATATACACAAAGAAAAAAGTTATGCACCCCCTGATATATTAAAACATAATAAGTTACACTAGGTTTAAATTCTAATATTTATATTGATTATAGCAAGAACAATGTTCCATTAAAACGATGTGCTCAATCAAGTGTGACCATTATGTAAAATATCCAAAACCAGTAGTCATTCAGGTGAACCATGCCTCTCACGCATTACTCAAAATTCAGTATGTTCACGCTGCGAATTTGGGTATTTAAGTCCGGTGTTTTAAAACATTTATTCATTCTCAGTAAGCATGGTACGAAGGCGAATATCAGAAGCACAAAGATGGCAAATAATCGGCATGCATACAACAGGGATGTTCGTCAAAGATATTAAACGTCAGATGGGCTACCACTATAATGTAGTCAGCTGACTGGTGAGAAAACACACACAAACCAACAATGTGAAAGACCTGCCAAGATCCGGCAGACCACGGGTAACATCTGATCGTGACGACAGGACAGTGCAGCGTTTAGCTAGACGGATGCCATTCGCAACAAGTCCCGTACTAAAACAACACTGGTTGCCCAATAGACGTCTGTGAACAAGAACAGTTAGAAACCGTCTGAAATCAGCGGACTTAAGTCAAGGAGAGTCATTAAACGTTCACTATTGATCGACCGATATCGACGATCACGTGTGGCATGGTGATTAGCACGACGTGATTGGAATTTAAGGACATGGCGCAAGATTCATTGGTCAGACATGGGCCGGTTTCTGCTTCATGTAACCGACGGCCGGATGAGGGTTTGGAGACATAAAAATACAGCCTATACCCCAATCAACATCCAGCCAACTGTCACTTACGGTGGATGCTCAGTAATGATTGGGGTGTATCTCTCATGACAGGAAGCTGGATTTAGTCACCATACAAGGCAACTAACTGCTGATCAGTACATCAGAGACGTCTTGCAACCAGTTGTTTTCCCCCATTTCGGCAACCACCCACTAGCTACAAGGCCTGTGTATATGGATGACAACGCTAGGCCTCATCGTTCAAGAGCAGTAACCGCCTACCTCCAAAGTGAAGCCATGACTCCTGTTCCTTGGCCAGCCACGAGCCCGGATTTGAATCCCATAGAGCATATTTGGGACATGTTAGGCCATCGTGTACAGGCTCGGTAACCTCCTGTGCAAAACATTCGTCAGTTGGTAGCAGCATTGCATCGGGAATGGCAGCAGCTATCACAACAGGACATCCGACGTCTAACTGTAAACCATATACATATAGTGGATTTGTTTTGCATTACAAGTCATGAGGGAGAATCTTAGAATTGCATAATACAGATATACACATTCATTTGTTTCATAGAAATGTACATGCAATAAATCTTAAATGAGAAGCAATTATTTATTTCATGCTAATAAATAAAATGAAAAACAAACATTACCACAACGTCTGAACAATTCCAAAATCAAATATCACCATTACAGAAAGTAGCAAAATCAAATATCACAATTACAGAAAGTAGCAAAATCAAATATCACCTTTACAGAAAGTAACAAAATCAAATATCACCATTACAGAAAGTAACAAAATCAAACATCACCTTTACAGAAAGTAACAAAATCAAATATCACCTTTACAGAAAGTAACAAAATCAAATATCACCTTTACAGAAAGTAACAAAATCAAATATCACCATTACAGAAAGTAACAAAATCAAATATCACCTTTACAGAAAGTAACAAAATCAAATATCACCATTACAGAAAGTAACAAAATCAAATATCACCTTTACAGAAAGAAACAAAATCAAATATCACCTTTACAGAAAGTAACAAAATCAAATATCACCATTACAGAAAGTAACAAAATCAATAATCCTAAATATGTTCAAACATAAGACTTTTTAACCCTCAATTTGTCAGTATTTTAACCAGAAAAAGCAATAATAAAACTATAGAATCAAAAAGTCTAATGCTATTAGTTTACTTTCAGTCTCTTCATAACATCAAACAACAAAAAAGGTTAACATGTCTATAACGTCGTGTTCAACCAAATCAGTTGAATCCAAATTAGAAAACATTTGTTCCTTTTGAAAACAAATACTTATATACTGTACTGGTTCTGATTTTTGTTTATTTAATGGTGTGATGCAATTGAATACAATGTGTTTAATTTTAATATGCATAAGATTTGCATTATATATATTTTTTGTCTCGTCAGACACCATAAGCGTTCAAAATTAACATATGTTGCCAGTATGTTTACCACACATATTGCCAGGCTAAAAGTACATACATGAGTAAGACATTTACATGAATTAAAGAAATGTAACACTCGAGTGTGTCTATTGTTATGTATATGTAATACATTAGTTGTATTATTAGTTAATGGACAATATATTTTATGGACAAAGATGAAGAGAAGATTGCATCATCAGTGCAAATGGGTTATCAAAAATAGAAAAAACAAGTTGCAGATTTGTTTTTTATATTTGATTTTGAGTTTTTATTATGGAAAAACAGACACTGGTCAATTTAAAAAATCCGTCCATTCAGATATTAAGACTTATCTAGACGAGCATAAAGTTTCATGCTTAGCAGAAGCCTAAGATTATGCACTTACGCATATATTTGTTTTGTTGAAATATAAAAGTGTCCCAAATCTGATTTCCTATGTTCAGAATAAGTTCCTTTCTTATAACCATTTTGATAAACCAAAATCAAATTCAACAGAGAAAAATGAATATAATGACAAACCTCTCGAACTAAATAAAGTGTGCACGTGATTATCTAAATCAATACCGTCTTGTTCCTATATTAAGAAAGAGCGCATTATCTAAGAATGTTGTGCGTTCTTAAAAGGAAGACTGAGAATAAACCTCAATGAATTCACAACTATCTTATTTCCGTTGAAGTTGAAAAACATAATTTAAGGGTTTCAAAATCTCAGTCAGATATTATGGAGGATCATAAGCCCTCCATTCCAAAGATATTTGTTTCAGTGATAAGTGATGATACCAGTCTAAAACCTATTAAAATATTGCGTGATATTGGAGCTCCCATAGATTAAATGTTAGAAAAGATTTGACATTTGTAGGGAGAAAACTTCTGCTGCTGTAATAGTGCTGTTTCAGGGGTAGACTTAGAGTTTCAAAGTGTTTCTCTCCTTCATATTAATTTGAAATCATACTTTGCTTCGGTACAGATTGTCGTTGGGGTAATGCCTACGCTTCCTGTGGAGGGCATTTCATTGTTACTAGGTAGCCAGTTGGACGAGGTTATAATGAATCCAATAGTTACGAGGAGAAGGAATTATAAAATACAGAGGTGTTTCTTGTTTTGCGGTAACTACAGGCAGGACAATGAATCTCGAAGAAGAGGAGACTTTATTACAAGATCTTAGCGCAGAAACAAGTGATGTTGAATTAAAACACATATTGTTTCCACATGTCAATGATCACGTGTTAATAGGTGATGGCGATATGTCTCGTTATTTTACAGATACTCAACCTTTTTTATCAATACACCATCTCTTACAGTGATATATATATATAAAACTGCAGTATACAGAGAAAACCACCGACGCCGAATGTTGCTGACAAGCTTGATCACATGATGCTGTATCGAGCAAACGAGTACATCTCGCCATGGGCGTGATTCAAACTGATAAATTCACCGGTCAAAGGCACTTATTGCATATGTAGTTGTAAATCCAACTACCATACGAGCACGACAACTACGGCACTCTTACACTTTCCGAATTGAACAAAGGCAGTTCAAGTCTGAACAATCATTTTCTATATCAATGCTACAGCAGGAGATTTTGGCATCAAATTGTACTGACCATTGTAATTGTATAATACTCATTTGAGAGACATAAAACACGTGTTATTTAACAGGTAAATT
The DNA here is from genome assembly GCA_963680875.1 of Bathymodiolus brooksi. Taxonomy (NCBI): domain Eukaryota; kingdom Metazoa; phylum Mollusca; class Bivalvia; order Mytilida; family Modiolidae; genus Bathymodiolus; species Bathymodiolus brooksi. The sequence continues at coordinate 51,351,051 of OY804583.1, read as the reverse complement.
CAGCAACATTGGAGATACAAATCTAAGAAAAAATTACATGTATGTATTTGCTCATGATGTACAATACAAACGTATAGCTTGAGTCTCAAATCTTTAATATGCAAATAATCTGTCGTACTATACAGTGCATGTGATTGCAGATTTGCACCATTCATGCACGTAGCATACATCATACAGCAGTTTCGAATGAGCAGCAGTCTGTGAGACGACGTCGTTGCTGACTAGTTGCTAATCATTTGTTTACCCTATCCATTATATAGTTGTCGTCAGAAACTCTCTTTTTCGCGCGGATTTCCATACACATGCATTGTCAATTATAATAGACCCTTTCTATATCTTGATATGCCAGTTATTTTCCTGAAGCGACGGGCAAACTGACAGCCATTCTAGCAAGAGTAATGGATCAGGAAAGCTGAAGAGCCTAAACAGCATTGCCAAAATCGGGGGATGCGTTAGTGTGACTGACCGCATTAGCAATAAGTGCGTGAAATCATGTATCATATTTTACAGTGCACGTTGCTTCATTCCGATTGGTTGTTTTACCATTCAAATAACATTGTTAAACTACTTTTTTATGCTGACTTTCTTGTTATATATACCATTTTGTCACTCTCACCCCTTTCTTGTAGTACATGCAAGATCAACACAATATGACCTATTAAAGTATGTACAGTCAGACATACTTTAAGAGGTCATCGTTGTGACAAATAATATATGTTTTTTTAAGACAGGACAATGACAAGTGTACCTCTCAATACCTTAGAGACTGGAATAGTCTTCAAAAAGACGTTTTCATCAGCCAGACCAGTTCTGTGTTTTAAAAAAAATACTCCAACAAACTGAGGGACAACAGACTAATCTTGCTTACTCTCTTGAACATGGCTTTGAAAAATTATCCACACGAGATTTCGACTTGGACTAAGTAGCTTAAATGAACATTTATTCAAGAACAATATCTCTCGTAGCACAGTCTGCGAACAGTGTAACGGAAATCATACTTAAACCACAGAACATTAACAACTACATTGTAACCGGTACACAGTTTCACGAACTACTCTGTTACTTGGTATAACACAAATGCTAGGTCCATGAGGTGAATATTATATTATTACGAGATCTATGTCCAACACATTTAAGTAAAATCATGACTGAGGGAAGCGATGATATATCTGTCAATATTAATCACACACTTTTAAAATGCTTTTTTTTTCAGCACATTAAATCTACAAAAAAATATTCACGCTAATGCCCTATGTATAGTATTGTTTTTTGTTTGTATCTACCCAATTAAATCAATACCACATCAGTCAAATCTTTGCTAAATTGTTTTTCTTGATAGTTGTTTGTCATTTAACGCGCGTGTGTATGTGTGTGTGAGTGTGTGTGTTGTCTTGTGTTGTCATTTCAATATTTGTAGTAACCATTATATTTATTGCAATTATGAATTCATGTATGTATATTCAGGAAAATCGCTCGTAGCCATTGGTGGTTGGTAATCCTCGTTAAACAAATACATAATTATATCAAAGGGAAACTTCGCCAAAATATATTTTTTGCATGTTTTCCCTGATGTATAAATATGGATGTTTATATGTATATTAGCGTTTTATTATGTTGGATAAGGGAATGAAATCGATTTTAAAATTCGGTCAACGATAGATGAATGTCACCATTTTGATAGCATCTCGATACCAATTATCACGTGATGTCTAAATACCACCACGCCCCAAAACAAACGTGACAAACCGGAATCCCCAATCAGTGTCGATATGGCTTGTCAGGCGTACTTCTTTTTATTTTTCTTATTATTCTAAATATATGAATTTATTACACATTCACTTTTGCAGATTTACGTTTTGTTTCTATATACTTATGGCAAAACAAACGAATCGGAGAAAATGGTTCGTCTTTAATGAGACACATTTACAAATTATTTTTGTTCAAACATTGAAGAACTACGAAATTATGTGAAAAAAAAGAACGGACATCGGAACAATTCCATGAATCCTTAAAAAAATAAAAATAGGCCTATGCTACGGGGCAAAATTGTTTTAATGATATTATTTATATGATCGCACTTTGTAATCGATCATTGATGCACTACACAAAAGCTACACGTAAGCTTTGCTTCTTAGATAAAAGCACAGAAAGTTAAAGGGTAGGAAGCCATGCAATTAAGAGGATTGTGTAAACATATAATTTGTAATAGTTTTCATTTGACAATTACAGACGATGAGTATTATGAATACTTTTAACGTCTATTATACAAATCTTCAGGGTACCTCACTTACGTAATATAATAATTTGCTTATGGAAATACAATATTCTTATTCGCCAACAGTAAAAAGATTAATCTGTTTTCATTACGGTTATTTCTGATTTGAACAAAGCGTAACAACATATAATATGTCTCTGCGTAAAGAAAACATTTTTTTTATTTTAATCACGTCTTTCGAACTGGCGGACCCTTCTGATTAATCTCAGAATAGTCATAAAAAATATGGTGGTTGTTTTTATAAGGAAAAATTGCATACGAATGGTTTTTGTCTATTTTGCTTTTTGGGGTTTGCAAGAAGAATGTTCTACCCTGCCCTGTTAACCCTGCTTTACTTCATAATTTTGGTTCTTGCCATATCATACTGACGAGGCACAAAAAACAATCAGGATAAACATGAACAATTCAATATAACTTACGATCAATGTTAATCTTAAGATTTTTTCGTGAAAATAGCCCCAGAATCATTGCTGTATCAGGCGCGGATCCAGCAGTTTTGAAAACGGGATCCCAGGCTCTTGTTTGCCAATTTGTACCCAATTTATACACGAATTTTACTAAATTGTAGAACACCTCCTTGATCCGACAGTGTGCATTACTATGCACCCATTCCTAATGTATACTTGATCAGGGTCGTGTATTTTGATCACCTATTAGAACCTTTAAAATGTGCATTACATCTCCTATTCTAGTCACGGGTAGCGTTAACGGGTCACAAAATGTATATTGCGCTTCTGATTATTGCCAAAGATTGTGACACATGTATTCAAGTATTCGGTCAGAGTCCCGTCGACCGGATGTAAAATGACACTTGTATGTTCTGCCTGGCGACTTCCTGTGTGGACCTAAGCTCATTACGCAATATTAGGTACCCTGCTGAGTGAACCGGTGTGAATGTACCTGTCGTTTTCAGAATGAAAATAAAAATAAGTAAATCCCGCCTTTCACTTCTTATTTCAGGAATTATTTGCTTTAATTTATTGAAGAATAACATATTTAAAATTAAAATATGGTCTCTCGCTTCTGAAAATACATGAAAAATGTAAGAAATATATTTTCCGAATAATATGTTACGCTTCAATCATCACAAATGACAAACAAACCAAAAAAGGAAAAGACATTTACATTTTTAAATCACTTGCTCGCTCCAACGATTTTAGCACAAAATCCGAAGAACAAGAAGTAAATTTGGTATGGCCTAATCTCTGTATATTTTGACTGCTCTTCATCTGTTTATACCGCTCTTGATCTTGATCTCTTCCGAACTTTTTCTGAATGAATATCAGTGGATATCAAAATTATAGGTCAAGTTTGCTGAATGTAGGACAGAAAGTCACAGTACAAAAAGTCACAGACAAAAAGTCACGGACGAAAAGTCACAGGACAAAAAGTCACAGTTTAAATTTTGCATTTTGACAAAACATATAGGACAAGAAGTCACAGGACAAAAAATCAATTTAAATTTTGTAATTTGACAAAACATATAGGACAAACAGTCACAGGACAAAAAGTCAAACATGAAAATAAGACATCAACATACGACAAAATGTGTACATTGCTACATATTCAGGAACAACGCATCTGAACTTAAAATGTCATGGATATTGGGAAATATTACCCAATTATGCATACATGTATCAGTGTATACATATTGTGACTTTCTGTCCTACCTACATACCGTACATGAATATAGGTGTATATATACATATTGTGACTTTTTGTCCTACCTACATACATGTTAAGCAAAATATAAGTTGTGACTTTTCCTGTGACTTTTTGTCCACTAGGGTAAACAATATAGATTGTGACTTTTTGTCCGCCAGGGTAAAACATATACATTGTGACGTTTTGTCCTAGGAGTTTTGTGACTTTTTGTCCTGTGACTTTCTCTCCGTTTACCAAGTTTGCTTACGGGGTTCCGAGCTGAAAAAAATCATATATTTAGGTTTTGTACCTTCTGGGGGTCACTGAGCAAAGAGGTTTTTTTTTCTTTAAATACTAACTTTGTAAACTCAGTTGCCCACCCGATCTCCTAACCTTCAATTTTTAGTTCTTTGATCAAAATTAAAACATCTTTCATGAACATCTATCGTTAAATTGTGAATACATATTAATTATGATGAGACAGCTATATATAGTTAGGCCAATTTGGCGCCTCTAATAATGAAAACTTATAATTTCAAGGATGGTGTATACTTTTTTATCATCTAAAACATAATTACAATTATGATTGTTCCTGTCATTTCAACATTATATTTATTCTAATGTTTTACAAATATTTTATCTTTAATAAATAATAAACGATCTACCAACTCGTCTTCGAAAGCAAATAGTGTGTATTCAAATTCCCATTTTTTTTAATCCGATCAATACACAAGTTAAGCGTTGTCAAAATTATCCATTATACTTTGCAGCACAATAGCAGTAACACGAAATTAACATAATTGTAAAAGGGATCCTACATATAGAGAATATAGGTGACTGTTGTAAAACACTATTTCCGTTGTAAATATAAAGGAAATGAAACATTTTGTTCATTTAAAATAGTTGTTTGTCAAAAAGGTACGTAGCTGTTCACTTCAGTATTTAATTTTCCAACGGTTATTAGATTTAAATTACAGTCCTCTGAGCGCTTCAAATGAAGCGAATTTAACATCAGCGACCCAGACTTTAAATTTCAATCCCACAATGCAATTATTGGGCTAAAACGTCACAATCCATGAAAAAATTAGAAATTAAAATTACAAATTTGCGATTTGCTTCGTTATTTGTGGAAATATATCGATACAACTTTGTGAATATGTATTTTATATCACCAGGAACATATTTAGCAAACATGTAAAAAATCGCGTAGTTTCCCTTTAATAACATATCTTGGGGAATTTTCACACTAAACATAGAAACAAGTAATTCCCATTAGTTTCGTATCTATTGTTAACATTAACCTACTTTTATAGTCTGGACATTTAAATTGTGTTAAGATAAACTGTTCAGCAATATTTAGATCATAGGAAACTTACTTAATAATATGCATTTATTACTTTCATCAAAAATCTACAATGTTATAGCTAAATACAACAAAATGTATATATAAGATGGTGAAAAACTTACGATGTATTACCTATGCAACAGTGGTGTTATTAATAGGCGGACACGTAAAACGGAACGGAAAATGGAAACGAAAAGAAATATTCACGTGGACTAAATCTGTATCAAATTAGGATATGCTTAATGAAAACACAATCTACAATCTACAGATGCACGGAGACATGTTTATTGCTGTTTTAAATACATTTAAGTGTATGTCGTTCATGATTTGTAGTAGATACAATCAGCTGAAAAAATCAGCGTACTAGATGCTACAGAAATTTTGTTAGTTTTTGTGTTTTAGGTTAAGCAGATTTGTAGTCTGTTCTTTTCTATTGAATCAGCGTGAAATGCATATTTTCGTTTTAAAACTACGACAATTTAGCGAAAATTAAGACGGGTATTAGTAATTCTAACATGATGTCCTTCTTGCGGTGTGTGAACAAACGAGCATGTGCTAATGAGACTATACCCAATGGATAATTGTTTTGCTGTATTGACTGACCTTTTCGTGTTTTCTCATATTTAACATCACATTGAGATATTTTGACACTTAGTGTGTTACAGTTTTTCTGGACCGAACTTCATACTCCATGTACTTTCCTGATGAGCTAGATAGTTTAGGTCATTTTGTAGTACGACATTATATTGTCAGTGCTTGATATTTCAATAAATAATACAGATATCGGGAATAAAAGTGGTTTGATCTTACTTTTACTGGAAGGTAGTATTTGAAGTAATTGGAAAAGCTATGGCCCCAGTACTGATCCAGGTACCCCAATCATTTGATTTCCCACATCTCCATAGTAATGAATAAAATTGTCAAGAAATGACCTATTACTATGTTCTATTTGTAGACGATGTGTTGTTTCTTTGTTAGATTAATTTCAGTAAGTTGTTTATTACTTTTGTTCTTCACGTGTTCACCAATGCTGTCTATGTCTCTTGAGTTCATCCCCCATGTGTTATAGGGTTCCGTATTGCTCATCTTTTTAGTTTGTTCTCGACTTGTTCATCAATGTTGGCAGTGTTTCTTGAGTCCACTCATCCCTAGTTTATGATGGGGTATGTGTTGCTCATTCTTTAGTTTGTTCTTGACTTGTTCATCAATGTTGTCTGTGTCTAGCCGGTTTAAAGTAATAGGGATAGTGTGGAACATTTTGTACCATTGTTATATATCTTGACATTCTTAGTACCAGGTTGTGAAGTCCGTTACGATTTAAGCATAAAAAACGATGTTCGGTTCCTCTCTACACCCAGTTGCTTTTATGATGGTTGATGTCTTTTTTTATTTTTGTGTATGTTATGTTGTCGAACACGTCTTGACTGTATGAACAATCTGATGTCATGTGCGAGATCCTTGGTTCAACTCTGGTTTTAAGTGAGGTTCGTGTTACTCATCATTCTACTCTCCTGTGTGTTTTTTGTGTTTTGATTGTCTTCAATCTGTGTGTGTTGTGTCCAATGCTGTCAGTACTTGGATTTCCCATTCTTGATTGCAGCTTCCGGGTTCTCTATCGTCTATGTGGGAGTCATGACATTATTAGAAAGGCTAATGCTATCCTTCATCAGACGTAGGTGACATTAGCCGAATTTGGCTATTCAGTTAATGGCATTTGGTTTTCTTGCTCGTAAAAACTTTTAAATTATTTCACTTTTTAATATTTTGGTTGTCAGCTTGTATGATAATACATATTCGCGAAACGCGTCGTGTGCACTAAATTTGTTATCTACCTTTTTGTCATATCGTGCGAGTCAACGTTATTTGGGTATCTTGGGAACACGATATCATATCATTCAAAGTCGGTGTGCTACTAGTGGAGCAGTAACTGCTTACTATCCCGGCACATCTGCGTTCAACCCCAGGTTTTCAGTGGGAATCGTGGTGTTTATAGTTAGTTTTCTGTGTAGATCTTGTAGGTATTGGTTTTTTTCTCGTTTTGGCCATTGCATTGACTGTCTTTCTTCGATTTATGACATCTGATTTCTTATTTGATATCTTCAAGCTTTTATTTTTTTAACGACATTGGACCTTACGCTGACATGTTTACGACTTATGTTTATTTCCATTTTCCGGACTTACCGGGCATAAATGTTGAGCTTTGCTTCGGTGATATATGTATTTCAGAGCCTTAGTCGACGATATTGATGCATGCAGATCTGCTAGGACTTCCTAAATATATGAATGTTTTCTGTTGAAATGAAGAGTGCCTTGGTCATTCCATGGAATATGAACTATGTACCGGGCTGGGTAAAACAGAGAGTGTGTAATGAAGCAAAGGTAATGGTTACCCTTAGCGAGCACAGAGGTGTATTCCCCATTTGTTGGTGGGTTTTGTCCTTTTGGTGTTGTTCATTCGTAGATGCCCCATGCTAACACTTATTTAAAACAGGTCATGGTATGAATCTCACAATTTATGAATTGTCTCCCTCCAATAGAAGGGTATTACTCATATAATATCTAGACTATATTGTATAATTCCTTGTTTTATTTCAATATCAATAAAATTTAAATTGTCTCGCCACGATATGTATGAAAAATTGCCAAAGGTGACGTTAAATAACAAATAATAATAAATACAAATGTCCCATAATGTGATAGTGAAGTAAGTACAATATGGTGTGTTTATGTTAAACTCATTTGCAAAAAACAATTTTATTATACAAGAAAATGGGGAAAAGTAACAACAACATTAATGTAGTTAATACAAAGGTAATACACCAATCAGAAAATGTTCAATAAGCTGTCAATAAAACCACACAATACGAGGTGTAGCCAACGAATCTCAAGTCTGAATGGTAAAATTATAGAATTTCGATCGAACCGTACTCGCATGAACGAATCGTATTTGTAAACGCCTCCTATCCGGATCGAACTCGCACAATTATAACACTTTTATAATATGTATCAATATGATCAAATACATTTAGCAGGTACAGAATAAAATATAAACATAGCTGGTGCTAGAAATGTTCATCTCATGTTGAGGTTTACTTTTCGCTTAGCAGCTGTGTGACATATTCTGTACTCACACTGTAAGGCAGTATCATAGCAATCATAAGCTTCTTCTTTGTCACCTACCATTTCATTACATACTCCTAATATTGTTATTGAATCAGATAATAAATATTCACTGACAAAATACTTTTCTTCTATTGTCAGATATAAATCACGTAATGACTGTTGTCTATTGACGATGTTATTAAGATGATGGTAACATAGAAACCTTAAAAAATGTGACATAACAACAGGTGGTACAGCAAATTTATCTTCCTGAGCTTCTAGTTGTAGTTCATGAGGAATCAGTGTTGATTGTGCTCCATACCAAACATTACCCATCGTTGCCAGTCTCATCTTCTCATTCAGTGTAATCTTTGAACAACATACGTTCTGTTTATAGTTCTTAATTTCTATGGTGTAATTGATTGCACCTATCATTATCATATTTGGTGTACAACGAGACAAAACATGATCTATTATTTTTAACGTTATCATGTACTGACCGAGTACATAGTAAAATGAGGCATACAACAACCATCCAGTCACAGCATCTGACTTTGTACCGTCATGTAAGTGTTTATGATAACGTCGGATTACATGTATATCAGATATATTAGTAGTAGGAAACGGCAACTTGTGAACAATCATCCGACTAGTTCTGGCATAATAATATGTACATATTTCTGACAAAATGGTGGTAGAATGTGACATGGCTAACGATTTTAAAAAGCTTAACAGTGTATATCCCTTTTCTATATCAACTTCAACATGATTTTGAATAACGTTATAAATAAACAGTTCTAATTCAACAAATGACTCGTGTAACATAACTTCACTATTAAACAATGTATTAACTGTAAAAACCTCACGTTCACCATTTCGTAGTCTTTCTAATATAGCTAACAACAGCCGACTATTAGACCGATTTATTTTTCCACGAAACATATTATGTTCAGGAATAAAATAGTTGGGACAATAACAGCACTTTACCCATGTTATTATTTTATCAAGACAAAGAAAATAACAGTGAAATAAGTTTTGTAACTGATATGTGTTAGTAGAAATTTCTTCTGACAACCAGAACACAGCCGTTTTCATGAAGTAAGAACACAATAATCCTTTCACTTTATCATTTCTGTCAATAATGTTCTTTAGAGACAGCTTAAGAAGAGCGTAGCAAAGAATTTGTGTGTAGTTCATAGAATGTGATAATTGTTTCTCTGCCATAGAAAATGATATTCTCCATAGTAATTCACTATTTTCTATTTCTTTGGGTCCAATGGGTACTAGTATACAGCCATAATTAACTATATTGTCTATTAATATATCAGGTGGCCACTGACCAGTTCTATGACGATGTATCCATTTAGCTGCTTGTCTTGGCCAGGAATACAGGTGAAAACAAAACGCTGCATCGAATGCCTCACCTTTGTCAGACAAACAAGGACCGTGTGCGGAATGCTTATTATTAATATTATGTTCAATAAATTTGCGGACGAACGAAATGTTTGACAAAAATATTCCATTTATTGTTTCAACAAAACATTCAGGTGTGGTGTATATGTATTCATGATCACCCTTAGCTATCAACTTTAATTTAGAAAATCCTGGAATTGCCATGTCATCTACCATCAGAAGAGTAGTGCATTGTGCTGAAAGATTGATAAGTTGTATATTATGTATTACTTGGACATGATTAAGTACAAACATTACATCCATATCACTTCCAGGAAGATATAAACCTTCCGCTAAGCTTCCACTTGATACTTGGGTTATGTCGGTATTTACATTATTTGCTATGGTGTCCTTTATAAGAAACATAGTTTGTCTTATTCGTATGTCCATCTCACTACCAAGTACTCTTATTAGGTTGTCATAAATCTCTTTCTCGTGTGGTGAAAACAATGATGTATGATCTATATTAAATAGAAAAACAACAACATTTTATTGGCTTGTATTTTATTTCATGTCAGTAATATTGTAGTGATTGGTATTAGTAAAATAAATATACGTTAGTCAAAAATAAATATAATGCAGTGGCATAGATTATAATTTAGCTTAGAAAAGGAATTACCTATTTAGTACATTTATCTATATCTAGTGGCGTAGTGCCAGAATATATGAAATTAACCAGAGTGTGTCCTATTTTAAAAAAGAATAGTAGATTTGATGTCAGTAACAATAGACCCATTAGTATTTTAATTATAATATCTAAGATTCTGGAAAAAACGGTTTATTTACAACTTGAGTTACTCTATGAATTTAAAGTCCGGATATAGATCATATTATTCGACGTATGCATGTTTGATACATCTGTTTGACCATATTAAATGTCAAACAGCGAAACGTTTATAGACTGGAATGATAATGCTCGATTTACAGAAAGCTTTTGACACGGTCGATCATGAAATTTTGTGTAATAAATTAAAAGTTATGGGTGTCCGATCTACTAACTGATTTCAGTCCTATTTGACTGACATAAAACAAAATGTCAGCGCTAATGGCACAGAATTAGAATTTCTTAATAGAAATAAGCTTAGTAAGCTTTATGGGTTATCCTAGGTTTAATATCAACATTTTAATCTTTTTGTTTTAAATGGATTTAAAAAATTCCAATTTTAGACTGACATGGGTGAAGCTTCTATCTATGATTGCATATTTTTAATTATATTTTAATCTATATGTATATATGCATATTGTATGTTGATATTTTATCGAATAAATCAATCTATATATAACTCAATGATAATGTATTTTAATTAAAATTAATTTAAACATATTCTATTGTTTAATAACAAAAATTATAACCTTTATAATGTAGTGTATGAAATGTAATGCAGACCAAACTAAACTCAAGTGCACATAAAGTTAGCAGAATGTGCACATAATTGCAGAAAATAGAAATTAAAATAGAGACTTAATGAACAACTTTTTTAAATAATAAAAAAAAATGTGATAGTAAATGTCAGAGTTCGTATATATTGTATATATTAATATACATCTAGGAAACTAAAATATTGATTTGAAAATTAGATTACTAAGAATTTTCAAAAGGAAATAAGCTACCTGTGCTTGCACACCAAGCTAAGCCCAAGAGCACACGAAGTAAACATAATGTGCACATTTTTGCAGAAAATAGAAATTAAGACAATGCCAACATTTTTAATAAATGATCGCAAATTTGGAAACAAAATGCGACAGTTCGTAATTATCATATATTAACATACATCTAGGAAAGTAAAATGTTGATTGGAAAAGTAGATTTGTAAGAATTATTTCTTGAGATTTCTAAGAACTTTTAAAGTTCATTCCCATTTATCCAACTTTTTGAATAAATAGACAGATAGTACAGGTAAAAAATAAAAGTGGGATAAATGAGATGAAGGGTAATCAAGAACAAATGACACTTAATTAAAGGTTGAGTTATGTTACGGGTGAATAAGCGGACTACAATTTAGATCAGGACAATGTATGCATGTCAGTGTGCAACAGTGAATGTTTATTTCCATATATTTCCATAGCACCTGATTCACGCCCCATCTCATTTTTTTGTTTTGTTGATCAATCTTAAATTTTCTGCCGAATGTTTTGTAGCTCTGTCCCGTATTCTGTTCTGTGCGAAAGCCCAGAAGGATCATTCGAATTTCGAGATTCGAAATTCGAGATTCAATATCTGAAATTCGAGATTCAAAATGCAATATCCTGATTAACCAATGGGTGTAAAGAAAACAACACTGATTTTCTTTCTGAGCAATTAAATGCCGTTTAACAAATTACTGCACGAGTAATTAAAACAATCAATGAAAATGACAATTTCGTCAAAATAGCAGTTCACAGTAATTAAGAATATTTTTTCGGAATTGAAAATTATTGCACTCTGTGATCTAGGAACGATATTGTTATATAATTATGTATTCCGTTCAAGCTGTCGCCAAAATGTCATCTCTCCAAATTTATGGTTATTTATATATAAAACTCTTTATCACACGTTGACAAATTCGAAGTAGAAGATGGGTCAAAGGGGTACCCCATATTATTTGGCCAGAATTTATAATTTTTACTTCACAATTTATGTGTCAGTTATAAATAAATTTCACATATGTTACATGATCAGAAGACAATAGTAATTTTAGATTAATTAGTGCCGTAATATTTTCGTTTCCTAGAATCTTTTTTATATAGTAGAGTAGAAATCGTTTTAAATTTTAGATTGACATATTTTTGTTTTTCACAAGTTATTATTTATCGTTCATTTCGTAATACATATTAAATTTTGATTTAGAGTTAAGATTATCGTGTGTAAAATTAAGTAACACATTTTATTTCAACTTGTAAGGGTTAACAGGTTTCAGGCTATTTTTATTATACCATCATCGAGGTCACAAGTTCAAATTGTAGCCTGCATTGCAGTAATTAATGACCTTTATTGCTTCTGTTCTAAATCTAAATTGGGGTTAATGATAGCTGTGAAATTTCATAGTAGACTGTGAAAGTGAAAGAATCTGGTCAGTTTTGTATTGTAATTTAATCGAGAAGTAATTATAAAGTTTTGTAATCGTTAATCGAAAAGTAAGTGGAGTTTTTGGCAATCGTTAATCGAATGGTAAACAACGTTTTGAGATTGTGAACAAATTAAATGAAAATCCTGCTGTTCTCATTCCTCTTACTAACGTTGAGGATGATACAGGAATCCCTAAGACACCAATCCTTGAATGCAACGAAAACCTGTTTGGAAATAATAACCACTGGTTTTTAAATGAGCTGTGATTGCATAACAATCCATTTCTTCCTTGTAGTGATGTGGATTGCAGGACATAGCCCTTTAACAATGTTATTTGGATAACTAGGGTGCCCCCAGCAGTACCGGTAAAAAATATTTAATAAAAAAAAACTAAACGAAACATAATGGACATGATACAAGTTTGGCTTAAATGCATTAGTAGATGCGAATTTCAGGGCGTTAATTTCTCCTATCACTCCGTTGGACCCCTAAAATAAATAACCATTTGAAAAAGCATAGTGTACTAAATTGCATACACCATATGTCGTACGAGTTGCACTTCATTCCGTTATTGGTTATAAATGAGTTGTGAATTGATGGATATAATAAACCTATTCTATTTAATGTCATAAAAGTTCCCATCCATACATTCAAACATTCTCAACTGCAATGGACTAGTGCAGTTTATAAACAAACAAACCTACCTGTTGTTTTAAATTATTTATTATTAATTTTAGTTTGTTTGTTCTTTTATTTTAGTTTATGAATGAACTTATTTCATATAATGACAACAGTTTTGTTTTATTTCCTTCTAGTTTGTTCTGTATGAAATTATGTTAAAAGACATTTCATTGGCCATTACAAATTCTTAATTTAAAAGCTTTCTCTTGATTGGTTGTTTTAAATATTAAATTTCGAATCTCGAATTTCGAATTTCAGATATTGAATCTCGAATTTCGAATCTTGAATCTCGAATGATCCTTCTAGGCTTTCGTAGTTTTTCTTTTGCCACGGCATTGTTTATCCGTCATCGAATTACGCCTTATGATTAACCATTTGGTATCCCCCGACTATTCTCGTAATATATTTATATCAATATTCAAATAAATACCAACATTGATTGCTTCCATATCTATCTTAGCAATAAACAAGTATTATGTAATTTCATTAATTTATTACTAATTGTATATTTGAAATAATAAAATTGTATTTACCTGTCTGTTGAGATTGTGTATTCTCCAAATATTCTAAGTATCTGTTGTCTGTTTTGATTGGGAATATAATGTTCAAAATCTGTGGTTCATTCTGTTTCCTTCGTTCTAGGCAAGCTTTATATTTCTGCTCAAATTGAAAGATGGCCATTCCAAATAAGTCATTGTGTCGTTCTGTGCTGCTGCCAAGAATTTGTTGGATGCTTGAAAAATGTTTCCTCCTTCCACGATAGGGAAAGCTCTTGACACCATAGCTGTCAACAAACAACACTTTCTTGGTAGGATACACTTTTTTGTTATCATCTTCGTCGTCTGTGTGACATCTTGGTGTAGCAGCCATTATATTGTTACGATCTACAAATATATTGATGTAGAATTTTACCAGAGATGATTTGACAATACAACCCATCGAGAATATATTTTTGTATTTCAATATCACTGTTGATATTGTTTTCATTATTATTTAATTTGATATTTTTTTGCTTCAATGGTAAGTACACAACCAAGAAAAAGAGCAAAAACTGGTTGACTATTAATCAATAGAATGCTGCCATGATCTACTCGAGGTTTATTGTTACAGTGTACTAGTAATATACCAATCCAGCTCAGCATGTTTGTCTGATACAACCTAGACATCATTATCATTTCATGGAATGCTACATGTTGTCCCCATGATATAAATGCATATTTTTGGTTAATTTGGAGTTAAACAACAATCCCGCATTCTTACGTAATAAACATTAAATGAAAAACAGAAAACACTACACTGTCGGCACAATACCAAAACAAAAGGGTATTTTTCAATGGATGGATTATATTTTCATAATGCGGTCTTCCATAATACCTATATAATGATTATATTCTAGAATGTTTCTGTGTCAGAAAGAGGGAAGCCGTGTCATACATACAGTATGTTTATGTTCTATATTTTTTGTATCAGAAAGAGGGAAACTGTGTCACACCTAAAATATGTTTGTGTTCTATATTTTATGTATCAGAAAGGAGGAAACTGTATGATACCTACAATATGTTTATGTTCTAGATTTTGTGTACATGGAAGAGAGAATCTGTATCATATTTACAGTATGTTTATGTTCTATATTTTGTGTATCAGAAAGATGGAAACTGTGTCATTCCCACAATATGTTTATGTTCTAGATTTTGTGTACATGGAAGAGAGAATCTGTATCATATTTACAGTATGTTTATGTTCTATATTTTGTGTATCAGAAAGAGGGAAACTGTGTCATACCTACAATATGTTTATGTTCTAGATTTTGTGTATCCGTAAAAGGGAAACTATATCATACCTAAAGTATGTGTTTCATCTAGACTTTGTATATCAGAAAGAAAGAAACTGTATCATTCATACAGTATGTTTATGATTTAGGCCTTGTGTATCAGAAATAGGAAAACTGTATCATATCTACAGTATGTTTAGTATCTAAATTATTTGTTTCTGAAAGACGGAATCTGTATCATTCCAGCATGATCGGAACATTTTGGCAAAGAAAAATAAAAAGTAATTGTAATCCTATATGAGTTGTAGAAATGGAGAAAATGGTATAATATATGAAGCCTGTCATTTGGGTGGCGTCTTTTGTTTGTATAAATCCCACGATTAATTGCAAAGTGTCATATTCCTTGACTTAATGTTAACACATTTTTATATTGTATGAAAACAAATCCCTAAAAATGTTACAGTTAATAAATACTATGCATGTTTTATGACGGCATTCCAGTGAATTTGATATACCATAATAACATATCTATTTATAGAGCCTCAATGATGGTATTTATAATAATTGACCATATGTACAAAACATTAATTGTTACTGATCAGTATTAAAATAATCTACTTTGATTATCTACATAATATTCTTATTTTTAATTTAAAAACACTTACCTAGTATTTTTTACCTGTACCACAATCTTTCATTCCCAACTTCCTGACTGGTTTTGACATGCTTCAATTCTATTGGATAATCTGTCAATGACATATCAAGGGGAATTTTCAGACAAAATATAGAACAGGTTTTTCTAATTAGTTTCGTATCCATTGTCGAAAATATAAAAATAACATTACCCGACATTTCTTGTAAGGACATTTAAATTGTGTTAAGATAAATCGTTGAACAATATTTACATCTTAGGAAATTTACTCTTATGTTTATCAAACATCGACAATATTATAGCAAAAGATACACGAGAGTATAAAAAAGTTAGGATTTGTTTGTCAGTGTTTTATCACAGGCGCTTATAACATGGACCATCATTTTTACTATTTGTTTTCATGTTTATTGTCAATATGTTTTATTATTATTTCATCTATTTCTTTTGCTCTGCGTGTCCTTTTCCATACCCATGCAGTTTTATGGTAAAAGCAGCATACACGTTAGTTCACACTGTACGTCTATTAAAAAAGGGGGGATAAATGTAAAGTTGGGTGTAGTGGCTCTGTTGGATACTGCAAGAAACCTCCATTCAAATAAAATAACTCATCATTAAAATAAGAATTTGAAAAATTGTTTTGGCAATTAAAAATATGCCAGATCTGGTGGAAGTATGATGCCTGGTCTGCTAAAAAACATCTCATATCATCTCATCTGTTAAACCATTTTTCTCTAATAAATGTAACTCTGGGGATCAGAATATAATTCTGTGTGAAGACAATAAAATTATAAATGATACATGTGAAGTTTCTGAAAAGTTTAATACTTTCTTCTCTACAGTTGCAGATAAAATTGGGGAAGACACTGTATATGACCCCACTACTCACCCTAGTATATTGGAAATTAAAAATCATGTGGATGTGGAGAAAAATGTTGAATTCCAGCATATAACATCTGATAAAATTGAAAAAATTATAGATAAAATAAATATAAGAAAAGCCTCTGGGTTTGATAACATTCCAGCCAAAGTTATCAAACAGTGTAAACCAATAATATCCAACCAGTTAACATCATTGATAAGCTTGTCTATTGACACTGGTGTATTTCCTGATTCTCTTAAAAAAGCTCAGGTAACACCATTACACAAGAAAAATGACCCATTAAGTTAAACAAATTATAGACCTGTGAGTGTCCTTCCTGTTTTTTCTAAAATTTTTGAAAAGGTATTTGAAACACAGTTGTCTGATTTTTTTGACACAATATTTAACCCTTTTTTGTGTGCTTTCCGACGTGGACATGGATGCCAGACCACGTTGCTCAGACTTCTAGAAGATTGGCGTGAAGCCCTGGACAAAAATTATTATATAGCATCAGTTCTGATGGACCTTTCAAAGGCTTTTGATTGCCTACCACATGCCATACTGCTAGACAAATTGTCAGCTTATGGAGTTTCAGATAATTCGGTCTCGTTACTAAAATCATACTTATCAAACAGAAAACAACAAATAAAGGTCAATAGTGTTCTGAGTAACTGGGCTGACATCCATAAAGGGGTTCCGCAAGTATCTATACTTGGTCCCCTCTTATTCAATGTCTTCATAAACGATATATTTTTGTTCATTAAAGACAGTTCTCTGTACAATTATGCAGACGATACTACCCTTTCATTTGGCAGTCCCGATTTTGGTCTACTTATTTCTACTCTAGAGTCTGACTCAAATCATCTCATTGAATGGTTCAAAATTAACAAAATGCAGGCTAATCCTGATAAATTTCAAGTTTTGGCGGTGGGGAAGAAAACCTATGAAAAACGTCCAACTATAAATATACAAAATTTTGAACTAACATGTGAAGACAGTGTTAAATTACTAGGCATTGAGATTGATTATCAATTAAATTTTGACACACATATAAGTACAATCTGCAGGAAGGCATCCCAACAGCTGAACATTATCAAACGTTTATGCCCCTATTTGAACAGATTAAACAAACTTACAATTTTCCATACTTTTATTCTTAGTAATTTTAACTTTTGCCCTTTGGCCTGGCATTTTTGTCCGGAGAAAAATTCCAAAAGGATAGAAAAAGTGCAAGAAAGAGCTCTTCGCTTTGTGTATGAGGATTACAATAGCTCATGTGATAATTTATTGAAAAAAGCAAAGGTGCCTTCCTTGCAGATTCGTAGAATGAGAACTATGGCCCTGGAAACATTTAAGATTATGAATAAACTGTCGCCATCATGTCTCCATAACCTTGTGCATTTACAAAATTCAAAATATTATTTTAGATACAACAATATACTGGACATTCCACAGGTCAGAACATCAAGGTATGGCAAAAAACATTTAAATTTGCTGCTGCTACATTGTGGAACAGCCTCCCAGACCATTTCAGGACTGAAAACAGTTTTTCTCAATGTAAGAGCTTAATGCAGTCCTGGAATGATACTAAATGTTGCTGTTCTGCATGCAGATGATAAATATTCTGCTACTGTTTTTGCTCTTTTTATTTGCATATAGCTTTTAGATATATATTGCTTTGTTTTAGTGCTTGTCAATTTTTTATCCAAACATGCTTAATTTTCTGCTTTATTATGTCATGATGCATGTGGATGCCGATGGGAACCCAGCGAGGCATTGCCACCTGGTCCCCGGCCGGCATCTATATGCAGTATGCACGGTACAGTAAAAACTCTTTCAGATTTGCTGCATCTACATTGTGGAACAGCCTCCCAGATCATTTCAGGACTGAAAATAGCTTCTCTCAATTCAAGAGTCTTTTGCAGTCCTGGAATGGGTCCAAATGTTGCTGTTCTGCATGTAGATGATTCACATTTTGCTTCTGGTTTGCTTAATTTTAATTTTTAATTTTTTTAATTATTTTTTTTTTTTTAGTTTGGCTTGAACATTTTATATTCTTTGATTTTTTAGATAGACAGTGCTACTTTTATTGATTATGTTGGTACCAGTTTTAAATATTCAGTATTATTATTTCATTATTTTTTTTTACCTGATGCTTCTTTTTAAATGCTGCTTTATGTTGGAGCATCTGTGTGTGGATCTTGAACAAGAGTCCAAAGAGACACTTGCCACGTGGGTTCTTGTTCAGATCTATACACAGTCCTCCTTTGTATGCCTATATGTCTTAGTTTATTTTAGTTTGTAACTTTGCATGTGACTTGTGTTGTTTTATTGTTAATGTATATTCGGTAAAAAGCTCATTAGAGCTTATGTTGTACTGTTTTATTATGTGCCGAATCAAAATAAAGTTTTCTTATCTTATCTTATTATCTGAAATAATGCAATTTAACAATCACTACCAACTGACATTTTGAGGTGGAAAATTTACGACCCAATCATATATTTGAAGACTGTAATAATCTAATATGTCTGTATATACCTTAATACTAGAAGTGACCCCTGTGTTCATTTGAATAATACAAACAGAGAGGGAGACAGATACAAACTGATGTTATCAAAAAATTATATAGACATGGACGTGAAAATCTTAATTCTAATATAGTTATTTAATATTCTCGGTTTGTGATTGGACAATGCTGTAATTACTTTTAACGGTATCAATTCCACGGTTGAAATATCACGAGATATCTTTAGAATTTTAGCCGATTATCGCTTACATCATCTCGTCAACAATGTAACAATACACGTAATTACATTAGAAGTGAGATAACTATATTGTACTTGAAAATTCCACGGCATCAATTGTTAATTTAATGCTGTAAGTTTTACAATATCAATTCAACGGTTGAAATAGCACACTATATTTTTTTAGAATTTTAGCTGATTACCGCATACGTCATCTTGTCAATATTGTGGCAATGCACATCTATACGCCAGTAAACTCAATTGTCACCATCAACTCTCCAATTGATACCGTGAAATATTCAAAATACAACAGTTATCTCCTAAATAAAATAAAAGGAGATGAAGTAATAAAGAAATTGCACAGTTTACTAACAAAGTCTACATAGACAACATACTTAGCATGCGTATCAAGTTAAGATGATAATCATGCACTAGTAATTCATACATGTATATACTCAACTACGATTAACCGCACTTGTACCATTATGAGGCAGAAATTAAGACAAATCAAGAGAAGCAAACGCGATCCTACGATTTCGCCTTCATGTTCAAGTTTGGTGATTATGTTTATAAAGGATACCACATATACAACTAGATTTGCTTTATACTTTGACCTTAACATAGAAATTGACAGTGATCGCCGTACAAGAACGAAAATTTACGAAAAAAAAACCGGATTTTAATTAATAAATTCTGAACTCTTCATTTTTGTGTTGTAGCATTCAAAATGTAACGACATGTGAAGTATATATCCTCGAGTTATTATTTCAATGTAATAATACATCTTTATTAATTAACTACTGTTATATTTACATAAATAAGATGAAGACTGTCTTTGTGATACAGATAGTGCAACTCGTCATGCGCACTAAGTTTGATATCTATCACTTATTCGATGCCTCTCCTGATGGGCTATTAGTTTCTGACTGTATCATCCGTTCAGTAGTCATTGATTCGGCACTGGCATGGCTTATAAGATATATTTATTACTCAAATTTACAGTTCCTAAATAATGTAATGATTAATAAAACTAATGTTCTAATGAATCAGAAATAGTTGATCATCGCCGCTTTAAGTCCTCCTGTTTAAGCCCTTAGGTTTTATTACTGCACAAAACTTTAAGTTATGTGGCTTTTCAATCTTTCGATTTTGCGCGTACCTGATGAAGGTTAGTCAATAAACGCGTCGTGTACACTAAATTTGATATCTACGTTTTCATTACTATCACTGGGACGATACCTCTGCTGGTGGACTATCAAGGGTATCATCAGCCCAATAGACAGTGTTTCGGCCCTCGCATGGCTTATTAGATATATTCATGACTGAAATCTACAGTTCCTAAATGATATAATTATTATTAAAACTAAGGTTTTATATTTCTGTTTTGTTATTTATTGTTATTTATCCTTACATTTGGTATTGAAGCTAAACACTAAGAAATAAAGTAACAGCCAGGTCTGTAAGTAATTTAACCATTGTAGAAAAACATTTCTATTGTATTCATTTATACAAAGAGTTCACACATGACTTTATTTGAGAAAATGTGATTAATGATAAAACATCTCGGTTTTTAATAACACAAGCAATTTGTTATTAAGGGGGGGGGGGGGGGGGGGGGGGAGGGGGGAGGGTTAACACTTTAATTTAGTTTTTAAATTTATTTTTGGAAAACCCACCCAGCAACATTCTGATTAATGTACCGTAAATAGTATGTCTTGTATCTAGGACAAAATATTGATCAAGGTTATTTGCATTTTCTCTTCTTGTTTTAAGATTTTATTATACGAAATTAAAAATGTACTGTCGTAAGTAAGATCAGAAGATGATAATGAACAAATTAGTATGCTTTACATTTAAAAAAAAACTATTTGATTTTTTCCACTTTTATTTTCCTTTACCTGCAATGTTATGAAAATTAAAAATCTTGTAAAATTTCACAAAAATAAAATTTATCATAAATAAATGCTGTTTATAAAAAATTACTTTCTTTAACTTTGTGTTATTCACCGTGAAAACATGTTCGTACCACTGAAATGACTGTTCAGTTGACTGCCATGTACACACTTCCACACATGTCATGAAATGGGGGAGTTTAACATGTACTCGATAGAGACTGATAAGATGACGACATTCGTTTATCTCCCCTACTTCAAGGACTATTAATTCTTTTTATGTTCATTATTTTGAATAAATTTATGTATATTCTATAGTATTTAGAAATAGTATAAGTCTATATACATTCCTATTTAAATAAGATTATCAATTGTGTATTACAGTGCAAAAACATTCTAATTGCGCACATTTGGGTTTTAAGGATGATTTTTGAATTGCATAAATAAAAGAATTATGATACAAAATATCACAGTTTAAATAGATCAGTAATAGCAGATATAATTGACATAAATGTAAACATAAATCGTTGTTACATAATATTGTGTACTCTATATATATTTATAAACTTTTATTTTCGATAAATATGATTTTTCCTTGGATCTTATTTTGACCGACAAATTTCAAATATGGGGGTAATCGCCTCGTTAACCACACCTGATCATATATTATCCTTTAAGTAATGGAATACCATTCCGGTTACTTGGCAAGATGGCAGCTCTGTAATAGTCTGATTATAATTTGAAATAATAAACATCGTATGCAAATAGTGTAATGATTAATAAGACTAAGGTTCTCCTCCCTCAGGCATAGGTGACCTTAGCCGATGGTGGCTATCCTGTTTAGGCCCTTTGGTTTTATTGCTAAACAAATTATTTGGCCTTCCAATATTTCGATCTTGAGCGTACCTGATTATTCCAGAAACACGTCTTGCGCACTAGATAATAAAGGTAATAACAAAATTACCGAACTCCGAACAATCTTATAAAGGGAAAGTCAAAACTCATAATTATATAAACAGACAAAATCAGTCATGCTTAGATGTCCTTAGCCGATTTTGGCTGGTGGACTATTAGTCCCTGCGGGTAACATCCGCCCAGTAGTCAGTGGTTCGATACTGAGATGGTTTATTAAATATATTTATGACTGTAATTTATAGTTCCTAAATAATGTAATGATTAATAAAACGAAGGTTCTCCTCCCTCATGCATATGTGACATTAGCCAAGTTTGGCTATCATGTTTAGGCCCTTTGGTTTTATTGTTCCCAAAACTTTAAATTATTTAGCCTTCCACTCTTTCGCTTTTGAGCGTATCTGATAAAGGTTATTCCAGAAACGCGTCGTGCGCACTAAATTTGATATCTATGTTTTTATTACTATCACTGGTTCGAATGTTCTGCTGATGGACTATTAGTCCCAGACGGTATCATCCGCCCAGTATTCAGTGCTTCGTCACTGGCATATTTTATTAGATATTTTTAATACTGACATTTACTGTTCCTAAATAATATAATGATTAATAAAACTAAGGTTCTCCTGCCTCAACCATAGATGCCCTTAGACATTTGGTTTTATTGATAGAAATTGTAACTTCTTTTGCTGTCCAAACTTTCGATTTTGAGCATTCCTGATGAAGATTATTCTAGAAACTCGTCATGCGCACTAACTTTGATATCTATCAATTGATAGAAGCCTCTCCTGGTGGACTATTAGATTCCGATGGTATCATCTGCTCACTAGTCAGTGATTCGACACTGGCATGGCTTATAAAATATATTTATTGTTGAAATTTACAGTTCCTAAATAATGTAATGATTAATAAAACTAATGTTCTAATCCCTCAGATATAGTTGATCATCGCCGATTTTAGTCCTCATGTTTAAGCCCTTTGGCTTTATTGTTCCTAAAACGTTAAGTTACTTAACCTTCCACTCTTTCGATTTTGAGCGTATCTGATGAAGGTTAATTCAGAAACGCTTCGTGCCCACAACATTTGATATCTACGTTTTCATTACTATCACTGAGTCGATACCAACTGCTGGTGGACTATTAGTCCAGACGGTATCATCCGCCTTGTATTCAGTACTTCGGCACTGGCATATTTTGTTAGATATATTTAATACCGACATTTACTGTTCCTAAATAATGCAATTATTAGTAAAACTGAGGTTCTCCTCCATCAGGTATAGTTGACCATATCCGATTACGGTTATTCTGTTTAAACCCTGTGGTTTTATTGCTCCAAAAAACCTCAAGTTATGTGACTTTTCAATCTTTCGATTTTGAGTGTGCCTGATGAAGGTTAGTCGATAAACGCGTCGTGGGCATTACATTTGATATCTACGTGTTCATTACTATCACTGAGTCGATACCTCTGCTGGTGGACTATATGTCCCCGAGGGTATCATCCACACAATAGACAGTGTTTCGACACTGGCATGGTTTCTAAAACTAAGGTCCCCCTGAGGCATAGCTGACCTAAGCCGATGGTGGTTATCCGGCTTAGGCCCTTTGAATTTATTGCTCCCAAAGATTTAAATTATTTGGTTTTCCAATCTTTCGATTATGAGCGCCCTTGAGGAAAGTTATTCGTTATTCAATAAACTTGATATCTACGCTTTTTTTTTATTAAGAACCTTGTGATGTCATTTGAGATACAAAACATGAAAAGGGGCACGTCGTTCCTGCCAAACAAAGAAAATACAATAGGGGTGTGCAATGAATATTTCCTAATAGCGAACCCCCCCCCCCCCGAAAAAAAAAGAACACGAAAAAAAAAAAATGTGTGAAAAACAGAAATATCGCTATGTGGTAAAATAGCCAAGCAAATTCTCTTTATTGACAGATAATATTCAACACGACTGTTTTTCCTAGCCACACCCCCCTCTGAACTGTCGATCGATAAAAAAATAAAATACAGATATCATGTGTATCGTACTTGATTGTTGTCAGTTGCACAGCTCGTCAACGGGGTTTGCAAGTTATATTTCTCTTGCGCAATAGTGACCCCCGCCCCTCCCCCATCTTGCTTAAGCAGAAATATCCTTATGTGATTTAAATACGAACTTGCTGCATTACATGTAAGCTTTTTAATTCTGCTTGATAAAGGCCTTTAACTGGAACAGCAAAAACATCATACCTGAATGAAATTGCAATGTAATGAAATTGTGAACGTGATGTACAAGTTTTAAAGAATTTAAAAGTGTATTTTAAATGAAATTGCAACACGTCATCATTTGATATCAAAACGGTTGTATTTCATTTTGACGATTTTAATTACGGATGACGGGGCACAGCCATTTTTTTTAATTATTGCAATTTTAACCCGGATGCTAGGATAAGTAAACGATATATCATCATAATT
Organism: Bathymodiolus brooksi; assembly: GCA_963680875.1. NCBI lineage: Eukaryota > Metazoa > Mollusca > Bivalvia > Mytilida > Modiolidae > Bathymodiolus > Bathymodiolus brooksi. The sequence continues at coordinate 51,326,224 of OY804583.1, read as the reverse complement.
CTATTTTCACAACCTATATTAATATGAAAATCAAAGAAATATCACATTGTTCGGAACAGTTCTAAAATTCAATAGAACAATTGTAGAAAGAGTCAAATTCGATATCCCTAACACACATATACACGACCGTTCACTTTCCTAACATAACACAGGTACTTCAGTAAAAAGTGACAGTGTTAAACTAGTATATTCATATAGATAGAGGGCTTTTAGAAAAAATTCATGAAAACTTATTTTATCTATTTATTGTTGTGGGTGTATGGACGACACCGACGACGTCACCATGTCATTATACGACTAACATAACTTTAGTTGTCGAATACAATCAAGAGGTTCACACCAGTCTACATCGCTCTCCTTGTTAATTTAATACATAAATTCTAGAAGGCTGATAGTTAATACATGTATGCAATGCTTGGGTTCAAGCCAGTAGGTAGTTTCTGATATAATTAAATGTATTCCTACTTTATAGGGTTTTCCTGCTGTGGATTTCTGAGAGATACAAAATTATTGTACTGAAATGATTGTGTCTATAAATAGACAACAACGGACCCACTGACTTATTTATCTTTTCTATTGACGGACAACGACCGGCTCATTGACCTATTGTCCTAGTTTTCTCGTCTTTTTAGCTGACAACGACAGACCCATTGACCTATTTATCTCGTATATTGGCGGACAACGACAGACCCATTGGCCCATTCTTATCGACTATTGACGTACAACGACATATGCATTGACATATTGTTCTCCCCACATGGATAAAGCAGTCGCTTAATTTAGGTAACATAGATTTTACTATCTTACCAAGGTTTCTGGGTATGACAAGATACACGAGTGTTTCCCAGCAAAATTGTTTTCCATTGATGAAGTAAATTGTCGATTTATCGATATATATCCGTGTAGAATGTTTCTCTCTTATTTAACATACTATGGTAAAGTGTTGCCTGTAATCTTGGGATCGTCGTAAATATACCACAAATACTTCTTTATTGACGTTGAACTTCAATCAATCAATCAATTTATATATCACTAATTAAATCAAATGATTTAGCATCAAAATCTCTGGTATTCTATCCTTATACATAACTATTACTCATTTAAAAATAACATATCTCAATGTAATTTAAAATAAAACTGACACACATCAGTCATGGTACATTATCTACTTTCTTAAACACAAGACACAATCATGTCTTACATATCAAAAATAATAAACCACACACACCCACTCGAACACATACACACACCAACACACAATTTCTAACACTACATATGTGCAGCTACCCACCATGGCAGAATTGTTAACACAACATAAAATTGCAACTACCCATCCGGTAAGATTCTTAAACACAATAGAAGTCCTTAAATCAGACTTTTTAACACAAACCCTAGGTCATGTATTTTGAACAGCTAATACCAATGTTCATAGAAGTAGTATACATCCAAGTAACTGGTATCTGTAATTTTTATTTATTGTGTAAATGGATGCCACTGGCTTTGCATAATGTTTTCGGTACATATCATATCGGTCAGGCTTAAAATGTTTTTCACACTGTTCTTTCGAATGAAATCACAATATTCAACTTTTTACTCAAAGTCTTGTGAGAAAAAAAAGTTTGAAGATGTCAAAGGGGTAATCAGAAGCCGAAATAAACAATGCAATGTGCAATAGACAAATAAATAAACAATGATCAACGAAGCCCTACACAGAAAACTAAAACTTGAGTAGCAGGGATCTACTTAATACGGCGGTGAACCCAGGTAAGATATTGTTTTCTTTTCCTTATCAATGTTTGTAGATTGATTGATTGATTTAGATTTGTTGTGCTTTACGCCACTTTCAGCAATATATCAGCTAAATCATGGTGACATGATTTAGTGGCGGAAGAAGCCGAGTACCCGGGGAGAACCACCGACCATGTGTAAGCAGCTGGTAAACTTTATCACTTGCGACTACGAGTTGAGCGCACCCTTTTTGTAATTTATAAAACCGGAAGCGAACCCACGCCGTTTTGGTGATAAGTTTGTATGAGTTGTTAGGTAATCCAACTACCTAGCTCATTGAGTCGTCACCCAGAACCGTTTTTAGTTTCAACGACGGAAACTAGAATAATACATTTTAAGTTAACTAACTAATTGTAGTACGACCAAATCTGATCCTTTAGTCTTTTTGAACATAAAATATGCTTAAAGTAGTAGAATCAAATTTTAAGGATTGATAAAATCTTTTTTAACACACGCATAAACATTTTCAATGAGAACAGATTACATACATATCGTTAATATACACTATTATGGAATAGCGAACATTGAGTGAGTGAGTGATTGTTGTTTAACGCCAACTCAACCATTTGTTAGTGTCAATAAATGCTGCTAGTGATTGATATCAAGGTTACATTAATGTCCAGAAACAACGGTAGCTTCTCCATGTTGGCCAAATTTATAAAAATCACTGATCGGTCATTTGAATGAGCATACTGTCCCCGCGAGCTCCTGAAGAAAGGTCACGTTCAATATACTTTTGTTTTTAATAAGCAAAACAGTAATCAACAATCATAATGTTCCGTGCGAATCTGTTTGGCATGTATAAAGTACAAATATATATAAGTAAAGGCTGACATTCTAGAGATCATCCCGTCGGCAATGATATGCACACGTGTTCACTCGGCAATACACATCACTAGGTTCTGTAGAGAAAGATTAGAGTCACATAATCCTTGTGATGCCCATATTATTAAAACTACCGTGGTCAAAGTAATTTAATGGTACGAACCATTTGAATATTGTAACTCTTTTCATCTTCACGGATTGTAGGCTTTACTTACGCATACCAAGGTTGGTCTGTTAATTCCGATAATGCACTTTGCACCGCCACTATTGTAAAATTTATGACTTTTAATGAAGTGGATACACAGATTTATTAACCCAAGCATATTATATTTATATTTAATAAATCCTGGTATCCATCGAATTGAAAGTCATTAATTGTTATATTATATGACACATTTTTTTTTAATTCTTTCACCCTTAAAATAAGATTTCATCACAACGTTTGTTTTGGTTGAGATCGGTGCAAGACGTTAGAATGTTATATTGATCGCACGTTACGTCACGCGAGGTGAATAAATGTTATATTCACCGCGCCTTACGTCATGCGAGGTGAATATAATGTTTATCAAAGATCGTTACTAGGGACGTCAGCCAATCAGACAAAAACCAATATTTGAAGTCATATAATAATGTACGTGATATTGTTTTCTTTTTACTGATATACTTTTCTATTTATAGCGTTGGTTAGAAATGGAAACAATTACAAAACATTAAAAGAATAACATGTTTTCAATCGATCAGGTGCATTGTGGGGCACTTCAGAAACACTCACTCGAATACCTTTCCCATTTTCTGATCGACCCCATTCCTTTTCAAAACGGCATCAACCCTCCCAAATACATGTGCTAAAATGTTGGACTTTCGGCAACATGTATTTCGAATATGTGTACACTTGAACCACGAAAAAAAATGATCCAGTATTCGAGTACTTGTGGGTCATCCCGCGTTCGTCGGAAACCTGCATGCTTCCTGATGGAAAATCGCATAAAGAAAATGCCAATACAATTTCCTTTATTTAAATTATCTTAAGTTTGGAAATAGATTGATGAACACCCACATCTAAATATAATCTATTATACTAAGATGTTGTCCTTAGTTTCTGAATACTGTTTGAAACCTTGATATAAAACGTAGAAGATGTCCAATATCTAAAAGTACTATCACAAGCAAAACACATATTAGAACTGAAATTCCGATCCATCCAATGACCTTAGATGACACCCGGTTGTCCGGGCTTGATAGTAAGGATCGTTTGTATTTATTGGTTTCCTTGGTAACGACAGTCATATCTATTTTCAACTGTTGAATTCTTTGTAATAATTCCTTTTCGCTCAAATCTATAATATTTACACTTGAACATGAACAGTGACACTGGTGTGTATTGTCTGACGTTGTTGGCGTGAAACTAACGCTTTGTGTGATTTCTGTTGTGTCGGAGTTAGTTTCAACGGGACTTGTCTCGCTAAAGGTTGTCATGACAACACTCTCTGTTGTATCCACATCAGCCGTCGTATCAACAGTACTTGTCGGTGAAAATGGTGCCATGGCAACACTGTCAGTTGTTGCATACAAATCAGCTGTGGGTTTCATAGTGGCTGTCTCCGATAATGTTGTCATGTCAACACTGTCAGTTGTTGTATCCAAATCAGTTGTGGGCTTCATGGTGGTCGTCTCCGTTAATGTTGTCATGTCAACACTGTCAGTTGTTGTATCCAAATCAGTTGTGGGCTTCATGGTGGTCGTCTCCGTTAATGTTGTCATGTCAACACTGTCAGTTGTTGTATCCAAATCAGTTGTGGGCTTCATGGTGGTCGTCTCCGTTAATGTTGTCGTGTCAACACTGTCAGTTGTTGTATCCAAATCAGTTGTGGGCTTCATGGTGGTCGTCTCCGTTAATGTTGTCATGTCAACACTGTCAATTGTTGTATCCAAATCAGTTGTGGGCTTCATGGTGGTCGTCTCCGTTAATGTTGTCATGTCAACACTGTCAGTTGTTGTATCCAAATCAGTTGTGGGCTTCATGGTGGTCGTCTCCGTTAATGTTGTCATTACAACAATGTCAGTTGTTGTATGCAAATCAGATGTAGGTTTCTCAGTGGTTTTCTCGATTAAAGTTGTCGTGACAACACTTTCTGTTGACATATCCATTGTTGAGGTTTCAATATTGGTTGTCTGCATTGTATGTTCTATTGTTGTATTTGCCGTGTAACAACCTACGATGAATATTAAGAATGTAGAGTCTTTTTCACAGTCATGATATTACAGATACCATACTTTGCATCTGCATAGTAATACAATGAGCCATGCGATAATTGGAAGTAAGAAATACTTGTTATTACATTTTTGTTATTGTTCATTTTCGTATTTTAGTACGCATATACATGAATACGTTGTTGGTACCAGTCAGGTACCAGTCATTGCCTTAAAAAATATTGTATATGGAACAATTAAACTATTAATTAAAAAAATGGATTGAAAGGAATCAGACTCATTATTAAATTTATATTTCAATATAATGAGCTTTGAAGCATACTAGAGGCCGTCGTAGACGTGATCCATGGTAGTTAAATTCACAACTACCTGTACAATCAGTGCCTATCACCACTAACGCTGGAGTGGGAATTCTGTTCATTGCGAGGTGTACTCGATAAACATTATGTGATAAAGTTTGCTAGTGAGTTGCGGTAGGTCGGTGGTTTTCTCCGGGTACTCCGGTTTCCGCCATCAATAAAACTGACCGCCATAATATAGCTGATATATTGTTGAAAGTGGCGTTAAGCAGCACAAACCAACAAATCAACCAATATAATACACCTGTGTAATTGATACTTCTATTAAATTATTCCGACTCATTATCACTTTAACTAACAATTGTGTAATTCAAATTAATTTTTATTTTTTGTACTTACTTGTTGAATTATAGGGAAAGCCAAAACGCCAAATACCAGTTGTATAATACATCGCTATTCCAACACGAGTTACTGCCCTTGGACTATGGTCGGTCCAGCTCATTAGTACGTCACACCCAACACTCGAACCTCTTCCGGTTTTGATTACGCCTCCAATCCAGCTTACCCACATGACTACGAATTTGTTACAATCCAAAACAATGGCGTTCTTGAAAACTTTATTTTCACCTTGTTTTGTCTTTCGAATTACAGATTTAGTATTTGTCCAACCACCAATAACAATTTCATAAACATTGCCATTGACGTTGTATGTTTCGAATAAACCGACATGTGCGTCTTTACAAGCCCTGACCATGAAAACAACATAATTCAATCCTACTGTAGAGTAGCCACGATCATCTAATATACTATATTGGTATTGGGATGAAGGTAGATAAATATTAACAACTGCAAAACAAATAACAAAAAATAATTAATTAATGTATTTCCGTCTATGTTTATGGTTATTTCTACAGGGGTTGAATTTACGTTATAATTGGAAGCCATTTTGCACCGCTTGAAGGTAAGTGTTTGGACGATGGACACACCATTGTTTAGCGGACATTTAGGGCCATTTAACGCACTATCGCATTTAATATTATCCTTACAATAACTAATGCTATGAGTTAAAATCTACATTCAAGCGGCTCAAAATGGCTTCCAAATATGACGTAAATTCATACCCTTGTTCTAATAAATAGAATATTATCATACTTGAAACCCCCACTCCCGCTCAATTTTTTTTAAATGTCATCAAACCTCGATATTCAATTTGTAGCACAGAGTTATCCGTCCTTGCGCTCCCTCCTTAACCTCTCAATGTCAATATCTCAAATAATTTAATTACTTTGTTTTATACGAATTCAAGGTAAATTTTACAGTTTAAACCGAACGTGCTTGATGATGCGGTTTGACTTAAACTGGCAAAGTTCTTGTACATGGCTTCCGTTGGGATTGTATGGCATAAGTTACGTCTGCTGATACAGTTTGGGAATAAGTGGCAGAACCGTACCTCTTGTGGGTGTTTTTGTTTTGACAATATAGCTGCAGACAAGGTCCTTTATAAATTTGTGGTCTGAACCAGAGTCGCGCAATTGGTTAACAATTGAACCGTAACGATTTGACCGATCAATGTCTATCCACGCGATATCTTAGCAATTAGAAACAACCAAACTATTATAAAAAATTAAAACTTAACTTTGATATTTAACGAAACGATTTATATCATTTTTACAACTCAACCGTTGCACAAGTTACTTAAGTTCAGGACTGGGGTGCATCAAGCTAAATTAAATTTAAGCGTCAATTAAAATTTACACTTGAAGTTTGATTGAGACTTAAATTTAATTGAGGGCTGTACAACCCAGTCCTGGTTTTAAAACGGGTCAGATTCGTAGCTCTGTGCTCACAAAAAGTGCTGCGGCTGCACAACAGCATATACAATCGGCGATATTACCAATAAAGTTGTGAGGTTGATTCCCGCCCATAGCAAGATATATATTAAAGTTGTCAATCACCAGGGACTGCATTTGCTCCTTAGACATAACAGTTAAGAAACCATAGATAGCTTTAACTGGATTTGATCTCATTATTGGATACATTTGGCTCTCCAAAGTGATATGAGTAAGGGCAGGACTTAGACCTACCGGGGCTCCTGTGTCAATAGGTCTTGGGGCCGTGCGATTTTGCGTAGGCATTTTTAACTGATTAGATGTCTAAAGTTCATCGTATCATTGTGCATAACAAACCTAATAATGTAATATGGCTGCCGCAGCCAAAATAACAAAGATTGTATCACACTATTGATTACAACACGGCATATATGTTGGGACCCTCAAGCTTGAGGTCCCTGAACCATGGCCCATTTATATATCCGTTCACATGTATTACTGCAGACAGAGAGCATATGTAAGCGAGTGATTGATTATAAGGAAATTTTCTATGGGATGACAAGACCCGCTCCGCACTCGACCAACACTCTTAACCGAATTAGTGTAGTTCTAGCTTACTGAAACAACAATCCGCAGTGACACCTGTCGCTTCATCGAGACACATTAACCCGACTCTGAGCAAAGACGAGCTTGAAGATATCAAAGGGGTAATCAGAATCAGCAATTCGAAGGACAGACAACACATACAAAACGATCTACAAAACATTACACATAAAACTAAAGATCGAGAAACACGAACCCCACTAAATAAAGGTAATAACAAAATTACCGAACTCCGAACAATCTTACAAAGGGAAAGTCAAAACTCATAATTATATAAACAGACAAAATCAGTCAACAACCGGAAAACTGTGAAAACCGTAATGACCCTGACTTGGTACAGGCATTTCTAAAGAAATGGTGGGTTGAATCAGATTTTAAGGCGCCAAACCTCCCGCTCTCATTACGGTTCAAAGGTTCCGGCTGTCACTGTAACAGTATTTAAATACAGGAACAAAATAGGTAAAATAGTTGTCAAAGCAGTACCATATTCGGTGACGTAAATGTCAAAAATACTTTTACGTCACACATTGACAAAAAAATTCTTGACATTTGCGACTTCTTTATCTTTATACATTTTCACTATATGAAAATGCATCGCTTATAATTTTTTCCGCAGAGACGGAATATATTTCGACAAGATATTGGTATCGGAATATAAACTTTTTAAGAGATCGAATAAGGCGAATCTTTTTATAGCCCTGGTCCAGTAGCCTGTTTCTCAGATGAAGATGACTTTTCAGGAAATCAGAATAATTGCTACTGGCCCTTGCATAGCGAATCAATTGCGAGATGTAAACACCATATGCAGGAGAAGCTGGTATATTGCTGCACATGTTTGGAAAATTTATGATTTTAAAATTGAAGTCGTCCCGCTTATCATAAATTTTAGTACTGAGTTGACCACTGTCGTCAAATTCGAGGTATAAGTCCAAAAATGATGCGGACGAAGCTGTATCGGTGGTCTCTTTAACTTCCAGCTCTGGAGGATATATCAATGGAAGAAATTCTGCAAATCTAGAATTATTGATAGATAAAACGTCATCAATATACCTGTATGTGAAATTAAAGGCTCTAGCCTCATGAATCTTCTTATCTTTTACAAGCTTTTGAAGAAACTCCGACTCATATGAGTATAAAAATAAATCGGCTAGAAGAGGGGCACAATTCGTACCCATTGGTATGCCGACGACCTGCTGAAACAGTGTCCCTCCAAAGGAGACAAATATGTTATCGATGAGGAACTCCAGCATACTGATCACTTGTTCCTCGGAGTAGCATGTTTTACCTTTATGAATTTTGTTTGAAAAATATGTGGAATTTTAGCCTAACACAACAAATTTTGAGCCATAGTTTCTATGACCAAAAGCTTTATGAATTGTTTCTTTTAAGCGGGTTTTTAATTTGTCATGCGGTAGGGTGGTATATAGAGTTGAAAAATCAAAAGTTTTGATGGAGGATACCTGAGAGAAAGATCTTGATTTCAGGTTATCCAAAAGATCTTTAGAGTTTTTCAAAATCCACATGTGATTTATGCCACTACGCGAGTAAACATTTTCACAATATTTCTGTTGTCCCTCTTTTACTGCAGACAGAATCTTTGTCAGGTGAATAGACAATTCTTTCGTCGAACAAGTTGATGATCCCGCTATGTACCTTTCTTTGTATGGTGTCTTATGGAGTTTAGGTATCCAATATAAGTAGGGTAAATCCTCAGACTCTTTACCAGAGGGAATGTTTAAAGAGGTCATGAATGATCTGTGGTTAGCTAGGATTTCATCTTTGTCGAACGAAGTTGGTTTGTATGTGATATTACTAGAGGTGTTGCTATTTATGCCTAATTCCTTGATTAGGCATTCGAAGTAATATGATTTACATACAAACACGATATTGTTAGAAGCCTTGTCAGCAGGAACGATAACATATTTGTCATGAAGAGAGGAAAGACACTTAACAGCTTCTTGGTCTTTAAATACAGACTTAGGTCGACTATTAACACAATTTTTGAGTTTGTGAATCCGACCTTGTACTAGAGACCTAATTGTTCTAACCCAGTCTGACAAGGACTCTAACTCAGGATCTTGGTCTACTTCTCTCTTTATCCACCTTCTGGCATAATCTTCAACAGCATCCATAATTATCTTGAAATTATGTTTCCAATTGATGTGTTGAGGTTCTCTGAATTTAGGACCATGAGAAATCACCTTTCGGAGACTCTCATGTTGAATGATATTCAGATCACCAGTGATTACATGTCCAGATGGGTTGTATTGAAAAGGAGAGTGGGAGCAGTCACAAGTCAGAGGGTTCTTAAGGTACTCTTCTATGTTAATATCTTGCAATGCTTCTTTGTAGTTGAAAATTTTACGGCCAATGCTGTTAGTGTAGCTATAGGAGACAATGGGAACAGATTGATTTATAAAATATGGTGGAATTTCTTTTACGACCTCTTTTCTATTAAGAATGTTGCTGATGTTAATAGCATCGATTCCTTTGTTAGCAAACGGAATATGGAGGAATTTTCTGTTGTTATCATGAAGAGGTTCAGATCGAACTGGTTTAAAAAGACGAAAGGACGCCACGTCACATATAATACTAGACAATCTGTACTTAGGAGAAAAAGGATCTACGCCTCCTTTGTCAAGTCCAAAATCCTTAAGATCTTTGAGGTAGTTTACAGGTAGTGAAAATAAGATTGTACGAATATGATGAATTCCAAGAGGTTTCTGTATATTAGAAAGTAAATCATTAAAAGTATCTTGTAACGTTCTTGGTTTAGAGGACTTTTTAACATTAGGATGTTGAATTCTTTTATGACCATGGCTACGTTTAGTTCTTGGAATAGTATTAAAAAGGCTCATAAAACCCGAGGGAGGACTCTGGAAGGATAGGCAGTTCCTGGTCCAAAAGCGGCACCCGTCGTGTTACTCTAGTTTCAAACCCGGTCATAATTCATGAATAAGGAAAGGACCGGAACGTGTTTACGACAAGTGAAACATATCAGTGGTCATTTGAGACACATAATGAGACATATTATGTTCCATAACGGTTAACCAAGTCATGGTGACGACCGTACATCTTTTGAAAATTACTCCTTAATTGTGCAACGGGGCGGCAAGTGCACCTAATATAATTTTTGGTCTGGTCTGACCGTGTTTGAGGGAAAGATCGCGATCCTTAGATTAAGCTTGCACGTAAACGATAACCTAAAGCGTATTATGATCTACATGATGCTAGATAAATCCTTAATGGTGTCAATTAAAATAGGGTTAGGGTGATGATGCTGAGCGCCACTTTCAACAATATTTTAGCTATATCATGGGGTTAGTTTCATTAGTAGAGGAAACCGGAAAACATTATTACATAATGTTGTACTGAGTGCACCTCGTTTGAGCGAATTTCGAACTCACAACTTCAGTGGTAAAAGACACTTATTGCATAGATAGTTGTAAATCCAACTACCACACGATCACGACAACGCCCGTCATAAGGAGCTCCTTATGATCAATAAGATATTAGATAAATCCTTTAGGGTGTCAATTAAAATAGGAAATTTCGTAACCGTTATATTGCATGATAAATCGGTTGTCAATTTCTGATGGAACATTTTCTTATTAATATATTTCAATACGTAATACATTGATAAACATAGTTTTTCTTTGTAATGATCCAATTTCAATTAATTTAGCTGATGATTCCTTTGTGGTTTTTGTATTAAAATTCAAGAATGTACAATTGACGTATTAGCGAGCATCGCAAGATTCGAGCTAAACAGCAACATGTGTGTAAGGAGATGAATCAATATATGATCAATACCAACCGGAAATGGATTCTAAGTTTTGGCATATAATGGACAATCGAAGTGAAGTACAAGAAATAGTCTTTTAATTTGAATACAAAATAACTATCCAGTTTAAAAATAAGCCCAGACAAATTAGAAAGGAAACCGTACAGCTTATTTACATGAAACGATTAATTTACTTAAAAAATGGACAATCGCTAGATCTTCTTGTTTCGCCCCTAAAGAACGATCGGCCCTAAAAAAAGTCGTTCCCGATATATCTCGGCCCTAAAAAATCTTCTTTGCAATAGAATGAACTGGGTAAGTCGAATCGAAGAACAAAGAAAAATAATCAAAAATAATGAAGAAAAGAACCTAAAATTACTATTTGTACATGTACATGTATATGCGTAGATGCGATGCTCGCCTGTAGGCTGTGCCTAATCCATATTATCGATTTATTGGAAATCTAGGTCTATCATATACTCTTGTGGTATTGGAAATAAATAGAAAATCTTGGGTGTTGAAAGTATTCGGAAACTGAACCGGAACCAGTGCATGCAATCTGGAATCGGATCCACTAAAATGGTTCGTTATGATCAGTATTTGTTTTCTGTAACATAATGTAGTCAGAACACATCAATATACAGTTGACGTGTGTACTGTCACCATATACAATAATTGGAGCTGAATTAAGCAGTTGCATAAAAGTAGTAAATGTATTCCTTGATGTTCTCCCAAATGCTGTTCTCATTGTTCCTTTTTCTTTCGCCTATTTCCTGCTGTACTATCATAAGATCTGCTAAGGATCTACCGACCTAACTAAACATGTTTAATGGAATGGCGATCATATCCAAAGCAGTTGATGAATTTGGTCATGTTTTGTCAGTCTATGATGCAACTATTTAAAATGAAACCGCATGGATTGGGTTTACAGCTAGCGTGCTCGCTTCAAATGCTGTATATCGTGGCTTCAACCCTCGGTCGTGTCAAAGCAAAGTCTATGAAATTGGTATTTGTGATTTCACCGCTAAACACGCAGTATGAAAGGGGAGGAGCAAAGACTGTGGTTAGTTCAGAATCAGAATAATGTGTCTGGGTGGAGCGACATGTCTATCTGCGGACTGTTGTTCCAGTGAGCTAGCACTATACAAATCCTACTCATCAAAATGTAACTTGGTCTCGCTATGACATAGCTGAAAAAAATGTCATGTTGACATCATCATCATCATCATCAGTCCTAAAGCATTGGTAGGTTAAAAATGCAATGCACGTACAATGATTTATTTGTGCGAGCTTTATAAATCGGTACAAACGCGAGCCTTTGGCGAGACTTTCTTTCCTGTTTCACAGCGAGTGCAAATTAATTTTATATTTAACTACAATGAACGTACATTGTGTTTATCATTCAATATCAAAAGGTCCAAAACAACTGCCAATTTGTCTGAAAATAGCTGGAACAAGCGTAGTTCTAATCGTTTTCAATGGTGCCATGTGTGACGTCAGCGCTTAAACCGTTTCATTATATCGCTCTACACGAATAAGGTACCATAAATGCTTTATTAGATCCATGATAAATTACACATCAAGACAACCTTTTATTTATTCTAATATTTCACTCTTTAAAATAAATGTGATTTTTTTTCTTTTCATTTCTTTCTTTTTTATTTATTCTTATATTATTTTTTCTTCATTGTTTTTTTGTAGAAAATTATCTTACATTGTGTGCATATTGAATTTCTTTGTTTTGATCAGATACAAAATGTATATTAAAACGTCCCTTTGATGAATTGTTCTCCTCTATGTTGATTTCCTATCCAAATATCATTACAATACTTCTGTCCATGTATGCTGTATATTATTAACACGAAGACAGCTCTTATGACATCTCAACCTTATCTATTGTCATATATCTTCAATTTCGATCCTCAAACAACGAATACAAAAAAATAATAATAAAAGATTGCTCAACATAGATCTCCTTAAAGATAGCATTGTCGTTTTACATTCGTAATAAATTGACTAGAAAGAGAGATTTTGATATGAATCAAAATGACAGAGAAAGTCATGAAATTGACATTTTGTACTTTACAGTTAACATAATTTTAAAGTAAACAAGTGATGAATTAATGATATATGTAGCTGAAATTTATCGAATTTGACCGGCAACAACCAATTGATTCGGGGCATGAACAAACACTGCTTACAGCTGCTGTAATAGATCTTATACAGACAGCGACATTCATCCTCTAATTGTCATTTTCCCTTTTCGCATGTTAATGAATATATGAGTAACATGGAGGGTATCTTATGAGAGGCAGGGTTCACCCCTCCTCCCCTTTTTTTCCATCGTTTTTTGTTGGTGGTGTCCGTGTTGCTCATCTTTAGCTTTCTGTGTTGTGGTTTTGTGTGTTCGTCTTCGTTCTGTGTGTTGCTACCAATGTCTCTGGATTGTCTTTTTATTGTCCCGTTGTCCCGGTTTTCTCTAACGTCTATTTACAGTCGTAATTAATGAGTAGTTTTGAACTAAGGCTCTCCTCTCTCATACAGAGGCAACCTTAGCCGATTTTGGCTATCTCGTTTAGGCCCTTTGGTTTTATTGCTCCCAAAACTTTTAAATGATTTGGCTTTCAAGTATTTTGGCTTTGAGAATATATTCAATTGGCTTGCAATCTTTTGATTTTGAGCGTACCTGATGAAGGTTATTCAGTAAACGCGCCGTGCGCACTAAATGTGATATCTACGTTTTTATGTGACACCTTGTCGCATAGGTCATAGGTCATAGGTCATACTAGTGTGACACACTACTGTGTTTTAATGAATAACAATGAACTATAATGTCATTCCTTGCTAATTCTTTTCACACTAATTGACTATAGATGTTCATGACATTGGACAAGCATTTCGCATGGTTTACTCCAATATATATTTAATTCACAGATGTCGGAGGGGATGCAATTAAAAGTAACCTTTTTTCTTAAAGGAAATGAATTATGATATAATATGATATATACTTCTGATATATTTCTGCTCTCGTAGTTTCTAATGTTATTTAATTCTATTTCATTTAGCCATAAAAGATATAAAACAACGACTCGAATTGATTCCATGCCATGCATTTCTTTCAGACTAATTTACTATACAGGTATATGTTCCTGATATCCGAAGAACATTTTGTATTGTCGACTCCTTAAATTACTTATTGACACACATTGCAGGGGCGCACAATTTCCACGATTTACAAAATACATAAGTAGAACGGAGATATCCTGGGTTCAAGGATGGTGCAAACACCTCAGGGAGAGTGCAATATTCAGGATTTTTTCTCTCAAAGACATCCACATATGTAAACAGCATGAGGACATTTTGAAGGGTTATGGTTAGGTGTATGGTGTTTAACGCCACATTCAACAATATTTCAGTCATATCGTGGCGGTCAGTTTTATTGGTGGAGGAAACCGGAGTACCCGGTGAAAACCATCGGACGAAACTCACTGACAAATTTGTTCACATAATGTTGTATCGAGTACAGGTTATATCCGTCAAGTAGCACTGTGCTATATTTTGACTCTTACAGTTTACCACATTTTTTGACAAAGTCTTGGTAATGGTAGGTATGGCATAGTGACACCTTTAGTTATGAAATAAAGACGTTGAAGACTGTGTTAAGATTTTGATTTGATTTGATTTTTGGTGTTGAACGCCATTTTCAGCAATATTTCAGCTATATCATGGCGATCAGTTTTAGTGGTGGAAGAAGCCGGAGTACCCGAAGAAAACCACCGACCATGGGCAAGCAACTGGTAAGCTTTATCACTTGCGGTTGCGAGTCGAATGCACCCTTTTTGTAATTTACAAAGCCGGGCGCGAACCCATGCCGTATTGGTGATGGGCCTGTATGAGGTGTTAGGTAATCCAACTACCTAACTCATTGAGCAACCCGGGCCCTCTAATTTTGCTACGCAATTCTAGGCTATTACCATAGCACACTATCTCGAACTGGGTAACAAACCTTTCTATAGGGGCTGATAATGTGGAATCGGACAGAAGAGATACATTTTCACCTGAAACCTGGAAGTCAGAAGGACATTTTATTATTCAATAATACAAATTACTCTCCTGTACATAGTAGAAGGCTGAAGCCGTCATGTGCTTTGTGTGGCTCGCCCCCATCTTTGGGTGATGGATTGTTTATTCAAGGAGAATATGAAAACCCCTTTAAAGTAGGTTATCAGGAATCTATTAGACATAGGTTTACACCATTGTGTAGTTGTGGTGGATTGTAGGTTATCACGAATCTATTAGACATAGGTTTACACCATTGTGTAGTTGTGGTGGATTGTAGGTTATCACGAATCTATTAGACATAGGTTTACACCATTGTGTAGTTGTGGTGGATTGTAGGTTATCACGAATCTATTAGACATAGGTTTACACCATTGTGTAGTTGTGGTGGATTGTAGGTTATCACGAATCTATTAGACATAGGTTTACACCATTGTGTAGTTGTGGTGGATTGTAGGTTATCACGAATCTATTAGACATAGGTTTACACCATTGTGTAGTTGTGGTGGATTGTAGGTTATCACGAATCTATTAGACATAGGTTTACACCATTGTGTAGTTGTGGTGGATTGTAGGTTATCACGAATCTATTAGACATAGGTTTACACCATTGTGTAGTTGTGGTGGATTGTAGGTTATCACGAATCTATTAGACATAGGTTTACACCATTGTGTAGTTGTGGTGGATTGTAGGTTATCACAAATCTATTAGACATAGGTTTACACCATTGTGTAGTTGTGGTGGATTGTAGGTTATTACGAATCTATTAGACATAGGTTTACACCATTCACCATTGTGTAGTTGTTTTTGTTTGTTTTGTTTTTAGCTTGTTTGTTTGTTTGTTTATTTTTTTCTGTACTCTTGGTTGAAAGTGAAAGTTAACTCTTCGAATTTAGAACTTTTTATCAATAGAGAAATAACTATTTGGAGATTAAAATTGGATCTTCACAGTGCAAAATGATGCAATAAATCAAATGTACTTTAAGGATGCTTTATTTTCGATTTATTGATTAAGGATAATGAATGTTACAAATTTGTTTGCACAGATCAAAGTTTGAATGCTTTTTTTTCTCAATAAATATTTCAAATTACTATAGTTGCTGGTATCTTATTATTTTTTCCTAGATAATGACATTTTAATGTCATTTGATAATCATTAGTAAAACCGATAAAATGTGATAAAAAAAGAAAATTTACACATGAAATTGAAAATATTTTTGATTTCGCTAGATAGAGTTCTCCAATAATAAAATACTTTAAAATGTAGTATACGGTTGTGACTGCAAATAAAGTGATTGCTAGGAGATAAGACCGAAACAATTTGCCTTGCATCGTGTAATAACTGTTTACTCCTAGCAAAAAGAGGCCCATTGGAGTCTGCTGAAAGTAATGTTAAATGAGGGCTCATGTTTCATTTACGTTATTTGTGTTTGGGCATAGTGGTGCATAAAGTTCATGTATTCCTCAGTTCTGAGCATAAATTATGCTATATTTGAAATACTTGTATCGTGACTTGTATATATTGATCAATTATCGATACTCAATTAAATAAAGTTTACTATCTAGAGTCGTATATATGAATTATATTGTATAGTAGTGTGATCAGCATAGTCGTGTGGTTTTACGGAAATGTTCAAACTTAAAGCAGACATTAATAAGTCAAGCACATGTTCGATACCCGTGAGTTCCAAAATAGTTACACGTTTAAAGTTAATATACGCAACAATAAAAGAATAAACTGTTGATTCTTAGAAATAATCCACTGCCCGAAAAATAATTTGACGTCAGAGAAATGCATTAAGCAATAATATACAATTAATGCCTGCACTTAAGGTGAACATCATAATTGTTCACCCGAAGGGTGTTGTTTTCCCGAGGGCTTTAGCTCGAAAGAAAACAACATCCCAAGGATGAACAATTATGATGTTCACCTTAAGTGCAGGCATTAATTGTTTTATTATACTGAAACTCTATTTTTTTTTGCATCATTCTTATTTCGTGTGATAAATGCGAACATTTATGTAAATGAACAGCCAGAATGGGTTCCACTGGGCACACCGGCGGTGGTCATTTAATGCATACTTACCTCACGTACACGTTTTAGATCATGGTCATTTTACCGATATCGTAAGCGCTTTGGCGATCTAGATCACTGCTCCCCCGGTCATCAGGAAAAAACTGATGACCGGTGAAACAGAGAAAACAAGGAATTTAGGATTTATTAGTTAAAATATTACACTTGATTTTCTATTGAAAAAAGATACTGAAGTATAATAATATGCATTGTTGACACAATATAACAATATAACATCCATTGTTTTCATTAAGATAAACCCAAAGATAATTCAACTAAGTATAATGATCTAACCGGATAATATCCGATACTTTCCGAGTTCAAAATCCAGTGGATTAATTTACCGTATAATATAAACATAGATATCAAATTAATGAGCACGACGTGTTTCTGGAATAACCTGTATCAGGTACGCTCTAATCATCAGCGTGCACGACGTGTTTCTGTAATAACCTGTATCAGGTACGCTTTAATCATCAGCGTGCACGACGTGTTTCTGGAATAACCTGTATCAGGTACGCTCTAATCATAAGAGTGCACGACGTGTTTCTGGAATAACCTGTATCAGGTACGCTCTAATCATCAGCGTGCACGACGTGTTTCTGGAATAACCTGTATCAGGTACGCTCTAATCATCAGCGTGCACGACGTGTTTCTGGAATAACCTGTATCAGGTACGCTCTAATCATCAGCGTGCACGACGTGTTTCTGGAATAACCTGTATCAGGTACGCTCTAATCATCAGCGTGCACGACGTGTTTCTGGAATAACCTGTATCAGGTACGCTTTAATCATAAGAGTACAAGACAATTAAATTTACTCTCAAAGCCACAATACTTGAAAGCCCAATCATCTAAAAGTCTTTAGGAGCAAGTAAAGCAAAGGGCATAAACAGGTTATTCATATTCGGCTAGGGTCACATAAGACTGCGCACGACGTGTTTCTGGAATAACCTGCATCATGTACGCTCATAATCAAACGAGTGCAAGGCAATTAAATTTGCTCTCAAAGCCACAATACTGGAAATCAACATCATTTAAAAGTCTTTGGAAACAATAAAACCACAGGGCCTAAACAGGATAGCCAAAATCGGCAAAGGTGACCAATACCTGAGGTAGGAGAACCCCATCTGTTTCGGCATAGATACGAATTATGAAATGAATGCATTCTTTTCCTTTGACCTTTTAATGGTTTATATACCAGAATGGAAGCAACAGCTAAGAACTATGAAATAATACACGCATATATGATATATTGCACACTTTAAATCTGGGCTGTAATTTTAATACTCATTGGTAGCCGTTCAATAATCAATGACCTAAGTGAGATATTGCATGGCTTCATG
Source organism: Bathymodiolus brooksi (assembly GCA_963680875.1). Classification (NCBI taxonomy): domain Eukaryota; kingdom Metazoa; phylum Mollusca; class Bivalvia; order Mytilida; family Modiolidae; genus Bathymodiolus; species Bathymodiolus brooksi. The sequence goes on along the minus strand of OY804583.1, from coordinate 51,307,406 downwards.
CTACAAATCATTTATATCACGGTTTTCTCAAGTTAAACGGTTACATAATCTCAGGCTTCCCGATCGATTGTTTATCTGTTTAACCACGAAAGGTGTGATATGAATATTGCCTAGAAAATGTCTACAATAGCTTCAAACATGATGTATAACCTTACATTACCAAACACCATTATCTAATATATCTGTATTAATTGCTCTTGATAACATAATACTCAATAATAAAAAAATAATTTTTTGATTCCCGTATTCTAAAGATAAGCTCCTACATTTGACAATAGTCAATCCTATTTTGGACACATATTAAATAAGATTTTAAGACGTCACTGGAATGAGTAACGGAACTAACGGTTTTTATTTCTCTTTTCTTCTACGGAATTAATATTATATTGATTTTAGGATAAATAAATAATAAGAATCATACTTGAATGCCTAAACCGACTCCTAGAACTTGAACATAGATATATAAAAACAGATGTTGTCAATCCTGTTTAGGCCCTACAACTTGAACATATATATATAAAAACTGATTTTGTTAATCCTGTTTAGGCCCTACAACTTGAACATATATATATAAAAACTGATTTTGCCTAACCTGTTTAGGCCCTTTGGTGTTATTGCTTCCAAAACTTTATGTCATTTCGCTTTCTAATCTTGAGGTTATTCCTGAAAAGTGTCGTGCGCACTTGACTTTGTATATAATATTTTATTAACCGACTTTGTTTGTAGGAGGGATCATGCCTTATTTACGCTATCTGTGCTTGTTTGTGTATAGTGGTGTCCAACACATATTGTGTTGTGTTTTTTGTTTGTTTTTGTTCGGCTTGTGTACCCTATGTAGGTATGTCACATTATTATTTTCTTTGGAATAAAGGCCTTATCCATACGCAATGTCAAAAAGATACATCGACAAGGATTCTATATCATTTTAATTTTTTGGAAATCGGAGAACCCTTTTAAAAGTTACAACATTTTGAGTTTTCAAAAATTTAATTACCTTTGTGCTACTTTGCGGGATTTTTTTCGAACAAGGATGAAAAGTGACATATGAAGCTACCCGTATAACTTTTTTCAAGCAATAATTGTAGATACTGAATAACATGAATTTGCTGAACTTTGTATAATTAATAGATAAAACCACTAGTACATTATTCCTACTTCAAATAATTCAAAATACGGTAGATTTAAAAATCCAGGTTTTAGCTCATTTATAGAAATGTCCACTGTGAAGATGTTGATACAAGAGATCCACTTCTGTAATTGAATGGCTATAGTAATTTACAAAACAACTATTGACATTAGTATAATTTAAAAATGACCTTTTTGCGGACAGAATATTTTCAAGCAGGTAATGTCATATTCTCATTGGTTTAACAATTTGAGTTGCCATGGTAACCATGGATGTGCATATGAAGAAAACAAAACTTGTTAGATTTCTTAAATAAATATATTAATCCTCATTTTTTTTGGCGAAAATAAACAATTTGATTTCCATCACAATGAAATAAATTAATTCATTGTCAAAATATTGAAAATAAATAATTAATGAACGATGGACTCCCTGCTGATAGTGTATTAAATAATTTAACAAAAATTTCCAAAATGCCATTTTTCTTAATAATTTGTTTGTTGCTTGTAATTGTTTTGATGGAATGAACGCCAGTGTTCTCATGAAAGTAAATGTTTTGATTTGGTGATTGCTGAAAGAAAAACGAAGGCATCCTGTAAGATTCAGTACAACCCCCCTCCCCCAATATATAAAATGGTTGTCCTCTTATTACATGAGTGACCATGTTTATCTTTGTTCATTTAATATTTCGTACATCAGTTCATTTTTTTGTGTCGCGAGTTCCGACCAGATGGCTGTTTTGTTGCACTTCTTAGCATATCTTAGTACAATCGGAAATCAAACAATTTTGTTCCTTATTATTAACTCTTTCACAGACTAAACTTTAAATAAAATAGTCCAGTCTATGCTTTCATTTGTCAGGGTAGAGTTAAAGAAAAACCTACTCTATGAAACACCTCATCACACAATGTTTATATTGATCGTATTTCAGATGTTTCTATATCTTTGACAGAAAATCAAAAATTAGCCCTTGTTTGTCGGAAACCTTACTACAGTACCACATGCATCTCCCGAGTTACAAAAAGGTGAAGTACATTGTACTGTAATAAATTTGTCAGTTACGTGCCTAAGTTTGGTTGTTCTCTCAGTTTCCCAAGCCTATTATAGTCTACGGCACGATATATCAAAAAGATTAAGTCTTCAAATTAAATACTGTCGATATCCAGAATAGCATTTTGTTTGCAGTAAAATCTCTATTGTTGACGATGTATGTGTTTTTTGTTTGTTTTTTTATGGAGTTTTTTTGTCACTTTGTTTATCATTTTTTTTATTTGTTATTGTTGTGCTAATACGAATTAAGGCAAATTTCATCAGATACAGTATTTTTTTTAATCTTTTTTTTAAACTTCTATAGAAAAATGTATCTACTTTAAAATATATTTTTCTCCGGATTTGTAACATTTTTGCACAAATATCTCTAAATGTGTATTTTCATAATACCAAAACATAATTAACTTTCTGAAATGCTTTGAATGATTGTCATCAGATTTTTCTGCTAAACGGAAACATTGCACGATTTCCTTGTACGCTGAAAACATGAATATCTTCTTTAAAAAGATTTTCTCTCCTTTCATTAAAAAGCGTATTTGATTTGTTCATTACACTCGAGCGGTCGTAAAACATTCTTAGAAATAATTAAATCTGTTGTTTCTTCGCCATTTGTTCAAGCAGAAGCGGATACGGATAGAATATTTTGTACTGTGTTTGAAACGGTCTCTGCGTCTTCAGTAGCAATGTGCCCTTATCAGATAGGTGAACACCTGCATCTAACATTTCCCGACCATCTCAACTTGTACAGTCAACAAGCAAATCCCAATTTTCGGTTTCCGTCAGAGCAGATCCCACTTGTATCTGGATAAATAATGTCCCTCGTCTAGAATATTTTGAATAGGAAATAAAACGATCTCGAACGCGGCTTTTTTTCTGTTTTTAAAATATCAAGAGCAAGCAAACGATTTATCGTTTAAAAAAACAATGGTGTATTTGAGATCGCACCTCTGTCCATTGAAACTTATCTGTCATATTAAAGATGTAATTTTAGACACTTCTCGCCCGCCACCCATGATTTCTGATACCGTCTCAGTACTCACGACAAACAAGTTATTTTGCAATAAATGAATTTACAGTTTCATAATCTTGCAGTCAAAAATACCTTTCTGAAGCTAAGCTTAACAATGCAGACAAACAAAAAAAGGACTGGTGGGATTCGAACCACCTTCTAGACCTATCCATTCCATCACAAGGCAGCGCCAATGTGATCATGACTATTGTGCTCCCGCATTTAGTCAAGTAAATTTATTACTGGGTAAGATGGGAATTAAAAAACATAGCAGACGATTTGATTTCTCAACTGTAGATTTAAGAAAAATAACTGCCAAGCACAAACAAATTATAAAAAAAAAGCTCTAATGGTTTGCTTTCGAAAAAAAAGACATGTGCTAAATTGCTTTATTCTTAGTGATTATGACGGCTTACGTGATGTTCGAAAACAAAAAAACCGACAGAATAGTTAATATTGATAAAGAAAAATATGAAATTTACAGCTTGCATGTAAATTCGTGTTATGTTAATATGCAAGGAAATGTTTGTAGTACGGCTTTCGAAAAATCGATACCAATCGACTGTACACTCACAATTCTTATATTATGTAAAAACAAAATTAAATAACTTAATATATAGCCTACATTTTTATCACTTTAACCAAAATCCATAATGAATCATACATTATGTTGCAAAAAAAAAAAAAAAAAAAAAATAGAAAAAATTGCTCGGATAGGATTTGCGCTTTCAGTGTAAATCTGCAGGCTTCGCGAAACAGCGACTATATGATCACGGTTATGGTACGGTGATCGACCGATCTTACAAATTGTGGTATATAAACCATATTTATGCGTATTTTCCATAAAAGGGAAAGCCTTTTTATGTTAACAAAGGGAAAATTGATATGCATGTTAAAAAGGAAGTTTGTTGTTGCAAGTTTTCGATTTTTAACAATTATACTTTTGTTTGTTTTCGTTTTTTTTTCTTTTACACCTATGAACTAGCATTGAAAGCACTTGTATCTGGAATCTGTAAAAATTTCCATTTTTCCCCCTTAAAATCAGAGTCAAATCTTCATTTTCACATCCAGTTTTGGGAAGAAGCGGATGCCGGCTGTCTAACTCTACGGCCATAGTTCTACCCGACGTCTCTGACGTTTGGAGATGGCAATATCCTGTAAAAATCCCAAATGTTCCCTTTTTTTTATTACAAAATGCGCAGTGGAGCCAAAGAATTAATAGTCATGAACCATGTAAATAACTAAAGGTGAAATATTCAATTTCTTTATCCTCAATGGAGCCTGTCGAAATTTGTATGGGAATCTGCATTGATCTCTCAAAAAAGAAAACAAAAGTAAATATGCAAAACATATACATTTTTCACATAGACTCCAAGCACATAGAATATCTTGAACATTTCATGATTAAGATAACCCCTGTAAAAGGAAATAAAACAAATGGCTCCACTACGGTAATCGGAATGCATGTTGCATACATACTTATTAACGTCCGTAATTTTAATCGCAAAAACCGATTTTCGAGAAAATGCTAAATCTTTGAATATAAAACACTGAATTTATTTATGATTATTACGGTCATTCAGGATATGCACTAAAAATACAGATCTCATAGAATCTACCGATATAAAAAGCTAAGTAAAATAATTTAAATAAATCCGGAATTTATTTGAATAAGTATACATAGTTTTTCAATATTTTAAGCGTTCTTAGCGATAACGGGCGCTATGTGACGTTCCTACCCTATGTTGCCAGTTTCTCTAGTTGTTCATTTTTGATTGCCTCTTTGGTATTCTCTAACGTTTATTCACTTCTGCGAAGTAAAACTCCAAAGGGACATGCGCTGGTCACTGATTGTAAGCTGATTGTTATTCAATTTCAGGTGGACAGTGTTTCAGCTTTGCTTATAACAAGAGCAAAATTAAAAACATTATTACACTCATATAAAATGTGGCTAATGGATATATCGGACAACCATCGGAAGCCCCTTTTTGAGTTGCTGTACACAACAGCAGAAGAAACTAGGTCATATTTCTATACCCCGGGGGTTATCTCGGGCTGTATGCTTCATCTACCTTTCCTTCTTCTTACATTATCTTGACTAATTGTTGTTTAATGCAATATATGGTTTAGTGATTATTGCAAGATTAACATCAACTGAGCAGCTTTTTATTATCCTGAGTTCGAGCAAAAAAGTCATTTCTCTTTCTCCCTAGCACATGTGCTTTACGGAGAAGCAACACAGGCCAATTGTATAGTCTTTGGTTCGACCCGATCGGGACTCGAACCCACGATCTACCACACTCGAGGCGACCATGCTAACCATTACACCAAACATGTGGTTAATAACTGTAAGCATATATATTATGACTAATACGACATCTGGTCAAGACTAGTTGTTCCCTGTGATTTCTACCTTAATAACAAGGATTTCGTGGAATTTGCAATTAATTTATAGGTTCCAGCTGTCAGTGTTTTATTGCATACTATAATATAAAAGTCTTAATATCAGAAAATGGAATAGGATGTTTGCATACAGTGACATCCGACCTGTTCTTGTTATTCTGTTCAATGACTGTGTTTCCATGGATACCCGAGTTGGAAATAAACATTAGAGAAAACCGAAGAGGCAACCAAACAATGGACAATCCAGAGAAACTAGAAATTTTCGTCATCTGTACGCAATTGACATAATTTGTTTCTACAAGATGTTGATTACTATCGAAAAACGTTTGAAACATTATTTTCTTCTATGTTTCTTAGGGTGATAAAAATTAGCATTTCATAACAAAATATACTTTTTCTCCTTAGGCCGTTGTGTTGCCTGACCTTCTTCAATTTACGGATTCTGATTACCCCTTGGTAATTTCAAACTATTTGTCTTACTAAGCTACAAAAATCGCATTTAATTCTAAATGTATTAAGCAATGCTTACCAGAAGAACTGGAACAAAAGTTTAAAACACACGATGCCAGAACTATCCATATCATATTCCCGTATTTATTTTTGGAAAATATGAGAACTTCAAGCTAGATTAGTGAAACCTATTTAAGTTTATAAAGTACATAATAATTATCATTATATAAGATATCAAACAGTCATTTTTAATTGACAAAACATTGTTATGTATTAATGATTGATTTGTTATCCTCATTGACATCCTATGGATACACATATTAATAATAAATTGTACATGTACCTATCTGTGATTGGATACACGTGGCTGGGGCGGTTAACAGACAAGCCTACTACAGTATCTCTTAATTAGTAGATACCTGTACAGGTGATCATTATATAATTCATTTTGGTATTTCTCAATTGACGTTTTCTCTGACAATCTTAAGCAAGTTATTCAATTACCTAGCCATTAGTTACAGGCGGCCTGTACTATTATATAAGCGCATCGGTGGTGTAAAGGTCAGCGTGCTCGCCTCGAGTGTGGTAGGTCGTGGGTTCGAGCCCCGATCGGGTCAAACTAAAGCCTATAAAATTGGTATTTGTTGCTTCTCTACTAAGCACGCAGTATTAAGGAGAAAGTGCACAGACTGGTTGGCACATGGATTGTTGTTTCAGTGAGCTAGCACTATGAAAATTGAACTCAGCATATTGATCTATAAGAAAGCATCATTTAATTGAAAATTAATGTGAAATAGCTGAAAAAATTGCTGAGTTGGTGCTAAGCAACAATCACTCACTCACTCACTCACTCACTCACTCACTCACTCCCTTGTAATATTATATTTATTTATACAAGTCAGAATATTCAGCTCAACAATGTTAGAATGTGTAAGCTGACAATTATTTTGTATGTATTTATTTCCTTGTGTCAGCGGAATTAAGACACACAAAGTTGGTATATTACAGCACCTATTCATTTAGCATAATGACGAAAAAGTTAGCCTCCTTTGCAAAATCCACTACATAGAAAAAAGTTTCATTATTAGTCGAGATGATACCTTATCACGTAAGATAAGAATACAGGTTGACATTATACTGGTGCTTAGGCGTAGTATACACGACGCGTGTCTGAAATCACCACCACCAGGTAAGCTTATAGAAAGCCTAATCATTGTAGTTAATCAAAAAGCTTAAGAAGAGTTTGAAGGTACCAAAGGGGCAATCAGAAACCGTATATCGAAGAAGAACAGACAACACACTGGCCAACAGAAAGAGTACAAAAGGACAAACAACGATCGACAAAACATACATATAAAACAAAAGATCGAGTAACACGAACCACACTAAGAACCGGGGGTTAGCACCAATCGTCTAAGATTACATATGACAGAGGGAGATTGACCTTAGTTTAGATAACTTATGCTTTGTGCATAGAGTCTAAGCTGCCATGCAATCACCTCTATTAGTCAGTCACTTGTATTACAAGGTTTTGTCCTGTCATTGAAAATGGTATGCGAATTGAACCTCTTTTAAGAGGTCACCTGTCTTACAAGACCACTTTCCTTAAGAAGAGTTTGAAGAATCCATAAATTGATGAAGAACAGACAACATAATGGTCAATAGAGAGAGGACAAAACGATAACCAACGATCTACAAAGCCGACACATAAAAGACAGGTTTGTCTGTACTAGAATGATTGTATTCATGTCATACAGTCGCATTAACTAAATTCAAAGAGCCATTCGAAAGGAACAGTCAGATAACACAAAACGTATCCCGAAACATTTGTATTATAGTTCCAGAAAACTTAATATTATTCTTACTCAACTTCGTAACTCGCATTCCTTTCTAAATTACGATCTATCAAAGGTTAATATAGTAAATGATGCTGCTTGTCCCTGTGGAGCTCCACGGGAAGATGCATTCCATTATTTTTTAATTGTCCTAACTATACTGAAATAAGACTTATTATGATGAACAATTTAAATTGGGTACAGACAAGCGATCTGAATCTACTAACCTGTGGCTCCGATGATTTAGCATCCGAGGAAAATATTAATATCATCAAACACGTTTCCAATTTTATTAAATCTTCAAAAAGATTTCTTGTAGTATACTTACTCGATAATTATCTACTCTCCAACCTCGTATCCATCTAACACAACCTTTTTTGTTAATTATTTACAATATATTTCTATATGTATTATATGCATGCTCAGAATGATCATTATACTATGTCAATTTATTGTATTAATGGGAGAAGACTTCATAAGTTGATAAATCTTGTGTCCTATCCCTTTTGTTAATTTAACAAATAAAATCATCATAAACTAAACAATCGCAGGAAATACATATTACAATTGCCGCAAGCAAGTGATAACCATGCAATGTAAGTAACCCACTGGACTCTGAAGGGATAGTACGTACCTAGATAATTATTTGGTTTTGATGTCCGGTTTAAAAGCATCGGTGGCGTAATGGCTAGCGTGCTCACCTCGAGTGCGGTTGATCGTGGGTTCGAACCGCTGTCTGGTCACACCGAAGACTATACAATTGGTATTTGTTGCTTCTCCGCTAAGCACGCAGCAATAAAGAGAAAGAGCAAATACTGGTTGGCTCGGAATCAGAATAATATGTGCGAATGGAGCGATATGTCAACCTGCTGACTGTTGTTTCAGTGAGTTAGCACTATGCAAATCCAATTCAACGTGTTGGTCTAGAACGAGACGGACCTTATCATCATCTCATTGAAAATTACCTTGTTCTCGCCATGATTTAGCTAGAAAATTGGTGAGTTGTCGTTAAGCAACAATCACTCACTCACTCCCTTGTAATATTATATTCATATATACAAGTCTGAAAATTCAAACCAACAGTGTTATAATTTGTAAGCTGATAATTGTTTTGTATGTTTTTTTTCTTGCCTCAACGGAACAAAGACACACACCGTTGTTACATTACAACACCTACATACACATAAAAGACAGGTTTATCTGTACTAGGATGACTTTATTCATAGCATACAGTCACAAGAAAAATATAATTATTATAATTGCCTCAAGCAAACGATAACCTTATGCTATAAGTACTCAACTGGATCCTGAGAGGATAGTACTTACCTTGTTAGTTATATGTCCGGTTACCATGTAATTACAGCCGCATCGGTGACGAAATGGTTAGCGTGCTCTCCTCGAGTGCGGTAGATCATGAATTCGAGCCGCGATCGGGTCAAACCAACGACTATGCAATTGGTATTTGTTGCTTCTCCGCTAAGCACCCCACATTAAGGACTGGTTGGCTCGGAATAAGAATAATGTATCCGAGTGCAGCGACATGTCAACCCGCACACCGTCGTTTCATGAAATCTCGAAAAGTATTTTTCTTCGCACGAATACTTTTGAAATAAGACCCAACAAGTTAGCGATCAGAACAATACTTCTTTAGATTTCATGGTTTACAAGACGAAGAATACCGGTAAAATTACACATACTTTAAAACACAATAAAATAAAATGAATCCACTGACATACACATGTCAAAATAACAGTATACACAATGTCATTCACTAGTCCAACATTATAACAAATGTCATTCACAATATATTCACCATTCCGCACAATGATATGAGTTGCATTCTGGACAGGATAAGAAACCCAACTGGTTCATGTGGTCCGATCTGTAAGGACACGGTACTACCGAATTCAGTTCTGGTACAAAGTCACAGATCACATTGGCCACATCTTTCAATTTGGCGTATTCTCCCGGTCTTAACGTTATTCCCTCTTGGTAGGCACGATTTCTGTTTGATTGGGTGGTAGCCAGTGTTGCCTAATGTCCACGCAGATGCCGCTTGCTTTCACGCTAGCGTACACATTTCCTCCGAGGTGTGTAGCGTATTCCATCTTTTCATCCAGGGCCTGGTCTACAAAATCCATGTTGTTAGCCAGCATCTTCCATCTTTGTAGGGGGAGACTGATCCCCTTTTTCGTGGGTACCTGTTTTCCGTCCTTGATCTCCCATTCTCTGACGTCGATGTGGACTTCGTCTTTCCATTCAGAAGCTTGAAAGAACCTGTCGTTCCCTAACTCGATATTACAACGTGCGTTCTCCATCTCGATCGACTTGTGAATAAAGCCAGGGTAACGAAACTAGGTCTTGTATACGCCTTTTGGTCGTTTTGGATTGGTGAAAACATACCCTGACCTAATATGGATGTCACCCTTCCCTTTTGAGTCATCATGCAATCGGGACGGCGGAATGTGATGAATCATATTGGATCGAGGGGGACCATATTTGGACGTTCTTTCGTCGGGGTGCGGGAATTTTTTTACCATGAGTCATTCTGTGACCAGAGGGTCGGCATGACCATATATGGAGTTCAAATTTGTTTGTGGCGTCAGTTTCGGGGTGTAGGGCTAATGCCCCTTATATGGCATATGGGTGGGGCATACACATATATGGGACCGCCTTAGAGCATTGGGTTTTTGAGGTGCATGAAAAACCTCACACCTGCTCCTATAATTTATTTCAATATCAATATTAGGTGAAGTATTAGTATAGTATTTTTGTCTGAGAATGAGATTTTCTGTCAGTTCAGCATTTGGTGTTTTACATATTACATTCTGATATTTTATTTTATTTCTTTGCTTCCAAATTGTCCATTTGGGAACATATATTAGTATATTTCCCAAAGTAACCCCTTTTCTGTTCCCTTATCGTAACCTAAAATCATACTCTTTTGGTCAAATGTTATATTATCTTCTTAAAAAAATAAAGTTTGAATATATTGAATTACAGGAAATATTATTTTACAATTATAAAATAAATGTTGTGTTTCAATATGATGTTTACGAAAATGGCAACATCCTTGAACCTGAGATAATCCCCATTCTGTTTAATCTACATTGGTATGGATTGATTTCCATTGAAACTCTGAAATTTTATTTTTTATGTATGTTTCTTTTTCAAATTTCCCCAAATTTCCCCCCAGTTTATGTCGTTGGCATATTCATTTTCCCATTTTAGTTTTGCTTTAGGTAATGCATGTTGATTGAGAATCCTCTGTATACATTTCGGTTTCAAATCTATTGGTTTAATACAATTATTATAATTTGATAACAGAGATATATCAACTATATATTTAACATGATATTTTGATCTTTTAACACTTAGTGTGTTACATTTTCTTGAGCGGAACTTTATACTCCATGTTCTTTACTAATGTGCTTGCTGGTTTATGTCATTTCGTAGTGCTACACTATATTGATGTGTGATATTTTCAATACATAATACAGACATTGGGAATAAGAGTGGTGTTGATCTTACAGTTACTGGAAGGAAGTATAGGGAAAAACAGAAAAGACTACTGATCCAGGCACCCGACTGACCACAGGTATTTGATTCCCTACATATCCATAATAATGATTAGACAAAAATGACCTATTATTGTGTTCTATTTGTAGACGATGTTTTGCTTCTTTGGTGGACAGACGTGTGGTCTGTGATGCGTGTTATTTATTATTTTTGTTCTTTTCGTGTTCACCAATGTTGTCTGTCTCTTTTGAGTTCATTCTCACATGTTTTGATTGGATCAGTGTTGCTTATCGTTTTAGTTTGTTCTTGACTTGTTCACCAATGTTCCCTGTGTCTCCTGAGTTCACCCCTCCCCAGTTTTAGATGGGGTCCTTGTTGCTCATCTTTTAGCTTATCCTTGACTTATCCACCTGTGTTGACTGTGTCTATTGAGTTCACCCCTCTCCAGTCTTTCATGGGATCAGTGTTGCTCATCTTTTTACTTTGTTCTTGACCTGTTCACCAATGTTGTCTGTATATCTTGATTTCACCCCCTCATTTTTTGATAGGGTTTGTGCTGCTCATTTTTTGTTTGTTCTTGACTTTTTCACTGATATTGTCTGTGTCTCTACGATTTACTCATTAAAACAGTGTTGGGTTCGTCTTTGCTTCGTCAATTTCTTTTATTACGGGTGATGTCCTATTTTTGAATGTTTGCGCGTTCAACTTGTCTTGACTATATGAGTAGCATGGCGGATGTCATTTGCGAGCACCTGGGTTCACCCCCGGCTTTTGATGAGGTTCGTATCGCTCTTCTTTTAATGTTCTTTTGTTGTTTTTTCAATTTTGCTTTGTTTGTTATCTTCCTGTGTTCTGTGTGCCCAAGCTTTTCCGTTCTTCTTTCCTGCTTCGGTTTCCCCTAACGTTTTCCCAAGGGTGCAAAGCGAAATTTACAGCTCCTTAGGCATGTAATTATGACTAAAATCAAGGTTCTCTTTCGTCAGGCGTGGGTGATCCTAGTCCAATTTGGCCATTATATTCAGGCCACTTGGTTTTCTTACTCGCAAATACTTTTAAGTTATTTGGCTTTTAGATATTTTGGTTTTGAGCTTATATGATGAACATTATACACTACATTTGATTATCTACCCTTTTCTTATGATATCTGCATTGTGCATTAAGTATTGTCATCTCATGCGAGTCATCGTTTGGTACATAGAGAACAAGATAGCATAGCATGCAGTCAGTGTGCATGAATACTTACCATTTCGGAGAACCTGAGTTCGCCAATGGTTTTCAGTGGTGTTCGTGTTGCTCGATAGTTTTCTGTGTAGATTACTGTTCGTTTTTGTTGTTTTTCTTTTGGCTATTGTATTACATGTCTTTCGTTAATTTATTTCTTCTTATTACTTCTTTGATATCTTCAAGCTTTTCTTACTTTCCTACGGTACTCAGTACAATTTTGACGACTTTGGTTTGCTTCTATTTTACAGAAGTCTTAGCCATAAATGTTGAACTTTGCTTCAATGGCATAATTAATTCAGAGCATTAGCCAAAGATGTTATTATATGTTGGCTGTCACTTCGAACACTTATTTAAATTTATAGTATGAATTGTCTTCTTTCAGAAAATTGGCGGCTTCGTCTCTTCACAATTTTATAGGCTCTTTTGGAAAATATATTTTTAATCCTTGGCAGTATAATTGATAAGTGCAGCGCTATGACAAATTTCATGGAATTCGATGCAATATTGGAAAAATGCAAGCTGCATATGGTAGCAAACGATCAAGTCCAAGTAGTTCGAAACATGTCGCATAGGTCATAGGTCATACTCGGATTATGCTTAATTATATTTTTTAATAAAGAGCAAAGATCTGAACATTCAAGCATTTCGCGGTCGCATGATGTTATGGGTCAGTTGTTGTTGGTCTGTAGACACAATGGTTTCCGAGCTGGATGACCTTTGGACGAGCTTACTAATGCTTGTGAAAGTATAACAAGATGATCCTGAACACAGGTTAGTGTAGGTATTCCATTGAGGAATTGAAATCTTACGCGTTTCCAAACAAGGTAGCAAAGGGAGAAACAGAAATGGAGTTTTCGTTCTGATTTATGTATTGAATGTTTGTAATTATTTTTCTTTAATGGTGTAGAAGGAGTCAAAATTCTGAATATTCACATATTTGTAAGGTATACAGATTGTTTCCCCTAAATCAATAATTATTCTATTTGGTTTTACTTATATTAGACACAGACTATGTTGTATAATTCCTTGCTTCATATCAATATTTTGAATTAAAATTGTCTCGCGACGATGTGCATGAAATATTGCCAAATATGACGTTGGATAACAAATAATAATAAATAAAAATGTCCCATAATGTGATAGTACAACAGGGAGTGTATATTTTGAACTCATTTACATAAAAACCTTTTTTATTACACAAGGAAAAAGGAAAGAAACAACCACAAAGTTTAAGAACTATTTTAGTAGACACACTATTTATGCAAATCGTAATATATATATATATATATATAGAAGTCTAGAAGATTGTGCAACGATACCGATAAAGATGTTGCAAATATATATATATATATATATATATACGTCCGCAAATTAAACCAAACAGTGTTAGAATTAGATTTTAGAGCTGTCAAATTTTTGTTCTTCCCTTGACAGGATTTGAACCCACACCATTGATACACTACAGCATCATTCGCTTAGCCGTACGTCTAGCGCCCTAGACCACTCGACCACATCGACTCCCTATATATATATATATATATATGTAGAGAGAGAGAGTGAGAGAGAGAGAGATTAATACATGATCATTTCCATATCAGCACTAGTATCATCCCGAGACGCAGTCGAGGGCCGATATGGATCGAGGGATGATAGCCGGGATGATATGGAAAAGGTCATGTATTAATCTTTTTATCATATACTTCTGATAAATTGTTTTATGAAGCAAATAAACAAAATGATATAATTAAATGAATTTATGTGGAAGTTTAAGTGTGTATTCAACAGATACATTTTCAGAACCCTATTCTCAAACATGATCATCTCTACCCCCATCAATATTAACGGCAACATTTCATATGAAGGTATTTTGAAACATAGAAAATATAGATGTGATTCTTTAGTATCGTTTTTTATTGATCGTGAATTATGACAAGGGAATTTCCCGTGAATCGTTTTCATTCAAAATCATTTTACGTTCTCCGTGATATAATCATCTATCATCTAACGTTTCTGTGATTTTTATTGAATGTGGTCTTCTGGACAACTTTTCCCCCTCTCAACTCGATTTGTTAATATTACAGACATCCTAGCTTACTGTAAGTGTCACACTGGTCACTTCCACCGATTCTTGTTGACACGATTAACTAGGCATGAAACAAGGTTAGAAACGTACTTTTAACGAGTTACGTTGGGTTTCATATTCTTCAGGAAGTGTGGGCATCATAATTTACTTCCCGTGAAATGAGACTAGGAAAAAGTATTTTTTTCGTGAACCGTGATGAGACCCATAATTCCCACTCAACGTTGTGTGTCAGGTAATGTTTGTAAACAGACGTTACCGGAAATACCGAAGTAACTTGCACGAGACGCACTATTATTGATTTTTTGCACGAGACGTCTCTGATATGGGCTATCAGTCTGGGAGTGAAATTATGGCTGGTTTACTTTCGGTCGTTACACATATGCCAAAACTGTCATATTAATGCAAAGTATATGATAAATATATTTATTTGATGTTTAATAACGATATTGATTTGATAATTACCGATGCACTATTTAAAGAAATTGTGATTGTACTACTCATAAGAGAAATATATTATATATATATTTAGAATATTCATATACACATATACATTGACATTATCATATAAATATGATCACCTACAAAACTATTTTATTTTTTTCTTATGTCTTTATGCTGAGTCCCTTGGGTCTCAGCAGTAACAAAGGCTACAATGAGAAAATATGTGTCTTCATGATTCAGATACGTACGTAGGTGTGTCTATTCTGTGTCCGTGAACCTGAACACTAACATACGTAAAAGGAACGATATGTGTGTCTTCAAATCACATAACATAATTGTCTTTGGATTGAAGTTGCATTGTACAATGGAAATTTGATATTTATCAAATGAAACTGTCATTGGCTATGGAGTCCAAATTATCATCAAGAAAAACATTGGCTTCCTCTTTTTTCTTAGAACATGCAGAATAATTGCAATAGAAAGTATTTTGTATATATTATATGCAGATTTAAATCTGCAGAAATGAAGTCCCACGGAATTAATGAGGTATCATCCCGTTGGGGAGTGCCTCGGTCAGGTGGTATTATCAAGAACCAACAATGGAAATATAGTTGAATTTGTCACTCTAGCACAATTGAATAAATTAGGGTCCATTTAAATCCTCCATGTGGGATGTTTGCAGTTACCACAATAATAAGTATAAGTCGTAAACCAAATTGCGGGGGTCAATACAATGGCCAAGTCAAACAGTACAAAAGGTCAAAGAGTTATCTACAAATATCACAATATCAGAAGAATTACAAGTGCTTTACATATGTATGTTACAGGGGCGGATCCAGGGGGGGGGGGCACCCGGCGCCCCCCCCCCCCTAAAATTGGAAAAAATAAGATTTTTTGGCGTAAAATCGTGATTTTTCACACAAAATACCCCAAAAATGTTCCCGCCTCTCTCCGCAATTGGAAAAAATAAGATTTTTTGGCGTAAAATCGTGATTTTTCACACGAAATACCTCAAAAATTTTAGTGCCTCCCTCCGCTCGGTGCAATTTTTTTAAGTGCGCCCCCCCCCCCCCTAACTTGAAATCCTGGATCCGCCCCTGTGTTAGATTAAAAAAACCATCTCCAATTAAACAAAGAGTATCACTTGTGTTCATCTGTACAGCTTTAAAATGTATTTATTTAATTGATAAACAAAAAAGGTTTCGACTGTTTCTAAAACTGAACATAAACAAAAGGATCTACTGTAGTTAAACTGAACATTAACAAGAGGTTCTACTGTAGTTAAATTGAACATTAATAAGAGGTTTTACTGTAGTTAAAACTTAACAAAAACACAAGATGTGACAGTCTACTGTAACTAAAACTGAACATAAACAAGATGTTTCTACTGTAGCTCAAACTGAACACAAATAAGAGGTTCTACTGTAGTTAAAACTGAACATATATGAGAAATTCTACTGTAATTATAACTGAACATAAACATAATGTTTCTACTCTAGCTCAAACTGAACACAAATAACAGGTTTCTATTGTAGTTACAACTGAACATAGACAAGATGTTACACAGTAGTTAGGACTGAACATTAACAAGAGGTTCTACTGTCGTTAACAATGAATATAAACAATATGTTCTACTTTAGTTAACACTAAATAAAGTGGTTCTATTGTACCTATAACTGAATATGAACAAAAGGTTCTTCTGTAGTTAAGACTGTGCCTAAGCAAAATGATGTACTGCAGTTAACACTGAAAATAAACGAGAGTATACTGTAATTAAACCTGAATACAAATAAGAAGTTATTCTCTAGCTAAAACTGAACATAAAAAAAGAGGTTCTACTGTAACTAAAACTGAACATAGAGAATATGTTCAACTGTAGTGAAAGGCCGACATTAACAAGATGTTATACTGTAGTTAAAATGAACATAAATAAGAGGTTCTACTGTACGGCCATGTTTGTTAATGGATCGGGACAAAATGTGCAATGTTTAGAGAGGACCTTCTATAGATGCTTCCTACCAAGTTTCAGTTCATTTGGCCGAGAGGTTTCAGATGAGAAGATTCAAATGTGAAAAGTTAACGGACAACAGATGACGGACGCCAAGTGATGGCAAAAGCCCACATTGCCTTTGGCAAGGTGAGCTAAAAAGGACAAAAAGGCAAACAACGATCTACCAAACATTACACATTACACAAATAATAAAACATAAAACAAAAGATCGAGTAACACGTACCTCGCTAGAAACATGTGAGCTCAGGTGCTCCGGAAGGGTAAGCAGTCCCTGCTCCACTAGTGACAAGATATATGAAACAGCAAATGTGGAGAAATGACATATATACTTATGACTGAAATTTATCCAGAAAATAAATATTTCCTTGCCTCACCAGGAGTTATCTCTCCTTGTATTCTCAGGATTAATCTGCACTTGTTTCATCAATTAAAACTAGAGGCTCCCAGGAGCCTGTAATCGCTCACCTGATTTTCAATTTGACATCGAAAGTTAATAGAAAATGGGGGTGTTACACATAATTTTGAAAGTGGGCCACCCAAAGATCATTTTAACTCGAATTTCTGAGCAAAAGATTTTGATGTGATTTTTATCTCATAATATTCCTAAACGGAATAAACTGGCTGAAATAATCTCACAGAAAAACCCAGTATATATGCTAAACTACTCATTGCCATGTAGTGCAGTTAAAATTTGAGTTCATTTTGATATGTAATAAAGCAGAAATTGACAACTAAAGAAATTTCTATTTTTGGTAACAGCAACCATTTTGAATGGAGGGCGGCGCTGTCGAACACAATATTGAAAAGGGACCACCCAAGGACCATCCCAGCCAAATTTGCTTTAATGTGGTTCAGCGGTTTCATCAGAGAAGATTTAAATGTGATCTTTTATCAAAATATGCCTAATTTGTATAATCGGTATAAATCGGCCGAAAGAAAAATTTCACAGAAAACCTGGAATAAATGTTAAACTACTCCTTGCCATGTAGTTGCAGTTAAAATTTGAGCTCATTTTGACTTGTACTAAAGCAGCAATGGACAATTGAAGAAATTTCTATTTTTAGTAACAGCAGCCATCTTGAACGGAGGGCGATCGGAAAAAAAAGTAACAACACTTGATAAGGACCTTGCAAGGAACATTTCTGCCAGGTATGGTTCCAATCCATCCAGTGGTTCTTGAGAAGAAGTTTGTTTTACATATTTCCTATAGGGTCGCTAATGTTAAAATATGTCCCCCGCTGGTGGCCATCTTGGATTTTCAATCGGTCCAAAAAGTAACAACACTTGGTTAGCAGCTTGCAATGATCATTCATGACAATTTTCAATTCCATCCTCCATGTAGTATCAGAGAAGAAGATCATTAAAAATTTCAGTCAAATCAGAGGCTTTTATGGCCCCTGGTAGCCTTGTTGGATAACCGATCATAACGAAAGTAACAACACTTGGTTAGACCATGCAAGTGAACATTCCTGCCACATTTGGTCCCATTTGCTTCAATGGTTCTCTAGAAGAAGATTGAAATGTTTACAGACGGACAACGGACGGACGCCAAGTGATGGCAATAGCTCACATGACCTTTTGGGTCAGGTGAGCTAAAAATGAAAATTTTATAGCAATTATTCTACAGTTCTTCACTTGAAATAAGAATTAACAAAACATTTGATATTTTGATTTCATTTTATTTATTAGTAAATATATTTGAATATATAAAAATATAAAACAATTTTAGGTACCAGCCTGGTATGTTTGTTTTTTATTTGATGGTGTTTAACGTCACTTTCAACAATATTTCAGTTATACCGTGGTGGTCAGTTTTATTGGTGGAGGAAACCAGAGGACCCAGAGTAAACCACCGACAAACTTTATCACAATTTTTCAGCTATATCATGGCGAGAAGAAGTTAATTTTCAATGAGATGATGATGAGGTCCGCTTTGTACTAGACCAACACGCTGAGTTGGATTTTTATAGTGCTAGTTCACTGAAACAACAGTCTGCGGGTAGACATGTCGCTCCACTCATACACATTATTCTGATTCTGAATCAATCAGTCTGTGCTCTTTCTCTTTAATGCTGCATGCTTAGTGGAGAAGCAGCAAATACCAATTTTATAGTCTTTGGTTTGACCCAACTGGGGCTTGAACCCACGATCTACTACACTCAAGGCGAGCATGCTAACCATTATGCCACTGATGTGGTATATTTTTCAAGCTGAGGAAAATAAGGCATTATCTCTGCTTGCCAACCAAAAATTAGCTGCCACAACCAAAATAACTATATAAAACATAGCCCATTATAAAGTGTCTACAAAACATAACCATTTATCATAATGTTTACAAAACATAACCAGCTATCAAATTGTTAACAAAACATAACCAGTTATCAATTTGTTTACAAAACATAACCAGTCATTAATTTGTAAACACAACATAACCAGTTATCAATTTGTTTACAAAACATAACCAGTTATCAAATTGTTTACTGAAGGTAGCGACCATTTAATTTGAAAAAGGGGGATGAGAGGTAGATGGACTTTTAAATAAGTAACCTGTTTACGATAATGGTAAAAAAAAATCTTTTTGTTGTTGAAAAATGGAAAACAATCATTCTTGGACACTTCCCACTAAGTTTTGGTTCATTTACAAACAGTTCCAGGGGAGAATTTTTTTTAAAAATCAATCAACCAGAAAAAAAGGACTACCATGTTAGTTGTCAATCGGCAAAAAATGAGAAAGATTTGTGGAGAACCTCCCATACACAGTGCCGTCTTAACACAGGGGCATGATGGGCAGTTTCCCTGGGGCCTCACGAGCATAGGAGTCTCATGTTAATCTATGTATACGTTGTGACTTTCTGTCAATAAATAAATAAATACTATACTATACTAAACTATAAAAATTTGTTATTGGAAAATTCATATTTAGCACGTGTTTTACTTAAAATAATGAACAATATAAATGTTGATTTTTATGATACAAGTGGGCTGTGCCCGGGGGCCTATAATGATGTTAAGACTGCACTGCCCATACATCAATCAAAACAATTCATTGGGCCTTGTACTTTCAGAGAAAATAAAACAAATTCCAGGCAGTTGTTTCCTGCCAAATTTCAATCAATTCATATGACATTTTCTATGACAGGACAAGAAAAAAGTGACCTTTCAATAGAGGAGGTGACTGCTTAATAGAGGTGACTGCATGGGCAGGTTTGACTGTTTTTATTTACTTAAATAATACAATGTATCATATTGTTTCTTTGGTCTCTCTCTGTTTTCCACATTTCAGTTATTTCTTCCTTGTGAAGTCCATGTGCTGGCTTTGGTAATATTGATCCCTAGAAAAAAAAATAATAAGCAATTTTCAAATCATATTGAACCGCATCTGTGGTTGTGATACTAACATAGACCGATGATGAATCATCTGTGACAATTACCTGAAATATGCATAAACTGACTACAATTACTCAAATAGTCTTTATTTCAAGAGCATGCTTGATAAAAGAAAAGATTTGAATAAAATTGTATCATATATTTACAATCTACAATGTTTTCATGGTCGTGATCATACAGTAGATGGATTTATAACTACATGTGCAATCAGTGCCTATCACCACTGAAGTTGCGAGTTCGAATCATACACAGGCGAAGTGTACTTGATACAATATTATGTGATAAAGTTTGTCAGTGACTTGCGACGGGTCGGTGGTTTTCTCCGGGTTAACTCTGGTTTCCTCCACCAATAAAACTAATTGCCATTATATAACTGAAATATTATTAAAAGTGGCATTAAGCATCATAATCCTAACCTTATCATCTTGCATATGTCTTACCTGTATGCTGGACCAACCAATCTATATGAAAAGGCACACTCTGATAAATGGCGGGAATCTGATCCTTCTTACATCCAGATACACCAAAACTGGTGACGCCAACCAACTCCCAACGTCCATACCGATTCTGACAAATTAATGGCCCACCAGAATCACCCTGAAAACATATGAAAATATATAACGTTGAAATTGGACAAATGAAAATATGTTTGCTTGTTTGTTTGATGGTGTTTAATGCCACTTTCAACAATATTTCAGTTATATCGTGGCGGTCAGTTTTATTGGTGGCGGAAACCAGAGGACCAGGTGAAAACTACCAACCTGGCACAAATCACTGACAAACTTTATCACATAATGTTTGTACACCTCGCCCTGATAGAGATTCGAACTCACAACATCAGTGGTGATAGGCACTGATTACATAGGTAGTTGTAAATCCAACTACATTGTACCATACAATCAAACCACGATGGCCCCAATGAAAATATGAAAAAGGACTATGAAAGAACTTCTATCCATGAATATCACTTTTTCTGTGTATACAAAAAACTTCTCTTTGAATTCTTATGGAATGACCATGGCATCTAACTTTGAGGGGTATCATTTTTTTGTTTTGTGTGTGTGTGTGTGTGTTTTTTGTTTTTTTTTTATTCCTGTCACAAAATTATATAGAAAAATCTGTGGATACAGAAAAAATATAAAGATTAAATCTTATGGAATATCCATCTAACTTTGAGGGCTACCTTTTTTTTGTTTTTTTTTTAATTTTATTTCTGTCGCAAAAAAATATTAATTTACCTCCAAGATCCAAAACAAAAAAAGTAATTAAGATGACCTACAGTTTTCAATGAGAAAGTTTTGCTAAAATTTGAAGTAAAATTATTAATCTGTTTTGCTTCATGTCAAATATTTCTGTCTTGGAGAAAAAAAACAAGCCCCCCGTCTTCTTCCCCGAAATTTTTTTAAATGGTCAATCCCTTAAATTTATGGACTTCCATATGACCTTCATCAGCCTTGACAGGTTTTTACATTTCAATGATATTTTATAGTTGTGGACTGAAAATACCATTAAGTCAATAACATTTGATACCACATGATATTATAATGATGTGCTACTTTGTGCCCGTGGAATTGGGGAGAAAATAAAACCATTGGTGATTGGTAAATCTCAAAATCTTAGAAGCTTTAAAAGTTATCACAAATCCTTTTCTTAGAAATATTTATATACATGTATGTTTTTATATGATTAATAAATTTAATGATGAAAACAGTAGTTGACACCTGCCACAGAGATATACATTGTATGCAGATTTCCAATCCTCTAAAATATAAGGTTAGTACAATGTTGATTACACAACACAAATTCCCGGCTGTTATACCAAACCCCTCAGCAAAGGCCACCCCTCATGTGTGGCCCCTTTTTAGTTGCAGAATGGGTGGCCACATAAGAGGGGGACTACTGTACACAAAAATACAAAAAATAAGCAATGACAAGTTGCCCTAGTTAGACCAAAAAAAATTAATATGTGTGTTTACTGTCACAGGTCATAAAAATCTAAGGTCGGTCGGCATTAATTTTTTTTTTTTTTTTTACTATCGGCAAAACCGGAAATAGTAATTCCCGGATCCAGAATCCGATATTACATTTTCAAAATTTCAGGTAAGCCGTCATTTGTTGAAGCTGTTTTATGACGAGTTACACAGTTTTTCTACCTTCTTTGCTCTCAATTTCGACAAAAAGCTAGCGGTTGAATAAATAAAACATTGCTGCTGATTAAACAACAAAAATGGTTATCTGAATTATGTGTAAAAATTGATAGGGTCGCTAGCAAAAAATAGGGTCGAATAATTGCCGATAAAAAAGGTTAGGGTCAGCGGCTGAAAAATAGGGTCGGCCGGGTGACCGTAAACACACATATTTTTTTGTTTGGCCTTATTCAGAGAATAACAACAATTAACTACTTAAAGCCTGTCCTTTAACATAGTATAATTAAACCATCATATTTCAAAACAGGATAAATGTAGGAGTATATATAGTGGTTGCATACTCTTTGTTCAAGACTTTTGAAAAAAAAAAGAAATCCTAGATTTTTGATTGGCCCATGAAAGTAAATTTCTTATTAGTGGGCCATTTAACAAACATTGCAGTCCACTTTCTTTTCAAGTGGTTCACCTGAGTCTACATTGCTTACCTGGTGTATGCACTGTTTGAGTTCAAAATAGTTTGTTATTATTGAAAAAAAACCTTTTTATTCATATTCCCATTGCTAGGAAGAGCTTGAAGATACAAAGGGGTAATCAGAACCCACAAATCAAAGAACAGACAACACAATGGCCAAACAAAAAAGTACAAAAGGACAAACAACGATCTACAAAACATACAAATAAAACTATAAAATGTCCTGTATTGTCGGCCAACATTAATTTTCAATCCTCCATAAAAATGATGAAAATGCATGCTCCGTTTAGATTAAGCCTATGTATAATATAGTCAATTTTTTTCTTCATTTTTTCACAGGCTCTTGTGTTAAAACTTCCCTATGTTGGCAGCCATTTTGGATCAAAACATAAACATTTTGTAAAGGACTATCCAAGGCACATTCTAGTAAATGTGCTTACAAAGGTGTCTGTGGTTTCAGATAAATATTATTTTGAAATATTTTCCCATAGAGTTCAATGCAAAACATTTTCTCCGATGGTGGCCATCTTGATTTCTGATAGACAAAAAACCCATAAATTTTGAAAGGCACTATTCAATGATTATTCAATCAAATGTCTGGTTTCTGAGAAAAAAAAAATTTACTTTCATTTTCCAATAAATTAATCCTATATTAACATTATGTGCCATGTTGGCAGCCTTCTTGGATTTTCCATATACACAAAAAACATACATTTTGTAAAAGACCAGCCAAGGCACAAGTTTGCTTTCGAAACATTCAGTGGTTTCAAATAAGAGTTATTTTGAAATAGCTTTACAATAGGGTTCTATGTTAAATTTGTCCTGAAGTGGTGACCAGCTCAGATTTATGATTGCTACAAAAAATGTTAAAAAAAAATGTAAGGGATCCTTAAGTGATTATCCATGTGCAGTTTGGTTTAGACAGATCTTACGCCATTAACTGGTTTAGCCCTGGCATATTTTTGTGCCTGTCCCAAGCCAGGACCTGGATTTCCAACATCACATGCTTCTTTTGCTGAAATTGGCGGAATTTGGTGACCATCACTGTTTAAACTTTCTGTTCATAAGTTAGGGGCCTCTATGTTCGTGATCGTATGGAAGTTGGATTTACAACTACATGTGCAATCACAATCGTAACTACTCTGCCATTCTCGCTACCCTACAAATAACCTTGTAAGCAGGTGGCGGATAATAAATAGAACTACTTTTTGATAAAGTTATATTTTAAACAATTTTGTATATTTCAATTATTTTCATGGATAAAAGTTAAAGTTTAAATTAGTTTTGCATGATTAGATTTTACTTAGTATGTCTTCCATATTAGATTTTCGTGGACTATATTTTTGTGCAGCTTAACTTCCGGCAAACAATTTTAGAAGAATTTCTAATATCTACGTACGAGGTTATTTGTAGGGTTTAGCGAGAATGGTTGAGTAGTTATGATTGGTGCAATCAGTGCCTATCACCACCACTAACGTAGTGAGTTCAAATCCCGGTAATGGCGACATGTACTGGATACAACATTATGTGATAAATTTTGTCAGTGGTTTTCTCTGGGTACTCTGTTTTCCTCCACTAATAAAACTGACCGCCACGAAATGAAATATTGTGAAACTGGCGTTAAACATCATAACTCTAACCCTATTTTCATAATTGCTCCTCATTAATTTACATGACAGGCAGGTACATATGAATTCTTATTTTCTACAGATATCCCTGTGGCTGGGACTTGAAGAGTTATACTTACATGACAGGCAGGTGAATATGGATTCTTATTTTCTACACATATCCCTGTGGCTGGGACTTGAAGAGTTATACTTACATGACAGGCAGGTGAATATGGATTCTTATTTTCTACACATATCCCTGTGGCTGGGACTTGAAGTGTTATACTTACATGACAGGCAGGGGAATATGGATTCTTATTTTCTACACATATCCCTGTGGCTGGGACTTGAAGTGTTATACTTACATGACAGGCAGGGGAATATGGATTCTTATTTTCTACACATATCCCTGTGACTAGAACTTGAAGATTTATACTTACATGACAGGCAGGGGAATATGGATTCTTATTTTCTACACATATCCCTGTGGCTAGAACTTAAAGAGTTATACTTACATGACAGGCAGGTGAATATGGATTCTTATTTTCTACACATATCCCTGTGACTAGAACTTGAAGATTTATACTTACATGACAGGCAGGGGAATATGGATTCTTATTTTCTACAGATATCCCTGTGGCTGGGACTTAAAGAGTTATACTTACATGACAGGCAGGGGAATATGGATTCTTATTTTCTACACATATCCCTGTGACTAGAACTTGAAGATTTATACTTGCATGACAGGCAGGGGAATATGGATTCTTATTTTCTACACATATCCCTGTGGCTGGGACTTAAAGAGTTATACTTACATGACAGGCATGGGAATATGGATTCTTATTTTCTACACATATCCCTGTGACTAGAACTTGAAGATTTATACTTGCATGACAGGCAGGGGAATATGGATTCTTATTTTCTACACATATCCCTGTGGCTGGGACTTGAAGACCTAGGTTTGTCTGTATGCTTTTGTTGCATCTATCTACATCATAATTAATATCAACTTGTACTTCCTGTAAGTTGTCAGGGGCAACATAACCTTGAAAAAAAAATAAAAAAATAAGAAATACAAATACATGTATACTCTTCCCAACTTAAAAAAAAAAATGGCAGTTAATTTGGACTTTTGACATTGTAGGATAACACAATATACATACATTATCGGTATAAAAATAAAGCTTATTTGCACTTGCTGTGAAACAGGCTAGAAAACTGACCAAAGGCTTGATTTCTATTTTAGAGATTGTACAAATACACTTGATATTTTCTGACAATGTACATATACACAGTTCTCACGATGAACATCAGTCTGCTGGCCCAAGACCAGTAAAACTTTGTTCAGACCAGTAAAATTTTCAGTTTTTATTTAGTCAATTCAGATTTTCATGTAGAAGACTGTATACAGTCACCCTTTAGACAATGGAAACATGACAGAAGAAAACAAATTAAATGATGGCTTTTTTAAGATAGGTCAATCCAGATTTTCAGTTCTGGTCCGCAACGATTCAGGTATTACTTCTACCCGAAAGCATGCTATTGGAAAAAATGGTGGTCACTTTGTAATGCTCCAGTATTTTTGCAACAATTTCCAAATATTCAATCATTTGATAGCTAAATTGGTACAATCATGTATTGAGAACACCTCAAAAAGCTAATTACAGATGATATAATTTTAATTTCTAAAATAAAAAGTGACTGTTAAATGCTAGCCAACTGATACTATGAGATAAAGTTTGAGTGATCGTTGACCTCATTAATGAAGTGACCGCTTATTTGAGCTAAAATAACAGTAAATCTGGTCGGCCCGTTTACACCAGGTGACCATTAATTCAAAGTGATCGTTTCATGGTGTTTAATGCCGTTATCAACAATATTTCAGATATATCGTGGTGGTCAGTTTTATTGGTGGAGGAACCCGGAGGACCTGGAGAAAACCATCAACCTGTCGCAAGTCACTGACAAACTTGATCACATATTGTTGTATACCTCGCCCTGATCGAGATTCAAACTCCCAACATCAGTGGTGATAGGCACTGATTGCATATAGGTAGTTGTAAATCCAACTACCATAGTAGTTGTAAATGCAACTACCATATGATCACGTCCACGACGGCCCCAAGTTTAATGTATTGCATATTTATATAGAAAAATTTTGTTATCTTCAACTCGGATCACTTGTTTTTTTGATAAGTCAAAGTAAAATAAAGGTGTCTCTGTAGTTAAGTATCCTGTCTTACAAGACCACCCTCACCAGAATGAAAAAAAGTGGGTGCACAGTGGTCCTCCTCTTATAATAAGGCAGGCCATCTCTTCTGTAATAAAGAAGTGACCTTATAAGAGGGGTGTCCTCTCTTGAGGGGGACAATTTAGGACTACAGTGGTCCTCCTCTTATAATAAGGCAGGCCTTCTCTTCTGTAATAAAGAAGTGACCTTATAAGAGGGGTGTCCTCTCTTGAGGAGGACAATTTAGGACTACAGTGGTCCTCCTCTTATAATAAGGTAAGCCATCTCTTCTGTAATAAAGAAGTGACCTTATAAGAGGGGTGTCCTCTCTTGAGGGGGACAATTTAGTACTACAGTGAACCTCCTCTTATAATAAAGTAAGCCATCTCTTCTGTAATAAAGAAGTGACCTTATAAGAGGGGTGTCCTCTCTTGAGGGGGACAATTTAGGACTACAGTGGTCCTCCTCTTATAATAAGGTAAGCCATCTCTTCTGTAATAAAGAAGTGACCTTATAAGAGGGGTGTCCTCTCTTGAGGGGGACAATTTAGTACTACAGTGAACCTCCTCTTATAATAAGGCAGGCCATCTCTTCTGTAATAAAGAAGTGACCTTATAAGAGGGGTGTCCTCTCTTGAGGGGGACAATTTAGTACTACAGTGGACCTCCTCTTATAATAAGGCAGGCCATCTCTTCTGTAATAAAGAAGTGACCGTATAAGAGGGGTGTCCTCTCTTGAGGGGGACAATTTAGGACTACAGTGGTCCTCCTCTTATAATAAGGTAAGCCATCTCTTCTGTAATAAAGAAGTGACCATATAAGAGGGGTGTCCTCTCTTGAGGGGGACAATTTAGTACTACAGTGGACCTCCTCTTATAATAAGGTAAGCCATCTCTTCTGTAATAAAGAAGTGGCATTATAAGAGGGGTGTCCTCTCTTGAGGGGGACAATTTAGTAATACAGTGGTCCTCCTCTTATAATAAGGCAGGCCATATCTTCTGTAATAAAGAAGTGACCTTATAAGAGGGGTGTCCTCTCTTGAGGGGGACAATTTAGTACTACAGTGGTCCTCCTCTTATAAGGTAAGCCATCTCTTCTGTAAATAAAGAAGTGACCTTATAAGAGGGGTGTCCTCTCTTGAGGGGGACAATTTAGTACTACAGTGAACCTCCTCTTATAATAAGGTAAGCCATCTCTTCTGTAATAAAGAAGTGACCTTATAAGAGGGGTGTCCTCTCTTGAGGGGGACAATTTAGGACTACAGTGGTCCTCCTCTTATAATAAGGTAAGCCATCTCTTCTGTAAATAAAGAAGTGGCCTTATAAGAGGGGTGTCCTCTCTTGAGGGGGACAATTTAGTGCTACAGTGGACCTCCTCTTATAATAAGGCAGGCCATATCTTCTGTAATAAAGAAGTGACCTTATAAGAGGGGTGTCCTCACTTGAGGGGACAATTTAGTGCTACAGTAGTCCTCCTCTTATAATAAGGTAGACCATCTATTCCGTAATAAAGAAATGACCTTATAAGAGGGGTGACCTCTCTTGAGGGGGACAATTTAGTAATACAGTGGTCCTCCTCTTATAATAAGGCAGGCCATCACTTCTGTAATAAAGAAGTGACCTTATAAGAGGGGTGGCCTCTCTTGAGGGGGACAATTTAGTACTACAGTGGTCCTCCTCTTATAATAAGGCAGGCCATCTCTTCTGTAATAAAGAAGTGACCTTATAAGAGGGGAGTCCTCTCTTGAGGGGACAATTTAGAACTACAGTGGTCCTCTTATAATAAGGCAGGCCATTTCTTCTGTAATGAAGAAGTGACCTTATAAGAGGAGTGGCCTCTCTTGAGGGGGACAATTTAGTACTACAGTGGTCCTCCTCTTATAATAAGGTAGGCCATCTCTTCTGTAATAAAGAAGTGACCTTATAAGAGGGGTGTCCTCTCTTGAGGGGGACAATTTAGTACTACAGTGGTCCTCTTATAATAAGGTAGGCCATCTCTTCTGTAATAAAGAAGTGACCTTAATAGAGGGGTGTCCTCTCTTGAGGGGGACAATTTAGTACTACAGTGGTCCTCTTATAATAAGGTACGCCATCTCTTCTGTAATAAAGAAGTGACCTTATAAGAGGGGTGGCCTCTCTTGAGGGGGACAATTTAGTACTACAGTGGTCCTCTTATAATAAGGTAAGCCATCTCTTCTGTAATAAAGAAGTGACCTTATAAGAGGGGTGTCCTCTCTTGAGGGGGACAATTTAATACTACAGTGGTCCTCCTCTTATAATAAGGCAGGCGTTCTCTCTTGTAATAAAGAAGTGACCTTATAAGAGGGGTGTCCTCTCTTGAGGGGGACAATTTAGTACTACAGTGGTCCTCCTCTTATAATAAGGTAGGCCATCTCTTCTGTAATAAAGAAGTGACCTTATAAGAGGAATGTCCTCTCTTGAGGGGGACAATTTAGTACTACAGTGGTCCTCCTCTTATAATAAGGTAGGCCATCTCTTCTGTAATAAAGAAGTGACCTTATAAGAGGAATGTCCTCTCTTGAGGGGGACAATTTAGTACTACAGTGGTCCTCCTCTTATAATAAGGTAGGCCATCTCTTCTGTAATAAAGAAGTGACCTTATAAGAAGGGTGGCCTCTCGTGAGGGGGACAATTTAGTACTACAGTGGTCCTCCTCTTATAATAAGGCAGGCCATCTCTTCTGTAATAAAGAAGTGGCCTTATAAGAGGGGTGTCCTCTCTTGAGGGGGACAATTTAGTACTACAGTGGTCCTCCTCTTATAATAAGGTAAGCCATCTCTTCTGTAATAAAGAAGTGACCTTATAAGAGGGGTGTCCTCTCTTGAGGGGGACAATTTAGTACTACAGTGGTCCTCTTATAATAAGGTAGGCCTTCTCTTCTGTAATAAAGAAGTGACCTTAAAAGAGGGTGGCCTCTCTTGTGGGGGATAATTTAGTACTACAGTGGTCCTCCTCTTATAATAAGGTAAGCCATCTCTTCTGTAATAAAGAAGTGACCTTATAAGAGGGGTGTCCTCTCTTGAGGGGGACAATTTAGTACTACAGTGGTCCTCTTATAATAAGGTAGGCCATCTCTTCTGTAATAAAGAAGTGACCTTATAAGAGGGTGGCCTCTCTTGAGGGGGATAATTTAGTACTACAGTTGTCCTCCTCTTATAATAAGGTAGGCCATCTCTTCTGTAATAAAGAAGTGACCTTATAAGAGGGGTGTCCTCTCTTGAGGGGGACAATTTAGTACTACAGTGGTCCTCTTATAATAAGGTAGGCCATCTCTTCTGTAATAAAGAAGTGACCTTATAAGAGGAGTGTCCTCTCTTGAGGGGGATAATTTAGTACTACAGTGGTCCTCTTATAATAAGGTAGGCCTTCTCTTCTGTAATAAAGAAGTGACCTTATAAGAGGGTGGCCTCTCTTGTGGGGGATAATTTAGTACTACAGTGGTCCTCCTCTTATAATAAGGTAAGTCATCTCTTCTGTAATAAAGAAGTGACCTTATAAGAGGGGTGTCCTCTCTTGAGGGGGACAATTTAGTACTACAGTGGTCCTCTTATAATAAGGTAGGCCATCTCTTCTGTAATAAAGAAGTGACCTTATAAGAGGGGTGTCCTCTCTTGAGGGGGACAATTTAGTACTACAGTGGTCCTCTTATAATAAGGTAGGCCATCTCTTCTGTAATAAAGAAGTGACCTTATAAGAGGAGTGTCCTCTCTTGAGGGGGATAATTTAGTACTACAGTGGTCCTCCTCTTATAATAAGGTAAGCCATCTCTTCTGTAATAAAGAAGTGGCCTTATAAGAGGGGTGTCCTCTCTTGAGGGGGATAATTTAGTACTACAGTGGTCCTCCTCTTATAATAAGGTAGGCCATATCTTCTGTAATAAAGAAGTGACCTTATAAGAGGGGTGTCCTCTCTTGAGGGGGACAATTCAGTACTACAGTGGTCCTCCTCTTATAATAAGGTAGGCCATCTCTTCTGTAATAAAGAAGTGACCTTATAAGAGGAGTGTCCTCTCTTGAGGGGGACAATTTAGTACTACAGAGGTCCTCCTCTTATAATAAGGTAGGCCATCTCTTCTGTAATAAAGAAGTGACCTTATAAGAGGAGTGTCCTCTCTTGAGGGGGATAATTTAGTACTACAGTGGTCCTCCTCTTATAATAAGGTAAGCCATCTCTTCTGTAATAAAGAAGTGGCCTTATAAGAGGGGTGTCCTCTCTTGAGGGGGATAATTTAGTACTACAGTGGTCCTCCTCTTATAATAAGGTAGGCCATATCTTCTGTAATAAAGAAGTGACCTTATAAGAGGGGTGTCCTCTCTTGAGGGGGACAATTCAGTACTACAGTGGTCCTCCTCTTATAATAAGGTAGGCCATCTCTTCTGTAATAAAGAAGTGACCTTATAAGAGGAGTGTCCTCTCTTGAGGGGGACAATTTAGTACTACAGAGGTCCTCCTCTTATAATAAGGTAGGCCATCTCTTCTGTAATAAAGAAGTGACCTTATAAGAGGAGTGTCCTCTCTTGAGGGGGATAATTTAGTACTACAGTGGTCCTCCTCTTATAATAAGGTAAACCATCTCTTCTGTAATAAAGAAGTGACCTTATAAGAGGGGTGTCCTCTCTTGAGGGGGATAATTTAGTACTACAGTGGTCCTCCTCTTATAATAAGGTAGGCCATATCTTCTGTAATAAAGAAGTGACCTTATAAGAGGGGTGTCCTCTCTTGAGGGGGACAATTCAGTACTACAGTGGTCCTCCTCTTATAATAAGGTAGGCCATCTCTTCTGTAATAAAGAAGTGACCTTATAAGAGGAGTGTCCTCTCTTGAGGGGGACAATTTAGTACTACAGAGGTCCTCCTCTTATAATAAGGTAGGCCATCTCTTCTGTAATAAAGAAGTGACCTTATAAGAGGAGTGTCCTCTCTTGAGGGGGACAATTTAGTACTACAGTGGTCCTCCTCTTATAATAAGGTAGACCATCTATTCCGTAATAAAGAAATGGCCTTATAAGAGGGGTGTCCTCTCTTGAGGGGGACAATTTAGTACTACAGTGGTCCTCCTCTTATAATAAGGTAGGCCTTCTCTTCTGTAATAAAGAAGTGACCTTATAAGAGGGTGGCCTCTCTTGAGGGGGACAATTTAGTACTACAGTGGTCCTCCTCTTATAATAAGGCAGGCCATCTCTTCTGTAATAAAGAAGTGACCTTATAAGAGGAATGTCCTCTCTTGAGGGGGACAATTTAGTACTACAGTGGTCCTCCTCTTATAATAAGGTAGACCATCTCTTCTGTAATAAAGAAGTGACCTTATAAGAGGGGTGGCCTCTCTTGAGGGGGACAATTTAGTACTACAGTGGTCCTCCTGTTATAATAAGGTAGGCCTTCTCTTCTGTAATAAAGAAGTGACCTTATAAGAGGGTGGCCTCTCTTGAGGGGGACAATTTAGTACTACAGTGGTCCTCCTCTTATAATAAGGCAGGCCATCTCTTCTGTAATAAAGAAGTGACCTTATAAGAGGAATGTCCTCTCTTGAGGGGGACAATTTAGTACTACAGTGGTCCTCTTATAATAAGGTAAGCCATCTCTTCTGTAATAAAGAAGTGACCTTATAAGAGGGGTGGCCTCTCTTGAGGGGGACAATTTAGTACTACAGTGGACCTCCTCTAATAATAAGGTAGACCATCTATTCCATAATAAAGAAATGACCTTATAAGAGGGGTGTCCTCTCTTGAGGGGGACAATTTAGTAATACAGTGGTCCTCCTCTTATAATAAGACAGGCCATCTCTTCTGTAATAAAGAAGTGGCCTTATAAGAGGGGTGTCCTCTCTTGAGGGGGACAATTTAGTACTACAGTGGTCCTCCTCTTATAATAAGGTAAGCCATCTCTTCTGTAATAAAGAAGTGACCTTATAGGAGGGGTGTCCTCTCTTGAGGGGGACAATTTAGTACTACAGTGGTCCTCTTATAATAAGGTAGGCCTTCTCTTCTGTAATAAAGAAGTGACCTTATAAGAGGGGTGGCCTCTCTTGAGGGGGACAATTTAGTACTACAGTGGTCCTCCTCTTATAATAAGGTAAGCCATCTCTTCTGTAATAAAGAAGTGACCTTATAAGAGGGGTGTCCTCTCTTGAGGGGGACAATTTAGTACTACAGTGGTCCTCTTATAATAAGGTAGGCCATCTCTTCTGTAATAAAGAAGTGACCTTATAAGAGGGTGGCCTCTCTTGAGGGGGACAATTTAGTACTACAGTGGTCCTCCTCTTATAATAAGGTAGGCCATCTCTTCTGTAATAAAGAAGTGACCTTATAAGAGGGGTGTCCTCTCTTGAGGGGGACAATTTAGTACTACAGTGGTCCTCTTATAATAAGGTAGGCCATCTCTTCTGTAATAAAGAAGTGACCTTATAAGAGGAGTGTCCTCTCTTGAGGGGGATAATTTAGTACTACAGTGGTCCTCCTCTTATAATAAGGTAAGCCATCTCTTCTGTAATAAAGAAGTGGCCTTATAAGAGGGGTGTCCTCTCTTGAGGGGGATAATTTAGTACTACAGTGGTCCTCCTCTTATAATAAGGTAGGCCATATCTTCTGTAATAAAGAAGTGACCTTATAAGAGGGGTGTCCTCTTTTGAGGGGACAATTCAGTACTACAGTGGTCCTCCTCTTATAATAAGGTAGGCCATCTCTTCTGTAATAAAGAAGTGACCTTATAAGAGGAGTGTCCTCTCTTGAGGGGGACAATTTAGTACTACAGAGGTCCTCCTCTTATAATAAGGTAGGCCATCTCTTCTGTAATAAAGAAGTGACCTTATAAGAGAAGTGTCCTCTCTTGAGGGGGACAAATTAGTACTACAGTGGTCCTCCTCTTATAATAAGGTAGGCCATCTCTTCTGTAATAAAGAAGTGACCTTATAAGAGGGGTGTCCTCTCTTGAGGGGGACAATTTAGTACTACAGTGGACCTCCTCTTATAATAAGGCAGGCCATCTCTTCTGTAATAAAGAAGTGACCTTATAAGAGGGGTGGCCTCTCTTGAGGGGGACAATTTAGTACTACAGTGGACCTCCTCTTATAATAAGGTAGGTCATCTCTTCTGTAATAAAGAAGTGACCTTATAAGAGGAGTGGCCTCTCTTGAGGGGGACAATTTAGTACTACAGTGGTCCTCCTATTATAATAAGGTAGGCCATCTCTTCTGTAATAAAGAAGTGACCTTATAAGAGGAGTGTCCTCTCTTGAGGGGGATAATTTAGTACTACAGTGGACCTCCTCTTATAATAAAGTAGGTCATCTCTTCTGTAATAAAGAAGTGACCTTATAAGAGGAGTGGCCTCTCTTGAGGGGGACAATTTAGTACTACAGTGGTCCTCCTCTTATAATAAGGCAGGCCATCTCTTCTGTAATAAAGAAGTGACCTTATAAGAGGAATGTCCTCTCTTGAGGGGGACAATTTAGTACTACAGTGGTCCTCTTATAATAAGGTAAGCCATCTCTTCTGTAATAAAGAAGTGACCTTATAAGAGGGGTGGCCTCTCTTGAGGGGGACAATTTAGTACTACAGTGGTCCTCCTCTTATAATAAGGTAGACCATCTATTCCGTAATAAAGAAATGGCCTTATAAGAGGGGTGTCCTCTCTTGAGGGGGACAATTTAGTACTACAGTGGACCTCCTCTTATAATAAGGCAGGCCATCTCTTCTGTAATAAAGAAGTGACCTTATAAGAGGGGTGGCCTCTCTTGAGGGGGACAATTTAGTACTACAGTGGACCTCCTCTTATAATAAGGTAGGTCATCTCTTCTGTAATAAAGAAGTGACCTTATAAGAGGAGTGGCCTCTCTTGAGGGGGACAATTTAGTACTACAGTGGTCCTCCTCTTATAATAAGGTAGGCCATCTCTTCTGTAATAAAGAAGTGACCTTATAAGAGGAGTGTCCTCTCTTGAGGGGGATAATTTAGTACTACAGTGGACCTCCTCTTATAATAAGGTAGGTCATCTCTTCTGTAATAAAGAAGTGACCTTATAAGAGGAGTGGCCTCTCTTGAGGGGGACAATTTAGTACTACAGTGGTCCTCCTCTTATAATAAGGCAGGCCATCTCTTCTGTAATAAAGAAGTGACCTTATAAGAGGAATGTCCTCTCTTGAGGGGGACAATTTAGTACTACAGTGGTCCTCTTATAATAAGGTAAGCCATCTCTTCTGTAATAAAGAAGTGACCTTATAAGAGGAGTGGCCTCTCTTGAGGGGGACAATTTAGTACTACAGTGGACCTCCTCTAATAATAAGGTAGACCATCTATTCCATAATAAAGAAATGACCTTATAAGAGGGGTGTCCTCTCTTGAGGGGGACAATTTAGTAATACAGTGGTCCTCCTCTTATAATAAGGCAGGCCATCTCTTCTGTAATAAAGAAGTGGCCTTATAAGAGGGGTGTCCTCTCTTGAGGGGGACAATTTAGTACTACAGTGGTCCTCCTCTTATAATAAGGTAAGCCATCTCTTCTGTAATAAAGAAGTGACCTTATAGGAGGGGTGTCCTCTCTTGAGGGGGACAATTTAGTACTACAGTGGTCCTCTTATAATAAGGTAGGCCTTCTCTTCTGTAATAAAGAAGTGACCTTATAAGAGGGGTGGCCTCTCTTGAGGGGGACAATTTAGTACTACAGTGGTCCTCCTCTTATAATAAGGTAGGCCTTCTCTTCTGTAATAAAGAAGTGACCTTATAAGAGGGTGGCCTCTCTTGAGGAGGACAATTTAGTACTACAGTGGTCCTCCTCTTATAATAAGGTAAGCCATCTCTTCTGTAATAAAGAAGTGACCTTATAAGAGGGGTGTTCTCTCTTGAGGGGGACAATTTAGTACTACAGTGGTCCTCTTATAATAAGGTAGGCCATCTCTTCTGTAATAAAGAAGTGACCTTATAAGAGGGTGGCCTCTCTTGAGGGGGATAATTTAGTACTACAGTGGTCCTCCTCTTATAATAAGGTAGGCCATCTCTTCTGTAATAAAGAAGTGACCTTATAAGAGGGGTGTCCTCTCTTGAGGGGGACAATTTAGTACTACAGTGGTCCTCTTATAATAAGGTAGGCCATCTCTTCTGTAATAAAGAAGTGACCTTATAAGAGGAGTGTCCTCTCTTGAGGGGGATAATTTAGTACTACAGTGGTCCTCCTCTTATAATAAGGT
Source organism: Bathymodiolus brooksi (assembly GCA_963680875.1). NCBI lineage: Eukaryota > Metazoa > Mollusca > Bivalvia > Mytilida > Modiolidae > Bathymodiolus > Bathymodiolus brooksi. Next base: position 51,271,214 of record OY804583.1, on the reverse strand, counting down.
AAGCCATCTCTTCTGTAATAAAGAAGTGGCCTTATAAGAGGGGTGTCCTCTCTTGAGGGGGATAATTTAGTACTACAGTGGTCCTCCTCTTATAATAAGGTAGGCCATATCTTCTGTAATAAAGAAGTGACCTTATAAGAGGGGTGTCCTCTTTTGAGGGGACAATTCAGTACTACAGTGGTCCTCCTCTTATAATAAGGTAGGCCATCTCTTCTGTAATAAAGAAGTGACCTTATAAGAGGAGTGTCCTCTCTTGAGGGGGACAATTTAGTACTACAGAGGTCCTCCTCTTATAATAAGGTAGGCCATCTCTTCTGTAATAAAGAAGTGACCTTATAAGAGAAGTGTCCTCTCTTGAGGGGGACAAATTAGTACTACAGTGGTCCTCCTCTTATAATAAGGTAGGCCATCTCTTCTGTAATAAAGAAGTGACCTTATAAGAGGGGTGTCCTCTCTTGAGGGGGACAATTTAGTACTACAGTGGACCTCCTCTTATAATAAGGCAGGCCATCTCTTCTGTAATAAAGAAGTGACCTTATAAGAGGGGTGGCCTCTCTTGAGGGGGACAATTTAGTACTACAGTGGACCTCCTCTTATAATAAGGTAGGTCATCTCTTCTGTAATAAAGAAGTGACCTTATAAGAGGAGTGGCCTCTCTTGAGGGGGACAATTTAGTACTACAGTGGTCCTCCTCTTATAATAAGGTAGGCCATCTCTTCTGTAATAAAGAAGTGACCTTATAAGAAGAGTGGCCTCTCTTGAGGGGGACAATTTAGTACTACAGTGGTCCTCCTCTTATAATAAGGCAGGCCATCTCTTCTGTAATAAAGAAGTGACCTTATAAGAGGAATGTCCTCTCTTGAGGGGGACAATTTAGTACTACAGTGGTCCTCTTATAATAAGGTAAGCCATCTCTTCTGTAATAAAGAAGTGACCTTATAAGAGGGGTGGCCTCTCTTGAGGGGGACAATTTAGTACTACAGTGGTCCTCCTCTTATAATAAGGTAGACCATCTATTCCGTAATAAAGAAATGGCCTTATAAGAGGGGTGTCCTCTCTTGAGGGGGACAATTTAGTACTACAGTGGACCTCCTCTTATAATAAGGCAGGCCATATCTTCTGTAATAAAGAAGTGACCTTATAAGAGGGGTGGCCTCTCTTGAGGGGGACAATTTAGTACTACAGTGGTCCTCCTCTTATAATAAGGTAGGCCATCTCTTCTGTAATAAAGAAGTGACCTTATAAGAGGAGTGTCCTCTCTTGAGGGGGATAATTTAGTACTACAGTGGACCTCCTCTTATAATAAGGTAGGTCATCTCTTCTGTAATAAAGAAGTGACCTTATAAGAGGAGTGGCCTCTCTTGAGGGGGACAATTTAGTACTACAGTGGTCCTCCTCTTATAATAAGGCAGGCCATCTCTTGTGTAATAAAGAAGTGACCTTATAAGAGGAATGTCCTCTCTTGAGGGGGACAATTTAGTACTACAGTGGTCCTCTTATAATAAGGTAAGCCATCTCTTCTGTAATAAAGAAGTGACCTTATAAGAGGGGTGGCCTCTCTTGAGGGGGACAATTTAGTACTACAGTGGACCTCCTCTAATAATAAGGTAGACCATCTATTCCATAATAAAGAAATGACCTTATAAGAGGGGTGTCCTCTCTTGAGGGGGACAATTTAGTAATACAGTGGTCCTCCTCTTATAATAAGGCAGGCCATCTCTTCTGTAATAAAGAAGTGGCCTTATAAGAGGGGTGTCCTCTCTTGAGGGGGACAATTTAGTACTACAGTGGTCCTCCTCTTATAATAAGGTAAGCCATCTCTTCTGTAATAAAGAAGTGACCTTATAGGAGGGGTGTCCTCTCTTGAGGGGGACAATTTAGTACTACAGTGGTCCTCTTATAATAAGGTAGGCCTTCTCTTCTGTAATAAAGAAGTGACCTTATAAGAGGGGTGGCCTCTCTTGAGGGGGACAATTTAGTACTACAGTGGTCCTCCTCTTATAATAAGGTAGGCCTTCTCTTCTGTAATAAAGAAGTGACCTTATAAGAGGGTGGCCTCTCTTGAGGAGGACAATTTAGTACTACAGTGGTCCTCCTCTTATAATAAGGTAAGCCATCTCTTCTGTAATAAAGAAGTGACCTTATAAGAGGGGTGTCCTCTCTTGAGGGGGACAATTTAGTACTACAGTGGTCCTCTTATAATAAGGTAGGCCATCTCTTCTGTAATAAAGAAGTGACCTTATAAGAGGGTGGCCTCTCTTGAGGGGGATAATTTAGTACTACAGTGGTCCTCCTCTTATAATAAGGTAGACCATCTATTCCGTAATAAAGAAATGGCCTTATAAGAGGGGTGTCCTCTCTTGAGGGGGACAATTTAGTACTACAGTGGACCTCCTCTTATAATAAGGCAGGCCATCTCTTCTGTAATAAAGAAGTGACCTTATAAGAGGGGTGGCCTCTCTTGAGGGGGACAATTTAGTACTACAGTGGTCCTCCTCTTATAATAAGGTAAGCCATCTCTTCTGTAATAAAGAAGTGACCTTATAAGAGGGGTGTTCTCTCTTGAGGGGGACAATTTAGTACTACAGTGGTCCTCTTATAATAAGGTAGGCCATCTCTTCTGTAATAAAGAAGTGACCTTATAAGAGGGTGGCCTCTCTTGAGGGGGATAATTTAGTACTACAGTGGTCCTCCTCTTATAATAAGGTAGGCCATCTCTTCTGTAATAAAGAAGTGACCTTATAAGAGGGGTGTCCTCTCTTGAGGGGGACAATTTAGTACTACAGTGGTCCTCTTATAATAAGGTAGGCCATCTCTTCTGTAATAAAGAAGTGACCTTATAAGAGGAGTGTCCTCTCTTGAGGGGGATAATTTAGTACTACAGTGGTCCTCCTCTTATAATAAGGTAAGCCATCTCTTCTGTAATAAAGAAGTGGCCTTATAAGAGGGGTGTCCTCTCTTGAGGGGGATAATTTAGTACTACAGTGGTCCTCCTCTTATAATAAGGTAGGCCATATCTTCTGTAATAAAGAAGTGACCTTATAAGAGGGGTGTCCTCTTTTGAGGGGACAATTCAGTACTACAGTGGTCCTCCTCTTATAATAAGGTAGGCCATCTCTTCTGTAATAAAGAAGTGACCTTATAAGAGGAGTGTCCTCTCTTGAGGGGGACAATTTAGTACTACAGAGGTCCTCCTCTTATAATAAGGTAGGCCATCTCTTCTGTAATAAAGAAGTGACCTTATAAGAGAAGTGTCCTCTCTTGAGGGGGACAAATTAGTACTACAGTGGTCCTCCTCTTATAATAAGGTAGGCCATCTCTTCTGTAATAAAGAAGTGACCTTATAAGAGGGGTGTCCTCTCTTGAGGGGGACAATTTAGTACTACAGTGGACCTCCTCTTATAATAAGGCAGGCCATCTCTTCTGTAATAAAGAAGTGACCTTATAAGAGGGGTGGCCTCTCTTGAGGGGGACAATTTAGTACTACAGTGGACCTCCTCTTATAATAAGGTAGGTCATCTCTTCTGTAATAAAGAAGTGACCTTATAAGAGGAGTGGCCTCTCTTGAGGGGGACAATTTAGTACTACAGTGGTCCTCCTCTTATAATAAGGTAGGCCATCTCTTCTGTAATAAAGAAGTGACCTTATAAGAAGAGTGGCCTCTCTTGAGGGGGACAATTTAGTACTACAGTGGTCCTCCTCTTATAATAAGGCAGGCCATCTCTTCTGTAATAAAGAAGTGACCTTATAAGAGGAATGTCCTCTCTTGAGGGGGACAATTTAGTACTACAGTGGTCCTCTTATAATAAGGTAAGCCATCTCTTCTGTAATAAAGAAGTGACCTTATAAGAGGGGTGGCCTCTCTTGAGGGGGACAATTTAGTACTACAGTGGTCCTCCTCTTATAATAAGGTAGACCATCTATTCCGTAATAAAGAAATGGCCTTATAAGAGGGGTGTCCTCTCTTGAGGGGGACAATTTAGTACTACAGTGGACCTCCTCTTATAATAAGGCAGGCCATCTCTTCTGTAATAAAGAAGTGACCTTATAAGAGGGGTGGCCTCTCTTGAGGGGGACAATTTAGTACTACAGTGGACCTCCTCTTATAATAAGGTAGGTCATCTCTTCTGTAATAAAGAAGTGACCTTATAAGAGGAGTGGCCTCTCTTGAGGGGGACAATTTAGTACTACAGTGGTCCTCCTCTTATAATAAGGTAGGCCATCTCTTCTGTAATAAAGAAGTGACCTTATAAGAGGAGTGTCCTCTCTTGAGGGGGATAATTTAGTACTACAGTGGACCTCCTCTTATAATAAGGTAGGTCATCTCTTCTGTAATAAAGAAGTGACCTTATAAGAGGAGTGGCCTCTCTTGAGGGGGACAATTTAGTACTACAGTGGTCCTCCTCTTATAATAAGGCAGGCCATCTCTTCTGTAATAAAGAAGTGACCTTATAAGAGGAATGTCCTCTCTTGAGGGGGACAATTTAGTACTACAGTGGTCCTCTTATAATAAGGTAAGCCATCTCTTCTGTAATAAAGAAGTGACCTTATAAGAGGGGTGGCCTCTCTTGAGGGGGACAATTTAGTACTACAGTGGACCTCCTCTAATAATAAGGTAGACCATCTATTCCATAATAAAGAAATGACCTTATAAGAGGGGTGTCCTCTCTTGAGGGGGACAATTTAGTAATACAGTGGTCCTCCTCTTATAATAAGGCAGGCCATCTCTTCTGTAATAAAGAAGTGGCCTTATAAGAGGGGTGTCCTCTCTTGAGGGGGACAATTTAGTACTACAGTGGTCCTCCTCTTATAATAAGGTAAGCCATCTCTTCTGTAATAAAGAAGTGACCTTATAGGAGGGGTGTCCTCTCTTGAGGGGGACAATTTAGTACTACAGTGGTCCTCTTATAATAAGGTAGGCCTTCTCTTCTGTAATAAAGAAGTGACCTTATAAGAGGGGTGGCCTCTCTTGAGGGGGACAATTTAGTACTACAGTGGTCCTCCTCTTATAATAAGGTAGGCCTTCTCTTCTGTAATAAAGAAGTGACCTTATAAGAGGGTGGCCTCTCTTGAGGAGGACAATTTAGTACTACAGTGGTCCTCCTCTTATAATAAGGTAAGCCATCTCTTCTGTAATAAAGAAGTGACCTTATAAGAGGGGTGTCCTCTCTTGAGGGGGACAATTTAGTACTACAGTGGTCCTCTTATAATAAGGTAGGCCATCTCTTCTGTAATAAAGAAGTGACCTTATAAGAGGGTGGCCTCTCTTGAGGGGGATAATTTAGTACTACAGTGGTCTTCCTCTTATAATAAGGTAGACCATCTATTCCGTAATAAAGAAATGGCCTTATAAGAGGGGTGTCCTCTCTTGAGGGGGACAATTTAGTACTACAGTGGACCTCCTCTTATAATAAGGCAGGCCATCTCTTCTGTAATAAAGAAGTGACCTTATAAGAGGGGTGGCCTCTCTTGAGGGGGACAATTTAGTACTACAGTGGACCTCCTCTTATAATAAGGTAGGTCATCTCTTCTGTAATAAAGAAGTGACCTTATAAGAGGAGTGGCCTCTCTTGAGGGGGACAATTTAGTACTACAGTGGTCCTCCTCTTATAATAAGGTAGGCCATCTCTTCTGTAATAAAGAAGTGACCTTATAAGAGGAGTGTCCTCTCTTGAGGGGGATAATTTAGTACTACAGTGGACCTCCTCTTATAATAAGGTAGGTCATCTCTTCTGTAATAAAGAAGTGACCTTATAAGAGGAGTGGCCTCTCTTGAGGGGGACAATTTAGTACTACAGTGGTCCTCCTCTTATAATAAGGCAGGCCATCTCTTCTGTAATAAAGAAGTGACCTTATAAGAGGAATGTCCTCTCTTGAGGGGGACAATTTAGTACTACAGTGGTCCTCTTATAATAAGGTAAGCCATCTCTTCTGTAATAAAGAAGTGACCTTATAAGAGGGGTGGCCTCTCTTGAGGGGGACAATTTAGTACTACAGTGGACCTCCTCTAATAATAAGGTAGACCATCTATTCCATAATAAAGAAATGACCTTATAAGAGGGGTGTCCTCTCTTGAGGGGGACAATTTAGTAATACAGTGGTCCTCCTCTTATAATAAGGCAGGCCATCTCTTCTGTAATAAAGAAGTGGCCTTATAAGAGGGGTGTCCTCTCTTGAGGGGGACAATTTAGTACTACAGTGGTCCTCCTCTTATAATAAGGTAAGCCATCTCTTCTGTAATAAAGAAGTGACCTTATAGGAGGGGTGTCCTCTCTTGAGGGGGACAATTTAGTACTACAGTGGTCCTCTTATAATAAGGTAGGCCTTCTCTTCTGTAATAAAGAAGTGACCTTATAAGAGGGGTGGCCTCTCTTGAGGGGGACAATTTAGTACTACAGTGGTCCTCCTCTTATAATAAGGTAGGCCTTCTCTTCTGTAATAAAGAAGTGACCTTATAAGAGGGTGGCCTCTCTTGAGGAGGACAATTTAGTACTACAGTGGTCCTCCTCTTATAATAAGGTAAGCCATCTCTTCTGTAATAAAGAAGTGACCTTATAAGAGGGGTGTCCTCTCTTGAGGGGGACAATTTAGTACTACAGTGGTCCTCTTATAATAAGGTAGGCCATCTCTTCTGTAATAAAGAAGTGACCTTATAAGAGGGTGGCCTCTCTTGAGGGGGATAATTTAGTACTACAGTGGTCCTCCTCTTATAATAAGGTAGGCCATCTCTTCTGTAATAAAGAAGTGACCTTATAAGAGGGGTGTCCTCTCTTGAGGGGGACAATTTAGTACTACAGTGGTCCTCTTATAATAAGGTAGGCCATCTCTTCTGTAATAAAGAAGTGACCTTATAAGAGGAGTGTCCTCTCTTGAGGGGGATAATTTAGTACTACAGTGGTCCTCCTCTTATAATAAGGTAAGCCATCTCTTCTGTAATAAAGAAGTGGCCTTATAAGAGGGGTGTCCTCTCTTGAGGGGGATAATTTAGTACTACAGTGGTCCTCCTCTTATAATAAGGTAGGCCATATCTTCTGTAATAAAGAAGTGACCTTATAAGAGGGGTGTCCTCTTTTGAGGGGACAATTCAGTACTACAGTGGTCCTCCTCTTATAATAAGGTAGGCCATCTCTTCTGTAATAAAGAAGTGACCTTATAAGAGGAGTGTCCTCTCTTGAGGGGGACAATTTAGTACTACAGAGGTCCTCCTCTTATAATAAGGTAGGCCATCTCTTCTGTAATAAAGAAGTGACCTTATAAGAGAAGTGTCCTCTCTTGAGGGGGACAAATTAGTACTACAGTGGTCCTCCTCTTATAATAAGGTAGGCCATCTCTTCTGTAATAAAGAAGTGACCTTATAAGAGGAGTGTCCTCTCTTGAGGGGGACAATTTAGTACTACAGTGGTCCTCCTCTTATAATAAGGTAGACCATCTATTCCGTAATAAAGAAATGGCCTTATAAGAGGGGTGTCCTCTCTTGAGGGGGACAATTTAGTACTACAGTGGACCTCCTCTTATAATAAGGCAGGCCATCTCTTCTGTAATAAAGAAGTGACCTTATAAGAGGGGTGGCCTCTCTTGAGGGGGACAATTTAGTACTACAGTGGACCTCCTCTTATAATAAGGTAGGTCATCTCTTCTGTAATAAAGAAGTGACCTTATAAGAGGAGTGGCCTCTCTTGAGGGGGACAATTTAGTACTACAGTGGTCCTCCTCTTATAATAAGGTAGGCCATCTCTTCTGTAATAAAGAAGTGACCTTATAAGAGGAGTGTCCTCTCTTGAGGGGGATAATTTAGTACTACAGTGGTCCTCCTCTTATAATAAGGTAAGCCATCTCTTCTGTAATAAAGAAGTGACCTTATAAGAGGGGTGGTTTCTCTGAAGGGGGGGCACAATTTAGAAGAATGTTACTATTTTAGCACCTCTTAAACCTAGCCTGATATTAGAGGGGCTGTATGTAATGATAAACTGTGGTTACTTCAGATTATTCATTACGTTCCCTTCAACTTTGACATAATTAGGTTTCACTGTACATATGTTGACACTCCCCCCCCCCCCAATTGTTTCACTATACCAGCTTTTCTATTCAGACTCAAGTTCCTAATGTTCACTTAAGCAAAATACAAGCAATAACTATTTACTACCTGATATTAGAGGGGTGGTGTTTGAGGGAGTGGTCTTATAAGAGGAGGTACTACTTCTTCTTCCGTATACTGCCCACATTCAACATGCTGAATATTCTGGCAGGTGTGTGCAAGGTTAAAAACTGGATAAATAACATATGTACAGTGTCTATTCAAAGAGTTTTGCCACTTGAGCTTTGAACGACTCAAGTGACTTGGCAGCTGCAATATCTGGTGGTAAGTTGTTCCAATCTTTGATGGTGTTGACGAAGAATGACCATTTCCTGAAGTCTTTGGTTGCAGACGGAATTGCATATGAGTGGTTTTGAACATGTCTTGATTTTCTCGTTAGTTTGGTGAAGTGGTTTTCGCTGTTTATCGCTACCATGTTGTTTATAATTTTGTACATCATTATCAGTCTGGCTTCTTTTCTTCTTGTTTGTCGACTTTTCCATTTTAGATCTTCTAACATTGTGTTGACGTTTGATCTGTTTCTATGGAGACCAGTGAGGTATCGTGCTGCTCGTCTTTGCACTTTTTCCATTTTGTCCATTTGATTTTTGTGGTATGGATCCCAAACTGTGGTGGCATATTCCAGTTGTAGTCTTACTAGTGATTTGTAGGCCTGTTCTTTAATTTTCCGTGATTTGATGTGTAGGTTTCGGTGTAGGAATCCAAGGCTATGACTGGCTTTGTTTGTAATGATAAGCTGTGGTTACTTCAGATTACTCAAATTAGCCTCAATAAAAAAACAAAAAGAACCTGTATTTAAGCCCCATTTTTTACCCCCTAAACCAGCTTTAATATTCAGACTCAAGTTCCTAGTTTTCACTTTATAACAAAATACAAGTGATATCTATTTCTTACCGTAATCAATTTCCTCCGTGTATCCCCACCCAGTTATGTAGCAATTGTCAAAACCGCTGTGAACTTCCGTGGCTATACATGCTGGTCTTACAAAATCATTGAACAGTGCTGGTTCTTGTAGTCTTAAAATAGCGATGTCAGACAGGTAATTGTTTGAAACTCCTTGATAAACTGGATGTGGGATAGCCTGAGCCACGGTAATCCTTTGTCCGTTGTCTTTAGGTCCTAACATCTCAGACTCTTTTACTTCTCCAACGTGAATTTCAAAGTTATTAAAATTTCTGAAATGTAAGTTAAAAGACATGCGTAGTGTTCAAGATCATAGAATCTTAATAAGGATGGGTTGTGTTCAAGATCGTAGAATTTTAATAGACCTGGGTTGTGTTCAAGATCGTAGAATCTTAATAGACCTGGGTCGTGTTCAACATCATAGATTCTTAATAGACCTTGGTTGTGTTCAAGATCGTAGAATCTTAATAGACCTTGGTAGTGTTCATGATCGTAGAATCTTAATAGACCTGGGTTGTGTTCAAGATCGTAGAATCTTAATAGACCTGGGTAGTGTTCAAGATCGTAGAATCTTAATAGATCTGGGTAGTGTTCATGATCGTAGAATCTTAATAGACCTGGGTTGTGTTCAAGATCGCAGATTCTTAATAGACCTGGGTAGTGTTCAAGATCGTAGAATCTTAATAGACCTGGGTTGTGTTCAAGATCATAGAATCTTAATAGACCTGGGTAGTGTTCAAGATCGTAGAATCTTAATAGACCTGGGTTGTGTTCAAGATCATAGAATCTTAAAGAGAGTATTTGATCACAGAATCTTAATAGATTGATTTGATTTTTGGTGTTTTAACGCCACTTTCAACAATATTTCAGCTATATCATGGCGACCAGTTTTAGTGGTGGCAGAAGCCGGAGTACCCATAGAGAACCACCGACCATGGGCAAGCAACTGGTAAACTTTATCACATGCAGCTGCGAGTAGAGTGCACCCGGGCGCGAACCCACACCGTATCTTAATAGACCTGGGTTGTGTTCAAGATCGTAGAATCTTAAAGAGAGTATTTGATCATAGAATCTTAATAGATCTGGGTTGTGTTCAAGATCGTAGAATCTAAATAGACCTGGGTTCCTATGCTTTTTTTTTCAATTTCTGTTACCAAATTTTATAGAAAAAAATTAATTAACATAAAAGATAATCTGACCCTGCAGCTATCAAAAAGAAATTTTGAAAACGTCTTTTCTTAAATTATCAATTAATCATGCTTAAAGTCAAAAATTGTCAGAGAAAAATCATAGCTCCCCTCCCACCAAAGTCTAAAGAGTGGTATAAAACTAGAGGCTCATCTGAACCTTTGTCGTCATTTATTTTTCCTTTGATCTTTCTTAGGCATATCAATGGACAGACTAATACTTATAATTATCAGTTAGTATGACAAACAGCTGAACCAAGAGCACATGATACAGCCACCCCCAACAGTTATATCTAATAAAAAAGTGCTCATTTTAACAATACAAGTTCTATAACTCGTGATGGACAAATTGCAAATGACAAAATCCTTAATTTTGAATGAGGTCTTACATTGATAAATCTTTACATTGAAGTTATTTTGCAAAATGTGGAAGAATTTTTTTTTCAAATTACTCTGGAAACCACTATAATGAGGAAAATCTCAAAATTGAAGAAAAAACAACTGGTTCTTTATCAATCCCAAGGTTTTGTAAATATTCTTTGAAGCTTGGTGTAAGCAACTTTAGTTATCGTCCGAAAAGTGGAAAAAATAATTACCGGTATATACACAAAACTATGTGTATTTCCTTTTAGGTCCTTCAAATCAGTTGAACCCTGATCTGGTATCATTTGTTTTGCTATACTCACCACAGACAGGGAACCACAAACTACCAATTTTTGCAGTTCAATTTAAAATGCAATATAAAAATCGCTTAGCATACATACACTACACAATGAGATGCTGTGATGGCATAATAGGGGTCAATTAAGGTCGCTCCACATCCAGAACTACCATCCATAAATAGTAATGCTTGCCACGGCCATTCACCATCAACGGCATCATTTCCAAACAATAGGTAAGAATTTGAGGTAGGTGACACGGATGGCACTCCACATTCTATATATAAAGATATTACAAGACTTAAAACATGATAAAGTGTGATAGACAAAAAAACATATTACAGTAAAACCTGTCTAAACCGAATCCCTTTGGGACTGAAGAATTTGCTCAGTTTAGACAGGTGTTTGGTTTACACAGGTTCAAATTACATAGACATTTAGTAGATGGTACTGTAAAGTCTGTCTGGTTAAGGCAGGTTTTCGGTTTACTCAGGGTTCGGTTTAGACAGGTTTCATTGTACCTCCCCTTTCTTTCTTTTTATTTGTAAGATGTATCTCTCTTTGATAGGTAAAAATGATGTTAATATAATTTATTATTATACAGCTTTCATTCTAATCAAATATGGTTGTGTCAAATCATTTCCATTCCGTCAAATTTTTTTTAATTTCGTGGAATGTTAGGCATTGGACTTCCGGTGTCAATGTACACAACGAAAACTTCAATCGATAAGTGCCGTTTTAATATTACTCAACTAAAGAATTTTTCATGGGGGTCTGTGGCCGTTTTTTTAGTGCCATCCCTTTTTGTCTCAGGGAGTATTATTTCATCTGACAGGGAGAAAAGAACATATTTCATTTTGGTACATCTCCCTGTTTTTGCATAATGATTTTATGTTTGAATATTATATAATTTTCTTGTCATTTTCATTAAATGACATTTACTGGATACAGGGGTTAAAAAAATCCACTGGTCCGAGGTCCGGGACCGGCGATTTGTGGGTTCGGACCAACATTTTCTAATCCTGTTAAGTCCGACAGACCAGTTGAAACTGTCCAATTACGGAGTTGTATCAAATAGGAGGTTAAAAGTCCGAGTGACAGATGTACTGCATAATTTTAATCCAACATCGATTGCCTCTGTTGATATTGTTAACATTGGATTACGTAATCTGCAATAATTCAAGATCGTTTAAGTGCTTTACCAAGTGTGTTTTGTTCCGTATGAACCTCCGGTAATTAACGGAGCACACACACCCGGGATGGTTATAACAGAATAACTCAAGGTCAGTCAATAAATTACATAATGAAAAAACACCACAACTAACAAAAGGTCAAAGATATGATAGGCTTAAACGGAAGAGTACATTTCAAACATCGTGGAAGGAAAAAATTCCTTGGGTTGAGGCAAGTGGTAGGCTGATAACCACGGCAATCTAATATTTTGTTGAAATTAAACTTCCGAAGACATTTTCTGCTCTGTATCTCCAGGGATTAGACTTCCGAAGACATTTTCTGCTCTGTATCTCCAGGGATTAGACTTCCGAAGACATTTTCTGCTCTATGTCTTTGGAAGTCTAATCTCAACGAGATTACCGGCGATCATGTTAATGAGATTTATGAAATAAATATGTGGGGTAAATATTGGAGAATATATCCAGAATTTGCAAAAAAACAACAACAGAAAACAGGGTTTTATTTAAAGTACTGTACAACCAATATACGAAAATTGACTGTTTGATAGCCCAGACAAAATGAAAAGCAGGTTTTATAAAATTAAGTTTACAGCAGCATCTGATCAGGTATTAAATTGCCAACCTAAAATAGTCATTTTAAATAATATATGTTACTCAGTTACTACATCAGGGGTAAGGGTGTAAGTTAATTTTGTGTTCAACAAATTTTATTTCCTCCATTCCGATATTCAGGACCAGTAGATTCCTGGTGCTCCCTGGTCCTGGACCAGTGAACTTTTGGGAAATTTTTTAACCCCTGGGATATATGTGTTTGTTCATATTTACTCCACGTTCCAAAAACAAGCGGATTTGTTGCTCTATATCACTGGAAGATGTTCATGTTGGCCGTGCTTACATTACTCTATATCACTGGAAGATGTTCATGTTGGCCGTGCTTACATTACTCTATATCACTGGAAGATGTTCATGTTGGCCGTGCTTACATTACTCTATATCACTGGAAGATGTTCATGTTGGCCGTGCTTACATTACTCTATATCACTGGAAGATGTTCATGTTGGCCGTGCTTACATTACTCTATATCACTGGAAGATGTTCATGTTGGCCGTGCTTACATTACTCTATATCACTGGAAGATGTTCATGTTGGCCGTGCTTACATTACTCTATATCACTGGAAGATGTTCATGTTGGCCGTGCTTACATTACTCTATATCACTGGAAGATGTTCATGTTGGCCGTGCTTACATTACTCTATATCACTGGAAGATGTTCATGTTGGCCGTGCTTACATTACTCTATATCACTGGAAGATGTTCATGTTGGCCGTGCTTACATTACTCTATATCACTGGAAGATGTTCATGTTGGCCGTGCTTACATTACTCTATATCACTGGAAGATGTTCATGTTGGCCATGCTTACATTACTCTATATCACTGGAAGATGTTCATGTTGGCCGTGCTTACATTACTACCAATTTATCATTTGTTTTAAAGTTATGATGCTCTTGTTGTTGTTTAGAGCGATTTGGAATTTTGAAGTAAGACATAAAGAATTTTTTACATTTTCTGTAAAAGACATATATCAATTAAATTATTTTATTTGTATCAAAGACTTCAATGCACAGACAATTACTTCTTTAAAATTAAATTGCTTTATTTCTTTATTTACCGCTGTCAGCATCATGAACGGAAATCGACCTGTCTTGATATATTTCTGTTATCAGACAGACAGTGAGATACGGAACGTCATTATTTACTCAGCCTTTTTCTTGGCCTCTCCATATTACAATTACTTATAATCTACCACATCTACGACTATGATATGTTGACGTTGTCACAGTAATAGCCAAAACACCGGAAGTAGTCTGCCTAACATTTCAGACGTCATTACACGAAAAAGACGGAACGTTATCGGAATTGACATGATTCGAAACAACCGTATTAGAGACATTCATTTATGACATGGGACCATACACTATTTTTTTCTGTATTATACAGTTGCTATAAGGGACATAACTCATGTTTTCTTTTGTCGTTTGCAATCTTTGTGGAAATAATGATTTTGTTGATCTTGCATGGGTTTTCAATACAATATCCTATAAATAAAATTGTCAATGGAAAGAATAATTTTTTTTTGTGCAAAGTAAAAAAAAAGCTAGACAAGATAACTCGGAAATATATCAAAAGAATTAGTATCAAAACCATACCATCACAGAGGCCCCTAACTTATGAAAAGAAAGTTTAAACAGAATTTGGTGTTGAAATACGATCTGAAAAAATAGACCTGCCAAAACGTTTTGTACAAACTACAGAAAAAACCTACACAAAAGGGTCATAACTGCTTATGATTCCAGAGTGAACTCGTGTGGGGTTCGTGTTCCTCAATATGTAGTTTTCTGTGTATTGCTTTGTCAGCCATTATTTGTCTTTTTGTTGTTTTTTTTTTGGTGATTGCATTGTCTGTCCTTCTTTGATTTACAGCTTCTGATTTTCGCTTTGGCATCTTCAAACATTTTGTATCAGAAACTTGAATTTATCAAAGATGCGATGGTGAACTAAAGCTACATGATAATTGATTTGTAATTCATCATTTCAATCTACCGGTAATTAAAATTTGATCTTTAATTGCTTCCATGGCATATGCGCGACATAACAAAACCAGCAGAAATTAATGATTGAATTCTAATTATATTGTCTGTTAATAAAATTAAATTACAAAAATGTAAGAGCCATGATGAAATGTTGTCATATAATTTTTAGTTGAGTGTGACACGATAAAATACACAACATTGCCTTAGAACACGAAGTAAATTAGTGCCTTGTAAATTAAGAATTATTGCCAAAGACAAGTTTGTTAGGAGCATATGTTGATGGCCGTCCCAACAGAAATTTGTTTGCCCCTATCCAATATGGAGGTTTGGTTTATACAGATTTCAATTCACTTTGTAAAATGATATCCCTACAATGTTTTACATGTATTCATTTATTAATTTGGTCGTTTTTTATTCTGAAAATTTTTTTTTGGATTAAACTTACAAGAATATAAGGGTTATGGTGTTTAACGCCACTTTTAACATTGTTCAGTTATATCGTGGCAGCAGTTTTATTGGTTGAGGAAACCGAAGTGGCTGGAGAAAACCTGTTGCAAGCCACTAACAAACTTTATTGCATAATGTTGTCTCGAGTACACCTTGTCTGAGCGGGATTCAAACTCGCAACTTCAGTGGTGGTAGGTACTGATTGCACTGGTAGTTGTAAATCCATCTACCATACGATCACGATCACAAGGACCCCTCTTGAGAGAATAAATAACTCACCAATGTCACCACAATACAGTGTTAGAGCATCACATGACCTGAAACAATAAAAATCAATAATTACATACCATTTACTTTTGTACTTGTACTCGAAAAACAACCAATCAGAAGACTGTCTCCAATATATAACGTGTTCTGATTGGTTGATTTTGGACTAGGAGTGCAAAACTCATACTGATAAGTTATATGACCTTAAGGCTAGGTCTCACAGCCATAAAACTTTCGAGTACAAGTTTCTTACGTTCATCCCAAATTCATCCAATCAGAACGCTGGATTTTTAAAATTTGGATAATGATGTTTTTTTTTAGTATTCACCATTAATAGGTTTACATTCTTTATTAGAATGTGTCCTCTTAACCTCATCCTATTATTTCATTCTGAAACCATATACAGTAGAACTTCGCTCGCTTGAACTCGAAGGGACTGTCAAAATCTGTTCGAGCTATTGGAAGTTCGAGCCACCCAGGTTACGTAATTTTAGAGAGAAAAAAATCCTGTTGGCCGTTCTAACCCGGGACAGTTTCATTACGCTACAATAACTGATGCAAGGTAAAATGGGCCTTTCTCGTAAAGAATATTTAATCCTTTTAGAAAGTTCTCAAAGACTACAGCTTCTGAATACCTCTTTGGTATCTTCAAACGTTCCTTAGAAATGTTTTTTTTCACTAAATGTTCACGATCTATTTTATAAACAGGAAATACGAGGTCAGGTATTAACACTTGGATCAATATCGGTATAAAGCTTGATAATTCGGATATAAATTTTTAATGGCAAATTTTCAAATTTTAGACATTTCCTCTTTTTTTTATTTGAATTTGAAGCAATTATATTTGTTTCTTTTGATATTATATACACATATAAACTCAGGTTAATCGTAATTTCAGTACGAGTACATTTTTGGGTATTTAGATGAACCTTGAGAGACCAGGCAGTTTGATATTATTCGATCCCAGCAACTATATAAAAAAAAACAACAAAAAAACACTCAATAATAATAATTCATGTAATAACAATTTTAAATATTGTTTTAATAAACTTTATTACGATTGTAAACATTTGATTGTTTTAATTATTGTCGAGTGTAGGCTCGGCTTGGTACAATTGTAACAGTGAATTCTTTCCTTTTGGATAAAACACACTAGGGTAGAAATTCCATGACATAAATATACTAGTGTATTTCTTCTGATGGAATAAACACACTAGTGCAAGGTAGAAATACACTAGGGTATTTACATACCCAGACATTCTACACACCGGAAAAAGTACGCTTACACAATCAGCGACACGAGTCTCGGGTTCAATAATCGTTCTTTATTAATCGTAATTAATGGTTAATAATCAAGCCACAGCTGAATTTAATGACTAATTAACACAAATGATGACAAGTTTTTCCTCTAGCTGTAATTGTTAAGTAAATAATTATCTGTTGGTAATCTGACATTTATCACACCTTGCAGTAAGCACATTCAACCAAACATCTGTCAATTAATGACAGCTTGGATTATGATAATTCAAATGGGTGCTCATTATAGTCGGTTTACATCTTTATGCAAATTGTACAAACCAAATGTATTCCTTATTTACCTGGTAAATTTTCAAAACTATGCAGCAATAAAAAAAAAAGTCACTATGGTTTCAAAGCATACCTTAACAAAATATCTGTATACCCTTAGTTAACTGGACAATATGTATGCTTCCACACTAAAGTAAAAAAAAAAACAGAGGCTCCCAGGAGCCTGTAATCGCTCACCTGGATCAAAGCTGCTTTCAATAACAATGCAACTGCACTGCGGCAGCCATCTTGGTGGGAGAGCACGACTGCCGGACACAATTTTGGAAGAGGACCATCAAATGACTATTCCATCAAAGTTTGGTTCTAATTGAGCTACTGGTTCCAGACAAGATGGTTTTTATGTGAATTTCCCATAGGTCAGAGGGTGGGACCACCAGACACAATTTTGGAGGAGGACCATCCAATGGCTATTTTATCAAAGTTTGGTTCCAATTGAGCAACTCACAGGTTCCAGACAAGAAGATTTGTATGTGAATTTCCCATAGGGTCCTATGTTAAGCTAAGTTCGGCAGTGGGGGCCATCATGGTCGAAAGGCCGAACCGCCGGACACATTTTTGGAAGATAACCATCCAATGACTATTTCATCTAAATTTTGTTCTGATTGAGCAAATGGTTTCAGACAAGAAGATTTTTATGGGAATTTCCCATAGGGTCCTATGTTAAATTAAGTTTGGCTGTGGTGGCCATCTTGGTTGGAGGTATGAAATGCCAGACACAATTTTGGAAGGGGACCATCCAAGGATCATTTCAGCAAAGTTTGGTTGAGATTGGCTCAGTAGTTTCAAAGGAGAAGATTTTTTTTTATTCCATCCCCCCTTTTTTCTATTTTTAGCTTGGCGGCCATCTTGGTTGGAAGTCGGGATCACCGGACACAATTTTGGAAGGGGGCCACCCAAGGATCATTCCACCAAAGTTTGGTTGCAATTGGCCCAGTGGTTTCTGAGGAGAAGATTTTTATGTGAATTTCCCATAGGCTCCTATGTTAAGCTAAGTTCGCTGTGGGGACCATCTTGGTCAAAGGGCTGAACCGCCGGACTATTTTTGGAAGAGAACCATCCAATGACTATTTCATCAAAATTTTGTTCTTATTGAGCAAATGGTTTCAGAAAAGAAGATTTTTATGGGAATTTCCCATAGGGTCCTATGTTAAATTAAGTTCGGTTGTGGTGGCCATATTGGTTGAAGTTCTGAAATGCCGGACACAGTTTTGGAAGAGGACCACCCAAGAATCATTTCAGCAAAATTTGGTTGAGATTGGCTCAGTAGTTTCAGAGGAGAAGATTTTTTTAAAATTTCATCCCCCCTTTTTCTAATATGCATAATCGGTCAAAATCGGCAAAAGTTCAAAGTTCATAAAAAATCCTGTAATATATGTTTAAAAGCTCATCATTATGCTTTAACAGTTCAAATTTGGGCACATTCTGGCTTAAAATAGAGCAGTTTTGGCCATTTGAAGAAATTTCTATTTTTAGTAATGGTGGCCATCTTGGATACAGGACGGCACTGCCGGACACAATTTTGAAAGGGGACCACCTAAGGATCATTTAGACAAAGCTTGGTTGAAATTGGCCTAGTGGTTTCTAACAAGAAGATTTTTAAATGATTTTTTGCTTATTTATGCCTAATTTGCATAATCGGTCAAAATCGGCAAAAGTTCAAAGTTCATAAAAAATCCCATAATATATGTTAAAAAGCTCATCATTATGCTTATACAGTTCAAATTTGGGTACATTCTGGCTTAAAATAAAGCAGTTTTGGCCATTTGAAGAAATATCTATTTTTAGTAATGGTGGCCATCTTGGATGGAGGGCAGGGCTGTCGGACACAATTTTGAAAGGGACCCACCCAGGGACCATCCCTGCCAGGTTTGGTTTAATTTGGTTTAGCGGTTGCAGAGAAGAAGATTTAAATGTGATCTTTTATTAAAATATGCCTAATTTGCATAATCGGTATAAATCGGCTGAAAGAAAAATTTCACAGAAAAACCCGGAATATATGTTAAACTACTCATTGCCATGTAGCTGCAGTTAAAATTTGAGCTCATTTTGACTTATACTAAAGCAGCAATGGACAATTAAAATTTCATCCCCCCTTTTTTCTATTTTTAGCTTGGCGGCCATCTTGGTTGGAAGTCGGGATCACCGGACACAAATTTGAAAGGGGGCCATCCAAGGACCATTCCACCAAAGTTTGGTTGCAATTGGCCCAGTGGTTTCTGAGGAGAAGATTAAAATGTGAAATGTTGACGGACGGACGACAGACGAAAAGTGATGACAATAGCTCACCTGGCCTAAAGGCCAGGTGAGCTAATTAATGCAAAAAAAAAGGGGGATAAATTAGTCTTGCCACCCTCAACTTTTGGCAGATATTAGTAAATGTTATCCCTCACTTCTGGCTCGGTATAAAATACTCATAACTGCCAATCCATGTTAAAACTCAAAACACATTCTGGCTTCCATGATTTATTTCTTAAACTAAATCGGTATAATTAAATTAACATTGGGTTTTATAATATAACTTTAAAGTTAAATTATTTTCCGTTTTGGAGCTAAAAACTCAGTTTCATTTTTATTATAATATAGCAACAATATGCCGTCAGAGCAATGATAAATATCAATCAATATATATATATATATACATACATAGTTTTAAAGACATATTTAATTTTGGAGTTAAAATCTCAGTTTCATCTTTAGAATTTCATATGTGAATATTAGCATGCTTTTTTATCAACTTAGCTGTGAATGTGAAAAAATTGTGAAAAATAAATTATATAAGTCTCAAATATATTAGAAAATCTTCCTTGTTTTCAACAATAAATCAGGAAATGTTTTTTCCACTTTAATAGTAAAACATACTCGACAATAGGCACTCATAATTGATGATATCTTATTGTAACAAACACAAGCGATGAAGTGGATTAATTGATTTTAAGTAGCATAACCCCGCTATTTTACATTGAAGTGTATTTATCAAGCCAGTAGATTGATTAATCATGTATATGTATGTAAGCACATTCAACGGTACATTTGTCAATTAAATTGCGATGTTCGAGTTTGAATTGGTAAAACTCGTGATTTTATTATCTATGAGTTCGACTGTTCGAGGTATCAGTGTTCGAGCGAAAGAGGTTTTTTTTACTTAGAAATATAAGGAAAATTGACGGGACTTTCAAATAAGTTCGAACCATCCATGGTATTCGACCCATCCGAGTTCGAGGGACCGAGGTTTGACCGTATATATATAAAGGTCAACCATCTTGTAGATCATAAAAAGAGGCCAGGGGAAAAGTCTTAATGTCTCACATATAACCAAAAATAATATATTTTAATGCCAAAAAAAACGTTAAATGGCTTTATTTTTCTACTTAGCTCTAGTTAGTAGGATCGTGTTTTATATGTAAACAAAACCAGCCGGAGTACCCAGAGAAAACCACTGACCTTCTACAAGTCATTGACATCATCATCATGTAAAGTTGTATCAAGTACCCAGTCGTCATGGATAGGAATCACTCATTGGTACAGCGGTCCCATGTTATTGATGAAAAATACCTCTCTATTAAATTATTAAAAATTATATTAAAAAAAAAACCCAAAAAACCTTCTCTAACTGATCTGATGTATAAATAACAATACAGTGAAACCTGTATAAACTGGACACCTGTCTATTCTGAACATAGAAGATTTCCGTAAGAGATTCAGTTTAGACAGGTTTTACTGTATCACAAAAGTTTATGTAAAGACTATCATACTATAATGAAATACTAAATTCATACGTTCACATGGATATAGTTTTACGATGTACGTAACTCACGTCTGTTGATGTAGTACATAATTTGTAATAACACCATTAGAATTTGACGCTGGTGATGCCAGGAAGCCGTCAGTTATTGTAGCTCCAGCTTTATACAAGTTAAATGGGCTGAAAACATAAAATAATGTATTCTGTATCTCATATTTAAATCACATACAGAAATGTTGCATGGTAATGAATCATGGACAATTTTTTGTGGTAAGAGTTTAAATTCAATCCTGTTTGAGGCAGAAATGAATGAAAACATTTCCTGACATGAGTATTTATAGCAGCATTTCAAAATCAACAATAAAATTATAATAATATCAATTATAATGTAGTTGTTTAATATCCCTGGTTTGTGATTGGACAAAGCTGTAATTTTCATGGTATCAATTCAACGGTTGAAAATCTCGAGATATTTTAGCTGATTGCCGCTTATGTCATCTTGTCAACAATGTAGCAATACACATGATTATATTTGAATGGAGATAACTGAATTGTATTTGAATATTTCACGGCATCAATTGTCGATTTAATGGTGTCATTTTCACCAATTCCACGGTTGAAATAGCATGAAATTTTTTTTTTTAATTTTAGCTGATTACCGCTTATGTCATCTTGTCAATAATACGGAAATATACATATATGATGTATGTATGTCTATCCTACACATGAATACAATAGAATGGAGATAACTGTATTGTATTTGAAATTTTACGGCATCAATTGTCGATTTAATGGTCACAAATATCCATTTACTGGCTCCGCTAATGTGTTGCCAGTATTTAACTCAATTTGCGACCATCAAATCTCCAATTGATGCCATGAAATTTTCAAATACAATACAGTTATCTCCTAAATATTGCCTTTCCAATCTTTCGATTTTGAGCATACCTGAGTGATGAAGATTATTCCAGAAATGTGTCGTCCACACTAAATTTGATATCTACGTTTTTATTATCAAATAAAACTAGAAGTTCACCTGATCATCCATATGCAAGTTTGTGTTCAATGTTTAATAAAGTCTAGATTTTACGAAAAAAATAGTATCTTCATTTTTACACAGGATCCAATCCAATGTTCAATTGTATCCCAGGACTTCAATAAAAAAAAATGGGCGTTGATCAAGGAAATGTGTCTACATACTATCAAAAGCTGTCGATACAAGCCATTCAACAACAACAAAAACACATCAAAATTTGAGGAAAAATAAAAATTCCATATACCTTTCAAATATAAGAAAATTCAGAATTTGACGTCTTTGCAAATTTCCTTTTTTAAATTTTCTCAATAACTATTATCATGAACACTGCAGTAAAATTTGATAAAAACTTTAAAATTTTAGAAATTGACATTTTTCTGCCTCTTTTTGTAAAGTTTATCTTGGAAACCGAAAAAGATGGAGCAATACTATTTATATATTACTGAAAGCCCTCAACACAATCTATTTAACAACAGAAAAACACAACAAAATATGATGAAAACTAAACATTCTATATACCTCTTAAATATGCAAAATTGTGGAATTTGAATCCCTTTTAGACCCATTTCCAAAATAAAATAACACAAAAAATGTGTGATGGCAAATCAATTACTCGTAAAGATGAACACTTTGCAAATAAACTGGATTAGAATTAAATGAAAATTAAAAAAATTCAAATTTTTATGTCCGAAATGTTAATAGTTACATAATAATATTATGCATGTTTCTCAAAGTTTTTTAAGGATTGCATTAAAAATATCAACTGAATAATAAACAAGCTAATCCCAAGTAAATGTATATATATACCCTTTAGATACCTTTCGGCCTCTTGTTTCAGAATCAATTTTGTTTCTTTGGTAGAATTTAAATATAAAACATAATTTTTATCCACCTAACATCTGACAAAAGCTGAATAGAGGTCATAGAAAAAAATCAACCAATTAGAGAACTTCACATTTGTGATGCAATAACAAAAATAAGTGAAAGGCACTATTAAGATTTGGCCAGCAGCATTTTATTGGCGTGGCATGAGTTCATCAGGACATGACCTCTAATCAAGTTCTCTCAGATGTTTGTGAGCTTAACATGTTATAACAGCTGATTTTAATCAGATTGCAATTATTTTCATTTATGCTGCTTAATGCCACTTTCAACAATATTTCAGTTATATTGTGGCATTCAAATGCTAGGGGCTGGGTTAGGGCTATGGTGTTTAATGCCACTTTCAACAATATTTCAGTTATATCGTTTAAATTATTCCCTATAATTTGCTAGCTTTGCTTGCTGTCCTATAATATTATTCAGGCAATCTTTCTTTTTTTTAAATCTGATGGATTTGAAAATAAAAGAAACGTTTATAAAAATAATCAGATGGCATATCTATTTGATGAATTCAAGGATGATTCTGGTCAGAAAATTAAATAACAGAAAATCAATGAAAAATAACTGAAACTATCTACACTCCTTTTCTAATGGTCTATTTTTTAACCTGTTCCGACTGTGTCCAGCAAATTTTGACCATTTCTCTCCAGATGAAAATACCTGAAATCAGTTAAATAACTGAACAAAAATCATCTCTGTTTATAAATTAGTTATTTTCAACAAGACAAATTCAATGGCCACCATAAACACAACTGCACTTGACCAAACAATATTATATGTATATACGAACCCATAACCAGTTATACTGCATAAGTATAGAGCTAAGGTTAAATCATCTGAATAACATAACCATATCCAGCCTCCATCCCAGTATACTTTAATCTGATTGGTCGAGTCATCTTTTATTACTGAAATGTAAATTGATATTTCTTGTTTGCAACTGTAAATGTGCTCGCCTTGAGTGTGGTAGATCATGGGTTCAATCCTCTGTCATGTCAAACCAAAGACTATAAAATTAGTATTTATCTGTTTACCTACTGAGAGTGTAGTACTAATGGAGCAAGGGAAAAGACTGGTTGGCATGGTTGTTTGTTTGTTTGTTTGATGGTGTTTAACACCACTTTCAACAATATTTCTGTTATAACATGGCTATCAGTTTTATTGGTGCAGGAATATGACATATGTCAGTAAATTTCATTTTATAGGAATTCAGAAATCAATTCCTTTCCGTTTAAAACAAGTATTTTACATAAATGTCATGAAATTGTAAGGAAGCGACAATTTATCTCTGGGGATTGGGGGTGGTTTGTTATTATTCCCAGAGTCAGAAAAAACATTTCACACAAAACAAAAATTAATATTTTTTTTGTACATGGAAAATCAGTAAATTTTCTTTAAAACTATACCAAAAATGTCTTGGTGAAAACTGCAGAGTAAGATTAATAATTTTTTGTATCTTTCAGATCAAGATATGCTTTCTATAAAATTTGGTGCCAAATATAACAAGAAATGTGTGCATCACAAAATATGCCCATCTATATAAATAGGGTTTTTCCCCTTCCACAGGGGAATCATGTGGCCAAGTTTGGTCAAGATCCAATATACAGAACTAAAGTTATTGTGCAAAAACGATCATGTTGACAGAAATTCTATCTATAGTAACGGTGACCTTGACCTTTGACCTAATGACCCCACAATAACTAGGGTTCTTCCCCTTCCACAGAGGAATCAGGTGGCCAAGTTTGGTAAAGATCCAATATACAGAACTAATGTTATCGTGCGGAAACGACCCTGTTGTCAAAAATTATATTTATAGTAACAGTGACCTTGACCTTTGACCTAATGACCCCAAAATAAATACGGTTCTTCCCCTTCCACAGGGGTATCACAGGGGCGGATCCAGGATTTCAAGTTAGGGGGGGGCGCACTTAAAAAAATTGCGCCCAGAGGAGGGAGGCGCGAAAATTGTTTGGGGTATTTTGTGTGAAAAATCACGATTTTATGCCAAAAAATCATATTTTTTCCAATTGCGGAGAAAGCCGCGAAAATTTTTGGGGTATTTCGTGTGAAAATTCACGATTTTACGCCAAAAAATCATATTTTTTCCCAATTTTAGGGGGGGCCATGCCGGGTGCACCCCCCCCCCCACCCCCCTGGATCTGCCCCTGCAATTGTATCTATAGATAAAACGATATACCAGGGGCGGATCCAGGATTTATGCTTAGGGGGCGTGAGTAGGCGAGGGGTCTGGGGACCGCTTAAGGTCCCCAGCTGGTGCAGGGTAGCACCCTGGTTGGGGGACCCGGGGGGCAATGCCCCCCTGAAGCTCTGGGGATTTTAGGAATTACAGACATTTATTTGAACGACAATTTTGAACCAACCACACCATTTTTATCAGACTAAAAAAACTTGATTTTGAGTCTTAATTTTGTCGGATAATTGTTAACAGTATATTTTTGTCAGATTATAAGAACCTAAAGTAAAATTGTTTTGAACAACCGTGATGCGAATTGTTCAACTCATGACTGATCGATCACGATATTTTAACCCTTCAAAAAACTATTGGTTTAGTTTTAGCGCATTCCTCATTTCACTAATTTGTCTGTACTTTCGGTGCTTGTCCTTTCGGGTGGTTCTAGTTAAATACTGCCCGTCCGGATGGAGCTTTTCTTTTCGTCGTTTGATTCATTCATTGAAAACATATGATTCGACCGTTCTTGTTTATAGACAAACAAAAGCGGAAATTGTCGGCGAATCCATATATGAATCAACGAACACACCCAACGTGTATTTACAATGTGTAGGAATATTTTACTACAGGTCACGAATTAACCATTCATGAAAAAGTTGTTTGTTGAACTGCTTAATTAACTTTGTATAACATATGCTTTGCGAATTTTAGGGGGGGGGGGGCGCATGCCCCGCACGCCCCCTCTAAATCCATCCCTGAATCATGTGGTCAAGTTTGGTAAAGATCCAATATACAGAACTAAAGTTATCATGTGGAAATGACCCTGTTGTCAAACATTCTATTTATAGTAATGGTGACCTTGACCTTTGACCTAATGACCGCAAAATAAATAGAGTTCTTCCCCTTCCATAGGGGAATTATGTGATCAAGTTTGGTAAAGATCCAATATACAGAACTAAAGTTATCATGTGGAAACGACCCTGTTGTCAAAAATTCTATTTATAGTAACAGTGACCTTTGACCCAATGACTGCAAAATAAATAGGGTTCTTCCCCTTCCACAGGGGAATCATGTGGCCAAATTTGGTAAATATCCAATATACAGAACTAAAGTTATTGTGCGGAAACCTGTGTGGACGCCCGCCCGCCATACCCAACCACATAATACGACCCGTCTCGAGACGGGCGTATAAAAACTAGAGGGTCCCAGGAGCCTGTAATTGCTCACCTGGTTTTTAATTTGACATCTAAAGTTGATAGAAAATGGGGTTTTTACACATAATTTTGAAAGTGGACCACCAAAGGATCATTTCAACTCAAATTTCTGAGCAACAGATTTTGATGTGATTTTTTTTCTCTCATAATATTCCTAAACGGAATAAACTGGCTGAAAAAATCTCACAGAAAAACCCATAATGTATGTTAAACTACTAATTGCCATGTAGGTGCAGTTAAAATTTCAATTCATTTTGATGTGTAATAAAGCAGAAATTGATAAATAAAGAAATTTCTATTTTTAATAACAGCAGCCATTTTGAATGGAGGGCGGGGCTGTCTAACACAATATAGAAAGGGCACCACCCAAGGACCATCCCGGCCAAATCTGGTTTAATTTGGTTCAGCGGTTTCAGAGAAGAAGATTTCAATGTGATCTTTTATCAAAATATGCCTAATTTGCATAATTGGTATAAATCGGCTGAACAAAAAAATTCACAGAAAAACCAGGAATACATATTAAACTACTCTTTGCCATGTAGCTGCGGTTAAAATTTGAGCTCATTTTGACTTATACTAGAGCAGCAATGGACAATTGAAGACATTTCTATTTTCAGTAACAACAGCCATCTTGAATGGAGAGCGAAGCTGTCGTACACAATTTCAAAATGGGACTACCCAAGGAATATCTCAGCCAAATCTGGTTTAATTTGGTTCAGCGGTTTCAGAGGAGAAGATTTAAATGTGATCTTTTATCAAAATATGTCTAATTTGCATAATCGGTAAAAATCGGCTGAAAGAAAAATTTCACAGAAAAGAAACATTTCTGAAATAAACATACCACATCTGAATTCATCAGATTTATCAGAGCACTGAGGTGTTCCATCACATCGATTAATCAATGGTATACAGTCATGGTTGTGACATTCAAACTGGTCATCACTACATTGTGCTGAAATTGTAAAAAAAACAACAATGGTCACTACATTGTATTGAAACAGTCAACAAAATAATCATCACTACATTCTTCTGAAATAGTCAATAAAATAGTCAACAATATTTCAGTTATATCATGGTGGTCATTGGTGGAGGAAACCTGAGTACCCGGAGTAAACCACTGACATGCCGCAAGTCACTGACAAACTTTATCATATAATGTTGTATCAAGTACATGCACCTCGCCTGAGCAGGATTTGAACTCACAACATAAGTGGTGATTAGGCACTGATTGCACAGGTAGTTGTAAATCCAATTACCATACAATCACGACCACAACAGACCTTCCATGCTATTAAATACGTTCAAAATATTTGCGTTTGCATAAAAAAAAAAAATATATTTCTCAAGCACTGTTTATAACTTAACATACCACAAGATAATTCGTCTGCGGCATTTGGACAGTCAACATTCCCGTTACACCAGAGACCTTCTGATATACAAGTGGAGTTGTTACTGTCTGTGCTTCCATCACCACAACTCCTTTCTTCATCATAACATTCTGAAAAAAAAAAATGTTCTCGATAAAAATATCAGTTGTCAAAACTCAGAAATTAATTTCAGCTGGTCATTCAAATAGGAAGATTGAACATTATAAGTTATCCACATGTCTACTCGTGGGCATTGAGATTGTACCACCCTGAAGCACTTCTGTATAGCCTGAGGCTATCCTGGTTTGAAAACAAAAAATATTTTTAATGGATTTTCTCGTTCTTTTTGTAACGTAATCGTAACCTTTTTGTACTTGCGGACTAAAATGCCATAGCTCAGGTGAAAATTTGGGTGCATTTTGACAAAGTGTAGGGAGATACCTTTGGTATCACCCTACAGTTAACTAATTTTTTTAACGTTTTTCAGTCTTGTTTTGTTGTAATTTAATTTCTTGTATTTGGCGCGTATTGTCACGTGGATAGCGCTACAGTATTCATGACGTCACTAGTAATAGGGCCGAGAATTCTATTGATGAAAAATATGTGTCGTACATATTTTGGGTGGTATTATAGTACGATAAAACAAATGAAGAATTGATGTGAAAACAATAATGAGAAATTATTTTAAAATGATTGTATTCAAACAATTGACCATTTCTATAAAGACACAAAATGACAACAAAATCATAGTTTCATCATTCATGTAGTGCAAATCAACAGTGTTACACTACATGTTAAACATGACCATCAATATATAGTATAGGAACTTTAAATCTCTCAACATAATTTGGTGCATTATTCTTTTTTTCCCCCTGCATTTATTGAGATGCTTAATTTTTTTTCTCTCAAGAAATATGCCCCCCGTTCTCCATGTCAAATGCAAAGTGCTTTGAGATTGTTTACGTTTTACACCATCTTTACATCATGTATAGCAACGTCAAGACCCCCAGTGACGTTACGTAACTACCAGCCGGTAGCATGGGCTTTGTACCAATGGGTCATCGACCAATCAAAAGCCGACATTTTTATCAAGCCGGGGATAACATATTTTGCAATGAAACTGTCACTTCTCATGCCTTGCAGTATTCTTAAATATATTATATTTTTAGATTTTGTTACATCAGTATAAAAGGCTTGTAGTTGTATAATATTTGCTCAAGATTCTATTAATAGCGTGTTAAATTTTCATAATATTTTTAAACCATCACTCGGACTAAATTTCTGTATAAGGTAGCCCACCCAGTTCTATTTGACATTCATTAGGGCTGAAAATTAACAATTTCCATATATTTTTGATGTCTCTCGGCCAGAAACATATTCTTCTTCTGCTACCAGTGGATTACGATATTTCTTCACTCTTGATATTTAAATTTCAAATTTCAAAGATCTCTCTAATGTTTGAGTGGAGAAATATCGTAATCGAGTGGTAGCAGAAGTAGAATCTATATACAGTAAAACCTGTCTAAACAGAACCCTTAATTGGGACTGAAGAATTTGTTTAGTTTAGACAGGTTTAAATTACATAGACATTAAGTAGATGGGACTGTAAAGTCTGTCTAGATTAGGCAGGTTTTTGGTTAACTCAGGGTTTGGTTTCACTGTATATGCTAGATTTTGGGCTACAAGCATACAGCATATGAAGTTATGTAAAATTTTATATGTTAAACTTTGTCATATCAGTGTTGACTGAGGAAAAGAGAACATACATTTTATGGAAAACATTTTTTTGTCATTCTTATGGTGTTCGAAATACAGACCTGTATTTGTACATTGTACAGCAACAACATCATTATCAGAAGTACAATCAACTGAAGAATCACCCAGACAATCAGATAATGTGTCTTCTGTACCGTCACAATAAAACTGGTACCTAAACCTAGCTCTTTCTTTTCTTCCTTTCCCATATTCAGACTTAGATAACTGTCTTGATTTACTGCAAAAAAATCAATTACCATACTTGGTTGGGTATAGTACATATTAAAACAATTGTATATAATACGCATCTAAAGGTTTTTTTCAAATCTATTTCCAACATAACAGATGTGATCGAGTTAATTTGATTTCTATATCATTCACTCAGGTTGGAGTAAAACTGGGATTTACTGTCATAAAAATGAGTCTGAGTATGAATTTTGTACTCATACTAAAAAAACATCTTGTCAGAACGTAATATCCAAAAAATACAGTGCTTTGTTTGAACGATTTTGGAATATCGGTATGAAACTTTTACTCGAAAGTTCTATGATGGTGCGGCCAGTGATTCACCTAAGCCTATAGCAATTTATCTCCACCGGTTACCTCCCTTTTGAGTCCAATATTAAACTATGTCCTGTAGTGGCAGACATCTTGGATCTATGATTGACATCAAAAAAGCATATGTTTTGTAGATGACTATCCATGGAACATTTCATCCAAGTTTGTTTTATAGTGGTTTCAGACAAGAAGATTTTTAAACACTTTTCCAACAGAGAATGAGTGAGTGAGCAATTATTGAGCTATATCATGGCGAGAACAAGTTGCATTCCGATGAGACGATGTTGATGTCCGCATTATTCTGGACCAAAATGCCAGGTGGGATTTTTATAAAGCTACGTATACTTCACTGAAACAGTCTGCGGATTGACAATGTTGTTCCACTTGGGTGCATTATTATGATTTATATCCAACCTACTCCTACTCCTTAAAGCTGCATGCTTAGATTCTTCTTCGATAAAATATATCATGAGGACACTATATTTGTTTACTTGGATTACCAACCCTATCACCAATACGGCGTGGGTTCGCGCCTGGCTTTGTAAATTACAAGCAAGACCAATATCGTGTCTGGACCTGCGTCGCTGCAAACCATTCCAGTAATGTATGCATTTTTTACACCTGTTTTAAATGTTTAGGTATGTTAAGAAGTTCAGTGGAAAGGACCAAATGACTAAACTACAATTATATTTTTCATATGGACAAAATCATAATTTAAAGGATATAAATCTTTAGAGTCTACAGACGAATTTCCCATTACCTTTAATGAATGAATTTCTCCGATTGACTCGAAGCCAATCAGTGTAAATCAAGTCATTGAATATTGTGATGTCAAAATACCCCCCCCCCCCCCCCCCAGTCTTTGTTTGTGGGAGTAGAATAGTAGAATAACAGGTGAACATCTTCAATATGCATATAAACACTGTGCAAAGTTTGAATAATATTAATTGAACACTTTTTGAGTTTCAGATTACATATATTAGGTATCGCCCATGTGATAGAGTGATAAAAAAAAATAACAAGTTCAACATGCAAAAAAATCTAAGAAAACATTTGTCAAAACTGTCCATAATAGGAGGTGCATGTCTTCAGTATGTCTAAAAACACTATGCAAAGTATGAATAATATTGATTGAACACTTGCAGCTTTAGATTACACCAACTATGTACAGTCAATGTCATACAGTGATAAAAATACGGAAAATGTACGAACAAATTTGTCAAATCTGCCCATAATAGGAGGTGCACATCTTCAATATGTACACAAACACTGTGCAAAGTTTAAATTCTATTGATTGAACATGGTTAGAGTTTTAGATTACACCAACTAGGTACCGTCAATGGTGCTGAGCCTGCATCGCTCACCTGGCACAAGAATGATACTGAAGCAAATTTCAAAGTGAGATAATCATTACCTTAACTGTTTTCTATATTTATGCAAAAGGTAATGTTAAGTGAGAGCAGCTCTCTTTTTTGTAAATTTTCATATGGCGCACTAGCTGTGTGCAAAGTTCCACTGAAATCAGATTAACCATTTTGGAATAATAGAGGACCTTACATAGATGCTTCCTGCCAAGTTTGGCTCCATTTGGCCAAGCAGTTTCAGAGGAGAAGATTTTTTTTAAACATTATTGCTCTTGGAGGCCATGTTTGTCAGCCAAACGGAATGAAACGAAGAAACTTTATAGAGGACCTTACATAGATGCTTCCTGCCAAGTTTGGCTCATTGTAAAAAGGAAAATGAAAATCAATGGAAGCAGGAATGGGGTTATAAGGGATATTTCAGTTCACACACTGATAACAGTAAGGGGATTGCTATTTTAATGGTTGGGGATTGGGATGTAGTACAAGACTATGAAATAGATACAGCAAATTATAGATCACAAAATAATATTAAAGCTCAACAACAGATTATTGACATGAAAAATTCTTTGGATTTAATAGATATTTGGAGAGCAATAAACCCAGATACAAAAAGATATACATGGAGGGGCCCAGACTTAAAACAAAGTAGACATGATTACTTTTTGATATCATCTGATTTTGAACCTTTTGTGAAAAAAGTTGACATTGAAATAAGCTATCGTTCAGATCATTCTCCAGTGTGTCTTGCTTTACAATTTTATAATCAAACAAAAGGAAGAGGTACATGGAAATTTAATAATAGTTTACTTCATGATAAAGAATATGTTTCAAAAGTTAAAAAAATGTATTGTAGAAACAGTTGATCAATATACTCTGCCAGGTTTTGAAGGGGAGGATATAGAATTGTCAATAAACCCTCAAATATTTTGGGAACTGCTTAAATGTATGATTAGTAGCAAAACTATTTCATACTCATCCTATTTAAAAAAGAAAAATCAGTCATTAGAAATTGAATATGAAAAAAAATTGCATACTTTACAGTTAAGTTATGAATCTAATCCAAGTGAAGCTTTGGGAAATAAAATTAAACAAATTAAACAGACAGAAGATGATTTAAAAATGTTTAGAGAAACAAAAGTCAATGGTATTATGGCAAGGGCAAAAGCTAGATGGGCAGCAGAAGGGGAAAAATGTACAAATTATTTCTGTAATCTAGAAAAGAGACATTTTAATGAAAAAATAATAACAAAACTCATCGAAGAAAATGGAGAAGAGATAGTAGACCAATTTATAATTTTAGAGAAACAAAATCATTTTATGAAAATCTATGCACCTCCAAGAATCCAATCCTTAATAATGAGCATGAAAAACTTTTTTTTGATAGAGAGAATCCTTTTATAAATTTTCTGTCACAAGATCAAAGGAAAATGGGGGAAGGAATGTTAGATAGGAGTGAGTGTTTAAAAGCTCTTAAAATTATGAACAATGGAAAATCTCCTGGTATGGATGGGTACACTGCAGAATTTTATAAATTCTTTTGGAATGATTTGAATGAATATTGGATAAAACTGAAGCCATATGGATTGGGTCAAAGGTATATTCAAAAGAAAGATTATTGCCAGGAGAAAAGTTAAAATGGAACCAATCGGGAAAATTTAAATTACTTGGTATCAACTATGATTTTTTTACTGAAGACAAAACAGATATAAATTTTAAACAAAAAATAGAAAAAATAAGAACATTGACATTGTTAAATTCTTGGATTTATCGGGATCTGACTTACATGGGAAAAATTACCGCAATAAAATCTTTAGCAATGCCAATCTTAATCCAATCTCTCACTGTTTTGCCCAACCCTTTAGATAAAATAATAAAAGAAATACAGAACATTTTTTATTCATTCTTATGAAGTGGAAAGCCAGACAAAATAAAACGGAAAGTTATTATTGGCCAGTATGAGGAGGGGGGACTTAAAATGCCACATATAGAATCTTTTTGCCACGGACTGAAAATGGTATGGATAAATAAAATATTGGACCCCTTAAAAATAGCTTCATGGAAAACATTATTTATTGATCAGTATAATAAATATGGGGCGGATAAAATATGGATGTTAGACCAATATGGACTCTCAAAAGTCGCATCACATTCAACAGATTTTGGACTGATATCTTTCAAAACTGGGGAAAATTAAGGGAGAGGTCTTCTGAAGCGAGAATTTTTTTTTCCAGAATTTAACATTAGGTTATATAACAAAAACTCTGAATCAGAGTATTTTTTTTTCCTCCACCAAAATCAGAATATTTTTTTCAGCAACATTGGGAATCAGAATATTTTTTTAGAAAAAAAACATATCTGACCCTTGCAATGAGAGAAAGAATTGTGAAGAAATGGGAAGATATTAAGATAATATTGGTATAATAAGGGAAGTAACTCAAAATATATACTGTTCTAGACAACTTTAAATGGATGCACCACACATTATGGACAGTGGAAAAGTGCATCCAATATGACTATTATTGTATTGTATTGTATATTATAATTATAGTTCAGTTATTGATGAATACCATTATTAAGTTTATGAAGTATGTAATTTCTATTTCGAAAACTAGACCTTTTTGAAAATGATCTATTTCTTTTCATTTGTTATTTATTTAAACTAACATGATGGTAACACAAGCAAATAATGCATTTGAATGTACACTGTATGACAAATGTTTGTGTAATGTTAATAGGTAATGACTGACACTGTCCTGCTAAATATATATGTAATGTATTATATGTATAATGTGAAAGTAGAAAATAAAAAAATAAATTATAAAAAAAAAGTTTGGCTCCATTTGGCCAAGGAGTTTCAGAGGAGAACATTTTTTTAACATTAGCCAATCAGAAACAAGAATTGCTCTTGGCAGCCATATTTGTTGGCCAAATGGAACGAAATGAAGAAAATTTATAGAGGACCTTACATAGATGCTTCCTGCCAAGCTTGGCTCCATTTGGCCAAGCAGTTTCAGAGGAGAAGATTTTTTTAACAGTAGCCAATCAGAAACAAGAATCACCCTTGGTGGCCATATTTGTTGGCGGAATGGGACGAAATGAAGAATTTTTATATAGACGACTTTACATAGATGCTTTCTGCCAAGTTTGGTTCCATTTGGCCTAGTTGTTTCAGAGGAGAAGATTAAAATGTGAAAAAGTTAACGGACGGACGACGGATGCCAAGTGATGGCAATACCTCACATGGCCCAGCTAAAAAAGACTTAAAAGTTCAACATACGGAAAATGTATGGACAAATTTGTCCAATCTGCCCATAATAGGAGGTGCACAGGGTTATTACGGTTTTCACAGTTTTCTGGTTGTTGACTGATTTTGTCTGTTTATATACTTACGAGTTTTGACTTTCCCTTTGTAAGATTGTTCGGAGTTCGGTAATTTTGTTATTACCCTTATCTTCAATATGTACATACACACTGTGCAAGTTTAAATACTATTGATTGAACATGGTTAGAGTTTTAGATTACACCAACTAGGTACAGTCAATGTCATATAGTGATAAAAAATGATTAAGTTCAACATACAGGAAATTCAAGAAATAAATTGTCAAATCAGCCCATAATAGGAGGTGCACATCTTCAATATGTATACAAACACTGTGCAAAGTCTGAATAATATTGATTGAACACTGTTGGAGTTTTAGATTACACCAACTAGGTACCGTCCATGACATATAGTGATAAACAAGAGCACCGCCAATGGGTGCTGGACGCTCGACTTTTTCATATCTGATATTAAACTGCAAGCAATTTACAAAGTTATACATACTTCTAACTATGATGGTCATATAAGCAAATATGTTTGCAAGATTGGTAAATATAATCAGAAGTGTGTCTCATTTTAATGCCTATCATAGTTTATATTGAGAAAATTATATTTTTTAGAAAAAAATGCAAGTAAAAAAAGGAAAATAACTCAAATAAAATGCTGGATAGAGTTGTCTTCTCTTGTCAACAGAACAGGGTCAACACTTTCTACAAGTGTGTTGAGTTTCAAGTTGATAGCTTTGACAGTTATTGAGAAATTTTAATTATACTAAAATAATATCCCAAATTTCTATGTACTATGCCAAAACAAGGGCAGATAACTCTGGATATACAAATCACAGGATCACCTGCCTTGTTGTAATGGGTTCCCCATTTGATAATGAACAGGTATGTCGAGTTTCATTTCAATGCCTATCATAATTATTGAGAAATTGTATTTTTTAAAGAAATTCTAAGTCAAATAGGGGGAATAACTCAAATAAAATGCTGGATGGAGTTGTCTTCTCTTGTCAACAGATTGGTGTCAACACTTTCTACAAGTATATTGAGTTTCAAGTTAATAGCTTTGATAGGTATTGAGAAATTTTAATTATACTAAAAAAATATCCCTAATTTCTATGTACTATGTTGAAACAAGGGCAGATAACTCTGGATATACAAATCACAGAGTCATCTGCCTTGTTATAATTGGTTTCTCTTTTGATAGTGAACAAGTATTCCACGTTTCAAATGGATACCTTTGATAGTTTTTGAGAAATGGACTCTGACAAAAAACTTAACAGACCCAGACGGCTGACGCCGGAGTGACGACAATAGCTCAATTTTTTCTTCTTCGAAAAGTCGAGCTAAAAATAGTTTGTCGCAAAGCAGACCATCCAGCTCGCCTGTGCAATCTGTAGTTACATGTGAATGTCATAACCATGTGGTTAGTGTTTAATTTGGTTAAGAACAATACTTCAGTTTAGCCAAAAGAAAACCATTTAATGGTATTCAAAATGGACAGTTTGTCTACATTGGACCTAAATGCAAACGTTAACGCAAACATGTCGAAGTCATTCAGGCAGAAATAGTAGGTCACGGTGACCTACATTTGTGTGCGAAGTTTTTAACTGTCCACTACAAACTCACATGTGAAGTTTCATCAACCTGGACCAAGTAGTTTGTCTACATTGGACCTAAACGCAAAAATGTCGAAGTCATTCAGGCAGAAATAGTAGGTCATGGTGACCTACATTTGTGTGCGATGTTTTTAACTGTCCACGACAAACTCACATGTGAAGTTTCATCAGCCTGGACCAAGTAGTTTGTCTACATTGGACCTAAATGCAAACGTTAATGCAAAAATGTCGAAGTCATTCAGGCAGAAATAGTAGGTCACAGTGACCTATATTTGTGTGCGATGTTTTTAACTGTCCACTAAAAATTCACATATGAAGTTTCATCAACCTGGACCTAGTAGTTTGTCTACAATGGACCAAAACGCAAACGTTAATGCAAAAATGTTGAAGTCATTCAGGCAGAAATAGTAGGTCACAATGACCTATATTTGTGTGCAGTGTTTTTAACTGTCCATGATAAACTCACATGTTTGTCTACATTGGACCTAAATGCAAACGCTAACATTGGATGCCGACGACGCACAGGTGACGACATAAGCTCGCTTCCTGTACTATGTACAGGCGAGCTAAAAAAAGTTCAGCATACACAAAATATATGAAAAAAATATTCAATCAGCCCATAATAGGAGGTGCACATCTTCAAT
Source organism: Bathymodiolus brooksi (assembly GCA_963680875.1). Lineage (NCBI taxonomy): Eukaryota > Metazoa > Mollusca > Bivalvia > Mytilida > Modiolidae > Bathymodiolus > Bathymodiolus brooksi. The sequence continues at coordinate 51,234,589 of OY804583.1, read as the reverse complement.
ATCTATACAAACACTGTGCAAAGTTTGAATAATATTGATTGAAAACTAAGTAAGTATTGCCTTGCTGGGACGGACGTACGGACGGAAAAAGCAATTCCTAGACCTGCTTCCGCCTTTGGCGACGCAGGTAAAAAGTGTGCACTCGACTCGCAGCCGCAAGTGATAAAGTTTACCAGTTGCTTGTCAATGGTCGGTAGTTCTCTCTGGGTACTCTGGCTTCTTCCACCACTAAAACTGGTCTCCATGATATAGCTGAAATCTTGCTGAAAGTGGCATTAAACACAATAAATCAATCAATCAATCATATTTGTTTACTGTGACCTCTGACCTGTATCCTAATTCTTTACAAACGACTTTCGTATCATCTTCATCCCAATAATGGACACAGACAGGGGAGTAAGCACTCTCAGGATTAAGTTGTATTTCTAGTCTACCAGAGGCGTCACTCTTCCCACCGACTAGTCGAACTGATGGTTCAACAGTCACAGATTCTGATGTATAATTGACTAAAAATTGAAAAGAGGAGGTTAGGGTTAGGGTTATGGTGTTTAACACCACTTTCAACAATATTTTAGCTATATCGTGGTGGTCAGTTTTATTGATGGAGGAAACCGGAGTAAACCACCGACCTTCCGCAAGTCACTGACAAACTTTATCACATACTGTTGTATCGAGTACCCTTGGTTCAAACTCACAACTTTAGTGGTAATAGGCACTGATTGTAAAGGTAGTTGTAAATCCAACTTCAATACAATCACGACCATAACTGCCCTAAAAGAAGTCATGTGTATAAAGTTAAACTCTCTGGTATCAATTGCTGTTGATGTGACAGAATAGACATTTCGATTCTTACATTTGACATTTTTTAAACAACTTTCAGTTTTTCATATGCATTTATTTCTAGGGGTTAATGTTTTGGTGTTTTAACGCCACTTTCAACAATAATTCAGTTAAATAGTGGCGGTCAGTTTTATTGGTGGAGGAAACCGGATCTATAGTACCCGGAGAAAACCACCCACAAGCTAGTGGTGATAGGTATTGATTGCATGGATAGTTTAAATCCAACTACCATACAATCATGACCATGACAGCCTCCAAATAGAAAAGAAGTCATGTGTATAAAGTCAAACTATCTGGTATCAACTGATGTGGGTGTGGCAGAATAAACTTTGATTCTTACGTCTGATATTTTTTAAACTACTTTCAGTTTTTTAACAAGCATTTATCACATATTTTGTTGCAATATGTTCGTTTTTGCATGTCCAATAATAGCTTGAATCAGTGTTGGTTATTTGTCCTAAGGACAAATATCCGTATTTGCATTCAAATATCCATATTTGCCCTCAAATTCAACTTCCGGTATCTGCACAGTGGTCTCAAAAATTATACGTCAAAGCGCAAGAAAAGATGATGCACAAAGATATGCATAAAATCATATTTCAATCAAATTAATACATTTAAAAATATTTGAATAAAGTTTAAGTAACTTGAAACGGAATAATTAGCTCAAATGTATATGTCATAGGAATTTCCCTTCGAATGTCAACGTCATGGGTAGATTTTACCAACACTTTCTAACGTCATTGTACAGATCGGCATTGCTTGATATCTTTTTGATTCCATACTCGAAACAAATGTATTTGCAAGTTGAACAAAGGCAACTCTCTTAAGGATTTATTTTCGCAATTTTTCAGTTCAACTATCTTTTCTGCAATATAAAAGCACAAATGCTTGAAAAATGTCAATGTAAAATATGTGATAAATAGCTTTGCTGTCAGGCTTGCTATGGGAGTCTCGGGCTGATACTTGGGCCGATATGGAAAATTTCATGTCATAATCTCATATTATTCCTACAATATTTCAATTATATTTTAAAACTGAACTGACAGTGTGGTCGTTTTTGTTTTTCATTTTATGTCATAATTCACCAAATTTCATTACTTGGCATAACATGTAATTTCTGAAAGTTAAACAGCAGAAACTGATAACCTAGGCCTGCATTAGAGCTTTTTAAAACTAGAGGCTCACATGAGCGTATATTGCTCAACTGGTTATACATGCAAATTTGTGTTCATAAGTAAATTCGAGGTTTTAGAGAATTTTTAGAAGTCATCCAACTAAGATTTCCATGTCATTCCTGAAAATATTAAGGACTACATCTTTTTTGAGGCAAATCACATTCTACAGGGTATTTACTGGAAGGATATAAACTTACCACATTCTTCAGGGTATTTACTGGAAGGATATAAACTTACCACATTCTTCAGGGTATTTACTAGAAGGATATAAACTTACCACATTCTCCAGGGTATTTACTGGAAGGATATAAACTTACCACATTCTAAAGGGTATTTACTGGAAGGATATAAACTTACCACATTCGACAGGGTATTTACTGTAAGGATATAAAATTACCACATTCTACAGGGTATTTACTGGAATGATATAAACTTACCACATTCTCTAGGGTATCTACTGGAAGGATATAAACTTACCACATTCTACAGGGTACATACCTGCCAACCTCTGGAACACCAAATTAGGGTCATGACCCTCATTCCTAAATGAAAATGAGGGTCATAACGCGTAACGACATTTTCGGCCATAATTATTGTAAATCGTATGATATCATATCTAGTTTAATATGTATTATTAATGATCATATGTATGTACAAATAAACAGCTGTATCAATAAACTATGTCATAGACTCTAAGCTCTGGTTATAATCACTAGTTGCACTCTTTGCAGATTTTAGAACAGAAGTAGATGGTTGATATTCATAACAACATTGATTTTGATTGAATTTACAACTCAGTAACCCACATATGGTGTCATTGTTCAAATCTGATCTGAATTCAGTGTGTATCTTCTTAATGATTGAAAAAGCTCTTTCAGAAGTTTTGAAAGAACACCAAATCTTTTTGTTCCAGAAAAAATGTCATCAAGTTTCCCCATTTCCCCCCAAAACTGTTCAATATTACTCTTCAAAGAATTGTTTGGCATTGTTACAAACAAAGACATTGATTTTGATTTCCTTTGAACCATCTCCAGCTGCATATAGTTTTGTGACTTTGCATGCCTTGTCAGGTCATTCTTTGCACCGGATCCAATAGATAAATGTGATTTACAAAGAATGCAATATGCATCATTTACGCTACGATCACTGTGACTGAGCCAACTAAATTCTGCTTCCCAAGCTTTCTGATATTTGCATAAATATTTCTTTCGTTTAGTGGGTGAAGAACAAGCAGGCCCTTCTTCTTCTTCTTTCGGTATACCTGATAAGGACCTCTTCCTTCCAGTAGACATTTTGCAGAAATGATTTAACTTTTTTATTGTAAAAACAACTCAAACTTTCCACAAGGGGATTAACTTTATTGTAAAAGACCCAATCATCGCTAATTACTTACCTCGAAGGTATATTGTTGTTGATTGTAGTTGACCATTCGGATTGTTGTCCTTTCGATAGGTAAAATCCCGGTATTTTCCGAATAAATAAATATTTCTAATATATGGACCAATTCCGGGTAATCGTAGTGAAATCCGTGTGCCGATGGGTGTTCAGGGAAATGAGGGTGACAAGCTCGATTTCCGGGTGTGACCCGACGAAAACGGGTTACTTGGCAGGTATGAGGGTATTTACTGGAAGGATATAAACTTACCACATTCTACAGGGTATTTACTGGAAGGATATAAACTTACCACATTCTACAGGGTATTTACTGGAAGGATATAAACTTACCACATTCTACAGGGTATTTACTGGAAGGATATAAACTTACCACATTCTACAGGGTATTTACTAGAAGGATATAAACTTACCACATTCTACAGGGTATTTACTGGAATGATATAAATTTACCACATTCTACAGGGTATTTACTGGAAGGATATAAACTTACCACATTCTCCAGGGTATTTACTGGAAGGATATAAACTTACCACATTCTACAGGGTATTTACTGGTATGATATAAACTTACCACATTCTACAGGGTCAATATACTGGAAGGATATAAACCTACCACATTCTCCAGGGAAAAGCATGATCTGGTCCAATGCAATATCTCCTGTATACCCATCACCATCAATAGCATTGAAAATTATCTGCATAAAAAATAACATTGTTACATTTAATTTAGAACTTGTATCTGACCATTATTTTTTTTCATAAACATTACTTTAAGGGGGTACCATACACTACAGGGAGATAACTCTTTAGAATCAGTTGAACGCTTTGATCATATGATGTTTGTATGCAGATTTCAAGCATCTCGGTGATCAAAACCACAGAGAGAAAAGCTGCTATGTGGCTAGTGAACATTTATAGCTCCGAGTCTGTTGGTTGGAATTTGTTAAAATTTTGATATTTATTACAGTGGATATATTCAAACACATTGCCAAAAAAATAAGATAATTAAACCATCAGATCAACATTAACCTAAAGTGTATGGTACCACCTTAATACATGTTTTTTTTAAAACGATGGGTGCTACTAGTGGAGCAGGAACTACTTATCCTTCCCCAGCACCCGAGTTCACCCCCGGTAGTTAGTGGGGTTCGTGTTACTTGATCTTAGTTTTATGTGTATGTTTTGTAGATCATTGTTTGTCTTTTTGTCCTTTTTCTTTTGGCCATTGTGTTGTCTGTTCTTCTTCAATATATGGATATACAGCAATTTTTTGGTGTATAACGAACTGTAATCAAATGAAATGTAATAAAATATTTTTAAATTTCAATGTGATTTTTGTGTTTCATATGGTTGGGGGATAGTTTTGTTTATTTTGTCTAATTACATATACTGATATATATCTGCATCATTTAGTTCCATGTTGTGATAAACGCAACAATTTTCCCGACAAAACGATTTTGTGTACCATTGTGTGTATTGTAGTCCTTTTTCTTTTGGCCTTTGCATTGTCTGTTTTGACCTTTGTATTGTCTGTTTTGACCTTTGTATTGTCTGTTTTGACCTTTGTATTGTCTGTTTTGACCTTTGTATGGTCTGTTTTGACCTTTGTATTGTCTGTTTTGACCTTTGTATGGTCTGTTTTGACCTTTGTATTGTCTGTTTTGACCTTTGTATGGTCTGTTTTGACCTTTGTATGGTCTGTTTTGACCTTTGTATTGTCTGTTTTGACCTTTGTATGGTCTGTTTTGACCTTTGTATTGTCTGTTTTGACCTTTGTATGGTCTGTTTTGGCCTTTGTATTGTCTGTTTTGACCTTTGTATTGTCTGTTTTGACCTCTGTATTGTCTGTTTTGACCTCTGTATTGTCTGTTTTGACCTTTGTATTGTCTGTTTTGACCTCTGTATTGTCTGTTTTGACCTTTGTATTGCCTGTTTTGACCTCTGTATTGCCTGTTTTGGCCTTTGTATTGTCTGTTCTTCTTCAATTAACAGTTTCTGACTACTACCACTTTGGTATCTTTAATATTTTCTTGGATTTGACTGTGAATATCTGTAGAAAACTTCCAACCACCAGCAAGTCAATGGCAAACTTTACCATACCAGGCTGTATCAAGCACGTGAGTGGGCTGGATTATGTTATAGTTGTTAATAATACCGCTATGCACGTTAACCATTATTTCAATAATAACATGGCAGTCAGTTTAATTGGTGGAGGTAATCGAAGTATGCAACGGAAGAACTACATACCTACTGCAAGTTACGAACAAACTTGAACATATAATAAGTTATATTGAGTACACCTCGGGAGCTAAATAAAACGAGATATACTATTAGGTAAGCTGCAGTAACGTAAATACTAACTTATTACAAACCTGTATATTTGGTAAAACTGGAATGTAAACCTTTTGAAAGTACCACTGGTTGCCCTGATTGGATGATTTAGTAAACAATGATTGGCTGATGTTTGAGTTTGCTACAGAAACCTCCAATGTACCAATTGCAGAGCCATACATATGGTAGTAAAACGACATACACATCTGATCATCTACAAAAGCAAATATTCTTAAATATTCATTGTCTATAGGAAAAATGCAGTGATAAAATTTCCTATATATCTTACTTCACACATGTGCATTGTAGGATAAATCATGGATATCATTTCTAAGGGATTTCATGTATCTATGCAGGTCTGTGGTACACACACAAATTAAAATGGTTGCTCTGTTTTTTACACATTCATTTTTTTTTGGCGGAATAAATCAATGATACCTATCTATAGACTTTTACCTTTTGTAAATAGTTGTCTTCCGGTAATGTAGTTTCCAAGTACTGCTAGCGACTTTGACACCTAGTTACTGATTTATTTTACAATTTTTTTAGCATTTCATTTGTTTAGGTTGCTAAAATCAAAATACCACCAAATTCGAAAAAGGCAATAGCTCCATCAAAAATGGTCCGATCAAACTGCCATAACGATGTGCAAATCTACATATGGTAATAAGCATGAACACAGCTTTAAGGAATTCCTATTCAAAATCTAGAAGGGGTTACTCGTACAAACTTCAGAAGAAATATTCTAAGTCAATAACTCTATTAAAAAGGTCCAATCAAATTTCAAGCATTACATGAATATGATGGCAAATTTATAATGTGAGCTGCCTTTTAAAGCAATAATTCTGATTTTCATGGAAAATACTATGCTGTATGTATAAAAAATTCTCCTAAAAAAGTTGCTGCCCCATGTATAAAATTACCAGTGCAATCAGTGCCTATCACCACTTAAGTTATGAGTTTGAACCCCATTCATGGTAAGGTGTACTCAATACAACATTATGTGACAAAGCTTGTCAGTGACTTGCAACAGGTCAGTGGTTTTCTCTGGGTACTCCGATTTCATACGCCATTAAAACTGACCGACACGATATAACTGAAATATTGTTGAAAGTGGCGTTAAAAACCATATACCAAAACCAAAACCAAACCATGTTGTTATTGTTATGCCATATATTGATTTTTTTTAAACAATGAAAAAAAATTGTAAGATACATTGTGTACATTTAAAACTCTTGAATTAAAATAACACTCACCTGGATTAAGAATATCTGAGATAAAAAATGCATTTTCTCCGACTTCCATATGATCAGTAGATGTTTCTATATATAGATAGTAAATACCGAATGCTCCACTATCAGGACCTGTACCACTGGAGGGTGTTTCTCTCTATAATAAAAAAGCTTGGCTTAAATGAAGTTAAATCAAAAGAGGGTAACAAACTTTAGAGGAGTTCGTGTTACTGATTTTTAGTTTTATGTCTAATGTTTTGTAGATGGTTGTTTGCCCTTTTGACCTTTTTCAGATTACCTCTTTGGTATTATTGAACTCTTCTTGGTAATACCTGTCTAATTCAAAACCTCAAATTTCAAAATGAACACCAAATCAAATTTATTCATCTTGTTATATGTACATACATGTATATGTATATTAAATCCTTGACATCATGGCCATGATCGCATGGTAGTTGGATTAACAACTACCTATGCAATCAGTTTCTATCACCATTGATGTTGTGAATCTCGGTCAGGGCAAGGGTACAACATTATGTGATAAAGTTTGTCAGTGACTTGTGACAGGTTGTGGTTTTCTCCAGGTTCCCCAGTTTCCTCCATTGATAAAACTGACCGCCACGATATAACTGAAATATTGTTGAACGTGTTATTAAACACCATCAAACAAACAAACAAACATAAATCCTTGATATGTGATGACAGCCATCTTGGATTTATGATCAACACAAAAATCAAAGATTTGGTAGACGGTCATTGAAGCAAAAGTCTACTTTTAAACAGTTCAGATGGCTCAGAGAATAATACTTAGTAAAATATGTTCTCCATCATGTGTCCTATGTTAAAAACTCTTCCAGTGCTGGTGGCTGTGACGAAATATTTGTTCCGTCATAATATTCATTCCAAGGAAATTTTGTTATGTAATAATTTTTCCATATGGAATCAATTTCATGTAATATTTTGTCCATGTGTATAATAAAATTACCAATACAGCGGAAAAAATATTCCATAAATTAGATTCCATACAGAAAAATTAATACATAATAAAATTTCCTAGGAATAAATATTATAGCGGAAGAAATATTTCATTAATGACAAAAATATTCTAGACCAAAACTATATTACCATTGGAAATAATATTATTACCATTGGAAATATTATTGGAAATAATATTATAACAGACGAAAATGATAAAATTACTTTGTGGAAATAATATTATAAATTGTGAATATAATATTATAACTTGTGCATATAACATAATTACCGATGCAAATTATTATTTGCCAATATAACTGAATTAGATGTACATTTGCTACATTTTAATTTGCATGCATTTGTTTAATTAATCATTTATATATTGAAATGAAGAAATTTATAAAGATGCATGTTAAAATCTTCACATATGTAAAATTCCTACATGACATTTGTAGAATTTAAATATATATTAAAACGAAATTCATATACGTCCTTCAATAAACTAATATGGAAAAATTTTAAAAGGATAGCATATGTATGTGCAATGTATGTATGAGAATGAGTACCGGAAAATATGTTATACGATTACTCATAATATTTCGTCCAGGCCATATTTGAATGTGTTGAACGTTCCATAAAATTTCTTCTGCTAATAAGGAAAAAATATTATGGATAAGGAAGAATAATTACATAATATTTTGACTGTGGAATGTTTAATATTATAATATTCTTTCTGGTAAGAATAAATATTATGCAGAAGAAATATACATTCACCTTGGATATGTGATCGACCAAAAAAAAAAAAACTCAATCTTTTATAGGGTCAATATAAGGAACATTCATACCTTGCATAAAAGAAATTCATCAAATATGAGGTTTTAAGAAAACATTTGAAATTTCAGCCAATCTGGTGTAACTGCTGTGTTGAATTTCCAAGTAAAACGAAGAAAAGTACAATTAGTGGTGAAGACCATGGTTTGATTCCCTTTGCTCCATTGATGCCAGAGAAAAAGGTTGAACTGTCAACATTAACATGCCCATGATTACCAATCCTAGATGATGGCAATGCCTAATACAACGTTTTGGACTAGGTCGGATAAAATGTGGATTTGGTACATCTCTAATAGAACTTACTGAATGTATTTTCCAATCCGCATCATCTAATCCAGAATTATCATTGTAGAACTTACACTCTGGTTCCGGTGTGGATTCAAATGTACACTTACTGACAAATGAAACAGTGTCTAAAAAATAAATATCAGAGATTGTGCTGGTTATAAGCTTACAATAAACATTATGGATATCATAACAACATAAATTTCATCATAGCCAAATTTCTTAGCACTAAACTACAAATTTTATTGTTTTGGTCAATAAATACATTATGTTTTCATTTTATTTAGAAAGGCCCATGTGATTGGTCAAATGGTTGACACATGACTTCAAATTTAAAATAGGGCCCAGGTGGCTCAATGAGCTAGGTAGTTGGATTACCTAACAACTCATACAAGCCTATCACCAATATGGCATGTGTTCGCGACCGGCTTTGTAAATTACAAAAAAGGGTGCACTCAACTCGTAGCCGCAAGTGATAAAATTTACCAGTTGCTTGTCCATGGTCGGTGGTTCTCTCCGGGTACTCCAGCTTCTTCCACCACTAAAACTGGTCGCCATGATATAAATGAAATATTGTTGAAAGTGGCATTAAACACCAAAAATCAAATCAAATCAAAATTAAAACCATTCAATCACACCCACTTCAATTTTCGAACATCATGAAAACTAATAACTACATAGAATAACAACAGTTTAAAATGTGGAATAATGAAACAAATAATAATAATTTCAATTCTGTTTAATAATGTAAAAATGGCATAAACATTGAATACAATTTTTGTAGTTTTATAGGATTGTAAAGGGATGACAGTAAGTACATTTTTATAGGATGTTACGGAAGGACGGACGGAAGGACGGTAGTGTTACTATATCCCTTCGCAACTTCGTTGGCAAGGGGATAATAATATATTCATGGTCATTAAAATAAAGATTATTACGTACCAGTAGAATTATCAGAAGAACTGGAGTTACTGCTTGAATTGAATGCTAATAAACCTGTGATAAAACAAAAATTGTGGAAGACATATGTTTATTATATAGAAGAACTGGAGTTGTTGCTTGAGTTGGATGCTAATAAACCTGTGATAAAACAAAAATTGTGGAAGACATATGTTTATTATATAGCAGAACTGGAGTTACTGCTTGAATTGGATGCTAATAAACCTGTGATAAAACAAAAATTGTGGAAGACATATGTTTATTATATAGAAGAACTGGAGTTACTGCTTGAGTTGGATGCTAATAAACCTGTGATAAAACAAAAAAATTGGAAGAAAAATATTTATTATAAAGAAGAACGTTGCGTTTTTAAAAAGGGATGCAACTCTAAAACCTTGTGCGGTCATTAACATGGTAATGCCTGTGCATTAGCATGTTAATGACTGGTGGATTTCTTCAACGCAGATTAAATGCATGACAAATAACAAATGAAAAAGTCAAATTAAGAACTGATATGAAATAATATACATAAAGTATTTGCTTCATATATTATTCAAATAACCCAGCAGGCAATAACACTGAAAAAAATGTTGTGACTTTGTATTAACATTGAAATGCCGTTCATTGTCTGCTGACAATTATTACTACATAGATGATAGAGAAATGCTGATATTTCAAAGAGAACTGAATACTGGTATTTCTCCCACTGAAACAACATTGTTCATTTCACTGCGCAAGATATCACCGAACTAACAGCATCACATTTTTTTTTTCTGTTTAAAATGTTGACAAGATTTTATGTAATTGATTGATTGGTGTTTAGTGCCAACTTTAGAAATATTTCAGCCATATCTTGGTGTAACTTTTATGTAATTATTCTGTTTGAGCTTCAGTTTTCATTGTATCAAAGGCAATTTGAAGTATGGAAAGATTAATGGAAGATACACTTATTTGTCATGTGATCAAAATGATCTCTTATGCAAAATGGATGAGAAATGGTCTGTCGAACCGAGCGACACCCGTCTTTGCTCTCAATCCTTCATACTGGATGCTTAGTGGATAAGCAGCAAATAACAATGGTATTGTCTTTAGGTTTTAACTGATCAGGGCTCAAACCCATGATCTACTACACTCCAGACAAGAATGCTAACCATTACACCACCGATGAACCCATGATCTACTACACTCCAGACAAGCATGCTAACCATTACACCACCGATGAACCCATGATCTACTACACTCCAGACAAGCATGCTAACCATTACACCACAGATGAACCCATGATCTACTACACTCCAGACAAGCATGCTAACCATTACACCACAGATGAACCCATGATCTACTACACTCGAGACAAGCATGCTAACCATTACACCACAGATGAACCCATGATCTACTACACTCGAGACAAGCATGCTAACCATTACACCACAGATGAACCCATGATCTACTACACTCGAGACAAGCATGCTAACCATTACACCACCGATGAACCCATGATCTACTACACTCCAGACAAGCATGCTAACCATTACACCACAGATGAACCCATGATCTACTACACTCCAGACAAGCATGCTAACCATTACACCACAGATGAACCCATGATCTACTACACTCGAGACAAGCATGCTAACCATTACACCACCGATGAACCCATGATCTACTACACTCGACACAAGCATGCTAACCATTACACCACCGATGAACCCATGATCTACTACACTCGAGACAAGCATGCTAACCATTACACCACTGATGAACCCATGATCTACTACACTCGAGACAAGCATGCTAACCATTACACCACCGATGAACCCATGATCTACTACACTCCAGACAAGCATGCTAACCATTACACCACAGATGAACCCATGATCTACTACACTCGAGACAAGCATGCTAACCATTACACCACCGATGAACCCATGATCTACTACACTCCAGACAAGCATGCTAACCATTACACCACAGATGAACCCATGATCTACTACACTCCAGACAAGCATGCTAACCATTACACCACAGATGAACCCATGATCTACTACACTCGAGACAAGCATGCTAACCATTACACCACCGATGAACCCATGATCTACTACACTCCAGACAAGCATGCTAACCATTACACCACCGATGAACCCATGATCTACTACACTCCAGACAAGCATGCTAACCATTACACCACCGATGAACCCATGATCTACTACACTCGAGACAAGCATGCTAACCATTACACCACCGATGAACCCATGATCTACTACACTCCAGACAAGCATGCTAACCATTACACCACTGATGAACCCATGATCTACTACACTCCAGACAAGCATGCTAACCATTACACCACTGATGAACCCATGATCTACTACACTCCAGACAAGCATGCTAACCATTACACCACAGATGAACCCATGATCTACTACACTCGAGACAAGCATGCTAACCATTACACCACCGATGAACCCATGATCTACTACACTCGACACAAGCATGCTAACCATTACACCACCGATGAACCCATGATCTACTACACTCGAGACAAGCATGCTAACCATTACACCACAGATGAACCCATGATCTACTACACTCGAGACAAGCATGCTAACCATTACACCACCAATGAACCCATGATCTACTACACTCCAGACAAGCATGCTAACCATTACACCACAGATGAACCCATGATCTACTACACTCCAGACAAGCATGCTAACCATTACACCACAGATGAACCCATGATCTACTACACTCGAGACAAGCATGCTAACCATTACACCACCGATGAACCCATGATCTACTACACTCGAGACAAGCATGCTAACCATTACACCACCGATGAACCCATGATCTACTACACTCGAGACAAGCATGCTAACCATTACACCACTGATGAACCCATGATCTACTACACTCGAGACAAGCATGCTAACCATTACACCACCGATGAACCCATGATCTACTACACTCGAGACAAGCATGCTAACCATTACACCACAGATGAACCCATGATCTACTACACTCGAGACAAGCATGCTAACCATTACACCACCGATGAACCCATGATCTACTACACTCCAGACAAGCATGCTAACCATTACACCACAGATGAACCCATGATCTACTACACTCCAGACAAGCATGCTAACCATTACACCACCGATGAACCCATGATCTACTACACTCGACACAAGCATGCTAACCATTACACCACCGATGAACCCATGATCTACTACACTCGAGACAAGCATGCTAACCATTACACCACTGATGAACCCATGATCTACTACACTCGAGACAAGCATGCTAACCATTACACCACCGATGAACCCATGATCTACTACACTCCAGACAAGCATGCTAACCATTACACCACAGATGAACCCATGATCTACTACACTCGAGACAAGCATGCTAACCATTACACCACCGATGAACCCATGATCTACTACACTCCAGACAAGCATGCTAACCATTACACCACAGATGAACCCATGATCTACTACACTCCAGACAAGCATGCTAACCATTACACCACAGATGAACCCATGATCTACTACACTCGAGACAAGCATGCTAACCATTACACCACCGATGAACCCATGATCTACTACACTCCAGACAAGCATGCTAACCATTACACCACCGATGAACCCATGATCTACTACACTCCAGACAAGCATGCTAACCATTACACCACCGATGAACCCATGATCTACTACACTCGAGACAAGCATGCTAACCATTACACCACCGATGAACCCATGATCTACTACACTCCAGACAAGCATGCTAACCATTACACCACTGATGAACCCATGATCTACTACACTCCAGACAAGCATGCTAACCATTACACCACTGATGAACCCATGATCTACTACACTCCAGACAAGCATGCTAACCATTACACCACAGATGAACCCATGATCTACTACACTCGAGACAAGCATGCTAACCATTACACCACCGATGAACCCATGATCTACTACACTCGACACAAGCATGCTAACCATTACACCACCGATGAACCCATGATCTACTACACTCGAGACAAGCATGCTAACCATTACACCACAGATGAACCCATGATCTACTACACTCGAGACAAGCATGCTAACCATTACACCACCAATGAACCCATGATCTACTACACTCCAGACAAGCATGCTAACCATTACACCACAGATGAACCCATGATCTACTACACTCCAGACAAGCATGCTAACCATTACACCACAGATGAACCCATGATCTACTACACTCGAGACAAGCATGCTAACCATTACACCACCGATGAACCCATGATCTACTACACTCGAGACAAGCATGCTAACCATTACACCACCGATGAACCCATGATCTACTACACTCGAGACAAGCATGCTAACCATTACACCACTGATGAACCCATGATCTACTACACTCGAGACAAGCATGCTAACCATTACACCACCGATGAACCCATGATCTACTACACTCGAGACAAGCATGCTAACCATTACACCACAGATGAACCCATGATCTACTACACTCGAGACAAGCATGCTAACCATTACACCACCGATGAACCCATGATCTACTACACTCCAGACAAGCATGCTAACCATTACACCACAGATGAACCCATGATCTACTACACTCCAGACAAGCATGCTAACCATTACACCACAGATGAACCCATGATCTACTACACTCGAGACAAGCATGCTAACCATTACACCACCGATGAACCCATGATCTACTACACTCCAGACAAGCATGCTAACCATTACACCACAGATGAACCCATGATCTACTACACTCGAGACAAGCATGCTAACCATTACACCACCGATGAACCCATGATCTACTACACTCGAGACAAGCATGCTAACCATTACACCACCGATGAACCCATGATCTACTACACTCCAGACAAGCATGCTAACCATTACACCACTGATGAACCCATGATCTACTACACTCCAGACAAGCATGCTAACCATTACACCACTGATGAACCCATGATCTACTACACTCCAGACAAGCATGCTAACCATTACACCACTGATGAACCCATGATCTACTACACTCCAGACAAGCATGCTAACCATTACACCACAGATGAACCCGTGATCTACTACACTCGAGACAAGCATGCTAACCATTACACCACCGATGAACCCATGATCTACTACACTCGACACAAGCATGCTAACCATTACACCACCGATGAACCCATGATCTACTACACTCGAGACAAGCATACTAACCATTACACCACCGATGAACCCATGATCTACTACACTCCAGACAAGCATGCTAACCATTACACCACAGATGAACCCATGATCTACTACACTCCAGACAAGCATGCTAACCATTACACCACAGATGAACCCATGATCTACTACACTCGAGACAAGCATGCTAACCATTACACCACCGATGAACCCATGATCTACTACACTCCAGACAAGCATGCTAACCATTACACCACAGATGAACCCATGATCTACTACACTCGAAACAAGCATGCTAACCATTACACCACAGATGAACCCATGATCTACTACACTCGAGACAAGCATGCTAACCATTACACCACCGATGAACCCATGATCTACTACACTCGAGACAAGCATGCTAACCATTACACCACCGATGAACCCATGATCTACTACACTCCAGACAAGCATGCTAACCATTACACCACAGATGAACCCATGATCTACTACACTCGAGACAAGCATGCTAACCATTACACCACCGATGAACCCATGATCTACTACACTCGAGACAAGCATGCTAACCATTACACCACCGATGAACCCATGATCTACTACACTCGAGACAAGCATGCTAACCATTACACCACTGATGAACCCATGATCTACTACACTCGAGACAAGCATGCTAACGATTACACCACCGATGCGGTTTGTGACTTAAGATTTTCTCTAAAACTATTAAATTAGAGGCTCATCTGAGCCTGTATCACTCACCTGATTATTTTTATGCAAGTTTGCGTTCAATATTCAATGAAGTCTAGATTTTAAGAAAAAATATAATATTCATTTTTACATAGTATCCGATGTTCATTTGTAACAAGAACTACCTATGGCAGTCATGTTTGTTAACGGATCAGGTTGAGATGAGCACTCTTTATAGAAGACCTTCCACAGATGCTTCCTGTCTCGTTTCGGTTCATTTGGCCAAGCAGTTGCAGAGGAGAAGAGAAGAAGATTCAAATGTGAAAAGTTAACAGACAGATGACAGACAATGGGCATCAAGTTATGAGAAATACAATTCAATAAAAGACAATACTCACTTCCATCAGAACCATCTGGACAATCTTGGTATCCATTTTTATTGAGGAATTCTGGGATACATACACCTGAAGTTTCACAGGTAAATGCATTTGGAGTATCTGTACATGCTGCAAATATATATCAAGGTACAGCCAAATCTGTCTTAAAAGGGCACCTCTATATAATAAATCACTGTCTTTAAAGGGCATTCTCATTTTCCCCATTAATGAATAGTGTTGATAATTTTAACCTTCATATAAAGGCCACATTTTCAGAATTCCTCGAGTGGCCTTTATATACAGGTTTGACTGTACAGTGAGTGAGTGATTGTTATTTAAGTTGTATAACCCCAAAGTTTCCTAAAAATGGCAGATACTACATATACATGACATAGTTACAGCAGATACTACATATACATGACATAGTTACATGGACTGGGTTGCATAGACCTTAATCAAATTTAAGTCTGAATTTAACCCTAAGTGTTAATTAATTTCATGAATATTTCAAGTAATTTTATGTGTCAATTAAATTTTAATTAACACTTAAATTCAATGATGGTTTGTTTGACCCAGTCCAGAAGTTTTTTTTTCAAAACAATGATAATTATGCACACATTTTAATGTTTTAATACACAGAAGATATACAGAGCGTGTAATCATTCATCTGATTAACAATTCTAACTTTTTAAACTTTGAGGGGTACTGATGTCTCCCCTTCATTAGGCTATTTGGAAAGGTGAAACTAGGTCCCAGGGGATGGCTAGAATGCAGGATTTGGCTTCATTTACCCCAGAGTGTCAGGGGACCTTCAGCATCCCACTTTAAATAGATGTCTACTTTCAAATTTTAGCCAGCAATTTAAACTATCGAAAGCCCCGAATATACAAAAAAAAAACAGTATGCCAATGATGGGGATAAAAATATGTCATTATAAAGGGACAGAAGTGTAGATGTTTTTATTAATTAAGTGATTCAACATTAATGTCAGTTATGTTTAGTCAAAGGGTTACGGTTATGGTGTTTAATGCCACTTTCAACAATATTTCAGTTATCGTGGTGGCCACTTTTATTGGTTGAGGAAACTGGAATACCCAGAGAAAATCACCGACCTGTCGCAAGTCACTGACAAAATCTTATCACATAATGTTGTATCGAGTACACCTTGCCATGAACAGGATTCAAACACATAGCATTAGTGGTGATAGGCACTGATTGCATAGACAGTTGTAAATCCAACTACCATACGATCACCCCCGGGATAGACACGAAAATATGGTGGGGTTAATCCATTATGACGGTCCCTCGTCTAGTTAAAGGAATAATAATTTAATTGTGTTACACTTACAAGATGGAGGACAACTTTGTCCTTCTATAAACTCCACATCATCAATGGCTACAATCGACGGTCTTTGAAAGTAGATGTCTCCATAAGCCTCAAATTCAACAGAAATTGCCCTGTCTGGTATCTCAAACCATCCTTCTATCCATTCATCTTCCTCCACATAAATCCCATTTGCATAAAATACCAAAGTTCGTACATTATCTTTCTGGAGGTAAACTTTCAGTTCAACTGACACGCCCCCTTCCATGTTGTAGTAGAACTTGACACACCCACCTTGGGTTGTCAACTGCGGCGAGCTCAAATTACCTGGTTGACGTGCAATAGATGTAAAGTACATATAATGACCTTGACCTGAAATCAAACATAGTGAGCGAGTGATTGTTGTTTAACTTCAACTCAGCAATTTTTCATGTATATCATGGAGTGTACAAGTTAATTTTCAATGAAATGATGACGAGGTCTGCTTTGTTCTAGAGCAACATGCTTAGTTGGATTTTTATAATGCTAGCTCACTTAAACAACAGTCCACGGATATACATGTCGCTCCACTTGGACACATCATCCCGATTCTGAGCCAACCAGTCTTTGCTCTTTCTTCTTAATGTTGCGTGCTTAGCAGAAAAACAACAAATACCAACTTTATAGTCATTGGTTGGACCCAATTGGGGCTTGAACCGACAATTTACTGCCATCGGGGTGAGCACGCTAACCATTACTCCACCGATGCAGTTCCAAAGTACTTGTTTGGCATAAAAATAGATGCAAAGTACAAATAATGACCTTGGCATGAAATCAAATGTTGGGAATTTTTTTAATTTATGTAATTACTATTAATATAAAATAATTATATAGAATGTTGTAGAATAATGCTTTCTTGGAAATATTATTTTGAGTGAGTGAGTGAGCGAGTGATTGTTGTTTATCGCCAACTCAGCAATTTTTCAGGTGTATCATGGCGAGAACAAGTTAATTTTCAATGAGATGATGATGATGAGGTCTGCTTTGTACTAGACCAACATGCTTCGTTGTATTTTTATAGTGCTAGCTCACTGAAACAACAGTCCGCTGATAGACATGATATTGCCCCAGACTGACATAATTTCCTAATTCCTAGCCAACCAGTATTTGGTCTTTCTCCTTAATAGTGTGTGCTTATCGGAAAAGCAACAAATACCAATTTTATAGTCTTTGGTTGGAGCCGACCGGGGCTGGAACCCACTATCTATCGCTCTTGAGGCGAGCATGCTAACCATTACACCACTGATGTCGTTAATACTATTGAAGTAAAAAAAAATAGAACCATAGTTACTAATTGTATATGGACTATTATTACAAGTTCACTTATTCACAACAAGATTTCCATATCATGTTCATGTTGTTAAACAGTAACACAACAGGTGCCACTATTGGAGCAGGAACTGCTTACCTTTTCAGAGGACTCGAGTTCACCCCTACTTCTTAGTGTGATTTGTGTTAATTCTCAATCTTTAGTTTTCTGTGTCAATGTTTTGCATTCCATTGTTTTTTGTGGTTGTATTTTTTCTTTCAACAATAGCATTGTCTGTCCTTCAATTTAGAGATTCTGATCACCCCTTTTGGGTATCTTGAAACTTTTCTTGAGAACAGTACTTGACTTACTGGAGTCATTGCCAAAGGTATGGTCTACAGCTGGCAGATGGTGTCTAAATGCTTCTCTCCGTGTAAAATCTCCAAAGAAATATCCACATCCATACGGCTGTTCAAAGTCACAAGTTATACTAATGGCTGAAAAATAAACATACAATATTTAAGGTAGATCACAATTAAATTTTCTGAGACTTTTGTTTTTAAAAAAAATGTTAACTCATACTCATGTTCTGATATATGCTCATCTGGAACCAGTATCACTTACCTGGTATATTTTTATATTGTTTGGGTTAAATCAAGTCAATAACTATTAGTGTGTATTCTGTTTTAAATGGTGGGCTCATCGATGATTGGTTGGTTGAAAATTTTAACCCCGACGTGACTTCATATGGGATGCCACGTGACTTCATATGGGATGCTGTTAGATGTTAGTGTATCACCAAAATATTTGTGTAAAAACGATACAACAACCATCTAATTTTAATTAAATTGAGGTGAAAAATAAGATTAATTTGTGTCACTTTGGATTGTGAAATTGTTCATCTCTACAATGTAACTTTATTTCAACCTCTATGTAAACAATTCTTTATGTTTATTCTGACCTTTAAGCTTATTAGATTCATATGACAAAAAGCATCCGAAATCGTGTTCTAATTTTTTAATTGCTAATCATTCCCTTTGATAAAAACCTAAAAAGGTTACAGGGTCACTGATACTTACGACAGTCAGACTCATCTTCACCAGACGGACATTGCTTAATCTTGTCGCACAGAACTACATCTTTTATACATACACCATCCTGATGGCAAGGGATTAATTCACCAGGGCAGACTACAATAGATATATACAGAAGATTTTTTTAAAGTTCAGAATGCATAAATGACCAAGCAACCATGTTGAATTTCTGATTGAAAATGACCAAGCAGCCGTTTTGAATTTCTGAATGAAAATAACCAAGCAGCCATGTTGAATTTCTGAAAGAAAATTACCAACCAGCCAAGTTGAATTTCTGAATGAAAATGACCAAGCAGCCATGTTGAATTTCTGAATGAAAATGACCAAAGCAGCCATGATGAATTTCTGAATGAAAATAACCAAGCAGCCATGTTGAATTTCTGAATGGAAATGACCAAGCAGCCATGTTTAATTTCTGAATGAAAATGATCAAGCACTCACTCACTGCTGCCATGTTGAATTTTTGAATGAAAATGACCACGCAGCCATGATGATTTTCGGAATGAAAATGACCAAGCAAACATGTTGAATTTCTGAATGAAAATGACCAAGCAGCCATGTTGAATTTCTGAATGAAAATGACCAAGCAGCCATGTTCCTAGCACACTTCTGGACAGAAAACATCCACTGCTGTGAGGTCAAAGACTGTGAATTACCAATCTCCTAAACACTCTATTTAAAGCTTTTTCTGACCCAAGGGTTTTCCTGACACTGATCTGTTATTGTATTTTTCAGATCCACGCGCAAACACTTTTTTTTATGCAGTAGTTTCAATACTGTAAATTGTAGTCCGTATTTTATACTAAAAAATCGTAGAAAATATGGAGAAAACGTAGTTGTAAACAGCTCTAGAATCAGGATAATGCCTCTGAGTGGAGTGGCATGTCTACTGTTGATGCAGTGAGCTAGCACTATAAATATCCAACACTTAAGCGTGTTGGTCTAGTAAAAAGCAGACCTCATCATCAAAGGAAAAAAGCAAAGACTGGTTGGCTTGGAGTCCTGATAATGCCTATGAGTGGAGCAACATGTCTACTCACAAACGGTTGATTCAGTGAGCTAGCACTATAAATATCCAACTAAGTGTGTTTATCCAGTAATAAGCGGACTTCATCGCCATGATATAGCTGAGAAATTACTGCCTTGGTATTAAATGACAATCACTCAATCAAAGAACTATTGATTAAGCTTACCTAAGGGAGGGCACTCTCCAATCGTCAGGTTAACATCATCTATACCAAAGTACTTTATTTCATTTCCGTTACTTTTCAATCGAAAGTTAATCTCAATTTCCCCGCTCTCTACTTCTATCTGTAGCAAGAAAACAAATGTAATTTAGGCAAAATCAATTAAATTTATAAGGAGGGTGGGTGGGGGGTGGGGGATACTATGATTAAAAAAGAAATAGAAATCTGCTGCCAATTTTATTGAAATAATAGAGTAAGAGAGGGGTATATATTGCATGTATAAGACTTCTTTGTATGTGTTATATCTAGTTAGCAAAAGATGAAAAACCAAACACTGTTTGTAAGAATATATAATACTGTCCTGAAATCTATTTATATATATAAAATTAGATGCAATTGACATTTTGCTGTAATGATTTAAATTTGCTTTCGATCAAATACAATATTTATTATAAAATTTAAAATTTGTTTTAATAGAAATAAAAAATCTTGACCTGAAAGATGCAAAAAATTTGTGATCTGAACCAGAAGATTTCAGCAAGAAATGCCCACTACCTGAGCTAAGCTTGAGGTATAAAACTCTAATTGACTAAATCATATAAAAGTAGTCCTGTTTAATTTTGAATAATATCAAATAATGGCATTAATAAAATTTGGTAATTGAAGTTTCAACAATATTTCAGTAATATCTTAGCGGTCCGTTTCATTGGTGGAGAAAACTGGTGTACATAGAGAGAACCACTGACCTGCCGCAACTGACAAACTTTATCACAAGATTTTGAACGTCTCAAGATATTCTGACAATACGTAGAGAATTTGTGTTTTTCTGAAAAAAAATATGATGTTCAGAAAAAATGGCCATGTAGGCTAGAAAAAAACATAAATTTAACAAAAAATCTTATAGAAATTAATTAGTGTTACGTTTCTACACCTCAGCAAAAATGTGTAATCTTACCTGTGCTGGTTTCCATATATCTGACGAATACATCAAATAATTATCAGAAAAAACTGTGTCGCTTTTATTCATGACCATGTCGTCAAGGTAATTGATCTCAAATTCAAAACTATCAAGATATCCTAGGTAAAATAGTGAGAAACATGACTTCCCTGTCACAATCTGGTTCCGTGACTTAAAAGTGAACGTACTTCCTAGATAGCTCACCATACCATAAAATGTTCCTGTAAAAAAGAACACAAAAACGAATAATATAAATATTGATTCTCTGTCAGCTACCAGTGGATTACAATATTTCTCCACTTATGATAGTTAAATTTGTAAATTCAACTTTAGAGAGTGGAGATTGATTTGATTTGATTTGATTTTTTTGGTGTTTAACGCCACTTTCAACAATATTTCAGCTATATCATGGCGAACAGTTTTAGTGGTGGAGGAAGCCGGAGTACCTGGAGAGAACCACCGACCATGGGCAAGCAACTGGTAAACTTTATCATTAGCGGCTGTGAGTCGAGTGCACCTTTTTTTGTAATTTACAAAGCCGGGTGCGAACCCATGGCGTATTGGTGATAGGCTTGTATGAGTTGTTAGATCCAATGACCTAACTCATTGAGCCACCCAGGTCCCTTAGAGAGTGGAGAAATATAATATTCCACTGGTAGCAGAAGTAGAATCTATTTCTCCTATGACCAAAATGTCAAACATATTTTTAAGTTAATGCCCATCCAAAGGAAATTGGTGGGTATTCTCATGCAGAAAATTAACCACTGTGAGAACATGTTAAGTTTCACAGATCTTCACAGAGGCTACAGGATTTTGACTCCATCTTTGTTTAATCTCACGGCTACAGGATTGAACAAAAAATATCACGGATTGCAGCCCCCAAAAATAAAATTTTGTAATATTTTCTTTGCAGAAGTAAACCGGAAGTTGTTCTGTTTTTTGAATTTTAGATAACGCATGAACATACAATGGAAATCTCCCTGAATGGCACCCCCCAATCTCACTGAAGGAATAGCAAAATCTCCCTGAATGGCACCCCCCCAATCTCACTGAAGGAATAGCAAAATCTCCCTAAATGGCACCACCGCAATCTCACCGCAGGAATAGCAAAATCTCCCTGAATGGCACCCCCCCCCCCAATCTCACTGAAGGAATAGCAAAATCTCCCTGAAAGTAAATTCCTAAACTAAACATGTCTACCACTGAAACAACACTGCCAGTTAAACAGGTGGCCACACTCGGACACATTATTCTGATCCTAACCAACCCGTCTTTACTCTTTCTCCTTAATGTTATGTGCTTAGCGGAAAAACAACAACAAATACCAATTTTATAATCCCTGGTTTGACCAGATCAGGACTCGAACCCACGATCTACCACACTCAAGGCGAGCACGCTAACCATTACACCATTGTACAGCTAAAAAATATAGGAAGATCGGAAAAAAGGAAGACAAGACAATGTTATGAAATAAATTCTGAATTGCATCAAACTCTTTTTAAGAATCTACTAATCATGCATGCACTCACCAGAGATGTTCCCATATGTGTGATCATATATCCAGTCTTGATAAATGACGTGTTTTCCCTCCATTTCTGTATTGGCGTCTGTC
The DNA here is from genome assembly GCA_963680875.1 of Bathymodiolus brooksi. NCBI lineage: Eukaryota > Metazoa > Mollusca > Bivalvia > Mytilida > Modiolidae > Bathymodiolus > Bathymodiolus brooksi. The sequence continues at coordinate 51,210,829 of OY804583.1, read as the reverse complement.
GAGTAATATCCACAGAGATATGGATCTTCAAAATCACATGTAATACTGCTTCCTGTTGAAATACAGATAAAAATACAGTAGTCCCTCCATTGTGCGGCCCCTCCCACGAAAGGCCACCTCCTCTATCCGGCCGGATTTCTCTTGCATTAACTCATTTTAATGCAAAATTACCCCCCCCCCCCCCCCAGCCGGCCAATTCCTTTTTCCGGCCAGTGTTATCATGTCTAAAATGCCAAAATTACCCCTAAAATATGGCCAACAGAAGTCAACAGTTTTATCGTCTTTTAAATTGACGCGGAAATTACACCGTTGTCCAGGTAAACACTTTTCATTCATTCATTCTTTGTTCATTTGAAAAAAAATATTGTGCTTTCTAATATTAAGCTAAAATGTTTGCCGTCAAACACCACTTCTAAATTACAACCAATGGACGGTGGAATTATACAGGCAGTAAAAATGAATTACAGAAAACAATTGTTAAGACATGTATTATTTCTGAAGTTGCAAAACAAGTAACAGTTGTGGATGCCATAGAGTGGTTAACCTGGACAGTGACACAAATAGCAAAGTGTTTAAAAAAATGTGGATTTTATCCAGAAAATTTAGGTATCAGTAACATATATTTTAGGAGAGGCTGTTTGTGGTCCGTTACAAAGCATCATTTTTCAAACCCTATCCATTAACAAGATATAATTATAATCTAACGATTATGAAGTCTCCCAAAACGAACACTGACAACCGGTTTAAAAAATAAATTAAAAGCTACCTTTGAAATCGAACAATGTTGAATTTTTGCGGTATTGTGGTGGCCATTTTGAAAATAAAGACTGGTAGAAATTTTTCGATGTCGGGAACCAATTCAGGACGTTGAAATCGAACAATGTTGAATTTGTGCAGTATTGTGGCGACCATTTTGAAAATGGTGACCGGTAGAAATTATTTGATGTCAGGAATCAATTCGGGACATCATAATCTACCCACAAATGAAATGGCGTTGAAATCGGACAAAGTTGAATTTGTGCGTTATTGTGGTGGCCATTTTGAAAATAGCGACCAGTAGAAATTTTTCAATGTCGGGAATCAAATCGGGACATCATAATCTACCCACATATGAAATGTCGTTGAAATCGGACAATGTTGAATTTGTGCGGTATTGTGGTGGCCATTTTGAAAATGGCGACCGTAAGAAATTTTTCGATGTCAGGAATCAATTCGGGACATCATAATCTACCCACATATGAAATGGCGTTGAAATCGGACAATATTGAATTTGTGCAGTATTATGGCGGCCATTTTGAAAATGGCGATTGGTAGAAATTATTCAATGTCGGGACATCATTATCTAACCACATATCAAATTTTGATGATATCGGACAATGTTGAATTTTTGCGGTATTGTGGTGGCCATTTTGAAAATGGCGGACGGTAGAAATTTTTCAATGTCGGGAATCGATTCGGGACATCATTATCTACCCACATATCAAATTTTGATGATATCGGACAATGTTGAATTGTTACCGCCCATATTTTATGCTGTGTTTTGGCAGCCATTTTGAAAATAGCAGACATCTTGAAAATTGCTCCTCTAATGGTCACCTATCACTATGTCAAATTTTATGTCTATCATTATCCATTTAGAAGTTATCAACATTAATGAACGAAATTTCAACTTTCCCATAGGATTCTATAGTAACCCCCACCCCCTTTGAACCCCTCAAAACATGACTTTGACCCCCTTTACCACAAAGCTGAAAACTTTAGGAACAACTAGAAACATATACATTGTATCTATAACTCCACCCAGTTTCATGAAATTCTGTCCAGTAGTTCCTGAGATCTGCCGTGGACAAGTTCATGTGCCAAAGAAAGAAAGGAGAATAAAGAGAATAATGAGAATAATAATAATAATAATAATAATAATAATAAGAAACAGAGCAAAAACAATAAGTCTCCCAAACTTGTTTGGGAGACTTAATTACCTTTATTGTGCATGGGACTCTACATTTCTACCCATAGGTCCATCCCACAGCTATATTTTTATTAATTACCTTTATTGTGCATGGAACTCTACATTTCTACCCATAGGTCCATCCCACTGCTATATTTTTATTAATTACCTTTATTGTGCATGGAACTCTACATTTCTACCCATAGGTCCATCCCACAGCTATATTTGTATTAATTACCTTTATTGTGCATGGAACTCTACATTTCTACCCAGAGGTCCATCCCACTGCTATATTTTTATTAATTACCTTTATTGTGCATGGGACTCTACATTTCTACCCATAGGTCCATCCCACTGCTATATTTTTATTAATTACCTTTATTGTGCATGGAACTCTACATTTCTACCCATAGGTCCATCCCACTGCTATATTTTTATTAATTACCTTTATTGTGCATGGGACTCTACATTTCTACCCATAGGTCCATCCCACTGCTATATTTTTATTAATTACCTTTATTGTGCATGGAACTCTACATTTCTACCCATAGGTCCATCCCACTGCTATATTTTTATTAATTACCTTTATTGTGCATGGAACTCTACATTTCTACCCATAGGTCCATCCCACAGCTATATTTGTATTAATTACCTTTATTGTGCATGGATCTCTACATTTCTACCCAGAGGTCCATCCCACTGCTATATTTTTATTAATTACCTTTATTGTGCATGGGACTCTACATTTCTACCCAGAGGTCCATCCCACTTCTATATTTTTATTAATTACCTTTATTGTGCATGGGACTCTACATTTCTACCCAGAGGTCCATCCCACTTCTATATTTTTATTAATTACCTTTATTGTGCATGGGACTCTACATTTCTACCCAGAGGTCCATCCCACTGCTATATTTTTATTAATTACCTTTATTGTGCATGGGACTCTACATTTCTACCCAGAGGTCCATCCCACTTCTATATTTTTATTAATTACCTTTATTGTGCATGGGACTCTACATTTCTACCCATAGGTCCATCCCACAGCTATATTTTTATTAATTACCTTTATTGTACATGGGACTCTACATTTCTACCCAGAGGTCCATCCCACTGCTATATTTTTATTAATTACCTTTATTGTGCATGGGACTCTACATTTCTACCCATAGGTCCATCCCACTGCTATATCTTTATTAATTACCTTTATTGTACATGGGACTCTACATTTCTACCCAGAGGTCCATCCCACTGCTATATTTTTATTAATTACCTTTATTGTGCATGGGACTCTACATTTCTACCCATAGGTCCATCCCACTGCTATATCTTTATTAATTACCTTTATTGTGCATGGGACTCTACATTTCTACCCAGAGGTCCATCCCACTGCTATATTTTTATTAATTACCTTTATTGTGCATGGGACTCTACATTTCTACCCATAGGTCCATCCCACTGCTATATTTTTATTAATTACCTTTATTGTGCATGGGACTCTACATTTCTACCCATAGGTCCATCCCACTGCTATATTTTTATTAATTACCTTTATTGTACATGGGACTCTACATTTCTACCCATAGGTCCATCCCACTGCTATATTTTTATTAATTACCTTTATTGTGCATGGGACTCTACATTTCTACCAATAGGTCCATCCCACTGCTATATTTTTACATGTGTGGCCTAATGTTTGTAAACCTGTTCTCATCATGAATACAAACATAGATATCAAAGGACAAAGGTCACGATAAAATATAGATATCAAATTTACTTCATACAAAGCGCTTCTGGAATAACCTTCATTAGATACGCTGATGTATATAGCTGAAATACCGCTTACTTGATGTTAAACAACAATCATGAATATATCTGAAGTACTGCTCAAGTGATGTTAAGCACAAATCATTCAATCAATCAATAACAACATAATTACCACAGTCTGCTTCATCTGAATAATCATCACAGTCATGAACCCTGTCACACACTTTATTGAGATTGATACAGTAGTCACCACAACTATGCTCTCCAGAACATGCTGAAATATTAAAATAAATACACATTATACAAATACTGTCATCAGTCTGCTTCAACTGAATGATCATCACAGTCACACACTATACCGATGACGATACAGTAATCACCATGACAAAACTCTCCAGGATACGCTGAATATACATGTAAATTTTATTGAAGTATCAGTTTGTTGAAAACAGTTTTTAACTAACCACATCAGTGGTGCAATGGTTAGCGTGTTTGACTCAAGTGTGGTAGATTGCGGGTTCAAGTCCTGATCAAGTCAAACCAAAGACTATAAAATTGGTATTTGTTGCTTCTCTCAGCATTAAGGAAACAGGCAAAAGACTGTGTTGGCTTGAAATCAGGATAATTTGTCTCAGTGGGGCTTCATGTCTATCCACATATTGTTGTTTCAGTGAGCTAGCACTATAAAAATCAGGATAATGTGTCTGAGTGGGGCTTCATGTCTATCCACATATTGTTGTTTAAGTGAGCTAGCACAATAAAAATCAGGATAATGTGTCTGAGTGGGGCTTCATGTCTATCCACATATTGTTGTTTAAGTGAGCTAGCACAATAAAAATCAGGTTAATTTGTCGGAGTGGGGCTTCATGTCTATCCACATATTGTTGTTTCAGTGAGCTTAAGCACTATAAAAATCTCCTCATCATCATCTCATTGGTATTTAATGCCACTTTCAATAATATTTCAGTTATATCGTGGTGTTCAGTTTTATTGGTGGAGGAACTCAAGAGTACCCAGAGAAAACCACAGACCTTTCACAAATCATTGACAAACTTTATCACATATGTTGTATCGAGTACACTTTGCCATGAATGTCGTCAGAACTCACAACTTTAGTGGTGATAGGCACTCATTGCATAGGTAGTTGTAAATCCAACTACCCTATGATCACTACCACGACGGTCCCATCATGAATTGGCAACACAACCGTTGGTAACATGTAAATATAATAAGGATATACCTAGTGCAGAACATTCTCCTGTAACTATCATTAAATCATCTATACCAACTTCATTGCTTGATATGATATAAAGTCGAATGTCGTCGTCCATAGAATTCAATTGAAACTGAGCAGTTCTCCAGCGTGATTCCGTTGTTTTGGACGTACTCCACATAGTAGTGTAGTTTAATGGTGTAGATGTATAAAATGTCAGTATTCCACTGTCTGGTTTGTAGTATTTGAACGATACACATGACGTGGATGAAATTGACATACTCGGTGAAATCAAACCACTCTCTCCATCATCTGACCACAAAAATCTACCTGCAAAAAAAATGAAAGATGACATTTTCTAGTTTTTAGTGGGATTTGTGCTACTTGATCTTAAGTTTTATGATTTTTTCTTGATTATTGTTTGTCCTTTTGTCCTTTTTCTTTTGAACATTTGTGTTGTCTGTCCTTCGATTGACGGATTCTGATTTCCTCTTTGATGTCTTCAAACTCTTCTATAATACAGTGTGGGAAACCACCGCTCGCCAACTCGCCAAATGCGAGTGTAAAATGATTTTGGCAAGTACATTTGTATTTGATAAAAAGGTTATGATATGACATTTTTCATATCACATAGCCCTTGGGCTAATATGGGCGTCTCGGATTGATATGACATGTGATATGAAAAATGCCATATAATAATTTATAATTATTGTTTGTAAATCAGTTTGATTTTCTTAATGCATAATATCTTTCATATTTTGTGTATCTTTGTGGTGTTTTAATTGAAATAATAGTGTGACATGTCTATCCGTGGACTCAGTGAGCTATCACTATAAAAATCCAGCTAAGTGTGTCATTTGTGAATGATGTTATTTGTAAGTCAATGGCCATTGTGTTTAAAGGGATATTAAAGCTCGTTTTAACATATATTTTTTCAATTCGTGACGAAGGTTGTTTCTTTTCAATTTAATTGTAAAAACAATCCAAAAATACTTTGCATGCCCATATAATCCCTAATATCGTTAAAATATCACTTGAAAGGGTTGAAATTAATTTTTGTCCAGGAAGCAAAAATTCAATTATTGGAAAAACCGCGAGAAAACCGCAAGATATGATAGAATTATCAACGAATTATGTCACTTTTACAAAGTTTCATTGATAAAAACCGGGTTAATGTTTCATAAATATCATTTATTGAACCAATTGCAAGTTTTCATGAGATACAAACAATTGCCAAAATGAGCTTTAATATCCCTTTAATGCCAGTCATGATAGTAGCAGGTTTATATAATTGTATTACCAGCTTGCGGAAGCTTATGGCTTTGCAACGAGTTTGTAAATTGCAATATCAAGAATATAATTGGCTTTGGGTCTCCTTTGATATTTGCTTCCGATTGGAACAACAAAGCAAAAATTAATTATGTAGCTAATTAATTATTACACAAACAGTGCATCTATACTTTACAAAGAAATGCTTAATTAAAAGAAGAAATTAATTATTAATTGCAATCACTTTTAAAACCGACAGAATTAAACAATAATGTTTCCGATTACATGTACTGGAAGTTTTATTTATAATACAAACAAATGTATTTCCATCCAAGCACTAGCCATTCTGGCGAGTTGGCATGTCTGGGCAAAATACGATAATTTACTGCTTGCCAGTTGATGTATCATTATAAATAGTCCGAAATCGATTGAATGAATTTGATTGAAGGTGATTCACTTGCGTGTTGTGATAAAATAGTACCTAAAAATAAGTTTTTATTCAAATTGTCACTCGTTTTTTGTTGCGGACGCCATTACAGTTTTTATGGAAACATTTAAAAACTTACGCTATTGTCCCCGACCTTGGTGGTTATTTTCTTATCGTTTCTGATTACAAACATATGTTTTGTTATTTCAAACATGTTACCATGTCGTAGTACAAAAGTTGGTAATGATGTACTGAAAAAACTGTACATCTTTCATCGGAAATGGTATGCTTATTTTGTTAATATCCTAAAAGTTCTAATCGTTGACCTTGGCGGCAAATTTGAATTAACAAGTTTTAAAAAATGTCACTCGCCATGTTTCATTTTGGCGAGTACTTGTTTCAGTCCACTCTCCATTTTGGCGAGTGTTTAAAACTAGAGGCTCCCAGGAGCCTGTATAGCTCACCTGGGTATAATAACAGCATCAGTCAATAAAACTTGATAACTTCAGTAAAAAAATAACAAATGTAGCCCGTCATTGCAGACCCTTTCTCCAAAAAAATTTGGGCAGGGTTTCCCCGTTTAATGAAAGTTATCAAAATTGCTGTAAAAAAAACCATATATGTCAATGATTCTCAAAATTTAGCTTTTGCTACTTCACAATATGTAATTGAGTTGCTTCCCTTTGATTATTTGAGTAACCAAAAGCAGTGAGTCAACAAAAAAATGCATTTCAAGAGGAATAACTCTTCACACAGTTGTCACACATTTTCAACTATGGGAAATGTTTTGTAGATTTTGACATGCTGAACATTTTAGCAGTTTAAACTTTCCCTCTATCTCTAATAGTTTTTGAGATATAAGATGAAAGTATTAAAATTTAAAACATTTTGATGAAAAAAGGGCAATAACTCCAAAATGGGTAATGAGATTTACTTCAATTGCAGGGTAGGTAGACCTTGACATGCTGTAATTTTTTGCAATTTAAACTTAATCTTTATCTCTTATAGTTTTGAAATATAAGACGAAAAGTATTAAAATTTTACAAATTTGATAAAAAAAAAAAAGGCAACTTAACATCTGTCTCTTATAGTTTTTGAAATAAAGGACGAAAAGTATTAAAATTTTGAAAATTTGATGAAAAAAGGGAAATAACTCCAAAATGGGTAATGTGATTTACTTCAAAATGCAGGGTGGGTAGATCTTGGCATGCTGCACATTTTTGCAATTAAAACTTAACCTTTTTCTCTTATAGTTTTTGAAACATAAGACGAAAAGTATTAAAATTTTAAAAATTTGATGAAAAAAGGGCAATAACTCCAAGATGGGTAATCAGATTTACTTAAAAATTGCAGGGGATGTAGATCTTGCTGTGCTGATCATTTTTATCCATGTCAGAATTTTGATATTATTAACGGTTTTTGAGTTATTACCCAAAACCTGCAATTTTACCATATGTTCTATTTTTAGTAACAGTGGCCATGTTGGTTGGTGCACGGCATCACCGGACACAATTTTGAAATTAGACACCCTAGTGATGATTCAGACCAAGTTTGGTTTCAATTGGTCTAGTACTTTCAGAGGTGAAGATTTTTGAAAAAGTTTACGACGTACGACGATGGATGCCAAGTGATGGGAATAGTTTCCCACACTGTAGTATCCATTATAACCACTCCTTTCATGGTTCTCTCAATAACTGGATTGTGATAGGATAATTCTTGTTTTTATCGTTTCTGATTTACAATAGTATAACTACTAATGTATTCCGAATATCGCAAAGAAATCATGAATAATCAAACAAAGCAGTAATTCCAGCACACAAAGTTTTGTACAAAAAATATAAAACATCAGACTTAAATCAAATCAAAAGCGTATTTTTGTCAATTTACCTGTATCAGAACTGGCTTTGGCAGCATCATTATCAGACTCGTACTGGATCGGAATCCACATATATGATGACGTCATTGTATTATATGTTCTGTTGATGTAGCCACAGAGAAAATCACTGTCATCTTCAAAGTCACATGACACACTTGGAACTATAAATTAAATCGTCAAACTCAATGAGGCTTTAATGCTTGTTATAATATCTCACATATTATAAATTAATATGATTGGTTGAAATTGTACCATGCGACATTTGTTTTTTTTTGTATTTTGCTCAAATTCTCGACCGCCGTGGGATAAACAGTTATTACCCGGGAAATAACCCTGGTATTTTTTTCAAATTCTCAACTGCCGTAGCATAACCTGTTATTGCCCAGCAAATAACCCACTTTGTTCTGTCAAGGGGAGATAATGATTACGTGATCAGTCATCGGCAAAAAAAAAATGGCTGCTGAAGGTCAAATATCATTAGAGTTTGGTAGTTACTCATCAAAGTATAGTGGTTTTATCTGGGTAATCTGTTTACTCCAATAAAACTGTCTGCCATCAGATTATACAAATGTGTATAAAGTGGTATTAAAACTCCAACAATCAAGTTATCAAGGTAAATAAAGCAAATTCCATACAAATATCAAAAGGAAGTCTGATGAATGCTGTCTATGCTGGCTTGAATCAGATGAAATTAGAATAATATCAGGTCTGGTTCATGTGGAGTTTCAAAAGTTTATTTAGATATTATAAAACATTTACAGTCTAGTTAGGTGGATATCCACCTCCTAGCAAAGCCGTAAGTGTATTTTATATGAGTGATGAAATAAAATAGAATCCAAAAGTTACCCTTACAACAAGGGAAAATGTTTTACTGCTATGGGAAACCTTTCGTGATATGTGGGGTTTTTTGACGATATAATGAGAATTCCATCATTCCAAAAATAAAGTAATTCCAAAATTTGTGCAGAGGATACACTTTTTAACAAATGTAAATACATTTTTTATATAAAAATCTGCTCAGTCCCTGAAATGAAAAATTGAATTTACTGTCTGGATCAAATTCTAGAATTTATTTTATATATACATGTATATCTCTATAAAATCTGGAAAATTGACTAGTCTTGGGACGGAGGACCAGTGTTCATCGTGAGGACTGTCTGCTCTATGTAATATTACTACAGTGAAACCTGTCTAAACCAAACCCTGAGTAAACTGAAAACCTGCCTAATCCAGACAGACTTTACAGTCCTATATACTGAACCCCGAGTAAACCGAAAACCTGCCTAAACCAGACAGACTTTACAGTCCTATCTACTGAACCCTGAGTAAACCGAAAACCTGCCTAAACCAGACAGACTTTACAGTCCTATCTACTGAACCCTGAGTAAACCGAAAACCTGCCTAAACCAGACAGACTTTACAGTCCTATCTACTAAATGTCTATGTAATTTGAACCTGTGTAAACCAAACACCTGTGTAAACTGAACAAATTCTTCAGTCCCAATGGGGTTCGGTTTAGACAGGTTTTACTGTATTAGACTCAATATAAAGTAGCTGCTATACATAAGGCCATTTTGAATAATGATATAGTACCTGTACATTCATGTTCCACCACATATATATTGTCTATTGCAATATCTCCATTAAATCCAGAACCTTTTGTCGCTTGAAAGAATATGTTCTGTCTTGTGTTGGGTAACAGTTGAATGCAGTCCTTATTCCAGACAATGTCCTGGTGCCCTGTTCTAGTCCAGAGATTGGACACAGTATACGTAGATGTATCAGTATTTTGGGAAAGGACATCTAATGTGCCTACATCATCTCCAAGCATGTGGAATGAAAATCGTAAACTACTTGTATTTCCACTAATAAATGTTGTAAATGATAGGTATGAAATGTCACCTGTCTCTCCATTGGAACTATCAACATACATAAAATGTCCTGAAATTAGAAAAACAATGGAATAATGTGTTCATAGGACACAGATGGCACTGCTTCCACCTTAAAATAAACATGCATTGTTCAGCAAATCAAGTGGTGTAACTCCAGAACGGAAAAAGTGGCATTTTTCAGCAAATCAAGTGGCATAACTACAGAACAGAACAAGTGGTAAAAATCATAAATCAAATTTGACCTTCCTGTTATGGTCCCTGACCTTGTGTATAAATTTCAAATGACTTGTTCAAGAGGAACATAGAATATAATTAGTTATTGAGTGGAAAAATGTTGTGCAATCATCAGAGATAAAAACAAGCCAGGTTTGGTTTATGGTGTTTAATGCCACTTTCAACAATATTTCAGCCATACCGTGGCAGTCAGTTTTATTGGTGGAGGAAACCGGAGTACCCAAAGAAATCCACCGACCTGTCGCAAGTCACTGACAAACTTTATCACATAATGTTGTATCGAGTACACCTTGCCATGAACGGGGTTCAAACTCACAATGTTAGTGGTGATAGGCACTGATTGCACAGGTAGTTGTAAATCCAACATTATATATCCTTATATACAATTCTGATTTTAGAAGTCTATTGAGATATTCTTGATATATAGCTTGGACATAAATTTGGTTTAAATCTATTTTTTAGGAATTATTTTGCTAGTGTGCTAACAAGATCACTTTTTTACATCTTCATGGGATATAATTCTTAAATTTCTAGATAAAAAAATTTGGTTTACAAACTCAACTAAGATATTGTCCATATATAAGGTTAGGATACTTATGGTGTTTAATGCCACTTTCTCAAATATGTTCAGTTATATAGTGGCAGTCATTTTTATTTGTGGAGAAAACTGGAGTACCGGAAGAAAAACACAGACAAGTCACTGACAAACTTTATCACATAATGTTGTATCGCCTGAGCGGGATTCAAACTCACAACGTTAGTGGTTATGGGCACTGATTGCATAGGTAGTTGTAAATCCAACTGCCATACGATCACAACCACAATGGTGATTGTCTATATATAGCTTATGTATAAATCTCGTTGGAAGCTTCTGAGGAACTAATTTTCCAGTGCATTAACAGAACATGTTCATATTTTCCAAATCTTAAAGTGCGTACCCTAAAACCACAGTGCTTTAGTTTTTAAATAGCAAGCTAATTACCTTCACTAAATCCATCGGCATCTCCTGATGGTCCAGTCTCTTTGGATGGTGTAGTCCCTTCTTGTCGGGACCACTGGTATTTGGACCCCAAAGTACAGTTTGAAGAATACTGACATGTGTTTGTCCCTTCAAAATTACATGTCACTTCATTCAAATGCTCTAAAAAAAATAAAGAAAAAGGTACACCACATTGGTTTCTTAGAGATTTAGGTTTGGGTTTATGGTGTTTAATGCCACTTTCAACAATATTTGAGTCCCTCTTGGTTTTCAAGGGGTGTAGGTGGGATGGTTCTTACGAACTCTGACACGTCTTGGGTTTCTTCATCCAATTAGTCTGATAGTCAAAATAGAGCAGACAAAATAAATGTCCATCTGTACCAATTTTCTTTAAAAAATTCATGATTAATTGCAGTAAAATTTCATGAACAATCCAACAGATTTGTTTTTTATACAAATTTTACTCTTAATTGTTGAAATTGTCTTTTAGACATGTACCATCAATCATAATAAATTTGTCAACCTGTTAAAAAATATATGAAGATTGCATGCAGGAAAAAAAGTTATTAGGATAAATCTGTCAAAAAACATTTGTGAAGTCAGTTTATGGATCAAAGGTGGAAGATGTAGAATTTCTCACACAAGTAGAAGAATTATCCTGATCTTCAAGCTGTCTCATATGGGCTACCTCCCATGGCAACAGCTCCATCTACAGAAAAAAAAAGAGTTGTCTTACCTGCACAAGATCCTTCTGAAATATCAACATCATCTAACGCAATCACAGAATCACAGCCATCACCCAAGACGGCAGTAAACATCAGCGATACCGTCACGTCGTCAACAGGCAGATTAACACAGGAATAATACCATTCATCATTTTGACTACCAGTTATAGAGAAGGCCATCGTAGATTGGATCATGTTACGATGCTCGTTGACATGTACTTTAAATGTTCCGATATTTTCTCCATTTATGTGGTAATAAAACCCAGCTTTCATTGGTGCCGAAGCCTTCACTTCAAATACAGGGGTCTCTAACTTGGCTATATCTCCTTCATGTTCACTGGCATTGAATAAACATGGAGTTGTGTACATGTAGCCTCCTAAAATAATGTACAGAAGTATGTTTACTTTGACATTGTATAAACATGGAATTGTGTACATGTAGCCTCCTAAAATAATGTACAGAAGTATATTTACTTTGACATTGTATAAACATGGAGTTGTGTACATGTAGCCTCCTAAAATAATGTACAGAAGTATATTTACTTTGACATTGCATAAACATGGAGTTGTGTACATGTAGCCTCCTAAAATAATGTACAGAAGTATATTTACTTTGGCATTGAATAAACATGGAGTTGTGTACATGTAGCCTCCTAAAATAATGTACAGAAGTATATTTACATTGGCATTGTATAAACATGGAGTTGTGTACATGTAGCCTCCTAAAATAATGTACAGAAGTATATTTACATTGGCATTGTATAAACATGGAGTTGTGTACATGTAGCATCCTTAAATAATGTACAGAAGTATATTTACATTGGCATTGTATAAACATGGAGCTGTGTACATGTAGCCTCCTAAAATAATGTACAGAAGTATATTTACATTGGCATTGTATAAACATGGAGTTGTGTACATGTAGCCTCCTAAAATAATGTACAGAAGTATATTTACATTAGCATTGTATAGACATGGAGTTGTGTACATGTAGCCTCCTAAAATAATGTACAGAAGTATATTTACATTGGCATTGTATAAACATGGAGTTGTGTACATGTAGCCTCCTTAAATAATGTACAGAAGTATATTTATGGTCTCTGTTTATACAAATCTATTCCAAAACTACCCTTATATGTACGACAACAGACCCAACATAATAAATGTCATCTGCAGCTTGCTCCGTTTGCCTTGCATGCTTACTGGCTTATAAATATATACAACTTAACTATGACTGGAATTTTCTGGGCCACCTATATTGTGGCCATTTAATTTCCTTTTTATACAACTATTTACAATATGAGTTACATCACGAGGCAAAGGTGGGTAACAATTTGGGCCACAGGATCATTACCTGATCCCCCCCACCCAAGCTGCATATACCAGATTTCCAGATTATAGCCTTTCCATAAAAACAATATATATGACATTCAAAATCTTAGATATACATGTGTATTGCACAAACAGTTATCAAAATGCATATCTAATCATAACTAGCAAATCAAATAACATACATGATGACTGCTCCCACTCATCATACATGTCCTAAACAGTATCCATTTATGACTGCTCCTGCTCGTCATAAACAATTAATAATTGAAATTCACATGGGTAAAATGTATTTCAATATGTAATCTTACACATAAATTATGAGTGCTACTGCTTGTCATAGATTAATTGTCCCACAAGGTATTGTGTACTTTATTTTAAACAAGAATTGTCAGGGCGAATATATTTCAAAAAAGCATTTGAGTGCCAGCACCCTGAACTTCTTATCTGAGCATCACTCTTTCCCAATTGCATTGCCCAAGTTGCCGCACCTATTCGAAAACTGTGACCTTTGTATTTCATCGGAGAGAGACCAACAAAGGATAAAGCCCCATGTAGTGCCTCTGTAAACTGAGATCTTGCTACTGGAGTTCCACTAGGGTTGATAAACAAACATCCTTTTTGTGCACCCCTTACAGGCAGAAACTTTTGGAGATGATAAACCGGACAAGCGTTACCCGATTGGGGACTTACAGAAATGTTTTCCACAACACTTGGAACTGAATGTTTGTAAGACCTAAATTTAATTACAAAGCCATCCGACGACCATCCAATGTCAGATATTTGTAAACAATGACTTTCTTTTTTCGTAGATACAACTGTAAATTCTCCAACACGCAAAATGCTATTAAAAACATAGCTTTGTACATTATCCTATGATAATCTGAACTGCATGAATTAGGTCTGAAACCAAAAAACTCATGAAAGCGTGCTTCCCTTGTTTAAGACAGTTAGACCCGCGGTCCGACACAACGAAAATTAGTAACGCAAATTCAATTTCCTCATTTTTGGTGTTAAATTTTCATTGTTATTCTTTTTGTTCACAATTACATCTTGATATTAGATAAAGCATTTTGTTTCTTTAATTTTGTATACGTTTCATTGTTTACTATTTCTTAGTCCATTCATCGGGAGGTGTGCACGTTAAACATGATTTGATTGGATATTCAGTGTGACATGGTCCAATTGTTTTTTTCATCGTGACATACGATGTTTGCTTGAAGTGGGAATTTCCAAGGTCATGCTTGCACAGGTCCGTTTACTCGTCCATGCATTGTCCATACTGAATTTTGACGACTTGTATGTTGTGGTCTTTTTTGGGTGTGTTCAGTGAGTGAAGGTAAGACGTGGATGTTCGTTTTTGTTCATATTGGTAGAATTGTAAACCATCACTGCTTAATTGAAATTGCCATTCTTTGATAACTAAGGGACCAGCCATGCAACTTTTAGAGAGGGTGTATGTCTTTTTACTCAGAGCAAGATTTGTTTCACATATAACAAAAATCAGATTATTTTTTTTAACATGAAAAATCTGTAATTTTTCTTCAAACTACCATAATTTCTTGTTGAAAATGGCAGGGTTAGATTTTTAAAATTGTTTACATCTTCCAGATCATGATATCAATTTCTATGAAATTTGGTGACAAAAATTTGACAAAAACAACAGAATTCCTTAAGTTTAAAAGCCACCAATTAATAAATAAAACATACCAGTACTTGTTCCCATAGTGTGGTCTTCTTTAGGTACAAACTGTCTTACAGAATGAAGCTTAACATAAGATCCCCAGTCCCAACCAAAAGTAGAATCTGACATCTTTGTATAACGACAAATGTAAGAAGATTGGAAATCACAGGATATAAAATCTGAAATAACATAATAAAGAACTCATAATATTGAAAACTGCAGAGTACACAAGTCCATTAGTGACCTCCTACAGGTCGGTGGTTTTCTCCGGGTCCTCTGGTTTCCTCCACCAATAAAACTGACTGCAACAATATAACTGAAATATTGTTGAAAGTGGTGTTAAACAGCACCAAACAAACAAACAAACACAAGCCTGTCTAGAAAAAATGATCATAGAAAAATCAAAAGGTCACAACAGGTGCCATGAATGCGGCAGGAGATGCTAACCCTTCCAGAGTACCAGGCATTACGGTCAAAAAACTTTCGAGTACAATTTGCCTACCGTAATCCAAAATTGTTCAATCAAAACAAATTATAATGTAGTTGTTTAATATCCCAGGTTTGTGATTGAACAATGCTGTAATTTTCATGGTATCAATTCCACGATTGAAAATCATGAGATATTTTTAGACGATTGCCGCTTACGTCAACTTGTCAACAATGTAGCAATACACATGATTACATTTGAATGGAGATAACTGAATTGTATTTGAATATTTCACGGCCTCAATTGTCGATTTAATGGTGTAATTTTCACCAATTCCACGGTTGAAATAGCATGACATATTTTTCTTAATTTTAGCTGATTCCCGCTTATGTCATCTTGTCAATAATACAGAAATATACATTACATATATGATGTATGTATGTCTATCCTACACATGATTACATTAGAATGGAGATAACTGTATTGTATTTGAAATATCACAGCATCAATTGTCGATTGAATGGTCGCAAATATCTGTTTACTGGCTCCACTAACGCATCGCCAGTCAACTCAATTTGCGGCCATCAAATATCCAATTGATGCTGTGAAATTTTCAAATACAATACAGTTATCTTCTAAGTATTTATTTTGATACAGTTTTCTGGTTGACGTTTTTTTTTTTTTTGGGGGGGTGGGGGTGATATGAGTACAAATTCATGCTCTTTAGTTACATGACCATAATGATTGGTCTTGTTTATCTGTTTTGTTTTGTTTGTTTTGTTTGTTTGTTTGTTTTTGTCAAAGCTTTTTCTCTTTTGTTTGGTTTTATCTTTATGTTTGTACTGTTGCTTTTTGTTTTTGTTTTTTTTTCCATACCACAATATAGCTGAAATATTGTTGAAATGGCATTCAGCAGAATCCATATCCTTCTTTTTTTTTTGCATCAAGAGCTTATTTTTACTTGAATATCCTTTTGACTTGAGTCGTCTGACTCTGTTTTACTGTCAAACCCCCAGTGCACTTTCAAATTCAATGTTTAAATTTCAGGTTACTACAGACATATTGTTTCAAGAGCAATATTTTTTAATGAACGAAAACATCATTCAGTGCTTTGATATCAGGGTATTTCCAAAAGGGTGGGGAGAGGGGAGATATTAGTATAGAGGAGGAAGATGGAATATATTTTTTATTGAAATCTAAAACATTTCTTAATTCATACATAGTGCCTTCCAAACTTCATCTATTATTTGTTACCATAATAGAACTCTTAGTGTTTGAACATAAAATGTCTTGTTTTAATTTCTTCCATTTTTTTATTGCTTAAATGTAGTCTGTGGCAACAACAGTAATTGTTTTCTTAGAATTATTCTCCTGGTTCTCCAGCGTCCTCCACAAATAAAACTGACCACCACGATATTACTGACATATTGTTGAAAGTGGCATTAAACCATATAACCCATCACCCTATCACAGATTTGTATATTTAACCCTTGATTCCGATGAAATGTTTTAGTTTGTTTCAACATTTTTCTCAGATATATGTATGTTCATCCCATTTTCACACTGCCTTCTGTTTGTGTTAGTGCTTACATTGTCGCTAACGACAGCCTATGCGAGCGCAATCATTCTAAAACTGGATTTTTAAAAAAATAAACTTTATTTCAAACTAAAAATAAACTTACGTGGACATTCATATCCTACCAGTTCAACACTGTCTACCTCTATATCATTAGACACAGATAGCCCTCTGGTGGCAATAAATTCTAGTCTTCCATTAATTATCTCCCCTGATGTATACTTGGACATGGACACACAGACAGATTCCCAGGATCCAAAGGTGTCAAGTTTTTCCTTTTTAAAAATTTCCTTAGATCCTTCATTGTTTGTTATATTTATCTGAAAGCATAAAGCAAGATTTTATATTTTATGCAAAATAGAGGTACATTGAAAGGGTTCATGCAGTTTGTGGTTTAGGTTTATGGTGCTATACCCCTCGCCATGAACGTGATTCGAACTCACAACATTAGTGGTAATAGGCACTGACTGCAGAGGTAGTTGTAAATCCAACTAGCATATGATCACAACCATGATGGCCCCTATACGCATAGTTAAACAAAGTCCTGTTGTCTCACCCATTCTTACATATTGTGTAATCAATATTAATATGGGGCCGTCGTGCCCGTGATTGTATGGTGGTTAGATTTACAACTACCTATGCAAACAGTGACCCTTACAACTGATGTTGTGAGTCCGTATCTCGATCAGGGCAAAGAGTACAACATTATGTGATAAAGTTTGTCAGTGACTTGCGACAGGTCTGTGGTTTTCTCTGTGTCCTCTGGTTTCCTCCACCAAAAAAAATTACCATCATGATATATAACTGAAATATAGTTGAAAATGGTGTTAAACACTATCAACAAACAAACAAACAAACAAAACATTATTAATCTTGGTATTTTTTTTTTAATTTTCACTTAAATTACAAAAATTAAAATCCTACGAAATACTATTTTCCCATTGATTGTTGCCTGTGAATTCAAGAAGCCAAGAATGCATTTTGTAGAAACCACGGAAATCGGAAATTGGTGCCATCGAATAAAAGTACTTTCACAGTAACAAGAATCCTGAGAGTATTGCACATAGCAATACATTGTCCCCTACCAGCCGCAAAAATCAGAGGACCTAAAATATTAGAAATATCACCTTGCAGTGACTAGATTTTAAATTACAAGTTCAAGGGCCAAAACTCTGGCAAAAACAAGATGTTGCACGCTACGTCGTGCTAAGAATACCCCCACTCATTCATTTGTAAGTCGCACGGTAAACAGGAAGTAGATGTGCGGTAAACCTGGAAAGGGGAGACACGGTACAAGTCACCATGCCAAAGCCATATATCAAATATAAAATCATTTCTTCCAGTAGAAGCTGAGATAACTGTTACGAAAGTTTTCATTACAGCAAACATGAAAAATTCTAAGTCGCACTGTAAACAGAAAGTAGATGTGCGGTAAACCTGGAAAGGGGAGACACGGTACAAGTCACCATGCCAAAGCCAAATATCAAATATAAAATCATTTCTTCCGAACAACTTAAAATTTGAACAAAAAATACAAGTTCAAGGGTCATAACTCAGCCAAAAACCATTCGACCGGAACGAAATTCAAACTGTAACTCATCTCGATATAGCCACATACCAAATATTAAGTCAATATATCAAAGGACGTAAAATAAAAGTTCGGACAACTTAAAATTTGAACAAAAAACAAATACAAGTTCAAGGGCCATAACTCAGCCAAAAACCATTCAACCGGAACAAAATTCGACCTTAAACTGTAACTCATCTAGATATAGCACATACCAAATATCAAGTCAATATCTCAAAGGACGTCAAAAAAAAGTCCGGACAACTTAAAATTTGAACAAAAAATACAAGTTCAACAGCCATAACTCAGCCAAAAACCATTCGACTAGAACGAAATTCGAACTTAAACTGTAAGTCATCTAGATATAGCCACATACCAAATATCAAGTCAATATATCACAGGACGTAAAAAAAAAGTCCGGACAACTTAACATTTTAATGTGACGGACGGACGGACAGAGCCTAAAACTATAATCCCCTTTGGCTTTCGCCGGTAGGGGACTAATAAAAAAAAAAGTGAAAACATATATTAACCAGAAAAAGAACAAGATGTTGCACGCTACGTCGTGCTAAGAATACCCCCACTCATTCATTTGTGTCAAATTTATATATATCTCAACACTCATTACCAGAAAATGCTGTAAAAACATAAGCTGAGATATCTGTTACGAAAGTTTTCATTACGGCAAACATGAAAAATTCTAAGTCGCGCGGTAAACTGGAAGCAGATGTGTTGTAAACCTTGAAAGGGGAGACACGGTACAAGTCACCATGCCAAAGCCATATATCAAATATAAAATCATTTCTTCCAGTAGAAGCTGAGATATCTGTTACGAAAATTTTCATTACTGCAAACATGAAAAATTCTAAGTCGCGCGGTAAACAGGAAGTAGATGTGCGGTAAACCTGGAAAGGGGAGACACGGTACAAGTCACCATGCCAAAGCCATATATCAAATATAAAATCATTTCTTCCAGTAGAAGCTGAGATATCTGTTACGAAAGTGTGAATGGATGGACAAACGGACGGACAGATAAGGTGATTGCAATATAGCCCCCTCTCTATGAGTGGGGGTATAAAAATCATGATTAGTGAACAAAAATAATGCTTTTTACAGTACCTGTATTGAGCCTGTGTTTATATCTTTAGTCTCTGTATTTCTGTATTTTAGTTTTAGATTCTGGGTTGTGGTAGCGTTTATTGGTAGGGTAAATTTGGCCGTATCACCTTCTCTTCCGAATGATGAGTCTGCCTGTATTGAACCATCGCCTAAAAATAGAAACGTGACAAATTACACTACTGAATGACGAGTCAGCTTTCGATGAACCATCACCTAAAACTAGAAATGTGACAAATTACACTACCTAGTGATGTGTCTTCCTTCAATGAATCATCACCTAAAAATAGAAACATAACAAATTACAGTCAATCCTAGTTTATTCAAAACTTTAATGCTCGTGAACATCAAATTCTAAGAAAACCTTTCCGTGAATCACCAAGAATAATAACTGTTTGAACAAGTTGTATTGGTCCTTCCCTGCCTTATGTCTAAATAGTTTTTATATACAGTTGAACTTGTTCTCATCTTGAATATAGTTGAAATACTGGTCACTTAAGATGCTAAGGAATAATTAATCAATCAATCAATCCTTTTTAAGAAAAATTTGAAAATACAACAGGGGTTTTGAAATGCTGTAACTTGAAGAAGGACAGACAATACAATATTCTAAAGAAAGGTGATAAAAATAAACTACATAGAAAACTAAAGACTAAACAACATAAACCCTAATTAGAGCCAGG
This sequence comes from Bathymodiolus brooksi, assembly GCA_963680875.1. Classification (NCBI taxonomy): domain Eukaryota; kingdom Metazoa; phylum Mollusca; class Bivalvia; order Mytilida; family Modiolidae; genus Bathymodiolus; species Bathymodiolus brooksi. Next base: position 51,190,117 of record OY804583.1, on the reverse strand, counting down.
ATTGAACTTAGGAGCTGCATCATGGTAAGTTCCTGCTCTAGTAGTGGCACCTATCATGTAACTGTTAGTCAACACATACATCATCCGATATGGAAATCATGTTGGACAGTAGTATACATAAATAAATACAAACAAGATGTTGCACGCTACGTCGTGCTAAGAATACCCCCACTCATTCATTTGTAAGTCGCACGGTAAACAGGAAGTAGATGTGCGGTAAACCTGGAAAGGGGAGTCACGGTACAAGTCACCATGCCAAAGCCATATATCAAATATAAAATCATTTCTTCCAGTAGAAGCTGAGATAACTGTTACGAAAGTTTTCATTACAGCAAACATGAAAAATTCTAAGTCGCACTGTAAACAGGAAGTAGATGTGCGGTAAACCTGGAAAGGGGAGACATGGTACAAGTCACCATGCCAAAGCCATATATCAAATATAAAATCATTTCTTCCAGTAGAAGCTGAGATATCTGTTACGAAAGTGTGAACGGATGGACGGACAAATGGACGGACAAACGGACGGATGGACGGACGGACAAGGTGATTGCAATATAGCCCCCACTCTATGAGTGGGGGTATAATATCATAAATATAATGTGAATTCCAGACAAAACAAGCAGGAGAATTCTGAAACTTTATAGCAAGTTTTGACAAAGGATTTATGTTCCAATGTGATAAAAAAACAATTGTGAGCAGGGTACCAAAATAGTTTATTACTGGGGGTCACAACACTATTTTTGGCTTGATCATTTTGGAATAAATATATTTATTACCTAATAATAATTTTTATACCGTACATAATAATAGGCATACTTTATTTTTGACTATTTTTTTTAATGTTCAGATGTTGTCTATTTCCCCAGGCAATAGATCAGTCAATAGATTGATCGATAATCCGGAATTTCTATCACGACGTTTCCTGCTTTGTAATCAACAAGAATCTTCATGTTTATTATGAAAAAGATAATTTATGCTATTTGTTAATATTATTAAACAATATTAAAATATTGAACAGTATTTTATTGAATTTGCTTAAAAAAATTATAATTAGGCAATAAAACAGTTATCTAATGGGAGTGCAGGCAATAGATCAAACTATTTTTCCCTCTGTATTGAACACTTTAGTCTTTCCAGTACCTCCGGAAAAATTGTTTGATCTATTGCCTGCACGCATATTAAATAACTGCATACTGTTGACTTACTTGATCCTTTAAAATTACCTGTATAAATCTTTACCCACTGATAAGGTAGAGGGTCCACAATTTTAGTAGAACAATCAATATCAACAGGACATCTTCTGTCAAACTCACAAACATTGTATGGGAACGGCTCTGTTCGAAATTATGAAATCAGTTAATAAAAAATATACTGTAAAAAAGGAAGGTACTCATTGATCAATTATGAAAAGAAATTATATATAAATATTCTTTGCTATGCTATTGTAGTTTGTGTAATAGTGACTTTTTATTGATATATCGTCGGAACAAGAGTAAGTGATTGAGAGTGTGATTGTTGTTTAACGCCAAATGAGCAATTTTTCAGCTATATTATGGCGAGAACAACTTTCATTCAATGAAATGATGAAGATGTCTGCTCTGTACTAGACCAACACACTTAGTTGGATTTTAATAGCGCTATCACACTGAAACAACAGTCCTCGGACAGACATGTCGCATGACTCGGACACATTATCCTGATTCCGAGACACCAGTCGTGGCTCTTTCTCCTTAAAGCTGCATGCTTAGCGGAGACCCAACAAATACCTATTTAATAGTCTTTGATTTGATCCGATCTGGACTCGAACCCACGATCTACCACACTCGAGGCATTAGCACGCTAACCATTACACCACCGATGCGATTGTATTGTATAAAGAGAATTTCATAATGAACAAAGAGAAAAAGAGCTACTCAAAATTTGTTCTCTGTCCTAACCTACATAACTGGTTTTATTCTATATAAAATAGGCTAGGTTATCCGCAACTTTCAACAATATTTCAGTTATATCGTGGCGGTCAGTTTTATTGGTGGAGGTAACAGGAGTGCCCAGAGAAAACCACTGATTGCATAGGTAGTCATAGATCCAACTACCATATGATCACAACGATGACGGCCCCCTCTATATATTATATTGTTGAAAGTGGCATTAAACACCATAACCCTAACCATCAATTTACAAATAATAACATACTTACTAGGGCAAGTTTCTGTTCCGTTAACTTTTATCTCATATATTTCAGCTACAATGTGATATACAGTATCAGGAAGTGGAGAATCAATTGTTCCGTATATAACCAGAGAGCCCTTTGTAGACGATGGCAAATCTAGACAAGCTTTCGTATCTCCGTACTCAGCATAGCCTAGATCATTAGTCAAATCTGTTGTTTTGAACTGGAAATGTAACTTAAGGTCCGTCTCAATGATGTTTAATCGAATATGGACACTGCCGGCAGGGGGTGTTGTAAATGTATTAGAGATCATATTAGATGTCAGGTTGCCATAATACTGAGTAAGAGTAACAGCTGAAAAAAAAAAAGAAAATCAATTACAATAAATATCTTATACCTAGCGCCAGGGTAAGATTATGACCTTTTGGGGCCCCTAGGCTGACGAAACTATAGGACCCCACCTCAGGCGGAGGCATTCTCTAACTCGCCCGCACCTGTCTTGAATATTTTTTATTCGTGATATATTTTAATGACATTTACATAGCTTGAAAATTTATATTTGAAAATCTTTTAGCAGGGCCCTAGGCTGCATCCTATTGTAGCTTATATGCCTACTGCTAAGCTGGTTATTCATGCGTGCACTTTTTGGGATCTAGCTGGTTTGTAGTATCTGAGATATGAAATATCCATCATTGCCATTAGTTTCACAGGGACAAGATCAAATGAGGAAATTCTTAGAGGACAATATCTAGTATTTTCTCTTAGAGGACAATATCTAATATTTTCTCTTAGAGGACAATATCTAATATTTTCTCTTAGAAGACAATATCTAGTATTTTCTTTTAGAGGACAATATCTAGTATTTTCTCTTAGAGGACAATATCTAGTATTTTCTCTTAGAGGACAATATCTAATATTTTCTCTTAGAAGACAATATCTAGTATTTTCTCTTAGAGGTCAATATCTAATATTTTCTCTTAGAAGACAATATCTAGTATTTTCTCTTAGAGGACAATATCTAGTATTTTCTCTTAGAGGACAATATCTAATATTTTCTCTTAGAGGACAATATCTAATATTTTCTCTTAGAAGACATTATCTAGTATTTTCTCTTAGAGGACAATATCTAGTATTTTCTCTTAGAGGACAATATCTAATATTTTCTCTTAGAGGACAATATCTAGTATTTTCTCTTAGAAGACAATATCTAGTATTTTCTCTTAGAGGAAAATATCTAGTATTTTCTCTTAGAGGACAATGTCTAGTATTTTCTCTTAGAGGACAATATCTAGTATTTTCTCTTAGAGGACAAAGTCTAGTATTTTCTCTTAGAGGACAATATCTAGTATTTTCTCTTAGAGGACAATGTCTAGTATTTTCTCTTAGAGGACAATATCTAATATTTTCTCTTAGAAGACAATGTCTAGTATTTTCTCTTAGAGGACAATATCTAGTATTTTCTCTTAGAGGACAATATCTAGTATTTTCTCTTAGATGACAATATCTAGTATTTTCTCTTAAGAGGACAGTGTCTAGTACTTTCTCTTAGAGGACAATATCTAGTATTTTCTTTTAGAGGACAATATCTAGTATTTTCTCTTAGAAGACAATATCTAGTATTTTCTTTTAGAGGACAATATCTAGTATCTTCTCTTAGAAGACAATATCTAGTATGTTCTCTTAGAGGACAATATCTAGTATTTTCTCTTAGAGGACAATATCTAGTATTTCTCATAGAGGACAATATCTAGTATTTTTGTAGAAGTCTTTACATACATAATTCCTACAAGTTTGGTTCTAATTGTCTAATTGGTTACAGAGTAGATGATTTTTTTTTACGTTCAGTCATATCTACCCATGCAGTCAGTCACCTGTATAAAAGGTCACCATTTTCTTGTTCTCTCATACAAAATTGTATATGAATTGAACCTCTATTAAGAGGTCACCTGTCTTAAAGACCACTTTCACAGTGTCCCAAAGGTGACCTCTTAATACAGGTTTGACTGTATATGTTTATTAATATATCATAGATTCATTTGATAAAAAATTGTTCTGTAGTGGAAGCCATTTTGGATTTACAGTAATAGAAATATATAGAAAAGTTATTGAGGGTTAAACTTGAGGCTCTCCTGGTTTAATTCATGCATAGCTGGTGTTCAATCAAGGCTAAAAAAAAATTTAAAAGTACATTTCATTTTCACATATGTTAAACTTTCACCCATTAAAATAGGACTTTTGGACATTGTTCCCTTGAGTTTCAAAAACAAAAGATTAAAGAAACTGATAGAAATCTAGGTTCTCGCTTATGATTGGCATTCTTTTTTTTAATAGTTTTTCGTGTTTTCCTATAATGTGTCTTTACGTTCTGAGTTCCGTGTTGTGATGTTCGTTAAAATTTCTGTATAAAAACGATGTTCGGTTCATCTTTACCTCCAGTTGTTTGTAGGAGGGCTCATGTTTTATTTAGGTTATTTATGCTTGTTTGCACTAGGAAATAGAAAATGCAAATATCCCCGGTAAAATGCAAATAATTAAAGATTACCAGTTATTTATGTTTGTTTGCCTATAGTGGTGTCCAACACATATTGTGCTGTGTTTTCGTTTTGTTTTTCTTCATCTTGTGTACCGTATGTTGCAAGTTTCTCTGGATTGTACATTTTTGAATAAATTAATTTTAGAGTCACATGTCATTTTATACATGTTTTGATTGGTTTAAAAAGTTGAGTACATTTTTGTATGTACTGAATCTGAAAATAGACGTCGTTCCCAAGGCGTTACGTGCCGTTGTCATCAGGCGATTTTCTTTAAATGAGGCACCTTTGGGGTTATTTAAATTTATTTCCAATTATTTGCCTTATTTTGAAAAAATAAATATATTTTTCAATATCATAGCAAAAAAAGTTTGAATTAATTTATAAGGGGTTGATCGAAATTATTTGTTCGGTTCATTCGAAATAACTTCAATCAGGTTGTACACACCCTTGTGTAACCCGCTATGCAGGTTACACGGTGTGTACAGCCTGATTGAGGTTATTTCTTCATGAACCGAACAAAAATTGCAATCAATCCTTAATTGATCCCATCGGTATTCTTTAATGTTTATTTTTATAGATATACTTGTACAACCAGCTACAAAATAGGTTCATATATAAATTATATAAGTATTAAATATCACATACATATATATGAGGCTGACCATTTACCAGCACTGGCTGAATACGAACAACTACGTTGATTGAAAATTCCAAAAAGACAATCAATAGCTGTATAACCGTTATCTGAAATAATAAAAATGTAGCTATCAAATTTAGTGCGCATCACACATTTCTGGAATAACCATCATCAGGTAAGGTCAATATCGAAATATTGGTTGGTTGGTCGGTTTAGAGTGCTTAGTGTTTAATGCCACTTTAGAAAATTTTTCAGTTATTGTTATATTAGTTATTTCTAGAGGAAACTGGAGTGCCCAGAGAAAACCACCGACCTGTTTCCATTCACTGACAAACTTTAGTGGAGGAAATCCGGCCCACGAAATATTGCAACGCCAAATATCTTAAAAGAGTTTTGGAGCAATGAACCAAAGGGCCTAAACAGGATCGCCAAAGTCGTCTAAGGTCACCTATTCCTGAGGGAGGAGAACCTTAGTTTTGATAATAATTACATTATTTAGGAACTGTAATTTCAATAATAAAAATATCTAATAAACCATGTCAGTGCCATAATATTGACTACTGGGCGGATTATATCTTCTGGAACTAATAGTCTACCAACAGTGGAATTGACCCAGTGATAGTAGTAACAACGTAGATATCAAATTTAGTGTGAACGATGCGTTTCTGGAATAACCTTCATCAGGTACGGTCAAAATCAAAAGATTAGAAGTGTTTGGGAGCAAGGAAACCATGTATCTGAATTCATGATAACAATGTGTACCTGTATTTATGTTAAAAATACGAAAAAATAGTAAATTAATCAGTAATCTATTACAAACCACATCTTAAAACAGTTCCGTAGGAGCTGGATGGTAGAGGTGATATTTTACAATCAGTTAAATTTTCAGCCGAAGAGGAACAGTTAACTTGTAGGAAAGGAGAGCTGGGCAGGTACACATTGGTCACTGCTGATCCAGAACTAAAAATAGAACATTTCTAAATATAGTAACAGTCAAGATTCATGTATGAACCATCTCATATTAAATAAACCTGTATAAAGTGACCACCTGTCTTATGTGACCCTAACTTAAAGTTTCCTTGGCAGGTCACAATATACAGGTTTAACTGGATATAATTTAAATCGTAAACATGAACATTCAATGTGGACACACTGACGAAATTCAATGGAAAAAACTTTTAAAAATTACCCATAGCGGCTATGCTTTTCGCCAGATCCCCATGACGTGATGAATTTTTGTGGAAAACCTCATACACAGTATTTGTACCAACTAACAAATCATTTGGACTTTTAAGCTTCAGGAGAGAATAATTTCTGTCAATGAGAAACAAGACTTGCCCATGGTGGCCATAAACAAAATTGCCAGATAAAGATGAAATGTTTTGTAAATTTATCTTCTGCAATGAAAAAATGTCCATGGCAACTATACCCCTTGCCAGCTTAAGACTACCGGTACATTTTTTTGTAAAAGGACCTCCCCACCATCACAATGTTAAATTATCTTCTGCAATGAAAAATTGGTGTTTTAACAAGAGTGGACTGTGACGGGAGTTGTCTTATTTAAATGCTTAATCATAGTTACACTAATCGTAGGAATGATGTTTATAATTTGTTCGTCAATACGCATGTGCGAATTAAAATATATCAGGATTTTTAACACATTTATATAGCAAATGAAGGACGTCATGTTAGAATTTTAGTTACACTTGTCATATCAAATGTCAATGTTTATTTATAGAACAGAATGACGATAATAAATACTTACATATATCCCACGTACTGACATACTAAAGACGGACAGTCATCGCTGCTTCCACAATAAACATATCCAAATTCTCCGTCAGCTACCATTTCGAAGATGCCATCCATTTCTGATGATTTAGACCATCTTAGCATATCTACATGCGATATCCTCACTGAAATTAGGTAAAATAATCTCTAAGAGAATATTGAAGGGGCAATCAAAAATGGACAATCCAGAGAAACTGGCAACAGACAGAATACGAAGACAACCAAAACAAAAATACAACACAACATATGTTGGACACCATTATACACAAACAAACACAAATAATGTAAATAAGACACGAGTCCTCCTACAAACTACCGGAGTTAAAGACAAACCGAACATCCTTTCTCTGTGGATATCGTAACAGACATCACAACACAGAACTAACAACATAAAGACAGATAATAGGACAACACAACAAACTTGACATGTCAGTTATTTAATAAAACTAAGTTTACCAATAATCTGGGTCAAGAAAATTTCCATCTTAGAGGGACTATAATATTTGGAATTATTCAGAAATAATTAGGGAATGTTTGTGTATAATAACATCCAATATGGTCAAGTGATTGACTTACAAGGTGACCAAAACTCGCAATGCACTAGACATGAACTTACTCCTCATTTAGTGAGTGAGCGATTGTTGTTTAACACTAAATGAGCAATTTTTCATCTATATCATGGCAAGAACAAATTGCATTTCAATGAGATGGCGATGATGTGAGCTTTGTACTAGAATAACATGCTGGGTTGGACTTTTATAGTGCTAGCTCACTGAGACAACAGTCTACGGATAGATATGTCACTCAACTCGGACACATTAAACTGATTCTGAGCCAACCAGTCTTCGCTCTTTCTCCTTAATGATGTGTGCTTAACAGAGAAACATCAAATACAAATTATATAGTCTTTGGTTTTATCTGATGGGCCCGAAACAATGATCTACCACACTCAAATTGAGCATGTTGACCATTGTAATATCGATGTGGTTTATACAACATTGATGATAAGATAACAGTTATTATTGACTAATCCATGAAGAAGAGTTTGAAAATACCAACAGGGTAAACAGGATCAGTATATCAAAGAACAACAGAAAACACAATGGCCAAAAGATACCAAAGGGGTAATCATAATCAATATATCGAAGAACAACAGACAACACAATGGCCAAAAGAAAAAGGACAAACAACGATCTACAAAACATACTTATAAAGCTAAAGATCGAGTAACACGAACCCTACTAAAAATGATCTGTTGTCATCTTTGAAGACAAAAAGGGGCAATCAGAAGCTGTAAGACGAGTTTGAAGATACCAAAGGGGATAATCAGAATCAGTATATCGAAGAACAACAGACGACACAATGGCCAAAAGAAAAAGGACAAAAAGACAAACAACGATCTACAAAACATACATATAAAACTAAAGTTTGAAGTAAACACTGGATTACAACATCCCCTACAAATACCAAAGTGGCAATCGAAAATGGACAATCCAGAGAAACTGGAAATATAGCATACACAAAGCACAAGAAGAAAACAAACAAAGCAAAAATGCAACACAATATGTGTTGGACATCAATATTTGCAAACAAATACAATAACGTTAATAAGACATGAGCCTTCCAACAAACAACTGGAGGTAAAGATGAACCGAACATCGTGTTTATGTGAAAATCGTAACAGACATCACAATATGGAACTCAGTACTTAGACACACAATAGGACAACGCAAACAACTAAAAAGATGAGCAAAACGGACCCCAACAAAAACCAAAAGTGAACTCTGGTGCTCGTGAATGCTAAGCAAACTGAGATACTACTTTCAACACTGTGTGTATTAATTGTTGTTGGTTGTGTTGTATTTGTTGTGTTCATGAACCACTTGACTGCCACATCCCCTACTAATTGAGATTATACATTCTTCATGACTTACCACTGGGTGTATTAGTTGTTGGTTGTGTTGTATTTGTTGTGTTCATGAACCACTTGACTACCACGTCCCCTACTAATTGAGATTATACATTCTTCATGACTTACCACTGGGTGTATTAGTTGTTGGTTGTGTTGTATTTGTTGTGTTCATGAACCACTTGACTACCACGTCCCCTACTAATTGAGATTATACATTCTTCATGACTTACCACTGGGTGTATTAGTTGTTGGTTGTGTTGTATTTGTTGTGTTCATGAACCACTTGACTACCACGTCCCCTACTAACTGAGATTATACATTCTTCATGACTTACCACTGGGTGTATTAGTTGTTGGTTGTGTTGTATTTGTTGTGTTCATGAACCACTTGACTACCACGTCCCCTACTAATTGAGATTATACATTCTTCATGACTTACCACTGGGTGTATTAGTTGTTGGTTGTGTTGTATTTGTTGTGTTCATGAACCACTTGACTACCACGTCCCCTACTAATTGAGATTATACATTCTTCATGACTTACCACTGGGTGTATTAGTTGTTGGTTGTGTTGTATTTGTTGTGTTCATGAACCACTTGACTACCACGTCCCCTACTAATTAAGATTATACATTCTTCATGACTTACCACTGGGTGTATTAGTTGTTGGCTGTGTTGTATTTGTTGTGTTCATGAACCACTTGACTACCACGTCCCCTACTAATTGAGATTATACATTATTCATGACTTACCACAGTGTGTATTAGTTGTTGGTTGTGTTGTATTTGTTGTGTTCATGAACCACTTGACTACCACGTCCCCTACTAACTGAGATTATACATTCTTCATGACTTACCACTGGGTGTATTAGTTGTTGGTTGTGTTGTACTTGTTGTGTTCATAGTTGTACTACCAGATACAATATCATAATCTGAAATACAGTTAGACAATGGTTCTTATTATATCCATTTAATAACTAATTAATATTCCTCTTATATTAATATTCAATATAAAAGGAATAGAGAATTCTTTGAAGTAGCAAGTGATTTTAAATGTTATTACAGATTTCATATGATAGGAACAACAATGTTTCATGCATTTTGAAAATTGCACACTATGCCATATTAATAAAAACAATGATTTAAACAATAGTTATAAATTTGTCTCGACTTGCTGTCATATTAGTAATAATGTCTGTCTCAACCTTCAGAACTGTGGTTATTCATTTCTGTGTAAAGATCAAATGAGTGAGTGATTGTTGTTTAACGCCAACGAGCACGCTAACCATTACACCAACGATGCGGCAAAGATCAAATGGAAACTTTACAAATCATCGATAATATTGTTTAATACCTGGTAAAGTGATACAGTCCTCATCTCTTAACAGGTCACAGTAATATATGTAGTCACCAATCCCTGGCTTTGCCACATTGTAATTACATTGTCCTAGTATAACAGCAAAGCTATCTACAAGTAAAACAATTTAATTTATATAATATATATAATCCCTGGCTTTGCCACATTGTAATTACATTGTCCTAGTATAACAGCAAAGCTATCTAGTAAAACAATTTAATTTATATAATATATGTAGTCATTAATCCCTGGCTTTGTCACATTGAAATTACATTGTCCTAGTATAACAGTAAAGGCATCTACAAGTAAAACAATTTAATTTATATAATATATGTAGTCACCAATCCCTGGCTTTGCCACATTGAAATTACACTGTCCTAGTATAACAGCAAAGGTATCTACAAGAAAAAATAATTTATTTTACAACTCAATTTAAAAATATGGTAGAAGAAGGTGTCCCATAGGACACAGATGTATCCGCTCCTAGCTAAAGTTAACAGGTATTGTTTGGCAAATCGATGAGCATTACCCCATAATAAAAAAAATTGCGGCAGGTCAGTGGTTTTCTATAGGTGCTCTGGTTTCCTCCATCAATAAAACTGACTGCCACAGCATAACAGAAATATTGTTGAAAGGAAAGTGGCATTAAACACCATAATCTTAACACTCAATATATCTTATATGATACTTTAGATTTTAACACTTTGTTGGTTGCATAAATCTACGTTAAATTTACATTGTTTGTGCATTATAGCACTATTAAGTTTTACTGTTATAAGACTTTTGAGAACCTTCAAAGAAAAACAATAACCCAAAAGAGCATTAAAATAAGTGCCCTGAGTTTCACTTTAAGATAAAATCATTAGTCTCTTTGGGGAGGCTTTCAACTCACCACTTACAGCAGGTGACAGGTCATTTAAAGGAGACCATTAAGCAAGCTTAACTGTATGTTCTTAGTTTATTTCAGTTTAAAGTGAGCACATGTTTTGAAAATATTTTTGTTGACCTTATTAACCTTACCAAGACAGCTCTGTCTACATATCTTCTGTGCTGTCCCATTCATACATCGTGGAAACAAGGAGGCACACAGCATATGACTATACAACATATCACAATCGTAATATGGCATTGAATTTAATCCAAAACTGTATGCCATTAGAAGGGCTTGGTCATAATTCGTGTGGCCGTACATGTTTGGGAATACTGTCATGTTTAATCCAAAATAGTCAACACATGGATATGAATGGTGTCTGTAACATCCATCTGTAGATAAAATAAATAAATAAATAAATAGTCAACACACAGATATGAATGGGTTAGGGTTATGGGACATAACACCACTTCCAACAATGTTCCAGTTATATTGTGGTGGTAGATATAAATGGTGTCTTTAAATAAATTTCAAAAAATAAAAATAAAATAAAATAAAATAAAATAAAATAAATTAAATTAAATTAAATTAAATTAAATTAAATTAAAATTAAATTAAATTAAATTAAATTAAAATAAAATAAAATAAAAATAAAAAAAAATTAAAAAAAATAAAAATAAATAAATAAATAGACAACACAAATGGTGTCTGTAACACCTATCTGTAAAAGGAAAAGCAAATTTTAACTGTGTGTTATAAGAAATTTCATTCTTGTTAATGCAGCTTTTCCATGAGAGACAACCCAGAGGAGACAGGGTTGCTTCTAGTTATATCATTGTTTTAGCCCAGCATTGTGTCTACTTCTTTACTGATATTTTATTAATAATTTGAAGTAATATTTACGAGCTTTCGCTAACATATAACTAAGCTTACAATTGTTAACTAAATCATCTTTCATACTTGGGAACCATCATGCTAGTTATGTTTCATCAGGACTCTTCATGACTTGGAGTAGAAATTCAAATCAGAAAATTTCTTTACTCAAAATTTACAACTCGGCCCAGAGCATGTATATCAACATTTTACTTATGTCTAAAAATTGTGTAAGATTACATTATAGTATTAGATTCAACTGCATGAGTGCATCATTTCACTAAAATGGGTTCTTTGTGCCCATATAACTGGCTTAACTCTGCCACTTTTGATTAAAAAGTCTGTATGAAGCCAAAATAGGAAGCAGTCATGTGTGTGTTAATTTTTTTCGATTGGATTTTGGAACTGTTCCAAAAATGTGGATTTTTTTTAGCATTTTATTCTTACTTACCTGTTGAACTTGCTTCAGATGTTGAAATTGGTGCATTTGTTGGTTTAGATGCACTTGTTTCAGTTGCATTTGTCAGTTCAGGTTCAGTTGTTGGTTCAGATGCACTTGTTTCAGTAACATTTGTCAGTTCAGATGCACTTGTTTCAGTAACATTTGTCAGTTCTGTTGCATTTATTTCAGTTGCATTTCTTTGTTCAGCTGCGCTTGTTGCAGTTACATTTGTTGGTCCTGGTGTACTTGGCGGTTCCAATTGTCCTGTGTCTTCATCTGTTGATTAGAATGGATATGCCTCAGTAATTTGCAGTTTTAATGGAAAACAAGAATTTGACCGAATGTCAACCAAAAAAAATTGGAGGTGCTAACACCTTATTTATCTAGCCTGTGAAGCAAATTTCATGCAGCGGCTTCTAAAAAATAAAAACAAAAGAACCTACATGTACCCCAGATTCTTTAAAATGCGCTGTGCGTGCTGTACCCCAGGTTCTTTAATTTTATGCTACATAGATTTCCTTTCGCTAAATAATTCAAAGTTTGGCGATTATGTTGATCTCCCTTTAAACGTTGGTTGGTTTGGTTGGTTTATGGTGTTTAACACCACTTTCAACAATATTTCAGCGGTCAGTTTTATTGGTGGAGGAAACAGGAGTACCTGCAGAAAACCACCAACCTGTCGCATGTCACTGACAAAATTTATCACATCCTGTTGTATCAAGTACACCTCGCCATAAATGGGGTTTGAACTCTCAACTTTAGTGGTAATGGACACTGATTACACAGGTAGTTGTCTGAAGGTTATTTTATTTTGTTTGTTTATATCTATATTGCCATTTGAGATCCAGTGTTATTAAGAGGGGAGATTTAGGATCCTATTAACTGGTTTAATCCTGTCACATTTTTGTGCCTGTCTTAAGTCTTTGACATATTTCGTAGTCTTCTCTCGTGTTCAATGAATTGAAGCAAGCGGCAACTATTTGTTTTGTTGATATTGGTGAAATTGTCAACCATCACCGTTTAAGCTTTCTTTTCATAATGTAAAGTTTGGGTTGGGTTATGTGTTATGGTGTTTTGACGCCACTTTCAACAATATTTCAATTATATCGTGGCGGTCAGTTTTACTGGTGGAGGAAACCAAAGTATCCACAGAAAACCGCTGACCTAGCTGCCGCAAGTCATTGACACACAAAGTTGTATCGAGTATACCTCATCATGAGCAGGATTCGAACTCACAACTTTAGTGGTGATAGGAACTGATTACACAGGTAGTTGTAAATCTCACTACCATACAACCAGGACCATGACAGCCTCTAAAAAGTTTGGCTATTTGAAGGGGGATTTTTGTGTAACTGCAGCCATTTTAAATAGAGGTTGTATCTATTAGACAATATTTCAAAGATGTCTTTAAAGAACTATCACTTTTTCTAAGGTGAAGAATTTTGACATTACTTTTTTTGTATAAATAGGTCTAATTTGCATAATCAACCCATTTCACAGAACTGTTACCCATAATTTCATTAAACAACTCACCAACAGTACTTACCAGAACAGTTTCCTTCAAACAACAAAATATCGTCAATAGCGATGATTGACCGATGACCGTCAGCATAAAATCGTAAATTGAAGTAACCAGCGGTAACAGGGAATTGTCCTCTGTGCCACTGTAGTGTAACGTCTGTCCTGTACTCAGACAATGAAAATACTTCTCTGTACACATGACTAATATTCTGATGAATAGTCAAGTATGTTGATGAATATTCATGAGGTCTAATTATGGTGTAGTAAAATTCAACACACAACTGTCTATCAGACTGCCAATAAGGTGTTGTCATTTCCTTATATTGATACAGGCTATTTAAATTACCAGCATACATATAAGATCCTGAAAAAAATGATACATGTCGTTCTACGATTTTGATATAAACTTCCGGCAAAACGACCTAATACCAGTAGAAATCATGCAATTCGTAAGAAAGGATATGGATGTAAGTGAACATGAGAGACAATTCAACTTTACACTTAGACACAAATTAATGTAAATGAACAGGTTGTAGTAAGCAAGAATATGGATGTAAGTGAACATGAGAGACAATTCAACTTTACACTTAGACACAAAGTAATGTAAAGGAACAGGTTATAGTAAGAAAGGATATGGATGTAAGTGAACATGAGAGACAATTCAACTTTACACTTAGACACAAATTAATGTAAAGGAACAGGTTATAGTAAGAAAGGATATGGATGTAAGTGAACATGAGAGACTATCCAACTTTACACTTAGACACAAAGTAATGTAAAGGAACAGGTTATAGTAAGAAAGGATATGGATGTAAGTGAACATGAGAGACAATTCAACTTTACACTTAGACACAAATTAATGTAAAGGAACAGGTTATAGTAAGAAAGGATATGGATGTAAGTGAACATGAGAGACAATTCAACTTTACACTTAGACACAAAGTAATGTAAAGGAACAGGTTATAGTAAGAAAGGATATGAATGTAAGTGAACATGAGAGACAATTCAACTTTACACTTAGACACAAATTAATGTAAAGGAACAGGTTATAGTAAGAAAGGATATGGATGTAAGTGAACATGAGAGACAATCCAACTTTACACTTAGACACAAAGTAATGTAAAGGAACAGGTTATAGTAAGAAAGGATATGGATGTAAGTGAACATGAGAGACTATCCAACATTACACTTAGACACAAAGTAATGTAAAGGAACAGGTTATAGTAACACATAACACATGAGAGGCTATCCAATTTAACACTCGAGCAGATCCTCCCTTAGGTATATGAGACATTAGACGATGATGGTTATCCTGTTAAGGCCCTTTGGTTTTCCTGCTTCCAAAGACTTTTAAATTATTTGGATTTGAAATATTCTGTCTTTGAGTGTACCTGATAATGGTTATTCCAGAAACGTGTTGTGCACACTAAACTTTATATCTACGTTTTTATTTAAGAAAGGAACTGCACTTTTATTGCTGTTCTTCATTTCATAGTCACTGTTTGGTCTTCAACAATGGGAATAACTTGTACCTTAAAATGAGTGTGAAATGGCCCTGAGCCTGCAGTTGATCAATATTCTTTACTTCTGTCAATAAACACTACATCTGGGCATCTTTTATTTTTTCCGTGTCATTTGGTGAATATACCCGTAATTTCATAAATTATCAACAACAAAACAAAATAAGGATGAAGTCAACTTAAAAATACTGTCATCATTGTGCCTTCTATCACATTATGGGATTACTAATACAGACAACTTTAATAACTTAGAAATACAGTAAAACCTGCTTTAGTGACCACCTCTATTAAGTTACAGTCAAACCTGCATTAGTGACCACCTCTATTAAGTTACAGTCAAACCTGCATTAGTGACCACCTCTATTAAGTTACAGACAAACCTGCTTTAGTGACCACCTCTATTAAGTTACAGTCAAACCTGCTTTAGTGACCACCTCTATTAAGTTAGTCAAACCTGCTTTAGTGACCACCTCTATTAAGTTACAGTCAAACCTGCATTAGTGACCACCTCTATTAAGTTACAGTAAAACCTGCTTTAGTGACCACCTCTATTAAGGTACAGTCAAACCTGCATTAGTGACCACCTCTATTAAGTTACAGTAAAACCTGCTTTAGTGACCACCTCTATTAAGTTAGTCAAACCTGCATTAATGACCACCTCTATTAAGTTACAGTAAAACCTGCATTAGTGACCACCTCTATTAAGTTAGTCAAACCTGCATTTATGACCACCTCTATTAAGTTATAGTCAAACCTGCATTAGTGACCACCTCTATTAAGTTAGTCAAACCTGCTTTAGTGACCACCTCTATTAAGTTACAGTCAAACCTGCATTAGTGACCACCTCTATTAAGTTACAGTCAAACCTGCTTTAGTGACCACCTCTATTAAGATACAGTCAAACCTGCTTTAGTGACCACCTCTATTAAGCTACAGTCAAACCTGCTTTAGTGACCACCTCTATTAAGTTAGTCAAACCTGCATTAGTGACCACCTCTATTAAGTTAGTCAAACCTGCTTTAGTGACCACCTCTATTAAGTTACAGTCAAACCTGCATTAGTGACCACCTCTATGAAGTTACAGTAAAACCTGCTTTAGTGACCACCTCTATTAAGTTAGTAAAACCTGCATTAGTGACCACCTCTATTAAGTTACAGTAAAACCTGCATTAGTGACCACCTCTATTAATTTAGTCAAACCTGCTTTAGTGACCACCTCTATTAAGGTACAGTCAAACCTGCATTAGTGACCACCTCTATTAAGTTACAGTCAAACCTGCATTAGTGACCACCTCTATTAAGTTACAGTCAAACCTGCATTAGTGACCACCTCTATTAAGTTAGTCAAACCTGTATTAGTGACCACCTCTATTAAGTTAGTCAAACCTGCTTTAGTGACCACCTCTATTAAGTTACAGTAAAATCTGCATTAGTGACCACCTCTATTAAGTTACAGTAAAACCTGCATTAGTGACCACCTCTATTAATTTAGTCAAACCTGCTTTAGTGACCACCTCTATTAAGGTACAGTCAAACCTGCATTAGTGACCACCTCTATTAAGTTACAGTCAAACCTGCATTAGTGACCACCTCTATTAAGTTACAGTCAAACCTGCATTAGTGACCACCTCTATTAAGTTAGTCAAACCTGCATTAGTGACCACCTCTATTAAGTTAGTCAAACCTGCTTTCGTGACCACCTCTATTAAGTTACAGTAAAATCTGCATTAGTGACCACCTCTATTAAGTTACAGTCAAACCTGCATTAGTGAACACCTCTATTAAGTTACAGTAAAACCTGCATTAGTGACCACCTCTATTAAGCGATAACTTTTGTGACCTTAATTTTTATTTCCGTTCACAGTGCATTTCATATCAATTAAACCTGTATTAAGTGACCACCTGCCTTATTTTACCATAGTTCACTGTTCGCTTGGGAGGTCACATAACGCAGATTTGACTGTATACCTGAAGAATTGTCGTAGGTATTGTCATCAACGGATACACCAGAGAACATTTCGTTTCCTCCCAATTTCCACCCATCACCTATAGTTACATAGCTACAACCATCGTCTTCCTCAAATGTACATGATATACTGTAATCTGCAACAAATAAACAGTTTTAACAGAAAAAAAATCAACTCTAGATCTAATTTCCTTGCTAATAGTGGAACTTGGTGGATATCATCATATGGTAGGTAGATTTCTAAATACTTACAGCTACAAGAATGTTAAGTTTTTGTGAATGTGCGTTCCATTTTGTAATATTTCCCTAAAGCTTTTCGGTTCATTCCGCTTCTACTGACTCATTCTGTGTGTAAATGTGAATCATATATGGCAATTTTACCAAAATTGAAAATGAACAATAGACATATAAATGGGGGTGACGTGTGGTGAGAAAACTTTACTAGAAGGGGAATATTATAGTACCAGTCTAAATAGTAAAAAGACCGCCACTTAAATAAAAACTTATAAACTTTTCCCCATGTTTTACGTACCACAATTCTTTTCATCTTCACCATCCATACAGTTCCACCTGGTGTCACAGACATATTGATCTGGTATACATAAGTTATCAGCCGTGCAGTAAAAGTAACCACTCCCACAACCTACAATTAATAATTTACTTTTAATCGAATAGTTCTGTAAATAATGGTTTATGGTTTTTGGCATTTAATGCCACTTCCAACAATATTTCAGCTATATCATAGCGATCAGTTTTAGTGGTGGAGGAAACCAGTCAACAAAATTTCAGTTATATCATAGCGGTCAGTTTTAGTGGTGGAGGAAACCAGTCAACAATATTTCAGCTATATCATAGCGGTTGGTTTTAGAGGTGGAGGAAACCAGTCAAAAATATTTCAGCTATATCATAGCGGTCAGTTTTAGTGGTGGAGGAAACCAGTCAACAATATTTCAGCTATATCATATCGGTCAGTTTTAGAGGTGGAGGAAACTAGTCAACAATATTTCAGTTATATCATAGCGGTCAGTTTTAGAGGTGGAAGAAACCAGTCAACAATATTTCAGCTATATCATAGCGGTTGGTTTTAGAGGTGGAGGAAACCAGTCAAAAATATTTCAGCTATATCATAGCGGTCAGTTTTAGTGGTGGAGGAAACCAGTCAACAATATTTCAGCTATATCATATCGGTCAGTTTTAGAGGTGGAGGAAACCAGTCAACAATATTTCAGTTATATCATAGCGGTCAGTTTTAGAGGTGGAGGAAACCAGTCAACAATATTTCAGCTATATCATAACGGTCAGTTTTAGAGGTGGAGGAAACCAGTCAACAATATTTCAGTTATATCATAGCGGTCAGTTTTAGAGGTGGAGGAAACCAGTCAACAATATTTCAGTTATATCATAGCGGTCAGTTTTAGAGGTGGAGGAAACCAGTCAACAATATTTCAGCTATATCATAACGGTCAGTTTTAGAGGTGGAGGAAACCAGTCAACAATATTTCAGTTATATCATAGCGGTCAGTTTCAGTGGTGGAGGAAACCAGTCAACAATATTTCAGCTATATCATAGCGGTCAGTTTTAGAGGTGGAGGAAACCAGTCAACAATATTTCAGTTATATCATAGCGGTCAGTTTTAGAGGTGGAGGAAACCAGTCAACAATATTTCAGCTATATCATAGCGGTCAGTTTTAGAGGTGGAGGAAACCAGTCAACAATATTTCAGTTATATCATAGTGGTCAGTTTTAGAGGTGGAGGAAACCAGTCAACAATATTTCAGCTATATCATAGCGTTCAGTTTTAGTGGTGGAGGAAACCAGTCAACAATATTTCAGCTATATCATAGCGGTCAGTTTTAGAGGTGGAGGAAACCAGTCAACAATATTTCAGTTATATCATAGCGGTCAGTTTTAGAGGTGGAGGAAACCAGACAACAATATTTCAGATATATCATAGCGATCAGTTTTAGTGGTGGAGGAAACCAGTCAACAAATTTCAGTTATATCATAGCGATCAGTTTTAGAGGTGGAGGAAACCCGTCAACAATATTTCAGTTATATCATAGCGGTCAGTTTTAGTGGTGGAGGAAACCAGTCAACAATATTTCAGTCATATCATAGCGGTGGGTTTTAGAGGTGGAGGAAACCGGTCAAAAATATTTCAGCTATATCATAGCGGTCAGTTTTAGTGGTGGAGGAAACCAGTCAACAATATTTCAGCTATATCATATCGGTCAGTTTTAGAGGTGGAGGAAACCAGTCAACAATATTTCAGTTATATCATAGCGGTCAGTTTTAGAGGTGGAGGAAACCAGTCAACAATATTTCAGCTATATCATAACGGTCAGTTTTAGAGGTGGAGGAAACCAGTCAACAATATTTCAGTTATATCATAGCGGTCAGTTTCAGTGGTGGAGGAAACCAGTCAACAATATTTCAGCTATATCATAGCAGTCAGTTTTAGAGGTGGAGGAAACCATTCAACAATATTTCAGTTATATCATAGCAGTCAGTTTTAGAGGTGGAGGAAACCAGTCAACAATATTTCAGTTATATCATAGCGGTCAGTTTTAGAGGTGGAGGAAACCAGTCAACAATATTTCAGTTATATCATAGCGGTCAGTTTTAGAGGTGGATGAAACCAGTCAACAATATTTCAGTTATATCATAGTGGTCAGTTTTAGAGGTGGAAGAAACCAGTCAACAATATTTCAGCTATATCATAGCGGTCAGTTTTAGTGGTGGAGGAAACCAGTCAACAATATTTCAGCTATATCATAGTGGTCAGTTTTAGAGGTGGAGGAAACCAGTCAACAATATTTCAGTTATATCATAGCGGTCAGTTTTAGAGGTGGAGGAAACCAGTCAACAATATTTCAGTTATATCATAGCGGTCAGTTTTAGTGGTGGAGGAAACCAGTCAACAATATTTCAGTTATATATAGCGGTCAGTTTTAGAGGTGGAGGAAACCAGTCGACAATATTTCAGTTATATCATAGCGGTCAGTTTTAGAGGTGGAGGAAACCAGTCAACAATATTTCAGTTATATCATAGCGGTCAGTTTTAGAGGTGGAGGAAACCAGTCAACACTATTTCAGTCATATCTTAGCAGTCAGTTTTAGAGGTGGAGGAAACCAGTCAACAATATTTCAGTTATATCATAGCGGTCAGCTTTAGAGGTGGAGGAAACCAGTCAACAATATTTCAGTTATATCATAGCGGTCAGTTTTAGAGGTGGAGGAAACCAGTCAACAATATTTCAGTTATATCATAGCAGTCAGTTTTAGAGGTGGAGGAAACCAGTCAACACTATTTCAGTCATATCATAGCAGTCAGTTTTAGAGGTGGAGGAAACCAGTCAACAATATTTCAGTTATATCATAGCGGTCAACTTTAGAGGTGGAGGAAACCAGTCAACAATATTTCAGCTATATCATAACGGTCAGTTTTAGAGGTGGAGGAAACCAGTCAACAATATTTCAGCTATATCATAGCGGTCAGTTTTAGAGGTGGAGGAAACCAGTCAACAATATTTCAGTTATATCATAGCGGTCAGTTTTAGAGGTGGAGGAAACCAGTCAACAATATTTCAGCTATATCATAGCGGTCAGTTTTACAGGTGGAGGAAACCAGTCAACAATATTTCAGTTATATCATAACGGTCACTTTTAGAGGTGGAGGAAACCAGTCAACAATATTTCAGTTATATCATAGCGGTCAGTTTCAGTGGTGGAGGAAACCAGTCAACAATATTTCAGCTATATCATAGCAGTCAGTTTTAGAGGTGGAGGAAACCAGTCAACAATATTTCAGTTATATCATAGCGGTCAGTTTTAGAGGTGGAGGAAACCAGTCAACAATATTTCAGTTATATCATAGCGGTGGGTTTTAGAGGTGGAGGAAACCAGTCAAAAATATTTCAGCTATATCATAGCGGTCAGTTTTAGTGGTGGAGGAAACCAGTCAACAATATTTCAGCTATATCATATCGGTCAGTTTTAGAGGTGGAGGAAACCAGTCAACAATATTTCAGTTATATCATAGCGGTCAGTTTTAGAGGTGGAGGAAACCAGTCAACAATATTTCAGCTATATCATAGCGATCAGTTTTAGAGGTGGAGGAAACCCGTCAACAATATTTCAGTTATATCATAGCGGTCAGTTTTAGTGGTGGAGGAAACCAGTCAACAATATTTCAGTCATATCATAGCGGTGGGTTTTAGAGGTGGAGGAAACCAGTCAAAAATATTTCAGCTATATCATAGCGGTCAGTTTTAGTGGTGGAGGAAACCAGTCAACAATATTTCAGTTATATCATAGCGGTCAGTTTTAGAGGTGGAGGAAACCAGTCAACAATATTTCAGCTATATCATAACGGTCAGTTTTAGAGGTGGAGGAAACCAGTCAACAATATTTCAGCTATATCATAGCGGTCAGTTTCAGTGGTGGAGGAAACCAGTCAACAATATTTCAGCTATATCATAGCAGTCAGTTTTAGAGGTGGAGGAAACCATTCAACAATATTTCAGTTATATCATAGCAGTCAGTTTTAGAGGTGGAGGAAACCAGTCAACAATATTTCAGTTATATCATAGCGGTCAGTTTTAGAGGTGGAGGAAACCAGTCAACAATATTTCAGTTATATCATAGCGGTCAGTTTTAGAGGTGGATGAAACCAGTCAACAATATTTCAGTTATATCATAGTGGTCAGTTTTAGAGGTGGAAGAAACCAGTCAACAATATTTCAGCTATATCATAGCGGTCAGTTTTAGTGGTGGAGGAAACCAGTCAACAATATTTCAGCTATATCATAGTGGTCAGTTTTAGAGGTGGAGGAAACCAGTCAACAATATTTCAGTTATATCATAGCGGTCAGTTTTAGAGGTGGAGGAAACCAGTCAACAATATTTCAGTTATATCATAGCGGTCAGTTTTAGTGGTGGAGGAAACCAGTCAACAATATTTCAGTTATATATAGCGGTCAGTTTTAGAGGTGGAGGAAACCAGTCGACAATATTTCAGTTATATCATAGCGGTCAGTTTTAGAGGTGGAGGAAACCAGTCAACAATATTTCAGTTATATCATAGCGGTCAGTTTTAGAGGTGGAGGAAACCAGTCAACACTATTTCAGTCATATCATAGCAGTCAGTTTTAGAGGTGGAGGAAACCAGTCAACAATATTTCAGTTATATCATAGCGGTCAGCTTTAGAGGTGGAGGAAACCAGTCAACAATATTTCAGTTATATCATAGCGGTCAGTTTTAGAGGTGGAGGAAACCAGTCAACAATATTTCAGTTATATCATAGCAGTCAGTTTTAGAGGTGGAGGAAACCAGTCAACACTATTTCAGTCATATCATAGCAGTCAGTTTTAGAGGTGGAGGAAACCAGTCAACAATATTTCAGTTATATCATAGCGGTCAACTTTAGAGGTGGAGGAAACCAGTCAACAATATTTCAGCTATATCATAACGGTCAGTTTTAGAGGTGGAGGAAACCAGTCAACAATATTTCAGCTATATCATAGCGGTCAGTTTTAGAGGTGGAGGAAACCAGTCAACAATATTTCAGTTATATCATAGCGGTCAGTTTTAGAGGTGGAGGAAACCAGTCAACAATATTTCAGCTATATCATAGCGGTCAGTTTTACAGGTGGAGGAAACCAGTCAACAATATTTCAGTTATATCATAACGGTCACTTTTAGAGGTGGAGGAAACCAGTCAACAATATTTCAGTTATATCATAGCGGTCAGTTTCAGTGGTGGAGGAAACCAGTCAACAATATTTCAGCTATATCATAGCAGTCAGTTTTAGAGGTGGAGGAAACCAGTCAACAATATTTCAGTTATATCATAGCGGTCAGTTTTAGAGGTGGAGGAAACCAGTCAACAATATTTCAGTTATATCATAGCGTCAGTTTTAGAGGTGGAGGAAACCAGTCAACAATATTTCAGTTATATCATAGCGGTCAGTTTTAGAGGTGGAGGAAACCAGTCAACAATATTTCAGCTATATCATAGCGGTCAGTTTTAGTGGTGGAGGAAACCAGTCAACAATATTTCAGCTATATCATAGTGGTCAGTTTTAGAGGTGGAGGAAACTAGTCAACAATATTTCAGTTATATCATAGCAGTCAGTTTTAGAGGTGGAGGAAACCAGTCAACAATATTTCAGTTATATCATAGCGGTCAGTTTTAGAGGTGGAGGAAACCAGTCAACAATATTTCAGTTATATCATAGCGGTCAGTTTTAGAGGTGGAGGAAACCAGTCAACAATATTTCAGTTATATCATAGCGGTCAGTTTTAGAGGTGGAGGAAACCAGTCAACAATATTTCAGTTATATCATAGCGGTCAGTTTTAGAGGTGGAGGAAACCAGTCAACAATATTTCAGTCATATCATAGCGGTCAGTTTTAGAGGTGGAGGAAACCAGTCAACAATATTTCAGTTATATCATAGCGGTCAGTTTTAGTGGTGGAGGAAACCAGTCAACAATATTTCAGCTATATCAAAGCGGTCAGTTTTAGAGGTGGAGAAAACCAGTCAACAATATTTCAGTTATATCATAGCGGTCAGTTTTAGAGGTGGAGGAAACCAGTCAACAATATTTCAGCTATATCATAGCAGTCAGTTTTAGAGGTGGAGGAAACCAGTCAACAATATTTCAGTTATATCATAGCGGTTGGTTTTAGAGGTGGAGGAAACCAGTCAACAATATTTCAGTTATATCATAGCGGTCAGTTTTAGAGGTGGAGGAAACAAGTCAACAATATTTCAGTTATATCATAGCGGTCAGTTTTAGAGGTGGAGGAAACCAGTCAACAATATTTCAGTTATATCATAGCGGTCAGTTTTAGAGGTGGAGGAAACCAGTCAACAATATTTCAGTTATATTATAGCGGTCGGTTTTAGAGGTGGAGGAAACCAGTCAACAATATTTCAGTTATATCATAGCGGTCAGTTTTAGTGGTGGAGGAAACCAGTCAACAATATTTCAGCTATATCATAGCGGTCAGTTTTAGTGGTGGAGGAAACCAGTCAACAATATTTCAGTTATATCATAGCAGTCAGTTTTAGAGGTGGAGGAAACCAGTCAACAATATTTCAGCTATATCATAGCAGTCAGTTTTAGAGGTGGAGGAAACCAGTCAACAATATTTCAGCTATATCATAGCAGTCAGTTTTAGAGGTGGAGAAAACCAGTCAACAATATTTCAGTTATATCATAGCGGTCAGTTTTAGAGGTGGAGGAAACCAGTCAACAATATTTCAGCTATATCATAGCGGTCAGTTTTAGAGGTGGAGGTAACAAGTCAACAATATTTCAGTTATATCATAGCGGTCAGTTTTAGAGGTGGAGGAAACCAGTCAAAAATATTTCAGTTATATCATAGCGGTCAGTTTTAGAGGTGGAGGAAACAAGTCAACAATATTTCAGTTATATCATAGCGGTCAGTTTTAGAGGTGGAGGAAACCAGTCAACAATATTTCAGTTATATCATAATGGTCAGTTTTAGAGGTGGAGGAAACCAGTCAACAATATTTCAGTTATTTCATAGCAGTCAGTTTTAGAGGTGGAGGAAACTAGTCAACAATATTTCAGTTATATCATAGCGGTCAGTTTTAGAGGTGGAGGAAACCAGTCAACAATATTTCAGCTATATCATAGCGGTCAGTTTTAGTGGTGGAGGAAACCAGTCAACAATATTTTAGCTATATCATAGTGGTCAGTTTTAGAGGTGGAGAAAACCAGTCAACAATATTTCAGTTATATCATAGCGGTCAGTTTTAGAGGTGAAGGAAACCAGTCAACAATATTTCAGCTATATCATAGCAGTCAATTTTAGAGGTGGAGGAAACCAGTCAACAATATTTCAGTTATATCATAGCAGTCAGTTTTAGAGGTGGAGGAAACCAGTCAACAATATTTCAGTTATATCATAGCAGTCAGTTTTAGAGGTGGAGGAAACCAGTCAACAATATTTCAGTTATATCATAGCAGTCAGTTTTAGAGGTGGAGGAAATCAGTCAACAATATTTCAGCTATATCGTAGCGGTCAGTTTTAGAGGTGGAGGAAACCAGTCAACAATATTTCATTTATATCATAGCAGTCAGTTTTAGAGGTGGAGAAAACCAGTCAACAATATTTCAGCTATATCATAGCGGTCAGTTTTAGAGGTGGAGGAAACCAGTCAATAATATTTCAGTTATATCATAGCAGTCAGTTTTAGAGGTGGCGGAAACTAGTTCTAATAATAAAACCCTAAATGCTCGCTTACTCGCAAGGGTTATAACGGGATGCCATTACACGTAATGGAGCAGCCGCCGAGATTTTTTGCGCTCGCTTACAGAGCTTCTGACGCCTGCATTTATCAATAATAAGACATAACCTTTCCTTTTGTCCATTATTATAACAAGTTTTTATCACCTACCAGTATTTTAGAATGTAATTCCCACAAAATAAAAATCTTCTCTTTGAAAATTTTGAATTTCGTCATTTCCGGCCTCACTATTTGGATGTCGATACCATATTTGGCGATTTAGGCGTGAAAGTTTACCAATCGTAACTACTCGGCCATTCTCGCTACCCTGCAAATAACAGGGTAGCGAGAATGGCCGAGTAGTTACGATTGGAATGTTTACATCAGCTTGTAATAAGAAATACCATATTTAGAAAAGCTCCGCCTTCCGTAGTTTCCGGTTATGGAAAACGATCGATAAATTTGAACAAGGTTGTTGCTAACTTTGAAAAGCATATATTTCTCAGCCAAACCGATTTAACAAGGACTGGGATCATCACTAATTGTTATAATGAAATGTTTGAAGCGTAAATAGTGAGTTTTTATGTTTCAACTGCAACTATTTTTTTGCTCCATTGTGACGAATGGGACCGCGTTGCAGCTCTGCCGAGACACAAGTTTGTCACAGGAGCTACATTATTGCAGCTAGCGGAAACCAGTAAACAATATTTCAGTTATATCATAGCGGTCAGTTTTAGAGGTGGAGAAAACCAGTCAACAATATTTCAGTTATATCATAGCAGTCAGTTTTAGAGGTGGAGGAAATCAGTCAACAATATTTCAGCTATATCATAGCGGTCAGTTTTAGAGGTGGAGGAAACCAGTCAACAATATTTCAGTTATATCATAGCGGACAGTTTTAGAGGTGGAGGAAACCAGAGACCTGCTGCAAGCCACTGACAAACTTTATCACATACTGTTGTATCGAATACACTGCACAATAGGTGAGATTCCAACTCACAACATTAGTGGTAATAGGAATGCATAGGTAGTTATAAATCCAACTACCATATGATCACGTCCACAACGGCCCCTCTCACTTAAGGAGCTTTAATTCTCGATAAGTTCAAGGTCAAATTATTTACAGACTATTTGACAAAATTAACATCATGCATTGATTACATTAACTGATTTTTGGCTATCCCAATTATGTCCTTTGGTTTCCTTACTTCCAAAGAATTTAAATTATTTAGATTTACAATCTTTCAACGTTGAGCGTACCTTGTGAACATTATTCCAGAAATATGTCATGCACACTAAATTGGATATTTATGTTTATTTCACATCAGGCATAGGGGGCCTCAACCAATTTTATCCATTTGAAGCCCTTTGTTTTTCTTGCTCTCAAAGACTTTAATCTTATTATATGGATTTCCAACCTTTAGATTTTACATTTATAATTACCTGATGAATAGATATTCAGGAAATGTGTCCTTCACACTAAATTGGATATCAACGTTTTTATGACTTAAAGTAAATCAATATGAAACCATAAAATACCTTCAGCACATTTTCCTGATTGCACTGCAACATCATCCAGTTTCAACATCCCATAATAATATAAAGCTGGGAAGGACAACTCAAAAATAACGCCATAGTTTCCCTCAGGAATTGTAGCTTGATATGGAACCCAGAAATTTGTGGCCTTTATATTGCTGAAAGCCTCTAGTGGAGTCAGGAATCCATCTTTATCAGCGTGGATCAGCCTCAAATTAAAGTTGTCTAAATCATGTGTCGACTTGATCAAGAATGATATACAGGAAATATTGGGAATGTAGTCTATGGGGGACTGTATCAAGTGAAAACCTTGAGTAAGTACAGAAATATGATGATCTCCATCTGAAAATATATCAATAAATATTTTGAAAAATTGAAACGTTTTATTGCTACTTTTGCGAACATATATTTGTTCTTTTGGATAAAATGTGGCAGGTCGTGGTTTTCTCTGGGTACTCCGGTTTCCTCCATCAATAAAACTGACCGCAATGATATAACTGAAATAATGCTGAAAGTGGCATTAAAAACATAAACCTAACCTAAATCTAATCTTTAGATAATTTATTATAAACAACACCATAATATTTCTTCTTTGAGGAACAAATATTCTATACTTGTTTAAATGGTTTAACCCCACCACATTGTTGTGCCTGTCCCAAGCCAGGGCCTAGATTGTCAATTAATACAAGATGTTGAGGTCTTTTTTATGCTTAATAGTTTGAAGTGAGAGGTGGTTGTTCATTTCGTATAGGAGTAACTAGGGTATTTTTTCCATGCTAACCCTAACCTAATCTCAACGAGATTAACCCTAACCCTAACCGGAAATTCTACACGCCGGAATAAAAGTACGCTTACATAATTACCATTGCCGATCGCTGTTTAAGTTTGGCTTTTCATAACAATTATATGACTGATGCACAATGACAGCTTTTAATATTTTAATGTTAGGGTCTTTAAGAAGACTTAAAACATGATTAATGCAGGGTATCCAATTACATTTTACTACATGGTGGTACAAGTATATATTATAGTGATATCTGTTCAAACCATACCTGAATCAAAACCTAATCCTAGTTTTAACATTACTAACCTGAGCCATTTGTTCTGATGATGTCACTTCCTGTTACTAACCTGAGCCATTTGTTCTGATGATATCACTTCCTGTTACAGTTTTAACATTACTAACCTGTGTCATTTGTTCTGATGATATCACTTCCTGTTACTAACCTGAGCCATTTGTTCTGATGATATTACTTCCTGTTACAGTTTTAACATTACTAACCTGTGTCATTTGCTCTGATGATGTCACTTCCTGTTACTAACCTGAGCCATTTGTTCTGATGCTGTCACTTCCTGTTACAGATTTTACATTACTAACCTGACCCTTTTGTTCTGATGATGTCATTCCCTGTTAATGTATATTCACACTTCCTGGGAGATTCAAAATCACATGCAATGGATCCAACTTAAAAACAACGAAAAAAAAAAAGGAAAATCTGATAATAATTTGCTGGGTATGTGTTGTTATCCTTCTATCTATCACCAGACATTCTCCCCCTCTCCAACACACAGTAGGTATGTGTTGTTATCCTTCTATCTATCACCAGACATTCTCCCCCTCTCCAACACACAGTAGGTGCTGGGTATGTGTTGTTATCCTTCTATCTATCACCAGACATTCTCCCCCTCTCCAACACACAGTAGGTGCTGGGTATGTGTTGTTATCCTTCTATCTATCACCAGACATTCTCCCCCTCTCCAACGCTCCTATCTATCACCAGACATTCTCCCCCTCTCCAACACACAGTAGGTGCTGGGTATGAGTTGTTATCCTTCTATCTATCACCAGACATTCTCCCCCTCTCCAACACACAGTAGGTATGTGTTGTTATCCTTCTATCTATCACCAGACATTCTCCCCCTCTCCAACACACAGTAGGTATGTGTTGTTATCCTTCTATCTATCACCAGACATTCTCCCCCTCTCCAACACACAGTAGGTGCTGGGTATGAGTTGTTATCCTTCTATCTATCACCAGACATTCTCCCCCTCTCCAACACACAGTAGGTATGTGTTGTTATCCTTCTATCTATCACCAGACATTCTCCCCCTCTCCAACACACAGTAGGTGCTGGGTATGTGTTGTTATCCTTCTATCTATCACCAGACATTCTCCCCCTCTCCAACGCTCCTATCTATCACCAGACATTCTCCCCCTCTCCAACACACAGTAGGTGCTGGGTATGAGTTGTTATCCTTCTATCTATCACCAGACATTCTCCCCCTCTCCAACACACAGTAGGTATGTGTTGTTATCCTTCTATCTATCACCAGACATTCTCCCCCTCTCCAACACACAGTAGGTATGTGTTGTTATCCTTCTATCTATCACCAGACATTCTCCCCCTCTCCAACACACAGTAGGTGCTGGGTATGTGTTGTTATCCTTCTATCTATCACCAGACATTCTCCCCCTCTCCAACACACAGTAGGGTGTAATGGTTTGCACGCTCGCCTCAAGTGCTGTAGATGATAGGTTTGAGCCACGGTTGATTCAAACCAATTACTAAGAAATTGGTAGCTGTTGCTTCTCCGTTAAGCACACAGCATTTAGGAGTACGACCGAAGAACGTCTGGCTTGGAATTGGGATAATGTGTCTAGATGTCTACCCGCCTGTGTTGTTTCAATAGAAAAATCCAACTGAGCCTGCTGCGGCCATCAACATTATCTCATTGAAAGAAAAATCACTCATTTGGTTTTAAACATCAATCACTCACTCACTCAATTATCAGATATATATATATATTTGATATAGTAGAGTCTGGCTTAAGAAATCACATGTATTCTAGCAACCAAAATAAATCTGAATCCTATGTTAATGTATTATGAAAAGAAAATTTATACATTATTTATCAATAAAATATGCTTTAATGAATCAGAATAAATGATGCAAGTGAGATAACTCACCACACATTTCCTCATCATCACCATCTTTACAGTCTTGTATTGTGTTACATACAGAGGATTGTGGGATACATTGAAGTCCAGAGCAACATCTGTATTCTTCATCTGTACAATCTGTCAATATTTAATTTAATTCAATTAATTTATATGATAACTTTACTTTTCCGAACCGAATCAGTGGCATAATGGTTAACATGCTCGCCTCGAGTGTGGTAGATTGTGGGTTCGAGCCCTGGTTGGGTCAAACCAAAGACTATAAAATTGGTATTTGTTGCTTCTCCGCTAAGCATGCAGCATTAAGGAGAAAGAGCAAAGACTGGTTCACTTGGAATCAGAATAAGGTGTCAGAGTGGAGCGTCATGTCTACCGGGCGGACTGTTGTTTCAGTGAGATAGCATTATACAAATCCAACTCAGCATGTTAGTCTAGTACAAAGCAAACCTTATCATCATCTCATTGAAAATTAACTTGTTCTCGCCATGATATAGCTGAAAAATTGCTGAATTGGCATTAAACAACAATCACTCACTTTACTTTTCCACAATATTTACCAAAATAAAATAATATATTTCCAGCATGGTTTTTCTTCATAAAATTTGTTACAAATCTGTAAAGCATATTTATATTTACCAGCCGACATCTTAATTTTTTTTTATTTGTGACCACACGTATCATTGAAAAAAAAAATTAAAACACAATATTTGCAAACAGTCTTATGAAGAATGGTATAAAGACAGTCAAATGGAATTTAAACTCAAATCTTAAAAAAACACAATCTAATTAAAATTACACGTTCATTGTAAAAAAATTGGCAATACACTAACATTTAACAACATCCTTGGGGTCATGTCATGTAATCTTTCATTCATTTGTTTTCATCCAATCATATCCAAGACAGGCAATTGTCCGGGGGGCTATTGTCCGGGGGCTATTGTCCAGGGGGCAATTGTCCAGGGGGCTATTGTCCTAGACCCGTTTTAGTGTCTAGCCAAAAACTTAAAAATAGACAACAAGAAACAACAAATATCTAATTTCAATTAGATTGAATATGAAACAAAAACTGTTTTACATTTGACAACCTCGATCAATGGGAAGTAAAACAATAATCCCAAACTTTCTAAAAAGTTAATCCCCATCTTTCTGAAAAATTAATCCCCAACTTTCTCAAAAGTTAATCCCAAACTTTCTAAAATATAAATCCAAATGTTTCCTATTACTATTAGATTGATAATAGTCTTTTTACATGCTCCTCTCCCTGATATTTCCTGATAATAAGTTGAATTCAGGGATCTCCAAATGGCTTTGCTTTCCTCTAAATCATACACCCACTCATAAAATTTTATACTTATACACAACTTACCTAATAGTGTGCAATTTCCTTGGGTCACTGTTACATAATCAACTGAAGCTAGTTCTGTTTTCCCGTAATTTACAAGGAAGGGTTCAATATTTAAGACAATAAATTTAAATGCCTTCTTTGACTGGTATTTATATGTTATCCACTCATCAGTACTGTACAAGTTTATTTTGGTGGATTCTGATTGGTCATCTCTGTACAATGTCAGAGTAAAATGAGCCATAGAATGACCAGTAAATTTATAGTTGAACTCTACACACTGAAGGTCATTGTTAGTTTGTAACAGAGGAGAAACTAGAGATGAAATGGTCATGTCAGATGCAGAGTTTTTCATGTAGTAATCTGAAAAGATAAAAATTATCATTGAATGACAAAAAATGGCTATAACATGTAACCATGGTAACATTTACAATGAAAGCATGTTTAACAAAATTTCATTCATATATCATCACACATATTGTGAATTGAGCAACATACTGTAGGACTATTTTAATGTGTATGTACAAATGAAAGAATTGGTCAAAAAGGTAACCAGCAGCATAGTGACATACTTCATAATAATTCATTTATAAAGGTGCCTTTACTCAAGTCAAATGTTTCTTTCAAATTTGTTTCAAACTTTAGCTGTGCACCTGCTTCAAATAAAAACTTTTTTCATGATGGTATTCTTATTATGTAGGTTTACTAGATACATTATGTGATCAAATTTGTCAGTGACTTGTGGCAGGTCAGTGGTTTTCTCCTGGGACTTCGGTTTCCCCCATCAATAAAACTGATCGCCACGATATAGCTACAATATTGTTGAAAGTGGCGTTAACATTTCTCTACAATATCCATAAATAAACAAACAGAGAAATTTAAACCTTAAGAAATATCTTACCATTAGAGTTATTTTGATGTTGTGTTCTCTTCCAGGAATCTACCATAAGATAGCCACACATGGAGGGGTCGTCAAAATTACATGTTACAGATTTCACTGGAAAAAAAAAGGGATTACATACTGAATAAAATGTTTTAAAATCCACAATGGTTTCTTGCTTCCAATGAAAAATAGGAAATTCAAATTTTTGACATTGCATGGTATCAAAGAATGATCAAACAGAAAAGAAATTTGAAGAGTATTTAGCAGTAGACATGTGCCACCTGCCTATTCATTGGTCAACATATAAAATGACAAAATTGACATGGAATGGAAAATTAAAAATAAACAAGGGCAACGCAAAGCGTGGCGTATCCCTCTCCTAAAAATTTGACCCTGTGACCTTGACCTTTGACCTTGAAAATCAATAGGGTTCCAGACTTTCCTAAGTACTAAGCCATGATAATGTACCAGGTTTTATCAAAATCCATTAAAGGATGTTGATTCTAGAGTGTTCACAAGGATGGTATGCAGCAAAAATTTGACCAGGTGACCTTGACCTATGACCTTGAAAATCAATAGGGTTCCAGAAATTATGAAGGACTAAGTATGTACCAAATGTGGTCAAAATCCATTGAAAGATGTTGATTCTAGAGTGTTCACAAGGATGTTACAGGGTAAAAATTAGACCATGTGACCTCAACCTTTGACCTATGACCCTTGAAAATTCCAGATTCTCTTAAGGACTAAGTATGTACCAAGTTTGGTCAAAATCCATTGAAGGGTGTTGATTCTAGAGTATTCACAAGGATGGTATGCGGTAAAAATTTGACCTGGTGACCTTGACCTTTGACCTAGAAAATCAAGAGGATTCAAGATTCTCCTAAGGACTAAGTATGTACCAAGTTTGGTCCAAATCCATTGAAGGATGTTGATTCTAGAGTGTTCACAAGGATGCTACGGAAGGACGGACGGACGAACGAACGGACGGTAGCGTTACTATATTCCATCGCAACTTCGTTGGCAAGGGGATAATAAAATTTCAAGGTGCAAATAAGTAAGTTATGGAAAGGAATATGATAAAGTTTGACTAAATTCAAAATAATAAAAGAATTACGATAACTAAGACAATGGCACAATATAATGCAAAATGACAAGTCAATTATCTCAATTTTGTCATAAAGGGAAGAGTTTGAAGATACTAAAGGGGTAATCAGAATCTGTAAATCGTAGACCAATGGCCAAAAGAAAAGGACAAACAACGATCTACAAAATATTACACATAAAACAAAAGATCGAGTAACATGAACCCCACTGAAAAAAACAGGTGCTCCAGAAGAATAAGCAGTTCATGCTCAACTAGTGGAACCCATCGTGTTACTCTAGTTACAAGACGATGGTGATAAGTCATGAATGAGGAAAGGACCTGAGAGTGGAAACTATAGCCGAGGTCATTTGTGACACAGAATTCCGTAACGGTTAAAAAATATAACCAAGTAACAGGAAAGTAACATTTTTTTTTCAAAAAACTTATTTCTGTACGTATCATTTGCAACATCCTTAAAAATTGTGAAAATTAGCAATTATATTCAAATATTTTGACTTTTCTCTTTTCAAGAGCATTATTATTAGCATTAAACAGATAGTAGTTACCTGGGCAACTGTCAGCTGAAACAGCAACATCATCAATAGAGACGTCAGTATCACTCCTCGTCTTCTTGGCCTGGAACATCAGATTAACTGTTGATGACGTCCCCAAATCTTCACAATATGGCTGCCAAGCAGGTAGATATGGCTTAGACAACAATACTGGATTGTACTGGCTTCCATTGTTGATAGAATATTGTAAATTGTTACTATGGTCCCAGTTATTAATTAAATACTTGAAATGTAGATACATTTGTGTTACTATGGAAACAGTTGGGAACTCTAAAACAGCAAAATCACCAATCTGTCCTAATATTCCTTTGGCTTGCAAAATGTTATCTGAAAGATATATTTGTGTTACTATGGATACTGTGACTACAGAAATAATTGGGACATTCAACACAGCAGAATCACCAATCAAAAAATTTCACAAAAATTTATCGAATAACCTTGACAATACAAACATGTACTATTTTTTTCATTGAACTTTCATGATACAATATATATGGTTGCTTTACTTTTAATATTTAAAGTAAAAGGCTGAACTGTGAACCCTACAAAAATAACTATTACATTGCAGATTTTAACAAAGTTTTAATGCCACTTTCAACAATATTTCAGTTATATTGTGGCAGTCAGTTTTATTGGTGTAGCTAACCAGAGTACCCGGAGAAAATCACCAACCTGTCGAAAGTCACAGACAGACTTTATCACATAATGTTGTATTGAGTACACCTCGCCTGAGCCAGATTTTAACTCACAACCTTAGTGGTGATAGGCACTGATTGCATGGGTAGTTGTAAATCAAACTATCATACGATCATGATTACATCCACACTAACAAAGTTTTACATCTTTTTCAGAAAACTTACCACCATTCTCATTATAGACTGTCCACCTGTATGTCTCCACAGTAGGACATGTGTCTGGTGTTATAATCTTGTAGCCACAAAGTTCTGAAGGATCAAATCCACAGGTCGACTCAAATATACCATCTGAAAAAATACATACAGTCAAACCAGTGTTAAGAGGTCACAATTGGGACAATGAAAAAATGGTCTTATGAAGACAGGTGACCTCTTAAAAGAGGTTTGATTCATACGAAATGTTCTACGACAGGAAAAGAAAAAGATGACGTTTTAATACAGGTGACTGCTTAATAGAAGTGACCACATGGGCAGGTTTAACTGTACTTAGTAAGAAAGAAACACATACAATGATAAAAGTAAAATAATATACAACCAGAAAATAAAGTAATAATGAAGTACAGATTAAAATATACAGTACACTCTTGTTATTTCAGTTATATCATGGCCCTCTATATTTTGGTGATAAATAAGAGTAGTAAGAAGAGTTTGAAGATACCAAAGGAGTACGTAATCAGAATCTGTAAATCAAAGGACAGACAACACTGTGGCCAAAAGAAAAAAAGGACAAACAACGATCTACAAAACACACACATCAAACTAAAGATCGAGTAACACGAACCCCACTAAAAACCGGGGATGAACTCAGGTACTCCGGAAGGGTAAGCAGTTTCTGCTCCACTAGTGACACAATTTATACATTATATGAAGGATGAAATTGACATATAAACTACATGATTTCAGTAAATTTCTACTTAGCAATTTAACAGTGATATGTGGGGCTAGTGGATTAAATAGGTGGTTTAACAACGATACACTACATATATGAATGAAACGGCTATGACTGTTCACTCATGCCCCATGCATATTCATGAATTAAAAATTTTGATGTTTTAATAATTTGTTTTCAAAGTCAGAATGCAATAGTAGTTGTGGTTATACTATAATTATTCACATACATAATCTATTCAGGGTCCCAATTACGTTGATAGCACAAATTTAATATGTTCGATACTTTATAAAAACATAATCCTCGTGAGAGTTTATTTTATGCCAATTAATCAGATTTGCATCATTAGCCACCATCTTCAGTTTCTAATAACCAAACCAGACAAATTTGGCATGCTACTCTGCATGAGCACCTGGAATAACCTTGGGTCTTTTGGTGTGGTTCGTGGGGTGCTCAATTTTGTTTGTCTTTATCCAGTGTCTTGTGCCCAACATTGCCCATGTCTCTGGGTTGTTCATTCTTAATTTCCCCTTCGATTTTCTCTAATGTTTATTGCCTCACAAAACAATACTTACCATGGCAATTGTCCATGAAAACTTTTACAGTATCAACAGCTGTTAGCTTTGAGTTCCACACTCCACTAGTGTGTACAAAAACCAATGCTATTTCTCCCACAGTGCTGTCCAAATTCACACATCGTTTGCTCCACTGGATCGCTTGACTTGTAGTCGTCATTAACATGTTGATGTCGTCATATTTCAAGTCATTCAATGTCTTATTATTGCCGAGAGCAGGAATCCAACCGACTTCAAATCTTGTATAACGACTGTTAAGATAGTTAAAGGTTACACTCTCTTTACCAATGGCTGTGAAGAACGGAGAGATCAAAAATGCTTCATAACCTTCATAGCTGTTTGTACTAACGGCATAAAAATAATCTCCTGTAATTAAATCAAATTGGCATTTAAAAATACATTACAATTGTAAATTTACAAAAGGAGATGAAGATATATCATTCAAATGTACCAGCTGTATACAACATCAAGGGACATAACTCTAGAATAAAACAACAACTTTCAGGTTGACAATATATCCTATGAAATTAAATCAATTTGACCTTAAAAAGACATTTCTACTGAAAATTTACAAAACAGAAATGAATACATATCACTAAAATGTAACACCTATCTATCACATCAAAGGGACATAACTCCACAATGAAACAACATTCGGATTGACAACATGAAATAATCTCCTGTAATTAAATCAATCTGGCCTTTAAAAAGACTTTATGACTAAATATGTCAAAAGGAAATGAAGATATATCAATCAAATACATCAACTATATACCACAGCAATTAAAACAACAAATTTCCGATTGATAACATGTCCTCAAAACTTCAAAGTATACACAAATATCAGGTTATAATGAAGATTGTTTTGTATTATTTATAATTCTGCTGAATACCAATATTATGTTTTGTTTTAAACTGTTATTATGATCTTTTTTGGAGCAGAAATGTACTGTAAATGACCTAATTATGAACACAATATAAAACACTTGTCAACACTCTTATTATTTCCACATTAAAACATGCCACTTACCTAGACTAAAGAAACTTGTAATATAACCTATTTTACTGTTATTTTCATAACTATTATAACAGTATAATAGGTAAATTTCTTATTTCTGTCTCTGGCAGCCATTTTGAATTGTGGATTTGTTTTGACCATAAATAGGAATAAAAATCTGATAAATTACCCATGACATCATTATCAGGAGCATTCTCATGTTGACCTTTCTTCCATACCACCTGACTGTCTTTCGAAGCTTCAATGTAATCACATGATCCAAATGAAAAGTCACATGATGCTATATCTGAAATATTATAATATGTAAATGTAAAACACATTTGAGTATATTTTAATACAATTATTTTTTTTATTCTATCAAATGTGCAATACCCATTAATTTCACAATATTATTGTAGCCTAAGTTAAACTGAGGACCACAAGGTCTTGGACCCTATATAACCTCGACTGTGCAATGTTGAATCTCCACAAGGACATTTTATGTAAAATCCATTACATTGCCATTCCTGCTGCTCCCTGGAAATATTTTTTTCCATTGCAACCTATGTAACACGTTGGACCCTCCAAGGTTTTGGACCCCATACTCCCAAGGGGTATTCATTTGTGATAGCTTGCTAGCTTGAATCTGTATTCCAAAATGATCATTCTTGCCATTTATACTTGCATTACCATAACTGGTAATTTAGAACTCCTTTTTCTTTTAAATATCCCCACTGCAGTCTATGCTAAGCTTAATTAGGCTGAGGGTTAAACGGTTTAACCCCACCACATTTTTGTGCCTGTACCAAGCCAGGAACTGGATTTCCAATGTCATATGTCATTGGGTTTTTTTTTATGTTCAAAGAGAGGTTATTATTTATTTTGTTGAAATTGCTGGAATTGTTGACCTTCACTGTTTAAACTTTCTTTTGGTGAGAAGATATTGTTCATCTTGATAATATTGGTGGAACTGTTGACTATCACTATTTTAACTAACAAGAGCACCGCCCATGGGTGCTGGATGCTCGACTTTTTCGCATCTGATATTAAACTGCAAGCAATTTACAAAGTTATACATACTTCTAACTATGATGGTCATATAAGCAAATATGTTTGCAAGATTGGTAAATATAATCAGAAGTGTGTCTCATTTTAATGCCTATCATAGTTTATATTGAGAAAATCAAATTTTTAGAAAAAAAAATGCAAGTAAAACAAGATGAACTGTGAGCTAATGCTCACTTATGATACCCCCACTCTTCGGCAAACAGGAAGTAGGAGTCTGATGGGTCAAAATACGCTTCCCATGATATGGGGTACCTATATGAAGCTTGTGACCAAATATCAGATTTCTGCCATCAATAGTTGCTTAGAAAAATGCGACTAAAAATGGGCATATACAAAATGTATGTTCAATGTGTATAAAAATCAACAAAGTCGGCAAACAGGAAATAGGAATCTGATGGGTCCAAAAACGCTTCCCACGATATGGGGTACCTTTATGAAGCTTGTGACCAAATATCAGATTTCTGCCATCAATAGTTGCTGAGAAAAATGTGACGAAAAATGTGCATATATGTTCAATGTGTATAAAAACCAACTAAGTCGACAAACAGGAAGTAGGAATCTGATGGGTCCAAAAACGCTTCCCACGATATGGTATACCTATATGATGCTTGTGACCAAATATCAGATTTCTGCCGTCAACATTTACTGAGAAAAATGCGACGAAAAATATCTTGGACGGACGGAAAGACAAAAGGACAGAAAGACGGACGGATGGACAGACGTAGAACAGTATACTCCCCTCGAGGGTATAAAAAGGGAAATAACTCAAATAAAATGCTGGATAGAGTTGTCTTCTCTTGTCAACAGAACGGGATGACAACAATTTCTGCAAGTGTATTGTTTTTCAAGTTAATAGCTTTGATAGTTATTGAGAAATTTTAATTATACTAAAACAATATCCCAAATTTCTATGTACTATGCCAAAAGAAGGGCAGATAACTCTGGATATACAAATCACAGGGTCATCTGTCTTGTTGTAATGGGTTCCCCATTTGTTAATGAACAGGTATGTCAAGTTTCATTTCACTGCCTATCATAATTATTGAGAAATTGCATTTTTTTAAGAAATTCTAAGCCATTTGATAGTGAACAGGTATGTCAAGTTTCATTTCACTGCCTATCATAATTATTGAGAAATTGCATTTTTTAAGAAATTATAAGTCAAAAAGGGGGAAAAACTCAAATAAAATGCTGGATGGAGTTGTCTTTACTTGTAAACAGATTGGGAGTCAACACTTTCTACAAGCATATTGAGTTTCAAGTTAATAGCTTTGATAGTTATTGAGAAATTTTAATTATACTAAAAAAAACTCCAAAATTTCTATGAACTATGTCGAAACAAGGGCAGATAACTCTGGATATACAAATCACAGGGTCACCTGCCTTGTTGTTATGGGTTCCCCATTTGATAGTGAACAGGTATGTTGAGTTTCATTTCAATGCCTATCATAATTATTATTCCAAGTTTCAAATGGATACCTTTGATAGTTTTTGAGAAATGGACTTTGACAAAAAACTTTACCGAAAAACTTAACCTAAAACTTAACCGACCCAGACGCCAGAGTGACGACAATAGCTCGACTTTTTCGAAAAGTTGAGCTAATAAAACTACTTACGAGGACATTCCTCCTCTGTCACTATTACATCATCTAACCCAATGTCACCAATTGGTCCATTTCCACGTACAGCTATAAAACTCAATTCAACATCAGTCATGGCTGCTATATTCAATGGAATGCAAACTTGATCCCAATCATTGTCTTGGTTACCACTAAGACTCCATAGAGACAATACAGCGTTATCTCCCTTTAACTTTGCCTTAACCAATAATGTGCCAGTGTCATTTCCATACATGTGATATTTGAATCTTAAATTTCGACTTCCTGTTGTATTGAATTCTGGAAAATTTACAGCTGTTGCATATCCTTGGCTACCAAATGTGGCATCAGCATACATGTAATATCCTAAAAACAAACCAAAGAATAGAATCGTTATACCATTTTTAATCTCAATTGTATGAAACAGAGATGAAGGTGCTCTCTGACACACCCCTCTACAGTGCCGAATTACCCTTATTTTTTTTTAGATGTTGGACCAAATTTGGCACATTTCATTTTCAAATATTTTGCTGAAAAAAATAGAAATCCACTGATCAGAAGTATAACTTTCATGTCTAAATAGAAACAAATTCTGGAGAATTTTTTTTTCTAATACCTGCCAACTTCTACAACCTTCTAAGGGTTGTGGCATTTAATGCCACTTTCAACAATATTTTAGAAGTAGTTGGTCCAGTGTGTCTTACCTTCACCTTGAACATCAGACTCTGGTCCTGTCATTTTAGAAGTAGTTGGTCCAGTGCGTCTTACCTTCACCTTGAACATCAGACTCTGGTCCTGTCATTTTAGAAGTAGTTGGTCCAGTGCGTCTTACCTTCACCTTGAACATCAGACTCTGGTCCTGTCATTTTAGAAGTAGTTGGACCAGTATATCGTACCTTCACCTTGAGCATCAGACTCTGGTCCTATCATTTTAGAAGTAGTTGGTCCAGTGTATCTTACCTTCACCTTGAGCATCAGACTTTGGTCCTGTCATTTTAGAAGTAGTTGGACCAGTGCGTCTTACCTTCACCTTGAGCATCAGACTCTGGTCCTGTCATTTTAGAAGTAGTTGGTCCAGTGTGTCTTACCTTCACCTTGAGCATCAGACTCTGATCCTGTCATTTTAGAAGTAGTTGGTCCAGTGTGTCTTACCTTCACCTTGAGCATCAGACTCTGGTCCTGTCATTTTAGAAGTAGTTGGTCCAGTGTATCTTAACTTCACCTTGAGCATCAGACTCTGGTACTGTCATTTTAGAAGTAGTTGGTCCAGTGTATTTTACCTTCACCTTGTGCATCAGACTCTGGTCCTGTCATTTTAGAAGTAGTTGGTCCAGTGTGTCTTACCTTCACCTTGAGCATCAGACTCTGGTCCTGTCATTTTAGAAGTAGTTGGTCCAGTGTGTCTTACCTTCACCTTGAGCATCAGACTCTGGTCCTGTCATTTTAGAAGTAGTTGGTCCAGTGTATCTTAACTTCACCTTGAGCATCAGACTCTGGTACTGTCATTTTAGAAGTAGTTGGTCCAGTGTATTTTACCTTCACCTTGTGCATCAGACTCTGGTCCTGTCATTTTAGAAGTAGTTGGTCCAGTGTGTCTTACCTTCACCTTGAGCATCAGACTCTGGTCCTGTCATTTTAGAAGTAGTTGGTCCAGTGTGTCTTACCTTCACCTTGAGCATCAGACTCTGGTCCTGTCATTTTAGAAGTAGTTGGTCCAGTGTGTCTTACCTTCACCTTGAGCATCAGACTCTGGTCCTGTCATTTTAGAAGTAGTTGGTCCAGTGTATCTTAGCTTCACCTTGAGCATCAGACTCTGGTACTGTCATTTTAGAAGTAGTTGGTCCAGTGTATTTTACCTTCACCTTGTGCATCAGACTCTGGTCCTGTCATTTTAGAAGTAGTTGGTCCAGTGTATCTTACCTTCACCTTGAGCATCAGACTCTGGTCCTGTCATTTTAGAAGTAGTTGGTCCAGTGTGTCTTGTCCACTTATAGACATGTTCTGGAAAAGTACATGAACAGTTGACATGGTAACAATTTAATGCAACTTTCAACAATATTTTAGCATCAGACTCTGGTCCAATCATTTTAGAAGTAGTTGGTTCCGTGTATCTTACCTTCACCTTGAGCATCAGACTCTGGTCCAGTCATTATAGAAGTAGTTGGTCCAGTGTATCTTACCTTCACCTTGAGCATCAGACTCTGGTCCTGTCATTATAGAAGTAGTTGGTCCAGTATATTTTACCCTCACCTTGAGTATCAGACTATGGTCCAATCATTTCAGAAGTAGTTGGTCCAGTGTATCTTACCTTCACCTTGATCATCAGATTCTGGTCCAATCATTTCAGAAGTTGTTGGTCCAGTGTATCTTAACTTCACCTTGAGCATCAGACTCTGGTACTGTCATTTTAGAAGTAGTTGGTCCAGTGTATCTTACCTTCACCTTGAGCATCAGACTCTGGTCCCGTCAATTTAGAAGTAGTTGGTCCAGTGTGTCTTGTCCACTTATAGATATGTTCTGGAAAAGTACATGAACAGTTGAAATGGTAACCACAGACAAATGGTTGATCAAAATCACAAGTCTCTCCAGCTATTCCATCTTAAAATAAAAACAAAGAAAATCATCAAGTACAGTTAATAACCAAAGCTTTGAAAAAACTACATGTGTTTTAATGGTTAGCATGCTCGCCTCGAGTGCGGTAGATCGTGGTTTCGAGTGCAGATAGGGGCAAACCAAAGACTGTAAAATCGGTATTTGTTGCTTCTCCGCTAAGCATGCAGCATTAAGGATAAAGAGCAAAGACTGGTTGGCTCAAAATCAGGATAATGAGTCCGAGTGGGGTGACATGTCTTTCCATGGACTGTTGTTTCAGTGAACTAACACTATAAAAATTCAACTCAGCATGTTGATCTAGTACAAAACAGACCTCATCTTCATCTCATTGAAAATTAACCTGTTCCTGCCATGATATAGCTGAAAAATTGCTGAATTGACATTACACAACACTCACTCACTCACAATTGTGAAAATAATATCTACTGCACTTATTTATATATTTTTTATTTTGATTTAAGCACTGTAATTAACAAATGAATACAGTAGTCTCCCTTTTATAAGCTCTCCTCTTCAGCAATGAAAAAATGAAATGAAATACTGATGTTATTGTTTTTATCAGTATTAAATATCAAACTGTTAAGTCACACTGACTGCTATTTTCCAGTATCCCAGTCAATAGTGAATATGTTAATACTGACAATATCACACAGTGAGATCAAAGGAAAAATGTCCTACTTACCGATAAACAATAATACTTACAATGACAACCCTCGTCTGATACTGTTATATTGTCAACCGCAATAAATGAATCACTATCACTGCCTTGTGTGACCTCAAATTCTAGTATCACGCTCGACTCCTTGTTGATTGGTACACAAGAAAGAAGCCACCCGTCCTCTTGTTCATCTGACGCATACCATAATGACGTCTTTACACCATTGTTGTCAATAGCCGAAACACGCAGAGACCTGACATCTGTTCCTCCAAAGTAAGAATAAAATTGTATCGTAGACAACGATGATGAAAAGAAGGCTGGTGATAACAATTGAGCCGAATCCCCCTCGTCTCCATTCATGTTTTGATAAAAAAGGTATCCTAAAAAATAATAAAACAGCCAGATTAGAAAAAAATATCATAAAATATATTATTATCTCAAGGTGCAAATTTTGATGCATTTTGTGACATTTCTTTATTAAAAAGTATCTACAAGGTTTGGTTTAGGTTTATGGTGATTAACGCCACTTTCAACAATATTTCAGGTATATCGTGGTGGTCAGTTTTATTAGTGGAAAAAACAGGAGAAAACCACAGACTTGTCGCAAGTCACTGACAAAGTTTTATCACATACTGTTGTATCGAGTACACCTCGGCATGAACGAGGTTCAAACACACAACTTTAGTGGTGATAGGCACTGATTATACAGGTAGTTGTATGATCAAATACATGTGAACCTTTCGGCGGGAGCAAAATTCTCCCGCTTTTGAAGGTCCCTTCCGTCCCTCCTGTCAACTTTCAAAATCTTCCGGCCGTGAAAAAAATCAAGTACAAACAAATTTTGACCTACATTTTGCGATCAATATTTCTGGAAATTCCCCATTTGGAACTCCCGCGCTGAAGAAAAACGCAGAGAGATACGAATGGTAAAGGTGAAAGTCATATTTAATGATATCTGGTTATTGATCTGTTTGACACCTTTACAGGTAAACAAAATTGGGTCATGGTGATTATTTAAGGTGTTGATATTATATAACAATTATCCACTGATTGACAGTTAATTGGGGATAAAGAAGTGTGTTTGTGGCACACGCTTAGATGATTAGAAGTGATGGCGGCAGTTAAAAATAGTTATAAACCGTTGTG
Organism: Bathymodiolus brooksi; assembly: GCA_963680875.1. Classification (NCBI taxonomy): domain Eukaryota; kingdom Metazoa; phylum Mollusca; class Bivalvia; order Mytilida; family Modiolidae; genus Bathymodiolus; species Bathymodiolus brooksi. The sequence goes on along the minus strand of OY804583.1, from coordinate 51,145,646 downwards.
CAAACAGGAGTCAGACAACCTTTGATGCCGAGGAAAACTTCTTATTTCGATCAAACGTGCAATGAATTCATCTCGGATTGAGTTGTTATGGCTTGTTTGGGACCCAAGCCGATCAAAGTATTATTAAGGACTAATTTCCAGGATGGAAATGATAAACCACAAAAATGCCGAAGCGTATGCTTTCACCCAACGCACCAGTGGCAAAGAAGACCAAGTACCTTGCCAAGTTCCAGAACGCATGGAAGTCCGAATTTAAGTGGTGCCAGGCTTGCAGTAAGGTCCAGACTTCGCCTATTGTACTATCTGCAAAACTGACTTCAAAGTTTGCTACAGAGACTCCAGAGACAACTTAAGTGACCAAACAATACACAATCTTCTCAGTGTTAAGATAAATAATACAGCAGAGTGTCACCAGTACAAACCTAATACAGATGTAATCAAAGCAGCAAAGAAGGATTGTACCTCCTACTTGAACCAGTGTGCCAGTGGCTAAGTGACAAGTGGACTGATCAATGCTTAATGACTTTTATATATGCCTACTTTCTTGTGTATCTGTGAATTTTTAAATTATATCATGAATAGTGACTTTTTAATTTTAGTGCTTAATGACTTTGTCTTCATTGTTATTGCTATGAATAATTATGAATAAATTATAAATACAGTTTTTATCCTTCATTCATCATATGAAACACTACTTAAAACAGAAATGTAAACAATACATATTGAAATATGATGCAGTTGGTTCAATACTGAAACAAACAAAAGGAAAACATCAATAAACAATAAAAACATGCATCAAATACGTCGATAAAAAATCTCCAGTTATGAGACCCAATCTCCAGCCAAAAATTTGCAAATCTCCAGTTGTAGCATACCAACTCTATCACATGTATGTGATCACAACCAGCATGGTCCCCAAGTATTAACTAGAAAATTGAATACCCCCGTCTCGGCCTTATCCACCTCAACTCCCGCCCCCCCCCCCTCACCCCAATTTACTACCTTAACTTTTGGTTTGGTTCTGAGGAATGTGTAGGGGTATAATGCAAAGAAAATGTATTGAAGAGCCAAAATGGATTTTCAATATAACTTAATTTCAAGGAATGGTATATTATTCATCAGGTATGATGTAGAAAACTTATGTATAGACTTTAAAAGGTGTTTGTGTCTTAGTTTGTGTCTGTAAGACACATACAATGCCCCCGCGGTTATAATTGCAAAAGGGTAAACCATTGTTTTGCCTATTCAGTATCAAGCAGAAATGACTGAAATAAATGAATCTGTACCTAACAATGTGATGTTCTATTGATTGATTGATTGAATGGGGTTTAACGCCACTTTCAGCAGTATTTTAGCCATATCGTAAATTTGTTGAAAATCAAAATCCATATAATATGCAAACCTTCAGTGTTGGTACTAACTGTCTACAAAATATAAAAGGTCTAGCTCAAAAACTGTTAAGTTCATGCATCCATAAATTTGTAAAAAAAATTGTTGAAAGTCAAAATCCATAAAATATACACACCTTCAGTGTAGGTACTAACTGTCTACAAAAAATAAAAGGTCTAGCTTAAAAACTGTAGGAGGAGTTAGCCAGACAAACTATGCATACCAAGTGTGACGAATGGACGGACGGATGGAATGACAGGGGTAAAACAATATGCCCCCCAACAATAGTCACGGGGGGCATAATAAAAAGTAATAAAGAAGAAAAACAGGTTAAATATTCAAGGAATATTGAGCTTACAGCAAAAACAGTGAAACCAATACAAAGAAAATGTCAGCCATTTTTCAGTAAGAAATATTTGAAGGCACCAAAGGGGCAATCAGAAGCTGTAAATCAAAGAAGGACAGACAATACATGGGATTAAAGAAAAATAATTTACCATTGGTATTTCCTGTAGCATCCATAATTGGTAAGTTCTGTCCGGATGTCACATGACTTTTGTATTGCCAGCCAATAAGTCCTGTTCCCACCTCTGTTGTGTAATTACACAGAGCCTGGCTTTTAAACGTACAGTTAACCCCAGGATCTTCATCATCTTTGGTGCACGATTCTTCTTCTGCAGACACTGATACATTATAAAACAGATATAACAATATTAGAAGGATTAAATCTATGTAGAATTGTGTCTGTCCAGCAGGTGAGTGAGTATTTGTGTATGAATAATGGATGTTAAATGCCACTCTTAACAATACTTAAGTCCAATTTTCAAATTCACATTCCATACAATATGCTTTTTGCCTCATTGTGTGATGTTTGTAGCAATGATGACAGTATTTGTAAGATTACCTTACCCCTATGTTTTCTTGTTGATAGAACGGCATCTGGGAAATGAAAGTATACACCAAATGACATGACAACAATAAAGGAATACCCAGATGCAGCGTTTATTAACAGAAGTAAAAAGTATTGCTCAACTGTAGGATCAAGACCATTTCAAACTCATTTTGTGGTATGAGTTGTACTCATTACTCATTAATAAACATCCTAGAGTGACTGTGATATAAGTAGCAGCAATAAATTGGATCATCTTTAATGTTCATTAATATCCATATCATTTCTTACTTTTTCCTCCCTCAGGTATAGGTGATCTTAGCCAATATTGGTTATCCTGTTTAGACCCTTTGGTTTTCATGCTCCCAGTAACTTTTGAATTATTTGGCTTACAAAACTTTGGACTTTGAGCATACCTGATGAAGGCTCCGCACTAAATTTGATAGCTACATTTGTATTACTGATGCACATATAGGTTGGCAAATTCTTCATTGATTTATCCAAAGAAAATCTGCCTTTTTAACATTAAAATATCTTGACCTATAATCCGAAAAATAGTTTGTCTTTTGTAAGGCATTGTAAGTCACCTTTTTTTTTAAAGGTGACAATCCTAATAAAGTGCAAAAATAAACCGGAATCTTGTATAAATCGAATATGAAATGAAGTACTGCAAAACCTGTCTAAACCGAACCCCTCTGGGTCTGAAGAATTTGTTGAATTTAGACAGGTATTTGGTTTACACAGGTTCAAACAAGATGAAGTGTGAGCTAATGTTCACTTATGATACCCCCGCATATATGTTCAATGTGTATAAAAGCCAACTAAGTCGGCAAACAGGAAGTAAGAATCTAATGGGTCCAAAAACACTTCCCACGATATGGGGTACCTATATGAAGCTTGTGACCAAATATCAGATTTCTGCCATAAATAGTTGCTGAGAAAAATGCGATGAAATATATCTTGGAAGGATGGAGGGACGGACAGACGGACAGAGGTAAAACAGTATACCCCCCTCCAGGGAGCGGGGGTATAATTACATAGACAGTTAGTAGATAGGATTGCATAAACCGAACACCTGTCTATTCCAAACAAATGTTGGTCCCAAAGAGATTCAGTAAAGACAGGCTTGACAGTATAGGCAGAACACCTGTCTATTCCAAACACAAATGTTGGTTCTAAGGAGATTCAGTAAAGACAGACTTGACAGTATAGGCAGAGCACCTGTCTATTCCAAACACAAATATTGGTTCCAAGGAGATTCAGTAAAGACAGACTAGACAGTATAGGCAGAACACCTGTCTATTCCAAACACAAATGTTGGTTCCAAAGAGATTCAGTAAAGACAGACTTGACAGTATAGGAAGAACACCTGTCTATTCTGAACACAAATGTTGGTTCCAAAGAGATTCAGTAAAGATAGACTTGACAGTATAGGCAGAACACCTGTCTATTCTGAACACAAATGTTGGTTCCAAGGAGATTCAGTAAAGACAGACTTGACAGTATAGGCAGAACACCTGTCTATTCCAAACACAAATGTTAGTTCCAAAGAGATTCAGTAAAGACAGGCTTGACAGTATAGGCAGAACACCTGTCTATTCTGAACACAAATGTTGGTTCCAAAGAGATTCAGTAAAGACAGACTTGACAGTATAGGCAGAACACCTGTCTATTCCAAACACAAATGTTAGTTCCAAAGAGATTCAGTAAAGACAGGCTTGACAGTATAGGCAGAACACCTGTCTATTCCAAACACAAATGTTGGTTCCAAAGAGATTCAGTAAAGACAGACTTGACAGTATAGGCAGAGCACCTGTCTATTCCAAACACAAATGTTGGTTCCAAAGAGATTCAGTAAAGACAGACTTGACAGTATAGGCAGAACACCTGTTTATTCCAAACACAAATGTTGGTTCCAAAGAGATTCAGTAAAGACAGACTAGACAGTATAGGCAGAACACCTGTCTATTCCAAACACAAATGTTGGTTCCAAAGAGATTCAGTAAAGACAGACTTGACAGTATAGGAAGAACACCTGTCTATTCTGAACACAAATGTTGGTTCCAAAGAGATTCAGTAAAGATAGACTTGACAGTATAGGCAGAACACCTGTCTATTCTGAACACAAATGTTGGTTCCAAGGAGATTCAGTAAAGACAGACTTGACAGTATAGGCAGAACACCTGTCTATTCCAAACACAAATGTTAGTTCCAAAGAGATTCAGTAAAGACAGGCTTGACAGTATAGGCAGAACACCTGTCTATTCTGAACACAAATGTTGGTTCCAAAGAGATTCAGTAAAGACAGACTTGACAGTATAGGCAGAACACCTGTCTATTCCAAACACAAATGTTAGTTCCAAAGAGATTCAGTAAAGACAGGCTTGACAGTATAGGCAGAACACCTGTCTATTCCAAACACAAATGTTGGTTCCAAAGAGATTCAGTAAAGACAGACTTGACAGTATAGGCAGAGCACCTGTCTATTCTGAACACAAATGTTGGTTCCAAAGAGATTCAGTAAAGACAGACTTGACAGTATAGGCAGAACACCTGTCTATTCTGAACACAAATGTTGGTTCCAAAGAGATTCAGTAAAGACAGACTTGACAGTATAGGCAGAACACCTGTCTATTCTGAACACAAATGTTGGTTCTAAAGAGATTCAGTAAAGACAGACTTGACAGTATAGGCAGAACACCTGTCTATTCCAAACACAAATGTTGGTTCCAAAGAGATTCAGTAAAGATAGACTTGACAGTATATGCAGAACACCTGTCTATTCCAAACACAAATGTTGGTTCCAAAGAGATTCAGTAAAGACAGACTTGACAGTATAGGCAGAACACCTGTCTATTCTTAACACAAACTTAACACAAATGTTGTGTTTAGACAGGTCTAACTGTATAAACATACCACACATTCCTCTAGTTAATCTGACTTCATCTATGGCTATATCTCCAGTGTAGGATGGTCCTCTTAATCCAACAAAAATTATCTATAAATATTTTAAAAAATGTATTTAAAACATTATGTTCCTTCTTATATCATAGGTTTTAATATATTTCTTATTAATTATTTACAGAATATTTATTTTTGCTCTTAATATAAGTTTTAATATATGTCTTGTTAATTGTGGTACCTGTCAGGTGAGATATGAAAATGACATGAAACAATACAAAGCACAATGAAATACAACAAAATACAACATCTAAGCTAATGAAGTCATCAAAATATAACAAAAAATATGTAAAGGCTTTGATTTGAAAACTATAGTAGACTCTTTAATATTGGTATCATATGGTATTTTGAACCACATGGTATATTGACCCAAGGGTCGATTTTCATCCATGATATTTTGAACCCCTTACCCATGGTATATCGAATCCCCTCTTTTGGTGACAGAAATTTGACCCTGCGGTCAAAATACCTAGGGTTCAAAATACCATATCCTATGGTCGATTTTTCAGGGGTTCAAAATACCATATGACACCGGTATCGGTAGACCAATCATGATTCCACCATTTTTTATTTACAAGCTTATTCCTTGTTGTTTGCATGCTTATTCTCTTCCTATCTAAAATATTGCTCATTTGATATTAAACAACAATTAATCAATCAATAGATTATCTCCCCTTTTCTGTATAGTTCTGGAATTTTTTTATTCAAAGTATTGCCTTTATTTTTATGTTGATATTTTCACCTGATCTGCAAAAATTAAGATGCCTAAAATGTAATAGTACATCTGACTACCTGTAATCCATATAAAGGTGCAATATTAACACTCGCAAAATGCCACTCATTTCCCTGGTCGTACTTCATCGACCACAAAATTGTAGCATCGGTTTTATCTTGAATGGCTACTTTAACTTGCAGCTCATTAATGGTAGCTCCATACATATGGTAGTAGAAAGTCAGACATCTTGGTGTCACTATAAAAATAATAATAAAGGGAGCTTACAATCGCCAATTTTAATTTAAAACTAACAATAATTTCATTTAGTTAATATCATCAGAACCAAATGTATTGTATTCTGATAATTTTTTTTGATTAATGATCATATTAGGTCGGTTGGTTAATGTTTACACCACTTTCAGCGATACTGTAAATTCAGAAATTAATGCGATGTTTTTATTATTGCTAAAAATGCGACTGGTCGGTGATCGCAATAATTAAACCTCGCATTTTTAATGCTCTTGTCCAGTTTCTGTTTGGTTTATCTCCCTTTTCTTACACAGGTAAGATCGACAGGTGCATGTTCTAGATTACTGACACCTAGGAAGCGGTGAAGCGTGTACATGTTTATTGATTGTTTTGATTACAATTTCCTGTGTAAATATGTCTAAGGACAAAATAAAGACTGTGTATTTAAACCTCTGTGTTTCAATGTTTTGCAAAATAATGACTTGTCAGTTTCATTCGATGTTTTTTCGTCGTAAGGGTAGATCAAAAATATTTTAGTTTCTCGTCGACCTAATTATATAAAAACTGTGTTAATAAATGTCCGATTTTTATTTTATTTTATTTTTAAAGAGGCAGATGAGAAACTACAATATTTTCAACTACCTTACATTCCTTGTCGTATGGTATCATGTAATAAATTAATTGAGCAATATTTTATTTTAAAATATCACTTTGAAAAAAAGTAGACTAAAATTTGTTTGTAAAATTGAGCTTGTTCCGATAAAAGATTCATACAAGCCATAATTCTTTTAAACTGCCGTTTTTGTCTACCAATTTATTTTGTACACTTCAATAGATCTTTCGTTGAAATTTAATTAACCTTTATATCACTCAAGCCGAGCCCCAAGCCTTCGGATGTTCAATTACTGTTGACTCCGCACGTGACTAAAGTTCACCTGTTACAAAAGTTTCTAGATCCCCCAAAGCACGCTTTGATCGATAATATGTTATCAACATGTGGAAACCTTTCTAGATTATCATTCACGTGAAAAATGTGTGTACAAAGGGAAATGTGTATCCACTTTAATTAAAGGTAAATATGACACGTGATTTGCAAGGAGATTAACGACAAACAAATACGAAAAGGAAAACGCACGTTTAGATAAAAATTTACATCAATTTGTTTTCTTTATCTTCGCCCGTCGCATTAATTAAACCTTGCATATTTGTCGGCGTTTGAGGAATCGCAATAATAAATGCACGCAATAATTTCTGAATTTACAGTATTTCAGCTAAATCAAGGCAGTCAGTTTTATTGGTGGAGAAAACCCGAGTACTCAAAGAAAATTACCAAAATGAAGCACGTTACTGACCAATTTCATCACATAATGTTGTATCAAGTACACCACGCCATGAGCAGAATTCAAACTCACAACGTTAGTGGTTATAGGCACTGATTGCACACGTAGTTGTAAATCCATAACAAAGATGAAACGAACACGGTACTTCTATATGACCCTTTCCATTTACATATTTGTATGACCTTACCATCAAAAGTTACATTTGATCGTAGCTCAGCCTCATCTCCAAGTTTACCAGAACTGGTTTCTATATACATGTAAAAGCCTTGTCTATCATATCCACTACAAGGGCCAGTATTACTGGAACCAGTACAAGTCTAAAAATAAATAATGTCAATTTAGGGCCAGTATTACTGGAACCAGTACAAGTCTAAAAATAAATAATGTCAATGTTTAATTTTCACACCCCATTTTACCTTATTTATTTGACATTCGGACCCCGTTCATGGCGGGGTGTACTCGATGCAACATTATGTGATAAAGTTTGTCAGTGACTTGCGACAGGTTGGTGATTTTCTCAGGGTACTCTGGTTTCCTCCACCAATAGAACTGAACACCACGATATAACTGAAATATTGCATTAAACATCATAAGCCAACCAACATAAATCAACCATTCATTTGATCAAAATATTTTCATTCCCAACTGCAACCTTTAAACCTCAATACTAAGCCATGCCTATGATTTCAACTTTTCAAATTTCTGATTCAGTGAGTGAGTGATTGTTGTTTAACACTAATTCAGCAATTTGTTCTGCTATATCATGGCGAGAACAAGTTAATTTTCAATGAAATGATTATGAGGTCCGCATTGTACTAGACCAACACCCTTAGCTGGATTCTTATAGTGCTAGCTCACTGAAACAACAGATATATAATATGTCGCTCCACTCGGATACTTTATCCTAATTCCAAGCCAACCAGCCCTAGTTCTTTCTCCTTAATGCTACGTGTTTAGCGGAGAAGCAACGAATACAAATTTTATAGTCTTTGGCTTGACCCGATCAGGGATCAAGCCCAAGATCTACCACACGAGGCGAACACGCTAACCATTACACCACCGATGTGGTTCAAGTTTCTGAAAGAAGTTACCATGATGTAGTAATCTAATAATTTACCATTAAATTGTAGTTTTAAATTAGATGGATAGAGAGTTTAAATTATATATTATTTTTCGCATGTAAAAAGTTAAAAATATAATCATTCAGAAATACAAAGAAAAAATGGGGGTCACCATACATTCAACATTTAATATAAAATATAAGATTTTAGGTGGGAAAATTTGCACGTTTGACTATTGACATTATCGTAAATTCAGAAAATAATGCAGTAATAATGAATGACAGATGGATAGATACAAATTAACCAATTGAAAATAAAAAATAATACGGTCAAACCTGTTCATGCGGTCACCTGGCCTCTATTAAGCAGTCACCTGTATTAAAAGGTCACGTTTTTTTGTCCTGTCATAGAAACTTTCTTATCAATTGAACCTCTTTTAAGGGGTCACCTGTCTTATAAGGCCACTTTTTCATTGTCCCATAGATGACCTCATATTACAGGTTTGACTTTATATGCTTTGGCTAGGTAAAGAATCTTCATAATTTGTTTGTTTGTCCAAAATCAATAAATCCTATTTCAATTTATAACAAGATATGGTTATAATCTAACAATTATGAAGTCTCCCAAAACGGCCACTGACACTATCTACCCACATATCAAATTTTGATGATATCGGACAATATTGAATTTTTACCCCCCATTTTTATGCCGTGTTTTTGGCAGCCATTTTGAAAATGGCAGACATTTTGAAAATTTTGAAAACGCAGAATTGCCCCTCTAATGGTGACCTATCACTATGTCAAATTTTATGTCTCTATCATTATCCAGTTAGAAGTTATCAACATTAATGTACGAAATTTCAAGTTTCCCATAGGATTCTATAGTAACCCCCACCCCCTTTGAACCCCCAAAAATATTGCTTTGACCCCCTTTACCACAAATCTGAAAACTTTAGGATCAACTGGAAACATATATCTATAACTCCACCAAGTTTCATGAAATTCTGTCCTGTAGTTCCTGAGATCTGCCATGGACAAGTTCATGGTTCGCGGAAAGAAAGGAGAAGAATAAGAATAATAATAATAAAAATAATAATAAGAAACGGAGCAAAAACAATAAGTCTCCAAACGTTGTTTGGGAGACTTAATTATTTAACTGAGAACAAGTCATTGTCTTGGCCTAATGTTAAGCTTACCATTAATCTACGCCACTGCAAACTATTCGTTGAATAAGCTGTTAGGAAACAATCTGTATTAAATGAACAACGGTATTCATAACTGCCTGAAAAATATGAATAAATTCCCCAACAGATTAATTGCATGCAGGGGTAGATGCAGCATTTTAAGTCAGAGGGGATACAGCAGATTAATTGCATGCAGGTGTGGATGCAGCATTTTATGTTAGAGGGGGTACAGCAGATTAATTACATGCAGGTGTGGATGCAGCATTTTAAGTTAGAGGGGGTACAACAGATTAATTGCATGCAGGTGTGGATGCAGCATTTTATGTTAGAGGGGGTACAGCAGATTAATTGCATGCAGGTGTGGATGCAGCATTTTATATTAGAGGGGGTACAGCAGATTAATTGTATGCAGGTGTGGATGCAGCATTTTATGTTAGAGGGGGTACAACAGATTAAATGCATGCAGGTGTGGATGCAGCATTTTATGTTAGAGGGGGTACAGCAGATTAATTGCATGCAGGTGTGGATGCAGCATTTTATGTTAGAGGGGGTACAACAGATTTATTGCATGAAGGTGTGGATGCAGCATTTTATGTTAGAGGGGGTAAAACAGATTAAATGCATGCAGGTGTGGATGCAGCATTTTATGTTAGAGGGAGTACATATTTTGTAAATGAGGAGTCTAACATCAAGGGCAGTGCCTGATGGTGGAAAGCCCTCTAAAAGTTACTGAGAATTAGTTATGAGATGGTATAAATGGCTACAAAGAAAATACTATTGCATGCATTATCTGAGATTCTTAAATGAGAGTGATCAAATTTGCATCCCTGTCTGTCTTATGATTTAATATTTACTGGCAGTAAATGTCAAGTGTTAATTTTTAAAAGTAATTTAAAATATAACATTTCTAATAGAATTCTCTGTTCTAAAAAAGTAACATGTGACATTTACCACCAGTGAATATTAAATCTGAGCATTTACGTTTTTATTCATTCAAAATATAGAATAAAACAATTATCGTCTTTTGATTCTGTAAATGTGTGGATTAATCGACGTTTGAGGTTCAGTGAATATCATTTTTTCAAATGTCAATAAATCCACACATTTACCTCATCAAATGACAGTAATTGTTTTTATGATTAATTATAAAATTTAACTTCATTTGATAAAATGACAATTTATTCAAAATATTCTAAGAAAATCAATTAATATTCAGTATTTACAGTAATATGAAAGTTAGTGGAAACAGACAGTAGCATTATTTTTACCAAATAAGGATGAACTAATGGCATTACAACAATCTGCAGTACATGTCTCATTGACCTCATGATCATAAAACCTTTGAGTACAAGTTTTGTACTCGTACTAAAAAATTATCCAATCAGAACACTGTATTTATTGGATATGATGTTCTGATTGGATGTTTTTCGAGTATGAGCACTAAATTTGTACTCAACGTTTTATGACCATATGTCGTGTTGAGCTGTTTGGTGTCACATTCACAGATTTTTCAGCTTTATTGTGACCACCAGACTTATTGGCGAAGCAAAGTTCGACCATTTGAGTATTGTACTACCTGATTGACATTTGACCCCAACATCTAGAGAGTGGGAACCAGTTCCTGTACTAGACAGGTAGCAGTCTTCGATCCTCGTATCTGTTGAAGAGCAAGATATAGAAGTGTACAATACTGGTACAGAACTATTAGCTTGTCCAAAATATCCATTTAGATAGGGAGTTGCTCCTTCACCACTGAAAAATATAAAGAATTCTATTAATATAAGGTTCTTCATCAGATACCTATAGAATGAAGGCTTTTAATCTTATTTTCTTTCTAAATTTGTGGTAAAACAAAACAAACCAATATAGAACTCATTTAGCATGACACCCCACAGCAAGTAATTTTTACTTCTCAACTGCTTCAACTGACTTATGAAAGGGTGACACAGAGCATAAATGTTTTATTTTCAATTGTACTACAGTAGTATGTACTCGATAAAACATTATACAATTACGGCCCTCTGTGTAAGGAAACATCCAGATTTGTCAACCTGAGGGGAAAATAACCCCCCGAGGGTTGACAAATCTGGGTGTTTCCCTACACAGAGGACCGTAATTGTTTTATTATATTTTTGCCATTGTTTTATAGGTTATCTCCCTTGTGGGGGAAAATTGGGTTGTTCGGCAGGGAACAATAGGGTTGTTTCCCTGCAGCGCAAATTTTGGCAAAACATCTCAATTATTTTATTATCACATGACTAATTTAATCCATTCAAAATCTATCATATAGATTAAAATATAATAATATGTGATAAAGCGTATCAGTGACTTGCGGAAGGTCAGTAGTTTTGTCCAGGTACTTGGGTTTCTTCCACCAATAAAACTGACCGCCACAATATAACTCAAATGTAGTTGAAAGCGGCATTGAAAAACCATAGCCCTACTACAGTAGTCACCCTATTATAAGGTCACTTTAAACAAAGGACAACTCTCTACTCAGGCAAGTTTCAGATACACTGACATAATTATAATACAGTCAAACCTGCCCATGCAGTCACATCTATTGAGCGGTCACCTGTAGTAAAAGGTCACCATTTTCTTGTCTTGTCATCTAAAATTTCATATGAATTGAATCTCTTTTAAGAGGTCACTTATCTTATAATGTCACCTTTCTTTGTCCCCAAGGTGACCTCTTAATACAGGTTTGATTGTACTTGTCAATTTTCCTCTACTACAGAAGCTATCCCTCTTATAAAGTCATGACCTTTTCTTTGTCCCCAAGGTGACCTCTTAATACAGGTTTGATTGTACTTGTCAATTTTCCTCTACTACAGAAGCTATCCCTCTTATAAGGTCATGACCTTTTCTTTGTCCCCAAGGTGACCTCTTAATACAGGTTTGATTGTACTTGTCAATTTTCCTCTACTACAGAAGCTACCCCTCTTATAAGGTCATGACCTTTTCTTTGTCCCCAAGGTGACCTCTTAATACAGGTTTAATTGTACTTGTTAATTTTCCTCTACTATAGAAGCTACCCCTCTTATAAGGTCATGACCTTTTCTTTGTCCCCAAGGTGACCTCTTAATACAGGTTTGATTGTACTTGTTAATTTTCCTCTACTATAGAAGCTACCCCTCTTATAAGGTCATGACCTTTTCTTTGTCCCCAAGGTGACCTCTTAATACAGGTTTGATTGTACTTGTCAATTTTCCTCTACTACAGAAGCTATCCCTCTTATAAGGTCATGACCTTTTCTTTGTCCCCAAGGTGACCTCTTAATACAGGTTTGATTGTACTTGTCAATTTTCCTCTACTACAGAAGCTACCCCTCTTATAAGGTCATGACCTTTTCTTTGTCCCCAAGGTGACCTCTTAATACAGGTTTAATTGTACTTGTTAATTTTCCTCTACTATAGAAGCTACCCCTCTTATAAGGTCATGACCTTTTCTTTGTCCCCAAGGTGACCTCTCAATACAGGTTTGATTGTACTTGTTAATTTTCCTCTACTATAGAAGCTACCCCTCTTATAATGTCACTTTTTCTTACAGAAGCTATATATATATATAAGTGATGGCCTTATAAGAAGGGGGAATATTGTATAAAAGTTATTTTTAGTAACACAAGTAATTGATTTACCTAAATCCAAGCTGTCTACAGATGACATTGGCAGTAACTGTACTCAATGAGGTAGTTGAAACAGTCCCCCACACTCCATTTACTTGAACTTCAACTCTACCCTCCAGACAATTAGAGCCATTCACCAGACGAACATCTGCAGACAAAAAAAATTAAAAAGTTACTGCTACAAACATCAATAAGACAAATTTATTATGCAAATTTCAAAGTGAATACAATGTAGTTGTTAAAAATACTTAAATAAATGTATACAGGAGGGGGTAGGAGGGGAACGAGTTATTGAGATTTTATTTGATTGATTTGATTTATTGCGTTTAACGCCACTTTCAGCAATATTTCAGCTATATCATCCAGACCATTTTTAGTGGTGGAAGAAGCTGGAGTACCCGAAGAGAACCACCAACCATGGCCAGGCAACTGGTAAACTTTATCACTTGCAGCTGTGAGTCTAGGGCACCTTTTTTTTTTAATTTACAAAGCTGGGTGCGAACACACGCTGTATTGGTGATAGGCTTGTGTGAGTTGTTAGGTTAAACCAACTACCTAATTCATTGAGCCACCCACACCCTAGTTATTGAGTTATCGATACTTTCTGCTTTGTCAACACTACCTGACAGATATATCAAACTGACCAATGAAACTCCTGGACATGGATGTCTGGAAAATGGGTATTAGAGCATGAACCCACATTAGCAATGTTAGGTTTGTGGTCTAATGTGCTCTTATTAAGAATTTGTATTTGTTTATAAATAACATATATACATTTTTTTTTAAATTCCTACTCAACCCCTGTACATATTGTATGGAATAGCAATAATATTTTTGATAAAAAATTCAGGAATTTTAAAATCAACAAGGGCAACGCAAAGCGTGGCGTATCCCCTCGCCTAAAAATTAGACCTTGTGACCTTGACCTTTGACCTTGAAAATCAATAGGGTTCCAGATTCTCTTAAGGTCTAAGTATGTACCAAGTTTAGTTAAAATCCATTGAAGGATGTTGATTCTAGATTGTTCACAAGGATGTTACGTGGTAAAAATTTGACCCCTTGACCTTTGACCTTGAAAGTCAATAGGGTTCCAGACTCTCCTAAGGACTATGTATGTACCAAGTTTGGTCAAAACCCATTGAAGGACGTTGATTCTAGAGTGTTCACAAGGATGTTATGCAGTAAAAATTTGACCCGGTGACATTGACCTTTGACCTAATACCTTGAAAATCCATAGGTTTCTAGACTCTCCTAAGGACTAAGTATGTACCAAGTTTGGTCAAAATCCATTGAAGGATGTTGATTCTAGTGTTCACAATGATGTTATGCAGTAAATATTTGACCCCTTGACCTTTGACCTTGAAAATCAGTAGGGTTCCAGACTCTCCTAAGGACTATGTATGTACCAAGTTTGGTCAAAATCCATTGAATGATGTTGATTCTAGAGTGTTCACAAGGATGTTACGTGGTAAAAATTTGACCCGGTGACATTGACCTTTGACCTATGACCTTGAAAATCCATAGGGTTCCAGACTCTCCTAAGGACTAAGTATGTACCAAGTTTGGTCAAAATCCATTGAAGGATGTTGATTCTAGAGTGTTCACAATGATGTTACACGGTAAAACATTTACCCAGTGACCTTTGACCTATGACCTTGAAAATCAATAGGGTTCCAGATTATCTTTTAAAAGGACTAAATATGTACCAAGTTTGGTCAAAATCCATTGAAGGATGTTGATCCTAGAGTGTTCACAAGGATGTTACTTACGGAAGGACGGACGGAAGGAAGGAAGGAAGGAAGGAAGGAAGGAAGGAAGGAAGGATGGACAGACGGACGGCAGCGTTACTATATCCCTTCGCAACTTCGTTGGCAAGGGAATAATAACTCCATTTCAAACACCCTTATCAAAAACAGATTATCTCCATACCTTCAAGTTTAGAGTAGGGTGAGTGGAAGTAAATAATGCGCTAAGGAACAGACCATATAAGTTTTAGGTAGGGGCTGTTATTTCGTTATTTCGTTATTCTTTTGGTCACATGCAACACAAATAAGTTAATTTCTTTTCTACATGAAAAATCGGTAATTTCTATTTCAATTTTACCAAAATATCTTGCAGGGTAAGTTTATAAAAATTTTGCATTTATCAAGTCACTTTATTTTTTCTATAAAATTCGTCAACAAATGCTTTTAGAGAAAAAAAATACATAGCCATGGTCATTCTCTAAATTAAAATGTTCATATAACTTTATATTTTGAGAGTACATACCAATATAAGACGTCTGTTTTGTTGTTAACCAAGGTGTGGTAGTTTCATACACGTTCATTGTTGTATTAGCCAATGGAACGGCTGTTGTAATGGTCGTATCTGAAAAATTATTAAATCTCCATATATATTGTGTAGACTCATCTGATTTCCACAAGGAATTAATACATTCATTGTAAGCAATGGAAAATTGAAGATGGACAATGTTTTTTATTTTTTGTTCACCATTCTGTATTGTTCTGAGAAAGCCCACGGCTAAAAGTCTTGACAATATATGCATATGCTTAGACTCACAATTCTGGCAATGCCACTTACCCAACCTGAAATCTTGATAATGCTCTTAGACTCACATTTCTTGAGCAACTCACTGTTTGAACAATGATGCTCACTGCTAAAAGATTTGACAATGTTTTTAACACACAATGTACATGCAGTTCTAACAATATAATTCCTGACTTAAAAGTTATGATAACGTGCTTAGACCTAAAGTTCTACCTTTGCTGTTGATGATTAAATGTTCTAACAACGTCCATACTTACAGTTCTGACAATGTTGTTCATAATTAAATGTTCTAATAATATGTAGACTTACAGTTCTGACAATGTTGTTCATGATTAATTGTTCTAATAATATGTAGACTTACAGTTCTGACAATGTTGTTCATGATTAAATGTTCTAATACTATGTAGACTTACAGTTCTGACAATGTTGTTCATGATTAAATGTTCTAATAATATGTAGACTTACAGTTTTGACAATGTTGTTCATGATTAAATGTTCTAATAATATGTAGACTTACAGTTCTGACAGTGTTGTTCATGATTAAATGTTCTAATAATATGTAGACTTACAGTTCTGACAATGTTGTTCATGATTAAATGTTCTAATAATATGTAGACTTACAGTTCTGACAGTGTTGTTCATGATTAATTGTTCTAATAATATGTAGACTTACAGTTCTGACAGTGTTGTTCATGATTAAATGTTCTAATAATATGTAGACTTACAGTTCTGACAATGTTGTTCATGATTAAATGTTCTAATAATATGTAGACTTACAGTTCTGACAGTGTTGTTCATGATTAATTGTTCTAATAATATGTAGACTTACAGTTCTGACAGTGTTGTTCATGATTAAATGTTCTAATAATATGTAGACTTACAGTTCTGACAATGTTGTTCATGATTAAATGTTCTAATAATATGTAGACTTACAGTTCTGACAATGTTGTTCATGATTAAATGTTCTAATAATATGTAGACTTACAGTTCTGACAATGTTGTTCATGATTAAATGTTCTAATAATATGTAGACTTACAGTTTTGACAATGCTCTTCATCAAAGCCATTCTCACAGTCTTGGTTTCCATCACAAAGTTGATCAATCAAAACACAATTGGGATTTGTATCTTCAATTATACATTTAACTTGGTTCATCAAACAATCTAAAAATAAAATAAAACAATATTAGTTCTATCACTTCACAATAAAAGGGGCCATCATGGTCGTGATGAATGACAGTTGGATTTTACAATTACCAGTGCAATCAGTGCCTATCACCACTAAAGTTGTGAGTTTAAACCCTGTTCAAGACGAGGTGTACTTGATACAACATTATGTGATACAGTTTGTCAGTGACTTGCAGCGGGTCAGTGGTTTTCTCCATGTATTTCAGTTTCCTCCACCAATAAAACTGACCGCCACGATATACAAGTAACTGTGCCGTTAAACATCATAACCCTTAACAATAAATATGAAATCGTTAGAAAATTAGGAGATCACAGTTCTCCACTGTTAAAAATTAAATGTTAGGACACGAAAATTAATTACTTGGTTAACAGCCTCCCCAAATGCTTAATTCTGGATCACATTACCAATAATATTGGCAAGTCCATGAAGATATCAAGTTTTTAAAATATTTTTTCTAATATTACATACCTTTAATAGTCGACGTATAATAAGACTTGAAGCCTAAATATGACATAATGCTGTCTGAGTAAAAATACAGCATCATTTTGTTTGTAGATGATTCAACGGTCTTTTTGACTGGCATGGTTCCTTTCAAATCCATTAAAACTACAGCCATATGAGAATCTCCATCATAAACCTTCAATGGAAAATAAAACCTATATGGGTGTCATATGGTATTTTGAACCCCTACAAAATTTATCCTGAATTCAAAATACCATATGGTATTCTGACCCCGGGTTCAATATACCATAAAAGTGGCATTAAACACAATAAATCAAATCAAATCAATATACCATGTGGTATTTTGATCCCAGGGTCAAATTTCTGTCATAGTATTTTGAACCCCATCATGGTAAATTGAACCCCCCCATTTTTACCAAAAGAGCAAGTTCATAATGCCATAAGAAGGGGGTTCAATATACCATGGGTATGGGCTTTCGATATACCATAAGCAGGATGTTTGATATACCATGGATACGGGGTTCGACATACCATGGGTAGAGGGTTTGATATACCATAGACCTTAGATATACCTTAGATAGGGGAGTTAAAATACCATAGGTATAAATAAATAATTACCGTCGGTGAACAGCAAAACAGCATATGACATATTTAATAATGATTTTTTTACTAAAGCAAATCTTACAATCACCAAAGTGGCTATTAGTATGAAAACAAGTCTCGCCACTACGACAGTCATCACCATTAGTGACTGTAGCGACCAATAGCGCTAACACAAATTATATACATGTACCTTCAAATAATCACAGCACGCTTCAGTCTTGAATTCTATAATTGTCAGTGTGATAGTGTAGCCCATTGGTAACATGATGTAGTAATAACATCTGGATTTATCTGGATAATTCCCTGGATAGTTCTGTGATACAATCGTTCCTGATAACTCAGCATAATAACTCCCACAGCTACCTGTTAAAACAGTGTAAAAAAAATAGAGAGAAATATCTATCATTACGAGGCAATAAAAATGATAAAGTTAATTTAAAAATATTGAATCAAATGAAATTTATTTCCCTTTAAATGTGAGTTTTGGCGAAACCATTTAATGTACTGGTACAACAAACTTTGTTGAACAAAGACATTGTATTCAGATTTGCGTTGAATTAAAAATTTTGCTTATTTTAAGGGCTCATTAATAAAAATACCAAATCAAAGCTGTAATAACATAAACAAGGGCAACACAAAGCGTGGCGTATCCCCTCGCCTAAAAATTTAACCCTGTCACCTTGACCTTTGACCTATGACCTTGAAAATCAATAGGGTTCCAGACACTCCTCTGAGGACTAAGTATGTACCAGGTTTCGTCAAAATCCATTGAAGGATGTTGATTCTAGTGTTCACAAGGATGTTATGCGGTAAAAATTTGACTCATTGACTTTGACCTTTGACCTTGAAAATCAATAAGGTTCCAGATTTTCTGAATGACTAAGTATGTACCAAGTTTGGTCAAAATCCATTGAAAGATGTTGATTATAGAGTGTTCACAAGGATGCTACAGTGTAATAATTAAACCCTGTGACCTCGACCTTTAACCTATGACCTTGAAAATCAATAGGGTTCCAGACTCCCCCAAGTTTGGTCAAAATCCATTGAAGGATGTTGATTCTAGAGTGTTCACAAGGATGTTACACTGTAAAAATTTGACCCGGTGCCCTTGACCTTTGACCTTGAAAATCAATAGAGTTCCAAATTTTCTTAAAAACTAAGTATGTACAAAGTTTGGTCAAAATCCTTTGAAGGATGTTGATTCTAGATTGTTCGCAAGGATGTTATATATTGACCTTTGACCTTGAAAATCAATAGGCTTCCGGATTCTCTTAAGGACGGACGCACGCACGCACGTACGGAAGGCAGCGTTACTATATCCCATCGCAACTTCGTTGGCAAGGGAATAAAAAAAGCTAAATGATATAATTGAATGAAAATTTTATAAAAATGTGAAAACACCAATATGCAAAAGATTTCAATGGGTATTATCTGAAATATTCATGAAATTTTATACTTGCAATACAGTACAATATTTTTATTGGTATATACTTTATACATTTTTCTTTGATCTTGCTGAGAATCAACGGATTGACTGTGATACTGAAAATGATCAGTCAGTGAAATGCCAAACACATTATGACGTTACCGATAAAAAAACAATAACATCAGTTTTAAAAGTCAAGACATATCGATATGCATCATAGCTTGTCCTCTCAGACTAGTGATAACATCTCATCTTACCGTTAACCTTCACAGTTGTAGGTTAAAGTGGCCAATCGCAGGTAAAAATAAAATATTCGGGTGCATGGCTTCCTCCAAACACAGGTTATACTGCATGAAAATTTCCCCCAAGGATATTGATGTTATTTTAACAGCTTTCCTGACAACAAATCATGATGACAAAACATCATTTTAATCTCTTAAATTTTACTTTACTGTATATGTAATTTTCAAAAGTTTTTAATTTTATGAAAACGAGCATATTCTTCGCTACGATTAATCTATAAATAATCTTTTTCTTCTTTTTTTTTTAAATTAGGAGATAACTGTATCGTATTTGAAAATTTCACAGCACCAATTGGTGATTTGATGGTCGCAAATTGACTAAACAGATATTTGTGACCATTAAATCGACAATTGATGCCGTGAAATTTTCAAATACGATACAGTTTTCTCCATTCTAATGCAATAATGTGTATAGATGTGAATTGCCACATTATTGACAAGATGACATATGCAGTAATCAGCTGAAATTCTAAAAATACATCATGATATTTCAACCGTGTAATTGATACCATGAAAATCACAAACCAGGTATACATTAAAATGAAAATTCATCTTACCAGAAGTAGTAGTTGACGATACTGCCACTGTTGTTGTAACTGTCAAGAGAAAAAATAATATTGTTGATAATATTTTTTTAGTCACTACTTTAGTAAAAGATTGGGGGCCATCATGGTCGTGCTTGTATGGTAGTTGGATATACAACTACCTATACAATCAGTGCCTATCAGCACTAATGTTGTGAGTCTGAACCCCAATCAGGTGAGGTGTACTCGATACAGCATTATGTTGATTTGGAGTTTTTTTACTCCAACAGGCCAGATATTTCGTCCTCTGAAACTTGAGCAAACATGTCTGCTCTGTACGTCTGCCCATTTATAAATAATCTATATCAAATCTGCACTTGACGACAATCGTGTATACAAGCATCTTCAAACATACAAATGATTATAAGCATTACTGGTTCCCTGTATGAAAGTCTTTCCTTACAGAAACCAGGTGAGGCTCTGCACGAGAGGGTGATCGACTAAATGGTCACACTTTGCCATGTGAGAGACTAAATTGACACACGCTCCTTAACCAATGAGAAAACGGGAAATTTACATGAAGTATAATAATATATAATATTAACTAATTACCCCGGGATCCAATTTCATAGATATATTTTCTTAAATTATATTAATTCTAACCAATATTTACCTGCAACATGCTTCTGGTTATTTATAGAAGTTATCAGTGTCTGTTAAACTTCGGAAAAGAAGCCGACTTATAATTAGGTGTGTTAATTGTGATTTCACCAACAGACATTCGAATTCTTTTCACTAATTACGACATTATAACATATTTTTTAAACCTGGCTTCTTGTTCAGAACATTTTACTAGTATAAAACATCGAATATTGACAACTTTTAATATAAACCAAAAAAATCAATTCTGACAGCTTGTCTATGCCTTTAATAAAATCAAATCACTTTTATTAACTGAGTGATTGTTGTTTAACACCACTTTTTGATCCTGATTCCAAGTTATCAAGTTTTTGCTCTTGCTCCTTTAAATTGTGTACTCAATAGCGGAGAAGCAGCATATACTAATTTGATTTGACCCAACCAGGGAGTGAACCCACGATCTACTGCATTTGAGACGAGCACGCCAACCATTACACCACCGATATATATATATTTATCCTGCAATGACAGCATTTACCGACCAATATAGCCTGCCCAATATTTTTTTTGATATTGGTCAGTTATAAATAGAACATACAAATGTAAGCTCTGCCCACATTGGGGTATATTGTTTTCAAATACATACACAAAATTATTTCAAATACTTTTATCGTCGTCCAGTAAACGTTTATTTACGATTTAAAATTGCAGGATAAATACAATACATGTGCACTGTCGAAGCATATAGGTAAATATGTGTATTCGGCACAAAATGCGGGAAAAGGCTTGGCAAAGCCTCGCCGTTTCTAAGCCTCATACACCTCACATAACATGAATACCGAGTTAATTTCTAGAACAATATTAGGTCTTTTCTACTTCAATTATATATCAATCTTATATTTGATTGGCTGGCACACAACTAGTTATATGGAGGTGAGTTTGTAATTTCACTAAATCAGGTTTTGGGTTGAACTAAGACTATTAAAGTCCAAAATTTGTGTATATCCACCCTGCCCACCCTCTTTTTTTTAACAATCCTGACTACAAGTCTATACAGTTTTATTTCCTAGCAGATATATATTATGTCGCTTGGGAGTCGTCATGTTTCATTGTTTGTGATCGTGTATATGGTAGTTGGATTTACAACTACCCGTGCAATCAATGCCGATCACCACTAAGTTGCGAGTTCAAACTCCATTCATGGCGAGGTGTACTCGATGCAACATTATGTAATACAGTTTGTCAGTGTCTTGCAACAGGTCGGTGGTACTCCGGTTTCCTCCATCTAAAAAAACTGACCGCCATGATACAACTGCAATATTGTTGAAAGTGGTATTAAACACCATAAACGAACCAAACCAACCAACCACCTACTGTATGCCTACCTGATGAGTCTGAAAAGATAGCACTAAAACCAGTCTTCCTGACCGTCACATCAGACTTGAACATTACAAACATGGTTCCAGTTTTAGCAACTACTGGAGATGGAAGAGTTATGCCACAGTAGAATGCTAACTGGATCCCTGCTGATGATGATCCCTCGTATATCTACAAAACAAACAAAAAACATGCAAGGGTCAATCCTGTATAAATCGAACTTGAAACAAACGGAATCCTGTATAAATAGAACTACAGTGAAACCTGTCTAAACCGAACCCTGAGTAAACCTGTCTAAACCGAACCCTGAGTAAGCCGAAAACCTGTCCAAACCGAAAACTGAGTAAACCTGTCTAATCCGAACCCTGAGTAAACCTGTCTAACCCGAACCCTGAGTAAACCTGTCTATACCGAACCCTGAGTAAACCGAAAACCTGTCTAAATCGAACACTGAGTAAACCGAAAACCTGTCTAAACCGAACCCTGAGTAAACCCAAAACCTGAATAAATCAGACAGACTTTATAGTCCTATATACTGAACCCTGAGTAAACCGAAAACCTGTCTAAACCGAACCCTGAGTAAACTGAAAACCTGAATAAATCAGACAGACTTAACAGTCCCATCTACTCACTGTCTAGTAGTTTGAACCTGTGTAAACCAAACATCTTTTTAAACTGAACAAATTCTTCAGTCCCAAAGGGGTTCGGTTTAAACAGGTCTTACTGTATAAATAAAGTCTCAATGTAGGAAAGTATTGCTGAATTAACCTGTATAAACTAAACTTGAATAAAACAGAATCCTGTATGAACATTACTATAAATAAAGTCCCAATGTAGGAAGGTATTGCTAAATTAATCTGTATAAAACCGAAATCTGCATATTCTGAAAACTATGAATGGTCCCAATTAGGTTCAGTTTATACAAGAATATCCGTAGCGAAATACAGTAAAATCTGGTTATCTCAAATTCTAATGTAGTTGTTTATTATTCCTGGTTTGTGATTGGACAATGCTGTAATTTTCATGGTATCAATTCCACAGTTGTAATATCATGATATATTTTTAGAATTTAGCTAATTACCGTTTATGTCTTCTTGTCAATAATGTGGCAATACACATGATTTAATGGTCGCAAATATCTGTTTACTGGTTCCACTAACGCATCGCCAATAAACTCAATTTACGACCATCAAATCTCCAATTGATGTCGTGAAATTTTCAAATACAATACAGTAATCTCCTAAATCTGATAAATCATTTCCTTGCATATCATGTTCAAAAACAGAAACAGCAACTTTCACACCTTGGGAACTCTTGTTTGGGTGGAGGGGGTTAGGGACCAACCATTTAACTTGAAGGTTTTTGTTTCGTTCAGAAATGTTTTTTCGGACAACACAAGAGTTTGAATATTTTTTTTTGTTGTTGCGCAAAGTGCGAAATTTTTTTCCAGAATTTAACATTAGGTTATATGACAAAAAACTCTGAATCGGATTATTTTATTTTCCTCCACCAAAATCAGAATATTTTTTTCAGCAACATTGGGAATCAGAATATTTAAAAAAAAAACATAACCCCCCCCCCCCCCCCCCCTTCAAGTTAGTTAAATGGTCATTCCGTTTAGTAGCTGAATTCTTGTTTAGACAGATTTTTAGTCTCTGATTTGTTTGTTCAAAGTTATATAAGGGTCATACGTAGAAAAGGGGAGTTCGAAGGATTGAATTTGTTTGTCAGGCACGAGACAGCATCTCTATATTTTTTCACATACCACCTTTCTACACTTAGCTTCCACTCCCTAGATAGGAAAATTGTTGGGGTCTAAATCAATATCAAGATTTCAAAAAGCAACATACTCATCCTCAAAAGCAATACTCTGTAACTTCGCAATGTACTCACCCTCACAAAATCATAACAACCACTTGAGCCAGCCTCTACTTCAAAAGCTGTAAATGTCAGTGCCATAGGCAGGTTTAACGGACTTTTTATCAAATAAGTACAGGTGACACTGTCAGGGTAATGGTTTGGAAAGTTAGGTGACATTATTGTACCATAGGATGATAAATATGTCTGATTGCAAACTGAAATGAAATAAATTAAATATACAAGCAACAATACATTAATTAAGGATTTTAAGACAAACCCAATTTTATTATTTGGAGAAGTTGACATTTGAAAATAGGGTTAGAAGGGGAAATGGTGTTTAACACCACTTTCAACAATATTTCAGTTATATCATGGCAGTTTGAAAATAGAAGGGAGGCGTAGACAACAGGTATCATCTGCTTTTTACCTCTATTTCAATAGGAAATGGGAATTTTATTTTAATAAAATAGAATAAGCATGCTGTATATAATTTGACGAAAATCAAAATAGAGATCTTATTTAGTATCAACAAGGACCAGAGGTGAATATGATTACTATATATAACTTCTATTAATAGATATCATGTAGAATCCCAAGGATTATGTTTAGATATCAAATATTTCAATTTACATTGAAGTCTATGTACATTTTTCGCATAATCTAGAGTATTATGCTTGGCTTTACTTCCAAATATTTTCTACACATTAAAAATGCTAATCATTGATTGGTCAATTATAAAATGTGATGTTAATTGTAAAATATTACCATTGGTATAATTTGGTTTTTTCTCTCACTAATATAACAAATATAATTAAAACAATACATTCATTGTAGATAGCTTAAAGGACACCTCCACATAACAAAACACTGTCTATAAAGGGCAGTCTCATTTTCCCAAATAATGAATAGTGCATATAATTTTAACCTGTATAAAAGGGGCACCTGCTCATAAAGGGCATATTTTCAGGCTTCATTGGGTGCCCTTTATATGCATGTTTGACTGTACTTGCTCAGTGATGATTGATTTGATTGATGATTTTTCGTATTTAATGCCACTTTCAGCAATATTTCAGCTATATCATAGCGACCAGTTTTAGTGGTGGAAGGAGATGGAGAACCACTGACCATGGGCAAGCAACTGGTAAACTTTATCACTTGCGGCTGTGAGTCGAGTGCACCCTTTTTGTAATTTGCAAAGCCGGGCGCGAACCCACGCCATATTGGTGATAGGCTTGTATGAGTTGTTAGGTATTACAACTACCTAACTCATTGAGCCACACATTGGCTCAATGATAATAACAACTGGTATAAATGTAGCAAAAAGTAAATTTCTCCTTAAAATAGCTTGAATATTTGATTGCGACTTCAGTGATTCTATACAGAACAACAGTTCATTATTTTCTGATTTTTTCTAGTATTTCAGATGGATTTGATGGCTGGTTTATGGTGTTTAATGCCACTTTCAAAATATTTCAATTATATCATGGTGGTCAGTTTTATTGGTGGAGGAAAAAGGAGAACCTAGAGAAAACCACCGACCTGCCGCAAGTCACTGATAAACTTTATCACATAATGTTGTATAGAGTACACCTCGCCATGAGCGGGATTCAAACTTAAAACGCTAGTGGTGAAATTGCATAGGCAGTTTTAAATCCAACAATCATACGATCACGACCACGATGGCCCTTATCTTTGATTAAACATCAGGATATTTTCTTTTGTATTTACTCATGAATATGCCGACCCCCTCCTATCCCTCTCACCACACCTCACAGCCATATTTACCTGGTACCAGTGTTGTTGTTAACATGGTTGTCATAGCTATAAAAGAAAATTTAAATAAAATTATTGGTTTGTTACGACACAAAAACAACTGTCTTTTCTATTGTTATTCTGGTTCCAGAAATGTAAGGTCGCTAGGTTCTTTTCTAAAAAAAAAAAAATAGATCTGAGAGTCTCCCATAATATTTTCCACAGTTTGAATATATTTTGAAATATAATTGTTCTTCTTAGTTGCTAAGTAACATAACTTTTCCCTAATAAAAATAATAGCTCCGAGAGTCTTTCAAGATATCTACCAAAATTGGAATAAAAACATCTACTGACCTGAGAATCTGTCAACAGAATAAGTTGCTATAGCACACACAAACATAGGATACTTACAACTGTCTGAGTATCCACCTGCTTGACTGTGAAAATAAAAAGCTGAATACAACTTTGTAGCAGCTCGGGCAAACGATAGTTACCTGCAGAAGTTGTCGTTGTCTGATGAGTTGTTGTAGGAGGTGGAGTGTGAATCGTAGTACCTGATGCTGTAGTTGTTGACAGCGATAAATCTGAAGAAAAAAATCAAGAGAGTAAATTAATGTCATAATTTTATCAATCAATTTTTTGTTGTATTACATAAGCATAAAGATAACTGCATATTGCATTTTAAACTTTTTCTTATAACTGTAACTATAAAAAAAAACCTGTATATATCAAATTTAGTGTGCACGACATGCTTATGGAAAAACCTTCATCAACTACGCTCAAAGCTAAAATATTTAAAAGCCAAATATTTGTTTTAATATTTGGGAGCAAGAAAACCAAGGTGCCTAAACAGAATACCCTGGCTCAGGTCACTTATGTCTGAGGGGGGGGGGGGGGGGGGGGGCTCAGGTCACTTATGTCTGAGGGGGGGGCTCAGGTCATATGTCTGAGGGGGGGGCCTCAGGTCACTTATGTCTGAGGGGGGGGGCTCAGGTCACTTATGTCTGAGGGGGGGCTCAGGTCACTTATGTCTGAGGGGGGGGCTCAGGTCACTTATGTCTGAGGGGGGGGGGGGGCTCAGGTCACTTATGTCTAAGGGGGGGGGGGCTCAGGTCACTTATGTCTAAGGGGGGGGCTCAGGTCACTTATGACTGAGGGGGGGCTCAGGTCACTTATGTCTGAGGGGGAGGGGCTCAGGTCACTTATGTCTGAGGGGGGAGCTCAGGTCACTTATGTCTGAGGGAGGGGCTCAGGTCACTTATGTCTGAGGGGGGGCTCAGGTGACTTATGTCTGAGGGGGGGGGGCTCAGGTGACTTATGTCTGAGGGGGGGGGCTCAGGTCACTTATGTCTAAGGGGGGGGGGGGCTCAGGTCACTTATGTCTAAGGGGGGGCTCAGGTCACTTATGACTGAGGGGGGGCTCAGGTCACTTATGTCTGAGGGGGAGGGGCTCAGGTCACTTATGTCTGAGGGGGGGGCTCAGGTCACTTATGTCTGAGGGGGGGGGGGCTCAGGTCACTTATGTCTGAGGGGGGGCTCAGGTCACTTATGTCTGAGGGGGGGCTCAGGTCACTTATGTCTGAGGGAGGGGCTCAGGTCACTTATGTCTGAGGGAGGGGCTCAGGTCACTTATGTCTGAGGGAGGAATACTTTAGTTTTAATAATAATTACATGATTTAGCTCAGGTCACTTATGTCTGAGGGAGGAATACCTTAGTTTTAATAATAATTACATGATTTAGCTCAGGTCACTTATGTCTGAGGGAGGAATACCTTAGTTTTAATAATAATTACATGATTTAGCAACTGTAAATTTCGACAATAAATAGGAAGGAATATATCTATAATAACTAAGGGTAATAACAAAATTACCGAACTCCGAACAATCTTACAAAGGGAAAGTCAAAACTCATAAGTATATAAACAGACAAAATCAGTCAACAACCGGAAAACTGTGAAAACCGTAATGACCCTGACTTGGTACAGGCATTTCTAAAGAAATGGTGGGTTGAATCAGATTTTAAAGTGCCAAACCTCTATGCCATGTAATAATACAATCAATCCAGAGTGAAATAGGAAATGACAAATGTTGTGGTAGAGGAATAGAACATTTATTTCTCTTGAAATAGGGAGATATGAAGATTTGTTCACCTGCAAAAACTCATTATTCCTTTGGATGATGACCTCTAGAAATGTGACTTACTAGGGTGAACAAATCTTTATATCTCCATCATGCAACATAACTCACTCGGCCAGCCTCCGGTGTTAGATTCTATATATCTCCCTTATGCAACTGAAATATATGTATACTATCCATACTGATACCAAATGTCAAAGATATTTTTTGTCAATGTGTGACGTAAGAGTGTTTTTGACATTTACTTGTCTTGTGTAGTTAAAATACTTCAGGTGACTCGTGGTTGTTGATGGAGATGGTTCACGATAGATGTTCCACCATCCTCACTGAATTTAGTACTGCGTTGACTACTATTTTACCTATTTTTTTCCAGTATTGTTATAAATACTGTTATATTGACAGCCGGAACCTTTGAACCGTAATGAAAGCAGGAGGTTTGGCGCCTTAAAATCTGATTCAACCCACCATTTCTTAAGAAATGCCTGTACCAAGTCAGGGTCATTACGGTTTTCACAGTTTTCCGGTTGTTGACTGATTTTGTCTGTTTATATACTTATGAGTTTTGACTTTCCCTTTGTAAGATTGTTCGGAGTTCAGTAATTTTGTTATTACCCTTACCAACCTGAGTGAGTCAATGATTGTTGTTTAACGTTAAAGGAACAATTTTGTCTGCTCTATTTTTTCTGCTCTATTTTTTCTGCTCTATTATGGCAAGAACAATTTACATTCAATAAAATGACAATGATGATTTCTGTTTTGTATTTATACTATTATAGTGTTAGGTCCCTAAACAGTCCACGGATAGACATGGCGTTCCACTCGGACACATTTTTATGATTCCAAGCCAACCAGTCTTTACTGCATGCTTAGCGGAGTAGCAGCAAATAAATAGCAATTTAATAGTCTTTGGTTTGACCTGAGCGAGGCTCGAACCCTGGATCTACTGCACTCCAGACCAGCACGCTAAACATCCCACAACCGATGCGGTTCATACTAACCTGTAACATAGACATCCTCTGTATCAATCTTAAGGAAATAGGATACAGTAGCTCTGACCATCAAGACGTCTATCATCACCATAGAACCATCTGCCATTAAAGCATAACGGGCGTTGAAACCTAGCTTGAACTTCAACATAACAGTTCCATTAAATGGTCTGTAAAAAGAAATATAAAATGACTATGATTGAAGTATCATCATTAACCTCAATGGTTGATCATGCTCAGATACTCTCCACTCATTATTACTTGATGGCCCACCCTTAAACCTCCATCCCCTTTTTTCCCACTCTTAATCCTTCCCTCTTTTCCCCATCATTAAACCTTCCCCTCTTTTCCCCAGCCTTACCTATTACCCTTTCCCAACCTTAACCCATCCCCAAGGCAAGACAATCTATGTTAAATCTTGCGAGATTCATATCCTTTCTACTATATAAATCCTTGGTAAAACGAATAAAATTATATGAATGTAATTCTTTCATCTGTCATTTATATTGTCTTAAATGAGATACAATTGCACAATTATATACATTTGTATATATATTATTTCCCATTTTTGGAACCAAAAATGACAACAGAAGGTGGGTCTATATCAATACTTACACAAATCCTACAATATACATCTGATGGTAAATATTTGAAACCGGCATGGAGGTTTGTGTCGGCCCTGCTGATGTAGAATGACCTCCCATAGATGTTAAATTGCTGATAATTTTACTCTCCATCTGAAATTTAAAAAAAATAATAAGACAGTGTACAGTCAAATCTCCCCAAGCTGTCACCTCTATTAAGCAGTCACCTGTATTTAAAGGTAACATTTTTTAGTCCTATCATAGAAAACTTCATATCAATTGAACCTCTTTTAAGAGGTAACCATTTCCCCTCTATTAAGCAGTCACCTGTATTTAAAGGTCACCCTTTCTTGTTCTATCATAGAAAACTTCATATCAATTAAACCTCTTTTAAGAGGACACCAATCTTAAATGACCACTTTTTCTTAAGCTTTGTCTCAAAGGTGACCTCTTAGTACCTCTTGACTACAGAAATTTAACAGTTTATATGGCCTGCCTCCTTACAAAACTAGAACTGTGAGTGACCTCACTGAGTGATACCCCCCGCTTGCAATACTATAATGTTCAAACTTTGGAATACAGGTATATTAGCAAGTTACCTATGAAAAAATGAACGGATAAGGAGTTATGTCAAGGAGACAACATCCCATCTCTAAAATAAACTAACCAAGAACATACATCTAGGGTTGCCACAAGGTCTTCAACAAAGCGGGATTGTTTAAAACCAATACGGTTTCATCAGTATACATGAGGATTACAACATTTCCTAACTTTTTAACAAGAGGATATAGGTCACATCAAATGTTATTGATTCAAAATTAATTATTTATTCTCGAGTAGTTTTTATATTGGGACATTTTGCTATTTCTACTTTTTCTTATAATATTAAAGTTAGAAAAGAGACAACATCTTAGAAAACCATTGCTAAACTATCGGCTTTTCAAAACTCATGCCTTCATTTCATGTTTCAAAGTAATATTGCATTTACCATTTGAAGGAAACACCTGTCATTTACATAACAACTTTGAATGGGACAGCAACACAGAGAAGCTGGTGATCACTGTAGTAAACAGGGATCTGTGACAAGATGACATCCTCTGAGTGAATAGGAGGAGTTGCACTTACAAGGTACATGCCCTCCTTCTTTTCGTGAAAGTACAAGTTGAATTATCTCCCCTTCCAAATTTTGGACAGCGACCATATTTCTTCATGCACATCTGCAGGTAGTGTACTACAACTGTGTAAAGTTTCACAAAAATCCAAAGAGCCGTTTAAGAGGAGTTGCGCTTACAAGGTACACAACCCCTCTTTTCGTGAAAGTATAAGTTGAATTATCTCCCCTTCTAAATTTTAGACAGCAACGGTATTCCTTCGTGCACATCTGCAGGTTGTGTACTACAATTGTGTAAAGTTTCATAAAAATTCAATAAGCAGTTTAGTAGGAGTTGCCCTTACAAGGTACATGCCCCCCCCCCCCTTTTCGTGAAAGTATAAGTTGAATTATCTCCCCTTTTAAATTTTGGACAGCGACCATATTTCTTCATGCACATCTGCAGGTAGTGTACTACAACTGTAAATTTTCACAAAAATCCAAAAAGCCATTTAAGAGGAGTTGCGCTTAATTACAAGGTACACGACCCCCCTTTTCGTGAAAGTATACGTTGAATTATCTCCCCTTCTAAATTCTAGACAGCAACAGTATTCCTTCGTGCACATCTGCAGGTTGTGTACTACAATTGTGTAAAGTTTCATAACAATTCAATAAGCAGTTTAGTAGGAGTTGCGCTTACAAGGTACATGTCCCCCCCCCCTTTTCGTGAAAGTATAAGTTGAATTATCTCCCCTGTTAAATTTTGGACAGCAACCATATTCCTTCATGCACATCTGCAGGTTGTGTACTACAATTGTGTAAAGTTTCACAAAACTCCAATAAGCCGTTTAGGAGGAGTTGCGCTTACAAGGTACACGACCCCCCTTTTCGTAAAAGTACAAATGTACATGTATAAGTTGAATTATCTCCCCTTTTAAATTTTAGACAGCAACAGTATTCCTTCGTGCACATCTGCAGGTTGTGTACTACAATTGTGTAAAGTTTCATAACAATTCAATAAGCCGTTTAGTAGGAGTTACGCTTACAAGGTACATGTCCCCCCCCCCTTTTCGTAAAAGTATAAGTTGAATTATCTCCCCTGTTAAATTTTGGACAGCAACCATATTCCTTCATGCACATCTGCAGGTTGTGTACTACAATTGTGTAAAGTTTCACAAAACTCCAATAAGCCGTTTAGGAGGAGTTGCGCTTACAAGGTACACGACCCCCCTTTTCGTAAAAGTACAAATGTACATGTATAAGTTGAATTATCTCCCCTTTTAAATTTTAGACAGCAATGGTATTCCTTCATGCACATCTACAGGTTGTGTACTACAACTGTGTAAAGTTTCATAAAAATCCAAAAAGCCGTTTAGGAGGAGTTGTGCTTACAAGGTACATAGACGGACGGACGGACAGGGTGATTCCTATATACCCCCCAAACTTTGTTTGCATGGGGTATAATAATTACAAGCCATTACTACTGCTTCATCTTATACATGGGTACCAATAATGCAGTAAGTACTTTTGAACCTGTTAACAATAATTATCATTTCAATGGAATTTCAGAACAATAATTAAAAATTAAAGTTTTTTTTTAGTTTTTTACATAAAAACAAATATCTGCAACCCCTCTTATTTCCCCGTGTCTTCTGGGTGATATAATATAGGACAATAGAGGAAAAAACTACCATCAGGATGTATACAAATCTTCATATAGGGTAAGCAAACATGCAAAGTTTTGAGGAATTCCCTTTTAAGATGTAGGCGGCGTACGTTGCACATACAATCTTTTGTGATAGATGGACAAGACAAAAACGTGAGAAAAACATAATTTTTTATTTATAGAGGGTTGCACAGTTAAAAAAATCATTGAAGATGCATGCACAGAAAAAACAGGTTTATTGCTTTATCTGTTGTAAAATTTGAAACTACAGGTGGTATTCAGGTTTGGTTGACGTTATGGCATATCTGTGTCACAAATGACCAAGGATGTGTTTCTCTTGTCATAAGCATTTCCCTCATTCTTGACTCATCAACAGGTTTGTAACTAGAGTAACATGATGGGTGCCACTAGTAGAGCAGGAACTGCTACCCGTTTTGGGTTTTTTTCTTTACGAAAATATTCATTTATTTTGGGTAATACACTTCGTTCAAAATTTGTTAATTTTCAAGAAATCTTTGATTCCAAGTTTTAATCTTTTTGTTTATTAATTTCTGCTTATTTATTGAATTCCTCATATATGACTTATCATTGGGCTTGTAAAAAAAATAACACGACAGGTGCCACATGTGGAGCAGGAACTGCTTACACTTCTGGAGTTTTTAGTTTTTTAGTTTTTAGTCGGGTTCGTGTTGCGCAATCTTTAGTTGTCTGTGTATTGTTTTGTAGATCGTTCTTTTTTCTTGTAGTCTGTTTTCTTTTGACCATGGCGTTGTCTGTCCTTTGATTTACGGATTTTGCTTACCCCTTTGGTATCTTTAAACTCTTCTGAACCAGTATCAAGCAGACACAAAAACTGCTTGTATTCAAATGAGCCAAAATCACACAGTAAATGTTAGATTACCTGTTGTAAAATATGAACCATTTGTTGTATTCAGATGAACCAGTACTAGTTTACCTGTTGTAAGATTTGAACCAACTGCTGGTATTCAGATGACGTAATATCATTATAGGCATCAATCCAGGTCATATTCCTCATCAGAACTTGTACATAGAAAATAACCAGAGAATCTGTAGACGTTGTTGTACTGTTCTGTGATGGCAGGGGTGATGATGTTGTATTCTGTATAGCTATCTCTGATGTGGTGGAGGCTGGTATGGTTGTTGTCAGTTTGGTTGTTGTCGGTGTGGATGTTGTCGGTATGGTTTTTGTTGTATTCTGTATTGCTATCTCTGATGTGGTGGAGGCTGGTATGGTTGTTGTCAGTTTGGTTGTTGTCGGTGTGGATGTAGTAGTTAAATTAGCTTCTGTTGTGGTTTTTGTTGTTGTTGTCTCAGGTATTGTAGCTGATATGGTTGTCGTGGTTTGATCTGTTGTAGCTGGTGGGATTGTGGTGACTGGCTCTGTTTTAGCTGCCCCTGTTGTGGTGCCTGGTACTGTTGTAGTTGCCTCTGTTGTTGTGACTTGCTCTGTCATAGCTGTCGTGGAGGGTCCTGTGGTTTGTGTAGTTGATGTGATGACGGTGACTGGCTCTGTTGTAACTTCCGCGATTGTTGTTGCTTGCTCTGTAATAGCTGTGGTGAAGGGTACTGTGGTTTGAGAAGTTGATGAGGTGTCACTTACAACTGTTGTCTGCATAGTTTTTAATGTGGTGATGGTCGAAGGTGTACTTGTTGTGGTGGTGGTTGGTGCAGCTGTACTTGTGGTGGTCGTCGTCATCAGAGGTGTACTTGTTGTCAAGGTCGTGGTGGTTGGAGTTGTAGCTGCAGATTCTGTGGTGGTAACTTTTGTTGGTGTAGTGTTGGGTGCAGTAGTTTTTACTAAGCCGGTCACATCTGAAAAAAAAATCACTTATTTGACAATAAATGGTTGAATTAGTTGGCCCCTTACAGTTTAGCTTACCTCTGAATCGGTAAGAGGTAGAAAAATCGTGGACATATTGCTGGAAGATCTCAGCACAAACAATTCAAATGAAAATTTTGGGCCATTATGGTCGTGATTGCATGGCTGTTGGATTTACAACTACCTATGCAATCAGTTCCTATCACCACTAATGTTGTGTGTTTTAATCCCACCCAGGCGAGGTATACTTGATACAACGTTATATTATAAAGTTTGTCAGTGACTTGCGACAGGTCGGTGGTTAGATCGGTGGTTTTCTCCGGGTACTCCAGTTTCCTCCATCAATAAAACTAATCGCCAGGATATAACTGAAATATTATTGAAAGTGGCATTAAACCCCATACCACTCTTCCCTTTAGCCCTCCCCCCTTTATTCTATATATATATTTACAACTTACCTTTAATACTTAGAGTACTTGTATCAATATCTAAGTTCCCGGTATCCTCGACATTTCCACTTTGTACAACTTCTACAAAAACGCTGAATACTTTTTCCGAGTTTAAGTTTTTAAAAGGCGGTGCTTCTGTAACAGGTTTTTCTACAACTTTCGGGTTCTCAAACTGAACTGTAAATTCACATACAGTACTACCCTGTCTGTAATGATTGAAGAAAAAAAACAATTATATACAACTGTAATGAGATGGAATTTTTGCCTGTTTCAACATTAACATAGAACAACTTTTCGCTTATCACCTTACAGAAGACTGAAATAAGAAAATATCAGTAACTTAAACACTGTCTAGTTATTTATATTAGAAAAAAAAACAACCGTAAACATGAAGGTTATTTGATTTTATTATGACATGCATTTCCATTACTGACTTCAACTTCAAAAAATAAGTAAGATTTTCCTACTAGAATCGAAACAATTCATGGAAGTCATAGTTTGTATAATGGTTTAACATGGATATCATTATTTTCGCTTCGAGATGGAGCTTAGGTCAAAATCTTATTTCTTGGGTTTATAAATCCTTAATTTATTAATGTGCACTGAATACGTATTTGGTGATAAAGGAAAAAGTCATTTAATGTTTTATGTTGGAAATGACGATCATTATTGAATTGGCAAGCCAAGCGTCGGGTATAAAATGGAACAAATATTTAGGAGATAACTGTATAATATTGTATTTGAAAATTTCACGGCAAATTGAGTTTACTTGGTGATGCGTTAGCGGAGCCAGTAAACGGATATTTGCGACCATTAAATCGACAATTGATGCCGTGAAATTTCAAATACAATACAGTTATCTCCATTCTAATGTAATCATGTGTAGGATAGACATACATACATCAAATACATGTTTGTTTTATGTATATTTCCGTATTATTGACAAGATGATATAAAAAATATTTCATGCTATTTCAACCGTGGTATTGGTGAAAATTACACCATTAAATCGACAATTGATGCCGTGAAATATTCAAATACAATTCAGTTATCTCCATTCAAATGTAATGATGTGTATTGCTACATTGATGTAAGCAGCAATCGTCTAAAATATCTCATGATTTTCAACCGTGGAATTGATACCATGAAAATTACAGCATTGTCCAATCACAAACCAGGGATATTAAACAACTACATTAGAATATACAATTAATGACTTTGGAAGATGTTGATAACATAATTATAAACTCATGAAATTGATATTCACAGCGACAGTGGTTAGGTCCAGTGTTTAGGTCAATATAACGTTTCTTGGGATTATAAATTCTTATAAAATATTAACTGAAATCAAAAGTTATTGTCTTATTATATGATAAAAATACAACATTCTTTTTTAAAAAGTTGAACCTAAAATTAAGAAATCATTCATATACCATAAGTAACATTATTTTTAAAAAAAATTTTATCCCTAGCGATAGTGAGGGATTAAATGCAATGATTTTTATTTTTTTTTGTATTTTAACGCCACTTTCAGCTATATCATTGCGACCAGTTTTAGTGGTGGAAGAAGCCTGAGTACCCGGAGAGAACCACCGAGTGGACCATGGGAAAGTAACCGGTAAACTTTATCACTTGTGGCTGTGAATCGAGTGCACCCTTTTTTGTAATTTACGAAGCCGGGCGGCCTTTTAAATGCAATGAAAATAATGTTACCCATGTTAGAACATTATACAAATCATGGGCTTTCATTAATTATTTTGATTCTAGTAGGAAAATCTTACTTATTTTTTTAAGAGGAAGTCAGTAATGGATATGTTCACATAAAAAAAAAATGATTTGTATAAAGAAAAAATTGAGGTACAATAATTTTGAAATTCTGAACATTTTCAGGGGGCAACACAATAAAAGGCATCATATTGAAAATTGCATATATAACTTGTATTTGACAGTAATTAGAAATCATATTAAAGAATAGTGATTTGTGTGAAATAAAGTTGAACTAATAACCACCTAAATTGTTAAAAAAAACATTGAACACTTTCAAGGGGACATAACTCCAAAACAAATAAAAGCCATCATCATCACCCAGCTTTAATTTGAATGCTATTGGTAATCAAATTTCACATTACAGAATAAAGATTTGTGTTTAACGAAAGTTATCATCAGAAAACCAATATTTTTGACATGTTGCAAATTTTCTGTGGGCATACATGTAACTCTAAAACGTCAAAAAGCATTATGGTTAAAATACGACCATTATTTTGCTAAATATAAGCACCATATATACAGTCAAAGCTGTCTTATGTGACCTTCCAAGGGAACAGTAGAATATGGTCACATAAGACAGGTTTATTACAGGCTTAATTGATATGAAATGCAGTGTGAAAGGAAATAAAATTTAAGGTCACATATAATATAATAATGGCATAATATAATTAAGTTATTGCTAAATAGAGGTGGTCACTAAAAGCAGGTTTAATTGTATATACAAGAAAGAGATGTACATCAAATGTAGCTCAAGATATGATCCGGAAACCATGTTTCAGACGGACGGACGTAAGGAAGGAAGGACTGATGATGGTGGTGACAACATATGCTCCTACTAAATGTTTTAAGGGAGCATATTTTACACTTACCTAAATCCCTGAACAGTGTTACTAATGTAGACATCTCTTAGGTCACTTGTTTGGTATATTTTATCAATCTGTAAAAAGACAAAGGGTCAGTTAAATATTACATCTAAGATCGAAAAATTCGTCTTGGGCTTTATAAGAAGAGTTTGAAGATACCAAAGGGGTAATCAGAATCCGAAAATCGAAGAAGAACAGAAAACACAATAGCCAAAACAAAAAGTACAAAGGGACATACATATAAAACAAAGATCGAGTAACACGAACCCCACTAAAAACCGTGGGTGAACTCAGGTGCTCCGGAAGGGTAAGCAGTTCCTGCTCCACTAGAAACACCCGTCGTGTTAATCTAGTTACAAACCAGTATAACTGTATAAAATATCATAATTGATGTTAATTTTAGATTTTTCATGTCTATGTAATATCTATATCACAGTTTTCCCGAGTTAAACAGTTAAACATCTAAAACGTGAAGCGTGAGATTGCTTAACCCTTTGACTTGGGAAACAGTACCCCACAATGGTATAAATGATTTGCAACATGAAGCTATGCAATATCAAATTTAGGTTGTTGATTGATTATTGCACGGCTCTCTGAGAGTAATAACACTACAGCCCAGGTTTTAAGTGTGCAATATCTGGTATCTGTGTGTATTATTTCATAGTTATTAGCTGTTGCTTACATTGTGGTATATAAACCATAAAAAGATCAAAGGAAACGAATGCATTCATGTCACAAGTAATCAGTATTACATTAAGATCACTCTGTCTAGTAAGAGGTTTTTGGATAGACAGTGACCACTTTATAAACAATCATTGTCTATAATCGAACCATCATTACCATTACAAATGATAGAAAAAAATGCAGTAAAATTATAGCAAAATCTGGATTATTAAAACAATGGTTAAAAACGGCAGAATTCATGTTAGCATATTTAGACTGTTCCTTGTTTTCATCATGAAAATAGGTTTTGTTGGTTGGTTTATGGTGTTTAACACCACTTTCAACAATATTTCAGTTATATCATGGCTACCATGGAAATAGAAATGGTAGATTGTGGACAAAGAGGAGTGGCTGAAGAATTAAAAGCACTTATGTCTAAAAGAAATAGAAATGGTAGATTGTGGACAAAGAGGAGTGGCTGAAGAATTAAAAGCACTTATGTCTAAAAGAAATAGAAATGGTAGATTGTGGACAAAGAGGAGTGGCTGAAGAATTAAAAGCACTTATGTCTAAAAGAAATAGAAATGGTAGATTGTGGACAATGAGAAGTGGCTGAAGAATTAAAAGTACTTTAATGTCTAAAAGAAATAGAAATGGTAGATTGTGGACAAAGAAGAGTGGCTGAAGAATTAAAAGTACTTTAATGTCTAAAAGAAATAGAAATGGTAGATTGTGGACAAAGAGGAGTGGCTGAAGAATTAAAAGTACTTTAATGTCTAAAAGAAATAGAAATGGTAAATTGTGGACAAAGAGGAGTGGCTGAAGAATTAAAAGCACTTTAATGTCTAAAAGAAATAGAAATGGTAGATTGTGGACAAGGAGGAGTGGCTGAAGAATTAAAAGTACTTTAATGTCTAAAAGAAATAGAAATGGTAGATTGTGGACAAAGAGGAGTGGCTGAAGAATTAAAAGTACTTTAATGTCTAAAAGAAATAGAAATGGTAGATTGTGGACAAAGAGGAGTGGCTGAAGAATTAAAAGTACTTTAATGTCTAAAAGAAATAGAAATGGTAGATTGTGGACAAAGAGGAGTGGCTGAAGAATTAAAAGTACTTTAATGTCTAAAAGAAATAGAAATGGTAGATTGTGGATAAAGAGGAGTGGCTGAAGAATTAAAAGTACTTTAATGTCTAAAAGAAATAGAAATGGTAGATTGTGGACAAAGAGGAGTGGCTGAAGAATTAAAAGTACTTTAATGTCTAAAAGAAATAGAAATGGTAGATTGTGGATAAAGAGGAGTGGCTGAAGAATTAAAAGTACTTTAATGTCTAAAAGAAATAGAAATGGTAGATTGTGGACAAAGAGGAGTGGCTGAAGAATTAAAAGCACTTTAGTGTCTAAAAGAAATAGAAATGTTAGATTGTGGACAAAGAGGAGTGGCTGAAGAATTAAAAGCACTTTAATGTCTAAAAGAAATAGAAATGGTAGATTGTGGACAAAGAGGAGTGGCTGAAGAATTAAAAGTACTTTAATGTCTAAAAGAAATAGAAATGGTAGATTGTGGACAAAGAGGAGTGGCTGAAGAATTAAAAGTACTTTAATGTCTAAAAGAAATAGAAATGGTAGATTGTGGACAAAGAGGAGTGGCTGAAGAATTAAAAGCACTTTAATGTCTAAAAGAAATAGAAATGGTAGATTGTGGACAAAGAGGAGTGGCTGAAGAATTAAAAGCACTTTAATGTCTAAAAGAAATAGAAATGGTAGATTGTGGACAAAGAGGAGTGGCTGAAGAATTAAAAGTACTTTAATGTCTAAAAGAAATAGAAATGGTAGATTGTGGACAAAGAGGAGTGGCTGAAGAATTAAAAGTACTTTAATGTCTAAAAGAAATAGAAATGGTAGATTGTGGACAAAGAGGAGTGGCTGAAGAATTAAAAGCACTTTAATGTCTAAAAGAAATAGAAATGGTAGATTGTGGACAAAGAGGAGTGGCTGAAGAATTAAAAGCACTTTAATGTCTAAAAGAAATAGAAATGGTAGATTGTGGACAAAGAGGAGTGGCTGAAGAATTAAAAGCACTTTAATGTCTAAAAGAAATAGAAATGGTAGATTGTGGACAAAGAGGAGTGGCTGAAGAATTAAAAGTACTTTAATGTCTAAAAGAAATAGAAATGGTAGATTGTGGACAAAGAGGAGTGGCTGAAGAATTAAAAGTACTTTAATGTCTAAAAGAAATAGAAATGGTAAATTGTGGACAAAGAGGAGTGGCTGAAGAATTAAAAGTACTTTAATGTCTAAAAGAAATAGAAATGGTAGATTGTGGACAAAGAGGAGTGGCTGAAGAATTAAAAGTACTTTAATGTCTAAAAGAAATAGAAATGGTAGATTGTGGACAAAGAGGAGTGGCTGAAGAATTAAAAGCACTTTAATGTCTAAAAGAAATAGAAATGGTAGATTGTGGACAAAGAGGAATGGCTGAAGAATTAAAAGTACTTTAATGTCTAAAAGAAATAGAAATGGTAGATTGTGGACAAAGAGGAGTGGCTGAAGAATTAAAAGTACTTTAATGTCTAAAAGAAATAGAAATGGTAGATTGTGGACAAAGAGGAGTGGCTGAAGAATTAAAAGTACTTTAATGTCTAAAAGAAATAGAAATGGTAGATTGTGGACAAAGAGGAGTGGCTGAAGAATTAAAAGTACTTTAATGTCTAAAAGAAATAGAAATAGTAGATTGTGGACAAAGAGGAATGGCTGAAGAATTAAAAGTACTTTAATGTCTAAAAGAAATAGAAATGTTAGATTGTGGACAAAGAGGAATGGCTGAAGAATTAAAAGTACTTTAATGTCTAAAAGAAATAGAAATGTTAGATTGTGGACAAAGAGGAGTGGCTGAAGAATTAAAAGTACTTTAATGTCTAAAAGAAATAGAAATGGTAGATTGTGGACAAAGAGGAGTGGCTGAAGAATTAAAAGTACTTTAATGTCTAAAAGAAATAGAAATGGTAGATTGTGGACAAAGAGGAGTGGCTGAAGAATTAAAAGTACTTTAATGTCTAAAAGAAATAGAAATGGTAGATTGTGGACAAAGAGGAGTGGCTGAAGAATTAAAAGTACTTTAATGTCTAAAAGAAATAGAAATAGTAGATTGTGGACAAAGAGGAATGGCTGAAGAATTAAAAGTACTTTAATGTCTAAAAGAAATAGAAATGTTAGATTGTGGACAAAGAGGAATGGCTGAAGAATTAAAAGTACTTTAATGTCTAAAAGAAATAGAAATGTTAGATTGTGGACAAAGAGGAGTGGCTGAAGAATTAAAAGCACTTTAATGTCTAAAAGAAATAGAAATGGTAGATTGTGGACAAAGAGGAGTGGCTGAAGAATTAAAAGTACTTTAATGTCTAAAAGAAATAGAAATGGTAGATTGTGGACAAAGAGGAGTGGCTGAAGAATTAAAAGCACTTTAATGTCTAAAAGAAATAGAAATGGTAAATTGTGGACAAAGAGGAGTGGCTGAAGAATTAAAAGTACTTTAATGTCTAAAAGAAATAGAAATGGTAGATTGTGGACAAAGAGGAGTGGCTGAAGAATTAAAAGCACTTTAATGTCTAAAAGAAATAGAAATGGTAGATTGTGGACAAAGAGGAATGGCTGAAGAATTAAAAGCACTTTAATGTCTAAAAGAAATAGAAATGGTAGATTGTGGACAAAGAGGAGTGGCTGAAGAATTAAAAGTACTTTAATGTCTAAAAGAAATAGAAATGGTAGATTGTGGACAAAGAGGAGTGGCTGAAGAATTAAAAGTACTTTAATGTCTAAAAGAAATAGAAATGGTAGATTGTGGACAAAGAGGAGTGGCTGAAGAATTAAAAGTACTTTAATGTCTAAAAGAAATAGAAATGGTAGATTGTGGACAATGAGGAGTGGCTGAAGAATTAAAAGTACTTTAATGTCTAAAAGAAATAGAAATGGTAGATTGTGGACAAAGAGGAGTGGCTGAAGAATTAAAAGTACTTTAATGTCTAAAAGAAATAGAAATGGTAGATTGTGGACAAAGAGGAGTGGCTGAAGAATTAAAAGTACTTTAATGTCTAAAAGAAATAGAAATGGTAGATTGTGGACAAAGAGGAGTGGCTGAAGAATTAAAAGTACTTTAATGTCTAAAAGAAATAGAAATGGTAGATTGTGGACAAAGAGGAGTGGCTGAAGAATTAAAAGTACTTTAATGTCTAAAAGAAATAGAAATGGTAGATTGTGGACAAAGAGGAGTGGCTGAAGAATTAAAAGTACTTTAATGTCTAAAAGAAATAGAAATGGTAGATTGTGGACAAAGAGGAGTGGCTGAAGAATTAAAAGTACTTTAATGTCTAAAAGAAATAGAAATGGTAGATTGTGGACAAAGAGGAGTGGCTGAAGAATTAAAAGTACTTTAATGTCTAAAAGAAATAGAAATGGTAGATTGTGGACAAAGAGGAGTGGCTGAAGAATTAAAAGTACTTTAATGTCTAAAAGAAATAGAAATGGTAGATTGTGGACAAAGAGGAGTGGCTGAAGAATTAAAAGTACTTTAATGTCTAAAAGAAATAGAAATGGTAGATTGTGGACAAAGAGGAGTGGCTGAAGAATTAAAAGTACTTTAATGTCTAAAAGAAATAGAAATGGTAGATTGTGGACAAAGAGGAGTGGCTGAAGAATTAAAAGTACTTTAATGTCTAAAAGAAATAGAAATGGTAGATTGTGGACAAAGAGGAGTGGCTGAAGAATTAAAAGTACTTTAATGTCTAAAAGAAATAGAAATGGTAGATTGTGGACAAAGAGGAGTGGCTGAAGAATTAAAAGTACTTTAATGTCTAAAAGAAATAGAAATGGTAGATTGTGGACAAAGAGGAGTGGCTGAAGAATTAAAAGTACTTTAATGTCTAAAAGAAATAGAAATGGTAGATTGTGGACAAAGAGGAGTGGCTGAAGAATTAAAAGTACTTTAATGTCTAAAAGAAATAGAAATGGTAGATTGTGGACAAAGAGGAGTGGCTGAAGAATTAAAAGTACTTTAATGTCTAAACGAAATAGAAATGAGTTTTAACTACTACATAAGTACAGAGAACAAAATATAATTGAAAATATAATTTGTTGAGTGGGAGATTTCAAGATTTGACTCTGCATGTGTTTAAATGTCATCAGTTTAAAATAAAATGTCAAACATAAAAAAAGAGGTTTTGTGCAGTATTGACCATAATAAATTAAATGTTGTATAATGTATGCTTTGCTGATGGGAGCACACTCCCAGAATGTCCCCTCTAAATTCACTCGTGGAGTATGAATTTCTTCAATAGTAAATGTGATCTTAACGACAAAACAAGATATACATTCAAACCTGTCTATGAGGTCACCTCTGTTAAGCAGTCACCTGTATCAAAAGGTCATCTTTTTTTGTCCTATCGAAGAAAATTCCTAATAAATTGAACCTCTTTTAAGAAGTCACCTGTCTTAAAAGACCACTTTTTCTTTGTCCCTAAGGTGACCTCTTAATACAGGTTTGACTGTATATAGAATCTTGATAATGGCCATTATGGGAGGAAAATAGTGTCATTGATTCTTGGCTACAAATAAGATCTAGAATCCAGATAACAGGAGGAAAATAGTGTCATTGATTCTTGGCTACAAAATAAGATCTAGAATCCAGATATAATACGCTCTTTTTGACACTTAGGACCTCTTGCTTAAAACATGTGAGGTGAAAATCCCCATAACCAGTACTAAATTTCATTCTGTACCAATGTTTCACAGAACTTTATAAAATTGCAAAACTAGATTATATACTTAAGTTATTGCATGGAAACCATTTTGACTACAAACTACCAATGCAGACAGACCCAGAACATAACAAGACAAACATTTCTGCGGTCATATAAAACTAAGATGAATTCATATTTTGCATATTTACAGATAGCCATGATATCGATGTCAGAATATTTATTTTCACGGCGGATTATGACCGATTTGTTTTATGTTCCATTTTACGGGACCAGAATATTTATCTTACTTTATTTATGCTATACCTATACAAAATCATACACTTACCTCTTCAAGTAGATGTAACTTCTCATTTATAACTGGAAAATTAAACTCTCTTAAACATTTTAGGGCACGAGAAAATCGTTACGGTAGGCATGCTGTATTGAATTTAACCGGAAACACATTTTCTAAAATCGGGCACAAAGTTGGAAATATCAGTGGGACAATAAGATTATATCATTATTTGCGAATGAACTCCGTTTTTTTTTCGTTTTTTTTTATTATCGTCCCAGTTATTTATCCGTTTTTATTGTCAAATTGTAGAAAAAAATATAGGAAGTTCTCTTGTAATAAAAGATACTATTATCGACAACAGCCTGGACAGCAAACAGGAAAGGAAGGCATACAAATTCCAGTATTGAGCAATGGTCAGTATATCGTTATTTATTTTCTACCCCTTTTCTGTCATTTTCCAGTGAGTGAGTGAGTGAGTGATTGAATTTGTTGTTTAACCCCAATTCAGCAATTTTTCAGCTCTATCATTGCGAGAACAAGTTAATTTTCAAGGAGATGATGATGAGATCCGTTTTGTTCTAGACCAACACGCTGAGTTGGATTTTGATGGTGCTACATTTGTACCTCACTGAAACGACAGTCCTCAGTCGGGTAGGCATGTCGCTCACTCTGACACATTATTCTAATTCTGAGCCGACCAGTCTTTGCTCTTACTCCTTAATGCTGTGT
Source organism: Bathymodiolus brooksi (assembly GCA_963680875.1). Classification (NCBI taxonomy): domain Eukaryota; kingdom Metazoa; phylum Mollusca; class Bivalvia; order Mytilida; family Modiolidae; genus Bathymodiolus; species Bathymodiolus brooksi. The sequence goes on along the minus strand of OY804583.1, from coordinate 51,100,754 downwards.
GAATAGCGGAGAAGCAACACATACCAATTTTATAGTCTATGGTTTGACCCGACTGGGGTTCGAACCCACGATCTACCGCACTCGAAGCGAGTACACTAACCACTACGCCACATATGTGGTTATCATTTTCCAGTTTCAGGAAACATGCAGAATAGGAAAAAACTGATACCAGGAAGGGCACATGATGAGCGAAAAGATAGTTCCGATTTAAACATCGTTTTACTTACACTATTTGTTTTACCGGTTAGGTTGGAGGGGGAAGTTGCTTCCTTCTTCCGTCTATAGCCATGGAATATGCATGACATGTTAAAAAAAACTACCAATCAATCAATCAATCAACATTTTTTACGAATATATAAACCACCATTGACGGAAAATAAAACCAGTTTACTACAATTAGAAATTGAAAAACTTGTGTCTGATCCTTTTGTCATTATTTAGACAATAAAATATGCTTAAATTTAAAATTAGAAAGTCATTGAAATGTCCTTTCGTTCTTAACTCAGACAAATAAAAACACATCATCTCAATCTACGGAGGCCGTCGTGTAGTTGGATTTACAACTACGTGTGTAATCAGTGTCTATCAACACTAAAGTTGTGAGTTCTAATCCCGTTCATGGCGAGGTGTACTCGATACAACATTATGTGATAAAGTTTGTCAGTGACTTGCGACAGGTCGGTGATGTTCTCCTGGTACTACGATTTCCTCCACCAATAAAACTGAACGCCACGATATAATTGAAATATTGTTGAAAGTGGAGTAAAACACCATTTATATAAGCGAAACCAAAACCACAATCTACGGCTGCTACGCTCACCATTTTAGACACATTGTCTGCCTTTTCCTGATATGCTAGTGTAGATTTATCAGCCAATTCTGGATTCCAGCTTTTGTCAATAGATACATTTCCCTGGAACTGCAGCTGTAGAGGTGGTACTATAATAGAAAAAAAAAAGGAAATAAAATTGAGACTCGAAAGACAAAATAAAAAACAAACAAACAGCGTGGGATCAAATAATTGAACAGCAGTTTTACAATTTAAAATGTCATTTTGTATACAGAAGATTCTCCACATATATTACCTAAAGCAAAACAAAAACGCCACGATATACAATGTAGCTGAAATATTACTAAAGTTGGCGTAAAACACCAATCAATCAATCAATCAATAGCAAAACAAAATTGGGAAAATTAATAAGAATTAAGCGAAATATATTTGGAGAAATTTGAGGAAATGTGAGAAAAAAAAACATTCCTTACATATTTTTATAAGATTTCAGAGTTTCTATAGAAATCAATTCATAGCATACAACAAGTAGTATATATTGAATTAAGATTAAACAGAATGGGATTATCTCACAATCAAGGGTGTTGTAATTTTTGTTAACTTTATCTTGAAACACAACATTATTTTATAATTGTAAAATAATATTTCCTGTAATTCAATATATTCAAACTCTAATTTTTGAGAAAAATAATGTTACATTTGACGAAAAGAGTATGATTTTAGGTTACGATAAGGGTACTTGTACAATAATAAGCTAATAGAGGCCGACAATATCGATACAGGCCGCTAATAGGGGCCGATGATATAGGCCGCTAATAGAGGCCGATGATACAAGCCACTAATAGAGGCCGATGATACAGGCCGCTAATAGAGGCCGATGATACAGGCCGTTAATAGAGGCCGATGATACAGGCCACTAATAGAGACCGATTATACAGGCCACTAATAGAGGCCGATGATACAGGCCGCTAATAGAGGCCGATGATACAGGCCGCTAATAAAGGCTGATGATACAGACCGCTAATAGGGGCCGATGATACAGGCCGCTAATAAAGGTTGATGATACAGGCCGCTAATAGGGGCCGATGATACAGGCCGCTAATAGAGGCCGATGATACTGCAGGCCGTTAATAGAGGCCGATGATACAGACCGCTAATAGGGGCCGATGATACAGGCCGCTAATAGAGGCTGATGATACAGGCCGCTAATAGGGGCCGATGATACAGGCCGCTAATAGAGGCCGATGATACTGCAGGCCGTTAATAGAGGCCGATGATACAGACCGCTAATAGGGGCCGATGATACAGGCCGCTAATAGGGGCCGATGATACAGGCCGCTAATAGAGGCCGATGATACAGGCAGTTAATAGAGGCCGATGATGCAGACCGCTAATATAGGCTGATGATACAGGCCGCTAATAGGGGCCGATGATACAGGCCGCTGTACTTTTTAGGTACATATGGATATATATAATACTTGCCATTTTTTTTAATGCACAATCGATTGGTGATATTTAAATCAATAAATCAGTTTTAAAGTTGTAGTTGGATTAAATGCCATACCATTTGTTTTTTCAACAACACTATTATTATCTTATACATGTATAGGATACCGTACATTTCAAACAAAAGAACTGTCTTTTATTGGATCTGGGAGGCTTCTTTTTCCGCACGAGTACACAGGTGAAGGCCGAGAAGCCGAAGGCGCCGATCGCGAGGCCTTTACCTGTGTACAATACGAGTGCGGAAAAAGAAGCTTTCCATATTCTATAATGCTCAGTTCTTTTGTTTGAAATGTACGGTATCTAACTTGTACAATAATTGAACTTGGACAATAATTAAACTTGTAAATAAAATGTACGGTATATAACTTGTACAATAATTAAACTTGTAAATAAAATAAAATATGCATGTTTTGGTTTTTCAGTTTTCTTTCTTTTTTGTTTTTTGCTTTGTACAGAAAATTAATTTATATTTTAAAGGAACACCTGACCTGCATCAAGGGGGAACTTATAAATAGAAAATTTTATTCAAATCTGGTTATGTGCATTTCAATTGTATCGCAATAATCGAACCAGTAACAAAGTCTACACTCAAAGATGCCTTTTTTGTATTGCAATCTTACATTGTTAATAAATGAAATTAAAAATCTACAAGCAATTAATTTTTGAAACTTATTCTCCGTTAGTCGCCTATCTACAAATGATATTTTATACGAAAAAAATCTGGGTTAAAATGGATTATTGCTTCGTAAATATAATCTCTTTGAAGTCGAACTATTGTTACTGAGTCGATATTGGCGATATGCAAATAATGTAAAAAGTCAAGTACATGTGTTTTGTACGTGATATCCCATTCGAATACACCTTGATAGTTATGAATAGGTTCAAGGTCAAATTAGAGAGCCCCGACATAATTTAATCGCGGTCGGACAAGGCACAAGCTGGATACCAAAATTAGTTACCGGGAACTTTTTACGCATGTTGAATTTAATCATTACTTTTAGTTTTTATTAACCATGACTCTTTAAACGGCCACCGTAAAGGGGTGCTCGACTACTGGTCTGTTTTATTTACATCGTCTGTAATAAATAATAGGTATAGAAGACGATATAAATAACACAGAGCAGAAGTCGAATACTCATTTACCTTGACCCAATCGTAACTACTCGGCCATTCTAGCTACCCTGCAAATTACCTCGTACGTAGGTGGCGGATAAATAGAACTACTTTGCGGATAAATAGAACTACTTTTCACATGTCAGTTACATGAAAGTTTGATAAAGTTATATTTTAAACAATTTTTTATATTTCAATTATTTTCATGGATACAAGTTAAAGTTTTAATTAGTTTTGCATGATTAGATTTTACTTAGTATGTCTTCCATATTGGATTTTCGTGGACTATATTCTTGTGCAGCTTAACTTTCGGCAAACAATTTAAGAAGAATTTCTACTATCTACGTACGAGGTAATTTGCAGGGTAGCGAGAATGGCCGAATAGTTACGATTGTACATGTACCTTGACCGTTTAAAAGGTCATGGCTAATTAAACCAGTGATGAATAGAATCATCAGTCGTTAAAAGTGGCCGGTAGCTAATTTGGTAGGCCAGTTTTGAATAGCTTTGCTGGGGGTATTATTGTACAAGTACATATTTTGTCAAGCAGCGAGATTAATTTGAATATTTAAAGTTGAACTGAAAGGAAATATCATTCTCAGGCAAAAATACTGTCATAATACTTTACCTAATATTTATAATGAAATAAATTCTATAATTCTAAAATTGAATTAAATAACGTACTTATTACATGAGTAAAAATCCTTTCCACATATTATTTATTTGTTTACTCATTTTTATTGTGGAAGGTAAAATAACCGACGCACGATATTTTCATGGTCGTTCGATCTCTTTTTTTTATAACATATATTTATACAGGTTGTATTGTTGATGTATTGGTGTGAATAACAACATGTGGTACACAATCTATTTTTATTGAGAAAGTTAAAATAATGTTAATTGTAAATGAAACAAGATGAACTATTGAATGTGTATACAAACCAACCAAGTCGGCAAACAGGAAGTAGGAATGTGACGGGTCCAAAAACGCTTTCCATGATATATATGGGGTATACCTATATGAAGCTTGTGACCAAATATCAGATTTCTGCCATCAATAGTTGCTGAGAAAAATGCGACGAAAACTATCTTGGGACGGACGGAAAGACAGACAGACGGAAGGACGGACAGAGGAGCGGGGTATAATTATAATTTAATGTTACTTCAATATTGTTTTCAGCGGACTGTTGTTTGATTGCGCTAGCACTATGAAATAAAATCATCTAAGCGTGTTGGTCTATTACAAAGTCGACCTCATCCTCAACTCATTAAGAATTATTAACTTGTTCTTGCCATAATGTAGATGACAATTGCAGAGTTGACGTTAAACAACAATCACTCACTCACTTTTCAATAGATAATTTGTTGAGACAAAATTTCCCATCTTCTCTAATACTAATTACCTGGTGTAGTAGTTGATATCGTTGATTCTGTAGTTATGTTGACTCTAATACTAATTACCTGGTGTAGTAGTTGATATCGTTGATTCTGTTGTTATGTTGACTCTAATACTAATTACCTGATGTAGTAGTTGGTATCGTTGATTCTGTTGTTATGTTGACTCTAATACTAATTACCTGGTGGAGTAGTCGGTATCGTTGATTCTGTTGTTATGTTGACTCTAATACTAATTACCTGGTGTAGTAGTTGGTATCGTTGATTCTGTTGTTATGTTGACTCTAATACTAATTACCTAGTGGAGTACTCGGTATCGTTGATTCTGTTGTTATGTTGACTCTAATACTAATTACCTGGTGTAGTAGTTGGTATCGTTGATTCTGTTGTTATGTTGACCCTAATACTAATTACCTGGTGTAGTAGTTGATATCGTTGATTCTGTTGTTATGTTGACTCTAATACTAATTACCTGGTGTAGTAGTTGGTATCGTTGATTCTGTTGTTATGTTGACCCTAATACTAATTACCTGGTGTAGTAGTTGGTATCGTTGATTCTGTTGTTATGTTGACTCTAATACTAATTGCCTGTTGTAGTAGTTGGTATCGTTGATTCTGTTGTTATGTTGACTCTAATACTAATTACCTGGTGTAGTAGTCGGTATCGTTTATTCTGTTGTTATGTTGACTCTAATACTAATTACCTGGTGTAGTAGTTGGTATCGTTGATTCTGTTGTTATGTTGACTCTAATACTAATTACCTGGTGTAGTAGTCGGTATCGTTGATTCTGTTGTTATGTTGACTCTAATACTAATTACCTGATGTAGTAGTTGATATCGTTGATTCTGTTGTTATGTTGACCCTAATACTAATTACCTGGTGTAGTAGTCGGTATCGTTGATTCTGTTGTTATGTTGACTCTAATACTAATTACCTGGTGTAGTAGTTGGTATCTTTGATTCTGTTGTTATGTTGACTCTAATACTAATTACCTGGTGTAGTAGTCGGTATCGTTGATTCTGTTGTTATGTTGACTCTAATACTAATTACCTGATGTAGTAGTTGGTATCGTTGATTCTGTTGTTATGTTGACTCTAATACTAATTACCTGGTGTAGTAGTCGGTATCGTTGATTCTGTTGTTATGTTGACTCTAATACTAATTACCTGGTGTAGTAGTCGGTATCGTTGATTCTGTTGTTATGTTGACTCTAATACTAATTATCTGATGTAGTAGTCGGTATCGTTGATTCTGTTGTTATGTTGACTCTAATACTAATTACCTGGTGTAGTAGTCGGTATCGTTGATTCTGTTGTTATGTTGACTCTAATACTAATTACCTGATGTAGTAGTTGATATCGTTGATTCTGTTGTTATGTTGACCCTAATACTAATTACCTGGTGTAGTAGTCGGTATCGTTGATTCTGTTGTTATGTTGACTCTAATACTAATTACCTGGTGTAGTAGTTGGTATCGTTGATTCTGTTGTTATGTTGACTCTAATACTAATTACCTGGTGTAGTAGTCGGTATCGTTGATTCTGTTGTTATGTTGACTCTAATACTAATTACCTGATGTAGTAGTTGGTATCGTTGATTCTGTTGTTATGTTGACCCTAATACTAATTACCTGGTGTAGTAGTCGGTATCGTTGATTCTGTTGTTATGTTGACTCTAATACTAATTACCTGATGTAGTAGTTGGTATCGTTGATTCTGTTGTTATGTTGACTCTAATACTAATTACCTGGTGTAGTAGTTGGTATCGTTGATTCTGTTGTTATGTTGACCCTAATACTAATTACCTGGTGTAGTAGTTGGTATCGTTGATTCTGTTGTTATGTTGACTCTAATACTAATTACCTGATGTAGTAGTTGGTATCGTTGATTCTGTTGTTATGTTGACTCTAATACTAATTACCTGATGTAGTAGTCGGTATCGTTGATTCTGTTGTTATGTTGACCCTAATACTAATTACCTGGTGTAGTAGTTGATATCGTTGATTCTGTTGTTATGTTGACTCTAATACTAATTACCTGATGTAGTAGTCGGTATCGTTGATTCTGTTGTTATGTTGACCCTAATACTAATTACCTGGTGTAGTAGTTGGTATCGTTGATTCTGTTGTTATGTTGACTCTAATACTAATTACCTGGTGTAGTAGTCGGTATCGTTGATTCTGTTGTTATGTTGACTCTAATACTAATTACCTGGTGTAGTAGTTGGTATCGTTGATTCTGTTGTTATGTTGACTCTAATACTAATTACCTGGTGTAGTAGTCGGTATCGTTGATTCTGTTGTTATGTTGACTCTAATACTAATTACCTGTTGTAGTAGTCGGTATCGTTGATTCTGTTGTTATGTTGACCCTAATACTAATTACCTGGTGTAGTAGTCGGTATCGTTGATTCTGTTGTTATGTTGACCCTAATACTAATTACCTGGTGTAGTAGTTGGTATCGTTGATTCTGTTGTTATGTTGACTCTAATACTAATTACCTGGTGTAGTAGTCGGTATCGTTGATTCTGTTGTTATGTTGACCCTAATACTAATTACCTGGTGTAGTAGTTGGTATCGTTGATTCTGTTGTTATGTTGACTCTAATACTAATTACCTGGTGTAGTAGTCGGTATCGTTGATTCTGTTGTTATGTTGACTCTAATACTAATTACCTGGTGTAGTAGTTGGTATCGTTGATTCTGTTATTTTGTTGACTCTAATACTAATTACCTGGTGTAGTAGTTGGTATCGTTGATTCTGTTGTTATGTTGACTCTAATACTAATTACCTGATGTAGTAGTTGGTATCGTTGATTCTGTTGTTATGTTGACTCTAATACTAATTACCTGGTGTAGTAGTCGGTATCGTTGATTCTGTTGTTATGTTGACTCTAATACTAATTACCTGGTGTAGTAGTTGATATCGTTGATTCTGTAGTTATGTTGACTCTAATACTAATTACCTGGTGTAGTAGTTGATATCGTTGATTCTGTTGTTATGTTGACTCTAATACTAATTACCTGATGTAGTAGTCGGTATCGTTGATTCTGTTGTTATGTTGAATCTAATACTAATTACCTGATGTAGTAGTCGGTATCGTTGATTCTGTTGTTATGTTGACTCTAATACTAATTACCTGATGTAGTAGTCGGTATCGTTGATTCTGTTGTTATGTTGACCCTAATACTAATTACCTGATGTAGTAGTTGGTATCGTTGATTCTGTTGTTATGTTGACCCTAATACTAATTACCTGGTGTAGTAGTCGGTATCGTTGATTCTGTTGTTATGTTGACCCTAATACTAATTACCTGATGTAGTAGTTGGTATCGTTGATTCTGTTGTTATGTTGACTCTAATACTAATTACCTGGTGTAGTAGTTGGTATCGTTGATTCTGTTGTTATGTTGACTCTAATACTAATTACCTGGTGTAGTAGTCGGTATCGTTGATTCTGTTGTTATGTTGAATCTAATACTAATTACCTGGTGTAGTAGTCGGTATCGTTGATTCTGTTGTTATGTTGACCCTAATACTAATTACCTGGTGTAGTAGTTGATATCGTTGATTCTGTTGTTATGTTGACTCTAATACTAATTACCTGATGTAGTAGTTGATATCGTTTATTCTGTTGTTATGTTGACTCTAATACTAATTACCTGATGTAGTAGTCGGTATCGTTGATTCTGTTGTTATGTTGACTCTAATACTAATTACCTGATGTAGTAGTTGGTATCGTTGATTCTGTTGTTATGTTGACTCTAATACTAATTACCTGGTGTAGTAGTTGGTATCGTTGATTCTGTTGTTATGTTGACTCTAATACTAATTACCTGATGTAGTAGTTGATATCGTTTATTCTGTTGTTATGTTGACTCTAATACTAATTACCTGATGTAGTAGTCGGTATCGTTGATTCTGTTGTTATGTTGACTCTAATACTAATTACCTGGTGTAGTAGTCGGTATCGTTGATTCTGTTGTTATGTTGACTCTAATACTAATTACCTGGTGTAGTAGTCGGTATCGTTGATTCTGTTGTTATGTTGACTCTAATACTAATTACCTGATGTAGTAGTTGGTATCGTTGATTCTGTTGTTATGTTGACTCTAATACTAATTACCTGATGTAGTAGTTGGTATCGTTGATTCTGTTGTTATGTTGACTCTAATACTAATTACCTGGTGTAGTAGTTGGTATCGTTGATTCTGTTGTTATGTTGACTCTAATACTAATTACCTGATGTAGTAGTTGGTATCGTTGATTCTGTTGTTATGTTGACTCTAATACTAATTACCTGGTGTAGTAGTCGGTATCGTTGATTCTGTTGTTATGTTGACTCTAATACTAATTACCTGGTGTAGTAGTTGATATCGTTGATTCTGTAGTTATGTTGACTCTAATACTAATTACCTGGTGTAGTAGTTGATATCGTTGATTCTGTTGTTATGTTGACTCTAATACTAATTACCTGATGTAGTAGTCGGTATCGTTGATTCTGTTGTTATGTTGAATCTAATACTAATTACCTGATGTAGTAGTCGGTATCGTTGATTCTGTTGTTATGTTGACTCTAATACTAATTACCTGATGTAGTAGTCGGTATCGTTGATTCTGTTGTTATGTTGACCCTAATACTAATTACCTGATGTAGTAGTTGGTATCGTTGATTCTGTTGTTATGTTGACCCTAATACTAATTACCTGGTGTAGTAGTCGGTATCGTTGATTCTGTTGTTATGTTGACCCTAATACTAATTACCTGATGTAGTAGTTGGTATCGTTGATTCTGTTGTTATGTTGACTCTAATACTAATTACCTGGTGTAGTAGTTGGTATCGTTGATTCTGTTGTTATGTTGACTCTAATACTAATTACCTGGTGTAGTAGTCGGTATCGTTGATTCTGTTGTTATGTTGAATCTAATACTAATTACCTGGTGTAGTAGTCGGTATCGTTGATTCTGTTGTTATGTTGACCCTAATACTAATTACCTGGTGTAGTAGTTGATATCGTTGATTCTGTTGTTATGTTGACTCTAATACTAATTACCTGATGTAGTAGTTGATATCGTTTATTCTGTTGTTATGTTGACTCTAATACTAATTACCTGATGTAGTAGTCGGTATCGTTGATTCTGTTGTTATGTTGACTCTAATACTAATTACCTGATGTAGTAGTTGGTATCGTTGATTCTGTTGTTATGTTGACTCTAATACTAATTACCTGGTGTAGTAGTTGGTATCGTTGATTCTGTTGTTATGTTGACTCTAATACTAATTACCTGATGTAGTAGTTGATATCGTTTATTCTGTTGTTATGTTGACTCTAATACTAATTACCTGATGTAGTAGTCGGTATCGTTGATTCTGTTGTTATGTTGACTCTAATACTAATTACCTGGTGTAGTAGTCGGTATCGTTGATTCTGTTGTTATGTTGACTCTAATACTAATTACCTGGTGTAGTAGTCGGTATCGTTGATTCTGTTGTTATGTTGACTCTAATACTAATTACCTGATGTAGTAGTTGGTATCGTTGATTCTGTTGTTATGTTGACTCTAATACTAATTACCTGATGTAGTAGTTGGTATCGTTGATTCTGTTGTTATGTTGACTCTAATACTAATTACCTGGTGTAGTAGTTGGTATCGTTGATTCTGTTGTTATGTTGACTCTAATACTAATTACCTGATGTAGTAGTTGGTATCGTTGATTCTGTTGTTATGTTGACTCTAATACTAATTACCTGATGTAGTAGTCGGTATCGTTGATTCTGTTGTTATGTTGACCCTAATACTAATTACCTGGTGTAGTAGTTGATATCGTTGATTCTGTTGTTATGTTGACTCTAATACTAATTACCTGATGTAGTAGTCGGTATCGTTGATTCTGTTGTTATGTTGACCCTAATACTAATTACCTGGTGTAGTAGTTGGTATCGTTGATTCTGTTGTTATGTTGACTCTAATACTAATTACCTGGTGTAGTAGTCGGTATCGTTGATTCTGTTGTTATGTTGACTCTAATACTAATTACCTGGTGTAGTAGTTGGTATCGTTGATTCTGTTGTTATGTTGACTCTAATACTAATTACCTGGTGTAGTAGTCGGTATCGTTGATTCTGTTGTTATGTTGACTCTAATACTAATTACCTGTTGTAGTAGTCGGTATCGTTGATTCTGTTGTTATGTTGACCCTAATACTAATTACCTGGTGTAGTAGTCGGTATCGTTGATTCTGTTGTTATGTTGACCCTAATACTAATTACCTGGTGTAGTAGTTGGTATCGTTGATTCTGTTGTTATGTTGACTCTAATACTAATTACCTGGTGTAGTAGTCGGTATCGTTGATTCTGTTGTTATGTTGACCCTAATACTAATTACCTGGTGTAGTAGTTGGTATCGTTGATTCTGTTGTTATGTTGACTCTAATACTAATTACCTGGTGTAGTAGTCGGTATCGTTGATTCTGTTGTTATGTTGACTCTAATACTAATTACCTGGTGTAGTAGTTGGTATCGTTGATTCTGTTATTTTGTTGACTCTAATACTAATTACCTGGTGTAGTAGTCGGTATCGTTGATTCTGTTGTTATGTTGACTCTAATACTAATTACCTGATGTAGTAGTTGGTATCGTTGATTCTGTTGTTATGTTGACTCTAATACTAATTACCTGTTGTAGTAGTTGGTATCGTTGATTCTGTTGTTATGTTGACTCTAATACTAATTACCTGATGTAGTAGTTGGTATCGTTGATTCTGTTGTTATGTTGACTCTAATACTAATTACCTGGTGTAGTAGTCGGTATCGTTGATTCTGTTGTTATGTTGACTCTAATACTAATTACCTGGTGTAGTAGTTGATATCGTTGATTCTGTAGTTATGTTGACTCTAATACTAATTACCTGGTGTAGTAGTTGATATCGTTGATTCTGTTGTTATGTTGACTCTAATACTAATTACCTGATGTAGTAGTCGGTATCGTTGATTCTGTTGTTATGTTGAATCTAATACTAATTACCTGATGTAGTAGTCGGTATCGTTGATTCTGTTGTTATGTTGACTCTAATACTAATTACCTGATGTAGTAGTCGGTATCGTTGATTCTGTTGTTATGTTGACCCTAATACTAATTACCTGATGTAGTAGTTGGTATCGTTGATTCTGTTGTTATGTTGACCCTAATACTAATTACCTGGTGTAGTAGTCGGTATCGTTGATTCTGTTGTTATGTTGACCCTAATACTAATTACCTGATGTAGTAGTTGGTATCGTTGATTCTGTTGTTATGTTGACTCTAATACTAATTACCTGGTGTAGTAGTTGGTATCGTTGATTCTGTTGTTATGTTGACTCTAATACTAATTACCTGGTGTAGTAGTCGGTATCGTTGATTCTGTTGTTATGTTGAATCTAATACTAATTACCTGGTGTAGTAGTCGGTATCGTTGATTCTGTTGTTATGTTGACCCTAATACTAATTACCTGGTGTAGTAGTTGATATCGTTGATTCTGTTGTTATGTTGACTCTAATACTAATTACCTGATGTAGTAGTTGATATCGTTTATTCTGTTGTTATGTTGACTCTAATACTAATTACCTGATGTAGTAGTCGGTATCGTTGATTCTGTTGTTATGTTGACTCTAATACTAATTACCTGATGTAGTAGTTGGTATCGTTGATTCTGTTGTTATGTTGACTCTAATACTAATTACCTGGTGTAGTAGTTGGTATCGTTGATTCTGTTGTTATGTTGACTCTAATACTAATTACCTGATGTAGTAGTTGATATCGTTTATTCTGTTGTTATGTTGACTCTAATACTAATTACCTGATGTAGTAGTCGGTATCGTTGATTCTGTTGTTATGTTGACTCTAATACTAATTACCTGGTGTAGTAGTCGGTATCGTTGATTCTGTTGTTATGTTGACTCTAATACTAATTACCTGGTGTAGTAGTCGGTATCGTTGATTCTGTTGTTATGTTGACTCTAATACTAATTACCTGATGTAGTAGTTGGTATCGTTGATTCTGTTGTTATGTTGACTCTAATACTAATTACCTGGTGTAGTAGTTGGTATCGTTGATTCTGTTGTTATGTTGACTCTAATACTAATTACCTGGTGTAGTAGTCGGTATCGTTGATTCTGTTGTTATGTTGACCCTAATACTAATTACCTGGTGTAGTAGTTGATATCGTTGATTCTGTTGTTATGTTGACTCTAATACTAATTACCTGGTGTAGTAGTTGATATCGTTGATTCTGTTGTTATGTTGACTCTAATACTAATTATCTGATGTAGTAGTCGGTATCGTTGATTCTGTTGTTATGTTGACTCTAATACTAATTACCTGATGTAGTAGTCGGTATAGTTGATTCTGTTGTTATGTTGACCCTAATACTAATTACCTGTTGTAGTAGTTGGTATCGTTGATTCTGTTGTTATGTTGACTCTAATACTAATTACCTGATGTAGTAGTCGGTATCGTTGATTCTGTTGTTATGTTGACTCTAATACTAATTACCTGGTGTAGTAGTCGGTATCGTCGATTCTGTTGTTATGTTGACTCTAATACTAATTACCTGATGTAGTAGTCGGTATCGTTGATTCTGTTGTTATGTTGACTCTAATACTAATTACCTAATTACCTGATGTAGTAGTCGGTATCGTTGATTCTGTTGTTATGTTGACTCTAATACTAATTACCTGGTGTAGTAGTTGATATCGTTGATTCTGTTGTTATGTTGACTCTAATACTAATTACCTGGTGTAGTAGTTGATATCGTTGATTCTGTTGTTATGTTGAATCTAATACTAATTACCTGGTGTAGTAGTCGGTATCGTTGATTCTGTTGTTATGTTGACTCTAATACTAATTACCTGGTGTAGTAGTTGATATCGTTGATTCTGTTGTTATGTTGACTCTAATACTAATTACCTGGTGTAGTAGTTGATATCGTTGATTCTGTTGTTATGTTGACTCTAATACTAATTACCTGGTGTAGTAGTTGGTATCGTTGATTCTGTTGTTATGTTGACTCTAATACTAATTACCTGGTGTAGTAGTTGGTATCGTTGATTCTGTTGTTATGTTGACTCTAATACTAATTACCTGATGTAGTAGTCGGTATCGTTGATTCTGTTGTTATGTTGACTCTAATACTAATTACCTGATGTAGTAGTTGATATCGTTGATTCTGTTGTTATGTTGACTCTAATACTAATTACCTGGTGTAGTAGTCGGTATCGTTGATTCTGTTGTTATGTTGAATCTAATACTAATTACCTGGTGTAGTAGTCGGTATCGTTGATTCTGTTGTTATGTTGACTATAATACTAATTACCTGGTGTAGTAGTCGGTATCGTCGATTCTGTTGTTATGTTGAATCTAATACTAATTACCTGGTGTAGTAGTCGGTATCGTTGATTCTGTTGTTATGTTGACTCTAATACTAATTACCTGATGTAGTAGTTGATATCGTTGATTCTGTTGCTATGTTGACCCTAATACTAATTACCTGGTGTAGTAGTCGGTATCGTTGATTCTGTTGTTATGTTGACTCTAATACTAATTACCTGGTGTAGTAGTTGATATCGTTGATTCTGTTGTTATGTTGACTCTAATACTAATTACCTGGTGTAGTAGTCGGTATCGTTGATTCTGTTGTTATGTTGACCCTAATACTAATTACCTGGTGTAGTAGTTGATATCGTTGATTCTGTTGTTATGTTGACTCTAATACTAATTACCTGGTGTAGTAGTTGATATCGTTGATTCTGTTGTTATGTTGACTCTAATACTAATTATCTGATGTAGTAGTCGGTATCGTTGATTCTGTTGTTATGTTGACTCTAATACTAATTACCTGATGTAGTAGTCGGTATAGTTGATTCTGTTGTTATGTTGACCCTAATACTAATTACCTGTTGTAGTAGTTGGTATCGTTGATTCTGTTGTTATGTTGACTCTAATACTAATTACCTGATGTAGTAGTCGGTATCGTTGATTCTGTTGTTATGTTGACTCTAATACTAATTACCTGGTGTAGTAGTCGGTATCGTCGATTCTGTTGTTATGTTGACTCTAATACTAATTACCTGATGTAGTAGTCGGTATCGTTGATTCTGTTGTTATGTTGACTCTAATACTAATTACCTAATTACCTGATGTAGTAGTCGGTATCGTTGATTCTGTTGTTATGTTGACTCTAATACTAATTACCTGGTGTAGTAGTTGATATCGTTGATTCTGTTGTTATGTTGACTCTAATACTAATTACCTGGTGTAGTAGTTGATATCGTTGATTCTGTTGTTATGTTGAATCTAATACTAATTACCTGGTGTAGTAGTCGGTATCGTTGATTCTGTTGTTATGTTGACTCTAATACTAATTACCTGGTGTAGTAGTTGATATCGTTGATTCTGTTGTTATGTTGATTCTAATACTAATTACCTGGTGTAGTAGTTGATATCGTTGATTCTCTTGTTATGTTGACTCTAATACTAATTACCTGGTGTAGTAGTTGGTATCGTTGATTCTGTTGTTATGTTGACTCTAATACTAATTACCTGGTGTAGTAGTTGGTATCGTTGATTCTGTTGTTATGTTGACTCTAATACTAATTACCTGATGTAGTAGTCGGTATCGTTGATTCTGTTGTTATGTTGACTCTAATACTAATTACCTGATGTAGTAGTTGATATCGTTGATTCTGTTGTTATGTTGACTCTAATACTAATTACCTGGTGTAGTAGTCGGTATCGTTGATTCTGTTGTTATGTTGAATCTAATACTAATTACCTGGTGTAGTAGTCGGTATCGTTGATTCTGTTGTTATGTTGACTATAATACTAATTATCTGGTGTAGTAGTCGGTATCGTCGATTCTGTTGTTATGTTGAATCTAATACTAATTACCTGGTGTAGTAGTCGGTATCGTTGATTCTGTTGTTATGTTGACTCTAATACTAATTACCTGATGTAGTAGTTGATATCGTTGATTCTGTTGCTATGTTGACCCTAATACTAATTACCTGGTGTAGTAGTCGGTATCGTTGATTCTGTTGTTATGTTGACTCTAATACTAATTACCTGGTGTAGTAGTTGATATCGTTGATTCTGTTGTTATGTTGACTCTAATACTAATTACCTGGTGTAGTAGTTGATATCGTTGATTCTGTTGTTATGTTGACTCTAATACTAATTACCTGGTGTAGTAGTCGGTATCGTTGATTCTGTTGTTATGTTGACCCTAATACTAATTACCTGATGTAGTAGTTGGTATCGTTGATTCTGTTGTTATGTTGACTCTAATACTAATTACCTGGTGTAGTAGTCGGTTTCGTTGATTCTGTTGTTATGTTGACCCTAATACTAATTACCTGGTGTAGTAGTTGATATCGTTGATTCTGTTGTTATGTTGACTCTAATACTAATTACCTGGTGTAGTAGTTGATATCGTTGATTCTGTTGTTATGTTGACTCTAATACTAATTACCTGGTGTAGTAGTTGATATCGTTGATTCTGTTGTTATGTTGACTCTAATACTAATTACCTGGTGTAGTAGTCGGTATCGTTGATTCTGTTGTTATGTTGACTCTAATACTAATTACCTGGTGTAGTAGTCGGTATGGTTGATTCTGTTGTTATGTTGACTCTAATACTAATTACCTGGTGTAGTAGTCGGTATCGTTGATTCTGTTGTTATGTTGACTCTAATACTAATTACCTGGTGTAGTAGTCGGTATCGTTGATTCTGTTGTTATGTTGACTCTAATACTAATTACCTGATGTAGTAGATGGTATCGTTGATTCTGTTGTTATGTTGACTCTAATACTAATTACCTGATGTAGTAGTTGGTATCGTTGATTCTGTTGTTATGTTGACTCTAATACTAATTACCTGGTGTAGTAGTCGGTATCGTTGATTCTGTTGTTATGTTGACTGTAATACTAATTACCTGGTGTAGTAGTTGATATCGTTGATTCTGTTGTTATGTTGACTCTAATACTAATTACCTGGTGTAGTAGTTGATATCGTTGATTCTGTTGTTATGTTGACTCTAATACTAATTACCTGGTGTAGTAGTCGGTATCGTTGATTCTGTTGTTATGTTGACTCTAATACTAATTACCTGGTGTAGTAGTTGATATCGTTGATTCTGTTGTTATGTTGACTCTAATACTAATTACCTGGTGTAGTAGTTGATATCGTTGATTCTGTTGTTATGTTGACTCTAATACTAATTACCTGGTGTAGTAGTTGATATCGTTGATTCTGTTGTTATGTTGACTCTAATACTAATTACCTGATGTGGTAGTTGATATCGTTGATTCTGTTGTTATGTTGACTCTAATACTAATTACCTGGTGTAGTAGTCGATATCGTTGATTCTGTTGTTATGTTGACTCTAATACTAATTACCTGATGTAGTAGTCGATATCGTTGATTCTGTTGTTATGTTGACTCTAATACTAATTACCTGATGTAGTAGTCGGTATCGTTGATTCTGTTGTTATGTTGACTCTAATACTAATTACCTGGTGTAGTAGTCGGTATCGTTGATTCTGTTGTTATGTTGACTCTAATACTAATTACCTGGTGTAGTAGTTGATATCGTTGATTCTGTTGTTATGTTGACTCTAATACTAATTACCTGGTGTACTAGTTGATATCGTTGATTCTGTTGTTATGTTGACTCTAATACTAATTACCTGGTGTAGTAGTCGGTATCGTTGAATCTGTTGTTATGTTGACTCTAAAACTAATTACCTGGTGTAGTAGTTGATATCGTTGATTCTGTTGTTATGTTGACTCTAATACTAATTACCTGATGTAGTAGTTGGTATCGTTGATTCTGTTGTTATGTTGACTGGTGCTGTTTAAAAGATACAAGACAATATTGTTATTAAAATGATATAAATAATCGGGATTGTTGTTTAGTCGAAAGAGAACGCAGCTTAGTGTCATACGTGGAGCAGGCACTACTTACACTTCACGAGCACTGTGTGTACCCCTATTTTTATATTTTTGTGGTTGTAAAGTTTGAAAAAAATCGCGCATCGACTCAAGAGATCATCAAAAGAATCATCAACTATGATGGTGAAGGGCACCGATTGCATGGATAGATGTAAATCCAACTACCACACGATCACCATGGCCACGGCGGTCCCTCGTTTTATTTGAGTTGGTGATTAACGAAATACACATCGAAATAATGTGCATATTTTATTCTGTGAAAGCTTTGTCATATACCACATACAAAGAAAATGTATACATTCCCAAAGCCAGGATATATTCAAGGAGTGGTTGGTTCAATAGACTCGCGAAGCGAGGTAGTCTTGAAACCAACAATCATTCTCCGGACTTAAAATAATTCTAATTCAATCGCAGTTCCAATTTTTATATCATAATTCAACCAAAATCTCGACTTTGATAGCCCTTCTTGGATGTCAAATGTGGGAGGGTGGGTCGTATGAATACCCGGACCCCTGCTTTAGGAGGTGACATGGCAATCATAATATTGTTGTATTTTGCTTCAAAGACAAAAAAAACCCCACATATAAGTAATGCATGTACACTATTGAAAACGAAACTTGAATAATTTGGCTTATCTATACTTACAAAAACTTGTGAAATAAACAATGACTGCTATAACGCCTCCGAGAAAGACCAACAGTCCCAACACTATCATTACAGCAACGATGACATTTCTTCTGGGTGTTGATATATACTCTGATGAAGTGCTGCCCTGTAAATATTCGTTCGATCTCGATTTGTTCGGCCCCCAAAAATAATGACCAGGATAATCAAAGTACTGAGGTCGCAGAACATGTTTGTGATCCCACATGGTAGGGATATTTTTGTGGAAATAGTCCGTATTTCTGTAATCGGGTCTATACACATCACCAGATTCTTGGAAATTTGCATTATCGTAAATATATTCATCGTCTTTGTAATATTTATTCCGCCTATCATCTCTTCGGTTCTGCAAGAATAAAAGAACACTCAAACTTAAATGGTTAAAAAAATAACCTCGTTTTATCAGCCTTTTATTTCGCAATAATTGGATTCAACTTTTGATAACCCTGAGTGTTATTTGTTGTGTGTGTGGGAGGGGGGAGGGGGGGAGGGGGTGGTATAGATAAGTGGCGGTGTGAGCCGCGACATGTATATCACCATAAACCTAAACCAAACCTACGTGTGTAGGTCTGACAGATAGCATGACGGATAATAAGATTAAGCATTTATAATATATAATAATAAAATATATTTAAATTAGTGCGCACGACACGTTTTTGCAATAACCATGTACGCTCATATATTCTAAAGGTTGGAAAAGATAAATAATATTGTAAGAACAACTTTGAGAGCAAGCAAACAAAATGGCTTAAAAAAGGATAGCTAAAAAGCGATCAAGGCTACATATACGTGAAGGAGATTTACCATAGTTAAAAAAAAAAGGAAACAAACAAAAACTTCAATTCAACATGTCTCCATGAAGCATTACCTAACGTTTGAGTTGGTAAATTGTTGACGTCATATACAATTTAAACTGCATCGGCGTTACCTCGGGCGTGGTAGATCGTGGGGTCGAAACTAGAAAATTGGTATTTGCTGCTTCTCCGCTAAGCACGCAGCATAAAGAAGTCTCGGAGTCGGGATAATGTGTCCGAGTTTAGGCGAGTGTAGCCACGTACATTATCAGTTGTATGTATCCGTGGGCTGTTGTTTCAATGAGGCAGCACTAAGCCACATACATTATCAGTTGTATGTATCCGTGGGCTGTTGTTTCAGTGAAACAGCACTGAACCACATACATTATCAGTTGTATGTATCCGTGGGCTGTTGTTCCAGTTAGACAGCACTAAGCAACATACATTATCAGTTGTATGTATCCGTGGACTGTTGTTCCAGTTAGACAGCACTAAGCCACATACATTATCAGTTGTATGTATCCGTGGGCTGTTGTTCCAGTTAGACAGCACTAAGCAACATACATTATCAGTTGTATGTATCCGTGGGCTGTTGTTCCAGTTAGACAGCACTAAGCAACATACATTATCAGTTGTATGTATCCGTGGGCTGTTGTTCCAGTTAGACAGCACTAAGCAACATACATTATCAGTTGTATGTATCCGTGAGATGTTGTTTCAGTGAAACAGCACTAATCCACATACATTATCAGTTGTATGTATCCGTGGGCTGTTGTTTCAATGAAACAGCACTAAGCCACACATGTTATCAGTTGTATGTATCCGTGAGCTGTTGTTTCAATGAGACAGCACTAAGCCACATACATTATCAGTTGTATGTATCCGTGGGCTGTTGTTTCAATGAAACAGCACTAAGCTACACATGTTATCAGTTGTATGTATCCGTGGGCTGTTGTTTCAATGAGACAGCACTAAGCCACATACATTATCAGTTGTATGTATCCGTGAGATGTTGTTTCAATGAGACAGCACTAAGCCACATACATTATCAGTTGTATGTATCCGTGGGCTGTTGTTTCAATGAAACAGCACTAAGCCACACATGTTATCAGTTGTATGTATCCGTGGGCTGTTGTTTCAATGAGACAGCACTAAGCCACGTACATTATCAGTTGTATGTATCCGTGAGATGTTGTTTCAATGAGACAGCACTAAGCCACATACATTATCAGTTGTATGTATCCGTGGGCTGTTGTTTCAATGAAACAGCACTAAGCCACACATGTTATCAGTTATATGTATCCGTGAGCTGTTGTTTCAATGAGACAGCACTAAGCCACATACATTATCAGTTGTATGTATCCGTGGGCTGTTGTTTCAATGAAACAGCACTAAGCCACACATGTTATCAGTTGTATGTATCCGTGAGATGTTGTTTCAGTGAAACAGCACTAAGCCACATATATTATCAGTTGTATGTATCCGTGGGCTGTTGTTTCAGTGAAACAACACTAAGACACATACATTATCAGTTGTATGTATCCGTGGGCTGTTGTTTCAGTTAGACGGCACTAAGCCACATACATTATCAGTTGTGTGTATCCATGGGTTGTTGTTTTAGTGAAACAGTACTAAGCCACATACATTATCAGTTGTATGTATCCGTGGGCTGTTGTTTCAGTGAAACAGCACTAAGCCACATACATTATCAGTTGTATGTATCCGTGGGCTGTTGTTTCAGTGATACAGCACTAAGTCACATACATTATCAGTTGTGTGTATCCGTGGGCTGTTGTTTCAGTGATACAGCACTAAGCAACATACATTATCAGTTGTGTGTATCCGTGGGCTGTTGTTTCAGTGATACAGCACTAAGCCACATACATTATCAGTTGTATGTATCCGTGGGCTGTTGTTTCAGTGATACAGCACTAAGCCACATACATTATCAGTTGTATGTATCCGTGGGCTGTTGTTTCAGTGATACAGCACTAAGCCACATACATTATCAGTTGTTTCAGTGATACAGCACTAAGACACGTACATTAACAGTTGTATATATTCGTGGGCTGTTGTTTCAGTGATACAGCACTAAGACACATACATTACCAGTTGTATGTATCCGTGGACTGTTGTTTTAGTGACACATCACTATAATAATCCAAAACTAGCGTGTTGGTCGAGTATAAAAGTGGTATCATCATCATCTCAGTGAAATGTACATGTACTTGTTCTCGCCATGATATTCCTGAACAATTGGCCAAGTGGCGATAAACAACAATCACTCATTCACTCGTATGCAAATTTGACAATAATTTTGTCAAGAGTATAGATGAAAAACATTACTTGACCCTAAACAAGCAATAATAAATTAATTTGGAAACGGCAATAAACTTTTAATTTTTATTTTTCTATCTCCAAATTTTATAGACAAAAATCAATTTACCCGAAAGAGGAAAAAAAATATATCCGACCTTGTGTTTTTCAACGAGAAATTTGAGAAAATTAAATCTTATTCTTTTATAAGAATTAATTGATCTTTATTTAACTTGAGAAACCAAACTGCGCAATAATTTTAGTATTGATTTATCTGATTGCAGCAAAATGCAGAATACAGTGCATGTGGTTGCTCTGTATGTAAGGAAAGCCTAATTAAAGTATACTATTACCGTGAAATTCCATTTACGATTATCCATCTTTTAAAGTCTATATGTTTTTTTCCCACTATGATCCTTATTTAAATAACACACATGACCATCTTCTTGAGTAACGAAAATCGGCAATGATTCTTTTAAAGTCATAAATTTATGTTTTGCACATTGTTTATAATATACAATATATTTAATGGGCTACTAAAGTTGACACAAGTAACTAGAAACGTATAAGACGGTGAATAACCTGCATTTGATTAAGTAAATAATGGGAGAAAACCTTCAGATTTTAAATATGAAATTTCAACAACAATAAGAGGTCAAAAAGTTAAATATCTATTGTCCCTTCTAGCATATCTATTATATGTTTTGTCATATTTTAGATTTAAGGAGATAAAGCAAAATCAGCTAGATAATATTTTCTGAAAACAAACATTTTGATTCATGCACACAAACAAAAGATCGCAATTTGATGTGGGATGGGGGTTATGGTGTTTAACGCCACTTTCACCAATATTTCAGTTATATCGTGGAGGTAAGCTTTATAGGTGAAGGAAACCAGAGTACACAGAGGACACCACCGACCTGCTGCAAGTCACTGACAAACATCGTGAACATAAAATCCTGTCTAAACGACAAAAATGTCTGCCGACAGTGCCGTGGTAACGCATGGGCACGATGGGCAGTTGCCCCGGGGCAACACGAGCACAGGGGCGCCATGCTAATCTAGGTATGTTGTGTATGACATGCTATTTAATGTTTAAGCAATGAGTTTATTGGAAGTACCAATACCATAAATGTTTAATTTTATCGACCATTTACATTTTTATTCCTGTGAGTGGTTGTGTAGTTAAGAGCCCCGGTGCACTGTTTTGTACCTATAATTCTGTTAAGACGGCCCTCCGCAGCTCTGACGTGGATGAAGTCCTAATTGAATGACCGGGATGAACGTGTCGATGTTGGTTCAGTTGTGTCAAATGCAATGTATCTTCAATGTGGCCTACTGCAATGTTCTGTCTTAGGGCCCAGATTGAACCGTATTTTTGCAAAGCCAATCAGTGGTTGTGCAGGTAGGGGCCCCAGTGCTCTGTTTTCCCGGGGACCTATAATGCTGTTAAGACGGTCCTGTCTGCCAATGGAAAACTTGCACGCGGTCGTATGATAATTTACACTGATTTAGCTAGAAAAAGAAATAGGGAAGAAGTTTTGACGAATTATAATAAAACAAGAATTAACATAAGCCACCAACATGACCGTTGAATGGAATGAGGGTTCAAATTCATGCAGTCATGCTGAAGTGGAAAACATCAGTGCCATTGCGCATGTAGTTCGGAAATTGGGACATGCATAATTAATGATGCTGGGAGACAAGCTGCACAAAAAAAACCCCCAACGAAAATACACGTTTTAAACTGATGTTTTGAGAGTAAATATTAACTTTCAAGGCAGAAGAAACACTTTCAAAAATATTACCAAACTCAACAACATTATACCTTTAACAACAAGCTGAAAATAGATTTATAATTATGACACATTATGTGATAAAGCTTGTCAGTGACTTGCGACAGATCGGTGTTTTTCTCCGGTTACCTCCACCAATAAAACTGACCGCGCCACGATATAGCTGAAATATTGTTGAATGTGGCGCTAAGCATCATCAAGCAAACAAACAAACAATAATTATGGCTATTTTGATTTTGACCGCCACCCAGTAAGTGACACCTTTAGAGCAGACGACCGAAAGACTTTTGCCGCCATAACTTTACATGTATATGTTGTGTTATTTTAGTATTAATGTTCAAGATTATTTTCTTGTGTTACATTTCTTTGTAGCCATTGACCCTTATATGGGTGTATCTTGTGCTAATGGAGTTATTTATATTATTATATTAACATTTTTGTAAAATTACTATGCCAGTTATTAACTGGAATACTTATAAAGGACAGGGCAGGATAAAAGCCAATTTATGCCCCAAGTGCCCGCGCATCTTCCACTTGCATAATGGAAAAAAATAACACGACCTCTTGATGCCAAGACTCAACATAATTGTCAAATGCCTTTTTTTTTGTATTTCTTACATTTTTAAACATTTTTGGTGTGTTTTTGAGCCTAATATCTGGCTGATAAAATAAATTGCCTTGTGGCCGGATATTTGTGGTGCCCCTTTGGCCCTTGATGCCCTAACCACGTGCTTATTTTGCCTAAAGGTTAATCCAGCCCTGATAAACGAGGATCCATACTGTTCGAAAGAAAATTCCCTTTTACTTAATTTTTATAAGTCCAGAGAAGTACCTTGAATACCTATGTGTGTTTTTGTTCTGGCGTTATTATGTCCATATTTCATATAGTGATTCCATCCACTCTAATTGATGTTTGGATTATGGTGTTTAACGCCACTTTCAAAAAGTATTGTACTATTTATTGTATTTCTTGAGAAAATATTGAGGTTCAAAGAAATTCAGAAAGGTCAACGTGGAGATGACCTAATAATACTTTGGTCCAGGATAATCAGAAGATCCTAAATTTTACATTGGTCCTGAATTAAGAACAATAGATTTTTGTACTGGAAAGTATATGTTACCATAAAAGGATGAAACGCATGGGCACTAGTATCTGTCATATGAAGTATGATTAAATTAGCAATTAGGGAAAATGTTGAACGTATTAAACCAGGATCAAGCTAGCGACCAATAAAGTGATATGTTTAAAACCAAATATTTGTATAAGAGTGAAATGTACTTTTAAAAATTTCACTCCCAGTAATTCACTATCACTCAATCAACAAATTCAGATAATTGAAAAAAAGAGAAAAAAAAGACAAATTACTCACCATTAAATTGACTTTTTTACATACAAAACAGATATGACGAAGTGGTGAGTTAATTTGCTTGCGATAAAAGGAAAGAGGATGAGGTTTAAAATATAATTTCTTCACAGAAAAATTATTTTTCTTTCATAAATAATTACCACTAGCGACAATCACATGGCAGAAAGAATTAATCAAATAAACTCTGATAAATCTCCTCATGACCGGAACACATAACCAACTAGAATAACAGGACGGGTGCCACTGGTGGGGCAGGGACTCGTTACCTTTCCGCAGCACCTAATGGGGTTCGTGTTACTCGATCTTTAGTTTTATGCAATGGTTTGTAGATCGTTGTTTGTCCTTTTGTACTTTTTCTGTTGGCCATTGTGTTGTCTGTCCTTCTTCGATTTACGGATTATGGTTACCCCCTTGGTATCTTGAAACTCTTCAAGCAACCTCATAGCAGAAATACCAGGGGAAGAAGGGGAGGAAATGGTAGGGGCCTATAGCTTAAATTGCTGAAAGTACCTATATATTACATAAGAATAGAAATATAGCAATAAAAAGCTATTAATTTTGAGAAACTCAGAATTTAAGAGAATGATGAATTTATTGATTTCTACGAAACGAAAGACAAATTAATCCGTTGAGCACCAACTACAGTGGACCCTGTCTAATCCGACACACCGAAGAATCGGGGAAATTATCAGATTGTCCAGGATGTCGGAATACTCAGGTTTTATTTTAGTTAACATAAATACTTTGGGACCATAAATGTTTAATTGTCGGATGGCACAGGATGTCTGAAAACTCAGGTGTCTGACTGCACAAGTTTCACTGTACTTGCTAGTATACGTTCAAGAACAAAGACCCCATGCTTGTGCAGACTGTAAATAGAAGTGGAAGAATTTTGACACCTCCAAAAACCAGCAGAAAATAAAAATAAAGAAAGGTACCGAAGATCAATTTCTTCTGTTGGTTCAAAAGTAGTAGAATTTAGAAATTGTAGATACGTAGAGAACTTATTATATAATGGGTCCATTTCCTGTTTAATGAGGTTAAATTTAAATGATTGTAGAGAATATTAATGTGATCTTATAGTGATGTTCAACATGATGTTTTAATCTATAATACACGTTTTTATATTTTTAATTTGACGCAGGACATAAACAGAATAGCCAAAATCGGCTAAGGTCATTAACAGGGTCATGTCAGCAGTTCTATTTTCAACCGTCCAATCAACGACGAGCCCGTATACCAAATCATGGGGTATTTTAAACCAAGCACACGGTGATAACAGTTGTCGGTTAGGTCAGATATATTCTTACTATCTTTTTTTGACTGGACGTTGATGATGACTGAACGATGATCTGACGTGTATTATATACTATATGTTGTATATATGTCCTCATGTCACACAATGTGTGACCACATCGTTGGTGTAATGGTTAGCGTGCTCGCCTCGAGTGTGGTAGATCATGGGTTCGAGCCCCAGTCGGGTCAATCCAAAGTGTAAAATTGGTATTTGTTGCTTCTTCGCTAAGCATTAAGGAGAAAGAGCAACGACTGGTTGGCTCGGAATCAGGATAAATGTGTCGAGTGGAGCGACATGTCTACCCGCGGACTGTTGTTTCAGTGAGATAGCGGTATTAAAATTCAACTCAGCGTGTTAGTCTAGAACAATGCGATCTTCGTCATCTCATCGAAAATTAACTTCTTCTCGCCATGATATAGCTGAAAAATTGCTGAATTGGCGTTAAACAACAATCACTCGTTCACAATTTGTGTCTGAGTGTTATTGAACGAACTTGAAACTTGAAAACTTGACATGACCCCCGAAAGGAATGTTGTTAGATGTTAAGTTTTTAAATATACTTTAAAAGGATCCAGCAAACATTTAATATTAATTACACTGAAAAATATCCTTATTACTTCTTTAATTTATAATATTACTTTGACTGTCCAATATTAATTTGAAGCATATACATCTATTAAAAACGTAGCTTTCAAACTTAGTGTACACACTGTAGCATTAGGACATAGAGTTCAGCACAAAGTATTAGAAAGCACAGTAAACATGAAGCTAATACGTTTTTAAAACCTGTATATACAAAGTATCTAAACACAATAGTACATTATATGTATATAAATGTCTTAGTATTGTACTCATCAATCTAGTACATGATATGCATATAAATGTCTTAGTATTGTATTCACCAATATTATTATTAATACTCATGGATGTGAATTGTACAAATACTTTATTGATTTTTCAGATGTAGTTCCTGTACCTGTGTGTGGTCAGTACATATCATCAACCTAAGAAATTGAAAATTCAGATGATCATTACATGTGTCAAATTGTTCATGCAGCACTGTGGCAGCTGTTAAACCATATTTACTTGTTACTAAGAGCATGTAGCAAACAGATGAGAAGATGAGATTTAAATGAGAATTATACAGTTATATATATATATTTTTGTTAATGTTTTTTTATTAGAATTATTAAAAATTAAAGAGTCTATATACAGTAGTTGTTTTACACATCATATTTATCGACCAGTTTTTTTGGCCTTTTTCGCACCTCTCTCTCTTTCATTGTCATGAAGAACATCAGGAGGAGTGACTTGAGCTTTTTCCAATAATTCTGAACGCCCTTTCTTCTTTTTCGGTGTCGACTTACTAGAGTCTTGACTGTTAGTATTTCCTGCTAGTTTTTCATTGAGATATTGCGTCATTTGTTGTTGTTTTTTCATAATTGCGGGTGGTTTATCTCCTTCTCTTTGTTCACCGAGGATAGATTGAGACTGTTCTAGGTTTCTGTCCATTGCCTCAGTATTTCTGCTATTATCGTGGTTTTCGATTGAAGGATTTTGTACAATTTTCTCTTCGTCTTCTTGTGAATTGTTTATCATGTCGTTTTCTTGATCATCAACGTGATTTTCATCTTTATTATCATTTTCCATGATTTCAGATTCACTACTCCAATCGTCTCCATGATCATAGAATGATTCTGTTCTACATTCCGATTGTCTGTGTCCCAGAACTCCACAAATACGGCATCGCCAATCGGCTACACACTCATTTGCTTTATGGCCATTTCCAAGACATTTGGAAAATTTTAGCTTTTCGGCCCATGGCTTAGGTTGGCCGTAATGCAAAATGGTTGCGTTATATTTCCCGATCACAAGCGAGCGGGGTAGATGAAAGTAGTAGTTCACGATCTTCTTGATTGTCTAGATATATCCTCCATAGGCCACGTACACGTTGTAGACCTATCATATTGCTAACATTGATGTGCTGTCCCACAGCTCTGTAAGCTTATGAAGGGACTAAAAATTCATTTTGGTAACCGTTGTCTGGGCCAGAATCAGCTTTGGGTTTGCCTAGAACATCGGATTCCAATATAAATATTGGCTTTACTCCACTTAATTGGTCACTGCAGTCTCTGAAGATTGTATGTCGTTTTGCTGCATCGGCATAGGACGCCATATTGTTTACATTTTGTGTGGTTGATTCGGCCATTATTTTGGTTTTTTATATGTAAAATGATACTGTTTAGCAGGAAATGTCGTAAACAGTATGTTTTAAACACATTTATCCGTCTTGATACCAATTATCTATAACAAATACACAGTCTGTATATATTAATTCTTCAAAATATTCGCTGAGTATAGACCACCGTCACCTTGGTTCAAGGGTCTATAACTCTAAGCATATTTGTACCCTGTTCTATTGAAGCAGCGTGTACAAACTATCATTATTTAACGCACTATAAGAAGGGAAATTTGAAATGGCAGTGAACCTCTAAAATTCACTAATAAGGACGAATCATGCACAATCATATATCATTAGTGTTTTGTATACTATCTGACAAGGACATATGTCATGAAATGGCATCATCAGCTTTACCATAAATTTCACACAACATACTATCATAGGAATCAGTTGTTTAATGTCATGTAACTTACATATAAAAACAATTTTCGACAGCACTTTCTCTTGTTATGGTTTGGTTTTGGAGATGGTACACCTGTTCTGTCCCATGCCATTTAATTTTTGCTTTGAGGTATAATCATATACATGTCTTTGTGTCATTGCATCTGGTTGAACACACCATTTTCTATTGACAATGCATGTAACAAGTATGGAATGTGACACGTGACACTGCTGCTCTCTGTTTATGTGAGTGTTATTATAAGAATTTGTCAGATAGTTGGATTTTTTATATTGATTTTTTCCCTTGGAAAATAGTAAAATACATTACCTTTCTTCACGCAATGATATCATTTCCCGTTAGTACGAATTCCCCAAGACATGCAAAAACATTGTTGAGCATATACCGGGTATGTGGAACTTTCTACGAATGCTTTTATAATAATATATTGAATATTTCGAATAATTTGCTCTGTATAAATGGTGTCCTATATGAAATGTGCCCTCTTCTTTATTGTACGAGTGCAATCTGTGACATAATGCATTCATGGTAATGTAAATGATAAAGTGAATACGAAAGGATATTTATACAAACAAACAAACAAAAACAAAAAAAACAACAAAAAACAAAAAACACGAGAGCAATTGACCGTTACGACATATTGATATTTAGAATAACAATGGATCTTTTCTGGTTTACGTATTGTTTTTTTTACTCTATCACGTACAAGCTTTTTATCGGACATGACTCCATATATGAGTAAATCGGTCGGTGTTTTATAAGAGGGAGGAAGTGCAAACCTTTCACAAAAACATTGGTTCGTCCCTTACTCAGTTTTTATGGGGTTCATGTTGCTCATCTTTTATGTTTGTTCTTGACTTCGTCTGTTTTATGTGTCTCTTGAATTCATCCCCGGTAATATTGTGTGCTTCTTCTGTTGTATGTGTCTCTTGAGTACATCCCCGGTAATATTGTGTGCTTCTTGTGTTGTATGTGTCTCTTGAATTCATCCCCGGTAATAGTGTGTGCAATATGTTTTTTACTTTCTTAGTTCTAAGTTGTGAAGTCCTCTGCTATTCCTTCAGGAAAACGATATTAGGTTCATCTTTATCATTCATTGCTTGTATCACGGGAGATGTCTTATTTTTGATATTTGTGTATCCTTGTGTATAATGATGTGCAGCGCGACTTGACTATATGAGTAACATGATGTATGTTATTCCGGAGTACCTCTGTTTATAACTGGTAATTGGTAAGGTCAGTATTGCTTATTCATTCAGTGTTCAGTGTTTTGGTTTTGTCTTCGTCCTGTCTCTTCAATGACAAGGATTGCCAGTAACTCTGGATTGTCCATTCCTGATTGCCGCTGTGGTTTCCTGTAACATTTATTTAGGAGGTGTATATCAAACTTTATAGTTCCTAAAGCATGTAATTATTATTCTAATGTTCTCCTTCTGCAGGCGTGGGTGACCATAGCCTAATTTGGCTATCCTGTGTAGGTCATTTGTTTTTTTCTTGTTCGTGCAGACATTTAAGCAATTTGGCTTTTATATATTTTGGTTTTTGAGCTGATATGATGAAAATTATTCCCGAAACGCGTGGTATGCATTAAATTTGACATCTACTTCTGTTATTAAGCATTCTCATGCCGTGCGATTCTTTAAGTGTTTTCAATATGCTTTAAGTATATACTGAACAGGATATCATATCATTCAATGTAGGTGTGCTTCTAATGCTTACCATTCCGAAGGTTTCAAGTGGTGTTGGTATTGCCCGATATTTATTGTAATGTGATAGTGAAATAATTCGACAGTCCGATAGTCCGACAGTCCGATAGTCCGACGGTCCCATAGTCCGACAGTCCGATAGTCCGACAAATGCTATATTTCTTTGAAAGTTAACACAATAACATGTGTAATATGGGGCCAGAAACCGAACCGTTTACTCACCAAAGAAAGGTCCAGAACATCGGAAACACGATATCATAGACGGACAAACAATTGGCAGGGTCACACAAGAGCTAAAAAAACCCACATATATGAACAACGCGGACTCCATAAAGACCTGGATCCAATCGTGATGAACCGGTAGTTTAAGTATCCCGTATATTTTTTAGTAGCGACTACTTCAGGCTTTATTTAAGTAGCGTGTAGCCGAGTCCAGCCAAGAAAAGTTACTATTAAAAAGAAAGATGAAATAAATGAATACACAGAAAAAAGAAATACAAAAAAAAAAGGAAAAGCCAAAAGGAGAGCGTACCAGTGTCCCCCGCCCTTTATCATGGAATATTTATGTTAAAAAGCAATGTCGACACACCAATAGAGCTGGATACAATAATGTGTGCGAATTGATTGATTGATTGATTGATTGATTGCTTAAGGTCCAGCAAGCAATATTTCAGTCATATTCAGGATGAGAAAAGTTTGTAAACAAAAAATCAGAAAGAGGGGACTCTGGGATGGGTCAACGTGGGCAACGGCTTAACACGGGAACTTGTTTTTCTGTCTCTTCCGACGACAAGTTGGTTCTATTTTTATTCCCCGGGATTCCGACGGGTGACCCTGCTATAGTCGCCTTCTACGACAAACGCAGATATAAAAAGATTGTCCCTAAGTGACCCCTTATATCACGGAAAGAAACAGCATCGGAATATGACAAAATAAACAACTGTGCCATGATACGCCACCCCCCCCCCCTCCCCCCCCTCCGCCCTCTTTTAGGATAATTGAAGGTCGGTTGCGCAGCGTGAGAAGAGTAATTAATATTCTGCACTTTTTTAAACGAATTAATTGTATATACATGTACCATATGAAAACTGGCGTTTTCCAAACTGACTAAAATCACACCTCTCACTTGCTCCCCCTTTTATCAATACAATGTATGTCACGACGTGACCTATCAGTAAAAGGGGGAACAAGTGAGAGATGTTATCGTACGAGGCGTGGACGGACGGACGAACAGCGGTATGCCATAATAAGCCCGTATTTTGACGGGCGTATAAAAATGAATGGCCCATATCCTGAAATTACGAATATATCATTTTTGGCCAAATTATTTTTCAAAACTTTCATCAGTTTAAAGCATTTGTCGGACTATCGGACTGTCGGACTATCGGACCGTCGGACTGTCGGACTGTCGGATTATCGCTACGGCCCCACTTAAATAGATGTAACCATGAGCACCATTACAGCCAAAACACATACAATCGTGAGCACCATTAGTATTTATATACACCTAATTCCCAGTACCATTAGTACTTAAAAGCATGTATTGATGAGCATAATTAGTACTTAAAACATGTATTGATGAGCATAATTAGTACTTAAAAACATGTATTGATGAGCATAATTAGTACTTAAAAACATCAATTGCTATGAGCGGGAACCAAACACACATCTATAGTGGTGATAGGCACTGACTGCATACGTAGTTGTAAATCAAATTACCACACAATCATGACCTCGACGGCCTCTATATCACTGTGGGAAGAATCACATAAGAAAATCGTAGAAAGAGTCAAAATCTAGTTTCCTGAGCCCCCCTCCCCCCCCCCCCCCTTCTTTGTGAAATAATGCTGTCAAAACAATGTATAGATGTAACCATGAGTACCATTAAAAAACATATTCAAATGAATGTCACCCACGTTCGTGTGTACAACTTTAAATAGTTAGTCATGTAATTGATATGATATTAATCTATTTCAGTGAAATAATATATCCATTATTATTTGTTTGGTTTTAAAGCATCAATGAAATCTAATGAGACCAATCTTGTTTTATTATATTTACGACAATAGACCTTTAATTATATTTCATATTAATGATCACTGAGCTAAAAAGATTCAATCTTTAGCAAAAAGTGATAAATTGAGTTCAAATTTGAAGATAAAAAAAACTTTTAAATATTTGTTAATGCGAATAGGCTAAATACACCATTTTTAACTTACCTGAGGCACGAGACATCTGTATGTAATAGAGAGATTTAACGTCACTGTTTACCAAATATCTAACCCCCCAATATATATAGTGAGAGAAAAACAACGACACCCGTTCGTTTTTCGTTGCTCAGTCTTTATTTTGTTTCTGACATAATATGACATAAGTATTTGTGTCAAAGTTAGTGATATGTCTACACGTGGACATTTGTTTCAGTAATATAGCAATATAAATATCAACGCCTTCGAATATATCTAATACAAGGTAATAGGGCATGTTTATTTTTAATTTCTTTTTCTTCGCCATGCTACAGCTGAAATGTGTCACAATATAATTTGCACATTCCAAATTTGCTTCTAAGATGATACCTTTTCCATAAGAGTTGTTCCCCTTACGACAGGTGACTGGTATCCGGTCTACAAGAGCAATGGAAAAGGGAACGTCTCTCGGTATATATATATGTGCACCTTGTAATACAACAGAGGGTAATTTAATAGCAACCAGAAAATTCACAAGTTGTTACAACAATTACATAGCATACACATTTTGGGAAGGATATATATATTTAGTACATAGCATATGAAAATGCTGTATTTTGATTGGATAATCAGCGTGTACTATTTTTGAACAGTACACTTGACAACGGCTGACTATACCTAGCGACGGGAATTACACCAGTTTCAAACAATTTCCCGCGGGGACTATACCTGTAGCATATATTTTCCCGCGTAATCTATATATATTTTTGTGAAGATGTATCTCCCTTAATGAACACACTACAAGTAATGCAAACTAAAAACAGATCTAAAGCAACGTTCAGTTACCCAGCATTTAACTTCAGTAACTGAAATGCTACCATTAATTATGAGCAGTAATTAATTCATGCAGAAATGTTCCATTTCAACATATTGAAAACTAACTTGTTACATGTACCTTCCTTCAGAAAAATTACAAAACAAATGTGATGTATTGACTTTTAATTTTTGCTATGAACGTTACCTTTATAATATTACATCGTAAAATTATTATTATCATTATTATTATTATTATTATTATTATAATGTTTAATTTGAGTGTGGTTTCTTTTATGTCTAGAATGGGATGTTATGTACTGAGTATATTATTGTCTTCTCTCTCGAGAACAGCTTTCCTATTGTGTTGGATGGTGATGCATAGTGCCCTCGCCGTTGCCTCGAGCACTATACTACACCAGACAACACCATAGGAGAACAGTGGTAGACAATAATAGAATAATATTATTTTCACATGGATTATGCATTAATTGGATCTGTTGTCCGCATTAAAGGGAAATAACTCCTATTGAACGTGATGACTAAAATGTTTTTGTGAGTTAACCTTCTTTCATTGATGAGATGTGCCAATATAATTAAAATTAGATGTTTGCTATATCATTTTATAATTGTTTTGGTGATGCTCTAACATATACCGACATCCCATGTGGGGTCATTCAAGGGAACGCTACATTCATCTTTTGTGCAGGAAGTCAACTGTGGGACAAGGTGTAGGCTAAGGTTGATTGTCACAAGGCTGTGAATCACTTTGTACAATATGGTAACCCCGTTTATGTTCCTCTGATTGTCACGTGTTTTCCAGTCAATCAGTGTACTTAGTATTTAGTGTCAATTATGTTGCACAATATAGTAATATCTTACCATAGATTTGTATGTCAGACTTTTATTTTTTCCCGTTTTACTTAAATTGGAGATGGCGTTATTACGTTACAGGTGTCAGTACAAGTTACTTTTATACACTTTTAAAGTTCTGACTGAGCGTGCTCCTGTTTATCTTCAGGAATTGTTAACAATTCATGTTCCAACAAGATCACTTCGCTCGGAAAATTCCATGCTTCTATCAAAACACAGAGAGCGCACAAAGACATTTGGTTAGAGGCAATTTGACAGGGCAGCATCTACACTGTGGAACAATCTCCCAAGCAGCATCCGACATGAACAATCAATGGGAATTTTCAAGAAATAACTGAAAACATATCTTTTTATACTTGCCTATGTTGATTTTATCTAGTTGATGGTGTGCAGTAACGATGTATTTTTATTTTCTTATGAGTCACGTATGTTTTAATTCATACTTTTATCACTTTTAGTTAAGAGCTTCGATATCATTTTCTTCCTCTTTTATAATGTTAGTTTTATTGCTACATTTTTCGTTTCTGGTAAGTTTTATAGGTTTATGTAATTTTCACTTTTTATGTAATTTTTTTTAGTCTTTGTTCTTTTTTAACTATGTTAAGCGCTTAGAGTAATTTTTTATCTATTATATATAGCGCTATATAATATACATATATATAATGGTAACAAAGGTATACAATACCGAAGTCAGTTAAGCTCATCACTAAGAGAATTCTACGGTCATCACCATCTGGTTTACCCTCATGAAATATCCATATATCCATATATCAAATTATTATGAATCTCTTCCGTTTTACGTAGATTGTTTCTTTCCTCTTTCACCGACAATATTTTTTATAGGAGGAAATGCTTACCCTTCGAGAACACATAGGTTCACCCCTCTCCAGTTTTTTAAGGGATCCGTATTGCTCATCTT
Source organism: Bathymodiolus brooksi (assembly GCA_963680875.1). Classification (NCBI taxonomy): domain Eukaryota; kingdom Metazoa; phylum Mollusca; class Bivalvia; order Mytilida; family Modiolidae; genus Bathymodiolus; species Bathymodiolus brooksi. The sequence goes on along the minus strand of OY804583.1, from coordinate 51,065,587 downwards.
TTTGTTTGTTCTTGACTATTCACCAATGTTCTCTGTGTGTCGTGAGTTCACTCGCTCCCCAGTTTGTGATGGAATCCATGTTGCTCATCTTTTTAGTTTGTTCTTGACTTGTCTACCAATGTTGTCGGTGTCTCTGGAGATCACCCACGGTTTTATGTAATAAGAATAGTGTTGTACATGTTGTACTATTATTATTTCTCTTTACCTTCTTAGGTCCATGTTGTGAAGACCACTGCGATTGTTCGGTTCATCTTTACCCCCAGTTGTCTGTATGACTGTTGTTGTCTTATGTTTGATCTTTGCGTATGTTTGCCTATAATGGTGCACAGCACGCCTTTACTATATGAGTAACATGTCGGATGCTTCTTTTTCCAGGCTCTCATTAGTAATATGTATATTTTGTGCTTTGTTTGTCTTCATCCTTTGTGTTGTGTGCCGAATGTTGCCAGTATCTCTGTGTTCTCCTTTCTTGATTACCACTTTGGTTTTTTCCAAAGTATATTTTAAAGTTGCATATCAAGATTTACGGGTTCCTTAATGATGCAATTATGAATAAACCTAAGGTTCTCCTTCCCAGACATAGGTGATCTTAGTCGAATTTGCCTACCCTGTTTAGGTCATTTTGGTTTCTTTCTCGCTGTGACGTTTTTTTTTTTTTGGCTTTATGATAAAAGTTATTCCTTAAACACGCCATATGCAAAGTTAGGTATCTAATGAGCATTCTAGCGTAGCATTCAAAGTCGTTTGCCACTAGTGGAACATATACTGCACCCCCATTTGTGTAGGGTTCCTTTTGCTCGATATGTAGCTTTCTGAGTAGATGATTGTTCATATTTTTGTCTTTTTTCTTTTTGCTATTGCATTGCCAGTCTTTCTGCGATAGATGGCTTCTGCTTACCCATTTGATATCTTCAAGCTGTACTTTTTATTCCGACAGTATTCTACAATTTGACGACTTTTGCTTAAATCTCTCTGTGGACGTATCGAGCATACATGTTGAGCTTTGCATTAGTGACATATTTCTGATCCCTAGTCAAAGATATGAGTGCATGGAAATATGGTAGGACTTCCAAAATGTCTGACTGTATGATTTTGTCTTGACTTCTTAACCAAAGGTGTCTGTATCTCTTATGTTCGCCCCTCTCCAATTGTTTATGATGTTCATTTTGTTTATTTGTTGTTTAGTTAGTTTGTTGTTGGCTTGTTCACCCATGCTGTATGTGTTTCATGAGTTCACGAACTCCTCCTTTTATGATGGAGTCCGTATTGCTCTTCGTTTTAGCTTGCTCTTGACTTGTTCAGCAATGTTGTCTGTGTTTCTTGAGTTCACCCCTTCCCAGTGTTTGCTTGGATCCGTGTTGCCCATCTGTTTAGGTTGTTCTTGGCTTGTTGATCAATGCTCTATGTGTCTCTTGAGTTCATCCAGGTTTAACGTAATAGGGATATTGTTGTACATTTTGTACCATTGTTATTTAACTTGACGTTCCATGTTGTGAATTCCGCTACGATTTAAGTATAAACACGATGTTCGGTTCGTCTCTACACCCGGTTGCTTGTATGATGAATGATTTCCTTTTTTATTTTTGTATGTAATGGTGTCCAACACGGCTTGCCTGTATGAACAACCTTGTGGATGTCACTTGCGAGCTCCTTGGTTCACCCCGGTTTTAAGTGAGATTCGTGTTGCTCATCATTCTAGTGTCCTGTGTGCTGCTTGTGTTTTGCTTGTCTTCGTTCTGTGTGTGTTGTGCCCAATGCTGCCAGTTTCTCCGGATTTCCCATTCTTGAATGCCGCTTCGGGGTTCTCTAACGTCTATGTAGGAGGTTTTAACCAAGTCATGATATTATTAGAAAGGCTAATGTTCTCCTTCACCAGGAGTAGGTGACATTAGCCGAATTTAGCTGTGATGTTGATGGCACTTGGTTTTCATGCTCGCATAGGCTTTTAATTTATTTCGCTTTTAAATAGTGTGGTTTTTGGTTTTTATGATAACAAAATATTCCCGAAACGCGTGGTGTGCACTAAATTTGCTATCTACCTTTTTATCTCATGCGGTGAGACCCAACGCTATTAGGTATCTTGGGAACACGATATAATAACATTCAAAGTCGGTGTGCTACTAATGAAGTAGGGACTGCTTACCATTCCGGCGCACCTGAGTTCAACCCCAGATTTTCAGTGGGGATCGTGGTGCTAATAGTTAGTTTTCTGTGTAGATCTTGTAGGTGTTGTTTGCTTTTCTCTTGGTCTTTGCATTGACTGTCTTTCTTCGATTGATGTCATCTCGTTTCCTATTTGATATCGTCAAGCATTTATTTTTATACGGTAGTTTTGACGACTTTTATCTACTTCCATTTGTCGGACTTATAGGGCATAACTGTTGAGCTTTGTTTCAGTGAGACATTTATTTCAGAGTCTTAGTCAAAAGAACTTCCAAAATCTATGAATGTTCTCTGTTTAAATGAAGAGCGCCTCGATCATTTCATGGAATATGAACTATATACTGGGCTAGGGTAAAACAGATAGTGTGTAATGAAACAAAGGATATGGTGACCCTTCCTGAGCACAGAGGTTTATTCCCCGTTTTGTGTGGGGTTTGTCTTGTTGTTGTTGTTGTTCATTCGTGGTTGCCCCTTCTTACATTTATTTATAACAGTTCATGGTATGAGCCTCACTATTTAGAAATGGTCTCTCTCCAAAAGAAGGGTATTACTCATATACTATCTAGACTACATTGTATAATTCCTTGTTTTATTTCGGTATGTGAAATTTAAATTGTCTCCTCACGATATGCATGACATATTGCCAAAGATGACGTTAAATAACAAATAATAATACATACAAATGTCCCGTAATGTGATAGTAAAGTAAGTACAATATGGAGTGTATATCTTAAGCTCATTTACATGAAACTTTTTTTTATTATACAAGTAAATGGAGAAAGTAACAACAACATTGATCAAGTTAATGCAAAATTAATACAAAAATCTGAAAATTTACATAAAGTTCATCAATACGTTGTGTTTTATATCACACAGTACGAGAAGAAGAATGAGAATCTCATGTCTGAATTGTCATACTATTATCTGACGATTAGACCGTCACATATCCTCATGAGCGAGTCATACCGGTATTCTCCTCCTGCCCAGATCGAACGTGTTCGATCATAATATAGTCTGTATTGTATATAAATAAAACATCAAAATTCATGCAAATATATCTATGAAGTTCATCAATATGCTGTCAATAAAACTACACAATTCGAGGTATAGACAACGAATCTCAAGTTTGAATTGCATAGTTATAGAATTTCGATCGAACCGTACTCTCATGAACGAATCGTACTTGTAAATGTCTCCTGTGCGGATCGAACTCGCACAATTTTACCACGCTTACAATATGTATCAATATGATCAAATACATTTAGTAGGTACAGAATCAGATATAAACTTAGATGATGTTATAAATGTTCATGTCATGTTGAGGTTTACTTTCCGTTTAGCCGCCGAACAACATATTTGATACTCACACTGTAAGGCAGCATCATAATAATGATAAGCTGTTTCTTTGTCACCTACTATCTCATAACATACTCCGAATATTGTTAATGCATTAGATAAATGATTTTCACCGACAAAATACCTCTCCTTTATTGTTAGATATAAATCACGTAATGACTGTTGTCTATTGACAATGTTATAAAGATGATGGTAACATAGAAACCGTAGACAATGTGACATAACAACAGGTGATACATAAAAGGGACTATCCTGAACTTCTGGTTTTAGTTCATGAGGTATCAGTGTTGATTGCTTTACATAATTCACAAGGTCAATCGTTGCCAGTCTCATCTTCTCATTCAGTGTAATCTTTGAACAACCTACGTTTTGTTTGTAGTACTTAATATCATTTGTGGTGTAATTGACCTTACGTAGCACCATCATATCTGGTGCACAACGAGACAAAACATGATCTATAATACTTAACGTAGTATTGTACTGACCGAGTACATAGTAAAATGAGGCATACAATAACCATCCACTCACAGCATCTGACTTTGTACCGTCATATAAATGTGCATGATAAAATCGCATTACTTGTACATTACGTTTATTAGTAGAAGGAAAGGGAAACACCTGAACAATATTCTGACTCTCACTGGCATAGTAATATTTACATAATCCTGACAAAATGCTGGTGGAATGTGACATGACTAACGATTTTATAAAGCTTAACAGTGCATAACCACTTTTTATATCAGCTTCAAAATAACTTCCAATAACCCTATAAATAAACAGTTCTAATTTAACGCATGATTCGTGTAGCACAACTTTACTATTAAACAATGTATTAACTGTAAAAACCTCATGTTCACCATTTCGTAGTCTTTCTAATATAGTTAACAACAGTCGACTATTAGACCGATTTATTTTTCCACGAAACATATTATGTCCAGGAATAAAATAGTTGGGACAATAACAGCACTTCACCCAGGTTATTAGTTTATCAAGAGAAAGAAAATAACAGTGAAATAAATTTTGAAGTTGAAATGTGCTAATAGAAATTTCTTCTGATAACCAAAACACAGCCGTTTTCATGAAGTAGGAACACAATAATCCTTTCACTTTATCATTTCTGTCGATAATGTTCTTTAGAGACAGCTTAAGAAGAGCGTAACAAAGAATTTGTGTATAGTTCATAGAATGTGATAATTGTTTCTCTGCCATAGAAAATGATATTCTCCATAGTAATTCACTATTTTCTATTTCTTTGGGTCCTATGGGTACTAGTATACAGCCATAATTAACTATATTGTCTATTAATATTTCAGGTGGCCACTGACCAGATCTATGACGATATATCCATTGTTCTGCTTGCCTTGGCCAGAAATGAAAGTGAAAACAGTAAGCTATATCCACGACCTTTTCTTTGTCTGATAAGCAAGGACCATGTGTCGATAGCCTTTGATTAGCACCAATTTCAATAAGTTTACGAATGAACAAAATGTTTGAGAAATACATTCCATTTGTTGTTTCAACAAAATATTCAGGTGTGGTAAATATATCACTCTCAGCTATCAACTTCAATGTAGTAAATCCAGGAAATTCCATCTCATCTTCCATCAGGAGAGTAGTATGTCGTGGTGAACGATTCATATGTTGTACATTATGTAATATGTTAACATAATTAAATATACACATTATATCTATGTCACTTCCGGGAAGATCTAAACCTTCCGCTAAGCTTCCACTGGATACTTGGGTTATTTCTCTTTTTCCTCCATTAAATATCTTGTCCTTTATAAGAAATACATTTTGTCTTATTCTGATGTCCATCTCACTACCAACTACACTTATTAGGTTGGCATAAACTTCTTTCTCGTGTGGTGAAAACAGTGATGTATGATCTATATAAAATAAAGGAAACAATTTGATGGCTTGTATTTTTATTTCATGCCAGTAATATTGTAGTGAATGCTAGGCTAGTTGAACATAAATATAGTGCGGTAGGAAAAATAATAATTTGGTTTAGGAAAGGAAACTCAATGATAAAATATTTCAATTAAAATTAATCTAAGCATATTTTATTTTTCAATAACAAACAATAAGATCAGACCGTCTTCTCCTTTGCAATGTAGTGTATGAAAGGTAATACGCAACATATGTTTGCAGAAAATAGAAACTAACACAGACACTTTGTATATATTAACATATATCTAGGAAAGGAAAATATTGATGTCACAAAATGAATTTCAAAGAATTGTTTCTGTAGATTTAAAGAAGTGAAAAGTAGTATGCACATCATTGATCGCTGTTCACTACTTTGTTAACATAAATTAATTAACAAGATTATAAATCGTTGTAACAGAAAAGTAAACAAGCGTTAACTTTTATGTTAACTTTCTTCAGAACTTTTAAAGTTCATTCCCATTGATCAAATTTTTTGAGAGGGAAATATAGATAGCTAAAGGTAAACAAATAAAAGTGGGATAAATGAGATCAATGGTAAACTAGAACAAAATACACTTAATTAAAACTTGAGTTATGTGACAGGTGAATAAGCGGGAAAAAAGGACAATGTATGCATGTCTATGTGCAACAGTGAATATTTATTTTCATATACAAGATGTATTTCATTTAAAAATGAAACCATGTAAAAATAATTTTTACTATTTTTGACTGAAATCAAATTTAATCGGATATGATATTTCTTTCATTTTCTTTATTAGTCGATCGTGTCTTTCTCAAGAATAAATTTAAGAAAATTCATACTTAAATTGTATATATAATATACATTTATTGACATAATTTTATCATTTGCCTCCTGCCATTTACAATTAATAGCATTCTCTTGAAATGGTAAACAATTATGCAAAGTTAAAAGATCCTCAATTAAATTGTTTTCTCTGTATGTAAAGTATGCAACTTAAAAGATGAATTAATAACATGCATGACAATAAATAGTGTATATCATTTTATGGTGGGAAACAGGTATACAAGGTTCCCCAGTTCAATTGTTTTCTCTTGACCTTGTAAATTGTACAGCAGTTCCTTTAATGACCTTGATCACTGATTGTGAAGACATAAAGTTTGTTTGTTGCATGTTTAGCAATCTTGTCATCAGTAAGAAAAGTTTAATTATTCCAATGTACATGTTAAATATATCCTAAAACTCAATTTGCATAAATAGAAAGTTTTCATAATTTAGCATTCATTTATATACAAATTATAACTATTTTCCCTTTTCATTTATTCAAACCTTATACATATTCATATACTGGAACAAATTAGCAGGTATTTTGGGCAAATAAACTCTTAATTAATGTAAAATAAACAATCCTCCGAGACACCAGACCGGAAAAATTAAACATATCAAAAGGAATAAAATATAAGTGTTTGTCCTGTCCTTAAATATTATGGCATTAGATATCATAATTAACCCATTCTGACAAGTTTTAAGTTTATGTTTTCATGTTACGTCCGTCTGCCTGCAAACATGTTCACCATCTTATTTACAATTCATTTAATATTTAAATATGTAAAATAGTTTCGCTTTATCTTTTGGACTGGTGTTATGGTTATGGTGTTCATCCTCACTTTCAACAATATTACAGCTATATCGTAACGGTCAGATTTATTGGTGGAGGAAGTCACTCACAAACTGTATTACATAAAGTTGTATCGAATTTTTCTCGCCATAATCAGAAATCGAACTCACAACATCAGTGGTGATAGACACTTATTGCATAGTAAACTGTTAATCCAACTGGTATACGATCACGACTACAACGAATGAGAAATGTCAAAACATATGACATACTACTTTTCATGGGGATATATTAGGGTAAATACATATTGACATATTGAACAAAGAACTCTCAAGACGCTGTGTCTCTTCACATATTTGAAATTGACTCGTTTTTGTGATTACATTTTGCTCAATCTAAAGTTTTCTGGGGAATGTTTTGTAGACCTGTTCCTTAGTACGTTTTCTTTTGGCTATTGTATTGTCTATCCCTTTTCAAATTACACCATATGATTGTCCCTTTGGTATCTTCAGACTTTTCTCATAATATGTTTTTTTTTATCAATATTCAAATAAATACAACATTGATTGTTTCCAAATCTATAACAATATACAAGTCATGTATGACTTCATTAATTTGTTACTGATTGTAGATTTTAAATAGTAAAATTGTATTTACCTGTCTGTTGAGATTGTGTATTCTCCAAATATTCTAAGTATCTGTTGCCTGTTTTGATCGGGAATACAATGTTCAAGATCTGAGGTTCATTGTGTTTCCTCCGTTCTAGGCACGCCTTGTATTCCCGCTCAAACCGGAAGATGGCTAATCCAAATAGATCATTGTGTCGTTCTGTGTTGCTACCAAGAATTTGACGGACGGCTGAAAAATGTGTTCGTCGTCCCAGATAGGGAAAGCTCTTGACACAATGACTGTCAACAAATAACATTTTCTTGGTAGGATGCTCTTTTTTGTCATCGTCTTCGTCGTCTGTGTTGCATCTTGGTGTTGCAGCCATTATGCAGTGCCGACCTACAAATATATGTATCTACAATTTAGCCAGAAAAGATTTGAAAATGAAGGCTATCGAGAAGATATGTTTTTCTTAAATTCAACATCACTGTTGAAATTGTTTTCATTGTTATATCATTTGATTAGTGTTGTTTCAGTGCTAAGTACACAACGAAGGGGAAAGAGCAAAGACTGGTTGGCTAGAAATCAATATGTGTTCACGTTAAGAGACATGTCTACCACAAGCCAGAAATGCTGTTGCAGTGTGATGGTTATATACCAATCTAGCTCAGCATGTTGGTCTAGTGAAAAGCGGTAGCATTATCAGAACCAAATATCAAATGCAATGTATAGTTTAATGCCTTCTTTATGTTTTAATAGTGCAGTCTTCTAAGATATTTGTATGTTTAATGTTTGGACATCATTATTTTTCTATGGAATGTAACATATTGTCCCAATGATATATCTGAAAAATGATAATTTGGCACTAAAGTGGAATTTGCAGTAGTGCCTACCGACAAATTTGTGGGCGGAGCTTATCATCCAAAATCCCCATTGATATGAACAGCATATTAATGAAACTGTATGCTACCTGACCAACGTAACCTAAAGGTCACATACCTCAGAAATTAGAATTTTCGAAATGATTTTTGTATATTTTAGACTGACGAAGGGTATTGTATTTAATAAGACTGAAACTTTCGTAGAGAGGAACACTAGTAACCATGTCTGTCAAATATTTTGCTCGAAAAGTAACTGTGGAACTATGTATCATTGATTTGTACTCATCGAGATAACCGTGGTAAAAAAAATGAACAATCTGAATGTTTGTTCCCACCACAGCTATCTATACCCACGGTCTCGGTTTAAACAACAATCCTGCATTCTTACATAATAAACATTAAATGAAAAACTGAAAATACCACACTGTTGACATAACTCCAGAACCAAATATCAAATGTAATGGTATATGTTAATGTGGTTCTGATATTGTTATAATGTAGTCTTCCAAAATATTTTAATGTTTACTGTTTGCATTTTATTATTTTCCATAATGCAATCCACCTAGATATTTTAATATTTAATATTTGGTTTAAATTTGTATAATGTAGTCTTCCAAGATAGTATATGTTATTCAGCTATCAGACAGGGTATATAATGTGACATTCCCGACTTAGGATCTATATTCCTTGAGGCGCGTCACATTATATACTCTGTCTGATAGCTGAATAACAGATATATTACGGATTTAACCATTGTTTTTATTAAATACAACATCCAACTGTATTAAATAAATTTGCCTCTTTTATTTTCATTTTTCGTATCTCTAGATGTCCGTTTCCGTACCTTTGACGTCATTCTTCAATGACGTCAAAATATGTGTCGCGTCATGTTTCATGTATGGGGGTGTCTCATGAAGGAAAATACTGTACTAAATTTCTAAGTCAATACAGTTGCATATGTAGTAAATTTTACAAACTTTATAAATATAACATTAATATATCACATAACAAACAACGGGTTTTGCGAAACAGTTTCAATAATTTAAATGTTAACAACATGTAAATAAAACCTTGGTGTGACCCCATAAATTTGAAAGTTTTCAAGGCTCAACGTTTTGTTTATTTGTTATGGTACAGCCGTAGAACATAGGAGTGTGCTGAATTGATCAGGTATTTGTGATGAAATTAACCGTTGTAATATTGTTTTGTTCATGCAGCCGTTTTGAGTATAAAAACAGTATTTAATTTGGTAAAAATACATTTATTATTTCGTATTATACCATTGATTCAGTGAAGCGTAATGTTTTGTCGTCCATGTTTTAATCGTTTTTGGGGACTGAAATATATACCCCGTCTGTTTTCCGAATATATGCTGACATTCAAAACCAATGAAAATATGCTTAACAAACTAAATTCGTAATATATATATATATACATATAAATTTGTTTAAATCATACAGTATTGTTTTATTAAAACATCATTCTTAAAACCTGTGTTCTTGTTGTCAATTTCCAAAAATAGGATGAAATTTTCCTACACACATTACGTCATTACAAATATATAGGCTCAATATGAGTGGTTTGAATTATGATTTTTTTTTTACATCATAATATAGTTTATTTAAAATCTCCTGTTTACAATAACATTAATGAACCAGGAGCGCACATTAAGGGTCCCTGTTTTATATCAATCTCGCTTGTCGAGGGGTAGCAAGTGAAAATAAAAATAAAAAGTCCACTTAATAATATTTCATATTCATTTGTTTTTACATTTCATCATAAAATACACCAGATGTCTTAATGTTTAATGCTAAGTTTACTTCATCTATAAAGTAATCTTCAAACATATTTTAATGTTTGATATTTGGTTTACATTTTTATAATGTAGTTTTACAATATGTTTTAATGTTTAATGGTAGGTTAATGTTTATATAAAGTAGTCTTCCAACATATTGTAATATGTAATGTTTGCTTTATATTTTTATAAAGTTCTCTTCCAAGATTATTTAATGTTCAATGTTTGGTTTATATTTTTATAAAGTTGTCTTCCAAGATTATTTAATGTTCAATGTTTGGTTTATATTTTTATAAAGTTGTCTTCCAAGATTATTTAATGTTCAATGTTTGGTTTATATTTTTATAAAGTTGTCTTCCAAGATTATTTAATGTTCAATGTTTGGTTTATATTTTTATAAAGTTGTCTTCCAAGTTTATTTAATGTTCAATGTTTGGTTTATATCTTTATAAAGTTGTCTTCCAAGATTATTTAATGTTCAATGTTTGGTTTATATCTTTATAAAGTTGTCTTCCAAGATTATTTAATGTTCAATGTTTGCTTTGTATTTTTATAATGTTGTCTTCCAAGATTATTTAATGTTCAATGTTTGGTTTATATTTTTATAAAGTTGTCTTCCAAGATTATTTAATGTTCAATGTTTGGTTTATATTTTTTTAAAGTTGTCTTCCAAGATTATTTAATGTTCAATGTTTGGTTTATATCTTTATAAAGTTGTCTTCCAAGATTATTTAATGTGTAATGTTTGCTTTGCATTTTTATAATTTTGTCTTCCAAGATTATTTAATGTTCAATGTTTGGTTTATATTTTTATAATGTTGTCTTCCAAGATTATTTAATGTTCAATGTTTGGTTTATATTTTTATAAAGCTATCTTCCAAGATTATTTAATGTTCAATGTTTGGTTTATATTTTTATAATGTTGTCTTCCAAGATTATTTAATGTTCAATGCTTGGTTTATATCTTTATAAAGTTGTCTTCCAAGATTATTTAATGTGTAATGTTTGCTTTGTATTTTTATAATGTTGTCTTCCAAGATTATTTAATGTTCAATGTTTGGTTTATATTTTTATAAAGTTGTCTTCCAAGATTATTTAATGTTCAATGTTTGCTTTGTATTTTTATAATGTTGTCTTCCAAGATTATTTAATGTTCAATGTTTGGTTTATATTTTTATAAAGTTGTCTTCCAAGATTATTTAATGTTCAATGTTTGGTTTATATTTTTTTAAAGTTGTCTTCCAAGATTATTTAATGTTCAATGTTTGGTTTATATCTTTATAAAGTTGTCTTCCAAGATTATTTAATGTGTAATGTTTGGTTTATATTTTTATAATGTTGTCTTCCAAGATTATTTAATGTTCAATGCTTGGTTTATATTTTTATAAAGCTATCTTCCAGGATTATTTAATGTTTAATGCTTGGTTTATATTTTTATAATGTTGTCTTCCAAGATTATTTAATGTTCAATGTTTGGTTTATATATTTATAAAGTTGTCTTCCAAGATTATTTAATGTTCAATGTTTGGTTTATATTTTTTTAAAGTTGTCTTCCAAGATTATTTAATGTTCAATGTTTGGTTTATATTTTTTTAAAGTTGTCTTCCAAGATTATTTAATGTTCAATGTTTGGTTTATATCTTTATAAAGTTGTCTTCCAAGATTATTTAATGTGTAATGTTTGGTTTATATTTTTATAATGTTGTCTTCCAAGATTATTTAATGTTCAATGCTTGGTTTATATTTTTATAAAGCTATCTTCCAGGATTATTTAATGTTCAATGTTTGGTTTATATTTTTATAAAGCTATCTTCCAAGATTATTTAATGTTCAATGTTTGGTTTATATTTTTATAATGTTGTCTTCCAAGATTATTTAATGTTCAATGCTTGGTTTATATTTTTATAAAGCCATCTTCCAGGATTATTTAATGTTTAATGCTTGGTTTATATTTTTATAATGTTGTCTTCCAAGATTATGTAATGTTTAATGCTTGGTTTATATTTTTATAATGTTGTCTTCCAAGATCATTTAATGTTCAATGTTTGGTTTATATTTTTATAATGTTGTCTTCCAAGATTATTTAATGTTTAATGCTTGGTTTATATTTTTATAATGTTGTCTTCCAAGATTATTTAATGTTCAATGTTTGGTTTATATCTTTATAAAGTTGTCTTCCAAGATTATTTAATGTGTAATGTTTGCTTTGTATTTTTATAATGTTGTCTTCCAAGATTATTTAATGTTCAATGTTTGGTTTATATTTTTATAATGTTGTCTTCCAAGATTATTTAATGTTTAATGCTTGGTTTAAATTATGATAATGTAGTCTTCCAAGATATGTTAATGTTTAATGTTTGGTTTATATTATTATAATGCAGTCTTCCAAGATATGTTAATGTTTAATGTTTGGTTTATATTTTTAAAATGTAGTCTCTCAAGTTATATTAATATTAAAAGTTGCAGTATATTTTTCTACTTGTGTCTCATCATAATTTTGCTATGTCAGCTGTACTTGTAGAACTTCCTGTTGTTCTAAGACGTATTTGTACAACAGTAGATAGACATCTTTTCTAGAGGTGTCTTGTTAATAAAATGTAACGTACTTTTTTCAAAAAATAGTATTTTAAATATAATTTTATGTAATAATTTTATGAGTTATAAATTATAATAGTTTTTAGCAATGTGTCAAAAAGACTACAATCAACCTTAATTGGGATATTCGTATATGTCGAGGTGTAATGTTTGATAGTTATTCACTCCTCTCCTTCTGTCCCAAGACTATAATACAGAATGTAATCTGTGTCTACAGTCTCAACATGTCTACACCGTACGGTACACTGTACTCAGTGTAATAGTACAAATTATAATCATTCCTCCAAATTGTGTCATTCCTACACTATGTTTATGATCTAGATTTTGTGTATCAGAAAGAGGGAAACTGTATCATACCTACATTATGTTCATGAGTTAGATTGTGTCTATAAGAAAGAAGGGAACTGAATCATACCTACAGTATGTTTATGTTCTATATGTTGTGTATCAGAAAGAGGGAAACTGTATGATACCTACAGTATGTTCATGATCTAGATTTTGTGTATCAGAAAGAGGGAAACTATATGATACCTACAGTATGTTCATGATCTAGATTTTGAGCATCAGAAAGAGGGAAACTATATGATACATACAGTATGTTCATGATCTAGATTTTGTGTATCAGAAAGAGGGAAACTGTATGATACCTACAGTATGTTCATGATCTAGATTTTGAGTATCAGAAAGAGGGAAACTATATGATGCCTACAGTATGTTCATGATCTAGATTTTGAGTATCAGAAAGAGGGAAACTGTGTCATACGTACAGTATGTTCATGATCTAGATTTTGAGTATCAGAAAGAGGGAAACTGTATCATACCTACAGTATGTTCATGATCTAGATTTTGTGTATCAGAAAGAGGGAAACTGTATCATACCTACATTATGTTCATGATTTAGATTGTGTCTATAAGAAAGAAGGGAACTGAATCATACCTACAGTATGTTTATGTTCTATATGTTGTGTATCAGAAAGAGGGAAACTGTATCATACCTACTCTATGTTCATGATCTAGAATGTGTGCATCGGAAAGACGGAAACTGTATCATATCTACAGTATGTTTATGTTCTTGATTTTGTGTATAAGAAAGTATCAGAAAGAAGGAAACTGAATCATTCCTACAATATGTTTATATTCTAGGTTTGTGTATCAGAAAGAGTTAAACTGTATCATACCTACAATATGTTTATGTTCTATATTTTGTGTATCAGAAAGAGGGAAACTGTATCATACCTACAGTATGTTTATGTTCTTGATTTTGTGTATAATAAAGTATCAGAAAGAGGGAAACTGCATCATGCATACATTATGCTTATGTTCTAGATTGTGTGTATCAGAAAGAGAAAAAATGTATCATACCTACAGTGTGCTTAGTATCTAGATTATGTGTGTTTGAAAGACGAAATGTGCATAATTCCAACATAATCGGAACATTTTGGCAAATAAAAATAAAAGGCAATTGTTTTCCTATATGAGTTGTAGAAATGGAGAAAAGTGTATCATATATGAAGCTTGTCATTGGGGTGGCGGCTTTTGTTTGTATAAAACACACGATTAATGTAAGATGTCATATTCTTTGACATAATGTTAAAACATTTGTATATTGTATGAAAACAAATCCCTAAAAATTGTTACAGTTAATAAATAATATACATGTTTCATGACGGCATTCCAGTGAATTTGCCACCATCAACTCTCCAATTGATACCGTGAAATTTTCAAAATACAACAGATATCTCCTAAATAAAATAAAAGGAGATGAAGTAATAAAGAAATTGCACAGTTTACTAACAAAGTCCAGATAGACAACATGCTTAGCATACATATCAAGTTAAGATGACAATCATGTACTAGTAATGCATACATGTATATACTCAACTACGATTAACTGCACTTGTACCATTATGAGGCAGAAATTAAGACAAATCAAGAGAAGCAAACGCGATCCTAAGATTTCGCCTTCATGTTCAAGTTTGGTGATTATGTTTATAAAGGATATCACATATACAACTAGATCGGCTTTATACTTTGACCTTAACATAGACATTGACAGTGATCGCCGTATAAGAACGAAAATTTACGAAGAAAAATTAATAAATTCTGAACTCTCCATTTTTGTGTAGTAACATTCAAAATGTAAGGAAATGTGAAGTTTATATCCCCCAGTTATTAGTTCAATGTAATAATACATCTTTATTAATTAACTACTGTTATATTTACATAAATAAGATGAGGACTGTGTTTGTGATACAGATAGTACAACTCGTCATGCGCACTAATATACAATATACGTACATTGTCGGTAAATATAAAATTTATTTGTACGAGCTTTAGAAACAGGCAGAATAGCGAGCCTTAGGCGAGCTTTTCAGGCCTGTCTCGCAGCGAGTACAAATGAATTTTATATTTAACGACGATGTACGTATATTGTGTTTATCCTGCAATGTCAAAAAAGTCGGAAAACTTGTCAGATTTAAACAAAAAGGACAGAAACAAGCGTCATTCCTCGCCTTTCATAAATGTTGTCAATGGTGTCTTCTTCGTGGTCCGCGTTACATTAGTACCAGTTTCATCCTTTTCTGCGCCCTCCGCTGTACATAGCTACAGGCTACCAGCAAAGTTTATTCGTAGGCTGAAAAGTTTATTCGTAGTCTGAAAAGTTTATTCGTCTAGTACGAATAAAGCAAAAAATTATTCGTATAGCATATTTGTACAGCAAATGTACTGATTGCAGGATAAAGTTTGATATCTATCACTTGGTCGATGCCTCTCCTGATGGACTATTAGTTTCCGATTGTATCATCTGCTCAGTAGTCAATGATTCGGTACTGGCATGGCTTATAAGATATATTTATTGCTCAAATTTACAGTTCCTAAATAATGTAATGATTAATAAAACTAATGTTCTAATCCCTCAGACATAGTTGATCATCGCCGATTTTAGTCCTCCTGTTTAAGCCCTTAGGTTTTATTACTCCAAAAAACTTTAAGTTATGTGGCTTTTCAATCTTTCAATTTTGCGTGTACCGGATGAAGGTTAGTCAATAAATGCATCGTGTACACTAAATTTGATACCTCTGCTGGTGGACTATACGTCACCAAGGGTACCATCCGCCCAGTTGACAGTGCTTCGGCACTGGCATGGCTTATTAGATATATTCATGACTGAAATCTACAGTTCCTAAATGATATAATTATTATTAAAACTAAGGTTCCCGTCTCTTGAGGCATAGGTGATCTAAGCCGATGGTGGCTATACGGTTTTCATTGCTCCTAAAGCTTTAAATCATTTGGTTTTCCAATCTTTCGATTTTGAGCGCACTTGAGGAAAGTTATTCGTTATTCAATAAACTTGATATCTGCGTTTTTGTTATTTATTAAAAACCTAGTGATGTCATGTGAGATACATAGCATGAAAAGGGGCACGTCGTTCCTGCCAAAACAAGAAAATACAATAGGGGTTTGAAATTAATATTTCGTAATAGCAACACCCCCTCCCCCAAAAAAGAAAACGGAAAAAAAAAAAACGTGTGAAAAACAGATATATCGCTATGTGGTAAAATAACCAAACACATTCAAAAGGTGATTACATTCTCTTTATTGACAGATGATATTCAACACGAGTGTTTTTTCTAGCCACACCCCCATCTGAACTCTCGATCTACAAAGAATTAAAAAATAGATATCATGTGTATTGTACTTGATTGTTTTCAGTTGCACAGTTCGTCAACGGGGTTTGCAAGTGATATTTATCTTGCGTAAGAGTGACCCCCCCCCCCCAACTTGCTAAAACAGAATATCCCTATGTGGTTTCAATACGAACTTGCTGCATTACATGTAAGCTGTATAATTCTGTTTGATAAAGGCCTTTAACTGGAACAGGAAACACATTATACCTGAATGTAGATTACAAAAAAAGGTGCACTCGACTCGCAACCGCAAGTGATAAAGCTTACCAGTTGCTTGGCCAGGGTCGGTGGTTCTCAACGGATACACCGGCTTCCTCCACCAATAAAACTGGTCACCATGACATAGCTGAAATATTGCTGAGAGTGGCGTTAAACACCAAAATTCAAACTCAAATTAATTCAAAGTTATAATGCTACAATATTAGATGTCTAACATTATATGGCATCAAGATTCAGATATTTACACATGTATCTTAATACTGGATCATGGGGGTTCAAACATTAACTTAAGCGGTAATCAGAATAGGTGTGTCTTCATGATTCAGATACGTAAGTAGGTGTCTTTATTCTGAATCCTTGGGTCTGAACAGCAACATAAGTTACACTGGAGGCATTTGTGTCTTCATGATTCAGATAGGTACGTAGATGTCTTTATACTGAACCCGTGTGTCTGAATAATAACATAGGTTACAATGATGACATGTATGTCTTCAATATTAAGCAAAGCAATATAATTGTGTTTGGAATGAAGCATCCGTGTACAATAGAAATTAGACATTGACCAAATGAAACCGCTATAGTTCATTGTGTCGGAACTATTTACGAGTCAAACAGGAGCCTCAATGTGCATTCATTAGTAAAGACTATCTAGGAACATGTAGTAGAATTGAAATGTCATTATGAGAACAATGATTATTTAAATACATGTAATCAAGATAACCATTAGTACTTAAATACATGTAATCATGAGTACCATTAGTACTTAAATACATGTAATCATTAGTACCATTAGCACTTAAATACATGTTAACATGAATACCATTAGTACTTTAATACATGTAATCATGAGTACCATTAATACTTTAATAGATGTAATCATCAGTACCATTAATACTTTAATACATGTAATCATGAGTACCATTACAACCTAAGCACATGCAATCATGTGCATCATTAATACTTAAATATATGTGATCATGAACACCATTGGTATTTCAATACATATCATCATGAGTACCAGTTGTGCTTAAATACATGTAATCATGGGAACGTTAGTATTGAAATTAAGGTAATCATGAGTACCGTTAGTACTTACATACATGTAATCATGGGGACGTTAGTATTGAAATAAAGGTAACCATGAGTACCGTTAGTACTTACATACATGTAATCATTGGGACGTTAGTATTGAAATATAGGTAATCATGAGTACCGTTAGTACTTACATACATGTAATCATGGGGACGTTAGTATAGAAATAAAGGTAGTCATGAGTACCATTAGTACTTACATACATGTAATCATGGGGACGTTAGTATAGAAATAAAGGTAGTCATGAGTACCATTAGTACTTACATACATGTAATCATGGGGACGTTAGTATAGAAATAAAGGTAGTCATGAGTACCATTAGTACTTACATACATGTACTCATGGGGACGTTAGTATAGAAATAACGGTAATCATGAGTACAGTTAGTACTTACAGACATGTAATCATGGGGACGTTAGTATTGAAATAAAGGTAATCATGAGTATCATTAGTACTTACATACATGTAATCATTGGGACGTTAGTATAGAAATAAAGGTAATCATGAGTACCGTTAGTACTTACATACATGCAATTATGGGGACGTTAGTATAGAAATAAAGGTAGTCATGAGTACCGTTAGTACTTACATACATGTAATCATGGGGACGTTAGTATTGAAATAAATGTAATCATGAGTACCATTGGTACTTACATACATGCAATTATTGGGACGTTAGTATAGAAATAAAGGTAGTCATGAGTACCGTTAGTACTTACATACATGTAATCATGGGGACGTTAGTATAGAAATAAAGGTAATCATGAGTACCATTAGTGCTTAAATAAAGGTAATCATGAGTACCATTAGTACTTAAATAAAGGTAGTCATGAGAACAGTTAGTTTTTAAATGCATGTAATCAGGAGCACAATTAGCAGTTACATACATATACTCATGAGCACTATTGGTACTTAAACACATGAAATCGTAAGCATATTAGCGCTTCATATCACGGAGGACAGTTTTATTGGTGGTAGAAGATTATCTGGAGAAAAAAATCGGGTTGCCTCAAGTCACTGACAAAAATTATCACATAATGTTGTATCGAGTACAAAGCTCTATGAGTGGGAATCGAACACATATTTTTATTGGTGATATGCACTGATTGCATTCGTAGTTGTAAATCCAATTATCATGCGAACACGACCTCGACGGCCCCTATATCACTGTGGGAAGAATTCAAAAAGCATACAAAGAGTAAAAATATAAATTTATAAGCTCCCCCCTTCTTAGTGAAATAATGCCGCCATGCAAATTCTTTACCATATGTTATATTAAAAAACCATATTCAATAAATGAGTGTCAACCACGTTCGTGTGTATAACTTTAAATATTTAATTGTGTAATTTATATGATATTTATCTATTTCAGTGCAATAACAAATCCATTATTATTTGTTTTGTATTAACGCTTGAACGAAATATAATAAGACCAATCTTACGTTATTATATTTAGGACAATAGACCTTTAATTATATTTGACATTAATCATCACTGTGTTAAAAAAGATTCAAGCTTTAACAAAAAATGTTAATTTGAGTTCAAATTTGAATGAAACAAAAATTTAAAATATTCTTCATGCCTATAATCTACATAACATCATTTTCAACTTTCATGAGGCACGAAACATCTATATATAATAGAGAACATTGACGTCACCTCTTACCAAAATGTATTTCGCCTTCATGTATATAGTGAAAGAAAAACAACAACACTCGTTCGTGTTTCGTTGCTCTGTCCTTTTTATTTTGTTTCTGACATAATATGACATAAGTATCTGCGTCAAAGTTAGTGACATTTCTACACGAGGATCTTTGTTTCAGTGATATAACAATGTAAATAGTAACACCTTTGAGGTCTATCTGACACAAAGTAATAGAACATGTTTATTTTCAATTTCTTTTTCTCGCATTGTTATAGCTGAAATGTATCACACTATAATTTGCACATTCCTAATTTGATTTTAAGATTATACGTTTTTAATAAAAGTTGTTTCCCTTACGACAGGCTGACTGGTATCCGGTCTACAAGAGCAATGTAACCTGTAAAGTCTTTCGTTATATATATATTTTAAACTTGTAGAAAAAAAACCAACAAAGGATAATTTAATAGGAAATATTACATTCACTAGTTCAAATAGAGTACAAATGTTTCGGAAAGATATATATGTTATTTTAGTATGGACTTTGCATGAATTGGATCTTGTTGTCCACATTGAAGGGAAATAACTCCCATGAAAAAACATGACGACTTAAGGTTGGGAGTTATGCTTCTCCCTATGACGAGATGTGCCAAGATAATTAAGATTAGATGTTTGCTGTATCATTTTAATATTGTTATTGGTGATATTCTAACATATAACGACATCCCACGTGGGATCGTGTCAGGGAACATTACATTCATGTTTTATGTAGGAAGTCAATTGTGAGACAGGGAGAAGGTTAAGATTGATTGTCACACGGTTGTAAATCATTTTGTGCAATATAGTAACCTCGTCTACGTTCCTCTGGTTGTCACATATATGTCAGTTTTGATGGCCAATCCAATCAGTTTACTTAGTAATTAGTGTCAATTATGTTGCACCATATACTAAGATCCTACCATAGATTTGTTACTTAATTTTTGAGACGGCGCTATACATATGTGTGTAATAAGCTATCTTGCTTGATATAGTGATATCTAAATATTTTCCTGTATTGACTCGGGGACGTCGTGTTGACCGACCTTTCCGTGTATTCTTGGGGACGTCGTGGTCGTGGTCGTATGGCAGTTGAATTTACAACTACTTGTGCAATCAGTGCATATTACCACTTAAGTTGTGAATTCGAATCCCGTTCGGCGCGAGGTGTACTCGAATCAACATTAGGTTATAAAGTTTGTCATTGACCTGCGATATCTCAGTGGATTTCAGGGTACTCCAGTTTCCTACAGCAATAGCACTGACCGCCATGATATAACTGAAATATTGGTGAACATGTTGTTAAGCACAATCAACCATCAACCACAAGCCATTTAGTGTTTCTCATATTTAGCATGATATTCTGATTTTTTGACACTTAGTGTGTTACGTTTTTCTGAGGCGAACTTCATATCACATTTTGTGTCCTAGTGAGCTAGATAACTTAGGTCATTGTGTAGTAGGACATTATATTGGTGGTGTTTGATATTTAAATAAATAATACAGATAATGAAAATAAGCATGGCTTTAATTTTACATCTACTAGAAGTTAGAATATGAACACAAGTATTTGATTCCAAACATCTTCATAATAATGGGAAAAAACCCCACATGTTCAGGTAAAAATTGGTGTATGTCCATTGTTTTTGTCTCTCAGAGTAAATACAGTAATCTTCACTTTTTACATCTGTTTATTTTGTGTCATCTAGTAGCAAAACCTCATATTTCACAAGCCTATGCTGTTGTTTTCTGAACCAGTTCATAACTTTTGTGTTATTTTGCAGTTTCTATGTGTCCCTAATAATGAATAATATTTTCAAGAAATGACCTATTATTATGTTCTATTTGTAAACGATATTTTGCTTCTTTGCTAGACAGATTTGTTTTTTGTATGGTGTTTATTGTTTTAGATTTGTTCCTTTTTCTAATTGGTGATTGTATTTATTAATGATATGTTCTGTATTTGTTTGAAAGGAACTTAAATTGAGATGTACAACAATTCCACATTTCACCAATATCAACAAAGCGAACAATCACACCTCAAATCGTAGAACACAGAAAAGACCACTATATGTGAACTACAAGAAAAACAGTTTACCTGATCCTCTACTCTGGGTAATTGGATCTCATGGTATTCTTCAGAAGTTCTTGTATAGTATGAAATCATAAAGGCAACAAAGGTATGCAATGTTAAGCTGAAATCATGGCTATATACAAATGTATTGTCGGCGGTAGTCATCGCAATCTGAATGACCGTTAACGACATATCCATATATAAAATAACAATGAAGGGGGTGATGAATATTTTCCGTTTTACCTAGTTTTGCTTTCCTCTGTCACCTACAAAATTTGTATTAGACCTGACAATGGGTAACACAGTGGATGTCTTAGAAGAAAGAGGGACTGCCTACCCATCACAAACAACTGGGTTCATCGTTCCCCAGTTTTGATGGGGTTCGTGTTGTTCATAATTTTAGTTTGTTCTTGAGTTGTTCACAAATGTTGTCTGTGTCTCTGGAGTCCACCCCTTGTTTTAAGCAATAGGGTTCGTGTTGTAGATTTTGATTTTTTTTTAACAACAATATATTTTTATTCAAAATGCTTGTTACATTCTTACTGCAAAAGCCCAAGCTACTTATGAATTATTTCATATTAACATTTTCTTATATAATTAAAATACTTTCAAATAATATAATATAACTGATGAGGATCAGACTTTAATTGAATATACCTATAAATACGCACCTACATCTACACACATACATCTATGCATATACACACATACATCTATACATATACACACATACATATGCATGCATACATATATATATACATATATACAATGCATACATATTTACATTTGAATATTTTCCCTTATTTTTGCTAACAGTTTACTATTTTGGAGTTTTTGCACCTGGCTTATTCTCGTAATATATTCTCTCACAAATAAAGAATATATGTTTACTTGTTTAGTCTTTTGTTCAGATACATAATATGCTTTGTATATAGAAAATCCTAAAATTGCTAAAAAATAGTTGAAATCAAAATAATCTTATCAAATATCTTATACCCAAATACAATATGTTTTAATGTGACACAATTTTCTATATTAGATTTTTTCAATATTTGTTGTATTTTCACCCAAATTTTTTTCAGATAGGGACAAGAAATAAAGTAATGTAGATAGTCTTCATCTTTACCACAGAAATTACATTGGCTATTAATAGCAATTCTCCATTTCATTAATAGTTTCTTTGTAGGAATTATATATTGCAATAATTTCCATCTGAATATTTTTAGCTTATTTTCTTCTAAAAAAGGAAAAATGAAAGAGTAAAGCTGACTCATGTTTGGTTTTTCATTTATAGACAAGTACATTAACCATGTATTCATACCTATTGGTTTCAAAAAATTTACATTAATATATTCATTATAAAAATATTTGTTGGACAGTTGTGACGGGTCTATACATTTTCCATTTACTATAATCTTATCTTTTTGAAAATTTACAACACTTTTTATAGCGTTTTGAGCCTGTAATGTATGATACCATTCATTAGGTATCGCTTTTCTCAGGCAGATAAATTCAGATATCCAATTATTCTTGTATTTTAATTTATCTAAAATTAAATTCTGATTTATTTCCCCGTTTTCATTTAAAAAATCATTGATATAAATTAAATCACTATTTATCCAATTATCAAACATTAACTTTTATTTTTTAACATTATCAATTTATTTTCCCAGATAACCTGTTTTCTAATCTCTGCAAAATGTGATAGCGTTTTTGTTTGACCCCCACCCATTTTTATCCAGGTTTGCAATATTTCTTTATAAAAATCAGGAATATATCTAAAATAATCTTTAATTTTTTTGTATTCGATATTCATTGAAAATATCAACCAATTCTTACCAAATTGTCTAAAGTATTTATATATTTTTGATTTTGAATTATTATTATTTGTCTTTACATTCCTAATTCCATGATGTTATTTCTGAAATAAATGCGGTGTTCGGTTTCGTCTTTTACCGCTGTTGCTTATATGACGGTGATGTCTTATTTCTTATATTTGTGTATGTTTGCGTAATATGGTGTCCAACACATCTTTATCACTAATATTGTCTGTGTCTCTTGAGGTCACCTCTCTCCAGTTCTTGATGGGGTATGTGTTGCTCGTCTATTTAGTTTGTTTCTTGACTTATTCTCCAATGTTGTGTTGTGTGTGTCTCTAGAGTATGTTAAGATTTCCACATAAAAACGATGTTCGGTTCGTCTCTACCCACAGCGCCCCCACCCCAGGTTGCGTGTATAACGGGTAATGTCTTTTTTTGTATATGCTTGCTTACACTGGTGTCTGACTATATGAATAATATGGCGGATGTTATTTACCAGCCTCTAGGATCCCCCCGTATGTTGGTGAGGTCGGAGTTGCTCATCATTTTAGTGTTTTAGGTTTCTTGTGTGTTTTGCTTGTCTTCATCCTGTTTGTTTTGTATTGAAAGTTGCCAATAATTCTGGATTGTCTATTCTTGTTAGCTGTTTAATATTATTTGCCTTTTAAATATTTTCGATTTGACCTTATTTGATGAAAAGTATTCCCGAAACTCGTAGGAAGCACTTAATATGATAGTTATCTGTTTTATTAATCATTTTCTTAGCATTCAATGACGAGTGCTTACTATTACATAGTTCCTGAACAAACTCTCGGATTTCAGAATGTGTCGCGTTGCTTGATATTTAGTTTTCCGTCTAGTTCTTGCAGATAAATGTTCGCTCTTGTGTCCTATTTTTCCTTTTGACCAGTGTATTGCCTATCCTCAATTTATTGTTTATGATTACCCATTTGATATCTTTAAACTTTTCTTGTTTTCCGACATTGTTCTCTTGATATGAAATATGACTGGTCATTTCATGGAATATGAACTATGTACCGGGCATGAGAAAAAAACAGAGAGTGCGTAATAAAAGACAAGCACTAGTTAACCTTCGCAAGCACATGGTTACCCCCTATTTTTGGTGGGTTTTGTCGTTTTGGTCTTGTCCATTCTTGGTTGTACCTTCTAACGCTTATTAACGGAAAACTCCACTAAGTAGAACAATTGTTATAATTCAATACATTGTAACTTTGTATTCGTAAATAACTAATTATTAAGCAAAAACATCTTTATTAACATCAATATACCCAATTAGAAATATGCATATTTGGAATTTCCTCTCGTAGTGTAAGCGGCCATGACACCTTTTCATGTGACGTCACGGGGACGGATCATATTAGTTGAATAAATAACATGTATGTAACTCTTCCCAACATCGTGCCAGTTTGGTTATGTTTTAATATCAGATCAACTGCAATACAATGTTTATAATTGTATATTGTTCTAATTGTTTTCTTAATATTCCCATCCCATGTTACATTTTCATGAAATAAAGGAGTTTATTTATATTGAGGGGGTTCTACGTATAATTTCACGCTTTACGTGATAGGGCGTATGTTAAATATCTGTTAGTTTTAACTCGTTTTATGTGTACACATGCTTTTTTCTTTTTTGTTCCCAATGCTGTCGTATTTTCCCGTGTTTTTCGAGGTCACTGGTCGATGTGTTGACAAGGGTAGTCCTGATCGGTAATTACACAAAAATATTCTTCTCACACTTTCCCTTTTCGTTAGTGCAATGAAATGCTTAACATGAAGTCATAATGATTTTGTAAATATCAAAAGATAAATATACGATGTTATTTTACGATTTACATAATTTTTAAAGATAAAATTGCAACTGATCAATGCTGATGAAATATACGATACCTCTATTGTGACGTCACGGCTCTTTCGGAAGAGCTTTAATTGCAGGTATAATCCGAGAATGGATTAAGCCCTATGTCTCCTCATATTGAAGAGTTCTGAAAAATTCCGAATCCCATTATTTGGTGCTACAGGCAACTTCAATCGCCAAATTCTACCTTACGGTATACTATTTTTAACATTCATTAATACAAATGTCTTTTATTTACTGTCATTTAAATTTTCACGCTAACTTGTTAAGACCATGGTCTTTTCCTTTAATAAAAGTATATGGGATGAGTCCCACAATTTTTGAATTGTCTCTCTTCAGAAGAAGGTAGACTTGGCCTGCTCACTTATACACATCGGTCACTCCATTTCAATCCAAATAGACCCTATTGTAAAATATACTTTAATCTTTGGCAGGATAATTGATACTTGCAGCGCAATAACCAATTGCATGGAATTCAATGTAATGTTGGAAAATGCCAACTTCATATGGTAATAAACCATAAGATGCAAGTTGGCAGAAAAATGTCGCATAGGTTATAGGTCATACTAGGATGAAACATAATTATATTTTTAATGTGGAACAACAATCTGAACAAGCAAAGTCATTGTGTATGTTATTGGTCTGTTGTAGATTCCGAGCTGGATATCTTTTGTTCTAGTTTACTGATGCCTCTGGAAGATAACAAGATGATCATGGATACAGGTGAATGTTGGTATTTCTGTGAGAAATGAAACCTTACCAGCTTTCAAACAAGGGGCTAAATGTAGAAAAGGAGAGTGTGTTTTCGGTCTGATGTACATGTTGAATTATTTTTAAAATATGTGTATTACGAGTCCAAATTCCAACTTGTAACATATTAGGAATGTATATAGATTGTTTCTCCTAATTTCATTACCTACTATATGTGGTTTATCTTATATAATATCTAGACTACATTGTATAAACCCTTGTTTTATTGCAACGTGTTACACTTATATTGTCTCGCCACAATGTGCATGAAATATTGCCAAAGATGGCGTTACATTATGCTTTGCGATGGTGAAGTAAGTATAACATGGGGTATATATATTAAACTCATTTACATAAAACATTGTTTTTATTATATCAGGAAATGTCATAAAGTAACCAACCAAAAGTAAACAAAATAACACAAACTAGTAGAAAATTCTGAAAAATATGCATACAGTTCATCAATATGTTGTCTTTTGTACCACACAGTACGAGACGAAGACTGAACATTTCAGGTCCGAATTGTTACATTATACTCTGACAGTCAGATCGTATAATATCCTTATGAATGAATCACACCGGTAAGCCCCTCCTGTCCAGATCGAACGTCTACGATCATAATACTAGTACAATATATATCATGTACATTGTATAAATAAAAAAAAAAAATGAAAATTCATACCAAAATATACTTAATGTTCAGCGATATAATATCTGTCCAATCACACGGTATACTCATCCTGTCCAAATCGAACAAATCCGTCCAATTATAATACACATGTAGTCTGTATCATGTATAGATAAAACATAAAAAATGATTTTCAAAAATCTGAAATTACATAAAGTTCATCAATATATTGTCTATCAAATCACACAATAAGAGAGAAAGACTAAGAAATTCAAGTCCGAATTGTAAACGCCTCCTGTCCGCATTGAACTCGTACAATTATAACATTCATTTAAAATGTATATGTGTATGTAAAACTACATCATTAATAGAAAAATAAAATCTGATGGAGAATATAAATTCTGAATTGTAAAATTATAGACTTACGACCCAACAATACACGCATGAATGAATTGTATTTGTAAACGCCCACTGTCCGGATCGAACTCGTACAATTATAACACTCATATAATATGTATCATAGGTAAATAAAATATCAACAAATCTGAAACTATATAAATTGCATCAATATGTTGTCCTTCAGACCACACACTTACATTCTTAAAGTCAAATAAATGAATCGTCCCGGTATACGCCTACTGTCCAGATCGAACTGGTATAATTATAGCACACATATAGTTCGTATCATGTATGAATATAACATAAATATTATATAATATATACATATATATATAATTATTTGAGAATGAGTGTGTGTTGTTTATCTCTGGTTAGTAAATAGAGTTATTTAATATCAGATAGATATAATCGAGCCTTCGCAAGTTTTGAGTTGATGTGTATTAACGATATTTACTTGATAAACAATTCAACAATACCCTATTTCCCCAAATTGTTATTTAATTTCACATCATGTATATATATGGAATCCTAAGACCTTTCTTATAGAAATGTAGCTTTAACCTTAGTTCTTTAAAATCATATAATTAAAATGATCAACTATACATTTAGTAGGCACATAATGAAATGCACACATAGGTAATGCTATAAATGCTCATCTCATATTTAGGTTTTCTTTCCGTTTAGCCGCCGAACGACATATGAAATACTCATTCTGTAAGGCAGTATTATAACAACGATCAGCTGTTGCTTTGTCACCTGCTATCTCACTACATACCCCTAGTATCGTTAAAGAATACGATAAATCAGTTGCAGTGACAAAATACATTTCCGTTATTGTCAGATCTAAATCACGTAATGACTGTTGTCTATTGACAATGTTATGAAGATGATGGTAACATAGAAACCTTAGACAGTGTGACATAACAACAGGTGGTACATAACAGTCACTATCCTGGACTTCTGGTTGTAGTTCACGAGGCATCAGTGGTGATTGTCTAGAATACCACACATTATCTATCGTGGCCAGTCTCATTTTCTCATGCCATGTAAATGTTGAACAACCTACATTCTGTTTGTAGTACTTAATATTTTCTGTGGTGTAATTGCTTACATTTAACATTAACATATCGGGTGTACAACGAGACAAAACATGATCTATAATCTTTAACGTTGTATTGTACTGACCGAGTACATAGTAAAATGAGGCATATAGCAACCATCCACTGACAGCATCTGACTTTGTACCGTCATGTAAGTGTTTATGATAACGTCGGATTACATGTACATTAGGTTTATTAGTAGTAGGAAACGGTAACTTCTGAACAATCATCTGACTAGTCCTGACATAATAATATTTACATATTTCTGACAAAATTCTGGTGGAATGTGACATGACTAATGATTCTATAAAACTTAACAGTGAATAACAATTTTCTATATCAACCTCAACAACATCGCCAAAAACCTTATAAATAAACAGTTCTAATCTAACACATGACTCGTGTAACACAACTTCGCTATTAAACAATGAATTAACTGTAAAAACCTCACGTTCACCATTTCGTAGTCTTTCTAATATAGTTAACAACAGCCGACTATTAGACCGATTTATTTTTCCACGAAACATATTATGTTCAGGAATAAAATAGTTGGGACAATAACAGCACTTCACCCAGGTTATTAGTTTATCAAGAGAAAGAAAATAACAGTGAAATAAATTTTGAAGTTGAAATGTGTTAATAGAAATTTCTTCTGATAACCAAAACACAGCCGTTTTCATGAAGTAGGAACACAATAATCCTTTCACTTTATCATTTCTGTCGATAATGTTCTTTAGAGACAGCTTAAGAAGAGCGTAACAAAGAATTTGTGTATAGTTCATAGAATGTGATAATTGTTTCTCTGCCATAGAAAATGATATTCTCCATAGTAATTCACTATTTTCTATTTCTTTGGGTCCAATGGGTACTAGTATACAGCCATAATTAACTATATTGTCTATTAATATTTCAGGTGGCCACTGACCAGGTCTATGACGATATATCCATTGTTCTGCTTGCCTTGGCCAGGAATGCAAGTGAAAACAGTAAACTAAATCAATGCTCTCATTTTTGTCTGATAAGCAAGGACCATGTGCCGATTGCTTAGGATTACCACTATGTTCAAGAAAGTTACGCATGAACGAAATATTTGAGAAATACATTCCATTGGTTGTTTCAACAAAATATTCAGGTGAGTTAAATGCATCACCCCCAGCTATCAACTTCAATGTAGTAAATCCAGGAAATTCCATGGTATCTCCTATCAGAAGAGTAGTACGTCGTGCAGAACGATTCATATGTTGTACATTCTGTAATATGTTAACAGTATTACGTACATACATTATATCCATGTCACTTCCGGGAAGATCTAAACCTTCCGCTAAGCTTCCACTGGATACAATGGTTATTATTGTACATAATCTATTAGATATCTTGTCCTTTATAAGAAATACATTTTGTCTTATTCTGATGTCCATCTCACTACCAACTACACTTATTAGGTTGTCGTAAACTTCTTTCTCGTGTGGTGAAAACAATGATGTAAGATCTATATAAAATAAAAGAAACATTTTGATGGCTTGTATTTTTATTTCATGCCAGTAATAGTGTAGTGAATTCTACGCTAGTTGAAAATAAATATAATGCGGTAGGAAAAATAATAATTTGGTTTAGGAAAGGAAACTCAATGATAAAATATTTCAATTAAAATTAATCTAAACATATTTTATTGTTTAATAACAAACAATATGATCAGACCGTCTTCTCCTTTGTAATGTAGTGTATGAAAGGTAATGCGCAACATATGTTTGCAGAAAATAGAAACTAACACAGACACCTATATGGACAACTTTTTTCAAAAAATTTATTATAAAACAAAATGTGATAGTATATGTCAGAGTTCGCATATATTGTATATATTAACATATATCTAGGAAAATAAAATATTGATGTCACAAACTGGATTTCAAAGAATTGTTTCTGCAGATTTAAAGAAGTGAAAAGTAGTATGCACATCATTGATCGCTGTTCACTAATTTGTTGGGAACAATACATAGTCACAGGTAAACAAATAAAAATGGAATAGATGAGATCAAAGGTAAACAAGAACAAAATACACTTAATTAAAATTTTAGTTATGTGACAGGTGAATAAGCGGACAAAAATGTGGACAAGGACAATGTATGCATGTCTATGTGCAACAGTGAATATTTATTTTCATATACAAGATGTATTTCATTTAGAAATGAAAACATGTAAAAATAATTCTTACAACTTTTGACTGAAATCAAATTTAATCGGATATGATATTTCTTTCTTTTTCTTTATTAGTCGATCGTGTCTTTCTCAAGAATAAATTTAAGAAAATTCATACTTAAATTGTATATATAATATACATTTATTGAGAGGATTTTATCATTTGCCTCCTGCCTTTTACAATTAATAGCATTCTCTTGAAATGGTAAACAATTATGCAAAGTTAAAAGATCCTCAATTATATTGTTTTCTTTGTATGTAAAGTATGCAACTTAAAAGATGAATTAATAACATGCATGACATTACATAGTGTATATCATGTTATGATGGGAAACAGGTATGCAAGGTTCCTCAGTTGAATTGTTTTCTCTTGACCTTGTAAATTGTACAGCAGTTCCTTTAGTGACTTTGATCACTGATTGTGAATACATAAAGTTTGTTTGTTGCATGTTTAGCAATCTTGTCATCAGTAAGAAAAGTTTAATTATTCCAATGTACATGTTAAATATATCCTAAAACTCAATTTGCATAAATAGAAAGTTTTCATAATTTAGCATTCCTTTATATACAAATTATAACTATTTTCCCTTTTCATTTATTCAAACCTTATACATATTCATATACTGGAACAAATTAGCAGGTAATTTTGTCAAATAAACTCTTAATAAATGTAAAATAAACAATCCTCCGAGACACCAGACCGGAAAAATTAAACATATCAAAAGGAATAAAATATAAGTGTTTGTCCTGTCCTTAAATATTATGGCATTAGATATCATAATTAACCCATTCTGACAAGTTTTAAGTTTATGTTTTCATGTTATGTCCGTCTGCCTGCAAACTTGTTCACCATCTTATTTACAATTCATTTAATATTTAAATCTGTCAAATAGTTTCGCTTTATATTTTGGGCTGGTGTTATGGTTATGGTGTTCATCCTCACTTTCAACAATATTACAGCTATATAGTAACGGTCAGATTTATTGGTGGAGGAAGTCACTCACAAACTGTATTACATAAAGTTGTATCGAATTTTTCTCGCCATTATCAGAAATCGAACTCACAACATCAGTGGTGATAGACACTGATTGCATAGTAAACTGTTAATCCAACTGGTATACGATCACGGCTACAACGAATGAGAAATGTCAAAACATATAACATACTACTTTTCATGGGGATATATTAGGGTAAATACATATTGACATATTGAACAAAGAACTCTCAAGACGCTGTGTCTCCTCTCATATTTGAAATTGACTCGTTTTTGTGATTACATTTTGCTCAATCTAAAGTTTTCTGGGGAATGTTTTGTAGACCTGTTCCTTAGTACGTTTTCTTTTGGCTATTGTATTGTCTATCCCTTTTCAAATTACACCATATGATTGTCCCTTTGGTATCTTCAGACTTTTCTCATAATATGTTTTTTTTTATCAATATTCAAATAAATACAACATTGATTATTTCCAAATCTATAACAATATACAAGTCATATATGACTTCATTAATTTGTTACTGATTGTAGATTTTAAATAGTAAAATTGTATTTACCTGTCTGTTGAGATTGTGTATTCCCCAAATATTCTAAGTATCTGTTGCCTGTTTTGATCGGGAATACAATGTTCAAGATCTGGGGTTCATTGTGTTTCCTCCGTTCTAGGCACGCCTTGTATTCCCGCTCAAACTGGAAGATGGCTAATCCAAATAGATCATTGTGTCGTTCTGTGTTGCTACCAAGAATTTGACGGACGGCTGAAAAATGTGTTCGTCGTCCCAGATAGGGAAAGCTCTTGACACAATGACTGTCAACAAATACCACTTTCTTGGTAGGATGCACTTTTTTGTCATCGTCTTCGTCGTCTGTGTGGCATCTTGGTGTTGCAGCCATTATGCAGTGCCGACCTACAAATATATGTATCTACAATTTAGCCAGAAATGATTTGAAAATGAAGGCTATCGAGAAGATATGTTTTTCTTAAATTCAACATCACTGTTGAAATTGTTTTCATTGCTATATCATTTGATTAGGGTTGTTTCAGTGCTAAGTACACAACGAAGGAGAAAGAGCAAAGACTGGTTGGCTAGAAATCAATATGTGTTCACGTTAAGAGACATGTCTACCACAAGCCAGAAATGTTGTTGCAGTGTGATGGTTATATACCAATCCAGCTCAGCATGTTGGGCGAGTGAAAAGTGGTATCATTATCAGGACCAAATATCAAATGCAATGTATAGTTTAATGCCTGCTTTATGTTTTTATAGTGCAGTCTTCTAAGATATTTGTATGTTTAATGCTTGGACATCATTATCTTTCTATGGAATATAACATATTGTCCCAATGATATATCTGAAAAATGATAATTTGGCACTAAAGTGGAATTTGCAGTAGTGCCTACCGACAAATTTGTGGGCGGAGCTTATCATCCAAAATCCCCATTGATATGAACAGCATATCAATGAAACTGTATGCTACCTGACCAACGTAACCTAAAGGTCACATACCTCAGAAATTAGAATTTTCGAAATGATTTTTGTATATTTTAGACTGACGAAGGGTATTGTATTTAATAAGACTGAAACTTTCGTAGAGAGGAACACTAGTAACCATGTCTGTCAAATATTTTGCTCGAAAAGTAACTGTGGAACTATGTATCATTGATTTGTCCTCCTCGAGATAACCGTGGTAAAAAAAATGAACAATCTGAATGTTTGTTCCCACCACAGCTATCTATACCCACGGTCTCGGTTTAAACAACAATCCTGCATTCTTACATAATAAACATTAAATGAAAAACAGAAAATACCACACTGTCGACATAACTCCAGAACCAAATATCAAATGTAATGGTATATGTTAATGTGTTCCTGATATTGTTATAATGTAGTCTTCCAAAATATTTTAATGTTTACTGTTTGCATTTTATCATTTTCCAGAATGCTGTCCCCCAAGATATTTTAATATTTAATATTTGGTTTAAATTTGTATAATGTAGTCTTCCAAGATATATATATATATATATATATATATATATATTTGTTTAAATCATACAGTATTGTTTTATTAAAATATCATTCTTACAACCTGTGTTCTTGTTGTTAATTTTCAAAAATAGGATGAAATTTTCCTACACACATTACGTCATTACAAATATATAGGCTCAATATGAGTGGTTTGAATTATGTTTTTTTTTTTGCATCATAATATAGTTTATTCAAAATCTCCTGTTTACAATAATCTTAATGACCCAGGGGCGCACATTAAGTGTCACTGTTTTACACCAATCTCACTTTTCCAGGGGTAACAAGTGAAAATAAAATAAGCATTTTTATAAAGTTGTCTTCCAAGATTATTTAATGTTTAATACTTGGCTTATATTATGATAATGAAGTCTTCTTTAATATTGTAATGATTAAATTTTGATTTGTTATATTTATAATGTAGTCTCTCGAGTTATTTTAATATTAAAAGTTGCAGTATATTTTTCTACTTGTGTCTCATCATAATTATGCTTTGTCAGCTGTACTTGTAGAACTTCCTGTTGTTCTAAGACGTATTTGTACAACAGTAGATAGACATCCTTTCTAGAGGTGTCTTGTTAATAAAATGTAACGTACTTTTTTCAAAACTCAATAGTATTTTAAATATAATGTTATGTAATAATTTTATGAGTTATAAGTTATTATAGTTTTTATCAATGTGTCAAAAGGACTACAATCAACCTTAATTGGGATATTCGTATATGTCGAGGTGTAATGTTTGATAGTTATTCACTCCTCTCCTTCAGTCCCAAGGCTATAATACAGAATGTAATATGTGTCTACAGTCTCAACATGTCTACACCGTACGGTACACTGTACTCAGTGTAATTGTACAAATTATAATCATTCCTCCAAATTGTGTCATACCTACACTATGTTTATGATCTAGATTTTGTGTATCAGAAAGAGGGAAACTGTATCATACCTACATTATGTTCATGAGTTAGATTGTGTCTATAAGAAAGAAGGGAACTGAATCATACCTACAGTATGTTTATGTTCTATATGTTGTGTATCAGAAAGAGGGAAACTGTATGATACCTACAGTATGTTCATGATCTAGATTTTGTGTATCAGAAAGAGGGAAACTATATGATACCTACAGTATGTTCATGATCTAGATTTTGAGCATCAGAAAGAGGGAAACTATATGATACATACAGTATGTTCATGATCTAGATTTTGTGTATCAGAAAGAGGGAAACTGTATGATACCTACAGTATGTTCATGATCTAGATTTTGAGTATCAGAAAGAGGGAAACTATATGATGCCTACAGTATGTTCATGATCTAGATTTTGAGTATCAGAAAGAGGGAAACTGTGTCATACGTACAGTATGTTCATGATCTAGATTTTGAGTATCAGAAAGAGGGAAACTGTATCATACCTACAGTATGTTCATGATCTAGATTTTGTGTATCAGAAAGAGGGAAACTGTATCATACCTACATTATGTTCATGATTTAGATTGTGTCTATAAGAAAGAAGGGAACTGAATCATACCTACAGTATGTTTATGTTCTATATGTTGTGTATCAGAAAGAGGGAAACTGTATCATACCTACACTATGTTCATGATCTAGAATGTGTGCATCGGAAAGACGGAAACTGTATCATATCTACAGTATGTTTATGTTCTTGATTTTGTGTATAAGAAAGTATCAGAAAGAAGGAAACTGAATCATTCCTACAATATGTTTATATTCTAGGTTTGTGTATCAGAAAGAGTTAAACTGTATCATACCTACAATATGTTTATGTTCTATATTTTGTGTATCAGAAAGAGGGAAACTGTATCATACCTACAGTATGTTTATGTTCTTGATTTTGTGTATAAGAAAGTATCAGAAAGAGGGAAACTGCATCATGCATACACTATGCTTATGTTCTAGATTGTGTGTATCAGAAAGAGAAAAAATGTATCATACCTACAGTGTGCTTAGTATCTAGATTATGTGTGTTTGAAAGACGAAATGTGCATAATTCCAACATAATCGGAACATTTTGGCAAATAAAAATAAAAGGCAATTGTTTTCCTATATGAGTTGTAGAAATGGAGAAAAGTGTATCATATATGAAGCTTGTCATTGGGGTGGCGGCTTTTGTTTGTATAAAACACACGATTAATGTAAGATGTCATATTCTTTGACATAATGTTAAAACATTTGTATATTGTATGAAAACAAATCCCTAAAAATTGTTACAGTTAATAAATAATATACATGTTTCATGACGGCATTCCAGTGAATTTGCCACCATCAACTCTCCAATTGATACCGTGAAATTTTCAAAATACAACAGATATCTCCTAAATAAAATAAAAGGAGATGAAGTAATAAAGAAATTGCACAGTTTACTAACAAAGTCCAGATAGACAACATGCTTAGCATACATATCAAGTTAAGATGACAATCATGTACTAGTAATGCATACATGTATATACTCAACTACGATTAACTGCACTTGTACCATTATGAGGCAGAAATTAAGACAAATCAAGAGAAGCAAACGCGATCCTAAGATTTCGCCTTCATGTTCAAGTTTGGTGATTATGTTTATAAAGGATATCACATATACAACTAGATCGGCTTTATACTTTGACCTTAACATAGACATTGACAGTGATCGCCATATAAGAACGAAAATTTACGAAGAAAAATTAATAAATTCTGAACTCTCCATTTTTGTGTAGTAACATTCAAAATGTAAGGAAATGTGAAGTTTATATCCCCCAGTTATTAGTTCAATGTAATAATACATCTTTATTAATTAACTACTGTTATATTTACATAAATAAGATGAGGACTGTGTTTGTGATACAGATAGTACAACTCGTCATGCGCACTAATATACAATATACGTACATTGTCGGTAAATATAAAATTTATTTGTACGAGCTTTAGAAACAGGCAGAATAGCGAGCCTTAGGCGAGCTTTTCAGGCCTGTCTCGCAGCGAGTACAAATGAATTTTATATTTAACGACGATGTACGTATATTGTGTTTATCCTACAATGTCAAAAAAGTCGGAAAACTTGTCAGATTTAAACAAAAAGGACAGAAACAAGCGTCATTCCTCGCCTTTCATAAATGTTGTCAATGGTGTCTTCTTCGTGGTCCGCGTTACATTAGTACCAGTTTCAGCCTTTTCTGCGCCCTCCGCTGTACATAGCTACAGGCTACCAGCAAAGTTTATTCGTAGGCTGAAAAGTTTATTCGTAGTCTGAAAAGTTTATTCGTCTAGTACGAATAAAGCAAAAAATTATTCGTATAGCATATTTGTACAGCAAATGTACTGATTGCAGGATAAAGTTTGATATCTATCACTTGGTCGATGCCTCTCCTGATGGACTATTTGTTTCCGATTGTTTCATCCGTTCAGTAGTCAGTGATTCGGTACTGGCATGGCTTTTATTACTCAAATTTACAGTTCCTAAATAATGTAATGATTAATAAAACTAATGTTCTCATCCCTCAGACATAGTTGATCATCGCCGATTTTAGCCCTCCTGTTTAAGCCCTTAGGTTTTATTACTCCAAAAAACTTTAAGTTATGTGGCTTTTCAATACTTCAATTTTGCGTGTACCGGATGAAGGTTAGTCAATAAATGCATCGTGTACACTAAATTTGATATCTACGTTTTCATAACTATCACTGGGACGATACCTCTGCTGGTGGACTATATGTCCTCAAGGGTACCATCCGCCCAGTTGACAGTGCTTCGGCACTGGCATGGCTTATTAGATATATTCATGACTGAAATCTACAGTTCCTAAATGATATAATTATTATTAAAACTAAGGTTCCCGTCTCCTGAGGCATAGGTGACCTAAGCCGATGGTGGCTATCCGGTTTGTATTGCTCCTAAAGCTTTAAATCATTTGGTTATCCAATCTTTCGATTTTGAGCGCACTTGAGGAAAGTTATTCGTTATTCAATAAACTTGATATCTGCGGGTTTTTTTTTATTAAAAACCTAGTGATGTCATGTGAGATACATAGCATGAAAAGGGGCACGTCGTTCCTGCCAAAACAAGAACATACAATAGGGGTTTGAAATTAATATTTCGCAATAGCAACACCCCCTCCCCCAAAAAAAGAAAACGAAAAAAAAAACGTGTGAAAAACAGAAATATCGCTATGTGATAAAATAACCAAACACATTCACAAGGTGATTACATTCTCTTTATTGACAGATAATATTCAACACGATTGTTTATGTCTAGCCACACCCCCATCTGAACTCTCGATCTACAAAGAATTAAAAAATAGATATCATGTGTATTGTACTTGATTGTTTTCAGTTGCACAGCTCGTCAACGGGGTTTGCAAGTGATATTTATCTTGCGTAAGAGTGACCCCCCTCCCCCCCCCCCAAATTTGCTAAAACAGAATTTCCTATATGGTTTCAATACGAACTTGCTGCATTACATGTAAGCTGTATAATCCTGTTTGATAAAGGCTTTTAACTGGAACAGGAAAAACATTATACCTGAATGAAATTGTATTGTAATAAACTCATGTAAGTTTGAAAGAATTTAAAAGTGTATTTTAAATGAAGTTGAAAACCGTCATTATTTGAAATGAAAACGTTGTATTTCATTTTGAGGGTTTTAATTACGGATCGCAACCATAGTTTTTTAATCATTTCAATTTTAACTCAGATGTTAGGAGAAGTAAGCGTGCATCATCGTACATGTTTTTTCACAACCTGCAATCAAATGAAAATCAAAGAAATATCACATTGTCGGAACAGTTCCAAAATTCAATAGAAATATTGTAGAAAAAGTCACATTTGATATCCCTAACACACATATACACGACCGTTCACTTTCCTAACATAACACAGGTACTTCAGTAAAAAGTGACAGTGTTAAACTAGTATATTCACATAGATAGAGGGATTTTAGAAAAAAAATCATGAACATTTATTTTATCTATTTATTTTTGTGGGTGTATGGACAACACCGACGAAAATTCAATAGAAATATTGTAGAAAGAATCACATTCGATATCCCTAATACACATATACACGACCGCTCTTTTTCCTGACTTAGCACGCACAGGTACTTAAACTAGTATATTCATATATATATAGAGGGCTTTAGAGAATACAATTTATTCATGCTTATGTAGGGTTTTAAGCCAGTGCCCTGTAGTTATTTTCGGAGAGATACAAAGTTGTTGTACTGAATCAATTTTGTCTATGAATAGACAACATCAGAATCATTGATCTATTTATCTTTTCGATTTACGGACAACGACAAAGCCATTGATCTGTTTTATCTCATCAATTGACAGACAACCAGAGACCCATTGACCTATATGTATCGCCTATTAACTGACAACGACAGACCCATTAACCTGTTTTTCTCGCCTTTTGGCGGACAACGACATATCCATTGACCAGTGTATCTCGCCTATAGACTGCAACGATAAACCCATTTACCTATTTTTTTTCGTGTATTGGCAGACAACGACAGACCCATTGCCCATTTGCCTCGTCTATTGATGGACAACGACATAAGCATTGACATATTATTTTTCTCCCCATTTGGTTATAGTAGTCCGTTAATTTTGGTGAACTATATTTCACTATCTTACCAAGGCTCTTAGTTGGAGAATTAACATTTGCATAGGTAGATGAAGAAGTTTTCCAGCAGTCAATTGGCATTGCAATGGATATCAATTGTGTCTCCGACAATACTTTACACATACAAAAGGCGAAAACAGCAAGAACTTTAGCAAACAATGGAAATGAATGGAAACAAATGAATCAATGAAAAAGTGCTTAGGGTGGATAAGCTGCTCCTTTTCGTACTTTCCACTCGTCATACCTTCATGCCGGAGTATATAATTTAGCCAAACAAAGTTTGCATTAAAGGAGATGACTATGAATACAGATTCTATGAAGACTCGTGGTCCGTAGGGAGGGGGAAGAGGTGGTATTTTATATTTCTGTTTTGTTATGTATCCTTACATTTGGTAATGAAACTAAGCACTAAGAAATAATGTAACAGCCAGGTCTGTAAGTAATTTAACCATTGTAGAAAAAATAGTTATATTGTATTCATTTATACAAAGAGTTCACACATGACTTAATTCGAGAAAATGTGATTAATGATAAAACATATCGGCTTTTAATGACACAAGCAATTTATTATTAAGGTGGGGGAGAGGGAGGAGCATTTAGCCCTTTAGTTTAGTTTTAAAATTTATTTTTGGAAATCCCACCCAGCTATATTCTGATTATTGTACCGTAAATAGTATGTCTTGTATCTAGGACAAAATATTGATCAAGGTTATTTGTATTTTCTCTTCTTTTTTTAAGAGTTTATTATATAAAATTAATAATGCACTGTCGTAAGTAAGATGGTAATACACTAATTATTGTGTTTTACAGCTTAAAAAAAACTATTTGATTTTGTTGTGAAAATTCAGAATCTTGTAAAATTTCACAAAAATAAAATTTATCATAAATAAATGATATTTATAATAAGTAATTCTTTTACTTTGTGTTTGTCACCATGAAAACATGTTCGTACCACTCAAATGACTGACCAGTTGACTGCCGTGTACAAGCTTCCACACGTGTCATGAAATAGTGGAGTTTAACATGTACTCATAGACATTGATAAGATGACGATATTCGTTTATCTCCTCTGCTTCAAGGACTATTAATTCCTTTTATGTTCATTATTCTGAATAAATTAATGTATATTCTATAGTATTTAGAAATAATATAAGTCTACATAAAAAATATTAATTGTGCATTACAGTGCAAACAAATTCTAATTGCGCACATTTGGGTTTTAAAGATGATGTTTGAATTGCATAAATAAAAGAATTATGATACAAAATATCACAGTTTAAATAGATCAATAATAGCAGATATAATTGACATAAATGTAAAGATAAATCGTTGTTACATAATATTATGTACTCTATATATTTGTATAAACTTTTATTTTCAATAAATATGATTTTTTCCTTCGATCTCATTTTGACCGACACATTTCAAATATGGCGGTAATCGCCTGGTTAATCACACCTGATCATATATATATATGTTTCTACAACTTAACAAGAGATGATTTGAAAATGAAAGTTTTAACCAAGATTATGTTTGTTATTCAATATTACAGTTAACATTGTTTTCATTGCTGTATAATTTAGTATTTGTTGCTTCTGTGGTAAGTACGCAACAAAGGAGAAAGAAAAAACCTGCTGGGTTCGGAATCAATATAATGCTGTCATGATCTACTGGAGGACTGTTGCTATAGGGTACTAGTAACATACTAATCCAGCTCAGCATGTTGGTCTGATACAATCTATACATCATTATCATTTCATGAAATGTAACATGTTGTCCACATGATATAATTGGACCTTTTTGCCTAATTTTGCGTAAAACAACAATCCCGCATTCTTATATAATAAACATTAAATGAAAAATCACAAACACTACACTGTCGGCACAATACCAAAATATAAGGATATTTTGTCAATGGATGGTTTATATATTTAAAATGCGGTCTTCCATTATACCAATAATATATGTATGTTCCTCATTGTCTGTATCAGAAAGAGGGAACTGTGTCATACATACAATATGTGTATGACCTAGCTTTTATGTATCGGAAAGGGGGAAACTGTATCATACCTGCAATATGTTTATGTTCTGGGGTTTGTGTTCCAGAAAGAGGGAAGCTGTATCATACACACAGCATGTTTATGATCTAGATTTTATGAATCGCAAAGGGTGAAACTGTATCATACCTACAATGTGTTTACGTTCTGGAGTTTGTGTATCAGAAGGGGGGAACTGTGTCATACCTACAATATGTTTATGTTCTAGATATTGTGTATCAGAAAGGGGGAAACTGTATCATACCTACAATATGTTTATGTTATAGATTTTGTGTATCAGAAATAGGGAAACTATATCACACCCACAATATGTTTATGTTCTAGATTTTGTGTATCAGAAAGAGAGGAACTATTTTATACCTAACGTATGTGTATGATCTAGACTTTGCATATCAGAAAGAAAGAAACTTTATCATTCATACAGTATGATTATGATCTAGACTTTGTGTATCAGAAATAGGAAAACTGTATTATACCTACAGTATGCTTAGTATCTAAATTATGTCTGAAAGTCGGAATCTGTATCATTCCAGCATGATCGGAACATTTTAACAAAGGAAAAGAAAAGGCAATTGTATTCCTATATGAGTTGTAGAAATGGAGGAAATTGTATAATATATGAACCTTGTCATTTGGGTGGTGGGTTTTGTTCGTAAAAAACCCACGATTAATTGTAAAGTGGCATATTTCTTGACATAATGTTAACACATGTTTGTATTGTATGAAAACAAATCCATAAAAACAATGTTACCTATAATATGTTTATGTTCTAGATTTCGTGTATCAGAAAGAGGGAAACTATGTCATACCTACATTATGTTTATGATGTAGATTTCATGTATCGGAAAGGGAAAACCTGTATCATACCTACCATTTGTTTATGTTCTAGATTTTGTGTACATGAAAGAGGGAAACTGTGTCATACCTACAGTATGTTTATGATCTATATGTTGTGTATCAGAAAGAGGGGAACTGTATCATACCTACACTGTGTTTATGTTGTGGATTTTGTGTATCCGAAAGAGGGAACTGTGTCATACTTACAATATGTTTATGTTCTATATTTTGTGCTTCAGAAAGAGGGAAACTGTGTCATGCATACACTATGTTTATGGTATAGATGTTGTGTATCAGAAAGAGGGAAACTGTATCACACCTACAATATGTTTATGTTCTAGATTTTGTGTATCAGAAAGAGGGGAAGTATTTCATACCTACAGTATGAGCTTGATCTAGACTTTGTATATCAGAAAGAGGGGAACTGTATCATAGCTACAACATTGTTACGATTTAGGAGTTCGGGATATGATAATTGAATGTTTGTATGTATATTTATTAGATTTTATATGTGCTAGCACTGCTACTCTGTACTCATGCTTTTTCTTGTTCAGTTGTTATTTCATTAGTGCATCGTGTACAGCCGTCTGGGTACCACAGCGCGTATGTGTGTATGAATGGATTATTATTTATATTTCAGGCATCGTGATCGCGAATATTTATTGTATGCATATTGTTATTTAATATGGGAAAGTTTGCATGGGTAAGATAAAGTTCGTCCTCATTTGTTAGACCAAAAGGGGGGGGGGGGACTACGACATTACCATTTTTATTTCTCCTTATAAACCTTGTGTCACATTTGTGACCTATTTCATTCATTCACGCTAAGTTTATATATTGTACTTGGGTTTGCTTTCCATCAGGGTAAGCTTTATTAAGCCCGTTTTCCCTTCCTCTTGACATGACAAACAACGTTTTCATTTTTTCAGCCATTTCCTGTCTTTAATTTATAGTGCGCATGTTTTATCGCTTACACTGACGTGGCCCTGTTACGGTATAATTACTAACCAATCAGCGGCGTTTGACCCACATTCAGATGTGGGCCCTGTGTATATAAAGACCAAATATCTGCAACTGCGGACATCCACTTTAACCCGAGACCAGGGCAGTTGCACCTTTGAAGCACCTTGTAATTAACCTGAGCTACGATTTAGATCGATTATTTCTCCAGTACTCTCTCTGTTATTTAGATTGGTACGTCCCCCTTCAGATAGAATATTCCGACCTGTGACCTATATATTTTTCCTACATAGCCAGAAATGATAGGTGATTTGCTTATTTGCATATTCAAAATGGCGGCTCAAAGATAATTTGGATTTTAACATATAGTTGAACGGGAAACTTTCTGTTAGCTTGGGCCGGACAAATTGCCGGGATAGAAAATCAAACTATGCACCGGTTTGAACAATATCTCAAAATATTACAGCTGTACCATGAAAGCTCAAGGTTCCCACCCAGTTTCAAATTTTGAAGCGTAAGCACCATTCAAAAGCATTGAGAAGAAGTGAAAAAATGCATCCTGCACGGCTTTCAAGACCTTAAAGCACTTTTCTTGCAATCCCCATTCTAGTTGCCGGGACAAATTCGGTCAGTTCCGGTAACATTGTTGAGGAATCTTTCTTCGATAAATATTTTGCTGAAAAATTAAAGGTTCCCACGATAATTTAAAAGAAGGCTTCACAAGTTTTCGTTTACCTTTCTAGTAGATATTCAATAGGGGTTCACGCAAAAAAAATCTACTATTTCGTAGAACTGCTTCTGCTAGACATAGCATTATTTGAGTACGCACCGCATTCCATTGTAAATGTAAATAAACAATTAAAAAGAGGCTCCACAAGGGTATTTTTTTATTTCGACAAAACAACAGAACAAGTAACTATAATACAATTGGTAACAATACTGCTGATATATAAAGTTCAAAAAATTTAACAATATATACTAAGCGATTTCAATGACA
Source organism: Bathymodiolus brooksi (assembly GCA_963680875.1). NCBI lineage: Eukaryota > Metazoa > Mollusca > Bivalvia > Mytilida > Modiolidae > Bathymodiolus > Bathymodiolus brooksi. The sequence goes on along the minus strand of OY804583.1, from coordinate 51,021,649 downwards.
TACTAATACTTATGTGGGGCAGAAATTGAAAAAAAATGCACAATATATTGTTCATTTAGGTAGTTACATATTTTTATTTCGTGGAAAAAAAGGGGGGGGGGGGGGCAATGCATTAAATATATTTTCGATCTTTTACACACATCATCGAATTCCTAATAATCATATGATGACAATTAATTTTGATACGATCACAAATAATTATGAAGTTATTTATGTGATCAAAACTGTGATGAAATATTATTTAAAAAAAATAGATACGCGTTTTCATCAGCGACTTCCAAATATGGTTCAACGTTTATTTGCTGACGTCATTACATGACGCGATTTGGTTTATGAATATTCATGAGCAAGACCACCCAGGATTTCTGGCTATGACGTCCGTATCACTACGCTAATATAGACAATTGTCCAAAAGGGGGCCCCGATATTTTTATAGCGCTCAGTATGATTGTATATTGTATTTGTTAAATCATCAATTGTTATAATTATAAATTTCAATGATAATCTATTCCATATCTTTGTTTTTTGTTGTACAAGTATGAAACATTGAGTTTTACCAGTGCCTTGAGCGTGTGCAGATTATGCTACCAGTAATAGAAATAACCCGCTACCAGGGTGATTATACAACCAGTTTGTATGCTTATATCGCTACCACCCCAGTGGTGCAACAATATGTTTATGTTCTAAATTTTGTGTATCAGAAAGAGGGAAACTGTATCATACCTACAGTATGTTAATGATCTAGATTGCATTTATCGGAAAGGAGGAAACTGTATCATACCTAACAAATTGTTATAGTAAATAAGTAATATACATTTTATATGACGATGTTCAAATGGTATTGATATACCATAATAACATATGCATATATAGAGAGCCTCCATTTTGTTATTTTGAATAATTGACCATATGAACGAAACATTAAATGTAACTGATCAGTATTAAAACAATCTGCATTGATTATATATATAATATTCTTATTTTTAATTTAGACACACTTACCTAGTATATTTTACCTATACCACAATCATTTATTCCCAACTTCCTGACTGTGTTTTGAAATGCTTCAATTCTATTGAATAAACTGGTAATGACATATTAAGGGGAATTTTCCGACAAAATATAGAAACAGGTTTTTCCAATTAGTTTCGTATCCATTGTCAAAAATATATAAATAACATTACCCAACATTTATAGTAAGGGCATTTAAATTGTGTTACGATAAAACATTCAACAATATTTAGATCTTAGGAAATTTACGTATTAATATTCATTTTTTTTGCTTATCAAATATCGACAATATTTTAGCACAATATACATAAGAAGGTAAATAAAGTTATGTTTTTTGTCGTGTTTTATCATAGGTGCTTATAACATGGACTCCCTTTTTTTATATGTTTACATGTTTATTGTAAACACAATTCTTTATTATTTCATCTATATCTTTTCCTCTGCGTGTTCGTTACCATACCCAAGCAGTCTTATGGTAACAGTAGAACACACGTTTGTTCCCACTCTACGTATATGAAAGAAGGAAATGGGGTACATGTACAGTTGTGTGTAGTGGCTCCATTGGATCCTACAAGATACCTCCATTCATATAAAGTAACTCGTCATTACAATAAGAATTTGAAAAATTGTCTCGACAAAAAGTAAGATGCCAGATCTGGTAGAAATAGATCATAATGATATCACGCAGCTTCACAATCACTACTAATATACATTTTGTGGTAGAACATTTACAACCCGATCATATATTTGAAATTACAACTCATGTCTGTATATACCTTAATACTAGAAGCCACTCCCGCGGTCATTTGTTGATTAATAAGGGCAGAGAGGCAGAAAGATGTGAACTGCGAATATCAAAGGACAAAATAGATATGGAGGCGAAAGCCATAAATAAAATAAAATGAGGTGATGAAATAAGGAAATTGCACAGTTTATTAACAAGGTCTCTACAGAGAAAACATGTTTAACATATGGATGAAGTTCAGATGAAAATCGAGTACCTGCAATGGATACGCAACTGCGATTAACTGCATTTGCACTTTTATTAGGCAGAATTTAAGACAAATTAAAAGAAGTAAGCGCGATCCTACGATATCACCTTCATGTTTAAAGTTTGTTGATTATGTTTATAAAGGATATCACATACACAGGTAAGTCTGCTTTATACATTGATCTTAGCATAGATATTGACAGTAAGGGGTCAAGTAATAGGACGAAACGCAACAACAAAAGAGATGATTTCAATTTACAAATTATGAACTTTCTATTTTAATCACCACTGTGTTACAATATTCAAAATTCAACAAAAAAAGTGGGGTCATTTGGGTTCAAATTTAAAAATTAAGAATGAAAAAACACATCTTTTAAATATCTTTTCATGCGAATAAGCTACATTACATCATTTATCATTTTTGTCTTTTTAATTTTGTAATTGTATTGTCTGTACTTCAATTTAGTGCTTATAATACACATTTGGTATCATCAAAGTTTTAAGGGGCCCCTGGTGGCTCAATGAGTTAGGTCGTTAGATCTAACAGCTCATACAAGCCTATCACCAATACGGCGTGGGTTCGCACCCAACTTTGTAGATTACAAAAAAGGTGCACTCGACTCGCAGCCGCAAGTGATAAAGTTTACCAGTTGCTTGGCCAGGGTCTGTGGTTCTTAACGGATACACCGGCTTCCTCCACCAATAAAACTGGTCACCATGACAGAGCTGAAATATTGCTGAAAGTGGCGTTAAACACCAAAATTCAAACTCAAATTAATTCAAAGTTGTAATGCTACAATATTAGATGTCTAACATTACATGGCATCAAGATTGAGATATTTACACATGTATCTTAATACTGGATCATGGGGGTTCAAACATTAACTTAAGCGGTAATCAGAATAGGTGTGTCTTCATGATTCAGATACGTAAGTAGGTGTCTTTATACTGAATCCTTGGGTCTGAACAGCAACATAAGTTACACTGGAGACATTTGTGACTTCATGATTCAGATGCGTACGTAAATGTCTTTATACTGAACCCGTGTGTCTGAATAGTAACATAGGTTACAATGAGGACATGTATGTCTTCAACATTAAGTAAAGCAATATAATTGAGTTTGGAATGAAGCATCCCTGTACAATAGAAATTAGACATTGACCAAATGAAACCGCCATAGTTCATTGTGTCGGAACTATTTACGAGTCAAACAGTAGCCTCAATGTGCATTTATTAGCAAAGACTATCTAGGCACATGTAGTAGAATTGAAATGTCATTATGAGTATCATTAGTACTTAATTACATGCAATCATGAGTACCATTAGTATTTAAATACATGTAATCAAGATAACCATTAGTACCTAAGCACATGCAATCATGTGCATCATTTATACTTAACTATATGTGATCATGAGCACCATTTGTGCTTACATACATGTAATCATGGGTACGTTAGTATTGAAATAAAGGTAATCATGAGTACCATTAGTACTTACATACATGTAATCATGGGGACGTTAGTATCGAAATAAAGGTAATCATGAGTACCGTTAGTACTTACATACATGTCATCATGGGGACGTTAGTATTGAAATAAAGATAGTCATGAGTACCGTTAGTACTTACATACATGTATTCATGGGGACGTTAGTATTGAAATAAAGGTAGTCATGAGTACCGTTAGTACTTACATACATGTATTGATGGGGACGTTAGTATTGAAATAAAGGTAATCTTGAGTACCGTTAGTACTTACATACATGTAATCATGGGGGCGTTAGTATAGAAATAAAGGAAATCATGAGTACCGTTAGTACTTACATACATGTAATCATGGGGACGTTAGTATTGAAATAAAGGTAGTCATGAGTACCGTTAGTTTTTAAATGCATGTAATCAGGAGCACAATTAGCAGTTACATACATATACTCATGAGCACTATTGGTACTTAAACACATGAAATCGTGAGCATATTATCGCTTCATATCGTGGATGACAGTTCTATTGGTGGTAGATGATTATCTGGAGAAAAACATCGATTTGCCCAAGTCACTGACAAAAAATATTACATAATGTTGTTTCAAGTACAAAGCTCTATGAGTGGGAATCGAACACATATTTTTAGCGGTGATATGCACTGATTGCATACGTAGTTGTAAATCCAATTATCATGCGATCACGACCTCGACGGCCCCAATATCACTGTGGGAAGAATTCAAATACATACAAAGAGTCAAAATATAAATTTATAAGCTCCCCCCTTCTTAGTGAAATAATACCGCCATGCATATTCTTTACCATATGTTATATTAAAAAAACCATATTCAATAAATGAGTGTCACCCACGTTCGTGTGTATAACTATAAATATTTAATTGTGTAATTGATATGATATTATTCTATTTCAGTTCAATAATAAATCCATTATTACTTGTTTTGTATTAACGCTTGAACGAAATATAATAAGACCAATCTTACGTTATTATATTTAGGACAATAGACCTTTAATTATATTTGACATTAATCATCACTGTGTTAAAAGGATTCAAGCTTTAACAAAAAGTGGTAATTTGAGTTCAAATTTGAATGAAACAAAAATTTAAAATATTTTTCATGCCTATAATCTACATAACATCATTTTCAACTTTCATGAGGCACGAAATATCTATATATAATAGAGAACTTTGACCTCACCTCTTACCAAAATGTATTTCGCCTTCACGTATATAGTGAAAAAACCCCAACAACGCTCGTTCGTGTTTCGTTGCTCTGTCCTTTTTATTTTGTTTCTGACATAATATGACATAAGTATCTGTGTCAAAGTTAGTGACATGTCTACACGTGGATCTTTGTTTCAGTGATATAATATTGTAAATAGTAACACCTTTGAGGTCTATCTGACACAAAGTAATAGAACATGTCTATTTTCAATTTCTTTTTCTCGCATTGTTATAGCTAAAATGTATCACACTATAATTTGCACATTCCTAATTTGATATTAAGATTATACGTTTTTAATAAAAGTTGTTTTCCTTACGACAGGCTGACTGGTATCCGGTCTACAAGAGCAATGTAACCTGTAAAGTCTTTCGTTATATATATATTTTCAACTTGTAGAAAAAAAACCAACAAAGGATAATTTAATAGGAAATATTACATTCACTAGTTCAAATAGAGTACAAATGTTTCGGAAAGATATATATTTTATTTTAGTATGGACTTTGCATGAATTGGATCTTGTTGTCCACATTGAAGGGAAATAACTCCCATGAAAAAACATGACGACTTAAGGTTGGGAGTTATGCTTCTCCCTATGACGAGATGTGCCAAGATAATTAAGATTAGATGTTTGCTGTATCATTTTAATATTGTTATTGGTGATATTCTAACATATAACGACATCCCACGTGGGATCGTGTCAGGGAACATTACATTCATGTGTTATGTAGGAAGTCAATTGTGAGACAGGGAGAAGGTTAAGATTGATTGCCACACGGTTGTAAATCATTTTGTGCAATATAGTAACCTCGTCTACGTTCCTCTGGTTGTCACGTATATGTCAGTTTTGATGGCAAATCCAATCAGTTTACTTAGTAATTAGTGTCAATTATGTTGCACCATATACTAAGATCCTACCATAGATTTGTTACTTAATTTTTGAGACGGCGCTATACATATGTGTGTAATAAGCTATCTTGCTTGATATAGTGATATCTAAATATTTTCCTGTATTGACTCGGGGACGTCGTGTTGACCGACCTTTCGTGTATTCTTGGGGGCGTCGTGGTCGTGGTCGTATGGCAGTTGAATTTACAACTACTTGTACAATCAGTGCATATTACCACTTAAGTTGTGAATTCGAATCCCGTTCGGCGCGAGGTGTACTCGAATCAACATTAGGTTGTAAAGTTTGTCATTGACCTGCGATATCTCAGTGAATTTCAGGGTACTCCAGATTCCTACAGCAATAGCACTGACCGCCATGATATAACTGAAATATTGGTGAACATGTTGTTAAACACAATCAACCATCAACCACAAGCCATTTAGTGTTTCTCATAATTAGCATGACATTCTGATTTTTTGACACTTAGTGTGTTACGTTTTTCTGAGGCGAACTTCATACCACATTTTGTGTCCTAGTGAGCTAGATAGCTTAGGTCATTGTGTAGTGGGACATTATATTGGTGGTGTTTGATATTTAAATGAATAATACAGATAATGAAAATAAGCATGGCTTTAATTTTACATCTACTAGAAGTTAGAATATGAACACAAGTATTTGATTCCAAACATCTTCATAATAATGGGGAAAAAAACACATGTTTAGGCAAAAATTGTTTTTGTCTCTCAGAGTAAATACAGTAATTTTCACTTTTTACATCTGTTTATTTTGTGTCATCTAGTAGCAAAACCTCATATTTCACAAGCCTATGCTGTTGTTTTCTGAACCAGTTCATAACTTTTGTGTTATTTTGCAGTTTCTATGTGTCCCTAATAATGAATAATATTTTCAAGAAATGACCTATTATTATGTTCTATTTGTAGACGATATTTTGCTTCTTTGCTAGACAGATTTGTTTTTTGTATGGTGTTTATTGTTTTATATTTGTTTCTTTGTCTAATTGGTGATTGTATTTATTAATGATATGTTCTGTATTTGTTTGAAAGGAAACTTAAATTGAGATGTACAACAATTCCACATTTCACCAATATCAACAAAACGAACAATCACACCTCAAATCGTAGAACATAGAAAAGACCACTAAATGTGAAATACAGGAAAAACGTTTACTTGATCCTCTACTCTGGGTAATTGGATCTCATGGTATTCTTCAGAAGTTCTTGTATAGTATGAAATCATAAGAGCAACAAAGGTATGCAATGTTAAGCTGAAATCATGGCTATATACAAATGTATTGTCGGCGGTAGTCATCGCAATCTGAATGACCGTTAACGACATATCCATATATAAAATAACAATGAAGGGGGTGATGAATATTTCCCGTTTTACCTAGTTTTGCTTTCCTCTGTCACCTACAAAATTTGTATTAGACCTTACAATGGGTAACACAGTGGATGTCTTAGAAGAAAGAGTGACTGCTTACCCATCACAAACAACTGGGTTCATCCTTCCCCAGTTTTGATGGGGTTCGTGTTGTTCATAATTTTAGTTTGTTCTTGAGTTGTTCACAAATGTTGTCTGTGTCTCTCGAGTTCATCCCTTGTTTTAAGTAATAGGGTTCGTGTTGTAGATTTTGATTAATTTTTTTAACAACAATATATTTTTATTCAAAATGCTTGTTACATTCTTACTTCAAAAGCCCAAGCTACTTATGAAGTATTTCATATCAATATGTTCTTATATGATTAAAATACTTTCAAATAATATAATATAACTGAGGATCAGACTTTAATTAAATATACCTATAAATACGCACCTACATCTACACACATACATCTATGCATAAACACACTATACATATGCATGCATACATATACATATATACAATGCATACATATTTACATTTCAATATTTTCCCTTATTTTTCCTAACAGTTTACTATTTTGGAGTTTTTGCACCTGGCTTATTCTCGTAATATATTCTCTCACAAATAAAGAATATATGCTTGCTTGTTTAGTCTTTTGTTCAGATACATAATATACTTTGTATATAGATAATCCTAAAATTGTTAAAAAATAGTTGAAATCAAAATAATCTTTATCAAATATCTTATACCCAAAAACAATATGCTTTATTGTGACAACATTTTCTATATTAAATTTTTTCAATATTTGTTGTATTTTCACCCAAAATTCTTTCAGATAGGGACAATATATAAAGTAATGTAGATAGTCTTCATCTTGACCACAGAAATTACATTGGATATTAATAGCAATTCTCCATTTCATTAATAGTTTCTTTGTAGGAATTATATATTGCAATAATTTCCATCTGAATATTTTTAGCTTATTTTCTTCTAAATAATGAAAGGTGAAAGAGTAAAGCTGACTCATGTTTGGTTTTTCATATATAGACAAGTACCTATTGGTTTCAAAATTTTACATTAATATATTCATTATAAAAATATTTGTTGGACAGTTGTGACGGGTATATACATTTTCCATTTACTATAAGCTTATCTTTTTGAAAATTTACAACACTGTTAATGGAGTTTTGAGCCTGTAATGTATGATACCATTCATTAGGTATCGCTTTTTTAGGCAGATAAATTTAGATATCCAATTATTCTTGTATTTTAATTTATCTAAAATTTAATTCTGACTTATTTCCCTGTTTTCATTTAAAATATCATTGATATAAATTAAATCACTATTTATCCAATTATCAAACATTAAACTTTTATTTTTAAACACTATAAATTTATTTCCCCAGATAAGCTGTTTTCTACTCTCTGCAAAATGTTATAGCGTTTTTGTTTCACCCCCACCCATTTTTATCCAGGTTTGCAATATTTCTTTATAAATTTTATAAATATCAGGAATATATCTTAAATAATCTTTATTTATTTTGTATTCGATATTCATTGAAAATATCAACCAATTCTTACCAAATTGTCTAAAGTATTTATAATTTTTTTGATTTTGAATTATTATTATTTGTCTTTACATTCCTAATTCCATGTTGTTATGTCTGTAATAAATGCAGTGTTCGGTTCGTCTTTTACCGCTGTTGCTTATATGACGGGTGATGTCTTATTTTTCATATTTGTGTATGTTTGCGTAATATGGTGTCCAGCACATCGGTATCACTAATATTGTCTGTGTCTCTTGAGTTCACCTCTCCCCAGTTCTTGATGGGGTCTGCGTTGCTCGTCTATTTAGTTTGTTTCTTGACTTATTCTCTAATTTAAGATTTCCACATAAAAACGATGTTCGATTGGTCTCTACCCACAGCACCCCCACCCCAGGTTGCGTCTTATTTTTCATATTTGTGTATGTTTGCGTAATATGGTGTCCAACACATCTTTATCACTAATATTGTCTGTGTTTCTTGAGTTCACCTCTATCCAGTTCTTGATGGGGTATGTGTATGTGTTGCTCGTCTATTTAGTTTGTTTCTTGACTTATTCTCCAATGTTGTGTTGTGTGTGTCGCTAGAGTATGTTAAGATTTCCAAATAAAAACGATGTTCGGTTCGTCTCTACCCACAGCACCCCCACCCCAGGTTGCGTGCATGACGGGTAATGTCTTTTTTTGTATATGCTTGCTTACACTGGTGTCTGACTATATGAGTAATATGACGGATGTTATTTACCAGCCTCCAGGATCCCCCCGTATGTTGGTGAGGTCGGAGTTGCTCATCATTTTAGTGTTTAAGGTTTCTTGTGTGTTTTGCTTGTCTTCATCCTGTTTGTTTTGTATTGAAAGTTGCCAATAATTCTGGATTGTCTATTCTTGTTAGCTGTTTAATATTATTTGCCTTTTAAATATTTTCGATTTGACCTTATTTGATGAAAAGTATTCCCGAAACTCGTAGGAAGCACTTAATATGATAGTTATCTGTTTTATTAATCATTTTCTTAGCATTCAATGACGAGTGCTTACTATTAGATAGTTCCTGAACAAACTCCCGGATTTCAGAATGTGTCGCGTTGCTTGATATTTAGTTTTCCGTCTAGTTCTTGCAGATAATTGTTCGCTCTTGTGTCCTATTTTTCCTTTTGACCAGTGTATTGCCTATCCTCAATTTATTGTTTATGATTACCCATTTGATATCTTTAAACTTTTCTTGTTTTCCGACATTGTTCTCTTGATATGAAATATGACTGGTCATTTCATGGAATAGGAACTATGTACCGGGCATGAGAAAAAAACAGAGAGTGCGTAATAAAAGACAAGCACTAGTTAACCTTCGCAAGCACATGGTTACCCCCCCTATTTTTGGTGGGTTTTGTCGTTTTGGTCTTGTCCATTCTTGGTTGTACCTTCTAACGCTTATTAACGGAAAACTCCACTAAGTAGAACAATTGTTATAATTCAATACATTGTAACTTTGTATTCGTAAATAACTAATTATTAAGCAAAAACATCTTTATTAACATCAATATACCCAATTAGAAATATGCATATTTGGAATTTCCTCTCGTAGTGTAAGCGGCCATGACACCTTTTCATGTGACGTCACGGGGACGATCATATTAGTTGAATAAATAACATGTATGTAACTCTTCCCAACATCGTGCCAGTTTGGTTATGTTTTAATATCAGATCAACTGCAATACAATGTTTATAATTGTATATTGTTCTAATTGTTTTCTTAATATTCCCATCCCATGTTACATTTTCATGAAATAAAGGAGTTTATTTATATTGAGGGGGTTCTACGTATAATTTCACGCTTTACGTGATAGGGCGTATGTTAAATATCTGTTAGTTTTAACTCGTTTTATGTGTACACATGCTTTTTTCTTTTTTGTCCCCAATGCTGTCGTATTTTCCCGTGTTTTTCGAGGTCACTGGTCGATGTGTTGACAAGGGTAGTCCTGATCGGTAATTACACAAAAATATTCTTCTCACACTTTCCCTTTTCGTTAGTGCAATGAAATGCTTAACATGAAGTCATAATGATTTTGTAAATATCAAAAGATAAATATACGATGTTATTTTACGATTTACATAATTTTTAAAGATAAAATTGCAACTGATCAATGCTGATGAAATATACGATACCTCCTATTGTGACGTCACGGCTCTTTCGGAAGAGCTTTAATTGCAGGTATAATCCGAGAATGGATTAAGCCCTATGTCTCCTCATATTGAAGAGTTCTGAAAAATTCCGAATCCCATTATTTGGTGCTACAGGCAACTTCAATCGCCAAATTCTACCTTACGGTATACTATTTTTAACATTCATTAATACAAATGTCTTTTATTTACTGTCATTTAAATTTTCACGCTAACTTGTTAAGACCATGGTCTTTTCCTTTAATAAAAGTATATGGGATGAGTCCCACAATTTTTGAATTGTCTCTCTTCAGAAGAAGGTAGACTTGGCCTGCTCACTTATACACATCGGTCACTCCATTTCAATCCAAATAGACCCTATTGTAAAATATACTTTAATCTTTGGCAGGATAATTGATACTTGCAGCGCAATAACCAATTGCATGGAATTCAATGTAATGTTGGAAAATGCCAACTTCATATGGTAATAAACCATAAGATGCAAGTTGGCAGAAAAATGTCGCATAGGTTATAGGTCATACTAGGATGAAACATAATTATATTTTTAATGTGGAACAACAATCTGAACAAGCAAAATCATTGTGTATGTTATTGGTCTGTTGTAGATTCCGAGCTGGATATCTTTTGTTCTAGTTTACTGATGCCTCTGGAAGATAACAAGATGATCATGGATACAGGTGAATGTTGGTATTTCTGTGAGAAATGAAACCTTACCAGCTTTCAAACAAGGGGCAAAATGTAGAAAAGGAGAGTGTGTTTTCGGTCTGATGTACATGTTGAATTATTTTTAAAATATGTGTATTACGAGTCCAAATTCCAACTTGTAACATATTAGGAATGTATATAGATTGTTTCTCCTAATTTCAATACCTACTATATGTGGTTTATCTTATATAATATCTAGACTACATTGTATAAACCCTTGTTTTATTGCAACGTGTTACACTTATATTGTCTCGTCACAATGTGCATGAAATATTGCCAAAGATGGCGTTACATTACACATAATAATAAAAATCAATGTCTTGTTTTGCGATGGTGAAGTAAGTATAACATGGGGGGTATATATTAAACTCATTTACATAAAACATTGTTTTTATTATATCAGGAAATGTCATAAAGTAACCAACCAAAAGTAAACAAAAATAACAGAAACTAGTAGAAAAATCTGAAAAATATACATACAGTTCATCAATATGTTGTCTTTTGTGCCACACAGTACAAGACGAAGACTGAACATTTCAAGTCCGAATTGATACATTATACTCTGACAGTTAGATCGTATAATATCCTTATGAATGAATCACACCGGTAAACCCCTCCTGTCCAGATCGAACGTCTACGATCATAATACTAGTATAATATATATCATGTACATTGAATAAATAAAAAAAAATGAAAATCCATACAAAAATATACTTAAAGTTCAGCGATATATTATCTGTGCAATCACACGGTATACTCATCCTGTCCAAATCGAACAAATCCGTCCAATTAAAATACACATGTAGTCTGTATCATGTATAGATAAAACATAAAAAATGATTCTAAAAAATCGGAAATTATACATAAAGTTCATCAATATATTGTCTATCAAACCACACAATAAGAGATAAAGACTAAGAAATTCAAGTCCGAATTGTAAGCGCCTCCTGTCCGCATTGAACTCGTACAATTATAACACTCATTTAAAATGTATATGTGTATGTAAAACTACATCATTAATAGAAAAATAAAATCTGACGGAGAATATAAATTCTGAATTGTAAAATTATAGACTTACGACCCAACAATACACTCATGAATGAATTGTATTTGTAAACGCCCCCTGTCCGGATCGAACGCGTACAATTATAACAGTCATATAATATGTATCATAGATAAATAAAATATCAACAAATCTGAAACTATATAAATTGCATCAATATGTTGTCCTTCAGACCACACACTTACATTCTTAAAGTCAGATAAATGAATCTTCCCGGTATACCCCTACTGTCCAGATCGAACTGGTATAATTATAGCACACATAAAGTCCGTATCATGTATATAACTGATCGAGTGGTCTAGGGCGCTGGACGTAAGGCTAAGCGAATGGTGCTGCAGTGTATTAATGGTGTGGGTTGAAATCCCGTCGAGGGAAGAACACAAATTTGGCAGCTCTAAAATCTAATTCTAACACTGTTGGTTTAATTTTCAGACGTTTTTATATATATATAATGTTTTTGAGAATGAGTGTGTGTTGTTTATCTCTGGTGAGTAAATAGAGTTATTTAATATCAGATAGCCATAATCGAGCCTTCGCGAGTTTTGACTTGCTGTGTATTAACGATATGTACTTGATAAACAACAATACCCTATTTCAGCAAATTGTGATTTAATTTCACATCATGTATATATATGTAATCCTAAGACCTTTCTTATAGAAATGTAGCTTTAACCTTAGTTCTTTAAAATCATATAATTAAAATGATCAACTATACATTTAGTAGGCACATAATGAAATGCACACATAGCTAATGATATAAATGCTCATCTCATATTTAGGTTTACTTTCCGTTTAGCCACCGTGGGACATATGTAATACTCATTCTGTAAGGCAGTATTATAACAACGATCAGCTGTTTCTTTGTCATCTACTATCTCACTGCATACGCCTAGTATCGTTAAAGAATTCGATAATTCATCTTCATTGACAAAATACTTTTCTGTTATTGTTAGATATAAATCATGTAATGACTGTTGTCTATTGACAATGTTATGAAGATGATGGTAACATAGAAACCTTAGACAGTGTGACAAAACAACAGGTGGTACATTAAATTGATCATCCTGGACTTCTGGTTGTAGTTCACGAGGCATCAGTGGTGATTGTCTAGTATACCACACATTACCTATCGTTGCCAGTCTCATCTTCTCATTCAGTGTAATAGTTGAACAACCTACATTCTCTTTGTAGTACATAATATTTTCTGTGGTGTAATTGATTACACGTAGCAATAACATATTGGGTGTACAACGAGACAAAGCGTGATCTATAATCTTTAACGTTGTATTATACTGACCGAGTACATAGTAAAATGAGGCATATAGCAACCATCCACTGACAGCATCTGTCTTTGTACCGTCATGTAAGTGTTTATGATATCGTCGGATTACATGTACATTAGGTTTATTAGTAGTAGGAAACGGCAACTTCTGAACAATCATCTGACTAGTCCTGGCATAATAATATTTACATATTCCTGACAAAATTCTGGTGGAATGTGACATGGCTAATGATTCTATAAAACTTAACAGTGTATAACAATTTTCTATATCAACTTCAAACTCATTTCTAATAACCTTATAAATAAACAGTTCTAATTTAACACATGACTCGTGTAATACAACTTCACTATTAAAAAATGTATTAACTGTAAAAACCTCACGTTCACCATTTCGTAATCTTTCTAATATAGTTAACAACAGCCGACTATTAGACCGATTTATTTTTCCACGAAACATATTATGTTCAGGAATAAAATAGTTGGGACAATAACAGCACTTCACCCAGGATATTAGTTTATCAAGAGAAAGAAAATAACAGTGAAATAAATTTTGAAGTTGAAATGTGTTAATAGAAATTTCTTCTGATATCCAAAACACAGCCGTTTTCATGAAGAAGGAACACAATAATCCTTTCACTTTATCATTTCTGTCGATACTGTTCTTTAGAGACAGCTTAAGAAGAGCGTAACAAAGAATTTGTGTATAGTTCATAGAATGTGATAATTGTTTCTCTGCCATAGAAAATGATATTCTCCATAGTAATTCACTATTTTCTATTTCTTTGGGTCCAATAGCTACTAGTATACAGCCATAATTAACTATATTGTCTATTAATATTTCAGGTGGCCACTGACCAGGTCTATGACGATATATCCATTGTTCTGCTTGCCTTGGCCAGGAATGAAAGTGAAAACAGTAAGCTATATCCATGGCCTCATCTTTGTCTGATAAGCAAGGACCATGAACCAATTGCTTTTTATTAGCACTAATTTCAATAAGTTCACGAATGAACGAAATGTTTGAGAAATACATTCCATTTGTTGTTTCAACAAAATATTCAGGTGAGCTAAATATATCACCCTCAGCTATCAACTTCAATGTAGTAAATCCAGGAAATTCCATTTCATCTTCTATCAGAAGAGTAGTATGTCGTGCTGAACGATTCATATGTTGTACATTCTGTAATATGTTAACAGTATTAAATACAAACATTATATCTATGTCACTTCCGGGAAGATCTAAACCTTCCGCTAAGCTTCCACTGGATACAGTGGTTATTTTTGTATTTACTCTATTTGATATCTTGTCCTTTATAAGAAAAAATTGTTGTCTTATTCTGATGTCCATCTCACTACCAACTACACTTATTAGGTTGTCGTAAACTTCTTTCTCGTGTGGTGAAAACAATGATGTATGATCTATATAAAATAAAAGAAACATTTTGATGGCTTGTATTTTTATTTCATGCCAGTAATATTGTAGTGAATGCTACGCTAGTTGAACATAAATATAATGCGGTAGGAAAAATAATAATTTGGTTTAGGAAAGGAAACTCAATGATAAAATATTTCAATTAAAATTAATCTAAGCATATTTTATTTTTTAATAACAAACAATAAGATCATACCGTCTTCTCCTTTGTAATGTAGTGTATGAAAGGTAATACGCAACATATGTTTGCAGAAAATAGAAACTAACACAGACACTTTGTATATATTAACATATATCTAGGAAAGGAAAATATTGATGTCACAAAATGGATTTCAAAGAATTGTTTCTGTAGATTTAAAGAAGTGAAAAGTAGTATGCACATCATTGATCGCTGTTCACTAATTTGTTAACATAAATTAATTAACAAGATTATAAATCGTTGTAACAGAAAAGTAAACAAGCGTTAACTGTTATGTTAACTTTCTTCAGAACCTTTAAAGTTCATTCCCATTGATCAAACTTTTTGAGAGGGATAAATAGATAGCTAAAGGTAAACAAATAAAAGTGGGATAAATGAGATCAATGGTAAACTAGAACAAAATACACTTAATTAAAACTTGAGTTATGTGACAGGTGAATAAGCGGGAAAAAAGGACAATGTATGCATGTCTATGTGCAACAGTGAATATTTATTTTCATATACAAGATGTATTTCATTTAAAAATGAAACCATGTAAAAATAATTTTTACTATTTTTGACTGAAATCAAATTTAATCGGATATGATATTTCTTTCATTTTCTTTATTAGTCGATCGTGTCTTTCTCAAGAATAAATTTAAGAAAATTCATACTTAAATTGTATATATAATATACATTTATTGACATAATTTTATCATTTGCCTCCTGCCTTTTACAATTAATAGCATTCTCTTGAAATGGTTAACAATTATGCAAAGTTAAAAGATCCTCAATTATATTGTTTTCTCTGTATGTAAAGTATGTAACTTAACAGATGAATTAATAACATGCATGACAATAAATAGTGTATATCATTTTATGATGGGAAACAGGTATGCAAGGTTCCTCAGTTCAATTGTTTTCTCTTGACATTGTAAATTGTAGAGCAGTTCCTTTAGTGACTTTGATCACTGATTGTGAATACATAAAGTTTGTTTGTTACATGTTTAGCAATCTTGTCATCAGTAAGACAAGTTTAATTATTCCAACGTACATGTTAAATATATCCTAAAACTCAATTTGCATAAATAGAAAGTATTCATAGTTTAGCATTCATTTATATACAAATTATAACTATTTTCCCTTTTCATTTATTCAAACCTTATACATATTCATATACTGGAACAAATTAGCAGGTAATTTGGTCAAATAAACTCTTAATAAATGTAAAATAAACAATCCTCCGAGACACCAGACAGGAAAAATTAAACATATCAAAAGGAATAAAATATAAGTGTTTGTCCTGTCCTTAAATATTATGGCATTAAATATCATAATTAACCCATTCTGACAAGTATTAAGCTTATGATTTCATGTTATGTTCGTCTGCCAGCAAACTTGTTCACCATCTTATTTACAATTCATTTAATATTTAAATCTGTTAAATAGTTTCGCTTTATATTTTGGGCTGGTGTTATGGTTATGGTGTTCATCCTCACTTTCAACAATATTACAGCTATATCGTAACGGTCAGATTTATTGGTGGAGGAAATCATTCACAAACTGTATTACATAAAGTTGTATCGAATTTTTCTCGTCATCATCAGAAATCGAACTCACAACATCAGTGGTGATAGACACTGATTGCATAGTAAACTGTTAATCCAACTGGTATACGATCACGGCTACAACGAATGAGAAATGTCAAAACATATGACATACTACTTTTCATGAGGATATATTAGGGTAAATACATATTGACATATTGAACAAAGGACCCTCAAGACGCTGTGTCTCCTCGCATAGCTGAAATTGACTCGTTTTTGTGATTACATTTTACTCAATCTAAAGTTTTCTGGGGAATGTTTTGTAGACCTGTTCCTTAGTACGTTTTCTTTTGGCTATTGTATTGTCTATCCCTTTTCAAATTACACCGTATGATTGTCCCTTTGGTATCTTCAGACTTTTCTCATAATATATTTTTTTTTTATCAATATTCAAATAAATACAACATTGATTGTTTCCAAATCTATAACAATATACCAGTCATATATGACTTCATTAATTTGATACTGATTGTAGATTTAAATAGTAAAATTGTATTTACCTGTCTGTTGAGATTGTGTATTCTCCAAATACTCTAAGTATATGTTGCCTGTTTTGATCGGGAATAAAATGTTCAAGATCTGGGGTTCATTGTGTTTCCTCCGTTCTAGGCAAGCCTTGTATTCCCGCTCAAACTGGAAGATGGCTAATCCAAATAGATCATTGTGTCGTTCTGTGCTCCTACCAAGAATTTGACGGATGCCTGAAAAATGTGTTCGTCGTCCCAGATAGGGAAAGCTCTTCACACCATGACTGTCAACAAATAGCATTTTCTTGGTAGGATGCACTTTTTTGTCATCGTCTTCGTGGTCTGTGTTGCATTTTGGTGTTGCAGCCATTATCCAGTGCCGACCTACAAATATATGTATCTACAATTTAGCCAGAAATTATTTGAAAATGAAGGCTATCGAGAAGATATTTTTTTCTTAGATTCAACATCACTGTTGAAATTGTTTTCATTGTTATATCATTTGATTAGTGTTGTTTCAGTGCTAAGTACACAACGAAGGAGAAAGAGCAAAGACTGGTTGGCTAGAAATCAATATGTGTTCACGTTAAGAGACATGTCTACCACAAGCCAGAAATGCTGTTGCAGTGTGATGGTTATATACCAATCCAGCTCAGCATGTTGGTCTAGTGAAAAGCGGTAGCATTATCAGAACCAAATATCAAATGCAATGTATATTTTAATGCCTGCTTTATGTTTTCATAGTGCAGTCTTCTAAGATATTTGTATGTTTAATGTTTGGACATCATTATTTTTCTATGGAATGTAGCATGTTGTCCCAATGATATATCTGAACAATGATAATTTGGCAGTAAGTGGAATTTGCAGTAGTGCCTAACGAAAAAGTTGTGGGCGGAGCTTATCATCCAAAATACCCATTGATATGAACAGCATATTAATGAAACTGTATATCACCTGACCAACGTGACCTAAAGGTCACATACCTCAGAAATTAGAATTTTCGAAATGATTTTTGTAGATTTTAGACTGACGAAGTATATTGTATTTAATAAGACTGAAAGTTTCGTAGGGAAGAACACTAGTAACCATGTCTGTCAAATATTGTGCTCGAAAAGTAACTGTAGAACTTTGTGTCATTGAATTGTCGCCCTCGAGATATCCGTGGTCAAAAAAGTGAACAATCTGAATGTTTGTTCCGACCACACCTATTTATACCCACGGTCTCGGTTTAAGCAACAATCCCGCATTCTTACATAATAAACATTAAATGAAAAACAGAAAATACCACACTGTCGACATAACTCCAGAACCAAATATCAAATGTAATGGTATATGTTAATGTTTTCCTGATATTGTTATAATGTAGTCTTCCAAAATATTTTAATGTTTACTCTTTGCATTTTATTATTTTCCATAATGCAGTCCCCCAAGATATTTTAATATTTAATATTTGGCTTAAATTTGCATAATGTAGTCTTCCAAGATATATATTTTTTAAATCATACAGTATTGTTTTATTAAAATATCTTTCTTAAAACCTGTGTTCTTGTTGTCAATTTCCAAAAATAGGATGAAATTTTCCTACACACATTATGTCATTACAAATATATAGGCTCAATATGAGTGGTTTGAATTATGAATTATTATTTCTTTTTACATCATAATTCCTATTTACAATAACCTTAATGACCCAGGAGCGCACATTAAGGGTCCCTGTCACTTTTCCAGGGATAGTACATGTAAGTGAAAACAAAATGAAACGTCCACTTAAACATATTTCATATTCATTTATTTTAACATTTCATCATAATATACACCAGATGTTTTAATGTTTAATGATAAGTTTACTTTATCTATAAAGTAATCTTCCAAAATATTTTAATGTTTGATATTTGGTTTACATTTTTATAATGTAGTCTTACAATATGCTTTAATGTTTAATGGTAGGTTAATGTTTATATAAAGTAGTCTTCCAAAATATTGTAATGTGTAATGTTTGATTTATATTTTTATAATGTTGTCTTCCAAGATTATTTAATGTTCAATGTTTGGTTTATATTTTTATAATGTTGTCTTCCAAGATTATTTAATGTTTAATGTTTGGTTTAAATTATGATAATGTAATCTTCTTTAATATTGTAATGTTTAATGTTTGGTTTATATTTTTATAATGTTGTCTTCCAAGATTATTTAATGTTTAATGTTTGGTTTAAATTATGATAATGTAATCTTCTTTAATATTGTAATGTTTAATGTTTGGTTTATATTTTTATAATGCAGTCTTCCAAGATATGTTAATGTTTAATGTTTGATTTGTTATTTTTATATTGTAGTCTCTCAAGTTATTTTAATATTAAAAGTTGCAGTATATTTTTCTACTTGTGTCTCATCATAATTATGCTTTGTCAGCTGTACTTGTAGAACTTCCTGTTGTTCTAAGACGTATTTGTCAAACAGTAGATAGACATCTTTTCTAGAGGTGTCTTGGTAATAAAATGTAACGTACTTTTTTCAAAACTCAATAGTATTTTAAATATAATGTTATGTAATAATTTTATGAGTTATAAGTTATTACAGTTTTTAGCAATGTGTCAAAAGGACTAAAATCCACCTTAATTGGGATATTCGTATATGCCGAGGTGTAAGGTTTGATAGTTATTAACTCCTCTCCTTCTGTCCCTAGACTATAATACAGAATGTAATCTGTGTCTACAGTCCCAACATGACTACACCGTACGGTACACTGTACTCAGTGTAATAGTACAAATTATAATCATTCCTCCAAATTGTGGCATACCTACACTATGTTTATGATCTAGATTTTGTGTATCAGAAAGAGGGAAACTGTATCATACCTACAGTATGTTCATGATCTAGATTTTGAGTATCAGATAGAGGGAAACTGTATCATACCTACAGTATGTTCATGATCTAGATTTTGTGTAGCAGAAAGAGGGAAACTGTATCATATCTACAGTATGTTTATGTTCTTGATTTTGTGCATAAGAAAGTATCAGAAAGAGGGAAACTGAATCATTCCTATAATATGTTTATATTCTAGGTTTGTGTATCAGAAAGAGTTAAACTGTATCATACCTACAATATGTTTATGTTCTATATTTTGTGCATCAGAAAGAGGGAAACTGTATCATACCTACAGTATGTTTATGTTCTTGATTTTGTGTATAAGAAAGTTTCAGAAAGAGGGAAACTGCATCATGCATACACTATGCTTATGTTCTAGATTGTGTGTATCAGAAAGAGAAAAAATGTATCATACCTACAGTGTGCTTAGTATCTAGATTATGTGTGTTTGAAAGACGAAATGTGCATCATTCCAACATAATCGGAACATTTTGGCAAATAAAAATAAAAGGCAATTGTTTTCCTATATGATTTGTAGAAATGGAGAAAAGTGTATCATATATGAAGCTTGTCATTGGGGTGGCGGCTTTTGTTTGTATAAAACACACGATTAATTGTAAGATGTCATATTCTTTGACATAATGTTAAAACATTTGTATATTGTATGAAAACAAATCCCTAAAAAATGTTACAGTTAATAAATAATATACATGTTTCATGACGGCATTCCAGTGAATTTGCCACCATCAACTCTCCAATTGATACCGTGAAATTTTCAAAATACAACAGATATCTCCTAAATAAAATAAAAGGAGATGAAGTAATAAAGAAATTGCACAGTTTAC
This sequence comes from Bathymodiolus brooksi, assembly GCA_963680875.1. Classification (NCBI taxonomy): domain Eukaryota; kingdom Metazoa; phylum Mollusca; class Bivalvia; order Mytilida; family Modiolidae; genus Bathymodiolus; species Bathymodiolus brooksi. Next base: position 51,000,494 of record OY804583.1, on the reverse strand, counting down.
TAACACAGTCCAGATAGACAACATGCTTAGCATACGTATCAAGTTAAGATGACAATCATGTACTAGTAATGCATACCTGTATATACTCAACTACGATTAACTGCACTTGTACCATTATGAGGCAGAATTAAGACAAATCAAGAGAAGCAAACGCGATCCTACGATTTCGCCTTCATGTTCAAGTTTGGTGATTATGTTTATAAAGGATATCACATATACAACTAGATATCCTTTATACTTTGACCTTAACATAGACATTGACAGTGATCGCCGTATAAGAACGAAAATTTACGAAAAAAATTAATAAATTCTGAACTCTCCATTTTTGTGTAGTAACATTCAAAATGTAAGGAAATGTGAAGTATATATCCCCCAGTTATTAGTTCAATGTAATAATACATCTTTATTAATTAACTACTGTTATATTTACATAAATAAGATGAGGACTGTCTTTGTGATACAGATAGTACAACTCGTCATGCGCACTAATATACAATATACGTACATTGTCGGTAAATATAAAATTTATTTGTACGAGCTTTAGAAACAGGCAGAATAGCGAGCCTTAGGCGAGCTTTTCAGGCCTGTCTCGCAGCGAGTACAAATGAATTTTATATTTAACGACGATGTACGTATATTGTGTTTATCCTGCAATGTCAAAAAAGTCGGAAAACTTGTCAGATTTAAACAAAAAGGACAGAAACAAGCGTCATTCCTCGCCTTTCATAAATGTTGTCAATGGTGTCTTCTTCGTGGTCCGCGTTACATTAGTACCAGTTTCATCCTTTTCTGCGCCCTCCGCTGTACATAGCTACAGGCTACCAGCAAAGTTTATTCGTAGGCTGAAAAGTGTATTCGTAGTCTGAAAAGTTTATTCGTCTAGTACGAATAAAGCAAAAAATTATTCGTATAGCATATTTGTACAGCAAATGTACTGATTGCAGGATAAAGTTTGATATCTATCACTTGGTCGATGCCTCTCCTGATGGACTATTAGTTTCCGATTGTATCATCTGCTCAGTAGTCAGTGATTCGGCACTGGCATGGCTTATAAGATATATTTATTGCTCAAATTTACAGTTCCTAAATAATGTAATGATTAATAAAACTAATGTTCTCATCCCTCAGACATAGTTGATCATCGCCGATTTTAGTCCTCCTTTTTAAGCCCTTAGGTTTTATTACTCCAAAAAACTTTAAGTTATGTGGCTTTTCAATCTATCAATTTTGCGTGTACCGGATGAAGGTTAGTCAATAAATGCATCGTGTACACTAAATTTGATATCTACGTTTTCATTACTATCACTGGGACGATACCTCTGCTGGTGGACTATACGTCACCAAGGGTACCATCCGCCCAGTTGACAGTGCTTCGGCACTGGCATGGCTTATTAGATATATTCATGACTGAAATCTACAGTTCCTAAATGATATAATTATTATTAAAACTAAGGTTCCCGTCTCCTGAGGCATAGGTGACCTAAGCCGATGGTGGCTATCCGGTTTTTATTGCTCCTAAAGCTTTAAATCATTTGGTTTTCCAATCTTTCGATTTTGAGCGCACTTGAGGAAAGTTATTCGTTATTCAATAAATTTGATATCTGCGGGTTTTTTTTTATTAAAAACCTAGTGATGTCATGTGAGATACATAGCATGAAAAGGGGCACGTCGTTCCTGCCAAAACAAGAAAATACAATAGGGGTTTGAAATTAATATTTCGTAATAGCAACACCCCCTCCCCCAAAAAAGAAAACGAAAAAAAAAAAAACGTGTGAAAAACAGAAATATCGCTATGTGGTAAAATAACCAAACACATTCAAAAGGTGATTACATTCTCTTTATTGACAGATAATATTCAACCCGAGTGTTTTTTCTAGCCACACCCCCATCTGAACTCTCGATCTACAAAGAATTAAAAAATAGATATCATGTGTATTGTACTTGATTGTTTTCAGTTGCACAGCTCGTCAACGGGGTTTGCAAGTGATATTTATCTTGCGTAAGAGTGACCCCTCTGGTTTCAATACGTACTTGCTGCATTATATGTAAGCTGTATAATTCTGTTTGATAAAGGCCTTTAACTGGAACAGGAAAAACATTATTCCTGAATGAAATTGTATTGTAATAAACTCGTGTAAGTTTGAAAGAATTTAAAAATGTATTTTAAATGAAGTTGAAAACCGTCATCATTTGAAATGAAAACGGTTGTATTTCATTTTGAGGGTTTTAATTACGGGTCGCAACCATAGTTTTCTTAATCTTTTCAATTTTAAATCAGATGCTAGGAGAAGTAAGCGGTGCATCATCGTACATGTTTTTTCACAACCTGCAATCAAATGAAAATCAAAGAAATATCACATTGTCGGAACAGTTCCAAAATTCAATAGAAATATTGTAGAAAAAGTCACATTTGATATCCCTAACACACAAATACACGACCGTTCACTTTCCTAACATAACACAGGTACTTCAGTAAAAAGTGACAGTGTTAAACTAGTATATTCACATAGATAGAGGGATTTTAGAAAAAAAATCATGAACATTTATTTTATCTATTTATTTTTGTGGGTGTATGGACAACACCGACGAAAATTCAATAGAAATATTGTAGGAAGAATCACATTCGATATCCCTAATACACATATACACGACCGCTCTTTTTCCTGACTTAGCACGCACAGGTACTTAAACTAGTATATTCATATATATATAGAGGGCTTTAGAGAATACAATTTATTCATGCTTATGTAGGGTTTAAAGCCAGTGCCCTGTAGTTATTTTCGGAGAGATACAAAGTTGTTGTACTGAATCAATTTTGTCTATGAATAGACAACATCAGAATCATTGATTTATTTATCTTTTCGATTTACGGACAACGACAGAGCCATTGACCTGTTTTATCTCATCAATTGACAGACAACCAGAGACCCATTGACCTATATGTATCGCCTATTAACTGACAACGACAGACCCATTAACCTGTTTTTTCTCGCCTTTTGGCGGACAACGACATATCCATTGACCAGTGTATCTCGCCTATAGACTGCAACGATAAACCCATTTACCTATTTTTTTTCGTGTATTGGCAGACAACGACAGACCCATTGCCCATTTGCCTCGTCTATTGATGGACAACGACATAAGCATTGACATATTATTTTTCTCCCCATTTGGTTATAGTAGTCCGTTAATTTTGGTGAACTATATTTCACTATCTTACCAAGGCTCTTAGTTGGAGAATTAACATTTGCATAGGTAGATGACGAAGTTTTCCAACAGTCAATTGGCATTGCAATGGATATCAATTGTGCCTTCGACAATACTTTACATATACAAAAGGCGAAAACAGCAAGAACTTTAACAAACAATGGGAAAGAATGGAAACAAATGAATCAATGAAAAAGTGCTTAGGGTGGATAAGCTGCTCCTTTTCGTACTTTCCACTCGTCGTACCTTCATGCCGGAGTATATAATTTAGCCAAACAAAGTTTGCATTAAAGGAGATGACTATGAATACAGATTCTATGAAGACTCGTGGTCCGTGGGGAGGGGGAAGGGGTGGTATTTTATATTTCTGTTTTGTTATGTATCCTTACATTTGGTATTGAAACTAAGCACTAAGAAATAATGTAACAGCCAGGTCTGTAAGTAATTTAACCATTGTAGAAAAAATAGTTATATTGTATTCATTTATACAAAGAGTTCACACATGACTTAATTTGAGAAAATGTGATTAATGATAAAACATATCGGCTTTTAATGACACAAGCAATTTATTATTAAGGTGGGGGAGGGGGAGGAACATTTAGCCCTTTAGTTTAGTTTTTAAATTTATTTTTGGAAATCCCACCCAGCTATATTCTGATTATTGTACCGTAAATAGTATGTCTTGTATCTAGGACAAAATATTGATCAAGGTTATTTGTATTTTCTCTTCTTTTTTTAAGATTTTATTATATAAAATTAATAATGCACTGTCGTAAGTAAGATGGTAATACACTAATTATTGTGTTTTACAGCTTAAAAAAGAAATATTTGATTTTGTTGTGAAAATTCAGAATCTTGTAAAATTTCACAAAAATAAAATTTTTCATAAATAAATGATATTTATAATAAGTAATTCTTTTACTTTGTGTTTGTCACCATGAAGACATGTTCGTACCACTCAAATGACTGACCAGTTGACTGTCGTGTACAAGCTTCCACACGTGTCATGAACTAGGGGAGTTTAACATGTACTCGATAGACATTGATAAGATGACGATATTCGTTTATCTCCCCTGCTTCAAGGACTATTAATCCTTTTATGTTCATTATTCTGAATAAATTAATGTATATTCTATAGTATTTAGAAATAATATAAGTCTATATACATTCCTATTTAAATAAGAATATTAATTGTGCATTACAGTGCAAACAAATTCTAATTTCGCACATTTGGGTTTTAAAGATGATTTTTGAATTGCATAAATAAAAGAATTATGATACAAAATAGCACAGTTTAAATATATCAATAATAGCAGATATAATTGACATAAATGTAAAGATAAATCGTTGTTACATAATATTATGTACTCTATATATTTTTATAAACTTTTATTTTCGATAAATATGATTTTTTCCTTCGATCTCATTTTGACCGACACATTTCAAATATGGCGGTAATCGCCTCGTTAATCACACCTGATCATATATATATGTTTCTACAACTTAGCAAGAGATGATTTGAAAATGAAAGTTTTAACCAAGATTATGTTTGTTATTCAATATTACAGTTAACATTGTTTTCATTGCTATATAATTTAGTATTTGTTGCTTCTGTGGTATGTACGCAACCAAGGAGAAAGAAAAAAACTGCTGGGTTCGGAATCAATATAATGCTGTCATGATCTACTCGAGGACTGTTGCTACAGTGTACTAGTAACATGCCAATCGAGCTCAGCATGTTGGTCTGATACAATCTATACATCATTATCATTTCATGAAATGTAACATGTTGTCCACATGATATAAATGGACCTTTTTGCTTAATTTTGGGTAAAACAACAATCCCGCATTCTTACGTAATAAACATTAAATGAAAAATCACAAACACTACACTGTCGGCACAATGCCAACATATAAGGATATTTTTTCAATGGATGGTTTATATGTTTAAAATGCGGTCTTCCATGATACCAATAATATATGTATGCTCCACATTGTCTGTATCAGAAAGAGGGAAACTGTGTCATACATACAATATGTGTATGACCTAGCTTTTATGTATCGGAAAGTGGGAAACTGTATCATACCTGCAATATGTTTATGTTCTGAAGTTTGTGTTCCAGAAAGAGGGAAGCTGTATCATACATACAGCATGTTTATGATCTAGATTTTATGAATCGCAAAGGGTGAAACTGTATCATACCTACAATATGTTTATGTTCTGGAATTTGCGTATCAGAAGGGGGGAAACTGTATCATACCTATAATATGTTTATGTTATAGATTTTGTGTATCAGAAAGAGGGAAACTATATCACACCCACAATATGTTTATGTTCTAGATTTTGTGTATCAGAAAGAGAGGAACTATTTCATACCTAACGTATGTGTATGATCTAGACTTTGCATATCAGAAAGAAAGAAACTTTATCATTCATACAGTATGATTATGATCTAGACTTTGTGTATCAGAAATAGGAAAACTGTATTATACCTACAGTATGCTTAGTATCTAAATTATGTCTGTATCATTCCAGCATGATCGGAACATTTTAACAAAGGAAAAGAAAAGGCAATTGTATTCCTATATGAGTTGTAGAAATGGAGGAAATTGTATAATATATGAAGCTTGTCATTTGGGTGGTGGGTTTTGCTCGTAAAAAACCCACGATTAATTGTAAAGTGGCATATTCCTTGACATAATGTTAAAACATGTTTGTATTGTATGAAAACAAATCCATAAAGAAAATGTTACCTATAATATGAAAGAGGGAAACTATGTCATACATACAGTATGCTTATGATGTAGATTTCATGTATCGGAAAGGGAAAACCTGTATCATACCTACCATTTGTTTATGTTCTAGATTTTGTGTACATGAAAGAGGGAAACTGTGTCATACCTACAGTATGTTTATGATCTATATTTTGTGCATCAGAAAGAGGGGAACTGTATCATATCTACACTGTGTTTATGTTGTGGATTTTGTGTATCCGAGAGGGGGAACTGTGTCATACTTACAATATGTTTATGTTCTATATGTTGTGCTTCAGAAAGAGGGAAACTGTGTCATGCATACACTATGTTTATGGTATAGATGTTGTGTATCAGAAAGAGGGAAACTGTATCACACCTACAATATGTTTATGTTCTAGATTTTGTGTATCAGAAAGAGGGGAAGTATTTCATACCTACAGCATGTGCTTGATCTAGACTTTGTATATCAGAAAGAGGGGAACTGTATCATAGCTACAACATTGTTACAATTTAGGAGTTCGGGATATGATAATTGAATGTTTGTATGTATATTTATTAGATTTTATATGTGCTAGCACTGCTACTCTGTACTCATGCTTTTTCTTGTTCAGTTGTTATTTCATTAGTGCATCGTGTACAGCCGTCTGGGTACCACAGCGCGTATGTGTGTATGAATGGATTATTATTTATATTTCAGGCATCGTGATCGCGAATATTTATTGTATGCATATTGTTATTTTATATGGGAAAGTTTGCATGGGTAAGATAAAGTTCGTCCTCATTTGTTAGACCAAAAGGGGGTGGGGGACTACGACATTACCATTTTTATTTCTCCTTATAAACCTTGTGTCACATTTGTGACCTATTTCATTCATTCACGCTAGGTTTATATATTGTACTTGGGTTTGCTTTCCATCAGGGTAAGCTTTATTAAGCCCGTTTTCCCTTCCTCTTGACATGACAAACAACGTTTTCATTCTTTCAGCCATTTCCTGTCTTTAATTTATAGTGCGCATGTGTTATCGATTACACTGACGTGGCCCTGTTACGGTATAATTACTAACCAATCAGCGGCGTTTGACCCACATTCAGATGTGGGCCCTGTGTATATAAAGACCAAATGTCTGCAACTGAGGAGAGACACTTTAACCCGAGACCAGGGCAGTTGCACCTTTGAAGCACCTTGTAATTAACCTGAGCTACGATTTAGATCGATTATTTCTCCAGTACTCTCTCTGTTATTTAGATTGGTACGTCCCCCTTCAGATAGAATATTCCGACCTGTGACCTATATATTTTTCCTACGTCCGTATCACTACGCTAATATAGACAATTGTCCAAAAGGGGGCCCCGATATTTTTATAGCGGTCAGTATGATTGTATATTGTATTTGTTAAATCATCAATTGTTATAATTATAAATTTCAATGATAACCTATTCCATATCTTTGTTTTTTGTTGTACAAGTATGAAACATTGAGTTTTACTAGTGCCTTGAGCGTGTGCAGATTATGCTACCAGTAATAGAAATAACCCGCTACCAGGGCGATTATACAACCAATTTGTATGCTTATATCGTTACCACCGCAGTGGTGCAACAATATGTTTATGTTCTACATTTTGTGCATCAGAAAGAGGGAAGCTGTATCATACCTACAGTATGTTAATGATCTAGATTGAATGTATCGGAAAGGAGGAAACTGTATCATACCTAACAAATTGTTATAGTAAATAAGTAATATACATTTTATATTACGATGTGCAAATGGTATTGATATACCATAATAACATATGTATATATAGAGAGCCTCCATTTTGTTATTTTGAATAATTGACCATATGAACAAAACATTAAATGTAACTGATCAGTATTAAAACAATCTGCATTGATTATATATATAATATTCTTATTTTTAATTTAGACACACTTACCTAGTATATATTACCTATACCACAATCATTTATTCCCAACTTCCTGACTGTGTTTTGAAATGCTTCAATTCTATTGAATAAACTGGTAATGACATATTAAGGGGAATTTTCCGACAAAATATAGAAAAAGGTTTTTCCAATTAGTTTCGTATCCATTGTCAAAAATATATAAATAACATTACCCAACATTTATAGTAAGGGCATTTAAATTGTGTTACGATAAAACATTCAACAATATTTAGATCTTAGGAAATTTACGTATTAATATTCATTTTTTATGCTTATCAAATATCGACAATATTTTAGCACAATATACATAAGAAGGTAAATAAAGTTATGTTTTTTGTCGTGTTTTATCATAGGCGCTTATAACATGGACTCCCATTTTTTATATGTTTACATGTTTATTGTAAATACAATTCTTTATTATTTCATCTATATCTTTTCCTCTGCGTGTTCGTTACCATACCCAAGCAGTCTTATGGTAACAGTAGAACACACGTTTGTTCCCACTCTACGTATATGAAAGAAGGAAATGGGGTACATGTACAGTTGTGTGTAGTGGCTCCATTGGATCCTACAAGATACCTCCATTCATATAAAGTAACTCGTCATTACAATAAGAATTTGAAAAATTGTCTCGACAAAAAGTAAGATGCCAGATCTGGTAGAAATAGATCATAATGATATCACGTAGCTTCACAATCACTACTAATATACATTTTGTGGTAGAACATTTACAACCCGATCATATATTTGAAATTACAACTCATGTCTGTATATACCTTAATACTAGAAGCCACTCCCGCGGTCATTTGTTGATTAATAAGGGCAGAGAGGCAGAAAGATGTGAACTGCGAATATCAAAGGACAAAATAGATATGGAGGCGAAAGCCACAAATAAAATAAAATGAGGTGATGAAATAAGGAAATTGCACAGTTTATTAACAAGGTCTCTACAGAGAAAACATGTTTAGCATATGGATGAAGTTCAGATGAAAATCGAGTACCTGCAATGGATACGCAACTGCGATTAACTGCATTTGCACTTTTATTAGGCAGAATTTAAGACAAATTAAAAGAAGTAAGCGCGAACCTACGATATCACCTTCATGTTTAAAGTTTGTTGATTATGTTTAAAAAGGATATCACATACACAGGTAAGTCTGCTTTATACATTGATCTTAGCATAGATATTGACAGTAAGGGGTCAAGTAATAGGACGAAACGCAACAACAAAAGAGATGATTTCAATTTACAAATTATGAACTTTCTATTTTAATCACGACTGTGTTACAATATTCAAAATTCAACAAAAAAAGTGGGGTCATTTGGGTTCAAATTTAAAAATTAAGAATGAAAAAACACATCTTTTAAATATCTTTTCATGCGAATAAGCTACATTACATCATTTATTATTTTTGTCTTTTTAATTTTGTAATTGTATTGTCTGTACTTCAATTTAGTGCTTATAATACACATTTGGTATCATCAAAGTTTTAAGGGGCCCCCGGTGGTTCTCAACGGATACACCGGCTTCCTCCACCAATAAAACTGGTCACCATGACAGAGCTGAAATATTGCTGAAAGTGGCGTTAAACACCAAAATTCAAACTCAAATTAATTCAAAGTTGTAATGCTACAATATTAGATGTCTAACATTACATGGCATCAAGATTCAGATATTTACACATGTATATTAATACTGGATCATGGGGGTTCAAACCTTAACTTAAGCGGTAATCAGAATAGGTGTGTCTTCATGATTCAGATACGTAAGTAGGTGTCTTTATACTGAATCCTTGGGTCTGAACAGCAACATATGGTACACTGGAGACATTTGTGTCTTCATGATTCAGATACGTACGTAAATGTCTTTATACTGAACCCGTGTGTCTGAATAGTAACATAGGTTACAATGAGGACATGTATGTCTTAAACATTAAGTAAAGCAATATAATTGGGTTTGGAATGAAGCATCCCTGTACAATAGAAATTAGACATTGACCAAGTGAAACCGCCATAGTTCATTGTGTCGGAACTATTTACGAGTCAAACAGTAGCCTCAATGTGGATTTATTAGTAAAGACTATCTAGGAACATGTAGTAGAATTGAAATGTCATTATGAGAACAATGATTACTTAAATACATGCAATCAAGATAACCATTAGTACTTAAATACATGTAAAGACGAGCACCATCAGTACATATATACATGTTATCATGAGTACCATTAGTACTTAAATACATGTAATCATGAGTACCATTAGTACTTAAATACATGTAAAGACGAGCACCATCAGTACATATATACATGTAATCATGAGTACCATTAGTACTTAAATACATGTAATCATGAGTACCATTAGTACTTAAATACATGTAATCAAGAGTACCATTAGTACTTAAATATATGTAATCATGAGTACCATTAGTACTTAAATAAATGTAATCATGAGTACCATTAGTACCTAAATACATGTAATCATGAGTACCATTAGTACTTAAATACATGTAATCATGAGTACCATTAGTACTTATATACATGTAATCATGACTACCATTAGTACTTATATGCATGTAATCATGAGTACCATTAGTACTTAAACACATGTAATCATGAGTACCATTAGTCCTCAAATACATGTAATCATGAGTACCATTAGTACTTAAATACATGTAATCATGAGTACCATTAGTACTTAAATAAATGTAATCATGAGTACCATTAGTACCTAAATATATGTAATCATGAGTACCATTAGTACTTAAATACATGTAATCATGAGTACCATTAGTACTTATATACATGTAATCATGAGTACCATTAGTACTTAAATACATGTAATCATGAGTACCATTAGTCCTCAAATACATGTAATCATGAGTACCATTAGTACTTAAATACATGTAATCATGAGTACCATTAGTACTTTAATACATGTAATCATGAGTACCATTACAACCTAAACACATGCAATCATGTGCATCATTAATACTTAAATATATGTGATCATGAACACCATTGGTACTTCAATACATATCATCATGAGTACCATTTGTGCTTAAATACATGTAATCATGGGGACGTTAGTATTGAAATAAAGGTAATCATGAGTACCGTTAGTACTTACATACATGTAATCATGGGGACGTTAGTATTGAAATAAAGGTAATCATGAGTACCGTTAGTACTTACATACATGTAATCATGGGGACGTTAGTATTGAAATAAAGGTAATCATGAGTACCGTTAGTACTTACATACATGTAATCATGGGGACGTTAGTATTGAAATAAAGGTAATCATGAGTACCGTTAGTACTTACATACATGTATTCATGGGGACGTTAGTATTGAAATAAAGGTAGTCATGAGTACCGTTAGTACTTACATACATGTAATCATGGGGACGTTAGTATTGAAATAAAGGTAATCATGAGTACCGTTAGTACTTACATACATGTAATCATGGGGACGTTAGTATTGAAATAAAGGTAATCATGAGTACAGTTAGTACTTACATACATGTAATCATGGGGACGCTAGTATTGAAATAAAGGTAGTCATGAGAACCGTTAGTACATACATACATGTAATCATGGGGACGTTAGTATGGAAATAAAGGTAATCATGAGTACCGTTAGTACTTACATACATGTAATCATGGGGACGTTAGTATTGAAATAAAGGTAATCATGAGTACCGTTAGTACTTACATACATGTAATCATGGGGACGTTAGTATTGAAATAAAGGTAATCATGAGTACCGTTAGTACTTACATACATGTCATCATGGGGACGTTAGTATTGAAATAAAGGTAATCATGAGAACCGTTAGTACATACATACATGTAATCATGGGGACGTTAGTATGGAAATAAAGGTAATCATGAGTACCGTTAGTACTTACATACATGTAATCATGGGGACGTTAGTATTGGAATAAAGGTAGTCATGAGTACCGTTAGTACTTACATACATGTAATCATGGGGACGTTAGTATTGAAATAAAGGTAGTCATGAGTACCGTTAGTACTTACATACATGTAATCATGGGGACGTTAGTATTGAAATAAAGGTAATCATGAGTACCGTTAGTACTTACATACATGTAATCATGGGGACGTTAGTATTGAAATAAAGGTAATCATGAGTACAGTTAGTACTTACATACATGTAATCATGGGGACGCTAGTATTGAAATAAAGGTAGTCATGAGAACCGTTAGTACATACATACATGTAATCATGGGGACGTTAGTATGGAAATAAAGGTAATCATGAGTACCGTTAGTACTTACATACATGTAATCATGGGGACGTTAGTATTGAAATAAAGGTAATCATGAGTACCGTTAGTACTTACATACATGTAATCATGGGGACGTTAGTATTGAAATAAAGGTAATCATGAGTACCGTTAGTACTTACATACATGTCATCATGGGGACGTTAGTATTGAAATAAAGGTAATCATGAGAACCGTTAGTACATACATACATGTAATCATGGGGACGTTAGTATGGAAATAAAGGTAATCATGAGTACCGTTAGTACTTACATACATGTAATCATGGGGACGTTAGTATTGGAATAAAGGTAGTCATGAGTACCATTAGTTTTTAAATGCATGTAATCAGGAGCACAATTAGCAGTTACATACATGTAATAAATACAACGGCCCCTATATCACTGTGGGAAGAATTCAAAAGCATACAGAGAGTCAAAATATAAATTTATAAGCTCCCCCCTTCTTAGTGAAATAATGCGCCATGCAAATTCTTTACCATATGTTATATTAAAAAAACATATTCAGTAAATGAGTTTCAACCACGTTCGTGTGTATAACTTTAAATATTTAATTGTGTAATTGATATGATATTAATCTATTTCAGTTCAATAATAAATCCATTATTACTTGTTTTGTATTAACGCTTGAACGAAATATAATAAGACCAATCTTACTTTATTATATTTAGGACAATAGACCTTTAATTATATTTGACATTAATCATCACTGTGTTAAAAAGATTCAAGCTTTAACAAATAGTGGTAATTTGAGTTCAAATTTGAATGAAACAAAAATTTAAAATATTCTTCATGCCTATAATCTACATAACATCATTTTCAACTTTCATGAGGCACGAAACATCTATATATAATAGAGAACTTTGACGTCACCTCTTACCAAAATGTATTTCGTCTTCATGTATATAGTGAAAAAAAACAAACACTCGTTCGTGTTTCGTTCCTCTGTCCTTTTTATTTTGTTTCTGACATAATATGACATACGTATCTTTGTTAAAGTTAGTAACATGTCTACACATGGACCTTTGTTTCAGTGATATAACAATGTAAATAGAAACGCCTTTGAGGTCTATCTGACACAAAGTAATAGAACATGTTTATTTTCAATTTCTTTTTCTCACAATGTTATAGCTGAAATGTATCACACTATAATTTGCACATTCCTAATTTGATTTTAAGATTATACGTTATTAATAAAAGTTGTTTCCCTTACGACAGGCTGACTGGTATCCGGTCTACAAGAGCAATGTAACCTGTAGTCTTTCGCTATATATATATTTTCAACTTGTAGAAAAAAAACCAACAAAGGATAATTTAATAGGAAATATTACATTCACTAGTTCAAATAGAGTATAAAAGTTTCGGAAAGATATATATGTTATTTTAGTATGGACTTTGCATGAATTGGATCTTGTTGTCCACATTGAAAGGAAATAACTCCCATGAAAAAACAAGACGACTTAAGGTTAGGAGTTCTACTTCTCCCTATGACGAGATATTCCAATATAATTAAGATTAGATGTGTGTTGCATCATTTTAATATTGTTTTTGGTGTTACTCTAACATATAACGACATCCAATGTGGGATCATGTCAGGGAACATTATATTCATTGTTTGTGTAGGAAGTCAATTGTGAGACAGGTGGAAGGTTAAAGCTGATTGTCACACGGTTGTAAATAATTTTGTGCAGTATAGTAACCTCGTCTACGTTCCTCTGGTTGTCACGTGTATTTCAGTTTTGATGGCCAATCCAATCAGTTTACTTAGTATTTAGTGTCAATTATGTTGCACAATATACTAAGATCCTACCATATATTTGTTATTTAATTTTTGAGACAGTGCTATGCATATGTGTGTAACAAGCTATCTTGCTTGATATAGTGATATCTAAATATTATGCTGTATTGACTCAGGGACCGCGTGTTGACCGTCCTTTCCGTGTATTATTGGGGACATCGTGGTCGTGGTCGTATGGCAGTTTAATTTACATCTACTTGTGCAATCAGTGCATATCACCACTTAAGCTGTGAATTTGAATCCCGTTCGGCGGGAGGTGTACTCGATTCAACATTATGTTATAAAGTTTGTCATTGACCTGTGATATCTCAGTGGATTTCAGGTACTCCAGTTTCCTACAGCAATAGCACTGACCGCCATGATATAACTGAAATATTGGTAAACGTGTTCTTTTGGTGATACTGTAACATATAACGACATCCCATGTGGGGTCATTTCTGATTTTGTCTGATTTTGTCTGTTTATATAATTATGAGTTTTGACTTTCCCTTTGTAAGATTGTTCGGAGTTCGGTAATTTTGTTATTACCCTTATTCAGGGAACATTACATTCATCTTTTGTAGGAAGTCAATTGTGGGACAAGGTAAAGGTTAAGATCGATTACCACACGGTTGTGAATCATTTTGTACAATATAGTAACCCAGTTTACGTTTCTCTGGATGTTACGTGTCTTCCAGTTTTGATGTCAAGCAGATAAGTAGTATTCAGTGTTAATTCTGTTGCACACTAAGCTAAGATCCCACCATATATTTGTAGGCCAGACTTTTATTTTCCCAGTTTAATATACATGTATACACTACTTAATCTTGAGGTAACGTTATTAACATATGTGTATCAAGCTATACTGGTAGATGCAATGACACCTATATACTGTTGCTGTATTGACTGGACTTTCAGTGTTTTCTCATATTTAACATGATATTGTGACGTTTTGACACTTAATGCGATACATTTTCTTGAGAAGAACTGCATGTTCTTTACTAATGAGCTAGATGGCTTAGGTCATTTTGTAGTACGATACTATGTTGGTAGTGTTTAATATTTCAATAGATAATACAGACATCAGGCATAAGAGTGGTTTTGATCTTACTGTTACTAGAAGGTAGTATATCAAAAAAGGAAAAGCAAAGGACACAGTCCAGGCACCCCACTGTCCACACTAATTTGATTTCACACATATCCATAATCTCCATATTATGTTTTATTTATATACCTTGTTTTGCTTCGTTGCCAAACAGATATGTTGTCTGTATATTGTTAATATGCTTTGCAATATTTGTTCCTTTTCATAATTCGGGATTGTATTTATCAATGGCAATTTCTGTGTTGTTTTTTTAAGAGAAAGTTTAACTTGAGATGTTCAACAATTCCACCAATAACAACAAAAGGAACAATCGCTTCTTAAATCGTCGAAAATAGAAAATACCACGAAATGTGAAATACAGGCCATGTTACATGAACAGAAATGTTGTAGGATAAACTTGTTTATCGGATCAAAAACTCCTCCACAGTGGATAATTGGATTTTATGATTTTCGCCAGAAGTTCTTGCATAACATCAAATCATAATGGTAACAAAGGCATGTAATACCAAGGTCAGTTGAAGTCATCAGCAAAAAAAAACTCTACGGTCGTCATCACGATCTGCATAACATTTGCGAAATATCCATATCTCAAATGGCAGTGGATACTTTCCGTTTTACGCAGAATTTTCTTTCCTCTATAACCGACCAATTTTTTATCGTAGGAATGCTTTCCATTGGCGACATAGATTTACCCACTCCCCAAATTTTGGTGGGTTCTGTATTGCTCTTCAGTTTGTTCTTGACTGGTTCGCATGTTTTGTGTGTCTCCTTAGATCACCCCTTCTCCAGTTTTTATGGGGTCTGTGTTACTCATCTTTTATGTTTGTTCTTCACTTGTTCACCAATGTTATTTGTGGCTCTTTAGCTTACCCCGGGTTTTACGTAATAGTGTTAGTGTTGTATACTTTGTACTGTTTTATTATTTGTCTTTACGTTCTTAGTTTCATGATGAGAAATCCTCAACGATTTCCCCATAAAGCGATGCTATGTTCGTTTTTACCCCCACTTGCTTGCATGACGGGTGTTGTCTGATTTTTTTTATATATTTGTTTATGTTTGCGTATAACGGTGTCCAACGCATCTTGACTGTATATCTAACATGTTGAATGTTATTCACAAGTATCTGGGTTCACTTCCAGTTTTTGATTATATCAGTGCTGCTCATCCCTTTTGTGCTCTGTGTTTTGTTTTGTATTTTGTTTGTCTTGTGTGTTGCGTACCCAATTTTACTAGATTCTCTAGATTGTGCCTTCTTGATTGCCACTTCGGTTTTATCTAACATTTATTTAGGAAGTGCATATCGATTTTTTTTCAGTTCCTAAAATATGTATACTAAGAATTTCCTTCCTCTTGCGTGTGTGACCTTAATCGAATTTGGCTCTCCTGTGTAGGTCATTTGGACAGAGGATAGCGGACATAGGATATGATGTGTGAATGTCTAAACTTGCTAACGATGGCAGAGAGTAGAGGACACATTGTATGATAGCTGGATGTCTAAGCTTTCTAACAATAACAGATGATAGAGGACACCGGATATGATAACTGGATGTCTATTGGAATATAAATATGTAGAATGCTGATAATTTAGCATAGCTAAACATGTGGAGGTCGCCATTGGCATTCAATTGAACGAATGTAGCTGAAGAAATGACCACTTATTGGATACAGACAAACCTCCCAAAACATGTTCATTGGAAAAGATTACGTTGTAACAAATTGGTAACTTTGACCTTAGACATGAACTCTATGGTGATACTGTTACATCTCCAAGGCATCCGCGAACAAAAAAATGGATGTAGGCGAGCGAAAGAGGAGATCTCTAAGTATTATTAAATTTATAAAAAAAAACAAGATATAACATTTTCTGAGATTTCGTGAAAAATATGTCATCTTATAAAAGTCAGCAATATATACGTAGTCCTGTTCATGCTATTTGGCATCTATTTATTTTCAATTAAAACAATGAACCTTTAATTAAAAGTGAAACCAGTGCGTTGTGTTTTCTTTGCAAGTTGTTTATTAATATGATTAATTAACCAATCATTGTTGTTTTAAATAAAAACATAGATATCTAGATTAGTGTTCACGATGCATTCCCGGAATGACCTGCATTAGGTACGCTCAAAGTCAAAAGATTGGAAAGCCATATAATTGTTTTAATCTGTGAGAGCAATAAAATGAAAGGACTTAAGCAGAATAACATAATTCGTCAACAGTCACCTATATGTCACCTATAAACAGGATAAGATAATTCGAGTAAGATACCTGATGAACAGGATAGCCGGATTCGGCTAAGGTCATCTATGTCTGAAGGATTACACAAAAAAACCCACCAATGAGTTTCCACCAAACATTCAAAACAGAAAACAGAAAAATTGATAAGCTTTTAACTGTTGCTTATCTTTGTTTCCAAATACTGTATAATTTAACTTTATTTTCTTTACCGTTCTTTGTGTTGTTCATGAACTGTTCAAGATTAATATTTTTCACAAATAACATCACCTCGAGAACCAAAGATTTTACACCATGTGGCATTCTAATCTTTTGACTTGTCATCAACACTAAATTTGAGTGAGTGGGTGATTGCTGTTTAACAGCAACTCAGCTATATTATGGTGAGAACAAGTTAATTTCATATGATACTATGATTATGTCAGCTTTGTCCTAGATCAACATGGTTAGTTGGATTGTTATATTGCTCGCTCTATGAAGCAACAGTTCGTGGATAGACATGTCGTCCCACTCGATCACATTATCCTGATTTCCAATCTTTCATCTTTCTAGTCGATGGAGAGTACTTAGCCGAGAAGAAATAAACACCAATTTAATTGTCTTTGGTCTGATGGGGGCATGAACGAGCTATCTACCGCACTCGGGGCGAGTCGAGCACGCTAATTACACCACCGATGAGGTTATCACAAAATTTTTTCTGATGATGGATATTTCAGAAACGTGTAGTGAACACTAAATTTGATATCTACGTTTTAATTAGAGAGCTTACAGTACCAACATGTAAAAAGTATTTTTTCCATTTAAACAATCAAAATAATCTGGGTGGATGCACAGTACAGATATCAATACTGTTTGCTTTAGTATAACAGCATTTGATTATTGTAAAATAGTAATGTCAAATTGATGTCAAATCCTGCTAAATTATTTGGCTTTTCAAAATTTGACTGAGCATTTCCATGTGTCTTCTCTATACTTTTATTATTCAAAGGAACATGGGGTCACGTCCTACATAAAGATATATACAGACATGCATTGGAATTAATAAATTAATACACCTTTCAAATATAATATGTGCTAAATTTAATAAAGGTCCATCCTTTTTAACTACGCTTTCTCATCCCGTGTGACTCAACATTAACTATCTAGGGAACATGATAGCATTCAATGTCTAAGCCTCCTGATTGGATCTGTGCAAGTCCTCCATTCATATAATTTTATAATACGGCTGCCCACGTTATAACTGGTGACTTTAAGTTATCAACAAAGCCTGTCTAAGATATTTGTTTGCCAAAGGGCCTAGCTATCGTGAGCCGAAATCCATAAACTGGAAAGATAACTTTAAAATTCTTATGGATTCCGTCGAGGATTATGTCAGACAATTTGCAAAGCGTAAAAAAGAGAACTTAGATACTCTTTCCGAAGAGTGTGAGGCCGTTTATGCAAATCATAATTAAAAAAAACTTACATTGTTTTTGTGTGTATATCACATTACATATACTGCTTGAAAAAGGAATTAGGTATTGAAAATTCACTTGGCAACCCTATATATACCCCTACGAAAGAGGAAATCCTGGACAATCATAGGTCTGTTTTATGGTCCATTGACATTTCAACCACACATGAAGAACTTGATCTACCATCACTCTACTGGATTCCTAAATTAAACAAGTGTCCTTTCAAACAGCATTATTGCCGGGTCTGTCAAATGCTCCACGAGGTATCTTTCCAAATTATTATATGTATTCCATCGGCGGTCAAAGCCGGGCTCCAGAGTTACTGTGACACTAGCTACTCGAGGGGTGGTGTGAATCATATGTGGATTCTAATTAAAACCTCTATAGATTTGTTAGGATACATACATTCTAGGTCCCTCTCCTCCTGCAATATCATTAAAACATTGGACTTCTCTACTATATGCACAACTATTCCTCACTCTAGGCTGAAGGTCAGATTAAGGGAGTTGGCACAACTGTGTTTCATAGAAAATAATGGCCAACATAGATACCTTGTGCTGGAAAGAGAAAGATCTTATTTTGAAAAATAAAACCACTCTGATTCTACAAAAACGTTCTCTGGAACTGATATCACTGGATGTGATTTTCAACAGACAGTCGGCATACATGGGCTTCTCAAGACACACAAAAAAGAAGCTAATTTCATGTTCCGCTATATAGATGATGCCCTTTCGCTAAATCATTCTAGGATTGGTGATTTCGTTGATCGCATCTATCCCATTGAGCTTGAAATAAATGATACCCAATATACAGATAGTTATGCTTCACACATTGACCTACACCTCGAAATTGACAGTGAGGGGCGGTAAAGAACGAAATTTTACGACAAAAGAGATGATTTCAATTTTCCCATTGTGAACTTTCCATCTATATTTATATATATATATCAACATTCCAGCAGCACCTGCATATGAAGTATATATCTCTCAGTTGATACGATATTCTAGAGCTTGTGTTTCCTATCAGGATTTCCTTGATAGAGGGTTGCTGCTACCAAGGAACCTACTGAACCAAGGGTTCCTCTTGGTAAAGTTGAAGTGATCACCATTATGTAATATCTGTGTCACAAATGACCACGGTAATGTTTCACTTGTCATAAACACTTCCCGGTCCTTTCCTCATTCACGACTTATCACCGGACTTGTAACTAGATTAACACGATGGGTGTCACTTGTGGAGGAGGAACTGCTAACCCTTCCGGAGCACCTGATGTGACCCCCAGTTTTCAGCTTGGTTCGTGAAACTCGATCTTTAGTTTTATGAGTAGGTCTTGTAGATCGTTGTTTGTCCTTTTGTACTTTTGCATTGGCCATTGCGTTATGAGTCTTCTTCGATATACGGATTCTGATTACGCCTTTGGTATCTTCAAACTCTTCTTAATGTTGGTATTCCTGTGAGGAATTGAAACCTTACCCACTGCCAAACAAAGGACCAACAGTGGTATATGAACGTGCGTTTTCGATCTGATATACATGTGTTTTGTTTGTAATTATTTAATAAATGGGTATGTGAAGGGTTCAAGTCATACATTTTCACATTTTGGAGGGTATATAGGTTTTGTCCCCTTATTTTATTATATATTTATGGCTTTACACATATAATATATATGTTATATTAAAATTTCAACGCCATGATATGAATGAAATATTGCCAAAAATGATTTTGAATAACAAATGATAATAAATACAAATCTCTCGTAATGTGATAGTGGAGTAAATACAACATGGAGTGTATATTTTAATTTCATTTACATAAAACATTTTTTTTTTTATTATACAAGGAAATGTAGAAAGTAACAACAAAATTAATAACGTTAATGCACAATTAATACAAATTTAATACAAAAATCAGAAAATATGGATAAAGTTCATCAAAATGTTGTCTTTCAAATAATACAGTTGGAGACGAAGACTCAGAAAGCTGAGTCTGAATTGTAACATTACAGCCTTTAAGTCAGATAAATGCATTGCATTGGTATACTCCTCTGGTTCGAACGAGTATGATTATGCTAACCATATAGTCTGAATCATGTCTAAAAAAAATAAAATTACTACAATAATCTGAAAAAAATATATACAGTTTGTCAATATGTTGTTGTACAAACAACACAGTATGTGATAAAGACTTGCGATCAGACCGTATAATATCCTTTAGGAATGGATAGTACATGTATACTCATCTTGTCCTGATCGAACGCGTACGATTGTAATACTCATAGAGTCTGTATCAGGCATAAATATAACATCAAAATTCATACACAAATGTATGTAAAGTTCGTCAATTTGCTGTCCATAAAACCACATACTATGAGGCGAAGACAAAACATCTCAAAGCTCAATTGCAAAATAATAGAATTTATATCAGTACACTCATGAATGAGTCGGATCAAGCTCGTACAATTGTAACACTCATGTAAAGGTATCATGTATATATTAATAAAAAAATCTAAAAACATACATAAAGTCCATGTTGTCTGTCCAATCACATCGGTAATTCATTATTATGTTGTCCTTCAAACCACACTACGAGAAGACATGCGTAATATTACAGTCTTAAAGTCAGATAATTGAATCGTCTCGTTACACCCCTCCTGTCCAGATCGAACTCGTACAATTATAACACGCATATAGTCTGTATCATATATAAATATAACATCAAATATTATTTAATATATATAAAGCATTTCAGAATAAGTGTGGGTTATCTATCTCTGGTTATTAAATACAGTTATTTAACATGAAATAATTTTAATCAAGCCTTGGCGAGTTTATTTGTGTTTGATGTGTAATAACGATATTAATTTGATAACCAACGATACACTTGTTACACGAAGGTTGATTTAATTTGTCATCAGATTTACATAAACATTGAAATTATAACAGAATTCTGTCCATCTATAAAATTATGTTGTTTTTTTCTCATTCGTGAATCATCCTCGGGTTCATAGCAGAGGTAATACAAATGGTGCCACTAATGGGGCAGGAAATACTTAGCCTTCACTAAACAAATTGACCCCCGTTCTTAGTTTGCTCGTCTTGCTTGATATTGAGTGTTCCGTCTAGTATTTTGATGACCATTGTCGGTCTTTTTTTCCTTTTTTTAACTGTTGACCATTGTATTGTAGATCCCTTCTCAAATAACTGCCTCAGATTACCTCTTTGACATACTAAGACATTTCTAACATAAATGTAACTTTTATCATAGTTCTTCGAATTCATACAATTAATATGATTAAATACACATAGCTGATGTTATAAATGTTCATGCTATGTTGAGGTTTACTTTCCGATTAGCCGCCGTACGACATATTTGATAATTATTCTGTAAGGCAATATCATAACAATAATAAGCTGCTTCTGTGTCACCTACTATCTCATTGCATACTCCTAATATTGTTAATGAATCAGATAATCTATTTTCACTGACAAAATATTTTTCTTTTATTGTTAGATATAAATCACGTAATGACTGTTGTCTATTGACCATGTTATAAAGATGATGGTAAGATAGAAACCTTAGACAATGTGACATAACAACAGGTGGTACTTCAAAGTGATCACCCTGAACTTCTGGTTGTAGTTCATGAGGTATCAGTGTTGATTGGCTTACATACCGCACAACATCTATCGTTCCCAGTCTCATCTTCTCATTCAGTGTAATCTTTGAACAACCTACGTTCTGTTTGTAGTACTTAATATCATCTGTGGTGTAATTGGTCGTATTTAACATTATCATATCGGGTGTACAACGGGACAAAGCATGATCTATAATGTTTAACGTTGTATTGTACTGACCGAGTACATAGTAAAATGAGGCATATAACAACCATCCAGCCACAGCATCTGACTTTGTACCGTCATATAAGTGTTTATGATAACGTTGGATTACAAGTGCATCAGGTATATTAGTAGTAGGAAACGGCAACTTCTGAACAATGTTTTGACTAGTAATGGCATAATAATAGTTACATATTTCAGACAAAATGCTGGTGGAATGTGACATGGCTAACGATTTTATTAAACTTAACAGTGTATATCCCTTTTCTATATCAACCTCAACATGATTTTCAATAACCTTATAAATAAACAGTTCTAATTTAGCACATGACTCGTGAAACACAACGTCACTATTAAACAATGTATTAACTGTAAAAACCTCACGTTCACCATTTCGTAGTCTTTCTAATATAGTTAACAACAGCCGACTATTAGACCGATTTATTTTTCCACGAAACATATTATGTTCAGGAATAAAATAGTTGGGACAATAACAGCACTTCACCCATGCTATTAGTTTATCAAGGCAAAGAAAATAACAGTGAAATAAGTTTTGTAGCTGAAATGTGTTAGTGGAAATTTCTTCAGATAACCAAAACACAGCCGTTTTCATGAAGTAGGAACACAATAATCCTTTCACTTTATCATTTCTGTCGATAAAGTTCTTTAGAGACAGCTTAAGAAGAGCGTAACAAAGAATTTGTGTGTAGTTCATAGAATGTGATAATTGTTTCTCTGACATAGAAAATGATATTCTCCATAGTAATTCACTATTTTCTATCTCTTTGGGTCCAATGGGTACTAGTATACAACCATAATTAACTATATTGTCTATTAATATATCAGGTGGCCACTGACCAAGTCTATGACGATATATCCATTGCTCTGCTTGTCTTGGCCATGAATGCAAGTGGAAGCAGAAAGCTATATCCATGGCCGCATGTGTGTCAGATAAGCAAGGACCATGTGCGAATTGCTTATGATTAACATTACTTTCAATAAGTTTACGAATGAACGAAATGTTTGAGAAATACATTCCATTTGTAGTTTCAACAAAATATTCAGGTGAGTTAAATGCATCACCTTCAGCTATCAACTTCAATGTAGTAAATCCAGGAAATTCCATCTCATCTTCTATCAGAAGAGTGGTACGTCGTGCTGAACGATTCATATGTTGTACATTCTGTAATATGTGAACATTATTAAGTACAAGCATTATATCCATATCACTTCCGGGAAGATCTAAACCTTCCGCTAAGCTTCCACTTGATACTTGAGTTATTGGTATATCCATTTTATTAAATATCTTGTCCTTTATAAGAAATATATTTTGTCTTATTCTTATATCCATCTCACTACCAACTACGGTTATAAGGTTGTCATAAACCTCTTTCTGGTCTGACGAATACAATGATGTACGATCTATATATAAAGGAAAATATTCAGTAATATTTTAGTGAATTGTATTGATTAATATACAAATATTCCATGTGATTGTGGTCAATATAAAATAATATTTTCCCGAGGTACCTTGAATTGTATAGATGTGCTATATTGCCCGACGCCAACGGCTGAGTGTAATATAACACATCCATGCAATTCAATGTAAGGAAAAATGTTCTTGTAAATTGACCACAGTCACATCGATCATTTGCTATATTGTATTTTAATAGTAAAATAATTAATCAAAACTATACTAAAAATTAATAAGTGTAAGTTGACATTCTGAATGAGATAAACAGCAAGAAATTTCAGGTAATCTAACAGTTCTAATAATGAACATTGATAACAGTACATGTGCTGTTATTAAAATACTCCTTTTACAAGTATTATATATACCATGGATCTTACGAATTAACTTATTTAAACCAACGAATCCGAAGGAAGAGTTGGTTTAAATAAGTTCATAAGTAAGATCCATTGGTATGTATGGTTTCTAGCAGAAATCAATATTGGGTGCTTTCGTCGAGGTCCGCAAAATCATGGAATAACATCAAGATCTTGATGTTATTCCATGATTTTCATGTTAGACCATGGTTTGTAAAAGTTCACTATTTATAAGTTGATTACTGCATAAAAGCATCAACGGAAACATTCGTATTTATGCTACAATATTCTTTAGTTCTCTTGTGTTCATTATTTTTAGTGCATAAAGTGATTGGAAAAGATAAGATATGTATTTTCAGTGAACATCTCAACATGTCTACCTTTGTCGTCTGTTTACAATAGATTAATTTCAAACCGAAAATAGTCACCGGGCAATACCACTCACGCGCGGGAATTTCAAACGTGAAAAAATCCCACACAAGGTTATATTTTCTGGTGGGCGTGGCAGGTGAAGCTAGGAAATGGAAAATAAATGCGAAAAGTATTGAATTTCTAATATTAAAAGAAATCTAGTTCTGAAATATAATATAAAAATATATTGTGGAGGCATAAATAATAATTTAGATTTATTATTCAGACAAAATGTTTTAGTGTTAGAGTCATGGTGTTTAACACCACATTCATACATTATATATATGTAAAGTGAATTTACTTTGATTAAGGGGAAGGAAACTCTATGATAATGTATTTTAATTTAAATTAATTTAAACATAGTTTATTGCTTCATAGCAAACAATATGATCACACCATCTTCTCCTTCATAATGTAGTGTTTAAAAGGTATTAATCTACAGATAAATGAAGACCAAACTAACATTAAGTGCACATACAGATAACAGAATGTGCACAAATTTGCAAAAAATAAAAAAATAAAAATAAGGTAGAGACCTAATGGACTATTTTTTTTAAAATAAATTACCAACGATTTTGAAATTATATGTCAGAGTTCATATTTATCATATTTTTACATGTAAGAAAAGTCAGTGTTGATTTTGACAAATGGAGTTCTATGATTTTTTTCTGGAGATTAATACAAGTGAGACGGAGTATTTACATCATTGATCGCTGTACAGAAGCGTTAACTTTTATATTAACTTTCTTCATAGCTTTTAGAATTAAACAAATAAATGTTATGTAAAAAAATTGCACTGACTACTTCCGAGACGTTAGACCAACAAAAATAAACATTCTAAGACATAACAAAACAAATAAAACATAGATTTGTCCTGTGTCCTTAAATATTATGATATTAAATATCACAAAAACCCATCCTCACACGTTTTATGTTTTGGTTTTCATGTTACGTCCGTGTACCTATAAACAATTTCACCATCGTATCTCCAATTCATTTTATATTTAAGTTGTCTGAAAAAATAGTTTCGCTTTATCCTTTCGACTAGTGCTACGGTTATTGTGTTCCCCACTTTCAACAATATTACAACTAATCCTGACGGTAAGCTTTATTAATGGAGGAATCACTGATACACAGTATGACATAATGTTGTATCGAGTTTACCTCGTCATAATCAGAAATTAAACTCACAGCATCAGTGGTGATAGACACTGATTGTATAGGAAGTTGTAGATCCAACTGGCATGCGATCACGGCCAAGACGAATGACATATTGAACAAATGACTTTCAAGACGCTATATCTCCTCACATAGTTGAAATTGACTTGTTGTTGTGACTACATTTTGCTCAATCTAAAGTTTTCTGGAGAATGTTATATAGATATGTTCTTTAGTACGTTTTCTTTTGACCTTGGTGTTGTCTGTCATTCTTCGAATTATGCCATATGGTTATCCTTTTGTCCTTTGTGTTGTCTGTCGTTGTGTGAATTACGTCATATGGTTACCCTTTTGTCCTTTGTGTTGTCTGTCGTTGTGTGAATTACGTCATATGGTTACCCTTTTGGTATCTTCAGACTTTTCTTATGATGTGTTTAATGAAGGTGTTTGTTTTCTTTCGTTCATATTCTTATTCAATATTAAAATAAATATCAATATTCATTGTTCCTAATCTATCATAGCAATAAACAAGTCATATATAAGAAGAGTTCGAAGATACCAAAGGGGTAATCAGAATCCGTAAATCGACTAGTGGCAACCATTGTGTAATTTCATTAATTTATAACTAATTGTAAATTTTTAAATAATATGATTTTATTTACCTGTCTGTTGAGATTGTGTATTCTCCAAATATTCTAGGTATATGTTGTCCGTTTTGATTGGGAATACAATGTTCAATATCTGTGGTTCATTCTGTTTCCTCCGTCTTAGGCAAGCTGTGTATTCCCGCTCAAATTGGAAGATGGCCATTCCAAATAAATCATTGTGTCGGTCTGCGCTGCTACCAATAATTTGACGGATGCTTGAAAAGTGTTTTCGTCTGCCCCGATAAGGCAAGCTTTTGACACCATAGCTATCAACAAACAACACTTTCTTGGTAGGATACACTTTGTTGTCATCATCTTCGTCGTCTGTGTGGCATCTTGGTGTAGCAGCCATTATGTTGTTACGACCTACAAATATATTTTTCTACAATTTAGCAAGAGATGATTTGAAAATGAAGGCTATCGAGCTTTTTTTAAATTTAATATCACTGTTGAAATTGTTTTCTTGGTTAAATAATTTGTATTTCGGTTCTAATACATGATGTGATCTGTGTCTCAAATCCCAATCTCACTTCAATGTACGTGACACTATACTTAGTGTGATCTGTGTCTACAATCTCAGTCTTCAATGTACGTGACACTATACTCAGTGTAATAGTACAAATTATAATAAATCTTCTAACTAAAGAGAGAGGTTCACTGGCTTGTGTATTGCAAAACACTTTACATTGAATTTTATTGAAAGGATATCATGTGTCTGATCATCAACATATTCCAAAAAGAGGGCAACTGTTTTCCTATTTGAGTTGGGGAATTGGAGAAATGTGTATTCTATTTGATCTCATTTACATTTTCTATCTTCCTGGCATTTCATATTATCCTAAAGATGTGGGTATTTATAACCCACGATTAATCACAATCATTCATTCCCATCTTCTTCTCTAGTGTTAATATGCTTCAAATCTATTGGATAAGCGGTCAGTTACATATTTTGGGGAATTTTCAGACAAAATATAGAAACAGGATTTTCCCGTTTGTTTTTCGCATCTATTAACATTAACCGACTTTTATAGTATGGACAGTGTGTTAAGATAAATTGTTCAATACTATTTAGATCATAGGAAAATTACTTCAGAATAAACATTTCTTATTTCATTAAGAATATACAATATTATAGAAAAATATACGTAAGATGTTGAAAAACTAACGATGTTTTGTTTCTGTATGATCACATAACTGTTACTAATAGGCGGAAATGGAAAACGGAAACGGGAAGAAATGTTTAAGTGGACTAAATCCGTATTAAAAATAGTATATGCTTAACGAAAACACAATTTACAGTCTACAGATGCAATGAACTATGGAAGGTAGTGTACCCTTCATAATGGACAATTCTCATGTATGTCCGGTTTATAAAAATACAAATGTAAGTGTGGAAAAAGTGAAAAATCCAACTACCGTCCCATTGCTTTACTATCATGTATGTCGAAAATACTTGAGAAAATAATTTATAAGTCACTTTATGAATATTGTGTTTCTCATGACCTACTTATTAAAGAAAATTCAGGGTTAAGATGAATGACTACAGTTAACTATCTATATGTATGTGCTATTTTTCTCGATGTGGCAAACGCTTTTGATCTGGTATGGCACAATGAATTGATATTAAACTCAGGCAATTCGGGATAACTGGCACTCTGATTTCACTGTTGGATCATTACCTAACTCACCGATCTCAAAGAGTAGTACTAAATAGCAAAGCTTCACTCAATCAATCAATATCAGCTGGGGTTCTCAGGGTTCAATTCTTGGTCTTTTGCTGTTTTTAATTTATGTTAACGACGTAAAATATAATATCCTAAGTAGCATCACATTATTTGCTGATGATCCTGTGATCATCAAAGAAATATACCACCCTGTAAATGATTTTTGTGAATTAACTAATGACGTTGAAACCATAAATTCATGGTCAAAACAATGACTGACAACACTTAATGCAAAAAAGACGAACTATTTAATTTTCTCTGAGAAACCTAACAAATATACCCATCCTCTCCCTACCCTAAATAATGTAAGCATTAAGCAGGTTCTTTGTCATAAACATTGAGGTCTTATTTTCAGTAATAAAATGACATGGTCTGTTCACCAATACGACAATTGTACAAGAAGTAACAAACGTGTAGATATAATTTCGAAAATCCGTTATCTATTACCTAAACTATGTACCGAAAAACTATATAACTCATTTGTGCGTTCCCTTTTAGACTATTAATTATTACAATTGCTCTAATATCGACAGGACATTTAAATTATGTTAAGATAAACTGGTCAACAATATTTAGATCATGGAAAATTACTAAATTATATACATTTCTTATTTTGATATAAAAATATATAATATTATAGCTAAATAAAACAAAATACATGCATTTGTAAGATGGTGAAAAACTTACGATGTGTTGTCTATGTATGATCACAGTGATGTTACTAATAGGCGGAAACAGAAAACGGAACTGAAAACGGAAACGGGAAGAACTGTTTGATGTGGACTATGTCTGTATTAAAAATATTATGTGCTTAATGAAAAAACAATTTATAGTCTACAGATGCACGAAACTATGGAAGGACCTTAGTTTTGATACTAATTACAATTTCCTAGTATTTCGATGTACTCGATCTAAGTTCAGCAAAGTATTACTGCGGTATCATACTTTTTTGTATATTTACAAGGATCAGAACCAATGGGCAATCACGAATATGCAGAGAAACGGGCAACAATTATTTACGCTAAAAACGACAACCACATTATGTTCGCAGATATAAGGTATTTATGAGTCTTGACAATCCTTTGCGCTTCTTGGACGAGCCATACATAAATATGTACACATAGATGCTGCATCCTTTGATTATACATAAATGTGGAATTTTCTAAAAAGTCAAGCAAAGGTCCACCATGAGATCACATGCTTTTCATCATCTGTGCAAGTTATAATTGCTTAGTATTATTCGCGTCGCCACGATATAATTGAAATAATGCTGAAATTGGCGTTAACCATAGCAAATCAAATCATTAATATTATTGGCCACTAGGAGTTTACCTCTTGTTAATGCCAACGTCCATAACATTTCGACTTCATTCAGAAGATTTTGAAGCTCGGTTTTAATAAAATTTGCTGTCTTTTTTTTTCTTACTCGAATTCAAGTACGCCGTTGTAGTGTCGCGCTGGATTTATCAAAGGCTGAATCTGAAACTTATTTTTCTCTCATTTACTACCCATTTATCACTATCAATTTATATAAAGCATCTTTGTAAAGAACGAATACATTACAACTGGAACCACAGCCAAACCGGACCAAGACAACATGTGCCACTTATAGACAAACATAGTTGTTTCCAACGTGGTCCGAATTGTATTTTTTTCTTCTTTATAAAATGTCCGATCTACCAAAGACAGACAACTCTTATTGATTCCGGCGAGGATTATGCCAGACAAAATAAGAATATGTCCAACACATTATTGTGTGCAGTAATTTACTCTGTCCACACTTGCTTTTAATATAAACTTGTTTAGCGATCCCTTGTGATCATCCTGCGGTCGTATCATGCTTCGCCTAGCGTGGCAGTTTTGCTTTCCTTATAATCGTCTGCAATACTGCTAATCCAAATAGAAACAAGCTTAGCAGAGATAGAGAATCAGTTCAGATTTGTACACATGAAGTTTATCATCAATGTGAAGGAGTTTGTATTTTTATGTGGATCGTGTATCCAAGATGACTGCCACCCACCCCCGGATAAAGTTCAGAATATAGGACTTGATGGGAAAATACTTAAATGTTGCCCCTTATATACATTTGAAAAAGATGACCACCATCATAATATATGGTCTTATAGGAAAATGAATGAACACAATATCTAAACAGCTGAATATTTGAAAATAAATTTTGTATGATATGTTTCCTGGTCTATGAAGTACTTTAAATTTGTATTCTTGAAGTTTTAAAGCCCATCTGATTAATGGACTATTCGTATGTTTAATAGAATTTAACCAAGTTAAAGCTTTATGATCTGTATAAACATCAAAAGTAGAATTTGCTAAATAAATATGAAAATAAGAGATTGCCAGCAATTCTTGTTCTGTTACTGAATAATTCTTTTCTGTATTTGTCAAAGCTCTTCCGCCATAGCCAATGACATGTTCTTTGTTGTCATCTCCTAATTGAGATAAAATGTATCCAATAGCTGAACTTGATGCATCACAAGCAAGAATAAAAGGTTTATTAAAATTAGGATATCCTAATACCGGTGCTATTATTAAAGCTTGTTTTAATGTTTTAAAGGCGTTTTCACAATCATTAGTCCATTTAAAACTTATATCTTTTGTCAATAAGCGGTTTAATGGAGTTGCAATTTTTGCATAACCTTTTACATATTTCTTATAATAGCCGTTTAATCCCAGAAATGATCTAACGTCATGTTGATTTTGAGGAGTCGGAAAGGATTTAACAGCTTCTATTTTGGAAGGATCAACTTTTATTCCTTCTCTTGAAATAAAATGGCCTAAATATAAAAAATTCTGGCTTTGCGAATTCACATTTATTGGGTCTTTAAGTCAAATTTGCCATTCTTAATCTTTGAAAAACTAGATCTAAATGTTGTAAATGAGATTCAAAATCTTTTGACCAGATAATAACATCATCGACATAAACCAAACAATGTTTCTAGGTGAGTCCTCTTAACACTTGATTCATTAATGCCTGAAAACTTTGACATGCATTGTTAAGTCCGTAAGGCATTCTTTCAAATTGGTATAAATTGTCATGTGTAATGAAAGCTGTTTTATGTTTTGATTTATCATCTAAACCAAGTTGAAAATATGCTGGAGTTAAATCTAATTTGGTGTAAATGCAGGGTTCATACACTTTTTTGTTGAGCAAAATCAAGGACTTTTCAAGGACTTTCCAGGACAAAAAATACAGTTTTCAAGCACCTTTTTCTGAGCATTTTCATATATAAAACCTTGTTTAACCTTACCTTTCTTCAAGTGAAAATGCCTGTACCCAGTCATGAAAATGATGGATGTCCAATGTCAGTGGTAGGAAATGTCAAAACTTTTGTTGCAGCATTGTGCTTTATGAATATCTGGGCTATTTCAGAGTTGACGAAACGTTTTTTTTTTCTGTCTGACATTGGGTCAGACAGGAACTGAGGTTCTGTCTAACCCATGGCCTTTGTGTCTGTCCCACCATTTTTTTGTAATATTGTATATAACCTGTCACATTTTGTTTTTTACACAGAACTGAATGCAATATTACCTATAGTCATGGTCTTTAAACAACTCAATTAAATGTTTTTCTGTATACATATAATATTTTTATCTAAAAAGATAAGGCAGATATAGCCAAGAATCCGTATCTAATGGTCCGATCATTTTCCGAATATTATACACCAATGTCAGTTTCCGGTTTACCAACATTTTTAATTTCAGCTAAGAATATGAATCTGTTGTCATCTTCAATATATAAGCATCTCAAAACATATTTAATTAAACACAAACAATCTTTGATACCTGGGGAGTGTGGAAGTCAACTTATTTCTGTGCTCAGTAATATATTTCAGTTTTAATGTTCCACGTTTTGCATGTTCTCGTTCCTACTAAAACGAAAGGATGTTTACATTTACAATTTCGATTACAAATAGGAACGTGTCGGTCTGACAGAACAAATAAACATATTTCAAGTCTCTGTCTGACATTTTAATAAAACTGAATTTAATGCCATTGGCAGTGGGAAATGGGAGTGAATAAATTTCAATCGCCAACTGGACGACCACAAAGTAATATTTTCGTGACGGACATTGGGATAGACGCGGTAACCATCAGTCCGCTTTTGCTCCACCCAGGTCCGACGATTTTCGCCAGCTCTGCTATTTCTAAGCCAGGCATGGTATTGTGGCTGCTCTAGCCATTTGTTCAGGAATTTACATTTTCCCGGCATCTTGAACTGGCAATGATCAAGGTCACTGGCGACCGACGGCTGATCACGCGATGTTATGATTTTTTATTTTCATAATTTTTGATTTAGAACATAAGTGGACACGTTTGATGTTATACCCATTAAGAAATACGTTTAGGAAAACCCATGAATCGTCACGGAAACTAATTAAAACGACAAGCTTGAAGCTAGGTGATGGGATTACATTAATGCGTATTTTTTATTTGAGCGGTAAAATTCCGGAAAACACCGCGATTTTCCACAAATAGCGCGTAGTGATACGGGAAGGTCTATTTATATTTCCATGGGTAACTGAGGTTGTTGACATCGATTCAACGTCTTGGAAATCGAAAATGACTGTTAACATGCACTTATTTCGCGGGAATAAGATTGTTCAAATGAAAAAGTAGTTTTCAAGGGTTTTCAAGCACCTTTATTGGAATTCAAGTACTTTCAAGTCCTTGATTTTGCTACTTTCGTTTTCAAGTACTTTCAAGGATTTCAAGCACCTGTACGAACCCTGTAAATGGTAGCATTTGCTTGACCAATTGCGTCAAACACATCATGGAGACGAGGTAAGGGATATGTAATCGGTTGTGTGACTGCATTTAATTTTCTGTAATCAATTGCGAATCTAAATTCACCGTTTTTCTTTTTAACTAACACAACTGGGAAGCTATATTCGCTTGTGGAATGTTCAATAATATCATTTTTTAACATTTCATCTATTTGTTTTTGAATTTCCTGTTTAGCTGCTGGTGATGTTCTATAAGGTCTACATTTAATTGGTTTGGAATCTCCCGTATCAATTGTAGGTTTATACAAGTTTGTTTTTCCTAGTTCTTGTAGGTTAGTTGCAAAAACATTCCTATTTTGATTTAAAAATTGAGTTAAAATTTCTTTTTGTTCTTCATTTAAATCTGAATTACCTAAGTCAAATTTGATATCGGATTTTTCCCGATTTTGCTGTTTATTGTTTGATTGATCCTTTAAGTTTTTATTACTCATAACAATAATGTCATTATGGTCTATTTAATCAACAGAAGCTATGACATAACCTGAATGTACTTTTATAATGTCATCTGTGGGATTTAAAACTTGAATAAATAAAGACTCCGGTTTATTCTTGATTAAACACTTAGCTGCTACAAAACTATATTTTGTAGTTTTCAGATTTGGTTCCAAAAGAACTGTTTCATTTGACTTTGTTTTTGACAAGCGAATTTTTATATTTTGAATTGAATTAGGAGGAATATCAGTAGTTTTTGAAACTCTAGCAAATCGTTGTGAAATGTGAATGATATTGACATTAACAGTATTTTGTCTTAATGATAAAGTGTTATTTTGCCAATCTAAACAAGCCTCGTTTTTTTAAAGAAAATCTGTTCCCAAAATCATTGACTGCCTTAAAGCTAGGATTACGTCAAATGTTTGACAACAAAAGACCACCAATAGAAAATTGGAGATCAATTTGACCTTGAATTGGATGAGTAGCACCACCGGCGCCAATGATATGTGGTACTTTTTGAGTTTTTAACGGTAATGATGCAAATTCAGATTTTTGAAATAAATTTCCGTTAATGGCCGAAATTGTTGAGCCACTGTCTAAAAGTGCTCGTGCTTTACAGTTTCCTAGCCGAATGGGAATTAAACACTTTTGCATTTGCGTTTTCACTGTTGTGACTTTATTTACTTTTGTGTGCCTATCCGAGAGGAAATCTCGAACTGGCGCGTACCCCTATTGTGGCGGGACCCTTCTTGACGATTGACAAACCCTTGAAAAATGGCAAATTTTATTGCACAGATGGCAAACAACATTTCTAGCTGGACATTGAGGTTTAAACTGACAATTAGTTCCACAATAAAAACATTTGAATTGGTTATCAACAGGTTGATATCGTTGCGGATTTGATTGCCTTGGGGGTCTATGAATTTGTGAATTAGAATAATTTTGTCTTTGACCTTGAATAAGGCGTGGTCTTTGGAATCTATTTTGCTGTACCCTATTTTGAGGTCTTTGGGGAGCATAATAAGGCCTTTGAGGAACATAATAAGGCATTAATTGAGGTGGTTGATAGAATTGATTCTGTTGATTTTGATAACTATTATCAGTTTGTGGTGGAACATCCTGTACAATATTTATAGATTTCAATTGATCTTTTAAAGTTTGAATTTCCTCTAAAACGGTTTGACTAATAGTATTGACAGTGTTTGAAGAAATAGCTTTCTCCGCCAAAGTAGCGCAATGTCTCAACTCTTCAACATTTTTGGGCTCTTTTGTCATAACAATGGTTTTTAATTCAGGTTTTAACCCATTCATGGCTACAGCCAGCAATATGTCATCAGATATATTTCTGTTTGTAGCCAATTGATATAGTCGACTTAAATAGTCAAGTACAGACTCATTCCTTCCTTGATGAGTTTGTAAAATAGTCAAATCCAAAAGATGTTGCTTGTCCTTAAATCGCTTTTTAAATAATGTGATCAAATTATCAAAATTTGCTTTTTGAGAATCTGGTATAGTGTTATACCAGATTTTAGCATGACTTTCTAGATGAAAGGGGAATGAGTCTGCACTCTTTTTGTCTGATAAATCCTAAAATGAACAATATTGTTTGTACATAGATAACCAAGTATCAACATTTTGCGTATTGTCTCCTTTAAATTTGTCAATTTTTAAATTTGACGCCGTATTAAAAATATTAAAGTTCTGACTTGTACCTGATGAGAGTGGTGTAGCTCCTGAAGTCGTTGATATCGGAAGCGTCGCTGTTGGTAAGGAACTTGGTGGTGGCACCAACCTAATGATGGGCGGCTTGCTGAATGATTGAGGAGTCCTCAGTGGTGTCCCAGGCGTTGCTGATGATGTAGATTGGTCAGCTTGATGCCGTAGTATCTGCGGTCTTGGGACGAATCTTTGTAAAACAGGAGTAGACGTAGTCACAGATGCAGGCGAGGTTTTGGAAGCCAATGGGATTGTAGCGTTGTCCGCCCCTTCAAATGTTTTGTGCTGGTCAGTAGTTAATAGATCATCCTCCGACAATTCATCATCTTGTTGATGAGGAGTCTTGAAAATGTCTTGAATTAATCTTTGTTGTACCACTGTTTTGTAGTTTGTTGGAGTGGCTCCCTTTTTCATATTCTCCACCACTTATTATACTTCTATTTTTGATACAAATGTTGTTGTTCTTTTGCTTTTGTTTTTCCGACACTTATTGTACCGGTGCTAACTATTACTTGGATAAAGTTCACCAGTTCCGTATGGTTAAAGGATAACTTCGGAACGGTCGTTCAGGGAACAGCTAGGCCTGGAACGAGGGAGACTCCTGCTTCGTTGAAGGCTTGAAAGAAAAGAAATTGGAACCACACTTTTATTATACAGATAAAATTCAATATTAAATACAATACAAAAACAAATTACAAAATACATAATTTCAATAGTTCTGTTTCTAAAAATAAATCAAAGTAACATTTCAAATAGACATTTATTATTCTAAATAAATTATGAAATAAATCTGAGCATTTCTTTTTCCATTTAACTCCTTAAATTACAATTAACAAGTAACAAGTTCCTTTTTATTATTTTTTTCTACTTACTAAAATATACCAATAACAACATCTATACTAAATATTATAACATAACATTAAATATTTATTTTAATAAAATTGTGCATAAAAATGAATTATCAATGTTTTTTATTTATCTTTTTGCGTTAACTTGAATTAAAAATAATTATTGAAAATAATTTAAAAGAAATAATATAAGTAATTTCCGAAATAGAAAATGAAAAATGTTTTAAATTATTTTCTCACCTTGAAAGAAAAGAAATTGGAACCGCACTGGGCTTTCCAACAATTCTTTCTTTTTATATTAGGCGAGGGGTAAAGTCGGTCATCTTGCTAGGTTAATATGATCTAATTACTTTAATTAAGTAATATTCTATTTCAACAATTCTGATATAACATTGTTTCCTAGATCACCTCCCACAATTCTGATAACATTGTTTTTCTAGGTCACTTCCTGCAATTCTGATATAATATTGTTTTTCTTGGTCACCTCCTACGTCCAGAAAATGTTAATTATTTTATTCTGGAAATAAAACCAAATTAAATTTCTAGTTATGCAAGATTTTCTCTGCCAAAATGTTTATTTTCATATGTCAATTAGGTCAGTGGTATTGACCTTTAACATTGGACTTTTAGAATAACAATTTAGTATTATATTTGCACTTTTAAAATTGATGAAAATTAATGCTATGATATAATTATTGTAAGATGAATATAATAAATGTTTGAAATTTGATCTTAGAATATTACACGGGTGAGAATTTCGTTTGTATGGATTTAGGTTTAGTTTTATAAGAATCTTGTAAAAATTGAGTCTTTAGTAGAGGTTAGGCACATTACACAAAGATATCGGAATTGGGGATGTGGTTTTGTTGTGAGGGTGGTTTATGATGTTCAACACCACTGTCAACAATATAAAAGCTTTATCGTGGCGATCAGTTTTATTGGTGGAGGAAACCGTAGTACTCGGAGAAAACACCGATCTCTCGCAAGTCACTGACAATCTTTATCACATAATGTTGCGTCGAGTACACCTCGCCATGAAAGGGGTGGGAACTGAGAAATTATGGGTGATAGGCAACTTTTTTTTCTAATACCATGAACATTGTAAATACATGTAGCAATGTAATAAAAACAAAGTAATCTTGATTTTATTATCAATATCTGGTTCGTTTACAAAAAACTCGTTGCGATAGTATATAGCAGAAAATATCACATATATTAACATTGATTCGTCAGAATGAAATCGATTGTGCTTGCATTTCATTTGATTTCACAAACATCCACCTTTGAATTCACCGAAATAGGCATTTTAATTCACTGATGCTAAGTGCTGAATTCACTGACACCAACCGTTGAATTCACTGACACTTAACTGTTGAATTCACCGATATCTGCATTTGAATTCATTGACACCAACCGTAGAATCCATCGACATCTGCATTTGAATTCACTGACATCAACCGTTGAATTCATTGACATCAAACGTGGAATATTCACCGACATCAATATTCGAATATTCATATCAAGCTTCAAATTCATTCAGATACTTTGCTACAAAATGACGTATTACATTTACTGTTTTTTTCACTACTACATTTGCTAAAAATAAATTCTGAACCTAAAATAAAGACACCAAATATTGTACCAATACCTATTAAATAAAATGCTGACTGTATATCTATCCACTTAATAGGTTTTGCTTCCGTTATCAAAGACCCCGCACAAAAGTTTTCTTTTGGCCATTGTTTTTTTTCCATATCTGCATTAATCCGGATTCATGAATTTTCAGGATCCTGTAAGGTATAAAGAAAATATACATAAAAACGTAGAAATCAAATATAGTGCAAACGATGCGTTTCTGGAATATGAACATTCTTCATCAGGCACGCTCAATAATTAAAACGTCTAAGTGGGCAAGACAAACGGGCCTAAGTTATATCTAAAATGGCTGGCTGTCCGAGATTTAGTTATATGCGAGCGTATAAAATGTGTACCTAGGATGTTTTGGCAAACATGGCTGCACATACTGATGAATAAAGAAAATTTCGACGCTTTGCAAACACGTTCCGTGTAACACACTAACACACTCCACTAATGAAGATCTTCTTAACATAAAACGCAAAGGTGATCCTGAAGTCTCTTACCCTCTCTCGTACGTCCGATACCACTGAAACCCGGAACCCGTGTGTAATAAAAGTCATTTTGTTAGTTTGTTTTACATATATTGATATTTTTTTAATTTATTAAATCTTTTCTGACATACTGACAATAATTTTTGTTTCTACGCGGATGTTAAATTTTGAGATTTCGTAAGGCACGACAGCTCGATTGAATGAAACTAGATTCGGCCCTAAAAAAAGTCGTCCTCGATATATCTCGGCCCAAAAAATCTCGACACTTTTTGATGCACTGGATGAGCGT
This sequence comes from Bathymodiolus brooksi, assembly GCA_963680875.1. Taxonomy (NCBI): domain Eukaryota; kingdom Metazoa; phylum Mollusca; class Bivalvia; order Mytilida; family Modiolidae; genus Bathymodiolus; species Bathymodiolus brooksi. The sequence goes on along the minus strand of OY804583.1, from coordinate 50,961,900 downwards.
GAAACTGCCAGATAATTTTCAGATTCGCGAGCATTCATGGCCGTGCCAGTTTCATATTATATTTACAATTTTATTTCCAACAGAAATATATACGTATTCCTTTATTCAAATATGCTTGATCTATAGTTAATACCATGAGACCTGCTACTGAGACCACTCAGGCCTCGATCATCAATGTCGCATACAAAGTAATCGGTATTAAATAGAGTTATAGGTCCGGACACAGAGTTATCGGTGCTTACACAGAGTTATCGGTCATTACACTCACATACTCCTCAGTCAATAGTTATCCAGTTCCGGTTCATGCTGCTAAAGATTGTTGAAGTATTTGGATTTGTAATCTTGTGACTATGAGCATACAGGTATATTTTAGTCCAGAAGAAATTAGATATCTACGTTTTTATTACAAGATTTCTTTTTAAGATTAAAACTAAATTCATCTAAGTGAAACACTCAATAATGTAGTATCCTCAGCTCAGATTTGTTGCATTGATCGTACACTTATTATATCCATTAAGATTTCCGCATAAAAACGATGCTCGGTTCGTCTTTACTCCCGGTTGTTTGTTGGAAGGCTCATGTGTTAATTACGTTATTTGTGTTTGCTTGCATATAGTGGTGTCCAACAATTAGTGTGCTGTGTTTTTTCTTTTTTTTTCTTTTTGTGTACCAGTTGCCAGTTTCTCTGGATTGTCCCTTTTGGATTTCCCCTTGCGGTGTTCTCTAAAGTATATTCAATAACGAAGCTTCTGGAGAGGGATAGAGATAAAATACAGACAACAATAAAGAAACGGATCTAACATTGCGAAAAGGGAGAGGGGAGAGCCGTCCGGGGATTGCCCAAGAATCCATTACAATACACTGTGATAATTGTTTTAGATTTTAAACTTTGAAAGAGGACGTTTTAAATCTTAAACTGTAAATACGATTCGTTTTAGATTTTAGGATGTGACAATTACTTTTAATACCTCGAACCAAACCGCAACAAATAGATTTTAGATTTTAACCATACGAACAGAGACTTTTAGATTTTAAACAGTCTTCTTAAATTTTTCCAATACATGCAACATGCATATTTTATACGTAATGTCAGGACAGTCGTTGTGGATTGTTTTAACTTGATTTGATAAACTTGTATATCCCGTGTGAATAAGCCTGATTTTTAGTGTACATAAATTGTATTCATGGATACGGAGGTGATGGGATTTTCACTCAAACAGCACTGTGCAGCGCACCGCCACCCAACACACGTTTAACATACGACACAATATGGTTCTCCTTTGAAGGGGGTAAAGATACAGAGGTAAGGTAAAGTAATTGTCAGATCGTTTTCACGGATTACTTCGTGACATATTTCTAAAGTTTATTTGACCCTTAATTAATACTCAAAAATCACATAGTTGCAGAATAAAACGTTTTTATAGTATGACACATTACACCTCGCCATGAACGAGATTCAAACTCATCATCAAAGTTGTGAGTTCGAACCCCGTCCATGGCTCGATACAACATTTTGTGATAAAGTTTGTCAGTGACTTGCAACAGGTCGGTGGTTTCTCCGGGTACTAATGTTTCCTCCACGATTAAACTGAAATATTGTTGAAAGGTGCATTAAAACACTGTACATTAACCCTACCGGCTAACATCGGGTTAATCCGCTGTAAGTTCGACTAAGGCTATATATCACCAGCCTCATAAATAGCTACTATAAATTCACAAATTAATGTGTGCATTTCTTTATGCGAGTTAAAATTATCGCAAAGCATGTCGTTGTTGGAAACAATATTTTTTAAAAAGCACGAGAAAAGTGTTATAATGCATTTTAATTTCTTCCCCCTCTCCTGTATTCTTTTCCATTTTCATACAAAAAATGCGAGATACGAATATTGCGATCTTGGACCTTTTTGGCATTAATTTGTGAACCTACAGAATACTAGACATGACATAATACTTACGAATCAGAGAATAATTTTGTGTATGGAGAATCATTCGGAAGACCAACGCCATATTGTAATGGAAGAAATTCCTCTTTTGCTATGTGAAGTTCACAATCCTTTGAGGCCAATATTTCCAGTAGAGATTTGTCAGCTATGTAGGCATATTTCCCTTCTTTTACTTTCGTAATATGTTCACTCTTTCGTTTACTAAGAACTCTTGGGTCAGTTTTGTTGAACGTTAGTATTACATACCAGACGGATTGAATTACTGGAATAGCTGAATACTGAAAACATACATTTTAAATATTGCTCTTAAAATATTCGAATAGTATTGTTAAATGTGAAATGAGCAGACTGCAGAGGGTCCCCAGGGTAACGAAATCACATATGCATATAGTGTAGTGTCACTTAATTTCGTTGTTATCAATTTTCGTGGCGTGGCGGAAAATTAGATGTTCGCTTACTTTTTATTGTATTGTTTTAGTGCTTCTTGCTAACAACGTCTCTTGTTATATGCGTCTTTCGAGGTGCACTATTTTACATAATTTTATGATAACAAAGAAAACCACGAATATTGATAGCCAACGTGTTTCGTAATTTTGATACTTGCTAGTTATGTCTCTTGTTATATATGCATTTCGTGGTGCACTAAATTTCGTGAATTAATGACACCAAAGAAAACCACGAAAATCGGCAATCAACGAATAAAGATTAATTTCCGGCAACAATCTAGGAAAGTAAAAGAGTATAATGTATCTATGTATTGAAGGTTTCGATTTGCCTCGTTCTGAAATGTTCTATTGTATTTGGAATTGTTTCGACAATGTGATATATTTTTGTTTCTCATTTTATTCACAATATGTAGTAGATTTCTATCTCCTTTGTGGAATACAAACTTTCAGAAGGAAAGTTCCGTTGGTGTATCGATACAAATCAAATAACAACTCGCCGTAATGATTAGGTGCAAACGAATGCCTCGTATTGGAGAATGCTGCTCGCTATGTAAGTAGACGACAACGAGCAACAACTCCTGATAAAAGCTAATTTGTAAGGAGTTGTCGTTCGTGTCCCATCGCAAAGTAAGCTTTATCTATTTCATATGTAATAATCAAATAAAACGTTCGTCTGTAGACATATCACACTGCCATTTTTTCTTTTACATGATTTGTAGTTTGTATGATTGTTCTTGTAAAGAATTTAGCTGAAATTATGTTCGCTTGAACAGCCTAATGTTTAACGTGATCGTCGAGAATATGATGGACCACAGGTCGAGTCAAACTAAATTTGGTATTTGCGATGCTACTTCACTAAGCACGTAGATTTAAAGAGTAACAGCAAAAACAGGACGACCCGGCAAATTGATAAAGCCCCAAGTAATGCCATATGTCTTTCTGTGTTCTGTTGATGTAGTGAGTTAGTACTGCTAAAGCAACTCAGCTTATTGGTCTCATATATTATCATTTCATCATTAGGTTGGTTACTTGTTTTCTCATGGTATGGCTGATAAATTGCTTACGTGGCATTAAACAAGATCCACTAACTCCCTCACTCGCTCGCTGTCCATGTGATGTTAAACAATAATCAATCACGTGAGCAGTTTTTGGATTATTTTCAAAATGGGAGCACCAAAAAATGGCAAATAGTTGATAGGATTGAACAATTTTGACCGGCAACGTTCTATCAACGACAATACCACCACAGATCTGCTAACATGTTGTGTATTTAATTGATCCCGCAATACTGACCAACATCGCTTTCTGAAATCACATGTCATATTTACCTATCCGAGATAACAAGGTTTAAAATAAATGCTCGAAATTGGGATTCAATATTACATTTCCATTTCAATATGAAAAATCATCTTCTACAAAAAAATAAATACCTGATACTAGGCTCTGCGAATTTTAGAAATGTGCTAAAAACTTTTACCACAACGTTGCACCAACAGTCTTACCTCAAGCCATGTCATCCAATATGTTCCCCTTAATGTACCCCATTCGTACTCATCCTGTGCAACCATCTCTGATAATGAATCAAAAGGAGGTTTTTCTTTTGTAACCGTCAAAAATGCAATTAGATTCCCACTGTAAGTTGCTGATAAAATGATACAGAAAAACCACCAACAACAAACAATTGTCCGTCCCGTCTGTGATGCCGGAAGTCGAAGTCCATCTGTGGGAAAACAAAATGTACATTATGTATCATGTGTTACGATGTGTTATTTCATATAGGACAATTAATTAATTATGGTTGAAGTCAAGTGAGGAATATTTCAGTTATATTCATAACGAGAACCAATTATACAACGATGTCACCAGGTAGCAGGACATTGTTACCCCTCCGGAGCACCTGAGTTTCAATACGGTTCGTGTTGCTCAATATGTAGCTTTGTGTGTGGTGTTTTGTAGATCATTGTTTGTCCTTATCAATAGGTTTTCTTCTTCTTTACATTTCTGGCCATCCTTCACTACTGAACATTATTGGCCGAGCGCCGTATTAAATTTAGTTATACATAAGTTAACCTATGTACAATAAACAATGAATCAAAGGTTAAAACTATATACATTTGATAACTACTATGAATATGAGTTATTATGGTGTGAAAATTGGAATCAAGGCAGATACTGGGATCATGCTCTTGAAACCGTCAACTGTGTCTGCAGTGGTAAATGTTGTAGGCAGTTGATTCCAAAGTGTGATAGACCTGGGGAAGTACGAGTATTTGTAGCAGTCTTTTGATGTCTGTATGTGCCTGAATGAATTTGGATTTGTGTGTCTGGTTCTGGTGTCAACTAGAATTAATAGGTTTGAATATGGTATGGCAACTAAGTGGTGCATGACTTTGTAAAAGAATATGAGTCTGTACCTTATGCGGCGCACCTCAAGTGGGGCCCAATTTAAGTCAGACATCATATCTGTTACAGAGCTTGTATTGTGGTACCTGTTACTGACATAGCGGGCTCCTCTCCGTTGAATATTTTCAATTTGAAGTTTTTGCTGTTGTGTGTGTGGGTCCCAAATGGTGTTACAATATTCCAATTTCGGTCGGACTAAAGCTTTGAATGCATGTTCTTTGATGGCTGGTGAATGTACTTTTAAATTTCTTTTAATGAATCCTAGTGACTGATTAGCTTTAGCTGTTATGGTGTTGATATGTTTGTCCCACTTTAAGTTATTCTGAATGGTAATGCTTAAATATTTTGCAGAGTCAGCTTTCTCTAGTGTGTGCCCATGCAATTGATATGTATGCGATATTGTTTTCCGCTTTTGTGTTACACTTACTACTGTGCATTTGTCTGGGTGGAAGTGCATGAGCCAGTCTTGTTCCCATTTACCTGCAGCATCGAGGTCTTGTTGGAGTTTTATTGCATCTTCTTTGTTTTTTATTTGTTTGTATATGATGCTGTCCTCTGCAAATAAACGGAGAGTGCTGTGTTGGATATATTCTGCTAGATCGTTTATGAATATGAGTACTGTTCCTTGAGGGACACCAGATGTTACAGGTATTTTGTTAGATGTTTCTCCCTCAAGGATAACCGTTTGTGTTATGTCTGTAAGAAAGTCTTTTATCCAGTGAAAAGCGTTGCAGTTTATACCATAGTAGATGATTTTGTACATGAGATGTTTATGTGACACTTTGTCGAAAGCCTTAGCGAAGTCCATTATTATGAGGTCAGTTTGGATGTTTTTATCTGATGATTTGGCCAGGTCTTGAATGAATGATACTAGTTGTGTTTCACAAGAACGGGATGATCTGAACCCGTGCTGAAGATCGTATAATATATTATTGTATTCTAGATGTTTCATGATACTGCTTGTTACAACATGTTCTAAAAGTTTGCAGATGGTAAATGTAAGTGAGATCGGTCTATAATTTATAGGGTTGTTTTTATCACCTTTCTTTAAATGCAGGACAGACACTAGCATATCTCCAATCATCTGGAATCTTACCGGTTTTGAGTGACAAACTAAATAATGTAGTTAAGATAGGTGCTATTTGTGTAGTGCACTCTTTAAGTATTCTGCCATGTATATTATCTGGTCCAGATGCTTTGTGGATATTTATATTTTGTAACAACTTATTAATTCCATTTTCAGTGATGATAATATTAGGCATTTGTGGATATTGACTTTGCCCTTTGTTTGGTATTGGGTCATCAGTTGCTGGTGTAAATGCCTTTTGAAATTGTTCATTAAGAATGTTTGCTTTAGTTTTAGTGTCAGAATGTAATTGACCATTTTGTCGTAATGTTGCTATGTTTGAACTTTCAGATTTTTGACTCTTTATGTAAGAAAATAGATTTTTTTGGAAACTTTGAGGATGTTGGTGTTTTGTCATCGTCAACTGGTATATTACATATAATTTTTTCTATGTACTGCCAATATGCTGTTCTCTGTTCTTTTTGTATGTTTGCTTTCATTTGTTTAAGATTAGAATCTTTACACTTGCCACTAAGTTTGTATTTTTTATATTTCTTTTTGTATTTTGACATTTTTGTTTTTATTTCATTAGTTATCCATGGAAGGTTCTTTCGATGTTTAAGCATTTTCTGAGGGATGTTTTCTGTCACTGATCGGTGTATTTCATTTTTTAGTAAGTTCCAGATTGTGTTGACATCAGAGTCTGAGTATTTATCTTTTATTTCTTTCTCTAATTTACCCAAGTCTTTGTTTATATTTTCCCAATTTGCTTTGGAGTATTTAAATATTTTTCTTGGTTTTGGTTGGCATCTTCTTAAAGAAGTTATACATTCTATATAAACAATGTCATGGTCAGCAATGGGAGGCAATGTTTCTACTTTATTTACTGTTGCTGGGTAATTTGTTCAAATAAGATCTAATGTTTTATCTTTGCGTGTTGTTTTATTAACTACTTAAGTAAGCGAATTGTCATTTATTATATTTAAAAACGGTTGATGTTGTTTTTGATTTGGTTTTCCCAATCCATATGACCAAGGTTAAAATCTCTTCCAACAATGATGACTGATTTTGAGCTAGGGTTGATTCTACTGAGTGACTGACTCAAAGGTTCAAGAGAAATATCATCATCTGGATGTGGTCTATAATACGCACATATTTGACATTTTCTTGCATTTCATAGTTTGTTTTCAGTTCCTTGGCTTCATTTGAAAGGAATTCATTTGTCACAGCTATAAGTACACCACCATGACTCAGACCTTGTTTGTTTGGTGGTCTATCGGTCCTGTAAACAGTATACTGATCTTGTGGGAAGTATTCATATGAGGATATTGTTGGATTTAACCAGGTTTCTGTACCAATTATAACATCAGGTTTTGTTGTGTCTAATAATATGTCTAGTTCTGGTTTTTTGTTTTTTATAGATTGAAAATTTATATTTACAATTTTTAATGGTCTCTGTATTCTATTTTTTACTTTGATTCCTGAACTACCTTTCTTTGCCTGGTGTGCAATAGGTGAGGAACAAGCATGTGGCTTTCCTGGGCTATCAATTTCACTCAGAGCATGGTATGTGTTGTTTGTTGAAAAAGAAGACAACTCAGTTTGGTAAAAGAATGAACTACCAAAATTTGGCAGTCCACACTTTATACAGTTCCATGATAAATTACTGATATCCATTAGATTGTACATTGTGGTGTCCATACCACCTTGGTAGTCAGTATGATACCAGGTTTTACATGTATCACATTCAAGGGCTTTACTGCTTCAATTGACATTTTTACCACAGGAACCACTTGCCCACTTAATAATAATCATTGTGTAATATGAAATGAAAGTTTAAACACTGACGGTCAACAATTCTACCCATATCAACAATACGTTATTAACATAACTATCTCTAACAATTCGTGCATCTGTATATGAAAGATAAATCAAAGCATATATTGGTTCATTAAGATTACCGCATAAACTGATGTTCGATACGTCTTTACCACGAGGTGTTTGTATGAGAACTCATGTCTTATTTACGTTTTTTGTGTGTGTTTACATATAGTGGTGTCCAACACATATTGAGTTGTGTTTTTGCTTTGTTTTTCGTCGTATTTCGTATCCTAGTTTACCAGTTTTTCTGGATTGTCCATTTTGAATCGCCCCTTTAGAATTATTTAACGTTTGTTTACATTGATGTTGCTGTTTACACTGATAACAAGTATAAGTTTTTCGAAAAAAGCATGCCAATCCATTATTCAAAAAGCTGCATGGTCCGGGTGCACGACGGTTTTATTACCTTTTCACAGGCATTTAGCCATGCCACGGACACGAGTATCAACGGCAATCAACGTGAGGAATGAGGTTGGGCTCTCGTGGTTGTGGTCGTGCGGTAGTTGTATTTAAACCCAACTATGCAAACCGTGCTAATTACCATTAAAGTATTGAATGACATTTCCAGCGAAGACAAGGTTTAAGGTGAATTCTAGACAACTTTTAGTGATAAAAACAATTCGGTCGGTGATCACGATATAAATGAAATATTGTTTGAATTTACACACCATTGGTCATATAAAACTAGATTTACCCCGTTACCTTTTATTCAAGCGCCTGCACCAAGCCAGGAGAGAGAATGGTCATGTATTTGTGTTCTAGAGTTATCGATGTTTCCTCTTTCTACACCTTTTCTATTGACCAAGCCAGGAGAGAGAATGGTCATGTATTTGTGTTCTAGAGATATCGATTTGTCCTCTTTCTACGCTTTTTCTATTGGATTTTTGAACTCTTCCGACATTGTCAGTTTTAGTTACTTAAATATATAAATCTCAAAGAAACAAGTTGTTAATAAGCTAGTAAACATAGAGGTGTGTCGAAATTTAAATATTATACCTTGCATAAATACACATCCATATGCATACCAAAATGTATCATGGAGTGAAACTCTGTCACATTTTGCTTTGTAGAAAGGATTTACTCTCTCCATGCTGAATAATATGATTGATACAACCGGAACGAGACATCCGGCCAATACCATTACCTCCCAACGCAGCGGTTCTATAAGACGCTTCCATTGTGTTTCCCTGGGGTCGGGCTTTTTCATCAAAATTACAGAAATGTCAAAGAAAAATCCAATTGTAAAATCCGTAACGTTCTCTCTGATTTCTTGAATTGAAAGTGGAGCTTCGGTCATGTCAACCTCCTGAAACAGAAAAATTAGTGAAGATACGGTCATATCAATCTCCTAAAACAGAACAATGTGAGAAGCTACGGTCAGACAACCTCCTAAAACAAAAACAATAGAAGAGTTACGGTCATATCAACCCCCTAAGACAGAAACATTAGAGGAGCTCGGTCATTTCAACCTCCTAAAGCAAATATATTAGAGGAACTACGGTCATATCAACCTCCTAAAACAGACAAATTAGAGGAGCTACGGTCATTTCAACCTCCTAAAGCAAATATATTAGAGGAGCTACGGTCAGACAACCTCATAAAACAAACCAATTAGAGGAGCTATGGTCATATCAACCTCCTAAACAGACAAATCAGAGGAGCTATGGTCATATCAACCTCCTTAAACAGACAAATTAGAGGAGCTACGGTCATATCAACCTCCTAAACAGACAAATTAGAGGAGCTACGGTCATATCAACCTCCTAAACAGAAAAATTAGAGGAGCTACGGTCATATCAACCTCTTAAACAGACAAATCAGAGGAGCTACGGTCATATTAACCTCCTAAACAGACAAAGTAGAGGAGCTACGGTCATATCAACCTCCTAAACAGACAAATTAGAGGAGCTACGGTCATATCAACCTCCTACAGCAAATATATTAGAGGAGCTACGGTCATATCAACCTCCTAAAACAGAACAATTAGAGAGGAATTACAGTCATATCAATCTCCTAAAGCAGAACGAGAGGAGCTACTGTCAGTGCAACCCCCGAAAAGTGAAAAATTAGAGGAGCTACAGTCATATCTACCACCTAAAACAGAAGCATAAGAGGAGATTTGATCACATCTACCTCCTAAACAGAAACATGAGACGAGTTACGGTTAGATCCAAAAACAAACCACGTGTTGCATAATACAGATTGTACTTATTCGATTCCCGTGAAACGCTTTCATTCAATTTTCGTGCATGTCATGCGTAAACCGCTCCACGAATTTAAGAAACAAACGAAATATAAGGTTACTTTGTATCCTTTATAGGAACTTCACCTATAAATAACACATTTTCTTTATTCTTGATATCTTCAATTTGGAAATTCGGAATCCTCGAAATAAAGAACGGACGAATACTTCTTTCTCTGATTCACCTCCTTTGATGATACACGAATATAAGTTCTCTCACAGTGGTTCGTAGGTCTAGTACATGTATAATTATTGTTTCAAATGTAACTTCAGAGAGAGAGTATGGTAGTCTATACTCTGTGTCTCCCAGTTTCAAGTCGGAAATGAAAACTATTTATCGCATTGCGTCAATCTAATGTGCATCTGAAAGATGCAATTTTTTGCAAATTAAATTCCACAATGGTATATCCTTCGTTTGAGTTTATGTGTTTTGTTCTGTCTCATAGAAGATTTAACATGAAAGTGTAATCTGTGTGCATCGAGGTGTAAGTCCGCGGAATTCTTCATAATGTCAATCAGTACGTAACATTATCAGACGATGCACGATAACTTTGTTATATTAAACTCACAAACATAGCTTAGGTATGTCTAACCATCAACAGAAAGTTGTAATTAAGCAACACGTGACCCATTAGAACAAAGAAGGCAACCACTTATTGCTAAATCCATTGATTTTCCTTTACAAATTGGTTTTTCCGGGTACTCCGGTTCCCACCACTTATAAAACTGACCACCACGTATAAGTCAAATATTGTTGAAAGTGGCGTTCAACACCATACCCTATAACTCCTTAATAGAATTTCATCTCTTGGGTGTGGCAACAAATGTTGTTTGTTTTCAAGATATACAGAGTTTGAAATGGGAATATCACCCAACTTTTAAGTCCGACTTTGATACGGGTAAAATGTATTTTTATGCCTGCGTTTTTAACACAGCTCTTGTGATTTATACGCAGTTCAAAATGGGAGAAGCGCCCAAATATTAAGTCCGACTTTGATAAGGGTTAACTGCATATGTACGCCTGCGTTTTTTTAAACAGCTCTTGTGGTTTATACGGATTTCAAAATGGGAGCAACACCCAAATTAAAGTCGGAGGTTGATAAGGGTTAAATGCATATTTATGCCTGCGTTTCTAAAAAAACAGCTCTTGTGGTTTATACGGATTTCAAAATGGGAGCAACACCCAAATTAAAGTCCGAGGTTGATCAGGGTTAAATGCATATTTATGCCTGCGTTTTTAAAAACAGCTTTTATGGTTTATACGGATTTCAAAATGGGAGCAACACCCACATATTAAGTCCGAATTAGATAAGTGTCAAGTGAATTTTCATATCTGTGTTCTAAGCAGTTACCATGGTTTCCAAGATAAAAAGAGTCAAAGGAAGCCAAAATGGAGAAACAACCAAGGTGATTGTGAACTTATGTCATCACTTGGCGTACGTTGTCTATAAACATTCAAAATATTTTATTCTCTGACACCCCACTTCCAGAGCCAGCTCGAACCAAACTATATCTAAATATCTGTTAGGACATGCCTATTAAAACGTGTTTCCGACGCATACAACAAACGGTGTCTTCCAATCTATCAAAATTCAATATTCCCATGCATACAACTTTTATTTTGTTTTACCTGTGGGGTGTATTTGCTTAGCACTAATTAAATGTTTAATCAAAGGAAATACTGGATCGTTTGTTCTTGTTTCATAATGAACATAAAAGGAAAGCACGGAATAAAAGTATAATTTTTGATCATTATTTTTCTTAATTGAAATTTGTATTAGATTCAAGTAAGGTAATTTTTGATTGAAAAAGTAAAATTAAATTAAAATCAAATACCGTTTTTTCCAATAACATATTTAAATTGAAAGGTAATATTTCTAATATGATTATAATGTCTAAAATACTATGCATTAATAACCGCATCGGTGGTGTAATGTCTAGCCTACTCGTCTCGAGTGCGGTATATAGTGAGTTAGAGCGCATGGCGGGTCAAACCAAAGACTTTTAAAATTGGTATCTGCTGTTTATCTGCTAATCACGCAGCACTAAGTAGTAAGAGAAGATTGGTTGGCTCGGAATCAGGATAATGTGTCCGAGTGGAGAGACATGTCTACCAGCAGTTTATGGTTTCAGTGTAGCAATACACTCTAATGTAAGCCTTTAATTTATGTATATGCCGTGACGTTGTTTCAACGTTTAAATGACGTTGAATATCGTGACGTTGTTTCAACGTTGAAATAACGATGTGATGTATGTCGTGACGTTGTTTCAACGTCGAAGTGACGTTGTGTGTCGTGACGTTGTTTCAACCGTGAGATAACGCTGTGTGCCGCTCCGTTTTTGAAACATTAGAATGATCTTTTGCGTCATGACTTTGTTTCAACGTTGAAATGACGTTATGTGTTGTGATATTGTTTTATCGTTGAAATGACGTTGGGTGTCGTGACGTTGTTTCAACGTTGAAATGACGGTGAGTGCCAGCTCGATTGTAATTTGGTTCCTGCCTATTTTTTTCAATATGGGGTTCCGTGGGTTTTTTTTTCATGAGTTTCCCGTTTGTCATGACGAAACATTAACATGCTATTTTCGTAAAAGCAATAATTGATACATACTCGTTTTTGCAGTTGTCCAACTAACCCAGTCCATGACGACCCGTTAGTAAGTATACCCCATTCACCATCTTCTGGTTCTATTATATCATAACTAATTAAGAAAAAAAACATTAGAAATCATCAATCAATAATTCTACAAAATTATCTTTACCTAAAGACAATAAATATACCATCATTATCGGTAATTTGTTACAGTTTCCTTTGATCTTTGCTACCCGATAAATTTAGTAGCAACGTTCAGTTTAAGTGAACCAAGAAATCCACGAAAATTAGAACCCCACGATACATAATGATTTCACAGTATTCTACAAAAAAATCTGTATGTGAAAAATATAAATATACCATCAGACTGTCAATTAAATTCAATTATATATTATGCACAATTTCTGTTTAATTATAATCGCTGTTTCAAAGTCATAGTTTTCCTGTTAGAGAATAAAACTTATTTTTGCTACAACTTTTCATTAGACTTTGGTTGCATGAAAAGGTTTTATTGTAGAAAACCAAAGATCAAAAAATGATTCCTAATTGCTCAAGCTGTATACAATACAAATAGAGCCTTACTAATGATCTGAGTTATATACTGCATATGATAAATAGTGATAAATAGAATCTAAGGTTAAAGAAAAAGATTGAGGATACCAAAGAAGTAATCAGAAGCCGTAATTCTACGAAGGTCAAGACGATATAACTTCCAAAAGAAAAAGGACAAATAGGGACGTATTGGTCGACAAAATACCACACAAAAAACTATAGATTGATTTGCATTAAACTCTCTAAATACGGGAATGAACAGTTCCTAAATATTTGAATTCCAACTGATCAAATATCCTGCAAAACTCCAATATCTGCTACTTGTTTTGAAAAGTACCTAGCAGTCGAACTTTTTTCTTTACCAGAAGAGAAATAGGTGTGACATGAAACAATATAATTCAAAATGTTTGTGTTCAAATGGTAAATATTGTGGATTTCTTTTTTACCTGATAAAATACATAGGAACCGTACATTTTAGGAACCATAGTAAAAACTCCGACATGAAACATTTAGATTTCATAATATTTGAATATCCCAATTAGTTTTTATTCATAATGTAAATGTAAATAAAAATAAAGTCAACTCAGCGTATGCATCTACGTTGCTTTCTATGATTTTACTTGCACCCTAATTACTACAAATAAAATATGGACCGAGATAGTGTATCACATGACCCGTAATCACCGTTAATTCTCGTTATATCCATCATATTAAGCACTTCGACAAGCTACGTAACACTTCGACAAGTTACATTACTCTTCGACAAGTTATATGATAAGTTGTTTCCATTTGTCACCTAACACAGTAGAAGTTCTTGATAATAAAATGCTACTCGATCTTATGTCTTGATATCCGATGAATCGGCAAATCTCGGATGAATCCGTGGTCTCCGTCCATCCCTCGACTGTAATACGCACTTTGATATGAATGATTGATTGATTGATTGATTGATTTTTGTGTGTTTAGCGCCACTTTCAGCAGTATTTCAGCTATATCATGGCGACCAGTTTAGTGTTGGAAGAGGCCGTAGTACCCGGAGAGAACCACCGAGCATGGGCAAGTAACTGGTAAGCTTTATCACTTGCGGTTGCGAGTCGAGTGCACCTTTTTTGTAATTTACAAAGCCGGGCGCGAACCCACGCCGTATTGGTGATAGGCTTGTATGAGTTGCTAGGTAGTCCAACTACCTAACTCATTGAGCCACCCGGGTCTTCACTTTGACATGTATCTGCACCGAACGTTACTTTGTTCTCAGTGTAACAATGCAAACTAAACAAATTCTTCAAGAAAAATGCTGACGTTCGTTAGATTATGATGTTGGATTGTATTGTGTATTTCAGCACACTTTTTATTGAAAGAAATACCTATTTAGACACTAATAGCAGTTTATGCTGACAAAGATTGTATATTTATATTGTCAACGGCTTTTGATCACCAACATCTACATATTATGAAAGCAAAGTGGTGGGGACCGGGGTGCTCAAGGATTTAGATAGTTGAATTACCTAACCTCTCATACAAGCCTACCACCAATACGGGGTGGGTTCGCGCCCGGCTTTGTATATTGCGAAAGGGTGTACTCAACTCGCAGTCGCAAGTGATCAAGTTTACCAGTTGCTTGCCCATGGTCGGTTTTTTCTCCCCGGGTACTCCGCCTTCTTCCACCACTAAAACTAGTCGCCATGATATAGCTGAAATATTGCTGAAAGTGGTGTTAAACACCAAATAATCATCAAAAAATCAACATATCCACCAATATTAACAAAACGAATAATCACTTGTCACCTCAAATCATTGAACATTAAAAAATTCGCCACACATGAAACTAGCAATTCAGGTTGTGTCGTGGGTCGGGGTTAAACTGATTAGCTAGATCACAACTCCTCTTGATAACAAGATCTCCAATGGCAATACAAATATAAGCAAACATTTAAGAAACCTGCAAACATTCTCTTCCATTCACAAAGACCACATGCTATCATAAAAATAAATGACAACATATTAAATCGAAGTCATACCTTTCATTCAACCAAACAGCTTATGGTACACATCAGTGTATATGACATTTGTCTATACTCATTGTCATAACTGATTGATGGTTACATTGTACAAGATATATATTATATTCATGTATCTGTGTTCACTTAATAGAAGATATACGATGAATAACAAGTCAAAACGTTAATTCGATATTTGAGTACATAAAACTGTAGTATATTGTATGGATAGTTCCTTCCTTAATCGTGCAATTATCTTTGTGACCAAGGTTCGCCACCCTCAGACATAGATGACCTAAGGCGATCAGGACAATCCTGTTTATGCCCCATGGTTCTCTTGCACCCAAAGACTATTAAATGACTTGGTTTTCCAATCTATTTTAAGATCATACACGATGCAGGTTATTCCGGAAACACTTCGTGTGTACTAAATCGGATATCTATGTTTTATTCCCTTGCTGGTGAACTATTACTCCCCCTCCCCCTCCCCCGAGGGTACTACCCGTTCATTAGTCAGTGTTTTGGCACGTATACGGTTTATTATAAATATTTATCGAAATTTTGTCCTTAAATCATATAATTATCATTAAAACTAAAGATCTACTCCCTCAGGTAAATGTGATCTTACAAAATGAAATATCTACGTTTGTATTACTATCACTGGTTCTATACGTTTGCTAGTGGACTATTAGTCTCCGAAGATAACATCCGCTCAATAATTATAGCTTCGGTACTAATATAGTTTATAATATATGTTTTTTTCTTCAAAATTTACAGTTCTTATATCATATAATTATTACTAAAACTAAAGATGTACTCCCTCATGTATATGTGACCTTAGTCGATCTAGATAATCCTGTGTATCCCCTTTTGTTCTCTTGTACCAAAATACTTTTACATTACTTGGTTTTCCAATCTGATGCAGGTTATTCCAATAAACTAAATAAGATATATTCTTTTGTATTACTATCACTGGGTCGATATCTTTGCTGGTGGACTATTTGTCTCCGATGATATCTTCCGCTCAATAATCAGTGCTTCGGCACTGATATGGTTTATCATATATATATATATATACCTTTAATCGAAATTTACAGTTCATATATATTATTACTAAAACTAAAGATGTACTCCCTCATGTACATGTGACCTTAGTCGATCTAGACAATCCTGTGTATCCCCTTTTGTTCTCTTGTACCAAAATACTTTTACATTACTTGGTTTTCCAATCTGATGCAGGTTATTCCAATAAACTAAATAAGATATATTCTTTTGTATTACTATCACTGGGTCGATATCTTTGCTGGTGGACTATTTGTCTCCGATGATATCTTCCGCTCAATAATCAGTGCTTCGGCACTGATATGGTTTATCATATATATATATATATACCTTTAATCGAAATTTACAGTTCATATATATTATTACTAAAACTAAAGATGTACTCCCTCATGTACATGTGACCTTAGTCGATCTAGACAATCCTGTGTATCTGCTTTTGTTCTCTTGTACCAAAAGACTTTTACGTTACTTGGTTTTCCAATCTTTTGTAAGAGTATACCTGATGCAGATTATTCCAAAAACTAAATAAAATATCTACGTTTTTACTTTTATTACTATCACTGGGTCGATACTTTTGCTAGTGGATTATTACTGCATCGAGGTGAATATTCTAACAATTACACCACCGGTACGATCACTGTAACACCACAGAGACCTTCATTAAATTGAAATTAAAAATGGAATTAAAGCATATATTTTACTTACGTAAAATTTAATTGTCTGCTCAACTCGTTTAATAAGTCAATGCAAAGTCCTTTCCATGTACCATTTATTGTGTATTCAAATGGGTAATACTGCAAAATAAAAATTCGTATGACATGAGACAATGTATCTCGGTCAAGTTGAATATATATAATCGATCTTCTTTTTAACTCGAAATAGGATTAGTCGAAGTAAAATACTAGTCCGTACGTTCATACAGATGGTCGTGATCGCATGGTAGTTGGATTTACAACTACCTATGCAATCAGTGTCTATCACCACTAACGTTGTGAGTTCGGGCACTCCGGTTTCCTCCACCAATAAAAATAACCACCACGATATAGCAGAAATATTGTTAAAAGTGGTGTTAAACACCATAACCCTTACCCTAACTCCGTACGTTCATAGTAATTGTTAGCTAAGAAAATAAAAGTGTGTGAGTGATTGTTGCTTAGCGCCATGTGAGCAAGTTTTCTCCTAATTTTTGGCGAGACCATGTTTCATGTCAATGACGTGATGATGGATTTCGCTTTGTACTAGATAAACACGCTTACTTATATTTATATGGTGCTAACTCACGGAAACAACATTCCTCGGATGGAGATGTCGCTCCACTCGGATACATTTCCTATTTCCGAACCAATCAGACTCTGCTTTTACTCCTTAATACTGAGTGCTTAGCGGATATTCAGCAAATACCAAGTTTATAGTATTGTTGGTTTAACCCGACAAGTGCTTGAACCAACTATCTAACCCCCTCGAAGCAAGCACGTTACCAATTACATCACCGATGCGGTTGTCGTAATACGATGGAAAGACAATTCAATGACCAGCAGAAAAAGGACAAAAAGGATTATTCACGAAGAATGATACCAACGAAAAGACATGAAATCACAGTACTAATATTATTTGATAATAATAATAATAATACTGATAATAATAATAATTATATAAAAATAATAATAATAAGAAGAAGAATAAGAATAATAATAATAACAATAAAAAAATACTTCATTTTAAGAGGGTAACACAATAAACATGAAGCTAACGTTCCCTGAGGGCCTCGAAGATTGAAAACAAACCTCAACAATATAAATGTCAATAAATTATAAATATATCTGATTACTTGCAATCATACCACATACACAGACACACAACATGTTTTATATGGAATACTAAAATACATTTAATATTCTAACGTCATTATTTCGAGCGATTTATCGATGGTATAATCTCATTCGCACATGCGCCGGTGAATGTGACTGACGTTTCCGTCGTGCATGTACATGTTGATGAATTATCGTCTGCTCGAATTTGGCAGTATAAATTGTGTGCGACATTTTCCGCAAGCGTAGATATAAACTACCGTCTTCCAATCAAAGTAGACTACCGTATTTGTACTCTTAGACATATCAGAATCGAAATAAATCATGGAAGCCAGAATGTGCTTCCAGTTTTAACATGGGCTGGCGGATATTAGTACATTTTATCCGCTAACCCATGTTAAAACTCCCAATACATTCTGGCTTCCATGATTTATTTCTTAAATCTTTTTGTTGTAGTAACAAATATTCAAAATATTTTGACTGTCTTCACGTTTGAAGGTAATGTATTCTTAGACTGTTGATTGGTCGTTGTTCAACGTCAGATGATGTATTCTTAGACTGTAGATTGGTCGTTGTTCAACGTCAGATGAGTAGTAGTTCAGCAATGTTCACCACGAGAACAAGCTTAGAGATAATGAATAGTGGCATTGGGAAACGGCTTATGGACGGAAGGAAAAAGTCGAACAAGTTTACCTTGTAACGGGAAGCCACCGACCACTCCTAAAAAAATGTTTTTCATTGGTTAATTTGGGCATTTAGTATCACTTGCTGTTCACATCTGCAGTTATCTTTTTCATATTCTAAATTTTCTCCTGTAAAACTGCTCAACTATGTAGAAATCAAATTTGACACAGACGACCATTAAGAAAAGGAGATTCAGGATTGCATTAAATAAACATTAGAGAATACCGAGAATATAGAGAATAGAGAAACTAGCAACATAGGGTACACAAAGCGAAGAAAAACAAAACAAAAACACAACACAATATGTGTTGGACACCACTTTGCGCAAACAAACACAAATAACGTAAATACGACATGCACCCAACTATAAACAACTCCAGGTAAAGACAGACCGAACATCGTTTTTATGCGGAAATCGTATTACTGAAGTTTATCCTCTATCAGTAGTGGCATGGGGGGGGGGGGGGGTGGGTGGGGGGGGGGGGGTCAATAAACATCAACAAATTATGAATACAGTGTGAGCGATACAATCTCACGTGAGACTCTTGTTGGCATGCAGTTCGGTTCAGTTGCTAATACTATCTGATGCAGTAGTTATATTGACATCAGGTAGGAGAACAACGTCACATATAACACGCCCAACAGACCGTTAAAGATAATTTATTCGTTTCCCATTTTTGATAAGCACATTAATAACTGGACAATATAAGATACAGCTGTTTACTATCACTTCGCTACGTATTGTTGGAGGGCCTGGGTGGCTCAATGAGTTAGGTAGTTGGATTACCTAACAACTAACAACTCATAAAGGCGTATCACCAATATGGCGTGGGTTCGCACCCGGCTTTGTTAGTTACAATACAGGGTGCACTCGACTCGCAGCCGCAAGTGATAAAGCTTACCAGTTGCTTGCCCATGGTCGGTGGTTCTCTCCGGGTACTCTGTCTTCTTCAACCACTAAAATTAGTCGCTATGATATAGCTGAGCTATTGCTGAAAGTGGCGTCAAAACACCAAGAATCAAATTAAATCAAATCAATCGTATTGTTGGCAGTGGGTTTTTAAAAAAAATATGTTATGGCTTCTTCTCCCGTATATTGTGTTCTTAAATATATATATTTTTAATATTTAATATTTTTAATATAATTATCTTCCTTATAGGTATTCGTTGTGCAGCTATATCAAAAAAGGTCTGACTAAAATTAGGAAATTAATTATTCATTTTACTTGCGTCAGATAGTTATATATATTGGCACTATTTATTTAACAATGTTTGTGTACTTGCATGCAATCGGCGCATTACTGCATCGGTTATATACTTACACAATATGGTTTAAGCGAATTTATCTGACGCAGAATCTAGAGATCTGTTATATTATCAGTTAACCGTATTATTTATTGAAGTAATAATTAAATATAAAAGTCAGAATTGGTTCTTCCCATTCCAACTAAAATAGATGTTTATTTTCAGTTGGCGATTTAAAATTATTCTTAAACCAATGATGTTAGCAGAAGAATCTTGTGGAGAAACGGACTCATCTCAGAGTAGCTAAATCAGTTACATGAGGAATGCAAATATCTCCATAAACGATCAATCAGTTCGCAATGACTGCAATCTATGATCAACATAGCCTTGCTTGGGTAGCCTTTGCATCAATAGCTGATCAGAACATTTCTGCATTGAGCGCAAGACCTAGAATAGCATGTGATTCGGTGAATTTTGAAATGTAAACTCCATACGCTGGCGCTGCTGGAATATCGAATCTTTAGTCGTTTGCAACATGAGTAACACAATAGTGCCAATAATGCAGCGGAAACTGCCTACTCTTCCGAAGCACATGAGATCACTGCAGGTATTTCGGATAATTCGTGTAGCTCAATCTTTAGCTTTATGTGTAGTGCTTGTTCGTCCTTTTGGAAATCCAATTTTTTTTAAAGTTTTGGGAGCATGTAAACCATAGGATCTAAACAGGAGCACCAACATCAGCTATGGTCACCTATGCCTGAGGAGCACTACACAAAATAAACACGAATCATACTAAAATACGAGGGAGTGTACTTGGGTGCTACCGAAGGGTAAGCAGTTCCTGTTCCACCAATGGCACCTATTTGTCGTTTAACTGTTTTATAATAGTGTTGATACAGAAGTAATTTGAAGATGCCAAAAAGGTAATCAGAATCCATAAATCGAAGAAGGATAGACAATACAATGCCAAAAGGTGTTTGCATCTTTCAGTTTTAGTAATAACTCACCTCTAGTGTTGAAACAGTAAACTTTTCCCCGTTAAATCCATGTTCAACATTTGGAAAAATAACTGATTGTACTTCTATATCTCCATTAAGAGCTATATGACCTACTGTTGACCATTGACGACCAGATTTATAAAACATAAGTGTCTTTATAGGAAACCGCTTTATTTCAGTATATATTTTTCTAGTCTGAAAACGAAAACAATAGCAATCAAAATACACCTTGTGATTAATGTAATATTAGAGTGTTATTTGACTTTCCTGAACAACATTTACGATACATACATGGCGAAAACACTTTAACAAAATAAATAAATAAATAAATAAATACATAGGTAAACAAATAAATAAATAAATGCGTATGAATGTGAAATTCACCTTAATGACGAGATTAAACTATTACCTTGTGCCTGAACAATGTTAGAAAAAGCAACGTATTGAAGCAAGTATTAGTTATGCATAGATCTGAAATGCTGTTCACGCTACGCTAAAGAATAATCAATCAATCCATCAATAATAATATAATGGACTAGGACCTGCTTATCCTCCGAAGCACTTGTGTTCACACATGGTTTTCCGTGGGGTCGTGTTGCGCAGTCTTTTGTTTTCTGTGTTGTTTTGTAGATCATTGTTTGTCATTTTTCCTTAGCTTTGCCACTGTATTGTCTGCCATTCAGTTTTTTGTTTCTGATTACCCCTTTAATATGTTCAAATTTTCTGACAATTTTCTGGTATCAGAGATTGGGAATGACAAATCTATAAATGAAATGATTGGTTGTGTATTGCGAAACATTCAGTTGCATATATCATATATATTCGGGACTAGAATGGGTTCCACATTATATAGAAATTAAGGTATGGATTGGACCACAGGGGAAACAGCTTTTGACTGCCATTGCGAAAGTATGGAGATTTATTATGGGAGAAATATTTAGCCTACTATAACGGCTAAATCGAGTCGACTCTACTCCGAAATCCACAAAAAAATGTATTTGACATACAGGGAACTTGGCACTCTCCATACAAATGTAGCTTTTATCGACCATACAGATGTAGTGTTTATCGACAGAAGTAAATAGTACCTCTCAACTGCAGGCAAACGGTCGTTTCATATTCATTTCATGGTACGACTCGTGTTCATTGTGGAAGACCCTGTTGCAAAATGCGCTGTTACTTTACTTTAATCTGTGTCTCAAGGCTATAGTTGATAGTCGCTGATGTTCATTTACAACTTTATCGTTTCTTACTACAAGCTATTCCTTTACTTTAATCTGTGTCTAAGTGTAATTTTGGATAGTTTCTCATGTTCATTTACAACCATATCACATCTTATTAACGTTACACTAGTCAGTTGGTATATTACAGAGCGGACATCATCATCATCATCGGTTGTCAGCATACCCACATTATAACATATGTAACATAACAACCCCATCGAGAGGGCACACGTTGGACAGCTCCGTGGGTTGGGTCCTGGGCACCATCACCAGTACCCAGTTGATAAATGGAGAGGGCATGGTGTTTGCTGCCACTTTCAACAATATTTCCAATATATCGTGGCGGTCAGTTTTATTGGTGGAGGAAACCGGAATACCCGGAAAAAACCACCGACCTGTCACAAGGCACGGACAAACTTTATCACATGTTGTTGTATCGAGTACACCTCGTCATGAACGGGATTCGAACTCACAACGTTAGTGGTGATATACACTGATTCCACATGTAATTCTAAATCCAACTACCATACGACCACATCATCCCCCCTGATAAATGGATGTTTATAAAAATTAATATACAACACATGTAGTTCCAATCATCGTGGGCTATCGTTCTAGACAAGAAAAATATTTTAAGAATTCATAATATTCCTGTGTATCAAACTAAATTAGCATTACATTGAATATTTAATTAGTCACAACAAACTAATTCCTAATAAACTATCTAAATAAAGTGAACTAAAGACAAAACCTGAACGATAAAATCTTCCATTTCTTTATGCATCTTATGCAGAAATGTTTCGTTAAGACAGTCTGTTGGTAGATAGTCTTTAAGTGACACAAATCCACAGGCGATATTGTCAAGAAGGTGTTGTAGTGTCTGAAAATATGAAATGAAAAAAAACCCAATTATTGTCAATTCATTAAACATTTGTGTTGGTGGAAGCATTGTTGTTTCCTGTTTATAATATGTTATTTGTTACATTGATGGAACTACATCGGTGGTGTAATGGTCGGTGTGCACACCCAGTGCGCGATAAATCCTGGGTTCGATCTCCAGTCGGGTCAATACTCAGACTATAAAAATGATATGTGTTGCTTCTCCGCTAAGCACGCAGAATATCACAAAGTAGGAAGAACAGGCACTGACCGGCTCAGAGTCAGTATAATGTGTCTGTGTGGAGCGACACGTCTACCCCGAACTGTTGTTTCAGTGAGCTAACACCATCAAGATCAAAGTAAGCGTGTTAAACTGGTACAAACGGACATCATAATCGTCTCATCAAATTTAACTCTGTCACCCCCTGATATAGCTTAAAAATTGATCATATGGCTTTAACCAACAATCATCCACTTACTCACTGTTACAGTGATGGTCACCTTGATGACAATCTTATCAAAATGTTATAATAATTCTGATATACAAATGTACAAACAACTACATATATGTAACCCACTAACTGATTTAACCACGCCACATGTTTGCTTCAAGCCAGGACCTGGATTTTCAACGTCATATGTATTTGTTTGTATTCAATGGTTAGAGGAGAGAGGTGGTTGATCGTTTTATTGATATTGGTGGAATTGTTGACCGACCATCACTCTTTCGTTTAAAATTGAGAAATGTTGGTTAGAATCTAATAGTTTCATTTACCTGCAGGCTAGTTGTTGTCTCATATCACACTTTGAAATGTACAGTTCCTATATAATGTAATTATCAATAAACCTAAGATTATAATCCCTCAGGCATGGGTCATCTTAGTTGATTTTGGCTATCATGTTTAAGTACTTTGATTTTATTGCTTCCAAAACTTTAAATTATTTGGATTTCCAATCTTTCGATTTTGAGCGTACCTGATGAAGGTTATTTTGAGGTTACCCGATGAAGGTTATTTTGAACGTACCTGATGGAGGTTATTTTGAGCGTTCCTGATAGAGGTTATTTTGAGCGTTCCTGATGGATGTTATTTTGAGTGTTCCTGATGGATGTTATTTTGAGCGTTCCTGACGGAGGTTATTTTGAGCGTTCCTAATGGAGGTTATTTTGAGCGTTCCTGATGGAGGTTATTTTGAGCGTTCCTGATGGAGGTTATTTTGAACGTTCCCGATGGAGGTTATTTTGAGCGTTCCTGATGGAGGTTATACCTTAAATGCGTCGGGTGCACTTAATTAGATATCTACGTTTTTATATATACATATTGCCTGTTACAACGATTGTATGCATAAAATATATCAATACTAGATGGAAAGTACGGGAAATGTATTGACGTTTTTAAAATAAGTTGTTAAATAGATTGAACTACAGAATTATCGACTTAAATTGTAAAAGGAAATGGTTTATACAAAATGTTTATATTCTGACAGGGCGATATATTTCATTGAATTTAGCAGTCTTTAATACGGTTATTGATAATTTAATATGGTTATTGATCAACAAACTGTTTATCCTTGTGGACTATATGATATCTCTTTGGTAAATTTTTCTGTGTTTTTTTTTATTTTTTATTTGAATTTTCTGGTTTGTAATCAACAATCTGATTCAAACTTTGTATTTTTTTTTATTGCTTTGCTTAGTTTTTGTTTTGTTTTTTTCTTTTCTTGTCACAGGAAACAGTTAAAATTAAATCTCGGTTATATCCTGTTCGTGCTCTTCGGTTTTATTGCTCCCAAAGACCTTTAACTTGTTTGACTTTCAAATATTTTTGCTATGAGCGTACCTGATGAATGTAACATATTATGCTACACAAAAAAAAAACGCGTCGTGCGCACTAAATTTAATATCTACGTTTTAAGGGCCGTGGTGGCTCAATGATGGCACCAATATGGCGTGTGTTCGCGCCTGGCTTTGTAATTTAATTAAAAAAAAGGTGCACTCGACTCGCAGTCGCAAGTGATAAAATTTACCAGTTGCTTGCCTATGGTCGGTGGTTCGCTCCGGGTACTCCGGCTTCTTCCACCACTAAAACTAGTCGTCATGATATAGTTGAAATATTGCTGAAAGTGGCGTTAAGCACCAAAATCAAATCAAATCAAATCTACGTTTTTATGTTCATCTTGTAATAACAACATCGTGTGTTCATATAATATGTTTTTCATTATCAATGATGATTGTAGCTTTTGTATATTTATGTGCAATTGTATCTGTATATTTAATGTTTATATAAAGGAGAAGATGTTCAAAAGTAAAAAACCTGTATCTGATCCTATTGCCATGTTTTTGGACAATAAAATATGCTTAGAGAATATAAAACAATTAATAGTTTTTGATTTCGTGTAGGTGAATATCAATTTCTTGTGTATATAAATCCATATACAATATCAACTGAAATCAGAAGTCATTAATAATATAATGTTACGTTTACATATGACTGGTTTTAATCTTTCCTCCCTATTACTTTTATTCTCTAGGGTTTTCATTAAGCTGTCAACTACTATAATGTGCACAACACGTTTCTGCAATAACCTTCACCAAATACACGTATAGTCAATAGACGAGAGAGTTATAGCAATAAATATTTGGGAGCAAGTAATATTAAGTTGTACGGGATTTGGAAACAGAAAGAAAGGCGAGGCTCTGGCGAGTACAAATGATCTTTATATTACACGACCATAGTCTATATTGTTAATATGCTGTAATGTCGTGAATGCAAAGCAATATTAATAAAAACGTAGATATCAAATTTTAGTGCGCACAACGAGTTTCTGGATAACTTTCAGCAGGTACGCACAAAAAAAGACGAAAACATGGCACATTTTGGTTAAATTTCTTATTGGATGGCTACATCACCGTCCGTGTTCGACCAATTGCACTTCGCACTACATACAACACGGGGTATCAGGATACTTTAAGACGTCTAATGCAAAGACCTATACTTACACCTTTATATAGTCATGTAATAAATGCACAGATGAGCAATTCATATCACCACTGAAGTTGTGAGTTCGAACCCCTTTCATGGCGAAGCGAACACGATACAGCATGATGTGATCAAGTTTGTCAGTGACTTGCGATTTGTGTTTAACGCCACTTTCAACAATACTTCAGCTATATCGTGGCGGTCAGTTTTATTGGTGGAAGAAACAGGTATACAAGGTGAAAACCACCGATCTGTCGCAAGTCACTGACAAACTTTATCACATAATGTTATATCGAGTACGCGTCGCCATGAACGGGGTTCGGACACTCAACGTTAGTGGTGATATGCACTGATTGCATAGGTAGTTGTAAATCCAAGTATCATACGATCACGGCGCCGACGGCCCTGTTAATGGATATGAATTCTGCCGTTTTACAGCATTTGCATTCTTGAATTATCTACCTGAAAACAGGTTTGTGTTATCGACCTATTTGTTGACATTGTAGCTAGAGTGTAAACACCGTCAGGAATTATGCATCTATATCACCTCATATTATGTAGTTTTCACTACAATATTTATTTTGAGGAAAACAAACTATTTCCTTAATGTCTTTTACATTTAAGGAATAAAATCTGTTTTTTTTATTCATTATGGTAAATTCTATTAATATAGTACATGTTATGGTGAAGATATGCAGTTTAATATTACCTTTTTTATTGAACAACAATACCCTAGTTTTAAATAAAAGATGCCCAGATTTAGTGGTTATCCACAGACGTAGATAGTACCACTCGGTTGGAGGCAGGGGGTCATTTCGCGTTGTGTTCATTATTAAAGACACTATGTGTGACTGTGAAATGTGGTACAGCACTAAAGGTGTAGCTCCTTTACTTTGATTTGTGTCTAAGTATAATGTTGGATAGTCTATAATGTTCATTTACATTTATGTTCTTTCTTCTTAGGGCCGTCGCGTCGTGGTCATAATTGCATGGTAGTTGGATTTACAACTGTGCAATTAGTGCCTTTCAATACTAAAGTTGTGAGCTCGAATACTGCTCATGTAGAGGTGTACTCGATACAACATTATGTGATAAAATTTGTCAGTGAATTGCAACAAGTCGGAGGTTTTCTCCGGGAACTCCGGTTTCCTCCACCATTTCAACTGACCACCACGATATAGCTGAACTATTGTTGAAAGTGGCGTTAAACACCATACCCCTAAACCTTTCTTGTTAATCCAATGAAGAATGAATTCATTACCATAAATGGAGGAAGATCTAATTTCACTCTGCTTTTGGGTAGGTGTAAGATCGCAACGTTGTTTAAATTCGACAGAAATGTTACATCATCCAATGGGTCCTCGTCTATGTGGAACAGCAACCATCTTGATTTATAGGACAATGCAGTTCTTCTAATATTTTTATCGTCAAAATAGTTAGCCTAAAGTTTAAACAAACCAAAAACATTCGTTTACAATAATTCGACTAAATAATTGAGAGCTTATCCATAGAACACAGATTCACACGTTTCGAGGGGCCGTCGTGGTCCTGATCGTATTGTAGATTTGCAACTACCTATGCATCAAGTGCCTATTATCACACACATTGTGAGTTCGAATCCCGATCATGTGAGGTGTACTCGATACAATATCATGTGATAAATTATGTCAGTGACTTGCGACAGGTCGGTGGTTTTCTCCAGGTACTCTCTGGTTTCTTCCACCAATAAAACTGACCGCCACGATATAACTGAAATATTGCTGAAAGTGGCGTTAAACACCATAAATCCACCCCAACCTACAATTAAAAGAATGCTGTCTAAATTCGAACCTGACCTGTGTATTACAATCAAATACGTTGTCTAAGATTTCAATACATTTGATCGAAGGACAACTAAATGAAATCATCGCGGAAATAAAACACGCGGCGGACGGAAAGACAAACACAATTAACATTTAAGACCCCGTGACCTTATGCCGGGAGGGGGTAAATCATTTTTAGTTTCATTCATAATGTATTTCACCGTAGTATTACAGTTCATTGCCATTTTACTATATTATTAATTACCTATATCTAGTCTACAATAGACCTAAGAATATCTATATACAGTCAACTGAATAATATATGTCCTCAATTTATCAACAAGACAACATAAAAGAAAATGGGATTTTATAATTTCTCTGGTAATAAATAAAAACACACTTCATCCGAGAATTAATCACAAAATACTTGTGAGTTTTTCAATATTTCCTCAAAAACCAAATTCCCCTGGAATTCTCCATTTTAGCAATGCTGAATAGACCAAAAGCAATAAATTATAAATGTTTTCATTTTTCATAATTGGGCAAAAACAAATACCATACTGTAGGAACAATTCCGAAATCAAATATTAAAATCATAGAAAGAGGTCAAATCGATACCTCCTGCACACAAATACATGACCGGATTTTAAAACTCACTAGAGCTTGTATTATAATTGTTTGCTTCTTTTCGACTGTAAATAAAATGTTTGTGAAGCACAAAATAAATCCGAAACAGCTTTCCGCTGGTTGTATGCTATACAACCAGCATTAAACTCGCCTTAGTGACCGAGTGGTTTGTAAGAAGATAAACAGTACGGGTGCCACTATTAGAGCAGGTACAGCTTACCCTTCCGAAACCCGGTTTTAGTGGGGTTGGTGTGGCTGAATCTTTAGATTTCTGTATAGTGTTTTATAGATCATTGGATGTCCCATCTGTCCTTTTCCCTTTAGCTATTATCTTGGGAATTGACCCAGTTGTTCGTCATTAATATAGCTGAAATACTGCCAAGTTGACGTTAAGCAACAATCAATCAATCAATGAAAAGGGAGGTAATAAGAATTCATCCTCTTCCACACCATACGATACAGAGTACAGTACTGGTTTTGTATCACTACAATCAGATAATATCATCGGCCATACGTGTCTAAATAATCGTTAGAGAATATCAAAGGGGCAATCAAAAATGGACAATCCAGAGACACTGGCATCAACTAAACATTACACGAAATACAAACACGAACTCCACTAAATAAACGTTAGAGAATACCGAAGGGGAAATCAAAAATAGACAATCCAGAGACACTGGTATCAACTAAACATTACAACAGAGACACTGGCATCAACTAAACATTACAACAGAGACACTGGCATCAACTAAACATTACAACAGAGACACTGGCATCAACTAAACATTACACGAAATACAAACACGAACTCCACTAAATAAACGTTAGAGAATACCAAAGGGGCAATCAAAATCGAAAATCCAGAGAAATTGGAATCATAGGGTAAACAAGATGAACAACAAAAAACAACAAACAAAACATAAAATGTGTTGGACACCACATTACGCAAACAAACACAAATAACGTAAATAAGACATGTACCATCCTACAAACAACTGGAGGTAAAGACTAACTGAACATTGTTTTATACGGAAATCGTAACGGGAGAAAATAGTCTGCGGGATTACATATTTTTGTCATTTGACAGGGCTACTTTATAATCTTTTTTGTGAATTTTGTTAAAAGAGACAGAATCTGTAGACGTGGCTTATCCAACATGACAGATATATATCATGTTGTGAACCAATGGTGTGGAAGATGTGATAATGATTGAAATATGTATACCCAGAATCCTTCACGGGAGGATTGAGTCTTCCGATGACGAGATAATTATTCCAACAAGGCATCAACCCAACTGCCGAATCTGAAGTTAAGTATCCGCCATCGTATCAAAGGACTGTAATATAGCCACTCTTCCGGAGATTGGCTCCATCCTTGATACGAAACAAAATATAACAACCCAGTTTTAGTTTTCTGTATAGTGTTGTATTAATCAATGTGCCTTTGACCTTTACTTTTGTCGACCTTTGTATTGTCTGTCTTTCGAATTACGACTTCTAATTACCATTGTGGTATCTTGAAACTTTTTAAAGCAACATTTAAGGGGGTACCATACACTTCAGGTAAAATTTGATCTTCTCGTTTAATTTTCTTATTTTTTTGGCAGTGTGTTTGAATATATCCACTGTAATAAATATCTTTAAACTTTTCTCATTTTGCTTTTCACAGTATGACATCATCACTGAGTCTTCTTTGTATACTCCGGGTTCCTCCACAAATAAAACTGACCGCCAGGATATAACTGAAATATTGTTGAAAGTGCCGTTAAACACCATAACCCCCTCCATTATCACTGATTTAATCTATGATAGTACCTCATTCATTAATAGTCTCATTGTGTTTGACCCGCAAACTACAATGATATATATTTCAATGGCGGACAAGTGGTAGACATCCTGTAAGAATTGGTATATCTTCTCGTTGTCGTACGTCTCATCTATCTTATACATGCTCAAAAATATATTATCTGTATGTAATTTCTCATAGATCCCTCTTATGATGAATTCTGGAAGATAAGTAGTAGATTTAATAATTTTTCAGAACGACAGTATAAGTTCTATTTCTACTACCTGATGATAATTATATACGTATTACGTTTCATTATGAGAGGTCTTGTAATGTGTGTTAGCGGTATGATAATTATATAGTATTACGTTTCATTATGAGAGGTCTTGTAATGTGTGTTAGCGGTATGATAATTATATACGTATCACGTTTCATTATGAGAGGTCTTGTAATGTGTGTTAGCGGTATGATAATTATATACGTATCACGTTTCATTATGAGAGGTCTTGTAATGTGTGTTAGCGGTATGATAATTATATACGTATCACGTTTCATTATGAGAGGTCTTGTAATGTGTGTTAGCGGTATGATAATTATATACGTATTACGTTTCATTATGAGAGGTCTTGTAATGTGTGTTAGCGGTATGATAATTATATACGTATCACGTTTCATTATGAGAGGTCTTGTAATGTGTGTTAGCGGTATGATAATTATATACGTATCACGTTTCATTATGAGAGGTCTTGTAATGTGTGTTAGCGGTATGATAATTATATACTTATCACGTTTCATTATGAGAGGTCTTGTAATGTGTGTTAGCGTATGATAATTATATACGTATTACGTTTCATTATGAGAGGTCTTGTAATGTGTGTTAGCGGTATGATAATTATATACGTATTACGTTTCATTATGAGAGGTCTTGTAATGTGTGTTAGCGGTATGATAATTATATACGTATCACGTTTCATTATGAGAGGTCTTGTAATGTGTGTTAGCGGTATGATAATTATATACTTATTACGTTTCATTATGAGAGGTCTTGTAATGTGTGTTAGCGGTATGATAATTATATACGTATTACGTTTCATTATGAGAGGTCTTGTAATGTGTGTTAGCGGTATGATAATTATATACGTATTACGTTTCATTATGAGAGGTCTTGTAATGTGTGTTAGCGGTATGATAATTATATACGTATTACGTTTCATTATGAGAGGTCTTGTAATGTGTGTTAGCGGTATGATAATTATATACGTATTACGTTTCATTATGAGAGGTCTTGTAATGTGTGTTAGCGGTATGATAATTATATACGTATCACGTTTCATTATGAGAGGTCTTGTAATGTGTGTTAGCGGTATGATAAATATATACTTATCACGTTTCATTATGAGAGGTCTTGTAATGTGTGTTAGCGGTATGATAATTATATACGTATTACGTTTCATTATGAGAGGTCTTGTAATGTGTGTTAGAGGTATGATAATTATATACGTATTACGTTTCATTATGAGAGGTCTTGTAATGTGTGTTAGCGGTATGATAATTATATACGTATCACGTTTCATTATGAGAGGTCTTGTAATGTGTGTTAGCGGTATGATAATTATATACGTATTACGTTTCATTATGAGAGGTCTTGTAATGTGTGTTAGCGGTATGATAATTATATACGTATTACGTTTCATTATGAGAGGTCTTGTAATGTGTGTTAGCGGTATGATAATTATATACGTATTACGTTTCATTATGAGAGGTCTTGTAATGTGTGTTAGCGGTATGATAATTATATGCGTATTACGTTTCATTATGAGAGTTCTTGTAATGTGTGTTAGCGGTATGATAATTATATACGTATTACGTTTCATTATGAGAGGTCTTGTAATGTGTGTTAGTGGTATGATAATTATATACGTATTACGTTTCATTATGAGAGGTCTTGTAATGTGTGTTAGCGGTATGATAATTATATACGTATTGCGTTTCATTATGAGAGGTCTTGTAATGTGTGTTAGCGGTATGATAATTATATACGTATTACGTTTCATTATGAGAGGTCTTGTAATGTGTGTTAGCGGTATGATAATTATATACGTATCACGTTTCATTATGAGAGGTCTTGTAATGTGTGTTAGCGGTATGATAATTATATACGTATTACGTTTCATTATGAGAGGTCTTGTAATGTGTGTTAGCGGTATGATAATTATATACGTATTACGTTTCATTATGAGAGGTCTTGTAATGTGTGTTAGCGGTATGATAATTATATACGTATTACGTTTCATTATGAGAGGTCTTGTAATGTGTGTTAGCGGTATGATAATTATATACGTATTACGTTTCATTATGAGAGGTCATGTAATGTGTGTTAGCGGTATGATAATTATATACGTATCACGTTTCATTATGAGAGGTCTTGTAATGTGTGTTAGCGGTATGATAATTATATTCTTATCACGTTTCATTATGAGAGGTCTTGTAATGTGTGTTAGCGGTATGATAATTATATACGTATTACGTTTCATTATGAGAGGTCTTGTAATGTGTGTTAGCGGTATGATAATTATATACGTATGACGTTTCATTATGAGAGGTCTTGTAATGTGTGTTAGCGGTATGATAATTATATACGTATCACGTTTCATTATGAGAGGTCTTGTAATGTGTGTTAGCGGTATGATAATTATATACGTATTACGTTTCATTATGAGAGTTCTTGTAATGTGTGTTAGCGGTATGATAATTATATACGTATTACGTTTCATTATGAGAGGTCTTGTAATGTGTGTTAGCGGTATGATAATTATATACGTATTACGTTTCATTATGAGAGGTCTTGTAATGTGTGTTAGCGGTATGATAATTATATACGTATTACGTTTCATTATGAGAGGTCTTGTAATGTGTGTTAGCGGTATGATAATTATATACGTATTACGTTTCATTATGAGAGGTCTTGTAATGTGTGTTAGCGGTATGATAATTATATACGTATTACGTTTCATTATGAGAG
The DNA here is from genome assembly GCA_963680875.1 of Bathymodiolus brooksi. NCBI lineage: Eukaryota > Metazoa > Mollusca > Bivalvia > Mytilida > Modiolidae > Bathymodiolus > Bathymodiolus brooksi. Next base: position 50,928,663 of record OY804583.1, on the reverse strand, counting down.
GTCTTGTAATGTGTGTTAGCGGTATGATAATTATATACTTATCACGTTTCATTATGAGAGGTCTTGTAATGTGTGTTAGCGGTATGGAATTTGCCTATGTCTATACGATTTTTTTATTGGGAATAGTTCCGACAGTAATGTGTTTGGTTTTCTTATGTCCATTGTATTATCGGGGCAGTCGTGATCGTATGGTAGTTTGATTTACAACTACATGTGCAATGAGTGCCTATTACCACTAAAGTTGTGATTTCGAATACCACTCATAGCGAGGTGTATACTCGATACAAAATTATGTGATAAAGTTTGTCAGTGACTTGGGACAATTCGGTAATTTTCTCCGGGTACTCCAGTTTCTTTCATCAATAAAATTGACCGCCATGATATAGCTGAAGTCTTGTTGAAAGGTGCATCAAACCTCATAAACCTAGCCCAAACACTCGAGAACAAGTTGCATTTCGACGCTTTTTGGTGTGTTTTAAGACATAACTGACTGAAACAACAGTCCACAGGTAGACATGTTGCTCCACTCGCATACATTATCCTATGTTTGAGCCAACCAGTCTTTACTCGTACTCTTGAATGATGAATGTTTAGCAGAGAAGCAGCAATTACCAATTTTATATTCCTTGGTATGATTCGACCAGAGATCGAACCCACGATCTACCACTCAGGCGAGCACGCTAATATTCCTTGGTATGATTCGACCAGAGATCGAACCCACGATCTACCACACTCAGGCGAGCACGCTAATATTCCTTGGTATGATTCGACCAGAGATCGAACCCACGATCTACCACACTCAGGCGAGCACGCTAATATTCCTTGGTATGATTCGACCAGAGATCGAACACACGATCTACCACACTCAGGCGAGCACGCTAATATTCCTTGGTATGATTCGACCCGAGATCGAACACACGATCTACCACACTCAGGCGAGCACGCTAATATTCCTTGGTATGATTCAACCAGAGATCGAACCCACGATCTACCACACTCAGGCGAGCACGCTAATATTCCTTGGTATGATTCGACCCGAGATCGAACACACGATCTACCACACTCAGGCGAGCACGCTAATATTCCTTGGTATGATTCAACCAGAGATCGAACCCACGATCTACCACACTCAGGCGAGCACGCTAATATTCCTTGGTATGATTCGACCCGAGATCGAACACACGATCTACCACACTCAGGCGAGCACGCTAATATTCCTTGGTATGATTCAACCAGAGATCGAACCCACGATCTACCACACTCAGGCGAGCACGCTAATATTCCTTGGTATGATTCAACCAGAGATCGAACCCACGATCTACCACACTCAGGCGAGCACGCTAATATTCCTTGGTATGATTCGACCAGAGATCGAACACACGATCTACCACACTCAGGCGAGCACGCTAATATTCCTTGGTATGATTCGACCAGAGATCGAACACACGATCTACCACACTCAGGCGAGCACGCTAATCCTTACACACGATACAGTAAATACATCAGATATGAAATGTCTTAAGAAATATTAATCGCAACTTAAATAAGTGATTTACCTTCCGGTCTTATAAATTTTAAAAATAAAAAACCTTATAATTTTTAGATGCTTCTGTTTGTAATGTGATCGAGTTCTTGTTTTCCATGTCATTTTTGTTGTTTTACTTTTGTTTTACTTGCCTGTTTTGTTCATCATGTTTTTTTGGGTTTTTTTTTTGGTTTTTTTTTCTCTCCTTTATTTCATTGTTTTGCATCAAGGTGAAATCTTCAATATGCTATTATACATCTGTGATCATCAGTCACTACCTTTCAATCCAATTAATCATGTCAAAAAATATAACTACCTTCACAAAGACATGTGTTAACCCATGAGGTTCGTGTTTCTCTATGTTTTTGTGCTTTTTCGATTTTTATGTCTTTCGATTTACCGTGTCTGATTACCCATTTGGTATTTTCAGGGACAGTCGTGGCAGTGATCGCATGGTAGTTATATTTATCACTACATATGTAACCAGTACCTATCACCACTGATGTTGTGAGTTCGAACCTCGACCAGGGTGAGGTGTACAACATTATGTGATAAAGTTTGTCAGTGACTAGCGACAGGTCGGTGGTTTTCAACGGGTCCTCCGGTGTCCTCCACCAATAAAACTGACCGCCACGATAAAGCTGAAATATTGTTGAAAGTGGCGTAAAGCACCATCAAACAAAAAAACAAGCAATACTTTGGCATTTTCAGACATTTCTATAAGTCGTCATGCTTATAATAAAATGTCATAGTGACAAAAAAAAATAAGTACCTGTTTCTTCACTATAAACGAGTATTGCATTTCTCCAAGTCAGTTTGCTCAAGACAGACATCCCGATCCCTGAGTATATTGTATGATATGAGTTTGATGATTCGACCATGACATGGGAATAATCTTGAAATGATGATACAGTGTCAGCAACAATCGAAAGGCACGGTTCTGACGTATCTGTTTCATTATCACCCCTAAGATTACCAATACCAGATAGAGGAATTATCTAGTCGACCGCCGCCAGATTTATTGAAAAGTCACCGACTGCAAATATAGATATTAGTCCATCGTTCTTCATGCTTGAACCTTTAAAGAAAATCATTTTTTTTTCTTATTAATTGTGAAATATATACATATAATTACATAATATGTGAATTCAATTCTATAGTAAGAGTAAACACAACGATATAACTGAAATATTGTTGAAAGTGGCGTTAAATATCATCACCCTCACCCCTAAGAGTAAAACCATGAGTTACTGTTAATGAATTTTACCTATCAAATGCAAAATGTTGAAATATAAATAATGACACAATATTTCAAAGTTCAATCAGGCAGGAAATCGTTAGGGAAGGACCATTTAACTTTCAAGAGGGGGTTACGTTTTCCCGGCGAGCCAGACAATATCTTGCCATAATCAATAACAATCAGATATATATTTTGAAACAGAAATATCGATAATTTTTCTTCAAATTTTACCAAAATGTTTTGCTAAAAATTGCAGGAACAGATTGTCTATTTTTATAATTTCAGGTCAAAATTTATTTCATCAAATTTTCCGACAGATGTTTATTTTCTTTGATAGTTAAATGGTGATACCCTAAATCCGGTTGGCAAGTGGAAATTTTCATACGACATACTATTTTTAATAAAGATATATACTGAAATCTATGTGAATATTACATATAAATTGTATCGTGTAAATCATTACATTCGATGTTTGTTTCATATTACATAAGAAAACATTCTTGCATCTTTTTGTTTTGGTTATTTTTTATTTGTTTTTTAGGCGATACACTAATATCTAAAGACATCTCGTATTGAGTCACATGAAGGATCATATTTTCAACCTACCAATCAGCGATGATGATATAAATTATTCAGGTATCAAAACCGAACACACACACACCGATAGCTGTTGACCGACTGGTCAATATATTTAGCTGTCTTGTGTATGATTGGACAGCCAACAATGAATGAAAAGTCATCTGAATTGGCCCACTATGGGATGTTGTTAGAAGTTAGTGTATCGCCAAATAATAGAACAAAAAATATATAACAAACATCAAATTCTACTTACTTTGGCAAAGATAATAACATGCTGAATTTTATATGCGGATTTATTTAGTATTAAGGGTTGGATATATTCCCCTGCTCATGTCGAGGTGTACTCGATACAACTTTATGTAATAAAGTATGTCAGTGACTTGTTACAGGTTGATGTACCCATTAACAATATAACAATCACTTCCATCCATTTCTGTCAGCTTTCAGATCGGGCTACGGATGCAATACTACACTACTAAAAATTATAGAAGATTGGAAACAGGCACTAGACCAAAATAAATACATTGCAGCAGTACTAATGGACCTGTCCAAGGCCTTTGATTGCCTACCACACAAATTATTATTACTCAAACTTGAAGCATATGGCATGTCAAAATCTGCATTACAGTTAATTGAAAACTACCTTACTAACAGGAAACAATGCGTCAAAGTTGGTACCACACTAAGTAACTGGCAAGACATCTACAAAGGCGTACCACAAGGGTCAATTATAGGTCCTGTACTATTTAACATCTTTTTAAACGACATTTTTCACTTTACCACAAGCAGCACACTTTATAACTATGCAGACGACAACACTCTCGCACATGCAGATGATAATATTGATAAAGTAGTTGAACATTTAGAAAAAGACAGTTTGGCATTAATAGAATGGTTTTCATGTAACCAGATGAAGGCAAATCCTGATAAATTTCAGGCCATAGCTATTGGCAAAAAATCAATGGATAAAAATATTGTTCTTGATTTAGCAGGAAATAAAATTAAATGTGAAAAAGAAGTAAAATTACTAGGGGTTACAATTGATTTTGAACTTAAATTTAATTCTCATATTTCAAACATTTGTAAAAAAGCATCTAGGCAGTTAAATGTGTTAAAAAGGCTAGGTAAATATTTAAATAAATTGGGTAAATTAACCATATATCATTCATTCATATTATCTAACTTTAACTTCTGTCCACTTTCATGGCACTTTTGTAGTGAAGCCAATACAAATAAAATAGAAAAAATTCAGGAGCGAGCACTAAGATTTATTTATAATGATTATAATAGTACATATGAAAACTTGTTAATAGTCTCTAAACTTCCAACATTAAAAGTGAGAAGACTGAGAACTATGGCCATTGAGGTTTATAAAATTCTACATCAAGAAAGTCCTTCATATTTACATGACTTAATCAAAATTAAAGATACTAAATATTGTTTTAGGTACGACAACATTACAGAAATCCCTTCAGTACGAACAACAAGGTATGGTCTAAAATCCTTTCGATATGCTGCTGCTAAACTGTGGAACGAGTTGCCAAACCACTTTAGAACACAAACATCTTTTAATCAATTCAAAAATTTAATAAACTCATGGAATGGCAACTCGTGCCGCTGCAATGCTTGCTGCTAGTATAATTTTTTTCTAGTATAGACATTGCATGAAATTTACCTTACTGCTGCCTTCTTGCTTTTGTATGCTTTTCAGTTTAACTTTATTTTATTTTAGTTTTTTTTATTTTAGTGCTTGGCTATTCTGCATGAATATTTTTAAAATATTTTTAAAGTATTCTTGAAATATTTTTGGAATATTTTTAAGATATGTTTTAGAGTGTGTTTTAGGAAGTACATATATATTTTACTTTGTATGCTTTTCAATTTAACTTGTGCTTTATTTATTTTAGTGCTTGGCTATTTATGCATGAACATTTTTAAAATGTTTTTAGAATATTTAAATGTTTCAAAAGTACATGAATATTTTATATGTGTTTTGAGTTTATTTGCTTAAAATTTGCATGAATGTACTTGTATGTGTAATGGGTGCTATAAATGTCCTCATCTATTTTGTGTTTTGACTTCTGGTCCTATGACAATAAGTACACAGAGAGGCACTGGCTGTAGAGGTCCAGAAGTCAAAACACAGAAATGTATGCATAAATATTATCCGGATATGTATTTAATTTTGTATTGCATGACATGTTTTATTGTGCTGTATTTAATTTATGTAATTTATTATGCATGTCGGTTTGAAAAGCTCTTGAGAGCTTATGTTGTATTGTTATAAAATGTACCGACTTTAAATAAAACTTTTTGATTTGATTTGAACTGACTTCCACGATATAATCCATTCATTGTTGAATGTAACGTTTGATACCCTTACAATATAACTCTCAATACGGTTTAATTTAAACTTAATTGACATCGTTAACTCTAATAAAAACGTACTCTAAACATTCTCTCGGTATTTAATGTTCCTAAAGTGTCATATTCTTTGTTTCACATTGCTTCATATAGGTCACGTTGCATTGTATTATGAATATTGCTTCTGTCTGCTATTCCACAATGCATATGGCATATGTTGTATTCCAATACGGCAGGCATTACAGTTAATTGTGCTCATTACAATGGTTTAACATTTTGCTTAACCACGACAAGACAAAACCTAGAGTGAAACATATCGGTAACCAATCGTAAGGAAGCAGACAATATTTACATATTTTACCAAACCGTATCGTTGGCGTAATGGTTAGCGTGCTCGCCTCGAGTGCGGTAGATCATGGGTTCACGCCCCGGTCGGATCAAACCAAAGACTATAAAATTGGTATTTGTTGCTTTTCCGCTAAGCACGCAGCATTATGGAGAAAGAGAAAAGACTGGTTGATTCGGAATCAGGATAATGTATCCGAGTGGGGCGACATGTCTACCCGCGGATTGTTGTTTCAATGAGCTAGCACTATACACATCCAATTAAGCGTGTTGGTCTAGTACAAAGCGGACCTCATCATCATCTCATTTAAAATTAACTTGTTCTCGCCATGATATAGCTGAAAAATTTCTGAACTGGCGTTAAACAACAATCTCTCACTCACTCACTCACTCACTCACTCACTCACTCATATCTTACCTGTCTGTGCAATATTAAGCAAGGAGTAGTTTCGAACACGCTTCCATATAATTTCTGTTGTAATGTTTATTTGATCATGTACACACATGTGGCTAGGTGTCAGCTGCTCTGTGATTGGTTCACTCGTTATAATGACATCTGTATGGTAATAACACAAACAAATCATAATCATTTGTTCACAATTAAAATTGACAAATAAGTACAAGATCTTTTGCACATTCTTTATTTGATTCTAAAATTATACGTCTTAGAAACCTTTTAATATGAGTTATTTCCCTTGCGACAGACAAACTGGTGCCCGGTCTATCAAGAGCGATGGAAAGGATGACGAATTCGAGAATAACTCTCGCATAATTTGTAGATATTTGAACCTTTTAATAAGTCAGAGGATAATTGTATAGCAAATAGACAATTCAAATTCACAAGTCGTTTCAACATTAATATTTTGAACGGATTATGGAAAATATATTTTATTTACATTGCACTTTGCATGACATGGTACCATTTTCCCCATTTTAAAGCTCCTATATATAACGTATAATTTTAGAATCAAAGAAGGAAATATATAAATGGTCTATTGTTTTGTGACTACATATTTTATTGATTGCGTCCATAGGCACTTTTTGTATATTTTTTAGCTTAAAACTTACAACAGCTATTCGTAATGTGACAAAATTGATCACTTGACGTTAAATCACAATCACTCACTATGATATGTACAGATATTTATTTTCAAGACAAATCATCCTAGATTATTTTTTTCAACTTTTGCAGTAAGTAACAACATTTTTATTTCTAAAGATTATACCTCTCTCCAAAAAACCAAACAAGCAAACAAACAAACAAAAAACAAACAAACAAAACAAACAAACAAAAATGAAAGCAAACAAACAAAAAAGTACAAAAACAAAACAAACAAACAAACAAAAACAAAAAGCCGGAGAGTCAAATGGTCGTACCCTCATATCGTTTATTTATCAAATTTTGAAAAATAATACTAAACATATGTGGTTTTTGCACTTTAAACATCAATGTCTATAACAAAATAAACAATACTTAAAACAATTAGCTAATCGACTGATCTCAACCTTTTATAAAAGGCTAAGCTTGTACTGTATTGAATTGAGTTATAGAACACAAATGTAATCGTTTGACAACCAAGATATCAATATCATAATTAGTGAAGAGATTTCATAAACACGATGCACTGCACATCTTGTTAACTTGATATCTAACACAGGTAATAGTTGTAATTGGCGTGGTCGTGATCGTATGGTATTTGGATTTACAACTAACTGTGCAATCAATGCCTATCACCACTAAATTTGTGAGTTCGAAAACTGTTCATGGCGAGGTGCATTCGAAACACCATCATGTGATCAAGTTTGTCAGTGACGTGCGGCAGGTCAGTGGTTTTCTCCGAGCACTCCGGTTTCCTCCACCATGAAAAAACAACCGACGCGATATAGCTAAAATATTGATGAAAATGGCGTTAAACACCCTAACCCCTCCTTCCACCCACAATAAGTAAAGCGTTTGAATAAAAACATGCACATCTTGCTAGCTTAATATCTAATACATATAATAGTTCTGGGTTGACGTTTTGCTCGCATTTTGAGAGAACATGAATGACTGCATCATTTTACTAAGTTGGACGGTTTGGGCTCATAATACTCATTTAACCCAGAAATGCCTGTACCAAGCCAGCAAAGTGTAAAATCATGTATTTATTTGTTAGTGATATCGATTTCGATTTTTTTTCTACGATGTCTCTACCGGAATTTTTGGGCTGTTCCGACAATGTGATATATGTTTTTGTTGTTCATTTTATGAAAGTTGCTTATTTTGGAAGGCAATCGAGTACTGTCTATAAATCTTGCTATTGTCCTTCATATAGGAAACTATGGTTTCATTGTATTGTATACATTACAACTTATTATTGGAGATTATATTGCGTTAAAAGTCTGATTTTGGTTTTGCGATTTTCAGAATAAACCTTTCGCTACGAATACGCGGAGGGTACTGTATTTCTTTAAATATTTACTATTTGATATCAATGATATAAAAAGCTGTCTTTAGATACGTGTTTATACAGCCCGGTCGGTCCAGATTATATTATACACACTGGTGAAACGAACCCATTATCATAATACCATAGAATACAACACCCCATGTGACTGCATTATAACCAATTAGAATACCTGTTACACAACTGATATACGTCATCTCAGAAACAATTACTGTTTATCTGATTTTTTGTTTAACTTTGAGCATACCTGATGCAGGTTATTACAGAAACGAGTCGTGCGCACGAAATTATATATCTTCTTGTTTTACTAATATAGCAATTGCCCAAATTGTTGCCACATTGTAAAGAAAAGATTGATTAATCGATTGTTGTTTCAAGTTAAGTGAGGAGTATTACAGTTACAAACATAACGACAAGAAAGGTCGTGTAAAAAACAAGTGACTACTGCGATTGGCATATGAATTTACGATAAGAATACAAAAAAAAATATATAAAATTAGAAATAACAAGGAAGGATGAAGGGTGTTGGAAATGTTTGCCTCACAACGGGCCACCAACGACCACTCATAGACAAACCCTTCCGGGAAACCCATGTTTTAGTGAGGTTCGTGTCGCTCAGGGTTTTTGTTTTTGTTTTTTTTTGGAGGAGGGGTATTATTGATTTCTTAATTTCTCTACTACATTGATTGTTCGTGACAACTTAAATACACATTTACGTCTCATATGTCTGCAGTTTGTCAAGATTTTAGCGACTAAAATAACCGTCCATTTTTAACATTTAACTTTCTCCTTTAGGATCGATTTCTCACACCTTCTAGATAACTTTTATTTTTTATTTTTTTGTAATTTTGTTGCATCGCGAGTTGTAAAAATAGTGATTTTAACACGAGAAGTAATTCCTTTTACAATTTTCTCTTGGTAGAAATATAAAAATTGAACTACAGAAATCCAATCGGAATAAACAACCGTTAAATTGATTGCAACCTGATATCACGACGTTTGGCTTAATCGATTTGACTAACAATGAGTTCAGAGAGTGGAAATGAGGTATAATTATAGAAATGTAATTATTCAATTGACTTTAAAAATATAGGATTAATAACAATTTGTAGTAGAGCATGTTACGGTAACCGAGTAATGACTTTTTAACATAACTTTCAACAAAATGAGGTTTGGTTTGGTTTATGGTGTTTAGCGCCACTTTCAATAATATTTCAGTTATATCGTGGAGGAAACCACCGACCTGTCGCAGGTCACTGACAAATTTCATCACATAATGTTGTATCGAGTACACCTCGTCATTGAACTTAGTGGTGATAGGCACTGACTGCACAGATAGTTGACGTCCCTCGATTTGTAGTAGTACATTTTAGGGTAGCGAGCTATGAGTATTTAACATAACTTTGATAACGTCTTAATATATAGGGTTAGAGTTATGGTTGTTAACGCTACTTTCAGCAATATTTCAGCTATATCGTGGCAGTCAGATTTTATTGGTGGAGGAAACCAGAATACCCGGAGAACACCACCACTCCATCGTAAGTCACTGACAAACTTCATCAAATAATGTATCGAGTACACCTCGCCATGTACGGGGTTCGAACTCACAACTTTAGTGGTAATAGTCACTGATGCACAGTTAGTTGTAAATCAAACTACCATCATACGATCACGACCACGGTGGCCCTAATAACAATTTGCAGTAGAGCATTTTAGGGTAATGGAGTTATAATCATTCAACATAACTTTCAACAGAATGTCAGTTATTTTGATATGGGTTGTTTTTATAACAATATGAAAAGTGGGACCAAAATGGTAATCAGAAGCCGTAAATAGAAGAAGGACAGACAGTACAATGGCTCAAACGAAAACGAACAAAAAGGACAAACAATGATATACAGAACATTACACCGAAAGCAAAAGACCAAGCAACGCGAACCCCACTAAAAATCGGGAGATATTTATTAACATAATAATATCTCTATTAATTTGCTGTACAAAATCCAATTGTAACACAAAGAACAAAATTATTTTAACATGTCCTATTCAATTATTGATTGATTTGTTTAAGGAATATTTTCAATTTTTGAACAGGTTACACGATATAACCTGGTTTGGGACACTTTATGCTTAATAAACCGCGAAATTTAACGATTCCTCAATTTTAATTACGATTATTTCATAGGTCTATTTGAATTTGTCGCTGACGACGGAATATGTTGGTGACGTCACAATACAAACCCAGGCTATCAAGTATAGCCATTTTTTCTCCAGGCGGATCAACCAATCTGAGTGCAGTATTCACATCAAATTAAATTATTAACAAGTATTACATGTACATGATACCTTGCTTACTATGTAACTTCAATACTAGTATTGACGTCTTAATATACATAGGGTTAGAGTTATGGTGTTTATCGCCACTTCCAACAATATTTCTTTATATCATGGTGGTCAGTTTTATTGGTGGAAGAAACCGGAGCACATGGAGAAAATCACTGACCTGCCGTAAGACACTTTCAAACTTAATTACATAATGTTGTGTCGAGTATACCTCGTCATGGGTTAATATATAACGTAAACCAGTATTACGTTGAACAATACCTATACTTTGGCATTAACTACTTCTCTTCTTCAACGTTTTGTTAGTTTTATGTAAGCTATTCTGTTGTTCTAATATTTAAAAATGGGGTTAATAAAAGATTGGTGTATATGCAAGGAACGATGTTTTTCAATCAAGATTAGCTCGACATGAAACCTACGCCAAAGTATTGACATAGGTACAATCCCTGGTTATGCAGGGAGAATCGAATGTACAATTCGTCCTAAGCAGATAAAAATTAACTGTCAGACCCCTATAAGCAAAGGTATGTTAGAAGTTGTCATTGGTGGTCCGTTGCATCACTTCAACAAGATTGTGGAACCATTCTGAGGAATATTTATTATCATTTTATCAATGTCATCGTTTATTTTTTCGCATTTAGACAAGTTCAAAGATATTTTGGCTTTTTAGTCTCCTGTTGCTTACACAAACAATCGATGCATAGCTACAACATCATCACCTGTTTATTATTTTGTCTATAATAGCGAGAACAATTATATAAACAATAAGAATCCCAAATAAATTACGGGGCCAATATAAAGGTCGTTGTTTGTCCACTGTTGGGAACAACATCATGGAAGATATTGTGCCAGGTGAATCAAATACACAACTCTCCTTTCAAACTGTGTTATGTGATTTGTTTGTCTTCTTCCTGTGTCTTGTTTCCCCAATGATGTCTGCTCAGTGTCTCTCGATTGTCCATTCTTGATTGCCCCTTCGGTTTACACTAACGTTTATTTATAATGTTGTTATAACGTGAGGTCAACACCTACACAATCGCGGCGATCTGGTGTTTGTAACGTGTGGTCAACACCTACACACTCGCGGAGATCTGGTGTTTGTAACGTGTGGTCAACACCTACACAATCGCGGAGATCTGGTGTTTGTAACGTGTGGTCAACACCTACACAATCGCAGCGATCTGGTGTTTGTAACGTGTGGTCAAATCCTACACAATCGCGGCGATCTGGTGTTTGTAACGTGTGGTCAACACCTACACAATCGCGGCGATCTGGTGTTTGTAACGTGTGGTCAACACCTACACAATCGCGGCGATCTGGTGTTTGTAACGTGTGGTCAACACCTACACAATCGCGGCGATCTGGTGTTTGTAACGTGTGGTCAACACCTACACAATCGCGGCGATCTGGTGTTTGTAACGTGTGGTCAACACCTACACAATCGCGGCGATCTGGTGTTTGTAACGTTGTGGTCAACACCTACACAATCGCGGCGATCTGGTGTTAGTAACGTGTGATCAACGGAAACACTCGTAGCTAGATGTTTCGTTTTTGCCACACAAGAAACAGCATATTTTTCTCAAACTAAATAACACCAAAACTTACCAACGGAAACCTGATGTTCTATCTTACGACTAAGGTCATTTTATCTTTAATACAGGTGTACATCACACGTGTGTTGACACAGGTAAGTTTATCAACATTTATTTTGATACTGAAATATACCCATTTTATATTATTGTCAAACAGTTTGTCAGTGACTTGCGGCAGGTCGGTGATTTCATTCTTGTACTCCGATTTCCTCCACCAATAAAACTGACTGCCATGATATAACGGAAATATTGTTGAAAGTAGCATGAAACATCATAACCCTAACCCATACTGTCAAACGTATTGGTTTTAAATGTTGTTTTAAATGGAACAAAGTTTCTGTAATTCAATTTACATCTTTAAATACTGTTTTTCGCGCGCTTTATATTTATCGAGAATTGTTCACACCAAACATATAATATTTATTTTATGTATTTCACTGTTCATTTCACCTTTTGTAATATATATTTGTTTCTCTTTGTAGAACCCTACCAGATTATATTTACAGTATTTTTGTTGTTTTGTAGACTCACTGGCATGCCTGTTTGACAGTAGACAATTTGCCAGTTTCCGACGTGGTAGAATTACCACGGTTTTTCGAGTTAAATGGTTAAACAATTGAACACGAAGTGTGAGTTTGCTTAACCGTTTAACTCGGAAAACCGTTGTATAAATGATTTGTAACATGAAGCCATGCAATATCAAATTTAGGTCGTTGATTATTGTACGGCTCTTTAAGAGTAATAAAATTACAGCCCAAACTTAAAGTGTGCAATGTCTCGCATTTGCGTGTATTATCACATATTTTATTGAAATAACACCGAATATGCATGTGTAAGAAAAGCATAATTTGCCCCCAGGGCAGTAACATTTTACGAGGGCAATAACATGCTATCTGCCCTCTTGCGAAGGACAACAACATGTTATCTGACCTCTTGTGAAGGGCAATAACATGTTATCTGCCCTCTTGTGAAGGGCAATAACATGTTATCTGCCCTGGCAAAATATGTCATAAATAGATTATTTCATAGTTCTTATCTGTTGCTACATTCTGGTATATAAATCATAAAAAGATCAAAGGAAGGGAATGCATTCATGTTACAAATTCTACAATTTTACGCCTTTGACATTTTTTGTTTGAGTTATTTGACTTACAATGGTTTTTGTTCCATGCAGAGGTAACGGAAAGGACAAACAATTTGAATCTAGATATTTGATCATTGTAAAATAACAGGAGTAAATCTAATAGCAAGTACAAAATTTGTAAGCTATTAAAAGATATATATGTTATTTTGGTTGAACATTGCATGAAATTGACATTTCTTTTTCTAGCTTAAAGGGAAATAACTGCTACAATAAAACGTGGAAAAAGCGTATAGTTTTAAAATCTTGTCGGAAACTGTAAAACTCAAAACTCTTTTATTTTAAAGCTAGTTGAAATGTTGCTATCGGTGCATATTTCATTTTTTTACATGGATCCCTATTCATATAGATATCCATGACAACACAGGTAAGGATGCATTAGATGATCCAAAATCCAATTTATATTTCATATACTGACTGTAATGCTTTTTTAATGGTTGGTTGGTTGGTTGGTTGGTTGGTTGGTTGGTGTATGGTGTTTAACGCCAATTTCAACAATATTTCAGTTATATCGTTGTGGTCAGTTTTATTGGTGGGGAAAACCGGAGTACCCGGTGAAAACCACCGACATGTCGCAAGTCACTGACAAGCTTTATCCCATAATGTTGTAAATCCAACTACCATACGATCACGAATCCGACGGCTCCCTTTTGTAATAAATACAAGGTACAGGTAAACAATCTTTTTACCATACCTGCGTGTGCTTCTTTTCATAAATATTTTATATGCGAAGGTTGACATTTTACTCACACGTGGAAAGCACTTGAAAGACCACATCATTTCAGTAAGAGGTGAGGTATGGGACCATAAAACCAGATTAGCACCGCCACTGTTCATTGAACTGCTTGTGCCAAGCGATGAATTTGAGCGGTCATGTATCTGTCTGTTAGTGGTATCGATTTTGCCACTGTTTCTATGATTATTAGAATGGATTTTGGAATTGTTGCGACAGTGAATTTTTTTTTTTTCATTTTATTTCATAAATAATATTGTTTACATAATGAACTAGAGTTGTCTTTCTTTAATCACTTCAGAAATTAACATCAATGAAGCTCGAATTTAACAAACTATCTGATTGGTTGATTCCAAATTGACGTAATTCATTTATATTCGTGAGAAGAAAACGATAACAAGCAATAAATCAGGTAGCTAAAAAGGAGACGTTGTGACTGAGGTATAGGCGGAAGCTTTAGATTGCAACACGAAAAGGGATATATCTATTACATAAAGTCGGTATCTTTTGCGATTAACAGACCACTAACGACCATTTCTGACTTGAGTCAGCAGTAAGTTGTTTTTTGCATGCAACGAACGCGACATTCACTATGCACACATCACTCATATACGTATCGCCTTAACGGCGAGTTCCGTATTTAATTTGTCACGAGGACAGCTCTATCAGAGGCGTTGAACCCTGCAGCGGGGAGAATATGCCCTGTATATCGATGCCCCTGGGGTTCCCTCTGACATTCACTATGTACACGTCATGCAAATACGTATCGCCCTATGGGAGAGTTGCGTATTTAATGTGTCTTACAGAACTAGTGGACATGTCTATCAGACAAATCTACAAACATATACAGAAAATTAAAGATCGAGTAACACGAGCTGTAACACGAGCCCTACTATAATCGGAGGTGAACTCAGATGTTCCAGAAGTGTAAATATAGTATAACTAATCGTAGATTTTGAATATAAAAATAAGACCACAAATGACCGAAGTGCGCATACGACGAGACGAATACGGGTTTTCAATACAATACGGACGAGTACAATATAGTACAATATATTTCCATATTGTACATAACACTGTAATATGAAACCGGCACGGCCATGAATGCTCGCGCATCTGAAAATTATCTGGCAATTTCACGCTCATCCAGTGCATCAAAAGTGTCGAGATATTTTGGGCCAAGATATATTGGGGACGATTTTTTTTAGGGACCTAATCTAATCTCATTCAATCGAGCTGTCGTTCCTTTATTCGAGTTATCGTTCCTTACGAAATCTCAAAAGTTAGCTTCCGCGTAGAAACACAAATTCTTGTCAGTATGTCAGAAGAGATTTAATAAATTAAAAAATATCAATATAAGTAAAACAGCTAACAAAATGACTTTTATTACACATGGATTCCGGGTTTCAGTGGTATCGGACGTACGAGAGAGGGTACGATACTTCAGGATCACCTTTGCGCTTTATGTTAAGAAGATCTTCATTAGTTGAGTGTGTTAGTGTGTTACACGGAACGTGTTTACAAAGCGTAGATTTTTTTTTTATTCGTTAATATGTACAGTGCAGCCATGTTTGTCAAAACATCCTAAATACACATATTATACCATAAAGAGCTCGCTGACGCTCGCATATTATGACCTATTTATTATACAGCTGAAATGATCAATACTATAACAACAATTTTATGCTTAACTTTTAATACAGTCTAAATAGAACAACTGCAAAACAGTATTTCGCTAGGAAAATGTTCTGTATCAATACAGATCTCGTAATCTCTAAAATGAATTAAAAACAGCAAAATAACTGATCAACAATTATTCTAAACAACTTTTTTCCCTCAAACTGTTAAATATCGAACAAGTTAATTTGATTGTAGATTACAATTAAAAATAATTTACTAGCAGACGACAAAAATCAACGAGTTACTTCCCTTACTTAATGTACAATGCGAAAAAAAAAAAAACGTATTGGGCGTCCAATACGGAAAAAATACGGCTTCCGGTTGTACAATACGGGAAAAATAATGTACGGACACATGTTTTAAATGGGTGTTTTTGATTGGATTAAAATTATAGCTGTATAATAAAAGCAGTTCTTACTCCAC
Organism: Bathymodiolus brooksi; assembly: GCA_963680875.1. NCBI lineage: Eukaryota > Metazoa > Mollusca > Bivalvia > Mytilida > Modiolidae > Bathymodiolus > Bathymodiolus brooksi. The sequence goes on along the minus strand of OY804583.1, from coordinate 50,912,251 downwards.
TAATATATGCAAAACAGTTTTTTTTCATATCCAGAAATTGAGGGTACTTTCCTCATAAATATTCATCATATTTAAATTAGATTTTGATCACGTGACTGCAGTGTCAAGCTTGATGGATCGTTTATTAGATTTGTTTGTTTATTTCCGCAAAGTTTTTCTTCTGTCAAAATTCAAATATTTTTGTTTTGTAGCGATTTTAGACATGTCTTTGATATCACGATCATGCAAAAATTATCATATTATATTTAATGTGGGAACCCCGAGTTTAGAAGCTAGAAATATAAGGTTAGTTAATATAATTACATATATTATTGAGGAATCTAAATTAATTTCAGAAAATATGTCGCCAAATGTCATTCATTGTTAAATTTTGTGTCACACGCCACCATTTTCATGTATTTCAGACATTTTTACATAGACTCTTAAGGCCAAAAAAGGGTTCGTCGCGTCGGATTTTCATTTAGTCCAGGAACCTCGAATATTTCATTGTTTTCATTAATTTTTATTTCATTTAATTCAGCTTGATTCAATGTATCATTTTCAAGTTCGGAAAATGACACGCATGCAATTATGAATGATATCGTCTATATAGATCATATGAAAATTGCAGACGTCCCGGCGTCGCCATCTTAGATATGCAAATGAGCAAAGTACCCATCATTTCTGGCTATGTTAAATAAAAAGAAAGATTAAAGCATAATATCACAAGATCAGATGTACTGTCTTCCCTTCTATTTACGGTGTATTAATATGAAACAGGCACGGCCATGAATGCTCGCGAATCTGAAAATTATCTGGCAATTTCACGCTCATCCAGCGCATCAAAAAGTGTCGAGATTTTTTGGGCCGAGATATATCGGGGACGACTTTTTTTTAGGGCCGAACCTAGTCTCATTCAATCTAACTGTCGTTCCTTACGAAATCTCAAAAGTTAACTACCGCGTAGAACCACCAATTCTTGTCAGTATGTCAGAAGAGATTTAATAAATTAAAAAAATATCAATATAAGTAAAACAAGCTAACAACATGACTTTTATTACACACGGGTTCCGGGTTTCAGTGGTATCGGACGTACGAGAGAGGGTACAAGACTTCAGAATCACCTTTGCGCTTTATGTTAAGAAGATCTTCATTAGTTGAGTGTGTTAGTGTGTTACACGGAACGTGTATACAATGCGTCGAAACTTTTTTTAGTCATCAGTATTTTCAGCCATGTTTGTCAAAAAATCCAAAGTACACCTTTTATACCATAAAGAGCTCGCTGACGCTCACATATTACTCCTTTTTGTTATCTTCAAACTTATCTTGAACTTAATTATAGCTATTTTGCATTTTTCTTCTTTTATCTTTATTTACAAAACGATAATCCTTTGATCAGACTACGCGCATAATTATTAACAAATGCGTGTTACTACGCGAATGAACCAATGACATATCACAATCTTGAACTTTCAGTGTCGGAAATATAATGATTATAGTTTCGTCTGTAAATATAAACACGTTACGCAATCGCAAAATGAATATTTAATGAAATAATAAAAAGTCGTCTTACAAGTATTTTCCCTTCATTTTGAAAACTCAGAAAGAAACGACGACAAAAAACGTGAAATGAAAGGAATAATTGTTCATCTGTCGTCTGCTACACACTCTCCTTATTAATATTCCCGAAATGACAGAACTTCGGAACCCCGATTTTAATATAAAATATAAATCAAAATTTAAAATATATTGGGAAGGAGAATATTTGTGATAAAATAGTGATAATTCTCTCTAATCAGCACGTGATATAAATATATTTGTAAAAAAGTGAAAACAATATACTTCAGTTGATATCATGCAGATTACCGATTGTAAGCGATTTTCTTATCTGGAAATTCTATAGAATTTATTGGACATTTGGTCCACTTTTTACCCCCTCTCTATTTGAGCCAAGCAATGTAAGCGTAGCCTCATCTATTCAGAAAGTAGAGCTCCGCCTCCAGAGCACATTAAGGACGAGCATGGAGCAAAGAATTTACAAATAATGAGACAGGTCACTACATGTACTGAGGCTGAACGAGAGTATGCATCCTTTTTAACAAGAAATTGTGTATCGATTCTCAATGAGAGTTTTATGTAGGAGAACCACTTTAAAATCAAAAATGAATTTAATTTTATAGGCTACTGTATATGATATAATTGTGTAAATCATTGACAGGTCTATTTCAGAGAAACAAGAGACTGTCTACCTTACAATGTTTCAACTCGTCGTCCGACGATCTCGTAGTCTGACTATTAATTATCTCGTTGTTTCAATATATTGCATAACAACTATTATTATTGTTCAACTAGTACATGTAGTTAATGTTTTAATATTTATTTTTCGTCTAAATTTCTTCAATAAAATGAAAAACAAAAAATTTCACACTTTCGGACGAGTTTCAAAATCCAATAGAAAAATCATAGAAAGAGGCAAAAATCGACAAATTGACACTTGTTCCCAAAATTTTTAAATTATTCGGCTTTCCAACCTTTCGACATTGAGCGTACCTGACGAAAGTTATTCCAGAAACGCGTCGTGCGCACTAAATTTGATATCTACGTTTTTTAGCACAGAGACTTCAATAGAAAGTGGCAGGACTTAGCTATTCTATATCACACAACGTCATACATTGTTCTATCAACAACATAATTGACATTTCTTTGAACTATAATCATACTTACATTGAAATGGAGAAGTATATGTAGCCTATAAGATATCTTAATATTTGTAAATATTTCGTTTTCATTTTTTTCTAAATTTCATTTATTAATCATTTGATATGTAATATTACGAATATTTTTTTAGAAAAAATAGGATATGTCTCCTCTATGACACAACTACCATTGGAGATGAATTTCATTATGTTTTACAATGTCGATACTTTGAGCACAACCGTAAGAATCTCATCCCAAGTTACTTTAGAAATAGGCCAAATGTTCTTAAGTTAAAAAATATTATGACCGTAACGAAAAAATCGGATCTTTTGAAGTTATGTAAAATGATAAAAATCATAAATGAAGGTGTGTGTGCTCCGGGCTAATCCCTGTGTCCATTTCTGTTTCTCTGTAACTGTAATTGTATATGTATATATTTGTAAATAGTTTTGTAATTCTCTATACCTATGTATTGCAATGGTTTATTGAGAAAAAAAAAGATATATGAAACTGCTAAACTAATTAAAAATCTCATTTTGTGATGTCATTTTTCGGTGAAATCAAGACATCGGACACTCATCTTACAAGTAATGAAAACAGGGTTTGGTATCAATTACTATAAAAAAAATTGATTAATAAAAATTGCATTTGGCTTTAAGAAAAAAGGTTTTGAATATCACAGAATTAAACCATATTAATATTTAATAAATAAATCTAATTATTAAGATGAAGCGCAAAATATAAAAACAAAAATCACAATACACGTGCTAAGAGCAGGGTCCGAGAATGACCTCTGGGGCTCCTAGGCTAATGAAATTATGGGGCCTCTCAGACGGAGCCACCCTCTAACTCGCCCGCATCCGTCTTGAATATTTGTCACTCGTGATTTATTCCAGCGACTTTTAAATTTATATTTGAAAATATTTTAGCAGGGCCCTAGGCTGCAGCCTATGCTAGCCTATAGAATATCCGGCCCTGCCTAAGAGTAATGATCTTTGACCACCATATTCTACAAAATTTAGTGATGATGTGTGGTCTTTTTTAGTGGAATTGAATATGCGCTGTTTTCATTAATTATTAGCTTATATCTGTTTTGTCGTTAGACAAACCAATTATCACGGTTGGAGGGCTTGAGGCTCATTTGCGTGCCTGTCCCAAAACAAAACCAGGAATTCTAACATTATATATCGTGGTCTTTTTGTGTTGTTTTCGATGAGGGGTAGAATTGCCTATCACTGTTATTTTCATAACGCAATAATATACTTTTATATTATTTACTGATAAGCCCTCCCTCCCATAGAAACACGACATCTCAGGAAAAGCCAATTAACAAAACGACGGTTCCAGTTACCACACATCTTAAATAGTGAATATCTTAAAGATAAGCTTTGACTGAAAAATCAGGAGCAATAATATAATTATTGTTCTTCTGGATACATTCACGATGCTACATTTTGTGAAAATAATTTTAATGAGGTTAATATTAAATCAAAATATTACAGTTCTCCAAACAAAGTAAATATCATTGTGATGAAAGAAAAGCACTGGTAAATAAACTTTAGAGAATACCAAAGGGACAATCAAAAATGGACAATCCATAAAAGTTGGCAGCACAGGTCGCATAAGACGAAGAAAAACAACAAAAGCACAACACACTTTGTGTTGGACACCAATGTACGTAAGCAAACACAAATAACGGAAATAAGACACGCAAATGTAATGGTAATGCGCGCAAATGTAATGTACTGTTTTGAACAATGTAAATGGTAATAGAAATTCAATTTCATTGGAAATGCCATCCACCTCAGAAACTTCTATTTCAAGCAAATTTGCACGGAGCTCAATTGCCCGAAACACTCTGGGTTTCCTGTTTTGTACGGGAGGCATCATAGAAAGAACATGTCTGGCAGCCATTTTGAATTGATAACCATTGGTTACATATTTTAACAGAGCCCCTATACGTGGTTAAACATTAATCAGTTTAACCATGCTTTAACCAGTAGTTAAATTTAACCATAAGCTGAACAACGCATTGCATGCTTTGGTTAAATTTTAACCATAGGTTATCATTTTTAACCATTGGTTAAAATTTAAATACAAGTTGAACAACCGGGCCCAGGCGTTTCAAATGAACAAGGCTCACTATATGATTATGATGACACATCAATATATTCCGGATTTCTTTCTGAGTTAATCCTTTGGTAAAATAGTCTTTTATAAGACTATTTCTTTCCTCTGTGGACAACTCCATCTTACAAATGTAGCAATACCGGTCTAAATAAAATGCCGTGTTTTCAATGGCTGATAATAGCGCTTATATCACAATAGCACTCAAGTCTGAAGTGTGAAGTCCGAAGTAGAAAGAGTGAAATATAACATCTAAAGTCTGAAGTCTGTAGTCCGAAGTCTGAAGTCAGAAGTCAGAAGTCTGATGTCTGAAGATACCTCTCGCTATCCGTAGACACGAGTCCTCCTTCAAATAGCTGGAGGAAAAGACGAACCGAACATCGTTTTATGCGGAAATCGTAACGTACATCACAATTAGAATGGTATTAGATAAAACAATCTTATGTAGTAGAGTAATTAATTGATGAAAACGATGTTTTAATTTTGATTATCAATGAAAAAAAAGTCCATCAATGCCTTCTAAAATGTACTGACAAGAGTAACAACTTGATCAGATGTATAACATTAGTCACACCATGTTACCACTGATACTGAAAAATCTGATTAAATGCGCATGTAATTAATAAAATAAAAAATAAAAAACAACATTAGAGACAAGACACGAAGGCGAGCAAAAAAAAATAAAATGAGGTGAAGAATATGGACCCAACCAGAAATTGTCTTTACCAGGTGAGTGATACATCACATGCATATTAATGTCAGACTCATGTTTAATTCTTTTCATACTTAGGCATTCATTTGAGCAAATTTGAATCTGTGTACGACGCTTTATGATTCATGGAGTTGTTTTGTTTTTGTTTTTGTTTTTGTTTCTTTTTTGTATTCTCACGGCTGGATCTCATGCGAAACAGGACCTCTAACCTTTCGCAAACACCTAGTTTCACCCTCGGTTTTTGAAGGTGTCCGTACGTGTTACTAATTTTTGACTGTCTGTGTTGTGTTTTTTGTTTTGATTGTCTTAGCTCTGTGTCTTGTTTACGGTGTTCTCTGTGTCTCTTGATTATCCATTCTCTCACGTTTATTTATATGGAACAAGATGAACATTTGTCATTTTAAAAGACCTATTTGGGGTTCAATTGTATGTTTGTAACTTTATTGTTTTTGGTTTCTTTTTGTCAGAAAGAGAGCTCAAATTCAGTGTCAATTCAACATTTAATGGCATTCATATACAGGAACAGGAGTTCACAGGGAAGAATATTTTCTGTTACATGGATTAGTATCAAGATAAACAGCCTACCCTGTGTTACTCATCTTTTCTGTGCTGTGTTTTTGCTTTGTTTCTCTGCGTCCTGTTTCTAAATGTTTATTCAGATTGTGACGTGGATGTCTCCACAGACTTTGACATGTTTGAGGCAAGAAGAGTTTGAAGATACCAAAGGGGTAATCAGAATCCGTATATCGAAGGACAGACAACATAATTGTCAAAGGAAAAAGGAAACAACTATCTACAAAACATACACATAAAACAAAAATCGAGTAACAGCAACACCACTGAAAACCGGGGTGAACTCAGGTGCTCCGGAAGGGTAGGCAGCTACTTTTTCACTAGTGGCACTAGTCGTTTTAAATTAGTTACAACCCCGGTGATAAGTCATGGACATAAACCCTACATTACGATCCTTCAGCTTTGTACATGTTCGTCTCTCGTGTCTTGGTTTTTGTTGTATTTTGTTTCGCCTATATGGAGTTAATAGTGGAAGTGGAGTACAAAGTGGAAATATGTTATCTGCCAAAATTGCTAATGCACAGTTTTCAGGAAAATCAAATTCGATGATCAGATTAAAATAGTTTGCTTGCTTCATTTAGTGGTATGCATATTGCATGTGATGGTCCATCAATGGCTGCAAGAACAGTCACGTGATATTTGACCAACCACCGAATAAAGCATACCATTTATCAAGAGTAGGCCAAGTTATGTTCGGGAAATATATATTGCACAAGACATGAAATAATGCCTCGATTTCAGCAAAGACAGTATTGGATGATGAATCAAATAACAGAGATAGCATGTAATAACAAGGGTGGAAACGTTACCATATAAGTGTCCAAATAAGCGGCAATACTAGAGAGAACAACAATTTAACTTTATGAGGGGTCTGTGTGTTTTTTCGGAGACAAATGTCTGTCGCCAACATTAATATAAAACAAATAATTGACCAGAATATATTTATACATACTGTGAAAGTATTTTTAGTCGTTGACACCAATTGTCGTGGTTGCTACAAAATACTTTGATCCATGGGTTCTTGAATTAATGGTTTCAAACATAACAGACAACAGTCAATTGGAAAATTGTATTTCGTTAGATTTTAATATTCGTGGTTTAAGTAAACCATGAAATCCACGAAAATTAGAACCCCACGAGTAATAATGATTTCACAGTATACCGTGGTTTTATTTATTTATTTTTGTTGGTGCCAATTTTCGTGGATTGGCAGAAACTGGTATGTTCTTTGAATTTGATCTCAATGTTTGTATTACTATCACTAGGTCGACACTTCTGCTGGCGGACTATTAGTCCCCGAGGGTATCATTCACCCCATAGCCAGTAATTCCGTACTAACATGGTTTATTAGATATATTTATTATCGAAATCTACAGGTCTTAAGTCATGTAATTATTATTAAAGATAGGATTCCTCTCCATCAGGCATAAGTGACCCTAGACGTTTTTGGCTGACATGTTAAAGGTCTTTAGTTTTATTGCTCCCAAAGATTCAAAAAAATAGGGGGTTTTCTAATATTTTTGCTTACTTGAAGAAGGTTATTCCAGAAAGTACACTAAATTTGATATCTATGTATTTATTGACATTTGAATTCGTGGTGTTGATTTATCTTATTATGTATGCCATTATGTGATTTAAACATAACAAATAAAAATTGACTTTGATTTTCCTATTTATTTCAAATAAAATTAAATCCAAAAAATTAACAATCCTGTTTAAATTATGCACAAATAAAAACCACTCATATAAACATAATGAGCAAATAAACAATCAAAATAGAGACAATTCTGAATGCTTTGGTGTAAAATTTGTTAAAATCTATCCAGAAATGACTTCACAATAAAAAATAAGAAAAACAAATATATGGTTTTGGTTGATTATATAGGGATTTTGCTTTACATATGGCAATACTTTTGGCCACATACTGTACACTAAATTTGATATCTATGTGTTTATTGACATTTGAATTCGTGGTCTTATTATTTATGCCATCGTTGCGCACTAAATTCTGTGATTTGATTGGACCAACGAAGCCACCAATAAGATATATAAACAATGGTGTTGTTTGTAGGAAAGTTCATGTTTTATTGACGTTATTTGTGTTTGTTTGGATATAGTGGTGTCCAACATATATTGTGTTGTGTTTTTGTTTTGTTTGTCTTCATCTTGTGTCGTGTGTACCAAATGTTGCCAGTTTGTCTGGATTGTCCATTTTCTATTGTCTCTTCGGAATTTTCTAACGTTTATAAATCAAATCCGTCGCATATATAAAATACCCGAGTTGATGCGCTATATGTTTGCGCAAGCTTATCAACAGATTGGACTTGAAACGTGAGGCAAATGGATGTATCATAAGATATTACTTTTCAAATTAAATATTTTATCAACAATTTTTTTTCTCGCCAAAATGTATTTTATTTCACGATTAGTATCCATCTGCTTTATTTTCACTGGGATAGATTGGCGGGAAAAGGGAAAAAACTCTAGCATCCAGTTAATTACATGTACCCAACTTTGGTTAACGTATGGCTCAAATGATCATTTTAAAATGTACATGTAAATATATTTGTTCAAACAAGTAACCCATAATATAATTTGTAGGAAATCCCTATGATATTGGTGCTCATAGCGATTTGTCGGCTATAATCTGTAGGCATGAAATTTGTCGGCTATAATCTGTAGGCATGAAATTTGTTATGGGAGTGGTGTTTATACAAAGATGTCCGCTTAAGTCTGCAACATAGGTCATAGGAATTGAAATATTCTTCTTTATGTGTCCGATATTTTGCTTGCATTTATAAAACAGATTTTTATGTAATTTCTCCATTAAAACATGGGATAATCAATACGATAGCGATGAAATTGCATAATTATGCAACTGGTACAATAATTTCATCCAAAAGTTAAACTTTTTTTTACATTCATTGCATTTTTATTAGATATCTTTCTCAATGCACTAAAAACTGAGGTGTATTTGATTTGCATGCAAAATTATTTTTAAGAAATAAGAGATGAACTTTTTCAAGTATAAAAATATTTTCAAATATCCAAATTTCTGATGAATATAAGTAGTGTTTTAATAAACGTTTGGGAAACCCGAAGAGGTAACACATACTGGAAAATCCAAAGGCACATTCAACACTGAGCACAAGGTACAGAACTGGAGGATGAACGCACCCATGTACTCGCTAAGGGTACACAGCTCCTGTTTCTTATAATACACACGTCGTGTAAAGCAAGTTGGCCACGCAAGGGTCATTGTCATCTAATAAAATAAAAAGAGCTTCAAGGGTGTCCTCTATCACGTCGGTGTTATAGTTCTGACTATATATGCCATTTGCTCTAATTAGAATCAATCTATAATTTCTATGTTTTTATAGCTTATTTCTACGCCTATCATTATCATTATTTGCATAATCAGAGCCAGCATACATCTCCAAAAGTATTCTTTAGCCTTTCCTTTTTTCATATATTGTCTCTACCCATGTTTTTGTATATAATCATTCTGTGTTTATTTATCTCTATGCATATTTTATTCATATTATATCATTTAATTTGCGCATGCTAACACATATTGTAAATTATTGTATTCGGGAGAAGACTTCATAAGTTGGTAGAACTTGGGTCTGATCCCAATTTTGTTATATTAACAAATAAAATATGCTTAAACTAAAACAAGTTACATTTAATGAGATGATGATATGATGATGTCCGTTTTGTACTAGCCGAACTGTTGCATTGCTATAGTTCTAACTCACTGAAGCAATGATCATGATACCGAGTCAGCCATCTTTTGTTCTTTCTCGTTCATGCTGCATGCTTAACACGGAAACAACAAATACCTAGTTTATTGTTCTTTTGGTTTGAGCCGACCGGGGATCGAACTCATGATCTACCTTATATTAACTATTACACTACCTATGCTGTTGCGTTAATTAAAAATTTTAATTATCTGAATTAAAAAAAAATCTCGTTCTCAAACAAACATACTATCATTATATTTCACTTGATATTGAAAATGAAATAAATTTTATGATTGTAAAAATGGAATTAAATAACTTACCTTACAATACGAAACACAATATAATTTCCATTAATTACAGCGTAACCCACTGAATACTGTAGAACCCACAGTAACCGAACAACGATTATGTTTTCATGATCATTCAACCTCTTCATCATAATATATGTGTATACAGGTGTGTCGTTGTCGTGATCGCATGTTAGTTGGATTTACAACTACCTATGCAATTAGTGCTACCACCATTAACATTGTGAGATCGAACCCCGCTCAGGCCATGTGTAGTCAATACAACATTAAATTGTTCACTAACTTGCTGCAGGTCAGTGGTTTTCAAACGGTCCTCCGGTTTCCTCCACCAATAAAACTGAAATATTGTTGAAAGTGGCGCTAAACACCATAACCCTACATGTATTTGATATATAAAACATGTGTTTCAAAATAAATTTTATTGAGAAATTTAAGGATATATTAGTTGTAAGCGAAATTATATTTCGATGTAGCAGTTTCTTTTTGCTTGGAAGACTGTACCAAGATGATAAATGTCAACTGGCAGAATAAGCCAATTTAAATAAATAAATAAATAAAGTCTGATTGACTTTGAATCATGATATATGCCAGATTGGAGTGCACATGTCTACTCGTGGACTGTTGTTTAAGTGAACAAAAAACAAACCCAAAACACCGATCAAGTGTAAAATGCAGACATCCTCATAATCTCACCAAAAAGTAACTTATTCTAGCGAATGAATATATTGCTATAAGAAAAGTTTGAACATACCAAAGAGGTCAAGAGGTCATCAGAATCCGTAAATCGAAGAAGGACAGACAACACAATGGCCAACAGAAAACTTGCTCAAATATCAGTAAGCAGCAACCATTCATTCCGAAACTCGTATAATTGTTTTATTTATAAACTGTGTAACAAATGAATGACTATTTTTAGTATCTTAGGTTTAAAATGAAATCCGTCTTTAGGACCAAGAGTTTGAAATACCAAGGTTCATTAAAGTTATTCCAGTGCATTGTGACATACAAACAGAATACATTATTTTTCTATCTAACATTTTCACTATGAACAAACTGCGAATCACAAATACAGCTGGTTCTTATAACCGCAATATCTTGTTCGTATTATTTTCTGCTTTTTCATTTTTTTTAAATTTCATATCAAACATTTCTTTAAACAAAGCATTAACTTTAATATTTTAAATAGTTTTAAAACAGAATACCTCATGCAATCTTAGAAGCTGAGGTTGTCACAGGAAAACAGATATATATATATATATTGGTGGATCGAAAATTTTCATTTTGATACGGGCTACCAGATATCATTGTACGCAAAACAAAGCAAAACAAAACTATGAAGGCGGTACAAGATGACGCGGAGATTGGACCATCGATGGATGGTTTGATTTTAACGTTAGAAAGAAAATACAACGGCTAGAGTCGAATAACTGTACTTTACAGTGAGACACTAAAGATAACTCCAAAACAAACCCGCGCCCATCTAAGGCTGCTGCAATATATATTTGACATGCAAGGAGCGTGACAATTTCTCCACAAGAGGCATTCGTGTATTTCCAGTTCTAAAGGTGTGGTGTGTATTTGTTCCAACCCACACACTTATCCCACGTCCCTTCCAATGTGTTATACCTTGCAGCAGAGGAACCATGTCTATTTCTATACCACAAAGATGACCGGTGGATACAAATGTTTGTCCTTTTGTCCTTTTATTTTGGCCATTGTGTTTTCTGTCCTCTTTCGATTTACGGATTCTGATTACCCATTTGGTATCCTCAAGCTCCTCTAGTATGTCACATGCAGCAATAATTTACGTATATCATGGCAGATTTAGTAGTAACACGACGGGTGACAATCATGAAGCAGGAACTGCCTACCCTTCCGGAGCACTTGAGTTGACCCCGGTTTTTAAGTGGGGTTCGTGTTACTCTATCTTTTATAGTTTTATGTTCTTGTAACCTCGATATTTTGTTCGTTTTTGTTTCTGCTTTATCTTTCTTTTAAATTTCACTATGGACAAGTACGAATCACAAATACAGCTGGTTCTTGTAAGCGCGATATCTTGTTCGTATCATTTTCTGCTTTTCTTTTTTGTTTTTTTTCACTATGGACAAATAGTATATATTCACTATATCTTCTCCATAAAGGACTACCCATTTTATTTGATATATTAGTTTATTTTTCTTATTAAGAATTTTAGGAATAGATTCCAATGCTAGTAGAAAGTGTATCACATTATTGTTTCCTTTTTGTGATATAAATAAAGGATATTATTCAGTTTTAGAAGGTGGTCCCTGTTTGAACTAGGATCGATTGTAATTTCACCTTGTAAAATTGGTACAAATTCTTTTGGAACTGCTTTTTTAACTCTAGCATGCTCTGAAATACAATTTCATTTATCATTCAAAGAGTTGTAGGTTTCATTGCAATTCTTGAAATTTTCGGTTGTGTCCCAGATATCTTTTATTATTTTAATATTGCTTTTAACAAAAGATGCGAAGCAAATTGTTTTGTTATTAAAAGTAATATTTGAGCTACAGAATAAATTTGTTCCAATATGTCCTCAACTATCCTACTTTGAAGTAGGTTGTTGTTGAATTTAGACCATGAATGACTTAAATTTCTGCAAAATTTTGGAATATCAATTAATTTCAGAGTTGATACGCTTGAGCATCGACACAGATAACAATTCTTAATTGAATTTGAAATCAAGTTTGTGTAGCCAGATTTTACCTATTGCATTCCAACCTTCTAAAGGTGAATGCAGAATGCGATAAAGTAACTTTATTTGCTTACTTGTAATAAACGTGTCTATATTTAACATGCCAGTCCCTCCTTTGCTTGTCTCTAAGCAACAAACATTTCTGTTTATCTGATTAGTTTTACCATTGCAAATAAAACTCCACATTATATCATTTATTTCTTTATATATCATCAGGAATTACTCTCATTTCAATTTCGTAACCACACAGCGAGAGAGTAATACATTTTTAATTATAAGAGTTTTTACCCCTATTAGTCTTATTTCGACTTTTCCAAACATGGATGCAACTCTTCATTTTTTTTCTACAATTGATTTCCATATATTATTATCTTGAATGTCATAGCCATGATGCATACTCAATGTCTTAACATTTCCTGTTACCCAATACATTTTTGTAAATGTTGATCCCCTTTTTCTAGCAGAGCTAATGCATACACCTTTGGTTCTACCAACATTTATTTTTTACACAGAATCTATTTCATAAGGTGATAAAACATGAAATGATTTTTTCAACGAATCTTCATCTTTATTTATTATTTGTGTGTCATCAGCAAACATGCACAACTTACTTTCTAATGAATCTATATTTCCTTCCCCAGGTAGTTTTACACCTTTAATATCTCTATCCCCCTTGAAGCACACATCATTGTTTCTATTTGCAGAATGTAGATAAGAGGAGCTATTAGGTATCCCTGTGTACAAGAGCAAGATATTGGAAAATATTTTTGAAACAAACCCATTTGCTTTGATACATGTTTTTGCTCCATTAAGCAACATTTTAATCCATCCCCTCAAGTTTTCCCCAAAATAAAATTCCTTTAAAACATAGTCCACCCATCCCCATTCAACCTTATCAAATGCCTTTTATTGGTCTAAAATTACTAGAATAGCTTCCTCGGCTTTCTGGTCTTTATAATCACTTGTTCTACTTTGTACAATTCACAATCATGTTACCTTTGGCCATTTGTTTTTACAGTAAGAGCAGATACGGACAATCCCTAGGGATATGCCCTGAACAGTTAAAACACTTTTTTTGAAAATGGGTTTATGTCTGTACGAGTATGACGGGTGTGTATTTTTACTACAGTGGATGCATTCAGTTCTATTATTAACTGCAAATACAAGCACTTCAAAGCGGACACATTTGGTTCTGTTGGGCAAAGTAGAGATGCAGTTCAATATTTGGAGGTATCTCAAACCATTTTCAACAAGTGTATCTTGCATATAGCTTCTAAGTTCAGATCCAGGAATAACTTCACCATATTTTAACATTTGTGTTGTAATATAGCAATTTTCTAATTCATAAGAAACATCTTTAATGGTAACATTTGTAATGGTTTTTTCAACATCTAGAAATTGCACAGTTCTGTCTCGTAAAGATATACACTCTGTAATTAACGTTTCCTGTGTCTTCAAGTCTTTGAGAGAGATAATACAATCTTTCTCGGTCATTTGTACAGATCCTACACTTTCTATTTCAACCTTTGTTAATGCTTCTTTTTTACATTTCTTCATTGGAAACCACTTTGAAAAGTCTGGTATTGAAATGGACAGATACTTTTTTTTTTACTGTTGCCATTTTGGTGAGTAGAATTCAAGATGTCACATAAAGGTATAAAGAATATATACAAAGGAAACTTACTGTTTATAATATTTCCTTTTCATTGCACACCATCAAATAAGTGAATATCTTGAATATTAAGTCCAGAAAATAAGAAATAAATCACAATAATTAAATTGCTTATGGAGACCAAAAAACACACTCCATTACAAGGGGGTACAATCCACACGTCGTCTTGGTCTAGTTACAAACCCGATGATAGGTCATCAATGAGGAAAGGACGTGAAGTGCTTACGGCCAGTGGAATGTATCCGTTATCATTTGTTACACAGCTATTCCATAACGGTCAACCAAGTCATGACCGTAAAACTTTCGAAGTGATGACTTCAACTAATCAAATAGGAACCCTCCGTGCAGTAGCTTCCTTGTTAGCAGCAACTCTCTATCAAGGGAATCCTGATAGGAACCACAAGCTCTGGAATCTCTGATCAACTGAGAGATACATACTCCATATGCAGATGCTGCTGGAAAGTTGCTACACATAAATGAAATATTCACAATGGGAAAATTGAAATCATCTCTTTTGTTGTAAAGGTTCGTTCTTACCCGCCCCTCACTCTCAATTTTGGGGTGTAGATCAATGTATGAAGCAGACCTATCTGTATCTGGTGGATTTATGATAGTTCTAGCTTACTGCAATAACAGTCCGTGGATAGACATGTCGATATCAGGCGTGTTCGTTACATCATTACATAATTGCCTCAGTCTTATTTGTACAATAACGACCAATGAAGTTTAAGAGGAGACCTGAACATCATAGTAAATATATTTCCGTGCTTCATGCACTCTCTTGTCATTAATGATGGCAGTACTCAATTTTAGTGCAATTAGACCGTGTAAAACAACCACTTTTATTTTACTAATTATGGAATAACTAGCATTTAGCTCAGCGTGGGGTGTGTTCGTTTTGCACTTAAAATGAAAAAAGTTTACCAAGTACTCTAATACTTTCTCCGCAAGTAGTGTTTGAAGATACCAAAGGGGTAATCAGAATCCATAAATCGAAGAAGGGCCAAAAGAAAAAGGACAAACAACGATCTACAAAACATTACTCATAAAACTAAAGATCGAGAAACACGAACCTCACTAAAAACCAGGGAGTGAACTCAGATGCTCCGGAAGGATAAGCAGTTCCTGTTCCACTAGCGGCACCCGTCGTGTTAATATTAAATATGCCATGACATGGGTAAACTATTGCTGCATGTGCCATAATGGAGGAGCTTGAAGATACCAAAGGGGTAATCAGAATCCGTAAATCGAAAGAGGACGGACAACATGCTCATCAACCGGTCATCTAATCTTTGAAACTTTGGGGTACATATTAGACCTAGTATCTCTGCTGCATGGTATAGCACCTTGGAAGGGACGTGGGATAATTATGTGGGTTGAAACAAATACGAGCCACACCTTTAAAACTGGACATATGTGAATGTCTCTTATAAGGAGATTACCACACTCCTTGCATGTTAGATACATATTGTAGCAGTTTTAAATGCATATTCACAGATTTGTTTTGATTTGTCATTTGTGCTCCGTTGTAAAGTACAGTTATTCGACTCTAGCCGTTGTATTCCCTTTCTAACGTTGCAATCAAACCATCCGTCGATGGTCCAATCTCAGCGCCACCTGTTACCTCCTTCATGTTTGTTTTGTGTACGATGGATGTCATGTTCCATGATATTTGGTAGCTCGTTGCAAAGTAAAATTTCCGACCTATCAATATATGTATATATTTGTTTTTCTGTAGCAATCTAAGCTTCTAAGACGGCATGAGGTATTTAGTCATAAGATTATTAAAAATATTAATTTTAATGCTATCTTTAAAGAAATGTTCGATATGGAAAAAATATGCCATCATTGTGATAATTTTCAATAACGCAATATTTAATATTTAACAATTTGATTCTTGTTTGCCCTTTTGTCCTTTTTCTTTTGCTTTTGGTCATTGTGTTGTCTGTCTTTCTTCGATTTACGGATTCTCATTACCCCTTTGGTATCTTCAAACACTTCTTACATACTTGAGTTGCGTGTTCTATATCGTTTAAGTAATGTTGTCCTTCATTAGCCATAACAATTGATTTAGTCTACACCTTTATTTGAAATCTGATTTGATGAAAATGCCATTTAATATCCCACTGCTAATGTAAAATATTCCACACCTTGAAGGTATACATTTTCATATTAATTTTACTAAAGTTCTTATTGGTTGTCAATAAATTAAAAAAAATATATCAATTCAGATAGTACATAAAAAAGCTTTTCAAAGACACAACAAATTATTGCGGCAAAATATTTGGTATTCAGCAACTGACTTTGTTGAACGAAAAATGTCGCTGTGAAGCAATATATTGTGAAATGAATTCGACCGTAAACAATACGACTGGTCCTAACGAAACAGATGGTAAACCAGAGTTTAATGGTAAGTTTTATCTTTTTTTAACATTTGGGTCAATAAATCTAGCTTAATCCCGCCTCTTTTTGTTGAAGTGCCTGTTTCAAGCCTAAAACGTTAGCAGTCATGTATATATGCAAGGGGTACCGATTTTTACTTTTTTATAGAATGTTTTTTTAATAGATTTTGGAATTGTTCCGACAGTGTGGTGTTTTTCATTTTATTTTTATTATATGCAAGAATAAGCATGTCTAATATCTGAAAGAATATAAGAAATAACATTAATTTAGCTTTCTCAATAAAAAAAATATGTTTTATTATTTTATTGAAAAAACTAAAAGAGTATCATTTTGTAAATGAAATTATATCTTTATATTAATTTTATTTTTAATTCTTATTAAAATTGGAACACTGGATCATGGTGATGTATGCTACCAGACAGAATGAGACAATATATATATATATATATATATATATATATTTTTAAATCAGAACTTTTATACATGTAAGCCCATTTCGTCGCAGTATAAACAAGACAAACCTCGAGTACCCAAGCCATGTAAAAGGGGATGGGATCCAGATATGAAAAACAACAATACAAATATAAAGGTTAAGTAAAAAAAACAGAACAAAGCTCGGACAACACGAACTAACATAAAACGTCCAGTGGCTCCAAAAGGTGTAACATCTCCTGTCCCATTAATGACAACCGTCGCAATGTTCTAATTCCAAAAAAACCCAAAAAAACCCAGTTAAAGATAGATAATATCAAGATCATGCTGGACACATATCACCGAAGGAACCCCGAGGTATGTAAAAAGAACATATAATATCCGCTGGTTATTCGGGGCGAAACAAATTCACAAATTCACAAATCACCTTAAAAACAGAAAGTAAATAAATTCCTCGTTTTTTTTTAAGAATGTGAGGTTCCTGCCATATACGGAATAACTTGTAGCAGCCCCTAATAAGTTATACATTGTTGTAATTGGTCGTGAACGGTCCTTTACTAGGCAAAACAATTCCAGTCTTAACCATTATCTCACCTTTGTCTTAGTTTAAACATATTTTCTTTGCTAATATAGCAATGAGATCAAAGTTTTGCCGACCGATGATGTCTGTTTCCTCCCATGATATATATTCTACTAAATTGGTTGGTTGGTTTATGGTGTTTAACGCCACTTTCAACAATATTTCAGTTATATCATGGAGGTGAGTTTTATTGGTGGAGGAAACCGGAGTACCGGGAGAAAACCATCGACCTGCCGCAAGTCACTGACAATTTTTATCATATAATGTATCGAGTCCACCTCATCATAAACGGGATGCACAGGTAGTTGTAAATCCAACTCCCATACCATCACGATCACGACGGCCCCATGCACGAAATATGAACATGCGCTTTCTAATCAAAGAAATATCTTTCTTCGTTTTGATGCGTTTTTTATGTAAGACAAGCCATAAAGAGAGCTGCGCGTGACCTTGTCTTACGTGGCATTGTCAGCCAATCAAATCGCCGAGTATAATCAATGGAGTCCGCTTCTACGACTGCTGTAGTAATATAAATTGTCGTCTTAGTAGATCTAAAAAAGCTTCAAATATAAATTTTACCTGAATTTTAACTGATTTCCCCTAATAGATTTAATGCGATTTAAATAAGTCTGTATTTACTGCATTGCACGTGGCGTTGCAATATTTTGTGTAGTAAACATGACATTGACATGCGAATGAATGAATGAAATCGACATGCTTTGTTTTTAGGTTGAAACGGAAGAAACAGGTACTTACACTCGTCCTTATTGAAGATCTGGAATTCTTCCGCTCGTGAGAGAAATTCAGCGTCTTTCCACTCGTTTCGCTACGCTCCACTCGTGAAAAGACGGAATTTCTCACACTCGTGGAAGAAATCCCAGATCTTCAATAGGGACTCGTGTAAGAACCTATTAGTCTTTCTTCGATTTACGTCCTCCGATATCTTAAAACTTTTTTATCAGCTTGAATAGTGATCTGTTCTATATTACTTTGGCTGATGATTCTGTAGCTTTGCCTTTGAAGATACATTTTGTTTAACTAAAGTTCATTCAAGCCATGTTTAAATTACAATTTGAATGCATTGAATTGAAATCATTAAATTTTTGAAGGAATTGAATCGGCGGTCGCCTTCACCGTTATATGGAAAAACGATCACACATAAGATGTCTGCTTATTGTAAAAAATAAATGTAACAATTAAAATAAAAAATAAAGGATGTGTGTTTATTTACAAACAATATATGTAGCAAAAGTTTACTAACTAAATAATTTTAACTAAATATGTATTTATCAAAGGTTTGTCAAGTCCAGTTGTAATGGATAAACAATATATGCTGATTGAGCAAACTTACTCTACTCCATATCACTCAGTGTTGGCAAAAATTCGGGATAAGCCACATTTTATGCACATTTTAACAAACACGAATTGGCCTAGTTATTAGTCCGAGGATAATTATATTGGCATTCGGCATCGCCTCAGGCAAATACAGCTACCCTAAAATACAAATCGAATCACTACGTTGTTAGATATACATAATCCTTATTATATATTGCAAAATACTGAATGTCAGCAGAAACATACAGATTTAAGGATACAAGTCGATATTTGCTGACCGTGTGGTCTCAGATAAAAACTTGCTCGCATTGGAAAGAAACCGCCTGAACTTATGATAAATCAAAAGTTAAAGTAGGAATTTCGAGTGCTGACAACTGCGAGCATACGATTTTTTCTTATATGTCAATAAATATATGCTGAATTTCGGAGGTAAGTTTTCAGTTAGGTACCTTTACCATTAGATAAAAATCTCACTTATATTACACTTCAGGTGAAAGCCAATGTCGCTTCTTTATTGCCAGGACAAGCTATTCTGTATATGATATAGCTTAACATGATATGGTTGGATCGGAATCAGGTTAATGTGTCCGGGTGGTACAATGTGACTATCTGCGGAATGGTGTTTCAGTGAGCTAGCACTATAAAAATCCATCTAAGTGTTTTGGTCTAGTGCAAAGCGGAACTCATCATCATCTCATTGAAAATTAGCTTGTTCTCGCCACGATATAGCTGAAACATTGTTGATTTTGCATTAAAAAACAATCACTCACTCACTCTAATCTAATCTAATATATGAATGAGTCACCAATAACTGCATAATATGTGAACTTGCATATTTTTTGCACTTCGCCTACATCAATGGGTATGTTTTTTCATGCCGATTAGAATATGTGAGTGGGGGTGTTTTTCAAGCCTAAGCGGAAACACAATGCATAATATTACTATTGACCCGCATGATTGCTCTTCCAAGTTTATAGTACAATTATTTGGTGTTTCTTTTTAATTTTAATTTACAATATTTCAAATTCAATAATTCAACAATATCATCATTCTCATCTTCCCAAACCTCAGTTCCATGTATGCATTAGAACAGCCATTATGTTGAATACTAATATCTATAGGTCAGCTTAGTTTGCTTTACCTTACGTAAATAATAAATATAATAAATACAATGTACAATACAGAGACACAGACAACAACAAAATCTAAAAAGATGAGCAAAGCAGACCCCATCAAAAAACCAGGGCTGGTGCTCGCCACATCAGGGAAAATGTTCATTATTTTCATACATAAAATTCAACTTTTTAGACTGTATACTCTTGAAAATATAACTACATTCTGTTGACACGTGACAACTTTCACTTTTCATGTTTCACATTACAAATTCAAGGCAGGTATAGCCTAGCACTTTAACTACAGATTCGTACCATCAACTTGTAGTAATATATATATATATATACTGTTATTTGACGATAAACAGTGTTTGTGTGTTGTGATGCATGTGTAACGCCACTTTCAACAATAATTCAGTTACATAGTGATGGTCAGTTTTATTGGTGGAAGAAACCAGAGTACCCGAGAAATTCACTGATCTGTCACAAGTCTATAGCAAACTTTATCAGATAATGTTGTATCGGTAATACCTCGTCATGAGCTGAATTCGAACTCACAACGTTAGTGGTGATAGATACTTATTGCACATGTAGTGGTAAATCCAACTACGTTAGTAGTGATAGATACTGATTGCACAGGTAGTGGGAAATGCAACTACCATTCGACCACGACCATGGCGGCCCCTAAGATCGATACAGAAATGGGGGAGGAATGGGACAACAATACTCACTCACTAACTCGTCATGTCTTACGGCTGACAAACTGCTCATTTAACGTTAAGCAATAACCATTCACTTACTCGTCATGACTTAAGGCTGACAAACTGCTCACTTTACGTTAAGCAATAATCACTCACTTACTCGTCATGTCTTACAGCTGACAAACTGCTCATTTAACGTTAAACAATAATCACTCACTTACTCGTCATGACTTACGGCTGACAAACTGCTCATGTAACCTTTAACAATAATCACTCACTTACTCGTCATGACTTACGGCTGACAAACTGCTCATTTAACACTAAACAATAATCACTCACTTACTCGTCATGTCTTACGGCTGACAAACTGCTCTCTTGACGTTAAACTATAATCACTCACTTACTCGTCATGACTTACAGCTGACAAACTGCTCATTTAACGTTAAACAATAATCACTCACTTACTCGTCATGACTTACGGCTGACAAACTGCTCATTTAACCTTTAACAATAATCACTCACTTACTCGTCATGACTTACGGCTGACAAACTGCTCATTTAACACTAAACAATAATCACTCACTTACTCGTCATGACTTACGGCTGACAAACTGCTCACTTTACGTTAAGCAATAATCACTCACTAACTCGTCATGACATAAGACTGACAAACTGCTCACTTTACGTTAAACAATAATCACCCACTTACTCGTCATGACGTACTGCTGACAAACTGCTCATTTAACATTAAACAATAATCACTCACTTACTCGTCATGACTTACGGCTGACAAACTGCCCACTTTACGATAAGCAATAATCACTCACTTATTCCTCATGACGTAAGGATGACAAACTGCTCACTTTACGTTAAACAATAATCACTCACTTTCTCCTCATGACTTAAGGCTGACAAACTGTTCACTTGACGTTAAGCAATAATCACTCACTTACTCGTCATAACTTACGGCTGACAAACTGCTCATTTAACATTAAACAATAATCACTCACTTACTCGTCATGTCTTACGGCTGACAAGCTGCTCACTTGACGTTAAGCAATAATCACCCACTTACTCGTCATGACTTACTGCTGACAAACTGCTTATTTAACATTAAACAATAATCACTCACTTACTCGTCATGACTTACGGCTGACAAACTGCTCACTTGACGTTAAGCAATAATCACTCACTTACTCCTCATGACTTAAGGCTGACAAACTGTTCACTTGACGTTAAGCAATAATCACTCACTTACTCGTCATAACTTACGGCTGACAAACTGCTCATTTAACATCAAACAATAATCACTCACTTACCCGTCATGTCTTACGGCTGACAAACTGCTCACTTGACGTTAAGCAATAATCACTCACTTACTCGTCATGACTTACGGCTGACAAACTATTCACTTGACGTTAAACAATAATCACTCACGCGTCATGACTTACGGCTGACAAACTGCTCACTTGACGTTAAGCAATAATCACTCACTTACTCGTCATGACTTACGGCTGACAAACTGCTCACTTGACGTTAAGCAATAATCACTCACTTACTCGTCATAGCTTACGGCTGACAAACTGCTCATTTAACATCAAACAATAATCACTCACTTACTCGTCATGTCTTACGGCTGACAAACTGCTCACTTGACGTTAAGCAATAATCACTCACTTACTCGTCATGACTTACGGCTGACAAACTATTCACTTGACGTTAAACAATAATCACTCACGCGTCATGACTTACGGCTGACAAACTGCTCACTTTACGTTAAGCAATAATCACTCACTTACTCGTCATGACTTAAGGCTGACAAACTGCTCACTTGACGTTAAGCAATAATCACTCACTTACTCGTCATGACTTACGGCTGACAAACTGTTCACTTGACGTTAAGCAATAATCACTCACTTACTGGTCATGACTTACGACTGACAATCTGTTCACTTGACGTTAAACAATGATCACTCACGCGTTATGACTTAAGGCTGACAAACTGCTCATTTAACGTTAAACAATAACCATCCACTTACTCGTCATGACATACGGCTGACAAACTGCTGACTTTATGTTAAACAATAATCACTCACTTACTCGTCATGACTTACGGCTGACAAACTGTTCACTTGACGTTAAGCAATAATCACTCACTTATTCGTCATGACTTACGACTGACAATCTGTTCACTTGACGTTAAACATAATCACTCACGCGTCATGACATAAGGCTGACAAACTGCTCACTTGACGATAAACAATAATCACTCACTTACCCGTCATGACTTACGGCTGACAAACTGTTCACTTGACGATAAACTTACTCGTCATGACTTACTGCTGACAATCTGTTCACTTGACGTTAAGTAATAACCATTCACTTACTCGTCGTGACTTACGGCTGACAAACTGCTCACTTTACATTAAACAATACTCACTCACTTACTCGTCATGTCTTACGGCTGACAAACTGCTCATTTAACGTTAAACAATAATCACTCATTTACTCGTTATGACTTACGGCTAACAAACTGCTCACTTGACGCTAAGCAATATCCATTCACTTACTTGTCATGATTTATGGCTGACAAACTGTTAACTTGACGCTAAACAATAACCATTCACTTACTCGTTATGACTTACGGCTGACAAACTGCTCACTTGACGCTAAACAATGATCACTCACGCGTTATGACTTAAGGCTGACAAACTGCTCATTTAACGTTAAACAATAACCATCCACTTACTCGTCATGACATACGGCTGACAAACTGCTGACTTTATGTTTAACAATAATCACTCACTTACTCGTCATGACTTACGGCTGACAAACTGTTCACTTGACGTTAAGCAATAATCACTCACTTACTCGTCATGACTTACGACTGACAATCTGTTCACTTGACGATAAACATAATCACTCACGCGTCATGACATAAGGCTGACAAACTGCTCACTTGACGATAAACAATAATCACTCACTTACCCGTCATGACTTACGGCTGACAAACTGTTCACTTGACGATAAACTTACTCGTCATGACTTACTGCTGACAATCTGTTCACTTGACGTTAAGTAATAACCATTCACTTACTCGTCGTGACTTACGGCTGACAAACTGCTCACTTTACATTAAACAATACTCACTCACTTACTCGTCATGTCTTACGGCTGACAAACTGCTCATTTAACGTTAAACAATAATCACTCATTTACTCGTTATGACTTACGGCTGACAAACTGCTCACTTGACGCTAAGCAATATCCATTCACTTACTTGTCATGATTTATGGCTGACAAACTGTTAACTTGACGCTAAACAATAACCATTCACTTACTCGTTATGACTTACGGCTGACAAACTGCTCACTTGACGCTAAACAATAATCACTCACTTACTCGTCATGATTTACGGCTAACAATCTGTTCACTTGACGTTGAACAATAACTATTCACTTACTCGTCATGACTTACGCTGATAAACTGCTCACTTGACGCTAAGCAATACCCATTCACTTACTTGTCATGATGTATGGCTGACAAACTGTTAACTTGACGCTAAACAATAACCATTCACTTACTCGTCATGACTTACGGCTGATAAACTGCTCACTTGACGCTAAGCAATAACCATTCACTTACTCGTCATGACTTACGGCTGACAAACTGCTCACTTGACGCTAAGCAATAACCATTCACTTACTCGTCATGACCTACGGCTGACAAACTGCTCACTTGACGCTAAACAATAACCATTCACTTACTCGTCATGACTTACGGCTGACAAACCGCTCACTTGACGCTAAAAAATAACCATTCACTTACTAGTCATGACTTACGGCTGATAAACTGCTCACTTGACGCTAAAAAATAATCACTCACTTACTCGTCATGATTTACGGCTGACAAACTGTTCACTTGAAGTTAAAAAATAATCAAACAAGCGATATTTTATCATATGGAAATCAAAACATCATTCCCAGAAACATGTGAATCCCAGTGATGTCTTTTCCGACACCTTTTTGGTGTTTTCCAATAGTCGAGTGTTTGCGTAATTGCTGTTTGGTGCCAAGTAAGCGAGCAAGCAATATTATTACGAAAACTCAAGTTTCGTTTTGATGAAGAAGAGTTTGAAGATACCAAAGGGGTAATAAGAATCCGTATATCGAAGAAGAACAGATAATACAATGGCCAAAAGAAAACGTACAAAAGCACAAACAACGATCTACAAAACATACATATAAAACTAAAGATCGAGTAACACGAACCCACTAAAAACCGCGGGGTGACCGCAGCTGCTCCGAAAGGGTAGGCAGTTCCTACTCCACTAGTGATGAAATAATACTGATATCTCTTTTGTACTAGACCGACATACGCCACTCTGACACATTATACTGATTCCGAGCCAAATCAGTTTGTGTTACTACTGTACTTCTTAATGCTGCGTACTTTGCGGAGAATTGGCAAATGCAAATATTATAATATTTGGTGTGACCCCTCCCCCTGGGGTTTTAAAACCAACGATCTCTACTATAATAAAGTCGAGCACATTAACCACTACACTACACAACCGTAGCGGATAATCAATCAATCAATCAATCAATCAATCAATCAATCAATCAAATCTTCGCACATTGGTGTAGAAGAAAATGTATTCTAACAACTGCAATTTCAAATTAAAATGGCGTTAATGGATTTGACATTTTCTTTTTGTAGGAGTGATATTACCACCATTCAAGATGGAACTAAATTGGTTGATATGTACAGCAATACTCTGTGTTATAATTGTACCATCTAACATATTAGTTGTCAAAGTGTGGAATATGAGAAAAAGCAAGACCCCCATCCCCCTACTTCTGTCTACGATCGCCATATCTAATTCCTTGTTCATCGTACTAGATCTCACTCATCGTGTTTTTACTTATACGGATTTCGCAAATGGTAAATGCCTTGGAAATCATATGCTTGGGCCGTTTGTAATCGCTGCCCACGCCGTATCGATGCTTACCACAACATTCATAGCTGTACAACGATGTGCAGTCTGTGTCTTTCCATTTAAGGGCCCAAAGCTATTTGGATATAGAACATCAGCTATATTCATAGGAGTCATATCAGTATTGGTTATATTTCAACAAGCCGTATGGAATGTATTTATTACAGATATTAACACCATCCTGATCCCTGATGGAAACAGAACGATGACAATGTGTGCGGTTGATTTGTCCATACCTAAAGAAATATATGAGACCATTAGTGAAATCGGACGTGCTTCGCAAATTTTTATCAATCATATTGCAACTTTCATTATTGTTATTATTTGCATGACAGTTTGTGCTTACACTCTTCAATTTAAGCGATTGCCTAGCTCACAAAGAAGCACGACAACAACAACGTTGATGGTGGTTTTAGTAATGCTACTCTTCACAATTGGGCAACTACCTGGAGCAATCGGTCTATTCATGATGTTCTTTTTGGATCCAACGTGGTATATAAGAGAAGACAGGGTTTATATAGGGAGCGTAATCAATAAAGTTTGTTTTGCATTGCATATCGTCGTGTATTTGGCAATTAGTCGGCAATTTCGGATTGATTTCCTTTCGATATTTTGCGTTAGAAAAACCGATGAAGACGAGAGCAGCAGCAAAAAGACAGAAAGTTTTAAAGTAAACAACTAATTGCACTGATTCTACCTGTATTGTCCGTATGATTAATGTCTGTACACAATTTGAATGAATTAAGAAAATGTTCAATAATAAAGAGGGGGAGGCTTTAAGGTGCAAAATTGGCCCCATATTTTATTGGAAAATAATCCTTGACATCAAATAAAAACAATTTACTATTTTAATGTTATATAAGCAAATTTTCAAGAAACAAAATCTTTTCGTGAAATTGCATGTACAATTTTGGAGGTATTTTTTGAAAGGGGTTGTTATGAAGATAATTTACTGCAAATACCATTCAAATCTGAGGCGGGGCCATTTTTGGCCCTCGGAGCCCCTACCTCTTTAATGGGACAGCTCAGGAGAAGGTCAAAGGAGGAAAAGTCATATTAAAGCTTAATTCTAATACAATTGTTTGTATCGTCGGATTTGATTGGTTACTATTCTATGTAAAATTATCAATCTACAAGTCGCAACTAAGGCGTTCAGCTGGATGGATCCACCATCTTGGAAATGTGAAATCATGCATGTCATATTTACAGCAATACACGTCGCTTGGTAAGCTCAATTTGCGACCATAAAACCGACGATTTACGTCTGGAAATCTTAAATACAATACAGTTATCTCCTAATTGTTAATTCATATTGCTGTACATGCGATTTTGTTCTAGCTGCTTGTCAACACCAGGTTCTTGACGATTGAAGATGAGCCCAATAACGAATGTTATTATTTTTCTCTTTTCATTAAAGGCAGGAAACACTGGTGCATAATTTAATGTTTGAATGATCTTTATGTTATCATCTCGCACATCAAATAGCATTTTGGATGAAACTTTAATTAAAAAACAGCTAGGATGTTGAAAATGTATTCCTCTTTATTACGTAGCATAGCTAATTTTGATAATATTTTACAGGAAATGTTTTATTAACAAGACCTATATTTATTTGGATTTTGGAACCGTTTTCTTTACTTTGTAGTGCCCGTGTATCCTCCTATCTTGGTTATGATGTGATTTACGGTCGTATGGACGTGGATTGCAATGTCATTAACCGTTCTCTCTATTTAGTAGTCTGGATTGTGATGTCTTGAATCATTCCCTCTACGTGGTAACTTCCGTTTTTGTCTTATCTGTATTGTCATGTTTTGAACTGTTCCCTCTACATGGTGCTATACCTTTTGCTTATCTGGATTGCAATATCTTGAACTGTTCTCTTTTATTGATAGGTTACAATAATCCCAAATATAAAAATGCTTGCATATTGTGTTGTGTTTTTGTTTTTTTCGTTTTTTTTTCGTCCTGTGTACCCTACGTTGTCAGGTTCTCTGGATTGTCCATTTTGTATTGCCGCTTCGGTATTCTCTATTGCTTATCTTAATCCATGTCATTTACGACATTACATTTTTATTCCACAGTTCATATGCATAGTCCTTGGAGTAATATGCTGCATGGCTAGACTGATCAGAACTCTATTGCACTATCTCTATGGCAACCGAGTATCCATGTCATCCATATTTGTGACTAAAGTTGTGATTTTGATTCAAAGATAGAACACAAAACAATACAAATGATGGTATCTGATTTTAGATTAGCTCCCTTGAAGCGAAAAGACGTGTGTCATTATTAATGATACTTGTCATGATGTATCATGTACGTCCTTTTCAGTGGTATCTGTCATGAAGTAGCATCTATATCTCTATTAATTGCATCTGTCATGGAATACCACGTGTCCCTATTAATGGTATTTGTCATGGAGTACCACGTGTCCCTATTAATGGTATTTGTCATGGAATAAAACGGGTCCGTATTAATGGTATTTGTCATGGAGTAACACGTGTCCCTATTAATGGTATTTGTCATAGAGTAACAAGTGTCCATATTAATGGTATTTGTCTTGGTGTAACATGTATCCCTATTAGTGGTATTTGTCATGAAGTAACACGTGTCCCTATTAATGGTTTTTGTCATGAAGTAACACGTGTTGTTTTGAACCGTTCGCTTTACATGGTAGAATACCATTATCTTATCTGGATTCTCATGTTTTAACCGTTCACTTTACATGGTAGAATACCGTTATCTTATCTGGATTCTCATGTTTTAACCGTTCACTTTACATGGTAGAATACCGTTATCTTATCTGGATTCTCATGTCTTGAACCGATCACTTGACCAGGTAGAATACTTTTATCCTATCTGGATTGAGATTTGTTTAACTGTTCCTCCCAATGGATAGGTTACCTTTATTTATCTGGATTCGGGAGTAGCCTACATCAGTCTATTACTCTTATCTCACAGATGTCTTATAAGAATCAGGAACTGCTGAACCTTCTCGAGCACCTTAATTCACCCCCGAATTTTGATGGGGTACGTGTTTCTCATCTCATTAAAAAAAATTTGTGTTGTCCTATTATGTTTCTTTACGTTCTGAGTTCCGTATGGTGATGTCCGTTACGATTTCCGCATAAAAAATGATGATCGGTTTGCCTTTACCTCCAGTTGTTTTGGGGAATCATGTCTTGTTTACTGTTTACGGTGTTTGTGTTTGTTTGCGCTTTTTGGTGTCCCACACACATTGTGTTTTTTGTTTGGCTTTTATTTTCTTTTTCTTTTTTCCTTTTTTTTCTTCGTCTCGTGTACTCTATGTTGCCAGTTTCTCTGGATTGTCCATTTTTGCCCCTTGGATATTCTGTAACGTTTACTTCAACAATGAATTGC
Source organism: Bathymodiolus brooksi (assembly GCA_963680875.1). Classification (NCBI taxonomy): domain Eukaryota; kingdom Metazoa; phylum Mollusca; class Bivalvia; order Mytilida; family Modiolidae; genus Bathymodiolus; species Bathymodiolus brooksi. The sequence goes on along the minus strand of OY804583.1, from coordinate 50,882,784 downwards.
TTGTATGGTTTTATACCATGTGTTTTTGATTTGTAATGACGTAGAATTGTTTTTGTACAGTGCATGTCTGTCATGAATTAACAGTTGTGTCCATATTACTAGTATCTGTTGTAAAATATCATTTATATCTTTACTATTAGTATCTGTCGTGGAGTAGCATATCTGTGTTCCTATTGTTGGTATCTGTTATGAAGAAGAATACATGACCCTATTAGTCGTTTACGTAAATTAAAACCCAGAATTGTAAGTCGGTATTTTTTATGTTTGAGTATATACATATATATATCTTTTATCGCACCTATGGTGCCTACATATTAAATGTATCTTTAGCTGTTTATGTTACTGTTTTGTAAGTATTTAATATTGTATATATTAAAATAAAATCAGAGGAAATATCGCTTACTTTCTTAGATGGACACGTGAAACCTAATACATTGTCTATGTTAGATGTGTCCTGCAGTGGTGGGCAGCTTGGATTTCCGTTCAACACAAAACAAAAACACACAAATTGTACAGGACTATCCAGTGCACATTCCAGTTACGTTTTTCTTTAAATTACCCATTGGTCTCAGATTGGAATAATTGGGAATTGTTTTCACATAAGGTCCTATGTTAAATTTGTCTAATGATGGTTGCCACCTTGGATTTCCGATTGACACGAACAGAAATAAAAATTTCTAAGAGGACATTCAACGATTTTTCACATTCAGTTTGGATTCAATCAAACTCTAGTCTTCTGTTCCCTTTCTCACATATAGTCATATGTTAAAACTATGCTCTGTGGTGTTGGCCATCTCCTATTTTCTAATCAAAATAATAAAAACACACATTTTTGAAAAGGAACGAAGCACATTCCAGCATGTTTGATTGCAAATTGGTTCATTCGTTTCACATTGAAATAATTTCGAAATATTCTTCTCATATTGTCGCATGGTAATTTGTCATCCGATGTTGGCCATCTTGGATTTCAATCAACACAACAAACAAACAACATTTGCAAGATACCATTCAATGATTATTCATGTTCAATGAAATTTCAAATTTCTTTCTGAGAATTTTTTTTTCATTTTCCCATATAGCCCAATGTTGAAACTATGTCCTGCGATGGTGGACAACTTGGATTTTTCATCAACCACCAAACGTGTTTTAGAGGGTCATATAAGGAACACACCATCCCACGCGTGGTGTGGTTTCAGACGAATTTTGAAATTTCAGCCAATTAAAAACCATAATGGCCCTGTGTAGAACAAAAATGGAGTACGATTTTGAATTAAACTGACATTCATTGGAAGAAGATTCATTCTATATCTATGAAATAAACCATTAACCTCAAATATAAGTGGCTCCAGCATAGAATAATATATGGCATACTTGGTACAAACTCCTGTCTATATAAACTAAAATTAAAAGAGTCTGGTATGTGTACCATAAAACGTATTTTATAAGGATGTCACAAAATTGTAGATCTTTGGCATGGTTTGAATAGAGGAATTTAAGAAATTACCGACGTTGAATTGTCTTTAAATTTAGAAATAGTGATCCTTGGATTATATAATAGATATACAATATCCGTACATGGTCGGAAAATTTATAATTTATTTGCACGAGCTTTAGAAACAGCCGGGTAGAAAAGAGAGTCCCTGGCAAGCTTTTCTAGCCTGTTTTGTAGCGAGTGTAAATTAAGTTTATATTGTATGGATATTGTGTTTATCCTGCAACATCAAAAGGTTCACAGCAAATACCAAATTGTCTGAAAATAGATGAAACAAGCGTCGTTCTAAACGTTTTCAAAGGCGCATCTGTGACGTCAGCACTTATACTGTATGTTGCTCAACAGGATACCAGAAAAGCTATATTTTGGTCAGTGACCGCATATAGCAAAACAATTCTCCAGTCAATGCAACTTGACTGCTCAAATAGAACAAGTGCGGGATAATATAGAATACAATTATGCGAAAAATAAGAGTATACGTATAGCAAAGATATATATTTATAAAACGAAATTGAAAGTACAATCTATAAATATATAAACTTAACAGAACTATTTAAAATATAATCTTGAACTGGAAAGATACATTCATTTTTAATAATATGACATTACAGGGGTTTGTATGTAAGTAATGACTTTATTTTAAGAGGATAACACATCTAGCAACAATAAGCTATTCATCTCTGTGAACCTCAAAACAATAATAATCAAATACTACAAATACAATTGCAAACCATACATACATCTTCACAACAAAATATCACAATCTGAGTATAATGAATATAGTGTCATAATCATTCCTTATTTTGCTTTGACATTAAATAATCTGGATAATTCTTTTGAATAGATCTATATTTTGAATTCATTTTAAGTTAGTAGGTTTGATACATGCTGGGGCCCATATGATAGTACAGCTGTCAATAGTTTTAGCCTTAATAACAATAATATCGTTTATTTATATTTACTAAGATATAGCTTTTTAGACATAGCTTTTTTTGATAACCGTTGAGACCACGTGCCAACGCATGATTGTCATAATAATAGCATACTGTTACAGACAGGTCACATTAGTCTAACATGAGTTCCATTATTATAATTACATTACAAATACAACTTGGCCTACTCTTGATAAATGGTATGATATATTCAGTGGTTTGTCAAAGATCACGTGACTGTTCTTGCAACCATTGATGGACCATCCCATGCAATATGCATACCACTAAATGAAGCAAGCAAACTATTTTAATCTGATCATCGAATTTGATTTTCCAGAAAACTGTGCATTAGCAATTTTGGCAGATAACATATCTCCACTTCCACTATTAACTCCATATAGGCGAAACAAAATACAGCAAAAACCAAGACACGAGAGACGAACATGCAAAACGCTGAAGGACAGAATTTCATAATGTAGGGTTTATGTCCATGACTTATCACCGGGGTTGTAACTAGTTTAACACGACTGGTGTCACTAGTGTAGAAGTAACAGCCTACCCTTCCGGAGCACCTGAGTTCACCCCGGTTTTCAGTGGTGTTGCTCTTACTCGATCTTTTGTTTTATGTGTATGTTTTGTAGATAGTTGCTTCCTTTTTCCTTTGGCAATTATGTTGTCTGTCCCTCGATATACGGATTCTGATTACCCCTTTGGTATCTTCAAACTCTTCTTGCTTCAAACATGTCAAAGTCTGTGGAGACATCCACGTCACAATCTGAATAATCATTTAGAAACAGGACGCAGAGAAACAAAGCAAAACCCACAGCACAGAAAAGATGAGTAACACGGGGTAGGCTGTTTATCTTAAAACTAATCCATGTAACAGAAAATATTCTTCCCTGTGAACTCCTGTTCCTGTTTATGAATGCCATTAAATGTTGAAATGACTCTGAATTTGAACTCTCTTTCTGACAAAAAGAAAACAAAAACATAAAAGTTACAAACATACAATTCAACCCTAAAGAGGTCTTTTAAAATGACAAATGTTCATCTTGTTCCATATAAATAAACGTGAGAGAATGGATAATCAAGAGACACAGAGAACACCGTAAACAAGACACAGAGCTAAGACAATCAAAACAAAAAACACAACACAGACAGTCAAAAATTAGTAACACGTACGGACACCTTCAAAAACCGAGGGTGAAACTAGGTGTTTGCGAAAGGTTAGAGGTCCTGTTTCGCATGAGATCCAACCGTGAGAATACAAAAAAAAAAAAAAAAAAAAACAAAAAACAAAAGCAAAATAAAAACAAAACAACTCCATGAATCATAAAGCGTCGTACACAGATTCAAATTTTCTCAAATGAATGCCTAAGTATGAGGGGGTAGCGGAGAAAATTAAACTGGCGTCTGACATTAATAAGCATGTCATGTATCACTCACCTGGTAAAGACAATTTCTGGTTGGGTTCGTATTCTTCACCTCTTTATTTTCTTTTGTTCGCCTTCGTGTCTTGTCTCTAATGTTGTCATGATTTATTAAATACATTTTTTTCTCTCGAAATTTACTGTTTCTAAATCATGTAATTATTAGTAAAACTAAAGTTCTTCTCCCTCTGGCATAGGTAACCTTAGTAGATTTTGTCTATTCTGCTTAGGTCCTTTGGTTTTCTTGCTCACAAAGATCATTACATTATTTGGTTTTCCATGTGTCTTTGGGAAATATTTACCGTCGCCACCATGACTGGGCTGGTTGACCGTTGTGGAATATCTGTGTCACAAATGACCACGGATGTGTTCCACTTGTCGTAAACACTCACCGGTCCTTTCCTCATTCATGACTTATCACCGGGTTTGTTACCAGATTAACACGACGGGTGCCTCTAGTGGAGCAAGAACTGCCTACCCTTCCGGAGCACATGAGATTCTTCGTCTTGTGTGCCCAGTTTCTCTGGGTTATCCATTTTTGATTGCCCCTTCGGTATTCTCTAACGTTTATTTATGTGCTCAACTTATAATTTTCTGAATTATCTGTTGCCAGGCACACTTAACAAATAAACTTGAACTAGTTTGTGATTTTGTCAGGCACGATGAACCTTATAATATTATTCTACAATACATGACATAGCAAGCTAATTCTTAGAGAGGCAATAAATTCCACGCTAACATACATACTTTACACTTTCGTTTCGCTGTAAATATAATTTCAGGTTCTATAGAAAAAAGCGTGAATTAATTAATAATCTATTGTATAATACGAGGGTTAGAGCTATGGTGTTTAGCGCCACATTCAACAATATTTCGGTTGTATAGAGGCGGTCAGTTTTATTGATGGAGGAAACCGTACGCGGAGAAAACCACAGACCTTCCGCAAATCACTAACAAACGTTATCACATAATGTTGTATCGAGTACATCTCGCCGAAGCGGGATTCGAATTCGCAAAGTTGTATATTACATACATATTACTACATTAGATATCTTAATTACTGTACTAAAATCTAACTACTGCTGACAAGCCGAGTGGTCGCTGTCTTTTATTCGATAAACATAAACAGGTTTACCCCGTTAGATATGCATTGAAGAACATATTTCCTCTAAATCCTACGTGTACAACACATACATATATGCATGAAGCTTTATTATTTGAAACACACGAAACATAACAACAATCTTTAAATCAATTATCTCTTAAGAAAATCCATAATATTTAAATATTATATCAAAAACTTATTATATTGATTATTGTAATGATAAAGAAAGCCACGGTAAAGTGCTAACGTACATGTAGAAAAATACGAAATAATAACGTAGCGTAACGTTACGCTTAAAAAAACAAGGAATTGGGGATCGCTGTAGTTTTTCTGACAGTTATCTCCCTTGTTTGTGACTATGCATCTTTGTATGTATATACTACTTTATTTGAGTATCTACAATACAAATAATATTATATATCCTTATATTATTTCATTACTGCGTTTGAGATATTTGATTTTGAAATTTTCCGACAGTGTGGTATTTTTTTTAATTTTTAATTTTATTAATTACATGCTTGCATTTAATCAGATTGTTCAGTATCAGTGGTAACATGGCCTGACTAATGTTATACATCTGACCAAGTTGTTACTTGTTACTCTTGTCAGTACATTTTAAAAGGCAATGATGGACTTTTATATTGATAATCAAAATTAAAACATAGTTGTCATCAATTAATTACTCTACTACACATGATTGTTTTATCTAATACCATTCTAATTGTGATGTACGTTACGATTTCCGCATAAAACGATGTTCGGTTCGTCTTTTCCACCAGTTATTTGTCTTGTTTACGTTGTTGTGTTTGCTTACGTACAGTGGTGTTCAACACAAAGTGTGTGGTGTTTTTGTTGTTCTTCTTCGTCTTATGCGACCTGTGCTGCCAACTTCTATGGATTGTCCATTTTTGATTGTCCCTTTGGTATTCTCTAAAGTTTATTTACCAGTGCTTTTTTTTCATCACACTGATATTTACTTTGTTTGGAGAACTGTAATATTTTGATTTAATATTAACCTCATTAAAATTATTTTCACAAAATGTAGCATCATGAATGTATCCAGAAGAACAATAATTATATTATTGCTCTTGATTTTTCAGTCAAAACTTATCTTTAAGATATTCACTATTTAAGATGTGTGGTTCCGGGAACCGTCGCTTTGTTGATTGGCTTTTCCTGAGATGCTGTGTTTCTATGTGAGGGAGGGCTTATCAGTAATTCTAATATGACGTTTCTAATACGGTACACATGTTAATACTCAACAACTCTATATTTAGCGCAAGTGCAGTACACAACAAATCTGGCTGTTCCTATGTGACTCCCGCTGTGAATTTACCGTGACGACCGAGTGTAAACAAACAAAACACCGGCATATAACGTATTTGTAAAGTCCCTAAAATACTAATTCCCCCTCAGTTATAAATAAATATTCTGTAACTAAGTATTTTTTTATCATTTGTTTTGAAAATTTACATTTGGGGATCATACATTCCATTGATATGTGTCGGCCATGAATAACAAAATGCACTAACTTACTGACTAACCTTGTTTTCCTACGTATACGATAAGATAAGATAAGAAAACTTTATTTTGATTCGGCACATACTAAAACAGTACAACATAAGCTCTAAGGAGCTTTTTACCGAATATACATTAACAATAAAACAACACAAGTCACATGCAAAGTTACAAACTAAAATAAGCTAAGACATACAGGCATAAAAAGGAGGACTGTGTATAGATCTGAACAAGAACCCACGTGGCAAGTGCCTCTTTGGACTCTTGTTCAAGATCCACACACAGATGCTCCAACATAAAGCAGCATTTAGAAAGAAGCAGCAGGTAAAAAAAATAATGAAATAATAATACTGAATACTTAAAACTGGTACCAACATAATCAGTAAAAGCAACACTGTCTAACTAAAAAATCAAAGAATATAAAATTTTCAAGCCAAACTAAAAAAAAATAATAATTAAAAAAATTAAAAATTAAGCATACCAGAAACAAAATTTTAATCATCTACATGCAGAACAGCAACATTTGGACCCATTCCATGACTGCAAAAGACTCTTGAATTGAGAGAAGTTTTTTTCAGTCCTGAAATGATCTGGGAGGCTGTTCCACAATGTAGATGCAGCAAAACTGAAAGAGTTTTTACTGTACCGTGCATACTGCATATAGAAGCCGGCTGGGGACCAGGTGGCAATGCCTCGCTGGGTTCCCACCGGCATTCACATGCAGCATGACATAATAAAGCAGAAAATTAAGCATGTTTGGATAAAAAATTGACAAGCACTAAAACAAAGCAATATATATCTAAAAGCTATATGCAAATAAAAAGAGCAAAAACAGTAGCAGAATATTTATCATCTGCATGCAGAACAGCAACATTTAGTACCATTCCAGGACTGCATTAAGCTCTTAAATTGAGAAAAACTGTTTTCAGTCCTGAAATGGTCTGGGAGGCTGTTCCACAATGTAGCAGCAGCAAATTTAAATGTTTTTTGCCATACCTTGATGTTCTGACCTGTGGAATGTCCAGTATATTGTTGTATCTAAAATAATATTTTGAATTTCGTAAATGCACAAGGCTATGGAGACATGATGGCGACAGCTTATTCATAATCTTAAATGTTTCCAGGGCCATAGTTCTCATTCTACGAATCTGCAAGGAAGGCACCTTTGCTTTTTTCAATAAATTATCATATGAGCTATTGTAATCCTCATACACAAAGCGAAGAGCTCTTTCTTGCACTTTTTCTATCTTTTTGGAATGTTTCTCCTTACAAAAATGCCAGACCAAAGGGCAAAAGTTAAAATTACTAAGAATAAAAGTATGGAAAATTGTAAGTTTGTTTAATCTGTTCAAATAGGGGTCTAGACGTTTGATAATGTTCAGCTGTTGGGATGCCTTCCTGCAGATTGTACTTATATGTGTGTCAAAATTTAATTGATAATCGATCTCAATACCTAGTAATTTAACACTGTCTTCACACGTTAGTTCAACATTTTGTATATTTATAGTTGGACGTTTTTCATAGGTTTTCTTCCCTACCGCCAAAACTTGAAATTTATCAGGATTAGCCTGCATTTTGTTAATTTTGAACCATTCAAAGAGATGATTTGAGTCAGACTCTAGAGTAGAAATAAGTAGATCAAAATCGGGACTGCCAAAGGAAAGGGTATTATCGTCTGCATAATTATACAGAGAACTGTCTTTAATGAACAAAAATATATCATTTATGAAGACATTGAATAAGAGGGGACCACGTATAGATCCTTGCGGAACCCCTTTATGGATGTCAGCCCAGTTGCTCAGAACACTATTGACCTTTATTTGTTGTTTTCTGTTTGATAAGTATGATTTTAGTAACGAGACCGAATTATCTGAAACTCCATAAGCTGACAATTTGTCTAGCAGTATGGCATGTGGTAGGCAATCAAAAGCCTTTGAAAGGTCCATCAGAACTGATGCTATATAATAATATGTGTCTAGGGCTTCACGCCAATCTTCTAGAAGTCTGAGCAACGTGGTCTGGCATCCATGTCCACGTTGGAAAGCACACAAAAAAGGGTTAAATATTGTGTCGAAAAAATCAGACAATTGTGTTTCAAATACCTTTTCAAATATTTTAGAAAAAACAGGAAGGACACTCACAGGTCTATAATTTGTTTTACTTAATGGGTCATTTTTCTTGTGTAATGGTGTTACCTGAGCTTTTTTAAGAGAATCAGGAAATACACCAGTGTCAATAGACAAGTTTATCAATGATGTTAACTGGTTGGATATTATTGGTTTACACTGTTTGATAACTTTGGCTGGAATGTTATCAAACCCAGAAGCTTTTTTTATATTTATTTTATCTATAATTTTTTCAATTTTATCAGATGTTATATGCTGGAATTCAAAATTTTTCTCCACATCCACATGATTTTTAATTTCCATTATACTAGGGTGAGTAGTGGGGTCATATACAGTGTCTTCCCTAATTTTATCTGCAACGGTAGAGAAGAAAGTATTAAACTTTTCAGAAACTTCACATGTATCATTTATAATTTTATTGTCTTCACACATAATTATATTCTGATCCCCAGAGTTACATTTTTTAGAGAAAAATGGTTTAACAGTTTTCCAGAAGTTGACATTTTTAGCCCCACCCGTACAGCGTTCAAGAAAATAAGTTTTCATAGAATTCTTTTTTAATTTTGTTACCAAATTTCCGCTGCTTTCTAAATTTTTCCCATGTTTTTGTGTTGCGATTTTTTGTATATTGGGAATAAAACATATGTTTTCTGTATATGGCTCCTCTTAATTCACTGTTCATACACGGAAGTGGATTTTTACGGGGTTGTCTATTTTTCACTGGAGCGTGTTTATCAAGTATACTTTTAAAGGCATTTTGACATTCATTATACACATTGTGTACTTCACTAGATGTTGATAAATTCTCAATATCTGGGAATGAAATTTTCTCAAGATCACAATTAAAGCTATCAGTATCAAAATTTTTATAATTTCTGTAAGTTATTATTTTTCTTTTCTGGACTGGGACGTCCCCTTTTATTGTGACTGAGATTATGTTATGACAGTCACTAATACCAGTAGGAAAATTTTGTATATTAAAACATTTATTTTTCTGATTTGTTAAAACCACATCCACCAATGATGGGATACAATTTTTCATAAAACATGTTGGTTTTAAGACTAATTGTGAAAAATCAAGGACATCACATAAATCTTTTAAAGCTTGACATTTTTTATCGTTTAACATATCAAAATTTAAGTCACCCATTACTATAATAGTATCATAATTTATAATATATTGATCTATGTTCTTAATAAAAAGAGTGGAAAAATCATTATCAGACATTGATGGGGGCTTATAAATGCCCATAGCAAGCCACTTGTTCTTGTTTATATGAACTTCCACGCTGATGTTTTCCAGTGTTTCAGACTCTAAGTTTGTTTTCCTACTTACTGGGAAATCGGTATTTATGTAAGCAAGTATTCCGCCACCCTTTGAGTCTCTATCGCGTCTCAATAATTTGTAGCCCTCCGCTATGAATAGATTGTCATTAAAAGTAGCGTCCAGCTTCGATTCCGCGACAAAGAAAATGTCTACAATTTTATCAGACAGAAGTTCTTTGATTTCATCGAACTTATAACGATAGCTATTGATGTTTATGTGGGCTGCTAAGACATTTCTAGGATGTAACCTTCTAGATTCCCGTAGTCATTCAAAAACAGAGTTTATTTCTTCGTTTTTGTTTACACCGGAAGTTGAATTGGGTGTGTTCGATGTATTTTCCAGGGTCTCATCAAAAACAGTATTGTTATTTCCGACTGATGTATTCAGAAAAAACGAATCAGAAAAGGATGGCAAGCGATCATTACAAAGATGACAGAAGTATTGATCGTCACATTTGGCCAAAATATGGTATTCCTTTACCGTTATGGTTGTACATCGCAAGTGCGTCCAGTGATCGCAAAAGTCACACTGTAATGCTTTCTGGTTACTCTTTACAGGTTGTTTACATTTTGTACAGGGGTACCGTATGGGTCCAGGGTTATGATGGATGTCCCCGCTCATCATTATATATAAAATGAAGCAATATTTCGTGGTATTCTTCATATCAATGGTTGATGTTTGTATTGTTGTTATTGGTCGGCCATTTTGAATCGAGTTCACCTTCAGTGACGAGAAAAAATTTTCAATGACAAAGTTGAAACTCCCTACATTTGTGGTCACCATACATGCATAGAAGCCTAGGTTTTCAGGTCTTTCATTTCTCAAAACAGTTATTGGGGCTCTCTCTGATAACTAGACGGTGATGTAATTAAGTTACTGATATTTTCCAATTTGATGGCATTTTGAATTTTGCTACTCAAACTAGTAAAATGCTCACAAAATCGTAAAATAAATCAGTAACCAGCTTGTGTCAATCAACGTCACAGGATGACGATATATTACAAGTCAAAGTCGATAGATGGTTGTCTTAAGTATTTTTTCCGGAATTTTTTTTTATGTCAACAATACAAGCTTTTTTTTTCATTGGCATTTATTTCTTTATTTCATATCTAACAATAATTGTCGATTATTAACAACTGTTCAAGTGTTCGATATTATGCTTGACGACTCCGCCCCGCCATCTTGTTAGCATTTGAAATGATGAACGAATGAACTCCGACTTTTTTTTTTTTAATATTTTTACGCAGGAATTGTTCAATCGAATCTATGTTGGAAAATACACAATAAATATGTTTTTCATGTTCACATCCATATCTTTGTTTTAAAATATCTCGTTCAAAAACAAATAATTCAAAATCAATTCAAAATTTCCGAAGGAGGTAAATGGAACAGCCACCACATGCCGTGTGTATACAGTTCACGAAAAGTTAAAAATGACCGTATTTGTCCTATTAGAATCGAAATAATTCATGGCAGGCATAGAGTTGTGCAAATTTACACATGGACTGGGCCTTTATATTCTTAGATTTTACCCCTCGCTACCGCTCAGGGTAAAATTCGAATATAAAGGCCCAGCCCATGTGTAAATTTGCACAACTCTATGCCTGCCATGAATTATTTCTTAAATAACATAAAGGTATATTATTGCGTTATGAAAATAACAGTGATAGGCAATTCTACCTCTCATCGAAAACAACACAAAAAGACCACGATATATAATGTTAGAATTCCTGGTTTTGGTTTGGGACAGGCACACAAATGAAGCGGGGTTAAGCCTATCACTGGGGCCTCAAGCTCTCCAAGCGTGATAATTGGTTTGTCTAACGACAAAACAGACACAAACAAATAATTAATAAAAACAGCGCATATTCAATTCCACTAAAAATAGACCACACATCATCACTAAATTTTGTAGAATATGGTGGTCAAAGATCATTACTCTTAGGCAGGGCCGGATATTCTATAGGCTAGCATAGGTTGCAGCCTAGGGCCTTGCTAAAATATTTTCAAAAATAAATTTAAAAGTTGCTGGAATAAATCACGAGTAACAAATATTCAAGACGGATGCGGGCGAGTTAGAGGGTGTCTCCGTCTGAAAGGCCCCATAATTTCATTAGCCTAGGAGCCACAAAAGGTCATTATCGGACCCTGCTCTTAGCACGCGTATTGTGATTTTTGCTTTTATATTTTGCGCTTCATCTTAATAATTAGATTTATTTATTAAATATTAATATGGTTTAATCCTGTGATATTCATAACCTTTTATCTTAGAGCCAAATGCAATTTTTATTAATCATTTCTTTTAATAGTAATTGATATCAAACCCTGTTTTTCATCACTACTAAGATGAGTGTCCGATGTTCAATGACGCAAGCGCAATGTTTTGATTTCACCGAAAAATGACATCGTAAAATGAGATTTTTAATTAGTTTAGCAGTTTCATATATCTTCTTTCTTTTTTCTTTTTTTTTTCTCAATAAACAATTTCTTAAAGCCAAATGCAATATTTAATAAATCATTTTTTTTTAATAGTAATTGATACCAAACCCTGTTTTCATTGCTTCTAAGATGAGTGTCAGATGTCTTGATTTCACCGAAAAATGACATCGCAAAATGAGATTTTTAATTAGCTTAGCAGTTTCATATATCTTTTTTTTCTCAATAAACCATTGCAATACATAGGTATAGAGAATTACAAAACTATTTACAAATATATACATGTACAATTACAGTTACAGAGAAACAGAAATGGACACAGGGATTAGCCCGGAGCACACACACCTTCATTTATGACTTTTATCATTTTACATAACTTCAAAAGATCTGATTTTTTCGATACGGTCATAATATTTTTAAATTCTTACGTCAGCGAGCTCTTTATGGTATACAATGTGTACTTAGGATTTTTTGACAAACATGGCTGAAAGTACTGATGACTAAAACAAGTTTCGACGCATTGTAAACACGTTCCGTGTAACACACTAACACACTCAACTAATGAAGATCTTCTTAACATAAAGCGCAAAGGTGATTCTGAAGTCTTGTACCCTCTCTCGTACGTCCGATACCACTGAAACCCGGAACCCGTGTGTAATAAAAGTCATTTTGTTAGCTTGTTTTACTTATATTGATATTTTTTAATTTATTAAATCTCTTCTGACATACTGACAAGAATTTTTGTTTCTACGCGGAAGTTAACTTTGAGATTTCGCAAGGAACGATAACTCGAATAAAGGAACGACAGCTCGATTGAATGAGACTAAATTAGGCCTTAAAAAAAAGTCGTCCCCAATATATCTCGGCCCAAAATATCTCGACACTTTTTGATTGCCGGATAATTTTCAGATGCGCGAGCATTCATGGCCGTGCCGGTTTCATATTACAGTGAGTGTTATGTACAATATGGAAATATACTGTACTCGTCCGTATTGTATTGAAAACCCGTATTCGTCTCGTCGTATGCACACTTCGATCATTTGTGGTCTTATTTTGATATTCAACATCTACGATTACTCATACTATATTTACACTTCTGGAACATCTGAGTTCACCTCCGATTATAGTAGGGCTCGTGTTACAGCTCGTGTTACTCGATCTTTAATTTTCTGTATATGTTTTGTCTGATAGACGTATCCACTAGTTCTATAAGACACATCAAATACGCAACTCTCCCATAGGGCGATACGTATTTGCATGACGTGTACATAGTGAATGTTAGAGGGAACCCCAGGGGCATCGATATACAGGGCATATTCTCCCCGCTGCAGGGTTCAACGCCTCTGATAGAGCTGTCCTCGTGACAAATTAAATACGGAACTCGCCGTTAAGGCGGTACGTATATGAGTGATGTGTGCATAGTGAATGTCGCGTTCGTTGCATGCAAAAAACAACTTACTGCTGACTCAAGTCAGAAATGGTCGTTGGTGGTCTTTTAATCGCAAAAGATACCGACTGTATGTAATAGATATATCCTTTTTTGAGGAGTCATCATGTCTCCTTTTTAGCTACCTGATTTATTGTTTGTTATCGTTTTCTTCTCACGAATATAAATGAATTACGTCAATTTGGAATCAACCAATCAGATAGTTTGTTAAATTCGAGCTTCATTGATGTTAATTTCTGAAGTGAAAAAAAAAATTCACTGTCGCAACAATTCCAAAATCCATTCTAATAATCATAGAAACAGTGGCAAAATCGATACCACTAACAGACAGATACATGACCGCTCAAATTCATCGTTTGGTACAGGCAGTTCAATGAAAAGTGGCGGTGCTAATCCGGTGTTATGTCCCATACCTCACCTCCTACTGAAATGATGTGGTCTTTCAAGTGCTTTCAACATGCGAGTAAAATGTCAACCTTCGCATATAAAATATTTATGAAAAGAAGCACACGCAGGTATGGTAAAAGAGATTGTTTACCTGTACCTTGTATTCATTACAAAAGGGGGCCGTCGTGGTCATGATCGTATGGTAGTTGGATTTAAACATTATGGGATAAAGCTTGTCAGTTAATTGCGACATGTCGGTGGTTTTCACCGGGTACTCCGGTTTCCCCCACCAATAAAACTGACCACAACGATATAACTGAAATATTGTTGAAAGTGACGTTAAACACCATACACCAACCAACCAACCATTACAAAAGCATTAAAGTCAGTATATGAAATAGAAATTGGATTGTGGATCATCTAATGCATCCTTACCTGTGTTGTCATGGATATCTATATGAATAGGGATCCATGTAAAAAAGAAATGTGCACCGATAGCAACATTTCAACTAGCTTTAAAATAAAAGAGTTTTGAGTTTTACAGTTTTCGACTTGATTTTAAAACTATACGCTTTTTCCACGTTTTATTGTAGCAGTTATTTCCCTTTAAGCCAGAAAAAGAAATGTCAATTTCATGCAATGTTCAACCAAAATAACATATATCTTTTAATAACTTACAAATTTTGTACTTGCTATTAGATTTACTTCTGTTATTTTACAATGATCAAATATCTAGATTCAAATGGTTTGTCCTTTCCGTTACCTTTGCATTGAACAGGAACCATTGTGTTCTCCGTAAGGAAAATAACTCAAATAAAAAATGTCAAAGGCGTAAAATTTTAGAATTTGTAACATGAATGCATTCCCTTCCTTTGATCTTTTTATGGTTTATATACCAGAATATAAGCAACAGATAACTATGAAATAGTTATAGATTAATACATGGCCTTTTTCATATTGCCCTTGTTATCAGCCCGAGACCTTGATATCGACCCGAGGGACGATGTCAGTCGAGGGCTAATAACAAGGGCAATATGAAAAAGGCCATGTATTAATCTATTTATCACATATTTTGCCAGGGCAGATAACATGTTATTTTTTTAATTTTTAATTTTTTTTTAATTTCAGATCATTTTATTCAAAAACCCTGCTATATAATTACCCTATGTAGCCTGTGGTTTACATAACTCATTTGACCATGTTATTTCCCTTCCCAAGAGGGCAGACAACATGTTATTGCCCTCGTAAAATGTTATTGCCCTGGGGGCAAATAACACGCCGCAAATTATGCTTTTATTACACATGCAAATTCGGTGTTATTTCAATAAAATATGTGATAATACACGCAAATGCGAGATACTGCACACTTTAAGTTTGGGCTGTAATTTTATTACTCTTAAAGAGCTGTACAATAATCAACGACCTAAATTTGATACTGCATGACTTCATATTACAAAGTCATTTATACAACGGTTTTCCGAGTTAAACGGTTAAGCAAACTCACACTTCAATCGTGTTCAATTGTTTAACCGTTTATCCCGGAAAACCGTGGTAATTCTACCACGTCGGAAACTGACAAATTGTCTACTGTCAAACAGGCATGACAGTGAGTCTACAAAACAAACAAAATACGGCAAATATAATCTGGTAGGGTTCTACAAAGAGAAACAAATATATATTACAAAAGGTGAAATGAACAGTGAAATACATAAAATAAATATTATATGTTTGGTGTGAATAATTCTCGATAAATATAAAGCGCGCGAAAAACAGTATTTAAAGATGTAAATCGAATTACAGAAACTTTGTTCCATTTAATACAACCTTTAAAACCAGTACGTTGACAATATGGGTTAGGGTTATGATGTTTCACGCCACTTTCAACAATATTTCCGTTATATCATGGCAGTCGGTTTTATTGGTGGAGGAAATCGGAGTAGTACATGGATGAAATCACCGACCTGCCGCAAGTCACTGATAAACTGTTTGACAATAATATAAAATGGGTATATTTCATTATCAAAATAAATGTTGATAAACTTACCTGTGTCAACACACGTGTGATGTACACCTGTATTAAAGATAAAATAACCGTAGTCGTAAGATAGAACATCACGTTTCCGTTGGTAAGTTTTGGTGTTATTTAGTTTGAGAAAAATATGCTGTTTCCTGTGTGGCAAAAACGAAACATCTAGCTACGAGTGTTTCCGTTGATCACACGTTACAAACACCAGATCGCCGCGATTGTGTAGGTGTTGATCACACGTTACAAACACCAGATCGCCAAGATTGTGTAGGTGTTGACCTCACGTTACAAACACCAGATTGTGTAGGTGTTGACCTCAAGTTATAAACACCAGATCGCAACGATTGTGTAGGTGTTGACCTCACGTTATAAAAACATTCTAAATAAACGTTAGTGTAAACCGAAGGGGCAATCAAGAATGGACAATCCAGAGACACTGAGCAGGCATCATTGGGGACACAAGACACAGGAAGAAGACAAACAAATCACACAACACAGTCTGAAGGGAGAGTTGTGTATTTGATTCACCTGGCACAATCTCTTCCATGATGTTGTTCCCAACAGTGGACAAACAACGACCTTTATATTGACCCCGTAATTTATTTGGGAATCTTATTGTTTATATACTCGTTCTCAGTATTATAGACAAAATAACAGGTGATGATGTTGTAGCTATGCATCGATTGTTTTTTTAAGCAACAGGGGATTAAAAAACCATAAATATCTTTGAACTTATCTAAATGCGAAAAAATAAACGATGACATTGATAAAATGATAATAAAAATTCCTCAAAATGGTTCCATAATCTTGTACAAGTGATGATTAACAGCAAATAATTTCCATCAGTCACATATACTCTTGGCCTCTATTTTTGGCAGGGTGGCTCAATGAGTTAAGTGGTTGGATTACCTAACAACTCATACAAGCCTATCACCAATACGGCGTGGGTTCGCGCCCGGCTTTGTAAGTTAAAAAAAGGGAGGCACTCGACTGGCAGTCGCAAGTGATAAAGCTTACCAGTTGCTTGCCCATGGTCGGTGGTTCTCTCCGGGTACTCCGGCTTCCCCCACCACTAACACTGGTCGCCATGATATAGCTGAAATATTGCTGAAATTGGCGCTAAACACAATAAATCGAATCAATTCAAATCAATCTATTTTTGGCTATCCTTTTAGTTTCTTTACTTTATTTGCTCTCAAAGACTATTAATTGTTTGCCTCGCAAATTGCGTGACTATCAGCTACTGATGAATGTAATTCCAAAACCGCGTTGTCTGTACTAAGTTAGATATATAGTGGGTGTTTTTTGTCGGTTTTTTTTTGGTTTTTTTTTTACAGATAATTGTTATAAGACATGGCACTACGGTGGGGAATATGTAGCACTGGCAGAATATGTTCTGATTTTTGTTCAGCAGTCAAAACGTTACCAGAAGATGAACATACGGTAAGGTATGAGAATAAAGTGGTGTTGTTAGATTAATATCTCTTCTTATTTCTTTTATGGGTTATGCTTTTCTCTCGAGCTACACAATTTTATTTTCAAATGAAACCATCTTTTTTACATGAAAAACCGTTAATTTTCTTAAAAGTTTATCAAATGTCTTGTTGAAAAGTGTAGGATCAGATTATCATTTTTTAGCATCTTTAAGGACAAGAAATTGTTGTCTATAAAATTTGGCGACAGATTTTCGCCATTCAAAATGACCATATTAATTATTTCCAAAACAATATATCGTATTTTCGTTTCTATCATTTTTATATTATGTTAATGGATGAGACACTTGTTTTTTTATATTATTTATTCAATGTCGAAGGGACAATACACAGAATAACAATCACTAAACGGGTAATAACACATATAAGAAATCAGATAATGAAATATTAATCAGGGAAAAGTTTGAATGATACCAAGGGGTAATCGGAAGCCATAATTCGAATAAGAACAGACAATACAATTGCCAATGGTCTGTAAAATACTACACAGAAAACAAAAGACTGCGCAACAGGAACCCCACTAACAACGGGTATGAACTCCGGTGTTCAACACGAGCAGTTTTTGTTCCACTAGGGCCCGGGTGGTTCAATGAGTTAGGTCGTTGGATCTAACAGCTCATACAAGCCCATCACCAATACGGCGTGGGTTCGCGCCCGGTTTTGTAAATTACAAAAAGGGTGCACTCGACTCGCAGCCGCAAGTGATAAAGTTTACCAGTTGCTTGCCCATGGGCGGTGGTTACCTCCGGGACCTCCGACTTCTTCCACCACTAAAACTGGTCGCCATGATATAGCTGAAATATTGCTGAAAGTGGCGTAAAACACCAACAATTCAAATTCATTCTTGTTCCACTAGTGACACCTGTCGTGTTACTCTTGTTATCAATCTGGTGACAAGTCACGAGAGAGGAAAGGACGGGATTATGATTACTACACAAGGAACATATCCGTTATCATTTGTGACAAAGATATTCTGTAACGGTTAACCAAGTCATGGTGGCGAGCGTAAAACTTTCGAATTGATGATTTCAACTTAACCACTAGAAACCTTTGTTTTGACAACCTGAGATTTTTAAAAGACAATCATATAGCTTTATTCATCGTCAGTCACCTTTTAACAATGTACCTTGGTCGTCCAGGTTTAACCAAGGTCCCTGTTTCAGGGGCGTATCCAGGTTTTCAAGTTAGGGGGCGCACTTAAAAAAATTGCGCCGAGCGGTGGGAGGCGCGAAAATGTTTGGGGTATTTCGTGTGAAAAATCACGATTTTACGCCCAAAAATCTTATTTTTTCCAATTTGTGGGGGCGCGCGCCGGTTGCGCCCCCCCCCCCCCCCCTGGATCCGCCCCTGTGTTTTATATCAAAAGAGAACATGCACAGGGTCAGATAGCGTAACTTACATAATAAAAATCATCACATATTTATAAATCATCACACACAGAGAAACAGAAAAATATAGCTATATTAGAGATTAATAAAATAGTGCTTCAGCTGCTTTTAAAACGCTCATCATTCTAATTCTCGTGTTTTATATTCAGATCTTAGTAAATGGTATTTGTATTTATTTATTTGATTTACTAGTTGGTAGCAGTCGTATCACGTACGTCGGAAGCAGCCAATAGTTTTGCGTCTAAGTTTGATATCCAGAAAACCTATTGTTCTTATGAAGAGTTTGCAAAAGATCCTGAAATCGGTTTGTATGATAATGATAAATATTTAAAATTATCAATCTTAATTTACAACTCGAGAATGGCAGATCGTGAGTTCGAAAAAAGCACCAATCGGGTAAAACCAAAGACTATGATAACATTTGTATGTGCTACCACTCTGCTAAGCACGCAGCATTAGGGAGAGAGAGAGCAGAATTCGAGGAGAGCACCAATTAGGTCCACCAAAAGATTATAAAATTGGTATTTGCTGTTTTCCGCTAAATACGTAGCATTACGGAGTAACAGCAAAGACTGTATGACTCGGGATCAGGAAAATGTGTCCGAGTGAAGCGATATGTCTACGCGCGGATTGTTGTTTCAGTGAGCTAGCACTATAACAATATATAGTCTATAAACGTGTTTGGTCTTATACAACGTAGACATCATCATTATTTCATTGAATCTAACGTGTGTACGCCATGATATTGTTGAAATATTGTTTATTTGGCGTTAAATAACAATCACTCACTCACTAAATTACCACTTATTTCGCCATATTTACAACGTTTTCAAATTCAGGGGTACCTTTTCTATATTTTCATATTAAATAACGCTATATATATATATATATATATACGTCTGAAAATTAAACCAAACAGTGTAAGAATTAGATTTTAGAGCTGTCAAATTTTTGTTCTTCCCTCGACGGGATTTGAACCCACACCATTGATACACTGCAGCACCATTCGCTTAGTCTTACGTCCAGCGCCCTAGACCACTCGACCACATCATATACAGGGGCGGATCCAGGGGAGGGCGCACCCGGCGCGCGACCCCCCCTAAAATTGGAAAAAATATGATTTGTTGGTGTAAAATCGTGATTTTTCACATGAAATACCCCAAAAATTTTCGCGCCTCCCTCCGCAATTGGAAAAAATATGATTTTTTTGCGTAAAATCGTGATTTTTCACACGAAATACCCCAAAAATGTTCGCGCCTCCCTCCGCTCGGCGCATTTTTTTCAAGTGCGCCCCCTAACTTAAAATCCTGGATCCGCCCCTGATATATACATGCTGCAAATCCCTAGCTCACGCCATACACATCATGTTGTGCTAAACAATGTTATTATTTCTACATTTTTTTCCTTGCAAGAAAATATCCAGATTCATTCACTAATGATGTTATATCATGAAAACCTAAAACTGTTCAACCCATTATTACTAGAATATTTTAGAAAACAGGATCTTATGTAAATATCAAGTAACTTTTATTGGTTTTTTTTTTAATCATTATTCGTTTTTGTTTTCAAGTAAAACATTGAAGGATACTAAGAAAATAAGATAAAAATAAATCGACTTTGGCATATTGAGATACTGCGTGTAAAACATGCTCACTTGACGGTAGTTAACAATCAATTAATCAATAAATACATAAATCTCATTAGGAATATTAACATGTTAAAATGGTTTTAAATTGTTTCATTTCTACGTTTTTAACATTAGAACAGTTCTTTGTAGCTGTCTGACAGACAAAATCAATGTCGGTAAACCAACATGATAATTGTATAAAATCAACAACCATCTTATGCATACTTAACGTCAATTAAACAATGTAAACACACCTACGTTTTCATCAGGGTGCGTTCGATATAAATATAATTAGTGATGCATGGAGAACAAATGATAGATACAAAATATATTCAAATGTGAGCAACAATTAAAAAAAAATGGAAAAACAAATATGTACAATAGTTAGACGAGTTGCTCGATATTTAGTTTTATGTGTATGTTTTGTAGATCGTTGTTTGTCCTTTTTCTTTTGGCCATTGTGTTGTCTGTCCTTCTGATTATCCCTTTGGTATCTTCAAACTCTTCTTGCACAACGGGTGCAATCAGTGATGCAGGATCTACATACCATACCGTAGCGGCATGAGTTCGTCCTCGGTTTTTAATTGGGTTCATGCTGTTAACTTGTCTAATTACATGTCTTCACGCTTTTTGAGTCTAGTGATTTCAATGTTAATGCGATGCTCGGTTCATCTTTACCCCCAATTATTAGTAGGGAGTTAATGTTTTATTTATGATGGTGTGATATTTTAGTAGAGAGTTAATGTTATATTTATGATGATGTGATATTATGTTTTTCATTTTGTTATATCTATTTTCGAATATTGAGGTCCAACACATTGTCGCTTAGCAGTTACGCGATGGCGGCCATTAAGCCTAGTGCAGCAGGAATTGCTTACCCTGCCGGAGCTTCTGGGTTATCCCCGGTTTTAATGATATTCGTGTTGCTCTTTATTTTTCGGTGTAGGGATTTTTCGATGATTCTTTGTCTTTTTGTTCTCTTTCTTTCGGCTATTGCATTGGATATCCTCCTTCCATTTACGTCTTCTGATTTGGTATCTTCAAATTTTCTTCCAAAGATTCCTTGATTTCTATAATGAAAAGAAAATTTAGACAGTGATGGTCAACAATTCCATCAATATCAATAAAACAAACAATCACATCTCATAGGGGGTCGTCTTGGTCGTATAGTAGGTCTATTTACAACAACTTATGTTATCACTGTCTATCACCACTGCAGTTTTGCGTTCGAATACCACTCATGGTGAGGTGTACTCGATACAATCTTATGTGATAAAGTTTGTCGGTGGTTGTCTACGGGTACTGCGGTTTCCTCCAACAATAAAACTGACCACCACGGATATGAGACAGTGGCGTAGCAAGAGTTAAATGTAGTGTACTCACAAAGCCAGTGGCGAACTACCTATTGAATACCTAAAACACCAAACAGGTACACGGCTGGCTTTGATGGGAGCCATGTATGATGATGAGCACGCATTTAAGCGATTTGAGCGGTAATTTGTACATAAAATTGTTAAATAAATGCAATATTTTATTTGCGTGCTTAAACAGTAATCACATTTTGTTTGATACTAAAGGACCAAACAAAGATCTGTAATTAATATTTTTTATCGGTGACTCTGATATAAATCTCTTGAGAAAAAAAATGTTATTAAAAGAATATTTACCTAACCGTATTGCAAACAAATATTTCAAAGACAAAGCTGAAAACGGAGAATCAACATTGATTTTACCTCAGATTACAATAATTGTAACCACACGAACAAATGAAAAACAAAATCTTTCTTTTTATGAAAGTTTTTTTTTCATTTTAATCGTTCAAAGCTTAACCTACATTTTTATGGTGATTGTGTTCGTATTTGATCAGGAGCCGTCATGGTTGTGATCGTATGGTAGCTTGATTTACAACTACATGTGCAATCAGTACCTATCACCTCAAATGTTGTGAGTTCGAACCCGGTTCGTGGCGAGGTGTACTAGATACAACATTATGTGATAAAGTTTGTCAGTGACGTACGAGAGGTTGGTGATTGTCTCCGGGTACACAGGTTTCCTCCACCAATAAAAAAACTGAAATATTGTTGAAAGTGGCGTTAAACACCATAAACCAACCAACCGTATTTTATCATTATCACAACCTCCATAGACCTATTATTTGAACATCTCTTCGTCTTTCACCCTGTCCGTCAGTCAAAAATACTTGGACTGGCAACTCTTCTAACATTTTAAATATGAATCCCTCAAAACTGTGTATGCTTGCTTTTTACTATCTGACGATTCGTATATCGTTGCGATAGTTTGAGTCTAGTACAAAGTGGACCTAATCATCATCGATTTGAAAATTAACTTGTTCTAGCCATGATATAGCTGAACAATTGCTGAGTTGGTTTCAAACAGCAATCACTCACTCAATCACGACAGTTTGATGGAACCATTTTAGAAGAAGTTAGTGTCCTTCTTCATATCAAATTGTTTTTGACATTTACTTCACTGAATTTGGTACTGCTTTGACAACTATTTTACCTATTTTGTTCCAGTATTGTTATAAATACTGTTATAGTGACAGCCGGAACCTTTGAGCCGTAATGAAAGCGGGAGGTTTGGCGCTTTAAAATCTGATTCAACCCACCATTTCTTTAGAAATACCTGTACCAAGTCAGGGTCATTACGGTTTTCACAGTTTTCCGGTTGTTGACCGATTTTGTCTGTTTATATACTTATGAGTTTTGACTTTCCCTTTGTAAGATTGTTCGGAGTTCGGTAATTTTATTATTACCCTTATCTAATATTTTATAAACAAATATAATTTATTGGAGCAGAAAGACATTTATTTCTGTGTAAACGATAACCTATAATTACAATTGGTAAATGCAGCCATTATATCACCAGTTACAGTCATAAACTTGTGTTATTTCTTCTCATTATCATTTGTGATGGTACAAACGATCCTAAAGCACGCAATTTTTGTGTGAATATAGATACGCTTTAATATGAGCGAGGGAATATTACAACCGGGGACAACGACTTTTAACTGTCAGTGCAAAAATAAGCGGAGCTTAATAAGAACAACACATTTAGTCGTTTATAGTGGTGCATTGAGTATACTCTTTTTCGAAATATGCACAAGGAATGTCGTATGTCGTACCACACCAAATACTGCATATACTATACATGTACATGATCCACTGTCATGAATACCATATCAAAAACCTGACAACTCCCAATTGAGAGAGAATCCATTATTCGTGACGCAGAAACATACCGAGCAGCCTTCTGTTGGTTCTCTGGGAACCGTAATCAGTATCATGTCCACGCACAAGACAAGCTGTAGCATGCTTGTAGTGATCGAGACAAACTTTGTCGACTGTGCTCTATCTCTCCTTTTCCAGCGTCAGCTTCCACCCAAGAGCCTATCCCAGTGCCACTTGTTTACCTACATGATTGGTAGTTTAAGAAGAGGTTGAAGATACAAAGGGGCAATCAGAATCCGTATATCGAAGAAGAACAACACAATGGCCAAAGGAAAAAGTACAAAATCATTTACGTCATGAATACAGCTGATGATTTGACATTACACAACAATCAATACACTTGACGTATATTAGTTGAACAGCAACTCGCTACCCTTCCGGAGCACCTGGGTTTACTCCCGGTTTTTAGTTTGGTTCGTGTTGCTCGATCCTTAGTTTTCTGTGTAGTGTTTTGTAGATCATTGTTTGTCCTTTTGTCTTTTTTATTTCGGTCATTGTATTGTCTGTCCTTCTTCTTTAATGAATTCTGATCACCTCTTTGGTATCTTCAAACTCTTCTTATACATTGTAATTTTATAATTGGTATATGTCATGACGTAAAGCATGACAATTGATTTAAAAATACTTGCTTCATTTTAATCAACAGAAGTGGTATATATCGGTTCATCACATACAGAACATGTTCGCTTGAGTCTGATGATGCTAAATGCTGGAAAACATGTGCTGTGTGAAAAGCCATTGGCAGAATCGGCAGCAGAAGTGAAAATGGTGAATGCAGTTGCGAAGGAAAAGAAGCTATTTTTCATGGAGGTATTTTTTTCTATTTGTAACATCCGCGTGAAATAAACCAAAAACAAATCCAGGAGGATATAATATGGGTATAAATTATGGCTTGTTAATTGTTTTTCTAAAAATGATATCATAGTCGAAATAAATCTCTATTTTCGTCATAAGAGATTGTAGAGAACTACATAACCGTAAACCGAAGGGACAATCAGGAATGAACAATCCAGAGAGACATAGAACGAAGGCAAATCAATAAATAAATAACACACGCAACACGGACCCCACCGTAAAGTGTGTGGCGGAGGGGGTGTCAAGGTGTTCGGAATAATATTTGTTGAAGGCAAATAAATAAATAAATAAATAACACACGCAACACGGACCCCACCATAAAGTGTGTGGCGGAGGGGGTGTCAAGGTGTTCGGAATAATATTTGTTGAAGGCAAATAAATAAATAAATAACACACGCAACACGGACCCCACCATAAAGTGTGTGGCGGAGGGGGTGTCAAGGTGTTCGGAATAATATTTGTTGAAGGCAAATAAATAAATAAATAACACACGCAACACGGACCCCACCATAAAGTGTGTGGCGGAGGGGGTGTCAAGGTGTTCGGAATAATATTTGTTGAAGGCAAATAAATAAATAAATAAATAACACTCGCAACACGAACCCCACCATAAAGTGTGTGGCGGAAGGGGTGTCAAGGTGTTCGGAATAATATTTGTTGAAGGCAAATAAATAAATAAATAAATAACACTCGCAACACGAACCCCACTATAAAGTGTGTGGCGGAGGGGGTGTCAAGGTGTTCGGAATAATATTTGTTTGCAATAAAATATACGTGTTCATTGATTCACATTGCACATTTGTGGGTATTTGTTAAAGAAGAAACGAAATTGTAAGAAAGCGAAACAGGACGGCGAAACAAATAGAAACGAAATGATACACACCTAAAGACTCAAAATAAATACATACATACGAATAAAATAATGATCTTCGTCGTTCTTCCGTAATCGGGTGTGTTTTCATAATGTTTTTTTATGTATCATTATTTTCGTGGAAAATAGATTTTAATGGAATGTGTATAATTTTTCACACAAGTGGATGTGGTTATGATTACATGGAAATGTCTATTTTTTAATCAGATTATATTTAGATGTTGGTCTGGAATTGGAGATTTCAGCCAACAAGGGGTTTTCCATAACAACAGACTTACGATGTTACGGATAGCTTCTAAGACTTTTATTAACATTTCTCGTTTTGGGGTATCGGTATCGAAACAAGGTCGAACACCCGCTATATCTTCTGCTAAGTAACAACAAATGGATATTTTTGGTTTTCGACTATCACCCTCACAACACTGACACCCGTAGCATGATTTGGTGTAACTTCAGTTACTTCATTTATATGTTCATGGCTATTATCGGTTTGATATATACATGTATTTACATTTTAACCATGAATTCACAAATTGCAATGTCTGTGTGACCTTGGCAGATTGGGACTGTCATGTTTTGGTTCCTTTTGTTTTATTGTTCCCAAAAACTTTTGAATTATTAGCCTTTCCAGCCTTACGATGATGAGCGTACACGGGTTGCGTTCAATATCGTAGCAGCTAGCCTAACTGATAGGTAAGCTAGCCATGACGTTATTGAACGATTAGCTACGTAGCAGTGCTAACAAATATGGCGCCAATCATATAGAATAATTTCTTGGAACATTTTAGCTAATCGTATTTGTCTAGTTACCTTAATAAATTATCATCCGTATTAAAAGCGTTGTCACTTCCTGCAATGCCACTATTATTACCATACGAAATTAAATTTAGTTTGAACCGCCATCTTGGATTCAAAAGCTAGCAGACATTGTTTATGCTAGCTAGAGCTATGTAGCGGCTAGGCTAGCTTTCCGTTCAATAAGATTTTTCTACGTAGCTCAACCTAGCAGCTACGATGTTGAACGCACCCCTGGTGAAGGCTATTCGAAGAGAGAGTTGTGCGTTTTTATTTGTATCACGTACTACTAGCATATTTTTTGTTGATTACTAAGTCAGACTATCTAAACATTTTATTCTATAAACAAAGGCAGTATGGAGTCGCTGTTTTCCGGTATATCATAAAATCCAAGAGGAGATAACTAGTGGTAAAATAGGAGACGTACAAATGGTGTTTGCCAGGTTCCTCCTTTGGAATTTGGATTATAGAAAGACTGTAGAGAAACAAATCAGAGCTGGACTGTTACTAGATGCAGGAATCTACACTGTTCAGTTTGCCTGTTTTGCTTACGGGGAAAAACCGATTTCCGTAAAAGCCGAAGGAAAAGTTATACACACTGGTAAGGAATGACAAACCAGATTAGGTAATGTGAATGTAAATAATGTACAATGTAAATACAACGGTGAGTAACTATCATGTATGACACAAATGAGCAATGTTTCAGCTATATCAAGGAAAGAACAAGTTACAATCAATGAGACCATGTTCCCTTTTTAATTGGTTCTTTACAGTGCTATCTCACTGAGCAACAGTCCGTGGTAAGATATGTCGCTCCATTCGGATACATTATCCTGATTCCAAGCCAACAAAGTCATTACCCTCACTCATTAAAACAGCTTGCATAGCGGAGAAGTAGCAAATACTAATTTCATAGTCTTTAGTATGACCCGATCGGGGGTTGAACAGAGTATTTATAAAACGTGAGCGCGGACGCTAGCCATTACATCACCGATGCGGTTAAACATAACAGAGTTAGATTTCATAGCAGGCAAATGGTTTTTATTCTTCCCTCAGCGGGATCCGAACACACTCTAAAGGTACACTGCAGCACCGATCCGCTTAGCAAAATGACGAACCATTCACCAACCCCCTCGGCCAAGTCCACTGTGCACAACGATTGCTGCATTGACTATTTAGTTTAATATTATTTTATTGCAAATAAAACAGCAATGGGATTGGACAAAAAGTTAACTATGACGATATCTTGCCACATATGGTATAGCGTAAAGCCGTTATTGTGTCAGTGTTTTAAGGGTGTGGAAATGGGATATTCACAGATTTTCTTTAAAATGTGACTGCAGTCTAACTCCTTCATTTTTACTGAATGCGAATTTTGAGTATCCTCACCGCTTCAGTTGTGTAATGCTACCCATGCTCGCTTCGAGTGCGATCGTTTCTGTTTCGATTCCCTGTCGGGTTAACCTAGACTATTAAAATAGCGTTTACTCCGCTGTCATTTAATAAACAGACACCATTTCCTCAAATACCGGGTAAGTAACTTATTCTCTACAAGATACAGCTGCATATTGCTTACTCAATCGGAGTCACACACAATCGGCAATTGCTCTCTCACTCTAACATCATATCCATTCCCGTTAAAACCTATGAACATAATGTTACCAATGCTGTAACAACAGTATATATCTGGTGGTAATAAGATAGACGTAATCAACGAAAAGATATATAATTATAGATTATTACATGAAATTTTTCATATCATGCCCTTTATCAGCCCGAGGTCATACTATCAGCCCGAGAGCCGATAGGCTCACGGGATGATATATAAACGAGGGTTGATAAAAGGTATGATATAAAAACTGACATGTTATGATATGTTTATCACATACTTCAACAGAGGAAATAACTGATTTGTACCAAAATGTTTAGTCATTTTGGCTAGAATTAAATACTTGTATATAGTTATAGAACATGAAAATTATTGTTTTAATATACAAATCCGATAAATGCACGTTTTTTAAGCACTTTCAGTATCATAAGAGAGAAATTGGTAGTTAATAATTTTCTGTGCAAATATTTTATAAAACAGTTGAATCCGCCGTGTTTGTAAACACAGTTTCCCGAAAATTCACGAAGTGAACTTACGGACATTGACGGAAAGGCATGTAATAACATTCCGGAAGCAGTTAATAAACTTGCTTTTTCAGCCCGCTTTGACCATTCTTGTGAAACTGGGTGAAATAAACATGACTCCTCTTCTTATTCTAAACAAAACTCAAAGTTTTGTTACAGGGTAAAATTTTAGCTATATCATCTACAAAGGTATTTATATACTTCAGGGCACGATATAGATGGGTGCATTATACTGACATTTAGTAAAGGACAAAAGGCATGTCTAATGTATAGTTCTACGGCTAGCCCAACAACAAATTGTGCTTCTATTCATGGAACAAAGGGTTCCATAGAGGTATGTATATTGTAGCATAGAAGAAGGGTAGGGTATGGTAGATCTATGGTGTTTAATATTTCAGTTATATCGTGGCGGTCAGTTTTATTGGTGGAGGGAACCGGAATTCCCGGATAAAATCACCGACCTGTTAAAGTCAGCATAGAAGGAACAAATCACAATATTTCCTCAAATTGTCCACAATAATTTTGATATACATATATAGATCTGCATATTTTTTTCTATTTTATTATTTTATTTTTATGAAGAAGGTATAACGATTACAAGAAAACTTGCGTTTGATCTATTGGTGGTTCGTGTAATATAATGGTAGTTTTAATATTTCTCTTTACTTGTACGAGTTAAACAATCAATAACTCAGTTATTTCGTGGCGACAAAAATACAAAGTTAGAAAAGGGATTTAGCAAATATGCTAAAATAAGTGGGTTTTGTTTTTAAATTGCTAAACCTTCATAATCGTATGCAGAAATGAAGTGACAATCAACAATTATTGCCTTCATATGAGATGAATATCCCGAGGGTGGTTGTTTTCCTCGAGAGAAAACAACCTCTCGAGGGTTGACAATTTGATGTTCACCTCATACGAAGGCAATCACTGCTTTATTATACCGAAAGTACTCAGGGATGTTTTATAACTTGAATGTTATGTTTTGAAGAAAACCAAATAATTTCAGGTATAGGAAATGCAATTACGGAACCGGACTGCATAAAACGAATTTTCGTTGGTCAGGGGTGTCTATGAACTAGTGTCTCCCTCTACATTATATGTGTTTTGGTTGTTCATCGGGTTGTTTCCCTCGTCTTTAAAACATCCAAAATGTATTGTAAAGAATTATATAAGGTATATGGGTTAGGGATGTGGAGTAATACCTGTACCAAGTCAGGGTCATTACGGTTTTCACAGTTTTCCGGTTGTTGACTGATTTTGTCTGTTTATATACTTACGAGTTTTGACTTTCCCTTTGTAAGATTGTTCGGTAATTTTGTTATTACCCTTGTTCATATGATATATTTTTGAAAGCGAACCCTTGCCATAGGAAGATGCAATGCTATACCCACTAATTTATCAGGTGTGGTTTTCTACAGGTACCCATATCTTTCTTTACCAATAAAACTAACCCACACTACATAGCTGAGATATTATTCAAATATGTCATTAAATATCCATAACCAATTACTAGCAATCAAACTCACGAGTTATTTTTACTCAAATCAATGTTCACCTCACTAACGCGAGTTACAGTTACTTAAAATGTACCCCATTGTATCAGTTAGAGGTATTTGAAGAGTTTGAAGATACCAAAGGAGTAATCAGAATACGTAAAGCGACGAAGAACAGAGAGACAACACAATGGCCAAAAGAAATAGGACAAAAGAACGAAGAACGATCTACAAAACAATACACATAAAACTAAAGATCGACTAACACGAACCCCACTAAATCCCGTGTTTGAAATGTCACTTGTCATCCTAGACTTTAAGAAAAATCAAAATGCACTTAGATTCCATTATAATCTTACGCTAATAAATTAGAATAGCATATTTGTACGTTTAAGCGCATCGCTGGTGTAATGGTTAGCGTACTCGGCGCGAGTGCTATAGATCGTGGGTTCAAGCTCTAATTAGGTCAAACCAAAGACAAGAAAATTGTTATTGTTGCTTCTCTGCTAAGCACGCACCATAAAGGAGAAAGAGCAAAGAAGGGTTGGCTCGGAATCAGGATAATGTGTTCGAGCGGGTCGACATGTCTACCCGCGGACTGTTGTTTCACTGAGCAAGCACTATGAAAATCCGTGTTTGTCTAGTCTAGTCTAGTCGTCATTATCTCGTTGAAAATAAACTTATTCTCGCCATGATATAGATGAAAAATTGCTGAGTTGCGTTAAACAACAATCACTCACTTGTATGCTACTTTTTTTCATCTTAGATTGAAGATCACTTCTGGTGCCCGGATGACGCCAAATTACCATCAGGAAAGGTTTCAAACAAAATACCAGATGGTCCTGTTCCTTATAATTTCCCTAACAGTGGTGGTTTGTGCTATGAGGCGGATGCAGTAAAAGCTTGCATTAGAAGAGGTATGAATGTTTTGTGAAGCACAAAAACAAATAACTTGTTTGCAGCACATGATGCATCAATCTCCACGAAAAGGATTATGGGTATACAATACGCCAATCATCACATCTGCCACACTATTGGGTAATGCTATGAGAGATATATCTCAAGGCGAACAGACCCCTCCTTCCGACTTAGTCCGATGTCTGTGTACTTTTATTGGTCGATAAAACATGATTTGACCGATTCAAAGGGTACAATTGTTAATCATAATATAATACAGCATGTGGACAAAAGTGATTCCGTTTCCGCCATCTTCCCTATATATTTCATATGAAACCACTTATTTTCATAACATTCTCATGAAGTCATTCCTTAGCCGATTTTCATGAAATTTTCACCTTTAAAAACAGAATTAATTAGAGTTTATCTTAATATCTTCATGTAATTTTTTCGAACTTTTATTTGCAAGCATTTATGATTTAAACACAAATGTAAATTCTTGACGTCACAATTTATATGATTATATAGTAAGATTTGGTGAACAAATTAAACTTTGTTTGTAAATCAATGCTTAAAAGAAAGTAGAAATAAAATTATTTGCAAATTATACGAGGAAGAAACTATATTTATTTCTGCATTTAATGCTAAAAATTTCATGAAAATCCGATAAGGAATGACTTCATGAGAATGTTATGAAAATAAATGGTTTTATATGAAATATATAGGGAAGATGGCGGAAACGGAATCACTTTTGTCCACATGCTGTATTAAATAAAAGTTGTGATTTATTTTTCCATAATGGAATTAATATTTTGTCTTTATTATGCAGCAATAACGTTAACTCTCTCAGTGTTATCCGATTCAATATTCTCCAAAAAAATATATATAAAACCTTTGAATTAATTATCTCCCAATTACATCAGGTTAAATAAATTGACAAATCACAACTTTAATATAATATGATATTATAATAATTTATATGTTTGGCTTATGATGGCGGTTGGGGTGATATACAATACTCCTTCTTTAGACTGGATGTAAATGGTGGTTCCCTGTTTGGCGAATACTACTCTCTTTTCACGTAAAACCAAATTTGTAGGAATTCATAAATAATCGAGAGTTCACTGTGATTGGTCGTTGACCGGGGAGTCACAAAGCAAACATATACCCACTCTATCGTGCAGTCCTTCCTGTTCTGTGTGTCAGTGAAAATATTCGTCCAATTAAGCACTATGAATTACCTATATGGATTATTATTTGTAAACTCATCATGAATATAGCTAAAATAATATGAAATAATAACACATTACAAAAAACCTGGTATCAATATAATGTTGTCGTGAGATTTTTGCCCAATACATTTAGCAAAAGTTCTACTGGAAGGATGTGAAGACCTAACTACTAACAATGATTTTGAAATATTTTAATGCGCATCCAAATACATTAAATAAACAAGGAGGGCTACATGATATTCTTCCCACAACGAAAATTAATTCTGATAAATATTTTCTCCTTTTAAATCCCTCCTTCCTTTTGAATAGTGGTCACATGTGTGACACTGCGAGTGTGTGAATGAGTTGGATGGTCATGTCATTGTTCTGTAAGGCATTGTCTTGTTGGTAGTTGCAGTAAAAACGTAAATGCAGTGCGCATGACGCGTTTCTGGAATAGCAATCATTAGGTACGCTCTAATTCAAAATATTTGAAAGTCTTTTGGAGCAAGAAAACCAAAGGTCAAACAGGATCAGGTCAACTAAGTCTGAAGGAGGATAACCTTGGTTTTATGAATAATTATATTATTTGGGAACTAGATTTCCATAAAATATATAAATCATGTCAGTGCTGAAGCACTGATTAATGGTTGGATGATTCCCTTGTAGTAAATTCTAAGCAAGTTAATCTAATTATGTAATTCAATATAATTCTAATAGAATTAATGTATATCGTTTACGTGCCTTTGAATTGGACAAGAGCATTGGTACCTATTTGTTTTTGATCCGTTCATAACTCGATGAACATTTGCGTGCCAGAACTACTTTTTGTGTGTATATATTACTCCTCGATTTGCATCTCTGGAATGCAGTGGTAACGTCGTAATGGTGAGGATATCGATGAAAACTGACCAAATAGGGAAAAGATTGACATTGAAGAATTATAAGGATTAAACGGTTCTTTCGTCGGTCGTTTATTCAGTTTTTGAGTGCATCAGCACCGACTACACACGCATGAACTCGTGAAAAGAATCGTTTAACCCTATAATATGCTTCTATGTAGAGGAGAGCTACTAGTAACCCCTGGATGTTATCCCCGTTTGATAAATAAATAAGTAAAATATTATTGTCAATAAATATTAATACATAACAGTCGTACAGCATAAATATTATGTTTTACTACTACTTTTATGCCTCCATTAACCTACAGGCCAATAATCCATTATTGACTGGCACATGAGTGCTATTTAATATATAATGTCAACTCAATAATTCCTATGGCTAAATTTTTGTTTTAATTCTCGCTTATGAAAAGAGAGTTTAAACAGTGATGGTCAACAATTCCACCACTATCAACAAAACGGACAATCAACTGTAACCTCAAGTCATTGAACTAAAAAATAAAATAAACTACGACATATGGCGGCGTGTGCAATCCAGGTCCAGCCTTGGGACAGGCACAAAAGAAATTAGTCATTATTTGAGTAAGCTATAAAATTTCGAGATGCTACTTTGTGATAATTAATTTACAAGTTCTTAGGCAAATATGAATTATGACAAAACTATAAACAATATATACTTCAATGCAAAGAGGTAAAGTGTTTTCTACAAAAGAGAGCAAAATATCGTCACCTTTCTAAAATTCTTTAGAAAAACTGCCGTAATGTTATTTAATTTTGACGCTTTATCGTCACATTGTAATCGCAAAAAAGTTGTTGATTACAATTCCTTGATAAGTTACATATCGTCACCTTTCTAAAATCAATTAGAAAAACTACCGTAATGTTATTTAATTTTGACGCTTTATCATCACATTGTAATCGCAAAAAAAGTGGCTGAAGACGAACATTGTTGATTACAATTCGTGATAAGTTTTATAACTAAATTATTAGATATTGTGGATTTGCGAATTACATATTTTGAGAATAATTTCATTTAAAAAATATATGTTTATCTCCCGAATTAAGCATATATTTGTAGATTAAAAGAATTAGGCAAATCTTTCATTTTTGTTCCAGCTTGAAAAGCATCTAACAATTTTGTTTTTGTATAACGAAAATATGATGTCCTTATTTGAAAAAAGAGGAGACTGTACTATCGCAAACTTTTAAAAAAACACCTATTTCTGAGATAAATATTATCAATAAAGAGCTTGTACACTCAACCTCTAAACGTGATGTACCCTCATCGACCTGATATGTACTGGCTTCGTAAACTAAGGTTCAAATTTCGCTTTACATCAGCCTCGAGCACATGTTCTACAACGTATTTCTGTTCTTCTAACTACATGTACAACCAAATACCTTGTTATCAATTTACAAATGTATTATAAAAAGTCTACGAACACAGTGGAATAATTTATCTTTGGAGTGAAAGTACTAGACAAACTTCGTTCATTAGAGCTATTTTCAAATCCGTCGACGGTATGACATTTCTACTTATTAAGCCACATTACCATATAAACTCATCTTTTTCAAGATAAATTTAACACTCGTTGAGGACACAAGTTGATATTTATTTCCTGATCGTGTCTATTATCTTTTATATAACTTTGCTTTAGAACCATCTAATAGCGTTTATATTTCCCATGGTTCCGTTTCTCCCGTATTTGTGCTAATGTTTATAACTTTAATGACCGTCATCTCGCGATAAAGGAATACTGTTTATTACCATGATACCGCTTATATATTTTGTATTACCGGTTTAAAGATCTTATATATCAATAAATTTTCCATGTACGCGGGTTACACGGTGTGTACAACCTGATTGAGGTTATTTCTTCATGAACCGAACAAAAATTGCATTCAATCCTTAAATGAATAAAATTCTACATGGAAAATACTAATCAAAAACGGCCTTTTCCATCCATGCTTCGACGTTATTAACAATGCTAAGTCGCTTAGGTGTAAGTTTATGGTGTTTAACGCCACTTCCAAAAATATTTCAGTTATATCGTGGTGGTCAGTTTTATTGTTGGCGGAAACCGGAGTGCCCGGTGAAAACTAACAAATTTTATCACAAAATGTTGTATCGAATACACCTCGCAATGAGCTTCTAGATCGTTCTAACATTGCTAAATACAAATGTAAATATAATCATTAGTTTAAACAATATTTATTTAATGAAATAACAGCATACAATTATTCAAATATATATATATACTTACAATGCATAATGGGATTCAGAAACAAGTTATCAAACTTATGCAAATCTGTCTCCCTAATTAGATATTGATAACATTAATAAACAGTGGTAAGTAGAATGTTCATGATGTAAAATAAAAATGTAGAAAAGTAATTACAGGATAAATTGAAATAAAATACTTCTAAAGTTTACAAAGACGGAGCTGTCACATACTATCCTCACGGTCTACAACCCAATATGTATAGTTCGTGTGCAGTCTGATCAATTACTTTCCATATTTATGTTCAATCAAATCTTTTTGTTCTGGCAATGTACTTTGACACAGTTTCAAATACCAATCTGTTTTCATTTTCATTTGTAAAAATCTGGCTGGAGTGAGTACAAATAACAGAATGTACCATGTGACATAGGACATTTAAATATAAATGGACATCAATAACAATTGACTATCACCTTAATGGTCAGTTGGTGAGTAGCCTTTTAATATTTAAATGTCCTATGTCACATGGTACAATGAAATATACATATTGAAAGCACATGTCTGTTATTTTGTTTTGATGGTTAGGCTCTTACACTATGTGTACTCACTCCATGCAAATTTTTACACTTCAGAAAATATAATTAACATAGAGACCTAATGGGTAACTTTTTTAATAATGGACCAAAATTTTTGAAATGAATTGTCAGAGTTCGTATATATCATATATTAATATACATCTAGAAAAAAATTGTTGATTTGAAAACTGGATTTTTAAGAATTTTTTTCTGTAGATTTTATAGAAGTCAAACGAACTATACCTCTCAATATATAGCAATGCCAGGGTCGTTTATCATGACTAAGTCCAAATGTAAGGATGATGTTTCGCAATAAAATGTAGGGTTGTTAATTATTTGTACTAAATTATTTTGTAAACAGATATTCTTAATTTGCATTTTACGAGGATTAAGCTGATCTTCATTAAAATCGCGCAAATCACTATTCTGTCGATGCTAGTATTCAACACTAAATCAATAGAGTGGTTAATATGATCCCAAATATAGTTTTCAGAATCAGGGGGTCGGTAGAACAAACCAAACAATATATCCACCCCTTTTGTGAGTATTTTCATCCATATGGATTCGAGTCCATTTTGTTTAAGTTCAACTTTTTCTTCACTATAGATATTTTCTTTCACATAAATAGCAACATCTCCACCTACACGTCCTCCTCTATCACAACGATACGGTATTTTATAATTTTTTAGAGTTATATCATCTATAGATGTGTTCTGATTGAACCACGTTTCGGTGAATAAAAGTACGTCACGGTGATTTAATTCGGCTTGAATTATGTCTCGCTTAGATATAAAACTTTGAATATTTAAGCATGTAAAATATATAAGGTTATCAATTCTCAAACAATCATCACTTAGCGATGTATCACTAGTTAATAACCTAGGAGTAGAAGACACACCAGGCCCAGGATTTATCTCTACGTCACCAGACCTTAAAATCAATAAACACATCCACACAAAAAATTGAAGAATTAACTGTTTAACGACTGATGCAAAAACACAGGACAATAGTGACTTGTTCCTATAAGACACAATGTCTTCATTATTTATGGGGGTTGTTCGGTAAATGCCAGGTTGCTTTATCAAAATGTAACTTACATACGATTTGAAATAATATGAACATGATAATACCAATTAGTTTATAATGAGCAAAAAGCATATAAAGTAAAATTTGGGCTGAACTAAGTCGTTTTGAATGTGGTAATCAAACAGACCGCAAATGATTCGAAATACATTTACATCTGCATTCATCAGTCTAACATATCAAAATAACAATTTGTACATAAATGACGCATTGGTTATGCTTTAAACCAGGCTTAAATACGTAACCGGGTATAAGAAACGAGAGGAAAGTGACAGCTTTCAGAGGGGTGAGTAACATGACAAGCTTTGGGTAGACAAACTTATATACAAAAATAAACAAATAAGTAAGTAACAGTCATCATTCTATAAAATATCTTTCAGCAACAGAGGTCTATCAAAACAAATGAGCATTAATAAAAAAAAAAAAAAAAAAAAAAAAAAAAAAAAATAATGATTTGAAGATAGCAAAAGTTTGATTGATACTTTATTGTCTCGAATTCAAGGAGATGTAAGTATGACACGAAGAAATATGGCTGATCAGCAAGTATATCAAATTTTAAATCAAAAATCAAAAACAGGCAAACAAAATAAAATTAAAACTACTGAAGGAAAATGGTCACTGAAAAGAAAAAAATATATACATTGTATTTCAAGTTTTACTTGTGTAAGAGGGTGAATATATTTGTTTACATGACAATAACAAAAATGAAAAACAAACAAAACAAAAAACCCATATAAATACAAAAATATAAATTAAAGATTACTCTATCATTATGTTATATTATAATATTAACAATAACATCAAATATAAAGTGTTTTGTACTGCCAGAGATTAAACAGCTTTTAAAACCATTTCTATTGTCCCGAAAAAACAGTTTGTGATGGTTTAACTATATAGTTCCTTTACGTCTGTGTCCATTAAAGGATCATTGAAAAATCGTATTCGTAAAGACTTTAATGTGGCATCTAAAATTGATGTTGCATGTTGTTCGTCTTAAAAATGTGGACAATTAGGTGGTAAAGCTAGCAGATCCAGCTAGCAATAAAATAAGCACAGTTATGTAATGTAACATTCATTTCATATTGTATCACTATCTTATGTTCAATATCCAACAACACATGTTATCATCTATTTATTCTTGTCTCCCACAAAAACCATAAAAGGTCTTTATTTATGTTTATGACTAATTTTTATTAAATCTTTTTTAATTTTTTGTTTTGTTTGCAGGAGTAACAGAATATCCATTTTACACCCATACAGACTCAGAGATCGTTCACAGTATTATGGATGAAGTCGCCAATCAAATAGATCGAAAACTACCGTATAAAGAGCGAATGTCGTAAAAATTGACAGAAAACTACCGTATAAAAAGACAATGTCGTAAAAACAACATGAATATATTTATAGCCACTGTATAGCTGAAATACGGATAAAGTTGACGTTAAGCACCAATCAATTAATCCATAAATATATTTATATCTCTGGTTTACATGATAATTGGGAATATTTGTTAATTGTTGAATATGATAGTCGATCCTTATAAAGTAATATATTCGCTAACAGCTTACTGTTAATGTATGATTATTCGCGGTATTCCAATTTTCGTGAATAGTGTATCAAACAATGCAATTAAGAATTGAACGAATATGTGTCACCAATTATATATATGCTGCCCAAATAGCAAGAGATCTACGAGATTACGTACCCGCGAAAATGCAACTTTTCGTCAAATCATGAAAATTGGAATCCACGAATTTAGATGAAGTCATGGTATCACATTTTGGTATTCTTTATTTCATCTACGGGGGCCGTCGAGGCATTAGTGCAATTACATCTACCTATTCAATCAGTACTTAATCATTACTGATGTTCTGAGTTCTATTTGCTAAATTCCTGTCGAAGTTATTAAGCATTCATAAATATTATTTCAGCCCTATCATACATTGCAAAGACGTCACGCCATGAAAATTGGTATGCAATGTAATGCATTACATCTACATATGCAATCAGTGCCTACATTGTAACACTACTAAAGTTGTCAGTTCGATTGTTACGTAAACATGGTGTGCAGATAGTACACATTCGTTAGTCTGATTCTATCCCTACCATACACTATGTCAAGATTATGATGATAACATCAAATATATTGATTACACCTACAATTAACATTAATTATCATTCAATAATAAATTGATAATTCATAGCACAATCAATCGAGCTTTTCATTACCTACCGTATACATGATAAATTGTTTGCAATAAGGGACGGACCATTTAACTTCCAGGGGGGGTTTTCTAAAAAAGTATTCTGATTCCCAATGTTGCTGAAAAAAATATTCGGATTTTTGTCATATAACCTAATGTTACATTCTGGAGAAAAAAAATTGCGCTTTGCGCGACAAAAAGAATAAATATTCTAACTCTTGTGTTGTTGGAAAATTTTTTTTTGAAGGAAACAAAAAAACATACCCCCCCCCCTCCCCCTCCCCCTGCATGTTAAATGGTCGGTCCCTAAAAGCTCTTTGGTTTTATCGCATCCAAACAATAAACAAAAACATGAAGGTTATTCCGTGTGCTCTACATTTAATATCTACATTTTCATAGATATCTAATTTAGTCCACACGACTCGTTTCTGAAATAACATTATGCTCAAAATCAGAAAAGTTTAAATACAGAAGAAAGTGGAATGATTGACAAAATAATTGGCAGTAAATAGCGTTTACAGTTAGCAGTATTATTTGGTATAACAGTATAACAGAAAAAAAACTGTTTCTCATGGAATTTCTAAAGCACACCTTATTTATCAGAAAAAAAATGTTGCAGACTGTGTGGTCGTTTTTTGGCTTTGGATATAGAATACCGATGAAGAATATGAAAGTCCTTTTTTTGTATTATTGACATAAAACAGTGATCTCCAGTATATCTTTAACAACGCTTGTATGATATTACCATCGCCGTCCAGATGTCTGAAGTACAATTTACGAGAATGGGAGTTGCATTTTTGATTTGGTCCATTGGTACTAAGTTCTTCTGATTACCTCCTATTGGCAACGTCAAACTTTTCTTCTAGCACAACAAATCCAAAGTTGCATCTGAGATCACCACCGATTTTTAGTGGGGTTCACTTTCTTCATTCTGTAGTTTTTTGTGTAATGTTTCGTAGAACGTTTGTATTAGACATTGTTTGTCCATTTGGTCTTTTTTTTATGTCATTCTATTGTCTGCCCTTACGACTTCTGATTATCCCTTTGGTATTTACAAACTTTTTTATATCTGCGTTTACCCCCCCCCCCCCCCCCCCCCCTGGTTTTAGCGGGGTTCCTGTTCGTGTTGATTTATCTTAAGTTTTCTGCGTAGAGTTTTGTAGATCATTGCTTGTCATTTGTTCTTTTGGCCATTGCGTTGTCTGTCCTTTTCCGATTTATGGATTCTGATTTACTCCTTTAATATCTTTATACTTTTATATACCCTAATTGATCTTCTCCTATACATCAACTTCTCAATCACGATACTTTATTTTAATTTTTTGATAACGAGTATCTATGAATATACTGATTGTAATTTTGTGACATTATTTTCAACTTTTCTATGCCCTAATTTATCTTCCTGTTTCGACTTCTCAATCACGCATATTAACGGTTAATTTTGATAACGATTATCTATAAATATACTGATTGCAATTTGGTGACATTACTTTCAAATGACATTATTACCCAGTACATTATTTTGTAATTTGAAATCTGGCTCCCAGTAAATAGTCTATATTGTTACATTGCAAATAATTTTAAAGGAGAACAATGAAAATTACCAATATGTTTAATCAATAGGGAAACATCATTGGTCTTATTGTCTTATATCTAACCACGAGGCAAATATGTCTGTATTGTCAAAGGGGACTTATTGATTGTGATTTTATTTAAATATCGTAAACATATAGTGTTGGATGGTTTATTTATTACAGTAAATTACTTCCAATATGGATATCCGGTATTTTATCTTATTAATGAACATGTTTGTAAGAACGGATACGATTCTATTAAAAATAGGTAAGGCTTAATAATATAGTTCAGAGTATATATGTATATAATTGTATGCTTAGTAGTATAATATGTATATATAAATAATTGTATATGTAATAATATAGAATATAATTATGTATAACATTATCATGTAAAAACCCTATCAATCTTACATGGTAATTGTAAGCATTATTTTATTTTATAAATTAATATATTAAAAATATATAAGCTTTTTAATATAATAAAGAATATATATATTCAATATATACATTATATTATTATGTATTTAAATAGGAATACTATTGAACTGCCAAGTTAAGTTAATGGGCAATCTGTTGTTTACCCATATAGAGTATTATACATTATCGGTCATACACATTTATAGTTGCAGCTGAACACAAGGGTGCCAGTTTGCCGAAATTAGAGGTAGGTTTAAACAAATAAACCAATGTATACCTCATACACAGATTTTGATTAATACAGGTGCAAGAGAAAAACGAAGAGGAAGAAGATAGGGGATGAACGATCCGTATTTTGGTTTCCATCACTATTTATTACGAATAAACATCCTTCTATGTAATAAGGGAACGACCATTTAACTTGAAGGGGAGGGGGGGGGGGGGGGGGGGTTATGATTTTTGTCTAAAAAATATTCTGATTCCCAATGTTGCTGAAAAAAATATTCTGATTTTGGTGGAGGAATAAAAAATAATCTGATTCAGAGTATTTGTCATATAACCTAATGTTAAATTGTGGAAAAAAATTTCGCGCTTTGCGCAACAACAAAAAAATACATTCTAACTCTTGTGTTGTCCGAAAAAAATTTCTGAACGAAACAAAAAACCATGAACCCCCTCCCCCCCTTCAAGTTAAATGGTCGGTCCCTTAATAAATTCATATTCACTCCCACTCCCGACACCGTTTATATATCATATTAATTGACCGAAAGTTATCATGCATCGTTAATTAATATGGTCCATAATACAATTTTTCTTCAGAATTTACATGCAAATAAAATTTTCTATATCATCGCATATTATTATATAATTTTGAAAAAAAATGGTTCTTTTATTCAATCAACCATTAATTGTATTTTACAAGTCAACGTGTTCTGTATAGACACTCAATTGCTGTAATAAAGTCTAAAAATAGAACATTATTCAGATTTAGTAGAATCAATACGTACGTGAAATCGATATACCTCTTAATCTTACACTGTTAAAGACAATTCTTTAACATTTAATATTATATTCACCCAGACACATGAAATGTCACGTTACAGGAAGGTAAACAATTATATAACCACAAATGGTAATGTTAACAACAAGACATCCAAGAAATAAAATTAAGGTTCTCCTCGCTCAGGAATAGATGACCTAAGCCGATTTTGGCTATCTTGTTTAAGCTCTTTGGTTTTATTGCTCCATAAACTTTCAATTATTTGGCTGTCCAATCCTTCGATTTTGAGCGTACCTGATGAAGCGTGTTAAAGAAACCGTCGTGCGCACTAAACTTGATATCTACGTTTTTATTTCAGGAAGGTAAACATACTATATAACTACAAATGGGAATGATAGAAACGAGAAATCTAAGAAATATACACAGTAACTGAACACGAGTGTTCGTCACTTCCGCTATTTCCCTTTATACAGGTTAAAATTATATGCACTAATCATTAAATGTAAAAATAAGGCTGCCATTTTATAGACAGTGATTTGTTATATAGAGGTACCCTTTTGTTTCCCTATTATACAGTCAAACCTGTATATAAAGGGCACTCAAGGGAAACCGAAAATGTGCCCTTTATGAGCAGTTGCCCTTTATATACAGGTTAAAATTATATGTACTAATCATAAATAAAGCTGTCCTTTTATAGACAGTGATTTGCTATGTGTTATATAGAGGTACCCTTGAGGCAGGTTTGATTGTAATTCATAAAAAAAAAAATTATGAAGTTTTTGTTCATAATTTTCATATAATTTTGTGCTTTAAGATTTCAAAAACTAAACGAGACTTACCTTGGTTAAGTCGATGTTTGGTTGGAATTCTATATGGAAGTCACTATACCACTGAAGGGATCAAAAGAGATGCGTAACTGCGCATGTGTAACTTCAGTCTTCAAAGATGATGATTGTGCATAATATGATACAATATTCAGAACAATTTGTACATACATGTATTCAAAAAGTATACAAACACAAAACTAATATAATATACAAAAAATAACCAAAAATATATCACCACTGAAGTAGAAAAAATCAAACAATAATACCTTCAAAAAAGGGAGGGAAAGTGGTGGGCGTTTGATCCCTTCAGTGGTGTAGTGACTTCCATATAGAATTCCAACCAAACATCGACTTAACCAAGGTAAGTCTCGTTTAGTTTTTGAATTCTATATAAAGTCACACCACTTCCGGGATCTCACGAGATTTCAAAGAGCACAATCTGATTCAATAAATACTAAAATACTACCACCTAATGATAAAATATAACAAAAGTGATTACAACATCAATAATAAATGTTCTCAGCAGAAAATAAATCTGTAAACTAAGGTTTCAAAACAACATTTTGAAAAACTGAACTACTTGTCTCTATAGGTTTTTTTTATAAAACGTAGCAAATGTTTTTGCGTTAGACCATCCTGCCACTTTTAAAACTTTGTCAACAGAAACAAATTTAGCACTAGCCTTGGATACAGCTGCTGACCGTACACTATGAGATGAACATTTTTTCACATCAATACCTCCTCGTGTCATTACAATTTTTAACCATCTACTAATGGTATCTCGTGACACCTGTCCATGAGGTTTTACATAACTAATACATAGTTTTTTACAGTTTTTTCTCAAAGCAGCTGTTTGTTTTAAATACTCCTTCAAAACAAAAGTCACACATAACCTCCTATCTGGAGGATATGCAAAACGTTCTATACAATTTTGTGACCAACTTGATCTGTTTTGTTTCAACAATCCATCAAAAAATATAGTATATGAATGAAAATTCTTTTCTAAACCATTTAAGGTCAGTAAATGAAGAGATTGAACTCTACTAGCTGTAATTATTGCTATTAACATGACTAATTTCAAAGTTAAATCTTTTAATGAAATAAACTTAATGGGAGACAATTTTCGTAAATAACCCAAAACATTTGAAACATCCCAAGTTTTACAATATTTGAGTTCAGAAGGCCTTAAATTATACACTCATTTCATAAACCTTATAATAATTGCATTAGATCCAACTGGTACATGATTAAAATTTATACCATAAGCTGACAAGGCAGATCTTGCTGAATTAATAGCACTATAACTTAGCCCAGATTCAAAAAGTGAATTTAAAAATTCTAAAACTTGGTTTAAAGTTGGGCAT
The DNA here is from genome assembly GCA_963680875.1 of Bathymodiolus brooksi. Classification (NCBI taxonomy): domain Eukaryota; kingdom Metazoa; phylum Mollusca; class Bivalvia; order Mytilida; family Modiolidae; genus Bathymodiolus; species Bathymodiolus brooksi. Next base: position 50,838,370 of record OY804583.1, on the reverse strand, counting down.
ACTGAATTAATCTTCCTTTTGTCACAGAGCAAAATCCATTTACTGATGTATGTTGCATATTGCTTCTGTGTACTTCTTCGCCAAGATGCAAGTATGATATTGGTTGCATTTCTCGAAATTCCTTCACTTTCGTAATTTCTCCTGATAGTCGACATGCTATCAGGCGCATTTGATTTTGTAATGGATGAATTTTGTCTGTCTGAGGAATAGATAATAATTTCCGTTTGCGTGGTAACACAACTGGTCTTTGTATTAAAAGTTCCATGACAAGAGGATACCAAATCTGAGTTGGCCCCAATGGAAGTATTATAAGGCATTCTGATTGGTCGTTGATAATCTTCTGTACACACCTAGTTATCAAAGAAAAGGGTGGAAACATATAATAATATTCATTTGACCAAGGAAAACTGAATGCATCTATTACTACTGAATCAGGATCTGGTTTCCATGATGCAAATTTTGATATCTGACAATTTAATCTTGACGCAAACCGATCCATTGCTGGTTTACCCCATAATTTTGCTAGTTGCAAAAATACATTTGAATCCAGCATCCATTCTACATTATCATTGAAAACTCTAGATTCTATATCAGCTGGATTACATTTCCCAGGAATATGTGCAGCAGACGGCAAAATATTCTTATCACAACACCAATTCCAAATATCTTTAGAAAATGAATTTAAATCTTCTGATTTAATACCACCCATATTATTAATATAGGCTACTGCACTTGTATTATCAGTTAGTATTTGTACATGTAAACTGTTTTTGTCTTTACATAGAGCCTTTAATGCATATAAAATAGCCAAGGGTTCTAAATAATTAATGTGATAAACCTTTTCTTCTTGATTCCATCGACCATTTGCTTTGATATTTCCATCAAAAGTCTCAACAGCCCCCCAACCTTCAAGAGAAGTGTCTGTTGTGATAGAATTGTCTGCATTTCCACGATCAATTACTCTCTTTTGACTGTATATTATCTGACCACCATTTTAATTCTGATTTCATGTTATTAGTTACATTTATATATGCATCATAATTTCTAAATGACTTTTCTAATGCATATTTTTTTTCTTTTTCTAAGATTCTATAATGTAAATTTTCATAGTCTACTGCAGAAAAGGATGAAACTAAAATACCTATGATCCTAGATACCTCTCTAATTGATGTTTTATTTTTCTTTTGTAAACGTAAACATTCATCTTTAATGCGGTCAACTTTTTCTTTTGGAAGTGTGACTGTCATACTTACAGAATCAATCACATTTCCAAGAAATGTTATCATCTGTGTTGGGATAAATACAGATTTTTTTCTCATGTATAAAAATTCCTAAATTTTGTAATAAACAAACAGTGTCTTTTACGTTATTAGTACATTCTAATGGAGTATCAGCAATCAATAGCGAGTCATCAATATATGCCACATTTCTATGCCCATACTGACGTAATGTAAAATAAACTGGTTTCATAAGTTTAGTAAATATTCTTGGTGCACTTGTAATACCATTAGGCAAACAGGTATACTGATAATTGTTTTCCCTCCATTGGAATCGTAAAAACTTTTGATCATTTTCTGCCATATTAATAGAATAATATGCATGTCGTAAATCTATTGATGCAAAATAGCTAAAAGGTTTTATTAATTTTAGAACACTTTCAAATATTTCCATTTTGAAATGACGAGGCTCAATATATTCATTCAATTCTTTTAAATTTAAAATCATTCTATTTTCATTTTTATCTTTTTTAGGAACAGTAAATATTGGAGAAATATATTGATGTTCATCAAATGCCACTTGTTTAATAACTCCAATACTAAGTAAATTATTTATTTCTTTTTCTAAAATATTTAATTGATTTTTATCAAAAATTCTTTGATATGACGTACCATTTTGAACTGGTGGATTGTCAATAAATTCAATGTGACAATTAAGTACAATATCTAAAATATTTTTATCTGAGGTAAGTTTTTTTCCAGTTATTGGAATAATTGTTCAGTATACCTGCATGAAATTTCTTAATTGTATTAATACTGAAATTAGATGTCTGGCATACCTTTTCTACTGAGAAACATTGAAGTTTTTTGACTGTTGATTGTGTAAACTATGACGACCTCTGGGACCAGGACCACCACGGCCTCTAGCTCTGGTACCTCGACCACCTCTGCCCCGAGTACTACTACGGCCTATGTAATAACCACGGCGTCTAAAGTTACTTGCTGGAAACTTTCCAATCTTTTTCCCAACACGATTGACATCCTGTATTTCTTTCACATTCTTTGATATATCATTCCCGTAAAGCATATCAGTAAAAGCTACATTGGGGGAACACAAGTGATGATAATCTTGTTCAAGATCAGGTCTGTGTACCTCTTTACGTTTTAAATTAGTTAGTCTGTTATACTGGGCCATCAGTCCAATAGATCCCAGGCCAAGATCAATACATTCCTGAATGTCAGAATCTGATGATTCTTTATTAATTTTGATTTTATCAAGTTTATCCAACATTTTTACAACATTAATAGAAGCTTTGATAATGACATGTTGGTGTTGTTGTATATTGACGTCATACGACTTGTATATGGACTTAACCAATTCCATATAAGTTGGTTAACTTTAGTTCTTGTGAGAGACGCACAATTCTCAAGACGCAAAACTGTTTTTAGCAAGTCCTGGTATTTCTCATCTGATATACCTTCTCTAAAAATGACATTTATCATGTCTGCTAACTCATCGTTGACCTTCTTGTCAACATTCTCTTTCAGTTTGAAACTACGAGCCGCTCCTATAAAACTAGCGGTTTTATTGCTATTGTCATAAGTTTTTCTATGTTTATTTGGAGGTTCGTTCTCCATTTCAACATTCTCGTCAATTTCTTGTCGAGATTCAACATCGTTGATAAATGTTATTATCATCGACATCGTAGAAAAATTCATCTTGTTCATCGTACTCTGCGTCATCGCAATCATCGTACATTTCAAGCACTTTACTTTCGATGTTTTTCATGTTAAGTTTTTGAGTATTTTGTTCATTTTGGATAGTCATTAAAACACCCATAATATCAGTCAAGGATGATGGCTCACTACTGCCGGCCACGCCGCTAGTACTGCATGTAGCAGCCATTTGACAGTCAACTTTTTCTTTGTCTTAGAAAACATGGCGTCTGCCATTTTGGTTTTATACTTAAATCTCGTGCACGCGAGATTTTGTAAAGGGAAAACAAAAAAATATATTTTCCCGTACACACGAGATATATAGTTTAATAATATAATTTTTGTTTCTCGTACACATGAGATATTATTTAATAATATAATTTTTATTAATGATATATTTCAATCATTAAATATTACTACTACGTATTAATTTTATTAAGATGCTACACAGGAGAATTATGGACTACGTCCTTCTCCACATAAAAAGCGCAGCACACTAAGTTACACATGCGCAGTTACGCATCTCATGAGATCCCGGAAGTGGTGTGACTTTATATAGAATTTTAAACATTCACGAGTTAAGGACAAATCGTAATTTGAACGTCATAAGCTATTCAATAATTTTAGTACTTTTGAAATTCAAATGGAAAGATGACAATTTCTCGCCCTGATATGCTCATACAGAACCATTACAAAACCAGAACTACACACTATAAATAAACTTTAGTGAATACCGAAGGGGCAATAAACAATTGATAATCCAGCAAAATTCGCAACATAGGGTAGACAAGGCGAAGAAAAAGAGAGCACACTACACAACACACTATGCGTTGTTAAGTACCACATGAGCCCTCCTGTGCAGAAATCGTAACGGACATGGAACTCGGAAAGTAAAGGCACATAATAGGACAACACAAAAACTAAAAAAGATGAGCAACACGGACCCCATTAAAAACCAAGAGTGATCTCAGATGCTTTAGACAACGGTCATGCAAAAAACACAGCTTCAAATTTTAATTTTTTCGCCACACAATACCAGACTTGAACAAACTTTCCGAAACCATAGCCACGAGTGACAGTGTTGATATAGTTAAGGAAAACACTTCCACAAGAAGTTCTTCTAAGCATTTAATATTCCCAAGCTCAATTAATTGACACAAGCTTCGTTTTTATCTGATACAAAAGAGATCTTGAAAAAAACTGTAAAAATGTATCTAACATGATTTATTTTGTAAACGTACGCATGCGCCGGATAATAATGCTCAGTCTGTTGAGCGTTTTTTTCATAAGCAAAGAAGAAGAAGAATTACAGATTCTAAAAGTTGAAAATCGTGAATTAAAAAAAAAAATATTTGAAAATTGGCATGATAAACTCTACATAATTATTCTCATATTAATAGAATTGACCAAATAATTACTTCATGGAATTTTAATTCTTAAAACGTATGAAGTGCATAGGGAAAATGAGAGGTAACGAACTATATGTTTCATAACTCCTTAAAAAAATATAGCTAACTTATTGATTGTTTTAACATTACATAATGAAACTAAAACGAGAGGTTACGAATACATAGCTGTCTATTGGCTACATGCTTGATAACGTCTTAAAAAATATAGATAAATTATTCATTGTTTTAACATCACACGATGAAAATAGACCTGCATACATTTTTATTTACGGAGAGATAAGACTTATAATATTATGGTTTATACTTAAAATAAAGATTCAAATGGTGCTCGATACATCGAATGCGTATTATAGCTAGCCCACACTGTTTAGTAAACAAATTGTGTTCAGTTAATAGAGGCATTCATTTTGTAAATACAGTCAAAAAATGGCACTCAATGGAACCTGAAAATGTACCCTTTTATGGGCCGTTACCCTTTATATGCATGTTAAAGTTACAGACATTACTCATTAATGGGCAACATGAGGTTTTCCTTTATAGATAGTGATTTTTTATATAGAGGTGTCATTTAAGAGAGGATTGGCGGTATGCAGCTTCGAATATAGCGAAATTAGAATGGTTTAGAAAATAAGATAATAAAGGTTTATTCATTTTTTAAACAGTAGATTCAACATTACAATAAACTAAAATAAATTTAAAATCCTAAATTTGAAGATATTTTTATTGTGATTCTCTTTTTTGTTGTATTTCTTCAATTGTGTCTGCTTGATCTATAAGGATATATTAATGCAAAAACAAATAATTAATATTAAAATCATAAAAAGGGGGGAAAAGGGAAAATATATCACCGGTAAATATTCATAAAACATTACAAACATTTTCGAGATGTCAAATAATAAATTTATAATAAAAAAATAAAATGTTCGTTTGTAATAAATAGTAATTATTCCATAGTTATTGATGAAAAAGGACACACTGATATTGGTGCCGTTGTGGTCGTGATCGCATGGTAGTTGGATTTACAACCACCTATGCAATCAGTCCTTATCATCACAAAATTTGTGAGTTCGAATTACGCTCATGTCGAGATGTGCCCGATAAAACATTATGCGACAAAGTTCGTCAGTGACTTGCAACAGGTCGGTGGTTTCCACCAGGTACTCTGGTTTCCTCCACCAATAAAAACTGACCACCAAAATATATCTTAAACGTTAAATACCATAACACTAACTAACTGTAAAAGAGGCACTTAATAATACATGACAAGGGAACGGCCATTTTACATGGAGATATATCTTTTTATTTTTTTATCGTATTAACGCTGTTGAAAAGTGGGAACTGTATTACGTGGGTTAGATCACTTTTAAACTTTAAACTCACTTCAATGACGCCATTTTGATTCGGGTTAGAACGTTACCGTATTGTTCATTGTGGTAGTAGGTGGCATTGACGATAGTTTAAATTTTTATTATTTTTATGTTCTCGTTCATGAATAAAGCAAAAACCCCGGTCATTTGACATTAAGAAAGATAAGCACCAAAATATCAAGGCCATCAATATTTAGCAGGCACACTGGTTATTTGACGTTGAGCAAGCATAAACATATGAAGACCTTGAGTTTATACCTTTCACTCCCTTAACGATTGCCTACAGAGTAATAATTTCAAAAATATTGATATAAATGTTATTGTAAATAGTCATTTAGAATTATTATCTGAAATTTCCAGAGATCGTTATTTTTACAACACATGGGAAATAGTGGTAAACTCATTTCATGACATGGTAGATAATCAATACATCACGATTTACCTGCAATTATAAAGTAAAAGTGTTTTCATTATTATATTTGTTTCTTATCGCGAAGGGATATATATATTTTTTTTCTCTGTCATATTGGATTATTTTAAAACAGCAATAAATATATGCTTGACAAATGTTTTGCAAATAGCTCCAGGACTACTTCGGGTTGTTTTATTTTCTGGAAGTTTTTCTAGATTGGCCATTTTTTTCGCATTGATAGTTTTGCCGGCAACCCGCATGTAATTTAGACCCGTTCATCTTCTCTAATCATTTTAATTCGCAAGGAAAACCCTTTCTTTAAAAAAAAACCACCCTGCGTCTCTGATTCGATTGGCTGTAGAACAGTACGTCGGTACAAATCAAAATGTTTTGAAATGAATAATGAATAATTCATGACAACGAGGATTAGTCTGTCAGGTGACCCACGGGTGATAATTAGTGGAGATTAATGGGAACGTGATGAGCCGTGGGCTACAGAGGGCGAAGATGAGTTAAGCCGCATTCTGGAAAAAATAAATTATTAATGATATGGTGAACTTCATTTCCCCTTTACTCCATGAATAGTTTATTACCCCCTGAAGTAAACATTCCAGACAAATTGATCAAATAGTTTCTGAGAAATGTGAATTTATTTTTCAAGTTCTTACTGAATGACGCTCTTATGAAAAAAATGCAATATTTTGTAAAAAAAAATACACTCTAGGTCTACTATCGAAAAATTCATTCAATTTTCAGAAGAAAACGAAATCACTGTTTATCAAAATTGAGGGCAATTCTGTTCATTTATATAAATTTTACGTAAAATATTAATAATAAGTCTTATTATTGAAATTAAGTGATATTTTGATAAACTAATGATAAATAAATCAGAAGGCAAATATCCTTGTTGTTTTCATTGCTCTGTTTTTACTGTTTATTCTCGATGTGTTAAATAACAACTTTGAGTGTAAATAAGTAAAATTATATAATAGTAGAAATTTCCATGGCAAAAAAAAAAGAAAAACAAAAAACAAAACGCAATAATTTTTTTTGGATGCCAAATAGCAGAATTTTAAACAGACAAAACATATATTTTTTTTTTTTTGTGATATCGGTTATGCTGATTATAGTTTAGTAATACACTCGATGGGTACCGCTACTGGTGCATGGACTGCTTACCCCTCCCGGTGAATCTGAGTTCACAATGGTCTACCGGTGTTTTGTAGGATTCGTTTTGCTCAATCGTTAGTTCTCTGTAGATAAGTTTCTATCCTATTTCTTTTGGCCATTATATTCTCTTCCACTTTTCTATTTACCGTTTACGTTTATCCATTTGATAATTATAAGCCGTAAATTAAACTTTTTTCACAGGACACCCATTTCTTCGTATTTAATCATCGGTCATCCCTCCTTCAATATCTTTTGAAAAAAACCATACATGTATATGCATTATTTGCCACTTAGAAGTAGCGTATCACACATCTGTACGCTTATTGATGTCACTTATAAACTACTGGTGTATGTCCTAGTATGTGTCTGTACGTAATTAGTTCCTTGTTGTGATGTTCTCTACGATTTCCGTATCACAACGACGTTCGGTTCGTCTTTACCGCAACTTGTTTGAAGGAGGGCTCATGTTCTATTTATGCTATTTTGCTTATTGCGCATAGTGGTGTCCAACATGGCGGGTGTCTTATAAAAGGCAGGAACTGCTTTCCCTTCGCGAGCACCTGAGTTCATCCGCGGTGTTTTGGTGGGGTTCGTGTTGCTCACATATTTTCTTAGTTTTTTGTGTTGTCCTATTATGTGTCTTTACGTTCTGAGGTCTGTGTTGTGATGTCCGTTACGATTTCCGCATAAAAACGATGTTCGGTTCGACTTTACTTCCAGTTGTTTGTAGGAGGGCTCATGTCATATTTACGTTATTTGTGATTGTTTTCGTACAGTGGTGTCCAACACATATTGTGTTGTATTTTTGTTTTGTTTTCCTTCGTCTTGTGTAACCTACGCTGCCTGTTTCTCTGGATTGGTCATGTTTGATTACCCCTTTGGTATTCTCTTACATTTATTTAATACTTTAGAAGAAAACAATAACCCGCTATGGTGTTGTCCTCTATGTAGGTCACAATTCTACAACAAGAACGTTTCATAACAGTACATTTTAAATTGTACATCTCTTTAATACGGATAGTCTCTATGACAACATGCATATGAAATATTTTCAATTTCCGGTATTTTCTCCTACAATTCAAAATAATATATTAGTAAGTCTTCCAAAACGGCTTCTCCGTACTTGATATCGAGTGCTTAGCTCGGTTGTTGGACAAGGAAATACAACCAAGGGATTATAGTTAGCTTATTTTTCTATATAACGTATATAGCGATATTGATTGTGTTTCTAATTGTGCGTACATTGTAAACAGCTGGATTTACCGTCATGAAGCTTAGAAGTACACATTTGGTTCTAATTTGTGAAAAACATTCAATCAGAACGTCATATCCGGTAAGCACAACGTTCTGATTGAACAATTTTGGAGTAAGAGTACGACACTTTATACTCGAATGTTTTATGACCGTCTGGTCAGATATATGTTCCACTTGTCGTAAACACTTCCCAGTCCTTTCCTCGTTCATGACTTATCACCGGGTTTGTAACTAGATTAACACGACGGATGCCACTAGTTGATAAGGAACTGCTGACCCTTCCGGAGCACATGAGTTCACTCCCGGTTTTTAGTGGGGTTCGTGTTTCTCGGTCTTAAGTTTTATATGTATACTTTGTATATCGTTGTTTGTCCTTTTGTCTTTTTTCTTTGGGCCTTGTGTTGTCTGTTCTTCTTCGATATACAGATTCTGATTACTCCTGTGGTATCTTCAAACTCTTCTTTGTACAAATGACTAACCTATTTCTTACAAAGATATTATTGCATGGAACCATGGACTAAACCTAGGATACATTGAATTACAAACTTGAAGCATAAGTAGATACAATATGTATGAGATAAAGCATAATAATATTTTCCTCTGTTTTGAAGGTATGTTTTATACTTCAATATATACACTGTCCTATTTTAACATAACGTTATGTATGCTTTTTGTTTTATTTCGAAGCATAACATGGCTCGCAGACCAATTATGTTTTCTTGTGACCTGAAATTAAAAACGAAATCGCAGAAACAACATGTTTGAAGGAAATGTTACATGTCGGAATGTAAAATTTTGCATTGTCGTTTTTCCTATTTTTTTTTGTCGATCGGACAGATAAGTTGGCCGTAACCACAGGTTATATCTTAACATAAGAAGTAAAATGAATATGAGTAAAACGCTATTTCTCAGAACTACAAGTTTGTGTGAACCCAAGCATGTCAGACGATACGGTTTCATGTGAGCCATTAGTTACACAGAGATCCTTGTATGGTAACATTTTTACGATTCCAAACCAGAAAGTCCCACTAATATTTTTTGTTATATTTTCTGAACAATCCACAAGTGATACGCATTCGACTCACATAGACGAGTGGAAGTATCTCTGGTAACCTACATGATATATTGCTTGTTTGTTGAAAGGCAACATTGTCCGACCTTTTATACGTGATTTTTTGTTGTTAGAGCTGAAATACTGCTCACTTGTTTCATTGATGGTAAGGGGTTATTGGGTTTCACTCCATTTTATACAATATTTCAGCTATATCTGCCGCCAGTCTCTGACAAACTTTATCACATAATGTCGTATCGAGCACACCTCATCTGAATGAGATTCGAACTCACAGCTTTAGTGGTAATAGGCACTGATTGAACCATGCGTTCACGACCATGTCAGTCCATTGATTTCATTGAAGAAACTAAATAGCTGTAACGTATCCTAATGATAAGATCTTGTATCGAGCAAAATAGTTGTTACATTTGATATTTTGCACATTTTTGTCAATGTTTTTTTATGTCAATTGGAAAGGATTGAACAAACAATCTATGACGTTGTAATTGTTTGAACACAGAAATGCAAACCTTTTATTTTGGTTTCTTTACTTTTTATTTAAAAATATGATATGCTATCAAACTGTCTAGGTAGTGAATTTGTTAGCGTGCACGACTCGAGTGCATTAGGGTATTCGATGACATGGAAAGGATTGAACAAATAATCTCGTAAGTCTATTACTTGTGTCTTATCCATTGTCTGCATAGTTGCTTGACAGTAAAATATATTTAAAGTAAAGGAAACCACCAGTGATGAATTTTCTCATATAATGCACAAGTTGATTGATTTATTATTGTGAAACGGCAAGTGAGCAATGAATATATCAGTTCAGTGAGTACGTGATTGTTGTTTTACGTCAAATGAGCCATTTGTCACATATTATTGCGAGAAGATGATGCCCACTTTGCTAACACGCCTCGTTTAGACATGTCGCCCTACTCTGACATATTAACCTGATTCCGAGCCAACCAGTCTTCGCTTTTACTCCTTAATGCTGCGTACTTAGCATAGAAACAGCTAATAACGCTTTCATTTTCTTTGGTTTGACTATACAGACATGTACATAAACTTTATAAAATCAAGCGAAACGATACAAAGGGACGAGCCTTCGGGTGGAGGATTTGATTGTCACAAGGGAAGAGGGGTCGAATATCTTTTGCATTGCAACGGACCACCAATGACAACTTCTAACCTACCTTTGCTTATAGGGGTCTGACAGTTGATTTTTATCTGCTTAGGACGAATTGTACATTCGATTCTCCCTGCATAACCAGGAATAGTACCTATGTCAATACTTTGGCGTAGGATACAAGTCGAGCACACCCTCCACTAATCTTGATGGAAAAACATCGTTCCTTGCATATACACCAATATTTTATTAACCCCATTTTTAAATATTAGAACAACAGAATATCTTACATAAAACTAACAAAACGTTGAAGGAGAGAAGTAGTTAATACCAAAGTATAGGTATTGTTCAACGTAATACTGGTTTACGTTATATATTAACCCATGACGAGGTATACTCGACACAACATTATGTAATTAAGTTTGAAAGTGTCTTACGGCAGGTCCGTGCTTTTCTCCAGGTACTCCGGTTTCTTCCACCAATAAAACTGACCATCACGATATAAAGAAATGTTGTTGGAAGTGGCGATATACATCATAACTCTAACCCGATATATATTAAGACGTCAGTACTAGTACTGAATTTACATGTCAACAAAAGTTACATAGTAAACAAGGTATCATGTACATGCAATACTTGTTAATAATTTAAATTGATGTGAATACTGCACTCTGATTGGTTGATCCGCCTGGAGAAAAAATGGCTATGCTTGATAGCCTGGGTTTGTATTCTGACGTCACCAACATATTCCGTCGTCAGCGACAAATTCAAATAGTCCTATGAAATAATCGTAATTAAAATTGAGGAATCGTTAAATTTCGCGGTTTATTAAGCGTAAGGTGTCCCAAACCAGGTTATATCGTGTAACCTGTTCAAAAATTGAAAATATTCCTTAAACAAATCAGTCAATAATTGAATAGGACATGTTAAAATAATTTTGTTCTTTGTGTTGCAATTGGATTTTGTACAGCAAATTAATAGAGATATTATTATGTTAATAAATATCTCCCGATTTTTAATGGGGTTCGCGTTGCTTGGTCTTTTGCTTTCGGTGTAATGTTCTGTATATCATTGTTTGTCCTTTTTGTTCGTTTTCGTTTGGGCCATTGTACTGTCTGTCCTTCTTCTATTTACGGCTTCTGATTACCATTTTGGTCCCACTTTTCATATTGTTATAAAAACAACCCATATCAAAATAACTGACATTCTGTTGAAAGTTATGTTGAATGATTATAACTCCATTACCCTAAAATGCTCTACTGCAAATTGTTATCAGGGCCGCCGTGGTCGTGATCTCATAATGGTAGTTTAATTTACAACTAACTGTGCATCAGTGACTATTACCACTAAAGTTGTGAGTTCGAACCCCGTACATGGCGAGGTGTACTCGATACATTACTTGATGAAGTTTGTCAGTGACTTACGATGGAGTGGTGGTGTTCTCCGGGTATTCTGGTCTCCTCCACCAATAAAAACTGACTGCCACGATATAGCTGAAATATTGCTGAAAGTAGCGTTAAACACCATAACTCTAACCGTATATATATTGAGACGTTATCAAAGGTATGTTAAATACTCATAGCTCGTTACCCTAAAATGCTCTACTACAAATTGAGGGACCTCAACTATCTGTGCAGTCAGTGCCTATCACCACTAAGTTCAATCACGTGCATGACGAGGTGTACTCGATACAACATTATGTGATAACATTTGTCAGTGACCTGCGACAAGTTGGTGGTTTTCTCCGGGTACTCTGGTTTCCTCCATCAATAAAAACTGCCTGCCACGATATAACTGAAATATTATTGAAAGTGGCGCTAAACAACATAAACCAAACTAAACCTAACTGAAAGTTATGTTAGATAGTCATTACTCGGTTATCCTAACATGGTCTACTACAAATTGTTATTAATCCTATATTTTTTAAGTCAATTGAATAATTACATTTCTATAATTATACCTCATTTCCACTCTCTGAACTCATTGTTAGTCAAATCGATTAAGCCAAACGTCGTGATATCAGGTTGCAATCAATTTAACAGTTGTTTATTCCGATTGGATTTCTGTAGTTCAATTTTTATATTTCTACCAAGAGAAAATTGTAAATCGCAAATACTTCTCGTGTTATAAAATCACTATTTTTACAACTCGCGATGCAACAAAATTATAAAAAATAAAAATAAAAGTTATCTAGGAGGTGTGAGAAATCGAACCTAAAGGAGAAAGCTAAATGTTAAAAATGGATGGTTATTTTAGTCGCTAAAATCTTGACAAACAGCAGACATATGAGACGTAAATGTGTATTTAAGTTGTCACGAACAATCAACATGTTATTTCTAAACGCAGTATGACAGGACGGAAATGTTTTTCGGATGCATAGAGAGTGAAGCGGTCCTTGTGTATTAGAAACAACTTGTAGCAATAAACCACAGCATATGTAATAGAGCAATTAAGAAACCAATAATACCACCTCCCCCCCCCCCTCCTCAAAAAAAAAAAAAAAACTGAACAGCACGAACCACACTATCACATGGGTTTCCCGGAAGGGTTTGTCTATGAGTGGTCGTTGGTGGCCCGTTGTGAGGAAAACATTTCCAACACCCTTCATCCGTCCTTGTTATTTCTAAATTTTTATATTTTCTTAGGTATTCTTATAGTCTATTCATATCCCAATCGCCGTAGTCACTTGTTTTTTACACGTCTTTTCTTGTCGTTATGAATGTAACTGTAATACTCCTCACTTAACTTGAAACAACAATCGATTAATCAATCTTTTCTTTACAATGTGGCAACAATTTGGGCAATTGCTATATTAGTAAAACAAGAAGATATATAAGTTAGTTCGCACGATTCGTTTCTGTCATAACCTGCATCAGGTATGCTCAAAGTTAAACAAAAAATCAGATAAACAGTAATTGTTTCTGAGATGACGTATATCAGTTGTGTAACAGGTATTCTAATTGGTTATAATGCAGTCACATTGGGCGTTGTATTCTACGGTATTATGATAATGGGTTCGTTTCATCAGTGTGTATAATATAATCTGGACCGACTGGGCTGTATACACACGTATCTAAAGACAGCTTTTTATATTATTGATATCAAATAGTAAATATTTAAAGAAATACAGTACCCTCCGCGCATTCGTAGCGAAAGGTTTATTCTGAAAATCGCAAAACCAAAATCAGACTTTTAAAGCAATATAATCTCCAATAATAAGCTGTAATGTATACAATACAATGAAACCATAGTTTCCTACAGGAAGGGCAATAGCAAGATTTATAGACAGTACTCGATTGCCTTCCAAAATAAGTAACTTTCAAAAAATGAACAACAAAAACATATATCACATTGTCGGAACAGCCCTACAATTCCTGTAGAGACATCGTAGAAAAAATCAAAATCGATATCACTAACACATAAATACATGATTGTACACTTTACTGGCTTGGTACAGGCATTTCTGGGTTAAATTAGTATTATGAGCCCAAACCGTCCCACTTAGTAAAATGATGCAGTCATTCATGTTCTCTCAAAATGCGAGCAAAACGTCAACCCAGAACTATTATATGCATTAGATATTAGGTTAGCAAGATGTGCATGTTTTTATTCAAACGTTTTACTTATTGTGGGTGGAAGGAGGGGATAGGGTGTTTAACGCCATTTTCAACAATGTTTTAGCTATATCGCGTCGGTTGTTTTTTTATGGTGGAGGAAACCGGAGTGCTCGGAGAAAACCACCGATCTCACAACTTTAGTGGTGATAGGCATTGATTGCACAGTTAGTTGTAAATCCAAATACCATACGATCACGACCACGACGGCCCTCGCCAATCACAACTATTACCTGTGTTAGATATCAAGTTAACAAGATGTGCAGTGCATCGGTTTTATGAAATCTCTTTGCTAATTGTGATATTGATATCTTGGTTGTCAAACGATTACATTTGTGTTCTATAACTCAATTCAATACAGTACAAGCTTAGCCTTTTATAAAAGGTTGAGATCAGTCGATTAGCTAATTGTTTTAAGTATTGTTTATTTTGTTATAGACATTGATGTTTAAAGTGCAAAAAACACATATGTTTAGTATTATTTTTCAACATTTGATAAATAAACGATATGAGGGTACGACCATTTGACTCTCCGGCTTTTTGTTTTTGTTTGTTTGTTTGTTTTGTTTTTGTACTTTTTTGCTTGTTTAATTTCATTTTTTTGGTTTGTTTTGTTTGTTTGTTTTGTTTGTTTGTGTTTTGTTTGTTTGTTTGCTTGTTTGTTTTTTTGGAGAGAGGTATGATCTCTAGAAATAAAAATGTTGTTACTGCAAAAGTTGAAAAAAATAATCAAGGATGATTTGCCTTGAAACTAAATATCTGTACATATCATAGTGAGTGATTGTGGTTTAACGTCAAGTCAGGAATTTTGTCACATTACGAATAGCTGTTGTAAGTTTTAAGCTAAAAAATAAAAAAAAAAGTGCCTATGGACGCAATCAATAAAATGTGTAGTCACAAAACAATAGACCATTTATATATTTCCTACTTTGATTCTAAAATTATACGTTTTATATAGGAGCTTTAAAATGGGGAAATTGGTACCATGTCATGCAAAGTGCAATGTAAATAGAATATATTTTCCATAATCCGTTCAAAATATTAATGTTGAAACAACTTGTGAATTTGAATTATCTATTTGCTATACAATTATCCTCTGACTTTTAAAAAGGTTCAAATATCTACAAATTATGCGAAAGTTATTCTCGAATTCGTCATCCTTTCCATCGCTCTTGATAGACCGGGTACCAGTTTGTCTGTCGCAAGGGAAATAACTCATATTAAAAGGTTTTTAAAACGTATAATTTTAGAATCAAATAGAGAATGTGCAAAATATCTTGTACTTATTTGTCAATGTTAATTGTGAACAAATGATTATGATTTGTTTGTGTTATTACCATACAGGTGTCATTATAACGAGTGAACCAATCACAGAGCTGCTGACACATAACCACATATGTGTACATGATCAAATAAACATTACAACAGAAATTATATGGAAGCGTGTTCGAAACTACTCCTTGTTTAATATTGCACAGACAGGTAAGATATGAGTGAGTGAGTGAGTGAGTGATTGTTGTTTAACGCCAATTCAGCAATTTTTCAGCTATATCATGGCAAGAACAAGTTAATTTTCAATGAGATGAAGCTGAGGTCCGCTTTGCACTAAACCAACACGCTTAATTGGATGTTTATAGTGCTAGCTCACTGAAACAACAATCCGCGGGAAGACATGTCGCCTCACTCGGATACATTATCCTGATTCCGAATCAACCAGTCTTTTCTCTTCCTCCATAATGCTGTGTGCTTAGCGGAGAAGCAACAAATACCAATTTTATTGTCTTTGGTTTGATCCGACCGGGGCGCGAACCCACGATCTACCGCACTCGAGGCGAGCACGCTAACCATTACGCCAACGATGCGGTTTGGTAAAATATGTAAATATTGTCTACTTCCTTACGATTGATTACCGATATGCTTCACTCTAGGTTTTGTCTTGTCGTGGATAAGCAAAATTTTAAACCATTGTAATGAGCACAATTAACTGTAATGACTGCCGTATTGGAATATAGCACATGCCATATGCATTGTGGAATAGCAGACAGAAGCAATATTTATAATACAATGCAACGTGACCTATATAAAGCAATGTGAAACAAAGAATATGACACTTTAGGAACATTAAATACCGAGAGAATGTTTAGAGTACGTTTTTATTAGAGTTAACGATGTCAATTAAGTTTAAATTAAACCGTATTGAGAGTTATATTGTAAGGGTATCAAACGTTACATTCAACAATGAATCGATTATATCATGGAAGTCAGTTATATTGTTAATGGGTACATCAACCTGTAACAAGTCACTGACATACTTTATTACATAAAGTTGTATCGAGTACACCTCGACATGAGCAGGGGAATATATCCACCCCTTAGTACTAAATAAATCCGCATATAAAATTCAGCATGTTATTATCTCTGCCAAGCTCAGTAGAATTTGATGTTTGTTATATTTTGTTGTTCTATTATTTGGCGGTACACTAACTTCTAACAACATCCCATAGTTGGCCAATTCAGCTGACTTTTCATTCATTGTTGGCTGTCCATTCATACGCAAGACAGCTAAATATATTGACCAGTCGGTCAACAGCTATCGGTGTGTGTGTGTTCGGTTTTGATACCTGAATAATTGATATCATCATCGCTGATCGGTAGGTTGAAAATATGATATTTCACGTGACTCAATACGAGATGTCGTTAGATATTAGTGTATCGCCAAAAAACAAATAACAAATAACCAAAACAAAAAGATGCAAGAATGTTTTCTTATGTAATATGAAACAAACATCGAATGTAATGATTTACACGATAACATTTATATGTAATATTCACATAGATGTCAGTACATATCTTTATTAAAAATAGTATGTCGTATGAAAATTTCCACTTGCCAAACGGATTTAGGGCATCACCATTTAACTATCAAAGAAAACAAGCATCTGTCGTAAAATTTAATGAAATATATTTTGACCTGAAAGTTATAAAAATAGACAATCTGATCCTGCACTATTTAGCAAGCATTTTGGTAAAATTTGAAGAAAAATTATCGATATTTCTGTTTCAAAATATATATCTGATTTTTGTTGATTATGGAAAGATATTGTCTGGCTCGCCGGGAAAACGTAACCCCCTCTTGAAAGTTAAATGGTCCTTCCCTAACGATTTCATGCCTGATTGAACGTTGAAATATTGTGTTATTATTTACATTTCAACATTTTGCATTTGATAGGCAAAATTCATTAACAGTAACTCATGGTTTTAATCTTAGGGGTTAGGGTGATGGTATTTAACGCCACGTTCAACAATATTTCAGTTATATCGTTGTGTTTACTCTTACTGTATAATTGAATTCACATATTAAAGGATGAAGTCCTTCTAACGGTAAGCTGTTTGATTTTTCCTTCTATATTGATAGCCAACAATCTGTTCACCGGAAGTTTAAAAAATAGATCAATTGATAATTTAGAAACGCAAAAGAAATCTATTTCAATGAAAAATTCCCAATTCTTTAATTATTTACTCTATGCAAAATCGTAATAAACTTTTAATAACTTTCTAATAACAAATCTCATTCTACGAAACTCCCGACAGGAAGAGCGGCGTACAGTAGGTAAAATGAACGCAACAGCCATAGCAAATCGGCTACACAATTCATTCAAAATAAAAGATAATAGCCTCACCGGACGCAATTACGAACGGACACAATTACGAACGAAATAAAAAATATATCCCCTAATTGTTCCTTCAAAACATGAATTAAAAAAATGCTTTTATAAATAGATACCCCGCTAAATTACTCGTGTTTTGGGAGAAAATTATTCATGCGCAGTTGTTGAATGTTGCAGACGACGGGTTTTCATATTTGTAAACAGAAAACGATCGACAATTGCACTTGGAATCTATCGCTAAAATTCAGTGAGGTACGCATATTTTGTTATTTTATGCCTGTAATTGGAAATAATATAATCTCCTGGTTCTATGCATATGTAGAACACATTGAAATTAAAACAAAAACAGTCAATACATTTTCCTTACCTTGATTTATCCCAAAATGTCAAAATCCGTGATGTACCTTATTCATTGAAGAGTTCAAGGAATTCCGAATGCAAACTGGCACACATTTATGTTATGAATAAAGGAAAGGTTTTTATGTCATGTGTATTATATACAAATGGATATGTGAACGTAAATGCTCTTTCAATTTTAACAGTTGTCATTAAATAATTTACACTAGAAAGGTTATTATGATATCGTTCGAAATTGTGTCCGGATCTAGGTCACAGAGTGACTAGAACGGGGTCATGAAAATCTGTTTAAAACCCGTAACAATGCATTGAATAATATATGGGCTATGATTCAAAAGGAATATTGGTGTTTAATCTGAAATATGAACATGCAATCAGCTTCATCAATTTGGTCAAATTTATTATCATATACCACGGTCAATATCAACGAAATTGTTCGTAATTGTGTCCGGTGAGACTAACGTGTACGGATCATCGTATTATTGAAATTTTAGGACTTCGTCCTTCAAACAGGTTGCCTGTCTCATATTATGTAATTATATGTATATATTTCACAATTTAAATAATAAGAACAAAACATGATTTTCTTTAAAGGTTCAAGCATGAAGAATGATGGACTAGTATCTATATTTGCAGTCGGTGACTTTTCAGATAATCTGGCGGCGGTCGACTGGATAATTCCTCTCTCTGGTATTGGTAATCTTAGGGGTGAGAATGAAACAGGCACGTCAGAACCGTGCCTTTCGATTGTTGCTGACACTGTATCATCATTTCAAGATTATTCCCATGTCATGGTCGGGTCATCAAATTCATATCATACAATATACTCATGGATCCTGATGTCTGTCTTGAGCAAACTGACTTGGAGAAATGCAATACTCGTTTATAGCGAAGAAACAGGTACTTATATTTCTTTGTCACTATGACATTTTAGTATAAGCATGGCGACTTATAGAAATGTCTGAAAATGCCAAATGATTGCTTGTTTGTTTGTTTGATGGTGCTTAACGCCACTTTCAACAATATTTCAGCTATATCGGGGCGATCGGTTTTATTGATGGAGGACACCGGAGTACCCGTAGAAAATCCCCGACCTGTCGCAAGTCGCTGACAAACTTTATCACATAATGTTGCACACCTACCCCTGGTCGAGGTATGAACTCACAACATCAGTGGTGATAGGTACTGATTGCATATGTAGTGGTAAATGTAACTACTATACCATCACTGCCACAACTGTCCCTGAAATACCAAAGGGGTAATCAGACACGGTAAATCGAAAGACATACAACACAATTACCAATCGAAAAAGCACAAACAGATTGAGAAACACGAACCTCATGGGTTAACACATGTCTTTGTGAAGGTAGTTATATTTTTTGACATGATTAATTGGATTGAATTGTGATAGATTGGTTAAAAGGTAGTGACTGATGATCACAAACATATTGAAGATTTCACCTTGATGCAAAACAATGAAATAAAGGAGAGAAAAAAACAACAACAACAAAAAAAAAAACATGATGAACAAAACAGGAAAGTAAAACAAAAGTAAAACAAAAGTATAACAACAAAAATGACATGGAAAACAAGAACTCGATCACATTACAAACAGAAGCATCTAAAAATTATAAGGTTTTTTATTTTTTAAATTTATAAGACCGAAAGGTAAATCACTTATTTAAATTACGACTAATATTTCTTAAGACATTTCATATCTGATGTATTTACTGTATCGTGTGTAAGGATTAGCGTGCTCGCCTGAGTGTGGTAGATTGTGTGTTCGATCTCTGGTCGAATCATACCAAGGAATATTAGCGTGCTCGCCTGAGTGTGGTAGATCGTGTGTTCGATCTCTGGTCGAATCATACCAAGGAATATAAAATTGATAATTGCTGCTTCTCTGCTAAACATTCATCATTCAAGAATATGAGCAAAGATTGTTTGGCTCAAACATAGGATAATGTATGAGAGTGGAGCAACATGTCCTACCTGTGGACTGTTGTTTCAGTCAGTTAGGACTTAAAACACACCAAAAAGTGTCGAAATGCAACTTGTTCTCGAGTGTGTGGGTTAGGTTTATGAGGTTTGACGCACCATTCAACAAGACTTCAGCTATATCATGGCGGTTAATTTTATTAGTGGAAGAAACTGGAGTACCCGGAGAAAACTACCGACCTGTCGCAAGTCACTGACAAACTTCATCACATAATTTTGTATCGAGTATACACCTCGCTATGAGTGGTATTCGAAATCACAACTTTAGTGGTAATAGACACTCATTGCACATGTAGTTGTAAATCAAACTACCATACGATCACGACTGTCCCGATAATACAATGGATATAAGAAAACCAAACACATTACTGTCGGAATTATTCCTAATAAAATAAATCGTATAAACATAGGCACAATCCATACCGCTAACACACATTACAAGACCTCTCATAATGAAACGTGATACGTATATAATTATCATACCGCTAACACACATTACAAGACATCTCATAATGAAACGTGATACGTATATAATTATCATACCGCTAACACACATTACAAGACCTCTCATAATGAAACGTGATACGTATATAATTATCATACCGCTAACACACATTACAAGACCTCTCATAATGAAACGTAATACGTATATAATTATCATCAGGTAGTAGAAATAGAACTTATACTGTCGTTCTGAAAAATTATCAATTCTACTACTTTTTCTTCCAGAATTCATCATAAGAGGGATGTATGAGAAATTACATACAGATAATATTTTTTTGAGCATGTATAAGATAGACGAGACGTACGACAACGAGAAGATATACCAATTCTTACAGCATGTCTACCACTTGTCCGCCATTGAAATATCTATCATTGTAGTTTGCGGGTCAGAGACAATGAGACTATTAATGAATGAGGTACTATCATAGATTAAAACAGTGATAATGGAGCGGGGTTATGGTGTTGAACGCCACTTTCAACAATATTTCAGCTATATCGTGGCGGTCAGTTTTATTTGTGGAGGAACCCGGAGTATACAAAGAAGACTCAGTGATGATGTCATACTGTGGAAAACAAAATGAGAAAAGTTTAAGATGGTACCATACACTACAGGGAGATAACTCTTTAAAATCAGTTGAACGTTTTGATCATATGATGTTTGTATGCAGATTTCAAGCATCTCGGTGATCAAAACCACAGAGAGAAAAGCTGATATGTGGCTAGTAAATTTATAGCTCTGAGTCTGTTGGTAGGAATTTGTTAAAATTTTGATATTTATTACAGGGGATATATTCAAACACACTGCCAAAAAAATAAGAAAATTAAACGAGAAGATCAAATTTTACCTAAAGTGTATGGTACCCCCTTAAATGTTGCTTTAAAAAGTTTCAAGATACCACAATGGTAATTAGAAGTCGTAATTTGAAAGACAGACAATACAAAGGTCGACAAAAGTAAAGGTCAAAGGTACAATGATTAATAAAACACTACACAGAAAACTAAAACTGGGTTGTTATGATTGTTTCGTATCAAGGTTGGAGTCAATCTCCGGAAGAGTAGCTATATTACATTCCTTTGATACGATGGAGAATATTTAACTTCAGATCCAGGGGTTTGGTTGGTGCCTTGTTGGAATAATTATCTCTCTCACACTCTGTTCGTCATCGGAAGACTCAATCATCACGTGAAGGATTCTGGGTATACATATTTCAATCATTATCACATCTTCCACACCATTGGTTGACAACATGATATATACCTGTCATGTCGGATAAGCCACGTCTACAGATTCTGTCTCTTTTAACAAAAATCACAAAAAGATTATAAAGTAGCCCTGTCAAATGACAAAAATATGTAGTTCCGCAGACTATTTTCACCCGTTACGATTTCCGTATAAAACGATGTTCAGTTAGTCTTTACCACCAGTTGTTTGTAGGATGGTACATGTCTTAATTACGTTTTAGGTGTTTGTTTGCGTAATGAGGTGTCCAACACATATTATGGTGGTTTTTTTTGTTGTTGTTCGTCTTGTTTACCCTATGATTCCAATTTTTCTGGATTTTCGATTTTTGATTTCCACTTCGGTATTCTCTAACGTTTATTTAGTGGAGTTCGTGTTTGTGTTTCGTTTCGTATAATGTTTAGTTGATGCCAGTGTCTCTGTTGTAATGTTTAGTTGATACCAGTGTCTCTGTTGTACTGTTTAGTTGATACCAGTGTCTCTGTTGTAATGTTTAGTTGATATCAGTGTCTCTGTTGTAATGTTTAGTTGATACCAGTGTCTCTGCTGTACTGTTTAGTTGATACCAGTGTCTGTGTTGTAATGTTTAGTTGATGTCAGTGTCTCTGTTCTAATGTTTAGTTGATACCAGTGTCTCTGTTGTAATGTTTAGTTGATGCCAGTGTCTCTGTTGTAATGTTTAGTTGATACCAGTGTCTCTGTTGTAATGTTTAGTTGATACCAGTGTCTCTGTTGTAATGTTTAGTTGATACCAGTGGCTCTGTTGTAATGTTTAGTTGATGCCAGTGTCTCTGTTGTAATGTTTAGTTGATACCAGTGTCTCTGGATTGTCCATTTTTGATTTCCCCTTCGGTATTCTCTAACGTTTATTTAGTGGAGTTCGTGTTTGTATTTCGTGTAATGTTTAGTTGATACCAGTGTCTGTGTTGTAATGTTTAGTTGATGCCAGTGTCTCTGTTGTAATGTTTAGTTGATGCCAGTGTCTCTGTTGTAATGTTTAGTTGATACCAGTGTCTCTGTTGTAATGTTTAGTTGATACCAGTGTCTCTGTTGTAATGTTTAGTTGATACCAGTGTCTCTGTTGTAATGTTTAGTTGATGCCAGTGTCTCTGTTGTAATGTTTAGTTGATACCAGTGTCTCTGGATTGTCCATTTTTTATTTCCCCTTCGGTATTCTCTAACGTTTATTCAGTGGAGTTCGTGTTTGTATTTCGTGTAATGTTTAGTTGATACCAGTGTCTGTGTTGTAATGTTTAGTTGATGCCAGTGTCTCTGTTGTAATGTTTAGTTGATGCCAGTGTCTCTGTTGTAATGTTTAGTTGATACCAGTGTCTCTGTTGTACTGTTTAGTTGATACCAATGTCTGTGTTGTAATGTTTAGTTGATGCCAGTGTCTCTGTTGTAATGCTTAGTTGATACCAGTGTCTCTGTTGTACTGTTTAGTTGATACCAGTGTCTCTGTTGTACTGTTTAGTTGATACCAGTGTCTCTGTTGTACTGTTTAGTTGATACCAGTGTCTGTGTTGTAAAGTTTAGTTGATACCAGTGTTTCTGTTGTAATGTTTAGTTGATACCAGTGTCTCTGTTGTACTGTTTAGTTGATACCAGTGTCTGTGTTGTAATGTTTAGTTGATGCCAGTGTCTCTGTTGTAATGTTTAGTTGATACCAGTGTCTCTGTTGTAATGTTTAGTTGATGCCAGTGTCTCTGTGGTAATGTTTAGTTGATATCAGTGTAATTGTTGTAATGTTTAGTTTATACCAGTGTCTCTGTTGTAATGTTTAGTTGATACCAGTGTCTCTGTTGTAATGTTTAGTTGATGCCAGTGTCTCTGTTGTAATGTTTAGTTGATACCAGTGTCTCTGTTGTAATGTTTAGTTGATGCCAGTGTCTCTGTTGTAATGTTTAGTTGATACCAGTGTCTCTGTTGTAATGTTTAGTTGATACCAGTGTCTCTGTTGTAATGTTTAGTTGATGCCAGTGTCTCTGTTGTAATGTTTAGTTGATACCAGTGTCTCTGGATTGTCCATTTTTTATTTCCCCTTCGGTATTCTCTAACGTTTATTTAGTGGAGTTCGTGTTTGTATTTCGTGTAATGTTTAGTTGATACCAGTGTCTGTGTTGTAATGTTTAGTTGATGCCAGTGTCTCTGTTGTAATGTTTAGTTGATGCCAGTGTCTCTGTTGTAATGTTTAGTTGATACCAGTGTCTCTGTTGTACTGTTTAGTTGATACCAATGTCTGTGTTGTAATGTTTAGTTGATGCCAGTGTCTCTGTTGTAATGCTTAGTTGATACCAGTGTCTCTGTTGTACTGTTTAGTTGATACCAGTGTCTCTGTTGTACTGTTTAGTTGATACCAGTGTCTCTGTTGTACTGTTTAGTTGATACCAGTGTCTGTGTTGTAAAGTTTAGTTGATACCAGTGTTTCTGTTGTAATGTTTAGTTGATACCAGTGTCTCTGTTGTACTGTTTAGTTGATACCAGTGTCTGTGTTGTAATGTTTAGTTGATGCCAGTGTCTCTGTTGTAATGTTTAGTTGATACCAGTGTCTCTGTTGTAATGTTTAGTTGATGCCAGTGTCTCTGTGTTAATGTTTAGTTGATATCAGTGTAATTGTTGTAATGTTTAGTTTATACCAGTGTCTCTGTTGTAATGTTTAGTTGATACCAGTGTCTCTGTTGTAATGTTTAGTTGATGCCAGTGTCTCTGTTGTAATGTTTAGTTGATACCAGTGTCTCTGTTGTAATGTTTAGTTGATGCCAGTGTCTCTGTTGTAATGTTTAGTTGATACCAGTGTCTCTGTTGTAATGTTTAGTTGATACCAGTGTCTCTGGATTGTCCATTTTTGATTTCCCCTTCGGTATTCTCTAACGTTTATTTAGTGGAGTTCGTGTTTGTATTTCGTGTAATGTGTTGTTGATGCCAGTATCTCTGGATTGTCCATTTTTGATTGCCCCTTTGGTATTCTCTAACGTTTATTATGTGGATAATGGTAATAACAAAATTATCGAACTCCGAACAATCTTACAAAGGGAAAGTCAAAACTCATAAGTATATAAACAGACAAAATAAGTCAACAACCGGAAACTGTGAAAACCGTAATGACCCTGACTTGGTACAGGCATTCCTAAAGAAATGGTGGGTTGAATCAGATTTTAAAGCGCCAAACTCCCCCTTTCATTACACATTGATAAAAAAATATTTTTGACATTTTTGTTAACACCCTATCTTTACATTTTCACTATATGAAAATCCATCGTTTATAATCTTTTCTGCAGAGACGGAATATATTTCGACAAGATCTTGATATCGGAATATAAACTTTTTAAGAGATCGAATAAGGCGAATCTTTTCATAGCCCTGGTCCAGTAGCCTGTTTCTCAGATGAAGATGACGTTTCAGGAAATCAGAATAATTGCTACTGGCCCTTGCATAACGAATCAATTGTGAGATGTAAACACCATAAGCAGGAGAAGCTGGTATATTGCTGCACATATTTGGAGTTCGTGTTTATATTTCGTGTAATGTGTAGTTGATGCCAGTGTCTCTGGATTGTCTATTTTTGATTGCCCCTTTGGTATTCTCTAACGATTATTTAGACACGTATGGCCGATGATATTATCTGATTGTAGTGATACAAAACCAGTACTGTACTCTGTATCGTATAGTGTTGAAGAGGATGAGTTCTTATTACCTCCCTTTTCATTGATTGATTGATTGATTGATTGTTGTTTAACGTCAACTTAGCAGTATTTCAGCTATATCAATGACGAACAACTGGGTCAATTCCCAAGATAATAGCTAAAGGGAAAAGGACAGATGGGACATCCAATGATCTACTAAACACTATACAGAAATCTAAAGATACAGCCACACCTACCCCACTAAAACGGGTTCCGGAAGCGTAAGCTGTACCTGCTCCAATAGTGGCACCCGTAGTGTTTATCTTCTTACAAACCACCCGGTCACTAAAGCGAGTTTAATGCTGGTTTTATAGCTTACAACCAGCAGAAAGCTGTTTCGGATTTAATTTGTGCTTCACAAACATTTTATTTAGAGTCGAAAAGAAGCAAACAATTATAATACAAGCTCTAGTGAGTTTTAAAATCCGGTCATGTATTTGTGTGCAGGAGGTATCGATTTTACCTCTTTCTATGATTTTCATATTTGATTTCGGAATTGTTCCTACAGTATGGTATTTGTTCTTGCCCATTTTATGAAAAATGAAAACATTTATAATTTATTGCTTTTGGTCTATTCAGCATTGCTAAAATGGAGAATTCCAGAGGAATTTGGCTTTTGAGGAAATATAAAAAACCCACATGTATTTTGTGATTAATTCTCGGATGAATTGTGTTTTTATTTATTACCAGAGAAATTATAAAATCCCAATTTCCTTTATGTTGTCTTGTTGATAAATAGCTGAGTTCGTTTTGAGGACATAAATTATTCAGTTGACTGTTGTAGATATATATAGATATTCTTAAGTCTATTGTAGACTATATATAGGTAATTAATATTATAGTAAACTGGCAATGAACTGTAATACTACGGTGAAATACATTATGAATGAAACTAAAAATGATTTACCCCCTCCCGGCATAAGGTCATGGGGTCTTAAATGTTAATTTTGTTTGTCTTTCCGTCCGCCGCGTGTTTTATTTCCGCGATGATTTCATTTAGGTGTCCTTCGGTCAAATGTATTGAAATCTTAGACAACGTATTTGACTGCAATACACAGGTCAAGTTCGAATTTAGACAGCATTCCTTTAATTGTGGGTTGGGATGGATTTATGGTGTTTAACGCCATTTTCAACAATCTTTCAGTTATATCGTGGCGGTCAGTTTTATTGGTGGAAGAAACCAGAGAGTACCCGGAGAAAACCACCGACCTGTCGCAAGTCACTGACATACTCTGTCACATAATATTGTATCGAGTATTCCTCGCCTGTTCGGGATTCGAACTCACAAGGTTTGTGATAATAGGCACTTGATGCATAGGTAGTTGTAAATCTACAATACGATCAGGACCACGATGGCCCCTGGAAACGTGTGAATCTGTGTTCTATGGATAAGCTCTCAATTATTTAGTCGAATTATTGTAAGCGAATGTTTTTTTTCTTAAACTTTAGGCTAACTATTTTGACGATAAAACTATTAGAAGAACTGCATTGTCCTATAAATCAAGATGGTTGCTGTTCCACATAGACGAGGACCCATTGGATGATGTAGCATTTCTGTCAAATTTAAACAACGTTGCGATCTTACACCTACCCAAAAGCAGAGTGAAATTAGATCTTCCTCCATTTATGGTAATGAATTCATTCTTAATTGGATTATCAAGAAAGGTTTAGGGTTATGGTGTTTAACGCCACTTTCAACAATAGTTCAGTTATATTGTGGTGGTCAGGTGAAATGGTGGAGGAAACCGGAGTTCCCGGAGAAAACCTCCGACTTGTTGCAATTCACTGACAAATTGTATCACATAATGTTGTATCGATTACACCTCTACATAAGCAGTATTCGAGCTATCAAGTTTAGCATTGAAAGGCACTAATTGTAAATCCAACTACCATGCAATTATGACCACGACGCGACGGCCCTAGGAAGAAAGAACATAAATGTAAATGAACATTATAGACTATCCAACATTATACTTGGACACAAATCAAAGTAAAGGAGTTACACTTTTAGTGCTGTACCACATTTCACAGTCACACATAGTGTCTTTAATAATGAGCACAACGCACACTCTAAGATCAGTGTGAAATGACCCCCTGCCTCCAACCGAGTGGTACTCTCTACGTCTGTGGATAAACACTAAATTTGGGCATCTTGTATTTGAGACTAGGGTATTGTTGTTCAATAAAAAAGGTAATATTAAACTGCATATCTTTACCATAACATGTACTATATTAAGAGAATTTACCATAATGAATAACAAACAGATTTTATTCCTTAAATGTAAAAGACATTAAGGAAATAGTTTGTTTTCCTCAAAATAAATATTGTAATGAAAACTACATAATATGACGTGATATAGATGCATAATTCCTGACGGAGATTACACTCTAGCTACAATGTCAACAAATAGGTCGATAAGACAAACCTGTTTTCAGGTAGATAATTCAAGAATGCAAATGCTGTAAAACGGCAGAATTCATATCCATTAACAGGGCCGTCGGCGCCGTGATCGTATGATACTTGGATTTACACTTACCTATGCAATCAGTGCATATCACCACTAACGTTGAGAGTCCGAACCCCGTTCATGGCGATGTGTACTCGATATAACATTATGTGATAAAGTTTGTCAGTGACTTGCGATCATTTGTACTCGCCAGAGCCTCGCCTTTCTTTCTGTTTCCAAATCCCGTACAACTTAATATTACTTGCTCCCAAATATTTATTGCTATAACTCTCTAGTCTATTGACTATACGTGTATCTGGTGAAGGTTATTGTAGAAACGTGTTGTGCACATTATAGTAGTTGACAGCTTAAGGAAAACCCTAGAGAATAAATGTAATATGGAGGAAAGAATAAAACCAGTCATATGTAAACGTAACATTATAATTAATGACTTCTGATTTCAGTTGATATTGTATATGGATCTATAAACACAAGAAATTGATATTCACCTACACGAAATCAAAAACTATTAATTGTTTTATATTCTCTAAGCATATTTTATTGTCCAAAAACATGGCAATAGGATCAGATACACGTTTTTCACTTTTGAACATCTTCTCCTTTATATAAACATTAAATATACAGATACAATTGCACATAAATACACAAAAGCTACAACCATCATTGATAATGAAAAAAATATTATATGAACACACGATGTTGTTATTACAAGATGAACATAAACACGTAGATTTGATATGATTTGATTTTTGGTGCTTAACGACACTTTCAGCAATATTTCAGCTATATCATGACGACCAGTTTTAGTGGTGGAAGAAGCCGGAGTACCCGGAGCGAACCACCGACCATAGGCAAGCAACTGGTAAATTTTATCACTTGCGACTGCGAGTCGAGTGCACCTTTTTAATAAATTACAAAGCCGGGCGAGAACACACGCTGTATTGGTGATAGGCTTGTATGAGTTGCTAGGTAATCCAACTACCTAACTCATTGAGCCATCAGGGCCCTTAAAACGTAGATATTAAATTTAGTGCACACGGCGCGTTTTTTTGTGTAGTATATTATGTTACATTCATCAGGTACGCTCATAGCAAAAATATTTGAAAGTCAAACAAGTTAAAGGTCTTTGGGAGTAATAAAACCGAAAAGCACGAACAGAATATAACCGAGATTTAATTTTAACTGTTTCCTGTGGCAAAGAAAGAAAAAACAAACAAAAAACTACAAAGTTTGAATCAGATTGTTGATTACAGACCAGAAAATACAAATAGAAAATAAAAAAAAAAACACACATAAAAGTTCACAAAAGAGATATCATATAGTCCACAAGGATAAACAGTTTGTTGATCAATAACCATATTAAATTATCAATAACCGTATTAAAGACTGCTAAATTCAATGAAATATATCGCCCTGTCAGAATATAAACATTTATTTTTTATAAACCATTTCCTTTTACAATGTAATTCGATAATTCTGTAGTTCAATCTATTTAACAACTTATTTTAATACGTCAATACATATCCTGTACTTTCCATCTACTATTGATATATTTTATGTATACAATCGTTGTAACAGGACATATTTATATATAAAAACGTAGATATCTAATTAAGTGCACACGACGCATTTAAGATATAACCTCCATCAGGAACGCTCAAAATAAGCTCCATCAGGTACGCTCAAAATAACCTCCACCAGGAACGCTCAAAATAACTTCAATCAGGAACGCTCAAAATAACCTCCATCAGGTAAGCTCAAAATAACCTCCATCAGGAACGCTCAAAATAACCTCCATCAGATACGCTCAAAATAACCTCCATCAGGTACGCTCAAAATAACCTCCATCAGGTACGCTCAAAACAACCTTCATCGGGGACGCTCAAAACAACCTTCATCAGGTAAGCTCAAAATAACCTCCATCAGGTAAGCTCAAAACAACCTTCATCAGGTAAGCTCAAAATAACCTCCATCGGGGACGCTCAAAACAACCTTCATCGGGGACGCTCAAAGTAACCTTCATCAGATACGCTCAATATAACCTTCATCAGGTAAGCTCAAAATAACCTTCATCAGGTACGCTCAAAATAACCTCCATCGGGGACGCTCAAAATAACCTTCATCAGGTACGCTCAAAAAACCTCCATCAGGTAAGCTCAATATAACCTCCATCAGGTAAGCTCAAAATAACCTCCATCAGGTACGCTCAAAATAACCTCCATCAGGTACACTCAATATAACCTTCATCAGGTAAGCTCAAAATAACCTCCATCAGGTACGCTCAAAACAACCTTCATCGGGGACGCTCAAAATAACCTTCATCAGGTACGCTCAATATAACCTTCATCAGGTAAGCCCAAAATAACCTTCATCAGGTACGCTCAAAATAACCTCCATCGGGGACGTTCAAAATAACCTTCACCAGGTACGCTCAAAATAACCTTCATCAGGTACGCTCAAAATAACCTTCATCAGGTACGCTCAATATAACTTCCATCAGGTACGCTCAAAATAACCTCCATCGGGGAAGCTCAAAATAACCTTCATCAGGTACGCTCAAAATAACCTCCATCAGGTAAGCTCAAAATAACCTCCATCAGGTAAGCTCAAAATAACCTCCATCAGGTAAGCTCAAAATAACCTCCATCAGGTAAGCTCAAAATAACCTCCATCAGGTACGCTCAAATAACCTCCATCAGGTACGCTCAAAATAACCTTCATCAGGTATGCTCAAAATAACCTTCCTCAGGTATGCTCAAAATAACCTTCATCAGGTACGCTCAAAATAACCTTCTTCAGGTAAGCTCAAAATAACCTCCATCAGGTAAGCTCAAAATCAAAAGATTGGAAATCCAAATAATTTAAAGCTTTGGGAGCAATAAAACCAAAGGACTTAAACATGATAGTCAACATCGACTAAGGTGACCCATGCCTGAGGGATTAGAATCTTAGGTTTATTAATAATTACATTATATAGGAACATGTACATTTCAAAGTGATATGAGACAACAACTAGCCTGCAGGTAAATGGCACTATTAGATTCTAACCAACATTTCTCAATTTTTAAAGAAAGAATGATGGTCGGTCAACAATTCCACCAATATAAACAAAGCGAACAACCACCTCTCTCCTATAACCATTGAATACAAACAAATACATATGACGTTGAAAATCCAGGTCCTGGCTTGAAACAAACATGTGGCGAGGTTAAATCAGTTAGTGGGTTACATATATGTAGTTGCTTGTACATTTGTATATCAGAATTATTATAACATTTTGATAAGATTTTCATCAAGGTGACCATCACTGTAACAGTGAGTAAGTGGATGATTGTTGGTTAAAGCCATATGATCAATTTTTAAGCTATATCAGGGGGTGACAGAGTTAAATTTGATGAGACGATGATGATGTCAGCTTTGTACTAGTTTAACACGCTTACTTTGATCTTGATGGTATTAGCTCACTGAAACAATAGTTCGGGGTAGACGTGTCGCTCTACAACAGACGCATTATACTGACTCTAAGCCGGTCAGTGGCTGTTCTTCCTACTTTGTGATTTGCTGCGTGCTTAGCGGAGAAGCAACACATATCATATTTTTGACCCGATTGGAGATCGAACCCAGGATTTATCGCGCACTGGGTGTGCACACCGACCATTACACCACCGATGCAGTTCCATCAATGTAACTAATAACATATTATAAACAGGAAACAACAATGCTTCCACCAACACAAATGTTTAATGAATTGACAGTAATTTATTTTTTCATTTCATATTTTCAGACACTACAATACCTTCTTGACAATATCGCCTGTGGATTTGTGTCACTCAAAGACTATCTACCAACAGACTGTCTTAACGAAACATTTCTTCATCAGATGCATAAAGAAATGGAAGATTTTATCGTTCAGGTAAAGTAGAGTTTTGTCTTTAGTTCACTTTATTTAAATAGTTTATTAGGAATTAGTTTGTTGTGACTAATTAAATATTCAATGTAATGCTAATGTAGTTTAATGCACAGGAATATTATGAATTCTTAAAATATTTTTCTTGTCTAGAACGATAGTCTACGATGATTGGAACTACATGTGTTGTATGTTAATTTTTATAAACATCCATTTATCAGGGGGGATGATGTGGTCGTATGGTATTTGGATTTAGAACTACATCTGGAATCAGTGTATATCACCACTAACGTTGTGAGTTCGAATCCCGTTCATGACGAGGTGTACTCGATACAACAATATGTGATAAAGTTTGTCCGTGCCTTGAGACAGGTCGATGGTTTTTTCCGGGTACTCTGGTTTCCTCCACCAATAAAACTGACGGCCACGATATATCGGAAATATTGTTGAAAGTGGCGGCAAACACCATACCCCCTCCATTTATCAACTGGGTACTGGTGATGGTGCTCAGGACCCAACCCACGGAGCTGTCCAACGCGTGCCCTCTCGATGGGGTTTTTATGTTTTTATGTCATAATGTGGGTATGCTGACAACCGATGATGATGATGATGTCCGTTTTGTACCATACCAACTGACTAGTGTAACGTTAATAAGATATGATATGGTTGTAAATGAACATGAGAAACTATCCAAAATTACACTTAGACACAGATTAAAGTAAAGGAATAGCTTGTAGTAAGAAACGATAAAGTTGTAAATGAACATCAGCGACTATCAACTATTGCCCTGAGACACAGATTAAAGTAAAGTAACAGGGCATTTTGCAACAGGGTCTTCCACAATGAACACGAGTCGTACCCTGAAATGAATATGAAACGACCGTTTGCCTACAGTTGAGAGGTACTATTTACTTCTGTCGATAAACGCTACATCTGTATGGTCGATAAAAGCTACATTTGTATGGAGAGTGCCAAATTCCCTGTATGTTAAATACTTTTTTTTGTAGATTTCGGAGTAGAGTCGACTCGATTTAGCCGTTACAGTAGGCTAAATATTTCTCCCAAATAAATCTCCATACTTTCGCAATGGCAGTCAAAAGCTGTTTCCCCGGTGGTCCAATCCATACCTTAATTTCTATATAAAGTGGAACCCATTCTAGTCCCGAATATATATGATATATGCAACTGAATGTTTCGCAATACACAACCAATCATTTCATTTATAGATTTGTCATTCCCAATTTCTGATACCAGCAAATTGTCAGAAAATTTGAACATATTAAAGGGATATTCAGAAACAGAAAACTGAATGGCAGACAATACCAGTGGAAACAAAAGGAAAAATGACAAACAATGATCTACAAAACAACACAGAAAACAAAAGACTGCGCAACACGACCCCACGAAAAACCACGTGTGAACACAAGTGCTTCGGAGGATAAGCAGGTCCTAGTCCATTATATTATTATTGATGGATTGATTGATTATTCTTTAGCGTAGCGTGAACAGCATTTCAGATCTATGCATAACTAATACTTGCTTCAATACGTTGCCTTTTCTAACATAGTTCAGGCACAAGGTAATAGTTTAGTCTCGTCATTAAGGTGAATTTCACATTCATACGCATTTATTTGTTTATTTATTTGTTTGTTTACCTATATATTTATTTATTTATTTATTTATTTTGTTAATGTGTTTTCGTCATGTATGTATCGTAAATATTGTTCAGGAAAGTCAAATAACACTCTAATATTACATTAATCACAAGGTGTATTTTGATTTCTATTGTTTTCGTTTTCAGACTAGAAAAAACTATACTGAAATAAAGCGGTTTCCTATAAAGACACTTATGTTTTATAAATCTGGTCGTCAATGGTCAACAGTAGGTCGTATAGCTCTTAATGGAGACATAGAAGTACAATCAGTTATTTTTCCAAATATTGAACATGGATTTAACGGGAAAAAGTTTACTGTTTCAACACTAGAGGTGAGTTATTACTAAAACTGAAAGATGCAAACACCTTTTGGCATTGTGTTGTCTATCCTTCTTCCATTTATGGATTCTGATTACCTTTTTGGCATCTTCAAATTACTTGTGTATCAACACTATTATAAAACAGTTAAGCGACAAATAGGTGCCATTGGTGGAACAGGAACTGCTTACCCTTCCGTAGCACCCAAGTACACTCCCTCGTATTTTAGTATGATTCGTGTTTATTTTGTGTAGTGCTCCTCAGGCATAGGTGACCATAGCTGATGTTGGTGCTCCTGTTTAGATCCTATGGTTTACATGCTCCCAAAACTTTAAAAAAAATTGGATTTCCAAAAGGACAAACAAGCACTACACATACAGCTAAAGATTGAGCTACTCGAATTATCCGAAATACCTGCAGTGATCTCATGTGTTTCGGAAGAGTAGACAGTTTCCGCTGCACTATTGGCACTATTGTGTTACTCATGTTACAAACGACTAAAGAATCGATATTCCTGCAGCGCCAGCGTATGGAGTTTACATTTCAAAATTCACTGAATCACACGCTATTTTAGGTCTGCGCTCAATGCAGAAATGTTCTGATCAGCTATTGATGCAAAGGCTACCCAAGCAAGGCTATGTTGATCATAGATTGCAGTCATTGCGAACAGATTTGTCGTTTATGGAGATATTTGCATTCCTCATGTAACTGATTTAGCTACTCTGAGATGAGTCTGTTTCTCCACAAGATTCTTCCGCTAACATCATGAACTCTAAGAATAATTTTAAATCACCGACTGAAAATAAACATCTATTTTAGTCGGAATGGGAAGAACCAATTCTGACATTTATCTTTAATTATTACTTCATTAAATCATACGGTTAACTGATAATATAACAGATCTCTAGATTCTGCGTCAGATAAATTCGCTTAAACAATATTGTGTAAGTACATAACCGATGCAGTAATGCGCCGATTGCATGTAAGTACACAAACATTGTTAAATAAATAGTACCAATATATATAACTATCTGACGCAAGTAAAATGAATAATTAATTTCCTAATTTTAGTCAGACCTTTTTTGATATAGCTGCACAACGAATACCTATTAGGAAGATAATTATATTAAAAATATTAAATATTAAAAATATATATATTTGAGAACACAATATACGGGGGAAGAAGCCATAACAATTTTTTTTAAAAACCCACTGCCAACAATACGATTGATTTGATTTGATTTTTGGTGTTTTAATGCCACTTTCAGCAATAGCTCAGCTATATCATGGCGACTAATTTTAGTGGTGGAAGAAGACAGAGTACCCGGAGAGAACCACCGATCATGGGCAAGCAACTGGTAAGCTTTATCACTTGCGGCTGCAAGTCGAGTGCACCCTGTATTGTAACTTACAAAGCCGGGTGCGAACCCACGCCATATTGGTGATAGGCTTTTATTAGTTGTTAGTTGTTAGGTAATCCAACTACCTAACTCATTGAG
This sequence comes from Bathymodiolus brooksi, assembly GCA_963680875.1. Taxonomy (NCBI): domain Eukaryota; kingdom Metazoa; phylum Mollusca; class Bivalvia; order Mytilida; family Modiolidae; genus Bathymodiolus; species Bathymodiolus brooksi. The sequence goes on along the minus strand of OY804583.1, from coordinate 50,802,734 downwards.
CCACCCAGGCCCTCCAACAATACGTAGCGAAGTGATAGTAAACAGCTGTTTCTTATATTGGCCAGTTATTAATGTGCTTATCAAAAATGGGAAACGAATAAATTATCTTTAACGGTCTGTTGGGCGTGTTATATGTGACGTTGTTCTCCTACCTGATGTCAATATAGCTACTGCATCAGATAGTATTAGCAACTGAACCGAACTGCATGCCAACAAGAGTCTCACGTGAGATTGTATCGCTCACACTGTATTCAGCATTTTTTAATGTTTATTGACCCCCCCCCCCCCCCACATGCCACTGCTGATAGAGGATAAACTTCAGTAATACGATTTCCGCATAAAAACGATGTTCGGTCTGTCTTTACCTCGAGTTGTTTATAGTTGGGTGCATGTCGTATTTACGTTATTTGTGTTTGTTTGCGCAAAGTGGTGTCCAACGCATATTGTGTTGTGTTTTTGTTTTGTTTTTCTTCCCTTTGTGTACCATATGTTGCTAGTTTCTCTATTCTATATATTCTCGGTATTCTCTAATGTTTATTTAATGCAATTCTGAATCTCCTTTTCTTAATGGTCGTCTGTGTCAAATTTGATATCTACTTAGTTGAGCAGTTTTACAGAAACAAATTTAGAATATGAAAAAGATAACAACAGACGAGAAAAGCAAGTGATACTAAATGCCCAAATGAACCAATGAAAAGCATTTTTTTAAGAGTGGTCGTTGGTTTCCCGTTACAAGGTAAACTTGTTCGACTTTTTCCTTCCGTGCATAAGCCGTTTCCCAATGCCACTATTCACTATCTCTAAGCTTGCACTCGTGGTGACAATAGCTGAACTACTACTCATCTGACGTTGAAAAACGACCAATCTACAGTCTAAGAATACATCATCTGACGTTGAACAACGACCAATCTACAGTCTAAGAATACATCATCTGACGTTGAATAACGACCAATCTACAGTCTAAGAATACATCATCTGACGTTGAACAACGACCAATCTACAGTCTAAGAATACATCATCTGACGTTGAATAACGACCAATCTACAGTCTAAGAATACATCATCTGACGTTGAACAACGACCAATCTACAGTCTAAGAATATATCATCTGACGTTGAACAACGACCAATCTACAGTCTAAGAATACATCATCTGACGTTGAACAACGACCAATCTACAGTCTAAGAATACATTATCTGACGTTGAACAACGACCAATCTACAGTCTAAGAATACATCATCTGACGTTGAACAACGACCAATCTACAGTCTAAGAATACATCATCTGACGTTGAACAACGACCAATCAACAGTCTAAGAATACATTACCTTCAAACGTGAAGACAGTAAAAAATGTAGACATCTTCAAATAGAAATATTTTGAATATTTGTTACTACAACAAAAAGATTTAAGAAATAAATCATGGAAGCCAGAATGTGTTGGGAGTTTTAACATGGGTTCACAGATAAAATGTAATAATATCCGACAACCCATGTTAAAACTCAAAACCCATTCTGGCTTCCATGATTTATTTCGATTCTGATATGTCTAAGAGTACAAATACGGTAGTCTACTTTGATTGGAAGAAGGTAGTTTATATTTACGCTTGCGGAAAATGTCGCACACAATTTATACTGCCAAATTCGAGCAGACGATAATTCATCAACATGTACATGCACGACAAAAAAGTCAGTCACATTAACCGGCGCATGTGCGAATGAGCTTATACCATCGATAAATCGCTCGTTTGTTTACAAAGCGAAAGAATGACGTTAGAATATTAAATATATTTTACTATACCATATAAAACATGTTGTGTGTCTATGTATTTGGCCTGAATGCGAGTTATCAGGTATATTTATAATTTATTGACATTTATATTATTGATGTTTGTTTTCCTTCTTCGAGGGCCTCAGGGAAGGTTAGCTCTATGATTACCCTCTTAAAATGAAGTATTGTTTTATTGTTATTATTGTCATTATTATTATTATTATTATTATTATCAAATAAGCTTAGTACTGTGATTTCATGTTTTTCCGTTGGTATCAATCTTCGTGGATAATCCTTTTTGTCCTTTTTCTGCTGGCCATTGAATTGTCTTTCCATCGTATTACGACAACTGCATCGGTGATGTAATTGGTAACGTGCTCGTTTCGAGGGAGTTAGATAGTGGGTTCGAGCACTTGTCGGGTTAAACCAACATTACTATAACATTGGTAGTTGCTGAATATCCGCTAAGCACTCAGTATTAAGGAGTAAATGCAGAGTCTGGTTGGTTCGGAAACAGGAAATGTATCCGAGTGGAGCGACATCTTTATCAAAGGAATGTTGTTTCAGTGAGTTAGCACCATATAAATATAAGTAAGCATGTTTATCTAGCACAAAGCGAAATCCGTCATCGTCTCATTTACATGAAACATGGTATCGCCATAAAATAGCAGACAAATTGTTCACATGGCGTTAAACAACAATCACTCACACACTCTATTTTCTTAGCTAACAATTACTATGAACGTACGGAGCTTAGGTAAGGGCTATGGTGCTTAGCACCACTTTTAACAATATTTCAGCTATATCTTTAATTGATGGAGGAAACCGGAGTGCCCGAACTCACAACTTTAGTGGTTATAGACACTGATTGCATAGGCAGTTATAAATCCAACTACCGTGCGATCACGACCACCTCTATGAACGTACGGACTGGTGTTTTGCTTCGACTAATCCAATTTCGAGATATAAAGCAGATCGATTATATATATTCAACTTGACCGAGATACATGCGAGATTGTCATTGTCTCATGTTATACGAATTTTATTTTTTCAGTATCATCCATTTGAATACACAATAAATGGTACATGGAAAGGACTTTGTATTGACTTATTAAACGAGTTGAGCAGACAATTAAATTTTACGTAAGTAAAATATATGTTTTAACTTCAAGTTTTAATTTCAATCTAATGAGGGTCTCTGTGGTGTTACTGTGATCACACCGGTGGTGTAATTGTTAGAATATTCACCTCTATGCAGTAATATTCCACCAGCAAAAGTATCGACCCAGTGATAGTAACAAAAACGTAGATATTTTATTTAGTTTTTGGAATAACCTGCATCAGGTATACTCTCACAAAACATTGGAAAACCAAGTAATTTAAAATTCCTTTGGTACAAAAGAACAAAAGGGGATACACAGGATTGTCTAGATCGACTAAGGTCACATATACATGAGAGAGTACATCTTTAGTTTTAGTAATAATTTTATGATATATGAACTGTAAATTTCGATAAAAGGTATATATATATAAATATATATATGATAAACCATATCAGTGCCGAAGCACTGATTATTGAGCGGAAGATATCCTCGGAGACAAATAGTCCACCAGCAAAGATATCGACCCAGTGATAGTAATACAAAAGGATATATCTTATTTAGTTTATTGGAATAACCTGCATCATATTGGAAAACCAAGTAATGTAAAAGTCTTTTGCTGCAAGAGAACAAAAGGGGATACACAGGATTGTCTAGATCGACTAAGGTCACATATACATGAGGGAGCACAGCTTTAGTTTTAGTAATAATTATATGATATAGGAATTGTAAATGTCAAGAAAAAGTAAATATATTATAAACCATATTAGTACCGAAGCAATGATTATTGTAAGGTCACATATACCTGAGGGAGTAGATCTTTAGTTTTATTATTGTAAGGTCACATTTACCTGAGGAAGTAGATCTTTAATTTTATTATTGTAAGGTCACATTTACCTGAGGGAGTAGATCTTTAGTGTTGATGATAATTGTATGATTTAAGAACTAAATTTCGATAAATATTTATAAAAACCATGTACGTGCCAAAACACTGACTAATGAACGGAATAGATTGGAAAATCAAGTCATTGAATAGTCTTTGGGTGCAAGTGAACCATGGGACATAAACAGGATTGTCCTGATCGCCTTAGGTCATCTATATCAGAGGGTGGAGAACCTTGGTCACAAAGATAATTGCACGATTAAGGAAGGAACTATCCATACAATATACTACAGTTTTATGTACTCAAATATCGAATTAACGTTTTGACTTGTTATTCATCGTATATCTTCTATTAAGTGAACACAGATACATGAATATAATATATATCTTGTACAATGTAATCATCAATCAGATATGACAATGAGTATAGACAAATGTCATATACACTGATGTGTACCATAAGCTGTTTGGTTGAATGAAAGGTATGACTTCGATTTAATATGTTGGTAAGCTTGATCACTTGCGACTGCGAGTCGAGTACACCCTTCTCGCAATATACAAAGCCGGGCGCGAACCCACCCCGTATTGGTGGTAGGCTTGTATGAGAGGTTAGGTAATTCAACTATCTAAATCCTTGAGCACCCCGGTCCCCATCACTTTGCTTTCATAATATGTAGATGTTGGTGATCAAAAGCCGTTCACAATATAAATATACAATCTTTGTCAGCATGAACTGCTATTAGTGTCTGAATAGGTATTTCTTTCAATAAAAAGTGTGCTGAAATACACAATACAATCCAACATCATAATCTAACGAACGTCAGCATTTTTCTTGAAGAATTTGTTTAGTTTGCACTGTTACACTGAGCACAAAGTAACGTTCGGTGCAGATACATGTCAAAGTGAAGACCCGGGTGGCTCAATGAGTTAGGTAGTTGGACTACATAGCAACTCATACAAGCCTATCACCAATACGGCGTAGGTTCGCGCCCGGCTTTGTAAATTACAAAAAGGGTGCACTCGACTCGCAACCACAAGTGATAAAGCTTACCAGTTACTTGCCAATGGTCGGTGGTTCTCTCCGGGTACTCCGGCCTCTTCCACCACTAAACTGGTCGCCATGATATAGCTAAAATACTGCTGAAAGTGGCGCTAAGCACAAAAAAAACAATCAATCAATCAATCAATCATCCATATCAAAGTGCGTATTACAGTCAAGGGATGGACGGATACCACCGGATTCATCCGAGATTTGCCGATTCATCGGATATCAAGACATACGATCGAGTGGCATTTTATTATCAAGGACTTCTACTGTGTTACGTGACAAATGGAAACAACTTATCACATAACTTGTCGAAGAGGAATGCAACTTGTCGAAGTGCTACGTAGCTTGTCGAAGTGTAACGTAGCTTGTCGAAGTGTAGCGTAGCTTGTCGAAGTGCTTAATATGATGGATATAACGATAATTAACGGTGATTACGGGTCATGTGATACACTATCTCGGTCCATGTGTTATTTGTAGTAATTAGGGTGCAAGTAAAATTATAGAAAGCAACGTAGATGCATACGCTGAGGTGACTTTATTTTTATTTACATTTGCATTATGAACAAAAACTAATTGGGATATTCAAATATTATGAAATCTAAATGTTTCATGTCGGAGGTTTTGCTATGGTTCCTAAAATGTACGGTTCCTATATATTTTTTCAGGTAAAAAAGACCTCCACAATATTTACCATTTGAACACAAACATTTTGAATTATATTGTTTCATGTCACACCTATTCCTCTTCTGGTTAAGAAAAAAGTTCGACTGCTAGGTACTTTTCAAAACAAGTAGAAGGTCTTGGAGTTTTCCAGGATATTTGATCTGTTGGAATTCAAATATTTTGGAACTGTTCATTTCCGTATTTAGAGAGTTTAGTGCAAATCAATCTTTAGTTTTCTGTGTGGTATGTTGTCGACCAATACGTCCTTATTTGTCCTTTTTCTTTTGGAAGTTATATCGTCTTGACCTTCTTAGAATTACGGCTTTTGATTACTTCTTTGGTATCCTCAATCTTTTTCTGTAACCTCAGATTCTATTTATCACTAAAGGAGTATATGCAGTATATAACTCAGATCATTAGTAAGGCTCTATTTGTATTGTATACAGCTTGAGCAATTAGGAATCATTTTTTGATCTTTGGTTTTCTACAATAAAACCTTTTCATGCAACCAAAGTCTAATGAAAAGTTGTAATAAAAATAAGTTTTATTCTCTAACAGGAAAACTATGACTTTGAAACAGCGATTATAATTAAGCAGAAATTGTGCATAATATATAATTTAATTTAATTGACAGTCTGATGGTATATTTATATTTTTCACATAAAGATAATTTTGTAGAATACTGTGCAATCATTATTTATCGTGGGGTTATAATGTTCGTGGATTTCTTCGTTCACTTAAACCACGAAAATTAAAATCCAGCGAAATACAATGAACCTATTGATTGTTTTGTGTACTGTTTGAAACCACGAATTCAAAAACACAGGGATCTGCATTTTGTTGAAGCCACGAAAATTGGTGCGAACGAATAGAAATAATTTCACAGTACATAATTTGATTTAATCAAATTATGGTGGTCTATTTATTTTTTACATAAAGATTATTTTGTAGAATTAATATTTTGATTTAATCAAAGTCTGGTGGTCTATTTTTGTTTGTTTACATACAGATTATTATGTGGAATACATAAATGGATTTAGGGGTCGTCGTGGGCGTGATTGTATGGTAGTTGGATTTACAACTACCTATGCAATCGGTGCCTATCACCACTAAAGTTGTCAGTTCGAACCCCGTTCATGGCGAGGTGTACTCGATACAACATTATGTGATAAAGTTTGTCAGTGACTTGCGACAGGTCGGTGGTTTTATCCGTTTACTATGGTTTCCTCCACAAATAAACCTGACCGACACGATCTAACTGAACTACTGTTGAAAACGTCGTTAAACACCATAAAACTAAACCTGTAATTTTGAAACAGAAAGTGTACAAAATAAATAATTGAATTCAATTCACAATCTAATGGTATATCTATATGTTTGTCATAAAGAATATTTTGTAGAATGCATAATTTGATTTAATCAAAATCAGGTGGTCTATTTATATATTTTTTCAAAATAAAGATAATTTGTTGAATACCGTATTTAGGGTTGCATAATGCGCAGTTTTTTGCCCAGATTCTTTATTTTGTAGGAGGGGTGCACATTATAAACAGGAACAATGTGTTTCACTCTTTCCCAGACCGGAAAATCACATGTCCGCCATGTTTTTGTGTTTACTATTGTCAACATGCAAAGTTAAATATTTCTTAAATTGTTTGGACACTATTCCACAAAATAATTAATTGCATCTACTATGTTTTAATTATTGAAGACGTCAATAAAACCCAACACATTTAATATTTTGCAACTTTATTGAAGATGAAAAGAGATAAATGGTTCTTAAATTCTCCCAGCAAATGAAACATGCTCAAAGGACTGAAAAATATATACGATTGATATTTAATTCTTACATTTCCGACGACGATTTTTTTCAAAAGTCCATGCGCATTATAGACACGAACTAGTTTTTTTCTGGAGATTTTCAAGGCCAAGAGGGGGTGCGCATTATGCAACCCTAAATACGGTATATACTTTGATTTAATCAAAGTCTGGTGATCTATTTTTTTTGCATAAAGATTATTTTGTGGAATACACAATTCTATATAAATTTGGTTAAATATATTTACCAAAAATTATTATCAATAAATATTAATTTAGAATATCTTCAAAGTAATAACATGTTCTCTTCGCAATTCTGGTAAGTATATTTAGCCCTATATGTTAAATCTCTTTTTGAGATTCAAAAATATCCATTTGAATTAATCAAAGTCTGGTGGTCTATATGCGTTTTTTACATAAAGATAATTTGTAGAATACATCATTTGATTTAAGCAAAGTCTATTAATTATTAGTATTTTTTTTCGCACGACAAGGATTATCATATCCATATCAGATGAGCTCGAAGAGCGAATCTGATATGGACGTGATAATCCTTGTCGAGCGAAAAAAAATACTAATAATATTTTTATCGGTAATATCACAATTTTAACACAGCTTTGTGATTTTGTTGTTGTGTTTTGACCTTTTTTTCATGAAAGGATTAGTGACGTCACGTTAGACCGCGCATGACAAATGACCAACAGCTGATAATTTCTGGTATCACGAGTCAGTGGTCAACTGAAAGTTGTTACTAAATTTATCGAGTAGCAAAGATCAAAGGAAACTGTAACAAATTACCGATAATGATGGTATATTTATTGTCTTTAGATAAAGATAATTTTGTAGAATTATTGATTGATCATTTCTTATGTTTTTTTCTTAATTAGTTATGATATAATAGAACCAGAAGATGGTGAATGGGGTGTATTTACTAACGGGTCGTCATGGACTGGGTTAATTGGACAACTGCAAAAACGAGTATGTATCAATTATTGCTTTCACGAAAATAACATGTTAATGTTTCGTCATGCCAAACGGGAAACTCACGAAAAAAAACCCACGGAACCCCATATTGAAAAAAATAGGCAGGAACCAAATTACAATCGAGCTGGCACTCAACGTCATTTCAACGTTGAAACAACGTCACGACACCCAACATCATTTCAACGTTAAAACAATGTCACAGCACACAACGTCATTTTAACGATAAAACAATGTCACAGCACACAACGTCATTTCAACGTTGAAAGAAAGTCATGACGCAAAAGATCATTCTAATGTTTCAAAAACGGAGCGGCACACAGCGTTATCTCACGGGTGAAACAACGTCACGACACACAACATCATTTCGACGTTGAAACAACGTCACGACATACATCACATCGTTATTTCAACGTTGAAATAACGTCACGATATTCAACGTCATTTAAACGTTGAAACAACGTCACGGCATATACATAAATTAAAGGCTTACATTAGAGTGTATTGATACACTGAAACCATAAACTGCGGGTAGACATGTCTCTCCACTCGGACACATTATCCTGATTCCGAGCCAACCAATCTTCTCTTACTACTTAGCGCTGTGTGATTAGCAGATAAACAGTAGATACCAAAGTTTAAAAGTCTTTGGTTTGACCCGCCATGCGCTCTAACTCACTATCTACCGCACTCGAGACGAGTAGGCTAGACATTACACCACCGATGCGGTTATTAATGCATAGTATTTTAGACATTATAACCATATTAGAAATATTACCTTTCAATTTAAATATGTTATTGGAAAAAAAGGTATTTGATTTTAATTTAATTTGACCTTTTTAATCAAAAATTACCTTACTTGAATCTAATACAAATTTAAATTAAGAAAAATAATGGTCAAAAATTATACTTTTATTCCGTGCTTTCCTTTTATGTTCATTATGAAACAAGAACAAACGATCCAGTATTTCCTTTGATCAAACATTTAATTAGTGCTAAGCAAATACACCCCACAGGTAAAACAAAATAAAAGTTGTATGCATGGGAATATTGAATTTTGATAGATTGGAAGACACCGTTTGTTGTATGCCGTCGGAAACACGTTTTAATAGGCATGTCCTAACAGATATTTAGTTATAGTTTGGTTCGAGCTGGCACTGGAAGTGGGGTGTCAGAGAATAAAATATTTTGAATGTTTATAGACAACGTACACCAAGTGATGACATAAGTTCACAATCACCTTGGTTGTTTCTCCATTTTGGCTTCCTTTGACTCTTTTTATTTTGGAAACCATGGTAACTGCTTAGAACACAGATATGAAAATTCACTTGACACTAATTCGGACTTAATATTTGGGTGTTGCTCCCATTTTGAAATTCGTATAAACCATAAAAGCTGTTTTTAAAAACGCAGGCATAAATATGCATTTAACCCTGATCAACCTCGGAGTTTAATGTGGGTGTTGCTCCCGTTTTGAAATCCGTATAAACCACAAGAGCTGTTTTAAATAACGCAGGAGGTTGATATAACCGTAGCTCCTCTAACTTGTCTGTTTAGGAGGTTGAAATGACCGTAGCTCCTCTGATTTGTCTGTTTAGGAGGTTGATATGACCGTAGCTCATCTAATTTGTCTGTTTAGGAGGTTGATATGGCCGTAGCTCCTCTAATTTGTCTGTTTAGGAGATTGATATGAGCGTATCTCCTCTGATTTGTCTGTTTAGGAGGTTGATATGACCGTAGATCCTCTAATTTGTCTGTTTAGGAGGTTGATATGACCATAGCTCCTCTAATTTGTCTGTTTAGGAGGTTGATATGACCGTAGCTCCTCTGATTTGTCTGTTTAGGAGGTTGATATGACCGTAGCTCCTCTAATGTGTCTGTTTTAGGAGGTTGATATAACCGTAGCTCTTCTGATTTGTCTGTTTAGGAGGTTGATATGACCGTAGCTCCTCTAATTTGTCTGTTTAGGAGGTTGATATGACCGTAGCTCCTCTAATTTGTCTGTTTAGGAGGTTGATATGACCGTAGCTCCTCTAATTTGTCTGTTTAGGAAGTTGATATGACCGTAGCTCCTCTAATTTGTCTGTTTAGGAGGTTGATATGACCGTAGCTTCTCTAATTTGTCTGTTTAGGAGGTTGATATGACCGTAGCTCCTCTAATTTGTCTGTTTAGGAGGTTGATATGACCGTAGCTCCTCTAATTTGTCTGTTTAGGAAGTTGATATGACCGTAGCTCCTCTAATTTGTCTGTTTAGGAGGTAGATATGACCGTAGCTCCTCTAATTTGTCTGTTTAGGAGGTTGATATGACCGTAGCTCCTCTAATTTGTTTGTTTTAGGAGGTTGTCTGACCGTAGCTTCTCACATTGTTCTGTTTTAGGAGATTGATATGACTGTAATTCTTCTCTAATTGTTCTGTTTTAGGAGGTTGATATGACCGTAGCTCCTCTAATTTGTCTGTTTTAGGAGATTGATATGACCGTAGCTCCTGTAATATATTTGCTTTAGGAGGTTGAAATGACCGTAGCTCCTCTAATTTGTCTGTTTAGGAGGTTGAAATGACCGTAGCTCCTCTGATTTGTCTGTTTAGGAGGTTGATATGACCGTAGCTCATCTAATTTGTCTGTTTAGGAAGTTGATATGGCCGTAGCTACTCTAATTTGTCTGTTTAGGAGGTTGATATGAGCGTATCTCCTCTGATTTGTCTGTTTAGGAGGTTGATATGACCGTAGATCCTCTAATTTGTCTGTTTAGGAGGTTGATATGACCATAGCTCCTCTAATTTGTCTGTTTAGGAGGTTGATATGACCGTAGCTCCTCTGATTTGTCTGTTTAGGAGGTTGATATGACCGTAGCTCCTCTAATGTGTCTGTTTTAGGAGGTTGATATAACCGTAGCTCCTCTGATTTGTCTGTTTAGGAGGTTGATATGACCGTAGCTCCTCTAATTTGTCTGTTTAGGAGGTTGATATGACCGTAGCTCCACTAATTTGTCTGTTTAGGAGGTTGATATGACCGTAGCTCCTCTAATTTGTCTGTTTAGGAAGTTGATATGACCGTAGCTCCTCTAATTTGTCTGTTTAGGAGGTTGATATGACCGTAGCTCCTCTAATTTGTCTGTTTAGGAGGTTGATATGACCGTAGCTCCTCTAATTTGTCTGTTTAGGAGGTTGATATGACCGTAGCTCCTCTAATTTGTCTGTTTAGGAAGTTGATATGACAGTAGCTCCTCTAATTTGTCTGTTTAGGAGGTAGATATGACCGTAGCTCCTCTAATTTGTCTGTTTAGGAGGTTGATATGACCGTAACTCCTCTAATTTGTTTGTTTTAGGAGGTTGTCTGACCATAGCTCCTCTAATATATTTGCTTTAGGAGGTTGAAATGACCGTAGCTCCTCTAATATGTCTGTTTTAGAAAGTTGATATGACATTAGCTCCTCTAATATATTTGCTTTAGGAGGTTGAAATGACGTAGCTCCTCTAATGTTTCTGTCTTAGGGGGTTGAAATGACCGTAACTCTTCTAATTGTTTTGTTTTAGGAGGTTGTCTGACCGTAGCTTCTCACATTGTTCTGTTTTAGGAGATTGATATGACTGTAATTCTTCTCTATTTTTTCTGTTTTACGAGGTTGATATGACCGTAGCTCCTCTAATTTGTTTGTTTTAGGAGGTTGATATGACCGTAGCGCCTCTAATATATTTGCTTTAGGAGGTTGAAATGACCGTAGCTCCTCTAATTTGTTGTCTTAGGAGGTTGATATGACCGTAGCTCCTCTAATTTGTTTGTTTTAGGAGGTTGTCTGACCGTAGCTTCTCACATTGTTCTGTTTTAGGAGATTGATATGACTGTAATTCTTCTCTAATTGTTCTGTTTTACGAGGTTGATATGACCGTAGCTCCTCTAATTTGTCTGTTTTAGGAGATTGATATGACCGTAGCTCCTCTAATATATTTGCTTTAGGAGGTTGAAATGACCGTAGCTCCTCTAATTTGTCTGTTTAGGAGGTGAAATGACCGTAGCTCCTCTGATTTGTCTGTTTAGGAGGTTGATATGACCGTAGCTCATCTAATTTGTCTGTTTAGGAGGTTGATATGGCCGTAGCTCCTCTAATTTGTCTGTTTAGGAGATTGATATGAGTGTATCTCCTCTGATTTGTCTGTTTAGGAGGTTGATATGACCGTAGATCCTCTAATTTGTCTGTTTAGGAGGTTGATATGACCATAGCTCCTCTAATTTGTCTGTTTAGGAAGTTGATATGACCGTAGCTCCTCTGATTTGTCTGTTTAGGAGGTTGATATGACCGTAGCTCCTCTAATGTGTCTGTTTTAGGAGGTTGATATAACCGTAGCTCCTCTGATTTGTCTGTTTAGGAGATTGATATGACCGTAGCTCCTCTAATTTGTCTGTTTAGGAGGTTGATATGACCGTAGCTCCTCTAATTTGTCTGTTTAGGAGGTTGATATGACCGTAGCTCCTCTAATTTGTCTGTTTAGGAAGTTGATATGACCGTAGCTCCTCTAATTTGTCTGTTTAGGAGGTTGATATGACCGTAGCTTCTCTAATTTGTCTGTTTAGGAGGTTGATATGACCGTAGCTCCTCTAATTTGTCTGTTTAGGAGGTTGATATGACCGTAGCTCCTCTAATTTGTCTGTTTAGGAAGTTGATATGACCGTAGCTCCTCTAATTTGTCTGTTTAGGAGGTAGATATGACCGTAGCTCCTCTAATTTGTCTGTTTAGGAGGTTGATATGACCGTAGCTCCTCTAATTTGTTTGTTTTAGGAGGTTGTCTGACCGTAGCTTCTCACATTGTTCTGTTTTAGGAGATTGATATGACTGTAATTCTTCTCTAATTGTTCTGTTTTATGAGGTTGATATGACCGTAGCTCCTCTAATTTGTCTGTTTTAGGAGATTGATATGACCGTAGCTCCTGTAATATATTTGCTTTAGGAGGTTGAAATGACCGTAGCTCCTCTAATTTGTCTGTTTAGGAGGTTGAAATGACCGTAGCTCCTCTAATTTGTCTGTTTTGGAAGTTGATATGACCGTAGCTCCTCTAATTTGTCTGTTTAGGAGGTTGATATGACCGTAGCTCCTCTAATTTGTCTGTTTAGGAGGTTGATATGACCGTAGCTCCTCTAATTTGTCTGTTTAGGAGGTTGATATGACCGTAGCTCCTCTAATTTGTCTGTTTAGGAAGTTGATATGACCGTAGCTCCTCTAATTTGTCTGTTTAGGAGGTAGATATGACCGTAGCTCCTCTAATTTGTCTGTTTAGGAGGTTGATATGACCGTAACTCCTCTAATTTGTTTGTTTTAGGAGGTTGTCTGACCATAGCTCCTCTAATATATTTGCTTTAGGAGGTTGAAACGACCGTAGCTCCTCTAATATGTCTGTTTTAGAAGGTTGATATGACCTTAGCTCCTCTAATATATTTGCTTTAGGAGGTTGAATTGACGTAGCTCCTCTAATGTTTCTGTCTTAGGGGGTTGAAATGACCGTAACTCTTCTATTGTTTTGTTTTAGGAGGTTGTCTGACCGTAGCTTCTCACATTGTTCTGTTTTAGGAGATTGATATGACTGTAATTCTTCTCTATTTTTTCTGTTTTACGAGGTTGATATGACCGTAGCTCCTCTAATTTGTTTGTTTTAGGAGGTTGATATGACCGTAGCGCCTCTAATATATTTGCTTTAGGAGGTTGAAATGACCGTAGCTCCTCTAATTTGTTGTTTTAGGAGGTTGATATGACCGTAGCTCTTCTAATATATTTGCTTTAGGAGGTTGAAAGGACCGTAGCGCCTCTAATTTGTCTGTTTTAGGAAGTTGATATGACCGTAGCTCCTCTAATATATTTGCTGTAGGAGGTTGGTATGACCGTAGCTCATCTAATTTGTCTGTTTAGGAGGTTGATAAGGCCGTAGCTCCTCTAATTTGTCTGTTTAGGAGGTTGATATGACCGTAGCTCCTCTAATTTGTCTGTTTAGGAGGTTGATATGACCGTAGCTCCTCTAATTTGTCTGTTTAGGAGGTTGATATGACCGTAGCTCCTCTAATTTGTCTGTTTAGGAAGTTGATATGACCGTAGTTCCTCTAATTTGTCTGTTGTAGGGGGTTGACATGACCATAGCTCCTCTGATTTGTCTGTTTAGGAGGTAGATATGACCGTAGCTCCTCTAATTTGTCTGTTTAGGAGGTTGATATGACCGTAGCTCCTCTAATTTGTTTGTTTTAGGAGGTTGTCTGACCATAGCTCCTCTAATATATTTGCTTTAGGAGGTTGAAATGACCGTAGCTCCTCTAATATGTCTGTTTTAGAAGGTTGATTTGACCTTAGCTCCTCTAATATATTTGCTTTAGGAGGTTGAAATGACCATAGCTCCTCTAATGTTTCTGTCTTAGGGGGTTGATATGACCGTAACTCTTCTAATTGTTTTGTTTTAGGAGGTTGTCTGACCGTAGCTTCTCACATTGTTCTGTTTTAGGAGATTGATATGACTGTAATTCTTCTCTATTTGTTATGTTTTACGAGGTTGATATGACCATAGCTCCTCTAATTTGTCTGTTTTAGGAGGTTGATATGACCGTAGCGCCTCTAATATATTTGCTTTAGGAGGTTGAAATGACCGTAGCTCCTCTAATTTGTTGTTTTAGGAGGTTGATATGACCGTAGCTCTTCTAATATATTTGCTTTAGGAGGTTGAAATGACCGTAGCGCCTCTAATTTGTCTGTTTTAGGAAGTTGATATGACCGTAGCTCCTCTAATATATTTGCTGTAGGAGGTTGGTATGACCGTAGTTCCTCCAATTTGTCTGTTTAGGAGGTTGATATGACCGTAGCTCCTCTAATTTGTCTGTTTAGGAGGTTGATATGACCGTAGCTCCTCTAATTTGTCTGTTTAGGAGGTTGATATGACCGTAGCTCCTCTAATTTGTCTGTTTAGGAGGTTGATATGACCGTAGCTCCTCTAATTTGTCTGCTTAGGAGGTTGATATGACCGTAGCTCCTCTAATTTGTCTGTTTAGGAGGCTGATATGACCATAGCTCCTCTAATTTGTCTGTTTAGGAGGTTGATATGACCATAGCTCCTCTAATTTGTCTGTTTAGGAGGTTGATATGACCGTTGCTCCTCTAATTTGTCTGTTTTAGGAGGTTGACATGACCATAGCTCCTCTGATTGGTCTGTTTAGGAGGTTGATATGACCGTAGCTCCTCTAATTTGTTTGTTTTAGGAGGTTGTCTGACCGTAGCTCCTCTAATATATTTGCTTTAGGAGGTCGAAATGACCGTAGCTCCTCTAATGTTTCTGTCTTGAGGGGTTGATATTACCGTAACTCTTCTAATTTTTTTGTTTTAGGAGGTTGTCTGACCATAGCTTCTCACATTGTTCTGTTTTAGGAGATTGATATGACCGTATCTTCACTAATTTTTCTGTTACAGGAGGTTGACATGACCGTAGCTCCACTTTCAATTCAAGAAATCAGAGAGAACGTTATGGATTTTACAATGGCATTTTTCTTTGACATTTCTGTAATTTTGATGAAAAAGCCCGACCCCAGGGAAACACAATGGAAGCGTCTTATAGAACCGCTGCGTTGGGAGGTAATGGTATTGGCCGGATGTCTCGTTCCGGTTGTATCAATCATATTATTCAGCATGGAGAGAGTAAATCCTTTCTACAAAGCAAAATGTGACAGAGTTTCACTGCATGATACATTTTGGTATGCATATGGATGTGTATTTATGCAAGGTATAATATTTAAATTTCGACACACCTCTATGTTTACTAGCTTAATAACAACTTGTTTCTTTGAGATTTATATATTTAAGTAACTAAAATTGACAATGTAGAAAGAGTTCCAAAATCCAATAGAAAAGGCGTAGAAAGAGGAAACATCGATATCTCTAGCACACAAATACATGACCATTCTCTCTCCTGGCTTGGTCAATAGAAAAGGTGTAGAAAGAGGAAACATCGATATCTCTAGCACACAAATACATGATCATTCTCTCTCCTGGCTTGGTCAATAGAAAAGGTGTAGAAAGAGGAAACATCGATATCTCTAGCACACAAATACATGACCATTCTCTCTCCTGGCTTGGTCAATAGAAAAGGTGTAGAAAGAGGAAACATCGATATCTCTAGCACACAAATACATGACCATTCTCTCTCCTGGCTTGGTTAATAGAAAAGGTGTAGAAAGAGGCAACATCGATATCTCTAGCACACAAATACATGATCATTCTCTCTCCTGGCTTGGTCAATAGAAAAGGTGTAGAAAGAGGAAACATCGATATCTCTAGCACACAAATACATGATCATTCTCTCTCCTGGCTTGGTTAATAGAAAAGGTGTAGAAAGAGGCAACATCGATATCTCTAGCACACAAATACATGATCATTCTCTCTCCTGGCTTGGTCAATAGAAAAGGTGTAGAAAGAGGAAACATCGATATCTCTAGAACACAAATACATGACCATTCTCTCTCCTGGCTTGGTCAATAGAAAAGGTGTAGAAAGAGGAAACATCGATATCTCTAGAACACAAATACATGACCATTCTCTCTCCTGGCTTGGTGAAGGCGCTTGAATAAAAGGTAACGGGGTACATCTAGTTTTATATGACCAATGGTGTGTAAATTCAAACAATATTTCATTTATATCGTGATCACTGACCGAAATGTTTTTATCACTAAAAGTTGTCTCGAATTCACCTTAAACCTTGTCGTCGCTGGAAATGTCATTCAATACTTTAATGGTAATGAGCACGGTTTGCATAGTTGGGTTTAAATACAACTACCGCACGACCACAACCACGAGAGCCTAACCTCATTCCTCACGTTGATTGCCGTTGATACTCGTGTCCGTGGCATGGCTAAATGCCTGTGAAAAGGTAATAAAACCGTCATGCACCCGGACCATGCAGCTTTTTGGATAATGGATTGGCATGCTTTTTTCGAAAAACTTATACTTGTTATCAGTGTAAACAGCAATATCAATGTAAACAAACGTTAAATAATTCTAAAGGGGCGATTCAAAATGGACAATCCAGAAAAACTGGTAACCTAGGATACTCAATATGTGTTGGACACCACTATATGTAAACAAACACAAATAACGTAAATAACACATGAGCCCTCATACAAACACCTCGTGGTATAGACGAATCGAACATCGTTTTATGCGGAAATCTTAATGGACCAATATATGCTTTGATTTATCTTTCATATACAGATGCACGAATTGTTAGAGATAGTTATGTTAATAACACATTGTTGATATGGGTAGAATTGTTGACCGTCAGTGTTTAAACTTTCTTTTCGCATTACACAATGATTATCTCCAAAACCTATCTGCAAAACACCACACACAAAGCTACATATTGAGCAACACGAACCTTATTGAAATTAATGTGCTCCGGAGGGGTAACAAGGTCCTGCTACATCCGTTGTAAAATTGGTTCTCGCTATGAATGTAACTGAAATATTTCTCTCTTGACTTCAACCACAATTAATGAATTGTCCTATATGAAATAACACATCGTAACACATGATGCATAATGCACATTTTTGTTTTCCCACAGGTGGACTTCGACTTCCGGCATCACAGACGGGACGGACGATTGTTTGTTGTTGGTGGCTTTTCTGTATCATTTTATCAGCAACTTACAGTGGGAATCTAATTGCATTTTTGACGGTTACAAAAGAAAAACCTCCTTTTGATTCTTTATCAGAGATGGTTGCACAGGATGAGTACGAATGGGGTACATTAGGGGGAACATATTGGATGACATGGTTTGAGGTAAGACTGTTGGTGCAAAATTGTGGTAACAGTTTTTAGCACTTCCCTAATATTCGCAGAACCTGGTATCAGGTATTTATTTTTTGTAGGAGGTGGTTTTAAATAATGTAATATAAAATCTCAGTTTGGAGCATGTATTTTATACCTTGCTATCCCGTATATGTAAATATGACATGTTATTTGAGAAAGCGATGTCGGTTAGTATTGCGGGATCAATTAAATACACAGCATGTTAGCATATCTGTGGTGGTATTGTCGTTGATAGAGCGTTGCCGGTCAACATTGTTCAATCCTATCAACTATTTTCCATATTTTGTGCTCCCGCTTTGAATATAATCCAAACACTTCACTTGATTGATTAATGTTTAACATCACATGAACAGCGAGCGAGTGAGGGAGTTAGTGGATTTTGCTTAATGCCACCTAAGCAATTTTTCAGCCATACCATGCAGAAAGCAAATAACCTAATGATGAAGTGATAATATATGAGACGAATAGGCTGACTTATTTTAGCAGTACTAACTCACTACATCAACAGAACACAGAAATACATATCGCATTACTTGTGGCTTTATCAATTTGCCGGGTCGTCCAGTGTTTGCTGTTACTCTTTAAATCTATGTACTTAGTGAAGTAGCATCGCACATACTAAATTTAGTTTGACTCGACCTGGGGTCCATCATACTCTCGACGATCACGTTAAACATTATACTGTTCAAGCGAACCGAATTTCAGCTAAATTCTTTACAAGAACAATCATACAAACTACAAATCATGTAAAAGAACAAGCGCTGTGTGATATGTCTACAGACGAACGTTTTAGTTGAATATTTCATATGAAATAGAGAACGTTTACTTTGCGATGGGACACGAACGACAACTACTTACAAACTAGTTTTTATCAGGAGTTGTTGCTCTTTGTCGTCTACTTACATAGAGAGCGGCATTCTCCAATACGAGGCATTCGTATGCATCCATTTTCTTACGGTGAGTTGGTATATGATTTGTGTCGAAACACCAACGGAACTTTCTTTCTGAAGATTTGTATCCCACAAAGGTAAAACTACTGTGAATAAAATGAAAAAAGATAATTACACTTTGTCGGAACAATTCCAAATACAATAGACAAATTTCAGAACGAGAAAAACCGAAACCTGCAATACATCATTACATTATACTCGTTTACTTTCCTGGCTTGTTGCTGGCAATTCATTTTTATTCGTTTGTTGTCGATTTTCGTGTGGTTTTTGTTTGTTTTGTGTCTTTAAATCACGAAATCTAGTGCACCACGTAATGCATATATAACAAGAGACGCAACTAGCAAGTATCAAAATTACGAAACACGTTGGTTATCAATCTTCGTGGTTTTCTTTGATATCATAAAATTACGTAATTTAGTGCACCTCGAAAGACGCATATAGCAAGAGACGTTGTTAGCAAGAAGCACTAAAACGATACAATACAAAGTAAGCGAATATCTCATTTTCCGCCACGCCACGAAAATTGATAGCAACGAAACTAAGTGACACTACACTATATGCATATGTGATTTCGTTACCCTGGGGACCCTCCGCAGTCTGTTCATTTCACATTTAACAATACTATTCGAATATTTTAAGAACACTATTTAAAATGTATGTTTTCAGTATTCAGCTATTCCAGTAATTCAATCCGTCTGGTATGGAATACTAACTTTCAACAAAACTGACCCAAGAGTTCTAAGTAAACGAATGAGTGAACATATTACGAAAGTGAAAGAAGGGAAATATGCCTACATAGCTGAAAAATCTCTACTGGAAATAATGGCCTCAAAGGATTGTGAGCTTCACATAGCAAAAGAGGAATTTCTTCCATTACAATATGGCGTTGGTCTTCCGAATGATTCTCCATACACAAAATTATTCTCTGATTCGTAAGTATTATGTCATGTCTAGTATTCTGTAGGTTCACAAATGAATGACAAAAATTTCGATAGTTCCAAGATCGCAATATTCAAATCTCGCATTTTTTGTATGAAAATGGTAAAGAATACAGGAGAGGGGGGTGAAATTAAAATGCATTATAACACATTTCTCGTGCTTTAAAAAGAAATATTGTTTCCAGCAACGACATGCTTTGCGATAATTTTAACTCGCATAAAGAAATGCACACATTAATTTGTGAATTTATAGTAGCTATTTATGAAGCTAGTGATATATAGCCTTAGTCGAACTTACAGCTGATTCTAACAGCGGATTCACCCGATGTTAGCCGGTTGAGTTGGTTTACAGTGTTTTAATGCCACTTTCAACAATATTTCAGTTTAATCGTGGAGGAAACATTTTCACCCGGAGAAACCACCGACCTGTTGCAAGTCATTGACAAACTGTATCACAAAATGTTGTATCGAGCACACATCGCCATGGACGGGGTTCGAACTCACAACGTTGATGATGAGTTTGAATCTCGTTCATGGCGAGGTGTAATGTGTCATACTATTAACACCTTTTATTCTGCAAATGTGTGATCTATGAGTATTAATTAAGGGTTAAATAAACTTCAGAAATCTGTCACGAAGTAATCCGTGAAAACGATCTGACAATTATTGAATATACTTTAGAGAACACCGCAAGGGGCAATCAAAAAGGGACAATTCAGAAAAACTGGCAACTGGCATACAAGAAGAAAAAAAACTAATCAAAAACACAGCACACTTATTGTTGGACACCACTATATGCAAGCAAACACACATAACGTAGTTAACACATGAGCATTCCAACAAACAACCCGGAGTAAAGACGAACCGAACATCGTTTTTATGCGGAAATCTTATTGGACATGATAACTGTAAGATCAATGCTACAAATCTGAGCTGAGGATACTACATTATTGAGTGTTTCACTTAGATGAATTTAGTTTTAGTCTTAAAAAGAAATCTTGTATTAAAAACGTAGATATCTAATTTCTTCTTAATTAACCGTTACCTGTATGCTCATAGTCCAAATACTTCAAAAATCTTTAGCAGAATGAACCGGAACTGGATAAATAGTATGTGAGTGTAATGAGCGATAACTCTGTGTAAGCACCGATAACTCTGTGTCAGGACTTATAACTCTATTTAAGACCGATAACTATGTATGCGACATTGACGATCGAGGCCTGAGTGGTCCCAGTAGCAGGTCTCATGGTATTAACTATAGAGCATATTTGAATAAAGGAATACGTATATATTTCTGTTGGAAATAAAATAGTAAATATTTAACTTAATCTCGGGCGGCCAGCCATTTTAAATATAACTTAGGCCCGTTTGACTTGTCCACTTAAACGTTTTAATTATTGAGCGTACCTGATGAAGAATATTCGTTTTCACTATATATTTGATTTCTACGTTTTTATGTATATTTTCTTTATACCTTACAGGATCCTGAATATTCATGAAACCGGATTAATGCAGATATGGAAACAAAAACAATGGCCAAAACAAAACTTTTGTGCGGGGTCTTTGATAAAGGAAGCAAAACCTATTAAGTGGATTGATATACAGACAGCATTTTATTTAATAGGTATTGGTACAATATTTGGGGTCTTTATTTTAGGTTCAGAATTTATTTTTAGCAAATGTAGAAGTAAAAAAAACGGTAAATGTAATACGTCATTTTGCAACAAAGTATCTGAATGAATTTGAAGCTTGATATGAATATTCGAATATTGATGTCGGTGAATATTCCACGTATGATGTCAATGAATTCAACGGTTGATGTCAGTGAATTCAAATGCAGGTGTCGATGGATTCTACGGTTGGTGTCAATGAATTCAAATGCAGATATCGGTGAATTCAACAGTTAAGTGTCAGTGAATTCAACGATTGGTGGCAGTGAATTAAACGGTTGGTGTCAGTGAATTCAGCACTTAGCATCAGTGAATTAAAATGCCTATTTCGGTGAAATCAAAGGTTGATGTCAGTGAATTCAAAAGCTGATGTCGGTGACTTCGAAGGCAGATGTCGGTGAATTCAAAGGTGGATGTTTGTGAAATCAAATTAAATACAAGCACAATCGATTTCATTCTGACGAATCAATGTTAATATATGTGATATTTTCTGCTACATACTATCGCAACGAATCTTTTGTAAACGAACCAGATATTGATAATAAAATCAAGATTACCTTGTTTTTATTGCATTGCTACATGTATTTACAATTTTCAGGTTATTAGAAAAAAAAGTTGCCTATCACCCATAATGTGTCAGTTCCACCCCTTTCATGGCGAGGTGTACTCGATGCAACAGTATGTGATAATGTTTGACAGTGACTTGCGATAGATCGGTTTTTTTCTCCGGTTTCCTCCACCAATAAAACTGATCGCCACGATAAAGCTTTTATATTGTTGATAGTGGCGTTAAACACCATAAAGCACTCTCATAACAAAACCACATCCCTAATTCCGATATCTTTGTGCAATGTGCCTAACCTCTACTAGAGTTATCGTTCCTAGCTCTCACATCAACCTCCGTCAACGACTCAATTTTTACAAGATTCTCAATAATTTTCAGATTTTCATGGATTATTTCCTTACAGTACGCGACTGAAATATTATAAGCCACCGAATTGCAGGAACGCAATATCATCTTTGCAATGTGAAAATTAATTTCCGTTCCGATTTATTCAATATTTATTGTGATATTGTAGAGCGAAAATTTGAATTATTTGAGGCATTGACAGATATTGATGATAGACCAAGGAACGATAACTCTGGTAGTAATGGCAATGGGCCTTCTGATGATAGACCACTCTCATAGTGGTTAAATACATAAAACAATGTCGCTTTCATGTGCATGTACTGGAACAAACAGTAACTATCAAATTTCATCGTCAAACTGAATGGCGAGAGTCTTAATTAGCATGATGCGTTCACCGTTTGACAGCACTTTTGGATGGCGTAATATTTTCACAAATACAGTAAGCATTTCACATCTTCTGAATGTGTCAGATGTCAGATACCAACCAATAGCGATAATGGCAGCAGATAAGTGGGTCCCTATTCTAACAAGGTCGGCATGAAAACCCATTATAACTGATTCAGAATGCACTAGTAAGTATTGCATTGCACTTCTGAATTGGCCGCTTTTTGCTGAATGCAGATAAGCCCCAAACACAACTCGAAATGATGGCTAAGAGGTTGTGACCTACGAGACCTGTTATGGATATTAGCTTGATCATGTCCGAAAGTAATAATCCCCCTCTGGTTTCCAATGGCCAATAGAAGTGTCCTGGACAACCAAAGGACCACGATGCTTTGCTTCCAGATTAGGGGTGGGGTGGTTCCCGGTGCCTCTTTTGTCCACATGTTATGCACTTTTTAGGTTCTATCAGGATGGTCGTTTCTGAGAAGATATTTTCTGATGTCTTCATTGTTCATTTAAGACATTTTGTCGTGTGTGTTCGGTATTTCTTAGTGTATTATCAACAACATAACAGATTGTCGAGGGCCATCATGGATCTATTGGTGTAACATGGATACCGGTACATTTGAGGAACATATCATACAAAATTTATTTTCAAATATTCAGCTGTTTAGATATTGTGTTCATTCATTTTCCTATAAGACCATATATTATGATGGTGGTCATCTTTTTCAAATGTATCTAAGGGGCAACATTTAAGTATTTTCCCATCAATTCCTATGTTCTGAACTTTATCCGGGAGTGGGTGGCAGTCATCTTGTATACACGATCCACATAAAAATACTAACTCCTTCACATTGATGATAAACTGTATGTGTACAAATCTGAACTGAATCTCTATCTCTCCTATGCTTGTTTCTATTTGGATTAATAGTATTGCAGACGATTATAAGGTAAGCAAAACTGCCACGCTAGGCGAAGCATGATACGACCGCAGGATGATCACAAGGGATCGTTAAACAAGTTTATATTAAAAGCAAGTATGGACAGAGTAATTTACTGCACACCATAATGTGTTGGATATATTCTTATTTTGTCTGGCATAATCCTCGCCGGAATCAATAAGAGTTGTCTGTCTTTGGTAGATCGGACATTTTATAAATAAGAAAAAAATACAATTCGGACTACGTTGGAAACAACTATGTTTTTCTATAAGTGGTACATGTTGTCTTGGTCCGGTTTGGCTGTGGTTCCAGTTGTAATGTATTCGTTCTTTACAAAGATGCTTTATATAAATTGATAGTGATAAATGGGTATTAAATGACAGAAAAATAAGTTTCAGATTATGTTTGTGATAAATCCAGCGCGACATTACAACGGCGTACTTGAATTCGAGTAAGAAAAAAAAAGACAGCAAATTTGATTAAAACCGAGCTTCAAAATCTTCTGAATGAAGTCGAAATGTTATGGACGTCGGTATTAACAAGAGGTAAACTCCCAGTGGCCAATAATATTAATGATTTGATTGTTTATGTTTAACGCCAATTTCAGCAATATTTCAGTTGTATCATGGCGACGCGAATAATATTAAGCAATTATAACTTGCACAGATGATGAAAGGCATGTGATCTCATGGTGGACCTTTGCTTGACTTTTCAGAACATTCCACATTTATGTATAATCAAAGGATGCAGCATCTATGTGTACATATTTATGTATGGCTCGTCCAAGAAGCGCAAAGGATTGTCAAGACTCATAAATACCTTATATCTGCGAACATAATGTGGTTGTCGTTTTTAGCGTAAATACATTGCGGCCATATCTTAAAATTATGACTATATTAAGAAACATATTTTCTCGTCTTACATCTATGACCAATATTAAGACGTAACATAAGACAGACTTAGGACAACGATATATCGTAAGACCATCATAAAACACCCTCGTCAAACTGGCCTTTGGAATAGTATTTGAATTATATATTAAGATACTGCTTGTCTCCTGTTATGTATCTGATATCATACACTCTTCCAAGGCCAACACTGAATTCTGAAGAATCACGTCTGAGCTGTGACATCAGTTTTTGCTGTACATAATGTTTCTATGCAAAGGTTACTTTTAAATGGTAATTATTAGATATCAGTTGAGATATCAAACTCCGAAGCGATTTGGGTAAATTTCGTTGTTGCTCTTCTTTGTGGACTAGTATATATAGGAGCATGGGGAGATTTTCGGACGATGATTTTCACAGACCCTTGTAGAAAAATATTTGAAAGTAAACACAACAAAATATCATATAAAAGCACTCAAATTGATGTGTCTCAATGCACTCTAGATTTTGAAAGTCGTGCCGAGTGTCGACTAGAGTGCAGAGATCACTATAGTATGCATATTGTCGATTCGATAGAAACTATGTTATGGTCATATAAATTATGGGCCCGCCAGTAATAAAAACGTGGATATCAAATTTAGTGTGCACGACGCGTTTCTGGAATAATCGTCATCATGTACGCTGAAAATCAAAAGATTGGAAAACCAAATAATGTAAAAGTGTTTCGGAGCAATGACACCATAAGACCTAAACAGGATAGCCAAAATCACTTAGGTCATCTATACAGGGGATGGGAACTTTATATTTGATCAAAATTATATATATAGGAACTGTAAATTTCAATAGCAAACATATCTAACAAACCATGTCAGTGCCAAAGTACTGACTACTCGACGGATGATACACTCGGGGAGTAATAGTCCACCAGCAGAAGTATCGACCCAGTGATAGAAGTACTGACTACTCGGCGGCTGATACACTCGGGGCTTAATAGTCCACCAGCAGAGGTATCGACCCGGTGATAGAAGTACTGACTACTCGACGGATGATACACTCGGGGACTAATAGTCCACCAGCAGAGGTATCGACCCGGTGATATTATTACAAACGTAGATGTTAAGCATCCCTATCATGTATCTCATCTGTTGGGACAAACGAGTAAATCGTGGTTTGCCGTATAAGGGGCTGGAACTGTATACCCTGGGCTAACACCAGGGTAAGCCCCTGGATGGGCTCGGTGGCAACAATCTTGATAGTTTTCTGTTGTGTTGTAGTGTTTAGCTTTGTTTGTCTTTGCCATGTGTCTTGTGTGCCCAATGTTGCCCGTTTCTCTGCATATTCGTGAATGCCCATTGGTGCTGATCCTTGTAAATATACAAAAAAATATGATACCGCAGTAATACTTTGCTGAAATTAGATCGAGTACATCGAAATACTAGGAAATTGTAATTAGTATCAAAACTAAGGTCCTTCCATAGTTTCGTGCATCTGTAGACTATAAATTGTTTTTTCATTAAGCACATAATATTTTTAATACAGGCATAGTCCACATCAAACATTTCTTCCCGTTTCCGTTTTCAGTTCCGTTTTCTGTTTCCGCCTATTAAGCATATCACTGTGATCATACATAGACAACACATCGTAAGTTTTTCACCATTTTACAAATGCATGTATAAATTTTGTTTTATTTAGCTACAATATATAATATTATATATTTTCTTATCAAAATAAGAAATGTATATAATTTAGTAATTTTCCCATGATCTAAATATTGTTGACCAGTTTATCTTAACATAATTTAAATATCCTGTCGATATTAGAGCAATTGTAATAATTAATAGTCTAAAAGGGAACGCACAAATGAGTTATATAGTTTTTCGGTACATAGTTTAGGTAATAGATAACGGATTTTCGAAATTATATCTACACATTTGTTACTTCTTGTACATTTGTCGTATTGGTGAACAGACCATGTCATTTTATCACTGAAAATAAAACCTCAATGTTTATGACAAAGAACCTGCTTAATGCTTACAATATTCAGTGTAGGGGAGGATGGGTATATTTGTTAGGTTTCTCAGAGAAAATTAAATAGTTCGTCTTTTCTGTATTAATTGTTGTCAGCCATTGTTTTGACCATGAATTTATGGTTTCAAGGTCATTATTTAATTCACAATTATCATTTACAGGATGGTATATTTCTTTGATGATCACAGGATCATCAGCAAATAATGTGATGCTACTTAGGATATTATATTTTACGTCGCTAACATAAATTAAAAACAGCAAAAGGCCAAAAATTGAGCTCCGAGAACCCCAGCTGATATTGATTGATTGGGTGAAGTTTTGCCATTTAGTACTATTCTTTGAGATCGGTCAGTTAGGTAATGATCCAACATTGAAATCAGAGTGCCAGTTATCCCGAATTGCCTGAGTTTAATATCAATTCATTATGCCATACCAGATCAAAAGCGTTTGACACATCAAGAAAAATTGCACATACATATAGCTAGTTAACTGTAGTCATTCCTCTTAAACCCTGAAGTTTCTCTAATAAGTAGCTCATGAGAAACACAATATGAAATAGAGAAAGTTTACTTTGCGATGGGACACGAACGACAACTACTTACAAACTAGTTTTTATCAGGAGTTGTTGCTCTTTGTCGTCTACTTAAATAGAGAGCGGCATTCTCCAATACGAGGCATTCGTATGCATCCATTTTCTTACGGTGAGTTGGTATATGATTTGTGTCGAAACACCAACGGAACTTTCTTTCTGAAGAGTTGTATCCCACAAAGGTAAAACTACTGTGAATAAAATGAAAAAAGATAATTACACTTTGTCGGAACAATTCCAAATACAATAGACAAATTTCAGAACGAGACAAACCGAAACCTGCAATACATCATTACATTATACTCGTTTACTTTCCTGGCTTGTTGCTTGCAATTCATTTTTATTCGTTTGTTGTCGATTTTCGTGTGGTTTTTGTTTGTTTTGTGTCTTTAGATCACGAAATCTAGTGCACAACGTAATGCATATATAACAAGAGACGCAACTAGCAAGTATCAAAATTACGAAACACGTTGGTTATCAATCTTCGTGGTTTTCTTTGATATCATAAAATTACGTAATTTAGTGCACCTCGAAAGACGCATATAGCAAGAGACGTTGTTAGCAAGAAGCACTAAAACGATACAATACAAAGTAAGCGAATATCTCATTTTCCGCCACGCCACGAAAATTGATAGCAACGAAATTAAGTGACACTACACTATATGCATATGTGTTTTCGTTACCCTGGGGACCCTCCGCAGTCTGTTCATTTCACATTTAACAATACTATTCGAATATTTTAAGAACACTATTTAAAATGTATGTTTTCAGTATTCAGCTATTCCAGTAATTCAATCCGTCTGGTATGGAATACTAACTTTCAACAAAACTGACCCAAGAGTTCTAAGTAAACGAATGAGTGAACATATTACGAAAGTGAAAGAAGGGAAATATGCCTACATAGCTGAAAAATCTCTACTGGAAATAATGGCCTCAAAGGATTGTGAGCTTCACATAGCAAAAGAGGAATTTCTTCCATTACAATATGGCGTTGGTCTTCCGAATGATTCTCCATACACAAAATTATTCTCTGATTCGTAAGTATTATGTCATGTCTAGTATTCTGTAGGTTCACAAATGAATGACAAAAATTTCGATAGTTCCAAGATCGCAATATTCAGATCTCGCATTTTTTGTATGAAAATGGTAAAGAATACAGGAGAGGGGGGTGAAATTAAAATGCATTATAACACATTTCTCGTGCTTTAAAAAGAAATATTGTTTCCAGCAACGACATGCTTTGCGATAATTTTAACTCGCATAAAGAAATGCACACATTAATTTGTGAATTTATAGTAGCTATTTATGAAGCTACTGATATATAGCCTTAGTCGAACTTACAGCTGATTCTCACAGCGGATTCACCCGATGTTAGCCGGTTGAGTTGGTTTACAGTGTTTTAATGCCACTTTCAACAATATTTCAGTTTAATCGTGGAGGAAACATTTTCACCCGGAGAAACCACCGACCTGTTGCAAGTCATTGACAAACTGTATCACAAAATGTTGTATCGAGCACACATCGCCATGGACGGGGTTCGAACTCACAACGTTGATGATGAGTTTGAATCTCGTTCATGGCGAGGTGTAATGTGTCATACTATTAACACCTTTTATTCTGCAAATGTGTGATCTATGAGTATTAATTAAGGGTTAAATAAACTTCAGAAATCTGTCACGAAGTAATCCGTGAAAACGATCTGACAATTATTGAATATACTTTAGAGAACACCGCAAGGGGCAATCAAAAAGGGACAATTCAGAAGAACTGGCAACTGGCATACAAGAAGAAAAAAAACTAATCAAAAACACAGCACACTTATTGTTGGACACCACTATATGCAAGCAAACACACATAACGTAGTTAACACATGAGCATTCCAACAAACAACCCGGAGTAAAGACGAACCGAACATCGTTTTTATGCGGAAATCTTATTGGACATGATAACTGTAAGATCAATGCTACAAATCTGAGCTGAGGATACTACATTATTGAGTGTTTCACTTAGATGAATTTAGTTTTAGTCTTAAAAAGAAATCTTGTATTAAAAACGTAGATATCTAATTTCTTCTTAATTAACCGTTACCTGTATGCTCATAGTCCAAATACTTCAAAAATCTTTAGCAGCATGAACCGGAACTGGATAAATAGTATGTGAGTGTAATGAGCGATAACTCTGTGTAAGCACCGATAACTCTGTGTCAGGACTTATAACTCTATATAAGACCGATAACTATGTATGCGACATTGACGATCGAGGCCTGAGTGGTCCCAGTAGCAGGTCTCATGGTATTAACTATAGAGCATATTTGAATAAAGGAATACGTATATATTTCTGTTGGAAATAAAATAGTAAATATTTAACTTAATCTCGGGCGGCCAGCCATTTTAAATATAACTTAGGCCCGTTTGACTTGTCCACTTAAACGTTTTAATTATTGAGCGTACCTGATGAAGAATATTCGTTTTCACTATATATTTGATTTCTACGTTTTTATGTATATTTTCTTTATACCTTACAGGATCCTGAATATTCATGAAACCGGATTAATGCAGATATGGAAACAAAAACAATGGCCAAAACAAAACTTTTGTGCGGGGTCTTTGATAAAGGAAGCAAAACCTATTAAGTGGATTGATATACAGACAGCATTTTATTTAATAGGTATTGGTACAATATTTGGGGTCTTTATTTTAGGTTCAGAATTTATTTTTAGCAAATGTAGAAGTAAAAAAAACGGTAAATGTAATACGTCATTTTGTAACAAAGTATCTGAATGAATTTGAAGCTTGATATGAATATTCGAATATTGATGTCGGTGAATATTCCACGTATGATGTCAATGAATTCAACGGTTGATGTCAGTGAATTCAAATGCAGGTGTCGATGGATTCTACGGTTGGTGTCAATGAATTCAAATGCAGATATCGGTGAATTCAACAGTTAAGTGTCAGTGAATTCAACGATTGGTGTCAGTGAATTAAACGGTTGGTGTCAGTGAATTCAGCACTTAGCATCAATGAATTAAAATGCCTATTTCGGTGAAATCAAAGGTTGATGTCAGTGAATTCAAAAGCTGATGTCGGTGACTTCGAAGGCAGATGTCGGTGAATTCAAAGGTGGATGTTTGTGAAATCAAATTAAATACAAGCACAATCGATTTCATTCTGACGAATCAATGTTAATATATGTGATATTTTCTGCTACATACTATCGCAACGAATCTTTTGTAAACGAACCAGATATTGATAATAAAATCAAGATTACCTTGTTTTTATTACATTGCTACATGTATTTACAATTTTCAGGTTATTAGAAAAAAAGTTGCCTATCACCCATAATGTGTCAGTTCCACCCCTTTCATGGCGAGGTGTACTCGATGCAACAGTATGTGATAATGTTTGACAGTGACTTGCGATAGATCGGTTTTTTTCTCCGGTTTCCTCCACCAATAAAACTGATCGCCACGATAAAGCTTTTATATTGTTGATAGTGGCGTTAAACACCATAAAGCACTCTCATAACAAAACCACATCCCTAATTCCGATATCTTTGTGCAATGTGCCTAACCTCTACTAGAGTTATCGTTCCTAGCTCTCACATCAACCTCCGTCAACGACTCAATTTTTACAAGATTCTCAATAATTTTCAGATTTTCATGGATTATTTCCTTACAGTACGCGACT
Source organism: Bathymodiolus brooksi (assembly GCA_963680875.1). Classification (NCBI taxonomy): domain Eukaryota; kingdom Metazoa; phylum Mollusca; class Bivalvia; order Mytilida; family Modiolidae; genus Bathymodiolus; species Bathymodiolus brooksi. Next base: position 50,771,654 of record OY804583.1, on the reverse strand, counting down.
GAAATATTATAAGCCACCGAATTGCAGGAACGCAATATCATCTTTGCAATGTGAAAATTAATTTCCGTTCCGATTTATTCAATATTTATTGTGATATTGTAGAGCGAAAATTTGAATTATTTGAGGCATTGACAGATATTGATGATAGACCAAGGAACGATAACTCTGGTAGTAATGGCAATGGGCCTTCTGATGATAGACCACTCTCATAGTGGTTAAATACATAAAACAATGTCGCTTTCATGGGCATGTACTGGAACAAACAGTAACTATCAAATTTCATCGTCAAACTGAATGGCGAGAGTCTTAATTAGCATGATGCGTTCACCGTTTGACAGCACTTTTGGATGGCGTAATATTTTCACAAATACAGTAAGCATTTCACATCTTCTGAATGTGTCAGATGTCAGATACCAACCAATAGCGATAATGGCAGCAGATAAGTGGGTCCCTATTCTAACAAGGTCGGCATGAAAACCCATTATAACTGATTCAGAATGCACTAGTAAGTATTGCATTGCACTTCTGAATTGGCCGCTTTTTGCTGAATGCAGATAAGCCCCAAACACAACTCGAAATGATGGCTAAGAGGTTGTGACCTACGAGACCTGTTATGGATATTAGCTTGATCATGTCCGAAAGTAATAATCCCCCTCTGGTTTCCAATGGCCAATAGAAGTGTCCTGGACAACCAAAGGACCACGATGCTTTGCTTCCAGATTAGGGGTGGGGCGGTTCCCGGTGCCTCTTTTGTCCACATGTTATGCACTTTTTAGGTTCTATCAGGATGGTCGTTTCTGAGAAGATATTTTCTGATGTCTTCATTGTTCATTTAAGACATTTTGTCGTGTGTGTTCGGTATTACTTAGTGTATTATCAACAACATAACAGATTGTCGAGGGCCATCATGGATCTATTGGTGTAACATGGATACCGGTACATTTGAGGAACATATCATACAAAATTTATTTTCAAATATTCAGCTGTTTAGATATTGTGTTCATTCATTTTCCTATAAGACCATATATTATGATGGTGGTCATCTTTTTCAAATGTATCTAAGGGGCAACATTTAAGTATTTTCCCATCAATTCCTATGTTCTGAACTTTATCCGGGAGTGGGTGGCAGTCATCTTGTATACACGATCCACATAAAAATACTAACTCCTTCACATTGATGATAAACTGTATGTGTACAAATCTGAACTGAATCTCTATCTCTCCTAAGCTTGTTTCTATTTGGATTAATAGTATTGCAGACGATTATAAGGTAAGCAAAACTGCCACGCTAGGCGAAGCATGATACGACCGCAGGATGATCACAAGAGATCGTTAAACAAGTTTATATTAAAAGCAAGTATGGACAGAGTAATTTACTGCACACCATAATGTGTTGGATATATTCTTATTTTGTCTGGCATAATCCTTGCCGGAATCAATAAGTGTTGTCTGTCTTTGGTAGATCGGACATTTTATAAATAAGAAAAAAATACAATTCGGACTACGTTGGAAACAACTATGTTTTTCTATAAGTGGTACATGTTGTCTTGGTCCGGTTTGGCTGTGGTTCCAGTTGTAATGTATTCGTTCTTTACAAAGATGCTTTATATAAATTGATAGTGATAAATGGGTATTAAATGACAGAAAAATAAGTTTCAGATTATGTTTGTGATAAATCCAGCGCGACATTACAACGGCGTACTTGAATTCGAGTAAGAAAAAAAAAGACAGCAAATTTGATTAAAACCGAGCTTCAAAATCTTCTGAATGAAGTCGAAATGTTATGGACGTCGGTATTAACAAGAGGTAAACTCCCAGTGGCCAATAATATTAATGATTTGATTGTTTATGTTTAACGCCAATTTCAGCAATATTTCAGTTGTATCATGGCGACGCGAATAATATTAAGCAATTATAACTTGCACAGATGATGAAAGGCATGTGATCTCATGGTGGACCTTTGCTTGACTTTTCAGAACATTCCACATTTATGTATAATCAAAGGATGCAGCATCTATGTGTACATATTTATGTATGGCTCGTCCAAGAAGCGCAAAGGATTGTCAAGACTCATAAATACCTTATATCTGCGATCATAATGTGGTTGTCGTTTTTAGCGTAAATACATTGCGGCCATATCTTAAATAAAGGTAATAACAAAATTACCGAACTCCGAACAATCTTACAAAGGGAAAGTCAAAACTCATAATTATATAAACAGACAAAATCAGTCAACAACCGGAAAACTGTGAAAACCGTAATGACCCTGACTTGGTACAGGCATTTCTAAAGAAATGGTGGGTTGAATCAGATTTTAAGGCGCCAAACCTCCCGCTCTCATTACGGTTCAAAGGTTCCGGCTGTCACTGTAACAGTATTTAAATACAGGAACAAAATAGGTAAAATAGTTGTCAAAGCAGTACCATATTCGGTGACGTAAATGTCAAAAATATTTTTACGTCACACATTGACAAAAAAAAATTCTTGACATATTTGACTCTTTATCTTTATACATTTTTACTATATGAAAATGCATCGCTTATAATTTTTTCTGCAGAGACGGAATATATTTCGACAAGATATTGGTATCGGAATATAAACTTTTTAAGAGATCGAATAAGGCGAATCTTTTTATAGCCCTGGTCCAGTAGCCTGTTTCTCAGATGAAGATGACGTTTCAGGAAATCAGAATAATTGCTACTGCCCCTTGCATAGCGAATCAATTGCGAGATGTAAACACCATATGCAGGAGAAGCTGGTATATTGCTGCACATATTTGGAAAATTTATGATTTTAAAATTGAAGTCGTCCCGCTTATCATAAATTTTAGTACTGAGTTGACCACTGTCGTCAAATTCGAGGTATAAGTCCAAAAATGATGCGGACGAAGCTGTATCGGTGGTCTCTTTAACTTCCAGCTCTGGAGGATATATCAATGGAAGAAATTCTGCAAATCTAGAATTATTGATAGATAAAACGTCATCAATATACCTGTATGTGAAATTAAAGGCTCTAGCCTCATGAATCTTCTTATCTTTTACAAGCTTTTGAAGAAACTCCGACTCATATGAGTATAAAAATAAATCGGCTAGAAGAGGGGCACAATTCGTACCCATTGGTATGCCGACGACCTGCTGAAACAGTGTCCCTCCAAAGGAGACACATATGTTATCGATGAGGAACTCCAGCATACTGATCACTTGTTCCTCGGAGTAGCATGTTTTACCTTTATGAATTTTGTTTGAAAGATATGTGGAATTGTAGCCTAACACAACAAATTTTGAGCCATAGTTTCTATGACTAAAAGCTTTATGAATTGTTTCTTTTAAGCGGGTTTTTAATTTGTCATGCGGTAGGGTGGTATATAGAGTTGAAAAATCAAAGGTTTTGATGGAGGATACCTGAGAGAAAGATCTTGATTTCAGGTTATCCAAAAGATCTTTAGAGTTTTTCAAAATCCACATGTGATTTATGCCTATATTAAGAAACATATTTTCTCGTCTTACATCTATGACCAATATTAAGACGTAACATAAGACAGACTTAGGACAACGATATATCGTAAGACCATCATAAAACACCCTCGTTAAACTGGCCTTTGGAATAGTATTTGAATTATATATTAAGATACTGCTTGTCTCCTGTTATGTATCTGATATCATACACTCTTCCAAGGCCAACACTGAGTTCTGAAGAATCACGTCTGAGCTATGACATCAGTTTTTGCTGTACATAATGTTTCTATGCAAAGGTTACTTTTAAATGGTAATTATTAGATATCAGTTGAGATATCAAACTCCGAAGCGATTTGGGTAAATTTCGTTGTTGCTCTTCTTTGTGGACTAGTATATATAGGAGCATGGGGAGATTTTCGGACGATGATTTTCACAGACCCTTGTAGAAAAATATTTGAAAGTAAACACAACAAAATATCATATAAAAGCACTCAAATTGATGTGTCTCAATGCACTCTAGATTTTGAAAGTCGTGCCGAGTGTCGACTAGAGTGCAGAGATCACTATAGTATGCATATTGTCGATTCGATAGAAACTATGTTATGGTCATATAAATTATGGGCCCGCCAGTAATAAAAACGTGGATATCAAATTTAGTGTGCACGACGCGTTTCTGGAATAATCGTCATCATGTACGCTGAAAATCAAAAGATTGGAAAACCAAATAATGTAAAAGTGTTTCGGAGCAATGACACCATAAGACCTAAACAGGATAGCCAAAATCACTTAGGTCATCTATACTGGGGATGGGAACTTTATATTTGATCAAAATTATATATATAGGAACTGTAAATTTCAATAGCAAACATATCTAACAAACCATGTCAGTGCCAAAGTACTGACTACTCGACGGATGATACACTCGGGGAGTAATAGTCCACCAGCAGAAGTATCGACCCAGTGATAGAAGTACTGACTACTCGGCGGCTGATACACTCGGGGTTTAATAGTCCACCAGCAGAGGTATCGACCCGGTGATAGAAGTACTGACTACTCGACGGATGATACACTCGGGGACTAATAGTCCACCAGCAGAGGTATCGACCCGGTGATATTATTACAAACGTAGATGTTAAGCATCCCTATCATGTATCTCATCTGTTGGGACAAACGAGTAAATCGTGGTTTGCCGTATAAGGGGCTGGAACTGTATACCCTGGGCTAACACCAGGGTAAGCCCCTGGATGGGCTCGGTGGCAACAATCTTGATAGTTTTCTGTTGTGTTGTAGTGTTTAGCTTTGTTTGTCTTTGCCATGTGTCTTGTGTGCCCAATGTTGCCCGTTTCTCTGCATATTCGTGAATACCCATTGGTGCTGATCCTTGTAAATATACAAAAAAGTATGATACCGCAGTAATACTTTGCTGAAATTAGATCGAGTACATCGAAATACTAGGAAATTGTAATTAGTATCAAAACTAAGGTCCTTCCATAGTTTCGTGCATCTGTAGACTATAAATTGTTTTTTCATTAAGCACATAATATTTTTAATACAGGCATAGTCCACATCAAACATTTCTTCCCGTTTCCGTTTTCAGTTCCGTTTTCTGTTTCCGCCTATTAATCATATCACTGTGATCATACATAGACAACACATCGTAAGTTTTTCACCATTTTACAAATGCATGTATAAATTTTGTTTTATTTAGCTACAATGTATAATATTATATATTTTCTTATCAAAATAAGAAATGTATATAATTTAGTAATTTTCCCATGATCTAAATATTGTTGACCAGTTTATCTTAACATAATTTAAATATCCTGTCGATATTAGAGCAATTGTAATAATTAATAGTCTAAAAGGGAACGCACAAATGAGTTATATAGTTTTTCGGTACATAGTTTAGGTAATAGATAACGGATTTTCGAAATTATATTTACACATTTGTTACTTCTTGTACATTTGTCGTATTGGTGAACAGACCATGTCATTTTATCACTGAAAATAAAACCTCAATGTTTATGACAAAGAACCTGCTTAATGCTTACAATATTCAGTGTAGGGGAGGATGGGTATATTTGTTAGGTTTCTCAGAGAAAATTAAATAGTTCGTCTTTTCTGTATTAATTGTTGTCAGCCATTGTTTTGACCATGAATTTATGGTTTCAAGGTCATTATTTAATTCACAAAAATCATTTACAGGATGGTATATTTCTTTGATGATCACAGGATCATCAGCAAATAATGTGATGCTACTTAGGATATTATATTTTACGTCGCTAACATAAATTAAAAACAGCAAAAGGCCAAAAATTGAACTCCGTGAACCCCAGCTGATATTGATTGATTGGGTGAAGTTTTGCCATTTAGTACTATTCTTTGAGATCGATCAGTTAGGTAATGATCCAACATTGAAATCAGAGTGCCAGTTATCCCGAATTGCCTGAGTTTAATATCAATTCATTATGCCATACCAGATCAAAAGCGTTTGACACATCAAGAAAAATTGCACATACATATAGCTAGTTAACTGTAGTCATTCCTCTTAAACCCTGAAGTTTCTCTAATAAGTAGCTCATGAGAAACACAATATTCATAAAGTGACTTATAAATTCTCAAGTATTTTGGACATACATGATAGTAAAGCAATGGGACGGTAGTTGGATTTTTCACTTTTTCCACACTTATTTTTATAAACCGGATATACATGAGAATTGTCCATTATGAAGGGTACACTACCTTCCATAGTTCCGTACATATGTAGACTGTAAATTGTGTTTTCATTAAGCATATGCTATTTTTAATACAGATTTAGTCCACTTGAACATTTCTTCCCGTTTCCGTTGTCCATTTCCGCCTATTAGTAACACTCATGTGATCATACAGAAACAATACATTGTAAGTTTTTCAACATCTTACGTATATTTCTCTATAATATTGTATATTTTTAATGAAATAAGAAATGTATATTCTGAAGTAATTTTCCTATGATCTAAATAGTTTTGAACAGTTTATCTTAGCACACTGTCCATACTATAAAAGTCGGTTAATGTTAACAATAGATGCGAAAAACAAACGGGAACAACCTGTTTCTATATTTTGTCTGCGAATTCCCCAAAATATGTCACTGACCGCTTATCCAATAGATTTGAAGCATATTAACACTAGAGAAGAAGATGGGAATTAATGATTGTGATTATATCAGAGAATATGATAGCTTCCAATTAATCGTGGGTTTTAAATACCCACACCTTTAGGATAATATGAAATGCCAGGATGATAGCAAATGTAAATGAGACCAAATAGGATACAAATTTCTCCATTTCCCCAACTCAAATAGGAAAACAGTTGCCCTCTATTTGGAATATGTTGATGATCAGACACATGATATCCTTTCAATAAAATTCAATGTAAAGTGTTTTGCAATGCACAAGCCAGTGAACCTCTCTCTTTAGTTAGAAGATTTATTATAATTTGTACTATTACACTGAGCATAGTGTCACGTACATTGAAGACTGGGATTGTAGACACAGATCACACCGAGTATAGTTTCACGTACATTGAAGTGAGATTGGGATTGGAGACATAGATCACATCATGTATTAGAACCGAAATACAAATTATTTAACCGTGAAAACAATTTCAACAGTGATATTAAATTTAAAAAAAGCTCGATAGCCTTCATTTTCAAATCATCTCTTGCTAAATTGTAGATAAATATATTTGTAGGTCGTAACAACATAATGGCTGCTACACCAAAATGAACACAGACGTCGAAGATGATGACAAAAAAGTGTATCCTACCAAGAAAGTGTTGTTTGTTGATAGCTATGGTGTCAAAATCTTGCCCTATTGGGGCAGGCGAAAACATTTTTCCAGCATCCGACAAATTCTTGGTAGCAGCACAGACAGACACAATGATTTATTTGGAATGGCTATCTTCCAGTTTGAGCGGGAATACACAGCTTGCCTAGAACGCAGGGAACACAATGAACCCCAGATCTTAAACATTTTATTCCCGATCAAAACAGGCAACATATACTTAGAATATTTGGAGAATACACAATCTGAACAGACAGGTAAATACAATTTCATTATTTAAAATCTACAATCAGTAACAAATTAATGAAATAATATAGGGCTTGTATATTGTTATAGGTTTGCAAACCATCAATGTTGTATTTATTTGAATATTAATGAAAAAAACATATTTTAAGGAAAGCCTGAAGATACCAAATAGGCAATCATATGGTGTAATTCTAATAATGACAGAAAACACAATAGCCAAAAGAAAACGTACCAAGGAACAGTTCTACAAAACATTCCCCAGACAACTTTAGATTGAGCAAAATGTAATCACAAAAACGAGTCAATTTCAAGTATGCGAGGATACACAGGTCTTAAGAGTTCTTTGTTCTTTGTTCTCAATATGTCAATATGTCTTTACCCTAATATATCCCCATGACAAGTAGTATGTCATATGTCTTGACATTTCTCATTCGTTGTAGCCGTGATCGTATACCAGTTGGATTAACAGTTTACTATGCAATCAGTGTTTATCACCACTGATGTTGTGAGTTCGATTTCTGATAATGGCGAGAAAAATTCGATACAACTTTATGTAATACAGTTTGTGAGTGACTTCCTCCACCAATAAATCTGACCGTTACGATATAGCTGTAATATTGTTATTTTACAGATTTAAATATTAAATGAATTGTAAATAAGATGGTGAACATGTTTGCAGGCAGACGGACGTAACATGAAAACGTAAAACTTGTCAGAATGGGTTAATTATGATATTTAATGCCATAATATTTAAGGACAGGACAAACACTTATTCCTTTTGATATGTTGAATTTTTTCGGTCTGCTGTCTCGGGGGATTGTTTATTTTACATTAATTAAGAGTTTATTTGACCAAAATACCTGTTAATTTGTTCCAGTATATGAATATGTATAAGGTTTGAATAAATGAAAAGGGAAAATAGTTATAATTTGTATATAAATGAATGCTAAATTATGAAAACTTTCTATTTATGCAAATTGAGTTTTAGGATATATTTAACATGTACATTGGAATAATTAAACTTTTCTTACTGATGACAAGATTGCTAAACATGCAACAAACAAACTTTATGTATTCACAATCAGTGAACAAGGTCATTAAAGGAACTGCTGTGCAATTTACAAGGTCAATAGAAAACAATTGAACTGAGGAACCTTGCATACTTGTTCCTCATCATAAAATGATATACACTATTTATTGTCATGCATGTTATTAATTCATCTTTTCAGTTGTATACTTTACATACAGAAAAAACAATATAATTGAGGGTCTTTTAACGTTGCATAATTGTTTACCATTTCAAGAGAATGCTATTAATTGCAAAAGGCAGGAGGCAAATGATAAAATCCTCTCAATAAATGTATATTATATATACAATTTAAGTATGAATTTTCTTAAATTTATTCTTGAGAAAGACACGATCGACTAATAAAGAAAAAGAAAGAAATATCATATTCGATTAAATTTGATTTCAGTCAAAAATTGTAAGAATTATTTTTACATGTTTTCATTTTTAAATGAAATACATCTTGTATATGCAAATAAATATTCACTGTGGCACATAGACATGCATGCATTGTCCTTGTCCACATTTTTGTCCACTTATTCACCTGTCACATAACTCAAGTTTTAATTAAGTGTATTTTGTTCTTGTTTACCTTTGATCTCATTTATCCCACTTTTATTTGTTTACCTGTAACTATCTATTTGTCCCTCTCAAAAAATTTGATCAATGGGAATGAACTTTAAAAGTTCTGAAGAAAGTTAACATCAAAGTTAATGCTTGTTTACTTTTCTGTTACAACGATTTATAATCTTGTTAATTAATTTATGTTAACAAAGTAGTGAACAGCGATCAATGATGTGCATACTACTTTTCACTTCTTTAAATCTACAGAAACAATTCTTTGAAATCCATTTTGTGACATCAATATTTTACTTTCCTAGATATATGTTAATATATACAATATATGCGAACTCTGACATATACTCTCACATTTTATTTATAATTTATTTTAAAAAGAATTGTCCATTAGGTGTCTGTGTTAGTTTCTATTTTCTGCAAACATATGTTGCGTATTACCTTTCATACACTACATTACAAAGGAGAAGACGGTTTGATCATATTGTTACTATTAAACAATAAAATATGTTTAGATTAATTTTAATTGAAATATTTTATCATTGAGTTTCCTTTCCTAAACCAAATTATTATTTTTCCTACCGCATTATATTTATTTTCAACTAGCGTAGCATTCACTACAATATTACTGGCATGAAATAAAAATACAAGCCATCAAAATGTTTCTTTTATTTTATATAGATCATACATCATTGTTTTCACCACACGGGAAAGAAGTTTATGACAACCTAATAAGTGTCGTTGGTAGTGAGATGGACATCAGAATAAGACAAAATGTATTTCTTATATTCGACAAGGTATTTAATAGAGTAAATACAGACAAAACCCAAGTATCCAGTGGAAGCTTAGCGGAAGGTTTAGATCTTTCCGGAAGTGACATAGATACAATGTATGTATTTAATTTTGTTAACATATTACAGAATGCACAACATATGAATCGTTCAGCACGACATACTACTCTTCTGATGGAAGATGAGATGGAATTTCCTGGATTTACTACATTGAAGTTGATAGCTGAGGGTGATACATTTACCTCACCTGAATATTTTGTTGAAACAACAAATGGAATGTATTTCTCAAACATTTCGTTCATTCGTAAACTTATTGAAATTGGTGCTAATTTTAAGCATTCGGCACATGGTCCTTGCTTATCAGACAAATATGAAACCGTGGATATTGCTGTCTGCTTTCACTTGCATTCCTGGCCACGACAAGCAGAACAATGGATATATCGTCATAGACCTGGTCAGTGGCCACCTGATATATTAATAGACAATATAGTTAATTATGGCTGTATACTAGTACCCATTGGACCCAAGGAAATAGATAATAGTGAATTACTATGGAGAATATCATTTTCTATGGCAGAGAAACAATTATCACATTCTATGAACTATACACAAATTCTTTGTTACGCTCTTCTTAAGCTCTCTCTAAAGAACATTATTGACAGAAATGATAAAGTGAAAGGATTATTGTGCTCCTACTTCATGAAAACGGCTGTGTTTTGGTTATCAGAAGAAATTTCTATTAACATATTTCAACTACAAAATTTATTTCACTGTTATTTTCTTTCTCTTGATAAACTAATAACCTGGGTGAAGTGCTGTTATTGTCCCAACTATTTTATTCCTGAGCATAATATGTTTCGTGGAAAAATAAATCAGTCTAATAGTCGGCTGTTGTTAACTATATTAGAAAGACTACGAAATGGTGAACGTGAGGTTTTTACAGTTAATACATTGTTTAATAGTAAAGTTGTGTTACACGAGCCATGTGTTAAATTAGAACTGCTTATTTATAAGGTTATTGGAATGTATGTTGAAGTTGATATAGAAAATTGTTATACACTGTTAAGTTTTATAGAATCATTAGTCATGTCACATTCTACCAGGATTTTGTCAGAACTATGTAAATATCATTATGCCATGACTAGTCAGATGATTGTTCAGAAGTTGCCGTTTCCTAATACTAATAAACCTAATGTACATGTAATCCGACGTTATCATAAACACTTACATGACGGTACAAAGAGAGATGCTGTCAGTGGATGGTTGCTATATGCCTCATTTTACTATGTACTCGGTCAGTACAATACAACGTTAAAGATTATAGATCATGTTTTGTCTCGTTGTACACCCGATATGTTAATGTTAGGTAGATTCAGTTACACCTCAAATGATATTAAGTACTACAAACAGAACGTAGGTTGTTCAAATATTATACTGAATGAGAAGATGAGACTGGCAACGATATTTAATGTGGAGTATGTAAAACAATCAACACTGATACCCCATCAACTAAAACCAGAAGTCCAGGATGGCTACTTTACTGTACCACCTGTTGTTATGTCACATTGTCTAAGGTTTCTATGTTACCATCATCTTCATAACATTGTCAATAGACAACAGTCATTACGTGATATATATCTAACAATAAAAGAGAGGTATTTTGTCAGTGAAGATACATTATCTAATTCACTAACAATATTAGGAGTATGTAATGAGATAGTAGGTGACAAAAAAGCAGCTTATTATTGTTATGATATTGCTTTACAGAATGAGTATTACGTAAGTCTCACAGCGGCTAAACGGAAAGTAGACCTCAACATGACATGAATATTTACAACATCAGATATGTGTATATTTTATTCCGTACCTACTAAATGTATTTCATCATATTAATTGTAATTTTCAAAGAACTAAGGCTAAATATACATTTCTTGAAGACAGGTCTTAGGATGGCAAAAGAGTAATCAGAAGGATCGACAAGACAATCATCTAAAAAAAAAAGCAATACCGACGAAATGGTCAAAAGAAAGAAAAATACCGACGATGATCATCAAAATACTACACGGAAAACTAAAAATTAAGCAAGAGGAATGAACTAAAACTGCAATAAGCTCGATAAATCAAGGGTAATCAATTCTTGCTCCATTAGTGACGCCCTTCTTGTTACTTCTGTTAAAACTCCAGTTTTGTAGATGATCTTAATTATGTGATACGTTCAATGTATATTTGTATTTGCATAATCTATGTATATTTATCTTATAAGAAATAAAATTACAATTTGTGGAAATAGTGTATTATTAGTTATCAAATTAATATAGTTATTAAACGTCAAATAAAAATAAACTCGCCAAGGCTCGTCTATTATTAGTTGATGGTAAATAACTGTATTCAATAACAAGAGATAAACAATCTACACTAATTCTGAAATACATTATATATATTATATAATATTTGATGCTACATTTATACATGATACAGACTATATGTGGGGTTCACGCCCGGCTTTGTAAATTACAAAAAGATGTACTCCACTCGCAGCCGCAAGTGATAAAGTTTACCAGTTACTTGCCCATGGTCGGTGATTCTCTCTGGGTACTCCGGTTTCTTCCACCAATACAACTGGTTGCCATTATATAGCTGAAATATTGCTGAAAGTGCCGTTAATCACCAACAATCAAATCAATCAAATCAGGCTATATGTGTGTTATATTGTATGAGTTCGATCTGGACAGGACGAGTATTCCGAGATGATGTATATATCTATCTTTAAGACTCTAATGTTACTCTTCGAACTTCTTCCCGTACTGTGTGGTTTTCAGTACATATTTAATATATTATTTGTTTTTATACATGATACAGATTCATCTTTGGCAATATTTCATGCATATCGTGGCGAGAAAATTTCAATTCAGCATATTGAAAAGAAACAGGAATTATGCAATACAGTCTAGATAATATATAAGTAAAACCATATCTAATTAGCATTAAAATTAGAAGTACATTTGAAATTTGGAACCCGCCTTTGAAATGGATTTGTCCATTTTGTCTTCATCCATCATTATCCCATACCGATCAACATTTTGGACGAACACTGCATTAACATTGGATGCGAAATAATGAAATTAAATATATTGAACGTTTAAGTTTGCTCTATGCATTTCTTAAATGCACTATGAATGAATAATAAATAAAGAATGATTGCATTTTTGTTATCATTTCCCTATACCTGTATTGTCGTGGGAGATCATCTTATCCAAAAAAATGGTGAATCCATTAAGCCAGTTTAATCCCGTCACATTGTTGCACCAGTCCCAAGACAGGACCTGGATTTCCAACTCTGTATTTCTTGGTCATTTTCATCTTCGGTGATTTGAGGTGAATGTCATTAATCGTTTTATTGATATTTGGCTGGTTAGTCTGCTGGTTTATGGTGCTTAAAGATATTTTCAACAATATTTCAGTCATATCGTGGCGGTCAGTTTTATAGATGGATGAAACCGGAGTACCCGAAGAAAATCACTGACCTGTCGAAAGTCACTGACATACTTTATCACACAATGTTGTATCGAGTAAACCTTACGGGATTCTGACTCAAAACTTTAATGATGATAGTCACTGATTGCACATGTAGTTGTAGACCAGTCTACCATACGATCACGACAATGAAGGTCCATATTGATATTTGGTGCATTGGTCGACAAAAAGAAAACAACATAGATTTTACCGTGGAGAGACAAATCAACATAAATCATAATTAGAAAAAGGGACAAATGTTGAAAAGGAGAAAACAACATCAAAACAACCCGTTAGTTTAACAGTAAAAATAAACAACAACCCTGTACAACAGTGGAAATAAACAACAAGTTTGTATAACAGTTCAAATAAACAACAAGTTTGCACAACAGTACAAATAATTAACAAGTCTGCACAACAGTACAAATAAACAAGTCTGTTCAACAGTGCAAATAGACAACACGTCTGCACTACAGTGCAAATCACCAACAAGTTTGCACTACAGTAGAAAAAACAACAAGCATGTACAACAGTACAAATAAACAACACGTCTATGCAACAGAACAAATAAACAACAAGTCTGCACAACAGTAGAAAAAACAACAAATCTACAATAGTACAAAAAATCATCAAGAATGTACAACAGTAAAAATAAAAAACAAGTTTGCATAACAGTGTAACTAAACAACAAATGTGTACAACAGTACTAATAAACAACAAGTGCATACAACAGTACAAATTAACAACAAGGCTGTGCAACAGTATAAAACAACAAGTCTGCACAACAGTGTAAATAAACAACAATTGTGTACAACAGTACACAAAACAACACGTCTGTACAACAGTACAAATAACAACAAGTTTGCACATGAACAGCATATACAAACAAGTATACAATAGTACCAAAAAACAGCAAGTGTGTACAATTGTACAAATAAACAACAAGTATATACAACAGTAGAAATAAACAACAAGTCTGCACAACAGTACCAATAAACAACAAGTATATACAACAGTGCAAATAAACATCAAGGTTGTAAAACAGTACAAAAACAACAAGTCTGCACAACAGTAGAAAAATAAACAATACGTCTGTACAACAGTGCAAATAAACAAAACGAACATCTTCATCAAAGATATACAAAAAGTGCATGATAATTGTTGATATCTTAAAAACATAATTTATAACGATGAAAGCGTTAAAACTTCACAAACACTGTATTAGAAACAGGACAATGCTAGTTCAGAATATGTACATTAGAAATCGGGGGACTTGCAAGTATATGACATACAATAATAGGTAGAAAACTGAGCAAAACAAAACAGCTGTTATCATTGGGAGGTACTATAACATGGACAGACACGAATTATTCTAGGATAATTATCATGGTTTAAATAAACGTTAGAAAAAACAAACCGAACGTACATTCAATAATCTACAATCGACAGACACTGGCCTGGCAACATTGGGTACACAAGATAAAAACAGACACTGGCCTGGCAACATTGGGTACACAAGATACAAAATAGACACGGGCCTGGCAACATTGGGTACACAAGATGAAAACAGATACTGGCTTGGCAACATTGGGTACACAAGATAAAAACAGACATTGGCATGGCAACATTGGGTACACAAGATAAAAACAGACACTGGCCTGGCAACATTGGGAACACAAGATAAAAAGAGACACGGGCCTGGGAACATTGGGTACACAAGATACAAACAGACACGGGCCTCGCAACATTGGGTACACAAGATACAAACAGACACGGGTCTGGCAACATTGGGTACACAAGATACAAAAAAAACGGGCCTGGCAACATTGGGTACATAAGATACAAACAGACACTGGCCTGGCAACATTGGGTACACAAGATGCAAACAGACTCTGGCCTGGTAACATTGGGTACACAAGATAAAAACAGACACTGGCCTGGCAACATTGGGTACACAAGATACAAACAGACACTGGCCTGGCAACATTGGGTACACAAGATACAAACAGACACGGACCTGAAAACATTGGGTAAACAAGATAAAAACAGACACTGGCCTGGCAACATTGGGTACACATGATACAAACAGACACTGGCCTGGCAACATTGGGTACACAAGATAAAAACAGACACGAGCCTGGCAACATTGGGAAAAACAAGATACATACAGACTCGGGCCTGGCAACATTGGGTACACAAGATTAAACCAGATACTGGCCTGGCAACATTGGGTACACAAGATAAAAATAGACACGGGCCTGGCAACATTGGGTACACATGATACAAACAGACACTGGCCTGGCAACATTGGGTACACACGATACAAACAGACACTGGCCTGGCAACATTGGGTACACATGATACAAACAGACATTGGCCTGGCAGCATTGTGTACACATGATACAAACAGACACGGGCCTGGTAACATTGGATACACAAGATACAAACAGACACGGGCCTGACAACATTGGGTACACAAGATACAAACAGACACGGGACTGACAACATTGGGAAGACAAGATAAAAACAGACACTGGCCTGGCAACATTGGGTATACAAGATAATAACAGACACGGGCTTGGCAACAATGGGTAGACAAGATAAAAACAGACACGGTCCTGGCAACATTGGGTACACAAGATAAAAACAGACACTGGCCTGGCAACATTGGGTACACAAGATAAAAAAAGACACTGGCATGGCAACATTGGGTACACATGATACAAACAGACACGGGCCTGGCAACATTGGGTACACAAGATACAAACAGACACGGACCTGACAACATTGGATACACACGACACAAACAGACACGGGCCTGGCAACATTGAGTACACAAGATAAAAACAGACACTGGCCTGGCAACATTGGGTACACAAGATAAAAACAGATACTGGCCTGGCAACATTGGGTACACAAGATAAAAACAGATACTGGCCTGGCAACATTGGGTACACAAGATAAAAACAGACACGGGTCTGAAAACATTGGGTACACAAGATAAAAACAAACACGGGCCTGACAACATTGGGTACACAAGATAAAAAAAGACACGGGCCTGGTAACATTGGGTATACAAGATACAAACAGACACGGGACTGGCAACATTGGGTACACAAGATAAACACAGACACTGACCTGGCAACATTGGGTACACAAGATAAAAACAGACACGGGCCTGAAAACATTGTGAACACAAGATAAAAAGAGACACGGGCCTGGGAACATTGGGTGCACAAGATACAAACAGACACGGGCCTCGCAACATTGGGTACACAAGATACAAACAGACACGGGCCTGGCAACATTGGGTACACAGGATATAAACAAACAAGGGCCTCGCAACATTGGGTACACAAGATACAAAAAAAAACGGGCCTGGCAACATTGGGTACACAAGATACAAACAGACACTGGCCTGGCAACATTGGGTACACAAGATGCAAACAGACACTGGCCTGGCAACATTGGGTACACAAGATACAAACAGACACTGGCCTGGCAACATTGGGTACACAAGATACAAACAGACACTGGCCTGGCAACATTGGGTACACAAGATACAAACAGACACGGACCTGAAAACATTGTGTAAACAAGATAAAAACAGACACTGGCCTGGCAACATTGGGTACACATGATACAAACAGACACTGGCCTGGCAACATTGGGTACACAAGATAAAAACAGACACTGGCCTGGCAACATTGGGTACACAAGATAAAAACAGATACTGGCCTGGCAACATTGGGTACACAAGATAAAAACAGATACTGGCCTGGCAACATTGGGTACACAAGATAAAAACAGACACGGGTCTGAAAACATTGGGTACACAAGATAAAAACAAACACGGGCCTGACAACATTGGGTACACAAGATAAAAAAAGACACGGGCCTGGTAACATTGGGTATACAAGATACAAACAGACACGGGACTGGCAACATTGGGTACACAAGATAAACACAGACACTGACCTGGCAACATTGGGTACACAAGATAAAAACAGACACGGGCCTGAAAACATTGTGAACACAAGATAAAAAGAGACACGGGCCTGGGAACATTGGGTGCACAAGATACAAACAGACACGGGCCTCGCAACATTGGGTACACAAGATACAAACAGACACGGGCCTGGCAACATTGGGTACACAGGATATAAACAAACAAGGGCCTCGCAACATTGGGTACACAAGATACAAAAAAAAACGGGCCTGGCAACATTGGGTACACAAGATACAAACAGACACTGGCCTGGCAACATTGGGTACACAAGATGCAAACAGACACTGGCCTGGCAACATTGGGTACACAAGATACAAACAGACACTGGCCTGGCAACATTGGGTACACAAGATACAAACAGACACTGGCCTGGCAACATTGGGTACACAAGATACAAACAGACACGGACCTGAAAACATTGTGTAAACAAGATAAAAACAGACACTGGCCTGGCAACATTGGGTACACATGATACAAACAGACACTGGCCTGGCAACATTGGGTACACAAGATAAAAACAGACACGAGCCTGGCAACATTGGGAAAAACAAGATACATACAGACTCGGGCCTGGCAACATTGGGTACACAAGATTAAACCAGATACTGGCCTGGCAACATTGGGTACACAAGATAAAAATAGACACGGGCCTGGCAACATTGGGTACACATGATACAAACAGACACTGGCCTGGCAACATTGGGTACACACGATACAAACAGACACTGGCCTGGCAACATTGGGTACACATGATACAAACAGACATTGGCCTGGCAGCATTGTGTACACATGATACAAACAGACACGGGCCTGGTAACATTGGATACACAAGATACAAACAGACACGGCCTGACAACATTGGGTACACAAGATACAAACAGACACGGGCCTGACAACATTGGGTACACAAGATAAAAACAGACACTGGCCTGGCAACATTGGGTATACAAGATAAAAACAGACACGGGCTTGGCAACAATGGGTAGACAAGATAAAACCAGACACGGTCCTGGCAACATTGGGTACACAAGATAAAAACAGACACTGGCCTGGCAACATTGGGTACACAAGATAAAAAAAGACACTGGCATGGCAACATTGGGTACACATGATACAAACAGACACGGGCCTGGCAACATTGGGTACACAAGATACAAACAGACACGGACCTGACAACATTGGATACACACGACACAAACAGACACGGGCCTGGAAACATTGAGTACACAAGATAAAAACAGACACTGGCCTGGCAACATTGGGTACACAAGATAAAAACAGATACTGGCCTGGCAACATTGGGTACACAAGATAAAAACAGATACTGGCCTGGCAACATTGGGTACACAAGATAAAAACAGACACGGGTCTGAAAACATTGGGTACACAAGATAAAAACAAACACGGGCCTGACAACATTGGGTACACAAGATAAAAACAGACACGGGCCTGGTAACATTGGGTATACAAGATACAAACAGACACGGGACTGGCAACATTGGGTACACAAGATAAACACAGACACTGACCTGGCAACATTGGGTACACAAGATAAAAACAGACACGGGCCTGAAAACATTGGGTACACAAGATAAAAACGGACACGGGCCTGACAACATTGGGTACACAAGATAAAAACAGACACGGGCCTGGCAACATTGGGTACACAAGATAAAAACAGATACTGGCCTGGCAACATTGGGTACACAAGATAAAAACAGATACCGGCCTGGCAACATTGGGTACACAAGATACAAACAGATAATGGCCTGGCAACATTGAGTACACAAGATAAAAACAGGTACTGGCCTGCCAACATTGGGTACACAAGATAAAAACAGACACTGGCCTAACAACATTGGGTACACAAGATACAAACAGACACAGGCCTGGCAACATTGGGTACACAAGATACAAATAGACACGGGCCTGACAACATTGGGTACACAAGATGCAAACAGACACGGGCCGGGCAACATTGGGTACACATGATGCAAACAGACACTGGCCTGGCAACATTGGGTACACAAGATACAAAAAGATACTGGCCTGACAACATTGGGTACACAAGATAAAAACAGGCACTGGCCTGGCAACATTGGGAACACAAGATAAAAAGAGACATGGGCCTGGCAACATTGGGTAAACAAGATAAAAACAGACATTGGCATGGCAACATTGGGTATACAAGATAAAAACAGACACGGGCTTGGCAACATTGGGTAGACAAGATAAAAACAGACACGGGCCTGGCAACATTGGGTACACAAGATACAAAAAGATACTGGCCTGACAACATTGGGTACACAAGATAAAAACAGACATTGGCATGGCAACATTGGGTACACTAGATACAAACAGACGAGGGCCTGGCAACATTGGGTACACAAGATAAAAACAGATACTGGCCTGGCAACATTGGGTGCACAAGATAAAAACAGACATGGGCCTGACAACATTGGGTACACAAGATACAAACAGACACGGGCCTGACAACATTGGGTACACAAGATACAAACAGAAACGGGCCTGACAACATGGGGTACACAGGATGCAAACAGACACGGGCCTGGCAACATTGAGAACACAAGATAAAAACAGACACTGGCCTGGCAACATTGGATACATAAGATGAAAATAGAAACGGGCCTGGCAACATTGGGAACACAAGATAAAAACAGACACTGGCCTGGCAACATTGGGAACACAAGATAAAAAGAGACACTGGCCTGGCAACATTGGGTACACAAGATACAAACAGACACTGGACTCGCAAGATTGGGTACACAAGATACAAACAGACACGGGTCTGGCAACATTGGGTACACAAGATAAAAACAGACACTGGCCTGGCAACATTGGGAACACAAGATAAAAAGAGACACTGGCCTGGCAACATTGGGTACACAAGATACAAACAGACACGGACCTGAAAACATTGGGTAAACAAGATACAAACAGACACTGGCCTGGCAACATTGGGTACACAAGATGCAAACAGACACTGGCCTGGCAACATTGGGTACACAAGATACAAACAGACACTGGCCTGGCAACATTGGGTACACAAGATACAAACAGACACTGGCCTGGCAACATTGGGTACTCAAGATAAAAACAGACACGAGCCTGGCAACATTGGGTACACAAGATACAAACAGACACTGGCCTGGCAACATTGGGTACTCAAGATAAAAACAGACACTGGCCTGGCAACATTGGGTACACAAGATACAAACAGACACGGACCTGAAAACATTGGGTAAACAAGATAAAAACATACACTGGCCTGGCAACATTGGGTACACATGATACAAACAGACACTGGCCTGGCAACATTGGGTACACAAGATAAAAACAGACACAAGCCTGGCAACATTGGGAAAAACAAGATACATACAGACTCGGGCCTGGCAACATTGGGTACACAAGATTAAACCAGATACTGGCCTGGCAATATTGGGTATACAAGATAAAAATAGACACGGGCCTGGCAACATTGGGTACACATGATACAAACAGACACTGGCCTGGCAACATTGGGTACACAAGATACAAACAGACACTGGCCTGGCAACATTGGGTACACATGATACAAACAGACATTGGCCTGGCAACATTGTGTACACATGATTCAAACAGACACGGGCCTGGTAACATTGGGTACACAAGATACAAACAGACACTGGCCTGAAAACATTGGGTACACAAGATACAAACAGACACGGGCCTGACAACATTGGGTACACAAGATAAAAACAGACACTGGCCAGGCAACATTGGGTACACAAGATAAAAACAGATATTGGCATGGCAACATTGGGTATACAAGATAAAAACAGACACTGGCCTGGCAACATTGGGTACACAAGATAAAAACAGACATTGGCATGGCAACATTGGGTATACAAGATAAAAACAGACACGGGCTTGGCAACAATGGGTAGACAAGATAAGAACAGAGACGGTCCTGGCAACATTGGGTACACAAGATAAAAACAGACACTGGCCTGGCAACATTGGGTACACAAGATAAAAACAGACACTGGCATGGCAACATTGTGTACACAAGATACAAACAGACACGGACCTGACAACATTGAGTACACAAGATAAAAAACGACACTGGCCTGGCAACATTGGGTACACAAGATAAAAACAGATACTGGCCTGGCAACATTGGGTACACAAGATAAAAACAGATACTGGCCTGGCAGCATTGGGTACACAAGATAAAAACAGACACGGGTCTGAAAACATTGGGTACACAAGATAAAAACAAACACGGGCCTGACAACATTGGGTACACAAGATAAAAACAGACACGGGCCTGGTAACATTGGGTATACAAGATACAAACAGACACGGGACTGGCAACATTGGGTACACAAGATAAAAACAGACACTGACCTGGCAACATTGGCTACACAAGATAAAAACAGACACGGGCCTGAACACATTGGGTACACAAGATAAAAACAGACACGGGCCTGACAACATTGGGTACACAAGATAAAAACAGACACGGGCCTGGCAACATTGGGTACACAAGATAAAAACAGATACCGGCCTGGCAACATTGGGTACACAAGATACAAACAGATACTGGCCTGCCAACATTGGGTACACAAGATAAAAACAGACAGTGGCCTAACAACATTGGGTACACAAGATACAAATAGACACGGGCCTGACAACATTGGGTACACAAGATGCAAACAGACACGGGCCGGGCAACATTGGGTACACATGATACAAACAGACACTGGCCTGGCAACATTGGGTACACAAGATACAAAAAGATACTGGCCTGACAACATTGGGTACACAAGATAAAAACAGGCACTGGCCTGGCAACATTGGGAACACAAGATAAAAAGAGACACGGGCCTGGCAACATTGGGTACACAAGATAAAAACAGACATTGGCATGGCAACATTGGGTATACAAGATAAAAACAGACACGGGCTTGGCAACATTGGGTAGACAAGATAAAAACAGACACGGGCCTGGCAACATTGGGTACACAAGATACAAACAGACACTGGCCTGGCAACATTGGGTACACAAGATACAAAAAGATACTGGCCTGACAACATTGGATACACAAGATACAAACAGACATTGGCATGGCAACAATTGGTACACTAGATACAAACAGACGAGGGCCTGGCAACATTGGGTACACAAGATAAAAACAGATACTGGCCTGTCAACATTGGGTGCACAAGATAAAAACAGACATGGGCCTGAAAACATTGGGTACACAAGATACAAACAGACACGGGCCTGGCAACATTGGGTACACAAGATACAAACAGAAACGGGCCTGACAACATTGGGTACACAAGATGCAAACAGACACGGGCCTGGCAACATTGAGTACACAAGATAAAAACAGACACTGGCCTGGCAACATTGGATACATAAGATGAAAATAGAAACGGGCCTGGCAACATTGGGTACCCAAGATACAAACAGACACTGGACTCGCAAGATTGGGTACACAAGATACAAACAGACACGGGTCTGGCAACATTGGGTACACAAGATATAAACAAACACGGGCCTGGTAACATTGGGTACGTAAGATGCACACAGACACGGGCGTGGCAACATTGGGTACACAAGATACAAACAGACATTGGCCTGGCAGCATTGTGTACACATGATACAAACAGACACGGGCCTGGTAACATTGGATACACAAGATACAAACAGACACGGGCCTGACAACATTGGGTACACAAGATACAAACAGACACGGGCCTGACAACATTGGGTACACAAGATAAAAACAGACACTGGCCTGGCAACATTGGGTATACAAGATAAAAACAGACACGGGCTTGGCACAATGGGTAGACAAGATAAAACCAGACACGGTCCTGGCAACATTGGGTACACAAGATAAAAACAGACACTGGCCTGGCAACATTGGGTACACAAGATAAAAAAAGACACTGGCATGGCAACATTGGGTACACATGATACAAACAGACACGGGCCTAGCAACATTGGGTACACAAGATACAAACAGACACGGACCTGACAACATTGGATACACACGACACAAACAGACACGGGCCTGGCAACATTGAGTACACAAGATAAAAACAGACACTGGCCTGGCAACATTGGGTACACAAGATAAAAACAGATACTGGCCTGGCAACATTGGGTACACAAGATAAAAACAGATACTGGCCTGGCAACATTGGGTACACAAGATAAAAACAGACACGGGTCTGAAAACATTGGGTACACAAGATAAAAACAAACACGGGCCTGACAACATTGGGTACACAAGATAAAAACAGACACGGGCCTGGTAACATTGGGTATACAAGATACAAACAGACACGGGACTGGCAACATTGGGTACACAAGATAAACACAGACACTGACCTGGCAACATTGGGTAAACAAGATAAAAACAGACACGGGCCTGAAAACATTGGGTACACAAGATAAAAACGGACACGGGCCTGACAACATTGGGTACACAAGATAAAAACAGACACGGGCCTGGCAACATTGGGTACACAAGATAAAAACAGATACTGGCCTGGCAACATTGGGTATACAAGATAAAAACAGATACCGGCCTGGCAACATTGGGTACACAAGATACAAAGAGATAATGGCCTGGCAACAATGAGTACACAAGATAAAAACAGACACTGGCCTGCCAACATTGGGTACACAAGATAAAAACAGACACTGGCCTAACAACATTGGGTACACAAGATACAAACAGACACAGGCCTGGCAACATTGGGTACACAAGATACAAATAGACACGGGCCTGACAACATTGGGTACACAAGATGCAAACAGACACGGGCCGGGCAACATTGGGTACACATGATACAAACAGACACTGGCCTGGCAACATTGGGTACACAAGATACAAAAAGATACTGGCCTGACAACAATGGGTACACAAGATAAAAACAGGCACTGGCCTGGCAACATTGGGAACACAAGATAAAAAGAGACACGGGCCTGGCAACATTGGGTAAACAAGATAAAAACAGACATTGGCATGGCAACATTGGGTATACAAGATAAAAACAGACACGGGCTTGGCAACATTGGGTAGACAAGATAAAAACAGACACGGGCCTGGCAACATTGGGTACACAAGATACAAAAAGATACTGGCCTGACAACATTGGGTACACAAGATAAAAACAGACATTGGCATGGCAACATTGGGTACACTAGATACAAACAGACGAGGGCCTGGCAACATTGGGTACACAAGATAAAAACAGATACTGGCCTGGCAACATTGGGTGCACAAGATAAAAACAGACATGGGCCTGACAACATTGGGTACACAAGATACAAACAGACACGGGCCTGACAACATTGGGTACACAAGATACAAACAGAAACGGGCCTGACAACTTGGGGTACACAGGATGCAAACAGACACGGGCCTGGCAACATTGAGAACACAAGATAAAAACAGACACTGGCCTGGCAACATTGGATACATAAGATGAAAATAGAAACGGGCCTGGCAACATTGGGAACACAAGATAAAAACAGACACTGGCCTGGCAACATTGGGAACACAAGATAAAAAGAGACACTGGCCTGGCAACATTGGGTACACAAGATACAAACAGACACTGGACTCGCAAGATTGGGTACACAAGATACAAACAGACACGGGTCTGGCAACATTGGGTACACAAGATAAAAACAGACACTGGCCTGGCAACATTGGGAACACAAGATAAAAAGAGACACGGGCCTGGGAACATTGGGTACACAAGATACAAACAGACACGGGCCTAGCAACATTGGGTACACAAGATACAAACAGACACGGGCCTGGCAACATTGGGTACACAGGATATAAACAAACAAGGGCCTCGCAACATTGGGTACACAAGATACAAAAAAAAACGGGCCTGGCAACATTGGGTACACAAGATACAAACAGACACTGGCCTGGCAACATTGGGTACACAAGATGCAGACAGACACTGGCCTGGCAACATTGGGTACACAAGATACAAACAGACACTGGCCTGGCAACATTGGGTACACAAGATACAAACAGACTCTGGCCTGGCAACATTGGGTACTCAAGATAAAAACAGACACGAGCCTGACAACATTGGGTACACAAGATACAAACAGACACTGGCCTGGCAACATTGGGTACTCAAGATAAAAACAGACACTGGCCTGGCAACATTGGGTACACAAGATACAAACAGACACGGACCTGAAAACATTGGGTAAACAAGATAAAAACATACACTGGCCTGGCAACATTGGGTACACATGATACAAACAGACACTGGCCTGGCAACATTGGGTACACAAGATAAAAACAGACACAAGCCTGGCAACATTGGGAAAAACAAGATACATACAGACTCGGGCCTGGCAACATTGGGTACACAAGATTAAACCAGATACTGGCCTGGCAATATTGGGTATACAAGATAAAAATAGACACGGGCCTGGCAACATTGGGTACACATGATACAAACAGACACTGGCCTGGCAACATTGGGTAGACAAGATACAAACAGACACTGGCCTGGCAACATTGGGTACACATGATACAAACAGACATTGGACTGGCAACATTGTGTACACATGATTCAAACAGACACGGGCCTGGTAACATTGGGTACACAAGATACAAATAGACACTGGCCTGACAACATTGGGTACACAAGATACAAACAGACACGGGCCTGACAACATTGGGTACACAAGATAAAAACAGACACTGGCCAGGCAACATTGGGTACACAAGATAAAAACAGATATTGGCATGGCAACATTGGGTATACAAGATAAAAACAGACACGGGCTTGGCAACAATGGGTACACAAGATACAAAAAGATACTGGCCTGACAACATTGGGTACACAAGATAAAAACAGATACTGGCCTGGCAACATTGGGAACACAAGATAAAAACAGACACTGGCCTGGCAACATTGGGTACACAAGATAAAAACAGACATTGGCATGGCAACATTGGGTATACAAGATAAAAACAGACACGGGCTTGGCAACAATGGGTAGACAAGATAAAAACAGAGACGGTCCTGGCAACATTGGGTACACAAGATAAAAACAGACACTGGCCTGGCAACATTGGGTACACAAGATAAAAACAGACACTGGCATGGCAACATTGGGTACACATGATACAAACAGCCACGGGCCTGGCAACATTGTGTACACAAGATACAAACAGACACGGACCTGACAACATTGAGTACACAAGATAAAAACAGACACTGGCCTGGCAACATTGGGTACACAAGATAAAAACAGATACTGGCCTGGCAACATTGGGTACACAAGATAAAAACAGATACTGGCCTGGCAACATTGGGTACACAAGATAAAAACAGACACGGGTCTGAAAACATTGGGTACACAAGATAAAAACAAACACGGGCCTGACAACATTGGGTACACAAGATAAAAACAGACACGGGCCTGGTAACATTGGGTATACAAGATACAAACAGACACGGGACTGGCAACATTGGGTACACAAGATAAAAACAGACACTGACCTGGCAACATTGGGTACACAAGATAAAAACAGACACAGGCCTGAACACATTGGGTAAACAAGATAAAAACATACACTGGCCTGGCAACATTGGGTACACATGATACAAACAGACACTGGCCTGGCAACATTGGGTACACAAGATAAAAACAGACACAAGCCTGGCAACATTGGGAAAAACAAGATACATACAGACTCGGGCCTGGCAACATTGGGTACACAAGATTAAACCAGATACTGGCCTGGCAATATTGGGTATACAAGATAAAAATAGACACGGGCCTGGCAACATTGGGTACACATGATACAAACAGACACTGGCCTGGCAACATTGGGTACACAAGATACAAACAGACACTGGCCTGGCAACATTGGGTACAAATGATACAAACAGACATTGGACTGGCAACATTGTGTACACATGATTCAAACAGACACGGGCCTGGTAACATTGGGTACACAAGATACAAATAGACACTGGCCTGACAACATTGGGTACACAAGATACAAACAGACACGGGCCTGACAACATTGGGTACACAAGATAAAAACAGACACTGGCCAGGCAACATTGGGTACACAAGATAAAAACAGATATTGGCATGGCAACATTGGGTATACAAGATAAAAACAGACACGGGCTTGGCAACAATGGGTACACAAGATACAAACAGACACGGGCCTCGCAACATTGGGTACACAAGATACAAACAGACACGGGCCTGGCAACATTGGGTACACAGGATATAAACAAACAAGGGCCTCGCAACATTGGGTACACAAGATACAAAAAAAAACGGGCCTGGCAACATTGGGTACACAAGATACAAACAGACACTGGCCTGGCAACATTGGGTACACAAGATGCAAACAGACACTGGCCTGGCAACATTGGGTACACAAGATACAAAAAGACACTGGCCTGGCAACATTGGGTACACAAGATAAAAACAGACACTGGCCTGGCAACATTGGGTACTCAAGATAAAAACAGACACGAGCCTGGCAACATTGGGTACACAAGATACAAACAGACACTGGCCTGGCAACATTGGGTACTCAAGATAAAAACAGACACTGGCCTGGCAACATTGGGTACACAAGATACAAACAGACACGGACCTGAAAACATTGGGTAAACAAGATAAAAACATACACTGGCCTGGCAACATTGGGTACACATGATACAAACAGACACTGGCCTGGCAACATTGGGTACACAAGATAAAAACAGACACAAGCCTGGCAACATTGGGAAAAACAAGATACATACAGACTCGGGCCTGGCAACATTGGTACACAAGATTAAACCAGATACTGGCCTGGCAATATTGGGTATACAAGATAAAAATAGACACGGGCCTGGCAACATTGGGTACACATGATACAAACAGACACTGGCCTGGCAACATTGGGTACACAAGATACAAACAGACACTGGCCTGGCAACATTGGGTACACATGATACAAACAGACATTGGACTGGCAACATTGTGTACACATGATTCAAACAGACACGGACCTGGTAACATTGGGTACACAAGATACAAATAGACACTGGCCTGACAACATTGGGTACACAAGATACAAACAGACACGGGCCTGACAACATTGGGTACACAAGATAAAAACAGACACTGGCCAGGCAACATTGGGTACACAAGATAAAAACAGATATTGGCATGGCAACATTGGGTATACAAGATAAAAACAGACACGGGCTTGGCAACAATGGGTACACAAGATACAAAAAGATACTGGCCTGACAACATTGGGTACACAAGATAAAAACAGATACTGGCCTGGCAACATTGGGAACACAAGAAAAAAACAGACACTGGCCTGGCAACATTGGGTACACAAGATAAAAACAGACATTGGCATGGCAACATTGGGTATACAAGATAAAAACAGACACGGGCTTGGCAACAATGGGTAGACAAGATAAAAACAGAGACGGTCCTGGCAACATTGGGTACACAAGATAAAAACAGACACTGGCCTGGCAACATTGGGTACACAAGATAAAAACAGACACTGGCATGGCAACATTGGGTACACATGATACAAACAGCCACGGGCCTGGCAACATTGTGTACACAAGATACAAACAGACACGGACCTGACAACATTGAGTACACAAGATAAAAACAGACACTGGCCTGGCAACATTGGGTACACAAGATAAAAACAGATACTGGCCTGGCAACATTGGGTACACAAGATAAAAACAGATACTGGCCTGGCAACATTGGGTACACAAGATAAAAACAGACACGGGTCTGAAAACATTGGGTACACAAGATAAAAACAAACACGGGCCTGACAACATTGGGTACACAAGATAAAAACAGACACGGGCCTGGTAACATTGGGTATACAAGATACAAACAGACACGGGACTGGCAACATTGGGTACACAAGATAAAAACAGACACTGACCTGGCAACATTGGGTACACAAGATAAAAACAGACACAGGCCTGAACACATTGGGTACACAAGATAAAAACAGACACGGGCCTGACAACATTGGGTACACAAGATAAAAACAGACACGGGCCTGGCAACATTGGGTACACAAGATAAAAACAGATACCGGCCTGGCAACATTGGGTACACAAGATACAAACAAATACTGGCCTGGCAACATTGAGTACACAAGATAAAAACAGACACTGGCCTGCCAACATTGGGTACACAAGATAAAAACAGACAGTGGCCTAACAACATTGGGTACACAAGATACAAATAGACACGGGCCTGACAACATTGGGTACACAAGATGCAAACAGACACGGGCCGGGCAACATTGGGTACACATGATACAAACAGACACTGGCCTGGCAACATTGGGTACACAAGATACAAAAAGATACTGGCCTGACAACATTGGGTACACAAGATAAAAACAGGCACTGGCCTGGCAACATTGGGAACACAAGATAAAAAGAGACACGGGCCTGGCAACATTGGGTACACAAGATAAAAACAGACATTGGCATGGCAACATTGGGTATACAAGATAAAAACAGACACGGGCTTGGCAACATTGGGTAGACAAGATAAAAACAGACACGGGCCTGGCAACATTGGGTACACAAGATACAAACAGACACTGGCCTGGCAACATTGGGTACACAAGATACAAAAAGATACTGGCCTGACAACATTGGATACACAAGATAAAAACAGACATTGGCATGGCAACAATGGGTACACTAGATACAAACAGACGAGGGCCTGGCAACATTGGGTACACAAGATAAAAACAGATACTGGCCTGTCAACATTGGGTGCACAAGATAAAAACAGACATGGGCCTGAAAACATTGGGTACACAAGATACAAACAGACACGGGCCTGGCAACATTGGGTACACAAGATACAAACAGAAACGGGCCTGACAACATTGGGTACACAAGATGCAAACAGACACGGGCCTGGCAACATTGAGTACACAAGATAAAAACAGACACTGGCCTGGCAACATTGGATACATAAGATGAAAATAGAAACGGGCCTGGCAACATTGGGTGCACAAGATACAAACAGACACTGGACTCGCAAGATTGGGTACACAAGATATAAAACAGACACGGGTCTGGCAACATTGGGTACACAAGATATAAACAAACACGGGCCTGGTAACATTGGGTACGTAAGATGCACACAGACACGGGCGTGGCAACATTGGGTACACAAGATACAAACAGACACTGGCCTGGCAACATTGGGTACACAAGATACAAACAGATACGGACCTGGCAACATTGGGTAAACAAGATAAAAACAGACACTGGCCTGGCAACATTGGGTACACATGATACAAACAGACACTGGCCTGGCAACATTGGGTACACAAGATAAAAATAGACACGAGCATGGCAACATTGGGTACACAAGATACATACAGACTCGGGCCTGGCAACATTGGGTACACAAGATTAAACCAGATACTGGCCTGGCAACATTAGGTACACAAGATAAAAACAGATACTGGCCTGGCAACATTGGGTACACAAGATAAAAACAGACACGGGTCTGAAAACATTGGGTACACAAGATAAAAACAAACACGGGCCTGACAACATTGGGTACACAAGATAAAAACAGACACGGGCCTGGTAACATTGGGTATACAAGATACAAACAGACACGGGACTGGCAACATTGGGTACACAAGATAAAAACAGACACTGACCTGGCAACATTGGGTACACAAGATAAAAACAGACACAGGCCTGAACACATTGGGTAAACAAGATAAAAACATACACTGGCCTGGCAACATTGGGTACACATGATACAAACAGACACTGGCCTGGCAACATTGGGTACACAAGATAAAAACAGACACAAGCCTGGCAACATTGGGAAAAACAAGATACATACAGACTCGGGCCTGGCAACATTGGGTACACAAGATTAAACCAGATACTGGCCTGGCAATATTGGGTATACAAGATAAAAATAGACACGGGCCTGGCAACATTGGGTACACATGATACAAACAGACACTGGCCTGGCAACATTGGGTACACAAGATACAAACAGACACTGGCCTGGCAACATTGGGTACACATGATACAAACAGACATTGGACTGGCAACATTGTGTACACATGATTCAAACAGACACGGGCCTGGTAACATTGGGTACACAAGATACAAATAGACACTGGCCTGACAACATTGGGTACACAAGATACAAACAGACACGGGCCTGACAACATTGGGTACACAAGATAAAAACAGACACTGGCCAGGCAACATTGGGTACACAAGATAAAAACAGATATTGGCATGGCAACATTGGGTATACAAGATAAAAACAGACACGGGCTTGGCAACAATGGGTACACAAGATACAAACAGACACGGGCCTCGCAACATTGGGTACACAAGATACAAACAGACACGGGCCTGGCAACATTGGGTACACAGGATATAAACAAACAAGGGCCTCGCAACATTGGGTACACAAGATACAAAAAAAAACGGGCCTGGCAACATTGGGTACACAAGATACAAACAGACACTGGCCTGGCAACATTGGGTACACAAGATGCAAACAGACACTGGCCTGGCAACATTGGGTACACAAGATACAAAAAGACACTGGCCTGGCAACATTGGGTACACAAGATAAAAACAGACACTGGAATGGCAACATTGGGTACTCAAGATAAAAACAGACACGAGCCTGGCAACATTGGGTACACAAGATACAAACAGACACTGGCCTGGCAACATTGGGTACTCAAGATAAAAACAGACACTGGCCTGGCAACATTGGGTACACAAGATACAAACAGACACGGACCTGAAAACATTGGGTAAACAAGATAAAAACATACACTGGCCTGGCAACATTGGGTACACATGATACAAACAGACACTGGCCTGGCAACATTGGGTACACAAGATAAAAACAGACACAAGCCTGGCAACATTGGGAAAAACAAGATACATACAGACTCGGGCCTGGCAACATTGGGTACACAAGATTAAACCAGATACTGGCCTGGCAATATTGGGTATACAAGATAAAAATAGACACGGGCCTGGCAACATTGGGTACACATGATACAAACAGACACTGGCCTGGCAACATTGGGTACACAAGATACAAACAGACACTGGCCTGGCAACATTGGGTACACATGATACAAACAGACATTGGACTGGCAACATTGTGTACACATGATTCAAACAGACACGGACCTGGTAACATTGGGTACACAAGATACAAATAGACACTGGCCTGACAACATTGGGTACACAAGATACAAACAGACACGGGCCTGACAACATTGGGTACACAAGATAAAAACAGACACTGGCCAGGCAACATTGGGTACACAAGATAAAAACAGATATTGGCATGGCAACATTGGGTATACAAGATAAAAACAGACACGGGCTTGGCAACAATGGGTACACAAGATACAAAAAGATACTGGCCTGACAACATTGGGTACACAAGATAAAAACAGATACTGGCCTGGCAACATTGGGAACACAAGAAAAAAACAGACACTGGCCTGGCAACATTGGGTACACAAGATAAAAACAGACATTGGCATGGCAACATTGGGTATACAAGATAAAAACAGACACGGGCTTGGCAACAATGGGTAGACAAGATAAAAACAGAGACGGTCCTGGCAACATTGGGTACACAAGATAAAAACAGACACTGGCCTGGCAACATTGGGTACACAAGATAAAAACAGACACTGGCATGGCAACATTGGGTACACATGATACAAACAGCCACGGGCCTGGCAACATTGTGTACACAAGATACAAACAGACACGGACCTGACAACATTGAGTACACAAGATAAAAACAGACACTGGCCTGGCAACATTGGGTACACAAGATAAAAACAGATACTGGCCTGGCAACATTGGGTACACAAGATAAAAACAGATACTGGCCTGGCAACATTGGGTACACAAGATAAAAACAGACACGGGTCTGAAAACATTGGGTACACAAGATAAAAACAAACACGGGCCTGACAACATTGGGTACACAAGATAAAAACAGACACGGGCCTGGTAACATTGGGTATACAAGATACAAACAGACACGGGACTGGCAACATTGGGTACACAAGATAAAAACAGACACTGACCTGGCAACATTGGGTACACAAGATAAAAACAGACACAGGCCTGAACACATTGGGTACACAAGATAAAAACAGACACGGGCCTGACAACATTGGGTACACAAGATAAAAACAGACACGGGCCTGGCAACATTGGGTACACAAGATAAAAACAGATACCGGCCTGGCAACATTGGGTACACAAGATACAAACAAATACTGGCCTGGCAACATTGAGTACACAAGATAAAAACAGACACTGGCCTGCCAACATTGGGTACACAAGATAAAAACAGACAGTGGCCTAACAACATTGGGTACACAAGATACAAATAGACACGGGCCTGACAACATTGGGTACACAAGATGCAAACAGACACGGGCCGGGCAACATTGGGTACACATGATACAAACAGACACTGGCCTGGCAACATTGGGTACACAAGATACAAAAAGATACTGGCCTGACAACATTGGGTACACAAGATAAAAACAGGCACTGGCCTGGCAACATTGGGAACACAAGATAAAAAGAGACACGGGCCTGGCAACATTGGGTACACAAGATAAAAACAGACATTGGCATGGCAACATTGGGTATACAAGATAAAAACAGACACGGGCTTGGCAACATTGGGTAGACAAGATAAAAACAGACACGGGCCTGGCAACATTGGGTACACAAGATACAAACAGACACTGGCCTGGCAACATTGGGTACACAAGATACAAAAAGATACTGGCCTGACAACATTGGATACACAAGATACAAACAGACATTGGCATGGCAACAATGGGTACACTAGATACAAACAGACGAGGGCCTGGCAACATTGGGTACACAAGATAAAAACAGATACTGGCCTGTCAACATTGGGTGCACAAGATAAAAACAGACATGGGCCTGAAAACATTGGGTACACAAGATACAAACAGACACGGGCCTGGCAACATTGGGTACACAAGATACAAACAGAAACGGGCCTGACAACATTGGGTACACAAGATGCAAACAGACACGGGCCTGGCAACATTGAGTACACAAAATAAAAACAGACACTGGCCTGGCAACATTGGATACATAAGATGAAAATAGAAACGGGCCTGGCAACATTGGGTACACAAGATACAAACAGACACTGGACTCGCAAGATTGGGTACACAAGATATAAAACAGACACGGGTCTGGCAACATTGGGTACACAAGATATAAACAAACACGGGCCTGGTAACATTGGGTACGTAAGATGCACACAGACACGGGCGTGGCAACATTGGGTACACAAGATACAAACAGACACTGGCCTGGCAACATTGGGTACACAAGATACAAACAGATACGGACCTGGCAACATTGGGTAAACAAGATAAAAACAGACACTGGCCTGGCAACATTGGGTACACATGATACAAACAGACACTGGCCTGGCAACATTGGGTACACAAGATAAAAATAGACACGAGCATGGCAACATTGGGTACACAAGATACATACAGACTCGGGCCTGGCAACATTGGGTACACAAGATTAAACCAGATACTGGCCTGGCAACATTAGGTACACAAGATAAAAGCAGACACGGACCTGGCAACATTGGGTACACATGATATAAACAGACACTGGCCTGACAACATTGGGTAAACACGATACAAACAGACACTGGCCTGCCAACATTGGGTACACATGATACAAACAGACACTGGCCTGGCAACATTGGGTACACATGATACAAACAGACTCGGGCCTGGCAACATTGGGTACACAAGATACAAACAGACATGGGCCTGACAACATTGGATACACAACATACAAACAGACACGGACCTGGCAACATTGGGTACACAAGATAAAAACAGACACTGGCCTGGCAACATTGGATACACAAGATAAAAACAGATACTGGCCTGGCAACATTGGGTATACAAGATAAAAACAGACACGGGCTTGGCAACATTGGGTAGACAAGATAAAAACAGACACGGGCCAGGCAACATTGGGTACACAAGATACAAACAGACACTGGCCTGGCAACATTGGGTACACAAGATACAAAAAGATACTGGCCTGACAACATTGGATACACAAGATACAAACAGACATTGGCATGGCAACAATGGGTACACTAGATACAAACAGACGAGGGCCTGGCAACATTGGGTACACAAGATACAAACAGACACGGGCGTGGCAACATTGGGTACACAAGATACAAACAGAAACGGGCCTGACAACATTGGGTACACAAGATGCAAACAGACACGGGCCTGGCAACATTGAGTACACAAGATAAAAACAGACACTGGCCTGGCAACATTGGATACATAAGATGAAAATAGAAACGGGCCTGGCAACATTGGGTACACAAGATACAAACAGACACTGGACTCGCAAGATTGGGTACACAAGATACAAACAGACACGGGTCTGGCAACATTGGGTACACAAGATATAAACAAACACGGGCCTGGTAACATTGGGTACGTAAGATGCACACAGACACGGGCGTGGCAACATTGGGTACACAAGATACAAACAGACACTGGCCTGGCAACATTGGGTACACAAGATACAAACAGACACGGACCTGACAACATTGGTAAACAAGATAAAAACAGACACTGGCCTGGCAACATTGGGTACACATGATACAAACAGACACTGGCCTGGCAACATTGGCTACACAAGATAAAAATAGACACGAGAATGGCAACATTGGGTACACAAGATACATACAGACTCGGGCCTGGCAACATTGGGTACACAAGATTAAACCAGATACTGGCCTGGCAACATTAGGTACACAAGATAAAAGCAGACACGGGCCTGGCAACATTGGGTACACATGATATAAACAGACACTGGCCTGACAACATTGGGTAAACACGATACAAACAGACACTGGCCTGCCAACATTGGGTACACATGATACAAACAGACACTGGCCTGGCAACATTGGGTACACATGATACAAACAGACACGGGCCTGGCAACATTGGGTACACAAGATACAAACAGACATGGGCCTGACAACATTGGATACACAACATACAAACAGACACGGGCCTGGCAACATTGGGTACACAAGATAAAAACAGACACTGGCCTGGCAACATTGGATACACAAGATAAAAACAGATACTGGCCTGGCAACATTGGGTACTCAAGATAAAAACAGACACGGGTCTGACAACATTGGGTACACAAGATAAAAACAGACACGGGCCTGGTAACATTGGGTATACAAGATACAAACAGACACGGGACTGGCAACATTGGGTACACAAGATAAAAGCCGAGACTGACCTGGCAACATTGGGTACACAAGATAAAAACAGACACGGGCCTGAAAACATTGGGAACACAAGATGAATACAGACACGGGCCTGACAACATTGGGTACACAAGATAAAAACAGACACTGGCCTGGCAACATTGGGAACACATGATACAAACAGACACTGGCCTGGCAACATTGGGTACACAAGATAAAAATAGACACGAGCATGGCAACATTGGGTACACAAGATACATACAGACTCGGGCCTGGCAACATTGGGTACACAAGATTAAACCAGATACTGGCCTGGCAACATTGGGTACACAAGATACAAACAGACACTGGCCTGGCAACATTGGGTACACAAGATACAAACAGACACGGACCTGACAACATTGGGTAAACAAGATAAAAACAGACACTGGCCTGGCAACATTGGGTACACATGATACAAACAGACACTGGCCTGGCAACATTGGGTACATAAGATAAAAATAGACACGAGCATGGCAACATTGGGTACACAAGATTAAACCAGATACTGGCCTGGCAACATTGGGTACACAAGATAAAAGCAGACACGGGTCTGACAACATTGGGTACACACGATACAAACAGACACTGGCCTGGCAACATTGGGTACACATGATACAAACAGACACTGGCATAGCAACATTGGGTACACATGATACAAACAGACACGTGCCTGGCAACATTGGGTACACAGGATACAAACAGACACGGGCCTGACAACATTGGGTACACAAGATAAAAACAGACACGGGCCTGGCAACATTGAGTACACAAGATAAAAACAGACACTGGATTGGCAACATTGGGTACACAAGATAAAAACAGATACGGCCTGGCAACATTGGGTGCTCAAGATAAAAACGGACACGGGCCTGGCAACATTGGGTACACATGATACAAACAGACACTGGCCTTGCAACATTGGGTACACAAGATAAAAACAGTCACGGGCCTGAAAACATTGGGTACACAAGATACAAACAGACACTGGCCTGGCAACATTGGGTATACAAGATACAAACAGACACGGGACTGGCAACATTGGGTACACAAGATAAAAACAGACACTGACCTGGCAACATTGGGTACACAAGATAAAAACAGACACGGGCCTGAAAACATTGGGTACACAAGATAAAAGCAGACACGGGCCTGACAACATTGGGTACACAAGATAAAAACAGACACGGGCCTGGCAACATTGGGTACACAAGATAAAAACAGATACCGGCCTGGCAAGATTGGGTACACACGATACAAACATATACTGGCCTGGCTACATTGGGTACACAAGATACAAACAGACACGGGACTGGCAACATTGGGTACACAAGATATAAACAAACACGGGCATCACAACATTGGGTACACACGATACAAACAAACACGGGCCTGGCAACATTGGGTACACAAGATACAAACAGACACTGGCCTGGTAACATTGGGTAAGTAAGATGCACACAGACACGGGCGTGGCAACATTGGGTACACAAGATACAAACAGACACTGGCCTGGAAACATTGGGTACACAAGATACAAACAGAGACGGACCTGACAACATATGGTAAACAAGATAAAAACCGACACTGGCCTAGCAACATTGGGTACACAAGATAAAAATAGACACGAGCATGGCAACATTGGGTACACAGATACATACAGACTCGCGCCTGGCAACATTGGGTACACAAGATTAAACCAGATACTGGCCTGGCAACATTGGGTACACAAGATAACAGCAGACACGCCTGGCAACATTGGGTACACATGATATAAACAGACACTGGCCTGACAACATTGGGTACACACGATACAAACAGACACTGGCCTGGCAACATTGGGTACACATGATACAAAGAGACACTGGCATAGCAACATTGGGTACACATGATACAAACAGACACGGCCTGGCAACATTGGATACACAAGATACAAACAGACACGGGCCTGACAACATTGGGTACACAAGATACAAACAGACACGGGCCTGGCAACATTGGGTACACATGATACAAACAGACACTGGCCTGGCAACATTGGGTACACAAGA
Source organism: Bathymodiolus brooksi (assembly GCA_963680875.1). Classification (NCBI taxonomy): domain Eukaryota; kingdom Metazoa; phylum Mollusca; class Bivalvia; order Mytilida; family Modiolidae; genus Bathymodiolus; species Bathymodiolus brooksi. Next base: position 50,732,621 of record OY804583.1, on the reverse strand, counting down.
TAAAAACAGTCACGGGCCTGAAAACATTGGGTACACAAGATAAAAACAGACACGGGCCTGGCAACATTTGGTACACATGATACAAACAGACACTGGCCTGGCAACATTGGGTACAGATGATAGAAACAGACACGGGCCTGGCAACATTGGGTACACAAGATACAAACAGACACTGACCTGGTAACATTGGATACATAAGATGCACACAGACACGGGCGTGGCAACATTGGGTACACAAGATACAACCAGACACTGGCCTGGCAACATTGGGTACACAAGATACAAACAGACACGGACCTGACAACATTGGGTAAACAAGATAAAAACAGACACTGGCCTGGCAACATTGGGTACACATGATACAATTAGACACTGGCCTGGCAACATTTGGTACACAAGATAAAAATAGACACGAGCATGGCAACATTGGGTACACAAGATACATACAGACTCGGGCCTGGCAACATTGGGTACACAAGATTAAACCAGATACTGGCCTGGCAACATTGGGTACACAAGATAAAAGCAGACACGGGCCTGGCAACATTGGGTACACATGATATAAACAGACACTGGCCTGACAACATTGGGTACACACGATACAAACAGACACTGGCCTGGCAACATTGGGTACACATGATACAAACAGACACTAGCATGGCAACATTGGGTACACATGATACAAACAGACACGGGCCAGGCAACATTGGATACACAAGATACAAACAGACACGGGCCTGACAACATTGGATACACAACATACAAACAGACACGGACCTGACAACATTGGATACACACGACACAAACAGGCACGGGCCTGGCAACATTGAGTACACAAGATAAAAACAGATACTGGCCTGGCAACATTGGGTACACAAGATAAAAACAGATAATGGCCTGGTAGCATTGGGTACACAAGATAAAAACAGATACTGGCCTGGCAACATTGGGTACACAAGATAAAAACAGACACGGGCCTGGGTAACATTGGGTATACAAGATACAAACATAGACGGGACTGGCAACATTGGGTACACAAGATAAAAACAGACACTGACCTGGCAACATTGGGTACACAAGATAAAAACAGACACGGGCCTGAAAACATTGGGTACACAAGATAAAAACAGACACGGGCCTGACAACATTGGGTACACAAGATAAAAACAGATACTGGCCTGGCAACATTGGGTACACAAGATAAAAACAGATACGGCCTGGCAACATTGGGTGCTCAAGATAAAAACGGACACGGGCCTGGCAACATTGGGTACACATGATACAAACAGACACTGGCCTTGCAACATTGGGTACACAAGATAAAAACAGTCACGGGCCTGAAAACATTGGGTACACAAGATACAAACAGACACTGGCCTGGCAACATTGGGTATACAAGATACAAACAGACACGGGACTGGCAACATTGGGTACACAAGATAAAAACAGACACTGACCTGGCAACATTGGGTACACAAGATAAAAACAGACACGGGCCTGAAAACATTGGGTACACAAGATAAAAGCAGACACGGGCCTGACAACATTGGGTACACAAGATAAAAACAGACACGGGCCTGGCAACATTGGGTACACAAGATAAAAACAGATACCGGCCTGGCAAGATTGGGTACACACGATACAAACATATACTGGCCTGGCTACATTGGGTACACAAGATACAAACAGACACGGGACTGGCAACATTGGGTACACAAGATATAAACAAACACGGGCATCACAACATTGGGTACACAAGATACAAACAAACACGGGCCTGGCAACATTGGGTACACAAGATACAAACAGACACTGGCCTGGTAACATTGGGTAAGTAAGATGCACACAGACACGGGCGTGGCAACATTGGGTACACAAGATACAAACAGACACTGGCCTGGAAACATTGGGTACACAAGATACAAACAGAGACGGACCTGACAACATATGGTAAACAAGATAAAAACCGACACTGGCCTAGCAACATTGGGTACACAAGATAAAAATAGACACGAGCATGGCAACATTGGGTACACAGATACATACAGACTCGCGCCTGGCAACATTGGGTACACAAGATTAAACCAGATACTGGCCTGGCAACATTGGGTACACAAGATAACAGCAGACACGCCTGGCAACATTGGGTACACATGATATAAACAGACACTGGCCTGACAACATTGGGTACACACGATACAAACAGACACTGGCCTGGCAACATTGGGTACACATGATACAAAGAGACACTGGCATAGCAACATTGGGTACACATGATACAAACAGACACGGCCTGGCAACATTGGATACACAAGATACAAACAGACACGGGCCTGACAACATTGGGTACACAAGATACAAACAGACACGGGCCTGGCAACATTGGGTACACATGATACAAACAGACACTGGCCTGGCAACATTGGGTACACAAGATAAAAACAGTCACGGGCCTGAAAACATTGGGTACACAAGATAAAAACAGACACGGGCCTGGCAACATTTGGTACACATGATACAAACAGACACTGGCCTGGCAACATTGGGTACAGATGATAGAAACAGACACGGGCCTGGCAACATTGGGTACACAAGATACAAACAGACACTGACCTGGTAACATTGGATACATAAGATGCACACAGACACGGGCGTGGCAACATTGGGTACACAAGATACAACCAGACACTGGCCTGGCAACATTGGGTACACAAGATACAAACAGACACGGACCTGACAACATTGGGTAAACAAGATAAAAACAGACACTGGCCTGGCAACATTGGGTACACATGATACAATTAGACACTGGCCTGGCAACATTTGGTACACAAGATAAAAATAGACACGAGCATGGCAACATTGGGTACACAAGATACATACAGACTCGGGCCTGGCAACATTGGGTACACAAGATTAAACCAGATACTGGCCTGGCAACATTGGGTACACAAGATAAAAGCAGACACGGGCCTGGCAACATTGGGTACACATGATATAAACAGACACTGGCCTGACAACATTGGGTACACACGATACAAACAGACACTGGCCTGGCAACATTGGGTACACATGATACAAACAGACACTAGCATGGCAACATTGGGTACACATGATACAAACAGACACGGGCCAGGCAACATTGGATACACAAGATACAAACAGACACGGGCCTGACAACATTGGATACACAACATACAAACAGACACGGACCTGACAACATTGGATACACACGACACAAACAGGCACGGGCCTGGCAACATTGAGTACACAAGATAAAAACAGATACTGGCCTGGCAACATTGGGTACACAAGATAAAAACAGATAATGGCCTGGTAGCATTGGGTACACAAGATAAAAACAGATACTGGCCTGGCAACATTGGGTACACAAGATAAAAACAGACACGGGCCTGAAAACATTGGGTACACAAGATAAAAACAAACACGGGTCTGACAACTTTGGGTACACAAGATAAAAACAGACACGGGCCTGGGTAACATTGGGTATACAAGATACAAACATAGACGGGACTGGCAACATTGGGTACACAAGATAAAAACAGACACTGACCTGGCAACATTGGGTACACAAGATAAAAACAGACACGGGCCTGAAAACATTGGGTACACAAGATAAAAACAGACACGGGCCTGACAACATTGGGTACACAAGATAAAAACAGATACTGGCCTGGCAACATTGGGTACACAAGATAGAAACAGATACCGGCCTGGCAAGATTGGGTACACAAGATACAAACAGATACTGGCCTGGCAAGATTGGGTACACAAGATAAAAATAGATAATGGCCTGGCAAAATTGGGTACACAACATATAAACAAACACGGGCCTCGCTACATTGGGTACGCAAGATACAAACAAACACGGGCCTGGCAACATTGGGTACACAAGATACAAACAGACATTGGCCTGGTAACATTGGGTACGTTAGATGCACACAGACACGGGCATGGCAACATTGGGTACAAAAGATACAAACAGACACTGGCCTGGCAACATTGGGTACACAAGATACAAACAGACACGGACCTGACAACATTGGTAAACAAGATAAAAACAGACACTGGCCTGGCAACATTGGGTACACATGATACAAACAGACACTGGCCTGGCAACATTGGCTACACAAGATAAAAATAGACACGAGAATGGCAACATTGGGTACACAAGATACATACAGACTCGGGCCTGGCAACATTGGGTACACAAGATTAAACCAGATACTGGCCTGGCAACATTAGGTACACAAGATAAAAGCAGACACGGGCCTGGCAACATTAGGTACACATGATATAAACAGACACTGGCCTGACAACATTGGGTACACAAGATAAAAACAGACACTGGCCTGGCAACATTGGATACACAAGATAAAAACAGATACTGGCCTGGCAACATTGGGTACTCAAGATAAAAACAGACACGGGTCTGACAACATTGGGTACACAAGATAAAAACAGACACGGGCCTGGTAACATTGGGTATACAAGATACAAACAGACACGGGACTGGCAACATTGGGTACACAAGATAAAAACCGAGACTGACCTGGCAACATTGGGTACACAAGATAAAAACAGACACGGGCCTGAAAACATTGGGAACACAAGATGAATACAGACACGGGCCTGACAACATTGGGTACACAAGATAAAAACAGACACTGGCCTGGCAACATTGGGAACACATGATACAAACAGACACTGGCCTGGCAACATTGGGTACACAAGATAAAAATAGACACGAGCATGGCAACATTGGGTACACAAGATACATACAGACTCGGGCCTGGCAACATTGGGTACACAAGATTAAACCAGATACTGGCCTGGCAACATTGGGTACACAAGATACAAACAGACACTGGCCTGGCAACATTGGGTACACAAGATACAAACAGACACGGACCTGACAACATTGGGTAAACAAGATAAAAACAGACACTGGCCTGGCAACATTGGGTACACAAGATAAAAACAGATACTGGCCTGGCAACATTGGGTACACAAGATAGAAACAGATACCGGCCTGGCAAGATTGGGTACACAAGATACAAACAGATACTGGCCTGGCAAGATTGGGTACACAAGATAAAAATAGATAATGGCCTGGCAAAATTGGGTACACAACATATAAACAAACACGGGCCTCGCTACATTGGGTACGCAAGATGCAAACAAACACGGGCCTGGCAACATTGGGTACACAAGATACAAACAGACATTGGCCTGGTAACATTGGGTACGTTAGATGCACACAGACACGGGCGTGGCAACATTGGGTACAAAAGATACAAACAGACACTGGCCTGGCAACATTGGGTACACAAGATACAAACAGACACGGACCTGACAACATTGGTAAAAAAGATAAAAACAGACACTGGCCTGGCAACATTGGGTACACATGATACAAACAGACACTGGCCTGGCAACATTGGCTACACAAGATAAAAATAGACACGAGAATGGCAACATTGGGTACACAAGATACATATAGACTCGGGCCTGGCAACATTGGGTACACAAGATTAAACCAGATACTGGCCTGGCAACATTAGGTACACAAGATAAAAGCAGACACGGACCTGGCAACATTGGGTACACATGATATAAACAGACACTGGCCTGACAACATTGGGTAAACACGATACAAACAGACACTGGCCTGCCAACATTGGGTACACATGATACAAACAGACACTGGCCTGGCAACATTGGGTACACATGATACAAACAGACACGGGCCTGGCAACATTGGGTACACAAGATACAAACAGACATGGGCCTGACAACATTGGATACACAACATACAAACAGACACGGGCCTGGCAACATTGGGTACACAAGATAAAAACAGACACTGGCCTGGCAACATTGGATACACAAGATAAAAACAGATACTGGCCTGGCAACATTGGGTACTCAAGATAAAAACAGACACGGGTCTGACAACATTGGGTACACAAGATAAAAACAGACACGGGCCTGGTAACATTGGGTATACAAGATACAAACAGACACGGGACTGGCAACATTGGGTACACAAGATAAAAACCGAGACTGACCTGGCAACATTGGGTACACAAGATAAAAACAGACACGGGCCTGAAAACATTGGGAACACAAGATGAATACAGACACGGGCCTGACAACATTGGGTACACAAGATAAAAACAGACACTGGCCTGGCAACATTGGGAACACATGATACAAACAGACACTGGCCTGGCAACATTGGGTACACAAGATAAAAATAGACACGAGCATGGCAACATTGGGTACACAAGATACATACAGACTCGGGCCTGGCAACATTGGGTACACAAGATTAAACCAGATACTGGCCTTGCAACATTGGGTACACAAGATACAAACAGACACTGGCCTGGCAACATTGGGTACACAAGATACAAACAGACACGGACCTGACAACATTGGGTAAACAAGATAAAAACAGACACTGGCCTGGCAACATTGGGTACACATGATACAAACAGAAACTGGCCTGGCAACATTGGGTACATAAGTTAAAAATAGACACGAGCATGGCAACATTGGGTACACAAGATACATACAGACTCGGGCCTGGCAACATTGGATACACAAGATTAAACCAGATACTGGCCTGGCAACATTGGGTACACAAGATAAAAGCAGACACGGGTCTGGCAACATTGGGTACACATGATATAAACAGACACTGGTCTGACAACATTGGGTACACACGATACAAACAGACACTGGCCTGGCAACATTGGGTACACATGATACAAACAGACACTGGCATAGCAACATTGGGTACACATGATACAAACAGACACGGGCCTGGCAACATTGGGTACACAGGATACAAACAGACACGGGCCTGACAACATTGGGTACACAAGATACAAACAGACACGGGCCTGGCAACATTGAGTACACAAGATAAAAACAGACACTGGATTGGCAACATTGGGTACACAAGATAAAAACAGATACGGCCTGGCAACATTGGGTGCTCAAGATAAAAACGGACACGGGCCTGGCAACATTGGGTACACATGATACAAACAGACACTGGCCTTGCAACATTGGGTACACAAGATAAAAACAGTCACGGGCCTGAAAACATTGGGTACACAAGATACAAACAGACACTGGCCTGGCAACATTGGGTATACAAGATACAAACAGACACGGGACTGGCAACATTGGGTACACAAGATAAAAACAGACACTGACCTGGCAACATTGGGTACACAAGATAAAAACAGACACGGGCCTGAAAACATTGGGTACACAAGATAAAAGCAGACACGGGCCTGACAACATTGGGTACACAAGATAAAAACAGACACGGGCCTGGCAACATTGGGTACACAAGATAAAAACAGATACCGGCCTGGCAAGATTGGGTACACACGATACAAACAGATACTGGCCTGGCAAGATTGGGTACACAAGATACAAACAGACACGGGACTGGCAACATTGGGTACACAAGATATAAACAAACACGGGCATCACAACATTGGGTACACAAGATACAAACAAACACGGGCCTGGCAACATTGGGTACACAAGATACAAACAGACACTGGCCTGGTAACATTGGGTAAGTAAGATGCACACAGACACGGGCGTGGCAACATTGGGTACACAAGATACAAACAGACACTGGCCTGGAAACATTGGGTACACAAGATACAAACAGAGACGGACCTGACAACATAGGGTAAACAAGATAAAAACCGACACTGGCCTAGCAACATTGGGTACACAAGATAAAAATAGACACGAGCATGGCAACATTGGGTACACAGATACATACAGACTCGCGCCTGGCAACATTGGGTACACAAGATTAAACCAGATACTGGCCTGGCAAGATTGGGTACACAAGATAACAGCAGACACGGCCTGGCAACATTGGGTACACATGATATAAACAGACACTGGCCTGACAACATTGGGTACACACGATACAAACAGACACTGGCCTGGCAACATTGGGTACACATGATACAAAGAGACACTGGCATAGCAACATTGGGTACACATGATACAAACAGACACGGCCTGGCAACATTGGATACACAAGATACAAACAGACACGGGCCTGACAACATTGGGTACACAAGATACAAACAGACACGGGCCTGGCAACATTGGGTACACATGATACAAACAGACACTGGCCTGGCAACATTGGGTACACAAGATAAAAACAGTCACGGGCCTGAAAACATTGGGTACACAAGATAAAAACAGACACGGGCCTGGCAACATTTGGTACACATGATACAAACAGACACTGGCCTGGCAACATTGGGTACAGATGATAGAAACAGACACGGGCCTGGCAACATTGGGTACACAAGATGCAAACAGACACTGACCTGGTAACATTGGTTACATAAGATGCACACAGACACGGGCGTGGCAACATTGGGTACACAAGATACAACCAGACACTGGCCTGGCAACATTGGGTACACAAGATACAAACAGACACGGACCTGACAACATTGGGTAAACAAGATAAAAACAGATACTGGCCTGGCAACATTGGGTACACATGATACAATTAGACACTGGCCTGGCAACATTTGGTACACAAGATAAAAATAGACACGAGCATGGCAACATTGGGTACACAAGATACATACAGACTCGGGCCTGGCAACATTGGGTACACAAGATTAAACCAGATACTGGCCTGGCAACATTGGGTACACAAGATAAAAGCAGACACGGGCCTGGCAACATTGGGTACACATGATATAAACAGACACTGGCTGACAACATTGGGTACACACGATACAAACAGACACTGGCCTGGCAACATTGGGTACACATGATACAAACAGACACTAGCATGGCAACATTGGGTACACATGATACAAACAGACACGGGCCAGGCAACATTGGATACACAAGATACAAACAGACACGGGCCTGGCAACATTGGATACACAACATACAAACAGACACGGACCTTGCAACATTGGGTACACATGATACACACAGACACCGGCCTGGCAACATTGGGTACACAAGATACAAACAGACACGGACCTGACAACATTGGATACACACGACACAAACAGGCACGGGCCTGGCAACATTGAGTACACAAGATAAAAACAGATACTGGCCTGGCAACATTGGGTACACAAGATAAAAACAGATAATGGCCTGGTAGCATTGGGTACACAAGATAAAAACAGATACTGGCCTGGCAACATTGGGTACACAAGATAAAAACAGACATGGGCCTGAAAACATTGGGTACACAAGATAAAAACAAACACGGGTCTGACAACTTTGGGTACACAAGATAAAAACAGACACGGGCCTGGGTAACATTGGGTATACAAGATACAAACATAGACGGGACTGGCAACATTGGGTACACAAGATAAAAACAGACACTGACCTGGCAACATTGGGTACACAAGATAAAAACAGACACGGGCCTGAAAACATTGGGTACACAAGATAAAAACAGACACGGGCCTGACAACATTGGGTACACAAGATAAAAACAGATACTGGCCTGGCAACATTGGGTACACAAGATAGAAACAGATACCGGCCTGGCAAGATTGGGTACACAAGATACAAACAGATACTGGCCTGGCAAGATTGGGTACACAAGATAAAAATAGATAATGGCCTGGCAAAATTGGGTACACAACATATAAACAAACACGGGCCTCGCTACATTGGGTACGCAAGATACAAACAAACACGGGCCTGGCAACATTGGGTACACAAGATACAAACAGACATTGGCCTGGTAACATTGGGTACGTTAGATGCACACAGACACGGGCGTGGCAACATTGGGTACACAAGATACAAACAGACACTGGCCTGGCAACATTGGGTACACAAGATACAAACAGACACGGACCTGACAACATTGGTAAACAAGATAAAAACAGACACTGGTCTGGCAATATTGGGTACACATGATACAAACAGACACTGGCCTGGCAACATTGGGTACAGAAGATAAAAATAGACACGAGCATGGCAACATTGGGTACACAAGATACATACAGACTCGGGCCTGGCAACATTGGGTACACAAGATTAATCCAGATCCTGGCCTGGCAACATTGGGTACACAAGATAAAAGCAGACACGGGCCAGGCAACATTGGTTACACATGATATAAACAGATACTGGCCTGACAACATTGGGTACACACGATACAAACAGACACTGGCCTGGCAACATTGGGTACACATGATAGAAACAGACACTGGCATAGCAACATTGGGTTCACATGCTACAAACAGACACGGGCCTGGCAACATTGGGTACACAAGATACGAACAGACACTGGCCTGTTAACATTGGGTACGTAAGATGAAAGCAGACACGGGCCAGGCAACATTGGTTACACATGATATAAACAGATACTGGCCTGACAACATTGGGTACACACGATACAAACAGACACTGGCCTGGCAACATTGGGTACACATGATAGAAACAGACACTGGCATAGCAACATTGGGTACACATGATGCAAACAGACACTGGCCTGGCAACATTGGGTATACAAGATACAAACAGACACGGACCTGACAACATTGGATACACACGACACAAACAGACACGGGCCTGGCAACATTGAGTACACAAGATAAAAACAGACACTGGCCTGGCAACATTGGGTACACAAGATAAAAACAGATAATGGCCTGGCAACATTGGGTACACAAGATAAAAACAGATACTGGCCTGGCAACATTGGGTACACAAGATAAAACCAGACACTGGCCTGAAAACATTGGGTACACAAGATAAAAACAAACACGGGTCTGACAACATTGGGTACACAAGATAAAAACAGACACGGGCCTGGTAACATTGGGTATACAAGATACAAACATACACGGGACTGGCAACATTGGGTACACAAGATAAAAACAGACACTGAACTGGCAACATTGGGTACACAAGATAAAAACAGACACGGGCCTGAAAACATTGGGTACACAAGATAAAAACAGACACTGGCCTGACAACATTGGGTACACAAGATAAAAACAGATACTGGCCTGGCAACATTGGGTACACAAGATAAAAACAGATATCGGCCTGGCAAGATTGGGTACACAAGATACAAACAGATACTGGCCGGGCAAGATTGGGTACACAAGATTCAAACAGACACGGGACTTGCAAAATTGGGTACACAAGATATAAACAAACACGGGCCTCGCTACATTGGGTACACAAGATACAAACAAACACGGTCCTGGCAACATTGGGTACACAAGATATAAACAGACACTGGCCTGTTAACATTGGGTACGTAAGATGCACAGAGACACGGGCGTGGCAACATTGGGTACACAAGATACAAACAGACACTGGCCTGGCAACATTGGGTACACAAGATACAAACAGACACGGACCTGACAACATTGGTAAACAAGATAAAAACAGACACTGGCCTGGCAATATTGGGTACACAAGATACAAACAGATACTGGCCTGGCAAGATTGGGTACACAAGATACAAACAAACACGGTCCTGGCAACATTGGGTACACAAGATATAAACAGACACTGGCCTGTTAACATTGGGTACGTAAGATGCACAGAGACACGGGCGTGGCAACATTGGGTACACAAGATACAAACAGACACTGGCCTGGCAACATTGGGTACACAAGATACAAACAGACACGGACCTGACAACATTGGTAAACAAGATAAAAACAGACACTGGCCTGGCAATATTGGGTACACAAGATACAAACAGATACTGGCCTGGCAAGATTGGGTACACAAGATACAAATAGACACGGGACTTGCAAAATTGGGTACACAAGATATAAACAAACACGGGCCTCGCTACATTGGGTACACAAGATACAAACAAACACGGGCCTGGCAACATTGGGTACACAAGATACAAACAGACACTGGCTTGGTAACATTGGGTACGTAAGATGCACAGAGACACGGGCGTGGCAACATTGGGTACACAAGATACAAACAGACACTGGCCTGGCAACATTGGGTACACAAGATAAAAACAGATAATGGCCTGGCAACATTGGGTACACAAGATAAAAACAGATACTGGCCTGGCAACATTGGGTACACAAGATAAAACCAGACACTGGCCTGAAAACATTGGGTACACAAGATAAAAACAAACACGGGTCTGACAACATTGGGTACACAAGATAAAAACAGACACGGGCCTGGTAACATTGGGTATACAAGATACAAACATACACGGGACTGGCAACATTGGGTACACAAGATAAAAACAGACACTGACCTGGCAACATTGGGTACACAAGATAAAAACAGACACGGGCCTGAAAACATTGGGTACACAAGATAAAAACAGACACTGGCCTGACAACATTGGGTACACAAGATAAAAACAGATACTGGCCTGGCAACATTGGGTACACAAGATAAAAACAGATATCGGCCTGGCAAGATTGGGTACACAAGATACAAACAGATACTGGCCGGGCAAGATTGGGTACACAAGATTCAAACAGACACGGGACTTGCAAAATTGGGTACACAAGATATAAACAAACACGGGCCTCGCTACATTGGGTACCCAAGATACAAACAAACACGGTCCTGGCAACATTGGGTACACAAGATATAAACAGACACTGGCCCGTTAACATTGGGTACGTAAGATGCACAGAGACACGGGCGTGGCAACATTGGGTACACAAGATACAAACAGACACTGGCCTGGCAACATTGGGTACACAAGATACAAACAGACACGGACCTGACAACATTGGTAAACAAGATAAAAACAGACACTGGCCTGTCAATATTGGGTACACAAGATACAAACAGATACTGGCCTGGCAAGATTGGGTACACAAGATACAAACAAACACGGTCCTGGCAACATTGGGTACACAAGATATAAACAGACACTGGCCTGTTAACATTGGGTACGTAAGATGCACAGAGACACGGGCGAGGCAACATTGGGTACACAAGATACAAACAGACACTGGCCTGGCAACATTGGGTACACAAGATACAAACAGACACGGACCTGACAACATTGGTAAACAAGATAAAAACAGACACTGGCCTGGCAATATTGGGTACACAAGATACAAACAGATACTGGCCTGGCAAGATTGGGTACACAAGATACAAACAGATACTGGCCTGGCAAGATTGGGTACACAAGATACAAATAGACACGGGACTTGCAAAATTGGGTACACAAGATATAAACAAACACGGGCCTCGCTACATTGGGTACACAAGATACAAACAAACACGGGCCTGGCAACATTGGGTACACAAGATACAAACAGACACTGGCTTGGTAACATTGGGTACGTAAGATGCACAGAGACACGGGCGTGGCAACATTGGGTACACAAGATACAAACAGACACTGGCCTGGCAACATTGGGTACACAAGATACAAACAGACACGGACCTGACAACATTGGTAAACAAGATAAAAACAGACACTGGCCTGGCAATATTGGGTACACATGATACAAACAGACACTGGCCTGGCAACATTGGGTACACATGATACAAACAGACACTGGCCTGGCAACATTGGGTACACAAGATAAAAACAGTCACGGGCCTGAAAACATTGGGTACACAAGATAAAAACAGACACGGGCCTGGCAACATTTGGTACACATGATACAAACAGACACTGGCCTGGCAATATTGGGTACACACGATACAAACAGACACTGGACTGGCAACATTGGGTATACAAGATACAAACAGACACAGGACTGGCAACATTGGGTACACAAGATAAAAACAGACACTGACCTGGCAACATTGGGTACACAAGATAAAAACAGACACGGGCCTGAAAACATTTGGTACACAAGATAAAAATAGACACGAGCATGGCAACATTGGGTACACAAGATACATACAGACTCGGGCCTGGCAACATTGGGTACACAAGATTAAAGCAGATACTGGCCTGGTAACATTGGGTACACAAGATAAAAGCAGACACGGGCCTGGCAACATTGGGTACACATGATATAAACAGACACGGGCCTGGCAACATTGGGTACACAAGATACAAACAGACACTGGCCTGGCAACATTGGGTACACAAGATAAAAACAGATACTGGCCTGGCAACATTGGGTACACAATATAAAAACAGATACTGGTCTGGCAACATTGGGTACACAAGATAAAAACAGATACCGGGCTGGCAACATTGAGTACACAAGATAATAACAGACACTGGCCTGACAACATTGGGTACACAAGATAAAAACAGACACGGGCCTGAAAACATTGGGTACACAAGATAAAAACAGACACTGGCCTGACAACATTGGGTACACAAGATAAAAACAGATACTGGCCTGGCAACATTGGGTACACAAGATAAAAACAGATATCGGCCTGGCAAGATTGGGTACACAAGATACAAACAGATACTGGCCGGGCAAGATTGGGTACACAAGATACAAACAGACACGGGACTTGCAAAATTGGGTACACAAGATATAAACAAACACGGGCCTCGCTACATTGGGTACACAAGATACAAACAAACACGGTCCTGGCAACATTGGGTACACAAGATATAAACAGACACTGGCCTGTTAACATTGGGTACGTAAGATGCACAGAGACACGGGCGTGGCAACATTGGGTACACAAGATACAAACAGACACTCGCCTGGCAACATTGGGTACACAAGATACAAACAGACACGGACCTGACAACATTGGTAAACAAGATAAAAACAGACACTGGCCTGGCAATATTGGGTACACAAGATACAAACAGATACTGGCCTGGCAAGATTGGGTACACAAGATACAAACAGATACTGGCCTGGCAAGATTGGGTACACAAGATACAAATAGACACGGGACTTGCAAAATTTGGTACACAAGATATAAACAAACACGGGCCTCGCTACATTGGGTACACAAGATACAAACAAACACGGGCCTGGCAACATTGGGTACACAAGATACAAACAGACACTGGCTTGGTAACATTGGGTACGTAAGATGCACAGAGACACGGGCGTGGCAACATTGGGTACACAAGATACAAACAGACACTGGCCTGGCAACATTGGGTACACAAGATACAAACAGACACGGACCTGACAACATTGGTAAGCAAGATAAAAACAGACACTGGCCTGGCAATATTGGGTACACATGATACAAACAGACACTGGCCTGGCAACATTGGGTACACATGATACAAACAGACACTGGCCTGGCAACATTGGGTACACAAGATAAAAACAGACACTGGCCTGGCAACATTGGGTACACAAGATACAAACAGACACGGACCTGACAACATTGGTAAACAAGATAAAAACAGACACTGGCCTGGCAATATTGGGTACACATGATACAAACAGACACTGGCCTGGCAACATTGGATACACATGATACAAACAGACACTGGCCTGGCAACATTGGGTACACAAGATAAAAACAGTCACGGGCCTGAAAACATTGGGTACACAAGATAAAAACAGACACGGGCCTGGCAACATTTGGTACACATGATACAAACAGACACTGGCCTGGCAATATTGGGTACACACGATACAAACAGACACTGGACTGGCAGCATTGGGTATACAAGATACAAACAGACACAGGACTGGCAACATTGGGTACACAAGATAAAAACAGACACTGACCTGGCAACATTGGGTACACAAGATAAAAACAGACACGGGCCTGAAAACATTGGGTACACAAGATAAAAATAGACACGAGCATGGCAATATTGGGTACACAAGATACATACAGACTCGGGCCTGGCAACATTGGGTACACAAGATTAAAGCAGATACTGGCCTGGTAACATTGGGTACACAAGATAAAAGCAGACACGGGCCTGGCAACATTGGGTACACATGATATAAACAGACACGGGCCTGGCAACATTGGGTACACAAGATACAAACAGACACTGGCCTGGCAACATTGGGTACACAAGATAAAAACAGATACTGGCCTGGCAACATTGGGTACACAAGATAAAAACAGATACTGGTCTGGCAACATTGGGTACACAAGATAAAAACAGATACCGGGCTGGCAACATTGAGTACACAAGATAATAACAGACACTGGCCTGACAACATTGGGTACACAAGATAAAAACAGATACTGGCCTAGCAACATTGGGTGCACAAGATAAAAACAGACATGGGCCTGACAACATTGGGTACACAAGATAAAAACAGACACGGGCCTGGCAACATTTGGTACGCTTGATACAAACAGACACTGGCCTGGCAACATTGGGTACACAAGATACAAACAGACACGGGCCTGACAACATTGGGTACACAAGATGCAAACAGACACGGGCCTGGCAACATTGAGTACACAAGATAAAAACAGACACTGGCCTGGTAACATTGGATACATAAATCAAAATAGAAACGGGCCTGGCAACATTGGGTACACAAGATAAAAACAGACACTGGCCTGGCAACATTGGGAACATAAGATAAAAAGAGACACGGGCCTGGCAACATTGGGTACACAAGATACAAACAGACACGGGCCTCGCAAGATTGGGTACACAAGATACAAACAGACACGGGCCTGGCAACATTGGGTACACGAGATATAAACAAACACGGGCTTCGCAACATTGGGTACAAAAGATACAAACAAATACGAGCCTGGCAACATTGGGTACACAAGATACAAACAGACACTGGCCTGGTAACATTGGGTACGTAAAATGCACACAGACACGGGCGTGAAAACATTGGGTACACAAGATACAAACAGACACTGGCCTGGCAACATTGGGTACACAAGATAAAAACAGACACGGACCTGACAACATTGGGTAAACAAGATAAAAACAGACACTGGCCTGGCAACATTGGGTACACAAGACAAAAATAGACACGAGCATGGCAACATTGGGTACACAAGATAAATACAGACTCGGGCCTGGCAACATTGGGTACACAAGATTAAACCAGATAGTGGCCTGGCAACATTGGGTACACAAGATAAAAGCAGACACGGGCCTGGCAACATTGGGTACACATGATATAAACAAACACGGGCCTGGCAACATTGGGTAAACAAGATACAAACAGACACTGGCCTGGTAACATTGGGTACGTAAGATGCACAGAGACACGGGCGTCGCAACATTGGGTACACAAGATACAAACAGACACTGGCCTGGCAACATTGGGTACACAGGATACAAACAGACACGGATCTGACAACATTGGTAAACAAGATAAAAACAGACACTGGCCTGGCAATATTGGGTACACATGATACAAACAGACACTGGCCTGGCAACATTGGGTACACAAGATAAAAATAGACACGAGCATGGCAACATTGGGTACACAAGATACATACAGACTCGGGCCTGGCAACATTGTGTACACAAGATTAAACCAGATACTGGCCTGGCAACATTGGGTACACAAGATAAAAGCAGACACGGGCCTGGCAACATTGGGTACACATGATATAAACAGACACTGGCCTGACAACATTGGGTACACACGATACAAACAGACACTGGCCTGGCAACATTGGTTACACATGATACAAACAGACACTGGCATAGCAACATTGGGTACACATGATACAAACAGACACGGGCTTGGCAACATTGGGTACACAAGATACCAACAGACACGGGCCTGACAACATTGGGTACACAAGATACAAACAGACACGGGCCTGGCAACATTGGGTACACAAGATAAAAACAGACACTGGCCTGGCAACATTGGGTACACAAGATAAAACAGATACTGGCCTGGCAACATTGGGTACTCAAGATAAAAACAGACACGGGCCTGGCAACATTGGGTACACATGATACAAACAGACACTGGCCTGGCAACATTGGGTACACAAGATAAAAACAGTCACGGGCCTGAAAACATTGGGTACACAAGATAAAAACAGACACGGGCCTGGCAACATTTGGTACACATGATACAAACAGACACTGGCCTGGCAACATTGGGTACATACGATACAAACAGACACTGGCCTGGCAACATTGGGTACACAAGATAAAAACAGACACGGGCCTGAAAACATTGGGTACACAAGATAAAAATAGACACGAGCATGGCAACATTGGGTACACAAGATACATACAGACTCGGGACTGGCAACATTGGGTACACAAGATTAAAGCAGATACTGGCCTGGCAACATTGGGTACACAAGATAAAAGCAGACACGGGCCTGGCAACATTGGGTGCACATGATATAAACAGACACTGGCCTGACAACATTGGGTACACACGATACAAACAGACACTGGCCTGGCAACATTGGGTACACATGATACAAACAGACACTGGCATAGCAACATTGGGTACACATGATACAAACAGACACTGGCCTGGCAACTTTGGGTACACAAGATAAAAACAGTCACGGGCCTGAAAACATTGGGTACACAAGATAAAAACAGACACGGGCCTGGCAACATTTGGTACACATGATACAAACAGACACTGGCCTGGCAACATTGGTACACATGATACAAACAGACACGGGCCTGGCAATATTGGGTACACAAGATACAAACAGACACTGGCCTGGCAACATTGGGTACATATGGTATATACAAACACGGGCCTGGCAACATTGGGTACTCAAGATAAAAACAGACACGGGCCTGGCAACATTGGGTACACATGATACAAACAGACACTGGCCTGGCAACATTGGGTACACAAGATACAAACAGACACTGGCCTGGCAACATTGGGTACACAAGATACAAACAGACACAGGACTGGCAACATTGGGTACACAAGATAAAAACAGACACTGACCTGGCAACATTGGGTACACAAGATAAAAACAGACACGGGCCTGAAAACATTGGGTACACAAGATAAAAATAGACACGAGCATGGCAACATTGGGTACACAAGATACATACAGACTCGGGACTGGCAACATTGGGTACACAAGATTAAAGCAGATACTGGCCTGGCAACATTGGGTACACAAGATAAAAGCAGACACGGGCCTGGCAACATTGGGTGCACATGATATAAACAGACACGGCCTGACAACATTGGGTACACACGATACAAACAGACACTGGCCTGGCAACATTGGGTACACATGATACAAACAGACACTGGCATAGCAACATTGGGTACACATGATACAAACAGACACTGGCCTGGCAACTTTGGGTACACAAGATAAAAACAGTCACGGGCCTGAAAACATTGGGTACACAAGATAAAAACAGACACGGGCCTGGCAACATTTGGTACACATGATACAAACAGACACGGGCCTGGCAACATTGGGTACACAAGATACAAACAGACACTGGCCTGGCAACATTGGGTACACAAGATAAAAGCAGACACGGGCCTGGCAACATTGGGTGCACATGATATAAACAGACACTGGCCTGACAACATTGGGTACACACGATACAAACAGACACTGGCCTGGCAACATTGGGTACACATGATACAAACAGACACTGGCATAGCAACATTGGGTACACATGATACAAACAGACACTGGCCTGGCAACTTTGGGTACACAAGATAAAAACAGTCACGGGCCTGAAAACATTGGGTACACAAGATAAAAACAGACACGGGCCTGGCAACATTTGGTACACATGATACAAACAGACACTGGCCTGGCAACATTGGTACACATGATACAAACAGACACGGGCCTGGCAACATTGGGTACACAAGATACAAACAGACACTGGCCTGGCAACATTGGGTACACATGATATATACAAACACGGGCCTGGCAACATTGGGTACACAAGATACAAATAGACACGGGCCTGGTAACATTGGGTACGTAAGATGCAGAGAGACACGGGCGTGGCAACATTGGGTACACAAGATACAAACAGACACTGGTCTGGCAACATTGGGTACACAAGATACAAACAGACACGGACCTGACAACATTGGTAAACAAGATAAAAACAGACACTGGCATGGCAATATTGGGTACACATGATACAAACAGACACTGGCCTGGCAACATTGGGTACACAAGATAAAAATAGACACGAGCATGGCAACTTTGGGTACACAAGATACATGCAGACTCGGGCCTGGCAACATTGTGTACACAAGATTAAACCAGATACTGTCCTGGCATCATTGGGTACACAAGATAAAAGCAGACACGGGCCTGGCAACATTGGGTACACATGATATAAACAGACACGGCCTGACAACATTGGGTACACACGATACAAACAGACACTGGCCTGGCAACATTGGTTACACATGATACAAACAGACACTGGCATAGCAACATTGGGTACACATGATACAAACAGACACGGGCTTGGCAACATTGGGTACACAAGATACCAACAGACACGGGCCTGACAACATTGGGTACACAAGATACAAACAGACACGGGCCTGGCAACATTGGGTACACAAGATAAAAACAGACACTGGCCTGGCAACATTGGGTACACAAGATAAAACAGATACTGGCCTGGCAACATTGGGTACTCAAGATAAAAACAGACACGGGCCTGGCAACATTGGGTACACATGATACAAACAGACACTGGCCTGGCAACATTGGTAAACAAGATAAAAACAGACACTGGCCTGGCAATATTGGGTACACATGATACAAACAGACACTGGCCTGGCAACATTGGGTACACAAGATAAAAATAGACACGAGCATGGCAACATTGGGTGCACAAGATACATACAGACACGGGCCTGGCAACATTGTGTACACAAGATTAAACCAGATACTGGCCTGGCAACATTGGGTACACAAGATAAAAGCAGACACGGGCCTGGCAACATTGGGTACACATGATATAAACAGACACTGGCCTGACAACATTGGGTACACACGATACAAACAGACACTGGCCTGGCAACATTGGTTACACATGATACAAACAGACACTGGCATAGCAACATTGGGTACACATGATACAAACAGACACGGGCTTGGCAACATTGGGTACACAAGATACCAACAGACACGGGCCTGACAACATTGGGTACACAAGATACAAACAGACACGGGCCTGGCAACATTGGGTACACAAGATAAAAACAGACACTGGCCTGGTAACATTGGGTACACAAGATAAAACAGATACTGGCCTGGAAACATTGGGTACTCAAGATAAAAACAAACACGGGCCTGGCAACATTGGGTACACATGATACAAACAGACACTGGCCTGGCAACATTGGGTACATACGATACAAACAGACACTGGCCTGGCAACATTGGGTATACAAGATACAAACAGACACAGGACTGGCAACATTGGGTACACAAGATAAAAACAGACACTGACCTGGCAACATTGGGTACACAAGATAAAAACAGACACGGGCCTGAAAACATTGGGTACACAAGATAAAAATAGACACGAGCATGGCAACATTGGGTACACAAGATACATACAGACTCGGGACTGGCAACATTGGGTACACAAGATTAAAGCAGATACTGGCCTGGCAACATTGGGTACACAAGATAAAAGCAGACACGGGCCTGGCAACATTGGGTGCACATGATATAAACAGACACGGCCTGACAACATTGGGTACACACGATACAAACAGACACTGGCCTGGCAACATTGGGTACACATGATACAAACAGACACTGGCATAGCAACATTGGGTACACATGATACAAACAGACACTGGCCTGGCAACTTTGGGTACACAAGATAAAAACAGTCACGGGCCTGAAAACATTGGGTACACAAGATAAAAACAGACACGGGCCTGGCAACATTTGGTACACATGATACAAACAGACACTGGCCTGGCAACATTGGTACACATGATACAAACAGACACGGGCCTGGCAACATTGGGTACACAAGATACAAACAGACACTGGCCTGGCAGCATTGGGTACACAAGATAAAAACAGATACTGGCCTGGCAACATTGGGTACACAAGATAAAAACAGATACTGGTCTGGCAACATTGGGTACACAAGATAAAAACAGATACCGGCCTGGCAGCATTGGGTACACAAGATAAAAACAGATACTGGCCTGGCAACATTGGGTACACAAGATAAAAACAGATACTGGCCTGGCAACATTGGGTACACAAGATAAAAACAGATACTGGTCTGGCAACATTGGGTACACAAGATAAAAACAGATACCGGCCTGGCAACATTGGGTACACAAGATAAAAACATATACTTGCCTGGCAACATTGGGTACACAAGATAAAAACAGATACTGGCCTGGCAACATTGGGTACACAAGATAAAAACAGATACTGGTCTGGCAACATTGGGTACACAAGATAAAAACAGATACGGCCTGGCAACATTGGGTACACAAGATAAAAACAGATACTGGCCTGGCAACATTGGGTACACAAGATAAAAACAGATACTGGCCTGGCAACATTGGGTACACAAGATAAAAACAGATACTGGCCTGGCAACATTGGGTACACAAGATAAAAACAGATACCGGCCTGGCAACATTGGGTACACAAGATAAAAACAGATACTGGCCTGGCAACATTGGGTACACAAGATAAAAACAGATACTGGCCTGGCAACATTGAGTACTCAAGATAATAACAGACACTGGCCTGACAACATTGGGTACACAAGATAAAAACAGATACTGGCCTGGCAACATTGGGTGCACAAGATAAAAACAGACATGGGCCTGACAACATTGGGTACACAAGATAAAAACAGACACGGGCCTGGCAACATTTGGTACACATTATACAAAAGACACTGGCCTGGCAACATTGGGTACACATGATACAAACAGACACGGGCCTGGCAACATTGGGTACACAAGATACAAAAAGACACGGATCTGACAACATTGGATACACACGACACAAACAGACACGGGCCTGGCAACATTGGGTACACAGGATACAAACAGACACGGGCCTGACAACATTGGGTACACAAGATGCAAACAGACACGGGCCTGGCACATTGAGTACACAAGATAAAAACAGACACTGGCCTGGCAACATTGGATACATAAATGAAAATAGAAACGGGCCTGGCAACATTGGGTACACAAGATAAAAACAGACACTGGCCTGGCAACATTGGGAACATAAGATAAAAAGAGACACGGGCCTGGCAACATTGGGTACACAAGATACAAACAGACACGGGCCTCGCAAGATTGGGTACACAAGATACAAACAGACACGGGCCTGGCAACATTGGGTACACGAGATATAAACAAACACGGGCTTCGCAACATTGGGTACACAAGATACAAACAAATACGAGCCTGGCAACATTGGGTACACAAGATACAAACAGACACTGGCCTGGTAACATTGGGTACGTAAGATGCACACAGACACGGGCGTGAAAACATTGGGTACACAAGATACAAACAGACACTGGCCTGGCAACATTGGGTACACAAGATAAAAACAGACACGGACCTGACAACATTGGGTAAACAAGATAAAAGCAGACACGGGCCTGGCAACATTGGGTACACATGATACAAACAGACACTGGCCTGGCAACATTGGGTACACAAGATAAAAATAGACACGAGCATGGCAACATTGGGTACACAAGATACATACAGACTCGGGCCTGGCAACATTGGGTACACAAGATTAAACCAGATACTGGCCTGGCAACATTGGGTAAACAAGATAAAAGCAGACACGGGCCTGGCAACATTGGGTACACATGATATAAACAGACACTGGCCTGACAACATTGGGTACACACGATACAAACAGACACTGGCCTGGCAACATTGGGTACACATGATACAAACAGACACTGGCATGGCAACATTGGGTAAACATGATACAAACAGACACGGGCCTGGCAACATTCACTAGGAAATAGAAAATGCAAATATGCCCGGTAGAATGCAAATATGCCCGGTAAAATGCAAATAATTAAAGATTACCAGTTATATTAGCGTTTACCAGTTAAATTAGCGAATTATCTTGTTATATTTGCGTTTTACCTTTTAAATTTCCATTGTCGTGGCATTTTAGCGTTTTTCCTTTTAAATTTGCATTGTCGTTGCATTTTAGCGTTTTTACTTTTAAATTTGCATTGTCGTGGCATTTTAGCGTTTTTCCTTTTAAATTTGCATTGTGGTGGGATTTTAGCGTTTTTTCTTTTAAATTTGCATTGTCGTGGCATTTTAGTGTTTTTCCTTTTATATTTGCGTTTTTCCTTTTAAATTTGCATTGTCGTGGGATTTTAGCATTTTTCCTTTTATATTTGCGTTTTTCCTTTTAAATTTTCATTGTCGTGGGATTTTAGCGTTTTTCCCTTTAAATTTGCATTGTCGTGGGATTTTAGCGTTTTTTCTTTTATATTTGCGTTTTTCCTTTTAAATTTGCATTGTCGTGGGATTTTAGCGTTTTTCCTTTTAAATTTGCATTTTACCAGTTAAATCGCACGGTCATCTAAATCACCCGATGAGTAGAGAGATTATGTAATACTGTAGTCGTCACTAGCTCATTGAATATGACGATCTATAGTATTATATTATCGTGTATCTATACGTATTTATTTCTTTATTTATTATTATTATTTATGTCATATTAGTCTGGCCCTTAATAAATTTAGTGTATTCAATACACAATAATCCATCAATTGTTGCGTATTTGATTTTCATGTCGTATTTTAACTTAATGCGATGTTTATTAAGAAATGTGACTTAAAATGTATTAAAATATTAGCAAAGTGTGATACACGTACAGAATACGTATACTGTTGTCACTTCACTATTATTTGTTTTTGATTATCATGCGAGAAACACATTAACCTTGTATTACCTATGCTGAGACTATTTACTAAAAAATGAATTAAGTATATATTAAACTATCGGTCTCTATTAAGCTATTTATGCTTTGTTTTATAGCACAGGATTGCGTATGTACAGCCTCAAAGTTATTGTGCTTTAAAAGTTCTGATTATTGTAATGAGGCACCTTAATGAACAATATATATTTTTGTTTATGATATAAAACAAATAATCATATCCCTATGTAAACGCCGTAAAGCGAGAGACCATATTTTAATTTGAAATATTTTATTCTTCAATAAATTAAGGCAAATAATTCCTGAAATAAGAAGTGAAAGGCGGGTTTACTTATTTTTATTTTCATTCTAAAAACGACAGGTACATTCACACCGGTTCACTCAGCAGGGTACCTAATATTGCCAGGCAGAATATACAAGTGTCATCTTACATCCGGTCGACAGGACTCTGACCGAATACATGAATACATGAGTCACAATCTTTGGCAATAATCAGAAACGCAATACACATTTTGTGACCATTTAACGGTACCCGTGACTAGAATATGAGATGCAATACACATTTTAAAGGTTCTAATAGGTGATCAAGTATACATGAGGAATGGGTGCATATTAGTGCACACTGGCGGATCAAGGGGGTGTTCGACAATTTAATAAAATTCGTGTATAAATTGGGTAAAAATTGGCAAACAAGAGCCTGGGTCCCCGTTTTCAAAACTGCTGGATCCGCGCCTGATGCAGCAATGATTCTGGGGCTATTTTCACAAAAAAATTTAAGATTAACATTGATCGTAAGTTATATTGGATTGTTCATTTTTATCTTGATTTTTTTTTGTGCATCATCAGAATGATATAGCAACAACCAAAATTATGAAGTAAAGCGGAGTGAACAGAGCAGGGTAGAACATTCTTCTTGCAAATCCCAAAAAGCAAAAGAGACAAAAAACATTCATATGCAATTTTTCCTTATAAAAACAACAATCATATTTTTTATGACTATTCTGAGATTAATCAGAAGTGTCCGCCAGTTCGAAAGACGTTATTAAATTAAACAAAAAATGTTTTCTTTACGCAGACATATTATATGTTACGCTTTGTTCAAATCAGAATTAACCGTTATGAAAACAGATTAATCTTTTTACTGTTGGCAAGTAAGAATATTGTATTTCCATAAACAAATTATTATATTACGTAAGAGATGTACCTTGAAGTTTTGTATAATGTACTTTAAAAGTATTTATAATACGCATCGTCTGTAATTGTCAAATGAAAACTATTACAAATTATATGTTTACATAATCCTCTCAATTTTATGGCTTCCTACCCTGTAACTTTCTGTGCTTTTAACTAAGAAGCAGAGCTTATGTGTAGCTTTATTGTAGTGCATGAACGATCGATTGCAAAGTGCGATCTTATAAATAATAGCATTAAAACAATTTTGCTCCGTAGCATATTTTTTTACGAATTCATGGCATTGTTCCGATGTCTGTTCTTTTTTTTCCACATAATTTCATAGTTCTTCAATTTTCGAAAAAAATCTTTTGTAAATGTGTCTCATTAAAGACGGATCGTTTTCTCCGATTCGTTTGTTTTGCCATAAGTATATAGAAACAAAACGTAAATCTGCAAAAAGTGATTGTGTAATAAATTCATAAAAGATGTTAAAGTTTGCTTTTAAAGACGCAAGTACCAAAAACAGTGAACCTACCTACTGAACCGTACTTTTTGTAATGCTAAAAATTTACTTCATTTATAAAGTAGCTGGAAAAAAATCCAGAAGGGCTATATAAAATTAAACTATGTCGCCTGCCTCTCAGGCACCGGCTCTTTCTGTCATGTAACTGTCATGGGGTCACTGATCGTACTTGTAAACAAAAGAGCTGACTGAAATGTGCCTGTTTCTTATATAAAATGCATGTCACTTTGCAGTGCATTGTGGTTTCAGCACTAAGAAAAACATCAAAAGTAAACACAATTTTGAAAGTGGTCATTTTCAAACATTCTGTTATTTTATTTAGATGTAATATGATTTGGTAGATGACCAGAACCATGAAATTTTAAAACCAGCCATTTCCGGATTTTATATTCGTTTCCATCCCGTATATCGGCCCTGTTTTTACTTCATACGAAAACAGATGACGCCATTTTACTGACAGCAAAAGTTGCCAGATAATCGGGAGTATATTAAAATACAAGAATGGCTTTAAAAACAATCTTATGTACAAAGAAATATTTAACTGGGCATTCTTTGAAAATTCCAATCGTCATATGAATGAAGGGTTAACACTGTTAATCGCTATATCTGAAAATCGATAATAGCACGAAAACCGATAACACGATGCTAATAATCGAATATTCTTCTACATATTTTTGGACAGGAAGAGCTCAGATCACATACTCCATTCATTATTGTATTTTTATTCAATAAAATATTTTAAAAAGTTGTACTTCAATTTTCTATTTCATTAGTTAACGATATTTTTTTTTTGATAAGGGTGACGTGTTTTGTTGGTTATGCATGTTGTTTGTTGACATCCTAGTTTTAGTAATATTTTGATCTCGGGGTGAAATTTAAATGTATAACAAGCTTGCTTGCTGTATTTATCCTTTCTTAAAGACGTAACTTTTTAAGTATCAAAATTTAGAAATCTAATTTTATATGTTTGATGTTGTGTTTATATATTCACGCAAGAGTCCTCATCCATGATATTGTGCATATGTTTACCATTATCAGCGGTTGTTTATCAGTAACTCCCAGCCCACGTTACTATAAACAATGTCATTTCAATGCGCAAGTCTCCCGATCAGGCTGATCGGATGTTACGTCTTTAAGAAAAGAATGTCATTATTCCTACAATGTAGCGTCAATTTATGTGTTTTCATCCGTATTTTTACACCCGACATTTTTTTTTATTGACATGTACAAGGTTACATAATATAGTCTCTGATCCATTCATACACTTTGCTAATAAGTAATATTTTCTTTACAATAGTTTATTTTTGTTAATAAAATAGACGAATTATTGAATAACGATTTATATAAATGAAACGATTAAAATTGATTGCTAAAAAAAAGTGTTATTATTAAATACCCGGATATGTTTGGATAAGAGAATAGCATTCGGGTCATCGAGGAGTCATGTAGTCTCGTGGTTATAAATGCGAAAACTTTTCTCAAATTCCCAAGCTAAATAAATGAAATGTGACTTAATGTGTTAATTATATAAATCCTTGCCTTCTATAAATTTTAATTTCTTATCTAATTCTTATTCTTATTATGTAACAATATGGTCAGGTTGTTATTTTCATTGAATGACATCTCAAAATAGATGGCTTCACAGTAGGAGCTCTTCCTGTATATTGGTTACATCCTGTATATTACAACTGACAGCCAATGCAGGACAAACAATTTTAATCAGCCATCATTATCATAAAATACTTTATTTTGATGATGACACCTAATTCCCATCACCTAATCCAAATTAGTATAGTAGAGGAGTACCGTATTTTTCGGACAATAAATTTTGTTTACAGTATATCTTTATTTTGCTGTAGGTTTATTTCTGAATAAGAACACTCGTATCATCGATGTTCTTGGTGTTATTTTTTTTTAAATAAAGCAATAAAATTTATGTATACTAACAGGGGATGCAATTCTGGGGAAAACATATTCAACATCCGAAAAAAATAAATATTCAATGATTGAAGTGTTAGCGAAAATCAATTCAATATATTGTATTTAATAATAAAATATATACTATAAAAATGTATCTTGTTGAAAAAAATCACAGGGTGGATCGATTTACAATATAAAATTATTATCACAAAATATCTAAATATAGCTATAGCTTTTCTATCAAACACGAGCATGCGCACGTGGTTGTAGTAAAACATGGCGGTTGCAATACATCTCGCAGTAAACGTGTAGAACAAGCTTTTTATACTAAATAAACTGGAAAATAATTTATATCGATTTCGTTACTTAATCGATATTTTATTGCAATAATTCATATGAGGCTATGGGTGTTTAAACGTCACTTTTCAACAATATTTCAGTTATATATTGACCTTTGAGCTACCTTTCCTGGCGCGAATATGGGGCAAGGTAGAAATACACTAGGGTATTTACGTACAAAATAAAGACAAAAATATCTCATATTTATATAAGTAAGAAAATTTAACAGAACATTTGCATGAATGTTTGTCGGAAAAGGTTGATAGTTTCAGTAAATTTCAACACACAATTGATCAGTCATATTTACGTTACCCCCTTTTGCATACATCATCAAAATCATTGTAAGTGTAAAATGTAAATGTCTGTAATTCTGTGCTCTCACGGGCTTTTTGATTGATTTAATAAACTATGTTATGTTATGTTATGTTATGCTATACATGAACATGCGAAGATATATTTTTACACCTAATCATTTTTCAAATTTCAACTTTATTCGTAAAGTCTAATGCTAATTCCGTCTAGTATGAGATATATACAAAAAAATATACATGTAAATATTTACGTTGCCGTAAATTTGATGATTGGTGGTCCCGATATTTCAGGTGAAATTAATTTCAGTAATTTCAAATGCAAAAGTTAAATGGGATTGACTGAACAAAGTAAACTGTACGACTTTTACGTTTGCACCGGTGGGCATCATTTGTAATTTATTTTAAAAGTCGGTACATGAGTACAACAATAACATAAGCTCTAATGTGCTTTTAAGTCCGACATTAAAAAATATATACATAATCAGAGGCGGATTTAGAGGGGGGCGTGCGGGGCGTGCGCCCCCCCCCCCCTTAAAATTCGCAAAGCATATGTTATACAACGTTAATTAAGCAGTTCAACAAACAACTTTTTCATGAATGGTTAACTCGTGACTTGTAAGTCAAAATGAATAGTAATGATATTAGGAGTAAATTTGGGATATCATTCTAAAAAGCTCTACCAATTGATAAATGATCAGTATACTGTCCGTCCGGATGAAGCTTTTCGTTTTGCCGTTGGTTCATTCATTGAAAACGTACGATTCGTTCTTGTTTATATACAAACAAAGGCTAATGTGTATTATATATACCATGGATCTTACGAATGAACTTATTTAAACCAACGAATCCATGTAATAACAGATCCTATGATGTCAAAATCATGGAATAATAGACCTATGGCGTCAAAATCATGGAATAGCATCAAGATCTTCATGTTAGACCATGCTTTGTTAAAGTTCACTATTTCTAAGTTGATTATTGCATAAAAACATCAAAGGAAAAATGCGTATTTATGTTACAAGTTAACATTAAAGCTGCATGAAACGATTCTGATCATCTAATTTAGTTACGTTAGCTTATCAGAAATCAACAACAAGTTCATGTATTGACAATTTCCGCTTTTGTTTGTCTATAAACAAGAACGGTCGAATCATACGTTTTCAATGAATGAATCAAACGACAAAAAGAAAAGCTCCATCCGGACGGGCAGCATTAACTAAAACCACCCGAAAGTACAGATCAATTAGTGAAATGAGGAATGCGATAAAACTAAACCAATAGTTCTTTGAAGGGTTAACATATCGTGATCGATCAGTCATGATTTGAACAATTCGCATCACGGTTGTTAAAGAAAATGTTTACTTTAGGTTCTTATAAGGCATGCCTTCTTATAATCTGACAAAAACTCTGTTAACAATTATCCGGCAAAATTAAGATTCAAAGTCAAGTTTTTTTGGTCTGATAAAAATGGTGTGGTTGGTTCAAAATTGTCGTTCAAATAAACGTCTGTAATTCCTCAAACCCCAGAGCTTCCGGGGCGCTTCCCCCCTCCCCCTGGATCCCTACCAGAGCTCTGCCTTGGACCCGCTGAGGACCATAAGCGGTCCCCAGACCCCTGGCCTACTCACGCCCCCCCTAACCACAAATTCTGGATCCGCCCCTGATTACCCTTATTATAATCGCTTACTATCCTCTTTTTCTTTCTCGTTTCGTCTGAAATCTAACAACATCATCTCAGAGGTCAAAAGCCCTCATCCAATCAAACTCGCATCCTCCAACTATTCACTATGAAGCAGCCAGTGGGGAAATATCACCAAATTCATGCAAAGGTAATTATTTTAATTTATATCAATCATCTTTATTCTCAATAACCATATTCAACGGTACAGATAAGATATAAGGATTAGAAAAAAATGCAGATCATGTTTGACAATGAAATGATCAACAAAAACGGTGTTTGCTCTGTTTTTAATTCATTCACCCCGAACTGAGGTATAATTTACTACTCGTTTCTTCTATTTCTATGGAGGTCGTCAATTTTCCCTCAATAACCAAACGTCTGTAAATGACCTCTGATTTGATATAAAGAAAAGGGCCTCGGTGGCTCAATGGTTTAGATAGTTGGATTACCTAACAACTCATACAAACCTATTACCAATACGGCGTGGGTTCGCGCCCGACTTTGGTAATTACAAAAAGGGGTGTACTCGACTCGCAGCCGCAAGTGATAAAGTTTCCCAGTTGCTTGCCCATTGTCGGTGGTTCTCTCCGGGTACTCCGGCTTCTTCCACCACTAAAACTGGTCGCCATGATATAGCTGAAATATTACTGAAAGTGGCGTTAAACACCAAAAATCAATCAATCGATATAAAGAAACCTAGGAAAATATTTTTATTAGTCACGATAATCAATTAAGTTGTAGCTTATTTCAAATTCTGACCACTGTCGTGATCTCTAATGCAATGTTGTTAGATCTTTCACGCAGCTACGCAGAAAAAGTAAGGAGCAATGAAGGAGATCTAAATTTTATTAGATCGGGGGAAAACCCAAGACTATTCCTGCAAAGTTTGGTTCAAATTGGCTGAGTAATTTTAGAGAATATATTCTGATGATGTTTTTGGCTTAAATTAGCTTTATTGCCATAATTAACCAACACAAATCGACAAAAGTATAAAGGCCTATTTACACGATCTGTTTTTCCATGGCTGAGTTTCCATGGCTGTTAAAACACACCGTGTGCATTGGGAAAACATATGACAGATATGAAGTCAGACTGAAGACAAAGCGTTTAGAACTTTCCCTATTCTCTCTGTCAAGACAGAGGAAATAAACCCTTCATGGAAATGGTCAATAAGGTTATACTATAAATATACTGATGTGCACGTGTAATTTCCCCGGGGCGCAGGTTTGATAAGAGGGGATACTCTATGCAAAGGTTCTTCAAAATCTTCTTTGTTAATTCTCACAAAATTTTGAAACGTCTTTGATCCTCCTGTTCCAGCTCCCTAATTAATGCATGATAAGCACCAACTTCTCTTCTTAGTTGTATCCATGGCCTCACCCATGTTCTCCGACCAGGTTGATTGTTACAGATAATATGACATGCAGCAGCTATCATTAAAATACACATAGGAGCAACAAAATCATCATTCTTCATGTAAATGTAAATAAAAACAAAATTTGGAGGGAAATATTAATTAGCTCAGACGTGAAATGACATACCGTCTAAACAGACTAATGAGGCATATGTTATCAGCTATGGAAAGACAGCTATGGAGAGAACAAATCGTGTAAATAGGCCTTAAGGTTGACGAAAAAAATGGAATATACGTTAAAGAGCACCTACGGTTTCAGATAAAGCTGTTTTGACCCTATTCGTAATTTTAGTTTTAGTAACGGTGGCCATCTTGGATGGAAATTGGACAACAACAGAAAAAAATGAAATGAGGACACGTTCATTGATTTATCCTGCAATGACAGCATTTACCGACCAATATAGCCTGCCCAATATTTTTTTTGATATTGGTCAGTTATAAATAGAATTTTTTTTTATATTGGTCAGTTATAAATAGAACATACAAATGTAAAACGGGGCACACCGGGGGATATTGTTTTCAAATACATACACAAAATTATTCAAATACTTTTATCATCGTCCAGTAAACGTTTATTTACGATTTAAAATTGCAGGATAAATACAATACATGAGCACTGTCGAAGCATATAGGTAAATATGTGTATTCGGCGCGAAACGCGGGAAAAGGCGAGGCGAAGCCTCGCCTTTTCCCCCCGTTTCTAAGCCTCATACACATATTACCTATATGCTTCGACAGTGCACAAATATTGTATATATACACGACAATAAACTTAATTGATACAAAGTTAGCATCTCTCACATAACATGTGTAATGAGAGTTTTTGTGGTATGAACCTGGCCACTGTTTTTGTTTAAGTTTTCTTGTATGAAAACAAAATAACATGTATGCTTAACATTACATTAATTTACAAACAAACAAGTTAACAAAATAATTATAAAATGTTACTCCTATTAACTTGTTATGTTTCGTTTTGACACGAGTAGTGACCCATGAGACACTTTAAACAACCCCCTTCATACACTGGCATTTATAATTTTTTTACCAACAAAATGATGTATTCACACGAATTCCAGTGGTTTAATACCATAAATCTTAATTTTTCATGACGTTTTATAATGTTCTTATAACATAAATATGTAACCCGGATGATCAGAATGGTCACAGTGAAATAATGGTGCAATCACACCTGCAAAAATAATTATCAAGTATAAAAAGGTGATAATAAATTTCCGGCTTAATTTGTTTGAATAGATCTTTATAACTCCTTACACACTTCCCGTTCTCCTGTAGTAAATAAAAGTTTAAAAAACACCCTTTTATAATTCACAAACTGCTATTTAAGAGACTGTTAAGAATTATTAACTTGTTAGGGGAAATTGTAATATGAATCTTTGAGTAATACTCCTCCGAGGAAACCATGTGGCATAAAAATAGGACCCGTTTCTCCTATGTGGGTTCAACCATATGGACTGGAAGTTAGATACATTTTTTACTCATCTTTCTGTGCAGTCCAGTAATACAACCAGATGTAGATCGTTAACAGTTATCAACTCCTTGGCGGACGTTTCAATAATTGTCTGAGTATCACAAAGGGAAAAAGAACAAACAACGAACATTACATAGCAAACAAAAGATAGAGCAACACGAACCCTACTTAAGAAGAGTTTAAAGATACCAAAAGGGCAATCAGAAACCGTATATCGAAAAAGAACAGACAACACAATGGCCAAAAGAAAAAGTACAAAAGGACAAACAACGATCGACAAAACATGCATATAAAACTAAAGATCGAGTAACACGAACCCCACTAAAAACCAGGGGTGAATTCAGGTGCTCCGGAAGGGTAAGCAGTTCCTGCTCCACTAGTGGCACCCGTCGTGTTAATCTAGTTACACACCCGGTAATAAGTCGTGAATGAGGAAAGGACTGGGAAGTGTTTACGACAAGTGGAACATATCCGTGGTCATTTGTGACACAGATATTCCATAATGGTCAACAAAGTCATGGTTAAAACCGGGGTTAAACTCATTGTGTTCCGGAATGATTAGCATTCCTGCTCCACATGTGACACCTGTCATGTTACTGTTAAACGACACGAACATCATCTGATTTGGAAATTGTGTTGGACACCAGTAATAGTAAATAAATACAAATACCATGAACCCTTTACAAAACAAATGGGAGTCAAGACTACTCGAACATCGTTTTTGCGCGGAAATCGTAGCAGACTTCACAACACGGATGGAGACAAATGTGTCTGGTTTGAATGATGCCAAATTCCAAGTTAAGACACTTCTTCAATCAATGCTATGCATCTTTACCTTTGTCGAGATGGAGTTTCCTGTCTCCTATGGCGTCCGCTATTAAAACATAGATTTAGCCATGATTTAGCCCCTCTACCAACAACAAATCCGAGGGGTCACGAGTACCAGATTATATTCACCATGCACAGTTTATCGGGAAGATTGCATAAATATCAGGACATGAGAGTCATTCGGTTCAGACTTATCAATGTTAAGGGGACAATACCACAAAAGATTATGCCCTTAGCTCTACCACGTAAAAGTGATCATCATGAACTACTTCAAAAGGATTCAGTAATTATAATAAGTATATTTAATACCTATTGTAAGTTTATGCATTCAAACCTTTGCTAAATGAGGTATGATTAAATTATAATTTGTACTTCCTCTTTACGCCAAGTGAACAATTCTGCAGTATATTATGAAAAGAACGAGTTACTTATTTAAATAATGATGATAATATCTACTTTGTATTAGACAAACACATTCAGCTGAATTAATAGTGGCTGCTACATTTTGTATCTGAAACAACAGATACATGGATACCAGAATAACCACTTAATTGGATGCAATATCCTGGCTTCTAGTCACCCAGTCTTTGTTCGTACTCATCTTTCTGAGTGTTTCTAGGTCAACATTCAAGATTCAAACTTGAATCTTGAATCTTAGTATATACTGCTGCTAGCCTCTAGGAGAAGCAACAAATACCAGGATTTTGTTGCTCTTGTTGACCTGATCGCGGATTGATTACGCCGTCTTCTGCATTCGAGTCTCCTATTCTATCCCACTACACCACTGAAACTGTCCATTTATTTATAAATGTGTCGACTGTTCTCCTACTAGTACCTAGTACCTACTCGTATTCTGACAGACAATAATAAACACAAGGCTGTTGGCAATCCTCGATAAACAAATAAAGAATTAAATTAAACACAAGTATGTTAATTGTACATAGAAACCACACTTTTCTCATTAAGTAATATATATTTACACTGTAGTGTATGTAGATTGATGGAATTGTACCGAAGAGCAATTGTTCAAATTCTACACAAACAATATTTTGTCAGTTGATTGGTCATGGTTTGGTGCACAGACCACGTAGGACAGTCAGTCATACACGACTTCAACTACTTGTATCATGGACATTTAACCCCCCGCAACTTCCCTTTAATCTGTGTCTATCAAATTACCAGGGACGTTTTAGAATTCTTTTGTAATTAAAAGTTGTGGTCATATGTCACATATTAGGGGGCAAAAAAATGAAACTTTGTTCCCTTTTAGTTAATTATGGCGCCTAATATTCGTAATAAAATGCTACAAATATAGATATATAATATATACAAACTTGGACCTTTTTATTTATCAGTTTATCAGATATTAATCTTTAGTGTCAGGTTTTAGTTAATTCTACATTTGTAGCAAGTGACAAAACCCATGATTTTTATCTGATATATTCAATTAGCTTACATACGTACTATTGAAATTTCAATACTTGCTAAGAATAAATTTCAATTGAAATTCGATATAATATATAAAAATAATATAGTTTGAAAATCGTGTACACTGATTAAATGTTTTTACAAATTTGAGACCTTTTTTTGTATTAGATATATACACATTAAACAAACAATATAATATTTTGGTTTTTGAAATTTCTGTATTGATATTAATTATGAAAATGGCAACTATGTCTCATATAAAAATATGTCGCTTTCCTCAAATACACATTTTAATTATACCAAAACTGAATGTTGAATTTTAATAAAATAATTTATCACATAATTTTATTTGTTCCCCTTTATTTCATTGGCATGTTGGAGGAATGCGAGATTAACCACATATTAAAAAACGTGCGGTTTTGCACACGAAATCTTTCAAGAAAGAAGTTCACGTTATCAAACTGTCCGTAAAAACCTTGATATGATATGAATGAAAATATTAATATCATTGATATCTTAGTTCTTTTCAAGGACGACATTTTGAATTTAGTATTTAAATCTGTTAATATCATATGTTATAGCTATTATGAAAAATTAATTTGATATGAATGATACAACTATCTTTGGGTGCATTCAGAGCAATATTTAGGGCGTGATATTAAGGACAAAAGTATATTCTTTGTTTAACTACCAAACTATCACAAAGAGAATCTATTCTAAACAAAACATGTCGCTGACGATCTTCAATAAAATCTACACTACATCACTTGCGGAACAATTCTATATTGTTTTTGTGTTATATCACTAATATTCCCGTTATTATTTTATTGTTATGAAGCATAATTTGGTAAACAACTGATAATCAAATGGATGTCTAGTACACACGCATGCGTCTTTTCCAAAACATAAATAATTACGATGAATATCGATACATGTAGTATTCAAGTATATACATGTTATAGGTGATCCTAATAACCTAAGATTAAGGGTTAAAGGTTATGATCATAGTGTTTAACGCCACATTCAACAATATTTCACCAATATATCGTGGCGGTCAGTTTTTTTTGTGTAGGAAACCGGAGTACCCGGAGAAAACCACCGACCTGCCGTAAGTCACTGACAACCTTTATCGCATAATGTTGTATCGAGTACACGTCGCCATGAGCGGGACTGGAACTCACAATTTTAGCACTGGTGAAAGGCACTGTTTGCACAGGTATTTGTAAATCCAACTACCATACGATCACAACCACGACGGCCCCCTAAGCTTAATATAGGTTGTGGATCCAGTTCTGTTACATGACACAATAGTACGCGTCTCCTTTTGAAAGCTTTGTTTTTGTAGTCAGTTTTAGCAAAAAGCATCGCGATGCTTTTCAGAAGTAAGCCAACCTTTTGAATAGCAATCCGAATATGCAGTGTTTCACCATCGCGATCGTTTTAACGAGTAACGTGATAATATTAAACTTTTTGAAAGTATCGCGATGGAATTAGCAACTCGATGGTGTCATCTCAATTTTAACATGTATAGCCATTCATCATAATTACCGTACTTACGTTGCCAATTATTAGGGTGTAGAAATAGGACTTAACTGAATTAACTGCTCTTACAACGATACTCACTGGATGTGCAAAAGAGGTTAAATCAAATATCAAATGCATTACTAGCCCTAAGTGCGAGGGGTAAATGAATGTCTCGTGTTTTGAGAATCCCGTGCTTCATGCAGGCAAAATAACAGCAACCCTTAATAAGCATTGCATTAGGATGGTCCGTTACAACGTAGCATTTTCATTTATATCGTTGGTAGACACTTGGTGTTAAACAATGACCAATCAATTAAAATTAATCTCTATTAAAACGGTATGAAATTGAAATAGAGGAAAACTAATTAAATAATACTTTTTACTTGCTCTCAAAGACTTCTAGATTATTTGGCTTCCCAATCTCAGGGTGAACAACGTACGTCATACATCCGGGTATTTTTTTATCGAAAACTTTATAATGGCGAAATTTTTCAACCATCTGACAAAATAAAACTAATTTTTATACTATTTTAACAACGAACCTGTATGATAAAAACCAGACCAAAGTACTCTACGGACTTGTATGGTACTATATTTACATCGATAATATTCAAAAAGCTGTTGTCATTTGTCTAATCATTCCGACAATATTTCCTTTTGATACTATATCCAGCATAAAAAATACCCGGATGTATGACGTACGTTGTCCACCCTGGATCCAGCATCAAAAGGAAATGTTGTCGGAATGATTAGACAAATGACAACAGCTTTTTGAATGTTATCGATGTAAATAGTACCATACAAGTCCGTAGAGTACTTTGGTCTGGCTTTTATCATACAGGTTCGTTGTTAAAATAGTATAAAAATGAGTTTTATTTTGTCAGATGGTTGAACAATTTCCGCCGTTAAAAAGTTTTCGATAAAAAAATACCCGGATGCCTGTTGACTATGAGAGTACCTGATGAAGGTTATTTCAGAAACAAGTTTTGAGCACTAGATTTTCTCTAAATTAGACATCTACATTTGTATTACTATCACTGGGTCGATTCCTCTGCTCGTGGACTATGGGTCACCGAGGATATCATTCGCCCAGTAGTCAGTGTTTCCGCACTGACATGGTTTATTAGATAGATTTTTGTTCGAAATCTGCAGTTCATGAATAATGTAAAAAAATTTTTTTTTTATCGAAATTAAGGTCAATATCAATCAGATATAAATAGCCTCGGCCGATTTTGTCTATCCTGTTTGGGTCTTTAGATTTACTCGCTTCTAAAGACACGACGGGTGCCACCAGTGGAACAGGAACTGGGTTACCCTTCCGGAGAACCTGAGTTCACCCCCGGATTTTAGTGAGGGTTCGTGTTACTCGATCTTTAGTTTTC
The DNA here is from genome assembly GCA_963680875.1 of Bathymodiolus brooksi. NCBI lineage: Eukaryota > Metazoa > Mollusca > Bivalvia > Mytilida > Modiolidae > Bathymodiolus > Bathymodiolus brooksi. The sequence continues at coordinate 50,693,751 of OY804583.1, read as the reverse complement.
TGTGTAATGTTTTGTAGATCGGTGTTTGTCCTTTTTCTTTTGATCATTGTGTTGTCTGTTCCACCTCGATTTACGGATTCTGATTACTCGTTTGGTATCTTCAGACTCTTCTTTTAGATTATTTGGCTTTCCATTCTATTGACCATGAGATTACTTGATGATGGATATTCCAGAAACACAGCATGGGTACGAAAATAGATATCTACGTTTTAATTTATAAAGTAAAGGTGTGAATAAATCAAATGTAAAGATATTATATAATTCACCTACCCATTTTATTAAATTATTCAAAGCTACTGAATTTTTTTTTAATAAAAGACCAATAAATCATACAAAGCTATCATGTCTTATCAATACACATAATGTGTGATGATGGTGCAGCCATAAAGTTTTCTTATTTACATTTGAATAAAAACATAAATCATTGTCAACAAATCTTTATAAAATCAGAAAAGCAGAAATGATTCTGCATTAAATTCGTTCCTTTGATATTCATCCGCATATTAAATATTAAAAAAAAGACACAGACATGAACTTTAAACATCACTGAATACCAAGTGAAATTTACATACATGTAATGTTTTTATATCCGTGTAGGTCTTCCATATGATTATTTCGTCGTGTGGGTATCTCAAGTTTCTGCATTATTTAACATTAATTGCACGCTTGTTTATGAGAAGTTTTGAGAATGATTTTAATGGACATGATTTTAGAATTTTATGTTTTAATGTCTATATGTACTCTAGATTTCTTTATGTTAATGAAAATAAATGAAATATGTCTGTAAAATTGGCATTTTAAGTACTGAATGGGATTTATATTATTTACAGAGATACTTTAGACCATTTGCTGTTTGATAATTAGCAATGTTCTATTTTTTTTTTAAATCACATCAATGGGGTCAAGTGATTTATGCGAATACTCAACGTAACTTTTAGCGCAATTTGTCCTTTACCGCCAAGCGTCATTTAAACGTATTTTTCACTACCACGAGAGTCTTATGGACATGAAAATTATCTGGTGATTGGTCAAGTTCGGGATTCCGAGCTACCGTATGCGTCAACTATATATATATATATATCTTTATTCTCATCACCAAATGACATAGGTACAGAGAAGACATAGACACAATGATATACAATATATACAATATATATACAATATTAGAACACAGGAAAACAGTTAGCTAGGAGGACACCAGGGTCGGATCCAGAGGGGGGCGCACCCGGCGCGCGCCCCCCCTAGAATTGGAAAAAATATGATTTTTTTGCGTAAAATCGTGATTTTTCACACGAAATACCCCACAAATTTTCGCGCCTCCCTCCGCAATTGGAAAAAATATGATTTTTTTGCGTAAAATCGTGATTTTTCACACGAAATACCCCAAACATTTTAGCGCCTCCCTCCGCTCGGCGCACTTTTTTTTAAGTGCGCCCCCCCTAACTTGAAATCCTGGATCCGCCCCTGATAATATCTTTTTTGTTTCCCCCTTGTTAATTGTATATGCCCTCCTGGGGCCCTGATTTTGTTAATAAACTTATATTCATTCTATTTCTATATCTGTACAATAAGCACCGCCTATTTGTCAGTCAATTATACATCAAAGAGACAGATAAGGAGCAATTAACACATGATTGACAAGGTGAGAGAGTTGTAAAATAAATCGATTATGGATGTACAAAACAGAGAATACTTTTCTTGTTTTGGTAACGAGAAAGATAATTTCATTGCATACATATAAACAAGTTAAATTCTAAAAAAAAAAAAAAGGAAGAAAACAAATAAAAGTAAATAATAATAATAAACAAAGATCGTTTCTGTATAACTGCAACACAACTATTGTTATGTGGTTACTTTCCTCGCTTGCCGCGCTAATAACGTGTTGTCCGCGAATGTCCTGATGGACAATTTAACTGCCGCGTTCGGCCGCGAGACGATCGCGGACTTCCCGATGCTAATTAGTCAATTTCCGCGCTGCGATCGTCCGCGAAACCGCGCGGATTTGGCGTAATCCATGCTGGCTGTAGTGAGGACTGACATTTTTTTCACTAGGACCACCAAACCCATATGCAATTTCGCGAACTCTGTAGTATTAATGTTTAATATAAATATTAATTATTATGTGTAAAATTATGTGTAAAATTAATAATAAATATTCAGTATTATATTTTCATATTTCATGTGTAATTTTATAGTTTTAGAGTTTAATAATACATATTCATTAATTTGTTTTCGTATTTTATGTAATTCCATTTATGTAGAAAAAGCAAAAAAGAGAATCAAATTTACCTTTATTAACATGTGATTACCCTGATAATTCACCCTTAATGGGACCCCTTAATTCCTCTTAATTAGGAAGGACACCATTCTTTGATATTATGTTATAGTTAGAGTATATTAAGTGAAATTTTAATGGTTAAGAAGGCGGAGCTAGCGAAGCGATGCGACCCCCTTCTTAACCAATACAATTTCACTTAATATACTCTAACTTTCACGTGCATTGATTGACCACTTCAATGCATACATACATATATAAATAAAACTGAAGTCGTATCAAAATCTTTAACTATTAAACATGTCCAAGAGAAAGCCAAACTGGACAGATTGAGAGAAGATGATACTAATGGAGGAATACGAGAAAAGAAAGGACGTTTTAAGAGCAAATTTTTCGTCAACAATTATATTTCTTTAAAATTTAGGTACATGTATGTTTAACAGGGACACAATCATAATGTTCCTCAACTTCCCACTTTTGGGTTTGGATGCACCTCCCTCATCTATTTGTAGGATTTTACGTTCAACAGTTATATACGAAACTAATTTTAAAGACTGTATGGAAATATCATGTAAATAAAACATAAATAAAAAAATAGGTTCGATTCCTAAATGTACTCCTTTCTAAGTCATCCTGTAACATATCACATATCATCATAATAGACTGTCGATCAAACTTGTATTTGTCTATTAACTCGAAGTCATCGTAGATATCAAGAGGTTATGTACGATCTCTGAATACACGCTCTCTACGTAAAACTCTTCTCCCAGCATGAAACAACCGAAAACGTCCGACATGGAACATGTTTGTATTGGTAATAATGCAATACTAATATGCTTTAATTATACCTATTTCATATACCCGCAAAGCACGTGCCATCAAATGGTACGGTTGTAAAAATATTTACTCATCCAGAAAATGACCTTGATGGTGAATTGTATGTACATGTAAGATATGATATGGATTTGATGATAAACTCGAATACCTATGAAATATTGCTAATATGGTTTGTTGTTATCTTTTTATTCATACAATATCACTTTCATAACTCACAATCAATATAAAATAGCAATTCAAGAAAACTTAAGGAACCTACCCATCTACCTTAAAGTTAAGGGAAATCTTAAGTGTTTTCTTAGTTTAAGGACGTTTATGAATACCACTTAAGTATGATGGGCGGAGTTTCCTTAACTTAAGTGTTATTCTTAGGAAATACTTAAAATAAGAAGTTTTATGAATACCACTCAAGTAAAATGAGCGGAGTTTCCTTAACTTAAGTGTTTCCTTAGGAAAATCTTAACTTAAGTGGCTTTATGAATACGGGCCCAGCTGCATTAAAAATGAAACGCATGTGCGCGAAGCCGAAGGAATTTTTAAAATTGAAGTGCCCGACAACGTAATTTTGGTATCAAATAATCGTAAATCACTATAAATCAATATAGAGAGAAAGAAATAGTAGATTTATGATTATTTGATACCAAAATTATGTTGAGAAGTGTATGGAAAAAAAAAAGAAAAAAAAGGGGGGGGGGGGTAATGTAGGTCATGACCCCATGTACCTGTGCTTTTACGATCACAATTTTCCTTACGTTGTCAGGCACTTCCATTAAAAAAAATTCTTCGGCTTCGCGCACACGCGTTTCATTTTTAATGCAGCTGTTGTGTGGGGATGTCAAGTAGTTGAGACAAAGATATATTTTCGCTTTCGTCATTCAACACGTCCTCCATCATGCCGTGGTAAAATCCGTGCCGCGCACTTTCCAGCAAACGTCTAGGGTGTGACGTAAGAAATGTCTGGAACATTGAACCAATGAAAAAGTAGGTTACATTCTAAGTCAGTTAGAGTATATTAAGTGAAATGTTATTGGTTAAGAAGGGGGTCGCATCGCTTCGCTCGCTCCGCCCCTTCTTAACCATTAAAATTTCACTTAATATACTCTAACTATAACTTGGCCTTGAGGGATACACGAAATCATAAAATTTTATTACTTTGGTATACATTCATTACTTACAGCTCACTCCAATACAATATACACTTTAGCAGTAAACACAACAGGTGGTACACCTGAGGAAAAGGCCTCTAGGCATGTAAGTCTTGTGGAGACAACAAATGTGTTCTCTCTCTGAATTATAGAAAATTAAATTGTTTTACACTATTTCAACACATATTTTAATACAAGGCCTATAAAACAGATGTTTACAGAAGTGAATTTCATTTTTTTAAACGTTAAACTTAACGTAAAATATTCATATGAATAATTGCTTAGCTCCGAGCTTTGCTTTCAGATGCATACAAATCTATGTTTAACACTGTATTAGCGATTTTTAAAAAAAATATCCATATACATATTTTTTTTTATCGAAAACAAGCCCGTAATAAATTACAGAGTTATCGAAGCGAATCATGATTAAGTTGGATATAATGTCGCACAATAGGCTACCCGATTTGTAAGGCTTGAAGTAATTTACCATATAACAATATGTTCAATGATGAACGGTAAGGCCACTAAAATGCATCAATCGCCTGTAAAATAAATAAACATAAATCATAATGTTGAATCTCCGTGAAAATATTAAACGTTTACATTTAAATCAACATCAAATTGAAATAAATATGAGTGCATAGTTCTAGATCCTGAAAAACAAAATCAAGAAATAAAATATACATAACTACTGTAAAATACACAACGATTGATGGATTATTGTGTATTGAATAGCTAAAGTTATTATCATCCAGAATGGTACAAATAAATAAACAATAATATAATACTATTATAGATTGTTCTTATATTTATCAGGGAATTATATAAACATTTGAAGAAAAAAAAAATCCTGTATTTATTGATCAATCTAATTAACTGACACAATAGTGTTTACATGTAAATTGCATATTTCTGTTGGATGGACAAGGGCGCGTACATTACGTATACGGCGCTTACATAGGGTTATGATTATTTGTTTTATATCATAAACAAAAATATTTATTGTTCATTAAGATGCCTCATTACAATAATCAGAACTTTTAAAGCACAATAACTTTGACGCTGTACATACACAATCCTGTGCTATAAAATAAGACATAAATAGCTTAATAGAGACCGATAGTTTAATATATACTTAATTCATTTTTTAGTAAATAGTCTCAGCATAGGTATTACAAGGTTAATGTATTTCTCGCATGATAAACAAGTAATAGTGAAGTGAGAACAGTATACGTATTCTGTACGTGTGTCACACTTTGCTAATATTTTAATACATTTAAAGTCACATTTCTTAATAAACATCGCATTAAGTTAAAATACGACATGCAAATCAAATACACAACAATTGATGGATTATTGTGTATTGAATACACTAAATTTATTAAGGGCCAGACTAGTATGACATAAATAATAATAATAAATAAATAAATAAATACGTATAGATACACGATAATATAATACTATAGATCGTCATATTCAATGAGCTAGTGACGACTACAGTATTACGTAATCTCTCTACTCAGAGGGTGATTTAGATGACCGTGCGATTTAACTGGTAAAATGCAAATTTAAAAGGAAAAACGCTAAAATCCCACGACAATGCAAATTTATAAGGAAAAACGCAATTATAAAAGGAAAAACGCTAAAATCCCACGACAATGCAAATTTAAAAGGAAAAACGCAAATATAAAAGGAAAAACGCTAAAATGCCACGACAATGCAAATTTAAAAGGAAAAACGCTAAAATCCCACGACAATGCAAATTTAAAAGGAAAAACGCAAATATAAAAGGAAAAACGCTAAAATGCCACGACAATCCAAATTTAAAAGGTAAAACGCAAATATAACAAGATAATTCGCTAATTTAACTGGTAAACGCTAATATAACTGGTAATCTTTAATTATTTGCATTTTACCGGGCATATTTGCATTTTCTATTTCCTGGTGATTGGGTACACAAGATACAAACAGACACGGGCCTGACAACATTGGGTACACAAGATACAAACAGACACGGGTCTGGCAACATTGGGTACACAAGGTAAAAACAGACACGGGCCTGGCAACATTGGGTACACAAGATAAAAACAGATACTGGCCTGGCAACATTGGGTACTCAAGATAAAAACAGACACGGGCCTGGCAACATTGGGCACACATGATACAAACAGACACTGGCCTGGCAACATTGGGTACACAAGATAAAAACAGTCACGGGCCTGAAAACATTGGGTACACAAGATAAAAACAGACACGGGCCTGGCAACATTTGGTACACATGATACAAACAGACACTGGCCTGGCAACATTGGGTACACATGATACAAACAGACACGGGCCTGGCAACATTGGCTACACAAGATACAAACAGACACGGACCTGACAACATTGGATACACAAGATAAAAACAAACACGGGCCTGACAACATTGGGTACACAAGATAAAAACAGACACGGGCCTGGTAACATTGGGTATACAAGATACAAACAGACACGGGCCTGGCAACATTGGGCACACAAGATAAAAACAGACACTGACCTGGCAACATTGGGTACACAAGATAAAAACAGACACGGGCCTGGCAACATTGGGTACACAAGATAAAAACAGACACTGACCTGGCAACATTGGGTACACAAGATAAAAACAGACACGGGCCTGACAACATTGGGTACACAAGATAAAAACAGACACGGGCCTGGCAACATTGGGTACACAAGATAAAAACAGATATTGGCCTGGCAACATTGGGTACACAAGATAAAAACAGATACTGGCCTGGCAACATTGGGTACACAAGATAAAAACAGAGACTGGCCTGGCAACATTGGGTACACAAGATAAAAACAGATACTGGCCTGGCAACATTGGGTACACAAGATAAAAACAGACACTGGCCTGACAACATTGGGTACACAAGATAAAAACAGATACTGGCCTGGCAACATTGGGTGCACAAGATAAAAACAGACATGGGCCTGACAACATTGGGTACACAAGATAAAAACAGACACTGGCCTAACAACATTGGGTACACAAGATACAAACAGACACTGGCCTGGCAACATTGGGTACACAAGATAAAAACAGATACTGGCCTGGCAACATTGGGTACTCAAGATAAAAACAGACATGGGCCTGGCAACATTGGGTACACATGATACAAACAGACACTGGCCTGGCAACATTGGGAATACAAGATAAAAACAGTCACGGGCCTGGCAACATTGGGTAGACATGATACAAACAGACACGGGCCTGGCAACATTGGGTACACATGATACAACCAGACACGGAACTGACAACATTGGATACACACGACACAAACAGACACAGGCCTGGCAACATTGAGTACACAAGATAAAAACAGACACTGGCCTGGCAACATTGGGTACACAAGATAAAAACAGATACTGGCCTGGCAACATTGGGTACACAAGATAAAAACAGGCACGGGCCTGAAAACATTGGGTACACAAGATAACAACAAACACGGGCCTGACAACATTGGGTACACAAGATAAAAACAGACACGGGCTTGGTAACATTGGTTATACAAGATACAAACAGACATGGGACTGGCAACATTGGGTACCCAAGATAAAAACAGACACTGAGCTGGCAACATTGGGTACACAAGATAAAAACAGACACGGGCCTGAAAACATTGGGTACACAAGATAAAAACAGACACGGGCCTGAAAACATTGGGTACACAAGATAAAAACAGATACTGGCCTGGCAACCTTGGGTACACAAGATAAAAACAGGTACCGGCCTGGCAACCGTGGGTACACAAGATAAAAACAGACACGGGCCTGGCAACATTGGGTACACATGATACAAACAGATACGGGCCTGGCAACATTGGGTACACAAGATAAAAACAGACACTGGCCTAGCAACATTGGGTACACAAGATAAAAGCAGACACGGGCCTGGCAACATTGGGTACACAAGATATAAACAAACACGGGCCTCGCAACATTGGGTACACAAGATATAAACAAACACGGGCCTCGCAACATTGGGTACACAAGATACAAACAAACCCGGGCCTGGCAAAATTGGGTACACAAGATACAAACAGACACTGGCCTGGTAACATTGGGTACGTAAGATGCACACAGACACGGGCGTGGCAACATTGGGTACACAAGATACAAACAGACACTGGCCTGGCAACATTGGGTACACAAGATACAAACAGACACGGACCTGACAACATTGGGTAAACAAGATAAAAACAGACACTGGCCTGGCAACATTGGGTACACATGATACAAACAGACACTGTCCTGGCAACATTGGGTACACAAGATAAAAATAGACACGAGCATGGCAGCATTGGGTACATAAGATACATACAGACTCGGGCCTGGCAACATTGGGTACACCAGATTAAACCAGATACTGGCCTGGCAACATTCGGTACACAAGATAAAAGCAGACACGGGCCTGGAAACATTGGGTACACTTGATATAAACAGACACTGGCCTGACAACATAGGGTACACACGATACAAACAGACACTGGCCTGACAACACTGGTTACACATGATACAAACAGACACTGGCATGGCAACATTGGGTACACATGATACAAACAGACACGGGCCTGGCAACATTGGGTACACAAGATACAAACAGACACGGGCCTGGCAACATTGGGTACACAAGATAAAATGAGACACTGGCCTGGCAACATTGGGTACACAAGATAAAAACAGATACTGGCCTGGCAACATTGGGTACTCAAGATAAAAACAGACACAGGCCTGGCAACATTGGGTACACATGATACAAACAGACACTGGCCTGGCAACATTGGGTACACAGGATGAAAACAGTCACGGGCCTGAAAACATTGGGTACACAAGATAAAAACAGACACGGGCCTGGCAACTTTTGGTACACATGATGCAAACAGACACTGGCCTAACAACATTGGGTACACAAGATACAAACAGACACGGACCTGAAAACATTGGATACACAAGATAAAAGCAGACACGGGCCTGGCAACATTGGGTACACAAGATATTAACAAACACGGGCCTCGCAACATTGGGTACACAAGATATAAACAAACACGGGCCTCGCAACATTGGGTACACAAGATACAAACAAACCCGGGCCTGGCAAAATTGGGTACACAAGATACAAACAGACACTGGTCTGGTAACATTGGGTACGTAAGATGCACACAGACACGGGCGTGGCAACATTGGGTACACAAGATACAAACAGACACTGGCCTGGCAACATTGGGTACACAAGATAAAAACAGATACTGGCCTGGCAACATTGGGTACTCAAGATAAAAACAGACACGGGCCTGGCAACATTGGGTACACATGATACAAACAGACACTGGCCTGGCAACATTGGGTACACAAGATAAAAACAGTCACGGGCCTGAAAACATTGGGTACACAAGATAAAAACAGACACGGGCCTGGCAACATTTGGTACACATGAAACACACAGACACTGGCCTGGCAACATTGGGTACACATGATACAAACAGACACGAGCCTGGCAACATTGGCTACACAAGATACAAACAGACACGGACCTGACAACATTGGATACACAAGATAAAAACAAACACGGGCCTGACAACATTGGGTACACAAGATAAAAACAGACACGGGCCTGGTAACATTGGGTATACAAGATACAAACAGACACGGGCCTGGCAACATTGGGCACACAAGATAAAAACAGACACTGACCTGGCAACATTGGGTACACAAGATAAAAACAGACACGGGCCTGGCAACATTGGGTACACAAGATAAAAACAGACACTGAACTGGCAACATTGGGTACACAAGATAAAAACAGACACGGGCCTGACAACATTGGGTACACAAGATAAAAACAGACACGGGCCTGGCAACATTGGGTACACAAGATAAAAACAGATATTGGCCTGGCAACATTGGGTACACAAGATAAAAACAGATACTGGCCTGGCAACATTGGGTACACAAGATAAAAACAGAGATTGGCCTGGCAACATTGGGTGCACAAGATAAAAACAGACATGGGCCTGACAACATTGGGTACACAAGATAAAAACAGACACTGGCCTAACAACATTGGGTACACAAGATACAAACAGACACTGGCCTGGCAACATTGGGTACACAAGATAAAAACAGATACTGGCCTGGCAACATTGGGTACTCAAGATAAAAACAGACATGGGCCTGGCAACATTGGGTACACAAGATAAAAAGAGACACGGGCCTGAAAATATTGGGTACACAAGATAAAAACAGATACTGGCCTGGCAACCTTGGGTACACAAGATAAAAACAGGTACCGGCCTGGCAACATTGGGTACACAAGATAAAAACAGACACGGGCCTGGCAACATTGGGTACACATGATACAAACAGATACGGGCCTGGCAACATTGGGTACACAAGATAAAAACAGACACTGGCCTAGCAACATTGGGTACACAAGATAAAAGCAGACACGGGCCTGGCAACATTGGGTACACAAGATATAAACAAACACGGGCCTCGCAACATTGGGTACACAAGATATAAACAAACACGGGCCTCGCAACATTGGGTACACAAGATACAAACAAACCCGGGCCTGGCAAAATTGGGTACACAAGATACAAACAGACACTGGCCTGGTAACATTGGGTACGTAAGATGCACACAGACACGGGCGTGGCAACATTGGGTACACAAGATACAAACAGACACTGGCCTGGAAACATTGGGTACACTTGATATAAACAGACACTGGCCTGACAACATAGGGTACACACGATACAAACAGACACTGGCCTGACAACACTGGTTACACATGATACAAACAGACACTGGCATGGCAACATTGGGTACACATGATACAAACAGACACGGGCCTGGCAACATTGGGTACACAAGATACAAACAGACACGGGCCTGGCAACATTGGGTACACAAGATAAAATGAGACACTGGCCTGGCAACATTGGGTACACAAGATAAAAACAGATACTGGCCTGGCAACATTGGGTACTCAAGATAAAAACAGACACAGGCCTGGCAACATTGGGTACACATGATACAAACAGACACTGGCCTGGCAACATTGGGTACACAGGATGAAAACAGTCACGGGCCTGAAAACATTGGGTACACAAGATAAAAACAGACACGGGCCTGGCAACATTTGGTACACATGATGCAAACAGACACTGGCCTGGCAACATTGGGTACACAAGATACAAACAGACACGGACCTGAAAACATTGGATACACAAGATAAAAGCAGACACGGGCCTGGCAACATTGGGTACACAAGATATTAACAAACACGGGCCTCGCAACATTGGGTACACAAGATATAAACAAACACGGGCCTCGCAACATTGGGTACACAAGATACAAACAAACCCGGGCCTGGCAAAATTGGGTACACAAGATACAAACAGACACTGGTCTGGTAACATTGGGTACGTAAGATGCACACAGACACGGGCGTGGCAACATTGGGTACACAAGATACAAACAGACACTGGCCTGGCAACATTGGGTACACAAGATACAAACAGACACGGACCTGACAACATTGGGTAAACAAGATAAAAACAGACACTGGCCTGGCAACATTGGGTACACATGATACAAACAGACACTGTCCTGGCAACATTGGGTACACAAGATAAAAATAGACACGAGCATGGCAGCATTGGGTACACAAGCTACATACAGACTCGGGCCTGGCAACATTGGGTACACCAGATTAAACCAGATACTGGCCTGGCAACATTCGGTACACAAGATAAAAGCAGACACGGGCCTGGAAACATTGGGTACACTTGATATAAACAGACACTGGCCTGACAACATAGGGTACACACGATACAAACAGACACTGGCCTGACAACACTGGTTACACATGATACAAACAGACACTGGCATGGCAACATTGGGTACACATGATACAAACAGACACGGGCCTGGCAACATTGGGTACACAAGATACAAACAGACACGGGCCTGGCAACATTGGGTACGTAAGATGCACACAGACACGGGCGTGGCAACATTGGGTACACAAGATACAAACAGACACTGGCCTGGCAACATTGGGTACACAAGATACAAACAGACACGGACCTGACAACATTGGGTAAACAAGATAAAAACAGACACTGGCCTGGCAACATTGGGTACACATGATACAAACAGACACTGTCCTGGCAACATTGGGTACACAAGATAAAAATAGACACGAGCATGGCAGCATTGGGTACACAAGATACATACAGACTCGGGCCTGGCAACATTGGGTACACCAGATTAAACCAGATACTGGCCTGGCAACATTCGGTACACAAGATAAAAGCAGACACGGGCCTGGAAACATTGGGTACACTTGATATAAACAGACACTGGCCTGACAACATAGGGTACACACGATACAAACAGACACTGGCCTGACAACACTGGTTACACATGATACAAATAGACACTGGCATGGCAACATTGGGTACACATGATACAAACAGACACGGGCCTGGCAACATTGGGTACACAAGATACAAACAGACACGGGCCTGGCAACATTGGGTACACAAGATAAAATCAGACACTGGCCTGGCAACATTGGATACACAAGATAAAAACAGATACTGGCCTGGCAACATTGGGTACTCAAGATAAAAACAGACACAGGCCTGGCAACATTGGGTACACATGATACAAACAGACACTGGCCTGGCAACATTGGGGACTCAAGATAAAAACAGACACAGGCCTGGCAACATTGGGTACACATGATACAAACAGACACTGGCCTGGCAACATTGGGTACACAGGATGAAAACAGTCACGGGCCTGAAAACATTGGGTACACAAGATAAAAACAGACACGGGCCTGGCAACATTTGGTACATATGATGCAAACAGACACTGGCCTGGCAACATTGGGTACACAAGATACAAACAGACACCGACCTGAAAACATTGGATACACAAGATAAAAACAGACACGGGCCTGGCAACATTGGGTACACAAGATAAAAACAGATACTGGCCTGGCAACATTGGGTACACAAGATAAAAACAGATACCGGCCTGGCAACATTGAGTACACAAGATAAAAACAGACACTGGCCTGACAACATTGGGTACACAAGATAAAAACAGATACTGGCCTAGCAACATTGGGTGCACATGATACAAACAGACACTGGCATGGCAACATTGGGTACACATGATACAAACAGACACGGGCCTGGCAACATTGGGTACACAAGATACAAACAGACACGGGCCTGACAACATTGGGTACACAAGATACAAACAGACACGGGCCTGGCAACATTGGGTACACAAGATAAAAACAGACACTGGCCTGGCAGCATTGGGTACACAAGATAAAAACAGATACTGGCCTGGCAACATTGGGTACACAAGATAAAAACAGACACGGGCCTGGCAACATTGGGTACATATGATACAAACAGACACGGGCCTGGCAACATTGGGTACACAAGATAAAAACAGTCACGGGCCTGAAAACATTGGGTACACAAGATAAAAACAGACACGGGCCTGGCAGCATTTGGTACACATGATACAAACAGACACTGGCCTGGCAGCATTGGGTACACATGATACAAACAGACACTGGCATGGCAACATTGGGTACACAAGATAAAAACAGATACTGGCCTGGCAACATTGGGTACTCAAGATAAAAACAGACACGGGCCTGGCAACATTGGGTACACATGATACAAACAGACACTGGCCTGGCAACATTGGGTACACAGGATGAAAACAGTCACGGGCCTGAAAACATTGGGTACACAAGATAAAAACAGACACGGGCCTGGCAACATTTGGTACACATGATGCAAACAGACACTGGCCTGGCAACATTGGGTACACAAGATACAAACAGACACGGACCTGAAAACATTGGATACACAAGATAAAAGCAGACACGGGCCTGGCAACATTGGGTACACAAGATATTAACAAACACGGGCCTCGCAACATTGGGTACACAAGATATAAACAAACACGGGCCTCGCAACATTGGGTACACAAGATACAAACAAACCCGGGCCTGGCAAAATTGGGTACACAAGATACAAACAGACACTGGTCTGGTAACATTGGGTACGTAAGATGCACACAGACACGGGCGTGGCAACATTGGGTACACAAGATACAAACAGACACTGGCCTGGCAACATTGGGTACACAAGATACAAACAGACACGGACCTGACAACATTGGGTAAACAAGATAAAAACAGACACTGGCCTGGCAACATTGGGTACACATGATACAAACAGACACTGTCCTGGCAACATTGGGTACACAAGATAAAAATAGACACGAGCATGGCAGCATTGGGTACACAAGATACATACAGACTCGGGCCTGGCAACATTGGGTACACCAGATTAAACCAGATACTGGCCTGGCAACATTCGGTACACAAGATAAAAGCAGACACGGGCCTGGAAACATTGGGTACACTTGATATAAACAGACACTGGCCTGACAACATAGGGTACACACGATACAAACAGACACTGGCCTGACAACACTGGTTACACATGATACAAACAGACACTGGCATGGCAACATTGGGTACACATGATACAAACAGACACGGGCCTGGCAACATTGGGTACACAAGATACAAACAGACACGGGCCTGGCAACATTGGGTACACAAGATAAAATGAGACACTGGCCTGGCAACATTGGGTACACAAGATAAAAACAGATACTGGCCTGGCAACATTGGGTACTCAAGATAAAAACAGACACAGGCCTGGCAACATTGGGTACACATGATACAAACAGACACTGGCCTGGCAACATTGGGTACACAGGATGAAAACAGTCACGGGCCTGAAAACATTGGGTACACAAGATAAAAACAGACACGGGCCTGGCAACATTTGGTACACATGATGCAAACAGACACTGGCCTGGCAACATTGGGTACACAAGATACAAACAGACACGGACCTGAAAACATTGGATACACAAGATAAAAGCAGACACGGGCCTGGCAACATTGGGTACACAAGATATTAACAAACACGGGCCTCGCAACATTGGGTACACAAGATATAAACAAACACGGGCCTCGCAACATTGGGTACACAAGATACAAACAAACCCGGGCCTGGCAAAATTGGGTACACAAGATACAAACAGACACTGGTCTGGTAACATTGGGTACGTAAGATGCACACAGACACGGGCGTGGCAACATTGGGTACACAAGATACAAACAGACACTGGCCTGGCAACATTGGGTACACAAGATACAAACAGACACGGACCTGACAACATTGGGTAAACAAGATAAAAACAGACACGGGCCTGGCAACATTTGGTACACATGATACAAACAGACACTGGCCTGGCAGCATTGGGTACACATGATACAAACAGACACTGGCATGGCAACATTGGGTACACATGATACAAACAGACACGGGCCTGGCAACATTGGGTACACAAGATACAAACAGACACGGGCCTGGCAACATTGGGTATACAAGATACAAACAGACACTGGCCTGGGAACATTGGGTACACAAGATACAAACAGACACTGGCCTGGGAATATTGGGTACACAAGATACAAACAGACACCGGCCTAGCAACATTGGGTACACAAGATACAAACAGACACGGGCCTGACAACATTGGGAACACACGATACAAACAGACACTGGCCTGACAACACTGGGTACACAAGATACAAAGAGACACGGGCCTGGCAACACTGGGTACACAAGATAAAAACAGACACCGACCTGGAAACATTGGGTACACAGGATAACAACAGACACGGGCCTGGCAACATTTGGTATACATGATACAAACGGACAGGGGCCTGGCAACATTGGGTACACAAGGTAACAACAGACACGGGCCTGGCAACATTGGGTATACAAGATACAAACAGACACGGGCCTGGCAACATTGGGTACACAAGATAAAAACAGACATTGACCTGGCAACATTGGGAACACAAGATAAAAACAGACACGGACCTGGCAACATTGGGTACACATGATACAAACAGACACTGTCCTGGCAACATTGGGTACACAAGATAAAAATAGACACGAGCATGGCAGCATTGGGTACACAAGATACATACAGACTCGGGCCTGGCAACATTGGGTACACCAGATTAAACCCGGTAAAGGCCTGGCAACATTCGGTACACAAGATAAAAGCAGACACGGGCCTGGAAACATTGGGTACACTTGATATAAACAGACACTGGCCTGACAACATAGGGTACACACGATACAAACAGACACTGGCCTGACAACACTGGTTACACATGATACAAATAGACACTGGCATGGCAACATTGGGTACACATGATACAAACAGACACGGGCCTGGCAACATTGGGTACACAAGATACAAACAGACACGGGCCTGGCAACATTGGGTACACAAGATAAAATCAGACACTGGCCTGGCAACATTGGATACACAAGATAAAAACAGATACTGGCCTGGCAACATTGGGTACTCAAGATAAAAACAGACACAGGCCTGGCAACATTGGGTACACATGATACAAACAGACACTGGCCTGGCAACATTGGGGACTCAAGATAAAAACAGACACAGGCCTGGCAACATTGGGTACACATGATACAAACAGACACTGGCCTGGCAACATTGGGTACACAGGATGAAAACAGTCACGGGCCTGAAAACATTGGGTACACAAGATAAAAACAGACACGGGCCTGGCAACATTTGGTACATATGATGCAAACAGACACTGGCCTGGCAACATTGGGTACACAAGATACAAACAGACACCGACCTGAAAACATTGGGTAAACAATATAAAAACAGACACTGGCCTGGCAACATTGGGTACACATGATACAAACAGACACGGGCCTTGCAACATTGGGTACACAAGATAAAAACAGACACGAGCCTGGCAACATTGGGTATACAAGATACATACAGAGTCGGGCCTGGCAACATTGGGGACACAAGATAAAAACAGATACTGACCTGGCAACATTCGGTACACAATATAACAACAGACACTGGCCTGGCAACATTGGATATACAAGATACAAACAGACACGGGCCTGGCAACATTGGGTACACAAGAAAAAACAGACACTGACCTGGCAACATTGGGAACACAAGATAAAAACAGACACTGACCTGGCAACATTGGGAACACAAGATAAAAACAGATACTGACCTGGCAACATTCGGTACACAATATAACAACAGACACTGGCCTGGCAACATTGGATATACAAGATACAAACAGACACGGGCCTGGCAACATTGGGTACACAAGAAAAAAACAGACACTGACCTGGCAACATTGGGAACACAAGATAAAAACAGACACTGACCTGGCAACATTGGGAACACAAGATAAAACCAGACACGGGCCTGGCAACATTGGGTATACAAGATACAAACAGACACTGGCCTGGGAACATTGGGTACACAAGATACAAACAGACACTGGCCTGGGAATATTGGGTACACAAGATACAAACAGACACCGGCCTAGCAACATTGGGTACACAAGATACAAACAGACACGGGCCTGACAACATTGGGAACACACGATACAAACAGACACTGGCCTGACAACACTGGGTACACAAGATACAAAGAGACACGGGCCTGGCAACACTGGGTACACAAGATAAAAACAGACACCGACCTGGAAACATTGGGTACACAGGATAACAACAGACACGGGCCTGGCAACATTTGGTATACATGATACAAACGGACAGGGGCCTGGCAACATTGGGTACACAAGGTAACAACAGACACGGGCCTGGCAACATTGGGTATACAAGATACAAACAGACACGGGCCTGGCAACATTTGGTACATATGATGCAAACAGACACTGGCCTGGCAACATTGGGTACACAAGATACAAACAGACACCGACCTGAAAACATTGGGTAAACAATATAAAAACAGACACTGGCCTGGCAACATTGGGTACACATGATACAAACAGACACGGGCCTTGCAACATTGGGTACACAAGATAAAAACAGACACGAGCCTGGCAACATTGGGTATACAAGATACATACAGAGTCGGGCCTGGCAACATTGGGGACACAAGATAAAAACAGATACTGACCTGGCAACATTCGGTACACAATATAACAACAGACACTGGCCTGGCAACATTGGATATACAAGATACAAACAGACACGGGCCTGGCAACATTGGGTACACAAGAAAAAACAGACACTGACCTGGCAACATTGGGAACACAAGATAAAAACAGACACTGACCTGGCAACATTGGGAACACAAGATAAAAACAGATACTGACCTGGCAACATTCGGTACACAATATAACAACAGACACTGGCCTGGCAACATTGGATATACAAGATACAAACAGACACGGGCCTGGCAACATTGGGTACACAAGAAAAAAACAGACACTGACCTGGCAACATTGGGAACACAAGATAAAAACAGACACTGACCTGGCAACATTGGGAACACAAGATAAAACCAGACACGGGCCTGGCAACATTGGGTATACAAGATACAAACAGACACTGGCCTGGGAACATTGGGTACACAAGATACAAACAGACACTGGCCTGGGAATATTGGGTACACAAGATACAAACAGACACCGGCCTAGCAACATTGGGTACACAAGATACAAACAGACACGGGCCTGACAACATTGGGAACACACGATACAAACAGACACTGGCCTGACAACACTGGGTACACAAGATACAAAGAGACACGGGCCTGGCAACACTGGGTACACAAGATAAAAACAGACACCGACCTGGAAACATTGGGTACACAGGATAACAACAGACACGGGCCTGGCAACATTTGGTATACATGATACAAACGGACAGGGGCCTGGCAACATTGGGTACACAAGGTAACAACAGACACGGGCCTGGCAACATTGGGTATACAAGATACAAACAGACACGGGCCTGGCAACATTGGGTACACAAGATAAAAACAGACATTGACCTGGCAACATTGGGAACACAAGATAAAAACAGACACGGACCTGGCAACATTGGGTACACATGATACAAACAGACACTGTCCTGGCAACATTGGGTACACAAGATAAAAATAGACACGAGCATGGCAGCATTGGGTACACAAGATACATACAGACTCGGGCCTGGCAACATTGGGTACACCAGATTAAACCAGATACTGGCCTGGCAACATTCGGTACACAAGATAAAAGCAGACACGGGCCTGGAAACATTGGGTACACTTGATATAAACAGACACTGGCCTGACAACATAGGGTACACACGATACAAACAGACACTGGCCTGACAACACTGGTTACACATGATACAAATAGACACTGGCATGGCAACATTGGGTACACATGATACAAACAGACACGGGCCTGGCAACATTGGGTACACAAGATACAAACAGACACGGGCCTGGCAACATTGGGTACACAAGATAAAATCAGACACTGGCCTGACAACATTGGATACACAAGATAAAAACAGATACTGGCCTGGCAACATTGGGTACTCAAGATAAAAACAGACACAGGCCTGGCAACATTGGGTACACATGATACAAACAGACACTGGCCTGGCAACATTGGGGACTCAAGATAAAAACAGACACAGGCCTGGCAACATTGGGTACACATGATACAAACAGACACTGGCCTGGCAACATTGGGTACACAGGATGAAAACAGTCACGGGCCTGAAAACATTGGGTACACAAGATAAAAACAGACACGGGCCTGGCAACATTTGGTACATATGATGCAAACAGACACTGGCCTGGCAACATTGGGTACACAAGATACAAACAGACACCGACCTGAAAACATTGGATACACAAGATAAAAACAGACACGGGCCTGGCAACATTGGGTACACAAGATAAAAACAGATACTGGCCTGGCAACATTGGGTACACAAGATAAAAACAGATACCGGCCTGGCAACATTGAGTACACAAGATAAAAACAGACACTGGCCTGACAACATTGGGTACACAAGATAAAAACAGATACTGGCCTAGCAACATTGGGTGCACATGATACAAACAGACACTGGCATGGCAACATTGGGTACACATGATACAAACAGACACGGGCCTGGCAACATTGGGTACACAAGATACAAACAGACACGGGCCTGACAACATTGGGTACACAAGATACAAACAGACACGGGCCTGGCAACATTGGGTACACAAGATAAAAACAGACACTGGCCTGGCAGCATTGGGTACACAAGATAAAAACAGATACTGGCCTGGCAACATTGGGTACACAAGATAAAAACAGACACGGGCCTGGCAACATTGGGTACATATGATACAAACAGACACGGGCCTGGCAACATTGGGTACACAAGATAAAAACAGTCACGGGCCTGAAAACATTGGGTACACAAGATAAAAACAGACACGGGCCTGGCAGCATTTGGTACACATGATACAAACAGACACTGGCCTGGCAGCATTGGGTACACATGATACAAACAGACACTGGCATGGCAACATTGGGTACACATGATACAAACAGACACGGGCCTGGCAACATTGGGTACACAAGATACAAACAGACACGGGCCTGGCAACATTGGGTACACATGATACAAACAGACACTGGCCTGGCAACATTGAGTACACAAGATAAAAACAGATACTGGCTTGGCAACATTGGGTACACAAGATTAAAACAGATACTGGCCTGGCAACATTGGGTACACAAGAAAAACACAGATACTGGCCTGGCAACATTGGGTACACGAGATACAAACAAACACGGGCCTGGCATCATTGGGTACACAAGATACAAACAAACACGGGCCTGGCATCATTGGGTACACCAGATACAAACAGACACTGGCCTGGCAACATTGGGTACACAAGATGCAAACAGACACGGGCCTGGCAACATTGGGTACACAAGATAAAAACAAACACGGGCCTGGCAACATTGGGTACACAAGATGCAAACAGACACGGGCCTGGCAACATTGGGTACACAAGATACAAACAGACACTGGCCTGGCAACATTGGGTACACAAGATACAAACAAACACGGGCCTGGCATCATTGGGTACACAAGATACAAACAGACACTGGCCTGGCAACATTGGGTACACAAGATGCAAACAGACACGGGCCTGGCAACATTGGGTACACAAGATACAAACAGACACTGGCCTGGCAACATTGGGTACACAAAATACAAACAGACACGGGCCTGGCAACATTGGGTACACAAGATAAAAACAGACACGGACCTGACAACATTGGGTACACAAGATAAAAACAGACACTGGCCTGGCAACATTGGGTACACAAGATAAAAATAGAAACGGGCCTGGCAACATTGGGTACACAAGATAAAAACAGACACTGGCCTGGCAACATTGGGTACACACGATACAAACAGACACGGGCCTGGCAACATTGGGTACACAAGATACAAACAGACACGGCCCTGGCAACATTGGGTACACAAGATAAAAACAAACACGGGCCTGGCAACATTGGGTACACAAGATACAAACAGACACGGGCCTGGCAACATTGGGTACACAAGATGCAAACAGACACGGGCCTGGCAACATTAAGTACACAAGATACAAACAGACACTGGTCTGGGAACATTGGGTACACAAGATACAAACAGACACGGACCTGACAACATTGGGTAAACAATATAAAAACAGACACTGGCCTGGCAACATTGGGTACACATGATACAAACAGACACGGGCCTTGCAACATTGGGTACACAAGATAAAAACAGACACGAGCTTGGCAACATTGGGTATACAAGATACATACAGAGTCGGGCCTGCCAACATTGGGGACACAAGATAAAAACAGATACTGACCTGGCAACATTCGGTACACAATATAACAACAGACACTGGCCTGGCAACATTGGATATACAAGATACAAACAGACACGGGCCTGGCAACATTGGGTACACAAGAAAAAAACAGACACTGACCTGGCAACATTGGGAACACAAGATAAAAACAGACACTGACCTGGCAACATTGGGAACACAAGATAAAAACAGATACTGACCTGGCAACATTCGGTACACAATATAACAACAGACACTGGCCTGGCAACATTGGATATACAAGATACAAACAGACACGGGCCTGGCAACATTGGGTACACAAGAAAAAAACAGACACTGACCTGGCAACATTGGGAACACAAGATAAAAACAGACACTGACCTGGCAACATTGGGAACACAAGATAAAACCAGACACGGGCCTGGCAACATTGGGTATACAAGATACAAACAGACACTGGCCTGGGAACATTGGGTACACAAGATACAAACAGACACTGGCCTGGGAATATTGGGTACACAAGATACAAACAGACACCGGCCTAGCAACATTGGGTACACAAGATACAAACAGACACGGGCCTGACAACATTGGGAACACACGATACAAACAGACACTGGCCTGACAACACTGGGTACACAAGATACAAAGAGACACGGGCCTGGCAACACTGGGTACACAAGATAAAAACAGACACCGACCTGGCAACATTGGGTACACAGGATAACAACAGACACGGGCCTGGCAACATTTGGTATACATGATACAAACGGACAGGGGCCTGGCAACATTGGGTACACAAGGTAACAACAGACACGGGTCTGGCAACATTGGGTATACAAGATACAAACAGACACGGGCCTGGCAACATTGGGTACACAAGATAAAAACAGACATTGACCTGGCAACATTGGGAACACAAGATAAAAACAGACACGGACCTGGCAACATTGGGTACACAAGATACAAACAGACAATGGCCTGACAACATTGGGTACACAAGATACAAACAAACACTGGCCTGGCAGCATTGGGTACACAAGATACAAACAGACATCGGCCTGGCAACATTGGGTACACACGATACAAACAATCACTGGCCTGGCAACATTGGGAACACACGATACACACAGACACTGGCCTGGCAACATTGGGTACACAAGATACAAACAGACACGGGCCTGACAATATTGGGTACACAACATAAAAACGAAGAAAAAAGCACAACACAGAAAACTGAAAATAAATGTAGGTATAACACAGTTTCCCTGTAATATTGCAATTCAGACTTGATAGTATCATTCATCGTCTCGTACTGACAACATTTTGGTGTTTAAATATTATATAATTCAGACTATGTGGTTATTATTATCGTACGCGTTCGATTCGTATCCGAGAGGATTAGTACACATATAAAATTGATTTGACTGACTTTAAGGTTGTAATATTACCATTCAGACTCTACATACTCAGTCTTTGAATCAAACTTAATGATTTGAAAGACAATACATTTGTGAACTGATGGTATTTTTTCAGATATTTGTATTAATTTAGATATTTTATTTGTACATGATTCAGACTTTGTTATTATAATCGAAGGCGTTCGATCCGGAAAGGAGGAGTATACCCATACATTCGTGTGTCTCATCTTACGACTGTAATGTTACAATTCAGACTTAAGATTCTCAGTCTATGTCTCGTAATGTGTGATTTTAAATACAACATTTGGTTTAACTCTATGGAAATATTCAGATTTATGTATTAATTTTGCATTAATTTTGTATTCACTCCATTAATAATGTGGTTACTTTCTACTTCCTTATAAACTAAAAACAAATGGAATGTTTATGTTAATGAGTTTAAAATATACACTCCATGTTGTAATTACTTCATTATCATATTACGGGAGATTTGCCTTTATTATTATTTATTATTTAAAGCCATCTTTAGCAATATTTCATTAATATTGATTGAGACATTCTTGCACTAACCTATTGAATTATATACAATGTAGTCTAGTTATTATATAAGTAAAGAGAGTTTGAAGATACCAAATGGACAATCATAATCCCAATATCGAAGAAGAACAGAGAAGGCAATGGCCAAAGGAAAAAGGCAAACAGTGATCTACAAAACATACACATAAAACTAAAGATCGAGTAACACGAACCCCACTGACACAAGGGGGTGAACTCAGGTTTTCCGGAAGGGTCAGCAGCTCATAGCCAGAAATGAGGTGCAATTTGCTAATTTGCATATCTGAGATGGCGAAGCCGAAATATCTGAGATGTCATATGATTTATATATATATATATATATAAGATATCATTCCTAATTTCATGCATGTCACTTTCTGAACTTGAATGTGATAAACTGAGTCAATCTGAATTAAATGGAAAAAATATAATGAAAACGATCAAAAATTCTAGGTTCCTGGACATAATGAAAATCTGAGGCGACGAATCCTTATCTGGCCTTAATAATCTATGAAAAAATTCTGAAATACACGAAACTGGTGGTGTGTGACATAAAATTTAACAATTAAAGACAGTTGGTGGCATATTATTCGTGAAATAAATTTAGATTCCGCGATATAGGTGAAATTATATTGACTAACATTATTTTTCTAGCTTTTAAACTCCAGGTTCCAGCATAAAATAAAATATTTGTTTATGCTTTGCATTCACGCGACTTCAAAGAAATTGATAAAATGGTTACAAAGCAAATTAGTTTAAATTTTGACAGACACATCTGCACTACAGTGCAAATAAACAACAAGTTTGCTCTACAGTAGAAAAAAAACAACAAACATGTACAACAGTACAAATAAACAACACGTCTATGCAACAGTACACATAAACAAGTCTGCACAACAGTGTAAAAAAACAAATCTACAATAGTACAAAAAAGCAACAATAATGTACAACAGAAAAAAAAAACAAGTCTGCATAACAGTGTAAATAAACAACGATTTGTACAACAGTACAAATAGACAACAAATCTACTACAGTACATAAAAAGCAAGGATGTACAACAGTAAAAATAAACAACAAGTCTGCATAACAGTGTAAATAAACAACAAATGTGTACAACAGTACCAATACACAACAAATGTATACAACAGTACAAATTAACAACAAGACTGTACAACAGTATGAAAAAACAAGTCTGCACAACAGTGTGAATAAACAACAATTGGGTACAACAGTACAAAAAACAACACGTTGTACAACAGTACAAATAAATAACAAGCTTGTACAACTGTACAAATAAACAACAAGTATATACAACAGTAGAAATAAACAACAATTCAGCACAACAGTACAAATAAATAACAAGTATCTACAACAGTGCAAACAAACAACAAGTGGATTCAGTGGATTGCTTACATTGTATGGTTATCGTTTGCTTGTGGTAATTGTGATATTTATTTTTTTCCTATGACTGTATAATATGAATTCAATCATCCTAGTACAGACAAACCTGTCTTTTATGTGTATGTTTTGTAGATCGCTGTTTGTCATTTTGTCCCCTTTCTATTGGCCATTATGTTGTCTGTTCTTCGTCAATTAACATATTTTGATAATCCCTTCCGTATGTTCAAAATATTCTTAAGAGGGCACACGAGGAACAAAGAAAAAATGGTATTGTAAGATATGTGACCTGTTAAAAGATGTTCAATTCGTATACCATTTCCAATTACAGGACAAGACCTTGTAATACAAGTGACTGACTAATAGAGGTGATTGCATGGCAGCTTAGACTGTATGCACAAAGCATAATTTATCTAAACTAAGGTCAATCTCCCTCTGTCATATGTAATCTTAGACGATTGGTGCTAACCCCCGGTTCTTAGTGAGGTTCGTGTTACTCGATCTTTAGTTTTATATGTATGTTTTGTCGATCGTTGTTTGTCCTTTTGTACTCTTTCTTTTGGCCATCGTGTTGTCTGTTCTTCTTTGATATACGGTTTCTGATTGCCCCTTTGGTATCTTCAAACTCTTCTAAGCTCTTTGATTAACTACAATGATTAGGCTTTCTATAAGCTTACCTGGTGAAGGTTATTTCAGACACGCGTCGTGCATACTATGTCTAAGCACCAGTATAATGTCAACCTGTATTCTTACCTTACGTGATGAGGTATCAACTCGAATAATAATGAAACTATTTTCTATGTAGTAGATTTGGCAAAGGAGGCTAACTTTTTCGTCATTATGCTAAATGAATAGGTGCTGTAATATACCAACTTTGTGTGTCTTAATTCCGTTGACACAAGGAAATAAAAACATACAAAATAATTGTCAACTTACACATTCTAACACTGCTGGGCTGAATATTCTGACTTGTATAAATAAATATAATATTACAAGTGAGTGAGTGAGGGAGGGAGGGAGGGAGGGAGGGAGTGAGTGAGTGAGTGAGTGAGTGAGTGAGTGAGTGAGTGCTGCTTAGCGCCAACTCCGCAATTTTTTCAGCTATATCACATTAATTTTCAATTAAATGATGATGAGGTCTGCTTTCTTATAGATCAATATGCTGAGTTCAATTTTCATAGTGCTAGCTCACTGAAGCAACAATCCATGAGCCAACCAGTCTGTGCACTTTCTCCTTAATACTGCGTGCTTAATGGAGAAGCAACAAATACCAATTTGATATGCTTTAGTTTGACCCGATCGGGGCTCGAACCCACGACCTACCACACTCGAGGCGAGCACGCTGACCATTACAGGTATCTACTAATTAAGAGATACTGTGGTAGGCTTGTCTGTTAACCGCCCCAGCCACGTTTATCCAATAACAGATAGGTACATGTACAATTTATTATTAATATGTGTATCCATATGCCAATGAGGATAAAGAATCAATCATTAATACATAACAATGTTTTGTCAATTAAAAGTGACTGTTTGATATCTTATATAATGATAATTATTATGTACTTTATAAACTTAAATAGGTTTCACTAATCTAGCTTGAAGTTCTCATATTTTCCAAAAATAAATACGGGAATATGATATGGATAGTTCTGGCATCGTGTGTTTTAAACTTTTGTTCTAGTTCTTCTGGTAAGTATTTCTTAATACATTTAGAATTAAATGCGATTTTTGTAGCTTAGTAAGACAAATAGTTTGAAATTACCAAGGGGTAATCAGAATCCGTAAATCGAAGAAGGTCAGGCAACACAACGGCTAAGGAAAAAAGTATATTTTGTTATGAAATGCTAATTTTTAACAACCCAAGAAACATAGAAAAAAATAATGTTTCAAACGTTTTTCGATAGTAATCAACATCTTGTAGAAACAAATTATGTCAATTGCGTACAGATGACGAAAATTTCTAGTTTCTCTGGATTGTCCATTGTTTGATTGCCTCTTCGGTTTTCTCTAATGTTTATTTCCAACTCGGGTATCCATGGACACACAGTGGTTGATCAGAATAACAAGAACAGGTCGGATGTCACTGTATGCAAACATCCTATTCCATTTTCTGATATTAAGACTTTTATATTATAGTATGCAATAAAACACTGACAGCTGGAACCTGTATATTAATTGCAAATTCCACGAAATCCTTGTTATTAAGGTAGAAATCACAGGGAACAACTAATCTTGACAAGATGTCGTATTAGTCATAATATATATACTTACAGTTATTAACCACATGTTTGGTGTAATGGTTAGCATGCTCGCCTCGTGGGTTCGAGTCCCGATCGGGTCAAACCAAAGACTATAAAATTGGTCTTTGTTGCTTCTCCGTGAAGCACATGTGCTAGGGAGAAAGAGAAATGACCGGTTGGCTCGAACTCAGGATAATAAAAAGCTGCTCAGTTGATGTTAATCTTGCAATAATCACTAAACCATATATTGCATTAAACAACAATTAGTCAAGATAATGTAAGAAGAAGGAAAGGTAGATGAAGCATACAGCCCGAGATAACCCCCGGGGTATATATATAGGACCTAGTTTCTTCTGTTGCTGTGTACAGCAGCTCAAAAAGGGGCTTCCGATGGTTGTCCGACCATATCCATTAGCCACATTTTATATGAGTATTATAATGTTTTTAATTTTGCTCTTGTCATAAGCAAAGCTGAAACACTGTCCATCTGAAATTGAATAACAATCAGCTTACAATCAGTGACCAGCGCATGTCCCTTTGGAGCTTTACTTCGCAGAAGTGAATAAACGTTAGAGAATACCAAAGAGGCAATCAAAAATGAACAACCAGAGAAACTGGCAACATAGGGTAGGAACGTCACATAGCGCCCGTTATCGTTAAGAACGTTTAAAATATTGAAAAACTATGTATACTTATTCAAATAAATTCCGGGTTTATTTAAATTATTTTACTTAGCTTTTTATATCGGTAGATGCTATGAGATCTGTATTTTTAGTGCATATCCTGAATGACCGTAATAATCATAAATAAATCCAGTGTTTTATATTCAAAGATTTAGCATTTTCTCGAAAATCGGCTTTTGCGGTTAACATTACGGACGTTAATAAGGATGTATGCAAAATGCATTCCGATTTCGCAGTGGAGCCATTTGTTTTATTTCCTTTTACAAGGGGTTATCTTAATCCTGAAATGTTCAAGATATTCTATGTGCTTGGTGTCTATGTGAAAAATGTATATTTTTTGCATATTTACTTTTGTTTTCTTTTTTGAGAGATCAATGTAGATTCCCATAAAAATTCCGACAGGCTCCATTGAGGATAAAGAAATTGAATATTTCACCTTAAGTTATTTACATGGTTCATGACTATTAATTCGTTGGCTCCACTGCTCATTTTGTGATAATAAAAAAGGGAAAATTTGGGATTTTTACCGGATTTTGCCATCTCCAAACGTCAGAGAAGTCGGGTAGAAGTATGGTCGTAGAGTTAGACAGCCGACATCCGCTTCTTCCCAAAACTGGATGGGAAAATGAAGATTTGACTTTGATTTTAAGGGAAAAAATGGAAATTTTTGCAGATTCCAGATACAAGTGCTTTCAATGCTAGGTCGTAGGTGTAAAAGAAAAAAAAACACGAAAACAAACAAAATTATATTTGTTAAATATCGAAAACTTGCAACACAAAACTTCCTTTTTAACAAGCATATCAATTTTCTCTTTGGTAACATAAAAAGGCTTTCACTTTTATGGAAAATGCACATAAATATGGTTTATATTCCACAATGTGTAAGATCGGTCGATCACTGTACCATAATCACGTGATCATATAGTCGCTGTTTCGCGAACCCTTCAGATTTACACTGAAAGTACGAATCCCATTCGAGCATTTTTTTTTGCAACATAATGTATGCTTCATTATGGATTTTGGTTAAAGTGATACAAAGGTAGGCTATATATTAAGTTATCTATTTTTTTTACATATTATAAGAATTGTGAGTGTACAGTAGATTCGTATCGATTTCTCGAAAGTCGTACAACAAACATTTCCTTACATATTAACATAACACGAATTTACATGCAAGCTGTAAATTTCATATTTTCCTTTTTCAATATTAACTATTCTGTCGTTTTTGTTTGTTTTCGAACATCACGTAAACCGTCATAATCACTAAAAAATAAAGCAATTTAGCACATGTCGTCTTCATCGAAAGCAAACCATTATAGCTTTTTTTTATAATTTGTTTGTACTTGGCAGTTATTTTCTTAAATCTACAGTTGAGAAATATATCGTCTGCTATGTTTTTTAACTCGCATTTTATCCAGTAATACATTTACTTTACTAAATGCGGGAGCCCAATAGTCATGATCGCATTGGCGCTGCCTTGTAATGGAATGGATAGTTCTAGAAGGTGGTTCGAATCCCATCAGTCCTTTTTTTGTTTGTCTACATTATTAAGCTTAGTTTCAGAAAGGTATTTTTGACTGTAAGATTACGAAACTGTAAATTCATTTATTGCAAAATAACTTATTTGTCGCGACTACTGAGACGGTATCAGAAATCATGGGTATCGGTCGAGAAGTGTCTAAAATTACATCTTTAATATGACAGATAAATTTCAATGCACAGAGGTGCGATCTCAAATACACCATTGTTTTTTTAAACGATAGATTGTTTGCTTGCTCTTGATATATTAAAAACAGAAAAAAAGCGGCGTTCGCGATCGTTTTATTTCCTATTCAAAATATTCTAGACGACGGACATTATTTATCCAGATACAAGTGGGATTTTCTCTGAGGAAACCGAAAATTGGGATTTGCTTGTTGACTGTACACGTTGAGATGGTAGGAAAATGTTAGATGCAGGAGTTCACATATCCGATCAGTGCACATTGCTAAAGAAGACGCACAGACCGTTTCAAACACAGTACAAAATATTCTACCGAATCCGCTTCTGCTTTAACAAATGGCGAAGAAACAACATATTCTATTATTTCTAAAATGCTTTCCGACCGCTCGAGTTTAATGAACAAATCAAATACGCTTTTTAGTTAAAGGAGAGAAAATCTTTTTAAAAGAAAATATTCCTGTTTTTAGTATAAAAAGAAATCTCGCAGTATTTCCGTTTAGCAGAAAAATCTGGTGACAATCATCCAAAACATTTCAGAAAGTTAATTATGTATTGGTATTATGAAAATACATATTTTGAGTTATTTGTACAAAAATGTTACAAATCCTGAGAAAAATATGTTTTAAAGTAAATACATTTTTTTATAGAAGTTTAAGAAAAAAAAGAATGAATACTCTATCTGATGAAAGTTGCCTTAATTCGTATTAGCACAACAATAACAAATACAAAAAATGATAAAAAAAACGAAGAAAAAAAAACTCCATAAAAAACAAAACAAAAAACACATACATCGTCAACTATAGAGATTTTATTGCAAACACAATGCTTTTCTGGATATCGACAGTATTTAATTTGAAGACTTCATCTGTTTTGATATATCGTGCCGTAGACTATAATAGGCTTGGGAAACTGAGAGAACAACCAAACTTAGGCACGTAACTGACAAATTTATTACAGTACAATGTACTTCACCTTTTTGCAAATCGGGAGATGGAGTGAGTGGTCGCTTCACATATACATGTGGTACTGTAGTAAGGTTTCCGACAAACGAGGGCTAATTTTTGATTTGCTGTCAAAGATATAGGATAAACGTATTGAACAGAAACATCTGAAATACGATCAATATGAACATTGTGTGATGGGTTTTTTTCAAACTCTACCCTGAACATATAGACTGGACTATATTCTTTTAAGTTTAGTCTGTGAAAGGGTTAATAATAATGAACAAAATTGTATTAATTCCGATTGTGGTAAGATATGCTAAAAAGTGCAACAAAACACCCACCCGGTCGGAACTCGCGACACAAAAAAATGAACTGATGTACGGAATGTTAAATGAACAAAGATAAACATGATCACTCATGTAATAAGGGACAACCATTTTATCTATTTTTAAATTATACTAATGTCAATAGTTATTTTGTAAATTACTATAGCCATTCAATTAAAGAAGTAGCTCTCTTGTATCAACATCTTCACAGTGGACATTTCTATAAATGAGCTAAAACCTGGATTTTTTTATTTACCGTATTTTGAATTATCTGAAGTAGGAATTATGTACTAGTGATTTTATCTATTAACTATGCAAAGTTCAGCAAATTCATGTTATTCAGTATCTACAATTATTGCCTGAAAAAAGTTATACGGGTAGCTTCATATGTCACTCTTTATCCTTGTTAAAAAAAAATCCCACAAAGTCGCACAACGGTAATTAAATTTTTGAAAACTCAAAATGTTGTAACTTTTAAAAGGGTTCTCCGATTTCCAAAAAATAAAATGATATATAATCCTTATCGATGTGTCTTTTTGACATTGCGTATGGATAAGGCCTTTATTCCAAAGAAAATAATAATGTGACATACCTACATAGGGTACACAAGCCGAAGAAAAACAAACAAAAAACACAACACAATATGTGTTGGACACCACTATACGCAAACAAGCACAAATAGCGTAAATAAGGCATGATCCCTCCTACAAATAAAGTCGGTTAATAAAATATTACATCCAAAGTCAAGTGCGCACGACACTTTCCAGGAATAACCTCAAAATCTTAAGATTAGAAAACGAAATGACATAACGTTTGGGAGCAATAATACCAAAGGACCTAAACAGGTTAGACAAAATCAGTTTTTATATATATATGTTCAAGTTCTAGGGCCTAAACAGGATTGACAAAATCTGTTTTTATATATCTATGTTCAAGTTCTAGGAGTCGGTTTAGGCATTCAAGTATGATTCTTATTATTTATTTATCCTAAAATCAATATAATATTAATTCCGTAGAAGAAAAGAGAAATACAATCCATTAGTTCCGTTACTCATTCCAGTGACGTCTTAAAATCTTATTTAATATGTGTCCCAAACAGGATTAACTATTGTCAAATGTAGGCGCTTATCTTTAAAATACGGGAATAAAAAAATGATTTTTTAATTATTGAGTATTTTAATACAGAAATATTATATAATGGTGTTAGGTAATGTAAGGTTATACATCATATTTGAAGCTATTGCAGACATTTTCTAGGCAATATTCATATCACACCTTTCGGGGTTAAACAGATAAACAATCGATCGGGAAGCCTGAGATTATGTAACCGTTTAACTTGAGAAAACCGTGATATAAATGATTTGTAGCATGAAGCCATGCAATATCACACTTAGGTCATTGATTATTGAACGGCTACCAATGAGTATTAAAATTACAGCCCAGATTTAAAGTGTGCAATATATCATATATGCGTGTATTATTTCATAGTTCTTAGCTGTTGCTTCCATTCTGTTATATAAACCATTAAAAGGTCAAAGGAAAAGAATGCATTCATTTCATAATTCGTATCTATGCCGAAACAGATGGGGTTCTCCTACCTCAGGTATTGGTGACCTTTGCCGATTTTGGCTATTCTGTTTAGGCCCTGTGGTTTTATTGTTTCCAAAGACTTTTAAATGATGTTGCTTTCCAGTATTGTGGCTTTGAGAGCAAATTTAATTGCCTTGCACTCGTTTGATTATGAGCGTACATGATGCAGGTCATTCCAGAAACATGTCGTGCGCAGTCTTATGTGACCCTAGCCGAATATGAATAACCTGTTTATGACCTCTGCTTTACTTGCTCCCAAATACTTTTAGATGATTGGGCTTTCAAGTATTGTGGCTTTGAGAGTAAATGTAATTGCCTTGTACTCTTATGATTAGAGCGTACCTGATACAGGTTATTCCAGAAACACGCCGTGTACAGTCTTAGGTGACCCTATCCGAATATGAATAACCTGTTTATGCCCTCTGCTTTACTTGCTCCCAAATACTTTTAGATGATTGGGCTTTCAAGTATTGTGGCTTTGAGAGTAAATGTAATTGTCTTGCACTCTTATGATTAGAGCGTACCTGATACAGGTTATTCCAGAAACACGCCGTGTACAGTCTTAGGTGACCCTAGCCGAATATGAATAACCTGTTTATGCCCTCTGCTTTACTTGCTCCCAAATACTTTTAAATGATTGGGCTTTCAAGTATTGTGGCTTTGAGAGTAAATGTAATTGTCTTGCACTCTTATGATTAGAGCGTACCTGATACAGGTTATTCCAGAAACACGTCGTGAACGCTGATGATTAAAGCGTACCTGATACAGGTTATTCCAGAAACACGTCTTGCACGCTGATGATTAGAGCGTACCTGATACAGGTTATTCCAGAAACACGTCGTGCACTCTTATGATTAGAGCGTACCTGATACAGGTTATTCCAGAAACACGTCGTGCACGCTGATGATTAGAGCGTACCTGATACAGATTATTCCAGAAACACGTCGTGCACGCTGATGATTAGAGCGTACCTGATACAGGTTATTCCAGAAACACGTCGTGCACGCTGATGATTAGAGCGTACCTGATACAGGTTATTCCAGAAACACGTCGTGCACGCTGATGATTAGAGCGTACCTGATACAGGTTATTCCAGAAACACGTCGTGCTCATTAAATTTTATATCTATGTTTATATTATACGGTAAATTAATCCACTGGATTTTGAACTCGGAAAGTATCCGATATTATCCGTTTAGATCATTACACTTGGTTGAATTATCTTTGGGTTTATCTTAATGAAAACAATGGATGTTATATTGTTATATTGTGTCAACAATGCATATTATTATACTTCAATATCTTTTTTCAATAGAAAATCAAGTGTAATATTTTAACTAATAAATCCTAAATTCCTTGTTGTCTCTATTTCACCGGTCATCAGTTTTTTCCTGATGACCGGGAGAACAGTGATCTAGATCGCCAAATCGCTTACGATATCGGTAAAATGACCATGATCTAAAACGTGTACGTGACGTAAGTATGCACAAAATGACCACCGCCGGTGTGCCCAGTGGAACCCATTCTGGCAATTCATTTGCAGAAATTTTCGTATTGATCAAACGAAATAAGAGTGATGCAAAAAAAAAATAGAGTTTCAGTAAAATAAAACAATTAATGCATGCACTTAAGGTGAACATCATAATTGTTCATCCTTGGGATGTTGTTTTCTTTCGAGCTAAAGCCCTCGGGAAAACAACACCCTTCGAAAGAACAATTATGATGTTCACCTTAAGTGCAGGCATTAATTGTATGTTATTGCTTAATGCATTTCTCTGACGTCAAATTATTTTTCGGGTAGTGGATTATTTCTAAGAATCAACAGTTTATTCTTTTGTTGCTGCGTATATTAACTTTAACCGTTTACCATTTCAGGCTTAAACACTTGTAAATATTTTGGAACTCGTGGGTATCGAACCTGTGCTTGACTTATTAATGTCTGCTTTATGTTTGAACATTTCCGTAAAGCCACACGACTATGCTGATCACACTACTATACAAAATAATTATTATATACGACTCTAGATAGTAAACTTTATTTAATTGAGTATCGATAATTGATCAATATATACAAGACACGATACAAGTATTTCAAATATGGCATAATTTATGTTCAGAACTGAGGAATACATGAACTTTATACACCACTATGCCCAACACAAATAACGTAAATGAAACATGAGCCCTCATTTAACATTACTTTCAGCAGGCTCCAATGGGCCTCTTTTTACCAGGAGTAACCAGTCGTTACACGATGCAAGGCAAATTGTTTCGATCTTATCTCCTAGCAATCACTTTATTTGCAGTCACAACCGTATACTACATTTTAAAGTATTTTATTATTTGAAAACTCTATCTAGCGAAATCAAAAATATTTTCAATTTCATGTGTAAATTGTCTTTTTTTATCACATTTTATCGGTTTTACTAATGATTATCAAATGACATTAAAATGTCATTATCTAGGAAAAAATAATAAGATACAAGCAACTATAGTAATTTGAAATATTTATTGAGAAAAAAAAGCATTCAAACTTTGATCTGTGCAAAAAAAATTGTAACATTCATTATCCTTAGTCAATAAACCGAAAATAAAGCATCCTTAAAGTACATTTGATTTATTGCATAATTTCCACTGTGAAGATCCAATTTTAATTTCCAAATAGTTATTTCTCTATTGATAAAAAGTTCTAAATTCGAAGAGTTAACTTTCACTTTCAACCAAGAGTACAGAAAAAACAAAACAAACAAACAAACAAGCTAAAAACAAAACAAACAAACAAACAAACTAAAAACAAAACAAACAAAAACAACTACACAATGGTGAATGGTGTAAACCTATGTCTAATAGATTCCTGATAACCTACAATCCACCACAACTACACAATGGTGTAAACCTATGTCTAATAGATTCCTGATAACCTACAATCCACCACAACTACACAATGGTGTAAACCTATGTCTAATAGATTCGTGATAACCTACCATAACGGGGTTTTCATATTCTCATTGGATAAACAATCCACCAACCAAAGATGGGGGCGAACCACACAAAGCACATGACGGCTTCAGCCTTCTACTATGTACAGGAGAGTAATTTGTATCATTGAATAATAAAATGTCCTTCTGACTTCCAGGTTTCAGGTGAAAATGTGTCTTCTCTCTCCGATTCCACATTATCAGCCCCTATACAAAGGTTTGTTACCCAGTTCGATATAGTGTGCCATGGTAATAGCCTAGGATTGCGTAGCACAATTAGAGGGCCCGGGTTGCTCAATGAGTTAGGTAGTTGGATTACCTTACAACTCATACAGGCCCATCACCTATACGGCGTGGGTTCGCGCCCGGCTTTGTAAATTACAAAAAGGGTGCATTCGACTGGCAGCCGCAAGTGATAAAGTTTACCAGTTGCTTGCCCATGGTCGATGGTTTTCTTCGGGTACTCCGGCTTCTTCCACCACTAAAACTGGTCGACATGATATAACTACAATATTGCTGAAAATGGCGTTCAACACCAAAAATCAAATCAAATCAAATCAAAATCTTAACAAAATTAGACAACGTCTTTATTTCATCACTAAAGGTGTTACTATACCATATCTACGATTACCAGGACTTTGTCAAAAATGTGGTAAACTGTATGAGTCAACATATAGCACAGTGTTACTAGACGGATATAACATGTACTCGATACAACATTATGTGAACAAATTTGTCAGTGAGTTTCGTCCGATGGTTTTCTCCGGGTACTCCGGTTTCCTTCACCAATAAAACTAACCGCCACGATATGACTGAAATATTGTTGAAAGTGGCGTTAAACACCATAAAACTAGCCATAACCCTTCAAAATTTCCTCATGCTGTTTACATATCTGGATTTCTTTGAGAGAAAAATCCTGAATATTGCACTCTCCCTGAGGTGTTTGCACCATCCTTGAACCCAGGATATCTCCGTTCTACTTATGTATTTTGTAAATCGTGGAAATTGCACGCCCCTGCAATGTGTGTCAATAAGTAATTTAAGGAGTCGACAATACAAAGATGTTCTTCGGATATCACGAACATATACATGTATAGTCAATTAGTCTGAAAGAAATGCATGGAATGGAATTAATTCAAGTCGTTGTTGTATATTTTTTATGGTTAAATGAAATAGAATGAAATAACATTAGAAACTACGAGAGCAGAAATATATCAGAAGTATATATCATATTATATCATAATTCATTTCCTTTAAGAAAAAACGTCACTTATACTGGCATCCCCCTCCGACATCTGTGAATAACAAATTATTGGAGTAAGCCATGCGAAATGCTTGTCCAATGTCATGAACATCTATTGTCAATTAGTGTGAAAAGAATTAGCAAGAAATGAAATTATAGTTCGTTGTTATTCATTAAAACACAATAGTGTGTCACACACACTAGTATGACCTATGACCTATGACCTATGCGACAAGGTGTCAAATAAAAACGTAGATATCACATTTAGTGCCCACGGCGCGTTTACTGAATGACCTTCATCAGGTACGCTCAAAATCAAATGATTGCAAGCCAATTGAATATATTCTCAAAGCCAAAATACTTGAAAGACAAATCATTTAAAAGTTTTGGGAGCAATAAAACCAAATGGCCTAAAGAAGATAGCCAAAATGGGCTAAGGTTGCCTCTGTATGAGAGAGGAGAGCATTAGTTCAACACTACTCGTTAATTACGACTGTAAATAGACGTTAGAGAAAACCGGGACAAAGGGACAACAAAAAAGACAATCCAGAGACATTGGTAGCAAAACACAGAACGAAGACAAACCCACAAAAACACAACCTAGAAAGCTAAAGATGAGCAACACGGACACCACCAAAAAAATCGAAGAAAAAAAAGCGGGGAGGGGGGATGAACCCTGTCTCTCATAAGACACCCTCCATGTTACTCATATATTCAATAACATGGGAAAGGGGAAAATGACAATTAGAGGTTGAATGTCGCTGTCTGTATAAGATCTATTGCAGCAGCTGTTAGCAGTGTTTGTTCATGCCCCGAATCAATTGGTTGTTTCCAGTCAAATTTGATAAACTTCAGCTATATATATCATTAATTCATCACTTGTTTACTTTAAAATGATGTTAAATGTAAAGTACAAAATGTAAATTTCATGACTTTCTCTGTCATTTTGATTCATATCAAAATCTCTCTTTCTAGTCAATGTATTACGAATGTAAAACGACAATGCTATCTTTAAGGAGATCTATGTTGAGCAATCTTTTATTATTATTTTTTTTTATTCGTTATTTGAGGATCGAAATTGAAGATGTATGACAATAGATAAGGTTGAGATGTCATAAGAGCTGTCTTCGTGTTAATAATATACAGCATACATGGACAGAAGTATCGTAATGATATTTAGATAGGAAATCAACATAGAGGAGAACAATTCATCAAAGGGACGTTTTAATGTACATTTTGTATCTGATCAAATCAAAGAAATTCAATATGCACTCAATGTAAGATAATTTTCTACAAAGAAAAAAAACAATGAAGAAAAATAAAAAATAAAAATAAATAAAAAAGAAAGAAACGAAAAGAAAAAAAATCACATTTATTTAAAAGAGTGAAATATTAGAATAAATAAAAGTTTGTCTTGATGTGTAATTTTATCATGGATCTAATAAAGCATTTATGGTACCTTATTCGTGTAGAGCGATATAATGAAACGGTTTAAGCGCTGACGTCACAACTGGCACCATTGAAAACGATTAGAACTACGCTTGTTTCAGCTATTTTCAGACAATTTGGCAGTTGTTTTGGACCTTTTGATATTGAATTATAAACACAATGTACGTTCATTGTCGCTAAAAAATATAAAATTAATTTGCTCTCGCTGTGAAACAGGATAGAAAAGCTCGCCAATGGCTCGCGTTTGTACCGATTTATAAAGATCGCACTAATAAATCATTGTACGTGCATTGTATTTTTAACTTACCAATGATTTAGGACTGATGATGATGATGATGATTTCAAAATGACATTATTTTCAGCTATGTCATAGCGAGACCAAGTTACATTTTGATGAGATGATGATGATGAGGTCCGCTTTGTACTAGACCAACATGCTGAGTAGGATTTTTATAGTGCTAACTCACTGGAACAACAGTCCGCGGATAGACATGTCGCTCCACTCAGACACATTATTCTGATTCTGAACAAACCACAGTCTTTGCTCTTCCCCTTTCGTACTGCGTGTTTAGCGGTGAAACCACAAATACCAATTTCATAGACTTTGGTTTGACCCGACCGAGGGTTGAAGCCACGATATACAGCATTTGAAGCGAGTACGCTAGCTGTAAACCCAATCCATGCGGTTTCATTTTAAATAGTTGCATCATACACTGACAAAACATGACCAACCTCATCATCAGCCTTGGATGTACGACTTGTTCTTGGGTTTGTCGGATATGGTCGCCACTCCATTAAACATTTTTAGTTAGGTCAGTAGATCCTTAGCAGATCTTATGATAGTACAGAGGAAATAGGCGAAAGAAAAAGGAACAATGAGAATAGCATTTGGGAGAACATCAAAGAATACATTTACTACTTCTATACAACTGCTTAATTCAGCTCCAATTATTGTATATGGTGACAGTACATACGTCAACTGTATATTGATGTGTTCTGACTACATTATGTTAAAGAAAACAAATACTGATCATAACGAACCATTTTAGTGGATCCGATTCCAGATTGCATGCACTGGTTCCGGTTCAGTTTCCGAATACTATCAACACCCAAGATTTTCTATTTATTTCCAATACCACAAGAGTATATGATAGACCTAGATTTCCAATAAATCGATAATATGGATTAGGCACAGCCTACACGCGAGCATCGCATCTACGCATATACATGTACATGTACAAATAGTAATTTTAGGTTCTTTTCTTCATTATATTTGATTATTTTTCTTTGTTCTTCGATTCGACTTACCCAGTTAATTCTATTGGAAAGAAGATTTTTTAGGGCCGAGATATATCGGGAATGACATTTTTTTCTTAGGGCTGATCGTTCTTTAGGGGCGAAACAAGAAGGTCTAGCGATTGTCCATTTTTTAAATAAATTAATCTTTCATGTAAAGAGGCTTTACGGTTTCCTTTCTAATTTTTGTTTGGCTATTATTAAACTGGATAGTTATTTTTTATTCAAATTAAAAGGCTATTTCCTGTACTTCACTCCGATTGTCCATTCTATGCCGAAACTTAGAATCCATTTCCGGTTGGTATTGATCATATATTGATTAATCTCCTTACACACATGTTGCTGTTTAGCTCGAATCTTGCGATGCTCGCTATTAAGTCAATTGTACATTC
This sequence comes from Bathymodiolus brooksi, assembly GCA_963680875.1. Lineage (NCBI taxonomy): Eukaryota > Metazoa > Mollusca > Bivalvia > Mytilida > Modiolidae > Bathymodiolus > Bathymodiolus brooksi. Next base: position 50,653,339 of record OY804583.1, on the reverse strand, counting down.
TTGAATTTTAATACAAAAACCACAAAGGAATCATCAGCTAAATTAATTGAAATTGGATCATTACAAAGAAAAACTATGTTTATCAATTTATTACGTATTGAAATATATTAATGAGAAAATATTCCATCAGAAATTGACAACCGATTTATCATGCAATATAACGGTTACGAAATTTCCTATTTTAATTGACACCATAAAGGATTTATCTAATATCCTGTTGATCATAAGGAGCTGCTTGTGACGGGCGTTGTCGTGATCGTGTGCTAGTTGGATTTACAACTTCCTATGCAATAAGTGTCTTTTACCACTGAAGTTGTAAGTTCGAAAATCCGCTCAAACGAGGTGTACTCAGTACAACATTATGTAATATTGTTTTCCGGTTTCCTCTACTAATGAAACTGACCCCATGATATAGCTGAAATTGTGTTGAAAGTGGTGCTAAGCATCATTACCCTAACCCTATTTTAATTGACACTATTACGGATTTATCTAACATCCTGTAGATCATAATATGCTTTAGGTCATCGTTTACGTGCAAGCTTAACCTGAGGATCGTGATCTTTTCCCCAAACACGGCCAGATCAGACGAAAAATTAGATTAGGTGTACTTGCTGCTCCGTTGCACAATTAAGGAGTAATTTTCAAAAGATTTGTGGTCGCCACCATGACTTGGTTAACCGTTGGGGAACAAATATGTCTCATTATGTGTCTCAAATGACCACTGATATTTTTCACTTGTCGTAAACAAGTTCCGATCCTTTCCTTATTCATGAATTATGACCGGATTTGCAACTAGAGTAACACGACGGGTGCCACATTCGGATCAGGAACTGCCTACCCTTCCGGAGCACCTGAGTTCACCCTCGGGTTTTAGTGGGGTTCGTGTTTCTCGATCTTTAGTTTTATGTGTAATGTTTTGTAGATCGGGTTTTTTGTGTTGTCTGTCCTTCGATTTACAGATTCTGATTACCCCTTTGATATCTTCAAGCTCGTCTTTGCTCAAAGTTGGGTTAATGTGTCTCGATGAAGCGACAGATCTCACTGCGGATTGTAGTTTCAGTAAGCTAGAACGATAATAATTCGGATAGGAATGTTGGTCGAGTGCGGAGCGGGCCTTGTCATCCCATAGAAAATTTCCTTATAATCAATCACTCGCTTACATATGCTCTCTCCTGTATTGTACGTATGTAGTAATACATGTGAACGGATATATAAATGGGCCATGGTTCAGGGGCCTCAATCTTGATGGTCCCAACATATATGCCGTGTTGCAATCAATAGTGTGATACAATCTTTGCTATATTAGCTGCGGCAGCCATATTGCATTATTAGTTTTGTTATGCACAATGATACGATTGACTTTAATCAGTTAAAAATGCCTACGCAAAATCGTACGTCCCCAAAGCATATTGGCACAGGAGCCCCGGTAAGTCTAAGTCCTGTCCTTACTCATATCACTTTGGAGAGCCAAATTTATCCAATAATGAGATCGAATACAGTTAAAGCTTTCTATGGTTTCTTAACTGTTATGTCAAAGGAGAAAATGTAGTCCCTGGTGATTTACAACTTTAATATATATCTTGCTATGGGTGGGAATCAACCTCACAACTTTATTGGTAATAGCTCCGATTGTATCTGTTATTGTGCAGCCGTAGCACTTTTGTGAGCATAGAGTTACGAATCTGACTCGTTTTAAAACTAGGACTGGGTTGTACAACCCTCAATTAAATTTAAGTCTCAATCAAACTTCAAGTGTAAATTTTAATTGACGCTAAAATTTAATTTAGCTTGATGCAACCCAGTCCTGAACTTAAGTAACTTGTGCAACGGTTGAGTTGTAAAAATGATATAAATCGTTTCGTTAAATATCAAAGTTAAGAGCCGTCCTTAAGTCAATTTTAAATTTCTATAATTGGTTGGTTGTTTCTAATTGCTAAGATATCGGCCTGGATAGGCATTGATCGGTCAAATCGTTACGGTTCAATTGTTAACGAATTGCGCGACTCAGGTTCAGACCACAAATTTATAAAGGACCTTGTCTGCAGCTATATTGTCACAAAAAACACCCACAAGAGGTACGGTTCTGCCACTTATTGCCAAACTGTATCAGCAGACGTAAATTATACCATACAATCCCAACTGAAGCCATGTACAAGACCTTTGCCAGTTTAAGTCAAACCGGATCATCAAGCACGTTCGGTTTAAATGTAAAATTTACCTTAAATTCGTATAAAACAAAGCAATTACATTATTTGAGATATTGACATTGAGAGGTTAAGGAGGGAGCGCAAGGACGGATAACTCTGTGCTACAAATTGAATATCGAGGTTTGATGACATTTAAAAAAACATTGAGGGGGGTGGGGGTTTCACGTATGATAATATTCTATTTATTAGAACAAGGGTGTGAATTTACGTCATATTTGGAAGCCATTTTGTGCCGTTTGAATATAGGTTTTAACTCATAGCATTAGTTATTGTAAGGATAATATTAAATGCGATAGTGAGTTAAATGGCCTTTAATGTCCGCTAAACAATGGTGTGTCCATCGTCCAAAAAACTTACCTTCAAGAGGCGCAAAATGGCTTCCAATTATAACGTAAATTCACCCCCTGTAGAAATAACCATAAACATAGACGGAAATATATTAATTAATTATTTTTTGTTATTATTTGTTTTGCAGTTGTTAATATTTATCTACCTTCATCAACATACCAATATAGTATATTAGATGATCATGGCTACTCTACAGCAGGATTAAATTCTGTTGTTTTCATGGTCAAGGCTTGTAAAGACGCACATGTAGGTTTATTCGAAACATACAACGTTAATGGCAATGTTTATGAAATTGTTATTGGTGGTTGGAGAAATACTAAATCTGTAATTCGAAAGACAAAACAAGGTGAAAATAAAGTTTTCAAGGACGCCATTGTTTTGGATTGTAGCAAATTCGTAGTCATGTGGGTAAGCTGGATTGGAGGCGTAATCAAAACCGGAAGAGGTTCGAGTGTTGGGTGTGACGTACTAATGAGCTGGACCGACCCTAGTCCAAGGGCAGTAACTCGTGTTGGAATAGCGATGTATTATACAACTGGTTTTTGGCGTTTTGGCTTTCCCTATAATTCAACAAGTAAGTACAAAAAATAAAAATTAACTTGAATTACACAATTGTTAGTTAAAGTGATAATGAGTCGGAATAATTTAATAGAAGTATGCATTACACAGGTGTATTATATTGGTTGATTGGATGGTTTGTTGTGTTTAACGCCACCTTCAACAATATATCAGCTATATCATGGCGGTCAGTTTTATTGATGACGGAAACCGGAGTACCCGGAGGAAACCACCGACCAACCGCAACTCACTTGCAAACTTTATCACATAATGTTTACCGAGTACACCTCGCAATGAACAGAAGTCCCACTCACAGCGTTAGTGGTTATAGGCACTGATTGTACAGGTAGTTGTGAATTTAGCTACCATGCGATCACGTCGATGACGGTCTCTAGTATGTTTCAAAGCTCATTATGTTGAAATATAAATTTAATAATGAGTCTGATTCCTTTCAATCCATTTTTTTAATTTATAGTTTAATTGTTTCATATACAATATTTGTAAGCAATGACTGGTACCTGACTGGTACCAACAACGTATTCATGTATATACGTACTAAAATACGAAAATGAACAATAACAAAAATGTAATAACAAGTATTTCTTACTTCCAATTATCGCATGGCTCATTGTATTAATATACAGATGCAAAGTATGGTATCTGTAATATCATGACTGTGAAAAAGACTCTACATTCTTAATATTCGTTGTAGGTTATTACACGGCAAATACAACAATAGAACATACAATGCAGACAACCAATATTGAAACCACAACAATGGATATGTCAACAGAAAGTGTTGTCACGACAACATTAATCGAGACAACCACTGAGAAACCTACATCTGATTTGCATACAACAACTGACAGTGTTGTCATGCCAACATTAACGGAGACGACCACCATGAAGCCTACAACTGATTTGGATACAACTGACAGTGTTGACATGACAAAACTAACGGAGACAGCCACTATGAAGCCCACAACTGATTTGTATGCAACAACTGACAGTGTTGCCATAACACCATTTTCACCGACAAGTACTGTTGATACGACGGCTGATGTGGATACAACAGAGAGTGTTGTCATGACAACCTTTAGCGAGACAAGTCCCGTTGAAACAAACTCCGACACAACAGAAATTACACAAAGCGTTAGTTTCACGTCAACAACGTCAGACAATACACAGCAGTGTCACTGTCCATGTTCAAGTGTAAATATTATAGATTTGAACGAAAAGGAATTATTACAAAAAATTCAACAGTTGCAAATAGATATGACTGTCGTTACCAAGGAAACCAATAAATACAAACGATCCTTACTATCAAGCCCGGACAACCGGGTGTCATCTAAGGTCATTGGATGGATCGGAATTTCAGTTCTAATATGTGTTTTGCTGGTGATAGTACTTTTAGATATTGGACATCTTCTACGTTTTATATCGAGGTTTCAAACAGTATTCAGAAACTAAGGACAACATCTTATTATAATAGATTATATTTAGATGTGGGTGTTTATCAATCTAATTCCAAACTTAAGATAATTTATATAAAGGAAATTTTATTGGCATTTTGTTTATGCGATTTTCCGTCAGGAAGCATACGGTTTTCGACGAACGCGGGATCACCCAAAAGTACTCGAATACTGGATCATTTTTTTCGTCGTTCAAGTGGACACATATTCGAAATACATGTTGACGAAAGTCCAACATTTAGGCACATGTATTTAGGAGGGCTGATGCCGTTTTGAAAAGGAATGGGGTCGATTAAAAAATGGGAAAGGTATTCGAGTGAGTGTTTCTGAAATGCCCCACAATGCACCTGATCGATTGAAAACATGTAATTTTATAATGTTTTGTAATTGTTTCCATTTTATACCAACGCTATCAATAGAAAAGTATATCAGTTAAAAGAAAACAAAATCACGTACATTATTATATGACTTCAGATATTGGTTTTTTTCTGATTGGCTGACGTCCCTAGTAACGATCTTTGATAAAACATTATATTCACCTCGCATGACGTAAGGCCCGGTGTATATAACATTTATTCACCTCGCGTGACGTAACGTTCGATTAATATAACATTCTAACGTCTTGCACCAATCTCAACCAAAACAAACGTTGTGATGAAATCTTATTTTAAGGGTGAAAGAAATAAAAAAAAATGTGTCATATAATATAACAATTAATGACTTTCAATTCGATGGATACCAGGATTTATTAAATATAAATATAATATGCTTGGGTTAGTAAATCTTTGTATCCACTTCATTAAAAGTCATCAATTTTACAATAGTGGCGGTGCAAAGTGCATTATCGAAACTAACAGACCAACCTTGGTATGCGTCTTTAGAAATGCCTGTACCAAGTCAGGGTCATTACGGTTTTCACAGTTTTCCGGTTGTTGACTGATTTTGTCTGTTTACATAATTATGAGTTTTGACTTTCCCTTTGTAAGATTGTTCGGAGTTCGGTAATTTTGTTATTACCTTTATTTATTATGCGTAAGTAAAGCCTACAATCCATGAAGATGAAAAGAGTGGCAATATTCAAATGGTTCGTACCATTAAATTACTTTGACCACGGTAGTCTTAATAATATGAGCATCACAAGGAGTATGTGACTCGAATCTTTTTCTACAGAACCTAGTGATGTGTATTGCCGAGTGAACACCTGGGCATATCAGTGCGCGTTACTTGCGGTGTACCAGTTAAGGCTGTATATTATTACTTATAACTAGAGGTGTAATAAAGAGGAAAAATACCAATCTCCTATATAATAAAATGCTGTCTGCCTAAGTATTTCATTGAGGCATCCATCATAATATATCGATTTGATAGGAATATAAGTGATTAAACACCACTTATAATAATACAATAAAAAAAAGTTGAAGATATTAAAGAGTTAATCAGAAGGGCAGACAATGCAATAATCAAAAGACAAAGGATAAACAATGTCCACGATCAAAATACTACCTATACAGAAAACTAAAGATTAGTCAATATCGGGAACAACCATATAAAATTTGCATTATAATAATAAAGCAAAGATGTAATTATATAAAGTGCTAAATACATATTATTTTTTATTTATATCGTGGCGGTCAGTTTTATTGGTGAGGAAACCGGAGTACCTAGAGAAAACCACTGACCTGTCGCAAGTCACTGACAAACTTTATCATATAACGTTGTATCGAGTAAACACCGCCATGAACGGGGTTCGAACTCACAACTAACATACGATCACGACCATGACGGCTCCCTATAGTCTTATCCTGCTTGTATGTGGTGTGTGATTAATGTTAACTCTGATTGTATCATAAATTTAAATCATGCTGCATTCGCTTTTATTACTTCATCCCTGCTAGGGGCTTAGCTACATTGATGCAAAAACACGGACGAGCGTACACATCATTTGTTTTGTTTGTTTACTTGATGGTGTTTAACGCCACATTCAGTAATATTTCAGCTATATCGTGGCGGTCAGTTTTATTGGTGGAGGGACTCGGAGAAAACCACGACATGTCGCAAGTCACTGACAAACTTTTTTAATGTTGTGCACCTCGCCCTGATCGAGATTCGAACCCACAACATCAGTGGTGATAGGTACTGATTGCATAGATAGTTGTGAATCCAACTAAAATACGATCACGACCATCACGGCGACATCATTTGAACAAGCCAATGTCGACAATCACCGAAACTGCAAAAGTGTAAATTAATTGTGCTGTCACTCTGAAGATGTTACAATAGTAGCACGGCCTAGATGATCATTGACTACAGCATTGTTAGTTTGGAGCCGACGGGATGATCTCTAGAATGTCAGCCTTTACTTATATATTTGTACTTTATACATGCCAAATAGATTCGCACGGAACATTATGATTGTTGATTACTGTTTTGCTTATGAAAAACAAAAGTATATTGAACGTGACCTTTTTTCAGGAGCTCGCGGGCACAGTATACTCATTGAAATGACCGATCAGTGATTTTTATCAATTCGGCCAACATGGAGGAGCTACCGTTGTTTCTGGACATTAATGTAACCTTGATATCAATCACTAGCAGCATTTATTGACACTAACAATGTGATGAGGCGATGTTCGGTGTAAGGAGGATAACCGATTGGCCGACGAAATACACAAATTGAATAATTATGAATATGCATGACACCAGTATTCGGATTACCATTAATAAATATATATATTTATTCGGGTTATAATACGGAAAGTCTGACTGTCGGCCATATTGAATAAATCGCTTAGAAAGGTGTGAAGATACCTAAGAGGCAATCAGTAGACGTAAATCGAACAAGTACAACACAATGACAAAAATAAAAAAATAAAAAAACAAAAGGACAAAAAACTATCTATAAAACGTTACATAGAAATTTAATGATCGAGCAACACGAACCCCACTAAAAACCGGAGGTGAACTCAGGTGCTCTGGAAGGGTAAGCAGTTCATCCCATTGTAAATAAACTTGTTCTGACCATGATATAGCTACAACATGGTTGAGTTGGCGTTAAACAACAATCACTCACTCACTCAATGTGTGTTATTCCATAATCGTTTATATTAACGATATGTATGTAATCTGTTCTCATTGAAAATGTTTCTGTGTGTGTTCAAAAATATTTTATCAGTCCTTAAAATTTGGTTCTACTACTTTAAGCATATTTTATTGTTCAAAACGACAAAAGGATCAGATTTGGTCGTACTACAATTAGTTAGTTAGCTTAAAATGTATTATTCTAGTTTCTTATAAAAGGTTCTGGGTGACTCAATGAGCTAGGTAGTTGGATTACCTAACAATTCATACAAATCTATCACCAATACGGCGTGGGTTCGCGACTGGTTTTGTAAATTACCAAAGGGGGCGCTCAACTCGCAGTCGCAAGTGATAAAGTTTACCAGTTGCCTATCCATGGTCGGTAACTCTCTCCAGGTACTCCGGCTTCTTCCGCCACTAAAGCTTGTCACCATGATTTAGCTGATATATTGCTGAAAGTGGCGTTAATCATCAAAAATCAAAATCGATCAATCAAACTGCAAACATGTATAAGGAAAAGAAAACAATATTTTACCTGGGTTCACCCCCGTATTAAGTAGATTCCTTTTACTCAAGATTTAGTTTTCTGTGTAGTGCTTCGTGAACCATTGTTTATGTATTTGTCTATTGCCCATTGCATTGTTTATTTCGGTTTCTGATTATCCCTCTGACATCTTCAAACTTTTCTTTCTAAATATTCTCACAAGACTTTGAGTAAAAAGTGAATATTGTGAATTCATTCGCAAGAACAGTGTGTTAACTTTTTAAGCCTGACCGATATGATATGAACCGAAAACATTATGCAAAGCCAGTGGCATCCATTTACACAATAAATAAAAAATACAGATACCAGTTACTTGGATGTATTCTTCTTCTATGAACATTGGTATTAGCTGTTCAAAATACATGACCTGAGGTTTTGGTAAAAAGTCTGATTTAAGGACTTCTATTGTGCTTAAGAATCTTACCGGATGGGTAGTTGCAATTTTATGTTGTGTTAGCAATTCTGCTATGATGGGTAGCTGAACATGTGTAGTGTTAAAAATTGTGTGTTGGTGTGTGTGTGTGTTCGGGTGTGTGTGTGTGGTTTATTATTTTTGATAGGTAAGACATGATTGTGTCTTGTGTTTAAGAAAGTAGATAATGTACCATGACTGATGTGTGTCAGTATTATTTTAAATTATATTGAGATATGTTATTTTTAAATGAGTAATAGTTATGTATAAAGGTAGGATACCAGAGATTTTGATGCTAAAACATTTGCTTTAATTAGTGATATATAAATTGATAGATTGATTGAAGTTCAACGTCAATAAAGAAGTATTTATGGTATATTAACGACGATCCCAAGATTACAGGCAACACTTTACCATAGTATGTTAAATAAGAGAGACAAATTCTACACGGATATATATCGATAAATGGACAATTTATTTCATCAATGGAAAACAATATTTGCTGGAAAACGCTCGTGTATCTTGTCATACCTAGAAACCTAGGTAAGATAGTAAAATCTGTGTTACCTAATTTAAGCCACTGCTTTATCCAAGTGAGGAGAAAAATATGTCAATGCATATGTCGTTGTACGTCAATAGTCGAGAAGAATGGGCCAATGGGTCTGTCATTGTCGCCAATATACGAGATAAATAGGTCAATGGGTCTGTCTTTGTCAGCTAAAAGACGAGAAATATAGGTCAGTGGCTATGTCGTCTATATATAGACACAATCATTTCAGTACAATAATTTTGTATCTCTCAGAAATCCACAGCAGGAAAACCCTATAAAGTAGGAATACATTTAATTATATTAGAAGCTACCTACTGGCTTGAACCCAAGCATTGCATACATGTATTAACTATCAGCCTTCTAGAATTTATGTATTAAATTAACAAGGAGAGCGATGTAGACTGGTATGAACCTCTTCATTTTATTCGACAACTAAAGTTATGCTGGTCGTATAATGACATGGTGACGTCGTCGGTGTTGTCCATACACCCACAGCAATAGATAGATAAAATAAGTTTTCATGATTTTTTTCTAAAAGCCCCCTATCTATATGAATATACTAGTTTAACACTGTCACTTTTTACTGATGTACCCGTGTTATGTCAGGAAAGTGAACGGTCGTGTGTATATGTGTTAGGGATATCGAATTTGCCTCTTTCTACAATTGTTCTATTGGATTTTAGAACTGTTCCGACAATGTGATATTTCTTTGATTTTTATTTTATTTTAGGTTGTGAAAATAGAATTATGATGATGTACCGCTTACTTATTATAACATCCGGGTTAAAATTGCAATAATTAAAAAAAAATGGCTGCGCCCCGTCATCCGTAATTAAAATCGTCAAAATGAAATACAACCGTTTTGATAACAAATGGTGACGTGTTGCAATTTCATTTAAAATACACTTTTAAATTCTTTGAATATTGTACATCACGTTCACAATTTTATTACAATGCAATTTCATTCAGGTATGAATTTCTTCCTGTTCCAGTTAAAGGCCTTTATCAAACAGAATTAAACAGCTTACATGTAATGCAGCAAGTTCGTATTTAAATCACATAAGGATATTTCTATTTTAGCAAGTTGGGGGGATGGGCGGGGGTCACTATTGCGCAAGGGAAATATCACTTGTAAACCCCGTTGACGAGCTGTGCAGCTGACAACAATCAAGTACGATACACATGATATCTCTATTTTATTTTTTTATCGATCGACAGTTCAGAGGGGGTTGTGGCTAGGAAAAACAGTCGTGTTGAATATTATCTGTCAATAAAGAGAATTTGCTTGGCTATATTATCACATAGCCATAATTCTGTTTTTCACACGTTTTTTTTTTTTCGTTTTTTTTTGGGGGGGGGGGTTTCGCTATTACGAAATATTCATTGCAAACCCCTATTGTATTTTCTTGTTTTGGCAGGAAAGACGTGCCCCTTTTTCAGGTTATGTACTTCAAATGACATCACAAGGTTCTTATTAAAAAAAAAGCGTAGATATCAAGTTTATTGAATAGGGAATAACTTTCCTCAAGGGCGCTCAAAATCGAAAGATTAGAAAACCAAATGATTTAAATCTTTGGGAGCAATAAATTCAAATGGCCTAAACCGGATAACCACCATCGGCTTATGTCAGCTATGCCTCAGGGGGACCTTAGTTTTAATAATAATTATATCATTCAGGAAGTGTAGATTTCAGTCATAAATATATCTAATAAACCATGCCAGTGCCGAAACACTGTCTACTGGGCGGATGGTACCCTTGGGGACATATAGTCCACCAGCAGAGGTATCGACCCAGTGATAGAAATGAAAACGTAGATATCAAATGTAATGCACACGACTCGTCTATCGACTAACCGTCATCAGGCACACTCAAATTCGAAAGATTGTAAAGCCACATAACTTAAAGTTTTTTTGAGAAATAAAACCACAGGGTTTAAACAGAATAACCATAATTGTCTATGGTCAACTATACCTGATGGAGGAGAACCTCAGTTTTACAAATAATTGCATAATTTAGGAACAGTAAATGTCGGTATTAAATATATCTAATAAAATATGCCAGTGCCGAAGCACTGAATACAAGGCGGATGATACCGTCTGGGACTAATAGTCCACCAGCAGTAGGTATCGACCTAGTGATAATAATGAACACGTAGATATCAAATGTTGTGCGCACGAAGCGTTTCTGAATTAACCTTCATCAGATACGCTCAAAATCGAAAGAGTGGAAGGCTAAATAACTTAACGTTTTAGGTACAATAAAGCCAAAGGGCTTAAACAGGAGGACTAAAATCGGCGATGATCAACTATGTCTGAGGGATTAGAACATTAGTTTTATTAATCATTACATTATATAGGAACTATAAATTTCAGCAATAAATATATCTTATAAGCCATGCCAGTGCCGAATCATTGACTACTGAGCAGATGATACAATCGGAAACTAATAGTCCAGCAGGAGAGGCATCTATCAATTGATAGATATCAAATTTAGTGTGCATGACGAGTTTCTAGAATAATCTTCATCAGGAACGCTCAAAATCGAAAGTTTGGACAGCAAAATAAGTTACAATTTTTAGCAATAAAACCAAATGTCTAAGGGCATCTATGGCTGAGGGAGGAGAACCTTAGTTTTATTAATCATTACATTATTTAGGAACAGTAAATGTCAGTATTTAAAATATCTAATAAAATATGACAGTGACGAAGCACAGACTATAGGGTGGATAATACCGTCAGGGTCTAATAGTCAATCAGCAGAAGTTTCGACCCAGTGATAGCAATACAAACGTAGATATCAAATTTAGTACGCAGACGCGTTTCTGGAATAACCTTCATCAGATGGAAGGCTAAATAATTTAAAGTTTTGGGAACAATAAAACCAAAGGGCCTAAACATGATAGCCAAAATTGGTTAATGTTACATATGCATGAGGGATGAGAACATTAGTTTTATTAATCATTACATTATTTAGGAACTATAAATTACAGTAATAAATATATTTAATAAACCATCTCAGTATCGAACCACTGACTACTGGGCGGATGTTACCCGCAGATACTAATAGTCCACCAGCCAAAATCGACTAAGGACATCTAAGCATGAGGGAGGAGAACTTTAGTTATATTAATCATTACATTATTTAGGAAGTGTAAATTACAGTAATAAATATATCTATTAAAACATGCCAGTGCCGAAGCACTGACTACTTGACGGATCATAGCCTCGGGGAACAAATGTCCACCAGCTGTGGTATCGATCCAGTGATAGTGATGAAACATAGATATCATATCTAGGGCGCAAGACGTGTTTCTGGAATAATCAGGTACGCTCAAGATCGAAATATTGGAAGGCCAAACAATTTGTTAGCAATAAAACCAAAGGGCCTAAACAGGATAGCCCACCATCGGCTAGGCGATTACCCCCATATTTATCGAAAATAAAAGTTTATAAATATATAGGGAGTATATAATATTATGCAACAACGATTTATGTTTACATTTATGTCAATTACACCTGCTATTATTGATTTATTTAAACTGTGCTATTTTGTATCATAATCCTTCTATTTATGCAATTCAAAAATCATCTTTAAGACCCAAATGTCTGCAATCAGAATGTATTTGTACTGTAATACACAATTGATAATCTTATAATTAGGAATGTATATAGACTTATACTATTTCGAAATACTATAGAATATACATCAATTCATTCAGAATAATGAACATAAAAAGTATTAATAGTCCTTGAAGCAGGGGAGATAAACGAATGTCGTCATATTATTAGTCTCTATCGAGTACATGTTAAGCTCCCCTATTTCATGAGATGTGTGGAAGTGTGTGCATGTCAGTCAACTGGTCAGTCATTTCGGTGGTACGAACATGTTTCACGGTGAATAACACAAAGGTAAAGAAATTTATTTTTTATAGACAGCATTTATTTATGATAAATTTTATTTTTGTGAACTTTTACAAGATTTTTTATTATCACAACATTGCAAGTAAAGGAAAATAAAAGTGGAAAAAAATCAAATACTTTTTTTTAAATGTAAAGCATACTAATTAGTTCATTACCATTTTACTTACGACAGTGCATTTCTAATTCTAAATAATAAAATCTTAAAACAAGAAGAGAAAGTACAAATAACCTTGATCAATATATTCTGTCCTTGATACAAGACATACTATTTACGTTACAATAATCAAAATGTAGCTGGGTGGGATTTCCAAAATTAAATTTAAAAACTAAATTAAAGTGTTAACTCCCCCCCCCCCCCCCTTAATAACAAATTGCTTGCGTCATTAAAAGCGATATGTTTTATCATTAATCACATTTTCTCAAATTAAGTTATGTGTGAACTCTTTGTTATAAAAGAATACAATATAAATAATTTTCTACAACTGTTGAATTACTTACAGACCTGGCTGTTATATGATTTCTTTCTATTTAGTTTCAATTCCAATTGTAAGGATAAATAACGAAACAGAAATATAAAATACCACCCCTTCCCCCTCCCTACGGACCACGAGTCTTCATAGAATCTGTATTCATAGTCATCTCTTTTAATACAATCTTTGATTGGCTAAATTATATACTCCGACATGAAGGTACGACGAGTGGAAGGTACGAAAAGGAGCAGCATATCCACCCTAAGCACTTTTTCATTGATTCATTTGTTTCCATTAATTTCCATTGTTTGCAAACGTTCGTGCTGTTTTCGCCTTTTGTATAGGTAAAATATTGTTGAAGGCACAATTGGTATCCATAGCAATGCCAATTGACTGTTGGAAAACTTGTTCATCTACCTATGCAAATGCTAATTCTTCAACTAAGAGCCTTGGTAAGATAGTAAAATCTATTTCACCAAAATTAACGGACTACTATATCCAAATGGGAAGAAACATGTATCAATGCATATGTCGTTGTCCATCAATAGACGAGAACAATGGGAAATGGGTCTGTCGTTGTCTGCCAATGCACGAACAAAAATAGGTAAATGGGTTTACCGTTGCAGTCTATAGGCGAGATATACTGGTCAATGGATCTGTCGTTGTCCGCCAAAAGGCGAGAAGAATAGGTTAATGGGTATGTCGTTGTCAGTTATTAGGCGATAAATATAGGTCAATCGGTCTCTGGTTGTCCGTCAATTGATGAGATAAATAAGTCAATGGGTCTGTCGTTGTCCGTCAATAGATGAGATAAGTAAGTCAATGGCTCTGTCGTTGTCCATAAATCGAAAAGATAAATAGGTCAATGATTCTGGTGTTGTCTATTGATAGACAAAATTGATTCAGTACAATAAATTTGTATCTCTCTGAAATTCACTACACGACACTGGCTTAAAGCCCTACATAAGCATGAATAAATTGTATTCTCTAAAGCCCTCTATATATACGAATATACTAGTTTATGTACATGTGCGTGCTAAGTCATGAAAAAGAGCGGTCGTGTATATGTGTGTTAGGGATATGGTCGTGTATACGTGTGTTAGGGATATCATCATGTATATGTGTATATATATGGATAGCCACCATCGGCTTACAATGTAGGTCACCTATGCCTCAGGTGGCGTGAACCTTAGTTTTAATAATAATTATATCAATTAGGAACTGTAGATTTCAGTCAGGAATATATCTAATAAGCCATGCCAGTGCCGAAGCACTGTCTACTGGGCGGATGATACCCTCGGGGACATATAGTCTACCAGCAGAGGTATCGACTCAGTGATAGTAATGAACACGTAGATATCAAATGTAATGCACACGACGCGTTTATCGACTAACCTTCATAAGGCACATTCAAAATCGAAAGATTGAAAAGTCACATCACTTAAAGTTTTGTGGAGTAATAAAACCTAAGGGCTTAAACAGGAGGACTAAAATCGGCGATGATCAACTATGTCTGATGGATTAGAACATTAGTTTTGACATTTACTTCACTGAGTTTGGCGCTGATTTGACAACTGTTTTACCTGTTTCTTTCAAGTATTGTTGTAAATACTGTTATAGTGACAGCCTGAAACTTTGAGCCGTAATGAAAGGGGGAGGTTTGGCGCTTTTAAAATCTGATTCAACCGACCATTTCTTTAGAAATGCCTGTACCAAGTCAGGGTAATTACGGTGTTCACAGTTTTCCGGTTGTTGACTGATTTTGTCTGTTTATAGACTTATGAGTTTTGACTTTCCCTTTGTAAGATTGTTCGGAGTTCGGTAATGTTGTTATTACCCTTATTTATTAATCATTACATTATTTAGGAACAGTAAATTTCAGTAATAAATATATCTTATAAGCCATGCTAATGAACGGATGATACAATCGGAAACTAATAGTCCATCAGAAGAGGCATCGACCAAGTGATAAATATCAAACTTATTGCGCATGACGAGTTGCACTATCTGTATCACAAAGACAGTCTTCATCTTATTTATGTAAATTTAACAGTAGTTAATTAATAAAGATGTATTATTACATTGCACTAATAACTGGGGGATATATACTCACATGTCGTTACATTTTGAATGTTACTACACAAAAATGGAGTTCAGAATTTATTAATTAAAATCGTTTTTTTCGTCGTAAATTTTCGTTCTTATACGGCGATCACTGTCAATGTCTATGTTAAGGTCAAAGTATAAAGCAGATATAGTTGTATATGTGATATCCTTTATAAACATAATCACCAAGCTTGAACATGAAGGCGAAATCGTAGGATCGCGTTTACTTCTCTTGATTTGTCTTAATTTCTGCCTCATAATGGTACAAGTACGGTTAATCGTATTTGAGTATATACATGTATACATTACTGGTACATGATTGTTATCTTAACTTGATATGTATGCTAATCATATTGTTTATGTAGACTTTGTTAGTAAACTGGGCAATTTCTTTATTACTTCATCTCCTTTTATTTTATTTAGGAGATAACTGTTGTATTTTGAATATTTCACTCTATCAATTGGAGAGTTGATGGTGGTAATTGAGCTTACTGACGTATTGATGTGCATTGCCACAATATTGACAAGATGTCGTATGCGGTAATCAACCAAAATTCTAAAAATATCTTGTGCTATTTCAACCGTTGAATTGATACCGTAAAAGTTACAGCATTACATTTACAATTGATGCCGTGAAATTGTCAAATACAATATAGTTATCTTAATTCTAATGTAATCACGTGTATTACTATATTGTTGACAAGATGACGTAAGCGATAATCGGCTAAAATTCTAAAGATATCTCGTGATATTTCAACCGTGGAATTGATACCGTTTAAATTAATTACAGCATTGTCCAATTACAAACCGGGAATATTAAATAACTATATTAGAATTAAGGTTTTCACGTCCATGTCTATATAATTTTTTTGTATAACATCAGTTTGTATCTGTCTCCCTCTCTGCTTGTATTATTCAAATGAACCCGGGGGTCACTTCTAGTATTAAGGTATATACAGACATATTAGATTATTACAGTCTTCAAATATATGATTGCGTCGTAAATTTTCCACCTCAAAATGTCAGTTGGTAGTGATTGTTAAGCTGCATTATTTCAGATGAGATGATATGAGATGTTTTTAGCAGACCAGGCATCATACTTCCACCAGATCTGGCATATTTTTAATTGCCAAAACAATTTTTCAAATTCTCATTTTAATGATGAGTTATTTTTTATGAATGGAGGTTTTTTGCAGTATCCAACAGAGCCACTACACCTAACTTTACATTTATCCCCCCTTTTTTAATAGACGTACAGTGAGAACGGACGTGTATGCTGCTCTTACCATAAAACTGCATGTGTATGGGAAAGGTTACGCAGAGCAAAAGAAATAGATGAAATAATAATAAAAAATATTGACAATAAAGGTAATAACAAAATTACCGAACTCCGAACAATCTTACAAAGGGAAAGTCAAAACTCATAATTATATAAACAGACAAAATCAGTCAACATGTAAACAAATAGTAAAAATGATGGTCCATGTTAAATAATTCTAACTTTTTATACTCTCATGTATCTTGTGCTATAATATTGTCGATGTTTGATAAACATAAGAGTACATTTCCTAAGATGTAAATATTGTTCAATGATTTATCTTAACACAATTTAAATGTCCTTACAATAAATGTAGGGTAATGTTATTTATATATTTTCGACAATGGATACGAAACTATTTAGAAAAACCTGTTCTATATTTTGTCTGAAAATTCCCCTTGATATGTCATTGACAGCTTATCCAATAGAATTGAAGCATATCAAAACCAGTGAGGAAGTTGGAAATGAATGATTGTGGTATAGGTAAATTATACCGGATAAGTGTTTTTAAATTAAAAATAAGAATATTATGTAGATAATCAAAGTAGATTATTTTAATACTGATCAGTAACAATTAATGTTTTGTACATATGGTCAATTATTCTAAATACCATCATTGAGGCTCTATAAATAGATATGTTATTATGGTATTAAGTAGATTCCTGCTACTCAAGTTTTAGGTTCTGTGTAAGGCTTCGCTAACCATTGTTTATTTATTTGTCTATTGCCCATTGCATTGTTTATATGCAATAATTAAAAAAAATGGCTGCGCCCCGTCATCCGTAATTAAAATCGTCAAAATGAAATACAACTGTTTTGATATCAAATGATGACGTGTTGCAATTTCATTTAAAATACACTTTTAGATTCTTTAAACTTTTACATCACGTTCACAATTTCATTACAATGCAATTTCATTCAGGTATGAATTTTTCCTGTTCCAGTTAAAGGCCTTTATCAAGTAGAATTAAAATATTATCTGTTTATTTATTTGTCTATTGTCCATTGCATTGTTTATTTCGGCTTCTGATTACCCCTTTGACATCTTCAAACTTTTCTTTCTAAATATTCTCACAAGACTTTGAGTAAAAAGTTGAATATTACGATTTCATTCGAAAGAACAGTGTGAACAACTTTTTAAGCCTGACCGATATGATATGTACCGAAAACATTATGCAAAGCCAGTGGCATCCATTTACACAATAAATAAAAAATACGGATACCAGTTACTTGGATGTATACTTCTTCTATAAACATTGGTATTAGCTGTTCAAAATACATGACCTGGGTTTGTGTTAAAAAGTCTGATTTAAGGACTTCTATTGTGTTTAAGAATCTTACCGGATGGGTAGATGCAATTTTATGTTGTGTTAGCAATTTGTGGTTTCTTATTTTTGATATGTAGGACTTGATTATGTTTTGTGCTTAAGAAAGTAGATAATGTAACATGACTGATGTGTGTCAGTTTTATTTTAAATTACATTGAGATATGCTATTTTTAAATGAGTAATAGTTATGTATAAGGATAGGATAAAAGAGATTTTGATACTAAAACATTTGCTTTAATTAGTGATATATAAATTGATTGATTGATTGATTGAAGTTAAACGTCAATAAAGAAGTATTTATGGTATATTTACGACGATCCCAAGATTACAGGCAACACTCTACCATAGTATGTTAAATAAGAGAGAAAAATTATACACGGATGTATATCGATAAATCGATATTTTACTTCATCAATGGAAAACAATTTTGCTGGAAAACGCTCGTGTATCTTGTCATTTATGTTACCTAAATTAAGCGACTGCTTTATCCAAGTGGGGAGAAAAATATGTCAATGCATATGTCGTTGTACGCCAATAGTCGAGAAGAATGGGCAAATGGGTCTGTCGTTGTTCGCCAATATACGAGATAAATAGGTCAGTGGGTCAGTCGTTGTCAGCTGAAAGACGAGAAATATAGGTCAGTTGCTCTGTCGTTGTTCGTCCATAAAGGAGGAAAATAGGTCAATGAGCCAGTCGTTGTCCGTCAATAGAAAACAAAATAAGTCAGTACAATAATTTGTATCTCTCAGAAATCCAAATGATGACGTGTTGCAATTTCATTTAAAATACACTTTTAAATTCTTTAAAACTTGTACATCACGTTCACAATTTCATTACATTGCAATTTCATTCAGGTATGAATTTTTTCCTGTTCCAGTTAAAGGTCTTTATCAAACAGAATTAAAAAGCTTACATGTAATGCAGCAAGTTCGTATTTAAATCACATAAGGATATTTCTGGTTAAGCAAGTTGGGGGGAGGGGCGGGGGTCACCGTTGTGCAAGGGAAATATCACTTGTAAACCCCGTTGACGAGCTGTGCAGCTGACAACAATCAAGTACGATACACACGATATCTGTATTTTATTTGTTATTCGTGTTGAATATTATCTTTCAATAAAGAGAATTTGCTTGGCTATATTACCACATAGCGATAATTCTGTTTTTCACACAATTTATTTTTCGTTTTTTGCTTCGGGGGGGGGGATGTCGCTATTACGAAATATTCATTGCAAACCCCTATTGTATTTTCTTGTTTTGGCAGGAACGACGTGCCCCTTTTCCTGTTTTGTATCTCAAATGACATCACAAGGTTCTTAATAAAAAGCGTAGATATCAAGTTTATTGAATAACGAATAACTTTCCTCAAGGGCGCTCAAAATCGAAGCCACTTAACTTAAAGTTTTTTGGAGCAATACAACCACAGGGTTTAAACAGAATAACCATAATTGGCTAAGGTCAACTATACTTGATGGAGGAGAACCTCAGTTTTACTAATAATTGCATTATTTAGGAACAGTAAATGTCGGTATTAAACATATCTAATAAAATATGCCAGTGCCGAAGCACTGAATACAAGGCGCTCAAAATCAGATACGCTCAAAATCGAAAGAGTGGAAGGCTAAATAACTTAACGTTTCAGGTACAATAAAG
This sequence comes from Bathymodiolus brooksi, assembly GCA_963680875.1. Taxonomy (NCBI): domain Eukaryota; kingdom Metazoa; phylum Mollusca; class Bivalvia; order Mytilida; family Modiolidae; genus Bathymodiolus; species Bathymodiolus brooksi. The sequence goes on along the minus strand of OY804583.1, from coordinate 50,633,376 downwards.
CCAAAGGGCTTAAACAAGAGGACTAAAATCGGCGATGATCTACTATGTCTGAGGGATTAGAACATTAGTTTTATTAATCATTACATTATTTAGGAACTGTAAATTTCAGCAATAAATACATCTTATAAGCCATGCCAGTACCGAATCAATGACTACTGAGCAGATGATACAATCGAAAACTAATAGTCCACCAGGAGAGGCATCTATCAATTGATATATATCAAATTTAGTGCGCATGACGAGTTTCTAGAATAATCTTCATCAGGAATGCTCAAAATCGAAAGTTTGGACACAAAATAAGTTACAATTTTTAGCAATAAAACCAAAAGTCTTATGGCATCTATGGCTGAGGGAGGAGAACCTTAGTTTTATTAATCATTACACTATTTAGGAACAGTAAATGTCAGTATTAAAAATATCTAATAAAATATGCCAGTGACGAAGCACTGAATACAAGGCGGATGATACCGTCTGGGACTAATAGTCCATCAGCAGAAGATTCGAACCAGTGATAGTAATAAAAACATAGATATCACATTTAGTGCGCACGGCGCGTTTCTTGAATAACCTTCATCAGATACGCTCAAAAGCGAAAGAGTGGAAGGCTAAATAATTTAAAATTTTGGGAACAATAAAACCAAAGGGCCTAAACATGATAGCCAAAATTGGCTAATGTCACAAATGCATGAGGGAGGAGAACCTTAGTTTTATTAATCATTACATTATTTAGTAATAAATATATTTAATAAACCATCTCAGTATCGAACCACTTACTACTGGGCGGATGTTACCCGCAGATACTAATAGTCCACCAGCCAAAATCGACTAAGGACATCTAAGCATGAGGGAGGAGAACTTTAGTTTTATTAATCATTACATTATTTAGGAAGTGTAAATTACAGTAATAAATATATCTATTAAAACATGCCAGTGCCGAAACACTGACTACTTGACGGCTCATAGCCTCGGGGAAAAAATGTCCACCAGCTGTGGTATCGACCCAGTGATAGTGATGAAACATAGATATCATATCTAGTGCGCAAGACGTGATTCTGGATTAATCAGGTACGCTCAAGATCGAAATATTGGAAGGCCAAACAATTTGTTAGCAATAAAACCAAAGGGCCTAAACAGGATAGGCCACCATCGGCTAGGCGATTACCCCCATATTTATCGAAAATAAAAGATTATAAATATATAGGGAGTATATAATATTATGCAACAACGATTTATGTTTACATTTATGTCAATTACACCTGCTATTATTGATTTATTTAAACTGTGCTATTTTGTATCATAATCCTTCTATTTATGCAATTCAAAAATCATCTTTAAGACCCAAATGTCTGCAATCAGAATGTATTTGTACTGTAATACACAATTGATAATCTTATTTAATTAGGTATGTATATAGACTTATACTATTTCGAAATACTATAGAATATACATCAATTCATTCAGAATAATGAACATAAAAAGTATTAATAGTCCTTAAAGCAGGGGAGATAAACGAATGTCGTCATATTATTAGTCTCTATCGAGTACATGTTAAACTCCCCTATTTCATGAGATGTGTGGAAGTGTGTGCATGTCAGTCAACTGGTCAGTCATTTCGGTGGTACGAACATGTTTTCACGGTGAATAACACAAAGGTAAAGAAATTAATTTTTTATAGACAGCATTTATTTATGATAAATTTTATTCTTGTGAACTTTTACAAGATTTTTTAATATCACAACATTGCAAGTAAAGGAAAATAAAAGTGGAAAAAAATCAAATACTTTTTTTTTAAATGTAAAGCATACTAATTAGTTCATTACCATTTTACTTACGACAGTGCATTTCTAATTCTAAATAATAAAATCTTAAAACAAGAAGAGAAAGTACAAATAACCTTGATCAATATTCTGTCCTAGATACAAGACATACTATTTACGTTACAATAATCAAAATGTAGCTGGGTGGGATTTCCAAAATTAAATTTAAAAACTAAATTAAATTGTTAACCCCCCCCCCCCCCCCCCCTTTAATAACAAATTGCTTGCGTCATTAAAAGCCGATATGTTTTATCATTAATCACATTTTCTCAAATTAAGTTATGTGTGAACTCTTTGTTATAAAAGAATACAATATAAATAATTTTCTACAACTGTTGAATTACTTACAGACCTGGCTGTTATATGATTTCTTTCTATTTAGTTTCAATTCCAATTGTAAGGATAAATAACGAAACAGAAATATAAAATACCACCCCTTCCCCCTCCCTACGGACCACGAGTCTTCATAGAATCTGTATCCATAGTCATCTCTTTTAATACAATCTTTGATTGGCTAAATTATATACTCCGACATGAAGGTACGACGAGTGGAAAGTACGAAAAGGAGCAGCATATCCACCCTAAGCACTTTTTCATTGATTCATTTGTTTCCATTAATTTCCATTGTTTGCAAACGTTCGTGCTGTTTTCGCCTTTTGTATATGTAAAATATTGTTGAAGGCACAATTGGTATCCATAGCAATGCCAATTGACTGTTGGAAAACTTGTTCATCTACCTATGCAAATGCTAATTCTTCAACTAAGAGCCTTGGTAAGATAGTAAAATCTATTTCACCAAAATTAACGGACTACTATATCCAAATGGGGAGAAACATATATCAATGCATATGTCTTTGTCCATCAATAGACGAGAACAATGGGAAATGGGTCTGTCGTTGTCTGCCAATGCACGAACAAAAATAGGTAAATGGGTTTACCGTTGCAGTCTATAGGCGAGATATACTGGTCAATGGATCTGTCGTTGTCCGCCAAAAGGCGAGAAGAATAGGTTAATGGGTATGTCGTTGTCAGTTATTAGGCGATAAATATAGGTCAATCGGTCTCTGGTTGTCCGTCAATTGATGAGATAAATAAGTCAATGGGTCTGTCGTTGTCCGTCAATAGATGAGATAAATAAGTCAATGGCTCTGTCGTTGTCCATAAATCGAAAAGATAAATAGGTCAATGATTCTGGTGTTGTCTATTGATAGACAAAATTGATTCAGTACAATAAATGTGTATCTCTCAGAAATTCACTACACGACACTGGCTTAAAGCCCTACATAAGCATGAATAAATTGTATTCTCTAAAGCCCTCTATATATACGAATATACTAGTTTATGTACATGTGCGTGCTAAGTCATGAAAAAGAGCGGTCGTGTATATGTGTGTTAGGGATATGGTCGTGTATATGTGTGTTAGGGATATCATCATGTATATGTGTATATATATGGATAGCCACCATCGGCTTACAATGTAGGTCACCTATGCCTCAGGTGGCGTGAACCTTAGTTTTAATAATAATTATATCAATTAGGAACTGTAGATTTCAGTCAGGAATATATCTAATAAGCCATGCCAGTGCCGAAGCACTGTCTACTGGGCGGATGATACCCTCGGGGACATATAGTCTACCAGCAGAGGTATCGACTCAGTGATAGTAATGAACACGTAGATATCAAATGTAATGCACACGACGCGTTTATCGACTAACCTTCATAAGGCACATTCAAAATCGAAAGATTGAAAAGTCACATAACTTAAAGTTTTGTGGAGTAATAAAACCTAAGGGCTTAAACAGGAGGACTAAAATCGGCGATGATCAACTATGTCTGATGGATTAGAACATTAGTTTTGACATTTACTTCACTGAGTTTGGCGCTGATTTGACAACTGTTTTACCTGTTTCTTTCAAGTATTGTTGTAAATACTGTTATAGTGACAGCCTGAAACTTTGAGCCGTAATGAAAGGGGGAGGTTTGGCGCTTTTAAAATCTGATTCAACCGACCATTTCTTTAGAAATGCCTGTACCAAGTCAGGGTAATTACGGTGTTCACAGTTTTCCGGTTGTTGACTGATTTTGTCTGTTTATAGACTTATGAGTTTTGACTTTCCCTTTGTAAGATTGTTCGGAGTTCGGTAATTTTGTTATTACCCTTATTTATTAATCATTACATTATTTAGGAACAGTAAATTTCAGTAATAAATATATCTTATAAGCCATGCTAATGAACGGATGATACAATCGGAAACTAATAGTCCATCAGGAGAGGCATCGACCAAGTGATAGATATCAAACTTATTGCGCATGACGAGTTGCACTATCTGTATCACAAAGACAGTCTTCATCTTATTTATGTAAATTTAACAGTAGTTAATTAATAAAGATGTATTATTACATTGCACTAATAACTGGGGGATATATACTCACATGTCGTTACATTTTGAATGTTACTACACAAAAATGGAGTTCAGAATTTATTAATTAAAATCGTTTTTTTCGTCGTAAATTTTCGTTCTTATACGGCGATCACTGTCAATGTCTATGTTAAGGTCAAAGTATAAAGCAGATATAGTTGTATATGTGATATCCTTTATAAACATAATCACCAAACTTGAACATGAAGGCGAAATCGTAGGATCGCGTTTACTTCTCTTGATTTGTCTTAATTTCTGCCTCATAATGGTACAAGTATGGTTAATCGTATTTGAGTATATACATGTATACATTACTGGTACATGATTGTTATCTTAACTTGATATGTATGCTAATCATATTGTTTATGTAGACTTTGTTAGTAAACTGGGCAATTTCTTTATTACTTCATCTCCTTTTATTTTATTTAGGAGATAACTGTTGTATTTTGAATATTTCACTCTATCAATTGGAGAGTTGATGGTGGTAATTGAGCTTACTGACGTATTGATGTGCATTGCCACAATATTGACAAGATGTCGTATGCGGTAATCAGCTAAAATTCTAAAAATATCTTGTGCTATTTCAACCGTTGAATTGATACCGTAAAAGTTACAGCATTAAATTTACAATTGATGCCGTGAAATTGTCAAATACAATATAGTTATCTTAATTCTAATGTAATCACGTGTATTACTATATTGTTGACAAGATGACGTAAGCGATAATCGGCTAAAATTCTAAAGATATCTCGTGATATTTCAACCGTGGAATTGATACCGTTTAAATTAATTACAGCATTGTTCAATTACAAACCGAGAATATTAAATAACTATATTAGAATTAAGGTTTTCACGTCCATGTCTATATAATTTTTGTATAACATCAGTTTGTATCTGTCTCCCTCTCTGCTTGTATTATTCAAATGAACCCGGAGGTCACTTCTAGTATTAAGGTATATACAGACATATTAGATTATTACAGTCTTCAAATATATGATTGCGTCGTAAATTTTCCACCTCAAAATGTCAGTTGGTAGTGATTGTTAAGCTGCATTATTTCAGATGAGATGATATGAGATGTTTTTAGCAGACCAGGCATTATACTTCCACCAGATCTGGCATATTTTTAATTGCCAAAACAATTTTTCAAATTCTTATTTTAATGATGAGTTATTTTTTATGAATGGAGGTTTTTTGCAGTATCCAACAGAGCCACTACACCTAACTTTACATTTATCCCCCCTTTTTTAATAGACGTACAGTGAGAACGGACGTGTATGCTGCTCTTACCATAAAACTGCATGTGTATGGGAAAGGTAACGCAGAGCAAAAGAAATAGATGAAATAATAATAAAAAATATTGACAATAAAGGTAATAACAAAATTACCGAACTCCGAACAATCTTACAAAGGGAAAGTCAAAACTCATAATTATATAAACAGACAAAATCAGTCAACATGTAAACAAATAGTAAAAATGATGGTCCATGTTAAATAATTCTAACTTTTTATACTCTCATGTATCTTGTGCTATAATATTGTCGATGTTTGATAAACATAAGAGTACATTTCCTAAGATGTAAATATTGTTCAATGATTTATCTTAACACAATTTAAATGTCCTTACAATAAATGTAGGGTAATGTTATTTATATATTTTCGACAATGGATACGAAACTATTTAGAAAAACCTGTTCTATATTTTGTCTGAAAATTCCCCTTGATATGTCATTGACAGCTTATCCAATAGAATTGAAGCATATCAAAACCAGTGAGGAAGTTGGAAATGAATGATTGTGGTATAGGTAAATTATACCGGATAAGTGTTTTTAAATTAAAAATAAGAATATTATGTAGATAATCAAAGTAGATTATTTTAATACTGATCAGTAACAATTAATGTTTTGTACATATGGTCAATTATTCTAAATACCATCATTGAGGCTCTATAAATAGATATGTTATTATGGTATTAAGTAGATTCCTGCTACTCAAGTTTTAGGTTCTGTGTAAGGCTTCGCTAACCATTGTTTATTTATTTGTCTATTGCCCATTGCATTGTTTATATGCAATAATTTAAAAAAATGGCTGCGCCCCGTCATCCGTAATTAAAATCGTCAAAATGAAATACAACTGTTTTGATATCAAATGATGACGTGTTGCAATTTCATTTAAAATACACTTTTAGATTCTTTAAACTTTTACATCACGTTCACAATTTCATTACAATGCAATTTCATTCAGGTATGAATTTTTCCTGCTCCAGTTAAAGGCCTTTATCAAGTAGAATTAAAATATTATCTGTTTATTTATTTGTCTATTGTCCATTGCATTGTTTATTTCGGCTTCTGATTACCCCTTTGACATCTTCAAACTTTTCTTTCTAAATATTCTCACAAGACTTTGAGTAAAAAGTTGAATATTACGATTTCATTCGAAAGAACAGTGTGAACAACTTTTTAAGCCTGACCGATATGATATGTACCGAAAACATTATGCAAAGCCAGTGGCATCTATTTACACAATAAATAAAAAATACGGATACCAGTTACTTGGATGTATACTTCTTCTATAAACATTGGTATTAGCTGTTCAAAATACATGACCTGGGTTTGTGTTAAAAAGTCTGATTTAAGGACTTCTATTGTGTTTAAGAATCTTACCGGATGGGTAGATGCAATTTTATGTTGTGTTAGCAATTTGTGGTTTCTTATTTTTGATATGTAGGACTTGATTGTGTTTTGTGCTTAAGAAAGTAGATAATGTAACATGACTGATGTGTGTCAGTTTTATTTTAAATTACATTGAGATATGCTATTTTTAAATGAGTAATAGTTATGTATAAGGATAGGATAAAAGAGATTTTGATACTAAAACATTTGCTTTAATTAGTGATATATAAATTGATTGATTGATTGATTGAAGTTAAACGTCAATAAAGAAGTATTTATGGTATATTTACGACGATCCCAAGATTACAGGCAACACTTTACCATAGTATGCTAAATAAGAGAGAAAAATTATACACGGATGTATATCGATAAATCGATATTTTACTTCATCAATGGAAAACAATTTTGCTGGAAAACGCTCGTGTATCTTGTCATTTATGTTACCTAAATTAAGCGACTGCTTTATCCAAGTGGGGAGAAAAATATGTCAATGCATATGTCGTTGTACGTCAATAGTCGAGAAGAATGGGCAAATTGGTCTGTCGTTGTCCGCCAATATACGAGATAAATAGGTCAGTGGGTCAGTCGTTGTCAGCTAAAAGACGAGAAATATAGGTCAGTTGCTCTGTCGTTGTTCGTCCATAAAGGAGGAAAATAGGTCAATGAGCCAGTCGTTGTCCGTCAATAGAAAACAAAATAAGTCAGTACAATAATTTTGTATCTCTCAGAAATCCAAATGATGACGTGTTGCAATTTCATTTAAAATACACTTTTAAATTCTTTAAAACTTGTACATCACGTTCACAATTTCATTACATTGCAATTTCATTCAGGTATGAATTTTTTCCTGTTCCAGTTAAAGGTCTTTATCAAACAGAATTAAAAAGCTTACATGTAATGCAGCAAGTTCGTATTTAAATCACATAAGGATATTTCTGGTTAAGCAAGTTGGGGGAGGGGCTGGGGTCACCATTGTGCAAGGGAAATATCACTTGTAAACCCCGTTGACGAGCTGTGCAGCTGACAACAATCAAGTACGATACACACGATATCTGTATTTTATTTGTTATTCGTGTTGAATATTATCTTTCAATAAAGAGAATTTGCTTGGCTATATTACCACATAGCGATAATTCTGTTTTTCACACATTTTATTTTTCGTTTTTTGTTTCGGGGGGGGGGGGGGGGGGGGGGGATGTCGCTATTACGAAATATTCATTGCAAACCCCTATTATATTTTCTTGTTTTGGTAGGAACGACGTGCCCCTTTTCCTGTTTTGTATCTCAAATGACATCACAAGGTTCTTAATAAAATAAGCGTAGATATCAAGTTTATTGAATAACGAATAACTTTCCTCAAGGACGCTCAAAATCGAAAGATTGGAAAACCATATGATTTAAATCTTTGGGAGCAATACATTCAAAGGGCCGAAACCGAATAACCATCATCGGCTTAGGTCACCTATGCCTCAGGAGGACCTTAGTTTTAATAATAATTATATCATTCAGAAACTGTAGATTTCAGTCATACATATATCTAATAAACCATTCCAGTGCCGAAACACTGTCTACTGGGCGGATGATACCCTCGGGGACATATAGTCCACCAGCAGAGGTATCGACTCAGTGATAGTAATGAAACCGTAGATATCAAATGTAATGCACACGACGCGTTTATCGACTAACCTTCATCAGGCACACTCAAAATCGAAAGATTGAAAAGTCACATAGCTTAAAGTTTTTTGGAGCAATAAAACCACAGGGATTAAACAGAATAGCCATAATTAGCTATGGTCAACTATACCTGATGGAGGAGAACCTCAGTTTTACTAATAAATGCATTATTTAGGAACAGTAAATGTCGGTATTAAATATATCTAATAAAATATGCCAATGCCGAAGCACTGAATACAAGGCGGATGATACCGTCTGGGACTAACCATCTCAGTATCGAACCACTGACTACTGGGTGGATGTTACCCGCAGGGACTAATAGTCCACCGGCCAACATCGGCTAAGGACATCTAAGCATGAGAGAGGAGAACTTTAGGTTTATTAATCATTACATTATTTAGAACTGTAAATTACAGTAATAAATATAGCTATTAAAACATGCCAGTGCCGAAACACTGACTACTTGACGGATCATAGCCTCGAGGGGAAAATGTCCACCAGCTGTGGTATCGACCCAGTGATAGTGATGAAACATAGATATCACATCTAGTGCGCAAGACGTGTTTCTGGAATAATCAGGTACGCTCAAGATCGAAATTTTGGAAGGCCAAATAATTTGTTTAGCAATAAAACCAAAGGGCCTAAACAGGATAGCCACCATCGGCTAAGGTCACATATGCCTGAGGGAGGAGAACCTTAGTCTTATTAATCATTACATTATTTGCATACGATGTTTATTATTTCAAATTATAATCAGACTATTACAGAGCTGCCATCTTGCCAAGTAACCCGAATGGTATTCCATTACTTTAAGGATAATATATGATCACGTGTGGTTAACGAGGCGATTACCCCCATATTTGAAATTTGTCGGTCAAAATAAGATCCAAGGAAAAATCATATTTATCGAAAATAAAAGTTTATAAATATATAGAGTACATAATATTATGTAACAACGATTTATCTTTACATTTATGTCAATTATATCTGCTATTATTGATCTATTTAAACTGTGCTATTTTGTATCATAATCCTACTATTTATGCAATTCAAAAATCATCTTTAAAACCCAAATGTGCGCAATTAGAATGTTTTTGCACAGTAATACACAATTGATAATCTTCTTTAAATAGGAATGTATATAGACTTAAACTATTTCTAAATACTATAGAATATACATAAATTCATTCAGAATAATGAACATAAAAAGTATTAATAGTCCTTAAAGCAAATAGTTTTTTTTAAATGTAAAGCATACTAATTAGTTCATTACCATCTTACTTACGACAGTGCATTTTTTATTTTATATAATCAAATCTTAAAACAAGAAGAGAAAATGCAAATAACCTTGATCAATATTTTGTGCTAGATACAAGACATACTTTCAACGGTACAATAATCAGAATGTAGCTGGGTGGGTTTTCCAAAAATAAATTAAAGCGTTAACCCCCCCCCCCCCCTCTTTAATAACAAATTGCTTGCGTCATTAAAAGCCGATATGTTTTATCACTAATCACATTTTCTCAAATTAAGTCATGTGTGAACTCTTTGTTATAAAAGAATACAATATAAATAATTTTCTACAATTGTTGAATTACTTACAGACATGGCTGTTATATGATTTCTTTGTATTTATTTTCAATACCAATTGTAAGGATAAATAACGAAACAGAAATATAAAATACCACCCCTTCCCCCTCCCTACGGACCACGAGTCTTCATAGAATCTGTATTCATAGTCACCTCCTTTAATACAATCTTTGATTGGCTAAATTATATACTCCGACATGAAGGTACGATGAGTGGAAAGTACGAAAAGGAGCAGCTTATCCACCCTAAGCACTTTTTCATTGATGCATTTGTTTCCATTCATTTCCATTGTTTGCTAAAGTTCTTGCTGTTTTCGCCTTTGTATATGTAAAATATTGTCGAAGGCACAATTGATATCCATAGCAATTTCAATTGACTGTTGGAAAACTTGTTCATCTACCTATGCAAATGTTAATTCTTCAACTAAGAGCCTTGGTAATATAGTAAAATTTATTTCACCAAAATTAACGGACTACTATATCCAAATGGGGAGAAACATATGTCAATGCATATGTCGTTGTCCATCAAAAATGGGAAATGGGTCTGTCGTTGTCTGCCAATGCAGGAAAAAAAATAGGTCAATGGGTTTACCGTTGCAGTCTATAGGCGAGATAAACTGATCAATGGATCTGTCGTTGTCCACCAAAAGGCGAGAAGAATATGTTAATGGGTATGTCGTTGTCAGTTAATAGGCGATAACTATAGGTCAATGGGTCTCTGGTTGTCCGTCCATTGATGAGATAAATAAGTCAATGACTCTGTCGTTGTCCATACATCGAAAAGATAAATAGGTCAATGATTATGGTGTTGTCTATTTATAGACAAAATTGATTCAGTACAATAACTTTGTATCTCTCAGAAATTCACTACAGGACACTGGCTTAAAGCCCTACATAAGCATGAATAAATTGTATTCTCTAAAGCCCTCTATATATACGAATATACTAGTTTGTGTACATGTGCGTGCTAAGTCAGGAAAAAGAGCAGTCGTGTATATGTGTGTTAGGGATATCTTCATGTATATGTGTATATATATGGATACCCCCCATCGGCTTAGGTCACCTATGCCTCAGGTGGAGGGAACCGTAGTTTTAATAATAATGATATCATTTAGGAACTGTAGATTTCAGTCATGAATATATCTAATAACCCATGCCAGTGCCGAAACACTGTCTACTGGGCGGATGATACCATTGGGGACATATATCGACTCAGTTATAGTAATGGAAACGTAGATATCAAATTGAGTGTACACGGCGCGTTTATTGACTAACCTTCATCTGGTACGCGTAAAATCGAAAGATTTGAAAGGCCACATAACTTAAAGTTTTGTGGAGTAATAAAACATAAGCGCTTCAACAGGAGGACTACAATCGGAGATGATCAACTATGTCTGATGGATTAGAACATTAGTTTTGACATTTACTTCACTGAGTTTGGCGCTGATTTGACAACTGTTTTACCTGTTTTATTCAAGTATTGTTGTAAATACTGTTATAGTGACAGCCGGAAACTTTGAGCCGTAATGAAAGGGGGAGGTTTAACGCTTTAAAATCTGATTCAACACACCATTTCTTTAGAAATGCCTGTACCAAGTCAGGGTCATTACGGTTTTCAGTTTTCCGGTTGTTGACTGATTTTTTCTGTTTATATACTTATGAGGTTTGACTTTCCCTTTGTAAGATTGTTCCGAGTTCGGTAATTTTGTTATTACCCTTGTTTATTAATCATTACATTATTTAGGAACTGTAAAATTCAGTAATAAATATATCTTAGAAGCCATGTCAGTGGCGAAGCACTGACTACTGAACGGATGATGCAATCGGAAACTAATAGTCCATTAGGAGAGGCATCGACCAAGTGATGGATATACAATTTAGTGCAAATGACGAATTTCTGGAATAATCTTCATCAGGTACGCTCAAAATCGAAAGTTTGGAAAGAAAAATAAGTTACAATTTTTAGCAATAAAACCAATTGTCTAAGAGCATATATGCCTGAGGGAGGAGAACCTTAGTTTTATTAATAATTACATTATTTAGGTACAGTAAATGTCAGTATTAAATATATCTAATAAAATATGCAAGTGACAAAGCATAGACTATTGGGTGGATGATACCGTCAGGGTCTAATAGTCCATCAGCAGAAGTTTCGACCCAGTGATAGCGATAAAAACATAGATATCAAATTTAGAGCGCACGACGCGTTTCTGAAATAACCTTCATAAGGTGCTCTCAAAATCGAAAGAGTGGAAGGCTAAATAATTTATAGTTTTGAGAGCAATAAAATCAAAGGGCCTACACATAATAGCCAAAATATGGTCACATATACAAGAGGGAGGAGAATCTTAGTTTTATTAGTCATTACATTATTTAGGAACTATAAATTACAGTAATAGATATATCTAATAAACTACGTCAGTATCGAAGCACTAACTACTGGGCGGATGATACCCACATGAACTAATAGTCCACCAGCAGAGGTATCGACTCAGTGATAGTAATGAAAACGTAGATATCAAATTTAGTGCACACGACGCGTTTCTGGGTTAACCTTCATCAGGTACGCTCAATATAGAAAGATTTCAAAGCTAAATAATTTAAAGCTTTCGGAGCAATACAACCAAAGGGCCTAAACATGATAGCCAAAATCGGCTGAGGACACCTATGCCTGAGGGAGAAGTAACTTAGTTTTATTAATCATTACATTATTTAGAACTGTAAATTACAGTAATAAATATATCTATTAAAACATGCCAGTACCGAATCACTTTCTACTGGGCGGATAATAGCCTCGGGGATTAATGTCAACCAGCTGTGGTATTGACCCAGTGATAGTAATGAAACATAGATATCAAATTTAGTGCGTAAGACGTGTTTCTGGAATAATCAGGTACGCTCAAGAGCGAAAGATTGGAAGGTCAAATAAGTTCTTTGAGCAATAAATCCAAAGGGCTTAAACAAGATAGACACCATCGGCTAAGGTCACCTATGCCTGAGGGAGGGGAATTAAATTATTTACATAAGATGTTTATTATTTCATATTATAATCAGATTGTTACAGAGCTGCCATCTTGTCAAATAACCCGAATGATCTTCCAATACTTTGTGGATAATATATGATCAGGTGTGATTAACGAGGCGATTACAGCCATATTTGAAATGTGTCGGTCAAAATGAGATCGAAGGAAAAAATCATATTTATCGAAAATAAAAGTTTATACAAATATATAGAGTACATAATATTATGCAACAACGATTTATCTTTACATTTATGACAATTATATCTGCTATTATTGATATATTTAAGCTGTGCTATTTTGTATCATAATTCTTTTATTTATGCAATTCAAAATCATCTTTAAAATCCAAATGTGCGCAATTAGAATGTGTTTGCACTGTAATGCACAATTAATATTCTTATTTAAATAGGAATGTATATAGACTAATATTATTTATAAATACTATAGAATATACATAAATTTATTCAGAATAATGAACATAAAAGGCATTAATGGTCCTTGAAGCAGGGGAGATAAACAAATATCGTCATCTTATCAATGTCTATCGAGTACATGTTAAACTCCCCTAATTCATGACACGTGTGGAAGTTTGTAAACGGCAGTCAACTGGTCAGTCATTTGAGTGGCACGAACATGTTTTCATGGTGACAAGCACAAAGGTAAAGGAATTACCTATTATAAATATCATTTATTTATGGTAAATTTTATTTTTGTGAAATTTTACAAGATTCTGAATTTTCACAACAAAATCAAAATATTTTTTTTAAGCTGTAAAACACAATAATTAGTTTATTACCATCTTACTTACGACAGTGCATTATTAATTTTATATAATAAAATCTTAAAAAAAGAAGAGAAAATACAAATAACCTTGATCAATATTTTGTCCTAGATACAAGACATACTATTTACGGTACAATAATCAGAATATAGCTGGGTGGGATTTCCAAAAATAAATTTAAAAAATAAACTAAAGGACTAAATGCTCCTCCCTCTCCCCCACCTTAATAATAAATTGCTTGTGTCATTAAAAGCCGATATGTTTTATCATTAATCACATTTTCTCAAATTAAGTCATGTGTGAACTCTTTGTATAAATGAATACAATATAACTATTTTTTCTACAATGGTTAAATTACTTACAGACATGGCTGTTACATTATTTCTTAGTGCTCAATTTCAATACCAAATGTAAGGATACATAACAAAACAGAAATATAAAATATCACCCCTTCCCCCTCCCCATGGACCACGAATCTGCATAGAATTTGTATTCATAGTCATCTCTTTTAATGCAAACTTTGTTTGGCTAAATTATATACACCGGCATGAAGGTACGACGAGTGGAAAGTACGAAAAGGAGCAGCTTATCCACCATAAGCACTTTTTCATTGATTCATTTGTTTCCATTCATTTCCATTGTTTGCAAAAGTTCTTGCTGTTTTCGCCTTTTGTATATGTAAAGTATTGTTGAAGGCACAATTGGTATCCATAGCAATGCCAATTGACTGTTGGAAAACTTGTTCATCTACCAATGCAAATTTTAATTCTGCAACTAAGAACCTTGGTAAGATAGTAAAATGAATTTCACCAAAATTAACGGACTACTATATCCAAATGGGGTAAACAATATGTCAATGCATATGTCGTTGTCCATCAATAGACGAGGCAAACGGGAAATGGGTCTGTCGTTGTCAGTTAATAGGCGATAAATATAGGTCAATTGGTCTCTGGTTGTCTTTCAATTCATGAGATAAATAAGTTAATGGCTCTGTCGTTGTCCGTAAATTGAAAAGATAAATAGGTCAATGATTCTGGTGTTGTCTATTCATAGACAAAATTGATATCCTTTATAAACATAATCAACAAACTTGAAACATGATGGTGACATCGTTGGATCGCTCTTACTTCTTTTTGATTTGTCTAAAATTCTGCCTCATAAAAGTACAATTGTAGTTAATCACAGTTGAGTATACATTGCTGATACTCGATTGTCATCTTGATACATGTTTCTCTGTAGACTTTGTAGGTAAACTGTGTAATTTCTTTATTACTTCATTTCCTTTTATTTTATTTAAGGTATTCACATCCATATCTATATATATATCTATGCTCTTATTATCCAAATGACACAAGGGTCACTTCTAGTATTAAGGCATATACAGACATGGGTTGTAATTGGTCGATTATTGCAGCTTTCAAATATATAATCGGGTAGTAAATTTTCCACCTCAAAATGTAAATTGTTAGTGATTGTTAAGCTACGTTATATCATTATAAGATACTTCTATCAGATCATGCATATTTTAATTGCCAAAGCAATTTTTCAAATTCTTATCTTAATGAAGAGCTACGTCAATGGACATAAGTATTCGTCACCCCCGATTTTACGCTACCAATTTCATATCAAACCACATTAAAAACAAATATTGTGAAGTCTTTTCTAAACGGATTTTGATCATTTTTGCACCAGAAGAGGCAGAAATATTTAAAGATTATTTGTTTAGTTTAGCATGATTTTCCGTTAGATTGCATTTATTTTCTGATGATTTCAAGAGATTTTTTGCTTTCTGACGTCAAATTTGCTATATATTTTAACAAAAATAAAATTGGAAAAATCAATATTTGTGTCTATATCTCCAGAAAACAAATTTTGCGTGTCCTGAAATAAATTTCATAAAAATCTTGTATTATATGAAATATGTATTAAAAAATCGAAAATGACGAATACTTATGTCCATGGGCTGTACTTTATATGAATGGGGGTGTCTTGCAGGATCCAACGGAGCCACTCCACCCAATTTTACAGGTATCCTCTTTTCTTCTTTCAAATAGTTACAGTGGAAACGGACGTGTATGCTGCCGTTACCATAAAGCTGCACGCTATGGAAACGAACACGCAGATCAAAAGAAATATATGAAATAATAACGAATTGTATTTACAATAAACATGAAAACAAACATTAAAAAGGGGTCCATGTTATCAGCGAATGTGATAAAACACAGACAAACAATCCTAACTTTTCTACCCACTTATGTATATTTGGATAAGTCATTGTCGTATTGTATGATGAACATAATACGGTAATTTCCGAAGATCTAAATATTGTTGAACGGTTTATCGTAACACAATTTAAATGCACTTACTATAAATGTCGCGCAATGTTATTTATATATTTTCGACAATGGATACGAAACTAATTGGAAAAACCTGTTTCTATATTTTGTCTGAAAATTCCCCTTAATATGTCATTAACAGTTTGTCCAATAGAATTGAAGCATATCAAAACCAGTGAGGAAGTTGAGAATGAATGATTATGGCATAGGTAAAAAATACTAGGTAAGTGTTTCTAAATTAGAATTAAGAATAATCAATGTAGTTTATTTTAATACTGATCAGTAACATTTAATGTTTTGTACATATGGTCAATTATTCAAAATAAAAACATTGAGGCTCTATAAATAGATATGTTATTATGGTATATCAAGTCAACTTGAACGCCGTCATATAAAATGTATATTATTTAGTAACTGTAACGATTTTAGGGATTAGTTTTCACACAATATAAAAATGTTTAACATTATGGTAAGGAATATGACATCTTACAATTAATCGTATGTTTTATGCAAACAAAACACACCACCCAAATAACAAGCTTCATATATGATACAATTTCCTCCATTTCTACAACTCATATAGGAATACAATTGCTTTTCATTTTCCATTGCCAAAATGTTAGGATCATGTTAGAATGATACAGATTCCGTCTTTCAGACGCACATAGCCTAAATATTAAATATACTGTAGGTATGATACAATTTTCCTATTTCTGATACACAAATTCTGGATCATAAATACACTGTAGGTATGATACAGTTTCCCTCTTTCTGATGCACAAAGTCTGCATCAATACCTCTTTCTGATACACAAAGTCTGGATCATAACACACTGTAGGTATGATACAGTTTTCTTATTTCAGATACACAAAGTCTGGATCATAAACACACTGTAGGCATAATACAGTTTCTTTCTTTCTGATATACAAAGTACTAGATCATAAACATGCTGTAGGTATAATATATTTTCCCCTCTTTCTGATAAAATAAAATTATATTGTATATATGATACATGTTCCCTATTTCTGGTACACAAAATCTAGAACATAAATATAATGTAAGCATGGTACAGTTTCCCTCTCTCTGATACGCAAAATCTAGATCATAAATATATTGTAAGAATTATTAAGTTTCCCTCTTTCTGATAATATCTGATACACATAATCTAGATCATGAACATATTATTGGTATGATACAGTTTCCCTCTTTCTGATACACAAAATATAGAATATAAACATATTGTTGGTATGATATAGTTTAACTCTTTATGATAAACAACATCTAGATCATGGACATACTGTAGGTATGATACAGTTTCCCTCTTTCCAATACCCAAAGTCTATATCATAACAATATTGTTGGTATCATGCCGTTTCCTCTTTCTGATACACAAAATCTAGACCATAAACATAATGTTGGTATCACACACTTTGGAGGAATGATTATAATTTGCACAATTACACTGAGTTGGGACTGTAGAAACATAGTGTATTATGTATTATAACATTGGGACAGAAGGAGAGGAGTGAATAACTATCAAACCTTACACCTCGGCATATACGAATATCCTATTTAAGGTGAATTGTAGTCTTTTTGACACATTGATAAAAACTATAATAACTTATAACTCGTAAAATGATTAAATAAAATTATAATTAAAATACTATTGAGTTTTGAAAAAGTATATTACATTTTATTAATAAGACACCTTTAGAAAAGATGTGCATCTACTGTTGTACAAATACGTCTTAGAACGATAGGAAGTTCTACAAGTACAACTGCCATAGCAGAATTATGATGAGACACAAGTAGAAAAATATACTGCAACTTTTAATATTAAAATAACGTGAGAGACTACATTATAAAAATAACACATTGAACATTAAACATTAACATATCTTGGAAGACTGCATTTTAAAAATATAAACCAAACATTAAGCATTAAAATATTAAAGAAAATTACATTATCATAATTTAAACCAGGTATTAAACATTAAAAAACTTGGAAGACTACATTATAAAAACATAAAACAAACATTACACATTACAATATTTTGGAAGACCACTTCATAAACACATTATATTAAATTCCTAGCCAACCAGTCTTTGGTCTTTCTCCTTCGTTGTGTAATTAGCAACACATATCAAATGATATTAACAATGAAAACAATTTCAACAATGATGTTAATTTTAAGAAAAAAATCTTCTCGATAGCCTCTATTTTCAAATCATTTCTGGCTAAATTGTAGATAAATATATTTGTAGGTTGGAACAACATAATGGCTGCTACACCAAAATGCCACACAGACGACGAAGATGATGATAAAAAAGTATATCCTACTAATAAAGTGTTGTTTGTTGACAGTCATGGTGTCAAAAGCTTGCCTTATCGGGGAAGACGAACACATTTTTCAAACATTCGTCAAATTCTTGGTAGCAGGACAGAACGACACAATGATCTATTTGGATTAGCCATCTTCCAGTTTGAGCGGGAATACAAGGCTTGCCTAGAGCGCAGGGAACACAATAAACCCCAGATCTTGAATATTTTATTCCCGATCAAAACAGGCAACAGATACTTAGAATATTTGGGGAATACACAATCTAAACAGACAGGTAAATACAATTTCATTATTTAAAGTCTACAATCAGTAACAAATTAGTGAAATAATATAGGGCTTGTATATTGTTATAGATTTGGAAACCATCAATGTTGTATTTCTTTGAATATTAATTAAAAAAAAACATATTCTAAGGAAAGTCTGAAGATACCAAATTGGCAATCATATGGTGTAATTCTAAGAATGACAGACAACACAATAGCCAAAAGAAAACGTACTAAGGAACAGGTCTACAAAACATTCCCTAGAAAACTTTAACTTGAGCAAAATGTAATCACAAAAACGAGTCAATTTCAACTATGCGAGGAGACAAAGCGTCTTGAGAGTCCTTTGTTCAATATGTCAATATGTATTTACCCTAATATATCCCCATGAAAAGTAGCATGTCATATGTTTTGACATTTCTCATTCGTTGTAGCCGTGATCGTATACCAGTTGGATTAACAGTTTACTATGCAATCAGTGTCTATCACCACTGATGTTGTGAGTTCGATTTCTGATAATGGCGAGAAAAAATCGATACAACTTTATGTAATACAGTTTGTGAGTTACTTCCTCCACCAATAAATCTGACCGTTACGATATAGCTGTAATATTGTTGAAAGTGAGGATGAACACCATAACCATAACACCAGCCCAAAATATAAAGCAAAACTATTTTACAGATTTAAATATTAAATGAATTGTAAATAAGATGGTGAACATGTTTACAGCCAGACGGACGTAACATGAAAACGTAAACGTAAAACTTGTCAGAATGGGTTAATTATGACATTTAATGCCAACATATTTAAGGACAGGACAAACACTTATATTTCATTCCTTTTGATATGTTTAATTTTTCCGGTCTGGTGTCTCGGAGGATTGTTTATTTTACATTAATTAAGAGTTTATTTGACCAAAATACCAGCTAATTTGTTCCAGTATATGAATATGTATAAGGTTTGAATAAATGAAAAGGGAAAATAGTTATAATTTGTATATAAATGAATGCAAAACTATGAAACTTTCTATTTATGCAAATTGAGTTTTAGGATATATTTAACATGTACATTGGAATAATTAAGCTTTTCTTACTGATGACAAGATTGCTAAACATGCAACAAACAAACTTTATGTATTCACAATCAGTGATCAAGGTCATTAAAGGAACTGCTGTACAATTTACAAGGTCAAGAGAAAACAATTGAACTGAGGAACCTTGCATACCTGTTTCCCATCATAAAATGATATACACTATTTATTGTCATGCATGTTATTGATTCATCTTTAAAGTTGCATACTTTACATACAGAGAAAACAATATAATTGAGGATCTTTTAACGTTGCATAATTGTTTACCATTTCAATAGAATGCTATTAATTGTAAAAGGCAGGAGGCAAATGATTAAATCCGGTCAATAAATGTATATTATATATGCAATTTAAATATGAATTTTCTTAAATTTATTCTTGAGAAAGACACGATCGACTAATAAAGAAAAAGAAAGAAATATCATATCCGATTAAATTTGATTTCAGTCAAAAGTAGTAAGAATTATGTTTACATGTTTTCATTTCTAAATGAAATACATCTTGTATATGAAAATAAATATTCACTGTTGCACATAGACATGCATACATTGTCCTTGTCCACATTTTTGTGCGCTTATTCACCTGTCACATAACTCAAGTTTTAATTAAGTGTATTTTGTTCTTGTTTACCTTTGATCTTATCTATCCCACTTTTATTTGTTTACCTGTGACTATCTATTTTTCCCTCTCAAAAAGTTTGATCAATGGGAATGAACTTTAAAAGTTCTGAAGAGAGTTAACATAAAAGTTAACGCTTGTTTACTTTTCTGTTACAACGATTTATAATCTTGTTAATTAATTTATGTTAACAAAGTAGTGAACAGCGATCAATGATGTACATACTACTTTTCACTTCTTTAAATCTACAGAAACAATTCTTTGAAATCCATTTTGTGACATCAATATTTTACTTTCCTAGATATATGTTAATATATACAATATATGCGAACTCTGACATATACTATCACATTTTGTTTTATAATTTATTTAAAAAGTTGTCCATTAGGTGTCTGTGTTCGTTTCTATTTTCTGCAAACATATGTTGCGTATTACCTTTCATACACTACATTACAAAGGAGAAGACGGTCCGATCATATTGTTTGTTATTAAACAATAAAATATGTTTAGATTAATTTTAATTGAAATGTTTTATCATTGAGTTTCCTTTCCTAAACCTAATTATTATTTTTCCTACCGCATTATATTTATTTTCAACTAGCGTAGCATTCACTACAATATTACTGGCATGAAATAAAAATACAAGCCATCAAAATGTTTCTTTTATTTTATATAGATCATACATCATTGTTTTCATCACACGAGAAAGAAGTTTATGACAACCTAATAAGTGTAGTTGGTAGTGAGATGGACATCAGAATAAGACAAAATGTACTTCTTATACAGGACAAAATATATAATAGAGTAAATACAAGCACAACCATTGTATCAAGTGGAAGCTTAGCGGAAGGTTTAGATCTTCCCGGAAGTGACTTAGATATAATGCTTGTATATAATCATGTTCACATATTACAGAATGTACAACATATGAATCGTTCAGCACGACATAGTACTCTTCTGATAGAAGAGGAGATGGAATTTCCTGGATTTACTACATTGAAGTTGATAGCTGAGGGTGATATATTTACCTCACCTGAATATTTTGTTGAAACAACAAATGGAATGTATTTCTCAAATATGTCGTTCATTGGTAGATTTATTGAACTTGGTGGTAATCTTAAGCAATCGGCACATGGTCCTTGCTTATCAGACAAAAATGAGGCCGTGGATATAGCTTTCTGTTTTCACTTTCATTCCTGGCCAAGGCAAGCAGAACAATGGATATATCGTCATAGACCTGGTCAGTGGCCACCTGAAATATTAATAGACAATATAGTTAATTATGGCTGTTTACTAGTACCCATTGGACCCAAAGAAATAGAAAATAGTGAATTACTATGGAGAATATCATTTTCTATGGCAGAGAAACAATTATCACATTCTATGAACTATGCACAAATTCTTTGCTACGCTCTTCTTAAGCTGTCTCTAAAGAACATTATCGACACAAATGATAAAGTGAAAGGATTATTGTGTTCCTACTTCATTAAAACGGCTGTGTTTTGGTTATCAGAAGAAATTTCTATTAACACATTTCAACTTCAAAATTTATTTCACTGTTATTTTCTTTCTCTTGATAAACTAATAACCTGGGTGAAGTGCTGTTATTGTCCCAGCTATTTTATTCCTGAACATAATATGTTTCGTGGAAAAATAAATCGGTCTAATAGTCGGCTGTTGTTAAATATATTAGAAAGACTACGAAATGGTGAACGTGAGGTTTTTACAGTTAATACATTGTTTAATAGTGACGTTGTATTACACAAGTCATGTGTTAAATTAGAACTGTTTATTTATAAGGTTATTAAGGTTGTTGAGGTTATAGTTGATATGGAAAAGGGATATAAAGAGTTAAGTTTTATCAAATCGTTAGCCATATCACATTCCACGAGTATTTTGTCAGAAATATGTAATTATCATTATGCCATGGCTAGTCACATGATTGTTCAGAAGTTGCTGTTTTCTACTACTAATAAGCATATTGTACATGTAATAAGACGTTATCATAAACACTTACATGACGGTATAAAGTCAGATGCTGTGAGTGGATGGTTGTTGTATGCCTCATTTTACTATGTACTCGGTCAGTACAATACAACGTTAAAGATTATAGATTATGTGTTGTCACGTTGTACACCCGATATGATAATGCTAGGTAAAACCAATTACACCACAGATGATATTAAGTACTACAAACAAAACGTATGTTGTTCAACAATTACACTGAATGACAAGATGAGACTGGCAACGATATGTAATGTGTTTTATGTAAATCAATCACCACTGATGCCTCGTGAGCTACAACCAGAAGTCCAGGATCATATATTTGAGGTACCACCAGTTGTTATGTCACACTGTCTAAGGTTTCTATGTTACCATCATCTTCATAACATTGTCAATAGACAACAGTCATTACGTGATTTATATCTAACAATAAAAGAAAAGTATTTTATCTTTGAACATGAATTATCGAATTCTTTAACGATACTAGGCGTATGTAATGAGATAGTAGGTGACAAAGAAACAGCTGATCGTTGTTATAATAATGCCTTACAGAATGAGTATCACATATGTTCCTCGGTGGCTAAACGGAAAGAAAACCTTAATATGAGATGAGCATTTATAGCATTAGCTATGTGTGCATTTCATTATGTGCCTACTAAATGTATAGTTGATCATTTTAATTATATGATTTTAAAGAACTAAGATTAAAGCTACATTTCTATAAGAAAGGTCTTAGGATTCCATATATATACATGATGTGAAATTAAATCACAATTTGCGAAATAGTGTATTGTTGTTTATCAAGTACATATCGTTAATACACAGCAAGTCAAAACTCGCGAAGGCTCGATTATAGCTATCTGATATTAAATAACTATATTTACTAACCAGAGACAAACAACACACACTCAGTCTCAAATACATTACATATATATGTTATACGTTATATATAGACGTTTGCATAATATACTTTATTTCCTATGACTGTATAATTAATTCTTCATTATCCTATACAATATATTAAAAATTGCTGAGTTAGATTGCTGTCAAATTATAATGTTAAGTATATATGTACCATCTACACACGATTATACACATGTCTTACGTCTATCCCTAGATTTGCCTTACGAGAAAAGGTAACACTACGATTATTGAAGCTCCTTTTTTAGGGAGTGGATGTGGTCGAGTGGTCAAGGGGGCTGGATGTAAGGCTAACCGAATGGTGCTGCAGTGTATCAATGGTGTGAGTTCAAATCCCGTCGAGGGAAGAACAACAATTTTACAGCTCTAAAATATAATTCTGACACTGTTTGGTTTAATTTTCAGATAACATTTATGTTATATTTATACATGATACGGACTATATGTGTGCTATAATTATACCAGTTCTATCTGGACAGTAGGGGTATACCGGGACGATTCATTTATCTGACTTTAAGAATGTAAGTGTGTGGTCTGAAGGACAACATATTAGTGCAATTTATATAGTTTCAGATTTGTTGATATTTTATTTAGCTATGATACATATTATATGAGTGTTATAATTGTACGAGTTCGATCCGGACAGGGGGCGTTTACAAATACAATTCATTCATGAGTGTATTGTTGGGTCGTAAGTCTATAATTTTACAATTCAGAATTTATATTATCCGTCAGATTTTATTTTTCTATTAATGATGTAGTTTTACATACACATACATTTTAAATGAGTGTTATAACTATACGAGTTCGATGCGAATAGGAGGCGTTTACAATTCGGACTTGAATTTCTTAGTCTTTCTCTCTTATTGTGTGGTTTGATAGACAATATATTGATGAACTTTATGTAATTTCAGATTTTTTTAAATCATTTTTTATGTTTTATCTATACATGATACAGACTAAATGTGCATTATAATTGGACGAATTTGTTCGATTTGGACAGCATGAGTATAACGTGTGATTGGACAGATAATATATCGCTGAACTTTAAGTATATTTTTGTATGGATTTCCATTTTTTTTATTTATGCAATGTACAGGATATATATTATACTAGTATTATGATCGTAGACGTTCGATCTGGACAGGAGGGGTTTACCGGTGTGATTCATTCATAAGGATATTATACGATCTAACTGTCAGAGTATAATGTATCAATTCGGACTTGAAATGTTCAGTCTTCGTCTCGTATTGCGTGGTACAAAATACAACATATTGATGAACTGTATGCATATTTTTCAGATTGTTCTACTATATTGTGTTATTTTTGTTTACTTTTGGTTGGTTACTTTATGACATTTCCTGATATAATAAAAACAATGTTTTATGTAAATGAGTTTAATATATACACCCCATGTTATACTTCCTTCACCATCGCAAAACAAGACATTGATTTTTATTATTATGTGTTATGTAACGCCATCTTTGGCAATATTTCATGCACATTGTGGCGAGGCAATATAAGTGTAGCACATTGCAATAAAACAAGGGTTTATACAATGTAGTCTAGATATTATATAAGATAAACCACATATAATAGGTAATGAAATTAGGAGAAACAATTTATATACATTCCCAATATGTTACAAGTTGGAATTTAGACTCGTAATACACATATTTTTAAAATAATTCAACATGTACATCAGACAGAAAACACACTCTCCTTTTCCCCATTTTTGCCCCTTGTTTGAAAGCGGGTAAGGTTTCATTTCTCACAGAAATACCAACATTAACTTGTACCCATGATCATCATGTTATCTTCCAGAGGCATCAGTAAACTAGAACAAAAGATGTCCAGCTCGGAATCTACAACAGACCAATAACATACACAATGCCTTTGCTTGTTCAGATCGTTGTTCCACATTAAAAATAGAATTATGTTTCATCCTAGTATTACCTATGACCTATGCGAAATTATTTCTGCCAACTTGGATCTTATGGTTTGTTACCATATGAAGTTGGCATTTTCCAACATTACATTGAATTCCATGCAATTGGTTATTGCACTGCAAGTATCAATTATCCTGCCAAGCATTAAAGTATATTTTACAATAGGGTCTATTTGGATTGAAATGGAGTGACCGATGTGTATAAGTGAGCAGGCCAAATCTACCTTCTTCTGAGGAGAGACAATTCAAAAATTGTGGGACTCATCCCATATACTTTTAGTAAAGGAAAACGCCATGGTCTTAACAAGTTAGCGTGAAAATTTAAATGACAGTAAATAAAAGACATTTGTATTAATGAATGTTAAAAATAGTTTACCGTAAGGTAGAATTTGGCGATTGAAGTTGCCTGTAGCACCAAATAATGGGGTTTGCAATTTTTCAGAACTCTTCAATATGAGGAGACATAGGGCATAATCCATTCTCGGATTATACCTGCAATTAAAGCTCTTCCGAAAGAGCCGTGACGTCACAATAGCGGTATCGTATATTTTATCAGCATTGATCAGTTGCAATTTTATCATTAAAAATTATGTAAATCGTAAAATAACATCGTATATTTATCTTTTGATATTTACAAAATCATTATGACTTCATGTTAAGCATTTCATTGCACTAACGAAAAGGGAAAGGGTGAGAAGAATAGTTTTGTGTAATTACCGATCAGGACTACCCTTGTCAACACATCGACCAGTGACCTCCAAAAACACGGGAAAGTACGACAGCATTGGGGACAAAAAAGAAAAAAAGCATGTGTACGCATAAAACGAGTTAAAACTAACAGGTATTTAACCTACGGCCTATCACGTAAAGCATGAAATTATACGTAGAACCCCCCTCAATACAAATAAACTCCTTTGTTTCATGAAAATGGAACATGGGATGGGAATATTAAGATAAAAATTAGAACGATATACAATTATAAACATTGTATTGCAGTTGATCTGATATTAAAACATAACCAAACGGGCACGATGTTAGGAAGAGTCACATACGTGTTATTTATTCAACTAATATGATCCGTCCCCGTGACGTCACATGAAGAGTCGTCATGGCCGCTTACACTACGACAGGAAATTCCAAATATTCATATTTCTAATTGAGTATATTAATGTTAATAAAGGTGTTTTTGTTTAATAATTAGTTATTTACGAATAAAAAGTTACAATGTATTGAATTATAACAATGTTCAACTGAGTGGAGTTTTCCTTTAATAAGCGTTAGAAGGTACAACCAAGAATGGACAAGACCAAGAAGACAAAACCCACCAAAAATGGAGTGGGGGGGATGTACCCATGTGCTTGCGAAGGTTAACTAGTGCTTGTCTTTTATTACGCACTCTCTGTTTTTTTCTCATGCCCGGTACATAGTTCATATTCCATGAAATGACCAGTCATATTTCATATCAAGAGAACAATGTCGGAAAACAAGAAAAGTTTGAAGATATCAAATGGGTAATCATAAACAATAAATTGAGGATAGGCAATACACTGGTCAAAAGGAAAAATAGGACACAAGAGCGAACAATTATCTGCAAGAACTAGACGGAAAACTAAATATCAAGCAACGCGACACATTCTGAAATCCTGGAGTTTGTTCAGGCACTATGTAATAGTAAGCACTCGTCATTGAATGCTATGAAAATGCTTAATAAAACAGATAACTACCAAATTAAGTACTTCCTACGAGTTTCGGGAATACTTTTCATCATATAAGGTCAAATCGAATATATTTAAAAGGCAAATAATATTAAAGATCTTGGCGAGCAATACGATGAAATGACTTAAACAGTATGGCTAAATTCAACAAAGGTACCCTACTCCTTAGCAAGAATGACCTAAGTTTTTCTCATAATTACAAATGATCCAGTTTGAGAAACACGAAACAGCTAACAAGAATAGACAATCCAGAAATACTGTCAACTTTGAATACAAAACACACAGGGTGAAGACAAGCAAAGCACACAAGAAACCCAAAACACTAAAATTATGAGCTACTCCGACCTCACCAACATACGGGGGATCCTAGAGGCTCGTAAATAACATCCGCCATATTACTCATATAGTCAGACACCAGTGTAAGCAAGCATATACAAAAAAGACATTACCCGTCATACACGCAACCTGGGGTTGGGGTGCTGTGGGTAGAGACGAACCGAACATCGTTTTTATGTGGAAATCTTAACATAATCTAGAGACACACACAACACAACATTGGAGAATAAGTCAAGAAACAAACTAAATAGACGAGCAACACAGACCCTATCAAGAACTGGAGAGAGGTGAACTCAAGAGACACAGACAATATTAGTGATAAAGATGTGTTGGACACCATATTACGCAAGCATACACAAATATAAAAAAAATAAGACATCACCCGTCATATAAGCAACAGCGGTAAAAGACGAACCGAACACCGCATTTATTTCAGACATAACAACATGGAATTAGGAATGTAAAGACAACTAATAATAAGTCAAAGTCAAAAAAATTATAAATACTTTAGACAATTTGGTAAGAATTGGTTGATATTTTCAATGAATATCGAATACAAAAAAAATAAGAATATTTAAGATATATTCCTGATTTTTATCAACAAATATTGCAAACCTGGATAAAAATGGGTGGTGTCAAACAAAAACGCTATAACATTTTGCAGAGATTAGAAAACAGCTTATCTGGGGAAATAAATGTATAATGTTTAAAAATAAAAGTGTAATGTTTGATAATTGGATAAATAGTGATTTAATTTATTTCAATGATATTTTAAATGAAAACAGGGAAATAAGTCAGAATGTAATTTTAGATAAATTAAAATACAAGAATAATTGGATATCTGAATTTATCTGCCTAAAAAAACGATACCTAATGAATGGTATCATACATTACAGGCTCAAAACTCTATTAAACGTGTTGTCAATTTTCAAAAAGATAAGCTTATAGTAAATGGAAAATGTATTTACCCGTAACAACTGTCCAACAAATATTTTTATAATGAATATATTAATGTAAAATTTTTGAAACCAATAGGTACTTGTCTATATATGAAAAACCAAACATGAGTCAGCTTTACTCTTTCACCTTTCATTATTTAGAAGAAAATAAGCTAAAAATATTCAGATGGAAATTATTGCAATATATAATTCCTACAAAGAAACTATTAATGAAATGGAGAATTGCTATTAATATCCAATGTAATTCTGTGGTCAAGATGAAGAATATCTACATTACTTTATATACTGTCCTTATCTGAAAGAATTTTGGGTGAAAATACAACAAATATTGAAAAAATCTAATATAGAAAATGTTGTCACATTAAAGCATATTGTTTTTGGGTATAAGATATTTGATAAAGATTATTTTGATTTCAACTATTTTTCAACAATTTTAGGATTTTCTATATACAAAGTATATTATGTATCTGAACAAAAGACTAAACAAGCAAGCATATATTCTTTATTTGTGAGAGAATATATTACGAGAATAAGCCAGGTGCAAAAACTCCAAAATAGTAAACTGTTACGAAAAATAAGGGAAAATATTGAAATGTAAATATGTATGCATTGTATATATGTATATGTATGCATGCATATGTATGTGTGTATATGCATAGATGTATGTGTGTAGATGTAGGTGCGTATTTATAGGTATATTTAATTAAAGTCTGATCCTCAGTAATATTATATTATTTGAAAGTATTTTAATCATATAAGAACATATTGATATGAAATACTTCATAAGTAGCTTGGGCTTTTGAAGTAAGAATGTAACAAGCATTTTGAATAAAAATATATTGTTGTTAAAAAAATAAATCAAAATCTACAACACGAACCCTATTACTTAAAACAAGGGGTGAACTCGAGAGACACAGACAACATTTGTGAACAACTCAAGAACAAACTAAAATTTTGAACAACACGAAGCCCATCAAAACTTGGGAAGGATGAACCCAGTTGTTTGTGATGGGTAAGCAGTCCCTCTTTCTTCTAAGACATCCACTGTATTACCCATTGTCAGGTCTAATACAAATTGTTTAGGTGACAGAGGAAAGCAAAACTAGATAAAACGGAAAATATTCATCATCCCTTCATTGTTATTTTAGATATGGATATGTCGTAACGGTCATTCAGATTGCGATGACTACCACCGACAATATATAGCCATGATTTCAACTTGGCATTGCATACCTTTGTTGCCCTTATGATTTCATGCTATACAAGAACTTCTGAAGAATACCATGAGATCCAATTACCCAGAGTAGAGGATCAAGTAAACCGTTTTTCCTGTATTTCACATCTAGTTGTCTTTGCTATGTTCTACGATTTGAGGTGTGGTTGTTCGTTTTGTTGATATTGGTGAAATGTGGAATTGCTGTACATTTCAAAGTTTCCTTTCAAACAAATACAGAACATACCATTAATAAATACAATCACCAATTAGAAAATGGAACAAATGTAAAACAATAAACACCATACAAAAAACAAATCTGTCTAGCAAAGAAGCAAAACATCGTCTACAAATAGAACATAATAATAGGTCATTTCTTGAAAATATTATTCATTATTATGGAAACTTAGAAACTCCACAATAACACAAAATATATGGAACAGATGCCACAAAATAAACAGCTGTAAAAAGTGAAAATCAATGTATTTACTCTCACTGACTAATGTTTACTGAACATGTGTTTTATTTCATTATTATTAAAATGTTTGGAATCAAATACTTGTGATCAGGGGGTTGCCTGGATCAGTACTAAAGTCATTGCTATTCCTTTTTGTTCATATACATGTACTACCTTCCAGTAAATTTAAAATAAAAACCATATCTATTTTCATTATCTGTATTATTTATTTATATACCAAACACCCCCAATATAATGTCGCACTACAAAATGACCTAAGCTATCTAGCTCACTAGGACCAAACATGAGGTATGAAGTTAGGCCCAGAAAAATGTAATGTAACACACTAAGTGTCAAAAAATCACAATGTCATGTTAAATAGGAGAAACACTAAATGGTTTCTGGTTGATGGTTGATTGTGTTTTACACCACTTTCACCAATATTTTAGTTATATAGTTATATTATTGATGTCAGTGTTATTGCTGTAGGAAATTGGAGTGCCCTGAAAATCCACTGAGATGTCACAGGTCAATGACAATCTGTATCACATAATGTTGAATCGAGTACACCTTGCGACAAAAGGGATTCGAATTCATACCTTAAGTGGTGATATGCACTGATTGCACAAGTATTTGTAAATCCAATTGACATACCATCACGACCACTACGTCTCGGGGGATACAATGAATGGTCAGTCAATACAGCAAAATATTTGATATCATTATATCAACCATGATAGCTTGTTACGCACATATGCATAGCGCCTTCTCAAAAATTAAGTAACAAATCTATGGTAGAATCTTCGAATATTGTGTAACAGAATTGACACTAAATACTAAATAAACTGATTGACCATCAAAACAGGAAAACACAAGATGACAATCAGAGAAGCGTAAACGGGGTTACTATTCTGTTCAAAATGATTCACAGCCGTGTGGTAATCGAGTTTAACCTTCACCTTGTCCCACAATTGACTTCCTACACAAGAGATGAATGTAATGTTCCCTGACACGACCCCACATGGGATGTCGTTATATATTAGAGTATCACCAAAAGCAAAAATGATACAACAAACTACTAATTTTAATCATAGTGGCACATCTCGTCATTGAGAGAAACAGAACTCACAACTGTTAGTCCTCATGTGTTATAAGAGTTATTCCCCTTTAATGAAGATAGAATAACCATTTTCATGCAAAGTTTATGTGAAAACAACATACACTTGTTGTACATATTATTTCCCCCCCAAAATGTTTACTATGTTTGAATGGTGTAGCAACTTATGAATAAAATAACACATATAGTATGTTCACAAATATACATATACGCGTATATATTTCCCAACAATTTGTAGTCGATTTGAAAGTAACAACTTTTGAATTTTCTATTTGTTATTAAATGTTCCTCTGTTATTTTTTCTACACGATGCAAATATATAAACCGAAAAACTTTACCGTTTGCATTACTCTTGAAGACCGGATACTAGTCAGTCAATCGTAAGGGAAGCAACTCTAATGAACAAAAACGTATAATCTTAGAATCAACTTATGAATGCTGAAAAGAAGTTTTATCTAATTTCAGGTATATCATGTTTCTAATAGACCAGGTATCTTTATAGCTGCCGAGACAATTTTTCAAATTCTTATTTTAATGATGAGGTATTTAATACGAATTGAGGTATGGCGTAGGATCCAACTGAGCCACTACACCCACTTTTACCTTTGTCCATTTAAACCTCCTCACATACCTTTTCCTAAATATAATACCCATAAAGGATGCGAACATGTAAGCTTTTGTTATCAAAAGACTGCACGGCTATGGCAACAAACACGTTCAGAAAATGAAAAAGAGATGAAATAATAAAGACTTTTCATTGACAATAAATATGCAAACAAATAGTAAAAAAGGGGAGTCCATACTATAAGCGCATGTGATCAAATATAGTCAAAACGTCCTAAAATTGTTCACCATCTTATCTATATTTTGTTATAATATTGTAAATTTTAATAACCAAAATAAAGGTATATAATAGAGTAAATATCATAGGTTCTAAATATTGTTGAACTGTTTATCTTAACACAATTTAAATGTCCAGGCTATAAAAGTCGGTTATTGTTGACAATATATACGAAACTAACCGGAAATACCTGTTTCTATTCTTAGTCTGAAAATTCTCCTAGTTATGTCACTGCCAGCTTATCCAATAGATAAGCTGTCAGTGACATGTATATATTGACAGTCAGAACCGGTTGAGAACGACAACTTACGACAATGATTTCGATGTTCCGTTTTTGTCGTACTCACAATCCACCCCTTTTTACCTTCATGACTTATTAACGGCTGTGTAACCAAAGTAACACGACGGATGCTACTAGTTGGGTAGACAATGATTACCCTTACGAACACCTGAGTTCATGTCCGGATTTAAGTCATGTTCGAGTTGCTCAATCTTTTGAGATTTGTTGGAATGGGCATTCTGCGAATTTGTATTTTAATGTTTAATTTTATAATATTATTTTAGGCTTTTTGACATTCAATGTGATATTACCTCAGATCGAACAAATGTGTGTATGCGTATGTTAGTATCACTTAAATAATTTAGAACCTCCATAATTCGACATCTTGGACGCCATAAATCAAAGGTCAAAATAGTTTTCTTCCGTGAGTTCCAAATATATTGTAGGTCTTCCAAAAATAAGCTACTGGAACCATTTCCGGAGGTCCTGAAATATCTACAGATATCCTTAGCTCGAATTATGAAGTTCCTAATATATATCATGGTGTTCTTACTCGAGGCCCTTAAATATATCAGATCCTGTAATCGATTTGTACAAGGTCAATAAACGATTGAGGATTTCCTTACATGTAAATACAATATTTTAGCAAATTCAAAACAGTACTGACGTACTGCTTTATAATCTCTGTCTGTGTAAGCATATATTTTTAATATCTAATATTTACATATACCTTGATAACCTTGTACTTTGAATTATGAAATGTCTAATATATATCAGAGGGTTCTTACTCGATACCCTTTAATATCTCAGATCATGCACCCGAATTACACAAGGTCAATAAATGTTTGAGTACCTCCTTACATGTAAATACAATATTTTGACCAATTTAAAAACAATACTGACGTACTACTTTGTAATCTCTCTCTGTGTAAACATATATTTGTAATATCTAATATTTACATGTATCTTGATAAGTTGATTATGGCTGTACTTTGTATTAATTTAACTGCTTTATCAATTACTATACTGCATTTATTGAGATAACTTTTAGCAACAATATGATATTTTTATTCAAAATGCTTGTTGCATTCATACTTCAAAAGTCCAGCTCTTTATGAAGTATTTCATATTAATATTGTCTTATAATTTCAGGTGATATAATATAATTGATGAGAATCAAACTTTAGTTGAATTTACCTATAAAAATATTCTTACATTTACACACATACGTATGCATGTATACATATATATACATTTTAATAGTTTTCCTTATTTTTGTTGACAGTTGACTATTTTGAAGGTTTCGCACCTGGCTTAATCTGCTAATATATTTTCTCACAAATAAAGAACCTATGCTTACTTATTTTTTCTTCTGTTGAGATATAGAAATATAGAAATCAAAATAATCTTTATCAAATATATCTGAACTTATTTTCTTCTAAGTAATGAACAATGAAAGAGTAAATCTGACTCATGTTTGTTTTTTCATATTTATAGATTAACCATGTATTTATACCTATTGGTTTCAAAAAATTTACATTAATATATTCATTATAAAAATATATATTGGAGAGTTGTGACGGGTCTATACATTTTCCATTTACTATAAACATAGCGTTTTGAAAATTTACCACACTTTTGATATAGTTTTCAGTCTGTAATGTAGGATACCATTCATTAGATGTTGCTTTTCTTAGGCAGATACATTCAGATATCCAATTGGTCTTGTATTTTAATTTGTCTAAAATCAAATTCTGACGTATTTCCCCTTTTTTATTTAAAATACCATTGGTACAAATTAAATCACTATTTATTCAATTGTCAAACAATAAACTTTTATTTTTAAGCATTATACATTTATTTCCCCAAATAAGCTGTTTAATCTTTAATTTTTTTGTGTTCGATATTCATTGAAAATATCCACCAATTCTTACCAAATTGTCTAAAGTATGTATATGTTGTATAATTCCAATTGTCCATTTCTCCACTGACAAAATTATTTACCCATGATGGTCTCAATGATGCAAAGTAACTCTATATGTCTATCATATTTAAACCCTCCATTTCAAAATTACCTATCATAGTGTTTCTTTTAGCGTTGTCTGGTTTACCATCCCATATGAATTTGAACCATTTACTTACAATTTCTTTTCTATATTTTTTTCTGGCACAACACATGCACTATTAACAAAATTAAATATGGGTGTGACTAACGCTTTATTAATCATAATTTTCCCAAGGATAGTTAAATTTCGTTTTCCTCAAGAGAAGAATAAAATATTCATTTTATCTATTTTATTTTCACAGTTTAATTTTTCACAATCTTCTTTATTGTTACCAAAATAAACACCCAATGCTTTAATAATTTTTTCTGACCATATAATGCCATCTATCTTATCCTTACTGTGCTTTCCTACCCAAATCCCCTCTGCTTTATTTGTGTTCATTAATTGAGAACAATTGTCTCGGGTCAAGCTTGGCGATTAAGGATATCTTTTTTTAAGTTTTCGTTTTCCTCAACCCCGGTAAAGAACACGTCTTTACATACACTGAATCTAAACCAAACCATTGTTTGTTTTATATTTCGGAAATATTGACATTGTATTATATATCATTCTCCCCCTTTTTTAATTTGTGTCATATTGTTAGTTATTTTTGATGTTGTTGTTATATTCTTTCTTCAGTTTGATCACATATATGTTCCGTTTTTTTCGTCCTCACAATCCACCTATTTTCACATTCATGACTTATTAACGGGTGTGTAGCCAAAATAACACGACATATCCTACTAGATGAGTAGAGCGTGCCTACCTTTCCGGAACACATGAGTTCATGTCCGGATTTAAGTCATGTTCGAGTTGCTCAATCTATCATTTTCTATATAGTGTTTTCTGATGGCCATTGCATTGTCTTTCCTTCATATTACGGCTTTTTATTACCCATTTGGTATGCTTAAGCTTATTTGACTCAATTGTCTTTCGATTTAGCTCTTTCTTTTGCATCTTCAATTTTTCATTACTTTTAACACTATGGTGACGCATGCAATTGCATGAATGAAGTAGTTCCTGGCAATAAAATATCAGACACATTTTGTGATGAACAGTGTATTGGAGATCGCGATCATGTGGGAATATAGACTAAGTAGCTGTTTACATAACAGGTATGTATACGACCGTTTACTGTAATATATAGAACAAGTTGATGTTTTCAATATATGCAAGAAGAAATTACCTTTCGTGGCAGATCAAAGAAGACAATCCTAAAATATTAACATGGTTTCAAGCTTTATGTACATGTTTTGTAGATCATTTTATGTTATTTGTCTTTTTGTCTTCTGGCCATTGTATTGCATGTCCTTCTTCGATTAAGGGATTCTAGTTACCCCTTTAGTATCTTCAAACCCTTCTTGCTAATTTGTTTGGTTTTGAGTGTTGTTGTGTTTGCGTGTGTTGTATTCTGTTGGTCTTTGTCATGTTGCCAGTTTCTCTGGATTGCCCATTCTTGATTGCTACTTTGTTCGGTTTTATCTAATGTTTATTTGAACTGTTGACGACTCTGGGCGTTTGAGAATATGCTGAAACTATACACACCTGTTTTGAACATATTTCGTATCTTAAATATATGACTATTCAAAACAATATAACTTGAATGATATAGGCTAGTGTGTGTATGCAAGCGATTATCTATTAACTTAAAAATAAACAAACAAAGCCAAACAAACAACTATTAAGAAATTTCTCGTAAATATTATTGAATTAAATTAAATATGCTTCAGAGATAAACGTCTAATTTAAAGTGCGTCATCTTAATACTATTCAATTTATTTTTATGTTTTAGAATACCCAATAAATTATTCTTAGCGAACATCATATATTGCCACTTATGAATAAATATCATAAATTATACAAAAAAATACCATCATCAAATATCCAGCCCATATCACTAGACCCGGATGTGGTGCCAAATACTGGAATGTCAACAATTGCCACACAACGATCACAGACAACTATCATATAGACTACCATTAACCTAGAAACAACAGTTGAAACAACTGAAATTGGTACGTCAAAACCGGAAACAACGAAAATCAAACAGGAAGCTTCGATGTTGCATGCATACCTGTATCTGTACGTGTAAAATTGCTACACATATTTTGTCCGGCTTTACTTTGGAAGAAGACGTTAAACGTCTGATTGAAACCACAGTGATAGACAAGAAAGGTACTTCCTCTTTCTAAAATATGAACACATCAGCGCTTGATAGAAGAGTGTCTCTGATTGCTATTTGTTGGATCGGGATTGTTTGTATATGTGTTCCATTCATTTGTGTCATGTGTACGGACGTAGCTAATTGGACTAAAATAAAACAAAAACACGGGGGTCATTTAAAGCAGTTACGTATTGTGAAAGAAGTTTTAGTTGCCGATTTCACACAAAAAAATTATCACATGTAAGCCACGAACATTGATGAATTGTGAGACTTTTATGACTATCGTATTGTCTGTCCCTCTTCGATTTATGTTTTTGATTGCCCCTTTGGTATCTACAAAATGTTAAATATTAAATAGTCCTTTATTGATTTCAGAATTAATATCTATTTTGCTTTGTAAATGTTTATTTTAAAAATAGAAAAGTGTTATACAGATTACGTACAATGCATGCTATAAATGTAACATTCACACAATATTATATATGATTTACGCTATTTTGATTTTCTATGTTATTCTCGGACTTTCCAAGAGTTATCCCCCTTGCATTCAATGGAAGATTAATACGACAAATCTTTAGAACGTTTTCAACAGCGAACAAAATAGTGTGAACTAAATTAATTACAATTCCAAAATAGAGGTACACATTTTGCTTAGTTTCCATACAAAAAGTCCCCAAATATATAGGAATGAATTGACAGGCAACACATTGTGCAATAATTTTGAATTGAAAGTTTTGTATCTTGAGGTATGCAAAAATATCTATATATTATTATCACACATATTTAATACTATACTAGTCAACAAAAGAAACGATACACGGGTTTGATGCTCAATATGTGTTTACATAGAGAAAACAAATCGACAAAAATCATATAATCTAGATGCATATGGCATAACAAATAAGGCAATATCAACATAATTATCAGAACAAATGGACAGACATAAATTGTCATGCAGTATGGAGGTTTGCGGAGCTTAGTAACGTGCATGACTACATATTGCAGCAACGACAGCTTCGCATCTCCGCGCATAGAACCAATCAATCGTTGCATAAAGGCATGTGGGATGTTGTTACTCTCTGGCACAAGTGCGTCACGCAGCTCCTGTAGTGTTTGTGACCGTGGCGAACACGTCTACTGAGTTAATCCCATAAATGTGCAATTGGTGACAGATCCGGTGATAATGCCGGCCAAGGAAAAACAATCATGTCATTATTACAAACACGAGCCATGTGATATCTTTCATTTTCATGTTGAAAAAAAGTGATCAGAGTTTCGCTGTTGCCGAAGGGGCAGAACGATAGCATCAATGATGTGTATTTTACGACATTCGATGTTCTTTGAACAATATTGAACTGAGTGCGACCATCATGAGAAATTCCAGCCCTGCCCCAGCTAGTTTTGCGATTCTATGGCGCGTTGTTGAAGCATTGATCCTATCATTGGACACCTAGCTCGGAGTCCAGATCCACGTAGTCTACTGCGAACAGTCTGACTCGAATTTCGGACGTTTGCTAGACCAGGTGTTCTACGGGCAGTGTCCTCAGCCGTTATTATACGGTTCCGGTGGTAAATAAGGCGCAAACGTCTGTCTTGACACTTTGACGTCACACGTGGCCTGTCGTTACCGTTAATGGGTCAGCCATTCGTCCTACCTGTTGAAGACGAATCATTAGCCTTGAAATGGTTATTTTAGACACAGTAATTGTTTGTGAGTAAATATATTAGTAGATATAATAGTTATTGTTCTTCCACATGAGAGTTAATATATCTCAATAATTCAAATAAGACGAAAGCTTGTACTCAAATACAAAAATCATAATGTAGCGATCGCCTACATGTAGATAATGTTATCTTGAGGATGAAACTGCACAGGTGTACATGCACAGCAAATATAAAGAATAAATTAATCGTTCGCGTTAACTTAGGCTTTTTAACATTCAATGTGATATATCCTGGTGATCCAACAAGTGTGTGCATGCGTATGTTAGTATCACCTGAATAAATTAGAACCTCCATAATTAGAGATGTTTCTGGAGGTACTGAAATATTCAAAGATAGTCTTAGCTTGAATTATGAAATTTCTAATATATATCAGAGGGTCCTTTAATATCTCAGATCCTGCACCCGAATTGTACAAGGTCAATGCATGTTTGAGGAATTTCTTACATGTAAATACAATAGTGTGACCAATTTAAAAACAGTACTGACATACTACGTTATAATCTCTGTCTGTGTAAGCATATATTAGTAATATTTGATATTGGCATGTACCTTGATAGCCTTGTACTTTGAATGTGTATGTATCAATTTAACTGCATTATCAATTACTCTACTATATTTATTGAGACCATTTGTGTCTGATCGAATTTTTCAAGTGTTCCACCACCCCCGCCCCCTCCTCGGTAAAGAAAACCTCCCTTTTACACCGGATCTAGAATAATGCATTGTTTTCTTTTCAGAATACAATAATGTTGACATGTTATTATTTTTCATCGCCACCCCCCCCCCCCCCCCCCCCCCCCTCCTTTCCCCTATTTGTTAATGTGTGTAAAATTGTTATCTCTCTCTTAGATATGTATTTTGTATGTTCTGTGTTCAGTTTTATTGTACAATTACTGTTTTCATACTAAGCGCCTAGAGTAATTTTAATTAGATAATGAATTATATGAATATCGTAAATAATAATCAAAGTAAAGGGAACAATACTTATGTTTTTCAAAGATTTGTATGTGAAGCGAAATGAAAACAAAAGAATAAGTTATGCTAAAATCGTAATTCTCGCGTGATACCTAGCATTGCACACGAAGACAAAGTAAAACAATAAACACAATTCGCCGTCGTGAGACTTCCGTGATATAGACTTACAACAAAGAGTAGAACATCTATATACAGCAGACAAAGACACACACTAGTTTAGATTAAATTAAACGAGTATTCACGTTAACAAAACACATTCTCCAAGGAAATACGGAGAATGGGTTATATCCCAACTTCGAGAATGTTAGAATGAATTAGCAGTTATTGCTTAACGATAAATGAACAACTTTAGCTGTATCTTGGCGAGATTATCATTGCTCCGGACGATCAAAGGTAACGTCACGTCACTAAGACTCTCATTTTAGGTTGTTGTACATCAGAAATCGTCTACATATTGTTTTGCGCATATTATTTACCTACATTTTATTGGGATGCCTACTAGATATACTGTGTACAGTAACTTATAGGGTTAGGATCATGGTGTTTAACGCCACTTTCAGCAATATATCAGTAATATCGTGGCGGTCAGTGTTATTGGTGGGGAAAGCTGGAGAAAGCAGCAGACCAGCCACAAGTCACTGACAAACTTTATAGGATATCAACATACAGACAAAGACACCTGCATTTAAATTCTGACATACAAGTATATATATTGTTTAGGGTTAAGATTATGATGTTCAACACCACTTTCAACATGATTTCAGCTTTATCGTGGCGGTCAGTTTTAATGGCGGGGAAAAAAGGGGTACCCGGGGAAAACCACCGCAAATCACTGAACTTTATCACGTACTATTTATATCATTTAGTTCTTTAATCTATTCTTTATCACATTTACAAATATGTATAACCTGACATGTTTTAAATATAGATCTTGCACAAAGTCCTGAATTATCACATGTAATGGACTTTTCTCTGTTCACTCCTCCGTTTGCTTCAACTCGTCATGTAGATATCAATGGATACATATTCACCTACAATAAAGACGTTCTAGTGTCAATACAGGTAAATTAATAGAAGTAATTAAAATCATGGTTTAAGACAACAAATAGAGAAAAAATTAAAGTTATCTTCATTATAAATTATAATATTAACTGTTTTCCTGTTTGGTAGCATTCGATATGAATTACATGTGTAACTTTTGTATCAAATGTTAGCATGCGCAATTTGTATTGAGACTGGTATCCTAGAACCTAGCAAAACTGGACGATATGATGATGCCTG
Organism: Bathymodiolus brooksi; assembly: GCA_963680875.1. Lineage (NCBI taxonomy): Eukaryota > Metazoa > Mollusca > Bivalvia > Mytilida > Modiolidae > Bathymodiolus > Bathymodiolus brooksi. The sequence goes on along the minus strand of OY804583.1, from coordinate 50,592,770 downwards.
AATTTAAGTTTATGGAATATTTCAGGAAGATATGTATTTAGAAGAAATATATATATATTACATATAGTGTGGTTTTCGTACAATTTCATTGGCTAACTCAGTCACGTGATATACATAATATTTAATGTATTTTTTTCCACTGAGAAGAAACCAGACGTCTTGTTTCTATTCTTAAAAAAATAATTGAGGCTATGTTTCTATTTTTAAGCATATTGACCGTCAATATAGCAGCTATCTTACTAAATTTAGATTCGGATATTGTCCGTTCCGGACCACGTTTACACTCCACCTGTAGTAAACAATTTTCTAGTTTTATTGTGTTCTTAAACAATAAAATAACGATGTGTTAATATTTTATTTGCAATGACACGAGTAATACATTACATATGTAATATAAAAATTAGGAACTTTTTACTCTGTCAATAAAGGTAATAACAAAATTACCGAACTCCGAACAATCTTACAAAGGGAAAGTCCAAACTCATAATTATATAAACAGACAAAATCAGTCAACAACCGGAAAACTGTGAAAACCGTAATGACCCTGACTTGGTATATATATAATATGTTATATATGGACCTGTTAGGATTATATTGACCTCAGACGAACCATAATTGATAAATATATCCCATCAGCAAATCACTTTTTTGTACATTATTGCGATGAAAGTTCGAAATTATTGCACTACATATAATTGTTTGTTGCTATAAGAATGCATGGGTATGGCAACGAACACGTGAAGAAAATGAAACAGAGATGAAATAATTAAGATATTTATTGACATTAAATATGTAATCTAAAGAGTAAAAAAGGGTGTCCATATTATAAGCGCATGTGATCAAATATAATCAAAATGTCCTAAATTTGTACACCATCATATGTATATTTTTGTTATAATATTGTTATCGACGGGATAGCGTAGCTTACGTGTACTTGTATCCTGTGATAAGTTTGTAAGGTGTTCCTCTGTGCTCGTGATTTGTGATGTAGTTGTCCAGCTCCAGCATATATACCATCAAGCGTATACATGCAAATATATGTATTATATCCATATTCTGCATTCCAGTTATATAATTCAATCCAGAGTCACAATAACTATATTTAATACATAAAAACAATCCTCACGGATGCTGGCCTTCCGAAACCCTACTAGATAGATTGTAAAAATAATTTAACACTGTTCTCGCTTTAATATAAGGGCTGTCATATAAGAATGTTCTGTATGAGCTTGTTAATGTAGAGGATATATCGTATCTTAAATTCATATTCAATAAAGATGCTCTCAATAAAGGCTGGACATGTGTAGTAAATATTGGACTGGTTCCTAGTTAGCTAGATACTAATGGCGACCTCTTGCTACTAGAATGGTAAATATTCATAAGAATATCAGCTCCCTTGTATCGACTTTGATTCAAGTTATCTTATTCCAATATGTTAATTAATATACGTACTGGAGTTATCAATATATTTGGCTCAGAGAACCGTTAATTCTGTATCGAGATGCATCTTGTACCTGGTATATTAAGTTCAGTTATGGTTTATCTGTATGACGCGTCCTTGACGACGGTCAGATTAGAGATGCCGAAACGTCAAATCGACGCTGTATTTATACCCCCCGACAAGACCATTGCGCGGCTCCCAGAACTGAAAATCGCTTATTACTTATTACTAACAATTATATCCCTGGCTCACCGCATAGAATATGCATCTAGTTAAATAAATCGGTTAAAGTTTGCAGTTACTTCAATAAAATAGCGAAAATTAATAATAAAACGATAAAATTCCCTATCAAAGAACCTAGTTATAGCGTTTTTGTGTGACGTCATTTTAGCGGAAAATAGTCTCTAAGCGGCACTTAGTAAAACTTCTGATTACATGTATATTGCATATATATTTCAATATTCAACAACCTAATTATGAAAATGGAAGGCCAGCCATTAATTTATAATAACAATTTACTTGAATCTAATTCTTTTTCAAGTTACTATCAAAATACTGTAAACCGGAAGTAACCATTCAACAAAATGGCGATCTCCTTTTAAATGAACAAGCACCTGTCACTATGGAATTCCTGAGAGAGCACACATATAACGTGTCATGGAGCCGTTAAAGTTAATGAATAAGTAACTGAACTTATGTTTTACAAACTCGTTACACCATGAACATGTGAAATGAACCTAAATACATAGAGGTGCCTGAACATTACGAGTTGAATTTTATTGACACTTATTAATTATGACTTATAATACAGTATCCGCCATTGATTTAGGTAATTTCTATAATAACACTGACCGGAATTAATAATATTCCATACAATAACTAACCAAATGTGTGTTAGTGTATTGTTGCCATCTAAGACTTACATATTGTGGAAATTTAACCTCAAATTCTTAAATTCAGATATTACATTAATTTAATAAAATTAATGACACATAAAGCTTATACCCGTACGTTTATAACACTTTCCCCACCCAATGAAAAATAATTCTCCCGAATTCAGTTTCAAAAAGAAAAATTCAGTAAATGTAACATATAACAATAACAATAAAAACAATCCATTATGTCTTTAGATTCAGTGTCAATGATTGGAAAGTTCAAGAAAATGTCGTTTCACCATATCTTCTAATCTTTTCCTGCTTTCTCTGTATCCAGTCTCAATGGAATCAGTTCCAGCTGTTTGTGTAATTTACCATCAGGAATTCCAGAACCTGCTGCTTCAACCATGACCAGCCATCCATTTGCCTCATCTCCGGACAAACTTCCGAGACAGATCTCTCTCAAGATGTTATAATTTGCTGTTCTGGTGGTTGAAGTCCAGCTTCATTCGGTAGATTTTTCGACAGGTGTTCCTGGCAATGCCAGCATTGCGTACGTGTCCAATATTTCTCTCTCATTACTGCATTCAGAAACATCATCCTCACGCGCCAGCGCCATTGCAACAAACCTTCAGCTTGTTAACCTCTCTGTTCGGGTGTATTCCTTCCAATTTATTCGCGATCAATGCATTTTGGTTGGATTTGACGAAATAATAATTTATCTCTCTCTGGCGTTTCCCTGGTGGAAATAAGGGCATCATCCCGCCTCTGTTCAGTAGCTTCTCTGCTCTGTATTCATCTGTTTTCTGCTGTTCTGTCGCTGTTTGGTCTTGTTCTTTCGCCTCCAGTTCCTGTCGTTCTTTTTCCTCCTGTTCCCGTCGTTCTTTCGCCTCCTGTTCTTGTTCTTTTGCCACCTTTTCCTGATGTTCCTTCACCTTCTGTTTATGTCGTTCTTTTGCCTCCTGTTCCTGATGTTCTTTGTGCCTCGACTCCTCCATGTCCTCCACTATCACTATTCTTCTACTCACTGATTCTTCCTTATCTTCACAATCTTGTACATCCACGATCTCGTCCATAATTTCATACTCTGGTTCTTCTCCATAATCCTCGTTTATGTTCTCTAGCTGTATCTTCCTGGTCTTTTCAAATGAAACTTTTCCCCTATACAATCTTCTTACATGTCGTTCACTAATTCCTAATACTTTGATGATGGTTTTGAGAGTGAACTGTGACTCCTCCAGCTTCAATTCTGTTCCAAACTTCTCCGGTGTATCCCTGTCTTCTGTAACTCCGTTCATCCATCTTAGCAGGTTTTCCTTCGCTTTTGTATCATCCATGACACAATGAAGTTCTACCTTAAGCCAAATCTCAGTTGCAGATTCCTCAATTCTAAGGTACACCAACTTCCGTTTACTTGACAGCTCTATTCTTGCCACAGCCAACTCTGGAAAGTCCAAAACGTGTAGACATATCACTTACTTTGACACACATTTTTAACAATCCAATCTCTTTGATATTCTCTCACCATATATATCAGGGGGCTATGCATTTTGGCATTAAGTGACTTCTAACCTCTCTATTACATACAGATATTTGTTAACTCATGAAAGTTGAAAATGATGTTGTGTAGTTTATTCGCATGAAACATAGTGTAAGTTTTTGTATCTTCAAATTTGAACCCAAATGGCCCCTATTTGTTAATGATTGAATCTGTTTATCACAGTGATCGTTAATGTGGAACATAATTAAAGGGATATTGTCCTCAATATATTAAGATAGCATTGGTCTAATTAGATTCCATTTAGGCGTTAATATCAAACGAATAATAATGTTGACAATAATATAGATTTATTATATGTCGACACTTTTGGAATGTTGCTACAATAAATGGAGAGTTAAGATTTTAAGATCATTTTTGTCGTAATGGTTTCCCCTCCATATACGTATATATACTCGGCCTACACGATCAATTTCTCGGCGAAGATCAATCACCGAAACAAGCCAATTTGTATATATGCTATCTTTTATAAACACAATCACCAAGCTTAAAAATAAACATGAAATTATAAAATGGTGCATGATTTGTCTTAAGAAGCCCTTGCTTAAACTCTGCCACCTGCGAATAATGGGACACAGTTAATAGTAGTTGAGTATTCATACATTGTTATTACTCGATTGTCATCTGATACATATGATAAACACGATTTCTCTTTAGACCTTGTTAGTAAACAGTGAAATGTCTTTATTATCTCATCACCTTTACCTATATTTAAGATTTTGATAAAAATCAGTTTGCATGTGTGTTTATCTCTCTATGCTCTTATTCTCCAAATGAATACGGGGTGATTTCCTGCATAAAGGTACATACACACATGAGTTAGAATTTGTCGATTATCACAGCTTGCAAATATATGATCGAGTCGTACATTTCCCCCCTCAAATTGTCAATTGGTAGCGATTGCTACACTACGTTATTTCATTATGAGATACGTCTACCAGACCATGCTTCTTGTTAACTGTTTTAAATTATTATTTTCATGATGAGGTACTTTATAAATGGAGGTGTTTTGAGGATCCAATGGAGCCACTTCACCCAATTTGACCTGTACACCCTTTTCCTCCTGAATATACGTCAAGAGTGTACGGACTTGTAAGCTGTTGTTACAATGCGATTGCACGTAGAGAGAAACGGGAACACGGATGAAATAATAAAGAATTTGATTGACAATAAATATGTAAACAAACAGTAACAAGGGGGAGGTCATTGCTATAACTACCTGTGATCAAACATAAACAACACGTCCTAAAACACTTTACAATCTTATGAATATTTTGATATAATTTTGTCAATTTTTGTTAAAAATAAGAAATATATATCATTAAGTTAATTTCCTATCACATGAAATAGTATTGATCGGTTTATCGTAACACAATGTAAATGTCCATACTGTAAAATTTGGCTACTAATAACAACAAATACGAAACTGATAGGAAATGCCTATTCCCATATTTAGTCTAAAGCGTCCCCTATATATGTCATTGACTGCTTATCCAATAGAACTGAAGATTATCAAAACCAGTCAGGAAGTTGGGAATGAATTATTGTGGCATAGGCAAAATATACCGGATAAGTGTTTCTAAATTAAAAATAAGAATATAATGTAGATAATTAAAGTAAATTATTGTAATACTGTTCAGTAAGATCTAATGTTTTCTACATATGATAAATTATCTTTATTAACAGTTATGCTCTATAAATATATATACAATATACGTACATTGTCGGTAAATATAAAATTTATTTGTACGAGCTTTAGAAACAGGCAGAATAGCGAGCCTTCGGCGAGATTTTCAGACCTGTTTCGCAGCGAGTACAAATGAATTTTATATTTAACGACAATGTACGTATATTGTGTTTATCCTGCAATGTAAAAAAAAGTCGGAAAACTTGTAAGATTTAAACAAAAAGGACAGAAACAAGCGTCATTCCTCGCCTTTCCTAAATGTTGTCAAGGGTGTCTTCTTCGTGGTCCCCGTTACATTAGAACCAGTTTCATACTGGTCTGCGCCCTCCGCTGTACATAGCTACAGGGTACCAGGAAAGTTTATTCGTAGGCTGAAAAGTTTATTCGTATAGTACGAAAAGTGTATTCGTATAGTACGGAAAGTTTATTCGTCTAGTACGAATAAATGTATTCGCATAGCATATGTGTACAGCAAATGTACTGATTGCAGGATACATATTTGTGTATGGTATATAAAGTCCACTTAAAAGTTATAATACAAAATGTATATATTTTATATTCTGTTACATTTTGTTTTAATCTTAGGCGATTTGTTTTCATACAATATAAGCATATCTTTACATTACGTCACGGAATATGATAACTTGAATTAATCGTGACCGCCCCCTTTCCGATAATGTGAAATGTCAGGAACATAACACAATGGTAATGAAACCAAATATTTCTACAACTCAAGGAAAACAGTTACTCTTCGCTTTTATTTTTGGAATATGACACATGATACACAAAATAGTTCATAAACATGATTTAGTTATGACACAGTTTCTCTCTTTCTGACACACACGATCCAGAACTTTAGCATGATGTAGGTATGATACACTTTTCCTCTTTCTGATACACAAAATCTAGAACATAATCATATTGTAGGTATGATACAGTTTCCCCCTTACAGATACACAAAATCTATAACATAAACATATTGTAGGTATGATACAGTTTCCCCCTTTCTGATACACAAAATCTAGAACATAAACATACTGTATGTATGATACAGCTTCCCCCTGTCTGATACACACAATATAGAACATAAATATATTTTAGGTATGATACAGTCTCTCTCTTTCTGATACACAAAATCTAGAACATAAATAAACTGTAGGTATGATGCAGTTTCTCTCTTTCTGATACACTAAATCTAGAACATAAATATACTGTAGGTATGATGCAGTTTCCCTCTTTCTGATACACACAACATAGAACATAAACATACTGTAGGCATGATACAGTTTCCCTCTTTCTGCTACACGGGATCGAGGAAATAAACATAGTATAAGTATTATGGAAGACCGCATTATCAAAATATAACACATCCATTGAAAAATACCCCTATGTCTTGGTATTGTGCCGACAGTGTAGTGTTTTCGGTTTTTCATTTGATTTTTATTACGTAAGAATGTTAGATTGTTGCTTAACACCAAATTAGAAAAAAATGTTGATTTATATCATGGGGATAATATGTTACATTCCGTGAAATGATTATGATGTCTAGGTTGTATCAGACCAACATGTTGAGCTTTATTGGTATATTACTAGTACACTGTAACGAATGCCAAACAACTTGGCCCGCGGACAACTCAGACCATAGTCAAGTACAAGTCGGCCTGTAAGCGAGGACTAGTCAGTCCATATATTAAGACAACTCGGACCGTATTATTGATACTTAATTGTAAATAATAAATAGTGAGTTTCAGATATTATGAGGATATATATTTCTTCTGAAATGATTTATATAGTTCTAGTATATAAATCCTTGGCATAATACACCCATGTGGATCAAGCAAATACAAGTACAAACAAACAAAACATATAAAACATAGAAAATTACAATTTGATGAAAATAAATCCTATTAACTAACATTATATTTATCACATGTCATACTTTTGACCGACAAGGACCTCATTTTTGCAATTTTTTAGATTGCTTTATAAAGTCTCCTACTTCTGCCAAAAGATCAGAATTTGCATTTAGCAAAAGCTTTATTTTATTTAATGGCATTTCTTCAATAAAATCTAGTTTGTTTAATATTATTTTGTTAAATAAATTATAAATGTTTAGATTAGTAACAACCATTAATGAAAATGGAATTAAATAACTTTTTAATTAATGATTATATTACCATCAAATAATGATAACATTAATCAGTCTGGAAGATCAAATTTGTTTTTCTCTAATATTGGCGTGTGTTATCTTAAATGAGTTGTGGTTCCTTGAAATCCTTGAAATGAATTGCACATACATGTATCTTGATGATTTCCGTCAATTTTGTTTAAGAAAAAACTAAGACTACAATAATTATTGATGGCCCGAGTAGTCGTTTCATACGGTCCGATTAGTCCCCGCTTACGGGCCGACTAGTCCTCGCTTACCGGCCGACTTGTTCTCGATTACGGGCCGACTTACCCCGTCCGAGTTGTCCGCCGGCCTAGTTGTCTGGTTACCACTGTAACAACAGTCCTCGAGTAGATCATGACAACATTATATTGATTCCTCGCCAAACAGTTTTTGCTCTTTGTCCTTGATTGCGTATTTACCACATAAGCACCAAATATCAAATTACTGTGTATTAGTGCGCATAGAACGCGGTCTTATGCTTTAAAATGATAATTTGTAAGTGGAATGCGCTTTATGCATAAGAGCAAGTATCAGACACTTTTGTTCAGGTCACGCAGAGAGCTGCCGGTAACATAGCTTCGAGTTCACGGACGGCAATATTCCCAGTGATCAATGAATTAATGTTCAAATAACATTAATTGTGATCATTATATATGTGTTATTTAAAAAAAATTGTATACAAATTATATTTATTGCTTGTTCATTACCTTTTTGAAAGGTATGTAAATATTCTCGATGCTTGTCAATAATCATACTTGTGCATTGGTGGTGTTGTTCGAAACTAATTGTCCATATGAATGCAGGAATAACTGTCAAATGGTTTGCTATCAGACGAGTGATATTTTACTTTTTTCAATTTATTTTTTCCTGGGGCGAAATTACCAGCAGCGGTATCGACCCAGTGATTGTAATGAAAACGTAGATATCAAATTCAGTGTACACGACGAGTTTATTGACTAACCTTCATCAGGTACGCGCAAAATTGAAAGATTGAAAAGCCACACAACTTAAAGTTTTTTGGAGTAATAAATCCCAAAGTCTTAAACAGGAGGACTAAAATCGGCGATGATATACAATTAATGACTTTTCATAAGGTGGACACTGTGATTTATCAACCCCAAGGAAGTGATGTTCACCGAAGCCAACGGCTGAGGTGAACATCACTTCCAAGGGGTTGATAAATCAGTGTCCACCGAAATGAAAAGTCATCAATTGTTTTATTAAATGACACATTCCAAGTGTAATGTTCGGGTGAAAATTGTGAATTGTTGCTGTTTCTTAGACATTTCCATTTATTGATTTTTATATGTAGCTTCTTCAAACCAACAAACACCAGTTTTTGAAGTTTGTCATTTCTAATGTTTCAAAACAATAAAATTGATTAAGAAAAAACGAATACAATTTCAAAATTTTAACAAATAAAATATCACAGTTTCGGTAACATTTTTAAACAATTTCTAAAGAACATAGGTAAGTACATTTGTATAATTAATTTATGTTGTAGTTTATGGTAATGCTAGAGCAATTACTTTAGTTTTCCCCTGTTAGCATTTTTGGGTACGTATTAACTTATGGTTCAACTGACGAAGCTGCTTCGTTCATTTTTGTTTACTAACAGTCGTCTGCTGATTACCGAAGTTCGTTAGCAAGACCACCTCTGATTGGTTGAGGTTCAAAATGTCGGCCAATCAAATTTATAAATTTAAAATATTAATCAGTCTACTGGTTTTCTCCTGTTACTATATTTGGGTACGTACTAACTGCGACATGAGATTTATTAACCTCACGCGCCAAATTGCGCGGTGGACATGTCGTTCTGTTAGAGGAAGCAATGAACCTTCTAAACCAATCAGAATTAAGAAAATGCATAGTCATTTAATAATCAACTATGTCTGAGGGATGAGAACATTAGTTTTATTAATCATTACATTATTTAGGAACTGTAAATTTCAGTAATAAATATATCTTATAAGCCATGCCAGTGCCGAAACACTGACTAATGAACGTATGATACAATCGGAAACTAATAGTCCATCAGGAGAGGCATCGACCAAGTGATATATATCAAGTTTAGTGCGCATGACGAGTTGTACTATCTGTATCACAAATACAGTCTTCATCTTATTTATGTAAATATAACAGTAGTTAATTAATAAAGATGTATTATTACATTGAAATAATAACTGGGGGATATATACTTCACATGTCGTTACATTTTGAATGTTACTACACACAAATGGAGAGTTCAGAATTTATTAATTAAAATCGTTGTTTTCGTCGTAAATTTTCGTTCTTATACGGCGATCACTCTCAATTTCTATGTGAAGGTCAAAGTATAGAGCAGATCTAGTTGTATATGTGATATCCTTTATAAACATAATCACCAAACTTGAACATGAAGGCGAAATCGTAGGATCGCGTTTGCTTCTCTTGATTTGTCTTAATTCTGCCTCATAATGGTACAAGTGCAGTTAATCGTAGTTGAGTAAATACATGTATGCATTACTAGTACATTATTGTCATCTTAACTTGATACGTATGCTAAGCATGTTGTCTATGTAGACTTTGTTAGTAAACTGCGCAATTTCTTTATTACTTCATCTCCTTTTATTTTATTTAAGAGATAACTGTTGTATTTGGAAAATTTCACGGTATCAATTGCAGAGTTGATGGTGGCAAATTCACTGGAATGCCGTCATATAACATGTATATTATTTATTAACTGTAACTTTTTTTTAGGGATTTGTTTTCATACAATATACACATGTTTTAACATTATGTCAAGGAATATGACATCTTACAATTAATCGTGTGTTTTATACAAACAAAAGCCGCCACCCCAATGACAAGCTTCATATATGATACCCTTTTCTCCATTTCAACAACTCATATAGGAAAACAATTGCCTTTTATTTTTATTTGCCAAAATATTCCGATTATGTTGGAATAATGCACATTCAGTCTTTCAAACACACATAATCTAGATACTAAACACACTGTAGGTATGACACAGTTTTCCTATTTCTGATACTCAAAATCTAGATCATGAACATACTGTAGGTATGATACAGTTTTCCTATTTCTGATACACAACGAATAGATCATAAGCACACTGTAAAGTACTAGACCATAGTCATACTTTAGGAATAATATAGTGTTCCCTTTTTCCGATAGAATATAAATATATTGTATATATGATACATTTTTCCTCTCTCTAATACACAAAATATAGAACATAAACATACTGTATGTATGATACAGTTTCCCTCTTTCTCATACACAAAATCTAAAACATAAACATAGTGTAGGAATGATTCAGTTTCCCTCTTTCTCATGCACAAAATCTAGAACATAAACATAGTGTAGGAATGATTCAGTTTCCCTCTTTCTGATACTTTCCTATACACAAAATCAAGAACATAAACATATTGTAGGCATGATACAGTTTCTGTCTTTCTGATACACATTCTAGATCATGAACATACTGTAGGTATCATACCGTTTACCTCTTTCTGATACTCAAAATCTAGATCATGAACATACTGTATGTATGATAAAGTTTCGCTCTTTCTGATGCTTTTTGATGCACAAAATCAAGAACATAAACATACTGTAGGTATGAGACAGTTTCCCTCTTTCTGATACACAAAATACAGAATATAAACATATTGTAGGTATCATACAGTTTAACTCTTTCTGATACACAAAATCTAGGTCATGAACATACTGTAGGTATCATACAGTTTCTGTCTTTCTGATGCACAAAATCTAGAACATGAACATACTGTAGGTATGATACAGTTTCCTTCTTTCTGATGCACAACATATAGAATATAAACATACTGTAGGCATGATGCAGTTTCCCTCTTTCTGCTACACAAAGTCTAGATCATAAACATAGTGTAGGTATGACACAATTTGGAGGAATGATTATAATTAGTACTAATTTGTAGACATGTTGAGACTGTAGACACAGATTACATTCTGTATTGAAGGAGAGGAGTTAATAACTATCAAACATTACACCTCGGCATATACGAATATCCTAATTAAGGTGGAGTGTAATCTTTTTGACACATTCATCAAAACTATAATAACTTATGACTCATAAAATTATTACATAACATTATGGTTAAAATACTATTGAGTTTTGAAAAAAGTACATTACATTTTATTAATAAGACACCTCTAGAAAAGATGTGTATCTACTTTTGTACAAATACGTCTTAGAACAATAGGAAGTTCTACAAGTACAGCTGACATAGCAGAATTATGATTAGACGCAAGTAGAAAAATATACTGCAACTTTTAATATTAAAATAACTTGAGAGACTACATTATAAAAATAGCAAATCAATCATTAAGCATTAAAATATCTTGGAAGACTGCATTATAATAATATAAACCACACATTAAACATTACAATATTAAAGAAGACTACATTATCATAATTTAAACCAAGCATTAAACATTAAATAATCTTGGAAGACAACATTATAAAAATATAAATCAAACATTACATATTACAATATTTTGGAGGACTACTTTATATAAATATTAATCTACCATTAAACATTAAAACATTTTGCAAGACTACATTATAAAAATGTAAACCAAATAATAAACATTAAAATATTTTGAAAGATTACTTTATAGATAAAGTATACATAGCAATAAACATTAAAGCCTCTTGTGTATATTATGATGAAATGTAAAAACAAATGAAAAACAAATATCTTTAAGTGGACTTTTTATTTTTATTTTCACTTGCTACCCTTAGAAAAGTGAGATTGATGTAAAACAGGGACCCTTAATGTGCACTCCTGGGTCATTAATGTTATTGTAAACAGGAGATTTTGAATAAACTATATTATGATGTAAACAAAAAATAATAATAATAATTCATAATTCAAACCACTCATATTGAGCCTATATATTTGTAATGACGTAATGTGTATAGGAACATTTCATCCTATTTTTGGATATTGACAATAAGAACACAGGTTTTAAGAATGATATTTTAATAAAACAATACTGTATAATTTAAAAAAAATATATATCTTGGAAGACAACATTATACAAATTTAAGCCAAATATTGGGGGACTGCATTATGGAAAATAATAAAATGCAAACAGTAAACATTCAAATATTTTGGAAGACTACATTATAGCAATATCAGGAAAACATTAACATATACTATTACATTTGATATTTGGTTCTGGAGTTTTGTCGACAGTGTGGTATTTTCTGTTTTTCATTTAATGTTTATTATGTAAGAATGCGGGATTGTTGTTTAAACCGAGACCGTGGGTATAAATAGCTGTGGTCGGAACAAACATTCAGATTGTTCTTTTTTTTACCACAGTTATCTCGAGGAGGACAAATCAATGATACATAGTTCCACAGTTACTTTTCGAGCACAATATTTGACAGACATGGTTACTAGTGTTCCTCCCTACGAAACTTTCAATCTTCTTAAATACAATATCCTTCGTCAGTCTAAAAACTACAACAATCATTTCGAAAATTCTAATTTCTGAGGTATGTGACCTTTAGACATAAACATATCTTAGAGGATTACACTATAAAAACATAAAGCAGGCATTGAAATATACATTGCTTTTGATAATTGGTTCTGATAATGCTTCGCTTTTCACTAGACCAACATGCTGAGCTGGATTGGTATATAACCATTACACTGCAACATCATTTCTGGCTGTTGTGGTAGACATGTCTCTTAACGTGAACACATATTGATTTCTAGCCAACCAGTCATTGCTCTTTCTCCTTCGTTGTGTACTTAACAATGAAGCAACACTAATCAAATGATATAACAATGAAAACAATTTCAACAGTGATGTTGAATTTAAGAAAAAAAATATCTTCTCGATAGTTTTCATTTTCAAATCATTTCTGGCTAAATTGTAGATAAATATATTTGTAGGTCGGCACTGCATAATGGCTGCAACACCAAGATGCCACACAGACGACGAAGACGACGACAAAAAAGTGCATCCTACCAAGAAAGTGCTATTTGTTGACAGTCATGGTGTCAAGAGCTTTCCCTATCTGGGACGACGAACACATTTTTCAGGCATCCGTCAAATTCTTGGTAGCAGTACAGAACGACACAATGATCTATTTGGATTAACCATCTTCCAGTTTGAGCGGGAATATAAGGCTTGCCTAGAACGAAGGAAACACAATGAACCCCAGATCTTGAACATCTTATTCCCGATCAAAACAGGCAACATATACTTAGAATATTTGGAGAATACACAATCTCAACAGACAGGTAAATACAATTTTATTATTTAAAATCTACAATCAGTAACAAATTAATGAAGTCATATATGACTTGTATATTGTTATAGATTTGGAAACAATCAATGTTGTATTTATTTGAATATTGATAAAAAAAAACATATTATGAGCAAAGTCTGAAGATACCAAAGGTACAATCATATGGTGTAATTTGAAAAGGGATAGACAATGCAATAGCCAAAAGAAAACGTACTAAAATCTACAATTAGTAATAAATTAATGAAATTGCACAATGGTTGCCATTAGTGGAGCAGAAACTTCCAACTCCTCCGGAACACCTGCATTCACCCGAGTTTTTAGTTAGTTTCGTGTGACACGATCTTTGGGTTTATGTTTAAGTTTTTGTAGAACGTTGTCTTTCCTTCGTCTGATTAACCCTTTGGTATCTTCGAACTCTTCTTATATATGACTTGTTTATTGCTATGACAGATTAGGAACAATGAATGTTATTTGGAATATTTTATAACAATATGCTTGAAAGAAAAAATATAATCAAGCATATTATAAGAAAAGTATGAAGATATCAAAATGGTAATCATATGACGTAATTCACAGAATGACAGACAACACAAAGGACAAAATGGTAATCATATGACGTAATTCACAGAATGACAGACAACACAAAGGGTAATCATATGACGTAATTCATAGAATGACAGGCAACACAAAGGGTAATCATATGACGTAATTCACAGAATGACAGACAACACACAGGGTAATCAAATGACATAATTCACAGAATGGCAGACAACACAAAGGACGAAAGAGTAATCATATGACGTAATTCACAGAATGACAGACAACACAAAGGACAACATGGTAATCGCATGACGTAATTCACAGAATGACAGACAACACAAAGGACAAGATAAAACGTACTAAAGAACAAATCTACAAAACATTCCACAGAAAACTTTAGATTGAGTAAAATGTAATTACAAAATATGAGCCAATTTCAACTATGTGAGGAGATACGGCGTCTTGAGAGTCCTTGTCAGTATGTATTTACCCTAATATCATAGGTGTTGACATTCGTCATTCGTCTTGGCCGTGATCGCTTGCCAGTTGGATCTACAACTTCCTATTCAATCAGTGTCTATCACCACTGATGTTGTGAGTTCGATATCTGATCATGACGATGTGTACTTGATACAACATTATGTAATACAGTTTGTCAGTGACTTCCTCCACCAATAAAGCTGATCGGTACGATATAGCTGTAATATTGTTGAAAGTGAGGGTGAACCCCATAGCAATAACACCAGCCCAAAAGATAAAGCGAACATATGTTTGCAAACGATTAAAGTATTAAATGAATTGGAGATAAGATCATGAACACGTTTGCAGACAGACGGACGTATGACGTAGAACTTGTCAGAATGGTTTAATTGTGATATATACTATTTTAGGACACGACACAAAACTTATGTTTTATTCGCTTTGTTTTGTCTTAGCTTGCTTACCTTTGTTGATCTAGGAAGTAGTCAGTGTGATTTGTTTGCAAAAGTTATGTTTAATTCTAAAAGCTATGAAGAAAGTTAATATAAAACTTAACGCTTGTGTTCAGCAATCAATGATGGTAAATACTCCGTCTCACTTGTATGAATCTCCAAATAAAAATGTTAGAAATCCATATTTCAAATAAACACTAAGTTTTTCTACATGTATGTTAGTATATGATTATTATGAACTCTGACATATAATTTAAAAAATCGTTTTTCATTTATTAAAGAAATAGTCCATTAGGTCTCTATCTTATTTTTTCCCGCAAATTTGTGCACGTTCTATAAACATGCATCTGTAGATTATTACCTTTTAAACACTACATTATGAAGGAGAAGATGGTCTGATCATATCGGTTGTTATTAAACAATAAAATATATTTTTAAATAATTTAAATTAATATACATTATCATAGAGTTTCTTTCTCCTTAATCAAAGTAAATTCACTTTACATATATATCCTCGTATGACAATAAGTCGGTCAGTCATGGGATAATGTTTGATTATTTTTTTCATGTTTGAAAAGTAAACATATTTTTCTTTTTAATTATGTTCCTCGTCTATTCTTGCTCACATGTGTAAAGTTCCATGGACAAAAGATAGATGATAACAACACACTGACCCATATTTGTTTACTACCCGTTTTCCAAATGGCGTCCTATTACGTCACATAAGGCCGCTCGGAGGTCAATAAAGCACATGACTTTCTTATTGGCCAACCAAACTTAAAAAGTAAACCAGATTAAGAGAGTATAGTATTTTTGCTTTTTCTGTGTAATTGTTTTGTCTGAAAAATTTCAAAAGATGTTTTTTTAAATAGTTTCAAATTGAAGTATGACAAATTAATTATCTGATGTAAACATTGAACTTGTTTACCCATATACTACAATATTTAATCCAGTGAAGGTTGTGTTTTTATTTTTGTCAATGCAATATATTAAACTGACTACATACTGTCATATTTTTGTAAGAATATAAATGTCTGATTTCTGTTTATTTCAATCACATGTATTATCACAGAATGGTAACAAATACAGTTTTGTTGTAATAATTAGTAATAATGACAGGTTTTTTCCCTCCAGATAGTCTCATTTTTCTGTTTGGTTTAGTTTAATTCTCTGTTTAATTTATTGCTGTTACATTAATTATTTTTCTATCTTCTCTGTGAATATCATTCCATTACCTCAAGAAGTAAGGGATATATTTGTTATTAAAGCAGCAGTGGAAATGCAAAATAATCTGCCATTTTGTGACTAATGGAGAACACTTGTACGTATTTTCCCGGTAAAATCAGCCATTTTCTGAAAAATGGTGGAATCTGAATGATCAATCATCATATTTTCATAGTATCTTAAAATACAATTTGCTTGGCCTACATTCCAGAAACGGTCATGAACTGTGATGACGATTATGTCAGCAAACCGGAAAGGTAAATATGCCTGCGGAATACCATCGCTAAAAATAGATTACACAGGCAGAATGATCAGGTAGAAAGTCATTAGTAAAAAGGAGCCATTTTACTTTTCTGTTCAATTCAATGTTTTGATCGCATTTTATAATCTTCAAGTTATAAAAACTGCTTCGGCGTCTATATACGTTATAAATATACAGAAAGACGTCATTGGCCTCATGCTGCGCTAGAATGGTAAATCAAAACAAATGACCGACTTTATTGCATGACCGAGCACATGTCACGAAACGATATTGTATGAAGGTGGTGTAAAATACCATGACCCTAATACTAAGCCATTTGGTCTGAATAAAAAATCTAAATTATTAGAAAATATAACCTCGTGCGGGATTTTGTCACGTTTGAAATTCCCGCGTGTGAGTGATATTGCCCGGTGACGATTTTCGGTTTGACATTTATCTATTGTAAACAGACGACACAGGTAGACATGTTGAGGTGTTCACTGAAAATTATTTTATTCCAATGACGTTATACACTGAAAATAATGAACAAAAGAGAACTAAAGAATATTGTTTAAGGAATAACATGTACTGTTATTAATGTTCATTAATAGAACTGTTTGATTACCTGAAATGTCTTGCTCTTTGTCTCATTCAGGATGTCAACTGACACTTGTTATTTTTTCAAAATAGTTTTGATTAATTAGTTTACTATTATAAACACACTTCCTTTAATTGATGGTGTTATGGTAGATTACCACACTCAGAAAACCAATATCACCCGAGACGATAGGCTTAGATCTTCCCAGAAGTGACATGGATGCAATGCTTGTACTTAATACTGTTCAAGTCATACAGAATGTACAATATATGAATTGTTCAGCACGATTCACTACTCTGCTGATGGAATATGACATGGAATTTCCTGGATTTTCTAGATTCAAGTTGATAACTGAAGGTGATCATGAATTCCTAAATACCACACCTGAATGCTTTGCTGATTTTTCTATATTCCCCAGGCTCCTGTGTAAGACAAGCTACACGCCCTTATTCCCACACAAATATTTTCCATTGTTGAATTAAATTGTCGATTTATAGATATGCATCCGTGTCTTGGCAGTATTTTAAATGTATTTCAAATTATAAATATATTATATATGCTACTACAACAGCGATAAATACCTGTAAATAATTTATTTGACGTTGGTCAAAGGGAGGTAATTTGTTTTATTTACGATAGGTACTAACAAAGGAGAGCACTCTATATTTTCTCAAAGTAAACAAGTATTGAGCCGATAGAAAGGGATGAGAAAAAGAGTCAAACACCGTAAGAGGTGTACAAATTTTGTATTGTACAACCTATCACAAGTTGTTAACTTTATTATTTTGAACCCCTTTAAAGTAGTAAAATGAAAATCTTGCTTTATTTTACTACGTGGCATTTTGGTCCTTTGATGCGGTTCGCAAATTGGTGCGCCAAACTGAACTAAAAGTAAACAAACAAGCTTGAAAGAAAAAAAACAGCATATTATGAGAAAAGTCTGGAGATACCAAAGGGGTAATCATATGGTGTAAATCGAAGGACAGACAATGCAATAGCCAAAAGAAAACCGGACTCATGAACAGATGTACAAAACATTCGACAGGAAACTCAAGATTGAGCAACAAGAAAGGGGTGATTCTGGTGGGGTGGACAGTTCCTGAACCACTACTGATAGACAGCAGAATAGATAAATAAATACAAAAATAATGAAATATGAAGCCCCAACAAAATAAATGAGAGTATAGACGTAACGTAACCTGAATAAAATCACAGCTCCTACTTGTTTCCCTTTAATGTTAATTTCGTTTACGGAATATTTTGGATCGGAATTATACCGAAATAAGGCCATATTGAATGAAACCTTATCTATTAACACTCCGTAAAATAAATGTGTTTGATATGTTGATCAAGTGTAGAGTGTTGCTAACTGATGCTTGAATTAACCGTAACAGAATAAGTGACGTTACTACTTTTGTCAATATGGCAGCTGCCTTTTTGGTTTGTAATTTCTGTTTGATTTTAACATACCCAATTAATAGCTAGCTGTCTATGATTCGCTTAGCCAGAAAATGTACAGATGCATGCACAAGATATGTTAAGTTATGTTAAAGTTTTTGTTTTCTTGTAGCTGAAAAAGCTAACATTATTTCTTTTTTTGTCTGCCTCCATATTAACGTGAATATCATAACAAAATTTACGTGAACTTAAAAGTAAACAGCAAACTTACATGAAAGTCTGGGACAAGATTAGGAAAATTACGATATTTAGCCATTAATTAAAAATGAATAAAAAAATAAAGATATAAGCTTGGATATATTCATAAAAAAAATAAACGGAACTGTAATAACTTGACGTAGCAGTACTATCGCAATTTTATTTTCGTCGTGGGAGCCATTTAAAGGTTAAATTTAATTTTAACCTCTGACATACAGTTTTGAAAATTTAACAACATGACTAAATTGTATGTCTATCCATAATAGGGCATTTATCTTCGTCGTGATCGTATGGCAGTTAGACTTACCATTACCTATGCAATCAGTGTATATCTCTACTATAGTTGTGACTTCAAATCCGTCCATTTCGAGGTGTACTCGATACAACATTAAGTGATGCAATTTATCAGTGACTTGCGGCTTGTCGGTTTTATTCTCCGGTTAGTTCAGTTTCCTCCACAATTAAAACTGACCTCCAAGATATAACTGATATATTGTTGAAAGGGGCGTTAAGCATCAAAAAACAGAATTCATTAGGCCAACAATTATTAAACCCAAACCCTAACCCAACAGACCCTACGAGATTTACCTTTAATACTAGTACAATGAATTGTGAATAAGATGATGTTTGCGGAATCACTGACGTAACATGATAATCGATACGCTAAACTTCTCAGAAGGGGTTAATCGTGATATTTTATCGTCATGTAATAAAAAGGATAGGACACGAACATTGTGTTTTTTAGTACTTTTTTTCTTGTTCTTGCTTCTTGTTCTTGCTTGGAGTACATATAGTTTAATATCTTTGCAATCAATATTTAGCCTTTGGTGTCAATTAGATTATACCATGTGACTTTGAACGCAGTATTATGTGATGGTCAATTCTTTAATATTTAAATGTCCAAAATTAAATGACAAAACAAACAAAATACCACACTGTTGAAACAACTCTAAATATCAAAACCGTAGAAAGAGGACAAATCGATACCGTTAACACACAAATAATGACGGCTGATTTTTCTGTTTTTGGTACAGGCACTTCAATGAAAAGTGACGAGGCTAAATTAGCTTTATTGGCCCGAAATATATTGATTTGAACGTCTGTAGGTGACGTTAAGCACCACAACCTAGACAATTTGTCTGGATAATAAATCTGAATTATCATTTATGCCACCACATTATATTTATATTGAACTAACTAATTTATTTAAGCCCTTAAAATGTTTTTTCTTCTATCTTATATAGATCATATATCATTGTTTTCATCACAAGAGAAAGAGATTTATGACAACCTAATAAGAATAGTTGGTAGTGAGATGGACATAAGAATAAGACAAAATGCAATTCTTATAATGGACAAGATATTTAATAAAGTGTGTACAAATGGAATCAAAGTATCAAGTGGAAGCTTAGCGGAGGGCTTAGATCTGCCCGGAAGTGACGTTGATGTGATGGCTGTACTTAAAACTGTTCAAGTAATACATAGCGTACAACATATGAATCGTTCACTAAGATGTACTACTCTACTGATGGAAGATGACATGGAATTTCCAGGATTTTCGAGATTAAAGTTGATAGCTGAGGATGATTATGAATACCCATGTACCTCATCTGAATGCTTTGTTGAAACAATAAATGGACTATTTTTGTCAAACATTTTGTTCATTCGTAAAATTATTGAACTGACTATTAATGAAAAGAAGTATGTACATGGTCCTTGTTTGTCTGACAAAGATGGGGAAACGGATATAGTTTACTGTTTTCACTTGCATTCCTGGCCAAGACAAGCAGAACAATGGATATATCGTCATAGACCTGGTCATTGGCCACCGGATATTATAATAGACAACATAGTTAATTATGGATGTATACTAGTACCTATTGGACCTAAAGAAATAGAAAATAATGAATTACTATGGAGAATATCATTTTCTATGGCAGAGAAACAATTGTCCCATGCTATGAACTACACACAAATCCTTTGTTACGCTCTTCTGAAACTGTCTCTAAAGAACATTATCGACATAACTAATAGTGTTAAAGGTTTATTTTGTTCCTACTTCATGAAAACGGCTGTATTTTGGTTATCTGAGGAAATTTCCACAAACGCTTTTCAGCTACAAAACTTATTTCACTGTTATTTTCTGTGTCTTGATAAAATAATACAATGGGTGAAGTGCTGTTATTGTCCCAACTATTTTATTCCTGAACATAATATGTTTCGTGGAAAAATAAATCGGTCTAATTGTGGGCAACTGTTAAATGTATTAGAGAGACTACGTAATGGTGACCGTGGGGTTTTTACAGTTAATACATTGTTTAATAGTGAGGCCGGGTTACATGAGTCATGTATTAAACTGGACTTGTTTTGTAATAAGGTTATATTCAATTATATTCACGTTGATCTAGAAAAGGGATGCATGCTGTTAAATTTTATAAAATCGGTAGCCATGTCACAGTCCTCGAGTATTTTGTCAGAAATATGCAAATATTATTATGCCATGACTAGTCAGAACATTGTCCAGAAGTTGCCGTTTCATACTACTAATAAACCTAATGTACATGTAATCCGACGTTATCATAAACACTTACATGACGGTACAATGTCAGATGCTGTCAGTGGATGGTTGCTTTATGCCTCATTTTACTATGTACTAGGTCAGTACAATACAACGTTAAAGATTATAGATCATGTTTTGTTTCGTTGTACACCCGATATGGTAATGTTGAAAAGAACCAATTACACCACAAATGACATTAAGTACTACACACATAATATAGGTTGCTCAAATATTACATTGAATGAGAAGATGAGACTGGCAGCGATACAGAATGTGTTGTATGTAAAACAATCAACCCTGATACCTGATGAACTAAAACCAGAAGTCCAGGAAGGTGACTTTCATGTAGCACCTGTTATTATGTCACATTGTCTAAGGTTTTTATGTTACCAACATCTTCATAACATTGTCAAGAGACGACAGTCACTACGTGATTTATATCTAACACTAACAGAGATGTATTTTGTTGGTCAAAGTGACAAATCTAATTCATTAACAATATTAGGAGTATGTAATGAGATAGTAGGTGACAAAGAAAAAGCTTATTATTTTTATAATGCTGCCTTACGTAATGATTATTACATATGTCCCACAGCAGCTAAACGGAAAGTAGACCTCAACATGACATGAATATTTACAACATCAGATATGTGTATATTTCATTCCGTACCTATTAAATGTATTTCATCATATTAATTGTAGTTTTCTAAGAACTAGGGCTAAAGCTACGTTTCTTGAAGAAAGGTCTTAGTATGTCAAGGGGTAATCAGAAGCAGTAATTCGGGGAAGGATCGACAATACAATTATCAAAAGGAAAAAAAACATACCGACGAAATTGTCAAAAGAAAGAAAAAGACCGACAATGTTCATCAAAATACTACACGGAAAACTTCAAATTAAGCAAGACGAATGAACTAAAACGGGAATAAGCTCGTTAAATGAAGGATACTCAATTCGTGCTCCATTAGTGACGCCCTTCTTTTTACTTCTATTTAAACTCCAGTGATAAGCTACGAATGAGAAAAAATAAAATAGTTGTGTAGATGATTTTAACTATGTGATACTTTCAATGGATATTTGTATTTGCATAATCTATGTATATTTATCTTATCAGAAATAAAATTACAATTTGTGGAAATAGTGTATTATTAATTTTCAAATTAATATAGTTATTAAACTTCAAATAAAAATACATTCGCCAAGGCTCGTCTATAGTTATTTGATGGTAAATAACTGTATTTGTATTTAATAACAAGAGATAAACAATCCACACTAATTCTGAAATACATTATATATATTATATAATATTTGATGTTACGTTTATACATGATACAGACTATATGTGGAGTTCACGCCCGGCTTTGTAAATAACAAAAAGGGTGTACTCCACTCGCAGCCGCAAGTGCTAAAGTTTACCAGTTACTTGCCCATGGTCGGTGGTTCTCCCCGGGTACTCCGGCCTCTTCCACCAATGATATTGCTGAAAGTGGCGTTAAACACCAAAAAATAAAATCAATCAAATCAGACTATATGTGTGTTATATTGTATGAGTTCGATCTGGACAGGAGGAGTATTCCGAGATGATGTATATATCTATCTCTAAGACTCTAATGTTACTGTTCGAACCTCATCCCGTACTGTGTGGTCTTAAGTACATATTTAATATATTTTTTTCATGTTTTTATACATGATACAGATTCATTTATCTGACACTAAGATTTTAATATTACTGACTTTGTCTCGTACTGTGTAGCTTGAAGGACAACATGTTGATGAACTTTATTTATATTTTTTAGATTGTTAAAAATTAATGTTGATAGTTAACCTATGCATGATACATTTTACTTTAGTGTTATAGTTGTACGAGCTCTATCTGGACAGGAAGAGTATACCGAGACGATTCATTTATCTGAGTTTAAGACTGTAACTGTGTGGCTTGAAGGACAACATAATGATGAACTTTATGCATATTGTTTAGATTTGGACAAATTAATGTTGATATTTAACCTATACATGATACATTTTATATTAGTGTTATAATTGCACGAGTTCGATCTGGACAGTAGAAACATACCGATACAATTCATGTATCTAACTTTAAGACTGTAATATCACACTTCAGACTTCACCTCGTATGAACTGTATGTATGATATTTTCAGGTTTTTATTAGTAATGTTGGTATTTTATTTATACATGAGTGTTATAAAAGTACGAGTTCTATCCGGAGAGGAGGAGTGTGCCAATAGGGTTAAGTTGCTTGACTTTAAGGCTGTAATATTATAATTCAGAATTGACATTCTCAGTCTTTGTGTGGTATTTTCAGATTTTTGCATTAATTGTTTTTTTTACTAATTTTGTTAATGCTGTTTTTTACTTGCAACATTTCTTTATGCAATAAAAAAGTGTGTTTTATGTAAATTGGTTTAAGCAATATACACTCCATGTTGTATTTACTTCACAATTGCATTACGAGACGTTTGTATTTATTATTATTTGTAATTTAGCATCATTTTTGGCAATATTTCATGCATATCGTGGCGACAAAATTTCAATTTAGCATATTGAAAAGAAACAGGAATTATGCCATATAGTCTAGATAATATATATCACCATGTTAAACTTACAGAAGAACCAGTAAACTAGAACAAAGGTTTTTCAGCTCGGAAACCATTTCATCTACACACAAAAGACAAAAACAACAAACTCTTAACATAATGCGACTTCAAAATGCTTAAATGTTCAGATCGTTGTTCTTCATGAAAAATAGTATTAAGCATTATCCTAATATGACCTATGACCTATGCGATATGTCTCAAATTACTTGATCTTGATAGTTTGCTATCATATGAAGTTGGCAGTTTGCCAAAATTTTACCAACATTGCATTGAATTCAAGGAAATTGGTCATGACGCTGTCGGTATCAATTATCCTGTCAAGGGTTGAAAATATATTCAGGAGATAACTGTATTGGAGTTGAAAATTTCACGGAATCAATTAGAGATTTGATGGTTGCTAATTGAGTTTACTGGCGACAATGCAGTTATCTCCATTCTATTGTAATCATATTTTTGTGCATAGATGTGTATTGCCACATTATTGACAAAATGACGTAAGCGGGAATCAGATAAAATTCCAAAAAAAATATATCATGCTATTTCAACCGTGGAAGTGATGCCGTAAACATTACACTATTACAGATCCTGGATCGTTTAAGTTAACAGATATTTCGTATCGTGTGCGTTTTTCGTTCGTTTCGTTTGCGTGTATCGTTCGTTCGTTTTTCGTTTTCCATTCGTTTGCGCTTCGTTCGTGTATTTGGTTCGTTCGCTTCGTGTATCGTTCGTTTCGTGTATCGTTCGTTTCGTGTATCGTTCGTTTCGTGTATCGTTCGTTTCGTGTATCGCTCGTTTCATTCGTCAGTTTAAATAGACGAACGCACGAAACGAAATACGAACGAACAATACACGAAACGAACGAACGAACGATACACGACTCGAACGAACGAACGCACGCTTCACCAGATCACGTGACACTTATAAATAAACACTGTGTGTAAACAAAAATGGCGACGGGCAAAGTTAGCAGGTTATTGATATCAACACGGCATTTAATTATAGAGTATTCAAAGAAAGGTTTGTCTGCAGTACATATCCAGAGACTACTACATCATAAACACAATGTAACAATAACTAGACAGTCAATCTTCAAGCTTGTGAAACGGCATAGCAGTACAGGCGTTCTGGCCCCAGCAACACGACGAGACAACAACAGATTTCCAAGGAGGTTAACGGACTTTCATAGAAGGTGCATTGACATGTGGCTCCGTCACAACAGTGAATTAACTTCGCAAGCCTTAGTTGACAGACTGTTCCCTGTTTTTGACGTTAGGGTGACACTTTGTACATGTCCAAGGTACGTAAAGCCTTGGGTTGGTGCACAAGGACATTATAGTATTGTCAACTGAACAGCCACAAAAACAACTTTGTGGAGTACAGTGGCCATTGGATGCACTTAGATCCAAAGAAACATTTGATAACGTCATATTTACTGATGAGACTTTTGTTGAGATGGGTGCTGATGGGAAGCTTTTTTTTACAAGAGAACTTCAGATATGGATTTTCTGCCAACTAAAAAGATGAAACCAAAACATGCATACAAGGTATGCTTTAACTAATAAGTGTTTCAGAGAGGGGGCGAATTCAGAGGGGTGCCTGGGGAAACCCCCCCACACACCTTTTCGAACCAAAATTTTGAAAAATTTGTTGTTTTTTTACAATATTAAAAATTACCCCCTAATGTTTTTTCAAAATCCATTCCGGGTCCCCCTTTTGAGAATGTCTGGATCCGCCTTTGGCTCACCCTTTTTGGACCAAACATCTGAAAAATGTGGCGTTTTCAGGCTGTGCGATCATATACATGTACATGTAGCATCTGACCGACGAATATGCAGGGGCCCACTCGGCAATTGCAATGGCGCGCCAACGACTGCGAGATTCTAGTTTTATCCGATTTATACAGTTGTAGTTGTATGTACTCCTTGGGCAAAAACATAAATAAATAATTAACGGAACGACTGAGCCAGCCATCGCATATACAGGTACCGACAGTCCCCTATGTGCCCATAATATGGTGTTACCACGAGCTTCTCTCAGTGTTAAACATATTGTCATAAAGAGGGCCCCTCGGATGCAAAAAATATTGTTGTTATTGTATAATCTGACAATGTGAGGAAGCTATACATCAAATTTTGTTGAAATCCAACAAACTTGATTTGTTTATGTTTACAGGAATTTGACCCCGAGGGCCCCATTTAGGGCTCGACCAATAATGTCGGTGACAAATATTCTGTTGTATTTTGTGAGGAAGCTATACATGTACATCACATTTGGCTGAAATCCAACAAGCTTGATGTTTTATTTTTACAGACATTAGGCCCCGAGGGCGGCGTGAATAATGTCGGGGACAGAAAATTTGTTGTGATTGTATAATCTAACAATTGTGAGGAAGATACCTGTATATATCAAACTTGATTGAAATTCTATAGAACCAGGATCGCTTTTCATTGGATAATATATGGTTACGCTCCAATGATTCGTTCGTTCGTGTATCGTGCGTTCGCTTCGTTTATCGTGCGTTTCTCGTATCGTTCGTGTGAAGCGTTCGTTCATTTTTCGTTCGTTTCGTTTACGTTTTTCGTTCGTTTGCGCTTGATGCGTATTGTAAGCTTATACGATCCAGGATCTGTATACCGACAAATAATTCCGTGAAATTATGAGGGACAACCAAGAATGGACCATGTAGACACACTGCAAACAATTGGACACAAATAGATAAGATATAATAACACAGAACACCAACAAGACAGAACCCATCAAAGACGGGTTATGAACACATGTGCTCGCGAAGGGTAATAAGTTCCTGTCTTTTAAAACACATTATATGTTTTACTCAAGCTCGGTACTTAGTTCATATTTCATAAAATGACAGAGCCGCTCTTCATTTCAAGAGAGAATATTCATGCATTTTGAAAGTCCTATTATATTTTCATACCAGAATATCGTTGACTATGGCTCTGAAATAAATGTGTCACTAAAGCAAAGCACAACAAATATGTCCGAATAATGGAAGGAAATAAAAGTCGTAAAAATTGTAGAGTACTGTCGGAAAAAGAAAAGCTTGAAGATATCAAATGGGTAATCAGAAGCCAGAAATCGTAGAAAGACAACGGTCTATAGAAAAAGGACCAACGAACGAATAACTATCTACCATAACTGTACACAAAGCTTAATAATCGAGTAACACAAACCCCAATAAAAACTGGTGTTGAACTCAGGCTCTCCCAAAGTGTAATCAGTTCCTGTTCCACATGATTAAGGAGCTGTACATTTTGATATTCACCTCTTAAATAAACGTTAAAGAATACCAAAGCGCAATCAAAAACGGAAAATTGATAGACAGTGGCAGCGTTGAGCACACAGCACCCAGGACGAAGACAAGCAAATCACAACAAGCACAGAACACTAAATAGATGAGCAAAAGGGAACTCACCAAAAACCGGAGGTGAAGCCAGGTATTCGCAAATGACATCCGCCATGTTACTGAAATAGCCAACACGTGATTTTAACTATTATTTGCAAACATACACACATATGAAAAATAGAACACCACCCTTCATACAAGTAACTGTGGGTAGACACGAACAGAACATCTTGTTTATGCTGAAATCATAGCGGACTTCAAACGTGGAATTAAGAACTTCAAGAATAAGGATCATAGCACAAAATGGACAACACTTACCCCATTACGTAAAACCAGTGGTAATCTCAAGAGACGCATACACCATTGGTGAACAAGTCAAGAACAAACTAAAGAGATGAGCAATAAGGATCCCATCAAAAATGGGGAGAAGGATGAGCAAATGTGTTCGCCAAGAATAACCAATTTCTCTTTATAAAACACTTGTTACTTATATATATAGTAAAGTCCTGTAAGAGTCTTGTCGGTGATATAGGAATAACATCTACGTAAAACGAAAGGATCCATTGTCTTTTGAGATATTTCGCTACGGTCAACCAGAACGTGATTACTACCATATAATCTTTGTAGCGATGCCTTTGATATTGTATATATTTATGATTTCGTGTTTTGCACATTTCTGACGAAAATCAAGAGATCAAAGTACACAGAGAGGAAGAGCGAGGAATACCATAAATCGGTTTATCCCTGCTTCATGTCTGTGCCTGTGCCATGACCTGTATATCGCATATTTAACGATTTGAAGTGTGATTGTTCGTTTTGTTGATATTAGTGGATTTGTTGAACATCTCAATTTAAGCTTTCTTTTCAAAACAATGCAGACATTACCGTTCATAAATACAATCCCTAATTAGAAAAAGGAACACAAATTAAAAATAAAACATACAAACAACAAATCTGTCTAACACAGACACAAAACATCGTCTACAAATAGAACATCTTCATTATTATGGAGATGTGTGGAACAAATGCCCGTGGTAAGTGAGGTGCTCTGATCAGAAATGTGGCCATTGTTTTTCTTTGTTTTTTCATATACTAATTTCCAGTAAACTGTAATATTAAAACTACTCTTATTCTTGATGTCTGTATTATCTAATGAAATATATAACTCCACTAATATAGTGTCGTACTACAAAATAACATAAACTATCTAATTTATTAGTAAAGAACACGAGTTATGAAGTTCCTCCCCAGAAAATGTAACACACTAAGTGACAAGACATCTCACTGTCGTGTTAAATATGAGAAAGCACTAAAAGATCGGTCAATATAGCAAAAATATATAGGTATCATTACACCTACCGGCATAGCTTGTTACACACGTATCAATAACACCATCTCATGATTAAGTAATTTATATATTAAACGGGGGAAAAAGTCTTGAAAACAAATCTATGGTAGGATCTTAGTATATTGTGCAGCATAATTGACGCTAAATTCTATGTAGATTCATTGACCAGCAAAACTGGAAAACACGTGACAACCAGAGAAACGTAAACGGGGTTACTATATTTTACAATATGATCCACAACCGTGTGGTAATTGACCTTAACCTTCACCTTATCCCACAATTGACTTCCTACATAAATATGAATGTTATTTTGACATTACCCCACATAGGATATCGTTATATGCTATAGTATTGCCGAAAACAATTAAAAAACGATAAAGCAAACATCCGAGTATATATATATATTGGCACATTTCGTCAATGGAAAAAACAGAACTCACAACTTGAAGTGATCATGTTTTGTATAGGAGTTATTTCCCTTTAATATGAACTAAAGATCAAATTAATGCATAGTTCATATGGCAATAATATTATTCTATTATTGTCTACTCCTGAGGGGAATTGTTCTCCTCTAGTGTTGGCTGGTGTGATTTAGTGCTTGAGCCAAAATAGGAAAACTGCCCTCGAGGGAGAAGACAATAATATGTTTATTACATAACATCCCATTCTAGACATAAAGGAAAACACTCAAATTAAACATTATAATAATAATAACAATTTTTACGATGGAACATTATAAATGTAACGTTTATAACAAAAACTAAACGTCAACAAATCACATCTTTTTTGTAATTTTTCAGAAGAAAAGTACATGTAACAAGTTGGTGTTCAATATATTGGAATGGAACATTTTCGTATGAATTAATTACTGCTGATAATTAATGGTAACATTGCTGTTACCAAAGTTAAATGCTGGGTAACTGACAGTGTTTTTTAATCTTTTTTCAGTTTGCATTACTTGTAGTGTGTTCATTAAGGGAGATAAATATCTTGACAAAAATATACAAAGATTACGCGTGAAAATCTATGCCACAGTCATAGTCCCTGCACGAAATTGTTTGAAACTGACATAGTTCCGTCGCTAAGCATAGTCAACCGTTGTCAAGTGCACTGGTCAAAAATAGTACAAATCTCTGAATTACATACAAATGTCTCGTGCATCAGGTAAGTTGAAAATGGTGTAGTGTCGCCTATTCACATGAACAAAATATCTAGAAGTTTGTTTTTTTTATCTTCAAATTTGAAATCAAATGACTCCTATTTGTTAGCACATTGATGATTAAAGTCAACTATAATTAAAGGTATATTGTCCTAAATATTATAGCGTAAAATTAGTCTTATTAGATTTCATTCAAGCTTTAAAACCAAACAAGTAATAATGCATACATTATTACACTGAAATAAATTAATATCATATCAATTACACATTTAAATATTTAAAGTTGTACACACGAACGTGGGTGAGACTCATTTATTGAATATGTTTTTTAATCTAATATGCATTTTTAAAGAATTTGCATAGCGTCATTAATTCACTAAGAGGGGGTTCATAAGATATGTGTTCGATTCCGCTCACAGCGTTTTGTACTCGATACAGCATTATGTGATCAAGTTTATCAGTGACTTGGGCAAATCGATGTTTTTCTCCAGATACTCTTCTACCACCAATACAAATGTTATCTACGATATGAAGCAATAATAAGCATACGTATTTAAGAACTAACGGTACTCATGATTACATTTATTTCGATAGTAGCGTCCCAATGAGTACATATAATTATGCACAAATGATCTCCATGATTACATGTGTTTGTGTGTACCAATGGTGCTGATATTACATGTACTTAAGTAATAAAAATGTCCATGATTGCATATATGTAAGTACTATAAGGGTTAATGATTCAATGCATTTAAGTTCTAATGGTGTTGAGCATCCGATGTATATAAGTATGAATACTGCTCATGATTGCTTGTATTTAGGCTGTAATGGTACTCATGATTACATCTATTTAAGTACTAATAGTGCTATTCTTTATATGTATGTAAGTACTTATAGTACCAATGATTACATTTATTTAAGTTTTAATGGTGTTCATGATTACATCTATTTAAGTACTAATGATGATCGTGATTACATGTATTTAAGCACTAATGGTGATCATGATTGCATCTATTTTTGTACTAATGGTGATCATGATTACATGTATTTCAGTACTAATGGTGATAATAGTATAAACATATTTTATTAATTAATTCAATATTACACATTATCATAATACACATATAAATTATATATACATTTAAATTAATCAATAGGATTCGGAAACAAGTGGTTAAACTTATATTAATCCGTATCCCTGTTGTTATCTGGTGTTCAAGGTTTAATTAGTATCGAAAGGTAGAGGTGTATTGAGAATTATCAAGTGTTAATCAGTCGTTGTCAATGTTATTTGGTGTGCTTTAGTAAGAAAAAAATAAATAAATAAAAAGAAACAAACAAATGAAGTGTAAAAGTACAAGTGCTTTTTTTTTAAACATGTTTAAGTTGTGTGAATATGGTTAGGAGGTGAATCGTTTACTACTGATGATGAACTTCTGCACTTTTAAGAATAAATCTGTATTTAGAGTATTCGTTAAGTCGGTAGAGCCAAACAATAATAAATCCGTATTTAAGTTAATTGGTAAATTAATGGTGATAATGATTACATTTATTTCAATAGTAGCGTTCCCATGCGTACAAATCATCATCATGAGTACATGTGTATGAACATACCAATGATGATAATGGTGACATGCATTTGAGTACTAAAGATGTCCATGATTGCATATATTTAAGTACTAAAGATTCTTTTGATTATACGTGTCTGAGTACTAATGGTTCACGTGATTACACATATTTGAAAACTAATAGTGTTCATGATGTCATGTGTTTAGGCACTAATGGTGCTCATGATTACTTGTATTTAAGTACTAATGGCTCTCATATAACAGTGCTATCCTACTGAAACAACAGTTCGCGTGTAGACCTGTCGCTCCACTCGGACACATTATTCTGATTCCGAGATAACCAGTGTTTGCTCTTTCTCGTTAATGTTGCGTGCGTAGTGGAGAAGCAACAAATACCAATTGTATAGTCATTGGTTTGACCCGACCTGGGCTCGAACCCACGATCTACCGCACACGAGGCGAGCACGTTAACCATTACACCACCGATGAGGATTTATTGTAGCATGAAACGCTTGATAATACCAAATTTGTATTATAAGTAGTAAATTGAAGGACATACAATACAATGGCAAAATTAAAAAGACAAAAACAAATAAATGATGTAATGTAGATTATTGGCAGGAAACGATATTGAAATGATGTTTTTTTTCCATTCTTAATGTTTAAATTTTAACACAAATGACCCGCCTTTTTTGTCAAACCTTGACTATTTTTAACACAGTCATAATTAATGTAGTTTATTCGCATGAAAAAATATCTAAAAGATTATTGTAATCTTTAAATTTGAACCCAAATGACCTTTATTTGCTAACGATTGTTTGCTTTGAACACAGTGATCATTTATGTCAAATATAATTAAAGGTCTATTGTCCTCAATATAATAACATAGGATTGGTCTTATTAGATTCTATTCAACCGTTAATACCAAACAAATAACAATGTTGTCTATAATATTATGGTATTACTACGTAATGATTTTCGCATTGACTAGTTATTGGTCTGAGGGTATCCGTGTTAGCCTGATATATATTTTTTTTCCTTCAGTTACCCGTGGGTTACGATATTTCTCCACTCAAGAGAGTTAAATTTAACTCTCGAGAGTGGGGAAATATCGTATCCCACATGGGCAACTGAAGGAGAATTTGCTTCTCCCATTATTCAACACGAACTTTATTTCAAAATCCGATTCAATTACCGATTTGACAACATGCGTAGAAAGGCACGAGACATTTTTAATCCTCTAGAGGTTTACATATTTTTCCACCACTGGTTCAGCGGGGATAAAGCGACGTAATAATGGGAGAAAGACTGATATAATATATGCATATTAATTGACCATGACATATTGTATGATGTGTGTTTATTCTTTCGCTTCAAAGAGTCCACAATTTTAACAAATTCACAACAATAACTGGTTTTAATTGTTTTAGCATGAACAAGGATTGTTTTCAATGACTTTCTGTTTTCATTACTCTGGAGATGAAACAATTTAATTTGTTTATATTCTTTTGCTTCCTTTCCATTATATCTCATCAGATGACAGTGACAGAACTAAAGAGTATCCGGACCATCAATATTGGCCGGATCAAAGTTAAGCAATACGAGAAAAAAGGTATTGGCCGACTTTGTCCAGTATTAGACGTGTTGCTGTGTAAATATAACAGTAGTTAATTAATAAAGATTTACTATTACACTGAAGTATTAGCTGGGTGATATATATTCCATATGTCGTTGTTTTTGGAATATTGCTACACATGAATGGAGAGTTCAGAATGTATCAATTGAAATCGTCTCTTTTGTCGTAACGTTTGTCCTTATTCTCGGCCATCACTGTTAACTTCTAGGTGAAGGCCAATGGATGCAGCAGATCTAGCTATTTACATGATATCCTGTATAAGCATAATCATCAAGCTTGAAATATGAACGTGGAATCGTAAGATCGCGTTTGCTTCTTTTGATTTGTCTTAAGAAGTCTTTGCAAAGATTATGTCTGATGCGAATAAGGAAACACATGCAGTTAATCGTAGTTGAGTATTCATACCTTGCTAGTTCTAGACTGTCATCAGAACTTATATGCTAATTTATCTGCAGGCCTTGTTTGCAAACTGTGATTTTTTTTTTTATATTTCATCTCTTTTTCTTATATTTAATGTTTTCACGTCTGTGTATGGATCTTTTGATAACAACAGTCTACATATGTCTACCTCTCTGCTCTTATTATCCAAATGAACACGGGTGTCATTGCATTTATAAAGGTATATTCAGACATGCATTATAAATGTCAATTGGTAGTGAATGTTAAGCTAATCTATATCATTATGAGATACCTCTACCAGACCAGGCAGCTTGTTACCTGTCGAAACAATGTTTTAAATTCTTAGTTTGATGATGAGATACTCTATATGAATGTAGGTATGTGGTAGGGTCCAACGGAGTCACTACACCCAACTTTACATCTATCCCCTTTTTGTTTGTCTTTCATATACGCATAGTGGGAATGGACGTGTATGCTGCTGTTACCATAAGACTACATGAGTATGGAAACGAACACGCAGAACAAAAGAAAGATGAAATAATAAAGAATTTTATTTACACTAAACATGTAAACACATAGTAAAAAAAGGGGGTCAATGTTATTAGCGCATGTGATAAAACACAGACAAAAAATCTTAACTTTTGTTACCCTCTCATGTATATTTTGCTATAATATTGTCGATTTTTTACAAAGATAAGAAATGAATATTAATACGTAAATTTCCTATGATCTAAATATTGTTGAACGGTTTATCTTAGCACAATTTAAATGTCCTTACTATAAATGTCGGGTAATGTTATTTATATATTTTCGACAATGGATACGAAACCAATTGGAAAAACCTGTTTCTAATCTTAGTCTGAAAATTCCCCTAGATATGTCACTGACAGCTTATCCAATAGAATTGAAGCATATCAAAACCAGTCAGGAAGTTGAGAATGAATGATTGTGGTATAGGTAAAATATACCGTATAAGTGTTTCTAAATTAAAAATAAGAGTATTATGTAGATAATCAAAGTAGATTATTTTAATACTGATCAGTAACATTTAATGTTTTGTACATATGGTCAATTATTCTAAATAACAACATTGAGGCTCTATAGATAGATATGTTGTCATGGTAGATAAAGTCCACTTGAACGTAGTCATATAATATATATATTATTTATTTACTGTTACAATATTTAGGGAATTGTTTTTATACAATAAAAAATGCTTTAACATTATGTCAAGGAATATGACACCTTACAATTAATTGTGGGTTTTATACAAACAAAACACACCACCCCAATGACAAGCTTCATATATGATACAATTTCCTCCATTCCTACAACTCATATAGGAAAACAATTGCTTTTTAGTTTTCTTTGCCAAAATGTTCCGATCATGCTGGAATGATACAGATTCCGTATTTCAGGCACACATAATTTAGATACTAAACACACTGTGGGTATGATACAGTTTCCCTCTTTCTGATACACAAATCTAGAACATAAACATATTGCAGGCATGATGCAGTTTCTCTCTTCCATGTACACAAAATCTAGAACATAAACATATGGTAGGCATGATGCAGTTTCTCTCTTCCATGTACACAAAATCTAGAACATAAACATATTGTAGGTATGATGCAATTTCCCTCTTTCTGATACACAAAATCTAGAACATAAACATACTGAAAGTATGATGCAGTTTCCCCCTTTCCGATACATACAATCTAGATCATAAACATACTGTATCTATGACACCGTTTCCCTCTTTCTAATACACAACATATACACATACATAGTATAGGTATCATGGAAGACCGCATTATAAACATATAAACCATCCATTGAAAAATACCCTTTTGTTTTGATAGTGTGCCGACAGCTTAGTGTTTTCGGTTTTTCATTTATTTATTTTTACGTAAGAATTACGCCAAATTAAACAAAAAATGTTCATTTATATCATGAGGACAACATGCTACATTTCATGAAATGATAATGATGTCTAGATTGCATCAGACCAACATGCTGAGCTGGATTGGTATATTACTAGTACAATTTAACAACAGTCCTCGAGTAGATCATGACAACATTATATTGATTCCTAGCCAACCAGTTTTTGCTCTTTGTCCGTATTTACCGCAGAAGCAACAAATATCAAATTAAATAGAAATGAAAACAATTTTAAAAGTGATATTGAATAACAAACATATCTTCGTGAACACTCATTTTCAAATCATCTTTTACTAAATTGTAGATAAATATATGTGTAGGTCGGAACAACATAATGGCTGCTAAACCAAGATGCCACACGTGATTTATATCCAACAATAAAAGAAAGATAATTTGATTAACAATATTAGGAGTATGTAATGAGATAGTAGGTGACACAGAAACAGCTTATTATTGTTATGGTACTTCCTTAAAATATAAGTATGGAATATGTCCCACAGCGGCTAAACGAAAAGTAAACCTCAACATAGCATTTTACGTTATCAGTCTCGAGATGTTATACATCCCGTTTTAAAGGGCAGTGGTTTTGCTAAAAGGTTCGGCTGACGCTTCACCTTTTAACAAAACCACTGCCCTTTAAAACGGGATATATAACATCTCGAGACTGATAACATTTTTATCTGAATGTTCCAACATTAATAAGTATATCCTTATTATAGGAAAAACATACATCTTTGGACAAAGGTCACAGAGAACGATTATTGATTTTCTGTCATCTAGTGAAATGTGTGTCATCTGCTGCAGTGTAAATGGACAGCCATATCATATGATGTTCTGTGCCCCTATGAAATACACAACACGGCAATATGTGATAAATGGAAAAGAACTAAGTGTATTTAAACTTTTCTTTAGTTTAATCATAAAACAAAGCATCAACACAACATGCGATTATTGATTTTTCTGTGCCGTATGAAATACACAGCACAGGCAATAGGTGAGAGATGTCGTCTGCTGTGCACAATGTAAATGGACAGCACATAGGTGAGAGAGATTATTGATTTTCTGTCACCGCACTGCTTTCCTGAAATTTTGCAAGTACCATGTTAGCCAATCAAATAAGAACATTTATAAAATCAGCTATATGTATATTTAATTCTGCACCTACTAAATGTAGTGTATCATATTACTTGTATGATGTCAAAGAACTAATGTTAAAGCTACATTTCTTTAAGAAACGAGTTAGGATGCCAAAGGGGTAATCAGAAGCTGTAATTTAAGGAAGGATGGAGAGTGGATCATGACAACATGATATTGATTCCTAGACAACCAGTTTTTGTTCTTTGTCCTTGGTTGCGTACGTACCATAGAAACAAAAAAATCAAAATAAATAATAATGAAAACAATTTCAACAGTGATATTGAATAACAAAACTATCTTCTCGATGGCTTTAATTTTCAAATCATCTCTGGCTAAATTCTAGATCAATATATTTGTTTGTAGGTACTACATAATGGCTACTACACCAAAATGCCACACAGACGACGAAGATGATGACAAAAAAGTGCATCCTACCAAGAAAGTGTTGTTTATTGACAGCTATGGTGTCAAAAGCCTGCCTTATCGGGGCAGACGAAAACATTTTTCAAGTATCCGTCAAATTCTTGGGAAAAGAACAGACCGACACAATGATGTATTTGGAATGGCTATCTTCCAGTTTGAGCGGGAATACACAGCTTGCCTGGAACGGAGGAAACTGAATGAACCACAGATCTTGAACATTTTATTCCCAATCCAAAAAGACAACAGATACTCAGAATATTTGGAGAATACACAATCTCAACATATAGGTAAATAAAATTGTATTATTTAAAATCTACAATTAATAATAAAATATTGAAATTACACAATGGTTTACACTAGTGGAGCAGCAATTGCCAGCTTCTCCGGAACACCCGAGCTCACCCGAGTTTATCCCCGGTTTTTAGTTGGCTTCGTGTGACTCGATCATTAGGTTTATTTTTAAGGTTTTGTAGATAGTTGTCTGTCCTTCGTCGATTTACGGATTCTGATTACCCCTTTGGTATCTTCGAACTCTTCTTATATAGGGTTTGTTTATTGCTATGATAGATTAGGAACAACGAATGTTGGTATTTATTTGAATATTGAAAAAACTATGTTTGGAAAAAAATAAAAATCTTCATCAACCATATTATAATAAAAGTATGAAGATACCAAACGGGTAACCATAAGGCGTAATTCACAGAATGACAGACAACACACAGGGTAATCATATGACGTAATTCACATAATGACAGACAACACAACGGACAAAAGGGTAATCATATGACGCAATTCACCGAATGACACAAAGGCCAAAAGAGAACGTACTAAAGAACAATTCTACAAAACAGTCCCCAGAAAACTTTAGATTGAGCAAAATGTAATTACAAAAAATGAGCCAATTTCAACCATGTGAGGGGATACAGTGTCTTGAGAGTCCTTTGTTCAATATGTCAGTATTCACTTACCCTAATATATCCCCAAGAAAAGTAGTATGTCATAGGTGTTGACACTCGTCATTCGCCTTGGCCGTGATCGTTTGCCAGTTGAATGTACAACTTCCTATGCAATCAGTATATATTAGCACTGATGATGTGAGTTATATTTCTGATCATGGCGATGCGTACTTGACACAACATTATGTAATACAGTTTGTGAGTTACTTCCTCCACCAATAAATCTGACCGTTACGATATAGCTGTAATATTGTTGAAAGTGAGGATGAACACCATAACCATAACACCAGCCCAAAAGATAAAGCGAACATATTTTTACAAACAATTAAAGTATTAAATGAATTGGAGATAAGAGCATGAACACGTTTGCAGACAGACGGACGTAATATGTAGAACTTGTCATAATGGTTTAATTGTGATATTTGATGTATATTATTTTAGGACACGACACAAACCGTATGTTTTATTTGCTTTGATTTGGTTTAGCTTGTTTACCTTTGTTGGTCTAGGAAGTAGTCAGTGTGATTTGTTTGCAAAATTTATGATTAATTCTAAAACCTATGAAGAAAGTTAATATAAAACTTCACGCTTGTGTACAGCAATCAATGATGTAAATACTCCGTCTCACTTGTATGAATCTCCAAATAAAAATGTTAAAAATCTATTTTTTCAAATAAACACTGAGTTTTTCTACATGTATGTTAATATATGATCATTATGAACTCTGACATATAATTTAAAAAATTGTTGGTCATTAATTAAAGAAATAGTCCATTAGGTCTCTATCTTATTTTTTTCCCTCAAATTTGTGCACAATCTATTAACATGCATCTGTAGATTATTACCTTTTAAACACTACATTATGAAGGAGAAGACAGTCTGATCATATCGGTTGTTATTAAACAATAAAATATTTTTTTTAAATAATTTAAATTAAAATACATTATCATAGAGTTTCCTTCCCCTTAATCAAAGTAAATTCACTTTACATATATATCCATGTATGACAATAAGTCGGTCAGTCATTGGATAATGTTCGATCATTTTTTTCATGTTTGAAAAGTAAACATTTTTTCTTTCAAATTATGGTCCTCGTCTATTCTTGCTCACATGTGTAAAGTTCCATGGAAAAAAGATCGATAATAATAACACACTGACCCATGTTTGATTACTACCCGTTTTCCAAATGGCGTCCTATTACGTCACCTAAGGCCGGTCAGAGGTCAATAAAGCACATGATTTTGTTATAGGCCAACCAAACTTAAAAAGTAAACCAGATTAAGAGAGTATAGTATTTTAGCTTTTTCTGTGTAACTGTTTTGTCTGAAAAATTTCAAAAGATGTTTTTTTAAATAGTTTGAAATTGAAGTATTGAAAATTAATTATCTGATGTAAACATTGACCTTGTTTAACCATATACTACAATATTTAATCCAATGAATTTTGTGTTTTTATTTTTGTCAATGCAATATATTAGACTGACTACATACTGTCATGTTTGTGTAAGACAATTAATGTCTGATTTCTGTTTATTTCAATCACATTTATTATCACAGAATGGTAGCAAATACAGTTTTGTTGTAATAATTAGTAATAATGACAGATTTTTTTCCCTCCAGATAATCTCATTTTTCTGCTTGGTTTAATTTAATTCTCTGTTCAATTTATGTTATATTGATTATTGCTGTTAAATTAATTATTTTTCTATCTTCTCTGTGAATATCATTTCATTACCTCAAGAAGTAATGGGTATATTTGTTATTAAAGCAGCAGTGGAAATGCAAAATAATCTGGCATTTTATGACTAATGGAGAGCACTTGTACGTGTTTTCCCGGTAAAATCAGCCATTTTCTAAAAAATGGTGGAATCTGAATGATCAATCATCATATTTTCAAAGTATTTTAAAATACAATTTGCTTGGCCTACATTCCAGAAACGGTCATGAACTGTGATGACGATTATGTCAGAAAACCGGAAAGGTAAATATGCTTGGGGAATACCATCGCTTAAAATAGATTTCACAGGCAGAATGACCAGGTAAAAAGGACATTAGTAAAAAGGAGCCATTTTACTTTTCTGTTCAATTCAATCTTACCTGTTTTGATCGTATTTTATAATCTTCAAGTTTTAAAAACTGCTTCGGCGTCTATATACGTTATAAATATATAGAATGACGTCATTGGCCTCGTGCTGCGCGAGAATGGTAAATCAAAACAAATGACCGACTTTATTGCATGACCGAGCACATGTCACCAAACAATATTGAATGAAGGTGGTGTAAAATACCATGACTCTAATACTAAAACATTTTGTCCGAATAAAAAATCGAAATTATTAGAAAATATAACCTCGTGCGGGATTTTTTCACGTTTAAATTCCCGCGCGTGAGTGATATTGCCCGGTGACGATTTTCGGCTTGACATTAATCTATTGTAAACAGACGACAAAGGTGGACATGTTGAGATGTTCACTGAAAATTATCTTATTCCAATGACGTTATACACTAAAAATAATGAACAAAAGTGAACTAAAGAATATTGTATAAGGAATAACATGTACTGTTATTAATGTTCATTAATATAACTGTTAGATTACCTGAAATTTCTTGCTCTTTGTCTCATTCAGTATGTCAACTGACACTTGTTATTTTTTCAAAATAGTTTTGATTAATTAGTTTACTATTATAAACACACTTCCTTTAATTGATGGTGTTATGGTAGATTACCACACTCAGAAAACCAATATCACCCGAGACGATAGGCTTAGATCTTCCCGGAATTGACATGGATGCAATGCTTGTACTTAATACTGTTCAAGTCATACAGAATGTACAATATATGAATTGTTCAGCACGATTCACTACTCTGCTGATGGTAATTTGTTTTAATTACGATAGGTACTAACAAAGGAGAGCACTCTATATTTTCTCAAAGTAAACAAATATTGAGCCGATAGAAAGGGATGAGAAAAAGAGTCAAACACAGTAAGAGGTGTACAATTTTTTTATTGTACAACCTATCACAAGTATTTAACGTTATTATTTTGAACCCCTTTGATGTAGTAAAATGAAAATCTTGCTTTATTTTACTACGTGGCATTTTGGTCCTGTGATGCGGTTTGCAAATTGGTGCGCAAAACTACATTAAAAGTAAATAAACATGCTTGAAAAAAAAACAGTTTGATGCAAGCATATTATGAGAAACGTCTGCATCTACCAATGGGTAATCATATGGTGTAAATCGAAGGAGAGACAATACAATTGCCAAAAGAA
Organism: Bathymodiolus brooksi; assembly: GCA_963680875.1. Taxonomy (NCBI): domain Eukaryota; kingdom Metazoa; phylum Mollusca; class Bivalvia; order Mytilida; family Modiolidae; genus Bathymodiolus; species Bathymodiolus brooksi. The sequence continues at coordinate 50,551,162 of OY804583.1, read as the reverse complement.
AACAGGACTATGGAACAGATGTACAAAACATTCGACAGGAAACTTAAGATTGAACAACAAGAAAGGGGTGAATCTTGTAGAGTGCACAGTTCCTGAACCACTACTGATATACAACAGAATATAATCACAGCTCTTACTTGTTCCCCTTTAATGTTAATTTCGTTTACGGAAAATTTTGGATCGGAATAATACCAAATAAGGCCATATTGAATGAAACCTTATCTATTAACACTCCGTAAAATAAAAGTGTTTGATATGTTGATAAAGTGTATAGCGTTGCTAACTGATGCCTGAATTAACCGTAGCAGAATAAGTGACGTTACTACTTTTGTCAATATGATAGCTGCCTTTTCGGTTTGTAATTTCTGTTTGATTTTAACATACCCAATTAATAGCTGTCTATGATTCGCTTAACCAGAAAATGTACAGATGCATGCACAAGATATGTTAAGTTATGTTAAAGCTTTTGTTTTCTTGTAGCTAAAAAAGATAACATTATTTCGTTTTTTGTCTGCCTCCATATTAACGTGAATATCATAACAAAATTTACGTGAACTTAAAAGTAAACAGCAAACTTATATGAAAGTCCGGGACAAGATTAGGAAAATTACGATATTTAGCAATTAGTTAAAAATAGATAAATACATAAATGAAAAAATAAATAAAGATATAAGCTTGTTTATATTCATCAACAAATTAATAAACGGAACTGTAAAAACTTAACGTAGCAGTATCATCACAATTTTATTTTCGTCGTGTGAACCATTTTAAGCTTAAATTGAATTTTAATCTCTGACATACAGTTTTGAAAATGAACATAATTAAAAAATATTTGTATCCATAATATGACATGTATCTTCGTCGTGATCGTATGGCAGTTAGACTTACAACTACCTATGCAATCAGTGCATATCACCACTAAAGTTGTGACTTCAATTTCGTTCATTTCGAGGTGTACTCGATACAACATTATGTGATACAATTTGTCAGTGACTTGCGGCTGTCGGTTTTTTCTCCGGTTAGTTCAGTTTCCTCCACAATTAAATCTCACCGCCAAGATATACCTGATATATTGTTGAAACACCAAAAACCAGAATGGATTATGCCAACAATGATTAAACCCAAACCCTAACCGAACAGACCCTACGAGATTTAGCTTGAATACTACATTAAATGAATTGTAAATAAGATGATGTTTGCGGACTCACTGACGTAACATGAGAATCGATACGTTATACTTCTCAGCACGGGTGAATCGTTATATTTGATCGTCCGGTAATCAAACAGTGAGGACACGAACTTTGTGCTTTTATTACTTTTTTTCTTGTTTTTGTTTTGAGTGCATATAGTGTAATAGCTTTTCCATCAATATTTAGCCTTTGGTGTCAATTAGATTATACCATGTGACCTTGGACGCAGTATTATGTGACGGTCAATTCTTTAATATTTAAATGTCCAAAATTAAATGAAAACACAAACAACATGCCACACTGTCAAAACAACTCCAAATATCAAAACCGTAAAAAGAAACACCGATACCGTTAACACTCAAATAATGATCGTTCATTTTCCTGTTTTGGTACAGACACTTCAATAAAACATGACGAGGCTAAATTCGCTTTATTGGCCCAAACAACCCATCTTAGTGAAATGACGTGGACGAACAAGGTATCATATATTTACTTACATCTAGATATAAAATATTGATTTGAACGTCTGTAAGTAACGTTAAGCACCACAACCTAAACAATATTTTGGATAATAAAACTAAATTATTATTTATACCACCACATTGTATTTATTTCTAGCTAACGTATATTTATATAACTAATACCATTCGCTACAATATTACTGACATGAAATCAAATACAAGCCCTTAAAATATTTTTTCTTCTATCTTATATAGATCATACATCATTGTTTTCATCACACGAGAAAGAGGTTTATGACAAGCTAATAAGAGTAGTTGGTAGTGAGATGGACATAAGAATAAGACAAAATATATTTCTTATAATGGACAAGATACATAATAAAGTGAATACAAATATAATCAGAATATCAAGTGGAAGCTTAGCTGAAGGTTTAGATCTTCCGGGAAGTGATATGGATGTAATGTTTGTACTTAATGATGTTCAAGTAATACAGAATGTAGAACAAATGAATCGTTCATCACGATACACTACTCTTCTGGTGGAAGATGACATGGAAATTCCAGGATTTTCTAGATTAAAGTTGATAGCTAAGGGTGATCATGAATACATATATACCACACTTGAATGCTTTGTTGAAGCAAACAATGGAATATTTTTGTCAAGCATTTCGTTCGTTCGCAAACTTATTGAAGCTGTTAGTAATCAAAAACAATACCTACATGGTCCTCGTTTGTCTGGCAAAAATGAGGCAGTGGATATAGCGTTATGTTTTCGCCTGTATTCCTGGCCAAGACAGGCAGATCATTGGATATATCGTCATAGAGCTGGTCAGTGGCCATCTGATATATTAATAGACACTATAGTTAATTATGGCTGCATACTAGTACCCATTGGACCCAAAGAAATAGAAAATAGTGAATTACTATGGAGAATATCATTTTCTATGGCAGAGAAACAATTGTCACATTCTATGAACTATACACAAATTCTTTGTTACGCTCTTCTTAAGCTGTCTCTAAGGAACATCATCGACAGAAATGATAAAGTGAAAGGATTATTGTGTTCCTACTTCATGAAAACGGCTGTGTTTTGGTTATCAGAAGAAATTTCTATTAACACATTTCAACTTCAAAATTTATTTCACTGTTATTTTCTTTCTCTTGATAAACTAATAACCTGGGTGAAGTACTGTTATTGTCCCAACTATTTTATTCCTGAACATAATATGTTTCGTGGAAAAATAAATCGGTCTAATAGTCGGCTGTTGTTAACTATATTAGAAAGACTACGAAATGGTGAACGTGATGTTTTTACAGTTAATACATTGTTTAATAGTGATGTTGTATTACACGAGTCATGTGTTAGATTAGAACTGTTTATTTATAGGGTTATTGGAAATAATATTATAGTTGATATGGAAAATGCATATACACTGTTAGGTTTTATAAAATCGTTAGCCATGTCACATTCCACCAGCATTTTGTCAGGAATATATAAATATTACTATGCCAGGGCGAGTCAGAATATTGTTCAGAAGTTGTCCTTTCCTTCTACTAATAAACGTAATGTACAAGTAATGCGACGTTATCATAAATACTTACATGACTGTACAAAGTCAGATGCTGTGACTGGATGGTTGTTATATGCCTCATGTTACTATGTACTTGGAGAATACAATACAACGTTAAAGATTATAGATCATGCTTTGTCTCGTTGTACACTCGATATGATAGTGTTAGGTACAATCAATTACGCCACAGGTCATGCTAAATACTACAAAGGTTTTTCAAATATTACACTGAATGAGAAGATGAGACTGGCTACGATAGGTAATGTGTTGTATGTAAAGCAATCAACACTGATACCTCATGAACTAAAACTAGAAGTTCAGGATGATGAATTTATTGTACCACCTGTTGTTATGTCACATTGTCTAAGGTTTCTATGTTACCATCATCTTTATAACATTGTTAATAGACAACAGTCATTACGTGATTTATATCTAACAATAAAAGAAAAGTATTTTGTCTGTGAATATAGATTGTCTGATTCATTAACAATATTAGGAGTATGTAATGAGATAGTAGGTGACAAAGAAGAAGCTTATCATTGTTATGATACTGCCTTACAGTGTGAGTGTTACATATGTCCTACGGTGGCTAAGCGGAAAGTAAACCTCAGCATGACATGAACATTTAAAACATCCGTTATGTGTAAATTTCATTCTGTACCTACTATATGTATTTAATCATGTGTATGCATATTATAAAAGTGTAATAAATGTGCGAGTTCGATCCGGACAGGAGGCGCTTACAAATACGATTCGTTCATGAGGGTACTGTTTGATCGAAATTCTATAATTGTACAATTCAGATTTGTATACACCTTGTATTGTCTGGTTTTATAGACAGTTTATTGATGAACTTTATAGATATTTTTGTATGAATTTTGATGCGTTATTTATACATGATACAGACTATAGTATGATCGTACAGGTTGGATCTGGACAGGAGGAGCATACCGGTATGACTCAAAGGATATTATACAGTATAATCGTCAGATTATAATATAACAATTCAGACTTGAGATTCTAAGTCTTCTTCTCGTACTGTGTGAAATAAAACACAACATATTGATGAACTCTATGTACATTTTCAGATTTTTGTATTAATTTTGTATTAACTTTATCAATGTTGTTGTTACTTTCTACATTTCCTTGTATAATGAATAAAAAAGTCTGATATAAATGAGTTTAAAATATACACTTGATATTGTAGTTACTTCATTATCACATTACGAGACAATTATATTTATTATTATTTGTTATTTAACGTCATCTTTGGCAATATTTCATGCATATTGTGACGAGATATTATAAAGTTTTCATTTTGAAATAAAACAAGGAATTATACAATATAATCTAGATATTATATGAGTAATACCCTTCTTTTGGAGAGAGTCAATTTCTAAATTGTGAACTTTGATAAATAAGTGTTAGAAGGAGCAACCACGAATAAGCAACACCAAAAGGACAAAACCCAACCAAAAACGGCGAATAAACCTCTGTGCTCGCAAAGGGTAACCATCCCTTTCTTTCATTACTCACTCTCGGTTTTACCCCAGCCCAGTACATAGTTCATATTCCATGAAATGACCGAGGCGCTCTTCATTTGAACAGAGAACGTTCATACATGTTGGAAGTCCTACCAGATCTGCGCGCATCACTATCGTTGGCTAAGGCTCTGAATTAATGTCTCATTGAAGCAAAGCTCAACATTTATGCCCGATAAGTCCGGAAAATGGAAGTAGATAAAAGTTGTCAAAATGTTAGCGTACTGTCGTATAAAAATAAAAGCTTGAAAATATCAAATAGGTAATCAGATGCCATAAATCGAAGAAATACAGTCAATGCAATGGCCAAACGAAAAAAAACAATACCTACAAGATCCACACAGAAAACTAACTATAAGCATTACGATCCTCACTGAAAAACTAGGGGTGAACTGTTCCTGCTCTACTAGTAGCACACCGACTTTGAATGCTATGGCATCGTGTTCCCAAGATACCTAATAACGTTGACAAAAAGGTAGATAACAAATGTAGTGCACACGACGCGTTTCGGGAATAAATGTTATCATAAAAAACAAAATATTTAACAGTGAAATAAATTAAAAATCTTTACGAGCAAGAAAACCAAAATGCCATCAACATCACAGGTAAATTAGGCTAATGTCACCTACGCCTGATGAAGGAGAACATTAGCCTTTCTAATAATATCATGACTTAGTAAATTTCGATGTGCACCTCCTACATAGACGTTAGAGAACCCCGAAGCGGCAATCAAAAATGGGAAATCTGCAGATACTGGCAGCATTGGGCACAGCAGACACAGAGTGAAGACAAGCAAAACACAAGCAACACACAGTACACTAGAATGATGAGCAACACGGACCTCCCTTAAAACCGGAGGTGAACCAATGAGCTCGCAAGTGACATCCACCAGGTTGCTCATACAGGCAAGACGTGTTTGACACCATTACATATACAAACATAAAAAAGACATCAACCATCATGCAAGCAACTTGGTGTAGAGTCGAACCGAACATCGTTTTAATGCTTACATCGTAGCGGAATTCACAACCTAGAACTAACAACGTCAAGTCAAATAACAATGGTACAAAATGTACAACAATATCTCTATTACTTTAAACCGAGATGAACTCAAGAGACACATACAGCATTGATGAACAGCCAAGAACAAACTAAACAGATAAGCAACACGGATCCAAGCAAACACTGGGGAGGGGTGAACTCAAGAGACACATACAACATTGATGAGCAAGCCAAGAACAAACTAAACACTGGGGAGGGGTGAACTCAAGAGACACATGCAGCATTGATGAGCAAGCCAAGAACAAACTAAACACTGGGGAGGGGTGAACTCAAGAGACACATACAACATTGATGAACAAGCCAAGAACAAACTAAACAGATAAGCAACACGGATCCAAGCAAACACTTGGGAGGGGTGAACTCACGAAACACAGACAACATTGCTGAACAAGTCAAGAGAAAACTAAAAAGATGAGCAAAACGGACTCCATCATAAAAGGAGGAGTGATGAACCCATGAAACACATACAGCATGGGTGAACAAGCCAAGAACAAAATAACTAAACAACACATGAGCAAAAAGAACACCATCACAAATTGGAGAGGAGCGAACATAAGAAACACATACAACATTGGTGAACAAGTCAAGAAAGAAATCATACATTCATTCATTTTGGAATTCCTACCCCAATTCCATACACCCATATCTTTGACTAGGGTTTTGAAATATGCCACTAAGTCCGCAGAGAGATGTAAGTAAAAGTCGTCAAAATGTAGAGTACTCTCGGAAAGAAAAGTAGAGCTTGAAGATATCAAATGGGTAAGCAGAAGCCATCAATCGCAGAAAGACAGGCAATACAATGGCAAGAAGACAAAAAAGACAAAAATATGTACAATCATCTACAAGAACTACTCAAAAAGCTACAAATCGAGCAAAACGAACCCCACAGAAAATCGGGGTGCAATCCATGTGTGACTAGTGGCAAACGACTTTGCATGCTACGCTAGCATGCTCATTAGATACCTGACGTTGAGGTAGATATCAAATGTATTGCATACGACGCGCTTAAGAAATAATTGTTATCATACAAGCTCAAACCCGAAATATTTAAAACCCAAATAAAATAAACGTCACAGCAAAAAAAAACCCAAAATGACCTAAACAGGATAGCCAAATTCGACTAAGATCACCTATGTCAGAGGAAGGAGAACCTTAGTTTTATTCATAATTGCATCATTAAGAAACTGTAAATATTGATATGCAACTTCTAAATATACTTTAGAGAAAACCAAAGCGTTTATCAAGAAAGGAGAACACGGAGATACTGGCAACATTCGGCACACAACACACAGGATAACACAAACAAAACACCAAATATACAGATCACTAATCATATGAGCAACACGGACCTAGCTAAAAACCGGAGGTGAACCTATGTGCTCGAAAAAGAAACATCCGACACGTTACTCATATAGTCAAGACACGTAGTGCACCATTATAGGCACACATACACAAAGATCAAACATAAGACATCAACAGTCATACAGACAACTGGGGGTAAGATGAACCGAACAATCTCAGTGGTCTTCACAACATGGACCTAAGAACGTAAAGAGAAATACTAATAGTACAACATGTACAACACTATTCTTATTACTTAACATCGGGGGTGATCGCCAGAGACACCGACAACATTGGTGAACAAGTCAAGAACAAACTAAAAAGATGAGCAACATAGACCCAACCGCTAACTAGAGAGGAGTGAACTCAAGAGACAGGCAACATTGGTGAACAAGTCAAGAACAAACTAGAAAGATGAGCAACAGGGATTCCATCATAAACTGAAGAGCGAGTGAACTCACGAGACACAGAGAACATTGGTGAATAAGCCAAGAGCAAACAAAAAGATGAGCAATACGGATCCCATAAAAAACTGGAGAGGGGTGAACCTATGTGTTCTCGAAGGGTAAACAGTTCCTCCTATAAACAATATTGTCGGTGAAAGAGGAAAGAAAAAATCTACGTAGAACAGAAGAGATTCATAATAATTTGATATATGGATATTTCATAAGGGTAAACCAGATGGTGATGACAGTAGAATTCTCTTAGTGATGACCTTAACTGACTTCGGTATTGTATACCTTTGTTACCATTATGATGTCATGCTATACAAGAACATCTGACGCAAATCATGAGATCCAATTATCCACTGTGGAGGAGTTTTGGTTTCCAATAAGCACGTTTACCCCGTCCCATTGCTCTACCTGTATTTCACATCTCGTAGTCTGTTCTATGTTCTACGATTGCCTGTGTGAATGTTTTGTTTTGTTGATATTGATGGAATTGTTGAACATCTTAAGTTAAACTTTCTTTTCAAAACAATACTTTAAACAAATAAAATTAAATATTGAGACAAAAAAAAAACAAAAAAAAACAAAACATGCAAACAACAAATCTGTCTAGCAAAGAAACAACACATCGTCTTTAAATAGAACATAGTAATAGGTCATTTCTTAAAAATATTATTCATTATTATTGACATGTGCAGAATCAAATAATTGTGGTCAGTGAGGTGCCTGGATCAGTACTGGAACCATAAATTTTACATTTACTTCACATACAGCCTTGCAACAACTGTAAGATCAAAACCACTCTTATTCCTGATATCTGAATTATGCATTGCGATATCAAACACCACCAATATAGTGTCGTACTAACAATGGCCTAAACCATCTAACTCATTAGTAAAGAACATGAGTTATGAAGTTCCGCTCACAGAAAATTCAACACACTAAGTGTCAAAAGATCAGAATGTCATGTTAAATATGAGAAAACACTAAAAGGACAGTCAATACAGTAAACATATCTAGGTAGCATTATATCTACCAGTATAGCTTCTGACACACATATTAATAACGTCATCTCCAATTTAGGTAATGTATATGTTAAATGGGAAAAAATAAAAGTCTGACATACAAATCTATGGTAGGATATTAGTATATTGTGCAACATAATTGACACTAAATACTAAGCACACTGATTGACCGTCAAAACTGGAAAACACGTGACAATCAGAGGAACGTAAACGGGGTTACTATATTGTACAAAATGATTGACAGCCTTGTGACAATCAACGTTAACCTTCACCTTGTCCCACAGTTGACTTCCTGCACAAAAGATGAATGTTATGTTCCCTGACATGACCCCACATGGGATGTCGTTATATGTTAGAGCATCACCAAAACAATTATAAAATGATATAACAAACATCTAATTTTAATTATATTGGCTGATCTCATCAATGGAAGAAACTTAACTCACAACTTTAAGTCATCACGTTTAATAGAGTCATTTCCCTTTAATGCGGACAAAAGATCCAATTAATGCATAGTCCATATGAAAATAATATTATTATATTATTGGCTACACCTGAGGGAGCTGTTCTCCTATGGTGTTGTCTGGTGTGGTATAGTGCTCGAGGCAACATCTAGGGCACTATGCATCACCATCCAACACTATAGGAAAACTGTGTTCGAGGGAGAAGACAATAATATACTCAGTACATAACATCCCATTCTAGACATAAAAGAAAACACACTCAAATTAAACATTATAATAATGATAACAAATTTTACGATGTAATATTATAAAGGTAACGTTCTAACAAAAATTAAAAGTCAACACATCACATTTGTTTTGTAATTTTTCTGAAGGAAAGTACATGTAACAAGTTGGTGTGCAATATGTTGAAATGGAACATTTCTGCATGAATTAATTACTGCTCATAATTAATGGTAGCATTACAGTTACTGAAGTTAAATGCTTGGTAACTGAAAGTTTTCTTAGATCTGTTTTTAGTCTGCATTACTTGTAGTGTGTTCACTAAGGGAGATAAATCTTCACAAACATATATATATATAGATTACGCGGGAAAATATATGCTACAGGTATAGTCCCCGCGGGAAATTGTTTGAAACTGGTGTAGTTCCCGTCGCTAGGTATAGTCAGCCGTTGTCAAGTGTACTGTTCAAAAATAGTACACGCTGATTATCCAATCAAAATACAGCATTTTCATATGTTATGTACTAAATATATATATCCTTCCCAAAATGTGTATGCTATGTAATGGTTGTAACAACTTGTGAATTTTCTGTTTGCTATTAAAATACCCTCTGTTGTATTACAAGGTGCACATATATATACCGAGAGACGTTCCCTTTTCCATTGGTCTTGTAGACCGGATACCAGTCACCTGTCGTAAGGGGAACAACTCTTATGGAAAAGGTATCATCTTAGAATCAAATTTGGAATGTGAAAATTGTATTGTGACACATTTCAGCTATAGCATGGCGAAGAAAAAGAAATTAAAAATAAACATGCCCTATTACCTTGTATTAGATATATTCGAAGGCGTTGATATTTATATTGTTATATTACTGAAGCAAATGTCCACGTGTAGACATATCACTAACTTTGACACAAATACTTATGTCATATTATGTCAGAAACAAAATAAGGACTGAGCAACGAAAAACGAACGGGTGTCGTTGTTTTTCTCTCACTATATATATGAGGGGGATATAAATTTGGTAAACAGTGACGTTAAATCTCTCTATTACATACAAATGTCTCGTGCCTCAGGTAAGTTGAAAATGGTGTATTGTAGCCTATTCGCATTAACAAATATTTAAAAGTTTTTTTTTATCTTCAAATGTGAACTCAAATTATCACTTTTTGCTGAAGATTGAATCTTTTTAACTCAGTGATCATTAATGTCAAATATAATTAAAGGTCTATTGTCTTAAATATAATAAAACAAGATTGGTATTATTAGATTCCATTCAACCTTTAAAACCAAACAAGTGATAATGGATATATTATTACACTGAAATAGATTAATACTATATCAATTACACAATTAAATAAATAAATTTGTACACACGAACGTGGGTGTCACTTATTTATTGAATGTTATTTAATCTAATATACATTTGTAAATAATGTACATAGCATTATTTCACTAAGAGTGGGGGAGGTGTGGGGGTGGGGGGAGGCGCATACCACTAGATTGTGACTCGTTCTATGATTTTCTTATGTCATTCTTTCCACAGTGATATAGGAACCGTCGAGGTCGTGATCTCATGATCATTTACAAATACGTATGCAATCAGTGCCTATCACCACTAAAGATATATGTTCGATTCCCGCTCATAGCGTTTTGTACTCGATACAGCATTATGTGATAAAGTTTGTCAGTGTATTGTGGCAAGTCAATGTTTTTCTCCAGATACTATTCTACCACCACTAAAACTGTCCTCCACGATATGAAGCACTAATGTTCCTCATTAGTTCATGTGTTTAAGTACAAATGGTGCCCATGATTACAATTATTTCAATAGTTACGTCCCCATGAGTACATGTATTTATGTACACATGATGATCATGATTACATGTGTTTTTGTGTATCAATAGTGTTAATGATTACATGTTTTAAAGTACTAACACTGTTCATGATTGCATGTATTTAACCACAAAAACTTCCCATGATTTCATGAATTTAAGTACTTAAGAAGTCCATGATGGCATATATTTAAGTACAAAAATCGCTAATGATTCCATACATTCAAGTGTTAATGCTACTCATGATAACATGTATTTAAGCACTAATTCTGCTCATGAATACATCCTTTTAAGTACTAACGGTGCTGACGATTAGATGTATATAAGTATTAATAGTGTATGTGTGTAGGTTGTAATGATACTCATGATTACATCTAATTAAGTACTAATGGTGCTCATCTTTATATATATTTTAGTACTAATTGGTTTCATGATTACATGTTCTTAACTACTCATGGTGCTCATGACAACATGTATCTAAGTACTAATGGTGCTCATGAATTCATGTATTTAGGTACTAATTATAGTCAAGCTTACATGCATTCAAGAATAAATGGTTATAATGGTAACATGTATTTAATTATAAATGGTACTCATTATAACATGTATATAAGTACTAGTGGTTCTCATGATGACATTTCAATTCTACTACATGTTGTTATATAAATATCATTTATTTATCATAAATGCACATTGAGGCTAATGTTTGTCTCTTAAATAGTTCCTACACAATGAACTATGGCGGTTTCATTTGGTCAATGTCTAATTTATATTTAATCATGAAGACACAAATTTTCTCATTGCATCCTATGTTACTGTTCAGACCCAAGGCCTCAGCATCAAGACACCTTCGTCCGTATCTGAATCATGAAGACGCACATGTCCTCACTGAAGCTGATGTTATTATTCAGACCCATTGACTCAGCAAAAATAAACCTATGTCCGTATCTGAATCATGAAGGCACACATTTCCTCAATGTAGCTTATGTTACTGTTCAGACCCAAGGACTCAGCATCAAGACACCTACGTCCGTATCTGAATCATGAAGACGCACATGTCCTCACTGAAGCTGATGTTATTATTCATACCCATTGACTCAGCAAAAAGAAACCTATGTCCGTATCTGAATCATGAAGGCACACATTTCCTCAGTGTAGCTTATGTTACTGTTCAGATCCAAGGACTCAGCATTAAGACACCTACGTCCGTATCTGAATCATGAAGACACACCTGTCCTCATTGAAGCCTATGTTATTATTCAGACCCAAGGACTCAACATAGAGACACCTACGTCCGTATCTGAATCATGAACACGCACATGTCCTCATTGAAGCTTATGTTACTGTTCAGACCCAATGACTCAACATAGAGACACCTACGCCCATATCTGAATCACGAGGACACAAATTTCCTCATTGAAGCTTATGTTACTGTTCAGACCCAAGGACTCAGCATAAAGACACCTACGTGTGTATCTGAACCATGCAGACACAAATGTCCTCATTGTATCCTATGTTACTGTTCAGACCCATAGATTCAGCATAAAGACACCTACGCACGTATCTGAATCATGAAGACAATATTCCCCTCATTGTATCCTATGTTACTGTTCAGACCCAAGGACTCAGCATAAAGATACCTACGTACGTATGTGAATCATGAAGACGCATCTGTCCTCATTGAAGCTTTTGTTATTATTCAGACCCAATGACTCAACATACCTACGGCCGTATCTGAACCATGAAGACACAAATTTCCTCATTGTAGCCTATGTCGCTATTCAGACCCAAGGACTCAGCATAAAGACACCTACGTGTGTATCTGAACCATGAAGACACAAATGTCCTCATTGTATCCTATGTTACTGTTCAGACCCATAGATTCAGCATAAAGATGCCTACGACCGTATCTGAATCATGAAGACAATATTCCCCTCATTGTATCCTATGTTACTGTTCAGACCCAAGGACTCAGTATAAAGATACCTACATACGTATGTGAATCATGAAGACGCATCTGTCCTCATTGAAGCTTTTGTTATTATTCAGACCCAATGACTCAACATAAAGACACCTACGGCCGTATCTGAATCCTGAAGACACAAATGTCCTCAGTGTATCCTATGTTACTGTTCAGACCCATAGATTCAGCATAAAGACACCTACGCCCGTATCTGAATCATGAAGACAATACTCCCCTCATTGTATCCTATGTTACTGTTCAGACCCAAGGACTCAGCATAAAGATACCTACGTACGTATGTGAATCATGAAGACGCATCTGTCCTCATTGAAGCTTTTGTTATTATTCAGACCCAATGACTCAACATTAAGATACCTACGGCCGTATTTGAATCATGAAGACACAAATTTCATCATTGTAGCATATGTTATTATTCAGACCCAATGACTCAACATAAAGACACCTACGGCCGTATCTGAATCCTGAAGACACCAATGTCCTCAGTGTATCCTATGTTACTGTTCAGACCCATGGATTCAGCATAAAGACACCTACGCCCGTATCTGAATCATGAAGACAATATCCCCTCATTGCATCCTATGTTACTGTTCAGACCAAAGGACTCAGCATAAAGACACATACGTACGTATCTGAATCATGAAGACACAAATTTCCTCATTGTAGCCTATGTCGCTATTCAGACGTAAGGACTCAGCATAAAGACACCTACGTCCGTGTCTGAATCATGAAGACATAAATATCCTCATTGTAGACTATGTTACTGTTCAGACCCAAGAACTCACCTTAAAACACTTACGTCCGTATCTGAATCATGAAGAAACAAATTTCCTCATTGTAGCCTATGTTATTATTCAGACCCAATGATTCACCATAAAGACACCTACGTCCGTATCTGAATCATGAAGACACACATTTCTAGTTTACTACCTATGTTAATATTTGAACACCCATGACCCAGTATTAAGATACATGTGTAAATATCTAAATCTTGATGCCATATAATGCTAGACATCAAATATTGTAGCATGAAAAGTTTGTTGATACCATATATGTATTATCAGCCCTAAATTATAGGAGAAACAATATAATGAAACAAGTAAAAAGGGCAAAAATAATAAATGATATAATGTAGCTTATTCTTTAAATTTGAATCCAAATGACCCCTTTTTGTTAAAGCTTAAATCTTTTTAACACGGTGATCATTAATGTAAAATATAATTAAAGGTTTATTGTCCTAACTATAATAACATACTATTGGTTTAATTAGATTACATTCAAACGTTAATACCAAACAAATAACAATGTTGACTATGATAGTTTAGATTTATTATTACGCTGACAAAAAATAACTGAGGGGGGTATATACTCCATATACCATTGGTTTTGGAATGTTGCCACACACAAATTGAGAGTTCATAATTAATAAATTAAAATCGCCTCTTTTGTCGTAATGTGTTGTCCTAATATTTAGACATGCTCTATAGCTATCTACGACTACGGCCTACAACCACTCCGACAGGTAAATGGCACGGGGCTATTTCAAAATGTATTTATAACATGATTTTTAAAAGTCCATTTAGTTACTGCTATATCGCCATTAAAGGAGCATATTTATCTGAATGTCAAATTATATGTGCTTTTTCTGTGCATTTTTACGTTTCCCAAATCAATATCAATATTTCTGTATATATGCATGTATCTGTTTTTATTTTTATTATTTAAAAAAAATATATATTTCCAATTCCGTTAAGATTTTTTTTTCTTTTTTTCGAAATCTACGAAAAGGCAATTCGCTTGTTTAATTTTTAACATCATTAACGGTAGTAAATAATTATTGAAATCTAACAATCTCGCAATGAACCCTTGTTTAATCAAATATTGTCCGACGTCGGTTTACCAGAGCTGTGCACATTTCGACAATGTCTACTAATTTCGGCCTTATATTTTTATAATCCTCTATCATATGTTCAATTAGAATTATATACCCTGAAACAGGTCTGTTGCATTTTTTTAACACTTTCTTGCGGGAACTGTCAGATTGATGGGTCGATGCATTTGTTTTACCTTCTTCAACATATCTATTTGCCCAGCAATTGAATTTATAGAATAAACTTAAGGCTCAGTCAACTGGTGAACAACAAAAATTAATTGTCCAGTCAGAACATGCAATATAATAAGCATGATATCAGAGTAATTTTGTTTATTTAAACTTTGTTTTACAAAGTTTGTCTGAAAAAAAAGTATGTGCCCAGTTCATGAGAAATTTAGAAAATCTACTTACCCTGTGGGCGTATACAAGAACAAAAGTATGTGTCCAGTATGCCAATGCACCGGCCCAATAGTATAATCTGATCAATATTGAACGGTCCCTCATGTGTTCTGGTTTTCGGTTTATTTGTTGTGTTGTAAATAGCGTAACTGTTGGGTGTCGATTTTGATAAATCTTATCGGCAAAAAGTACATAGTCTTCCGGGAAGTGTAGTGGTCCATTTACACCAATTCGTTGCATCATTGTAAATTGTTTTGCATCATTTTGATGACCTAAAAATCGCGCCTCGGCATAGCAAATATAACCGGCGTTGTCAATAACTACTTGCGTATGTATTGCCTGGAAATGTCGATGCCCAGAAAAATACAGTTCTTGGGGTACGATTTTCGGATGATATATTTCTGTAGATGTTGAATCAATTACACCGACTGCGCTTTCAAGCTTAGTTCATGAACATCGTTTTTTTCTCTATTCGTTTATTGTTGGCCATAGCACAAAATGTTCTAATACTCTCTTTATGATCAGAATGCATCTATTTATCTCATCGTGAACCGTAGCAGCACTTACATTGAAAATAAAAGCAAGATTATGATAAGAAGGGTAGAATCTCAGCTACTTCATATACAACATAATTATATTTACTGGTAATATGGCATAGTTTCTTCCTGTATCATTTAAAGACAAGTGCCGAGTAGTTCTAGTCAAACGGAAAAGGCTTCCAGTGGCTAAATAAAACGAGTATCTGTGTGATGTGAAAGTGGAAAATACATCCCATCCGTCCCACTTTTCAATCTGCTCGTTCAAATTTCTATGACGAATGTTTAGCAAGAGATCATGGTGTGGCAGAATCATCACAAGTAAAATGTGCAGCAGCTTCCTAAAGTCCTCTGTTGCATGTTATGAACATCTCGTCAGGGTCGGGAAAAGGGTTGTAACCCTCTACTTGGTACCATCATCCATTATACATAGAAATATGAAGTTATTTCAACATTACATAAAATGAAAGGGTTTGATTTGTTGGTTTTTACATCTATTCATTGATAAAGAAATTTCAAGGTTGCTAATCTTAAGTTATTTTCCTTAAGCGTTGTGGTGAAATATTAGCTTAATAAAAAATAGCTTGACATTGAAATAATAGTTTTATGTTCAATAACTGAGCTCTTGAATGCCGTTATTTTCTAACGAAAACACCTTTTTTTTACATTTCAACACGTTTTCTATCTACAAGTTTGAAACCCAGATCAACCTGGGGATACGAATGAAGCCACTGCAGGTAAAATATTCATAATATAGTTTTTGTTTTAATTATTCCTTACCGTTAATGATGTGAAAAAAATAAACAAACTAATTGCCTTTTCCTAAATTTCGAAAAAAAAAATAAAAACTAAAGGAATTAGAAATATTTGTTTTTAAATAATGCAAATAAAAACAGATACAAGCATATACAGACAAGCAGATTGAATGGCGATATAGCAGTAATTAAATGAACTTTTAAAAATTATGTTGTAAATACATTGTGTTATTGCTCTGTGCAATTTACCTGTCGGTGTCGTTGTAGACCGTAGTCGTAGATAGTTATTTAAAATGTATAATACACCGTAGCCAACCTGGAGATAAATCATGAATAAAAAAAGACGGAATTGTGAATACGACAAACGTTTAATCTGAAGTATATTGAAGGTTAGGGTTTATACGTATTACGCGCTACTTTCAACAATTAATCAGTTATATCATGGAGGTTAATTTTTCCTTGTTGGAGGAACCATCATCCTGCCATCAGTCATTGACAAGCTCTATTTTTTACACAGAGATATCGACTCTTACACTTCCTAGTTTTGCTCTGTCAACGTTTCACTTTTATAAGATTCTTGTAAAACTAAATTCATCAAAACGAATTGCACAATAATGAAATCTCCTGAGCTTACATTTCATTAGTGGAGCAGAAACTGATAACCCGTCCGGAGCACCTGAGTTCACCCTCGATTTTTAGTGGGGTTCGTGTTACTCGATTTTTTGTTTTATGTGTACGTTTCGTAGATCGTTGTTTGTCCTTTTGTAATTTTTCTTTTGGCCATTGTGGTGTCTGTTCTTCTTCGATATACGGATTATGATTACCCCTTTGGTATCTTCAAAGTCTTCTTACAAACATTTTTTCTATTTATCTTACACTTATTATCCCGATTTCAGTAATTTTCAGATTGTTACAATGCATGGACTATTTCGTTTAAGCGTGCGATTAAGGGCCGTTAGCTGTGTTTAAGAGATTGGGAAACTTTATGAAATGGGGTTGTATCGAGTACACCTCACCATGAGAATGATCCAAGCTCATACCTTTAGCATGTCATATCTTTATTAGATGGATACAGGTATAACTCATGTTCTTATGTAAATAATCAGGACAAAATTCACATGTAATATTCACATACATTTCAGTAATATCATTATGTCTGTAAGCTGTTGTTCATTAAAATGTGAAAATTTTCAACTGATAACGTAGCTCATTAAACAGCAATATATATATATTAGCAATGCATGATATATATCTAAGGGGTCGATTATTTAACTTTTAAGGAGGGGGTATGTTTCTTCCGAGCCAGAACATGTTTTCCACACGAAACAATGATCAGATTATTTTCCTTACATGCAAATCGGTAATTTTACCTAAAATGTAACCAAATATATTTACTTACCCCTCTTCAAGTCAAGATAATTGTGTCTATAATATTTGTCTTAAAGGTATTTTCTCTTTTGAAGTGCATAGCCCCCCCCCCCCCCCCCCCCCCCCCCCCCCCCCCCCCCCCCTCTTTTCCACCAAAGTTAATTGATCGGTCCCCAACAATTACATTCATGATAAAATGTTAAAATATATTTACATGTCAACAATGTGCTTGTTATGCAAAATTCGTTATCAGTATCTCATGTTTGTATTCTCACTATAAAATTGAATTCACATAAATGTAGTTAAATGTATATATTCCACAATTATAATTTAAAAAGAAAATTCTTTCAACGTTCAAGTATGAAGGACGGAGGGCTAGTATCCATTTTTGCAATCGGCGACGTTTCAAATAATCTTGCTGCAGTCGACTGGATAATTCCTCTGTCAGGTATTGGCAATTGGGACAGAATGAAACAGACACGTCAGAACGTGCCTTATGATTGCAGACGACATCATATCACTATTTCAAGATTATCCCCATGTCATGGTTGGATCATCAAATTCATATTTAACAATATACTCAGGGATCCTGCTGTCCGTCTCGAACAACTGACTCGGAGAAGTGCAATACTTGTTTATAGCGAAGAAACAGGTAATTATATTGCTTTGCCAGTATGATATTTTATCATGGTAACTTATTAAAAAGATCTTCCGCAATTTATTTTTTAGCTTTAAACAGGAATTTTATTTGAGAAAACTATTATTGTTCAATGAAGAAAAGAACATTAAACTGTAAGACAAGTTTGAAGATACCAAAGAGGTAATCAGAAGCCGTAAATCTAAGAAGGAAAGATAATGGAATGATCAAAAGAAAAAAACGACACAATGATCTACAAAACACTACACGAAAAACAAACACGAACGTCACTAAATAAACGTTAGAGAATATCAAGGGGACAATCAAAAATGGACAATCCAGTAGAACTGGCAACATAAGGTACACAAGACACAAGACGGAGACAAACAAAGCAAAAACACAACACAATATACATTGGACACCACTATGCACAAACAAACACAAATAACGTAAATACGACATGGGCCCTCCTACAAACAACTGGAGGTAAAAACGAACTTAACATTGTTTTTATGCGGGATTCATAACGGACACCACAACACTGAACTCAGTTATTAAAACCGAGGTGACTCCAGGTGCCCCGGAGAAAGGGTAAATATGATTTGTTTTTGTAAAGGTAGTTATTTATTTGCCATGATGAATTAGATTGAATTACAATAATCAACGACTGATAATCGCAGATGCATAAATTCCCTATTGCAGATAGGGTGCAAGATTTTAGAATAACTAAATGTGATATGTTCGATAAAATTTCAACCTGATAAAAGACCATGAAATACAGGAGGAAACAAATAATCAAATTCCCGATGAACAGAACACACAAGCCAGGAACAAAATCCACAAATACAAACATAGACATTTAAACTAATGAAGTTTTATATTTTTCAAATTTATCAGATCGAAATGTAATTTTTTTATTCAAATTGAAATAAATATTTGCGAATATACTGTATATACATTTATGACATTGTTTTACCAATAAAATGAAATAAGCAAAAATACCAGCTGTCGGAACTGTTCCCAATCGAAAAATCGTAGAAACAGGGGTAAAATATATACTACAAAATGACCTAAACCATATAGCTCATTAGTAAAGAACATGAATTATGAAGTTCTGCTGAAGAACATGTAACGCACTAAGTGTCAAAACATCACAATATCATGTTAAATATGATAAACGACTAAAAAGTCAGTCAATACAGCAACAATATATAGGTATCATTATATCTTACCAGTATGACTTCT
Source organism: Bathymodiolus brooksi (assembly GCA_963680875.1). Classification (NCBI taxonomy): domain Eukaryota; kingdom Metazoa; phylum Mollusca; class Bivalvia; order Mytilida; family Modiolidae; genus Bathymodiolus; species Bathymodiolus brooksi. The sequence continues at coordinate 50,531,203 of OY804583.1, read as the reverse complement.
GACACACATGTTAAATATGATAAAACACTAAAAAGTCAGTCAATACAGCAACAATATATAGGTATCATTATATCTTACCAGTATGACTTCTGACACACATGTTAAATATGATAAAACACTAAAAAGTCAGTCAATACAGCAACAATATATAGGTATCATTATATCTTACCAGTATGACTTCTGACACACATGTTAAATATGATAAAACACTAAAAAGTCAGTCAATACAGCAACAATATATAGGTATCATTATATCTTACCAGTATGACTTCTGACACACATGTTAAATATGATAAAACACTAAAAAGTCAGTCAATACAGCAACAATATATAGGTATCATTATATCTTACCAGTATGACTTCTGACACACATGTTAAATATGATAAAACACTAAAAAGTCAGTCAATACAGCAACAATATATAGGTATCATTATATCTTACCAGTATGACTTCTGACACACATGTTAAATATGATAAAACACTAAAAAGTCAGTCAATACAGCAACAATATATAGGTATCATTATATCTTACCAGTATGACTTCTGACACACATGTTAAATATGATAAAACACTAAAAAGTCAGTCAATACAGCAACAATATATAGGTATCATTATATCTACCAGTATGACTTCTGACAAACATGTTAAATATGATAAAACACTAAAAAGTCAGTCAATACAGAAACAATATATAGGTATCATTATATCTTACCAGTATGACTTCTGACACACATGTTAAATATGATAAACGACTAAAAAGTCAGTCAATACAGCAACAATATATAGGTATCATTATATCTTACCAGTATGACTTCTGACACACATGTTAAATATGATAAAACACTAAAAAGTCAGTCAATACAGCAACAATATATAGGTATCATTATATCTTACCAGTATGACTTCTGACACACATGTTAAATATGATAAAACACTAAAAAGTCAGTCAATACAGCAACAATATATAGGTATCATTATATCTTACCAGTATGACTTCTGACACACATGTTAAATATGATAAAACACTAAAAAGTCAGTCAATACAGCAACAATATATAGGTATCATTATATCTTACCAGTATGACTTCTGACAAACATGTTAAATATGATAAAACACTAAAAAGTCAGTCAATACAGCAACAATATATAGGTATCATTATATCTTACCAGTATGACTTCTGACACACATGTTAAATATGATAAACGACTAAAAAGTCAGTCAATACAGCAACAATATATAGGTATCATTATATCTTACCAGTATGACTTCTGACAAACATGTTAAATATGATAAACGACTAAAAAGTCAGTCAATACAGCAACAATATATAGGTATCATTATATCTTACCAGTATGACTTCTGACACACATGTTAAATATGATAAACGACTAAAAAGTCAGTCAATACAGCAACAATATATAGGTATCATTATATCTTACCAGTATGACTTCTGACACACATGTTAAATATGATAAACGACTAAAAGGTCAGTCAATACAGCAACAATATATAGGTATCATTATATCTTACCAGTATGACTTCTGACACACATGTTAAATATGATAAACGACTAAAAAGTCAGTCAATACAGCAACAATATATAGGTATCATTATATCTTACCAGTATGACTTCTGACACACATGTTAAATATGATAAAACACTAAAAAGTCAGTCAATACAGCAACAATATATAGGTATCATTATATCTTACCAGTATGACTTCTGACACACATGTTAAATATGATAAACGACTAAAAAGTCAGTCAATACAGCAACAATATATAGGTATCATTATATCTTACCAGTATGACTTCTGACACACATGTTAAATATGATAAAACACTAAAAAGTCAGTCAATACAGCAACAATATATAGGTATCATTATATCTTACCAGTATGACTTCTGACACACATGTTAAATATGATAAAACACTAAAAAGTCAGTCAATACAGCAACAATATATAGGTATCATTATATCTTACCAGTATGACTTCTGACACACATGTTAAATATGATAAAACACTGAAAGTCCAGTCAATACAGCAACAATATATAGGTATCATTATATCTTACCAGTATGACTTCTGACACACATGTTAAATATGATAAAACACTAAAAAGTCAGTCAATACAGCAACAGTATATAGGTATCATTATATCTTACCAGTATGACTTCTGACACACATGTTAAATATGATAAAACACTAAAAAGTCAGTCAATACAGCAACAATATATAGGTATCATTATATCTTACCAGTATGACTTCTGACACACATGTTAAATATGATAAAACACTAAAAAGTCAGTCAATACAGCAACAATATATAGGTATCATTATATCTTACCAGTATGACTTCTGACACACATGTTAAATATGATAAAACACTAAAAGGTCAGTCAATACAGCAACAATATATAGGTATCATTATATCTTACCAGTATGACTTCTGACACACATGTTAAATATGATAAAACACTAAAAAGTCAGTCAATACAGCAACAATATATAGGTATCATTATATCTTACCAGTATGACTTCTGACACACATGTTAAATATGATAAAACACTAAAAAGTCAGTCAATACAGCAACAATATATAGGTATCATTATATCTTACCAGTATGACTTCTGACACACATGTTAAATATGATAAAACACTAAAAAGTCAGTCAATACAGCAACAATATATAGGTATCATTATATCTTACCAGTATGACTTCTGACACACATGTTAAATATGATAAAACACTAAAAGGTCAGTCAATACAGCAACAATATATAGGTATCATTATATCTTACCAGTATGACTTCTGACACACATGTTAAATATGATAAAACACTAAAAAGTCAGTCAATACAGCAACAATATATAGGTATCATTATATCTTACCAGTATGACTTCTGACACACATGTTAAATATGATAAAACACTAAAAGGTCAGTCAATACAGCAACAATATATAGGTATCATTATATCTTACCAGTATGACTTCTGACACACATGTTAAATATGATAAAACACTAAAAGGTCAGTCAATACAGCAACAATATATAGGTATCATTATATCTTACCAGTATGACTTCTGACACACATGTTAAATATGATAAAACACTAAAAGGTCAGTCAATACAGCAACAATATATAGGTATCATTATATCTTACCAGTATGACTTCTGACACACATGTTAAATATGATAAAACACTAAAAAGTCAGTCAATACAGCAACAATATATAGGTATCATTATATCTTACCAGTATGACTTCTGACACACATGTTAAATATGATAAAACACTAAAAGGTCAGTCAATACAGCAACAATATATAGGTATCATTATATCTTACCAGTATGACTTCTGACACACATGTTAAATATGATAAAACACTAAAAGGTCAGTCAATACAGCAACAATATATAGGTATCATTATATCTTACCAGTATGACTTCTGACACACATGTTAAATATGATAAAACACTAAAAGGTCAGTCAATACAGCAACAACATACGGATGATTCATGCCTCATGACAGTTGTAAAGTATGTAATGTAGCTTATTCCAATGCAAATTGCTTAAAAAAATAATTACATTATCCTCAAATTTGAACACAAAAGACGCATGTCTGTTAAACTTTGAATCTTTTTAATCAGTAATCTCAGCTACAATTAAAGGTTTATTGTCCTAAATATAATAAGATAAGATTGGTTTTATTAGATTGCATTCAAGGGTTAAGACCAAACAAATAATAATGTTTACACTAATATACATTTATTATTTCACTGAAATAGATTAATATCATATCAATTACATGACTAAATATTTAAAGTTGTACACTCTAACGTGGGTGACATTCATTTGAATATGGTTTGTAATCTACATACATTTGTTTGGCAGCATTATTTCACTTAAAATGGGGGGGGGGGGGGGGGGGCTCAGAAAACTAGATTTTGACTCATTCTATGATTTTCTTATGTGATTCTTCCCACAGTGATATAGAGGCCGTCGAGGTCATGATTGCGTGGTAATTTGATTTACAACTATGTATGTAGTCAGTGCCTATCACCACAATAGATGTGTGTTCGGTTCCCACTCATAGCAATTGGTACTTGATACAACACTACGTGGTAAAGTTTGTCAGTGACTTGTGGCAAGCCGATGTTTTTCTCCATATACTCTTCTGCCACAAGTAAAGCTGTCCTCCATGATATGAATCACTGATGTTGTTCATAATTTCATGTGCTTAGGCACAAAGAGTGCTCATGAGTACATATACTTAAGTACTAATTGTGCTCATCATTACATGCATTTAAGAACTAGCTGTACTCATGGTTACATTTATTTCGATATTAACATCCCCATGATTACATGTATGTATGCACAAATGATTATCGTGATTACATGTGTTTGTGTGTACCAATGGTGCTAATGATTACATGTATTTAAATACCAACGCTGTTCATGATTGCAAGTAATTTACTACAAAATCTTCCAATGATTGCATGTATTGAAGTACTAAAAATGTCCATGATGACATGTATTTAAGTACTAAAGATGTTCATGATTGCATATATGTAAGTACTAAAATGGCTAGCGATCCCAAGCATTCAAGTACAAATTGTACTCATGATAACATGTATTTAAGTACTAATTGTGCTTATGAATACATGTTTTTAAGTACTAATGGTACTGGCAATTAGGTGTATACTAATGGTGCTCACGATTGTATATGTTTATGTTGTAATGGTACTCATGGTTACATCTATTTAAGTTATAATGGTGTTCAGGATTACATTTATTTAAGTACTAAATATACTCATGATTATACGTGTCTGAGTATTAATGGTGCTCGTGATTACATATATTTAAGTGCTAAAGATACTCATGATTATACGTGTCTGGGTACTAATGGTGCTGATGATTACATATACAGTTCCCTGTTGCGCATGTCTGGGCGAGTGAAGACTTCCTTGTTTTGGCTCAGAAATTTTGTCTGATAACAATAGTAAACGAACCTTATTTGCCACAACAATTGGTATACATACTCACCAACACATGCTTTACCAATTCTCATTCATTATCTTACCAAAGAGAGTGTGTAATCCACAAATTGAAAACCTGTGATATTGACATTTCCTACCGCCAAAATTGTATCACATGACCACCATAAAAATAAATAAACCGGAAGTAAACAAAAGCAACACACGCGACTGTCCTGTCTGCTTTACATTAGCTCAATTAACAAGGCCAATCTTTGTGCAAGTTATCCTGCACACTTGAGTAGCCCAAGGGACGAAGACCTAACTTATTATACTTTTATTAACATTATAACCGGCTGTATTCTTTGCATCTGTACTTATTTTCAGATTTCGACCACAACATGCATATAATCAAAACAATTCTGATTACATCTCTGTTGATACTCTATGTAGAAAAAATACTACACTTAGATCCTGTGATCAAATGTAATGACATATTGAATCCAAGCTTTAATAACCACCATACTAATAAAGCTCCTGGTCAACAACAATTGCAAACAAAGAGAATAAGACCTCACATATCTCTTCTTTCTCTCTTAATTGTCACATCAAGAAACATAAAACCATTAAACATGAAAGGTTAGTACTAACATACCTATGTAGCCTACTTCTTGCAAACTCATATGCACCTGAACCCAACCCAGGTCCACCAAAATATCCATGTGGAGCTTGTAATGAAGCTGTCACTTGGAAGCATAAAGCTATATGCTGCAATGATTGTGAGCAGTGGTACCACATATACTGCCAAGGTATAGATCAATATAGGTATGAAATATTAAATAACAGTAATTTATCATGGGAAAGTGCAAAATGTGGTATGCCAAACATCTCAACCACATTCTTAACAGCACTATAGAAACATCAAACAGCTTCTTAGCACTAGATGATGAAGAAGGTATTCAAGTTTCTATAGGTAAACCATCTCACCAATTTTCGCCTATGCATAGACAAACCTTTAAGTCAAAGAGTTCCAAAATAGACAGTACATTACCACTCAGAGTACTTACTATAAACTTCCAATCTATTAAAAACAAGAAACCAGAACTAGATTAAATAATAGAATCATGTAAACCTACAACGATTTTCGGCACAGAAACATGGCTGTCAGATAACATGTCACCATATGAATACTTTGATCCAACTAAATACACTGTTTACAGTAAAAACAGGAAAGATGGCTATGGGGGAGTTCTAATTGCAATTTCCAATGAATACATAACATCACAAGTCACAGCATTAGACACAAACTGTGAGATAGTTTGGGCAACAATAAAGTCAACGGAAAACAAAACACTATATCTAGGAACCTATTACAGACCACCTTCAGATAACGGGGAATCATTAGAGCAACTAAATGACTCATTAAGCAGAGTGTGCAATAAAACAAATGCAAACATATGGTTAAGTGGAGATTTCAATCTAGGCCACATTGACTGGAACATTACATCAGTTTTACCAAGTAAACCAGATCCATCCCTGCACCAAAACGTACTTGATATATTAAATGACCATAATTTAACACAAGTCATAGACAAACCAACAAGAAACGATCGAACTCTAGATCTTCTGTGTATGTCAAATCCATCTTTCATAAACAGAAATGAAACGTTACCACCTATAGGTGATCATGATATTATCTTCAGTGAAATCAATTTATCACTTCCTAAAATAAAAGGAAAGCCTCACAAAGTATATCAGTACAAAAAGGCTAACTGGGAAAAATAGAGCAAGACTTACAAACCACTCACTCACATATGAAAGAAAATCAAAATCATATGGATGTAAATGATCTCTGGAATTCTTTCAAAAGCTCCACTACTGATTCCATAAAGAAAAACATTCCAACAAAACCAATTGGTAATAAAACAACACTACCATGGGTAACACCTCAAATTAAAAAGCTAATAAACAAGAAAAACAAATTATTCAAAAAGAAAACCTCAAACAGTGAACATACTAAAATATACAAAGAAGCTCAATCAAAACTCCAGAAAGAAATGCGTAGTTGATACTGGAATTACATTGAAAATATGATTTTTGACCTAAAACCTAACCGAACCAGACCAATATCTTAAATAGGCAATTCCAATCGGTCTTTTCATCAGAAGCGAACTCAGCAATTCCAGATAAAGGTCCTAGTACACATCCAATCATGACAAACATCTCAATTTCCAGAAAAGGCATACTGAATCTCATCAACAACATCAACCCCAAAAAAGCTGTAGGTTCAGACAACATCGCTGGTAAAATACTAAAAGAAAATGCAGACATTTGCTCAGATATACTTACTTTCATTTACAAAATATCAGTGGAAACAGGGCAAGTTCCAGTTGATTAGAACCATGCAAATGTAACACCAGTATACAAAAAGGGAGACAAACACCACCCAGCAAGCTACAGGCCAATATTTCTAACCTGTATTTCCTGCAAACTGCTAGAACATGTAATGGCTAGTAATATGATGGAACACCTGGAATCAAGCAACATCTTGTACGAAATGCAACATGATGTTAGATCGAATAGGTCATGTGAATCACAAATAATGTCACTTGCTCACCAACTAGCACAAAACAATGATAAAAACATTCAAACTGATTTAATAATAATGGACTTCGCAAAAGCGTTTGATAAAATGCCACACAAAAGACTCATCTCCAAGCTAAAAGTGTATGGTATATCTGACCAAATAACAATCTGGATAATATCTTTTCTTACAAACAGAACACAGACAGTACTTTTAGAAAACACAACATCTGAAAAAATTACAGTCACCTCTGGTGTGCCCCACGGAACTGTACTAGGGCCCATACTGTTTCTAATATACATAAATGACCTACCAGATTACATCAAACATAGCCAAATAAGACTCTTTGCAGATGATAGCATTATATATAGACATATTAAAACACAAGCAGATTGCATAAAACTACATGAAGACCTTGAATCAGCTGTCAAATGGGAACATGATTGGCGAATGGCATTTCACCCAGACAAATGTAACATCCTAAGAGTAACAACAACAAAATCGCCACAACATTTTTACTATAACATGCATGGGCACATCTTAGAATCAGTACAATCAGCAAAATATCTGGGAGTCACACTATCAGCAGATTTAAAATGGAACAAACACATTCAACAAATGACGTCCAAAGCAAATAAATCTCTTTCATTCATCAGACGCAACCTCCAAATTAATTCAAAATCTGTAAAAGATAGAGCATACCAATCTCTTGTACGACCCAAACTAGAATACTGCTGCTATGTCTGGGACCCATATGCCACCGAAAACATCAATAAAATCGAACAGGTCCAAAGACGAGCAGCACGATATGCATGCCACAGACACCACAATACTAGCAGCGTCACAGAAATGATACACTCACTTGATTGGCCAACACTACAAGAAAGACGTCTAATACTAGATTACATATATTCTACAAAATAATCAACAACAAATTTGCAGTTCCATATGATAACATCCTAATACCTAGCCAATCCAGAACAAGATCTACCCATTCAAATACTATCAGACAAATACAGTGCAACAAAGACTCATTCAAATTTTCATTCTTCTGCAGAACTATCAAAGATTGGAATAAATTACCAGAACATATTACAAAGAGTAACTCTACACACATGTTTAGGGAGAGACTGAAACATGATGTCCTCCTTGAAACATTTCCACACCCGATCTAATAGGCTACAACATGTTGTTATCTTATACTAAGTAAAACGAAATGACAAATTATAAAAAAAAATGAAAATTAATAAAAGATTGTCATGCGCCGGAAAGTAACCTTCATCACGTTGAAGTTTTTCCGTATTGAAAGAAGAAGGAGAAGATTTAATGGTAGTCATGATTAAATATGCTCGAGTACTAATGATTCCCATATACTAGTGATAGCCCACTGAAACAACAGTCCGCGAGAGAACCTGTCACTCCACTCGCACAAATTATTCTGATTCCGAGATGACCAGTTTTTGCTCATTCTCCTTAATGTTGCGTGCGTAGGGGAGAAGCAACAAATACCAATATTATTGTCATTGGTTTGACCCGACCTGGGATCAAACCCACGATATACCGCACACGAGGCGAGCACACTAACCATTACACCACCGATGAGGATTTATTGTAGCATGAAAAGCATGATAATACCAAATGTGTATTATAAGGACTAAATTGAAGGACAGACAATACAATGGCAAAATGAAAAAGACAAAAACAAATAAATGATGTAATGTAGATTATTTAATTATTCGATACTGCGGGTGTAAATAGGGTGCATATAGTGCAACTCTTAAAATTTAAAGAGTAAAAATAAAGATTAATACAAGTTTATACTAGGTGGTTCAGTCCTGGACGCAAATACGGAAGAAAGAAGAAGAAAAATTGGCAGGAAACGATATTGATATGATGTTTTTTTTTTTTTTTCATTCTTAATGTTTAAATTTCAAAGCAAAGGACCCCCTTTTTTGTTAAACCTTGACTATTTTTAACACAGTCATAATTAATGTATTTTATCCGCATGAAACACTCTCTAAACGATTTTTGTAATATTTAAATTTGAACCCAACTGACCCTTATAAGTTAAAGCTTGAATCTTTTGAACACAGTGATCATTAACTTCAAATATAATTAAAGGTCTATTGTCCTTAATATAATGACATACAGTTGGTCTTATTAGATTCCATTCAAGCGTTAATACCAAACTAATAACAATGTTGGCTATAATATTATGATTTTATTACGTGATGCTTTTCGTATTGGCCTAGTTACTGGTCTGAAGGTATCCGTGTTAGCCTGATATATACTGATATAATATATACATATTAATTAACCTGACATATTGTCTTACGTGTTTTTATTCTTTCGTTTCAAAGAGTCAACAATTTTAACAAATTCACAACAATAACGGGTTTTAATTGTTTCATCTTGAACAATGATTCTGTTCAATGACTTTCTGTGTTCATTACTTTTGAGATGAAACAATTTCATTTGTTTATTTTCTTATGCTTCCTTTCTATTTTATCTCTTCAGACTACAGTGACAGAGAGTCTCTATCTTATTGTTGATGCGTTTGCAAAATCTAGAGAGTATCCGGAACACCAATATTGTCCGGATAAAAGTCGGTCAATACTAGGGAAAAAAACGTATTGCCCGACTCTGTTCCGTATTGACCGAGTTGTATTATCTGTATAACAACTTGTCTTAAATGTTGCCACATAAAGGAACAAGAGCGGTTAATCGCAGTTGAGCATACATTGCTGATACTCGATTTTCATCTTAACTTGATACGTATGCTAAGCATAATCTTTTGATAACAACAATTTACAAGTCTCTATCTATGCTCTTATTATCCAAATGAACAAGGTGGTCACTTCTAGTATTAAGGTATATACATACATGAGTTGTAATTGGTCGAATATTGCAACGTTCAAATATATGATTGGGTAGTAAATTGTCCACCTCAAAATGTAAAGTCTTAATCCCGGTATACACGATACAAGTTTTGCATCTCAGTCTCCATTCAAGTTTCTTGAATTCAAGTTTTGTTATCGTGCATACCATGCAAGAAACTTGAATCAAAAAACGTGAACGGACTTGGATGGAATAGAAATACATCCTATTTTTCTTTCATCTTCGATGGAACTTGGATGGAGATTGACCAATCAGAAGACAGAATCCCTATCAGCATCAATTTGTGAATGTTAATAATAACAACTACACGTGTTGTGCAAAGATGGCGGGAAAAGAGGAAACTTCAAAATGCAGGAAAAAGACAGTCACATGGACTAATGAAATGATTGAAGATCTAATATACTTCATGGAAATACATCCCATCGTCGCCTTCGAAGCCATTTACGAGCCCAAGTAGACCTCTTTTTGGAGCTTAATCTCCTTCGCAGTACATAATAATGCAAATACAAAGGGCAGCACCCTCCTCTCCTCCCAACAATGCCATTTTGTTTGTTGTATCTCCCGCCAAAACTTGTGTCTATTCATCAAATTTCGTGCATCGTGTATACACAAACTTGAATTCAAGTTTTCTTGATCCAAATTTTCTTGAATGGAGACTTGGATGCCCAACTTGTATCGTGTATACCGGGCTTTAGTGATTGTTAAGCTACGTTATATCATTATGAGATGGTTCTATCAGATAAGGCATATTCTAATTGCAAAGACAATTTTCCAAATTCTTATCTTAATGATGAGCTACAGTTAATGGACATACGTATTCGTCCACACCATTTTACGATATATATTTCATATAAAACCGCATTTTTCAATAAATGTATTGTCAAGTCAGTTCTAAACGGATTTTGATAATTTTTGCACCAGAAGAAGCAGAAATATTTAAAGATTATTTGTTTGTTTTAGCACGATTTTCCGTTAGGTTGCATTTATCTTTATTTTCTGACGTCAAATTTGCTATATAATTTAACAAAAATAAAATCGGAAAAATCAACATTTGTGTTTAAATCACCGGAAAACAAAAATCATGCAGACAAAAATTAGTATCAGATAAACAAATAAAATTCAAAGAATTCTGCGTGTCTACACCCAACTTTGCATGTACAGATATCTAAAAAAAAAATGTCATTCTTAATTTTCAAATTTGAACCGAAACGACCCCTCCCCCATTTTTTTGTAAAAGATTGCATATGTTTAACACTATCATGTTTAATGTAGTTTATTCGCATGAACAGATTTCTAAAATATTATTTGTAATCTTTAAATTTGAACCCAAATGATCCCTATTAGCTAAAGCTTGAATCTTTTTTAACAGTGATCATTAGTGTAAAATATAGTTAAAGGTATATTGTTCTAAATATAATCACATACGATTGATCTCATTAAATTCCATTCAAACGTTAATACCAAACAAATAACAATGTTGTCTATAATATTATGGTATTACTACGTAATGATTTTTGTATTGGCCTAGTTATTGGTGTGAGGGTATCTGTATTAGTGTGACATATACTGATATAATATATACATATTAATTAACTATGAAATATTGTCTTATGTGTTTTTATCTTTTCGATTCAAAGAGTCCAACATTTTTACAAATCCACAACAATAACGGGTTTTAATTGTTTTAGCATGACGAATAATTGTCCAATGGCTTTCTGTTTTCATTACTTTTGAGATGAAACAATTTCATTTGTGTATCTTCTGTTGCTTCCTTTTCATTTTATTTTATCAGGCGACAGTGACAGAACGTCTCTATTGTATCGTTGATACGCAAGTAAAATCTACAGAGCATCCGGAACAATAATATTGGCTGGATTTATGTCGACCAATACGAAAAAAACATATTGACGTGTTTTAATATCTGTATCACAAATACAATCTTCATCTTATTTATGTAAATATAACAGTAGTTAATTAATATATATTTATTATTACGCTGAAATAATAACTGGGGGTATATACTTCACATGCCGTTATTCTTGGAATGTTGATGCAGAATTTGTAAATTTCGTCCTTATTCTCGACCCTTACTGTCAATTTCTATGCTAAGGTCAGTGTATATGTATTAAACAGACATAGCTGTATATGTGATATCCTTTTTAAACATAATCAACAAACTTGAAACATGATGGTGACATCGTCGGATCGCTCTTACTTCTTTTGATTTATCTAAAATTCTGCCTCATAAAAGTACAAGTGTAGTTAATCGCAGTTGAGTATATATTGCTGATACTCGATTGTCATCTTGATACATGTTTTCTCTGTAGACTTTGTTAGTAAACTGTGTAATTTCTTTATTACTTCATCTCCTTTTATTTTATTTAAGGCTTCCACATCCATATCTATATATATCTCTATGCTCTTATTATCCAAATGATACAAGGGTCACTTCTAGTATTAAGGCATATACAGACATGGGTTGTAATTGGTCGATTATTGCAGCTTTCAAATATATAATCGGGCAGTAAATTTTCCACCTCAAAATGTAAATTGTTAGTGATTGTTAAGCTACTTTATATCATAATAAGATACTTCTATCAGATCAGGCATATTTTAATTGCCTAAGCAATTTTTCAAATTCTTATCTTAATGAAGAGTTACCGTCAATGGACTTAAGTATTCGTCACCCCCGATTTTACGCTACCAATTTCATATCAAACCACATTAAAAACAAATATTGTGAAGTCTTTTCTAAACGGATTTTGATCATTTTTGCACCAGAAGAGGCAGAAATATTTAAAGATTATTTGTTTATTTTAGCACGATTTTCCGTTAGATTGCATTTATTTTCTGATGATTTCAAGAGATTTTTTTGTTTTCTGACGTCAAATTTGCTATATATTTTAACAAAAATAAAATTGGAAAAATCAATATTTGTGTCTATATCTCCAGAAAACAAATTTTGCATGTCCTGAAATAAATTTCATAAAAATCTTGTTTTATATGAAATATGTAGTAAAAAATCGAAAATAACGAATACTTATGTCCATGGGCTGTACTTTATATGAATGAGGGTGTCTTGCAGGATCCAACGGAGCCACTACACCAAACTTTACAGGTACCCTCTTTTCTTTTTTCAAATAGGTACGGTGGGAACGGACGTGTTTGCTGCTGTTACCATAAACTGCACGGCTATGGAAGCGAACACGCAGATCAAAAGAAATATATGAAATAATAGCAAATTGTATTTACAATAAACATGAAAACAAACATTTAAAAAAAGGGGGTTCATGTTATTAGCGAATGTGATAAAACACAGACAAACAATCCTAACTGTTCTACCCACTTATGTATATTTGGATAAGTCATTGTCGTATTTTATGATGAAAATAATACGTAAATTTCCGAAGATGTAAATATTGTTCAACGGTTTATCGTAACACAATTTAAATGCACTTACTATAAATGTCGGGTAATGTTATTTATATATTTTCGACAATGGATATGAAACTAATTGGAAAAACCTGTTTCTATATTTTGTCTGAAAATTCCCCTTAATATGTCATTAACAGTTTGTCCAATAAAATTGAAGCATATCAAAACCAGTGAGGAAGTTGAGAATGAATGATTGTGGCATAGGTAAAATATACTAGGTAAGTGTTTCTTAATTAAAATTAAGAATAATCAAAGTAGTTTATTTTAATACTGATCAGTAACATTTAATGTTTTGTACATATGGTCAATTATTCAAAATAAAAACATTGAGACTCTATAAATATATATGTTATTATGGTATATCAAGTCAACTTGAACGCCGTCATATAAATGTATATTATTTAGTTACTGTTCGGATAATGTTAGAATGATACAGATTCCGTCTTTCAGACGCACATAGCCTAAATATTAAACATACTGTATGTATGATACAGTTTTCCTATTTCTGATACGCCAATTCTGGATCATAAATACAATGTAGGTATGATACAGTTTCCCTCTTTCTGATACACAAAGTCTGGATCAATACCTCTTTCTGATACACAAAGTTTGGATCATAACACACTGTAGGTATGATACAGTTTTCTTTTTTAAGATACACAAAGTCTGGATCGTAAACACACTGTAGGTATAATATAGTTTCTTTCTTTCTGATATACAAAGTACTAGATCATAAACATGCTGTAGGTATAACATAGTTCCCCTCTTTCTGATAAAATATAACTATATTGTATACATCATACATTTTCCCCCTTTCTGATACATACAATTTAGATCATAAATATATTGTATATATGATACATTTTCCCTATTTCTGATACACAAAATCTAGAACATAAACATATTGTAAGAATGGTACAGTTTCCCTCTTTCTGATACGCAAAATCTAGATCATAAATATATTGTAAGAATGATTCAGTTTCCCTCTTTCTGATACTATCTGATACATAGAATCTAGATCATGAACATATTGTTGGTATGATACAGTGTCCCTCTTTCAAATACACAAAATATAGAATATAAACATATTGTAGGTATGATATAGTTTACCTCTTTCTGATAAACAACATCTAGATCATGGACATTCTGTAGGTATGATACAGTTTCCCTCTTTCCAATATTCAAAGTCTTTATCATAACAATATTGTTGGTATCATGCAGTTTCCTCTTTCTGATACACAAAATCTAGACCATAAACATAATGTTGGTATCACACAATTTGGGGGAATGATTATAATTTGTAGAATTACACTGAGTTGGGACTGTAGAAACAGATTGTATTAAATATTGTAGCCTAGGGACAGAAGGAGAGGAGTGAATAACTATCAAACCTTGTACCTCGGCATATACGAATATTCCAATTAAGGTGAATTGTAGTCTTTTGACACATTGATAAAAAACTATAATAACATATAACTCGTAAAATTATTACATAAAATGTAATTAAAATACTATTGAGTTTTGAAAAAGTATATTACATTTTATTAATAAGACACCTCTAGAAAAGATGTGTATCTACTGTTGTACAAATACGTCTTAGAACAACAGGAAGTTCTACAAGTACAGCTGACAAAGCATAATTATGATGAGACACAAGTAGAAAAATATACTGCAACTTTTAATATTAAAATAACGTGAGAGACTACATTATAAAAATAACACATTAAACATTAAACATTAACATATCTTGGAAGACTGCATTATAAAAATATAAACCAATCATTAAACATTAAAATATTAAAGAAGATTACATTATCATAATTTAAACCAAGTATTAAACATTAAAAAACTTGGAAGACTACATTATAAAAACATAAAACAACATTACACATTGCAATATTTTGGAAGACTACTTCATAAAAACATTATATTAAATTCCTAGCCAATCAGTCTTTGGTCTTTCTCCTTCGTTGTGTAATTAGCAACACATATCAAATGATATAACAATGAAAACAATTTCAACAATGATGTTAAATTTAAGAAAAAATTCTTCTCGATAGCCTTCATTTTCAAATCATTTCTGGCTAAATTGTAGATAAATATATTTGTAGGTTGGAACAACATAATGGCTGCTACACCAAAATGCCACACAGATGACGAAGATGATGACAAAAAAGTGTATCCTACCAATAAAGTGTTGTTTGTTGACTGTCATGGTGTCAAAAGCTTGCCTTATCGGGGAAGACGAACACATTTTTCAAGCATCCGTCAAATTCTTGGTAGCAGCACAGAACGACACAATGATCTATTTGGATTAGCCATCTTCCAGTTTGAGCGGGAATACAAGGCTTGCCTAGAGCGGAGGGAACACAATGAACCCCAGATCTTGAACATTTTATTCCCGATCAAAACACGCAACAGATACTTAGAATATTTGGAGAATACACAATCTCAACAGACAGGTAAATGCAATTTCATTATTTAAAATCTACAATCAGTAACAAATTAATGAAATAATATAGGGCTTGTATATTGTTATAGATTTGGAAACCATCAATGTTGTATTTATTTGAATATTAACTAAAAAAAAATATATTTTAAGGAAAGTCTGAAGATACCAAAGGAACAATCATATGGTGTAATTATAAGAATGACAGACAACACAATAGCCAAAAGAAAACGTACTAAGGAACAGGTCTACAAAACATTCCCCAGAAAACTTTAGATTGAGCAAAATGTAATCACAAAAGCGAGTCAATTTCAACTATGCGAGGAGACACAGCGTCTTGAGAGTCCTTTGTTCAATATGTCAATATGTATTTACCCAAATATATCCCCATGAAAAGTAGTATGTCATATGTTTTGACATTTCTCATTCGTTGTAGCCGTGATCGTATACCAGTTGGATTAACAGTTTCTATCACCACTGATGTTTTGAGTTCGATATCTGATTATGGCGAGAAAAATTCGATACAACTTTATGTAATACAGTTTGTGAGTTACTTCCTCCACCAATAAATCTGACCGTTACGATATAGCTGTAATATTGTTGAAAGTGAGGATGAACACCATAACCATAACACCAGTTCAAAGGATAAAGCGAAACTATTTTACAGATTTAAATATTAAATGAACTGTAAATAAGATGGTGAATATGTTTGCAGGCAGACGGACGTAACATGAAAACGTAAACGTAAAACTTGTCAGAATGGGTAAATTATGATATTTAATGCCATAATATTTAAGGACAGGACAAACACTTATATTTTATTCCTTTTGATATGTTTAATTTTTCCGGTCTGGTGTCTCGGAGGATTGTTTATTTTATATTAATTAAGAGTTTATTTGACCAAAATACCTGCTAATTTGTTCCAGTATATGAATATGTTTAAGGTTTGAATGAATGAAAAGGGAAAATAGTTATAATTTGTATATAAATGAATGCTAAATTATGAAAACTTTCTATTTATGCATATTGAGTTTTAGGATATATTTGACATGTACATTGGAATAATTAAACTTTTCTTACTGATGACAAGATTGCTAAACATGCAACAAACAAACTTTATGTATTTACAATCAGTGGTCAGGGTCATTAAAGGAACTGCTGTACAATTTACAAGGTCAAGAGAAAACAAATGAACTGAGGAACCTTGCATACCTGTTTCCCATCATAAAATGATATACACTATTTATTGTCATGCATGTTATTAATTCATCTTTTAAGTTGCATACTTTACATACAGAGAAAACAATATAATTAAGGATCTTTTAACGTTGCATAGTTGTTTACCATTTCAAGAGAATGCAATTAATTGTAAAAGGCAGGAGGCAAATGATAAAATCCTGTTAATAAATGTATATTATTTATACAATTTAAGTATGAATTTTCTTAAATTTATTCTTGAGAAAGACACGATCGACTAATAAAGAAAAAGAAATAAATATCATATCCGATTAAATTTGATTTCAGTCAAAAATAGTATTTTTACATGTTTTCATTTTTAAATGAAATACATCTCGTATATGAAAATAAATATTCACTGTTGTACATAGACATGCATACATTGTCCTTGTCCACATTTTTGTTCGCTTATTCACCTGTCACAATACTCAAGTTTTAATTAAGTGTATTTTGTTCTTGTTTACCTTTGATCTCATTTATCCCACTTTTATTTGTTTACCTGTAACTATCTATTTTTCCCTCTCAAAAAGTTTGATCAATGGGAATGAACTTTAAAAGTTCTGAAGAAAGTTAGCATAAAAGTTAACGCTTGTTTACTTTTCTGTTACAACGATTTATAATCTTATTAATTAATTTATGTTAACAAAGTAGTGAACAGCGATCAATGATGTGCATACTACGTTTCACTTCTTTAAATCTACAGAAACAATTCTTTGAAATCCATTTTGTGACATCAATATTTTACTTTCCTAGATATATGTTAATATATACAATATATGCGAACTCTGACATATACTATCACATTTTGTTTTATAATTTATTTTAAAAAAAGTTGTCCATTGGGTGTCTGTGTTAGTTTCTATTTTCTGCAAACATATGTTGCGTATTACCTTTCATACACTACATTACAAAGGAGAAGACGGTCTGATCATATTGTTTGTTATTAAACAATAAAATATGTTTAGATTAATTTTAATTGAAATATTTTATCATTGAGTTTCCTTTCCTAAACCAAATCATTATTTTTCCTACCACATCATATTTATTTTCAACTAACGTAGCATTCACTACAATATTACTGGCCTGAAATAAAAATACAAGCCATCAAAATGATTCTTTTATTTTATATAGATCATACATCATTGTTTTCACCACACGAGAAAGAAGTTTATGACAACCTAATACGTGTAGTTGGTAGTGAGATGGACATCAGAATAAGACAAAATGTATTTCTTATAAAGGACAAGATATTTAATCGAGTAAATACAGAAATAACCCAAGTATCCAGTGGAAGCTTAGCGGAAGGTTTAGATCTTCCCGGAAGTGACATAGATATAATGTTTGTATTTAATAGTGTTAACATATTACAGAATGTACAACAAATGAATCGTTCAGCACGACGTACTACTCTTCTGATAGATGATGAGATTGAATTTCCTGGATTTACTACATTGAAGTTGATAGCTGAAGGTGATGCATGTACCTCACCTGAATATTTTGTTGAAACAACAAATGGAATGTATTTCTCAAACATTCTGTTCATTCGTAAACTTATTGAAAGTACTGTTAATCATAAGCAATCCGCACATGGTCCTTGCTTATCAGACAAAGATGAGGCCGTGGATATAGCTGGCTGTTTTCACTTTCATTCCTGGCCAAGGCAAGCAGAACAATGGATATATCGTCATAGACCTGGTCAGTGGCCACCTGAAATATTAATAGATAACATAGTTAATTATGGCTGTATACTAGTACCCATTGGACCCAAAGAAATAGAAAATAGTGAATTACTATGGAGAATATCATTTTCTATGGCAGAGAAACAATTATCACATTCTATGAACTATACACAAATTCTGTGCTACGCTCTTCTTAAGCTGTCTCTAAAGAACATTATCGACAGAAATGATAAAGTGAAAGGATTATTGTGTTCCTACTTCATGAAAACGGCTGTGTTTTGGTTATCAGAAGAAATTTCTATTAACACATTTCAACTTCAAAATTTATTTCACTGTTATTTTCTTTCTCTTGATAAACTAATAACCTGGGTGAAGTGCTGTTATTGTCCCAATTATTTTATTCCTGAACATAATATGTTTCGTGGAAAAATAAATCGGTCCAATAGTCGGCTGTTGTTAACTATATTAGAAAGACTACGAAATGGTGAACATGAGGTTTTTACAGTTAATACATTGTTTAATAGTAAAGTTGTGTCACACGAGTCATGCGTTAAATTAGAACTTTTTATTTATAAGTCTATTGGAAATGATGATGAAGTTGATATAGAAAATGGTTATACACTGTTAAGTTTTATAGAATCATTAGTCATGTCACATTCCACCAGAATTTTGTCAGAAATATATAAACATTATTATACCAGGATTAGTCAGATCATTGTTCAGAAGTTACCGTTTCATACTACTAATAAAGCTAATGTACATGTAATCCGACGTTATCATAAACACTTACATGACGGTACAAAGTCAGATGCTGTCAGTGGATGGGTGCTTTATGCCTCATTTTACTATGTACTAGGTCAGTACAATACAACGTTAAAGATTATATATTATGTGTTGTCACGTTGTACACCCGATATGATAGTGCTAGGTAACACCAATTGCACCATAGATGATATTAAGTACTACAAACAAAACGTAGGTTGTTCAAAGATTACACTGAATGAGAAAATGAGACTGGCAACGATAGGTCATGTGAGGTATGTAAAACAATCAACACTGATACCTCATGAACTAAAACCAGAAGTTCAGGATGGTACCTTTTATGTACCACCTTTTGTTATGTCACATTGTCTAAGGTTTCTATGTTACCATCATCTTGATAACATTGTCAATAGACAACAGTCACTACGTGATTTATATCTAACAATAAAGTATTATGTGAGTGTAAATATATTATCTGATTCATTAACACTATTAGGAGTATGTAATGAGATAGTAGGTGACAAAGAAGCAGCTTATTATTGTTATGATGCTGCCTTACAGAATGAGTATGAAATATGTCCCACGGCGGCTAAACGGAAAGTAAACCTCAACATGACATGAAAATTAATAACATCAACTATATTTGTATATCATTCTCTACCTACTAAATGTATTTGATCATATTAATTGTATGATTTCAAAGAACAAAGGCTAAAGCTACAATTCTTTAATAAAGGTTTCTACAACACACACTAATTATGAATTACATTGTATATATTATATAATATTTGATGTTTTATTTTAAATGATGCAGACTGTATATGTGTTATTATTGTACGGGTTCGATCTGGACAAGAGGGGAACACAGAGACGATTCATATAATAATATTACGAGCTTCACCTCCAACTGAGTGATTTAAAGTACACATTGATTGTTTCGTGTCTATTTTCAGATTTTATTTTTCTATTTATGTTCTTGCTTCACATACACAGATACATATTAAATGAGTGTTATAATTGTACGAGTTCGATGCGAACAGGAGGCGATTACAATTAGGACTTGACTTTCTTAGTCTTCCTCTCTTATTGTGTGGTTTAATAGACAACATATTGATGAACTTTATGTATATTTTCCGATTTTTTTTAATCATTTTTTATGTTTTATCTACACATGATACAGACTACATGTGTATTTTAATTGGACGAATTTGTTCGATCTGGACAGGATGAATATACCGTGTGATTGGACAGACAATATATCGATGAACTTTTTGCATATTTTTGTATGGATTTTCATTTTGTTTGCATTTATACATGATATATATTATATTAGTATTATAATCGGACGAGTTCGATCTGGACAGGAGGCGTGTACGGGTGTGATTCATTCATAACGATATTATAGGGTCTAACTGTCAGAGCATAATGTAACAATTCGGACTTGAGACCCTCAGTCTTCCTCTCGTACTGTGTGGTACAAAAGACAACATATTGATGAACTGTATGTATATTTTTAGATTTTTCTGTTAGTTTTTGTTATTTTGTTAATTTTTGGTTGGTTACTTTACGACATTTCCTCAATAATAAAAAAATATTTTATATAAATGAGTTTACTATTTACACTCCATGTTGTACTTACGTCACCATCACAAAACCAGACATTAGTTCTTTTATTATTATGTGTTATGTAACGCCATCTTTGGCAAATTTCATGCACATTGTGGCGAGACAATATAAGTGTAGAACATTGCAATAAAACAAGGTTTTATACAATGTATTCTAGATATGATATAAGATAAACCACATATATTGGGTAATGAAATTAGGAGAAACAATCTATATACATTCCCAATATGTTACAATTTGGAATTTGGACCCGTAATACACATATTTTTAAATTAATTCAACATGTACATCAGACCGAAAACACACTCTCATTTTCCCCATTTCGCCCCTTGGTTGAAAGCTGGTAAGCTTTCAAATCCGCACGGGAATACCAACATTAACCTGTACCCAATATCATCTTGTTAAATGTTCAGAAGCATTAGTAAACTAGAACAAAAGTTATTCAGCTTGGAATCTGTTGTGTCTAAATATGACCTATGATCTATGCGATATTTTTCTGCCAACTTGTTACCATATGAAGTTGGCATTTTCCAACATTACATTGAATTCTATGAAATTGGTCATTGTGCTGCAAGTATCAATTATCCTGCCATGGATTAAAATATATTTTACAATATTGCCTATATGGATTGAAATGCAGTGACTGATGTGTATAAGTGAGCAGACAAAGTCGCCCTTCTTCTGAAGAGAGACAATTAAATAATTGTGGGACTCATACCGTATACTTTTATTAAGAACAGACAATCCAGAAATATTGTCTACATTGAAAACAAAACACACATGGTGAAGACAGGCAAAACACACAAGAATCCCAAACACTAAAATGATGAGCAACTCTGACATCACAGAGATACGGAGGGATTCTAGAGGTTTGTAAATAGCATCCGCCATATTACTCCAGTGTATGCAAACATAGACAAAAAAGACATCACCCGTCATACAAGCAACTTGGAATGGGGGGGTGGTGTGGCTAGAGACGAACCGAACATAGTTTTTATGTGGAAATCATAGCGGACTTCTTCGCAATGAACTAAGAATGTAAAGGCAATTAAATTTATTACAATGCTAAAACGGGGGTGAACTCAAGAGAAACACACAGCATTAGTTTTTGGACACCATATTACGCAAACATACACAAATATAAAAGAAGAAATAAGACATCATTCGGCATATAAGCAACAGCGGGTAAAGACGAACCGAACATCACAGGTATCTCGGAAATGACAACATGAAATTAGGAATGTAAAGACAACAAATAATAATTCAAAATGTACAACACTAACCCTATTACTTAAAACAATGGGGGGAACTCGAGAGACACATACAACATGTGTGAACAAGTCAAGAAACAAACTAAATATATGAGCAACACGAATCCCATCAAAACTGGGGAAGGATGGTTGGGCAGTTCCTCCTTCTTATAAGACACCCACTGTGCTACCCATTGTCAGGTCCAATACAAATTGTGTAGGTGACAGAGGAGAACAAGTCTAGGTAAAACGGAAAAGATACATTGTTATTTTAGATATGGATATGTCGTAACGTCCAATCAGAATGGGATGACTACTGTAGAAAATATGTAGCAATGACTTCAAGTGACCTTGATATTGCACACCTTTGTTGTCCATATGATTTCATGCTATAGAAGAAATTCTGACAAATACGATGAGATCCAATTACTCAGAATAGCGGATCAAATAAACCGTTTTTTCCCTGTAGTTCACATCTAGTTGTCTTTTCTATGTTCTACGATTTGATGTGTGATTGAACATTTTGTTGATATTGGTGAAATGTGGAATTGCTGTACATCTCAAAGTTTCCTTTCAAACAAATACAGAACATATCATTAATAAATACAATCACCAATTAGAAAAAGGAACAAATATAAAACAACAAACACCATGCAAACAACACATCTCTCTAACAAAGAAGCAAAACATCGTCTACAAATAGAACATAATAATAGGTCATTTCTTGAAAATATTATTCATTATTATGGAAACTTAGAAACTGCACAATAACAAAAACGTTATGGAATTGATCCAGAAAACAACATCATTGGCTCGTGAAATCTGAGGTCTTGCTAATAGATGCCACAAAATAAACAACTGTAAAAAGTGAAAATCACTGTATTTACTCTGAGAGACAAAAAAATGGATAGACACGAATGTTTACTGAAAATGTGTTTTATTTCATTATTATTAAAATGTTTGGAATCAAATACTTGTGATCAGGGGGTTGCATGGATCAGTACTGGGGTCATTGCAATTCATTTTTGTTCATATACTAACTTCCAGTAAATGTAAAATTAAAACTATACTTATTTTCATTATCTGTATTATTTATTTAAATATCAAGCACCACCAATATAATGTCGCACTACAAAATGACCTAAGCTATCCAGCTCACTAGGGCAACACATGAGGTATGAAGTTCGGATGTCATGTTAAATATGAGAAACTCTAAATGGTCTATGGTTGATGGTTGACTGTGTTTAACACCACTTTCACCAACATTTCAGTTATATAATGGCGGTCAGTGCTATTCAACCTTTTAGAATTTATTTTCATATTTGATCTCGTTTTTGGTTTTTATTGTTTTGTGCAAAAATCGACAAAATACGGAAATAAAATCGTACTGACATATGATTTTTATAAATTTAATATGGAATACGGCAGCATTGGGACAGTTCTCTTATGTAAGTAGCAGTCGAATTCAACTATTTGAATATTCATTAAATAAGGATAATAACACAATTACCGAACTCCGAACAATCTTACAAAGGGAAAGTCAAAACTCATAAGTATATAAACAGACAAAATCAGTTCAACAACCGGAAAACTGTGAAAACCGTAATGACCCTGAATGACGGACGTATGGATGAACAATTTGGTGTCTACGGGATAGGAACAGTTTTGTTGTGCAAGTAGGAATCGAATTCAACTTTTCACAATTTATTTTCATATTCGTTCTCGTTTTTGTTTTTTATCGTTCTGGACAGATATCCAGACAAAATATCGGAATAAATCGTTTTCAATTTCATATACATTTTTGGAGGAGAATGCGCGATAACACTATACAGGAAGAACAACTGTTTTGAAAGCTATATCATTTTTACACATGAATGAGTAACCTGCAGATGTTTTTTTATAACATGCCATACGATAATGCACAACACATTCCGTATAGAGTCTGTGCCGATGATCATTTTCTTTATATTTACTACCTCTTTATAAGTTGTGACAAATTAACCTTTATATTGAAGGCTAAATAAATAAAATTCATGCGTTTTTTCGTGAATTTAATTATTTGTTTACTTGAAATTTAATATGTAGGTCCTTTGTGCTGATTAAGATGTCCCTCGTGGTCCTTTGTGCTCCTTACATAAATTAGTATACACTTTGTATCTATGGGAGATACTTGCCACTCGTTGAGATAATATATAATTCATATCTATGAGATATAATTTTCATAATTATCAAATAATGGTGTGTTGATTCGCACGTTACATAATAACAATGTAAGCGTGTGAGTGAGTGATTGTTGTTTAACGACAAATACAAATGTAGGTAATTTTTCACCGTGGCCAGAACAAGTTAGATGATGACGTTTGCTTTGTATTAGACCAATACGCTTAGTTGGATGCTTATAATGCACGTGCTAGCTCACTGAAACAACAGTCCGCCGGTAGACATGTTGCCTCACTCGGACATATTATCCCGATTCAGAGTCAATCAGTCTTTTGCTTAGCAGAGATGTAACAAATGTCCCGATTTGACAAACAACACGGTCAACATTAAAATATTGGCATTGTTTGTTCCTGATTGGCTTAAATAAAGAAAAAAAACTTCTCCTCTAAAACTAGGAGTTACAATAAATTATTACTTTGTAGGATGGATGTATGCGAGATCCTGTATAAAATTGACATATTTTGTGGGGATCGTACAACTAATATGACCTCTAACTATAGTTCTTGTTTGTGGTTGCCAAATAAAAAATAAATTTTCTCTAAAATTATTTGGACAAATTAATAGATATTTGGCATGAAGCACATATGGAATGTTCTATATAGTTTCCTCAAAACAAAATGACAGGTTAGCAACACAGGCTCAGCTCACTAAGCTTCTAGTTATTATTGTATATTATAATGTTTTGACAGTGGTATTTTGTGTTTTGTTTTATATTTCATGACTGATAATCATTATTATAAACTGACAAATTAATAGTGTAGTTTCTAAGAAGAACGTTTTATTCTTTTAAGTCCTGTGGTGGTGGCCATCTTGGATTTTTGATCACTGGTCCTCCATTGGGGGTCATCTTGAGAGTAACACCTGACATGTATTCCTGTAAAGTTTGGTTCAAATGGGCCTAACAGTTTTGGAGATGAATAAAATGTGAACTGTTTTCCTCAGAAGCTATAAACTTGGTGGAACATGCATAATATTTCACAATGACCTATGGAGGACTCCATGTGATCGTCACTAATTGTGTCTGCTCTGCTTAATATCAATTAAAATTGAAACTGTGATGCATTGAGGTATTTCTCCTGGCCATGGGGACTTTCATAAAAAATACTATTAATCAAAATATAACTGAAATATAATGCGGTATTATACACCCATACACCAAACACTGTTGTGTTTGTTAATTGCACAATGTTTACCTCTTGATCAATGCACTTTTATGACATAACTAACATGGTTTCCTATTGGTTAAGTTGAAGTCATCACTTCGAAAGTTGTATGATCGCTACAATGACTTGGTTAACCGTTACAGATATCTGTGTCACAAATGGCTAGGGATATGTTCCACTTGTCGTAAACACTTCCTCCGTCCTTTCCTCATTCATGACTTATCATCGCAGTTGTAACTAGAGCAACACGACGGGTGCCACTAGTGGTGCAGGAACTCCTTACCCTTCTGGAGCACCTGAGTTCACCCCTGGTTTATAATGATGTTCGTGTTACTCGATCTTTTTGTTATGTGTCATGTTTTGTAGATCGTTGTTTGTCCTTCTATACATTTTCTTTTGACCATTGTTTTGTCAGTCCTTCGTTGATCTACAGATTCTGATTACCCCTTCGTATCTTCAAACTCTTCTAACAGACAACACAATGGTCAATAGAACTAGAGGCTCAATGCGCTGAGCCTGTGTCACTCACCTTTCATTCTGCTTTGAGGAAACTTAATACAGAACCTTCCATACATGTAGATGTTTCCTACCAAGTTTCGGTTAATATGGCTAAGCAGTTTCAAAGGAGTAGATTTTTAAGAAATCGACCAATCAGAAGCAAGAATTGCCTGTGGCGACCATGTTTGGTAGTGGATTATAGCAGAATGTGCACTCTTTAGAGAGAACCTACCATAGATGCTTCTTATCAAGTTTCAGTTCATTTGGCTGAGGGTTTTCATAGAGGGTATTCCATAGATACTTCCTACCAAGTTTCGGTGGTAGCCATGTTTGTTAAGCCGATCGGGACGAAATGAGCAATCTTCATAGAGGACATTCCATAGATGATTACTATCAAATTTCGGTGGTAGCCATGTTTGTTAACTGATCGTGACGAAATGGGCAATCTTCATAGAGGACATTCCATGGATGCTTCCAACCAAGTTTCGGTTCATTTTGCCAGGCGGTTTCAGAGAAGATTTTTAAAAAATCGGCCAATCAGAAACAAGATTTGCCTCTGACGGCCATGTTTGGTAATGGATCATAACAAAATGTGCACTCTTTAGAGAGAACCTTCCATAGATGCTTCCGATCAAGTTTCAGTTCATTTGACTGACGGTTTTCAGAGGAGAAGATTAAAATGTGAAAAGTAAACGGATGACAGACGACGGACACCAAGTGATGGCAAAAGCACGTATTGCCTTTTGCAAGGTTTGCTAAAAAGAATATTAAAATGTGAATTCCTACTTGTAATGTATAAAATAAACATGTTACACTCTATCAGCATTAGTTAATTTCTAAGGGAGATAATGGAAAGAGTCATTTTTTTTAACAGCTTAGGCAAGAGTTATCTTTCTTTTAGCACAGGAGAATATTTTTAGAAATCAACCAATCAGAAAAAAAAATTGCCTGTGGTGGCTATGTTTGCTAACCGATCGGGACAAAATGAGCAATCTTTATAGAGGACCTTCCATAGATGCTTCCTACCAAGTTTCGGTTCATTTGGCAAAGCAGTTTCAGAGGAGAAGATTTAAAACTAGAGGCTCCCAGGAGCCTGTAATCGCTCACCTGGTTTTCAATTTGACATCGAAAGTTGATAGAAAATGGGTGTGCTACACCTAATTTTGAAAGTGGGCCACCCAAAGATCATTTCAACTCAAATTTCTGAGCAAAAGATTTTGATGTGATTGTTATCTCATGATATTCCTAAACGGAATAAACTGGCTGAAAAAATCTCACAGAAAAAAAAAGAATATATGTTAAACTACTCATTGCCATATAGCTGCAGTTAAAATTTGAGCTTATTTTGATTTGTAATAAAGCAGAAATTGACAACTAAAGACATTTCTATTTTTGGTAACAGCAGCCATTTTGAATGGAGTGCGAGGTTGTCGGACACAATATTGAAAGGGGACCACGCAAGGACCATCCCAGCCAAATTTGTATTAATTTGGTTCAGCGGTTTCAGAGGAGAAGATTTAAATGTGATCTTTTATCAAAATATGTCCAATTTGTATAATCAGTATAAATCGGTTGAAAGAAACATTTCACAGAAAAACCCATAATATATATGTTAATCTACTCATTGTCATGTAGCTGCAGTTAAAATTAGAGCTCATTTTGATTTATATTAAAGCAGCAATGGACGACTGAAGAAATTTCTATTTTTAGTAACAGCAGCCATCTTGAATGAAGGGCGGGCTGTCGGAAACAATTTTGAAAGGGACCCACCCAAGGACCATCCCTGCCAGGTTTAGTGTAATTTGGAATAGCGGTTACAGAGGAGAAGATTTAAATGTTATCTGTTATCAAACTATGCCTAATTTGCATAATTGGTATAAATCGGCTGAAAGAAAAATTTCATAGAAAAATCCGGAATACCTGTTAAACTGCTCCTTGCCATGTAGCTGCAGTTAAAATTGGAGATCATTTTGACATATACTAAAGCAGCAATGGACAATTAAAATGTCATCCCCCTTTTTCTAATTTTAGCTTGGCGGCCATCTTGGTTGGAAGTCGGGATCACCGGATAGAATTTTGGAAGGGGGCCATCCAATGACCATTCCACCAAAGTTTGGTTCAAATTGGCCCAGTGGCTTCAGAGGAGTTGATTAAAATGTGAAACGTTAACGGAAGGACAGACGACGGACGCTCAGTGGTGACAATAGCTCACCTTGTGTCAGGTGAGCTAAAAATCGGCCAGTCAGAAATAAGAATTGCCTGTGGTGGCCATGTTTGTTTATGGATCGGGACAAAATGTGCAATCTTTACAGAGGACCTTCTATAGATGCTTCCTACCAAGTTGTAGTTCATTTGGCTGAGGAGTTTCAGAGGAGAAGATTAAAATGTGAAAAGTTAACGGACAACATATGACGGACGCCAAGTGATGGCAAAAGCTCACTTTGCTTTTGGCAAGGTGAGCTAAAAAGGACAAAAAGGCAAACAACGATCTACCAAACACTGCACATTACACAAATAATAAAACATAAAACAAAAGATCAAGTAACACGTACCTCACTAGGTGTGAAACCTATTATTAAATTCTTTAACATTTTCTACTAAATTTGTGTTATTTGGCTATTTTATCTTAAGTTTAACCTTTCTAAGACCATATATTTTCTGAAACGTACATGATTCATCTACGTTCTGTGAAAATATCAGGGCATGTTTAAAGTCTTGCAGTGAAATGCCAGGCTATGGAAAACACCTACTCTAAAAATAGCTCGTCATTTCCGGTAAATTCAATATGTATAGGTCATTCATCAAATCTTCCATAGAGGTATCAAAATACAACTAAATGCATCAAATTTGGACTCAAAATAATCCTTTTATATTTAACATCAATTATCAATTTTAATTATTCCATTCCATTCAGTATTTGTCACAATACAACAAAGCAAAAGGAACTATTTTCTTTAAATGGGACTACTTTTGTATATATTCTAAGCTCCGATTGGTGAATTATAGGTTTTATACCACTAGAAACAGGTGCTTCGGAAGGGTAAGCAGTCCCTTCTCCACTAGTGACAAGATATATGAAACAGCAAATGTGGAGAAATGACATATACTTATGACTAAAATTTATCCAGAAAATAAATGTTTCCTTGTCTCACCAGGAGTTATCTGTCCTTGTCTTCTCAGGATTAATCTGCACTTGCTTCATCAATTAAAACTAGAGGCTCACAGGAGCCTGTAATCGCTCACCTGGTTTTCAATTTGACATCGAAAGTTGATAGAAAATGGGGTGTTACACATAATTTGAAAGTGGGCTAACCGAAGATCATTTCAACTCAAATTTCTGAGCAAAAGATTTTGATGTGATCTCACAAAAAAAAGAATATATGTTAAACTACTCATTGCCATATAGCTGCAGTTAAAATTTGAGAAATTGACAACTAAAGAAATTCCTATTTTTTGGTAACAGCAGCCATTTTGAATGGAGGGCGGCGCTGTCGGACACAATATTGAAATGGGATCACCCAAGGACCATCCCAGCCAAATTTCCTTTATTTTGGTTCAGCGGTTTCAGAGAAGAAGATTTAAATGTGATCTTTTATCAAAATACAAAACAAATGTATGCCTAATTTGGATATTCAGTATAAATCGGCTGAAAGAAACATTTCACAGAAAAAACACGGAATATATGTTAAACTACTCCTTGCTATATAGCTGCAATTAAAATTTGAGCTCATTTTGACGTATACTAAAGCAGCAATGGACAATTGACGAAATTTATATTATTAGTAACAGCAGCCATCTTTAACGGAGGGCGATCGGAACAAAAAGTAACAACACTTGACAAGGACCTTGCAAGGAACATTTCTGCCAAGTATGGTTCCAATCCATCCAGTGGTTCTTGAGAAGAAGTTTGTTTTACATATTTCCCATAGGGTCGCTGATGTTAAATTATGTCCCCCGCTGGTGGCTATCTTGGATTTTCAATCGATCCAAAAAGTAACAACACTTGGTTAGCAGCTTGCAATGATCATTCATGACAATTTTCAATTCAATCCTCCATGTAGTATCGGAAAAGAAGATCATTAAAAATTTCAGCCAATCAGAGGCTTTTATGGTCCCTGGCAGCCATGTTGGATAACCGATCGTAACGAGAGTAATAACACTTGGTTAGACCATGCAAATGAACATTCCTGTTACGAATGGTCCCATTTGTTTCAGTGGTTCTCTAGAAGAAGATTGAAATGTTTACGGACGGACGATAGACGACGAACGGACGCCAAGTGATGGCAATAGCTCACATGACCTTTTGGGTCAGGTGAGCTAAAAAATGAAGATTTTATTGCAATTATTCTACGGTTCTTCACTTGAAATAAGAATTAACAAAACATTTCATTTATTAGTAAATATATTTGAATATATAAAAAATATAAAACAATTTTAGGTACCAGCCTGGTATGTTTGTTTTTTATTTGATGGTGTTTAGCGTCACTTTCAAAAATATTTCAGTTGTATCGTGGTGGTCAGTTTTATTGGTGGAGGAAACCAGAGGACCCAGAGAAAACCACCGACTAACTTTATCACATAATGCTGTACACCTCTGTTATTTTGTTTTGATGGTTTGTCTCTTACACTATTTGTACTCACTCCATGCAGATTTGTATATCTTAGGAAATATAATTAACATATTATACCAAACAACAGAGTAGTTCTTGAAACTGTGCATCGATTAAAATGTTCGGTGGTATCAATATGATTCCCATAACACTGTTCGGAGAACTTGTTAAGAGAGAGATTATACTTGAATAAATATTCATTTAAACTACTATGTTCAAGTCGAAGTCTGGTGTGGGCAGTTTTTTCATAACCCCGTCCAAGAGAGTGAACGGAATTAATCTTTTGTCCGTTAGTATGTTGGAGTAATTTTTTTCAAACCCGGGACTGATCTGGCTTATAAAACGTCTTTGGGAAGACTATTCCAGTCTCTCTTATAGTGGCTGGAAAAAAAATTGCAATGTGTGGCAGTTCTCTTATCTGAATCTTCTGTGACATTCTTCTCAGATCGTAATTTTGTGTATTTTGACTCCATAGGTGATGAACAAGATAAGCAGGTGTTAATTTATTTATTAGCTTAAATAACATGTCAATCAGTGTAATTTCCTGTACGTCTTAAGTAGTTCAACACTAGCTTCTTTAAATAATGTTTTATGTTTTGTTATACTCTAATCGTAACAGTCAAGATGATATATGCCCATCGCTGAATGTTTTCTATTTTCGTCGAGTCGATATTAGAGCAATTGTCATCAATAACGTCTGAATAGTCTAAAAGGAAACGCACACATGTCTTATATAGTTTTTCGATACATAGTCTAGGTAATAGATTTTCGAAATTATATCTAAACATTTGTTACTTCTTTGACGAATGTTGTCAATGTGATCAGACCATGTCATTTTATCACTGAAAATAAGACCTAGATGTTTATTGGAAATAATGTTGATTTTGATATAGAAAATTGTTATACACTGTTAAGTTTTATAGAATCATTAGTCATGTCACATTCCACCAGAATTTTGTCAGAAATATGTAAATATTATTATGCCAGGACTAGCCAGATGACTGTTCAGATGTTACCGTTTCATACTACTAATATACCTAATGTACATGTAATCCGACGTTATCATAAACACTTACATGACGGTACAAAGTCAGATGCTGTCAGTGGATGGTTGATATATGCCTCATTTTACTATGTACTAGGTCAGTACAATACAACGTTAAAGATTATAGATCATGTTTTGTCTCGTTGTACACCCGATATGATAACGTGCAAAATGGTCAATTACACTACAAATAACATTATGTACTACACACATAATATAGGTTGCTCAAATATCACATTGAATGAGAAGATGAGACTGGCAACGATAGACAATGTGGTGTATGTAAAACAATCAACACTGATACCTCATGAACTAAAACTAGAAGTCCAGGATGGTAACTTTACTGTACCACCTGTTGTTATGTCACATTGTCTAAGGTTTCTATGTTACCATCATCTTTATAACATTGGCAATAGACAACAGGCATTACGTGATTTATATCTAACAATAAAAGAGAGATATTTTGTCACTGTAGACAAATTATCGAATTCATTAACAATATTAGGAGTATGTAATGAGATAGTAGGTGACAAAGAAGCAGCTTATTATTGGTATGATACTGCCTTACAAAATGAGTATATTATATGTAGCACGGCGGCTAAACGGAAAGTAAACCTCAACATGACATGAACATTAATAACATCAACTATGTTTGTATATCATTCTCTACCTACTAAATGTATTTGATCATATTAATTGTATGATTTCAAAGAACAACGGCTAAAGTTACAATTCTTTATTAATAAAGGTTTTTACAACACACACTAATTATGAATTACATTGTATATATTATATAATATTTGATGTTTTATTTTAAATGATGCAGACTGTATATGTGTTATTATTGTACGGGTTCGATCTGAACAAGAGTGGAAGACAGAGACGATTCATGTAATAATATTACGAGTTTCACCTCGCACTGAGTGATTTGAAGTACAACACATTGATTGTTTTTTGTCTATTTTCAAATTTTATTTTTCTATTTATGTTCTTGTTTTACATACAGATACATTTTAAATGAGTGTTATAATTGTACGAGTTCAATGCGGACAGGAGGCGTTTACAATTAGGACTTGAGTTTCTTAGTCTTCCTCTCTTATTGTGTGGTTTAATAGACAGCATATTGATGAACTTTATGTATATTTTCCGATTTTTTTTAATCAATTTTTATGTTTTATCTACGCATGATACAGACTACATGTGTATTATAATTGGACGGATTTGTTCGATCTGGACAGGATGAATATACCGTGTGATTGGACAGACAATATATCGATGAACTTTATGAATATTTTTGTATGGATTTTCATTTTTTTTGTATTTATACATGATATATATTATATTAGTATTATAATCGGACGAGTTCGATCTGGACAGGAGGCGTGTACGGGTGTGATTCATTCATAACGATATTATAGGGTCTAACTGTCAGAGCATAATGTAACAATTCGGACTTGAGACTCTCAGTCTTCGTCTCGTACTGTGTGGTACAAAAGACAACATATTGATGAACTTTATGTATATTTTCAGATTTTTCTGTTAGCTTTTGTTATTTTTGTTAATTGTTGGTTGGTTACTTTACGACATTTCCTCAATAATAAAAAAATATTTTATATAAATGAGTTTACTATTTACACTCCATGTTGTACTTACGTCACCATCACAAAACAAGACATTAGTTCTTTATTATTATTTGTTGGCAATATGTCATGCACATCGTGGCGAGACAATATAAATGTAAAACAT
Source organism: Bathymodiolus brooksi (assembly GCA_963680875.1). Lineage (NCBI taxonomy): Eukaryota > Metazoa > Mollusca > Bivalvia > Mytilida > Modiolidae > Bathymodiolus > Bathymodiolus brooksi. Next base: position 50,497,019 of record OY804583.1, on the reverse strand, counting down.
TGCAATAAAACAAGGATTTACACAATGTAGTCTAGCTAATATATAAGTTAAACCACATGTGATAAGTAATAAAATTAGGAGAAACAATCTATATATATTCCCAAAATGTGACAAGTTGGAATTTGGACCCGTAATACACATATTTTTAAATTAATTCAACATGTATATCAGACCGAAAACACACTCTCATTTTCCCCATTTCGCACCTTGGTTGAAATCGGGTAAGCTTTCAAACCAACATTAACCTGTACCCAATATCATCTTGTTAAATTTTCAGAAGCATTAGTAAACTAGAACAAAGTTATTCAGCTCGGAATCTGTCGTGTCTAAATACGACCGTCAACAACATATCAATAACATACACAATATTTGTCCTTGTGCAGATCGTTGTTCCTCATTGAAAATATAATTATGTATCATCCTAATATGACCTATGATCTATGCGACATTTTTCTGCCAACTTGGATCTTATGGTTTGTTACCATATGAAGTTGGCATTTTCCAACATTGCATTGGATTCTATGAAATTGGTCATTGCGCTGCAAGTATCAATTATCCTGCCATGGATTAAAATATATTTTACAATATGGCCTATATGGATTGAAATGCAGTGACTGATGTGTATAAGTGAGCAGGCCAAGTCGCCCTTCTTCTGAAGAGAGACAATTCAAAAATTGTGGGACTCATACCGTATACTTTTATTAATAAGCGTTAGAGGGTACAACCATGAATGGACAAGACCAAGAAGACAGAACCCACTAAAAAGGGGGTGAACCATGTGCTTTCGAATATTAACTAGTGCTTGTCTTATTTCGCCCTCTCTGTTTTACTCATGCCCGGTACATAGTTCATATCAAGAGAACACTGTCGGAAAACAAGAAAAGTTTAAGGATATCAAATGGGTAATCATACACAATAAATTGAGGATAGCCAATACGCTGGTTAAAAGGAAAAATAGGACACAAGACCGAACAATTATCTACAAGAACTAGACGAAACCTAATTATCGAGCAACGCGACACCTTCTGAAATCCGGGAGTTTGTTCAGGCACTCTGTAATGGTAAGCAATCGTCATTGAATGATATGAAAAAAAATAATAAAGCAGATAAATATCACATTAAGTGAGTTTCGGGAATACTTTTCATCATATAAGGTCAAATCGAAAATATTTGAAAGGCAAATAATGTAAAGGTTTTTGCGAGCAAGAAAATGAAATGACTTAAACAGTATAGTTAATTCGACAAAGATAACCTACGCCTGAGCAAGGATGACCTTAGTTTTTCTCATAATTACAAATGATCCAGTTTGAGACACCCGAAGCAGCTAGCAAGAACAGACAATCCAGAAATATTGGCTACATTGAAAACAAAACACACATGGTGAAGACAGGCAAAACACACAAGAAACCCAAAACACTAAAATGATGCGCAACTTTGACATCACAGAGATACGAAGGGATCCTAGAGGCTTGCAAATAACATCCGCCATATTACGCATATAGTCAGACTCCAGTGTATGCAAACATAGACCAAAAAGACATCACCCGTCATACAAGCAACCTGGGATGAGGGGTGGTGTGGCTAGAGACTAACCGAACATCGTTTTTATGTGGAAATCGTAGCGGACTTCTCCGCAATGAACTAAGAATGCAAAGGCAATTAAATATAGTACAATGCTAAAAGGGGGGGTGAACTCAAGAGAAACACACAACATTAGTGATTGGACACCATATTACGCAAACATACACAAATATGAAAGAAGAAATAAGACATCATCCAGCATATAAGCAACAGCGGGTAAAAACGAACCGAACATCGCAGTTATCTCGGAAATGAAAACATGGAATTAGGAATATAAAGACAAATACTAATAATTCAAAATGTACAACACCAACCCTATTACTTAAAACAAGGGGTGAACTCGAGAGAAGCATGCAACATTTGTGAACAAGTCAAGAAACAAACTGAAAATATGAGCAATACGGACCCCATCAAAACGGGAAGAATGAACCCAGTTGTTTGTGATGGGTAAGCAGTGTTTCCTTCCTTTAAAACACCCACTGTGCTACCCTTTGTCAAGTCCATTAAAAATGTTGGCGGTGACAGAGGAAAACAAGTCTAGGTAAAACGGACAAGATCCATTGTTATTTTAGATATGGATATGTCGTAACGTCCAATCAGAATGTGATGACTACTGTAGAAAATATGTAGCAATGACTTCAACTGACATTGATTTTGCATACCTTTGTTGCCCTTATGATTACATGCCATACAAGAACTTCTGACGAATACCATGCGATCCAATTACCCAGAATAGAGGATCAAATCAACGTTTTTTTTTCCTGCAGTTCACTTCTAGTGGTCTTTTCTATTTTCTGCGATTTGAGGTGTGATTGTTCGTTTTGTTGATATTGGTGAAATGTGGAATTGTTGTACATCTCAATTTAAATTTCCTTTCAAACAAATACAGAACATATCATTAATAAATACAATCCTCAATTAGACATATAGCAACTGGACAATAACACAAAAGTTATAAACTGGTCCAGAAAACAACAGCATAGGATAGTGAAATATGAGGTTGTGCTACTAGATGACACAAAATAAACAGATGTAAAAAGTGAAAATCATTGTATTTACTCTGAGAGACAAAACAAATTGGTCAGACACCAATGTTGACCTGAACACATGTTTTTTTCCCATTATTATGAGGATGTTTGGAATCAAATACTTGTGTTCATATCCTAATTTCTAGTAGATGTAAAATTAAAGCCATACTTATTTTCATTATCTGTATTATTTATTTAAATATCAAACACCACCAATATAATGTCCCACTACACAATGACATAAGCTATCTAGCTCATTAGGACAAAAAATGAGGTATGAAGTTCGCCTCAGAAAAATGTAACACACTAAGTGTCAAAAAATCACAATGTCATGCTAAATATGAGAAACACTAATTGGTTTGTGGTTGATGGTTGATTGTGTTTAACAACACGTTCACCAATATTTCAGATATATCATGGCGGTTAGTGCTATTGCTGTAGGAAACTAGAGTACCCTGAAATCCACTGAGATATCGCAGGTCAATGACAAACTTTATAACATAATCTTGATTCGAGTACACCTCGCTTCGAATGGGATTCAAATTCTCAGCTTAAGTGGTGATATGCACTGATTGCACAAGTAGTTGTAAATTAAACTGCCATACGACCACGACCACGACGTCCCCAAGAATAACCTGAAAGGTCGATCAACACGACGTCCCTGAATCAATACAGCAAAATATTTAGATATCACTATATCAAGAAAGATAGCTTGTTATACACATATTCATAGCGCCGTCTCAAAAATTAAGCAACAAATCTATGGTGGGATCTTAATATATTGTGCAACATAATTGACACTAAATACTAAGTAAACAGATTGGATTGGCCATCAAAACTGAAATACACGTGACAACCAGAGGTTACTATATTGCACAAAATTATTTACAACCGTGTGACAATCAACCTTAATCTTCTCCTTGTCTCACAATTGACTTCCTACACAAACAATGAATGTAATGTTCCTGACATGATCCCACATTGGATGTCGTTATATGTTAGAGTATCACCAAAAACCATATTAAAATGATGCAACACACATCTAATCTTAATTATATTCTCGTCATAGGGAGAAGTAGAACTCCTAACCTTAAGTCGTCATGTTTTTTCATGGGAGTTATTTCCCTTCAATGTGGACAACAAAATCCACTTCATGCAAAGTCCATACTAAAATAACATGTATATCTTTCCGAAACATTTGTACTCTATTTGAACTAGTGAATGTAATATTTCCTATTAAATTATCCTTTGTTGGTTTTTTTTCTACAAGTTGAATATATATATATAACGACATACTTTACCTGTTACATTGCTCTTGTAGACCGGATACCAGTCAGCCTGTCGTAAGGGAAACAACTCTTATTGAAAACGTATAATCTTAAAATCAAATTAGGAATGTGCAAATTATAGTGTGATACATTTCAGCTATAACAATGCGAGAAAAAGAAATTGAAAATAAACATGTTCTATTACTTTGTGTCAGATAGACCTCAAAGGCGTTTCTATTTACATTGCTATATCACTGAAACAAAGGTCCACGTGTAGACATGTCACTAACTTTGACACAGATACGTATGCCATATTATGTCAGAAAGCAAATAAAAAGGACAGAGGAACGAAATACGAACGAGTGTTGTTTTTCTTTCACTATATACATGAAGGCGAAATACATTTTGGTAAGAGGTGACGTCAAATTTCTCTATTACATATAGATGTTTCGTGCCTCATGAAAGTTGAAAATGATGTTATGTAGATTATAGGCATGAAGAATATTTTAAATTTTTGTTTCATTCAAATTTGAACTCAAATTACCACTTTTTGTTAAAGCTTGAATCTTTTTTAGCACAGTGATCATTAATGTCAAATATAATTAAAGGTCTATTGTCCTAAATATAATAACGTAAGGGGGGATCATAAAACTATATTTTGACTCTTTCTATGCTTTTGAATTCTTCCCACAGTGTTATAGGGGCCGTCGAGGTCGTGATCGCATGATAATTGCATTTACAACTACGTATGCAATCAGTGCATATCATCACTAAAAGTATGTGTTCGATTCCCGCTCATAGAGCTTTGTACTAGATACAACATTATGTGATAATTGTTGTCAGTGACTTGAGGCAAGCCGGTGTTATTCTCCAGATACTCTTCTACCACAAATAAAACTGTCCTCGACTATATGAAACGCTAATGTGTTTAAGTACCAATAGTGCTCATGAGTATATGCATGTAACTGCTAATTGTGCTACTGATTACATGTATGTAAGTACTAACGGTACTCATGATTATCTTTATTTCAATACTAACGTCCCCATGATTACATGTATGTAAGTACTAATGGTACTCATGACTACCTTTATTTCAATACTAACGTCCCCATGATTACATGTATGTAAGTACGAACGTTACTCATGATTACCTTTATTTCTATACTAACGTCGCCATGATTACATGTATGTAAGTACTAATGGTACTCATGACTACCTTTATTTCTATACTAACGTCCCCATGAATACATGTATGTAAGTACTAACGGTACTCATGACTACCTTTATTTCAATACTAACGTCCCCATGATTACATGTATGTAAGTACTAACGGTACTCATGATAACCTTTATTTCTATACTAACGTCCCCATGATTACATGTATGTAAGTACTAACGGTACTCATGATTACCTTTATTTCAATACTAACGTCGCCATGATTACATGTATGTAAGTACTAACGGTACTCATGACTACCTTTATTTCTATACTAACGTCCCCATGATTACATGTATGTAAGTACTAACGGTACTCATGATTACCTTTATATTCAATACTAACATCCCCATGATTACATGTATGTAAGTACGAACGTTACTCATGACTACCTTTATTTCAATACTAACGTCGCCATGATTACATGTATGTAAGTACTAATGGTACTCATGACTACCTTTATTTCAATACTAACGTCCCCATGATTACATGTATGTAAGTACTAACGGTACTCATGATTACCTTTATTTCTATACTAACGTCCCCATGATTACATGTATGTAAGTACTAACGGTACTCATGATTACCTTTATTTCTATACTAACGTCCCCATGATTACATGTATGTAAGTACTAACGGTACTCATGATTACCTTTATTTCTATACTAACGTCCCCATGATTACATGTATGTAAGTACTAACGGTACTCATGATTACCTTTATTTCAATACTAACGTCCCCATGATTACATGTATGTAAGTACTAACGGTACTCATGATTACCTTTATTTCTATACTAACATCCCCATGATTACATGTATGTAAGTACGAACGTTACTCATGACTACCTTTATTTCAATACTAACGTCGCCATGATTACATGTATGTAAGTACTATTGGTACTCATGATTACCTTTATTTCAATACTAACGTCCCCATGATTACATGTATTGAAGTACTAACGGTACTCATGATTACCTTTATTTCAATACTAACGTCCCCATGATTACATGTATTGAAGTACTAACGGTACTCATGATTACCTTTATTTCAATACTAACGTCCCCATGATTACATGTATGTAAGTACTAACGGTACTCATGATTACCTTTATTTCTATACTAATGTCCCCATGATTACATGTATGTAAGTACTAATGGTACTCATGATCATATGTATTGACGTACTAATGGTGCTCATGATCACATATATTTAAGTATTAATGATGCACATGATTGCATGTGTTTAGGTTGTAATGGTACTCATGATTACATGTATTTAAGTAATAATGATGCACACGATTGCATGTATTTAAGTACTAATGGTACTCATGATTACATGTATTTAAGTACTAATGGTACTCATGATTACATGTATTGAAGTACTAACGGTACTCATGATTACCTTTATTTCAATACTAACGTCCCCATGATTACATGTATTGAAGTACTAACGGTACTCATGATTACCTTTATTTCAATACTAACGTCCCCATGATTACATGTATGTAAGTACTAACGGTACTCATGATTACCTTTATTTCTATACTAATGTCCCCATGATTACATGTATGTAAGTACTAATGGTACTCATGATCATATGTATTGACGTACTAATGGTGCTCATGATCACATATATTTAAGTATTAATGATGCACATGATTGCATGTGTTTAGGTTGTAATGGTACTCATGATTACATGTATTTAAGTAATAATGATGCACACGATTGCATGTATTTAAGTACTAATGGTACTCATGATTACATGTATTTAAGTACTAATGGTACTCATGATTACATGTATATATGTACTAATGGTGCTCATCTTTACATGCATTTCAGTACTAATGGTTATCTTGATTACATGTATTTAAGTAATCATTGTTCTCATAATGACATTTCAATTCTACTACATGTTCCTAGATAGTCTTTGCTAATAAATGCATATTGAGGCTACTTTTGACTCGTAAATAGTTCCGATACAATGAACTATGGCGGTTTCATTTGGTCAATGTCTAATTTCTATTGTACAGGGATGCTTCATTCCAAACACAATTATATTGCGTTTCTTAATGTTGAAGACACACATGTCCTCATTGTAACCTATGTTACTATTCAGACACACAGGTTCAGTATAAAGACATCTACGTACGTATCTGAATCATGAAGACACCAATATCTCCAGTGTAACTTATGTTGCTGTTCAGACCCAAGGACTCAGTATAAAGACACATACTTACGTATCTGAATCATGAAGACACACCTATTCTGATTACCGCTTAAGTTAATGTTTGAACCCCCATGGTCCAGTATTGAGATACATGTGTAAATATCTGAATCATGATGCCATATAATGTTAGACATCTAATATTGCAGCATTACAACTTTCAATGAATTTGAGTTTGAATTTTGATGTTTAACGCCACTTTCAGCAATATTTCAGCTATATCATGGTGACCAGTTTTAGTGGTGGAGGATGAGAATGCTTAGAAACAGAAGTAGATCTCAAATTTAATGCATGCCACGCGTTTCGGGAATAATTTTCATCATATCAGCTCAAAACCAAAATATTTAAAGCCAAATTGCTTAAAAGTCTTCACGAACAAGAAAAAAACAAATGACCTATACAGTATAGCCAAATTAGGCTATGGTCACCCACGCCTGAGGAAGGAGAACATTAGTTTAAATAATAATTACATGCTTTAGGAACTATAAAGTTTGATATGTACATCCTAAATAAATGTTACATAAAACCACAGCGTCAATCAGGAATGGACAATCCAGAGTTACTGGCAATCCTCGTCATTGAAGAGACAGGACGAAGACAAAACCAAAACACTGAACACTGAATGAATAAACACTACTGACCTTACCGGTTATAGACAGAGGTACTCCGGAATAACATACATCATATTACTCATATAGTCAAGTCGCGCTCCACACCATTATACACAAGGATACACAAATATCAAAACTAAGACATCTCCCGTCATGCAAGGAACGGATGATAAAGATGAACCTAACATCGTTTTCCTGAAGGAATAGCAGAGAACTTCACAACTTAGAACTAGGAAAGTAAAAAACATATTGCACACAATATTACCGGGGATGAACTCAAGAAACACATGCAACAGACGAACTCAAGAACAAACTTAAAAGATGAGCATCATGAACCCCATAAAAAACTGAGTAAGGGATGAACCAATGTTTTTGCGATTTGCACTTCCCCCTTATTAAACACACACCGATTTACTCATATATGGAGTCATGTCCGATGAAAAACTTGTACGTGATAGAGTAAAAAAAATAATACGTAAACCAGAAAAGATTCATTGTTATTTTAGATATGGATATGTCGTAACGGTCAATTGCTCTCGTGTTTTTTTTTTTTTTTTTGCTTTTTTGTTTTTTGTTTGTTTGTTTGTATAAATATTCTTTCGTATTCACTTTATCATTTACATTATCATGAATGCATTATGTCACAGATTGCACTCGTACAATAAAGAAGAGGGCACATTTCATATAGGACACCATTTATACAGAGTGAATTATTCGAAATATTCAATGTATTATTATAAAATCATTCGTAGAAAGTTCCACATACCCGGTATATGCTCAACAATGTTTTTGTGTGTCTTGGGGAATTCGTACTAACAGGAAATTATATCATTGCGCAAAGGGAAAAAACAATATAAATAATCAAACTATCTGACAAACTCTTAGAATAGCACTCACATAAACAGAGAGCAGCAGTGTCACGTGTCACATTCCTTACTTGTTACATGCATTTTCAATAGAAAATGGTGTGTTCAACCAGATGCAATGACACAAAGACATGTATATGATTATACCTCATAGCAAAAATTAAATGGCATGGGACAGAACAGGTGTACCATCTCCAAAACCAAACCATAACAAGAGAAAGTACTGTCGAAAATTGTTTTTATATATAAGCTACATGACATTAAACAACTGATTCCGATGATAGTATGTTGTGTGAAATTTATGGTAAAGCTGATGATGCCATTTCATGACATATGTCCTTGTCAGATTGTATACAAACAACTAATGATATATGATTGTGTATGATTCGTCCTTATTACTGAATTTTAGAGGTTCACTGCCATTTTAAATTTCCCTTCTTAAAGTGCGTTAAATAATGATAGTTTTAACACGCTGCTTCAATAGAACAGGGTACAAATATGTTTAGAGTTATAGACCCTTGAACCAAGGTGACGGTGGTCAATACTCAGCGAATATTTTGAAGAATTAATATATACAGACTGTGTATTTGTAATAGATAATTGGTATCAAGACGGATAAATGTGTTTAAAACATAGTGTTTACGACATTTCCTGCTAAACGGTATCATTTTACATATAAAAAACCAAAATAATGGCCGAATCAACCACACAAAATGTAAACAAAATGGCGTCCTATGCCGATGCAGCAAAACGACATACAATTTTCCGAGACTGCAGTGACCAATTAAGTGGAGTAAAGCCAATATTTATATTGGAATCCGATGTTCTAGACAAACCCAAAGCTGATTCTGGCCCAGACAACGGTTACCAAAATGAATTTCTAGTCCCTACATAAGCTTACATAGCTGTGGGACAGCACATCAATGTTAGCAATATGATAGGTCTACAACGTGTACGTGGCCTATGGAGGATATGTCTAGACAATCAAGAAGATCGTGAACTACTACTTTCATCTACCCAGCTCGCTTGTGATCGGGAAATATAAAGCAACCATTTTGCATTACGGCCAACCTAAGCCATAGGCCAAAAAGCTCAAATTTTCCAAATGTTTTGGAAATGTCCATATTTGTGGAGTTCTGGGACACAGACAATCGGAATGCAGAAAAGAATCATTCTCTGATCATGGAGACGATTGGAGTAGTGAATCTGATATCATGGAAAATGATAATAAAGATGAAAATCACGTTGATGATCAAGAAAACGACATGATAAACAATTCACAAGAAGAAGAAGAGAAAATTGTACAAAATCCTCCAATCGAAAACTACGATAATAGCAGAAATACTGAGGCAATGGACAGAAACCTAGAACAGTCTCAATCTATCCTCGGTGAACAAAGAGAAGGAGATAAACCACCCGCAATTATGAAAAAACAAAAACAAAGGACGCAATATCTCAATGAAAAACTAGCAGGAAATACTAACAGTCAAGACTCTAGTAAGTCGACACCGAAAAAGGAGAAAGGGCGTTCAGAATTATTGGAAAAAGCTCAAGTCCCTCCTCCTGATGTCCTTCATGACAATGAAAGAGAGAGAGGAGCGAAAAAGGCCAAAATAACTGGTCGATAAATATGATGTGTAAAACAACTACTGTATATAGACTCATTAATTTTTAATCATTCTTATCAAAAAACATTAAAAAAAATATATACATATAAATGTATAATTCTCATTTAAATCTCATCGTCTCATCTGTTTGCTACATGCTCTTAGTAACAGGTAAATATGGCTTAACAGCTGCCACAGTGCTGCATAAACAATTTGATACATGTAATGATCATCTGAATCTTCAATTTCTTAGGTTGATGATATGTACTGACCACACACAGGTACAGGAACTACATCTGAAAAATCAATTACATAGAAGTTATAACGAATTAACAAGAGAAAACAAATCTTACAAAAAATTAATAAAGCCTTTCTCTTCAATAAAGTCTTCAAAAGATTGGACCATAGTAAAGTATTTGTGCAATTCATATCCATGAGTATTAATAATAATATTGGTGAATACAATACTAAGACATTTATATACATATCTTGTACTAGATTGATGAATACAATACTAAGACATTTATGTACATATAATGTACTATTGTGTTTAGATACTTTGTATATACAGGTTTTAAAAACGTATTAGCCTCATGTTTACTGTGCTTTCTAATACTTTGTGCTGAACTCTATGTGCTAATGCTACAGTGTGTACACTAAGTTTGAAAGCTACGTTTTTAATAGATGTATATGCTTCAAATTAATATTGGACAGTCAAAATAATATTATAAATTAAAGAAATAATAAGGATATTTTTTCAGTCTAATTAAAATTAAGTGCTTACTGGATCCTTTTAAAATATATTTAAAAACTTAACATCTAACAACATTCCTTTCGGAGGTCATGTCAAGTTTTCAAGTTTCAAGTTTATTCAATAACACTCAGACACAAATTGTGAGCGAGTGATTGTTGCTTAATGCCAATTCAGCAATCTTTCAGCTATATCATGGCGAGAAGAAGTTAATTTTCAATGAGATGACGAAGATCGCTAACCATTACGCCAACGATGTGGTCACACATTTTGTAACATGAGGACATATATACAACATATAGTATATAATACACGTCAGATCATCGTTCAGTCATCATCAACGTCCAGTCAAAAAAAGATAGTAAGAATATATCTGACCTTACCGACAACTGTTATCAAATGGTTTAAAATACCCCATGATTTGGTATACAGGCTCGTCGTTGATTGGACGGTTGAAAATAGAACTGCTGACATGACCCTGTAAATGACCTTAGCCGATTTTGGCTATTGTGTTATGTCCTGCGTTAAATTAAAAATATAAAAACGTGTATTATAGATTATAACATCCTGTTGAACATCACTATAAGATCACATTAATATTCTCTACAATTCTTTTAAAATTCAACCTCAATAAACAGGATATGGACCCATTTTATAATAGGTTCTCTACGTATCAACAATTTCTAAATTCTACTACTTTTGAACCAACAGAAGAAATTGATCTGCTGGTTTTGGAGGTGTCAAAATTTGTCCACTTCTATTTACAGTCTGCACAAGTATGGGGTCTTTGTTCTTGAACGTATACTAGCAAGTACAGTGAAACTTGTGCAGTCAGACACCTGAGTTTTCAGACATCCTGTGCCATCCGACAATTAAACAATTATGGTCCCAAAGTATTTCTGTTAACTAAATAAAAACCTGAGTATTCCGACATCCTGGACAATCTGATAATTTCCCCAATTCTTCGGTGTGTCGGATTAGACAGGGTCCACTGTAGTTGGTGTTCAACGGATTAATTTGTCTTTGGTTTCGTAGAAATCAAGAGATTCATCATTCTCTTAAATTCTGAGTTTCTCAAAGTTAATAGCTTTTTATTGCTGTATAATATTCTATTCTTATGTGATATATAAGTACTTTAAGCAATTTAAGCTATAGGCACCTACCATTTCCTCCCCTTCTTCCCCTGGTATTTGTGCTATGAGGTTGTTTGAAGATTTTCAAGATAATCCGTAAATCGAAGGACAGGCAACACAATGACCAACAGAAAAAGTACAAAAGGACAAACAACGATCTACAAAGCATTACATAAAACTAAAGATCGAGTAACACGAACCCCATTAGGTGCGGCGGAAGGGTAACGAGTCCCTGCTCCACCAGTGGCACCCGTCCTGTTATTCTAGTTGGTTTTGTGTTCCGGTCATGAGAAGATTTATCAGAGTTTATTTGTTTAATTCTTTCTACCATGTGATTGTCGCTAGTGGTAATTATTTATGAAATAAAAATAAATTTTCTGTGAAGAAATTATATTTTAAACCTCATTCTCATTCCTTTTATCGTAAACAAATTAACTCACCACTTAGTCATATCTGTTTTGTATGTAAACAAATTAACTCACCACTTCGTCATATTTGTTTTGTATGTAAACAAATTAACTCACCACTTCGTCATATCTGTTTTGTATGTAAACAAATTAACTCACCACTTAGTCATATCTGTTTTGTATGTAAACAAATTAACTCACCACTTAGTCATATCTGTTTTGTATGTAAACAAATTAACTCACCACTTCGTCATATCTGTTTTGTATGTAAACAAATTAACTCACCACTTAGTCATATCTGTTTTGTATGTAAACAAATTAACTCACCACTTCGTCATATCTGTTTTGTATGTAAACAAATTAACTCACCACTTTGTCTTATCTGTTTTGTATGTAAACAAATTAACTCACCACTTAGTCATATCTGTTTTGTATGTAAACAAATTAACTCACCACTTCGTCATATCTGTTTTGTATGTAAACAAGCTAACTCACCACTTCGTCATATCTGTTTTGTATGTAAACAAATTAACTCACCACTTAGTCATATCTGTTTTGTATGTAAACAAATTAACTCACCACTTCGTCATATCTGTTTTGTATGTAAACAAATTAACTCACCACTTCGTCATATCTGTTTTGTATGTAAACAAATTAACTCACCACTTAGTCATATCTGTTTTGTATGTAAACAAATTAACTCACCACTTCGTCATATCTGTTTTGTATGTAAACAAGTTAACTCACGACTTCGTCATATCTGTTTTGTATGTAAACAAATTAACTCACCACTTCGTCATATCTGTTTTGTATGTAAACAAATTAACTCACCACTTAGTCATATCTGTTTTGTATGTAAACAAATTAACTCACCACTTCGTCAAATCTGTTTTGTATGTAAACAAATTAACTCACCACTTCGTCATATCTGTTTTGTATGTAAACAAATTAACTCACCACTTAGTCATATCTGTTTTGTATGTAAACAAATTAACTCACCACTTCGTCATATCTGTTTTGTATGTAAACAAGTTAACTCACCACTTCGTCATATCTGTTTTGTATGTAAACAAATTAACTCACCACTTCGTCATATCGGTTTTGTATGTAAACAAATTAACTCACCACTTCGTCATATCTGTTTTGTATGTAAACAAATTAACTCACCACTTAGTCATATCTGTTTTGTATGTAAACAAATTAACTCACCACTTCGTCATATCTGTTTTGTATGTAAACAAGTTAACTCACGACTTCGTCATATCTGTTTTGTATGTAAACAAGTTAACTCACCACTTCGTCATATCTGTTTTGTATGTAAACAAATTAACTCACCACTTAGTCATATCTGTTTTGTATGTAAACAAATTAACTCACCACTTCGTCATATCTGTTTTGTATGTAAACAAATTAACTCACCACTTCGTCATATCTGTTTTGTATGTAAACAAATTAACTCACCACTTAGTCATATCTGTTTTGTATGTAAACAAATTAACTCACCACTTAGTCATATCTGTTTTGTATGTAAACAAGTTAACTCACGACTTCGTCATATCTGTTTTGTATGTAAACAAATTAACTCACCACTTCGTCATATCTGTTTTGTATGTAAACAAATTAACTCACCACTTAGTCATATCTGTTTTGTATGTAAACAAGTCAATTTAATGGTGAGTAATTTGTCTTTTTTTTTCTCTTTTTTTTCAAATATCTGAATTTGTTGGTTGAGTGATTGTGAGCTAATGGGAGCGAAATTTTTAAAAGTACATTTCACTCTTATACAAATATTTGGTTTTAAACATATCACTTTATTGGTCATTAGCTTGATCCTGGTTTAATACGTTCAACATTTCCCCTAATTGCAAATTTAATCATACCTCATATGACAGAGACTAGTGCCCATGCGTTTCATCCTTTTATGGTAACATATATTTTCCAGTACAAAAATCTATTGTTCTTAATTCAGGACCAATGTAAAATTTAGGATCTTCTGATTATCCTGGACCAAAGTATTATTAGGTCATCTCCATATTGACCTTTCTGAATTTCTTTGAACCTCAATATTTTCTCAAGAAATACAATAAATAGTACAATTCTTTCTGAAAGTGGCGTTAAACACCATAATCCAAACATCAAAGAGAGTGGATGGAATCACTATATGAAATATGGACATAATAACGCGAGAACAAAAATACACATGGGCATCCAAGGTACTTCTCTGGACTTTTAAAAACTAAGTAAAAGGGGATTTTCTTTCGAACAGTATGGATCCTCGTTTATCAGGGCTGTATTAACCCTTAGGAAAAATAAGCACGTGGTTAGGGCATCAAGGGCCAAAGGGGCACCACAAATATCCGGCATCAAGGCAATTTATTTTATCAGCCAGATATTAGGCTCAAAAACACACCAAAAATTTTAAAAAAATGTAAGAAATATAAAATAAAAAAGGCATTTGACAATTATGCTGAGTCTTGGCATCAAGAGGTCGTGTTAGGTTTTACATTATGCAAGTGGAAGATGCGCGGGCACTTGGGGAATAAATTGGCTTTTATCCTGCCCTGTCCTTTATAAGTATTCCAGTTAATAACTGGCATAGTAATTTTACAAAAATTTTAATATAATAATATAAATAACTCCATTAGCACAATATACACCCATATAAGGGTCAATGGCTACAAAGATATGTAACATTACATCAATAAAAGAAGAAAATAATCTTAAACATAATACTAAAACAACACAACATATACATGTAAAGTTATGGCGGCAAAAGTCTTTCGGTCGTCTGCTCTAAAGGTGTCACTTACTGGGTGGCGGTCAGAATCAAAATAGCCATAATTATTGTTTGTTTGTTTGCTTGATGATGTTTAGCGCCACATTCAACAATATTTCAGCTATATCGTGGCGCGGTCAGTTTTATTGGTGGAGGTAACCGGAGAAAAACACCGATCTGTCGCAAGTCACTGACAAACTTTATCACATAATGTGTCATAATTATAAATCCATTTTCAGCTTGTTGTTAAAGGTATAATGTTGTTGAGTTTGGTAATATTTTTGAAAGTGTTTCTTCTGCCTTGAAAGTTAATATTTACTCTCAAAACATCAGTTTAAAACGTGTATTTTCGTTGGGTTTTTTTTTGTGTGCAGCTTGTCTCCCAGCATCATCAATAATGCATGTCCCAATTTCCGAACTATATGCGCAATGTCACTGATGTTTTCCACTTCAGCATGGCTGCATGAATTTGAACCCTCATTCCATCCAACGGTCATGTTGGTGGCTTATGTTAATTCTTGTTTTATTATAATTAGTCAAAACTTCTTTCCTGTTTCTATTTCTAGCTAAATCAGTGTAAATTATCATACGACCGCGTGCAAGTTTTCCATTGGCAGACAGGACCGTCTTAACAGCATTATAGGTCCCCGGGAAAACAGAGCACTGGGGCCCCTACCTGCACAACCACTGATTGGCTTTGCAAAAATACGGTTCAATCTGGGCCCTAAGACAGAACATTGCGGTAGACCACATTGAAGATACATTGCATTTGACACAACTGAACCAACATCGACACGTTCAGATCGGTCATTCAATTAGAACTTCATCCACGTCAGAGCTGCGGAGGGCCGTCTTAACAGAATTATAGGTAAAAAACAGTGTATCGGGGCTCCTACCTACACAACCACTCACAGGAATAAAAATGTAAATGGTCGATAAAATTAAACATTTATGGTATTGGTACTTCCAACAAACTCATTGCTTAAACATTAAATAGCATGCCATACACAACATACCTAGATTAGCATGGTCCCCCTGTGCTCGTGTTGCCCCCGGGCAACTGTACATCGTGCCCATGCGTTAAAACGGCACTGTCGGCAGACATTTTTGTCGTATAGACAGGAATTTATGTTCACGATGTTTGTCAGTGACTTGCAGCAGGTCGGTGGTGTTCTCTGTGTACTCTGGTTTCCTCCACCTATAAAGCTGGCATCCATGATATAACTGAAATATTGGTGAAAGTGGCGTTAAACACCATTACCCCCGTCCCACCTCAAATTGCGATCTTTTGTTTGTGTGCATAAATGAAAATGTTTGTTTTAAAAAAATATTATCTGGGTAATTTTGCTTTATCTCCTTAAATCTAAAATATGACAGAACATATAATAGATATGCTAGAAGGGACAATAGATATTTCACTTTTTGACCTCTTATTGCTGTTGAAATTTCATATTTAAAATCTGAAGGTTTTCTCCCATTATTTACTTAATCAAATGCAGGTTATTCACGTCCTATACGTTTCTGGTTACTTGTGTCAACTTTAGTAACCCATTAAATATATTGTATATTATAAACAATGTGCAAAACAGAAATTTATGACTTTTAAAAGAATCATTGCCGATTTTCGATACTCAAGAAGATGGTCATGTATGTTATTTAAATAAGGATCATAGTGGGAAAAAACCATATAGACTTTAAAACATGGATAATCGTAAATGGAATTTCACGGTAATAGTATACTTTAATTAGGCTTTCCTTACATACAGAGCAACCACATGCACTATATTCTGCATTTTGCTGCAATCAGATAAATCAATACTAAAATTATTGCGCAGTTTGGTTTCTCAAGCTAAATAAAGATCAATTAATTCTTATAAAAGAATAAGAATTAATTTTCTCAAATTTCTCGTTGAAAACCACAAGGTCGAATGTTTATTTTTTTTCATCTTTCGGGTAAATTGATTTTTGTCTATAAAATTTGGAGATAGAAAAGTAAAAATTAAAAGTTATATTGCCGTTTCCAAATTAATGTATTATTGCTTGTTTAGGGTCAAGTAATGTTTTTCAGCTATACTCGTGACAAAATTATTGTCAAATTTGCATACGAGTGAGTGAGTGATTGTTGTTTATCGCCACTTGGTCAATTGTTCAGGAATATCATGGCGAGAACAAGCTACATGTACATTTCACTGAGATGATGACGATACCACTTTAATACTCGACCAACACGCTAGTTTTGGATTATTACAGTGCTGTTTCACTGAAACAACAACCCACGGATACATACAACTGATAATGTGTGTGGCTTAGTACTGTATCACTGATACAACAGTCCACGGATACATACAACTGATAATGTATGTGGATTAGTGCTGTTTCACTGAAACAACAGCCCACGGATACATACAACTGATAATGTATGTGGATTAGTGCTGTTTCACTGAAACAACAGCCCACGGATACACACAACTGATAATGTATGTGGCTTAGTACTGTATCACTGATACAACAGTCCACGAATACATACAACTGATAATGTATGTGTCTTAGTGCTGTATCACTGATACAACAGTCCACGGATACATACAACTGATAATGTATGTGGATTAGTGCTGTTTCACTGAAACAACAGCCCACGGATACATACAACTGATAATATATGTGGCTTAGTGCTGTTTCACTGAAACAACAGCCCACGGATACATACAACTGATAATGTATGTGGCTTAGTGCTGTTTCACTGCAACAACACCCCACGGATACATACAACTGATAATATATGTGGCTTAGTGCTGTTTCACTGAAACAACAGCTCACGGATACATACAACTGATAACATATGTGGCTTAGTGCTGTTTCATTGAAACAACAGCCCACGGATACATACAACTGATAATGTATGTGGCTTAGTGCTGTTTAACTGAAACAACAGCCCACGGATACATACAACTGATAATATATGTGGCTTAGTGCTGTTTCACTGAAACAACAGCCCACGGATACATACAACTGATAATGTATGTGGCTTAGTGCTGTTTCACTGCAACAACAGCCCACGGATACATACAACTGATAATATATGTGGCTTAGTGCTGTTTCACTGAAACAACAGCTCACGGATACATACAACTGATGACATATGTGGCTTAGTGCTGTTTCATTGAAACAACAGCCCACGGATACATACAACTGATAATGTATGTGGCTTAGTGCTGTTTCATTGAAACAACAGCCCACGGATACATACAACTGATAATGTATGTGGCTACACTCGCCTACACTCGGACACATTATCCCGACTCCGAGCCAATTAGTCTGTGCACTTATTTCTTTATGCTGCGTGCTTAGCGGAGAAGCAGCAAATACCAATTTTCTAGTTTCGACCCCACGATCTACCACGCCCGAGGTAACGCCGAGGCAGTTTAAATTGTATATGACGTCAACAATTTACCAAAATCAAACGTTAGGTAATGCTTCATGGAGACATGTTGAATTGAAGTTTTTGTTTGTTTCCTTTCTTTTTTTAACCATGGTAAATCTCCTTCACGTATATGTAGCCTTGATCGCTTTTTAGCTATCCTTTTTAAGCCATTTTGTTTGCTTGCTCTCAAAGTTGTTCTTAAAATATTATTTGTCTTTTCCAACCTATAGAATATATGAGCGTACATGGTTATTGCAAAAACGTGTCGTGCGCACTAATTTAAATATATTTTATTATTATATATTATAAATGCTTAATCTTATTATCCGTCATGCTATCTGTCAGACCTACACACGTAGATTTTGGTTAGGTTTATGGTGATATACATGTCGCGTCCCACACCGCGACTTATCTATACCCCCCATCCCCCACACAGACACACACAACAAATAACACTCGGGGTCATCAAAACTTGAATCCAATTAATAGCGAAATAAAAGGCTGATAAAACGAGGTTATTTTTTTAACCATTTAAGTTTGAGTGTTCTTTTATTCTTGCAGAACCGAAGAGATGATAGGCGGAATAAACATTACAAAGACGATGAATATATTTACGATAATGCAAATTTCCAAGAATCTGGTGATGTGTATAGACCCGATTACAGACATACGGACTATTTCCACAAAAATATCCTTACCATGTGGGATCACAAACATGTTCTGCGACCTCAGTACTTTGATTATCCTGGTCATTATTTTTGGGGGCCGAACAAATCGAGGTCGAACGAATATTTACAAGGCAGCACTTCATCAAATTATATATCAACACCCAGAAGAAATGTCATCGTTGCTGTAATGATAGTGTTGGGACTGTTTTTGTAAGTATAGATAAGCCAAATTATTCAAGTTTCGTTTTCAATAGTGTACATGCATTACATATATGTGTTTTTTGTCTTTGAAGCAAAATACAACAATATTATGATTGCCATGTCACCTCCTGAAGCCGGGGTCCGGGTATTCATACGACCCACCTTCCCACATTTGACACCCAAGAAGGGCTATCAAAGTCGAGATTTTGTTTGAATTATGATATAAAAATTGGAACTGCGATTGAATTAGAATTATTTTAAGTCCGGATAATGACTGTTGGTTTCAAGACTACCAACCACTCCTTGAATATATCCTGGCTTTGGGAATGTATACATTTTCTTTGTATGTGGTATATGACAAAGCTTTCACAGAATAAAATATGCACATTATTTCGATGTGTATTTCGTTAATCACCAACTCAAATAAAACGAGGGACCGCCGTGGCCGTGGTGATCGTGTGGTAGTTGGATTTACATCTATCCATGCAATCGGTGCCCTTCACCATCATAGTTGATGATTCTTTTGATGATCTCTTGAGTCGATGCGCGATTCTTTCCAAACTTTACAACCACAAACAAATAAAAATAGGGGTGCACACAGTGCTCGTGAAGTGTAAGTAGTTGCTCCTCGTATGACACTAAGCTGCGTTCTCTTTCGACTAAACACCAATCCCGATTATTTATATCATTTTAATAACAATATTGTCTTGTATCTTTTAAACAGCACCAGTCAACATAACAACAGAATCAACGATACCAACTACTACACCAGGTAATTAGTATTAGAGTCAACATAACAACAGAATCAACAATACCGACTACTACACCAGGTAATTAGTATTAGAGTCAACATAACAACAGAATCAACGATACCGACTACTACACCAGGTAATTAGTATTAGAGTCAACATAACAACAGAATCAACGATACCAACTACTACATCAGGTAATTAGTATTAGAGTCAATATGACAACAGAATCAACGATACCAACTACTACGTCAGGTAATTAGTATTAGAGTCAACATAACAACAGAATCAACGATACCGACTACTACATCAGGTAATTAGTATTAGAGTCAACATAACAACAGAATCAACGATACCAACTACTACATCAGGTAATTAGTATTAGAGTCAACATAACAACAGATTCAACGATACCGACTACTACACCAGGTAATTAGTATTAGAGTCAACATAACAACAGAATCCACGATACCAACTACTACACCAGGTAATTAGTATTAGAGTCAACATAACAACAGAATCCACGATACCAACTACTACACCAGGTAATTAGAATTAGAGTCAACATAACAACAGAATCAACGATGCCAACTACTACACCAGGTAATTAGTATTAGAGTCAACATAACAACAGAATCAACGATGCCAACTACTACACCAGGTAATTAGTATTAGAGTCAACATAACAACAGAATCAACGATACCAACTACTACATCAGGTAATTAGTATTAGAGTCAACATAACAACAGAATCAACGATGCCAACTACTACACCAGGTAATTAGTATTAGAGTCAACATAACAACAGAATCAACGATACCGACTACTACACCAGGTAATTAGTATTAGAGTCAACATAACAACAGAATCAACGATATCAACTACTACACCAGGTAATTAGTATTAGAGTCAACATAACAACAGAATCAACGATACCGACTACTACACCAGGTAATTAGTATTAGAGTCAACATAACAACAGAATCAACGATACCTACTACTACACCAGGTAATTAGTATTAGAGTCAACATAACAACAGAATCAACGATACCAACTACTACATCAGGTAATTAGTATTAGAGTCAACATAACAACAGAATCAACGATACCAACTACTACATCAGGTAATTAGTATTAGAGTCAACATAACAACAGAATCAACGATACCGACTACTACACCAGGTAATTAGTATTAGAGTCAACATAACAACAGAATCAACGATACCAACTACTACACCAGGTAATTAGTATTAGAGTCAACATAACAACAGCATCAACGATACCAACTACTACACCAGGTAATTGGTATTAGAGTCAACATAACAACAGAATCAACGATGCCAACTACTACACCAGGTAATTAGTATTAGAGTCAACATAACAACAGAATCAACGATGCCAACTACTACACCAGGTAATTAGTATTAGAGTCAACATAACAACAGAATCAACGATACCAACTACTACACCAGGTAATTAGTATTAGAGTCAACATAACAACAGAATCAACGATACCAACTACTACACCAGGTAATTGGTATTAGAGTCAACATAACAACAGAATCAACGATACCAACTACTACACCAGGTAATTAGTATTAGAGTCAACATAACACCAGAATCAACGATACCAACTACTACACCAGGTAATTAGTATTAGAGTCAACATAACAACAGAATCAATGATACCAACTACTACACCAGGTAATTAGTATTAGAGTCAACATAACAACAGAATCAACGATGCCAAATACTACACCAGGTAATTAGTATTAGAGTCAACATAACAACAGAATCAACGATACCAACTACTACATCAGGTAATTAGTATTAGAGTCAACATAACAACAGAATCAACGATATCAACTACTACACCAGGTAATTAGTATTAGAGTCAACATAACAACAGAATCAACGATACCGACTACTACACCAGGTAATTAGTATTAGAGTCAACATAACAACAGAATCAACGATACCAACTACTACACCAGGTAATTGGTATTAGAGTCAACATAACAACAGAATCAACGATGCCAACTACTACACCAGGTAATTAGTATTAGAGTCAACATAACAACAGAATCAACGATGCCAACTACTACACCAGGTAATTAGTATTAGAGTCAACATAACAACAGAATCAACGATACCAACTACTACACCAGGTAATTAGTATTAGAGTCAACATAACAACAGAATCAACGATACCAACTACTACACCAGGTAATTGGTATTAGAGTCAACATAACAACAGAATCAACGATACCAACTACTACACCAGGTAATTAGTATTAGAGTCAACATAACACCAGAATCAACGATACCAACTACTACATCAGGTAATTAGTATTAGAGTCAACATAACAACAGAATCAACGATACCAACTACTACACCAGGTAATTAGTATTAGAGTCAACATAACAACAGAATCAATGATACCAACTACTACACCAGGTAATTAGTATTAGAGTCAACATAACAACAGAATCAACGATGCCAAATACTACACCAGGTAATTAGTATTAGAGTCAACATAACAACAGAATCAACGATACCAACTACTACATCAGGTAATTAGTATTAGAGTCAACATAACAACAGAATCAACGATATCAACTACTACACCAGGTAATTAGTATTAGAGTCAACATAACAACAGAATCAACGATACCGACTACTACACCAGGTAATTAGTATTAGAGTCAACATAACAACAGAATCAACGATACCGACTACTACACCATTTAATTAGTATTAGAGTCAACATAACAACAGAATCAACGATACCAACTACTACACCAGGTAATTAGTATTAGAGTCAACATAACAACAGAATCAACGATACCAACTACTACATCAGGTAATTAGTATTAGAGTCAACAAAACAACAGAATCAACGATACCAACAACTACACCAGGTAATTAGTATTAGAGTCAACATAACAACAGAATCAACGATACCAACTACTACACCAGGTAATTAGTATTAGAGTCAACATAACAACAGAATCAACGATGCCAACTACTACACCAGGTAATTAGTATTAGAGTCAACATAACAACAGAATCAACGATGCCAACTACTACACCAGGTAATTAGTATTAGAGTCAACATAACAACAGAATCAACGATACCAACTACTACATCAGGTAATTAGTATTAGAGTCAACATAACAACAGAATCAACGATATCAACTACTACACCAGGTAATTAGTATTAGAGTCAACATAACAACAGAATCAACGATACCGACTACTACACCAGGTAATTAGTATTAGAGTCAACATAACAACAGAATCAACGATACCAACTACTACACCAGGTAATTAGTATTAGAGTCAACATAACAACAGAATCAACGATACCAACTACTACACCAGGTAATTAGTATTAGAGTCAACATAACAACAGAATCAACGATATCAACTACTACACCAGGTAATTAGTATTAGAGTCAACATAACAACAGAATCAACGATACCAACTACTACACCAGGTAATTAGTATTAGAGTCAACATAACAACAGAATCAACGATATCAACTACTACACCAGGTAATTAGTATTAGAGTCAACATAACAACAGAATCAACGATATCAACTACTACACCAGGTAATTAGTATTAGAGTCAACATAACAACAGAATCAACGATATCAACTACTACACCAGGTAATTAGTATTAGAGTCAACATAACAACAGAATCAACGATACCAACTACTACACCAGGTAATTAGTATTAGAGTCAACATAACAACAGAATCAACGATACCAACTACTACACCAGGTAATTAGTATTAGAGTCAACATAACAACAGAATCAACGATACCGACTACTACACCAGGTAATTAGTATTAGAGAAGATGGGAAATTTTGTCTCAACAAATTATCTATTGAAAAGTGAGTGGGTGATTGTTGTTTAACGTCAACTCTGTAATTGTCATCTATATTATGGCAAGAACAAGTTAATAATTCTTAATGAGTTGAGAATGAGGTCGACTTTGTAATAGACCAACACGCTTAGATGATTTTATTTCATAGTGCTAGCGCAATCAAACAACAGTCCGCTGAAAACAATATTGAAGTCACATTAAATTATAATTATACCCCGCTCCTCTGTCCGTCCTTCCGTCTGTCTGTCTTTCCGTCCGTCCCAAGATAGTTTTCGTCGCATTTTTCTCAGCAACTATTGATGGCAGAAATCTGATATTTGGTCACAAGCTTCATATAGGTAAAACCGTATACCCCATATATATCATAGAAAGCGTTTTTGGACCCGTCACATTCCTACTTCCTGTTTGCCGACTTGGTTGGTTTGTATACACATTCAACAGTTCATCTTGTTTCATTTACAATTAACATTATTTTAACTTTCTCAATAAAAATAGATTTTGTACGACATGTTGTTATTCACACCAATACATCAACAATACAACCTGTATAAATATATGTTATAAAAAAGAGATCGAACGACCATGAAAAATCGTGCGTCGGTTATTTTACCTTCCACAATAAAAATGAGTAAAAAAATAAATAATATGTGGAAAGGATTTTTAACTCATGTAATAAGTACGTTATTTAATTCAATTTTAGAATTATAGAATTTATTTCATTATAAATATTAGGTAAAGTATTATGACAGTATTTTTGCCTGAGAATGATATTTCCTTTCAGTTCAACTTTAAATATTCAAATTAATCTCATTGCTTGACAAAATATGTACTTGTACAATAATACCCCCAGCAAAGCTATTCAAAACTGGCCTCCCAAATTAGCTACCGGACACTTTTAACGACTGACGATTCTATTCATTACTGGTTTAATTAACCATGACCATTTAAACGGTCAAGGTACAATCGTAACTACTCGGCCATCCTCGCTACCCTGCAAATTACCTCGTACGTAGATAGTAGAAATTCTTCTTAAATTGTTTGCCGGAAGTTAAGCCGCACAAGAATAGTCCACGAAAATCCAATATGGAAGACATACTAAGTAAAATCTAATCATGCAAAACTAATTAAAACTTTAACTTTTATCCATGAAAATAATTGAAATATAGAAAATTGCTTAAAATATAACTTTATCAAACTTTCATGTAACTGACATGCGAAAAGTAGTTCTATTTATCCGCCACCTACGTACGAGGTAATTTGCAGGGTAGCTAGAATGGCTGAGTAGTTACGATTGGGTCAAGGTAAATGAGTATTTGACTTCTGATCTGTTTTATTTATATCATCTTCTATGCCTATTATTTATTACAGACGATATAAATAAAACAGACCAGTAGTCGAGCACCCCTTTACGGTGGCCGTTTAAAGAGTCATGGTTAAAAAAAACTAAAAGTAATGATTAAATTCAACATGCGCAAAAAGTTCCCGGTAACTAATTTTGGTATCCAGCTTGTGCCTTGTCCGACAGCGATTGAATTATGTCGGGGCTCTCTAATTTGACCTTGAACCTATTCATAACTATCAAGGTGTATTCGAATGGGATATCACGTACAAAACACATGTACTTGACTTTTACATTATTTGCATATCGCCAATATCGACTCAGTAACAATAGTTCGACTACAGGAAGTAGAGTACCAACTATTGATTAATAATCTGATTGATAAATATATTTACGATAAGGTAAACAATAACGTAGATTGTCGGCTTTTATGGGACGTTCTAAAAATAAAAATTAGAGAAGCAACTATTATATATTGTAAAAGTAGCACAAAATTTAAACGAGAAGCTAGAATATCTTTAGAAAAAGAACTACAAGATTTATCATCACATCGGGACTCTTTAGATATCACAGACGATAGTTTAGATAAACGAATTAATGATATTGAGAAAGAACTAGAACAAATTTATAACTAGAAGGCAAAAGGGGCGCAAATTAGGTCGAGAGAAAAATGGGTAGAATTGGGTGAACAAAATAATTCATACTTTTTGGGTTTAGAAAAGCAAAGACAGGTTAAAAAATCTATAAGTAAGTTACTAGATGAAAACAATAAAGTTATTAAAGAACAAGGGGAAATACTTAATGCAATTAACGACTACTATGAAAAACTTTATACATCGAAAAAAAACAGATGAAATTTCATCAAAAGAATATATTTTTGATACAAAATTAGATAAAATTTTAAACGACAAAGAAAAATTAGATTGTGATGGGGAGGTAACTGATACCGAATGTTCTGAGGCTATAGGAAACATGAAATTGAATAAATCTCCAGGGCTAGATGGGTTAACCGTAGAATTTTACAGAGCATTTTGGGGGAAATTAAAAATTGTTCTTACGGATATCTATAATAAGAGTTACAATGAAGCTTTAATGTCTTATTCACAACGGTCAAGTATTTTATCGTTACTATTTAAAAAGGGGATCCTTTATTTCTTGATAACTATCGTCCGATTTCTCTTTTGAATGTAGATCTTAAACTGATTTGACATGTTTTAGCACAACGCTTGAAACAAGTTTTACCAAATATAATTAACGTAGATCAAACAGGTTATGTAAAAAATAGATTTATTGGTTTTAATCTTAGACAAATACAGGATATCATAGACTATGCAGACATATATAAAATAGAAGGGGCTATAATTTTCGTTGACTTTACAAAGGCTTTTGATTCTTTGGAATGGAATTTCATGCTAAATACTCTTAAGCATTTTGGATTCAATGAATCTTTCATTAATTGGGTAAAAACTTTATATACAGACATACAAACGTGTGTAATGAACAATGGGTGGGTCTCAGAAATGTTTAAGAATACAAGAGGAATTCGTCAAGGTGTCCTTTATCAGCTTTGTTGTTTGTCTTGTCAGTGGAAATCATGGCTTCAAGACGTAGAAACAATAAAGATATTAAGGGATTTCAAATAAAAATAGACGAAAAACCTCATAGCATTAAGATATCGCAACACGCTGATGACACAACTTTATTTTGTACGTCTAAAGAAGAAATATATATAGCATTTAATGAAATAGAAACTTTCGGGTCTTTTTCTGGATTATTAATGAACAAAAATAAAACTGGGGGAATTTGGGTAGGAAAACTTAAGCACAGTAAAGATAAAATAGAGGGCATTAAATGGTATGAAAAACCTATTAAAACATTGGGTGTATATTTTGGTAACAATAAAGAAGAGTGTGAAAAATTAAACTGGGAAAATAAAATAGATAAAATGAATATTTTATTCTTCTCTTGGGGAAAACGAAATTTAACTATTCTTGGGAAAATTATGATTATTAAAGCGTTAGTCATACCTATATTTACTTTTGTTGCTAGTGCATGTGTCGTGCCAGACAAATATAGAAAAGAAATTGAAAGTAAATGTTTCAAATTCATATGGGATGGTAAACCAGACAAAGTTAAAAGAAACACTATGATAGGTAATTTTGAAATGGGGGTTTAAATATGATAGACATAGGAAGTTACTTTGCATCACTGAGAGCATCATGGGTAAGTAGATTTGTTAGTGGAGAAATGGACAATTGGAAATTGATACCATATAAATACTTTAGACAATTTGGTAAGAATTGGTTGATATTTTCAATGAATATCGAATACAAAAAAATCAAAGATTATTTAAGATATATTCCTGATTTTTATAAAGAAATATTGGCAAACCTGGATAAAAATTGGTGGGGGTCATACAAAAACGCTATCACATTTTGCAGAGATTAGAAAACAGCTTATATGGGAAATAAATGTATAATGTTTAAAAATAAAAGTTTAATGTTTGATAATTGGATAAATAGTGATTTAATTTATATCAATGATATTTTAAATGAAAACGGGGAAATAAGCCAGAATTTAATCTTAGATAAATTAAAATACAAGAATAATTGGATATCTGAATTTATCAGCCTAAAAAAAGCGATACCTAATGAATGGTATCATACATTACAGGCTCAAAACTCTATTAAAAGTGTTGTAAATTTTCAAAAAGATAAGTTTATAGTAAATGGAAAATGTATAGACCCGTCACAACTGTCCAACAAATATTTTTATAATGAATATATTAATGTAAAATTTTTGAAACCAATGGGAATAAATACATGGTTAAGGTACTTGTCCATAAATGAAAAACCAAACATGAATCAACTTTACTCTTTCATTTTTCATTACTTAGAAGAAAATAAGCTAAAAATATTCAGATGGAAATTATTGCAATATATAATTCCTACAAAGAAACTATTAATGAAATGGAGAATTGCTATTAATAGCCAATGTAATTTCTATGGTCAAGATGAAGACTATCTACATTACGTTATGTCTTGTCCCTATCTGAAAGAATTTTGGGTGAAAATACAACAAATATTGAAAAAATCTAATATAGAAAATTTTGTCACATTAAAACATATTGTTTTTTGGTATAATATATTTGATAAAGATTATTTTGATTTCAACTATTTTTTAACAATTTTAGGATTTTCTATATACAAAGCATATTATGTATCTGAACAAAAGACCAAACAAGTAAACATATATTCTTTATTTGTGAGAGAATATATTACGAGAATAAGCCAGGTGCAAAAACTCCAAAATAGTAAACTGTTAGCAAAAATAAGGGAAAATATTGAAATGTAAATATGTATGCATTGTATATATGTATATGTATGCATGCATATGTATGTGTGTATATGCATGGATGTATGTGTGTAGATGTAGGTGCGTATGTATAGGTATATTTAATTAAAGTCTGATACTCATCAGTTATATTATATTATTTGAAAGTATTTTAATTATATAAGAAAATATTAATATGAAATACTTCATAAGTAGCTTGGGCATTTGAAGTAAGAATGTAACAAGCATTTTGAATAAAAATATATTGTTGTTAAAAAAAAAAAAACAATAGTTCAACTTCAAAGAGATTATATTTACGAAGCAATAATCCATTTTAACCCAGATTTTTTCGTATAAGATATCATTCGTAGATAGGCGACTAACGGAGAATAAGTTTCAAAAATTAATTGCTTGTAGATTTTTAATCTCATTTATTAACAATGTAAGATTGCAATACAAAAAATGCATCTTTGAGTGTAGACTTTGTTACTGGTTCGATTATTGCGATACAATTGAAATGCACATAACCAGATTTGAATACAATTTTTTATTTATAAGTTCCCCCTTGATGCAGGTCAGGTGTTCCTTTAAAATATAAATTAATTTTCTGTACTAAGCAAAAAACAAAAAAGAAAAAAAAATGAAAAACCCAAAACATTCATATTTCATTTTATTTACAAGTTCAATTATTGTACAAGTTAGATACCGTACATTTTAAACAAAAGAACTGAGCATTATAGAATATGGAAAGCTTCTTTTTCTGCACTCGTATTGTACACAGGTAAAGGCCTTTCGATCGACGCCTTCGGCTTCTCGGACTTCACCTGTGTACTCGTGCGGAAAAAGAAGCCTCCCAGATCCAATAAAGGACAGTTCTTTTGTTTGAAATGTACGTATCCTATACATGTATAAGATAATAATAATAGTGTTGTTGAAAAAACAAATGGTATGATATTTAATCCAACTACAACTTTAAAATTCATTTATTGATTTAAATATCACCAATCGATTGTGCATTAAAAAAAAATGGCAAGTATTATATATCCATATGTACCTAAAAAGTACAGCGGCTGTATGATCGGCCCCTATTAGCGGTCTGTATCATCGGCTTCTATTAACGGCCTGTATCATCGGCCTCTATTAACGGCCTGTATCATCGGCTTCTATTAGCGGCCTGTATCATCGGCCCCTATTAGCGGCCTGTATCATCGGCCTCTATTAACGGCCTGTATCATCGGTCTCTATTAGCGGTATGTATCATCGGCTTCTATTAGCGGTCTGTATCATCGGCCTATATTAACGACCTGTATCATCGGCCTATATTAACGACCTGTATCATCGGCTTCTATTAACGGCCTGTATCATCGGCCTATATTAACGGCCTGTATCATCGGCCTATATTAACGACCTGTATCATCGGCTTCTATTAGCGGTCTGTATCATCGGCCTCTATTAGCGGTCTGTATCATCGGCTTCTATTAACGGCCTGTATCATCGGCCTATATTAACGGCCTGTATCATCGGTCTCTATTAGCGGTCTGTATCATCGGCTTCTATTAACGGCCTGTATCATCGGTCTCTATTAGCGGTCTGTATCATCGGCTTCTATTAGCGGTCTGTATCATCGGCTTCTATTAACGGCCTGTATCATCGGCCTATATTAACGGCCTGTATCATCGGTCTCTATTAGCGGTCTGTATCATCGGCTTCTATTAACGGCCTGTATCATCGGTCTCTATTAGCGGTCTGTATAATCGGTCTCTATTAGCGGTCTGTATCATCGGCTTCTATTAACGGCCTGTATCATCGGCCTCTATTAGCGGTCTGTATCATCGGCTTCTATTAACGGCATGTACCATCGGCCTCTATTAGCGGCCTGTATAATCGGTCTCTATTAACGGCCTGTATCATCGGCCTCTATTAGCGGCCTATATCATCGGCCCCTATTAGCGGCCTGTATCATCGGCCTCTATTAACGGCCTGTATCATCGGCCTCTATTAGCGCCTGTATCATCGGCCCCTATAAGCGGCCTGTGTCATCGGCCTCTATTAACGGCCTGTATCATCGGCCTCTATTAACGGCCTGTATCATCGGCCCCTATTAGCGGTCTGCATCATCGGCCTCTATTAACGGCCTGTATCTTCGGCCTCTATTAACGGCCTATATCATCGATCTCTATTAGTGGCCTGTATCATCGGCCCCTATTAGCGGCCTGTATCATCAGCCTATATTAGCGGCCTGTATCATCGGCCCCTATTAGCGGCCTGTATCATAAAAACGTGACTTTGAGTCTTAATTTTGTCGGATAATTGTTAACAGTATGTTTTTGTCAGATTATAAGAACCTAAAGTAAAACTTTTCTTTAACAACCGTGATGCGAATTGTTCAACTCATGACTGATCGATCACGATATTTTAACCCTTCAAAGAACCATTGGTTTAGTTTTAACGCATTCCTCATTTCATTAATTGGTCTGTACTCTCGGTGCTTGTCCTTTCGGGTGGTTCTAGTTGATACTGCCCTTCCGGATGGAGCTTTTGTTTTAGTCGTTTGATTCATTCATTGAAAACGTATGATTCGACCGTTCTTGTTGATAGACAAACAAAAGCGGAAATTGTCAATACATGAACTTGTTATTGATTTCTGATAAGCTAACGTAACTAAATTAGATGATCAGAATCGTTTCATGCAGCATTAATGTTAACATATTTGCCTTTGTTTGTCTATAAACAAGAACGAATCATACGTTTTCAATGAATGAACCAACGGCGAAATGAAAAGCTTCATCCGGACGGACAGTATACTGATTTTTATCAATGGGTAGAACTTTTTAAAATGATATCCCAAATTTAATCCTAATATCATTACTATTCATTTTGACTTACAGGTCACTAGTTAACTATTCATGAAAAGGTTTTTGTTGAACTGCTTAATTAACATTGTAAAACATATGCTTTGCGAATTTTAGGGGGTGCGCACGCCGCGCACGCCCCCCTCTAAATCCGCCTCTGGTTTGAATATATTGAATTACAGGAAATATTATTTTACAATTATAAAATAATGTTGTGTTTCAAGATAAAGTTAACAATAATTACAACACCCTTGATTGTGAGATAATCCCATTCTGTTTAATCTTAATTCAATATATACTACTTGTTGTATGCTATGAATTGATTTCTATAGAAACTCTGAAATCTTATAAAAATGTGTAAGGTATGGGTTTTTTTCTCAAATTTCCTCAAATTTCTTCAAATATATTTCACTTAATTCTTATTAATTTTCCCAATTTGTTTTGCTATAGGTTGATTGATTGATTGATTGATTGGTGTTTTACGCCAACTTTAGTAATATTTCAGCTACATTATATATCGTGACGGTTTTTTTTTTGCTTTAGATAATATATGTGGAGAATCTTCTGTATACAAAATGACATTTTAAATTGTAAAACTGCTGTTCAGTTATTTGATCCCACGCTGTTTGTTTGTTTTTTATTTTGTCTTTCGAGTCTCCATTTTATTTACATTTTTTTTCTATTATAGTACCACCTCTACAGCTGCAGTTCCAGGGAAATGTATCTATTGACAAAAGCTGGAATCCAGAATTGGCTGATAAATCTACACTAGCATATCAGGAAAAGGCAGACAATGTGTCTAAAATGGTGAGCGTAGCAGTCGTAGATTGTGGTTTTGGTTTCGCTTATATAAATGGTGTGTTACTCCACTTTCAACAATATTTCAATTATATCGTGGTGTTCAGTTTTATTGGTGGAGGAAATCGTAGTACCCGGAGAACATCACCGACCTGTCGCAAGTCACTGACAAACTTTATCACATAAGGTTGTATCGAGTACATCTCGCCATGAACGGGGTTAGAACTCACAACTTTAGTGTTGATAGACACTGATTACACACGTAGTTGTAAATCCAACTACACGACGGCCTCCGTAGATTATGAGATGATGTGTTTGTATTTGTCTGAGTTAAGAACGAAAGGATATTTCAATAACTTTCTAATTTTAAATTTAAGCATATTTTATTGTCTAAATAATTACAGAAGGTTCAGACACAAGTTTTTCAATTTCTAATTGTAATAAACTGGTTTTATTTTCCGTCAATGGTGGTTCATATATTCGTAAAACATTTTGATTGATTGATTGGTAGTTTAATTTTTTAACATCCATCAGCAAATATTTCATGCATATTCCATGGCTATAGACGGAAGACGGAAGCCCCTTCCAACCTAATTAACCGGTACAAAAAATAGTGTAAGTAAAACGATGTTTAAGTCGGAACTATCTTTTCGCCCATCATGTGCCCTTCCTGGTATCACTTTTTTCCTATTCTGCATGTTTCCTGAAACTGGAAAATGACAACCACATCTGTGGCGTAGTGGTTAGTGTGCTCGCTTCGAGTGCGGTAGATCGTGGGTTCGAACCCCAGTCGGGTCAAATCATAGACTATAAAATTGGTATGTGTTGCTTCTCCGCTAAGCACACATCATTAAGGAGAAAGAGCAAAGACTGGTCGGCTCAGAATCAGAATAATGTGTCCAAGTGAGCGACATGCCTACCCGAGGGCTGTCGTTTCAGTGAGCTACAAATGTAGCACCATACAAATCCAACTCAGCGTGTTGGTCTAGAACAAAACGGATCTCATCATCATCTCCTTGAAAATTAACTTGTTCTCGCAATGATAGAGCTGAAAGATTGCTGAATTGGCGTTAAACAACAATCACTCACTCACTCACTGGAAAATGACAGAAAAATGGTAGAAAATAAATAACGATATACTGACCATTGCTCAATAATGGAATTTGTATGCCTTCCTTTCCTGTTTGCTGTCCAGGCTGTGGTCGATAATAGTATCTTTTATTACAAGAGAAGTTCCTATATTTTTTCTACAATTTGACAATAAAAACGAATAAATAACTGGGACGATAATAAAAAAAAACGAAAAAAAAACCGGAGTTCATTCGCAAATAATAATATAATCTTATTGTCCCACTGATATTTCCAACTTTGTGCACGATTTTAGAAAATGTGTTTCCGGTTAAATTCAATACAGCATGCATACCGTAACGATTTTCTCGTGCCTTAACATTTTTAAAGGAGTTTAATTTTCCAGTTATAAATGAGAAGTTACATGTACTTGAAGAGGTAAGTGTATGAATTTGTATAGGCATAGCATAAATAAAGTCAGATAAATATTCTGGTCCCGTAAAATGGAAAATGAAAAAAAATGTCATAATCGCCGTGGAAATAAATATTCTGACATCGATATCATGGTTATCTGTAAATATGCAAAATAAGAATTCCTCTTAGTTTTATATGACCGCAAAAATGTTTGTCTTGTTATGTTCTGGGTCTGTCTGCATTGGTAGTTTGTAGTCAAAATGGTTTCCATGCAATAACTTAAGTATATAATCTAGTTTTGAAATTTTATAAAGTTCTGTGAAACATTGGTATAGAATGAAATTTAGTACGGGTACCTATAAAGTGCGAAACGAAATAGAAACGAAACGAAACGAAATCAACGAAAACGAAACGAAACGAAACGAAATCAACAAAAACGAAACGAAACGAAACGAAATCAACAAAAACGAAACGAAACGAAGCGAAATCAACGAAATGAAAACGAAATAAAACGAAACCAACGAAAGGAAAACGAAATCAACGAAAACAAAACGAAATAGAAAATGGAAGAAAAATAATAGGGGCCTAAAAGAAATCAAACTTATTTTCACAATTACGATGCTAGACTACTTCCAACACATGATTGCCTTTCATCAGGAGAGGACAGGATTTGATCGCCATTGAACAAGAATACTATGCATTTTTTCAGCGGGAGTCTAGCTGTCCTTTTCACTTAGTGGCTTCTTTTAAATTTTGAAACCATAAGAGCAACGTCAAGTTTGTTGAAAGGAGAGGAATTAAAATAACAGAAGTGCAGTAGTTAAAGTTCACTAATAAATACCCCCGTCCGAGCAAAATTTAAAAGTGTGTCAGAGAGACGAAAAAGTGTGACGACCGGACGGACAAACGAACGAACGGACAGCAGAAGTCCTATATACCCCAATCTTTTTTTGGCAGAGGTATACAAATCCTATCAAAAATTAACTTTAGAAATTTAAAAAAAATCTACATATCTTGTAAAAGTACCATTTTTCCCTTTGATTCCTTCTTCATATAAATCACCCCCCCCCCCAATCAACCCCCTCCAAAAAAAATTCCGATATTAATAAAATTTGATACGGCACATATTTTTATACCCCCCGCTATCCAGCGGGAGGGTGTATATAGTATATGTCCGTTTGTCCGTGAGTGCTTCCCTCACTGCCTATGCAATTCCTCCTTAACAACTTGATGAAATTGAATGAATCTTACAGGAAATCTTTAATACCATATGGCAAGGTTCATTAATTTCATGAATTCTTTAGTACCAAATGGCATTGTGCACCTTCTATTTTTGTTTTTCCATTTTAACAGTTCTTGCTAAAATTTCTTCACTTTTTGGACATTGTCATTTAAGGCTATGTAATTGTCATACAAGGCTATACAATAGAGAGAGGATACTGTTGCGTTATCCATAACTCTTCCTAAACAACAGAATGGATTTCAATAAAAGTTTCTTATGCTTAGTTTTTGCAAGCATTATTTTTTCCAGAAGTTCTTCTGTAGGGAGGGCGCTCACTGTACGTCCTGTTATGTTGCTGTTGGTTTTTTTTTAGAAATAGAACAATAGGATTTGAAATAAAAAGTTTATAGTGTTGGGTCTTTTTGACCCCTGTATATCTCGGAAAGAACAACGGTAAGACATTACGCCAGATATGTTGGCACACTACCGAATAAAGGTAATAACAATGGTACTGTACTCCAAGGCGCATTCAAAAGGGAAAGTCCACAAAAACAGACAAAACCGATAAGAAGCTCAACCATCTGAGTTTTCAATCAACGAAACAACTGAAAAACAACACATTCCTGACTTGGTACAGGCATTTTCCCAGGAAAATGGTGGGTTCTGATAGCAGATAGGCAGATGCCACTCGTCTAACCCAAAGACCTTACCAAGTATAAAAACAATCTGTACATGTAAATTCTCTAATCCCAAGACATGACCAAATGTGAAACTAGAAAACAACTATCATATTCCCGACTTGGTACAGGCATTTCCCAAGAAAATGGTGGGTCAAACCTCCCACTTGTATGACAGTCGTTAATAGTTCCGTCATATTGACAAATGGGGGGGGGGGGGGGGGGGGTGGGGGGTGCATAGGGATTAAACGTGACAAGTCGGGAAAATCCAGTAGTCAAATAGTGCCCAGAATCTGAAACTCAAGACCATCCTGTTAGATTTGCGAATAGGCAAATTTATGCAGAATACAAACGAAAAACGTAATAAAATCAGACGAATAATGAACCCTCAATATCCCAATCTATGAAAATACCCCCTCATATCCCCCATTTTTTTCTATATGCCCACTCCAGAAACTTTATAATTCATAAATACTGCCACACACACAAACACAAATAAAAATATGACATTTGAACTTCTGAAAGTTTGTCGGCAAGCAAACCCGACTTGGATTGATTTGCAGGTAATGTACGTGAGGAGTACTGTAACGGACAGACATGCAAGATGGGTTATAATTAATCAAAATTATTGTATTTAAAAAATCGAATTATCATTTTTTTTATTTCTTTATTTCGTTTTGTCTTTTATTTTTTTCCTTCCATTATCCTATCCATTTTCTTCGTATCAGTCTATTTCGTTTTGTTTTAGTTGCTTTCGTTGGTTTCGTTTCATTTCGTTTTCATTTCGTTGATTTCGTTTCGTTTCGTTTCATTTTTGTTGATTTCGTTTCGTTTCGTTTCGTTTCGTTTTCGTTGATTTCGTTTCGTTTCGTTTCGTTTCGTTTCGTTTCTATTTCGTTTCGCACTTTATAGGTACCCAATTGAGTACTGGTTATGGGGATTTTCACCTCACATGTTTTAAGCAAGAGGTCCTAAGTGTCAAAAAGACGTATTATATATGGAGTGATAGAGTTTTTAAAATTAATTCCTTAAGAATATAATTTTCAGAAAATACATGTGGTTATATCTAGCTATTACTGTTCTTGACATAAAAGTTGCAAAAAGAGAGGGGGGGGGGGTCTCAAAATTTTGACTTTTTTTTATTGTTCATCCAATTTTAATGATCATCTTTATTGTTTCAGAGACATAATTAAAATTTT
Organism: Bathymodiolus brooksi; assembly: GCA_963680875.1. NCBI lineage: Eukaryota > Metazoa > Mollusca > Bivalvia > Mytilida > Modiolidae > Bathymodiolus > Bathymodiolus brooksi. Next base: position 50,459,710 of record OY804583.1, on the reverse strand, counting down.
TAATTTGTTTAAATGTCTGATGAGTTATTGATGAGCTTGAGTCATTAAACAATTTTAACTACTGTAAATTCAGAAATTATTGCGATGTTTTTGTTATTGCGAAAAATGTGACTGATGTGAAATCGCAATAATTAAACCTCGCATTTCGGAATCATAAGTATCCATTTGTACTGGAGGACTTCATGCTTCGCAATAATAGAAATCGCAATCTGTGAAAATTTTCGAAGATCGCAATAATAAATGAACGCAATAATTTCCGAATTTACAGTATTTTATTTCAAAAAGGGTTCTAAACTGGACCCAAATTATTATTTTTTTCATATTTTGAAAGTACATAGAATTTTCATTTAATTTGTGCAATTTTGTGATTCTTGTAGAAAGTCAACAGATTTCCTCTATATCACACAATTTTTTAGATCAACTTCAAACAAAAGGATAAAAAAAAAGTACAAAATCACTAATAAAAACAATTTTTTCTTATTTTTCATTCTTTATGAAAAATAAGAAAAATAAATGCATTAAAAAATGCATTTATTTTTCTTATTTTTCATCATATTTTAATGCATTTATATATTTTTCTTGCCATTTGCTCATCATAAAAATAAGGCTGTTCATTTTAGTGTCATGTTTTATTATTTTTTCATTACTTTATTCATTTCTTGCCATTCATTGTATTACCCATTAAATTAAAGAAAATAAATAATCTGTCTTACAAGATATCATTATATCATTATTAATTCTATAAGGTCAATGGTAAGAAAATGTCAGTGACACTATTTTCCTCCTGTTATCTGGATTCTACATCTTATATTGTCGCTAAAGATCTCAGTGACACTATTTTCCTCCTGTTATCTGGATTCTACATCTTATTTTGTCGCTAAGATCTCAGTGACACTATTTTCCTCCTGTTATCTGGATTCTACATCTTATTTTGTCGCTAAGATCTCAGTGACACTATTTTCCTCCTGTTATCTGGATTCTACATCTTATTTTGTCGCTAAGATCTCAGTGACACTATTTTCCTCCTGTTATCTGGATTCTACATCTTATTTTGTCGCTAAGATCTCAGTGACACTATTTTCCTCCTGTTATCTGGATTCTACATCTTATTTTGTAGCCAAGAATCAATGACACTATTTTCCTCCTGTTATCTGGATTCTACATCTTATTTTGTCGCTAAGATCTCAGTGACACTATTTTCCTCCTGTTATCTGGATTCTACATCTTATTTTGTCGCTAAGATCTCAGTGACACTATTTTCCTCCTGTTATCTGGATTCTACATCTTATTTTGTCGCTAAGATCTCAGTGACACTATTTTCCTCCTGTTATCTGGATTCTACATCTTATTTTGTAGCCAAGAATCAATGACACTATTTTCCTCCTGTTATCTGGATTCTACATCTTATTTTGTCGCTAAGATCTCAGTGACACTATTTTCCTCCTGTTATCTGGATTCTACATCTTATTTTGTCGCTAAGATCTCAGTGACACTATTTTTCTCCTGTTATCTGGATTCTACATCTTATTTTGTCGCTAAGATCTCAGTGACACTATTTTCCTCCTGTTATCTGGATTCTACATCTTATTTTGTAGCCAAGAATCAATGACACTATTTTCCTCCTGTTATCTGGATTCTACATCTTATTTTGTCGCTAAGATCTCAGTGACACTATTTTCCTCATGTTATCTGCATTCTACATCTTATTTTGTCGCTAAGATCTCAGTGACACTATTTTCCTCCTGTTATCTGGATTCGACATCTTATTTTGTAGCCAAGAATCAGTGACACTATTTTCCTCCTGTTATCTGGATTCTACATCTTATTTTGTCGCTAAGATCTCAGTGACACTATTTTCCTCATGTTATCTGCATTCTACATCTTATTTTGTCGCTAAGATCTCAGTGACACTATTTTCCTCCTGTTATCTGGATTCGACATCTTATTTTGTAGCCAAGAATCAATGACACTATTTTCCTCCTGTTATCTGGATTCTACATCTTATTTTGTCGCTAAGATCTCAGTGACACTATTTTCCTCCTGTTATCTGGATTCGACATCTTATTTTGTAGCCAAGAATCAGTGACACTATTTTCCTCCTGTTATCTGGATTCTACATCTTATTTTGTCGCTAAGATCTCAGTGACACTATTTTCCTCATGTTATCTGCATTCTACATCTTATTTTGTCGCTAAGATCTCAGTGACACTATTTTCCTCCTGTTATCTGGATTCGACATCTTATTTTGTAGCCAAGAATCAATGACACTATTTTCCTCCTGTTATCTGGATTCAAGATCTTATTTTGTAGCCAAGAATCAATGACACTATTTCCTCCTGTTATCTGGATTCTAGATCTTATTTTGTAGCCAAGAATCAATGACACTATTTTCCTCCCATAATGGCCATTATCAAGATTCTATATACAGTCAAACCTGTATTAAGAGGTCACCTTAAAGACAAAGAAAAATTCGTCTTCTAAGACAGATGACTTCTTAAAAGAGGTTCAATTTATAAGGAATTTTGTACGATAGGACAAAAAAGATGACCTTTTTTACAGGTGACTGCTTAATAGAGGTGACCTCATAGACAGGGTTGATTGTATATCTTGTTTTGTCGTTAAGATTACGTTTGCTATTGAAGAAATTCATACTCCATGAGTGAATTTAGAGGGGACATTCTGGGAGTGTGCTCCCCTCAGCAAAGCATACGTTATACAACATTTAATTTATTATGGTCAATACTGCCCAAAACTTCTTTTTTAATGTTTGACATTTTATTTTAAACCGATGACATTTAAACACATGCAGAGTCAAATCTTGAAATCTCCCACTCAACAAATTATATTTTCAATTATATTTTGTTCTCTGTACTTATGTAGTAGTTAAAACTCATTTCTATTTCTTTTAGACATTAAAGTACTTTTAATTCTTCAGCCACTCCTCTTTGTCCACAATCTACCATTTCTATTTCTTTTAGACATAAGTACTTTTAATTCTTCAGCCACTCCTCTTTGTCCACAATCTACCATTTCTATTTCTTTTAGACATTAAAGTACTTTTAATTCTTCAGCCACTCCTCTTTGTCCACAATCTACCATTTCTATTTCTTTTAGACATTAAAGTACTTTTAATTCTTCAGCCACTCCTCTTTGTCCACAATCTACCATTTCTATTTCTTTTAGACATAAGTACTTTTAATTCTTCAGCCACTCCTCTTTGTCCACAATCTACCATTTCTATTTCTTTTAGACATTAAAGTACTTTTAATTCTTCAGCCACTCCTCTTTGTCCACAATCTACCATTTCTATTTCTTTTAGACATTAAAGTACTTTTAATTCTTCAGCCACTCCTCTTTGTCCACAATCTACCATTTCTATTTCTTTTAGACATAAGTACTTTTAATTCTTCAGCCACTCCTCTTTGTCCACAATCTACCATTTCTATTTCTTTTAGACATTAAAGTACTTTTAATTCTTCAGCCACTCCTCTTTGTCCACAATCTACCATTTCTATTTCTTTTAGACATAAGTACTTTTAATTCTTCAGCCACTCCTCTTTGTCCACAATCTACCATTTCTATTTCTTTTAGACATTAAAGTACTTTTAATTCTTCAGCCACTCCTCTTTGTCCACAATCTACCATTTCTATTTCTTTTAGACATTAAAGTACTTTTAATTCTTCAGCCACTCCTCTTTGTCCACAATCTACCATTTCTATTTCTTTTAGACATAAGTACTTTTAATTCTTCAGCCACTCCTCTTTGTCCACAATCTACCATTTCTATTTCTTTTAGACATTAAAGTACTTTTAATTCTTCAGCCACTCCTCTTTGTCCACAATCTACCATTTCTATTTCTTTTAGACATTAAAGTACTTTTAATTCTTCAGCCACTCCTCTTTGTCCACAATCTACCATTTCTATTTCTTTTAGACATTAAAGTACTTTTAATTCTTCAGCCACTCCTCTTTGTCCACAATCTACCATTTCTATTTCTTTTAGACATTAAAGTACTTTTAATTCTTCAGCCACTCCTCTTTGTCCACAATCTACCATTTCTATTTCTTTTAGACATTAAAGTACTTTTAATTCTTCAGCCACTCCTCTTTGTCCACAATCTACCATTTCTATTTCTTTTAGACATTAAAGTACTTTTAATTCTTCAGCCACTCCTCTTTGTCCACAATCTACCATTTCTATTTCCATGGTAGCCATGATATAACTGAAATATTGTTGAAAGTGGTGTTAAACACCATAAACCAACCAACAAAACCTATTTGCATGATGAAAACAAGGAACAGTCTAAATATGCTAACATGAATTCTGCCGTTTTTAACCATTGTTTACTAAATCCCGATTTTGCTCTAATTTTACTGCATTTTTTCTATCATTTGTAATGGTGATGATGGTTCGATTATAGACAATGATTGTCTAAAGTGGTCACTAGTTACACTGTCTATCCAAACACCTCTTACTAGACAGAGTGATCTTAATGTAATACTGATTACTTGTGACATGAATGCATTCTTTTCCTTTGATCTTTTTATGGTTTATATACCACAATGTAAGCAACAGCTAATAACTATGAAATAATACACACAGATACCAGATATTGCACACTTAAAACCTGGGCTGTAGTTTTATTACTCTCAGAGAGCCGTGCAATAATCAATCAACAACCTAAATTTGATATTGCATAGCTTCATGTTACAAATCATTTATACCACTGTGAGGTACTGTTTCCCAAGTCAAAGGGTTAGGCAATCTCACGCTTCACGTTTTAGATGTTTAGCTGTTTAACTCGGGAAAACTGTGATACAGATATTACATAGACATGAAAAATCTAAAATTAACATCATTTGTCATATGTTATACAGTTATACTGGTTTGTAACTAGATTAACACGACTGGTGTTACTAGTGGAGCAGGAACTGCTCACCCTTCCGGAGCACCTGAGTTCACCCACGGTTTTTAGTGAGGTTCATGTTACTCGATCTTTGTTTTATATTCGGATTCGGATTACCCCTTTGGTATCTTCAAACTCTTATAAAGCCCAAGACGAATTTTTCGATCTTAGATGCAAGATTTAACTGACCCTTTGTCTTTTTACAGATTGATAAAATATACCAAGCAAGTGACCTAAGAGATGTCTACATTAGTAACACTGTTCAGGGATTTAGGTAAGTGTAAAATATGCTCCCTTAAAACATTTAGTAGGAGCATATGTTGTCACCACCATCATCAGTCCGTCCTTACGTCTGTCCGTCTGAAAAATGGTTTCCGGATCATATCTTGAGCTACATTTGATGTACATCTCTTTCTTGTATATACAATCAAACCTGTTTTAGTGACCACCTCTATTTAGCAATAACTTAATTGTATTATGCCATTATTATATTATATGTGACCTTAAATTTTATTTCCCTTCACACTGCATTTCATATCAATTAAGCCTGTAATAAACCTGTCTTATGTGACCATATTCTACTGTTCCCTTGGAAGGTCACATAAGACAGGTTTGACTGTATATATGGTGCTTATATTTAGCAAAATAATCGTCATGTTCTATTTTAATCATAATGCTTTTTGACGTTTTAGAGTTACATGTATGCCCACAGAAAATTTGCAACATGTCAAAAATATTGGTTTTCTGATGATGACTTTGGTTAAACACAAATCTTTATTCTGTAATGTGAAATTTGATTACCCATAGCATTCAAATTAAAGCTGGGTTTAATTTTGATGATGATGGCTTTTATTTGTTTTGGAGTTATGTCCCCTTGAAAGTGTTCAATTTTTTTTTAACAATTTAGGTGGTTTAAATTAATTCAACTTTATTTCACAAAAATCACTATTCTTTAATATGATTTATAATTACTGTCAAATGCAAGTTATTTATGCAATTTTCAATATGATGCCTTTTATAATTATTGTGTTGCCCCCTGAAAATTTTCAGAATTTCAAAATTATTGTACCTCAGTTTTTCTTTATGCAAATCATTAATTTTTTATGTGAACATATCCATTACTGACTTCCTCTTAAAAAAATAAGTAAGATATTCCTACTAGAATCAAAATAATTAATGAAAGCCATAATTTGTATAATGTTCTAACATGGACAACATTATTATGTCCCTCAAATGAAGTTTGGGAGACATATTGTGTTTTCTCCGTTTCTTATTATTCTTATTATTATTCTTCTTCTTCTTCTTCTTCTTTCTTTCTTTCTTTCTTTCTTTCTTTCTTTCTTTCTTTGTTCCGTCAAAAGTTTGTCCGACACATTTCTCGGAGATGCCTTGATCAAACTTTATGAAACCTTGTAGGAATATCATATGCCATGTGAAGTTGTGCCTTTAAGGGTTGATTTTTCCAAAATGGCTGCCGTTGCCATGGAAACGGCCAAAATGCTAAAAAATGAAAAACACAAAAATGATCATAGCAGGTTATTCGCCAAACATAAATTGATGAAACTTGATAGGAACAACAACCACATCTAGTGGAACGAGATAAGCCAAAAAAATTGGAATCGGTTGGACAAACTTTGCCGCAGTTGCCATGGAAATAAAAAAGAAAGGGGGGATTTAAAACAATTTTGGATTCCTTTCATCAAGCTTTAAGCTTCATGAAACTTTGTAGGAATATCCACTGTAGTGTGTGGCAGCTTTTGAGGGGTTGAACAAAATCAAAATGGCAGCCGTTGCCATGGTAACCAAGGTGCAAAAAATGTTAAATTCACTCCAGACAGCGGATCCTTTTGAAACCTGACACAAAAATAGATCATCACTCAAAGTTGTGCTCTTTGTTTTTAAAATTTTCAAAATGGCCACCAATATATAAAATAAAAAAATCGTCAAAAATTCAAAAATGAAAAGATTTCAATGGAAATGGATATTTACAGGGAGTAAGACATGCTGCACCATATTGCGACCATTTCGGTTTGCTATGGCGGCCATTTTGAATCCAAAAGGACCGCCAAAATACAAAAATCCTCCGATTTGTGCGAAATTTGGTACTACTATGGACATGATACAGTCAAAAACTGGGCTCTAATTATTTCTTGCTATGTTCTCACACTATTCTTCATTCATACCACTAGTACATGTATTGTTCGTTTGGAGGACAGTTGTAACGCTCTGCGTTACAGTAACCAATATTGTTCATTGCATTTAAGAGGCCGCCCGGCTTTGTAAATTACAAAAAGGGTGCACTCGACTCACAGCCACAAGTGATAAAGTTTACCGGTTGCTTGCCCATGGTCCACTCGGTGGTTCTCTCAGGGTACTCCGGCTTCTTCCACCACTAAAACTGGTCGCAATGATATAGCTGAAAGTGGCGTTAAAATACCGAAAATAAAAATAAAATCATTGCATTTAATCCCTCACTATCGCTAGGGATAAAAGTTGTACAAAAATAATGTTACTTATGTTAAAACTGGATACAAACTATGGTTTCCATGAATGATTTCTTAATTTTAGGTTCAACGTTTTAAAAAAGAATGTTGTATTTTTATCATATAACAAGACAATAACTTTTGATTTCAGTTAATATTTTATAAGAATTTATAATCGCAAGCAACGTTATATTGACCTAAGCATTGGACCTAACCACTGTTGCTGTGAATATCAATTTCATGAGTTTATAATTATGTTATCAACATCTTCCAAAGTCATTAATTGTATATTCTAATGTAGTTGTTTAATATCCCTGGTTTGTGATTGGACAATGCTGTAATTTTCATGGTATCAATTAATGAATTCCACGGTTGAAAATCATGAGATATTTTAGACGATTGCCGCTTACATCAATGTAGCAATACACATGATTACATTTGAATGGAGATAACTGAATTGTATTTGAATATTTCACGGCATCAATTGTCGATTTAATGGTGTAATTTTCACCAATTCCACGGATGAAATAGCATGAAATATTTGTTATGTCATCTTGTCAATAATACGGAAATATACATTAAACAAACATGTATATGATGTATGTATGTCTATCCTACACATGATTACATTAGAATGGAGATAACTGTATTGTATTTGAAATTTCACGGCATTAATTGTCGATTTAATGGTCGCAAATATCTGTTTACTGGCTCCGCTAACGCGTCAGCAAGTAAACTCAATTTGCGACCATCAAATCTCCAATTGATGCCGTGAAATTTTCAAATACAATACAGTTATCTCCTAAATATTTGTTCCATTTTATATCCGACGCTTGGCTTGCCAATTCAATAATGACCGTCATTTCCAACATAAAACATTAAATGACTTTTTCCTTTATCACCAAATACATATTCAGTGCACATTAATAAATTAAGGATTTATAAACCCAAGAAATAAGATTTTGACCTAAACTCCATCTCGAAGCGAAAATAATGATATGCATGTTAAACCGTTATACAAACTATGACTTCCATGAATTGTTTCGATTCTAGTAGGAAAATCTTACTTTTTTTTTTAAGTTGAAGTCAGTAATGGAAATGCATGTCATAATAAAATCAAATAACCTTCATGTTTACGGTTGTTTTGTTCTAATATAGATAACTAGACAGTGTTTAAGTTATTGATATTTTCTTATTTCAGTCTTCTGTAAGGTGATAAGCGAAAAGTTGTTCTACGTTAATGTTAAAACAGGCAAAAATTCCATCTCATTACAGTTGTATATAATTGTTTTTTTCTTCAATCATTACAGACAGGGTAGTACTGTATGTGAATTTACAGTTCAGTTTGAGAACCCGAAAGTTGTAGAAAAACCTGTTACAGAAGCACCGCCTGTTAAAGACTTAAACTCGGAAAAAGTATTCAGCGTTTTTGTAGAAGTTGTACAAAGTGGAAATGTTGAGGATACCAGGAACTTAGATATTGATACAAGTACTCTAAGTCTTAAAGGTAAGTTGTAAATATATATATAGAATAAAAGGGGGTGCTAAAGGGAAGAGGGGCATGGGGTTTAATGCCACTTTCAACAATATTTCAGTTATATCGTGGCGATTAGTTTAATTGATGGAGGAAACTGGAGTACCCGGAGAAAACCACCGAGCTAACCACCGACTAGCTGCAATAATGTAGCTCCTGTGACAAACTTGTGTCTCGGCAGAGCTACAATACGGTCATGTTCGTCACAATGGAGCAAAAATAAAGTTGCAGTTGAAACATAAAAACTGACTATTTACCCTTCAAACATTTCATTATAACTATTACTGATGATCACAGTCCTTGTTAAATCGGTTTGGCTGAGAAATATATATGCTTTTCAACGGTAGCAACAACCTTGTTCAAATTTATCGATCGTTTTCCATAACCGGAAACTACGGAAGGCGGAGCTTTTCTAAATATGGTATTTATTACTACACGTTGATGTAAACATTCACGCCTCAAATCGCCAAATATGGTATCGACATCCAAATAGTGAGGCCGGAAATGACGAAATTCAAAATGTTCAGAGAGTTTAGTAAACATGGATTTTATTTTGTGGGAATTACATTCTAAAATACTGGTAGGTGATAACAACTTGTTATAATAATGGACAAAAGGAAAGGTTATGACTTATTATTGATTAATGCAGGCGTCAGAAACTCAGTAAGCGAGTGCAAAAAATCTCGGCGGCTGCTCCATTACGTGTAATGGCATCCCGTTATAACCCTTGCGAGTAAGCGAGCATTTAGGGTTTTATTATTAGAACTAACCACCGACCTGTCGCAAGTCACTGACAAACTTTATAATATAACGTTGTATCGAGTACACCTCACCTGGGTGGGATTCAAACACACAACATTAGTGGTGATAGGAACTGATTGTATAGGTTGTTGTAAAACCAACATGCAATCACGACCACGATGACCCAAAATCTTCATTTGAATTGTTTGTGCTGAGATCTTGCAGCAATATGTCTACGATTTTGCTACCTTTTACCGAATCCGAGGTAAGCTAAACTGTAAGGGGCCAACTAATTCAACCATTTATTGTCAAATAAGTGATTTTTTTCAGATGTGACAGGTTATCTGTAGCTACAACTCCAACCACCACGACCTTGACAACAAGTACACCTCCGATGACGACGACCACCACAAGTACAACTGCACCAACCACCACCACAACAAGTACACCTTCGACCATCACCACATTAAAAACTATGCAGACAACAGCTGTAAGTGACACCTCATCAACTTCTCAAACCACAGTACCCTCCACCACAGCTATGACAGAGCAAGTCACAACAACAGAGGCAACTACAACAGTACCAGGCACCACAACAGGGCCAGCTAAAACAGAGCCAGTCACCACAACAGGGGCAGCTAAAACAGAGCCAGTCACCACAATCCCACCAGCTACAACAGATCAAGCCACGACAACCATATCAGCTACAATATCTGAGACAACAACAACAAAAACCACAACAGACGCTAATTTAACTACTACATCCACACAGACAACAACCAAACTGACAACAACCATACCAGCCTCCACCACATCAGAGATAGCAATACAGAATACAACAACAACCATACCGACAACATCCACACAGACAACAACCAAACTGACAACAACCATACCAGCCTCCACCACATCAGAGATAGCAATACAGAATACAACAACAACCATACCGACAACATCCACACAGACAACAACCAAACTGACAACAACCATACCAGCCTCCACCACATCAGAGATAGCAATACAGAATACAACAAAAACCATACCGACAACATCCACACCGACAACAACCAAACTGACAACAACCATACCAGCCTCCACCACATCAGAGATAGCTATACAGAATACAACAACATCGCCCCTGCCATCACAGAACAGTACAACAACGTCTACAGATTCTCTGGTTACTTTCTATGTACAAGTTCTGATGAGGAATATGACCTGGATTAATGCCTATAATGATACTATGTCATCTGAATACCAGCAGTTGGTTCAAATCTTACAACAGATAAACTAGTACTGGTTCATCTGAATACCAGCAATTGGTTCATATTTTACAACAGGTTATCTAACATTTACTGCGTGATTTTGGTTCATTTGAATACCAGCAATTGTTGTGTCTGCTTGATACTGGTTCAGAAGAGTTTAAAGATACCAAAGGGGTAAGCAAAATCTGTAAATCAAAGAAGGACAGACAACGCCATGGTCAAAAGAAAACAGACTACAAGAAAAAAGAACGATCTACAAAACAATACACAGACAACTAAAGATTGAGCAACACGAACCCGACACAAAACCGAAGGTGAACTTAGGTTCTCCAGAAGTGTAAGCAGTTCCTGCTCCACATGTGGCACCTGTCGTGTTATTTTTTTTACAAACCCAATGATAAGTCATATATGAGGAATTCAATAAATAAGCAGAAATTAATTAACAAAAAGAATAAAACTTGGAATCAAAGATTTCTGAAAATTAACATATTTTGAACCAAGTGTAGAAATGAATATGTTCGTAAAGAAAAAAAACAAAACGGTGTATTACCCAAAATAAATGAATATTTTCGTAAAGAAAAAAAAACTGGTAGCAGTTCTTGCTCTACTAGTGGCACCCCTCGTGTTACTATAGTTACAAACCTGTTGATAAGTCAAGAATGAGGGAAATGTTTATGACAAGAGAAACACATTCTTGGTCATTTGTGACACAGATATGCCATAACGTCAACCAAACCTGAATACCACCTGCAGTTTCAAATTTTACAACAGTTAAAGCAATAAATCTGTTTTTTTCAGTGCATGCGTCTTCAATGAATTTAACTGTGCAACCCTATATAAATAAAGAATTATGTTTTTCTCACGTTTTTGTCTTGTCCATCTATCACAAAAAATTGTATGTGCAACGTACGCCGCCTACATTTTAAAAGGGAATTCCTCAAAACTTTGCATGTTTGCCTACCCTATATGAGATTTGTATACATCCTGATGGTAGTTTTTTCCTCTATTGTCCTATATTATATCACCCAGAAGACACGGGGAAATAAGAGGGGTTACAGATATTTGTTTTTATGTAAAAAAAAAATAAAAAAACCTTTAATTTTTAATTATTGTTCTGAAATTCCATGGAAATGATCATTATTGTTTACAGGTTCAAAAGTAGTTACTGCATTGATACCCATGTATATGATGAAGCAGTAGTAAAACACATTTAATGGCTTGTAATTATTTTGTAACGAGGCAGGCCATATCTACTGTTAAATTTCTGTACAGTCAAGAGGTATTAAGAGGTCGCCTTTGAGACAAAGCTTAAGAAAAAGTGGTCATTTAAGATTGGTGTCCTCTTAAAAGAGGTTTAATTGATATGAAGTTTTCTATGATAGAACAAGAAAGGGTGACCTTTAAATACAGGTGACTGCTTAATAGAGGAGAAATCAGGTTACCTCTTAAAAGAGGTTCAATTGATATGAAGTTGTCTATGATAGGACTAAAAAATGTTACCTTTAAATAAAGGTGATTGCTTAATAGAGGTGACAGCTTGGGGAGATTTGACTGTACACTGTCCTATTATTATTTTTTAATTTCAGATGGAGAGTAAAATTATCAGCAATTTAACATCTATGGGAGGTAACTTTACATCAGCAGGCACGACACAAACCTCCATGCCGGTTTCAAATATTTACGATCAGATGTATATTCTAGGATTTGTGTAAGTATTGATATAGACCCACCTTCTGTTGTAATATTTGGTTCCAAAAATGGGAAATAATATATATACAAATGTATATAATTGTGCAATGAATAGTTTTGTTGTCAAAAATTAAATGACAGATGAAAGAATTACATTCATATAATTTTGTTCGTTTTACCAAGGATTTATATAGTAGAAAGGATATGAATCTCGCAAGATTTAATATAAATTGTATGTAAGTATGTTGCGTGGCGATTGCCCATGGTGCAATTCATTGACGATGCACGTGCCTTGATCAATGGAGGAAATTTTCATCACTTCTATTTTTCATTCAGATCTTAAGAGTGTCGAAATGGTCACACACAAATTTTATTATTTTTAATTTTGTTATTTGTTTTTATTATTTTCCTATATTTGGCATATATTTGTCTTTATTTATTGATTGATAGGATCTGAACAGACTTAATCCCCATTCTGATTAATTTTTATTGTTATTGTGGGAATGTGATGTCATGTTTATAATAAATCAGTAGCGTTGTCGTGTGGCTTTGCACTTTAAATGATTTATGATATGTTTGGCCTTTATATGACATGCACCAAAACTGGTCGCCATGATATAGATGAAATATTGCTGAAAGTTGCATTAAACACAATCAATCAAATCAAATCAAATAAATCATAAAATCTTCCACAGCTACATTCACAAGCTATTACAATCTCACACAGGCTTTAAACAGAAATTTACACATTTCTTAGAGAACTGATTTACAATAGGGAATTTAACTGAAAATAAACAAAAATCACACATTTTTAAACAAATTACATCTAATGCTATTAAATTGTATAAAATAGATAAATCACTATATGTTGAGTACACAAGTAAAATAAATCTTCATCTGAATTTGAATTAAAACAGATGGTCTCCATAACCTGCATCTTACACTTACTGGTAGCTAAGGTGGCCATGTTAAATTTGTGATTGACAACAAAAATATTGTAGTAGATTATTCAAAATGCTTTCCTATCAAGTCTGATTTCCTCTTGGCTTGTTTTTTTCTTATTTTCATTGCAGTTAAGCCAAACTGACATCATCAAACTTTCCCATAGCAACTGTGCATTAACAAAATACAATTGTTTCTGTTCACTACATAATTGTATTTTACAACACAATATGGCATCTTCTATTTTCACAGGTCTCAGCTTTGTTGGAAGAATATCAACATTACATTTACAAGTAGACTGTGCAGATAGAGCATCAGCAAATTCCTCTGAATTGGGCCTTTGAACAACTGACACGGAAGAACTACTGTAATATTCCGTGTAAGATTCGTTGAGTGTTGATGTAAATTGATGTCCCTTTTTGAACTGCGTTTTCTTTCTGTGAGTGTTCTTTTTGTTACTTTTTCTATGAGCTGCCATATTTCTCACTGGATTTTCAGATATAGCCACAATATAGTGCAACATTATTGTATAGGGCGATTGAGTAAGCTTAGTACATACAATCGCATTATGCAGGTGCCCAAGCTTATTTTCAATTGTTTAATAAGAATTTCCTTCCATGTCTGTCATCAGCATGAAATTTCAGGGGTCATAAATCACAATAAGTCATCATTAGACTGCATGATGTAAACATCATTATTTTTATTTTTAATTACCTCCCTTTGAGTGCTACCATGACAAAGCAAATTACTGTTTAACAGTCTAATAAATTACCAAGTGATATCAGATGATTTAGTATGAGAATGAATTCCGCATGTAAATTTCATGTTTTCTGTATTTTGATCACTAGGTATCTTTTTTTTAATCTGTAGTGATAATTTCCAGTCTGTTTAAAGTGGCCGAGCACTTTAGGATCATTATTTTATGCATTTTGATGTTAATATCCTTCAGTACGAAGGCATTTTTTTTATATTCCATATGATTTGGGCTTTCCAAAATTAGATAAGGGCTCATTATAGACATCTCTGTTTGATTTTTTGTATTGTTTTAAGGAATTTTGATATTGCAGAAAAATTTCTGGAAATTTATAAAGAACATTATTCTTGTTTAAAAAATTCTAAATAGATTCTGTAACATCTGTAAGTGTTCAAATATAGTTATATTCCTATTTCAAATTGGCTAACATATTTGGAAACAAATATACAATTGATTTTGCAGATTATTTAAGAATGTGCTCCACATAGCTTTGAATATAATCATTTGTTGTCTGTTGACATACATCATCATGTCCGTCAATCTGTTAAGCCTTCTTTGCAATCCTCTCCTGTCTGGCGACTTCATATTAAAGTAGCTAAGAATCTGCACAACATCACTGATTCCAACTTTCTATCTTAGCACGGGTATAAGAATACACACATTTAAGCTGACTGCATCTGGACCTCAAGAGGAGGGGACTGTGGTAAATAAATCCACTGCATCCAATATTAAACTACAGTCTCTACACAATACTTCAACTGTTATGCACAGAACTAGTTGCTTTACCACTTTAACACTTCGGATGGCACTTAGGCATTCAAGCTTAGTTTTAATTGTTCAATGAGTATTTCCTTCCATGTCTGTCATCAGCATAACATTTCCATAGACATCAAGGGTCCTAAATCATTTTAAGACCATTAATTTATGCATTTTGATGTTAATATCCTGCAGTACGAAGGCATTTTTATATGTCCTATGAGTCAGGCTTTCCAAAATTAGATAAGGGCTCCCAATAGAGGTGTTTCTTGATTTTTTTGTAAATTCTTTAAGGAGATTTGGTATTCTTTGTGCTGGTAACAGCTTATAAGCTCAAATCCAATGTACTTTTAGTGATAGGCTTTTACAGAAATCAATTACCTTTGAAATTATACTGAATAATTGTCAGTCTTTTAATTATAAAGTCTCATTTATTTTTAAAATATCATCATACAGCTCTACTAAAAAAAAGGGGGGGGAATAGAGACTCCTGTCCCCAGCCTCCTTAAGAAGACCTAAAATAAACTGTATTTTTTTTCCGAAATAATTTTGTCAATTTAAATCAGGAATAACTATATTTTAACACATACAGAAGTTACAGACTCTATTTATGTTTTTTTAAACAAGTATAAATACGACAAAAGAAGTAAAAAAAGTGCCTGAGAATGGCCATAATATTTATAATCCTTCTGTTGTGGAGCACTGCTTTCAGCATCAGCGGTCATCAATCACAATAAGTCATCCTTAAACTGCATGATGTAAGCATTATTATCTTTACTGTGAATTACCTCCCTTTGAGTGCTACCAAGACAAAGCAAATTACAGTTTTAACACTTTACACTTCGGCTGGCGCTTAGACATTCAAGCTTAGTATTAATTGTTTAATGATTATTTCCTACCATGTCTGTCATCAGAGTAACATTTCCATAGACATCAGGGGTCATAAATTACCAAGTGATATCAGATGATTTAGTATGAGAATGAATTCCGCATGTAAATTTCATGTTTTCTGTATTTTGATCACTAGGTATCTTTTTTTTAATCTGTAGTGATAATTTCCAGTCTGTTTAAAGTGGCCGAGCATTTTAAGACCATTATTTTATGCATTTTGATGTTAATATCCTGCAGCACGAAGGCATTTTTATATATTCCATATGATTTGGGCTTTCCAAAATTAGATAAGGGCTCATTATAGACGTCTTTTATTGATTTTTTGTATATTTTTAAAGAATTTTGATATTGCAGACAAATTCCTGAAAATTTATAAAGAATAGTAGGCTTGTTTAAAAAATTCTAAATAGCGTCTGTAACTTCTGTAAGAGTTCAAATATAGTTATTCCTGTTTCAAATTGGCTAAAATATTAGGAAAAAAATATACCATTGATTATGCAGATTATTTAAGAATGTGCTTCACATAACTTTGAATATCAATTATTTGTTGTTTGTTGACATACACCATCATGTCCGTCAATCTGTTAAGCCTTATTTTCAATCCTCTCCTGTCTGTCGACTTCAATTTAAGCAGCTTAGAATCCGCACAACATCACTGATTCCAACTTTCGATCTTAGCACGGGTATAAAATACACCCATTTAAGCTGCTTGCATCTGGACCCCGAGAGGAGGGGACTGTGGTAAATAAATCCACTGCATCCGAGATTAAACTACAGTCTCTACAAAATACTTCAACTGTTATGCACAGACCTAGTCGCTAATCCACCTTTACACTTCGGCTGGCACTTAGACATTCAAGCTTAGTATTAATCGTTTAATGATTATTTCCTACCATGTCTGTCATCAGCATAACATTTCCATAGACATCAAGGGTCCTAAATCACAATAAGTCATCATTAAACTGCATGATGTAAACATCATTATTTTTATTTTGAATTACCTCCCTTTGAGTGCTACCAAGACAAAGCAAATTACTGTTTTACAGTCTAATAAATTACCAAGTGATATCAGATGATTTAATATGAGAATGAATTCCGCATGCAAATTTCATGTTTTCTGTATTTAGATCACTAGGTATCTTTTTTTTAATTTGTAGTGATAATTTCCAGTCTGTTTGAAGTGGCCGAGCATTTTAAAACCATTATTTTATGCATTTTGATGTTAATATCCTGCAGTACGAAGGCATTTTTTTATATTCCATATGATTTGGGCTTTCCACAATTAGATAAGGGCTCATTATAGACGTCTTCTTTTGATTTTTTTTAAAGGAATTTTGATATTGCATACAAATTCCTGGAAATTTATAAAGAACAGTAGGCTTGTTTAAAAAATTCTAAATAGAGTCTGCAACTTCTGTAAGAGTTCAAATATAGTTATTCCTGTTTCAAATTGGCTAAAATATTTGGAAACAAATATACAATTGATTTGGTAGATTATTTAAGAATGTGCTTCACATAACTTTGAATATCAATTATTTGTTGTTTGTTGACATCCACCATCATGTCCGTCAATCTGTTAAGCCTTCTTTGCAATCCTTTCCTGTCTGGCGACTTCAATTTAAGCATCTTAGAATCTGCACAACATCACTGATTCCAACTTTCGATCTTAGCACGGGTATGAAATACACACATTTAAGCTGCCTGCATCTGGACCCCGAGAGGAGGGGACTGTGGTAAATAAATCCACTGCATCCGAGATTAAACTACAGTCTCTACAAAATACTTCAACTGTTATGCACAGATCTAGTCGCTATTCCACCTTTACACTTCGGCTGGAACTTAGACATTCAAGTTTGTATAATTGTTTAATGATTATTTCCGAGCATGTCTGTCATCAGCAAAACATTTCCATAGACATCAAGGGTCCTAAATCACAATAAGTCATCATTAAACTGCATAATGTAAACATCATTATTTTTATTTTGAATTACCTCCCTTTGAGTGCTACCAAGACAAAGCAAATTACTGTTTTACAGTCTAATAAATTACCAAGTGATATCAGATGATTTAATATGAAAATGAATTCCGCATGTAAATTTCATGTTTTCTGTATTTTGATCACTAGGTATTTTTTTTTAATTTGTAGTGATAATTTCCAGTCTGTTTAAAGTGGCCGGGCATTTTAAGACCATTATTTTATGCATTTTGATGTTAATATCCTGCAGCACGAAGGCATTTTTATATATTCCATATGATTTGGGCTTTCCAAAATTAGATAAGGGCTCATTATAGACGTCTTTTATTGATTTTTTGTATATTTTTAAGGAATTTTGATATTGCAGACAAATTCCTGAAAATTTATAAAAATAGTAGGCTTGTTTAAAAAATTCTAAATAGCGTCTGTAACTTCTGTAAGAGTTCAAATATAGTTATTCCTGTTTCAAATTGGCTAAAATATTAGGAAAAAAATATACCATTGATTATGCAGATTATTTAAGAATGTGCTTCACATAACTTTGAATATCAATTATTTGTTGTTTGTTGACATACACCATCATGTCCGTCAATCTATTAAGCCTTCTTTGCAATCCTTTCCTTTCTGGCGACTTCAATTTAAGCAGCTTAGAATCTGCACAACATCACTGATTCCAACTTTCTATCTTAGCACGGGTATAAGAATACACACATTTAAGCTGACTGCATCTGGACCTCAAGAGGAGGGGACTGTGGTAAATAAATCCACTGCATCCAATATTAAACTACAGTCTCTACACAATACTTCAACTGTTATGCATATACCTAGTCGCTTTACCACTTTTACACTTCGGCTGGCACTTAGACATTCAAGTTTGTATAATTGTTTAATGATTATTTCCTACCATGTCTGTCATCAGCATAACATTTCCATAGACATCAGGGGTCCTAAATCACAATAAGTCATCATTAAACTGCATGATGTAAACATCATTATTTTTATTTTGAATTACCTCCCTTTGAGTGCTACCAAGACAAAGCAAATTACTGTTTTACAGTCTAATAAATTACCAAGTGATATGAGATGATTTAATATGAGAATGAATTCGCATGTAAATTTCAAGTTTTCTGTATTTTGATCACTAGGTATCTTTTTTTTAATCTGTAGTGATAATTTCCAGTCTGTTTAAAATGGCCGAGAACTTTAAGACCATTATTTTATGCATTTTGATGTTAATATCCTGCAGCACGAAGGCATTTTTTTATATTCCATATGATTTGGGCTTTCCACAATTAGATAAGGGCTCATAATAGACGTCTTTTTTTGATTTTTTTTAAGGAATTTTGATATTGCAGACAAATTCCTGGAAATTTATAAAGAATAGTAGGCTTGTTTAAAAAATTCTAAATAGCGTCTGTAACTTCTGTAAGAGTTCAAATATAGTTATTCCTGTTTCAAATTGGCTAAAATATTTGGAAACAAATATACCATTGATTATGCAGATTATTTAAGAATGTGCTTCACATAACTTTGAATATCAATTATTTGTTGTTTGTTGACATCCACCATCATGTCCGTCAATCTGTTAAGCCTTCTTTGCAATCCTTTCCTGTCTGGCGACTTCAATTTAAGCAGCTTAGAATCTGCACAACATCACTGATTCCAACTTTCTATCTTAGCACGGGTATAAGAAGACACACATTTAAGTTGACTGCATCTGGACCTCAAGAGGAGGGGACGGTGGTAAATAAATCCACTGCATCCGAGATTAAACTACAGTCTCTACACAATACTTCAACTGTTATGCATAGACCTAGTCGCTTTGCCACTTTTACACTTCAGCTGGCACTTAGACATTCAAGCTTTGTTTTAATTGTTTAATGAGTATTTCCTTCCATGTCTGTCATCAGCATAAAATTTCCATAGACATCGGGGGTCATAAATCACAATAAGTCATCATTAAACTGCATGATGTAAACATCATTATTTTTACTGTAAATTACCCCCTTTGAGTGCCACCATGACAAACCAAATTACTGTTTAACAGTCTAATAAATTACCAAGTGATATGAGATGATTTAATATGAGAATGAATTCCGCATGTAAATTTCATGTTTTCTGTATTTTGATCACTAGGTATCTTTTTTTAATCTGTAGTGATACTTTCCAGTCAGTTTAAAATGGCCGAGCACTATAAAACCATTATTTTATGCATTTTGATGTTAATAACCTGCAGTACGAAAGCATTTTTTTTTTATATTCCATATGATTTGGACCTTCCAAAATTATATAAGGGCTCATTATAGACGTCTTTTCTTATTTTTGTTAAAAAAAATTAAGGAATTTCGATATTGCAGACAAACTTCTAGAAATTTGTAAAGAACAGTATACTTGTTTAAAAAATTCTAAATAGAGTCTGTAGCATCTGTAAGTGTTCAAATATAGTTATTCCTGTTTCAAATTGGCTAAAATATTTGGAAAAAAAATATACAATTGATTATGCAGATTATTTAAGAATGTACTTCACATAACTTTGAACATCAATCATTTGTTGTTTGTTGACATACACCATCATGTCCGTCAATCTGCTAAGCCTTCTTTGTAATCATCTCCTTTCTGACGACTTCATATTTTAGCAGCTTGGAATCTGCACAACATCACTGATTCCAACTTTCGATTTTAGCACGGGTATAAGAAGATACACATTTAAGCTGCCTGCATCTGGACCCCAAGAGGAGGGGACTGTGGTAAATAAATCCACTGCATCCGAGATTAAACTACAGTATCTATTAAATACTTCAACTGTTATGCACAGACCTAGTCGCTTTACCACTTTTACACTTCGGCTGGCACTTCCCTATGAGTCAGGCTTTCCAAAATTAGATAAGGTCTCCCCATAGAGGTGTTTCTTGATTTTTTTGTAAATTCTTTAAGGAGATTTGATATTTTTTGTGCTGGTAACAGCTTATGATCTCAAATCCAATGTACTTTTAGTGATAAACTTTTGAAGAAATCAATCACTTTTGAAATTATACTGAATAATTTTCAATCATTTTAATTATAAAGTCTCATTTATTTTAAAAATATCATCATACTGCTCTACTAATAAAAAAGGGGGACAAATAGAGACTACTGACCCTAGCCTCCTTAAGAAGACCATAAATAATCTGCATAATCAACTGTATTTTTTTCCGAATAAAATTTGTTAATTTAAATCAAGAAATACTATATTTGAACTCTTACAGAAGTTACAGACTCTATTTATGCTTTTTTAGACAAGCATAGATACGACAAAAGAAGCAAAAGCAGTGCCTGAGAATGGCCATAATATTTATAATCCTTCTGTTGTGGAGCACAGCTTTGAGCATCAAAATCACTGACTAATCAAATCGCATGTAGGAATTTGGTGCATATCCTCTGAAACATTGCTTAAAAGTTGCAGATAGGTAAAGATGATGACATTTATCATGACAAGGGAATAGAAATATCAATTTATTATGCTTCAAAGTGATACCAATATTATGGCGAATCGGGCCAATACACCAATATAAAACTATTTTGAAAAAGTGGGGTATGAAAATTTGACATGGGAGATTCCTTCCTCCCTTGTGGTTTTCTTAGAGGTGTCAGTGGAGGGATAATAATAATTCATTACAAGCCCCTGTGCTACCAGCTGCAAAACTAATAGAACATTTCAGGATATTTGGCAAAGGGAATTTTCCTTGCTGCTGACTGTTGTATAATGCCAGCGGCAACAACATGACGTGTAAATATTTACGATTTGTCTTCTAGACGTATCTAAATATACGATATACACAATGACTCAGTAAAACTTCTTTACTAGGTGAATGAATCTCTAGTTTTTCAATTGTTTTCATTGATATTTAGAATTATTTTTCAGAAATATTTGGAAGGAGAATAATGGATGACTTAATTGACGGCAGGAAACAGTCACATGATACAAATAGCTTCACAGAGCATCAAATTTTAGATCAGTGCAAAGCAAAAAGAACTGAAAACTTCCTCAAATTTTGTGAAGGATATACTTTAAATAATAGGAGATCACCTACTGGAGATGAGTTGTAGTCTTTTGATGTCTTTAGTAAACATTTAACAACCAGTGATATACTTCAAAACTATGATCGGAGAGATACATGTGATAAACCTTATAAATATGACATATTTGATGAAGTCAGATTTCTAACTTACAGAAACACATTAGAACACATACTGGTGATAAGCCTTATAAATGTGATATATGTGGTATAGGATTTAATCAGAATCTTATTTTCAGAATCACATTAGATTCCATACTTGTGATAAATCGTACAAATGTGATATATATGGTAGAGTGTTTAGTCAGAATTCCAAGCTACAGACACACTTTAGAATATATACTGGTGATAAACCTTATAAATGTGATGTATGTGGTAAAGGATTTAATCAGAATACTAACTTACAAAAACACATTAGAACACATACAGGTGATAAACCTTATAAATGTGATATATGTGGTAAAAGGATTTAATCAGAATTCTCACTTACAAGAACACATTAGAATACATACAGGTGATAAACCTAATAAATGTGATGTATGTGGTAAAGGATTTAATCAGAATTCTCATTTACAGAAACACATTAGAATACATACAGGTGATAAACCTTATAAATGTGATGAATGTGGTAAAAGGATTTAATCAGAATTCTCACTTACAGAAACACATTAGAATACATACAGGTGATGAACCTTATAAATGTGATGTATGTGGTAAAGGATTTAATCAGAATTCTCACTTACAGAAACACATTAAAATACATACTGTTGATAAACCGAAATAATATGTTTTATCTGACATTATGTACGTTTTCCTTTGAAATTAACGAAAGTCGCCTGTCTGATACAAGGTGTCTGATACAAGATGTTGTATCACCACACTGTGGTGGTAAATGAATGGCGCGACGTTGCACGAGACGTTCTCTGCCGAACTACTTTGACATGACGTCATATCATTGGAATGTGAGACAAAACACAGTAACCTGACATTGGTGAATGAGCGAAAAAAAAACAACGTGACGTCATGCACAAAATGTAGTCTCCCTGAGAGTATTGTGCAAATTTTAATTCAACCCTTGTTATTTGTTTTAAATTCGTTTTTATTGACATATTAGATAAATTTATAAATGCATAGTGTGTTAGTACAAGATTATGTATCAGGTCTTGCCTGTTGTGTGAAGTAACCGCATCACAACTCGTCGCTATCGCGACTCGTAATGATACTGGTTTACATAACAGGCTCGACCGGATACATAGTTTTGTACCACCATACTATGTATGTAATGGGTATATATATATATATATATATATATATATATATATATATAGTGAAGAAATTTAGAAAAAGGATGTGTCTTTGTTTTCTGGTTTAACATTATACTATGATTTTTATCAATACAATTGGGCATCTTGGATACATTGAAACTAAACACACAACTAGTTATTCATCAAATATTGCTTGTCTTTCAAATGTTATGTTAATACAGTGTAGGGCTGTTCCATTTAAAGATACATAGTACGAAGGGATGGCACTTAAACAGTACTGGATGACCATCCATAATATGTTCTTTTTCTCTTTTGCCTTTAGCTCACCTGACCCAAGTGGTCGTATTAGCTATTGTCAACATTTTGTATCCGTGATCTGTACACTTTTCACATTTTAATCTTCTCCAAAACCACTGGGCCTATTGGATCCAAACTTAGTAGTGATGTTCATTGGAATATGCTCCCTCATTAAAAACTGTATGATTTGTGTTTTTTTAATCAGAAATCCACGAAAGAACATGAGTCCTAAAGTGGTCATAAAGGGTGTCTTCTGTTTTTTTTTAGGGAACTCAGTTTTTATTTTTAAACCAAATTTCATGATTTTTTTTCTTAATGTCCTTATACAATTCTCTTTATGCAATATCTAGCATATTTGTAATGGCTTTTACAATTTCAAAGGTATAAGGGTCAAAATGGGGACAACAAAGCAACAATTTAAAATTTTTATTTTAAGTTTGATTTTGATGGTTTTTCTTCTCTAGATTCCATACGGAATTTCCTGAATGCATCTGGAAATAGATTTAACTGAGTTCTTATGATTTTCGAGATTAAAGCAGTCAAACAACACGCAATTGTCCAAATTATAGCATTTTTTATTTTAATTCCACACCTCCTTAGGCAGATCCTGCATGTGTATTGGTCATACATTTTGTTATTATAGGATTAAAATGAATATTCAACTTGCTAATACCATCTGTGATTTCTCCCTGCATGCTCATTCAGAAATCTCAAGTTGAACAGATAAAATACCTAGATTTGTAACTTGCATATATATGTATATACCCTTAATTTTATTTACAAGTTCATCACAGGTAATGATGAGTTAGTGCTTAAAATTTTATTGAATTCTCCTTCAGTGCTCATTTAATCAGATCTGTTTTGTTTGGAAACACATGTAACTGGAAATTTAAAATCAATTTCGCCTTGGAATAGTTTAATAGGGTACTATGAAAAATAGTTAAAAAGACATGTCACCTAAATTAAAAGGAAGATGTACATGAATGATCATTGGGTGGTCTTGTTTGACCTGTAAAATTAATGCTTACAGGGGCGTAGCTACGTTATTATATATATAAATTAGATTCAAGTAGGCACGTGCCTATGCATAAATATGAAAAAATATATAAATCACTGCTCCACTTTCCTACTGGATTCATACGCATGTAGATATCTTCCATAATTAAATCTATCAAGTGTATAATGTAAATGTACAGATTTTAAATACAAAACGTATAATAAGGCACCGACTGTTCAACGAAATAGCAGTTGTCCTTATAAATAAGAATTTAAGTTCGACCAACGTAGCGTAGCTATGTTGTTTTTGAAAGCTTCATTGTAAGGTGAATACTATTTTTAAATACCCAGGAAGGCATACAATATGATATCAGATCTTTAAAATTATATATATTTTAAATTGCATGCAAAATATTTGAAAGCTATTGTAATAAAAACGTAGATATCAGATTTAAATGTAAGTAGGTCCTCAGTTTTGATCGTATCACGCGACCTTTAAACCACAAACGTATCATATTAACTATGCAAGTCATTTAAAGTAGCGTCAGTTAAAACATATCCATCACTATGTAGTATTAAAATGTCCTCGATCTGAAACGTTTTAAAATAGAAAAGGTGGGACTTCTCTGGTATTACTAAACTAATTCTGCTGTTCTGTTCTGAATATTAGAATAAAAAGAAAAAAAAGCAAAGCACAAAATACTACACCGTCGGAATAATTATAAAAGCAAATATCAAAATCGTAGAAAGAAACAAAATCGATACCCCTAACACACAAATACATGACCAACAATATTAACATGAGATATCTTAAGATTTGGTGTACTGTATTTACGATATAGATTAATTTTAATTGTAGGACTTTTGTCCAGTATGTCACTGGTTTTTATTTTTACATCTCCTTAGATTGGAGTGTCTAATTTTGTCTGCGTGTGCAATATTATGATTAGACTTGATCCAGGTTTTGTAACAACACTGACGATTGAATTGCATTAGAAAAACCATTCCCTTTTATTGATAGCGTATCGATGGTCTAATGATTAGCATTATAGCCTTCTTGATTCTTCGTGTAGCACGCACCATTCAAGAGAAAGAACAAAGACTGGTTGGCCCGGAATCAGGATAATGTGTCAGAGAGGAACGGCATGTATATTCTGTGGACTCTTCTGTCGATGAGCTAGCACTAGAAAGATCCAAGTCAGTGTATTGATCTAGTACAAAGCTGACATTATCATAATCATCATCATTGCATTGAATTTAACTTGTTCTCTCCATGGCAGGGCTAAGCAATTGCTAATTCATTTTGTCTTGTACCTCCAATACTTTAACTATTTCTCACTACAGAGGACCATTTTGTTAACTCCTACTGAAGACCATTTTGTTAACTCCTACAGAAGACCGTTTCGTTAAAACCTACAGAAGACCATTTTGTTAACTCCTATTGGAGATCATTTTGTTAACTCCTACAGAAGTCCGCTTTGTTATCTCCTACAGAAGACAATTTTGTTAACTCCTATTGGAGAACATTTTCCTAACTCCTATGAAAGATCGTTTTGTTAAATCCTACTGGAGACCATTTTGTTAGCCAGCGGCAACAAAATGACGTGTAAATATTTACGATTTGTCTTCTAGACGTATCTAAATATACGATAAATATACGATGTACACAATGACTCAGTAAAACTTCTTTACTAGGTGAGTGAATCTCTAGTTTTTTCAATTGTTGTCATTTATATTTAGAATTATTTTTCAGAAATATTTGGAAGGAGAATAATGGATGACTTAATTGACGGCAGGAAACAATCACATGATACAAATAGCTTCACAGAACTTCAAATTTTAGATCAGTGCAAAACAAAAAGAACTGAAAAATTCTTCACATTTTGTGAAGGATATACTTAAATAATAGGAGATCATCTATTGGAGATGAGTTGCAGTCTTTTGATGTTTTTGATAAACATTTAGCAACCAGTGATATACTTCAAAACTATGATCGGAGAGATACATGTGATAAACCTTTTAAATGTGATATATTTGATGAAGTCAGATTTCTAACTTACAGAATCACATTAGACCACATACTGGTGATAAATCTAATCTTATAAATGTATAGGATTTAATCAGAATTCTAACTTTCAGAATCACATTAGATCTTAAGCTTGTTATTAATCGTACAACTGTCATATATATGATAGAGTGTTTAGTCAGAATTCCAAGCTACAGACACACATTAGAATACATACTCGTGATAAACCTTATAAATGTGATGTATGTGGTAAATGATTTAATCAGAATACTAACTTACAAAAACACGTTAGAACACATACTGGTGATAAACCTTATGAATGGGATGTATGTGGTAAAAGGATTTAATCAGAATTCTCACTTACAGAAACACATTAGAATACATACAGGTGATGAACCTTATGAATGTGATGTATGTGGTAAAAGGATTTAATCAGAATTCTCACTTACAGAAACACATTAGAATACATACAGGTGATAAACCTAAATAATATGCTTTATCTAACATTATATACGTTTTCCTTTGAAATTAACGAAAGTCTCCTGTCTGATACAAGGTGTCTGATACAAGATGTTGTATCACCACACTGTGGTGATAAAAGAATGGTGCGATGTTGCACGAGACGTTCTCTGCCGCACTACATTGACATGACGTCATATCATTGGAATGTGAGATAAAACACAGTAACCTGGCATTGTTGAATGAACGGAGAAAAAATAACGTGACGTCATGCACAAAATGTAGTCTCCCTGAGAGTATTGTACAAATTTTAATTCAACCCTTGTTATTTGCTTAGAATTCGTTTTTATTGACATGTTAGATAAATTTATTACATACATAGTGTGGTAGTACAAGATTATGTATCAGGTCTTGCCTGCTGTGTGAACAAACCGCATCACAACTCGTCGCTATCGCGACTCGTAATGATACTGGTTTACATAACAGGTTCGACCTGATACATAGTCTTGTACCACCATACCATGTATGTAATGGGTATATATATATATATATATATGTGTGTGGTGAAGAATTTTAAATAAAGGATGTGTCTTTGTTTTCTGGTTTAACATTATACTATGATTTATATCAATACAATTGAGCATCTTGGATACATTGAAACTAAGCACACAACTAGTTATTCATCAAATATTTCTTGTCTTTCAAATTTTATGTTAATACAGTGTAGGTCTGTTCCATTTAAAAATACACAATACGAAGGGATTGCACTTAATCAGTACTGGATGACCATCCATAATATGTTCTTTTTTTCGTTTGCCTTTAAAAACTGTTGCCCTTAAAAAACGTGACCCAAGTGGTCGTATGAGCTATTGCCAACATTTTGTATCCGTGAGCTGTACACTATTCACATTTTAATCTTCTCCAAAACCACTGGGCCAATTGGATCCAAACTTAGTAGTGATGTTCATTGGAATGTGCTCTCTCAATAAAAACTGTATGATTTGCTTTTTTTTTTATCACAAATCCACGAAAGAACATTAGCCTAAGGTGGTCATAAAGGGTGTCTTCTGTTTTTTAATAGGGAACTCAGTATTTATTTTTAAACCAAATTTCATGATTTTTTCTTAATGTCCTTATACAATTCTCTTTATGCAATATCTAGCATATTTTGAATGCCTTTTACAATTTCAAAGGTGTAAGGGGTCAAAATGGGGCCAATAAAGCCAACATTTAAAATTTGTATTCTAAGTTTGATTTTGATGGGTTTTTTTTCTAGATTCCATACGGAATTTTCTGAATGTATCTGGAAACGGATTTGACTTAGCTCTTATGATTTTCGAGATTAAAGCGGTCAAAGACACCAACATCCAATTGTCAAAATGATAGCATTTTGTATTTTAAGTCCACACCTCCTTAGGTAGGCCCTGCATATATATTTGTCATACATTTTGTTATTATAGGATTAAAATGAATATGCAACTTACTAATACCATCTGTGATTTTTCCCCTTCATACTCATCAAGAAATCTCAGTTGAACAGATAAAACACCTAGATTTATATCTTGCATATTCCTTTAATTTTGTTTACAAGTTCATCACAGGTAATGATGAGCTGGTGTTTAAAATTTTATTGAATTTTCCTTTAGTGCTCATTTAATCAGATCTGGGTTTTTTGGAAATACATGTAACTGGAAATTTAAGATCAACTTCGCCTTGGAATAGTTTAATAGGGCACTATGAAAAATAGCTAAAAAGACATTTCACCTAAATTAAAATGAAAGATGTACATGAATAATCCTTGGGTGGTCTTGTTTGACCTGTAACATAAATGCTTTCAGGGGCGTAGCTACGTTATTATATTTATAAATTAGGTTCAAGTAGGCACGTGCCTATGCATAAATCGGAGAAAAAAAATATAAATCACTGCTCCACTTTCCTTCTGGATTCATACGCATGTAGATATCTTCCATAGTTAAATCAATCAAGTGTATGATGTAAATGTACAGATTTCCAATACAAAACGAATAATAAGGCACCGACGGTTCATTGAAATAGCAGTTGTCCTTAAATAAGAATTTAAGTTCGACCAACGTAGCGTAACTATGTTGTTTTTGAAAGCTTCATTGTAAGGTGAATACTATTTTTAAATACCCAAGAAGGTATACAATATGATATCAGATCATTAAAATGATATATATTTTTAATTGCATGCAAAATGTTTGAAAGCTATTGTAATAAAAACGTAGATATCAGATTTAAAGGTAAGTAGGTCCTCAGTTTTGATCGTATCACGCGATCTTTAAACCACAAACGTATCATATTAACTATGCAAGTCATTTAAAGTAGCGTCAGTTAAAACATATCAATCACTATGTAGTATTAAAATGTCATCGATCTGAAACGTTTTAAAATAGAAAAGGTGGGACTTCTCTGGTATTACTAAACTAATTCTGCTGTTCTGTTCTGAATATTAGAATAAAAAGAAGAAAAAAGCAAAGCACAAAATACTACACCGTCGGAATAATTATAAAAGCAAATATCAAAATCGTAGAAAGAAACAAAATCGATACCCCTAACACACAAATACATGACCAACAATATCAACATGAGATATCTTAATATTTGGTGTACTGTATTTACGATATAGATTAATTTTTATTGGACTTTTGTCCATTATGTCACTGGTTTTTATTTTTACATCTCCTTAGATTGGAGTGTCTAATTTTGTCTGCGTGTGCAATATTATGATTAGACTTGATCCAGGTTTTGTAACAACACTGACGATTGAATTGCATTAGAAAAACCATTCCCTTTTATTGATAGCGTATCGATGGTCTAATGATTATCATTCTAGCCTTCTTGATTCTCCGTGTAGCACGCACCATTCAAGAGAAAGAACAAAGACTGGTTGGCCCGGAATCAGGATAATATGTCAGAGAGGAACGGCATGTATATTCTGTGGACTCTTCTTTCGGTGAGCTAGCACTAGAATTATCCAAGTCAGTGTATTGATCTCGTACAAAGTTGACATTACCATAATCATCATCATTGCATTGAATTTAACTTGTGCTCGATATGACAGGGCTAAACAATTGCTAATTCATTTTGTCTTGTTCCTCCAATACTTTAACTATTTCTCACTACAGAGGACCAATTTGTTAACTCCTACTGAAGACCATTTTGTTAACTCCTACAGCAGACCGTTTCGTTATATCCTACAGAAGAACATTTTGTTAACTCATACAGAAGACCATTTGCCTACTCCTACAAAAGACCGTTTTGTTAAATCCTACTGGAGACCATTTTATTAACTCCTACAGAAGATCATTTTGCTAACTCTTACAAAAGACCGTTTTGTTAACTCCTACAGAAGACAATTGTGTTAAGTCCTACTGGAGATCATTTTGTTAACACCTACAGAAGATCATTTTGCTAACTCTTACAAAAGACCGTTTTGCTAACTCCTACAGAGGACTGGTTTGTTAACTCCTACAGAAGACCATTTTGTTAACTTCTATCACAGAGCATTTTGTTAACTCCTACAGAAGACCGCTTTGTTAACTCTTACAGGAAACCGATTTGTTTACTCCTACAGAAGTCTGCTTTGCTAACTCCTACAGAAGACCATTTTGGTAACTCTTACAAAATACCGTTTTGTTAACTTCTACAGAAGACAATTTTGCTAAATCCTACAGAAGACGTTTTATTAACGCCACCCACATTTTTAGCTCACCTTGTCAAGGGCAATATGAGCTTTTGCCATCACTTGGCGTCCGTCGTCTGTCGTCCTTCGTCCGTTAACCTTTCATATTTTAATCTTCTCCTCTGAAACCCCTCAGCCAAATGAACTGAAACTTGGTAGGAAGCATATATGGGAGGTCCTTTATAAAGATTGCTCATTTCGTCCCGATCCGTTAACAAACATGGCCGCCACACGACAGGCCATTCTTGTTTCTGATTGGCTGATTTCTAAAAAATCTCTTCTGAAACCGCATGGCTAAATGAATCAAAACTTGGTAGTTCCTCTATAAAGATTGCTCATTTAGTCCCGATCCGTTAATAAACATGGACGCCACAGGCCATTCTTGTTTTTGATTGGTTGATTTCTAAAAAAAAGCATCTCTTCTGAAACCGCTTTCCCAAATGAACTGAAATTTGGTAGGTCGCATCTATTTAAGGTCCTCTATAAAGATTGCTAATTTTGTCCCGATTCATTAACAAACATGGCCGCCACAGGCAATTCTTGTTTCTGATTGGCCGATTTTTAAAAAGCTTCTCCTCGGAAATCTATCGGTCAATTGAACTGAAACTTGGTAGGAACCATCTATGGAAGGTCCTCTATGAAGATTGTTCATTTTGTTCCGATCCATTAACAAACATGGCCGCCAGTGGCAATTCTTGTTTACTTATCGGTCAATTTCTAAAAATCTTCTACACTGAAACATCTTGGCCAAATGGATCGAAACATGGTAAATAGCATCTATGGAAGGTCATCTATAGGAATTGCTCATTCCGTTTTGATCCGTTAACAAACATGGCCGCCATAGGCAATTCTTGTTTCTGATTTGTTGATTTCTAAAAAATCTTCTCCTCTGAAACCGCCTGGCCAAATGAGATATTGCTCATTTAGTTCCGATCCATTAACAAACATGGCCGCCACAGGCCATTCTTGTTTTTGATTGGTTGATTTCTAAAAAATCTTCTCTTCTGCAACCACTTTGCCAAATCAACTGAAATTTGGTAGGAAGCATCTATGGGTCATTTTGTCCCGATTCAATAACAAACATGGCCGCCACAGGCCATCCTTGTTTCTGATTGGTTGATTTCTAAACAAATCCTCTCTGAAACCGCTTGGACAAGTGAATCAAGACTTGGTAGGAAGCATCCTTGGAAAGTCCTCTATAAAGATTGCTCATTTAGTTTCAATCTGTTAGCAAACATGGCCGCCACAGGCCATTCTTTTTTCGGATTGGTTGATTTCTAAAACAATCTTCTCCTCTGAAACCGCTTTCCAAAATGAACTACAATTTGGTAGACAGCATGTATGGAAAGTCCTCTATAAAGATTGCTCATTTCGTCCCGATTCGTTAACAAACATGGCCCCCACAGGTAATTCCTTTTTCTGATTGGTGGATTTCTAAAAATTGTCTCCTCTGAAACTGCTTTGCCAATTGAACCGAAACTTGGTAGGAAGTATCTATGGAAGGTCCTCTATAAAGATTGCTAATTTCATCCCAATATGTTAACAAACCTGGCTGCCATAGGCAATGCTTGTTTCTGGTTGGTTGATTTCTAAAAATCTTCTTCCCTTGAAACTGCTTGGCGAAATGAACCGAAACTTGCTGGGAAGCACCTATGGAAGGCTCTGTATTAAGTTTCCTCAAAGCAGAATGAAAGGTGAGCGACACAGGCTCAGCCCACTGAGCCTCTAGTTGAATGTTACTACGCATAAATGGAGAGTCCAGATCAGGCATATTTTTAATTGCCGAGACATTTTTTTAAATTCATTTGTTCATGATGAGGTAATTTATATGCTTGGAGGTATTCTGTAGTATCCAACGGAGCCACTACGCCTTTGTCCTTTACCCGATTACTCCGCACACCCCTTTTCCTAAATATACTTGCTATCATAAGATTGCATGGCCATGGCAACGAACACGTGAAGAAAATGAAAAAGAGATGAAATAATAAAGAATTGTTATTGACAATAAATATGCAAACAAATAGTAAAAAAGGGGGATTGTCCATACTATAAGCGTCTGTGATCATACATAGATAAAACCTCCTAAAATTGTTCACCATCTTATGTATATTTTGCTATAATATGTTAGATTATTTATTAAAAAAAATGTATATTATTAAATAAATTTCTCAAGATCTAAATATTGTTGAGCGGGTCCATACTATAAAAGTCGGTTACTGTTAACAATAGATACGAAACTAATGGGAAATACCTGTTTCTATATCTAGTCTGAAAATTCCCCTAGTCATGTCATTGACTCCTTATTCAATAGAATTGAAGCATATATTGATCTTGATCATGAATGGATACGATGTTATGTCCGGAGACATTATTACATCGCGCGTGCGTCAAGGTTTACATATTACTGGGCCTCCTTACTATATCAGCGAATGATTTAGCTGGCTCCTCCGCAGATTGAATCTTGTTGATGATGTCTGGCGGTAAAAGGTTCCAGTCTTTGACTGTGTTCGGGACATATCAGACAGGAAGTTGGGAATGAATGATTGTGATATAAGTCAACTATACTAGGTAAGTGTTTCTAAATTAAAAATATAAATATTATGTAGATAATCAAAGTAGATTATTTTAATACTGATCAGTAGCATTTAATGTTTTGTACACGATGGTTAATTATTCTAGATAACAGCATTGAGGATATTGTATTATGGTATATCATGTCCACTTGAACGTAGTCATATAAAGTGTATATTACTCATTTTTGTAATATTTTGTTGGGATTTTATGCAATTTGTTTTCATACAATATAAAAATGTTTTAACATTATGTCAAGGAATATGATAGCTTACAATTAATCGTGGATTTTCATACACCCCACCCACAACACCGTGTCCCCCGTCACATTTGGGGACATGGCTTTGTGAAGGTGGAGGACACGGATCTGAAGCGGCGGTTTCAGGTAAGCTGGTGTGAAATCATACATTATAGCATTATTACAATTATTTAAAATATATGACTTATTTAGCGGAACGCCAGGTTCCTTTCGGGAGATGTTGATCCCATTTTACCCATTGTCAGTTACGGGTCCACAGACTAGCTCAAGTCATGCGATATTAATCAAGCGGTACATTAAATATTACCGACATAATGTCAAGTCACCAAGTGGTGTTCATGGTTACTGGAACAACAAAGTATTATATTCCCATTGGCCGTCGACCTCGAATATTAAAACACTTGTCTGTTCTAAGTACCTCACGAAAATATATTCTGTTTCGGTAACTGTCCTACTACATACAGAATAACAGATTTCAGTCTAAATAAAATACTGTTGAAGTGTAAAATTACGATTACAGTACACAATGTTCAATCCCTCACTGAAGTATGTACTCTGAAGTGATTATTCATTACACATGTGGGATGTTTTGTTGTTGATTAAAAGGATTATACATAATTATCCTTGTTTTTAAAATGTGAGCCCTATCCCCTCGCGTCTCAAATATTTTACCGCCATACACCACAATTTAACGCGAGAGACGATTCGATCGTATGCTTCTTATATTGCGTTGATGGTTTGAAATAATGATTGCATTTAACGCGGACGACTTTTTAGATAACATTTGTCATTGAAAGTATGTGCATCGAGCCTTAAATTAGCTAAAATCTGAAGTTGACGTGTGATAATTTTCAATTTTGACCACCCTCGTCATACATTGCAGAACTGTTCACCTATAAACCGGACGAATAACGTGGGTAAACTGGGATCAACATCTCCCGAAATTAACCTGGTGTTCCGCTAAATAAGTCATATATTTTAAATAATTGTAATAATGCTATAATTTTTGATTTCACACCAGCTTACCTGCAACCGCCGCTTCAGATCCGTGTCCCCCACCTTCACAAAGACATGTCCCCAAATGTGACGGGGGACACGGTGCACCATGTAAAGGGATCAAATATGATACAATGTCCGCCATTTAAAAACAAAGCTAAAATAAAAGAAAACGTCTCACCTTATTTTCTCAGCAAAATCTTTATTAGTTAAAGCTTGAATATTTTTAGCACAGTGATCATTAATGTCAATTATAATTAAAGGTCTATTGTCCTAAATATAATAACATAAGATCACAGGCACTCGGGTACACTCTGTGATTTTCGTTATGTTCATTAAAATTAAATATTTTCCCATTTAGTGCCTCTATTCTAACCTTCTCTACGCAGAATCACCTAATTTTGACGTATTTTACACATTTTGATACAGCCAGGTGTAGGTCAAGGTATGAAGGAGCACATTAGTTTTAATAATAATTGCAATATTTAGGAACTGTAAATTTCAATAACAAATATATCTAATAAACCATGTTCGTGCCGAAACACTGACACTTAGTATTACAGGTTGTTGTTTTGCGTCCAGCACACGTTTTGACAATAGGCTTGTCTTGTCTTTCTAGAAAGCGACTATACACATATACTCTTTATAAGTGATATATATATATTTTGTTATTCCGTGTTTTAAGAAGAGTTTGAAGATACTAAGGGGGTAATCAGAATAGTGGGTCGAAGGAGAACAGACAACACAATGACCAAAAGAAACAGAATCAAAGGACACACAACGATCTACAAAATATTACACAGAAAGCTAAAGATCGAGCAACATGTACACCACTAAAAACCGGGTGTGAACTCGTGTGCTCCGGAAGGGTATTTTGTGTCATCTTCTAATATAGTATATGAATATTTTTTTAGGATGTATTCTTCTCAATTATTTTATTATCAAAAAATGATTGATATTGACAGCCAAAAACTTATACCGACGCAGCACATACTTACGATATTATATTGAACACAGACACTATATCAATATTAATTACATACAGTCAATGATAAGCAAAAAATCATGAACGTAAAATTTCCAAAAGAAAAAGGAAAACAATTTGGTTTATTATTTTCGTAAACTGATTTCGCTATGCAGTTGCGATATTGTTGAACACAGGACTAATTTAATGATTTCTACCTCACATGGCTTATTGAAATTGCAGGCAACTATACCATCGGTAATATCCAGGTTTTTTTGTATGCTGCTGCTCTGTCAGTTTCTATCGTTGAGCGTTCATGATTCTGCTGTCCGCACCAAATATTTATATTTGAAATTCATATGAAAGGAAATTAAAAGAAATGCTAAATGCATATTAATATGTTGGTTTATTTAAATTCTAATTAAGAAAGAAGCGTCTTTTAATTTCATAATATTAATGTTTTAAAAAGAAACCATTATAAAGAAAGATAATTAAAAGGTTGGCATGCGGTGAAATATTTATCCAATAACTAATTATACCTCAAAAGACGGCATTGTCATAATTTGGTCTTAATTTATGGTACTAGGATGTGCTTTGCAAAGTTTTGACCTTTTTATCTAAGACATCAGCAATGTTACATATATGGCATGCATCCATGATATGTACAATGAAAAAAGAACACATGATTTACACAGACATCCTGGTCTTTGTATTTGATCTCGATCTACTTTGATTATTTATTAGGTTTAATTAAAATAGCTTGTCTTTTGTATGAACAATTATTTATATACACGACTATATGGTTTAAAAGAAATATATTACTTGGTTCTATTTTAAGCTTGTCTTATTATTTGTTATGTTAATTTGTCAAGTACGCACATGTGCTTACCAAGAAGCTAATTGCATTGATTGATAAATTAGTACAACTTGTAATATCATACCACTGTTTTTTTTCAATTGAATTCAAAGCTATTGTAAATTAAAAAAATGGGATAGATATTCGTGAGTCCGATCTCTGGTCGGATCACAGCAAACATTATACAATTTGTCTTTATATTTCTCGGCTAAGCATATGGTACTTATGAGTGATCGTATGGTAGTTGGTTTAAAGGCTATTGGCATTTGTTCGCTTCATTTGATTAATGTTTGCATTTAAAAAAAATGCAGATAGCAATTCTTCTCTTCAAAAATGGGCTTACGATCTACGAGTACCTACCACCACTCTTAACTGTGCGATCATCGTAAGTCATAAACCCTATTTGTTAGTGAAATGGTCATATCTCTTAAGAGTGCATTTACGTGTACGTTTCCGACTTACGACCTTTAGTGAAACGGTCCCCAGTTCTTTAAAGGAAAGAAAGAAAAACAAATTTTGAATCTCAAAATATGTAATATTTACACACTTCCGACGTTCGTTTGGTACTTCTTATCCATATTTACCTAAAGTTACAAAAATAAAAAGCCAACTAGATATGATTTTCTCTCGATTTCCATCAATAAATAAATTATCTATTTTCTCCCAACAATCTAAACAACTAATAGAAAAATATAATAATTTAAGAAGTTGGGAAATCGACAAAAGCGAAAAAATTAGAGATATTATGGGGGAAATAAATATTTGCACTTTGGGAAGCTGAGAGGTCCCTATTTGTTTACCAGTTATCAATTTGCAAAGTACAAAGATCAAATTAATATTGATCCTGGTTATTAGGTAATAAATGTGAACGGCATGTGCCGATCAAATGTTATTATTTATCAGAATGAAACCAAATTTGAAATATATTGTAATGATAAAACAGAAAGCCACCATATCACCGAAATATTGTTGAAAGTGACGATAAACACCATGACCTCTAAAGATCAGGCAGATCGTGATCGCCATAAAGTAACTTACTTATTAATTAGGGCGACATGATAAATTGGTATTAAAAATCAGTGACACAGACAGGATGTCATTGTCATTTTTGTGGGGTTGGATATTGATAAATTGAACAGCATGTCAAGACCCTATAATTCTACACATGAAATGGAGTTTGTAACAGTATAATAAGGAATATTTTAGCCCAAGTACAGTGTGTCGAAATACAATTTGAATTGTGGAAATCAGGTCTTATAGGATGAAAACTGGGTACTGCCGAAGGCTCCCAAGACTCAATCCCACTAAATATGTCATTGCTACCCACCTCTCCATACTTGTGGCAGTCAAAAAGTAAAAACAGCTGTGGTTCAAGTTTATTATACACAAGGCCATACAATTGTCAATACATTTCCTGTATCATTACGCAGGTATACTATCAGTTCAGTATTGGGACAGTTCTCTGCCTAAGTAGCAGTCAAATTCAACTATTTGAATATTCATTATTTGAAAACATTTCGGGTGGGAAGAATAATGGACGGGTGGACTAATTTGGCAACGACAGGATAGGGACCGTTTTCTAGTACAAGCAGGAATCAAATTCAACTTTTCAGAATTTATTTTCATATTCGATCTCGTTTTGGGGTTTTATTGTTCTGGACAAAATACGGAAATAAAATTTTACTAACTCACATTTGGTTTCTTTTTATGAAAGACAGCAGTATTGAGACAGTTCTCTCGCGTATGTAGCAGTGAAATTCAACTATTTAAATATTCATTATTTGAAAACATTTCGGATGGGAAGAATGATGGACGGGCGGGTTATTTTGGCAACGACAGGATAGGGACAGTTTTCTATTACAAGCAGGAATCAAATTCAACTTTTCAGAATTTATTTTTAATATTCGATCTCGTTTTTGGTTTGTATTGTTCTGGACAACAATCGAGACAAAATAAGGAAATACAATCTTACTATTAACTGACATTTGATTTTTTTTGTGAAAGACGGCAGTATTGGAACAATTTTCTCGCGTATTAAGTAGTAGTCAAATTCAACTATTGAAAATGTATCGTTTGAAAACATTTCGGGTGGCAAGAATGATGGACGGACCGACTAATCATTGGTGATGACAGGATAGGGACCGTTTTCTAGTGCAAGAAGGAATAATGTGTAATGAATTTAAGTTAATTATGCACAAAGCCATAAAAATGTCAGAACCCCCAGTGTGATCATTTCCTGTATCATTCCACTGGTTTACTATCAGTTCACACACTTTTTCAATGCAATAATTCTATCATTAAAAAGTAAACTGAAGAAAGAAAAAAATATATATATATAAACACACACACACGTGCACATGCACACAAACAAGTTAACAATTAACTTATAAAAGAAATAGTTTTGTTAGTGAAAACAGTTGTTAATTAAAGTAATACAGCAATAATAATAAAGTTTAATTAAAAAATAAATAAAAAATAAATGATAAAAACTTAACAGAAAATAATAAAACAAAAATAAAACAAAACAAACGATTTTATATTTTGATACCTTTTCTTAAAATGTAAGGGCCCGGGTGGCTCAATGAGTTAGGTAGTTGGATTACCTAGCAACTCATATAAGCCTATCACCAATACGGTGTGGGTTCGCGCTCAGCTTTGTAAATTACAAAAAAGGTGCACTTGACTCGCAGCGTAAGAGATCAAGTTTACCAGTTACTTGCCCATGGTCGGTGGCTCTCTCTGGGTACTCTGGCTTCTTCCAACACTAAAACTTGTCGTCATGCTATAGCTGAAATATTGCTGAAAGTGGCGTTAAACACCATAAATGAATAAAATCAATCTTGAAATGTCTGTGAAATAAAAGAAATACATATAAATATACAGCTAAGCTGCGTACAATAATTTACCTGTGTGCTATATATAGCTCTCGTGGTCGATCAGTCTACCATGTTTTGTACTTGTCATGCAGTACACAAACATGTTAAAAACATTGCGTAATAACACCGTGGTCAAGACAGAAGGAATTTTTAATACAACATTCATTATTTAATTCATGAAAACCGACTGTTAAACTCGATCTTGGTGAAATGTGTAAATTACGTTTTTATTTTTTGTCAGCCATGAATACTTGATTGCATATATTCATTAATACAGACTCGATCTTTGGCGAAATATGTATTCCGTTTTCATTTGTTGTGTATTCGTTTTTTACTTCTGTTAACGGTGAATACACTATCGATACCATACAAATTCATAACTAAATGAAAACAAACATCCACGTTTTCTCAACTCGATCGCGTATACGTACCTATCTGTATAAAGATTATAAATGAACAAACATCTATGCGATATAAAGATATATAGATAAGATGATTATATATAAAGATTATCGATAAAATCAGGCCCAACAAAGTATTAAATTGAACGGGGAAGTATTAATTTGATGGTGTAGCACTTAATCTCTCGAGGCAAGGCTAATTAATCTCCGCGATTTAGTATTAATCCCCAAGGTTCACACTGAATTTCCACGGAAAAGTATTAAAATTTAATACTTTACCCCGGAAATTAATAATATGCCAAGGAAATTATTACTTTGATGACCGTAGTGATACTCCACATGTCCTTACTTTTTGAATGTTACTACACATAAATGGAGAGTTCAGAATTTATCAATTAAACTCGTTTCTCTCGTCGTAAAGTTCCGTTCTTATACGGCGATCACTGTCAATTTCTATGTTAAGATCAATGTATAAAGCAGACCTAGTTGTATATGTGATATCCTTATAAACATAATCACCAAACTTCAAACATGAACGTGAAATCGTAGGATCGCACTTATTTCTTATGATTTGTCTTAAATTCTGCCTCATAAAAGTACAAGTGCAGTTAATCGCAGTTGTGTATCCATTGCTGATACTCGATTTCCATCTTAACTTGATAAATATGATAAACATGTTGTCTCTGTAGACTTTGTTAGTAAATAGGGTAATTTCTTTATTACTTCATCCCCTTTTATTAGTTCACCTGGCCGTAGGCAATGTGAGCTTTTGTCATGGCTAGGCGTCTCTCGTCGTCCATTAGCTTTTCACATTTAAATCTTCTTTTCTGAAACCACAGAACAGATTTGAACCAAACTTGCCAGAAATGTTCATTGGGTGGTCCTCTACCAGATAGATGTTTTTGGTGCTGATCTGAAATCCAACATGGCAGTCAGGGTCCATAATGTGTTCTCATTGGCTGAAATTTTAAAAAGCTTCTTGTCAGAAACCACCCAGCCAATTGAATTGTTACTTTGCAGGAATGACCATTGGGTGGTCCTGTACTAAACTTGTGAATCGTTTGCCGATCAGAAATTCAAGATGGCCGCCATGACTCGACTTAATTTTAACATAGGACCTTATGGAAAAAAGGTTTAAAAGTCTTCTCCTCTGAAACCAGTCCGCCAATTTAAAGCAAACATGGCATGGATGGTCCTTAAGTGGTCAATTTTCAAAATTGTGTTCGGTGACCCTAACTTCCATCCAAGATGGCCGCCTTCAGCGGACATAGTTTTAACATAGGACCCTATGGAAACAAATGTTTTAAAATCTTCTCTGAAACCAGTAAGCCAATATAGCAAACATGTCATCGATGGTCCTTAGGTGGTCAATTTCCAAAATTGTGTTCAGTGACTCCGATCTTGGTCCAAAATGGCCGCCGTCAGCGGATATAGCTTTAACATAGGACCCTATGGGAAAATTGTTTAAAAGTCTTCTCCTCTGAAACCAGTCAGCCAATTTAAAGCAAACATGGCATGGATGGTCCTTGGGTAGTATACTTTCAAAATTGTGTCTGGTGACCACGACCTCCATCCAAGATGGCTGCCATGATCAGACACAGTTTTAATATAGAACCCTATTCGGCATGCAGACATTCTTAAGAGTGCTTATTTATGTCAGGTGAGCGATACAGGCTCACCTGAGCCTCTAGTTTAATTTAAGGTTTTCGCCTTCATATCTATATTGTCTTTTGATAGCAACAGTTTAAAACTGTCTCCCTCTCTGCTTTTATTATCCAAATGAACATGGGGGGGGGGGGGTCACTTCTAGTATTAAGGTATATACAGACATGTGTTGGAATTTGTAGATTATTCAAGTCTTCAAATATATGATCGGGTCGTAAATTTTTCCCCTCGAAATGTCAATTGGTAGTGATTGTTAAGCTTCGTTATTTCATTTTGAAAAATGTCTACCAGATCAGGCATATTTTTAATTGCCAAGACAATTTTTGAAATTCTTTTGTTCATGATGAGGTAATTTATATGCTTGGAGGTATTTTGTAGGATCCAGCGGAGCCACTACGCCAATTTTTCCTTTACCCGATTACTCCCCCACCCCTTTTCCTAAATATACTTGCTATCATAAGATTGCATGGCTATGGCAACGAACACGTGAAGAAAATGAAAAAGAGATGAAATAATGAAGAATTTTTATTGACAATAAATATGTAAGCAAATAATAAAAAAAAGGGGGATTGTCCATACTATAAGCGTCTGTGATCATACATAGATAAAACCTCCTAAAATGTTTCACCATCTTATGTATATTTAGCTATAATATGTTAGATTTTTAATTTAAAAAAAATGTATATTAATAAATAAATTTCTCAAGATCTAAATATTGTTGAACGGTTTACCACAACACAATTTAAATGTCCATACTATAAAAGTCGGTTAATGCTAACAATAGATACGAAACTAATGGGAAGTACCTATTTCTATATATCGTCTGAAAATTCCCCTAGTCAGTCATGTCATTGACTTCTTATCCAATAGAATTGAAGCATATCGTGATCTTGATCTTGATCTTGATTGAATTCGATGTTACGTTCGGAGACATCATTACATCGCGCGTGCGTCAAGGTTTACATATTACTGGTCCACCTTACTATATCAGCGAATGATTTAGCTGGTTCCTCCGAAGATTGAATCTTGTTGATGATGTCTGGCGGTAAAAGGTTCCAATCTTTGACTGTGTTCGGGACATGTCAAAACCAGACAGGAAGTTGGGAATGAATGATTGTGGTATAGGTAAAAAATATACTAGGTAAGCGTTTCTAAATTAAAAATATAAATATTATGTAGATAACCAAAGTAGATTATTATGTCTCTCCTTCGAACAAAGGGAGACATATTGTTTTAGTCTGATTTTTTCTTCTTCTTCCGCTTCCGCTTCTTCTCAGCGAAGCTTGTCCGGACCATAACTTTTTTGTCCTTCCAGATAGGTCAATGCTATTTGGTATGTGGGTACATGACCATAAGGCGGTGTGTCGCGTACTGTAATGACATTTGTGGGACCTTGACTTTTGACCTCAAGGTCAAATAACTGTTTTTTAGGGGAGACTTAAGTTTTAGATATCTAAAACAGTTCTTTCTAGTTTTAATACTGATCAGTAACATTTATTGTGTTGTACATATGGTCAATTATTCTAGATAACAACATTGAGGCTCTATAAATAGATATTGTATTATGGTATAGCATGTCCACTTGAACGTAGTCATATCAAGTGTATATTATTCAGTTTTTGTAATATTTTTGGTGATTTTATGCGATTTGTTTTCATACGATATACAAATGTTTCAACATTATGTCAAGGAATATAATAACTTACAATTAATCGTGGATTTTTACACACCCCACCCACAATGTAAATGGGATCAAATATGATACAATGTCCGCCATTTAAAAAAAGCTAAAAAAAAGAAAACTTCTCATCTTATTTTCTCAGCAAAATCTGTATTTAATCTTGTTAGCACTGTGATCATTAATGTCAAATGTAATTAAAGGTCTATTGTCCTAAATATAATAACATAAGATTGGTCTTATTAGATTCCATTCAAATAACAATGTTGACTCTACCATTATGATATTACTACGTACTGATTTTCACTTTGGCCTAGTTATTGGTCTGAGGGTATCTGTATTGGCCTCATATGATATATTTATTAATTAACCATAAATATTGTCTTATGTGTTTTCATCCTTCCGATTTAAAGAGTCCAACATTTTAATAAATTCACAACAATAACGGATTTGAATTGTTTTAGCATGGAAACTCATTTGTAAATGACTTTCTGATTTCATGACATTTACTCTTGCAATGAAACGATTTGTTTATTTTCTTTTCCTCCCTTTTTAGCTCACCTGGCCTTTAGGCTACGTGAGCTATTGCTATCACTTTTCGTCCGTCGTCTGTCGTCCATCGCCCGTCCGTCAACATTTCACACTTTAATCTTCTCCTCAGAAACCACTGGGCCAATTGCACCCAAACTTTGTTGGAATGGTCCTTGGATGGCCCCCTTCAAAATTTATGTCCGCTGATCCCGACTTCCAACCAAGATGGCTACCAAGCTAAAAATAGAAAAAAGGGGGATGAAATTTTATTTGTCCATTGCTGCTTTAGTATAAGTCAAAATGAGCTCAAATTTTAACTCCAGCTACATGGCAAGGAGTAGTTTAACATATATTCCGGGTTTTTCTGTGAAATTTTTCTTTCAGCCGATTTATACCGATTATGCAAATTATGCATATTTTGATAAAAGATCACATTTAAATCTTCTCCTCAGAAACCGCTGAACTAAATTAAACCAAACTTGGCTGGGATGGTCTCTTTGTGGGTCTCTTTCAAAATTGTGCTCGACAGCCCTGCCCTCCATTCAAGATGGCTGCTGTTGCTAAAAATAGAAATGTCTTCAATTGTCCATTGCTGCTTTAGTATAAGTCTAAATGAGCTCAAATTTTAACTGCAGCTACATGGCAAAGAGTAGTTTAAAATATGTTCGGGATTTTTCAGAGAAATGTTTCTTTCAGCCGATTTATACCGATTATGCAAATTAGGCATAGTTTGATAAAAGATCACATTTAAATTTTCTCCTCTGAAACCGCTGAACTAAATTAAACCAAACCTGGCAGAGATGGTCCCTGGGTGGGTCTCTTTCAAAGTTGTGTCCGACAGCTCCACCCTCCATTCAAGATGGCTGCTGTTACTACAAGTAGAAATTTCTTCAATTGCCCATTGCTGCTTTATTATAATCCAAACTGAGCTCAAATTTTAACTGCAGCTACATGGCAATGGGTAGTTTAACATATATTCCGGGTTTTTCTGTGAATTTTTTCTTTCAGCCAGTTTATACCGATTATGCAAATTAGGCATATTTTGATAAAAGATTACATTTAAATCTTCTTCTCTGAAACCGCTGAACCAAATTAAACCAAGCCTGGCAGAGATGGTACCTGGGTGGGTCCCTTTCAAAATTGAGTCCGACAGCCCCGTCCCCCCTCCCCATTCAAGATGGCTGCTGTTGCTAAAAATAGAAATTTCTTCAATTGTCAATTGCTGCTTTAGCATAAGTCAAAATGAGCTCAAATTTTAACTGCAGCTACATGGCAA
Source organism: Bathymodiolus brooksi (assembly GCA_963680875.1). Lineage (NCBI taxonomy): Eukaryota > Metazoa > Mollusca > Bivalvia > Mytilida > Modiolidae > Bathymodiolus > Bathymodiolus brooksi. Next base: position 50,414,899 of record OY804583.1, on the reverse strand, counting down.
GGAGTTGTTTAACATATATTCCGTTTTTATCTCACCTGGTCTTTAGGCCATGTGATCTATTGCCATCACTTTTCGTCCGTCGTCCGTCCGTCAACATTTCACATTTTAATCTTCTCCTCAGAAACCACTGGGCCAATTGCATCCAAACTTTAGTGGAATGGTCCTTGTGTAGCCCCCTTGAAAATTTTGTCTGGTGATCCCGACTTCCAACCAAGATGGCCGCCAAGCTAAACATAGAAAAAAGGGGGGATGAAGTTTTAAAAAAAATCTTCTCCTCTGAAACTACAGAGACAATCTCAACCAAATGTTGCTGAAATGATCCTTGGGTGGTCCCCTTCCAAAATTGTGTCCAGTATTTCAGACCTCCGACCAAGATGGCCGCCACAGCCGAACTTAATTTAACATAGGACCCTATTCCAATAAAAATATTCTTGTCTCAAACCATTTGCTCAATAAGAACTAAATTTTGATGAAATAGTAATTGGGTGGTTCTCTTCCAACAAAGTGTCCGGCGGTTCGGCCCTCTGACCAAGATGGCTGCACAGCTGAACTTAGTTTAACATAGAGTCCTATGGGAAATTTACATAAAAATCATCTTGTCTGGAACCTGTAGCTCAGTTAGAACCAAACTTTGATGGAATAGTCATTGGATGGTCCTTTTCCAAAACTGTGTCCGGCAGTCGCGCTCTCCCACCAAGATGGCGCCACAGTGCAGTTGAGTTGTTATTGAAAGCAGTTTTGATCCAGGTGAGCGATTACAGGCTCCTGGGAGCCTCTAGTCATTTTATCTCATCAGACGTGACGTCTCTATTTTATCGTTGATACGAAAGTACAATCTAGAGAGTATCCGAAACACCAATATTGGCCGGAGTTATGTCGGCCAATGCGAAAAAAAAACGTATCCGAGTTGTACTATGTGTATCACAAAGACAGTCTTCATCTTATTTATGTAAATATAACAGTAGTTAATTAATAAAGATTTATTATTACAGGCCCAACAAAGTATTAAATTGAACGGGAAAGTATTAATTTGACGGTGTAGCACTTAATCTCTCGAGGCAAGGCTAATTAATCTCCGCGATTTAGTATTAATCCCCAAGGTTCACACTGAATTTCCACGGAAAAGTATTAAAATTTAATACTTTACCCCGGAATTTAATAATATGCCAAGGAAATTAATACTTTGATGGCCGTAGTGATACTCCACATGTCGTTACTTTTTTAATGTTACTGCACATAAATGGAGAGTTCAGAATTTATCAATTAAACTCGTTTCTTTCGTCGTAAAGTTTCGTTCTTATATGGCGATCACTGTCTATGTTAAGGTCAGTAGTCATATAATGTGTATATTACTCAGTTTGTATACGCCCGTCTCAAGACGGGCCGTATTATGTGATTGGGTATTTGGGTATGGCGGGTGGCGGGCGTCCACACAGGTTTCCGCACAATAACTTTAGTTCTGTATATCGGATCTTTACCATGATTCCCCTGCGGAAAGGGAACACCCTATTTATTTTGGGGTCATGAGGTCAAAGGTCAAGGTTACTATAAATATATTTTTGGACAACAGGGTCGTTTCCGCATGGTAACTTTAGTTCTGTATATTGGATCTTTTCCAAACTTGGCCACATGATTCCTCTGAGAAAGGGGAAGAACCTTATTCATCTTGGGGTCATTAGGTCAAAACTCAAGGTCATTGTTACTATGGATATATTTTTTGACAACAGGGTCGTTTCCGCATGATCATTTTAGTTCTGTATATTGGATCTCGACCAAACTTGGTCACATGATTCCCCTGTGAATGGAAAAGAACCCTATTTATTTTGGGGTCATTAGTCTCACCAGATAATTCAATACAATATTTCTACCTATATATCCTGATAGAAATATATAGTTGCATATTAACCTAATGGCACAAAAGTGGTGGAATGCGCAAAATTGCTAACCTCAAAGGACTTAATTTTCCTGCTCACACGATTAGTTGTTTGACTGAATTACCATTATATCGTTTGATAATTTATATAGACGGGCGTATTTTGTGATGCACACATTTCTTGTTGTAATATTTTGTTATGATTTTATGGGATTTGTTTTCATACAATATAAAAATGTTTTGAATATGATAACTTACAATTAATCCTGGATTTTTATGCACCCAACCCACAATATAAATACGATCAAATATGGTAAAATGTCCGCCATTTAAAAACAAAACTAAGAAAAAAGAAAACATCTCATCTTATTTTCTCGGCAAAATCTGTATTAGTTAAAGCTTGAGTCATCATTAATGTAGTTTATTGGCATGAACAAATATTTAAAAGATTTGTTTAATCTTTAAATTTGAACCTAAATGACCCCTATTAGTTAAAGCTTGAATCTTTTTAACACAGTGATCATTAATGTCAAATATAATTAAAGGTTTATTGTCCTCAATATAATAACATAGGATTGGTCTTATTAGACTCCATTAAAGCGTTAATACCAAACAAATAACAATGTTGTCTATAATATTATGGTATTACTACGTAATGATTTTCGTATTGGTCTAGTCATTGGTCTGAGGGTATCCGTGTTAGCCTGATATATATAGATTATCCTTCAGTTGCCCGTGGGTTACGATATTTCTCCACTCAAGAGAGCTAAATTAAAAATATTAACCACAATGTCCTTACAATAAATGTCGGGTAATGTTATTTATATATTTTCGACAATGGATACGAAACAAATTGGAAAAACATGTTTCTATGCTTAGTCTGAAAATTCCCATAGCTAGGTCACTGACAGTTTATCCAATAGAATTGAAGCATATCAAAACCTGTCAAGATGAATGATTCTGGTATAGGTAAAATATACTAGGTACGTGTTTCTAAATTAAAAATAAGAGTATTAATCTAGATAATCAAAGTAAATTGTTTTGATACTGATCAGTAACATATAATATTTTGTACACGATGGTCAATTATTCTAATTAACAACATTGAGGTTCTATTGATATATATGTTGTTATGGTATATAAAGTCCACTTGAACGTAGTCATATAAAATATATATTATTTCGTTACTGTTACACTATTTATGGACTTGTTTTTATACAATATAAAAATGTTTTAACATTATGTCAAGGAATATGACATCTTACAATTTATCATCCATTTTATGCAAACAAAACCCGCCACCCCAATGACAAGCTTCATATATGATACAATTTCCTCCATTTCTACAACTCATATAGGAATACAATTGCTTTTTATTTTTCTTTGTCAAAATGTTCCGATCATGCTGGAATGATGATACAGATTCCCTCTTTCAGACATAATTTAGATACTAATCATACTGTAAGTATGATACAGTTTTCTTATTTCTGATACACAAAGTCTAGATCATAAACATACTGCATGAATGATACAGTTTCTTTCCTTCTGATATACAAAGTCTATATCAAACACATACTTTATGTATGATATAGCTTCCCTCTTTCTGATACACAAAATCTAGAACATAAACATATTGTAAGTATGATACAGTTTTCTTATTTCTGATACACAAAGTCTAGATCATAAACATACTGTATGAATGATACAGTTTCTTTCCTTCTGATATACAAAGTATAGATCAAACACATACAGTAGGTATGATATAGCTTCCCTCTTCCATGTACACAGAATCTAGAACATAAACATATTGTAGGTATGATGCAATTGTCCGTACTTACCGCAGAAGCAACAAATATCAAATTAAATAGAAATGAAAACAATGTTAACAGTGATATTGAATAACAAACATATCTTCGTGAAAACTTTCATTTTCAAATCATCTCTTGCTAAATTTTAGATAAATATATGTGTAGGTCGGAACAACATAATGGCTGCTAAACCAAGATGCCACATGTGACTTATATCCAACAATAAAAGAAAAATATTTTGTGAGTGAAAATCAATTATCTGATTCATTAACAATATTAGGAGTATGTAATGAGATAGTAGGTGACACATAAACAGCTTAGTATTGTTATGGTACTGCCTTAAAGTATAAGTATGGAATATGTCCCACAGCGGCTAATCGAAAAGTTAACCTCAACATGACATGAACATTAATAACATCAGCTATATGTATATTTCATTCTGCACCTACTAAATGTATTGTATCATATTAATTGTATGATGTCAAAGAACTAATGTAAAAGCTGCATTTCTTTAACAAACGAGTTAGGATGCCAAAGGGGTAACCAGAAGCTGTAATTTGAGGAAGGATGGGGAGCGGATCATCACAACATTAAATTGATTACTAGCCAACCAGTGTTTGTTCTTTGTCCTTGGTTGCGTACTTATCATAGAAGCAACAAATATCAAATTAAATAATAATGAAAACAACTTCAACAGTGATATTGAATAACAAAACTATCTTCTCGATGGCTTTCATTTTCAAATCATCTCTGGCTAAATTCTAGATCAATATAATTGTAGGTCGGTACTATATAATGGATGCTACACCAAAATGCCACACAGACAACGAAGAGGATGACAAAAAAGTGCATCCTACCAAGAAAGTGTTGTTTATTGACAGCTATGGTGTCAAATGTCTGCCTTATCGGGGCAGACGAAAACATTTTTCAAGTATCCGTCAAATACTTGGGAGAAGAACAGACCGACACAATGATGTATTTGGAATGGCTATTTTCCAGTTTGAGCGAGAATTCACAGCTTGTCTAGAACGGAGGAAACAGAATGAACCACAGATCTTGAACATTTTATTCCCATACAAAACAGACAACAGATACTTAGAATATTTGGAGAATTCACAATCTCAACAGACAGGTAAATACAATAGTATTATTTAAAATCTACAATCAGTAATCAATTAATCGAGTTACATAGGACGTGTTTATTGGTATGATAGATTTGGGAACAATCAATATTGGTATTGAATATTATACAAATATATCATGTTAGTGAGGGTTATTTGCGAAAAATACCGATTGAGGGGAGAGGTAAATATCATGAGCCGCATTACCGACTAAAGACATTTGACTGTCCTCGAAACCGGTATTTTTTGCAAATAACCCTAACTAACAGGATATATTTGTTTAATTCCGCGAATATATAACAGCAAGTAAAACAGCGGCATGCAAGCAGATTCAGAACTTCAGACCACCTTGATCATTTGATTTTCACCTGAGACTTAACATCAATCTACGAAAACAGGCAAAATCGTTTCAAAGAAGTGTTTTCCTTGAACAAACTCAAAAATAGAATAAATCACTGTTTTGCTTTAACATACAACATGCAAACATAATGCAAATGATTTGAAATATATGCATTTCAACGATTTCAAACATAGCGGCTGACACTGTCGTCATTTTCTTTACTGTAGCATTGGTTGAAAGAAGAAATCCGAGTAATTCGAGTTACGCCCGTGACGTCATAATCTATTTAATGAACGCATTTCGTCTCGAGCGGGGTATTAACCTATATTACCGTGATATTTGCTACCCCGGCAATGGTGAAAAAGCTGAAAAAAATAAGAATTGGTAAACCATACCTCTTTTATCAACCAATCACAAGACAGCATTCATATATAAGGTGGAAATGTGAATAAAAATATGCTGCAAAGAAAAGAAAATATTGATACAAATATACTATGAGAAAAGTCTGAAGATACCAAAATGTATTCACAGTTTTAATTCGAAGAAGGATATACGATGGACTGGCCAAAATAAAAAGTAAAGACGAATGATCCGAAGTACAAAACATTCCTAAGAATATTTAATATTGACAAACATGTAATCACAAAAAAAGGAGGTAGGGGGTGGGGGTGATAAATCATCTGCCGTGGAAGGTAAGGTAGTTCCTTATCCACTACTAATAGACAGCAGTATAGATAAATAAATACAAAGCATGCAACCCCTATACAGCAAATGAGGGCATATATAAAACATATCTGAATAAAATCACATCTCTTACTTGTCCCCCTCACTGACATAGCATGACGTGGCTGCTCTCACGGACATATCAATAAAGGGGTTTTACGCGAAAATTGTATCAGACAGGACTTGGAACTAATAACATGTAGAGCCTCACTAAAAATCTGAGGTAAATTCAGGTACTCCGGAATATATTGTAATATATGATATCAAAAGAATAATGTTGAAATCATTGTGTATTATACAAATGTGTGTAATGATCTCAAGTGTCATTCTTTATTTTAACCTGTTAAGCATATAATATTACTTTTCCTATAAAATAATTCAAAAGTCAAATTAAAAACCATATGAGGCAATACAGTTTCTTGAGAGCCGTCTGTTAAATATAGAACGTATTTGTTTACCATAATGTATCCCTAAAAAAGGTATAATGTATTATGTTTTGACATTTGTCATTCGTCGTGGTCGTAATCGTATGCCAGGTGGATTTATATGCAATCAGTGCCTATCACCATTAATGTTGTGAGTTCGAATCGCGCTCATGGACGAGGCGTGCTCGATACAACAGTATGTGATGCAATTTGTCGGTGACTTCCTACACCAATAAAACTGATCGCCACAGTTCGGTTTAATTCTAAAGGTTATGAAGAAAATTAACATAAAATTTAACACTTGTTAACTTTTCTGTTATCACGATTTATAATCTTGTTAATTAATTTATGCTAACAAATTAGTGATCAGCGATCAACGATGTACATACTCCCTCTCACTTGTATAAATCTACAGGAATGTTTTTTAGAAATCCATTTGGTCAAATCAACTTTCCGAGAGGTATGTTAATATACACAATATATACGAACTCTGACATTTAACATCAAATTGTGTATATCATTTATTTAAAAAGTTGTCCATTATGTCTCTGTGTTCATTTATATTTTCTGCAAATATGTTCACATTCTGTTAACTTCATGTGCACTTGAGTTTAGTTTGGTCTGCATCTGTAGCGTATTGCCTTTTAGACACTCTATTATGTTTGTTCCTAAATAATAACATATGTTTTAATTATTTTAAATTAAACAACATTGTCATTGAGTTTCCTTCCCACTTAACTAACGTCAATTCATATTATCTATGCCTTGACTGAATGTGGTGCTAAACACCATAACCCTCACCTTAAATCATTACGTATAAAAATAGAAATAAATTATAATCTATGCCAGCACATTATGTTTATTTTTAACTAGTGTATATGTATTTAACTAATAGCATTCACTACAATATTACTGACCTGAAATAAAATACTATAGTATTAATAAATGGGTGTTTTCATAATGGACCGGTTATATGTCTAAGGTGAGTCATAATGGCCCAAGGAAGGTTGTATTGGTCCGGGGCAACGTCGATGGTCAATGCAACCTTCCGAGGACCATTATGACTTAACCGAGGACACATAGCCGGTCCATTATGAAAACACCCATTTCTTAATACTTTTATTAACCAGCCAATTTCAATTTTAGGTAATCTTCATTCTTTTTGAAGGACATAGCATTGACCAAAATGGTAGGCTATAATTGCTTTATCATTTTCAATATTATTACTTAAATATTAAAATTTTGAAATTTTATGAAAACTAAAATTTTTGAAACTTTTGAAAATTTTATCATTTTGAAATATTTTGAAAATTTTGAAATCTTATGAAAATTTTCATTTTTTTTTATAATTTTTTAATTTTGATGTTTTTTGAAATTTTTGAAATATCGGAATTTTTTTAACATTTTGAACTTTAAATTGTTTTTTATAATTAGTTTTAAAATTTTGAAATTTTATGAAATTTTTCAAATTTGTAGGTAATCTTCATTTTTTTTTTAAGACACCCATAATGGACCGGTCCATTATGGCCTTAAAAGCCATAATAGACCGGCAAAGCATTTTGGAGCAAAATAATGTTCTTGCTGTATAAATACAAACCAGTCTCTAGTATTCATAATATAACCTACTGGTTAATAAAAGCTGTTAAAATGTGGTTTTTATTTTATATAGATCATACGTCAATGTTTTCATCACACGAGAAAGAGGTTGATGACAACCTAATAAGAGTAGTCGGTAGTGAGATGGACATCAGAATAAGACAAAATATGTTTCTTATGAAAGACAGGATAGTTAATAAAGTAAATAAATACATAACCCAAGTATCAAGTGGAAGCTTAGCGGAAGGATTAGATCTTCCCGGAAGTGACATGGATGTAATGGTTGTACTTAATTATGTTCAAGTAATACAGAATGTACAACATATGAATCGTTCACCACGATACAGTACTCTTCTGTTGGAAGATGATATGGAAATTCCAGGATTTTCTAGATTAAAGTTGATAGCTAAAGGTGATCAGCAACACATATATACCACACTTGAATGCTTTGTTGAAACAGTAAATGGACTATTTTCGTCAAATATTTTGTTCATCCGTAAATTTATTGAACTTGCTATTAATCATAAACAATCCGCACATGGTCCTTGTTTGTCTGACAAAGATCAGACATTGGATTTAGCTTATTGTTTTCACTTGTATTCCTGGCCAAGACAAGCAGAACAATGGATATATCGTCATAGACCTGGTCAGTGGCCATCAGATATATTAATAAAGGACATCGTTAATTATGGTTGTATATTAGTACCTATTGGACCTAAAGAAATAGAAAATAGTGAATTACTATGGAGAATATCATTTTCTATGGCAGAGAAACAATTGTCACATGCTATGAACTACACACAAATTCTTTGTTACGCTCTTCTTAAGCTGTCTCTAAAGAACATTATCGACAGACATGATGAAGTGAAAGGATTATTGTGTTCCTACTTCATGAAAACATCGGTGTTCTGGTTATCAGAAGAAATTTCCATTAATGCTTTCCAGCTACAAAACTTATTTCACTGCTATTTACTTTGTCTTGATAAACTAATAACCTGGGTGAAGTGCTGTTATTGTCCCAACTATTTTATTCCTGAACATAATATGTTTCGTGGAAAAATAAATCGGTCTAATAGTCGACTGTTGTTAACTATATTATTAAGACTACGAAATGGTGAACGTGAGGTTTTTACAGTTAATACATTGTTTAATAGTGAAGTTGTATTACACGAGTCATGTGTTAAATTAGAACTGTTTTTCTATAAGATTATGCAAAATAATGTTAATGTTGTTATAGAAAAGGGATATGCACAGTTAAGTTTTATAGAATCGTTAGCTATGTCACATTCCACGCATATTTTGTTAGGAATATGTAAATATTATTATGCCAGGATTGGTCAGAAGATTGTTCAGTTGGTGCCGTTTCCTACTACTAATAAACATAATGTACATGTAATCCGACGTTATCATAAACATTTACATGACGGTACAAAGTCAGATGCTGTGAGTGGATGGTTGTTATATGCCTCATTTTACTATGTACTCGGTCAGTACAATACAACGTTAAAGATAATAGATCATGTTTTGTCTCGTTGTACACCCGATATGTTAATGTTACGTGAGATCAATTACAGCACAGTTTATATTAAGTACTACAAGCAGAACGTAGGTTGTTCAAATATTACACTGAATGAGAAGATGAGACTGACTACGATAGATAATGTGCCTTATGTAAAGCAATCAACACTGATACCTCATGAACTAAAACTAGAAGTTCAGGATGGAAACTTGTATGTACCACCTGTTGTTATGTCACAGTGTCTAAGGTTTCTATGTTATCATCATCTTGATAACATTGTCAATAGACAACATTCATTACGTGATTTATTTCTAACAATAAAAGAGAGGAATTGTATGCATAACAATGAATTATCTCATTCATTAACAATATTAGGAGTATGTGAAGAGATAGTAGGTCACATAGAAAGAGCTTATTATTGTTATGATACTGCTTTGCGGTGTGAGTCTGAAATATGTCGCACGGCTGCTAATCGGAAAGCAAACCTCAACATAGCATGAACATTTATAACATCAGCTGTGTTTATTTGATCATATCAATTGTATGTCTTCAAAGAACTATGGTAAAAGCTACATTTCTGTTAGAAAGGTCTTAGTATGCCAAAGAGGTAAACTGAGGCAGTAATTTGAGGAGGCATCTACAATGTAATGGTCAAAAGTTAAAGAAAAATGGGAAAACAAACCGTCAAAATACTCAATATTAAGCAAGATGAACAAACTAAGAACGGAGGTCAAATAGTTGAGTGAAGGGTAAACAATTCCTGCTCCATTAGTGGCACATTTCTTGTTGCTTCTGGTAAAAATCCGAGGATGATTCACGAATGAGATAAAACAACATAATTTTGTAGATGGACAGAATTCTGTGATAATGTCAATGTATATGTAAATCTAATGACAAATTAAATCAACATTCGTGTAACAAGTTTATCGTTAGTTATCAAGTTAATATCGTTAGTACACATCAAACAAACATAAACTCGCCAAGGCTTGTTTAACATTATTTTATGTAAAATAATTGTATTTAATAACCAGAGATAGATAGCCCACACTTATTCTGAAATGCTTTAAATATATTAAATAATATTTGATGTTATATTTATACATGATACAGACTATATGCGTGTTATAATTGTACGAGTTCGATCTGGACAGGAGGAGTGTAACAAGACGATTTAATTATCTGACTTTAAGACTGTAATATTATGTATGTCTTCTCGTGCAGTGTGGTTTGAAGTACAACATAATAATGAATTACCGATGTGAGTGGACAGACAACATGGACTTTATGTATGTTTTTAGATTTTTATTTTTTTATTTTTTATTTGTTTTTTTTTTTTTATTAATTTTGATATTTTATATATGTGTGCTATAATTGTACGAGCTTGATCCGACTCATTCATGAGTGTACTGATCGAAATTCTATAATCTTACAATTCAACTTTGCGATGCTTTGACTTCGCCTCATATTATGTGGTTTTATGGACAGCAAATTGACGAGCTTTACATATATTTTTGTATGAATTTTGATGTTTTATTTATGCGTTCGATCAGGACAAGAAGAGTATACATGTACTATCCATTCATAAACGATATTATATATTCTGATCGCAAGTCTTTATCACGTACTGTGTTGTTTGTACGACAACATATTGACGAACTGTATGCATATATATATACGTCTGAAAATTAAACCAAACAGTGTTAGAATTAGATTTTTGAGTTGTCAACTTTTTTGTTCTTCCCTCGACGGGATTTGAACTCACACCATTGATACACTGCATATCCATTCGCTTAGACTTACGTCCAGCGCCCTAGACCACTCGACCACATCCACTCGACCACATCCACTCCCTATATATATATATTCTGATTATTATAGTAATTTTGATATTTGTTTAGACGTGATTCAGATTATGTGGTTATCATAATCATACTCTTTAGAACCGGAGAGAAGTATACCAATACAATGCATTGATCTGACTTAAAGGCTTTAAAGTTACAATTCAGACTCAGCTTTCTGAGTCTTCGTCTCCAACTGTATTATTTGAAAGACAACATTTTGATGAAATTTATGTATATTTTCACATTTTTGTATTAATTGTGCATTAACGTTATTAATGTTGTTGTTACTTTCTACATTTCCTTGTATAATAAAAAAAAATGTTTTATGTAAATGAGATTAAAATATACACTCCATGTTGTACTTACTCCACTATCACATTAGGAAACATTTGTATTTATTTTGATTTGTTATTTAAAATCATTTTTAGCAATATTTCATTCATATCATGGCGTTGAAATTTTAATATAACATATATATTATATGTGTAAAACCATAAATATATAATAAAATAAGGGGACAAAACCTATATACCCTCCAAAATGTGAAAATGTATGACTTCAACCCTTCACATACCCATTTATTAAATAATTACAAACAAAACACATGTATATCAGATCGAAAACACACTTTCATACACCACTGTTGGCCCTTTGTTTGGCAGTGGGTAAGGTTTCAATTCCTCACAGGAATACCAACATTAAGAAGAGTTCGAAGATACCAAAGGCGTAATCAGAATCCGTATATCGAAGAAGACTCATAACGCAATGGCCAAGGCAAAAGTACAAAAGGACAAACAACGATCTACAAGACCTACTCATAAAACTAAAGATCGAGTTTCACGAACCAAGCTGAAAACTGGGGGTCACCTCAGGTGCTCCGAAAGGGTTAGCAGTTCCTCCTCCACAAGTGACACCCGTCGTGTTAATCTAGTTACAAGTCCGGTGATAAGTCGTGAATGAGGAAAGGACCGGGGAGTGTTTATGACAAGTGAAGCATTACCGTGGTCATTTGTGACACAGATATTACATAATGGTGATCACTTCAACTTTACCAAGAGGAACCCTTGGTTCAGTAGGTTCCTTGATAGCAGCAACCCTCTATCAAGGAAATCTTTGTAGAAATCCTGATAGGAAACACAAGCTCTAGAATATCGTATCAACTGAAAGATATATACTTCATATGCAGGTGCTGCTGGAATGTTGATATATATATATATAAATGGAAAGTTCACAATGGGAAAATTGAAATCATCTCATTTGTCGTAAAGTTTCGTTCTTTTCCGCCCCTCACTGTCAATTTCGAGGTGTAGGTCAATGTATGAAGCATACCTATCTGTATATTGGGTATCATTTATTTCAAGCTCAATGGGATAGATGCAATCAACGAAATCACCAAACCTAGAATGATTTAGCGAAAGGGCATCATCTATATAGCGGAACATGAAATTAGCTTTTTTTTGTGTGTCTTGAGAAGCCCATGTATGCCGACTGTCTGTTGAAAATCACATCCACCAAACATAACAAATATGTTGTCAATCAAAAACTCGAGCATGTTGGTGATTTGTGATATCAGTTTCAGAGAACGTTTTTGTAGAATCAGAGTGGTTTTATTTTTTAAAATGAGATATGTCTCTTTCCAGCACAAGGTATTTGTATCTATGTTGGCCATTATTTTCTATGAAACACAGTTGTGCCAACTCTCTTAATCTGACCTTCAGCCTAGAGTGAGGAATAGTTGTGCATATAGTAGAGAAGTCCAATGTTTTAATGATATTGCAGGAGGAGAGGGACCTATATTGTATGTATTCTAACAAATCTATAGAGGTTTTAATTAGAATCCACATAGGATTCACACCACCCCTCGAGTAGCTAGTGTCACAGTAACTCTGGAGCCCGGCTTTGACCGCCGATGGAATACATATAATAATTTGGAAAGATACTTCGTGGAGCATTTGACAGACCCGGCAATAATGCTGTTTGAAAGGACACTTGTTTAATTTAGGAATCCAGTAGAGGGATGGTAGATCAAGTTCGTCATGTTTGGTTGAAATGTCAATGGACCATAAAACAGACCTATGATTGTCCATGATTTCCTCTTTCGTCGGAGTATATATAGGGTTGCCAAGTGAATTTTCAATACCTAATTCCAGCAGTTTATGTAATGTGATATACACACAAAAACAATGTAAGTTTGTTTAATTATGATTTGCATAAGCGCCTCACACTCTTCGGAAAGAGTATCTAAGTTCTCCTTTTTATGCTTTGCAAATTGTTTGACATAATTCTCGACGGAATCCATAAGAATTTTAAAGTTAAGTTTCCAGTTTATGGATTTCGGCTCACAATAGCTAGGTCCTTTGGCAAACAATTATCTTAGACAGGTTTTGTTGATAACTTACAGTCACCAGTTATAACGTGGGCAGCCGTATTATAAAATTATATGAATGGATGACTTGCACAGATCCAATCAGGAGGGTTAGACATTGAATGTTATCATGTTCCCTAGATAGTTAATGTTGAGTCACACGTGATGAGAAAGCTTAGTTAAAAAGGATGGACCTTTATTAAATTTAGCACATATTATATTTGAAAGGTGTATTAATTTATTAATTCCAATGCATGTCTGTATATATCTTTATGTAGGACGTGACCCCATGTTCCTTTGAATAATAAAAGTATAGAGAAGACACATGGAAATGCTCAATGTCAAATTTTGGAAAGCCAAATAATTTAGCAAGGTTTGACATCAATTTAACATTACTATTTTACAATACTCAAATGTTGTTATACTAAAGCAAACAGTATTGATATCTGTACTGTGCATCCACCCAGATTATTTTGATTGTTTAAATGGAAAAAAAACTTTTTACATGCTGGTACTGTAAGCTTTCTAATTAAAACCTAGATATCAAATTTAGTGTTCACGACACGTTTCTGAAATATCCATCATCAGCCAAAATTTTGTGATAAACTCATCGGTGGTGTAATTAGCGTGCTTGGCCCGAGTGCGGTAGATAGCTCGTTCAAGCCCCGATCAGACCAAAGACAATTAAATTGGTATTTGTTTCTTCTCGGCTAAGTACTAGCCATCGACTAGAAAGAGCAAAGATTGGTTGGCTCGAAATCAGGATAATGTGATCGAGTGGGACGACATGTCTATCCACGAACTGTTGCTTCATAGAGCGAGCAATATAACAATCCAACTAACCATGTTGATCTAGGACAAAGCTGACATCATCATAGTATCATATGAAATTAACTTGTTCTCACCACGATATAGCTGAGTTGGTGTTAACAGCAATCACCCACTCACTCAAATTTAGTGTTGATGACAAGTCAAAAGATTAGAACGCCACATGGTGTAAAAGTCTTTGGTTCTCGAGGTGATGTTATTTGTGAAAAATATTAATCTTGAACAGTTCATGAACAACACAAAGGACGGTAGAGAAAATAAAGCTAAATTATACAGTATTTGGAAACAAAGATAAGCAACTGTTAAAGGTTTATCAATTTTTCTGTTTTCTGTTTTGGATGTTTGGCGAAACTCATTGGTCTTTTTTTTTTTGTGTAATCCTTCAGACATAGGTGACCTTAGCCGAATCCGGCTATCCTGTTCATCAGGTATCTTACTCGAATTATCTTATCCTGTTTATAGGTGACATATAGGTGACTGTTGACGAATTATGTTATCCTGTTTAGGTCCTTTCATTTTATTGCTCTCACAGATTAAAACAATTATATGGCTTTCCAATCTTTTGACTTTAAGCGTACCTGATGAAGGTCATTCCGGGAATGCATCGTGAACACTAATCTAGATATCTACGTTTTTATTTAAAACAACAATGATTGGTTAATTAATCACATTAATAAACAACTTGCAAAGAAACCACTACGCACTGGTTTCACTTGTAATCAAAGGTTCATTGTTATAATTGAAAATAAATAGATGCCAAATAGCATGAACAGGACTACGTATATATTGTTGACTTTTAAAAGATGACATATTTTTCACGAAATCTCAGAAAATGTTATATCTTGTTTTTTTTTTTTTATAAATTTAATAATACTTAGAGATCTCCTCTTTCGCTCGCCGTTTTTTTTTTGTTCGCGGATGCATTGGAGACGTAACAGTATCACCATAGAGTTCATGTCTAAGGTCAAAGTTACCAATTTGCTACAACGTAATCTTTTCCAATGAACATGTTTTGGGAGGTTTGTCTGCATCCAATAAGTGGTCATTTCTTCAGCTACATTCGTTCAATTGAATGCTAATGGCGACCTCCATATGTTTAGCTATGCTAAATTATCAGCATTCTACATATTTATATTCCAATAGACATCCAGCTATCATATCCGGTGTCCTCTATCATTTGTTATTGATAGAAAGCTTAGACATCCAGCTATCATACAATGTGTCCTCTACACTCTGCCATTGTTAACAAGTTTAGACATTCACACATCATATCCTATGTCCTCTATCCTCTGTCCAAATGACCTACACAGGATAGCCAAATTCGATTAAGGTCACACACGCAAGGAAATTCTTAGTATACATAATAACTGCATGTTTTAGGAACTGAAAAAAAAATCGATATGCACTTCCTAAATAAATGTTAGATAAAACCGCAGCGGTAATCAAGAAGGCACAATCTAGATATTCTGGTAAAATTGGGTACGCAACACACAAGATAAACAAAATACAAAACAAAACACAGAGCACAAAAGGGATGAGCAACACTGATCTCATCAAAAGCTGGAGGTGAACCCAGATACTCGTGAATAACAATCACCATGTTAGCTGTACAGTCAAGATGCTTTGGACACCGTTAAGCGCAAGCATACACATATAATAACAAAACAAGACAACACCCGTCATGCAAGCAAGGGGGGGAACGCACATAGCATCGTTTTATGCGGAAATCGTAGCGGATTACCCATCATGAAACTAAGAACGTAAAGACAAATAATAAAACAGTACAAAGTATACAACACTAACACTATTACTTAAAACCCGGGGTAAACTAAACAGTCACAAAAAACATTGGTGATTAAGTCAAGAACAAACTTAAAAGATGAGTAACACAGACTCCATCAAAACTGGAGAATGGGTGATCTCAGGAGACACACAAAACATGCGAACCAGTGAAGAACAAACTGAAGAGCAACACAGAACCCACCAAAAATTGGGGAGTGGGTAAATATATGTCGCCAATGGTAAGCAATTTCTACGATAAAAATTTTGTCGGTTATAGAGGAAAGAAAATTCTGCGTAAAACGGAAAGTATCCACTGCCATTTGAGATATGGATATTTCGCAAATGTTATGCAGATCGTGATGACGACCGTAGAGTTTTTTTGCTGATGACTTCAACTGACCTGGGTATTACATGCGTTTGTTACCATTATGATTTGATGATATGCAAGAACTTCTGGCGAAAATCATAAGATCCAATTATCCACTGTGGAGGAAATTTTGATCCGATAAACAAGTTTATCCTACAACATTTCTGTGCATGTAACATGACCTGTATTTCACATTTCGTGGTATTTTCTATTTCCGTCGATTTGAGAAGCGATTGTTCCTTTTGTTGTTATTGGTGGAATTGTTGAACATCTCAAGTTAAACTTTCTCTTAAAAATACAACACAGAAATTGCCATTGATAAATACAATCCCGAATTATGAAATGGAACAAATATTGCAAAAAATATTAACAATATACAGACAACATATCTGTTTGGCAACCAAGCAAAGCAAGGTATATAAATAGAACATAATATGGAGATTATGGATATGTGTGAAATCAAATTAGTGTGGACAGTGGGGTGCCTGGACTGTGTCCTTTGCTTTTCCTTTTTTGATATACTACCTTCTAGTAACAGTAAGATCAAAACCACTCTTATGCCTGATGTCTGTATTATCTATTGAAATATCAAACACTACCAACATAGTATCGTACTACAAAATGACCTAAGCCATCTTGCTCATTAGTAAAGAACATGCAGTTCTTCTCAAGAAAATGTATCGCATTAAGTGTCAAAACGTCACAATATCATGTTAAATATGAGAAAACACTGAAAGTCCAGTCAATACAGCAACAGTATATAGGTATCATTGTATCTACCAGTATAGCTTGTTACATATATGTTAATAACTTTACCTCAAGATTAAGTAGTGTATATATTAAACTGGGAAAATAAAAGTCTGGCATGCAAATATATGGTGGGATCTTAGTTTAGTGTGCAGCAGAATTAACACTGAATACTACTTATCTGCTTGACATCAAAACTGGAAGACATGTAACAACCAGAGAAACGTAAACTGGGTTACTATATTGTACAAAATGATTCACAACCGTGTGGTAATCGATCTTAACCTTCACCTTGTCCCACAATTGACTTCCTACAAAATATGAATGTAATGTTCCCTGATATGACCCCACATGGGATGTCGTTATATGTTACAGTATCACCAAAACCAATTATAAAATGATAAAACACACATCTAATCTTAATTATATTGGCACATCCCGTCATAGAGAGAAACATAACTCACAACTTTATGTCGTGGTGTTTTCTTAGGAGTTATTTCCCTTTAATGTTGACAAAAAATAATTTTCATGCAAAGAGAAACAAAACTGAAAACATTATGCCGTCATGCTTTGTAAGGGTTATTTCCCTTCAATGTGGAGAACAAAATATTGTCTTGCAAAGTTAATATAAAATAACATATATAGTATTTTCACAAAGCTCAATTTGGTACACAGAGATATCGACCCTTACACTTCCTAGTTTTACTCTGTTAACGTTTCACTTTTATAAGATTCTTGTAAAACTAAATTCATCAAAACAAATTGCACAATAATGAAATCTCCTGAGCTTACATTTCACTAGTGGAGCAGAAACTGATTACCCGTTCGGAGCACCTGAGTTCATCCTGGGGTTTTTTAGTGGTGTCCTTGTTACTCGATTTTTAGTTTTATGTGTACGTTTTGTAGATCGTTGTCTGTCCTTTTGTAATTTTTTTCTGTTGGCCATTGTGTTGTCTGTTCTTCTTCTATATACGAATCATGATTACACCTTTGCTATCTTCAAACTCTTCTTTCAAACATTTTTTCTATTTAACTTACATTCATTATCACGATTTCAGTAATTTTCAGATTGTTACAATGCATGCACTATTTCGTTTAAGCGTGCGATTGTGGGAGTGTAAGGACCGTTAGCTATGTGTAAGAGATTGGGAAACTTGATGACATGAGGTTGTATCGAGTACACCTCACCATGAAAATGATCCAAACTCATAACCTTAGCATGCTATATATTTATTAGATGGATATAGGTATACCTCATGTTCTTATGTAAGTAATCAGGACAAAATTCACATGTAATATGCACATACATTTCAGTAATATCATTATGTCTCTAAGCTGTTGTTCATTAAAATGTGAAAATTTCCAACTGATAACGTAGCTCATTAAACAGCAATATATATATTAACAACGCATGATATATAGCTAAGGGGTCCATTATTCAACTTGTAATGAGGGGTTATGTTTCCCCCGAGTCAGAATATGTTTTCCAAACGAAATAATGATCAGATTATTTTCCTTACATGCAAGTCGGTAATTGTACTCAAAATTTAACCAAATATATTTGTTTTTCTCTTTTCAAGTCAAGATAACTTTGCTTGTAAAATTTTTCTAAAGAAGTATTTTCTCTTTTAAAGTATACCGCTAGGTTTAAATATGAAGGAGGAAGGCCTAGTATCCATTTTTGCCATCGACGACTTTTCAAATAATCTTGCTGCAGCCGACTGGATAATTCCTCTGCCAGGTATTGGCAATGTTAGGGGAGAGAATGAAACAGCCACGTCAGAACAATGCCTTGTGATTGCAGGCGACATTGTATTACTATTTCAAGATTATCCCCATGTCACGGATGAATCATCAAATTCATATTATACAATATACTCAGGGATCCTGCTGTCCGTCTTGCACACACTGACGTGGAGAAGTGCAATACTTGAATAGCGAAGAAACAGGTAGCTATAATGTTTTGCCAGTATGATGTTTTATCATGGTAACTTATTAGGAAGATCTTCCACAATTTAGGGTAATGAATTCATGCTTTTTTAGTTTTTTAGCTGGAATTTTATTTGAGAAAACTATTATTGTTCAATGAAGAAAAGAATATTAAACTGTAAGAATAGTTTGGAGATACCAAAGAGGTAATCAAAAGCCGGAAATCAACGAAGGAAAGATAATGCAAAGACCAAAAGAAAAAAAAACACAAAGATCTACAAAGCACTACACGAAAAACAAACACGAACGCTACTACATAATACCAAAGGGACAATCAAAAATGGACAATTTAGCAAAACTGGCAACATACAAAACAAAGTGTAGAGTACATAAGACACACGACGCAGACAAACAAAACAAAAACACAACACAATATGAATTGGACACAAACAACGTAAATTAGACACGAATCCTCCTACAAACAACTGGAGGTAAAGACGAACTTACGTCGTTTTTATGCGGAAATCATAACGGACACCACAAAACTGAACTAAGATATAAAAACCGAGGTGACTCCATGTGCCCCGGAGAGAGGATAAATATGATTTGTTTTTGTAAAGGTAGTTATTTATATCCCATGATGAATTGGATTGAATTGTAATAATTAACGACTGATAATCGCAGATGCATAATTCCCTATTGCAGATAGGGTGCACGATTTTATAATAACTAAATGTGATATGTTCGATAAAATTTAAACCTGATAAAAGACCATGAAATACAGGAGGAAACAAATAATCAAATTCCCGATGAACAGAACACACAAGCCAGGAACAAAATCCACAACTACAAACATAGACATTTAAACTAATGAAGTTTTACATTTTTCAAATTTATCAGATTGAAATTTAATTTTTTATTCAAATTGAAATAAATATTTGCGAATATACTGTATATACATTTATGACATTGTTTTACCAATAAAATGAATTAAGCAAAAATACCAGCTGTCGGAACTGTTCCCAATCTACAAATCGTGGAAACAGAGGTAAAATATATACTACAAAATGACGTAAACCATATAGGTCATTAGTAAAGAGCATGAATTATGAAGTTCTGCTGAAGAAAATGTAACGCACTAAGTGTCAAAACATCACAATATCATGTTAAATATGATAAACGACTAAAAAGTCAGTCAATACAGCAACAATATATAGGTATCATTATATCTTACCAGTATGACTTCTGACACACATGTTAAATATGATAAACGACTAAAAAGTCAGTCAATACAGCAACAATATATAGGTATCATTATATCTTACCAGTATGACTTCTGACACACATGTTAAATATGATAAACGACTAAAAAGTCAGTCAATACAGCAACAATATATAGGTATCATTATATCTTACCAGTATGACTTCTGACACACATGTTAAATATGATAAAACACTAAAAAGTCAGTCAATACAGCAACAATATATAGGTATCATTATATCTTACCAGTATGACTTCTGACACACATGTTAAATATGATAAACGACTAAAAAGTCAGTCAATACAGCAACAATATATAGGTATCATTATATCTTACCAGTATGACTTCTGACACACATGTTAAATATGATAAAACACTAAAAAGTCAGTCAATACAGCAACAATATATAGGTATCATTATATCTTACCAGTATGACTTCTGACACACATGTTAAATATGATAAACGACTAAAAAGTCAGTCAATACAGCAACAATATATAGGTATCATTATATCTTACCAGTATGACTTCTGACACACATGTTAAATATGATAAAACACTAAAAAGTCAGTCAATACAGCAACAATATATAGGTATCATTATATCTTACCAGTATGACTTCTGACACACATGTTAAATATGATAAAACACTAAAAAGTCAGTCAATACAGCAACAATATATAGGTATCATTATATCTTACCAGTATGACTTCTGACAAACATGTTAAATATGATAAAACACTAAAAAGTCAGTCAATACAGCAACAATATATAGGTATCATTATATCTTACCAGTATGACTTCTGACACACATGTTAAATATGATAAAACACTAAAAAGTCAGTCAATACAGCAACAATATATAGGTATCATTATATCTTACCAGTATGACTTCTGACAAACATGTTAAATATGATAAAACACTAAAAAGTCAGTCAATACAGCAACAATATATAGGTATCATTATATCTTACCAGTATGACTTCTGACACACATGTTAAATATGATAAACGACTAAAAAGTCAGTCAATACAGCAACAATATATAGGTATCATTATATCTTACCAGTATGACTTCTGACACACATGTTAAATATGATAAAACACTAAAAAGTCAGTCAATACAGCAACAATATATAGGTATCATTATATCTTACCAGTATGACTTCTGACACACATGTTAAATATGATAAAACACTAAAAGGTCAGTCAATACAGCAACAATATATAGGTATCATTATATCTTACCAGTATGACTTCTGACACACATGTTAAATATGATAAACGACTAAAAAGTCAGTCAATACAGCAACAATATATAGGTATCATTATATCTTACCAGTATGACTTCTGACACACATGTTAAATATGATAAACGACTAAAAAGTCAGTCAATACAGCAACAATATATAGGTATCATTATATCTTACCAGTATGACTTCTGACACACATGTTAAATATGATAAAACACTAAAAAGTCAGTCAATACAGCAACAATATATAGGTATCATTATATCTTACCAGTATGACTTCTGACACACATGTTAAATATGATAAAACACTAAAAAGTCAGTCAATACAGCAACAATATATAGGTATCATTATATCTTACCAGTATGACTTCTGACACACATGTTAAATATGATAAAACACTAAAAAGTCAGTCAATACAACAACAATATATAGGTATCATTATATCTTACCAGTATGACTTCTGACACACATGTTAAATATGATAAAACACTAAAAAGTCAGTCAATACAACAACAATATATAGGTATCATTATATCTTACCAGTATGACTTCTGACACACATGTTAAATATGATAAAACACTAAAAAGTCAGTCAATACAGCAACAATATATAGGTATCATTATATCTTACCAGTATGACTTCTGACACACATGTTAAATATGATAAAACACTAAAAAGTCAGTCAATACAGCAACAATATATAGGTATCATTATATCTTACCAGTATGACTTCTGACACACATGTTAAATATGATAAAACACTAAAAAGTCAGTCAATACAGCAACAATATATAGGTATCATTATATCTTACCAGTATGACTTCTGACACACATGTTAAATATGATAAAACACTAAAAAGTCAGTCAATACAGCAACAATATATAGGTATCATTATATCTTACCAGTATGACTTCTGACACACATGTTAAATATGATAAAACACTAAAAAGTCAGTCAATACAGCAACAATATATAGGTATCATTATATCTTACCAGTATGACTTCTGACACACATGTTAAATATGATAAAACACTAAAAAGTCAGTCAATACAGCAACAATATATAGGTATCATTATATCTTACCAGTATGACTTCTGACACACATGTTAAATATGATAAAACACTAAAAGGTCAGTCAATACAGCAACAATATATAGGTATCATTATATCTTACCAGTATGACTTCTGACACACATGTTAATAGCGATACCTCGAAATTAAGTAATTTGTATATTAAACGGGGATAATAAAAGTCTTGAATACAAATATATGATAGGACCTTATAACATTGTGTAACAGAATTGACACTAAATATTCAGCAAACTGCTAGACCATCAAAACTGGAAAACAGGTAACAACCAGAGAAACATAAACGAGGTTATTATATTGTACAAATGATCCCCAACCGTATAGCAATCGATCTTAACGAGGAGATTGTTTATAGTGTTATATCACTGAAACAACGATCCACGTGTAGATATGTGACTTACTGTGACATAAACACTTATGTCATATTATTTCACAAGCATAAAATGGAAGAACGGACAATAGAACGAAAGACGAAAAGGAGGTATTTTTTTTATTATCTCACCATATATATGGGTGGGTAATACATTTCGGAAAGAGGTGGCGTCCAATCTTTCTATCGCATAAACAATAAGAACCGAGAGAGAAACGAAAGACGAATGAGCGAAATACGAACGAATGTCTTTGTTTTCTCCTCACCATATATGAGGTTGGAATTGATTTTTGTTAGAGGGTACACTTTCTCTATGACATAAGGATGATTCGTGACTCATGACAGTTGAAAATTATGTAATGTAGCTTAGTCCCATGCAAATTGTTTAAAGGTTGTTTTTTTTTTAATCATCCTCAAATTTGAACGCAAAAGACACATGTCTGTTAAACCTTGAATCTTTTTAATTAGTAATCTCAGATACAATTAAAGGTTTATTGTCCTAAATATAATAAGATAAGATTGGTTTTATTAGATTGCATTCAAGGGTTAAGACCAAACAAATAATAATGTTTACACTAATATACATTTATTATTTCACTGAAATAGATTAATATCATATCAATTACATGACTAACTATTTAAAGTTGTACATACGAACGTGGGTGACATTCATTTGAATATATTTTTTAATCTACATACATTGTTTTGGCAGCATTATTTCACTAAGAAGGGGGGGGCTCAGAAAACTAGATTTTGACTCTTTCTATGATTTTCTTATGTGATTCTTCCCACAGTGATAAAGGGGCCGTCGAGGTCGTGATTGTGTGGTAAATTGATTTTCAACTACGTATGCCTATCACCACTATAGATGTGTGTTTGGTTCCAGCTCATAGCAATTGGTACTCGATACAACATTATGTGATCAAGTTTATCAGTGACTTGCGGCAAGCCGATGTTTTTTCTCCAGATACTCTTCTACCATCAATAAAACTGTCCTCCACGATATGAAGCACTAATATGCTCACGATTTCATGTGTTTAAGTACCAATAGTGCTCATGGGTATATGTATTTAAGTGCTAATTGTGCTCGTGATTACATGCATTTAAGAACTAACTGTACTCATGATTACATTTATTTCGATAGTAACATCCCCATGATTACATGTATGTATGCACAAATGATCATCAGGATTACATGTGTTTGTGTGTACCAATGGTGCTAATGAGTACATGTATTTAAGTACCAACGTTGTTCATGATTGCATGTATTGAAGTACTAAAAAATATCCATGATATTTAAGTACTAAATATGTTCATGATGACATGTGCTTAAGTACTAAAGATGTTCATGATTGCATATATGTAAGTACTAAAAGGGCTAGCGATTCCATGCATTCAAGTACAAATTGTACTCATGATAACATGTATTTAAGTACTAATTATGCTCATCAATACATGTTTTTAAGTACTAATTATGCTCATCAATACATGTTTTTAAGTACTAATTATGCTCATCAATACATGTTTTTAAGTACTAATTATGCTCATCAATACATGCTTGTTAAGTACTAATGGTACTGTCAATTAGGTGTATATAAATACTAATGGTGCTCATGATTGCATGTGTTTAGGTTGTAATGGTACTCATGGTTACATCTATTTAAGTTATAATGGTGTTCAGGATTACATTTATTTAAGTGCTAAGGATACTCATGATTATACGTGTCTGAGTATTAATGGTGGTCGTGATTACATATATTTAGGCGCTAAGTATACTCATGATTAAACGTGTCTGAAAACTAATGGTGCTCATGATTATAGATATTTAAGTATTAATGGTAGTCATGATTAAATATGTTTATGTACTAATTGCTCTCATATAATAGTGATAGCCCACTGAAACAATAGTCCGCGAGAAGACCTGTCACTCCACTCGCACAAATTATTCTGATTCCGAGGTAACCATTTTTTGCTCATTCTCCTTAATGTTGCGTGCGTAGGGGAGAAGCAACACATATCAATTTCCTAGTCATTGGTTTGACCCGACCTGGGATCGAACCCACGATATACCGCACACGAGGCGAGCACACCAACCATTACACCACCAATGAGGATTTATTATAGCATGAAACGCTTGATAATACCAAATGTGTATTATAAGCACTAAATTGAAGGACAGACAATACAATGACAAAATGAAAAAGAAAAAAACAAATAAATGATGTAATGTAGATTATTTAATTATTCGATACTGTGGGTGTAAATAAGGTGCATATAGTGCAACTCTTAAACTTTAAAGAGTAGAAATAAAGATTAATACAAGTTTATTCTTGGTGGTTCAGTCCTGGACGAAACTACGGAAGAAAGAAGAAGAAGAATTGGCAGGAAACGATATTGAAATGATGTTTTTTTTTCATTCTTAATGTTTAAATTTAAAAACAAAAGATCACCTTTTTTGGTAAACCTTGACTATTTTTAACACGGTCATAATCAATGTATTTTATTCGCATGAAACAATCTCTAAAAGATTTTTGTAATATTTAAATGTGAACCCAAATGACCCGTATAAGTTAAAGCTTGAATCTTTTGAATACAGTGATCATTAACTTCAAATATATTTAAAGGTCTATTGTCCTTAATATAATGACATACAGTTGGTCTTATTAGATTCCATTCAAGCGTTAATACCAAACTAATAACAATTTTGGCTATAATATTATGATTTTATTACGTGATGCTTTTCGTATTGGCCTAGTTACTGGTCGGAAGGTATCCGTGTTAGCCTGATATATACTGATATAATATATACATATTAATTTACCTGACATATTGTCTTACGTGTTTTTATTCTTTCGTTTCAACGAGTCAACAATTTTAACAAATTCACAACAATAACGGGTTTTAATTGTTTCATCTTGAACAATGATTCTGTTCAATGACTTTCTGTGTTCATTACTTTTGAGATGAAACAATTTCATTTGTTTATTTTCTTTTGCTTCCTTTCTATTTGATCTCTTCAGACTACAGTGACAGAGAGTCTCTATCTTATTGTTGATGCGTTTGCAAAATCTAGAGAGTATCCGGAACACCAATATTGTCCGGATAAAAGTCGGTCAATACTAGAAAAAAAAACGTATTGCCCAACTCTGTCCCGTATTGACCGAGTTGTATTATCTGTATAGCAACTTGTCTTAAATGTTGCCACATAAAGGAACAAGAGCGGTTAATCGCAGTTGAGTATACATTGCTGATACTCGATTTTCATCTTAACTTGATACGTATGCTAAGCATAATCTTTTGATAACAACAATTTACAAGTCTCTATCTATGCTCTTATTATCCAAATGAACAAGGTGATCACTTCTAGTATTAAGGTATATACATACATGAGTTGTAATTGGTCGAATAGTGCAACGTTCAAATATATGATTGGGTAGTAAATTGTCCACCTCAAAATGTAAAGTCTTAATCCCGGTATACACGATACAAGTTTTGCCTCCCAGTCTCCATTCAAGTTTCTTGAATTCAAGTTTTTTGATCGTGTATACCATGCAAGAAACTTGAATCAAAAAACGTGAACGGACTTGGATGGAATAGAAATACATCCTAGTTTTCTTTCATCTTCGATGGATCTTGGATGGAGATTGACCAATCAGAAGACAGAATCCCTATCAGCATCAATTTGTGAATGTAAATAATAACAACTACACGTGTTATGCAAAGATGGCGGGAAAAGAGGAAACTTCAAAATGCAGGAAAAAGACCGTCACATGGACTAATGAAATGATTAAAGATCTAATATACTTCATGGAAATACATCCCAACGTCGCCTTCGAAGCCATTTACGAGCCCAAGTTGACCTCTTTTTGGAGCTTAATCTCCTTCGCAGTACATAATAATGCAAATACAAAGGGCAGCTCCCTCCTCTCCTCCCAAAAATGCCATTTTGTTTGTTGTATCTCCCGCCAAAACTTGTGTCTATTCATCAAAATTTCGTGCATCGTGCATACACAAACTTGAATTCAAGTTAACTTGATCCAAATTTTCTTGAATGGAGACTTGGATGCCCAACTTGTATCGTGTATACGGGCTTTAGTGATTGTTAAGCTACGCTATATCATTATGAGATAGTTCTATCAGATAAGGCATATTTTAATTGCAAAGACAATTTTCCAAATTCTTATCTTAATGATGAGCTACAGTCAATGGACATACGTATTCGTCCACCCGATTTTACGCTATATATTTCATATCAAACCGCATTTTTCAATAAATGTATTGTCAAGTCAGTTCTAAGCGAATTTTGATAATTTTTGCACCAGAAGAAGCAGAAATATTTAAAGATTATTTGTTTGTTTTAGCACGATTTTCCGTTAGGTTGCATTTATCTTTATTTTCTGACGTCAAATTTGCTATATAATTTAACAAAAATAAAATCGGAAAAATCAACATTTGTGTTTAAATCACCGGAAAACAAAAATCATGCAGACAAAAATTACTATCAGATAAACAAATAAAATTCAAAGAATTCTGCGTGTCTACACCCAACTTTACATGTACAGATATTTAAAAAAAAAAATGTCATTCTTAATTTTCAAATTTGAACCGAAACGACCCCTCCCCCATTTTTTTTGTTAAAGCTTGCATATGTTTAACACTATCATGTTTAATGTAGTTTATTCGCATGAACAGATTTCTAAAATATTTTTTGTAATCTTTAAATTTGAACCCAATTGATCCCTATTAGCTAAAGCTTGAATTTTTTTTAACAGTGATCATTAGTGTAAAATATAGTTAAAGGTATATTGTCCTAAATATAATCACATACGATTGATCTCATTAAATTCCATTCAAACGTTAATACCAAACAAATAACAATGTTGTCTATAATATTATGGTATTACTACGTAATGATTTTTGTATTGGCCTAGTTATTGGTGTGAGGGTATCTGTATTAGCCTGATATATACTGATATAATATATACATAATAATTAACTATGAAATATTGTATAATGTGTTTTTATCTTTTCGATTAAAAGAGTCCAACATTTTTACAAATCCACAACAATAACGGGTTTTAATTGTTTTAGCATAACGAATAATTGTCCTATGGCCTTCTGTTTTCATTACTTTTGAGATGAAACAATTTCATTTGTTTATCTTCTGTTGCTTCCTTTTCATTTTATATTATCAGGCGACAGTGACAGAACGTCTCTATTGTATCGTTGATACGCAAGTAAAATCTACAGAGTATCCGGAACAATAATATTGGCTGGATTTATGTCGACCAAAGCGGGAAGAAAACATGTTGACCGTGTTTTAATATCTGTATCACAAAGACAATCTCCATCTTCTTTATGATAATATAACAGTAGTCAATTAATATAGATTTATTATTACGCTGAAATAATAACTGGGGGGTATATACTTCACATGCCGTTATTCTTGGAATGTTGATGCAGAATTTGTAAATTGAAATCATCTCTTTTGTTGCAGCGTTTCGTCCTTATACTCGACCCTTACTGTCAATGTATATGCTAAGGTCAGTGTATATGTATTAAGCAGACATAGCTGTATATGTGATATCCTTTATAAACATAATCAACAAACTTGAAACATGATGGTGACATCGTTGGATCCCTCTTACTTCTTTTTGATTTATCTAACATTCTGCTTCATAGAAGTACAAGTGTAGTTAATCACAGTTGAGCATACATTGCTGATACTCGATTGTCATCTTGATACATGTTTTCTCTGTAGACTTTGTTAGTAAACTGTGTAATTTCTTTATTACTTCATCTCCTTTTATTTTATTTAAGGCTTTCACATCCATATCTATATATATATATCTATGCTCTTATTATCAAAATGACACAAGGGTCACTTCTAGTATTAAGCCATATACATGTACAGACATGGGTTGTAATTGGTCGATTATTGCAACTTTCAAATATATAATCGGGTAGTAAATTTTCCACCTCAAAATGTAAATTGTTAGTGATTGTTAAGTTACGTTATATCATTATAAGATATTTCTATCAGATCATGCATATTTCAATTGCCAAAGCAATTTTTTCAAATTCTTATTTTAATGATGGGCTACCGTCAATGGACATAAGTATGACGATTTTACGCTCCCAATTTCATATCAAACTACATTAAACAAAAATATTGTGAAGTCTTTTCTAAGCGGATTTTGATCATTTTTGCACCAGAAGAAGCAGAAATATTTAACGATTATTTGTTTATTTTAGCACGATTTTCCGCTAGATTGCATTTATTTTCTGATGATTTCAAGAGATTTTTTGTTTTCTGACGTCAAATTTGCTATATATTTTAAGAAAAATAAAATTGGAAAAATCAACATTTATGTTTATATCTCCAGAAAACAAATTCTGCGTGTTTTGAAATAAATTTCATAAAAATCTGGTTTTATATGAAATATGTAGTAAAAAATCGAAGATGACGAATACTTATGTCCATGGGCTGTACTTTTTATGAATGGAGGTGTCTTGCAGGATCCAACGGAACCACTACGCCCAACTTTACAGGTACCCTATTTTCTTCTTTCAAAAAGGTACATTGGGAACGGACGTGTATGCTGCTGTTACCATAAAGCTGCACGGCTATGGAAACGAACACGCAGATCAAAAGAAATATATGAAATAATAACGAATAGTATTTACAATAAACATGAAAACAAGCATTAAAAAGGGGGTCCATGTTATTAGCGAATGTGATAAAACACAGACAAACAATCCTAACTTTTCTACCCACTGATGTATATTTGGGTAAGTCATTGTCGTATTTTATGATGAACATAATAGGTAAATTTCCGAAGATCTAAATATTGTTGAACGGTTTATCGTAACACAATTTAAATGCACTTACTATAAATGTCGGGTAATGTTATTTATATATTTTCGACAATGGATACGAAACTAATTGGAAAAACCTGTTTCTATATTTGTCTGAAAATTCCCCTTAATATGTCATTAACAGTTTGTCCAATAGAATTGAAGCATATCAAAACCAGTGAGGAAGTTGAGAATGAATGATTGTGGCATAGGTAAACTATACTAGGTAAGTGTTTCTTATTTAAACATAAGAATATTATGTAGATAATCAAAGTAAATTATTCTAATACTGATCAGTAACATTTAATGTTTTGTACATATGATCAATTATTCTAAGTAACAACATTGATGCTCTATAAAAATATATTTTATTATGGTATATCAAGTCCCCTTGAACGCCATCATATAAAATGTATTTTATTTATTTACTGTAACAATATTTAGGGATTTGTTTTCATACAATATAAAAATGTTTTAACATTATGTCAAGGAATATGACACCTTACAATTAATCGTGGGTTTTATGCAAACAAAACCCGCCACCTCAATGACAGGCTTGATATCTGATACAATTTCCTCTGTTTCTACAATATCATATAGGAAAACAATACCTTTTATTTTTCTTAGCCAAAATGTTTTTATGAGACGCACATTGTTGGAATGGTACAGTTTCCGTTTTTCAGACACAGACAATCTAGATAATAAACTTATAGTAAGTATGATACAGTTTTCCTGTGTCTGATGCTCACAATCTACAACGTAAACATACTGTAGGTATGACACAGTTTCCCTCTTTCTGATAATCAAAATCTACAACATAAACATACTGTAGGTATGACGCAGTTTTCCTCTTTCTTATACAAAAAATCTAGAACATAAACATACTGTAGGTATGACAGAGTTTCCCTCTTTCTGATACAGAAAATATAGATCATAAACATACTGTAGGTATGATGCAGTTTCCCTCTTTTTTTATACACAAAGTCTAGACCATAAACATAGTGTAGGTATGATACAGTTGCCATCTTTCTGATACACAAAATCTAGAACATACACATATTGTAGGTATGACACAATATCCCTCTTTCTAATACACAAAATCAAGAACATAAACATATTGTAGGTATGATGCAGTTTCCCTCTTTCTGATACACAAAATCTAGAACATACACATACTGTAGGTATGACACAGTTTCCCTCTTTCTGATACACAAAATGGAGAACATAAACATACTGCATGTATGACAGAGTTTCCCTCTTTCTGATACGCAAAATCTAAAATCCTTTCATTTTCAAACCATCTCTTGCTAAATTGTAGATAAATATATGTGTAGGTCTAAACAACATAATGGCTGCTAAACCACGTGATTTATATCCAACACTAAAAGAAAAATATTTTGTGAGTGAAAATCAATTATCTGATTCATTAACAATATTAGGAGTATGTAATGAGATAGTAGGTGACACAGAAACAGCTTATTATTGTTATGGTACTGCCTTGAAGTATAAGAATAGAATATGTCCCACAGCGGTTAAACGAAAAGTAAACCTCAACATGATATAAACATTTATAACATCAGCTATGTGTATATTTTATTCTGTACCAACTAAATCCATTTGATCATATATTACTTGTATTATGTCAAGGAACTAATTCTAAAGCTACATTTCTTTAAGAAACGAGATAGGATGCCAACGGGGTAATCAGAAGCTGTAAGTTGAGGAAGAATGGGTTGTAGATCATGACAACATTATATTGATTCCTAGCCAACCAGATTTTGTTCTTTGTCCTTACCATAGAAACAACAAATATCAAATTATATAATAGTGAAAACAATTTCAACAGTGATATTGAATAACAAAACTATCTTCTCGATGGATTTCATTTTCAAATCATCTCTGGCTACATTCTAGATCAATATATTTGTAGGTCGGCACTGCATAATGGCTGCTGCACCAATGTACCATAGAGACGACGAAGATTATGACAAAAAAGTGCATCCTACCAATAAAGTGTTGTTTGTTGACAGCTATGGTGTCAAAAGCTTGCCTTATCGGGGCAGACGAAAACATTTTTCAACTATCCGACAAATTCTTGGGAGCAGAACAGACCGACACAATGATTTATTTGGAATGGCTATCTTCCAGTTTGAGCGGGAATTCACAGCTTGCCTAGAACGTAGGAAACAAAATGAACCACAGATCTTGAACATTTTATTCCCAATCAAAACGGGCAACAGATACTTAGAATATTTGGAGAATACACAATCTCAACAGACAGGTAAATAACATTTTATTATTATAATCTACAATTAGTAATAAATTAATGGAATTACACAATGGTTTCCACTAGTGGAGCAGGAACTGCCAACTCCTCCGGAACACATGAGATCACCCGAGTTTATTACCGGTTTATAGTTTGTTTCGTGTGAGTCGATCTTTAGGTTTATGTGTAAGGTTTTGTATATAGTTGTCTATCCTTCGTCTATCTACGGATTCTGATTACCCCTTTGGTATCTTCGGACTCTTTTTATATAGGGTTTGTTTATTGCTATGATATATTATGAACTATGAATGTTGGTATTTATTTGAATATTGAATAAAAATGTGATTGAAAGAAAAAAAATCTTCATCAAACATATTACAAGAAAAGTATGAAGATACCAAAAGGGTAATCATATGACGTAATTCACAGAATGACAGACAACACAAAGGGTAATCATATGACGTAATTCACAGAATGACAGACAACACAAAGGACAAAAGAAAACGTACTAAAGAACAAATCTACAAAACATTCCCCAGAAAACGTTAGATTGAGCAAAATGTAATTACAAAAAATGAGCCAATTTCAACTATGTGAGGGGATACAGCGTGTTCAGAGTCATTTCTTTAATATGTCAGTAGTTACTCACCCTAATATATCCCCAAGAAAAGTGGTATGTCATAGGTGTTGACATTCTTCATTCGTCTTGGCCGTGATCGCTTGCCAGATCGAATTACAACGTCCAATACAATTAGTGTCTATCACCACTGATGTTGTGAGTTCAATTTCTGATTATGACGAGGTAAACTCGATACAACATTATGTCATACTGTGAATCAGTGAGTCCTCCACCAATAAAGCTGACCGTCAGGATTAGTTGTAATATTGTTGAAAGTGGGGACCACCATCACCGTAACACTAGTCCAAAGGATAAAGCGAAACTATTTTTTACAGACAACTTAAATATAAAATGAATTGGAGATATGATGGTGAAATTGTTTACAGGTACACGGACGTAACATGAAAACCAAAACGTAAAACTTGTGAGAATGTTTTTTTTTGTGATATTTAATATCATAATATTTAAGGACACGGCACATATATATGTTTTATTTGTTTTGTTATGTCTCAGCGTGTTTACTTGTATTGGTCTAACGTCTAGGAAGTAGTCAGTGCGATTTTTTTTACATAACATTTATTTGTTTAATTCTAAAAGTTATGAAGAAAGTTAATATAAAAGTTAACGCTTCTGTACAGCGATCAATGATGTAAATACTCCGTCTCACTTGTGTACAGCGATCAATGATGTAAATACTCCGTCTCACTTGTGTACAGCGATCAATGATGTAAATACTCCGTCTCACTTGTGTACAGCGATCAATGATGTAAATACTCCGTATCACTTGTGTACAGCGATCAATGATGTAAATACTCCGCCTCACTTGTGTACAGCGATCAATGATGTAAATACTCCGTATCACTTGTGTACAGCGATCAATGATGTAAATACTCCGTCTCACTTGTGTACAGCGATCAATGATGTAAATACTCCGACTCACTTGCGTACAGCTATCAATGATGTAAATACTCCGTCTCACTTGTGTATAGCGATCAATGATGTAAATACTTCGTCTCACTTCTGTACAGCGATCAATGATGTAAATACTCCGTCTCACTTGTGTACAGCGATCAATGATGTAAAAACTCCGTTTCACTTGTGTACAGCAACCAATGATGTAAATACTCCGTCTCACTTGTGTACAGCGATCAATGATGTAAATACTCCGTCTCACTTGTATACAGCGATCAATGATGTAAATATTCCGTCTCACTTCTGTACAGCGATCAATGATGTAAATACTCCGTCTCACTTGTGTACAACGATCAATGATGTAAATACTCCGTCTCACTTGTGTACAGTGATCAATGATGTACATACTCCGTCTCACTTGTGTACAGCGATCAATGATGTAAATACTCCGTCTCACTTGTGTACAGCGATCAATGATGTAAATACTCCGTTTCACTTGTGTACAGCAACCAATGATGTAAATACCCCGTCTCACTTCTGTACAGCGATCAATGATGTAAATACTCCGTCTCACTTCTGTACAGCGATCAATGATGTAAATACTCCGTCTCACTTCTGTACAGCGAGCAATGATGTAAATACTCCGTCTCACTTGTGTACAGCGATCAATGATGTAAATACTCCTTCTCACTTGTGTACAGCAATCAATGATGTAAATACCCCGTCTTACTTCTGTACAGCGATCAATGATGTAAATACTCCGTCTCACTTGTGTACAGCGATCAATGATGTAAATACTCCGTCTCACTTGTGTACAGCGATCAATGATGTAAATACTCCGTTTCACTTGCGTACAGCGATCAATGATGTAAATACTCCGTCTCACTTGTGTACAGCGATCAATGATGTAAATACTTCGTCTCACTTGTGTACAGCGATCAATGATGTAAATACTCCGTCTCACTTGTGTACAGCGATCAATGATGTAAATACTCCGCTTCACTTGTGTACAGCGATCAATGATGTAAATACTCCGTCTCACTTGTGTACAGCGAGCAATGATGTAAATACTCCGTCTCACTTGCGTACAGCTATCAATGATGTAAATACTCCGTCTCACTTGTGTACAGGATCAATGATGTAAATACTCCGTCTCACTTGTGTACAGCGATCAATGATGTAAATACTCCGTCTCACTTGTATTAATCTCCAGAAATAAATCATAGAAATCCATTTGTCAAAATCAACACTGAGTTTTTTTACATGTAAAAATATGATAAATATGAACTCTGACATATAATTTCAAAATCGTTGGTAATTTATTTTTAAAAAAAATAGTCCATTAGGTCTCCATCTTATTTTTATTTTTTTATTTTTTGCAAATTTGTGCACATTCTGTTATCTTTATGTGCACTTAATGTTAGTTTGGTCTTCATTTATCTGTAGATTAATACCTTTTAAACACTACATTATGAAGGAGAAGATGGTGTGATCATATTGTTTGCTATAAAGCAATAAACTATGTTAAAATTGATTTAAATTAAAATACATTATCATAGAGTTTCCTTCCCCTTAATCAAAGTAAATTCACTTTACATATATATAATGTATGAATGTGGTGTTAAACACCATGACTCTAACACTAAAACATTTTGTCTTAATAATAAATCTAAATTATTATTTATGCCTCCACAATATATTTTTATATTATATTTCAGAACTAGATTTCTTTTAATATTAGAAATTCAATACTTTTCGCATTTATTTTTCATTTCCGGCCATGCCCACCAGAAAATATAACCTTGTGCGTGATTTTTTCACGTTTGAAATTCCCGCGCGTGAGTGATATTGCACGGTGATGAATTCGGGTTTGACATTAATCTATTGTAAACAGACGACAAAGGTAGACATGTTGAGATGTTCACTGAAAATACATATCTTATCTTATTCCAATCACTTTATGCACTAAAAATAATGAACACAAGAGAACTAAAGAATATTATAGCATAAATACGAATGTTTCCGTTGATGTTTTTATGCAGTAATCAACTTAAAAATAGTGAACTTTTACACACCATGGTCTAACATGAAAATCATGGAATAACGTCAAGATCTTGCTGTTATTCCATGATTTTGCGGACCTCTACGAAAGCACCCAATGTTGATTTCTGTTACAAACCATACATACCAATGGATCTTACTCATGAACTTATTTAAACCAATTCATCCTTCGGATTCGTTGGTTTAAATAAGTTAATTCGTAAGATCCATGATATATATAATACTTGTAAAAGGAGTATTTTAATAACAGCACATGTACTGTTATTAATGTTCATTATTAGAACTGTTAGATTACTTGAAATTGCTATCTGTTTGTCTCATTCAGTATGTCAACTTACACTTATTACTTTTTAGTATAGTTTTGATTAATTATTTTACTATTAAAATATAACATAACAAATAATCGATGTGACTGTGATCAATTTACCAGAACATTTTTCCTCGGTACATTGAATTGCATGGATGTGTTATATTACTCGCAGCCGTTGGCCTCTGGCAATATAGCACATCCATACAATTCAAGGTACCTCGGGAAAATATTAGTTTATATTGACCACAATCACATGGAATATTTGTATGTTAATTAATATAATTCACTAAAGTATTACTGAGTATTTTCCTTTATATATAGATCGTACATCATTGTTTTCGTCAGACCAGAAAGAGGTTTATGACAACCTAATAACCGTAGTTGGTAGTGAGATGGATATAAGAATAAGACAAAATATGTTTCTTATAAAGGACAAGATATTTAATAAAAAAGATATACCAATGACTCAAGTATCAAGTGGAAGCTTAGCGGAAGGTTTAGATCTTCCCGGAAGTGATATGGATATAATGCTTGTACTTAATAATGTTCACATATTACAGAATGTACAACATATGAATCGTTCAGCACGACGTACCACTCTTCTGATAGAAAATGAGATGGAATTTCCTGGATTTACTACATTGAAGTTGATAGCTGAAGGTCATGCATTTACCTCACCTGAATATTTTGTTGAGACAACCAATGGAATGTATTTCTCAAACATTTCGTTCATTCATAAACTTATTAAAGGTGCTGTTAATTTTAAGCAATCCGCACATGGTCCTTGCTTATCTGACACAGATGCGGCCATGGATATAGCTTTCTGCTTCCACTTGCATACATGGCCAAGACAAGCTGAAAAATGGATATATCGTCATAGACCTGGTCAGTGGCCACCTGAAATATTAATAGACAATATAGTTAATTATGGCTGTATACTAGTACCCATTGGACCCAAAGAAATAGAAAATAGTGAATTACTATGGAGAATATCATTTTCTATGGCAGAGAAACAATTATCACATTCTATGAACTATACACAACTTCTTTGTTACGCTCTTCTTAAGCTGTCTCTAAAGAACATTATCGACAGAAATGATAAAGTGCAAGGATTAATGTGTTCCTACTTCATGAAAACGGCTGTGTTTTGGTTATCAGAAGAAATTTCTATTAACACATTTCAACTTCAAAATTTATTTCACTGTTATTTTCTTTCTCTTGATAAACTAATAACCTGGGTGAAGTGCTGTTATTGTCCCAACTATTTTATTCCTGAACATAATATGTTTCGTGGAAAAATAAATCGGTCTAATAGTCAGCTGTTGTTAACTATATTAGAAAGACTACGAAATGGTGAACGTGAGGTTTTCACAGTTAATACATTGTTTAATAGTAAAGTAGTGTTACACGAGTCATACGTTAAATTAGAACTGTTTATGTATAAGGTTATTGGAAATGATGTTGAAGTTGATATAGAAAATTGTTATACACTGTTAAGTTTTGTAGAATCATTAGTCATGTCACATTCCACCAGAATTTTGTCTGGAATATGTAAATATTATTTTGCCAGGACTAGTCAGATGATTGTTCAAAAGTTACCGTTTCCTACTACTAATAAACCTAATGTACATGTAATCCGACGTTATCATAAACACTTACATGACGGTACAAAGTCAGATGCTGTCAGTGGATGGTTGATATATGCCTCATTTTACTATGTACTCGGTCAGTACAATACAACGTTAAAGATAATAGATCACGTTTTGTCCCGTTGTACGCGCGATATGTTAATGTTACATGTAGCCAATTACACCAGAGTACAAACAAAGTACTACAAACAGAATGTAGGTTGTTCAACAATTACACTGAATGACAAGATGAGACTGGCAACGATAGATCATGTGTTCTATTCTAGACAATCAACACTGATACCTCGTGAACTACAACCAGAAGTTCAGGATGATGACTTTCATGTACCATCTGATGTTATGTCACACTGTCTAAGGTTTCTATGTTACCATCATCTTCATAACATTGTCAATAGACAACAGTCATTACGTGATTTACATCTAACAATAAAAAAAGGGTATTTTATGTCTAAAAATGAATTATCGAATTCTTTAACGATACTAGGCGTATGTAGTGAGATAGTAGGTGACAAAGAAACAGCTGATCGTTGTTTTAATACCGCCTTACAGAATGAGTATGAAATATGTCGCACGGCTGCTAAACGGAAAGAAAACCTAAATATGAGATGAGCATTTATAGCATTAGTTATGTGTGCATTTCATTATGTGCCTACTAAATGTATAGTTGATCATTTTAATTATATGATTTTAAAGAACTAAAGTTAAAGCTACATTTCAATAAGAAAGGTCTTAGGATTCCATATATATACATGATGTGAAATTAAATCACAATTTGCGGAAATAGGGTATTGTTGTTTATCAAGTACATATCGTTAATACACAGCAAGTCAAAACTCGCGAAGGCTCGATTAAAGCTATCTGATATTAAATAACTCTATTTACTTACCAGAGATAAACAACACACACTCATTCTCAAATACATTATGTATATTAAAAATTGCTGAGTTAGATTGCTGTCAAATTATAATATTAAGTATATATGTACCATCTACACACGCTTATACACATGTCTTACGTCTATCCCTAGATTTTCCTTACGAGACAAGGTAACAGTACGACTATTGAAGCTCCTTTATTTGGGAATGGATGTAGTTGAGTGGTCTAGGGCGCTGGACGTAAGGCTAAGCGAATGGTGCTGCAGAGTATCAATGGTGTGGGTTCAAATCCCGTCGAGGGAAGAACAAAATTGGACAGCTCTAAAATCTAATTCTAACACTGTTTGGTTTAATTTTCAGACGTATATATATATATATATATTATATCATATTTGTGTTATATTTATACATGATACGGACTATATGTGTGCTATAATGATACCAGTTCGATCTGGACAGTAGGGGTATACCGGGACGATTCATTTATCTGACTTTGAGAATGTAAGTGTGTGGTCTGAAGGACAACATATTGATGCAATTTATATAGTTTCAGATTTGTTGATATTTTATTTACCTATGATATATATTATATGAGTGTTATAATTGTACGAGTTCGATCCGGACAGGGGACGTTTACAAATACAATTCATTCATGAGTGTATTGTTGGGTCGTAAGTCTGTAACTTTACAATTCAGAATTTATATTCTCCGTCAGATTTTATTTTTCTATTAATGATGTAGTTGTACATACACATATACATTTTAAATGAGTGTTATAATTGTACGAGTTCAATGCGGACAGGAGGCGTTTACAATTTGGACTTGAATTTCTTAGTCTTTCTCTCTTATTGTGTGGTTTGATAGACAATATATTGATGAACTTTGTGTAATTTCAAATTTTTTTAAATCATTTTTTATGTTTTATCTATACATGATACAGACTACATGTGTATTATAATTGGACGTATTTTTTCGATTTGGACAGGATGAGTATACCGTGTGATTGGACAGATAATATATCGTTGAACATTAAGTATATTTTGGTATGAATTTTCATTTTGTTTTATTTATGCAATGTGCATGATATATATTATACTAGTATTATGATCGTAGACGTTCGATCTGGACAGGAGGGGTTTAACGGTGTGATTCATTCATAAGGATATTTTACGATCTAACTGTCAGAGTATAATGTAACAATTCGGATTTGAAATTTTCAGTCTTCGTTTCGTACTGTTTGGTACAAAAGACAACATATTGATGAACTGTATGCATATTTTTCAGATTTTTCTACTAGTTTGTGTTATTTTTGTTTACTTTTGGTTGGTTACTTTATGACATTTCTTGATATAATAAAAACACTGCTTTATGTAAATGAGTTTAATATATACACCCCATGTTATACTTACTTCACCATCGCAAAACAAGACATTGATTTGTATATTTATGTGTTACGTAACGCCATCTTTGGCAATATTTCATCCACATTGTGGCGAGACAATATAAGTGTAGCACATTGCAATAAAACAAGGGTTTATACAATGTAGTCTAGATATTATATAGGATAAACCACATATAATAGGTAATGAAATTAGGAGAAACAATCTATATACATTCCCAATATGCTACAAGTTGGAATTTGGACTCGTAATACACATATTTTAAAAATAATTCAACATGTACATCAGACCGTAAACACACTCTCCTTTTCTACATTTTTTCCCCTTGTTTGAAAGCTGGTAAGGTTTCATTTCTCACAGAAATACCAACAATAACCTGTAACCATGATCATCTTGTTAAGCTTCCAGAAGCATCAGTAAACTAGAACAAAAGATATACAACTCGGAATCTACAACAGACCAATAACATACACAATGTTTTTGCTTGTTCAGATCATTGTTCCACATTAAAAATAGAATTATGTTTCATCCTAGTATAACCTATGACCTATGCGACATTTTTCTGCCAACTTGCATCTTATGGTTTGTTACCATATGAAGTCGGCATTTTCCAACATTACATTGAATTCCATGCAATTGGTTATTGCGCTGCAAGTATCAATTATCCTGCCAAGGATTAAAGTATATTTTACAATAGGGTCTATTTGGATTGAAATGGAGTGACCGATGTGTATAAATGAGCAGGCCAAGTCTACCTACTTCTGAAGAGAGACAATTCAAAAATTGTGGGACTCATCCCATATACTTTTATTAAAAGGAAAACGCCGTGGTCTTAACAAGTTAGCGTGAACATTAAAAGGACAGTAAATAAAATACATTTGTATTAATGAATGTTAAAAATAGTATACCGTAAGGTATAATTTGGCGATTGAAGTTGCCTGTAGCACCAAATAATGGGGTTCGCAATTTTTCAGAACTCATCAATATGAGGAGACATAGGGCATAATCCATTCTCGGATTATAACTGCAATTAAAGCTCTTCCGAAAAAGCCGTGACGTCACAATAGCGGTATCGTATATTTTATCAGCATTGATCAGTTGCAATTTTATCATTAAAAATTATGTAAATCGTAAAATAACATCGTATATTTATCTTTTTTTTTTATATTGACAAAATCATTATGACTTCATGTTAAGCATTTTATTGCACTAACGAAAAGGGAAAGTGTGAGAAGAATATATTTGTGCAATTACCGATCAGGACTACCCTTGTCAACACATCGACTAGTGACCTCGAAAAACTCGGGAAAGTACGACAGCATTGGGAACAAAAAAGAGTTAAAACTAACAGGTATTTAACCTACGGCCTATCACGTAACACATGAAATTATACGTAGAACCCCCCTCAATACAAATAAACTCCTTTGTTCTATGAACATGTAACATGGGATGGAAATATTAAGAAAGAAATTAGAACGATATACAATTATACACATTGTATTGCAGTTGATCTGATATTAAAACATAACCAAACGGACAGGATGTTGGAAAGAGGCACATGCATGTTATTTATTCAACTAATATGATCCGTCCCCGTGATGTCACATGAAGAGGTGTCATGGCCGCTTACACTACGACAGGAAATTCCAAATATTCATATTTCTAATTGGGTATATTAATGTTAATAAAGGTGTTTTTGCTTAATAAAAAGCTACAATGTATTGAATTATAGCAATTGTTCAACTGAGTGGAGTTTTCCTTTAATAAGCGTTAGAAGGTACAACCAAGAATGGACAAGACCAAGAAGACAAAACCCACCAAAAATGGGTGGAGGGATGTACCCATGTGCTTGCGAAGGTTAACTAGTGCTTGTCTTTTATTACGCACTCTCTGTTTTTTTCTCATGCCCGTTACATAGTTCTTATTCCATGAAATGACCAGTCATATTTCATATCAAGAGAACAATGTCGGAAAACAAGAAAAGTTTAAAGATATCAAATGGGTAATCTTAAACAATAAATTGAGGATAGGCAATACACTGGTCAAAAGGAAAAATAGGACACAAGAGCGAACAAGTATATGCAAGAACTAGACGGAAAACTAAATATCAAGCAACGCGACACATTCTGAAATCCTGGAGTTTGTTCAGGCACTATTAGCACTCGGCATTGAATGCTATGAACATGCTTAATAAAACAGATAACTATCAAATTAAGTGCTTCCTACGAGTTTCGGGAATACTTTTCATCATATATGGTCAAATCGAAAATATTCAAAAGGCAAATAATATTAAAGATCTTTGTGAGCAATACGATCAACTGACTTAAACAGTATGGCTAAATTCGACAAAGGTACCCTACACCTGAGCAAGAATGACCTTAGTTTTTCTCATAATTACAAATGATCCAGTTTGAGAAACACGAAACAGCTAACAAGAATAGACAATCCAGAAATACTGGCAACTTTGAATACAAAACACACAGGGTGAAGACAAGCAAAACACACAAGAAAGTCAAAGCACTAAAGTGATGAGCAACTCCGATCTCACCAACATACGGTGGGATCCTAGAGGCTCGTAAATAACAACCGCCATATTACTCATATAGTCAGACACCAGAGTAAGCAAGCATATACAAAAAAGACATTACCCGTCATGCACGCAACCTGGGGTGGGGGCGCTGTGG
The DNA here is from genome assembly GCA_963680875.1 of Bathymodiolus brooksi. Classification (NCBI taxonomy): domain Eukaryota; kingdom Metazoa; phylum Mollusca; class Bivalvia; order Mytilida; family Modiolidae; genus Bathymodiolus; species Bathymodiolus brooksi. The sequence continues at coordinate 50,372,025 of OY804583.1, read as the reverse complement.
GTAGAGACGAACCGAACATCGTTTTTATGTGGAAATCTTAACATACTCAAGAAACACACATAGCACAACATTGGAGAATAAGTCAAGACACAAACTAAATAGACGAGCAACACAGACCCCATCAAGAACTGGGGAGAGGTGAACTCAAGAGACACAGACAATATTAGTGATAAAGATGTGTTGGACACCATATTACGCAAGCATACACAAATATAAAAAATAAGATATCACCCGTCATATAAGCAACAGCGGTATAAAACGAACCGAACACCGCATTTATTTCAGACATAACAACATGGAATTAGGAATGTAAAAACAAATAATAATAATTCAAAACCAAAAAATTATAAATACTTTAGACAATTTGGTAAGAATTGGTTGATATTTTCAATGAATATCGAATACAAAAAATAAAGATTATTTAAGATATATTCCTGATTTTTTTAACGAAATATTGCAAACCTGGATAAAAATGGGAGGGGGTCAAACAAAAACGCTATAACATTTTGCAGAGATTAGAAAACAGCTTATCTGGGGAAATACATTTATAATGTTTAAAAATAAAAGTTTAATGTTTGATAATTGGATAAATAGTGATTTAATTTATATCAATGATATTTTAAATGAAAAAGGGAAATAAGTCAGAATTTAATTTTAGATAAATTAAAATACAAGAATAATTGGATATCTGAATTTATCTGCCTAACAAAACCATACCTTTTGAATGGTATCATACATTACAGGCTCAAAACTCTACTAAAAGTGTTGTAAATTTTCAAAAAGATAAGTTTATAGTAAATGGAAAATGCATAGACCCGTCACAACTGTCCAACAAATATTTGTATAATGAATATATTAATGTAAAATATTTGAAACCAATAGGTATAAATACATGGTTAATGTACTTGTCTATAAATGAAAAACCAAACATGTGTCAGCTTTACTCTTTCATTTTTCATTATTTAAAAGAAAATAAGCTAAAAATATTCAGATGGAAAGTATTGCAATATATAATTCCTACAAAGAAACTATTAATGAAATGGAGAATTGCTATTAATAGCCAATGTAATTTTTGTGGTCAAGATGAAGACTATCTACATTACTTTATTTCTTGTCCCTATCTGAAAGAATTTTGGGTGAAAATACAACAAATATTGAAAAAATCTAATATAGAAAATTTTGTCACATTAAAACATATTGTTTTTGGGCATAAGATATTTGATAAAAATTATTTTGATTTCAACTATTTTTTTAACAATTTTAGGATTTTCTATATACAAAGCATATTATGTATCTGAACAAAACACTAAACAAGTAAACATATATTTTTTTATTTGTGAGAGAATATATTACGAGAATAAGCCAGGTGCAACAACTCCAAAATAGTAAACTCTTAGCAAAACTAAGGGAAAATATTGAAATGTAAATATGTATGCATTGTATATATGTATATGTATATGCATGCATGCATATGTATAGATGTATGTGTGTAGATGTAGGTGCGTATTTACAGGTATATTTAATTAAAGTCTGATCCTCATCAGCTATATTATATTATTTGAAAGTATTTTAATTATATAAGAACATATTGATATGAAATACATCATAAATAACTTGGGCTTTTGAAGTATGAATGTAATAAGAATTTTGAATACAAATTATATTGTTATTAAAAAAAAAAAAAATATTTCAAAATTTACAACACGAACCCTATTACTTAAAACAAGGGATGAACTCGAGAGACACAGACAACATTTGTGAACAACTCAAGAACAAACTAAAAGTATGAACAACACGAACCCCATCAAAACTGGGGAAGGATGAACCCAGTTGTTTGTGATGGGTAAGCAGTCCCTCTTTCTTCTAAGACATCCACTGTGTTAACCATTGTCAGGTCTAATGCAAATTGTGTAGGTGACAGGGCAAAGCAAAACTAGGTAAAACGGAAAATATTCATCACCTCCTTCATTGTTATTTTAGATATGGATATGTCGTAGCGGTCAATCAGATTGCGATGACTACCGCAGACAATATATAGCCATGAGTTCAACTTGACATTGCATACCTTTGCTACCCTTATGATTTCATGCTATACAAGAACTTCTGAAGAATACCATGAGATCCAATTACCCAGAGTAGAGGATCAAGTAAACGGTTTTTCCTGTAGTTCACATTTAGTTGTCTTTCCTATGTTCTACGATTTGAGATGTGATTGTTCGGTTTGTTGATATTGGTGAAATGTGGAATTGCTGTGCATCTCAAAGTTTCCTTTCAAACAAATACAGAACATACCATTAATAAATACAATCACCAATTAGAAAAAGGAACAAATATAAAACAACAAACACCATGCAAACAACACATCTCTCTAACAAAGAGGCAAAACATCGTATGCAAATAGACATAATAATAGGTCAATTTCTTGAAAATATGCTTCATTATTATGGAAACTTAGAAACTGCACAATAACACAAAATATATGGAACTGATCCAGGAATCTGAGGTCTTGCTAGTAGATGACACAAAATAAACCGCTGTAAAAAGTGAAAATCAATGTATTTACTCTGAGAGACTAATGTTTACTGAACATGTGTTTTATTTCATTATTATTAAAATGTTTGGAATCAAATACTTGTGATCAAGGGGTTGCCTGGATCAGTACTAGAGTTATTGCTATTCCTTTTTGTTCATATACATGTACTACCTTCCAGTAAATTTAAAATCAAAACCATATCTATTTTCATTATCTGTATTATTTATTTATATACCAAACACCCCCAATATAATTTCGCACTACAAAATGACCTAAGCTATCTAGCTCACTAGGACCAAACATGAGGTATGAAGTTCGGCCCAGAAAAATGTAATGCAACACACTAAGTGTCAAAAAATCACAATGTCATGTTAAATAGGAGAAACACTAAATGGTTTCTGGTTGATGGTTGATTGTGTTTTACACCACTTTCACCAATATTTTAGTTATATAGTTATATTATTGCTGTCAGTGTTTTTGCTGTAGGAAATTGGAGGGCCCTGAAAATCCCCTGAGATGTCACAGGTCAATGACAATCTGTATAACATAATGTTGAATCGAGTACACCTTGCGACGAAAGGGGTTCGAATTCATACCTTAAGTGGTGATATGCACTGATTGCACAAGTATTTGTAAATCCAATTACCATTCCATCACGACCACTACGTCTCGGAGAATACAATGAATGGTCAGTCAATACAGCAAAATATTTGATATCATTATATCAAACATGATAGCTTGTTACACACATATGCATAGCGCCTTCTCAAAAATTAAGTAACAAATCTATGGTAGAATCTTCGAATATTGTGTAACAAAATTGACACTACATACTAAATAAACTGATTGACCATCAAAACAGGAAAACACAAGATGACAATCAGAGAAGCGTAAATGTGGTTACTATATTGTTCAAAATGATTCACAGCCGTGTGGTAATCGAGTTTAACCTTCACCTTGTTCCACAATTGACTTCCTACACAAGAGATGAATGTAATGTTCCCTGACAGAACCACACATGGGATGTCGTTATATGTTAGAGTATCACCATAAGCAATTATAAAATGATACAACAAACATCTAATTTAAATCATAGTGGCACATCTCGTCATAGAGAGAAACAGAACTCACAACTTTTAATCCTCATGATTTATAAAGGTTATTCCCCTTTAATGAAGATAAAACAATTATTTTCATGCAAAGTTTATGTGAAAACAACATACACTTGTTGTGCATATTATTTCCCCCCAAAATATTTACTATGTTTGAATGTTGTAGCAACTTATGAATAAAATAACATATATAGTATGTTCACACATATACATATACACGTATATCATTCCCAGCAATTTGTAGTCGATTTGAAAGTAACATCTTTTGAATTTTCTATTTGCTATTAAATGTTCCTCTGTTATTTTTTTTTTACACGATGCAAATATATATACCGAACAACTTTACCGTTTGCATTACTCTTAAAGACTGTATATTAGTCAGTCAGTCGTAAGGGAAGCAACTCTAATGAAAAATAGCGTATAATCTTAAAATCAATTTATGAATGTGGAAAAGGAGTTTTATCTAATCTCAGGTATAGCATTTTTCTAATAGACCAGGTATCTTTTTAACAGCCGAGACAATTTTTCAAATTCTTATTATAATGATGAGGTACTTTATACGAATTGAGGTATGGTGTAGGATCCAACTGAGCCACTACACCCACTTTTACCTTTGTCCATTTAAACCTCCTCACACACCTTTTCTTAAATATAATACCCATAGAGGGCGCGGACATGAAAGCTTTTGTTATCAAATGACTGCACGGCTATGGCAACAAACACGTTCAGAAAATGAAAAAGAGATGAAATAATAAAGACTTTTTATTGACAATAAATATGTAGTAAACAAATAGTAAAAAACGGGAGTCCATACTATAAGCGCATGTGATCAAATATAGTCAAAACGTCCTAAAATTGTTCACCATTTTATCTATATTTTGTTGTAATATTGTAAATTTTAATAACCAAAGTAAAGGTATATAATAGAGTAAATATCATAGGTTCTAAATATTGTTGAACTGTTTATCTTAACACAATTTAAATGTCCAGACTATAAAAGTCGGTTAGTGTTGACAATAGATGCGAAACTAACCGGAACTACCTGTTTCTATTTTTGATCTGAACATTCTCCTAGTTATGTCACTGCCAGCTTATCCAATAGATAAGCTGTCAGTGACATGTATATATTGGCAGTCAGAACCGGTTGAGAACGACAACTTACGACAATGATTTCGATGTTCCGTTTTTGTCGTACTCACAATCCACCCCTTTTTACATGCATGACTCATTAACGGGTGCGTAACCAAAGTAACACGACGGATGCTGCTAGTTGAGTAGACAATGATTACCCTTACGGAACACCTGAGTTCATGTCCGGATTTAAGTCATGTTTGAGTTGCTCAATCTTTTGAGATTTGTTGGAATGGGCATTCTGCGAATTTGTGTTTTTATGTTTAATTTTATAATATTATTTTAGGCTTTTTGACATGCAATGTGATATTTCCTCAGATCGAACAAGTGTGGGTATGCGTATGTTAGTATCACTTAAATAATTTAGAACCTCCATAATTCGACATCTTGGACGCCATAAATCAAAGGTCAAAATAGTTTTCTTTCGTGAGTTCCAAATATATTGTAGGTCTTCCAAAAATAAGCTACTGGAACCATTTCCGGAGGTCCTGAAATATCTACAGATATCCTTAGCTCGAATTATGAAGTTCCTAATATATATCATGGTGTTCTTACTCGAGGCCCTTAAATATATCAGATCCTGTAATCGATTTGTACAAGGTCAATAAATGATTGAGGATTTCCTTACATGTAAATACAATATTTTAGCAAATTAAAAACAGTACTGACGTACTGCTTTATAATCTCTGTCTGTGTAAGCATATATTTTTAATATCTAATATTTACATATACCTTGATAACCTTGTACTTTGAATTATGAAATGTCTAATATATATCAGAGGGTTCTTACTCGATACCCTTTAATATTTCAGATCATGCACCCGTATTGCACAAGGTCAATAAATGTTTGAGTACCTCCTTACATGTAAATACAATATTTTGACCAATTTAAAAAAAATACTGACGTACTACTTTGTAATCTCTCTCTGTGTAAGCATATATTTGTAATATCTAATATTTACATGTATCTTGATAAGTTGATTATGGCTGTACTTTGTATTAATTTAACTGCTTTATCAATTACTATTCTGCATTTATTGAGATAATTTTTAGCAACAATATGATATTTTTATTCAAAATGCTTGTTGCATTCATACTTCAAAAGTCCAAGCTACTTATGAAGTATTTCATATTAATATTGTCTTATAATTTCAAGTAATATAATATAATTGATGAGAATCAAACTTTAGTTGAACGTACCTATAAAACTATTCTTACATTTACACACATACGTATGCATGTATACATATATATACATTTTAATAGTTTTCCTTATTTTTGTTGACAGTTTACTATTTTGAAGGTTTCGCACCTGGCTTTATCTGCTAATATATTTTCTCACAAATAAAGAACCTATGCTTACTTATTTTTTCTTCTGTTGAGATATAGAAATATAGAAATCAAAATAATCTTTATCAAATATATCTGAACTTATTTTCTTCTAAGTAATGAACAATGAAAGAGTAAATCTGACTCATGTTTGTTTTTTCATATTTATAGATTAACCATGTATTTATACCTATTGGTTTCAAAAAATTTACATTAATATATTCATTATAAAAATATATATTGGAGAGTTGTGACGGGTCTATACATTTTCCATTTACTATAAACATAGCGTTTTGAAAATTTACCTCACTTTTGATAGAGTTTTCTGTCTGTAATGTAGGATACCATTCATTAGATGTTGCTTTTCTTAGGCAGATACATTCAGATATCCAATTGGTCTTGTATTTTAATTTGTCTAAAATCAAATTCTGAAGTATTTCCCCTTTTTTATTTAAAATACCATTGGTACAAATTAAATCACTATTTATTCAATTGTCAAATATTAAACTTTTATTTTTAAGCATTATACATTTATTTCCCCATATAAGCTGTTTAATCTTTAATTTTTTGTGTTCAATATTCATTGAAAATTTCCACCAATTCTTACCAAATTGTCTAAAGTATGTATATGTTGTATAATTCCAATTGTCCATTTCTCCACTGACAAATTTATTTACCCATGATGGTCTCAATGATGCAAAGTAACCCTATATGTCTATCATATTTAAACCCTCCATTTCAAAATTACCTATCATAGTGTTTCTTTTAGCGTTGTCTGGTTTACCATCCCATATGAATTTGAACCATTTACTTTCAATTTCTTTTCTATATTTTTTTCTGGCACAACACATGCACTATTAACAAAATTAAATATAGGTGTGACTAGCGCTTTATTAATCATAATTTTCCCAAGGATAGTTAAATTTCGTTTTCCTCAAGAGAAGAATAAAATATTCATTTTATCTATTTTATTTTCCCAGTTTAATTTTTCACAATCTTCTTTATTGTTACCAAAATATACACCCAATGCTTTAATAGGTTTTTCTGACCATTTAATGCCATCTATCTTATCCTTACTGTGCTTTCCTACCCAAATCCCCTCTGCTTTATTTGTGTTCATTAATTGAGAAAAATTGTCTCGGGTCAAGCTTGACGATTAAGGATATTTTTTTAAGTTTTCGTTCTCCTCAACCCCGGTAAAGAACACGTCTTTACATATACTGAATCTAAACCAAACCATTGTTTGTTTTCTATTTCGGAAATTTTGACATTTTATTATATATCTTTCTCCCCCTTTTTTAATTTGTGTCATATTGTTAGTTATTTTTGATGTTGTTGTTATATTCTTTCTTCAATTTGATCACATATATGTTCCGTTTTTTTCGTCCTCACAATCCACCTATTTTCACATTCATGACTTATTAACGGGTGTGTAACCAAAATAACACGACATATCCTACTAGATGAGTAGAGCGTGCCTACCTTTCCGGAACACATGAGTTCATGTCCGGATTTAAGTCATGTTCGAGTTGCTCAATCTATCATTTTCTATATAGTGTTTTCTGATGGCCATTGTATTGTCTTTCCTTCATATTACGGCTTTTGATTACCCATTTGGTATCCTTAAACTTATTTGACTGAATTGTCTTTCGATTTAGCTCTTTCTTTTGTATCTTCAATTTTTCATTACTTTTAACACTATGGTGACGCATGCAATTGCATGAATGAAGTAGTTCCTGGCAATAAAATATCAGACACCTTTTGTGATGAACAGTGTATTGGAGATCGCGATCATTACTGTGGGAATATAGACTAAGTAGCTGTTTACATAACAGGTATGCATACGACCGTTTACTGTAATATATAGAACAAGTTGATGTTTTCAATATATGCAAGTAGAAATTACCTTTCGTGGCAGATCAAAGAAGACAATCCTAAAATATTAACTCGGTTTCAAGCTTTACGTACATGTTTTGTAAGTCATTGTATGCTATTTTGTCCTTTTTTCTTCTGGCCATTGTATTGTATGTCCTTCTGTGATTAAGGGATTCTAGTTACCCCTTTAGTATCTTCAAACCCTTCTTGCTAATTTGTTTGGTTTTGAGTGTTGTGGTTTTTGTGTGTGTTTTATTGTGTTGGTCTTTGTCATGTGCCTTGTGTACCCATTGTTGCCAGTTTCTCTGGATTGCCCATTCTTGATTGCTACTTCGTTCGGTTTTATCTAATGTTTATTTGAACTGCTGACGACTCTGGGCGTTTGAGAATATGCTCAAACTATACACACCTGTTTTGAACATATTTCGTATCTTGAATATATGACTATTCAAAACAATATAACTTGAATGCTATTGGCTACCGTGTGTATGCAAGCGATTATCTATTAAGATAAAAATAAACAAACAACGCTAAACGAAAAACTATTAAGAAATTTCTCGTGAATATTATTGAATTAAATTAAATATGCTTCACAGATAAACGTCTAATTTAAAATGCGTAATGCAATCGCGTAATCTTAATACTATTCAATTTATTTTTATGTTTTAGAACACCCAATAAATTATTCTAACCGAACAGCATATATTGCCACTTATGAATATATATCATCCATTATATAAATAAAAATAGCATCATAAAATTTCCAGCCCATATTACTAGACACGGATGTGGTGCCAAATACTGGAATGTCAACAATTGCCACACAACGATCACAGACACGTATCAAATAGACAACTATTAAACCAGAAACAACAGTTGAAACAACTAAAATTGGTACGTCAAAACCGAAAACAACGAAAATCCAACAGGAAACATCGATGTTGCATGCATACCTGTATCTGTACGTGTAAAATTGTTACACATATTTTGTCCGGCTTTACTTTGGAAGAAGACGTTAAACGTCTGATTGAAACCACAGTGATAGACAAGAAAGGTATTTCGCTTTCAAGAATATGAACACATCAGCGCATGATGGAAGAGTGTCTCTGATTGCTATTTGTTGGATCGGGATTATTTGTATATGTGTTCCATTCATTTGTATCATGTGGACGGACGTAACTAATTGGACTAAAATAAAACAAAAACACGGGGGTCATTTAAAGCAGCTACGTATTGTGAATAAGAACTTTTAGTTGCGGATTTCACACAAAATACTAGTCACATGTAAGCCACGAACATTGATGAATTGTGAGACTTTTATGAATATCGTATTGTCTGTCCCTCTTCGATTAATGTTTTTTGATTGCCCTTTTGGTATCTACAAAATGTTAAATGTTAAATAGTCCTTTATTGATTTCAGAATTAATATCTATTTTGCCTTGTAAATGTTTATTTTAAAAATAGAAAAGTGTTATACAGATTACGTACAATGCATACTATAGATGTAAAATGCACAGAATGATATATATGATTTACGCTATTTTGATTCTCTATGTTATTCTCCGCGCATAGAACCAATCAATCGTTGGATAAAGTTAATGTTTTCTGCAACGGCATAGTGAGTTATCCCAACCTGAACCATACACACCGATCGCACACGGTCAATTTGACGGAGGCGTGGCATCGACGTTCTTGTTAAAATTCAAATTTCTATAATATTTATTTTTTATTTTTGTTGACAGCACTATTAATGACCGCAGGTGATTTAAATGCCTAATTCGATCATTGCAAACTCGATCTTGGGACTGAAAATTGACTTTCCGGGATGTTTCCGTAACGGAACAGAATGTTATTGTTTATTTTGTGAGGATAAACGCGCTTCACGCAAACATTGACGTAAATGATCATAAACAATTGTTTTGGTTTTAATAATATATTTTAAAAAAGTCTTTGTATCGTTTCTTTTGTTGACTAGTATAGTTTGCAGAAACATTATCTTTGAAAGATCACTTAAGATTTCACGTAATTATTTGTGAGTAAATATATTAGTAGATATAAGAGTTATTGTTCTTCCACATGAGAGTTAATATATCTCAATAATTCAAATAAGACAAAAACTTGTACTTAAATACAAAATCATAATGTAGTGATCGCCTACTTGCAGATAGTGTTATCTTGAGGATGAAACTGTACAATTGTGCATGCACAGCAAATATAAGGAATTAATTAATCGTTCGTGTTATTTTAGGTTTTTTGACATTCAATGTGATATATCCTGGTGATCCAACAAGTGTGTGCATGCGTATGTTAGTATCACTTGAATAATTTAGAACCTCCGTAATTAGAGATGTTTCTGGAGGTACTGAAATATTCAAAGATAGCCTTAGCTTGAATTATGAAATTTTTAATATATATCAGAGGGTTCTTACTCGAGGTCCTTTAATATCTCAGATCCTGCACCCGAATTGTAGAAGGTCAATACATGTTTGAGGAATTTCTTACATGTACATACAATATTGTGACCAATTTAAAAGCAGTACTGACGTACTACTTTGTAATCTCTGTCTGTGTAAACATATATTTGTAATATCTAATATTTACATGTACCTTGATAGCCTTGTACTTTGAATGTGTATGTATCAATTTAACTGCATCATCAATTACTCTACTATATTTATTGAGAACATTTGTGTCTGATGGAATTTGTCAAGTGTTCCACCACCCCCGCCCCCCCTTCCCGGTAAAGACAACCTCCCTATTTGCATTGGATCTCGAATAATGTATTGCTTTCTTTTTAGAATTCAATAATGTTGACATTTTATTATTTTTCATTCCCCCCCCCCCCTTCCCCCATTTTTTAATGTGTGTCAAATTGTTATCTCTCTCTTAGATATGTATGTTGTTGTTATATTCTATGTTCAGTTTTATTGTACAATATTTGTTTTCATGCTAAGAGCCTAGAGTAATTTTAATTAGATAATGAGTTATATGAATATCGTAAATAATAATCAAAGTAAAGGGAACAATACTTATGTTTTTCAAAGATTTGTATGTGATGTGAAATGAAAAAAAAATAATTAGTTATGCTAAAATCGTAATTCTCACGTGATACCTAGCATTGTACACGAAGACAAAGTAAAAAAATAAACACAATTCGCCGTCGTGAGACCTCCGTGATATAGACTTACAACAAAGAGTAGAACATCCATATATAGCAGACAAAGACACACACTAGCTTAGATTAAATTAAACGAGTATTCACGTAAACAAACACATTCTCCAAGGAAATACGAAAGATGGGTCATATCCCCACTTCGAGAATGTTTGAATGAATTAGCAGTTATTGTTTAACGATAAATGAACAACTTTAGCTGTATCATGGCGAGATTATCATTGCTCCGGACGACCAAAGGTAACGTCACGTCACTAAGACTCTCATTTTAGGTTGTTGTACATCAGAAATCGTCTGCATATTTTTTGCGCATATTATTTACCTATATTTTATTGGGATGCCTACTAGATATACTGTGTACAGTAACTTATAGGGTTAGGATCATGGTGTTTAAAGCCACTTTCAACAATATATCAGTAATATCGTGGCGGTCAGTGTTATTGGTGGGGGAAGCTGGAGAAAGCAGCCGACCAGCCAACAGTCACTGACAAACTTTATAGGATATCAACATACAGACAAAGACACCTGCATTTAAATCCTGACATACAGTATATATATTGTTTAGGGTTAAGATTATGATGCTCAACACCACTTTCAACATGATTTCAGTTTTATCGTGGCGGTCAGTTTTAATGGCGGGGAAAAAACGGAGTTCCGGGGAAAACCACCGCAAATCACTGAACTTTATCACGTACTATTTATATCATTTAGTTCTTTAATCTATTCTTTATCACATTTACAAATATGCATAACCTGACATGTTTTAAATATAGATCTTGCACAAAGTCCTGAATTATCACCTGTAATGGATTTTTCTCTGTTCACTCCTCCGTTTGCTTCAACTCGTCATGTAGACATCAACGGATACATATTCACCTACAATAAAGACGTTCTAGTGTCAATACAGGTAAATTAATACAAGTAATTATAATCATGGTTTAAGATAACAAATAGAGAAATAATTAGAGTTATCTTCATTGACAAATTATCGATTATAAAATGAACTGTTTGTCTTTTTGGTAGCATTCGATATGAATGACATGTGTAACTTTTGTATAACATTTTAGCATGCACAATTTGTGTTGAAACTGGTTTCCTGACCTAATGGTTAGAACCAAGCCAAAGCTGGAAGATAATATGATGCATGCATTTAAGTTCATGGGATATTTCAAGAAAATATGCATTAAGAACAAAAAAAAATTATTATACATATCTCCCGTCAGTAAATCACTTTTTTGTACATTATTGTGACGAAAGTTCGGAATCATTTTACTAAATATACTAAATATACATATATGTTGCTATCATAAGAATGCATGGTTATGGCAACGAACACGTGAAGAAAATGAAACAGAGATGAAATAATACAGATGTTTATTGACAATAAATATGTAATCAAATAGTAAAAAAGGGTGTCCATACTATAAGCACATGTGATCTAATATAATCAAAACGTCCTAAAATTGTTCCCCGTCATATGTATGTTTTATTATAATATTAGTATCGACGGGGTAGCGTAGCCCACGTGTACTTGTATCCTGTGATAAGTTTATAAGGTGTTCCTCTGTGCTCGTGCTTTGTCATGTAGTTGTCCAGCTCCAGCATATATACCATCAAGCGTGTACATGCAAATATATTTATTATGTCCATATTCTGCATTCCAGTTATCTAATTCAATCCAGAGTCACAATAACTATACTTAATACATAAAAACAATCCTCACGGATGCTGGCCTTCCGAAACCCTACTAGACACTAATGCTACTAGAATGGTAAATATTTATAAGAATATCAGCTCCCTTGTATCGATTTTCACTCAAGTTATCTTATTCCAATATGTTAATTAATATACGTACTGGAGTTATCAATATATTTGGCTCAGAGAATCGTTAATTCTGTATCGAGATGCATCTTGTACCTGGTAAATTAAGTTCAGTTATGGTTTATCTGTGTTACGCGTCCTTGATGACGGTCAGATTAGAGATGCCGAAACGTCAAATCGACGCTGTATTTATACCCTCCGGCAAGACCATTGCGCGGCTCCCAGAACTGAATATCGCTTATTACTTATTACTAACGTCATGTTAGCGGAAAATAGTCTCTAAGCGGAACTTAGTAAAACTTCTGATTACATGTATATTACATATATATTTCAATATTCAACAACCTAATTATGAAAATGGAAGGCCAGCCATTAATTTATAATAACATTTTACTTGAATCTAATTCTTATTCAAGTTACTATCAAAATACTGTAAACCGGAAGTAACCATTCAACAAAATGGTGATCTCCTTTTAAATGAACACGCACCTGTCACTATGGAATTCCTGAGAGAGCACACATATAGCGTGTCATGGAACCGTTAAAGTTAGTGAATAAGTAACTGAACTTATGTTTTACAAGCTCGTTACACCATGAACATGTGAAATGAACCTAAATACATACATTCGTGATCGAGGTGCCTGAACATTACGAGTTGCATTTTATTGACACTTATTAATTATGACTTATAATACAGCATCCGGCAATGATTTAGATAATTTCTGTAATAACACTGACCGGTATTAATAATATTCCATACAATAACTAACCAAAGGTGTGTTAGTGTATTGTTGCCATCTAAGACTTACATATTATGGAAATTTAACCTCAAATTCTTAAATGTCAGATATTACATTAATTTCATAAAATTAATGACACATAAAGCTTATACCCGTACGTTTATAACACTTTCCCCACCCAATGAAAAATAATTCTCCCGAATTCAGTTTCATAAAGAAAATTTCAGTAAATGTTACATATAACAATAACAATAAAAACAATCCATTATGTCTTTAGATTCAGTGTCAATAATTGGAAAATTCAAGAACATGTCGCTTCACCATATCCTCTAATCTTTTCCTGCTTTCTCTGTATCCAGTCTCAATTGAATCAGTTCCAGCTGTTTGTGTAATTTACCATCAGGAATTCCAGAACCTGCTGCTTCAACCATGACCAGCCATCCATTTGCCTCAACTCTGGACAATCTTCCGAGACAGATCTCTTTCAAGATGTTATAATTTGCTGTTCTGGTGGTTGAAATCCAGCTTCATTCGATAGATTTTTCGACAGGTGTTCCTGGCAATGCCAGCATTGCATACGTGTCCTATATTTCTCTCTCATTACTGTATTCAGACACATCATCCTCAATCGCCAGCGCCATTGCTACGAACCTCCAGTTTATTAACCTCTCTGTTCGGGTGTATTCCTTCCATTTATTGGCGGCCAGTGCATTTTGGTTGGATTTGACGAAATGAGAACCTATCTCTCACTGGCGTTTCCTTGGTGGAAATCAAGTCATCATCCCGCCTCTCTTCAATAGCTTCTCTGTTCTATATTTTTCTGTTTTCTGCTGTTCTTTCGCTGTTTGGTCTTGTTCTTTCGCCTCCAATTCCTGTTGTTCTTTTGCCTCCTGTTCTCGTCGTTATTTTGCCTCCTGTTCTCGTTTCGCTGCTTCCAGTTACTGATGTTCTTTGTACCTCGACTCCTCCATGTCCTCCACTATCACTATTCTTCTACTCACAGGTTCTTCCTCATCTTCACAATCTTGTACATCCTCGATCTCGTCCATAATGTCATACTCTGGTTCTTCTCCATAGTCCTCGCTTTTGGTCTCTAGTTGTATCTTCCTGGTCTTTCAAATGAAACTGTTCCCCTATACAATCTACTTACATGTCGCTCACTAATTCCTAATATTTTGATGATGTTTCTGAGCGTGAACGTATACTCCTCCAGCTTCAATTATGTTCCAAACTTCTCCGGTGTATCCCTGTCTCCTGTTGGTCCATTCATCTGTCTTAGCAGGTTTTCCTTCGCTTTTGTATCATTCATTACCCGATGAAGTTCTACCTTAAACCAAACCTCAGTTGCAGATTCCTCAATTCTAAGGTACACCATCTTCCCGTTACTCGACAGCTCTATTCTTGCCACAGCCAACTCCAGAAAGTCCAAAACGTGTAGACATGTCACTTACTTTGACACACATTTTTAGCAAACGAATCTTTTTGTTATTCTCTCACCATATATATCAGGGGGCTATACATGTTGGCATGAAGTGACATCTAACCTCTCTATTACATACAGATATTCGTTAACTCATGAAATTTGAAAATGATGTTGTGTAGTTTAATCGCATGAAACATAGTGTAATTGTTTGTATCTTCCAATTTGAACCCAAATGGCCCATATTTGTTAATGATTGAATCTGTTTTTCAAAGTGATCGTTAATGTGGAAAATAATTAAAGGGATATTGTCCTCAATATATTAAGATAGCATTGGTCTAATTAGATTCTTTTGGAATGTTGCTACAATAAATGGAAAGTTAAGATTTTAAAATCATTTTTGTCGTAATGGTTTCCCCTCCATATAAGTATATATACTCGGCCTACACGATCAATTTTTCGGCGAAGATCAATCACCGAAACAAGCCAATTTGTATATATGCTATCCTTTATAAACACAATCACCAAGCTTAAAAATAAACATGAAATTATAAGATGGTGCATGATTTGTCTTAAGAAGCCCTTGCTTAAACTCTGCCACCTGCGAATAATGGGACACAGTTAATAGTAGTTGAGTATTCATACATTGCTATTACTCGATTGTCATCTGATACATATGATAAACACGATTTCTCTTTAGACCTGTTAGTAAACAGTGAAATGTCTTTATTATCTCATCACCTTTACCTATATTTAAGATTTTGATAAAAATCAGTTTGCATGTGTGTTTATCTCTCTATGCTCTTATTCTCCAAATGAATACGGGGTGACTTCCTGCATAAAGGTACATACACACATGAGTTTGTCGATTATCACAGCTTGCAAATATATGACCGAGTCGTACATTTCCCCCCTCAAATTGTCAATTGGTAGCGATAGCTACACTACGTTATTTCATTAGGAGATACGTCCTAAAACACTTTACAATCTTATGAATATTTTGATATAATTTTGTCAATTTTTGTTACCAATAAGAAATATATATCATTAAGTTAATTTCCTATCACATGAAATAATATTGAACGGTTTATCGTAACACAATGTAAATGTCCATAGTATAAAATTCGGCTACTAATAACAACAAATACGAAACTGATAGGAAATGCATGTTCCCATATTTAGTCTAAAGCGTCCCCTATATATGTCATTGACTGCTTATCCAATAGAACTGAAGATTATCAAAACCAGTCAGGAAGTTGGGAATGAATTATTGTGGCATAGGCAAAATATACCGGATAAGTGTTTCTAAATTAAAAATAAGAATATAATGTAGATAATTAAAGTAAATTATTCTAATACTGTTCAGTAAGTTCTAATGTTTTCTACATATGATACATTATCTTTATTAACATTTAGGCTCAATAAACATATATACAATATACGTACATTGTCGGTAAATATAAAATTTATTTGTACGAGCTTTAGAAACAGGCAGAATAGCGAGCCTTCGGCGAGCTTTTCAGGCCCGTTTCGCAGCGAGTACAAATGAATTTTATATTTAACGACAATGTACGTATATTGTGTTTATCCTGCAATGTAAGAAAGTCGGAAAACTTGTAAGATTTAAACAAAAACTTAAAAGTTATAATACAAAATGTATATATTTTATATTCTGTTACATTTTGTTTTAATCTTAGGCGATTTGTTTTCATACAATATAAGCATATCTTTACATTACGTCACGCAATATGATAACTTAAATTAATCGTGACCGCCTCCTTTCCGATAATGTGAAATGTCAGGAACATAACACAATGGTAATAAGACCAAATATTTCTACAACTCAAGGAAAACAGTTACTCTTCGCTTTTATTTTTGGAATATGACACATGATACACAAAATAGTTCATAAAAATGATTTAGTTATGACACAGTTTCTCTCTTTCTGACACACACTATCCAGAACTTTAGCATGATGTAGGTATGATACACTTTTCCTCTTTCTGATACACAAAATCTAGAACATAAGCATATTGTAGGTATGATACAGTTCCCCCCTTACAGATACACAAAATCTATAACATAAGCATATTGTAGGTATGATACAGTTTCCCCCTTTCTGATACACAAAATCTAGAACATAAACATACTGTATGTATGATACAGCTTCCCCCTGTCTGATACACACAATATAGAGCATAAACATATTTTTGGTATGATACAGTCTCTCTCTTTCTGATACACAAAATCTAGAACATAAATAAACTGTAGGTATGATGCAGTTTCTCTCTTTCTGATACACTAAATCTAGAACATAAATATACTGTAGGTATGATGCAGTTTCCCTCTTTCTGATACACACAATATAGAACATAAATATACAGTAGGTATGATACAGTTTCCCTCTTTCTGCTACACGGGATCTAGGAAATAAACATAGTATAGGTATTATGGAAGACCGCATTATCAAAATATAACGCATCCATTGAAAAGTACCCCGATGTCTTGGTATTGTGCCGACAGTGTAGTGTTTTCGGTTTTTCATTTGATTTGTATTACGTAAGAATGTTAGATTGTTGCTTCACACCAAATTAGAAAGAAAACGTTGATTTATATCATTGGGATAATATGTTACATTCCATGAAATGATTATGATGTCTAGGTTGTATCAGACCAACATGTTGAGCTTTATTGGTATACTACTAGTACACTGTAACGAATGCCAAACAACTTGGCCCGCGGACAACTCAGACCATAATCAAGTACAAGTCGGCCTGTAAGCGAGGACTAGTCGGTCCGTATATTAAGACAACTCGGACCGTATTATTGATACTTAATTGTAAATAATAAATAGTGAGTTTCAGATATTATGAGGATATATATTTCTTCTGAAATGATTTATATAGTTCTAGTATATAAATCCTTGGCATAATACACCCATGTGGATCAAGCAAATACAAGTACAAACAAACAAAACATAGAAAACATAGAAAATTACAATTTGATGAAAATAAATTCTATTAACTAACATTATATTTATCACATGTCATACTTTTGACCGACAAGGACCTCATTTTTGCAATTTTTTATAATGCTTTATAAAGTCTCCTACTTCTGCCAAAAGATCAGAATTTGCATTTAACAAAAGTTTTATTTTATTTAATGGCATTTCTTCAATAAAATCCAGTTTGTTTAATATTATTCTCTAATATTGGCGTGTGTTATCTTAAATGAGTTGTGGTTCCTTGAAATCCTTGAAATGAATTGCACATACATCTATCTTGATGATTTCCGTCAATTTTAATTAAGAAAAAACTAAGACTACAATAGTTATTGATGGCCCGCGTAGTCGTTTCAAACGGTCCGATTAGTCCTCGCTTACGGGCCGACTAGTCCTCGCTTACCGGCCGACTTGTCCTCGATTACGGGCCGACTTGCCCCGTCCGAGTTGTCCGCCGGCCGAGTTGTCTGGTTACCACTGTAGCAACAGTCCTCGAGTAGATCATGACAACATTATATTGATTCCTCGCCAAACAGTTTTTGCTCTTTGTCCTTGATTGCGCATTTACCACATAAGCACCAAATATCAAATTACCGTGTATTAGTGCGTAAGAGCAAGTATCAGACACTTTTGTTCAGGTCACGCAGAGAGCTGCCGGTAACATAGCTTCGAGTTCACGGACGGCAATATTCCCAGTGATCAATGAATTAATGTTCAAATAACATTAAGTGTGATCATTATATATGTGTTATTTAAAAAAAAATTGTATACAAATTATATTTATTGCTTGTTCATTACCTTTTTGAAAGGTATGTAAATATTCTCGATGCTTGTCAATAATCATCCTTGTGCATTGGTGGTGTTGTTCGGAACTAATTGTCCATATGAATGCAGGAATAACTGTCAAATGTTTGCTATCAGATGTGTGATATTTTACTTTTTTCAATTTATTTTTTTCCTGGGGCGAAATTACCAGCAGCGGTATCGACCCAGTGATCGTAATGAAAACGTAGATATCAAATTAAGTGTTCACGACGCGTTTATTGACTAACCTTCATCAGGTAAGCGCAAAATCGAAAGATTGAAAAGCCACACAACTTAAGTTTTTTGGAGTAATAAATCCCAAAGTCTTAAACAGGAGGACTAAAATCGGCGATGATATACAATTAATGACTTTTCATAAGGTGGACACTGTGATTTATCAACCACAAGGAAGTGATGTTCACCGAAGCCAACGACTGAGGTGAACATCACTTCCAAGGGGTTGATAAATCAGTGTCCACCGAAATGAAAAGTCATCAATTGTTTTATTAAATGACACATTCCAAGTGTAATGTTGGGGTGAAAATTGTGAATTGTTGCTGTTTCTTAGACATTTCCATTTATTGACTTTCATATGTAGCTGCTTCAAACCAACAAACATCAGTTTTTGAAGCTTGTCATTTCTAATGTTTCAAAACAATAAAATTGATTAAGAAAAAACGAATACAATTTCAAAATTTTAACAAGTAAAATATCACAGTTTCGGTAACATTTTAAAACAATTTCTAAAGAACAAAGGTAAGTACATTTGTATAATTAATTTATGTTGTAGTTTACGGTAATGCTAGAGCAATTACTTTAGTTTTCCCCTGTTAGCATTTTTGGGTACGTATTAACTTCTGGTTCTACTGACGAAGCTGCTTCGTTCATTTTTGTTTACTAACAGTCGTCTGCTGATTACTGAAGTTCGCTAGCAAAACCGCCGTTGATTGGCTGAGGTTCAAAATGTCGGCCAATCAAATTTATAAATTTAAAATATTAATCAGTCTACTGGTTTTCCTCTGTTACTATATTTGGGTACGTACTAACTGCGACATGAGATTTATTAACCTCACGCGCCAAATTGCGCGGTGAACATGTAGTTAGAGGAAGCAATGAACCCTCTAAAACAATCAGAATTAAGAAAATGCATAGTCATTTAATAATCAACTATGTCTGAGGGATGAGAACATTAGTTTTATTAATCATTACATTATTTAGGAACTGTAAATTTGAGTAATACATATATCTTTTAAGCCATGCCAGTGCCGAAGCACTGACTACTGAGCGGATGATACAATCGGAAACTAATAGACCATCAGGAGAGGCATCAACCAAGTGATAGTTATCAAATTTAGTGCGCATGACGAGTTGTACTATCTGTATCACAAATACAGTCTTCATCTTATTTATGTAAACATAACAGTAGTTAATTAATAAAGATGTATTATTACATTGAAATAATAACTGGGGGATATATACTTCACATGTCGTTACATTTTGAATGTTACTACACGAAAATCGTCGTAAATTTTCGTTCTTATACGGCGATCACTCTCAATTTCTATGTTAAGGTCAAAGTATAGAGCAGATCTAGTTGAATATGTGATATCCTTTATTAACATAATCACCAAACTTGAACATGAAGGCGAAATCGTAGGATCGCGTTTGCTTCTCTAGATTTGTCTTATTTTCTGCCTCATAATGGTACAAGTGCAGTTAATCGTAGTTGAGTATATACATGTATGCATTACTAGTACATGATTGTTATCTTAACTTGATACGTATGCTAAGCATGTTATCTATGTAGACTTCGTTAGTACATGATTGTCATCTTAACTTGATACGTATGCTAAGCATGTTGTCTATGTAGACTTTGTTAGTAAACTGCGCAATTTCTTTATTACTTCATCTCCTTTTATTTTATTTAGGAGATAACTGTTGTATTTTGAAAATTTCACGGTATCAATTGCAGAGTTGATGGTGGCAAATTCACTGGAATGCCGTCATACAACATGTATATAATTTATTAACTGTTCCTTTTTTAGGGATTTGTTTTCATACAATATACAAATGTTTTAACATTATGTCAAGGAATATGACAATTAATCGTGTGTTTTATACAAACAAAAGCCGCCACCCAATGACAAGCTTCATATATGATACCCTTTTCTCCATTTCTACAACTCATATAGGAAAACAATTGCCTTTAATTTTATTTGCCAAAATGTTCCGATTATGTTGGAATAATGCACATTCAGTCTTTCAAACACACATAATCTAGATACTAAACACACTGTAGGTATGATACAGTTTTCCTATTTCTGATACTCAAAATCTAGATCATGAACATACTGTAGGTATGATAAAGTTTCGCTCTTTCTGATGCTTTTTTATACACAACATCAAGAACATAAACATACTGTAGGTATGAGACAGTTTCCCTCTTTCTGATACACAAAGTCTAGGTCATGAACATAATGTAGGTATAATAAATAAAGGTAATAACAAAATTACCGAACTCCGAACAATCTTACAAAGGGAAAGTATCATACAGTTTCTGTCTTTATGATGCACAAAATCTAGACCATGAACATACTGTAGGTATGATACAGTTTCCTTCTTTCTGATGCACAACATATATAATATAAACATACTGTAGGCATGATGCAGTTTCCCTCTTTCTGATACACAAAGTCTAGATCATTAACATAGTGTAGGTATGACACAATTTGGAGGAATGATTATAATTTGTACTAATTTGTAGACATGTTGAGACTGTAGACACAGATTACATTCTGTATTATAGCCTAAGGACAGAAGGAGAGGAGTGAATAACTATCAAACCTTACACCTCGGCATATACGAATATCCCAATTAAGGTGGATTGTAGTCTTTTTGACACATTCATCAAAACTATAATAACTTATGACTCATAAAATTATTACATAACATTATATTTAAAATACTATTGAGTTTTGAAAAGTACATTACATTTTATTAATAAGACACCTCTAGAAAAGATCTGTATCTACTTTTGTACAAATACGTCTTAGAACAACAGGAAGTTCTACAAGTACAGCTGACATAGCAGAATTATGACGAGACACAAGTAGAAAAATATACTGCAACTTTTAATATTAAAATAACTTGAGAGACTACATTATAAAAATAACAAATCAAATATTAAACATTAACATATCTTGGAAGACTGCATTATAAAAATAACAAATCAAACATTAAACATTAACATATTAAAGAAGACTACATTATCATAATTTAAACCAAGTATTAAACATTAAATAATCTTGGAAGACAACATTATAAAAATATAAATCAGACATTACACATTACAATATTTTGGAGGACTACTTTATATAAATATTAATCTACCATTAAACATTAAAATATTTTGCAAGACTACATTATAAAAATGTAAACCAAATAATAAACATTAAAATATTTTGCAAGACTACATTATACAAATATAAATCAAATAATAAACATTAAAATATTTTGAAAGATTACTTTATAGATAAAGTATACTTAGCAATAAACATTAAAACATCTTGTGTATATTATGATGAAATGTAAAAACAAATGAAAAACAAATATCTTTAAGTGGACTTTTTATTTTTATTTTCACTTGTTACTCCTGGAAAAATGAGATTGATGTAAAACAGGGACCATTAATGTGCGCTCCTGGGTCATTAATGTTATTGTAAACAGCATATTTTGAATAAACTATATTATGATGTAAACAAAAAAAAAAAATAATAATTCATAATTCAAACCACTCATATTGAGCCTATATATTTGTAATGACGTAATATGTATAGGAACATTTCATCCTATTTTTGGAAATTGACAATAGGAACACAGGTTTAAAGAATGATATTTTAATAAAACAATACTGTATAATTTAAAAAAATATATATATCTTGGAAGACAACATTATACAAATTTAAGCCAAATATTAAATATTAAAATATCTTGGGGACTGGATTATGGAAAATAATAAAATGCAAACAGTAAACATTCAAATATTTTGGAAAACTACATTATAGCAATATCAGGAAAACATTAACATATACCATTACATTTGATATTTGGTTCTGGAGCTATGTCGACAGTGTGGTATTTTCTGTTTTTCATTTAATGTTTATTATGTAAGAATGCGGGATTGTTGTTTAAACCGAGACCGTGGGTATAAATAGCTGTGGTCGGAACAAACATTCAGATTGTTCTTTTTTTACCACAGTTATCTCGAGGAGGACAAATCAATGATACATAGTCCCACAGTTACTTTTCGAGCACAATATTTGACAGACATGGTTACTAGTGTTCCTCCCTACGAAACGTTCAATCTTACTAAATACAATATCCTTCGTCAGTCTAAAATCTACAACAATCATTTCGAAAATTCTAATTTCTGAGGTATGTGACCTTTAGACATAAAAATATCTTAGAAGATTACATAATAAAAACATAAAGCAGGCATTGAAATATACATTGCATTTGATAATTGGTTCTGATAATGCTTCCGCTTTTCACTAGACCAACATGCTGAGCTGGATTGGTATATAACCATCACACTGCAACATCATTTCTGGCTGTTGTGGTAGACATGTCTCTTAACGTGAATACATATTGATTTCTAGCCAACCAGTCGTTGCTCTTTCTCCTTCGTTGTGTACTTAGCAATGAAACAACACTAATCAGATGATATAACAATGAAAACAATTTCAACAGTGATGTTGAATTTAAGAAAAAAAATATCTTCTCGATAGTTTTCATTTTCAAATCATTTCTGGCTAAATTGTAGATAAATATATTTGTAGGTCGGCACTGCATAATGGCTGCAACACCAAGATGCCACACAGACGACGAAGACGACGACAAAAAAGTGCATCCTACCAAGAAAGTGCTATTTGTTGACAGTCATGGTGTCAAGAGCTTTCCCTATCTGGGACGACGAACACATTTTTCAGGCATCCGTCAAATTCTTGGTAGCCGTACAGAAGGACACACTCATCTATTTGGATTAGTCATCTTCCAGTTTGAGCGGGAATATAAGGCTTGCCTAGAACGAAGGAAACGCAATGAACCCCAGATTTTGAACATCTTATTCCCGATCAAAACAGGCAACATATACTTAGAATATTTGGAGAATACACAATCTCAACAGACAGGTAAATACAATTTTATTATTTAAAATCTACAATCAGTAACAAATTAATGAAGTCATATATGACTTGTATATTGTTATAGATTTGGAAACAATCAATGTTGTATTTATTTGAATATTGATAAAAAAAAACATATTATGAGCAAAGTCTAAAGATACCAAAGGTACAATCATATGGTGTAATTTGAAAAGGGATAGACAATGCAATAGCCAAAAGAAAACGTACTAAAATCTACAATTAGTAATAAATTAATGAAATTGCACAATGGTTGCCATTAGTGGGGCAGAAACTTCCAACTCCTCCGAACACCTGCATTCACCCGAGTTTTTAGTTAGTTTCGTGTGACACAATCTTTGGGTTTATGTTTAAGTTTTTGTAGAACGTTGTCTTTCCTTCGTCGATTTACGAACTCTGATTAACCCTTTGGTATCTTCGAACTCTTCTTATATATGACTTGTTTATTGCTATGACAGATTAGGAACAATGAATGTTTTTTTGAATATTTTATAACAATATGCTTGAAAGAAAAAATATAATCAAGCATATTATAAGAAAAGTATGAAGATATCAAAATGGTAATCATATGACGTAATTCACAGAATGACAGACAACACAAAGGACAACATGGTAATCATATGACGTAATTCACAGAATGACAGACAACACAAAGGACAACATGGTAATCATATGACGTAATTCACAGAATGACAGACAACACAAAGGACAAAATGGTAATCATATGACGTAATTCACAGAATGACAGACAACACAAAGGACAACATGGTAATCATATGACGTAATTCACAGAATGACAGACAACACAAAGGACAAAATGGTAATCATATGACGTAATTCACAGAATGACAGACAACACAAAGGGTAATCATATGACGTAATTCATAGAATGACAGGCAACACAAAGGGTAATCATATGACGTAATTCACAGAATGACAGACAACACACAGGGTAATCAAATGACATAATTCACAGAATGACAGACAACACAAAGGACGAAAGAGTAATCATATGACGTAATTCACAGAATGACAGACAACACAAAGGACAAAAGGGTAATCACATGACGTAATTCACAGAATGACAGACAACACAAAGGACAAGATAAAACGTACTAAAGAACAAATCTACAAAACATTCCACAGAAAACTTTAGATTGAGCAAAATGTAATTACAAAATATGAGCCAATTTCAACTATGTGAGGAGATACGGCGTCTTGAGAGTCCTTGTCAGTATGTATTTACCCTAATATATCCCCAAGAAAAGTAGTATGTCATAGGTGTTGACATTCGTCATTCGTCTTGGCCGTGATCGCTTGCCAGTTGGATCTACAACTTCCTATACAATCAGTGTCTATCACCACTGATGTTGTGAGTGCGATATCTGATCATGACGATGTGTACTTGATACAACATTATGTAATACAGTTTGTCAGTGACTTCCTCCACCAATAAAGCTGACCGGTACGATATAGCTGTAATATTGTTGAAAGTGAGGGTGAACCCCATAGCAATAACACCAGCCCAAAAGATAAAGCGAACATATGTTTGCAAACGATTAAAGTATTAAATGAATTGGAGATAAGATCATGAACACGTTTGCAGACAGACGGACGTATGACGTAGAACTTGTCAGAATGGTTTAATTGTGATATTTGTTGTAATACTATTTTAGGACACCACACAAAACTTATGTTTTATTCGCTTTGTTTTGTCTTAGCTTGTTTACCTTTGTTGATCTAGGAAGTAGTCCGTGTGATTTGTTTGCAAAAGTTATGTTTAATTCTAAAAGCTATGAAGAAAGTTAATATAAAACTTAACGCTTGTGTTCAGCAATCAATGATGGTAAATACTCCGTCTCACTTGTATGAATCTCCAAATAAAAATGTTAGAAATCCATATTTCAAATAAACACTGAGTTTTTCTACATGTATGTTAGTATATGATTATTATGAACTCTGACATATAATTTAAAAAATCGTTTTTCATTTATTAAAGAAATAGTCCATTAGGTCTCTATCTTATTTTTTCCCTCAAATTTGTGCACGTTCTATAAACATGCATCTGTAGATTATTACCTTTTAAACACTACATTATGAAGGAGAAGATGGTCTGATCATATCGGTTGTTATTAAACAATAAAATATATTTTTAAATAATTTAAATTAATATACATTATCATAGAGTTTCTTTCCCCTTAATCAAAGTAAATTCACTTTACATATATATCCCCGTATGACAATAAGTCGGTCAGTCATGGGATAATGTTTGATTATTTTTTTCATGTTTGAAAAGTAAACATATTTTTCTTTTTAATTATGTTCCTCGTCTATTCTTGCTCACATGTGTAAAGTTCCATGGACAAAAGATAGATGATAACAACACACTGACCCATATTTGTTTACTACCCGTTTTCCAAATGGCGTCCTATTACGTCACATAAGGCCGCTCGGAGGTCAATAAAGCACATGACTTTGTTATTGGCCAACCAAACTTAAAAAGTAAACCAGATTAAGAGAGTATAGTATTTTTGCTTTTTCTGTGTAATTGTTTTGTCTGAAAAATTTCAAAAGATGTTTTTTTAAATAGTTTCAAATTGAAGTATGACAAATTAATTATCTGATGTAAACATTGAACTTGTTTACCCATATACTACAATATTTAATCCAGTGAAGTTTGTGTTTTTATTTTTGTCAATGCAATATATTAAACTGACAACATACTGTCATATTTTTGTAAGAATATAAATGTCTGATTTCTGTTTATTTCAATCACATGTATTATCACAGAATGGTAACAAATACAGTTTTGTTGTAATAATTAGTAATAATGACAAGTTTTTTCCCTCCAGATAGTCTCATTTTTCTGTTTGGTTTAGTTTAATTCTCTGTTTAATTTATTGCTGTTACATTAATTATTTTTCTATCTTCTCTGTGAATATCATTCCATTACCTCAAGAAGTAAGGGATATATTTGTTATTAAAGCAGCAGTGGAAATGCAAAATAATCTGCCATTTTGTGACTAATGGAGAGCACTTGTACGTATTTTCTCGGTAAAATCAGCCATTTTCTAAAAAATGGTGGAATCTGAATGATCAATCATCATATTTTCATAGTATTTTAAAATACAATTTGCTTGGCCTACATTCCAGAAACGGTCATGAACTATGATGACGATTATGTCAGCAAACCGGAAAGGTAAATATGCCTGCGGAATACCATCGCTAAAAATAGATTTCACAGGCAGAATGATCAGGTAGAAAGACATTAGTAAAAAGGAGCCATTTTACTTTTCTGTTCAATTCAATGTTTTGATCGCATTTTATAATCTTCAAGTTATAAAAACTGCTTCGGCGTCTATATACGTTATAGATATACAGAAAGACGTCATTGGCCTCATGCTGCGCTAGAATGGTAAATCAAAACAAATGACCGACTTTATTGCATGACCGAGCACATGTCACGAAACGATATTGTATGAAGGTGGTGTAAAATACCATGACCTAATACTAAACCATTTGGTCTGAATAAAAAATCTAAATTATTAGAAAATATAACCTCGTGCGGGAGTTTGTCACGTTTGAAATTCCCGCGTGTGAGTGATATTGCCCGGTGACGATTTTCGGTTTGACATTAATCTATTGTAAACAGACGACACAGGTAGACATGTTGAGGTGTTCACTGAAAATTATTTTATTCCAATGACGTTATACACTGAAAATAATGAACAAAAGAGAACTAAAGAATATTGTTTAAGGAATAACATGTACTGTTATTAATGTTCATTAATAGAACTGTTTGATTACCTGAAATTTCTTGCTCTTTGTCTCATTCAGGATGTCAACTGACACTTGTTATTTTTTCAAAATAGTTTTGATGAATTAGTTTACTATTATAAACACACTTCCTTTAATTGATGGTGTTATGGTAGATTACCACACTCAGAAAACCAATATCACCCGAGACGATAGGCTTAGATCTTCCCAGAAGTGACATGGATGCAATGCTTGTACTTAATACTGTTCAAGTCATACAGAATGTACAATATATGAATTGTTCAGCACGATTCACTACTCTGCTGATGGAATATGACATGGAATTTCCTGGATTTTCTAGATTCAAGTTGATAACTGAAGGTGATCATGAATTCCTAAATACCTCACCTGAATGCTTTGTTGATTTTTCTATATTCCCCAGGCTCCTGTGTAAGACAAGCTACACGCCCTTATTCCCACACAAATATTTTCCATTGTTGAATTAAATTGTCGATTTATAGATATGCATCCGTGTCTTGGCAGTATTTTAAATGTATTTCAAATTATAAATATATTATATATGCTACTACAACAGCGATAAATACCTGTAAATAATTTATTTGACGTTGGTCAAAGGGAGGTAATTTGTTTTATTTACGATAGGTACTAACAAAGGAGAGCACTCTATATTTTCTCAAAGTAAACAAGTATTGAGCCGATAGAAAGGGATGAGAAAAAGAGTCAAACACTGTAAGAGGTGTACAAATTTTGTATTGTACAACCTATCACAAGTTGTTAACTTTATTATTTTGAACCCCTTTAAAGTAGTAAAATGAAAATCTTGCTTTATTTTACTACGTGGCATTTTGGTCCTTTGATGCGGTTCGCAAATTGGTGCGCCAAACTGCACTAAAAGTAAACAAACAAGCTTGAAAGAAAAAAAACAGCATATTATGAGAAAAGTCTGGAGATACCAAAGGGGTAATCATATGGTGTAAATCGAAGGACAGACAATGCAATAGCCAAAAGAAAACCGGACTCATGAACAGATGTACAAAACATTCGACAGGAAACTTAAGATTGAACAACAAGAAAGGGGTGATTCTGGTGGGGTGGACAGTTCCTGAACCACTACTGATAGACAGCAGAATAGATAAATAAATACAAAAATAATGAAATATGAAGCCCCAACAAAATAAATGAGAGTATAGACGTAACGTAACCTGAATAAAATCACAGCTCCTACTTGTTTCCCTTTAATGTTAATTTCGTTTACGGAATATTTTGGATCGGAATTATACCGAAATAAGGCCATATTGAATGAAACCTTATCTATTAACACTCCGTAAAATAAATGTGTTTGATATGTTGATCAAGTGTAGAGTGTTGCTAACTGATGCTTGAATTAACCGTAACAGAATAAGTGACGTTACTACTTTTGTCAATATGGCAGCTGCCTTTTTGGTTTGTAATTTCTGTTTGATTTTAACATACCCAATTAATAGCTAGCTGTCTATGATTCGCTTAGCCAGAAAATGTACAGATGCATGCACAAGATATGTTAAGTTATGTTAAAGTTTTTGTTTTCTTGTAGCTGAAAAAGCTAACATTATTTCTTTTTTTGTCTGCCTCCATATTAACGTGAATATCATAACAAAATTTACGTGAACTTAAAAGTAAACAGCAAACTTACATGAAAGTCTGGGACAAGATTAGGAAAATTACGATATTTAGCCATTAATTAAAAATGAATAAAAAAATAAAGATATAAGCTTGGATATATTCATAAAAAAAATAAACGGAACTGTAATAACTTGACGTAGCAGTACTATCGCAATTTTATTTTCGTCGTGGGAGCCATTTAAAGGTTAAATTTAATTTTAACCTCTGACATACAGTTTTGAAAATTTAACAACATGACTAAATTGTATGTCTATCCATAATATTAGAGATTTAAAGTAATGAGTGCATACCGACTGTGAACTCCGATGTGGACAAAAAAGGGGTAGTCTCAAAACTTATTTATGTAAAACAAGTACATGTATGAGATTTTGAACTCATTTTTTATTCTTTTGTGTTGCAATTGTGAGAACTATCAACTTATTTTAAGTTATCTTATAACCACCGACAATTTTTGCCCATTTTATTAATTGGACAACATTAACAAATATAATGCAGAATCGAACACGCCGATTTAAGTAGATGAACGTAGATTTGGAAATTAGGCAAGAAAATAAAAACTAATTCTATGATTAAATTATTTACGTTTATTAGTTTTAACTAGTATGTGTTTATAAGCCAACACGTAAACGTAATTAGTTTTCATCGCTAGATCCGGAATCAGAACTTACACCCAAAGCTCTCAATAATTTTAGCACCTTTTTAGTAATAAATTTGTCATACGCCATTTGGTTCTTCCTGACTAGATCCATGACGGAAGATTTTTTGTTTTTAACATCACTACTTTCAATTTTACTTTTGTTTGTTGACGCTTGTTTGGCATCGTCGTCGTTGTCGTCCGATGACGTTGCACGTACAATGTCACCCCGAGTACGGTATCAGATTTGGAAGTAGATGCACCCTCCTCCTGTTCGTTCCCGGCAGTGGGTGTATATGGTACCTCTACAGTCTCTCGCTTCGAAAGCTTTGTTTCGAGGTCTTTTACTTTGACTGCTTCCTCTCTAAATTAAAAAAAAATGTATACATTGAAAAAGAGTGGATATGGATGTAAATGTAAATGAGAGGAAAGTGCATAAAGTACATATACAAGATAAAAAAGTAAAAGAACAACGCGCTGATCGTTGTTCTTTAGAAAGTCTTGAAAATGATGATTTCTCAGTTCATTTGATTATACATTTGTCCAGGAAAATACAATAAAAATATTTTTCAGAATGCAATTTGCGAAGTTATTGTATTTAGTAACAAAACTCCGATCGATCAAAGTGATTTCACGATTGCGAGATGTATTCCAAGTGCGAAAGTAGAAGAATTGTGAAAAATAAACAGGAATGTCTATTTCAGAATAGAAATTTCAGGTATTTGTTTGTATGCTTGGTTTATTTATTTGTTTTATTTTTTATGACAAAAGAAGTTTCGGCAGGTAGTACGAAATATTCCGAAGATATTGAAATTTGGTTATTCGCTATGAATTAAAATGATTTGAACATGTACTTCTATTTTATCCATTGCTATCGCTCGGGATTAAATTTCTGGGAAAAAAGCTCGAGCCCATGTTTGTTTAAATAACAATTAATTTATAGCGGACAAGAAATATTTCTCAAGTAACCCAACAATAAAATACACCATAACATGTACATACCAACACCCACAACAATTTCATAATTTTATTATTGGAAATTATACCTGATTAATAAATTTGCATTTTGTCTGTAGGTGTCAGCAATATTTTGCCAAGTTTAGTGGACAGTCTATCTTTAAGCTGCTTTTTTGTTGCAGACGAGTACAATGCTTTAGCATCCGATGGCAGGAAACCTGCTCGGCTGCAACGAAAATGCAGAAAGTTCAACAGAACCTTAAGTGAATATAGAGTGTTAGTAGAGCACGTAATAGGGGAACTTAAATGCTACAAAGTGATTGGTACGTTGTGGCGACATCCAAGGATCAAGCTAAAACGTGTTGCTGAGATTTGCGCTGGTCTTTTGTGCAGAAGACGGAAGCTTAATAAAACCAAATTAACGATATTTTTTCTGTTTCAATTTTGAGACGTCCCCCTCATATTATACTATCATTGTCGTAGTCAGTAGTCCGAGTCCGATTGTTTGAAATGTCTAATAGGGCATTTATCTTCGTCGTGATCGTATGGCAGTTAGACTTACCATTACCTATGCAATCAGTGTATATCTCTACTATAGTTGTGACTTCAAATCCGTCCATTTCGAGGTGTACTCGATACAACATTAAGTGATGCAATTTATCAGTGACTTGCGGCTTGTCGGTTTTATTCTCCGTTAGTTCAGTTTCCTCCACAATTAAAACTGACCTCCAAGATATAACTGATATATTGTTGAAAGGGGCGTTAAGCATCAAAAAACAGAATTCATTAGGCCAACAATTATTAAACCCAAACCCTAACCCAACAGACCCTACGAGATTTACCTTTAATACTAGTACAATGAATTGTGAATAAGATGATGTTTGCGGAATCACTGACGTAACATGATAATCGATACGTTAAACTTCTCCGAAGGGGTTAATCGTGATATTTTATCGTCATGTAATAAAAAGGATAGGACACGAACATTGTGTTTTTTAGTACTTTTTTTCTTGTTCTTGCTTCTTGTTTTTGCTTGGAGTACATATAGTTTAATATCTTTGCAATCAATATTTAGCCTTTGGTGTCAATTAGATTATACCATGTGACTTTGAACGCAGTATTATGTGATGGTCAATTCTTTAATATTTAAATGTCCAAAATTAAATGACAAAACAAACAAAATACCACACTGTTGAAACAACTCTAAATATCAAAACCGTAAAAAGAGGACAAATCGATACAGTTAACACACAAATAATGACGGCTGATTTTTCTGTTTTTGGTACAGGCACTTCAATGAAAAGTGACGAGGCTAAATTAGCTTTATTGGCCCGAAATATATTGATTTGAACGTCTGTAGGTGACGTTAAGCACCACAACCTAGACAATTTGTCTGGATAATAAATCTGAATTATCATTTATGCCACCACATTATATTTATATTGAACTAACTAATTTATTTAACCATTCATCACAATATTGTTGACATGAAATCATATACAAGCCCTTAAAATGTTTTTTCTTCTATCTTATATAGATCATATATCATTGTTTTCATCACAAGAGAAAGAGATTTATGACAACCTAATAAGAATAGTTGGTAGTGAGATGGACATAAGAATAAGACAAAATGCAATTCTTATAATGGACAAGATATTTAATAAAGTGTGTACAAATGGAATCAGAGTATCAAGTGGAAGCTTAGCGGAGGGCTTAGATCTGCCCGGAAGTGACGTTGATGTGATGGCTGTACTTAAAACTGTTCAAGTAATACATAGCGTACAACATATGAATCGTTCACTAAGATGTACTACTCTACTGATGGAAGATGACATGGAATTTCCAGGATTTTCGAGATTAAAGTTGATAGCTGAGGATGATTATGAATACCCATGTACCTCATTTGAATGCTTTGTTGAAACAATAAATGGACTATTTTTGTCAAACATTTCGTTCATTCGTAAAATTATTAAACTGACTATTAATGAAAAGAAGCATGTACATGGTCCTTGTTTGTCTGACAAAGATGGGGAAACGGATATAGTTTACTGTTTTCACTTGCATTCCTGGCCAAGACAAGCAGAACAATGGATATATCGTCATAGACCTGGTCGGTGGCCACCGGATATTATAATAGACAACATAGTTAATTATGGATGTATACTAGTACCTATTGGACCTAAAGAAATAGAAAATAATGAATTACTATGGAGAATATCATTTTCTATGGCAGAGAAACAATTGTCCCATGCTATGAACTACACACAAATCCTTTGTTACGCTCTTCTGAAACTGTCTCTAAAGAACATTATCGACATAACTAATAGTGTTAAAGGTTTATTTTGTTCCTACTTCATGAAAACGGCTGTATTTTGGTTATCTGAGGAAATTTCCACAAACGCTTTTCAGCTACAAAACTTATTTCACTGTTATTTTCTGTGTCTTGATAAAATAATACAATGGGTGAAGTGCTGTTATTGTCCCAACTATTTTATTCCTGAACATAATATGTTTCGTGGAAAAATAAATCGGTCTAATTGTGGGCAACTGTTAAATGTATTAGAGAGACTACGTAATGGTGACCGTGGGGTTTTTACAGTTAATACATTGTTTAATAGTGAGGCCGGGTTACATGAGTCATGTATTAAACTGGACTTGTTTTGTAATAAGGTTATATTCAATTATATTCACGTTGATCTAGAAAAGGGATGCATGCTGTTAAATTTTATAAAATCGGTAGCCATGTCACAGTCCTCGAGTATTTTGTCAGAAATATGCAAATATTATTATGCCATGACTAGTCAGAACATTGTCCAGAAGTTGCCGTTTCATACTACTAATAAACCTAATGTACATGTAATCCGACGTTATCATAAACACTTACATGACGGTACAATGTCAGATGCTGTCAGTGGATGGTTGCTTTATGCCTCATTTTACTATGTACTAGGTCAGTACAATACAACGTTAAAGATTATAGATCATGTTTTGTTTCGTTGTACACCCGATATGGTAATGTTGAAAAGAACCAATTACACCACAGATGACATTAAGTACTACGCACATAATATAGGTTGCTCAAATATTACATTGAATGAGAAGATGAGACTGGCAGCGATACAGAATGTGTTGTATGTAAAACAATCAACACTGATACCTGATGAACTAAAACTAGAAGTCCAGGAAGGTGACTTTCATGTAGCACCTGTTATTATGTCACATTGTCTAAGGTTTCTATGTTACCATCATCTTTATAACATTGTCAATAGACAACAGTCATTACGTGATTTAGATCTAACAATACAAGAAAGGTATTTTGTCGGTGAAAGTGACAAATCGAATTCATTAACAATATTAGGAGTATGTAATGAGATAGTAGGTGACAAAGAAAAAGCTTATCATTTTTATGATGCTGCCTTACGTAATGATTATTACATATGTCCCACAGCAGCTAAACGGAAAGTAGACCTCAACATGACATGAATATTTACAACATCAGATATGTGTATATTTCATTCCGTACCTATTAAATGTATTTCATCATATTAATTGTAGTTTTCTAAGAACTAGGGCTAAAGCTACGTTTCTTGAAGAAAGGTCTTAGTATGTCAAGGGGTAATCAGAAGCAGTAATTCAGGGAAGGATCGACAATACAATTATCAAAAGGAAAAAAAAAACATACCGACGAAATTGTCAAAAGAAAGAAAAAGACGGACAATGTTCATCAAAATACTACACGGAAAACTTCAAATTAAGCAAGACGAATGAACTAAAACGGGAATAAGCTCGTTAAATGAAGGATACTCAATTCGTGCTCCATTAGTGACGCCCTTCTTTTTACTTCTATTTAAACTCCAGTGATAAGCTACGAATGAGAAAAAATAAAATAGTTGTGTAGATGATTTTAACTATGTGATACTTTCAATGGATATTTGTATTTGCATAATCTATGTATATTTATCTTATCAGAAATAAAATTACAATTTGTGGAAATAGTGTATTATTAATTTTCAAATTAATATAGTTATTAAACTTCAAATAAAAATACATTCGCCAAGGCTCGTCTATAGTTATTTGATGGTAAATAACTGTATTTGTATTTAATAACAAGAGATAAACAATCCACACTAATTCTGAAATACATTATATATATTATATAATATTTGATGTTACGTTTATACATGATACAGACTATATGTGGAGTTCACGCCCGGCTTTGTAAATAACAAAAAGGGTGTACTCCACTCGCAGCCGCAAGTGCTAAAGTTTACCAGTTACTTGCCCATGGTCGGTGGTTCTCCCCGGGTACTCCGGCCTCTTCCACCAATGATATTGCTGAAAGTGGCGTTAAACACCAAAAAATAAAATCAATCAAATCAGACTATATGTGTGTTATATTGTATGAGTTCGATCTGGACAGGAGGAGTATTCCGAGATGATGTATATATCTATCTCTAAGACTCTAATGTTACTGTTCGAACCTCATCCCGTACTGTGTGGTCTTAAGTACATATTTAATATATTTTTTTCATGTTTTTATACATGATACAGATTCATTTATCTGACACTAAGATTTTAATATTACTGACTTTGTCTCGTACTGTGTAGCTTGAAGGACAACAAGTTGATGAACTTTATTTATATTTTTTAGATTGTTAAAAATTAATGTTGATAGTTAACCTATGCATGATACATTTTACTTTAGTGTTATAGTTGTACGAGCTCTATCTGGACAGGAAGAGTATACCGAGACGATTCATTTATCTGAGTTTAAGACTGTAACTGTGTGGCTTGAAGGACAACATAATGATGAACTTTATGCATATTGTTTAGATTTGGACAAATTAATGTTGATATTTAACCTATACATGATACATTTTATATTAGTGTTATAATTGCACGAGTTCGATCTGGACAGTAGAAGCATACCGATACAATTCATGTATCTAACTTTAAGACTGTAATATCACACTTCATAACTCACCTCGTATGAACTGTATGTATGATATTTTCAGGTTTTTATTAGTAATTTTGGTATTTTATTTATACATGAGTGTTATAATGGTACGAGTTCTATCCGGAGAGGAGGAGTGTGCCAATAGGGTTAAGTTGCTTGACTTTAAGGCTGTAATATTATAATTCAGAATTGACATTCTCAGTCTTTGTGTCGTATTTTCAGATTTTTGTATTAATTTTGTTAATGTTGTTTTTACTTGCAACATTTCTTTATGCAATAAAAAAAGTTTGTTTTATGTAAATTAGATTAAGCAATATACACTCCATGTTATATGTTACTATTACACTACGAGACATTTGTATTTATTATTAACTGTTATTTAGCGTCATCTTTGGCAATATTTCATGCATATCGTGGCGAGAAAATTTCAATTTAGCATATTGAAAAGAAACAGGAATTATGCAATATAGTCTAGATAATACATAAGTAAAACCATATCAAATTAGTATTAGGATTGGAAGTAAAATTTGAAATTTGGAACCCGCCTTTGAAATGGATTTGTTCATTTTGTTTTCATCCATCATTATCCCATATCGATCAACATTTTGGACCAACACTGCATTTACATTGGATGCGAAATAATGAAATTCAATATTATGAACGTTTAAATTTGCGATATACATTTTTTAAATGCACTATGAATGAATAATAAATAAAGAGTGATGGCATTTTTGTTATCATTTCCCTATACCTGTATTGTCGTGGGAGATCATCTTATCCAAAAAAATGGTGAATCCGTTAAGCCAGTTTAATCCCGCCACATTTTGCACCAGTCCCGAGACAGGACCTGGATTCCATATTTCTTGGTCATTTTTATGTTCGGTGATTTGAGGTGAATGTCATTAATCGTTTTATTGATATTTGGTTGGTTGGTCTGCAGGTTTATGGTGCTTAAAACCATTTTCAACAATATTCAGTTATATCGTGGCGGTCAGTTTTATAGATGGATGAAACCGGAGAAAATCACTGACCTGTCGAAAGTCACTGACATACTTTTACATACAATGTTGTATCGAGTAAACCTTACGAGATTCTGACTCAAAACTTGAATAGTGATAGTCACTGATTGCACAGGTAGTTGTAGATCAGTCTACCATACGATCACGACCATGAAGGTCCATATTGATATTTGGAGCATTGGTTGACAAAAACAAAACAAAATAGATTTTACCGTGGATAAACAAAGCAACATAAATCCTATTTAGATAAAGGGACAATTGTTGAAAAGGAGAAAACAACATAAAAACAACCTGTTTGCTCAACAGTAAAAGTAAACAACAAACCTGTAAAACAGTGGAAATAAACAACAACCGTGTACAACAGTGGAAATAACCAAAGTTTGTACATCAGTAAAAATAAATAACAAGTTAGTTCAACAGTAAAAATAAACAACAACCCTGTACATCAGTGGAAATAGACAACACGTTTGTACAACAGTGCAAAAAACAACAAGTTTGTACAACAGTACAAATAAACAACAAGTCTGTACAACAGTACAAATAAACAAGTCTGTTCAACAGTGCAAATAGACAACACCTCTGCACTACAGTGCAAATAAACAACAAGTTTGCACTACAGTAGATACAAACAGACACTGTCCTGGCAACATTGGGTACACAAGATAAAAACAGACACGGGCTTGACAACATTGGGTACACAAGATAGAAACAGACTCTTGCCTGGCAAAATTGAGTACACAAGATAAAAACAGACACTGGCCTGGCAACATTGGGTACACAAGATGCAAACAGACACTGATCTGGTAATATTGGGTACACAAGATACAAACAGACACGGGCATGGTAATATTGGGTACATAAGATACAAACAGACAGGGGCCTGGCAACATTGGTTACACAAAATACAAACAGACACTGGCCTGGCAACATTGAGTACACAAGATGCAAACAGACACGGGCCTGGCAACATTGGGTACACAAGATTCAACCAGACAGTGACCTGGCAACATTCGGTACACAAGATAAAAACAGACACTGGCCTGGCAACATTGGGTACACAAGATACAAAGAGACACTGGCCTGCCAACATTGGGTACAGAAGATACAAACAGGCAAGTGCCTGGCAACATTGGGTACACATGATACAAACAGACACTGGCCTGGCAACATTAGGTACACAAGATACAAACAGACACTGGCCTGGCAACATTGGGTACACAAGATACAAACATACACGGATCGGCAACATTGGGTACACCAAATACAAACAGACACTGGCCTGGCAACATTGGGTACACATGATACAAACAGACACTGGCCTGGCAACATTGGGTACACATGATACAAATAGACACTGGTCGGGCAACATTGGGTACACATGATACAAACAGACACTGGCCTGGCAACATTGGGTACACATGATACAAACAGACAATGGCCTGGCAACAATGGGTACACAAGATACAATCTGACACTGAGCTGGTAACATTTGGTACACAAAATACAAACAGACAATGGCCTGGCAACATAGGGTACACAAGATACAAAAAGACACTGACATGGCAACATTTGGTACACAAAATAGAAACAGACACTGGCCTGGCAACATTGGGTACACATGATGCAAACAGACACTGGCCTGCCAACATTGGGTACCCAAGATACAAACAGACACTGGCCTGGCAACATTGGGTACACAAGATACAAACAGACACGGGTCTGGAAACATTGGGTACACAAGATACAAACATACATTGGCCTGGCAACATTGGGTACACATGATACAAACAAACACTGGCCTGGCAACATTGGGAACACAATATAAAAACAGACACTGGCCTGGCAACATTGGGTACACAAGATAAAAACAGACACTGATCTGGCAACATTGGGTGCACATGATACAAACAGACACGAGCCTGGCAACATTGGGTACACAAGATACAAACAGACACTGGCCTGACAACATCGGGTACACAAGACAAAAACAGACAGTGGCATGGCAACATTGGGTACTCATGATACAAACAGACATTGGCCTAGCAACATTGGGTACACAAGATACAAACAGACACGGGCCTGGGAACATTGGGTACACAAGATACAAACAGACACGAGCCTGGCAACATTGGGTACACATGATACAAACAGACACTGGCCTGACAACATTGGGTACACAAGACAAAAACAGACACTGGCCTGGCAACATTGGGTACTCATGATACAAACAGACACGAGCCTGGCAACATCGGGTACACAAGAAACAAAAAGACACGGGCCTGGCAACATTGGGTACATAAGATAAAAACAGACACTGACATGACAACATTGGGTACACAAGATACAAACAGACACGGGCATAGCAACATTGGGTACACAAGATACAAACATACACTGGCCTGGCAACATTGGGTACACAAGATACAAACAGACATGGGCCAGGCAACATTGGATACACAAGATACAAACAGACACTGACCTGGCAACATTGGGTGCATAAGATAAAAACAGACACGGGCCTGGCAACATTGGGTACACAAGAAACAAACAGACACGAGCCAGGCAACATTGGTACACAAGATACAAACAGACACTGATCTGGTAACATTGGGTACATAAGATAAAAACAGACACGGGCCAGGCAACATTGGGTACACAAGATACAATATGACAATGACATGGCAACATTTGGTACACAAGATAAAAACAGACACTGATCTAGCAACATTGGGTACACAAGATAAAAACAGACACGGGCATGGCAACATTGGGTACAGAAGATACAAACAGGTACGGGCTTGGCAACTTTGGGTACACAAGATACAAACAGACACTGGCCTGGCAACATTGGGTACACAAGATACAAACAGACACTGGCCTGGCTATATCGAGTACACAAGATACAAACAGACTCTGGCCTGGCAACCTTGGGTACACAAGATAAAAACGAAGCTAAAAAAAAACACAGAACACTGAAAATAAATGTAGGTATGACACAGTTTCTGTGTAATATTGCAATTCAGACTTGATATTATCATTCATCGTCTCGTACTGACAACATATTTATGAAAATTGTGTATATTTCAGATTTAGCATTGATTTTGATGCTTAAATATTATATGATTCAGACTATGTGGTTATCATAATCGTACGCGTTCGATTCGTCTTCGACAGGATTAGTACACATATACAATTGATTTGACTGACTTTAAGGTGGTAATATTACCATTCAGACTCTACATACTCAGTCTTTGA
The DNA here is from genome assembly GCA_963680875.1 of Bathymodiolus brooksi. Taxonomy (NCBI): domain Eukaryota; kingdom Metazoa; phylum Mollusca; class Bivalvia; order Mytilida; family Modiolidae; genus Bathymodiolus; species Bathymodiolus brooksi. Next base: position 50,331,625 of record OY804583.1, on the reverse strand, counting down.
ATCAAACTTAATAATTTGAAAGACAATACATTTGTGAACTGATGGCATATTTTCAGATATTTGTATTAATTTAGATATTTTATTTGTACATGATTCAGACTTTGCTATTATAATCGAAGGCGTTCGATCCGGAGAGGAGGAGTATACCCATACAATTCATTTGTCTCATCTTACGACTGTAATGTTACAATTCAGACTTAAGATTCTCAGTCTATGTCTCGTAATGTGTGATTTTAAATACAACATTTGGTTTAACTCTATGGAAATATTCAGATTTATGTATTAATTTTGCATTAATTTTGCATTAATTTTGTATTCACTTCATTAATAATGTGGTTACTTTCTACTTCCTTATTTAATAAAAACAAATGGTATGTTTATGTTAATGAGTTTAAAATATGCACTCCATGTTGTATTTACTTCATTATCATATTACGGGAGATTTGCATTTATTATCATTTATTATTTAAAGCCATCTTCAGCAATATTTCATTAATATTGATTGAGACATTCTTACTCTAACCAATTAAATTATATACAATGTAATCTAGTTATTATATTAGTAAGGAGAGTTTGAAGATACCAAATGGACAATCAGAATCCCAATATCGAAGGAGAACATAGCAGGCAATGGCCAAAAGAAAAAAACATAACACGGCAAACAGAGATCTACAAAACATAAAACTAAAGATCGAGTAACACGAACCCCACTGACACAAGGGGGTGAACTCAGGTTTTTCGGAAGGATGAGCAGCTCATAGCCAGAAATGAGATGCAATTTGCTAATTTGCATATATGAGATGGCGACACCGAAATATCTGAGATGTCATATGATTTATATATATATATATATATAAGATATCATTCCTAATTTTATGCATGTCACTTTCTGAACTTGAATATGATAAATTGAGTCAATCTGAAATAAATGGGAAAAAAATAATGAAAACGATCAAATATTCGAGTTTCCTGGACATAATGAAAATCTGAGGCGACAAATCCTTATCTGGCCTTAATAGTCTATGAAAACATTCTGAAATACACGAAACTGGTGGTGTGACACAAAATTTAACAATTAAAGACATTTGGCGGCATATTATTCCTGAAATAAATTTAGATTCCGCGATATAGGTGAAATTATATTGACCTCCTTATTTTTCTAGCTTTTAATCTCCAGGTTCCACCATAAAATCAAATATTGTTTATGCTTTGCATTCACGCGACTTCAAAGAAATGAATAAAATGGTTACAAAGCAAATTGGTTTAAATTTTGACAGGGCAAATAAGCAACAAGTTTGCACTACAGTAGAAAAAAACAAGAAGCATGTACAACAGTACAAATAAACAACACGTCTATGCAACAGTATAAATAAACAACAAGTCTGCACAACAGTGTAAAAAAACAAATCTACAATAGTACAAAAAACAACCATAATGTACAACAGAAAAAATAAACAACAAGTCTGCTCAACAGTGTAAAAAAAACAGCGATTTGTACAACAGTACAAATAAACAACAAATCTACTATAGTACAAAAAAAAGCAAGAATGTACAACAGTTAAAATAAACAACAAGTCTGCATTACAGTGTAAATAAACAACAAATGTGTACAACAGTACCAATACACAAAAAAATGTATACAACAGTACATATTAACAACAAGGCTGTACAACAGTATGAAAAAACCAGTCTACACAACAGTGTTAATAAACAACAATTGTGTACAACAGTACAAAAAAAACACATTTGCACAACAGTACCAATAAATAACAAGCTTGTACAACTGTACAAATAAACAACAAGTATATACAACAGTTGATATAAACAACAATTCAGCACAACAGTACAAATAAACAACAAGTATCTACAACAGTGCAAATAAACAACAAAGTGGATTCAGTTGATTGCTTACATTTTATGGTTATCGTTTGCTTGTGGTAATTGTGATATTTATTTTTTTCCTGTGACTGTATAATATGATTTCAATCATCCTAGTACAGAGAAACCTGTCTTTTATGTGTATGTTTTGTAGATCGCTGTTTGTCATTTTGTCCTCTTTATATTGGCCATTGTGTTGTCTGTCCTTCATCAATTTACGGATTTTGATTATCCCTTCCGTATGGTCAAAATATTCTTAAGAGGGCACACGAGGAACAAAGTAAACGTGGTCTTGAAAGATAGGTGACCCCTTAAAAGAGGTTCTATCCAAATAGCATTGTCAATGACAGAACAAGACCTTGTAATACAAGTAACTGACTAATAGAGGTGATTGCATGGCAGCTTAGACTGTATGCACAAAGTATAATTTATCTAAGCTAAGGTCAATCTCCCTCTGTCATATGTAATCGTAGACGGTTGATGCTAACTGTTTAAGCTCTTTGATTAACTACAATGATTATGCTTTCTATAAGCGTACCTGGTGAAGGTTATTTCAGACACGCGTCGTGTATACTACGCCTAAGCACCAGTATAATGTCAATCTTCATTCTTACCTTACGTGATAAGGTATCACCTCGACTAATAATGAAACTATTTTCTATGTGGTGGCTTTGGCAAAGGAGGCTAACTGTTTCGTCACTTTGCTAAATGAATAGGTGCTGTAATATACCAACGTTGTGTGTCTTATTTCGCTGAGACAAGGCAATAAAAGCAAAACAAAACAATTGTCAGCTTATAAATTCTAAAGCTGTTGGGCTGAATAGTCTGACTTGTATAAATAAATATAATATTACAAGGGAGGGAGGGAGGGAGGGAGGGAGGGAGGGAGGGAGGGAGGGAGGGAGGGAGGGAGGGAGGGAGTGAGTGAGTGAGTGAGTGAGTGAGTGAGTGAGTGAGTGAGTGAGTGAGTGAGTGAGTGAGTGAGTGAGTGAGTGAGTGAGTGAGTGAGTGAGTGAGTGAGTGAGTGAGTGAGTGAGTGAGTGAGTGAGTGAGTGAGTGAGTGAGTGAGTGAGTGAGTGAGTGAGTGAGTGAGTGAGTGAGTGAGTGAGTGAGTGAGTGAGTGAGTGAGTGAGTGAGTGAGTGAGTGAGTGAGTGAGTGAGTGAGTGAGTGAGTGAGTGAGTGAGTGAGTGAGTGAGTGAGTGAGTGAGTGAGTGAGTGAGTGAGTGAGTGAGTGAGTGAGTGAGTGAGTGAGTGAGTGAGTGAGTGAGTGAGTGAGTGAGTGAGTGAGTGAGTGAGTGAGTGAGTGAGTGAGTGAGTGAGTGAGTGAGTGAGTGAGTGAGTGAGTGAGTGAGTGAGTGAGTGAGTGAGTGAGTGAGTGAGTGAGTGAGTGAGTGAGTGAGTGAGTGAGTGAGTGAGTGAGTGAGTGAGTGAGTGAGTGAGTGAGTGAGTGAGTGAGTGAGTGAGTGAGTGAGTGAGTGAGTGAGTGAGTGAGTGAGTGAGTGAGTGAGTGAGTGAGTGAGTGAGTGAGTGAGTGAGTGAGTGAGTGAGTGAGTGAGTGAGTGAGTGAGTGAGTGAGTGAGTGAGTGAGTGAGTGAGTGAGTGAGTGAGTGAGTGAGTGAGTGAGTGAGTGAGTGAGTGAGTGAGTGAGTGAGTGAGTGAGTGAGTGAGTGAGTGAGTGAGTGAGTGAGTGAGTGAGTGAGTGAGTGAGTGAGTGAGTGAGTGAGTGAGTGAGTGAGTGAGTGAGTGAGTGAGTGAGTGAGTGAGTGAGTGAGTGAGTGAGTGAGTGAGTGAGTGAGTGAGTGAGTGAGTGAGTGAGTGAGTGAGTGTTGCTTAACGCCAACTCAGCAATTTTGCAGTTATATCACATTAATTTTCAATTAAATGATGATGAATTCTGCTTTCTTATAGATCAATATGCTATGCTGAGTTCAATTTTCATAGTGCTAGCTCACTGAAACAACAGTCCATGAGCCAACCAGTCTGTGCACTTTCTCCTTAATACTGCATGCTTAGTGGAGAAGCAACAAATACCAATTGAATAGGCTTTAGTTTGACCCGATGAGGACTCGAACCCACGACCTACCACACTCGAGGCAAGCACGCTGACCATTACACCACCGATGCGCTTATATAATAGTACAGGCCGCCGGTAACTAATTGCTAGGTAATTGAATAACTTGCCTAAGATTGTCAGAGAAAACGTCAATTGAGAAATATCATAGTGAATTATATAATGATCACCTGTACAGGTATCTACTAATTAAGAGATACTGTAGTAGGCTTGTCTGTTAACCGCCACAGCCACGTTTATCCAATCACCGATAGGTACATGTACAAATTATTATTAATATGTGTATCCATATGCCAATGAGGATAAAAATGTTTTGTCAATTAAAAGTGACTGTTTGATATCTTATATAATGATAATTATTATGTACTTTATAAACTTAAATAGGTTTCACTAATCTAACTTGAAGTTCTCATATTTTCCAAAAATAAATACGGGAATATGATATGGATAGTTCTGGCATCGTGTGTTTTAAACTTTTGTTCCAGTTCTTCTGGTAAGTATTTCCTAATACATTTAGAATTAAATGCAGTTTTTGTAGCTTAGTAAGACAAATAGTTTGAAATAACCAAGGGGTAATCAGAATCCGTAAATCGAAGAAGGTCAGGCAACACAACGGCCTAAGGAAAAAAGTATATTTTGTTATGAAATGCTAATTTTTAACAACCCAAGAAACATAGAAAAAAATAATGTTTCAAACGTTTTTTCGATAGTAATCAACATCTTGTTGAAAAAAATTATGTCAATTGCGTACAGATGACGAAAATTTCTAGTTTCTCTGGATTGTCCTTTTTTTCATTGCCTCTTCGGTTTTCTCTAATGTTTATTTCCAACTCGGATATCCATGGAACCACAATCGTTGATCAGAATAACAAGAACAGGTCGGATGTCACTGTATGCAAACATTCTATTCCATTTTCTGATATTAAGACTTTTATATTATAGCATGCAATTGATTCGCTATGCAAGGGCCGGTAGCAATTATTCTGATTTCCTGAAACGTCATCTTCATCTGAGAAACAGGCTACTGGACCAGGGCTATAAAAAGATTCGCCTTATTCGATCTCTTAAAAAGTTTATATTCCGACACCAAGATCTTGTCGAAATATATTCGTCTCTGCAGAAAAAATTATAAGCGATGCATTTTCATATAGTGAAAATGTATAAAGATAAAGAAGTCAAAAAATGTCAAGGATATTTTTTTCTTCAATGTGTGACGTAAAAATATTTTTGACATTTACGTCACCGAATATGGTACTGCTTTGACAACTATTTTACCTATTTTGTTCCTGTATTTAAATATTGTTATAGTGACAGCCGGAACCTTTGAACCGTAATGAGAGCGGGAGGTTTGGCGCCTTAAAATCTGATTCAACCCACCATTTCTTTAGAAATGCCTGTACCAAGTCAGGTTCATTACGGTTTCACAGTTTTCCGGTCGTTGACTGATTTTGTCTGTTTATATAATTATGAGTTTTGACTTTCCCTTTGTAAGATTGTTCGGAGTTCGGTAATTTTGTTATTACCCTTATATATTATAGTATGCAATAAAACACTGACAGCTGGAAGCTGTAGATTAATTGCAAATTCCACGAAATCCTTGTTATTAAGGTAGAAATCACAGGGAACAACTAGTCTTGACCAGATGTGGTATTAGTCATAATACATATACTTACAGTTATTAACCACATGCTTGGTGTAATGGTTAGCATACTCGCCTCGAGTGCGGTAGATCGTAGGTTCGAGTCCCGATCGGGTGAAACCAAAGACTATAAAATTGGTCTTTGCTGCTTCTCCATGAACCACATGTGCTAGGGAGAAAGAGAAATGACTGGTTGGCTCGAACTCAGGATAATAAAAAGCTGCTCAGTTGATGTTAATCTTGCAATAATCACTAAACCATATATTGCATTAAACAACAATTAGTCAAGATAATGTAAGAAGAAGGAAAAGTAGATGAAGCATACAGTCCGAGATAACCCCCGGGGTATAGATATAGGACCTAGTTTCTTCTGCTGCTGTGTACAGCACCTCAAAAAGGGGCTTCCAATGGTTGTCCGACCATATCTATTAGCCACATTTTATATGAGTGTTATAATGTTTTTAATTTTGCTCTTGTCATAAGCAAAGCTGAAACACTGTCCACCTGAAATTGAATAGCAATCAGCTTACAAACTGTGACCACCACATATCCCTTTGGAGTTTTACTTCGCAGAAGTGAATAAACGTTAGAGAATACCAAAGAGGCAATCAAAAATGAACAACCAGAGAAACTGGCAACATAGGGTAGGAACGTCACATAGCGCCCGTTATCGTTAAGAACGTTTAAATATTGAAAAACTATGTATACTTATTCAAATAAATTCCGGATTTATTTTAATTATTTTACTTAGCTTTTTATATCGGTAGATTCTATGAGATTTGTATTTTTAGTGCATATCCTGAATGACCGTAATAATCATAAATAAATCCAGTGTTTTATATTCAAAGATTTAGCATTTTCTCGAAAATCGGCTTTTGCGGTTAAAATAACGGACGTTAATAAGGATGTATGCAAAATGCATTCCGATTACCGCTGTGGAGCCATTTGTTGTATTTCCTTTTACAAGGGGTTATCTTAATCCTGAAATGTTCAAGATATTCTATGTGCTTGGAGTCTATGTTGAAAAATGTATATGTTTTGCATATTTACTTTTGTTTTCTTTTTTGAGAGATCAATGCAGATTCCCATAAAAATTCCGACAGGCTCCATTGAGGATAAAGAAATTGAATATTTCACCTTTAGTTATTTACATGGTTCATGACTATTAATTCTTTGGCTCCACTGCGCATTTTGGAATAAAAAAAAGGGGAACATTTGGGATTTTTACCTGATTTTGCCATCTCCAAACGTCGGAGACGTCGGGTAGAAGTGTGGTCGTAGAGTTAGACAGCCGACATCCGCTTCTTCCCAAAACTGGATGGGAAAATGAAGATTTGACTTTGATTTTAAGGGAAAAAATAATAATTGTTAAATATCGAAAACTTGCAACACAAAACTTCCTTTTCAACAAGCATATGCATTTTCTCTTTGGTAACATACAAATGCTTTCACTTTTATGGAAAATGCACATAAATATGGTTTATATGCCACAATGTGTAAGATCGGTCGATCACTGTACCATAACCGTGATCATATAGTCGCTGTTTCGCGAACCCTGCAGATTTACACTGAAAGGGCGAATCCCATCCGAGCATTTTTTTTGCAACATAATGTATGCTTCATTATGGATTTTGGTTAAAGTGATACAAATGTAGGCTATATATTAAGTTATCTAAAAATTTTTTTACATATTATAAGAATTGTGAGTGTACAGTATATACGTATCGATTTCTCGAAAGTCGTACAACAAACATTTCCTTACATATTAACATAACACGAATTTACATGCAAGCTGTAAATTTCATATTTTCCTTTATCAATATTAACTATTCTGTCGTTTTTGTTGTTTTCGAACATCACGTAAACCGTCATAATCACTAAAAAAAATAAAGCAATTTAGCACATGTCGTTTTCATCGGAAGCAAGCCATTATAGCTTTTTTATAATTTGTTTGCACTTGGCAGTTACTTTCTTAAATCTACAGTTGAGAAATCAAATCGTCTGCTATGTTTTTTAACTCGCATTTTATCCAGTAATACATTTACTTTACTAAATGCGGGAGTACAATAGTCATGATCGCATTGGCGCTGCCTTGTGATGGAATGGATAGTTCTAGAAGGTGGTTCGAATCCCATCAGTCCTTTTTTTGTTTGTCTACATTATTAAGCTTAGTTTCAGAAAGGTATTTTTGACTGTAAGATTACGAAACTGTAAATTCATTTATTGCAAAATAACTTATTTGTCGCGACTACTGAGACGGTATCAGAAATCATGGGTATCGGTCGAGAAGTGTCTAAAATTACATCTTTAATATGACAGATAAATTTCAATTGACAGAGGTGCGATCTCAAATACACCATTGTTTTTTTTTTAAACGATAGATTGTTTGCTTGCTCTTGATATATTAAAAACAGAAAAAAAGCCGCGTTCGCGATCGTTTTATTTCCTATTCAAAATATTCTAGACGACGGACATTATTTATCCAGATACAAGTGGGATTTTCTCTGACGAAACCGAAAATTGGGATTTGCTTGTTGACTGTACACGTTGAGATGGTAGGAAAATGTTACATGCAGGAGTTCACATATCCGATCAGCGCACATTGCTAAAGAAGACGCACAGATCGTTTCAAACACAGTACAAACTATTCTACCGAATCCGCTTCTGCTTTAACAAATGGCGAAGAAACAACAGATTCTATTATTTCTAAAATGTTTTCCTACCGCTCGAGTGTAATGCACAAATCAAATACGCTTTTTAATGAAAGAAGAGAAAATCTTTTTAAAGAAAATATTCCTGTTTTCAGTATAAACAGAAATCTCGCAGTGTTTATGTTTAGCAGAAAAATCTGGTGAAAATCATCCAAAACATTTCAGAAAGTTAATTATGTATTTGTATTATGAAAATACATATTTTGAGTTATTTGTGCAAAAATGTTACAAATCTAGAGAAAAATATGTTTTAAAGTAAATACATTTTTTTATAGAAGTTTAAGAAAAAAAAGAATAAATACTCTATCTGATGAAATTTGACTTAATTCGTATTAGCACAACAATAACAAATACAAAAAATGATAAAAAAAACTCCATGAAAAACAAAACAAAAAACACATACATCGTCAACAATAGAGATTGTATTGCAAACAAAATGCTTTTCTGGATATCGACAGTATTTAATTTGAAGACTTCATCTGTTTTGATATATCGTGCCGTAGACTATAATAGGCTTCGGAATCTGAGAGAACAACCAAACTTAGGCACGTAACTGACAAATGTATTACAGTACAATGTACTTCACCTTTGTGCAAATAGGGAGATGGAGTGAGTGGTCGCTTCACATATACATGTGGTACTGTAGTAAGGTTTCCGACAAACGAGGGCTAATTTTTGACTTGCTGTCAAAGATATAGGATAAACGTATTGAACAGAAACATCTGAAATACGATCAATATGAACATTATGTGATGGGTTTTTCATTGAGTAGGTTTTTTTTTTAAACTCTACCCTGAACATATAGACTGGACTATATTCTTTTAAGTTTAGTCTGTGAAAGGGTTAATAATAATGAACAAAATTGCATGAATTCCGATTGTAGTAAGATATGCTAAGAAGTGCAACAAAACACCCACCCTGTCGGCACTCGCGACACAAAAAAAAATGAACTGATGTACGGAATGTTAAATGAACAAAGATTAACATGATCACTCATGTAATAAGGGACAACCATTTTATCTATTTTCAAATTATACCAAGGTCAATAGTTGCTTTGTAAATTACTATAGCCATTCAATTAAAGAAGTAGCTCTCTTGTATCAACATCTTCACAGTGGTCATTTCTATAAATGTGTTAAAACCTGGATTTTTTGATTTACCGTATTTTGAATTATCTGAAGTAGGAATTATGTACTAGGGATTTTATCTATTAACTATACAAAGTTCAGCAAATTCATGTTATTCAGTATCTACAATTATTGCCTGAAAAAAGTTATACGGGTAGCTTCATATGTCACTTTTTATCCTTGTTCAAAAAAAAATCCCACAAAGTCGCACAACGGTAATTAAATTTTTGAAAACTCAAAATGTTGTAACTTTTAAAAGGGTTCTCCGATTTCCAAAAAATAAAATGATATGGAATCCTCATCGATGTATCTTTTTGACATTACGTATGGATAAGGCCTTTATTCCAAAGAAAATAATAATGTGACATACCTACATAGGGTACACAAGCCGAAGAAAAACAAACAAAAAACACAACACAATAGGTGTTGGACACCACTATGCGCAAACAAGCACAGATAGCGTAAATAAGGCATGATCTCTCCTACAATCAAAGTCGGTTAATAAAATATTTCATACAAAGTCAAGTGCGCACGACACTTTTCAGGAATAACCTCAAAATCTTAAGATTAGAAAACGAAATGACATAAAGTTTTGGGAGCAATAACACCAAAGAGCCTAATCAGGTTAGACAAAATCAGTTTTTATATATATATGTTCAAGTTCTATGGCCTAAACAGGATTGACAAAGTTTGTTTTTATATATCTATGTTCAAGTTCTAGGAGTCGGTTAAGGCATTCAGGTATGATTCTTATTATTTATTCATCCTAAAATCAATATAATATTAATTCCGTAGAAGAAAAGAGAAATAAAATCCATTAGTTCCGTTACTCATTCCAGTGACGTCTTACAATCTTATTTAATAAGTTTCCCAAATAGGATTAACTATTGTTAAATGTAGGACCTTATCTTTAAAATACGGGAATAAAAAAATGATTTTTTAATTATTGAGTATTATGTTATCAAGAGCAATTAATACAGATATATTAGATAATGGCGTTAGGTAATGTAAGGTTATACATCATGTTTGAAGCTATTGTAGACATTTTCTAGGCAATATTCATATCACACCTTTCGGGGTTAAACAGATAAACAAATGATCGGGAAGCCTGAGATTATGTAACCGCTTAACTCGAGAAAACCGTGATATAAATGATTTGTAGCATGAAGCCATGCAATATCACACTCAGGTCATTGATTATTGAACAGCTACCAATGAGTATTAAAATTACAGCCCAGATTTAAAGTGTGCAATATATTATATATGCGTGTATTATTTCATAGTTCTTAGCTGTTGCTTCCATTCTGGTATATAAACCATTAAAAGGTCAAAGGAAAAGAATGCATTCATTTCATAATTCGTATCAATGCCGAAACAGATGGGGTTCTCCTACCTCAGGTATTGGTGACCTTTACTGATTTTGGCTATCATGTTTAGGCCCTGTGGTTTTATTGTTTCCAAAGACTTTTAAATGATGTTGCTTTCCAGTATTGTGGATTTGAGAGCAAATTTAATTGCCTTGCACTCGTTTGATTATGAGCGTACATGATGCAGGTCATTCCAGAAACATGTCGTGCGCAGTCTTATGTGACCCTAGCCGAATATGAATAACCTGTTTATGACCTCTGCTTTACTTGCTCCCAAATACTTTTAGATGATTGGGCTTTCAAGTATTGTGGCTTTGAGAGTAAATGTAATTGCCTTGTACTCTTATGATTAGAGCGTACCTGATACAGGTTATTCCAGAAACACGCCGTGTACAGTCTTAGGTGACCCTATCCGAATATGAATAACCTGTTTATGCCCTCTGCTTTACTTGCTCCCAAATACTTTTAGATGATTGGGCTTTCAAGTATTGTGGCTTTGAGAGTAAATGTAATTGTCTTGCACTCTTATGATTAGAGCGTACCTGATACAGGTTATTCCAGAAACACGCCGTGTACAGTCTTAGGTGACCCTAGCCGAATATGAATAACCTGTTTATGCCCTCTGCTTTACTTGCTCCCAAATACTTTTAAATGATTGGGCTTTCAAGTATTGTGGCTTTGAGAGTAAATGTAATTGTCTTGCACTCTTATGATTAGAGCGTACCTGATACAGGTTATTCCAGAAACACGTCGTGAACGCTGATGATTAAAGCGTACCTGATACAGGTTATTCCAGAAACACGTCGTGCACGCTGATGATTAGAGCGTACCTGATACAGGTTATTCCAGAAACACGTCGTGCACTCTTATGATTAGAGCGTACCTGATACAGGTTATTCCAGAAACACGTCGTGCACGCTGATGATTAGAGCGTACCTGATACAGATTATTCCAGAAACACGTCGTGCACGCTGATGATTAGAGCGTACCTGATACAGGTTATTCCAGAAACACGTCGTGCACGCTGATGATTAGAGCGTACCTGATACAGGTTATTCCAGAAACACGTCGTGCACGCTGATGATTAGAGCGTACCTGATACAGGTTATTCCAGAAACACGTCGTGCTCATTAAATTTTATATCTATGTTTATATTATACGGTAAATTAATCCACTGGATTTTGAACTCGGAAAGTATCCGATATTATCCGTTTAGATCATTACACTTGGTTGAATTATCTTTGGGTTTATCTTAATGAAAACAATGGATGTTATATTGTTATATTGTGTCAACAATGCATATTATTATACTTCAATATCTTTTTTCAATAGAAAATCAAGTGTAATATTTTAACTAATAAATCCTAAATTCCTTGTTGTCTCTATTTCACCGGTCATCAGTTTTTTCCTGATGACCGGGAGAACAGTGATCTAGATCGCCAAATCGCTTACGATATCGGTAAAATGACCATGATCTAAAACGTGTACGTGACGTAAGTATGCACAAAATGACCACCGCCGGTGTGCCCAGTGGAACCCATTCTGGCAATTCATTTGCAGAAATTTTCGTATTGATCAAACGAAATAAGAGTGATGCAAAAAAAAAATAGAGTTTCAGTAAAATAAAACAATTAATGCATGCACTTAAGGTGAACATCATAATTGTTCATCCTTGGGATGTTGTTTTCTTTCGAGCTAAAGCCCTCGGGAAAACAACACCCTTCGAATGAACAATTATGATGTTCACCTTAAGTGCAGGCATTAATTGTATGTTATTGCTTAATGCATTTCTCTGACGTCAAATTATTTTTCGGGTAGTGGATTATTTCTAAGAATCAACAGTTTATTCTTTTGTTGCTGCGTATATTAACTTTAACCGTTTACCATTTCAGGCTTAAACACGTGTAAATATTTTGGAACTCGTGGGTATCGAACCTGTGCTTGACTTATTAATGTCTGCTTTATGTTTGAACATTTCCGTAAAGCCACACGACTATGCTGATCACACTACTATACAAAATAATTATTATATACGACTCTAGATAGTAAACTTTATTTAATTGAGTATCGATAATTGATCAATATATACAAGACACGATACAAGTATTTCAAATATGGCATAATTTATGTTCAGAACTGAGGAATACATGAACTTTATACACCACTATGCCCAACACAAATAACGTAAATGAAACATGAGCCCTCATTTAACATTACTTTCAGCAGGCTCCAATGGGCCTCTTTTTACCAGGAGTAACCAGTCGTTACACGATGCAAGGCAAATTGTTTCGATCTTATCTCCTAGCAATCACTTTATTTGCAGTCACAACCGTATACTACATTTTAAAGTATTTTATTATTTGAAAACTCTATCTAGCGAAATCAAAAATATTTTCAATTTCATGTGTAAATTGTCTTTTTTTATCACATTTTATCGGTTTTACTAATGATTATCAAATGACATTAAAATGTCATTATCTAGGAAAAAATAATAAGATACAAGCAACTATAGTAATTTGAAATATTTATTGAGAAAAAAAAGCATTCAAACTTTGATCTGTGCAAAAAAAATTGTAACATTCATTATCCTTAGTCAATAAACCGAAAATAAAGCATCCTTAAAGTACATTTGATTTATTGCATAATTTCCACTGTGAAGATCCAATTTTAATTTCCAAATAGTTATTTCTCTATTGATAAAAAGTTCTAAATTCGAAGAGTTAACTTTCACTTTCAACCAAGAGTACAGAAAAAACAAAACAAACAAACAAACAAGCTAAAAACAAAACAAACAAACAAACAAACTAAAAACAAAACAAACAAAAACAACTACACAATGGTGAATGGTGTAAACCTATGTCTAATAGATTCCTGATAACCTACAATCCACCACAACTACACAATGGTGTAAACCTATGTCTAATAGATTCCTGATAACCTACAATCCACCACAACTACACAATGGTGTAAACCTATGTCTAATAGATTCGTGATAACCTACCATAACGGGGTTTTCATATTCTCATTGGATAAACAATCCACCAACCAAAGATGGGGGCGAACCACACAAAGCACATGACGGCTTCAGCCTTCTACTATGTACAGGAGAGTAATTTGTATCATTGAATAATAAAATGTCCTTCTGACTTCCAGGTTTCAGGTGAAAATGTGTCTTCTCTCTCCGATTCCACATTATCAGCCCCTATACAAAGGTTTGTTACCCAGTTCGATATAGTGTGCCATGGTAATAGCCTAGGATTGCGTAGCACAATTAGAGGGCCCGGGTTGCTCAATGAGTTAGGTAGTTGGATTACCTTACAACTCATACAGGCCCATCACCTATACGGCGTGGGTTCGCGCCCGGCTTTGTAAATTACAAAAAGGGTGCATTCGACTGGCAGCCGCAAGTGATAAAGTTTACCAGTTGCTTGCCCATGGTCGATGGTTTTCTTCGGGTACTCCGGCTTCTTCCACCACTAAAACTGGTCGACATGATATAACTACAATATTGCTGAAAATGGCGTTCAACACCAAAAATCAAATCAAATCAAATCAAAATCTTAACAAAATTAGACAACGTCTTTATTTCATCACTAAAGGTGTTACTATACCATATCTACGATTACCAGGACTTTGTCAAAAATGTGGTAAACTGTATGAGTCAACATATAGCACAGTGTTACTAGACGGATATAACATGTACTCGATACAACATTATGTGAACAAATTTGTCAGTGAGTTTCGTCCGATGGTTTTCTCCGGGTACTCCGGTTTCCTTCACCAATAAAACTAACCGCCACGATATGACTGAAATATTGTTGAAAGTGGCGTTAAACACCATAAAACTAGCCATAACCCTTCAAAATTTCCTCATGCTGTTTACATATCTGGATTTCTTTGAGAGAAAAATCCTGAATATTGCACTCTCCCTGAGGTGTTTGCACCATCCTTGAACCCAGGATATCTCCGTTCTACTTATGTATTTTGTAAATCGTGGAAATTGCACGCCCCTGCAATGTGTGTCAATAAGTAATTTAAGGAGTCGACAATACAAAGATGTTCTTCGGATATCACGAACATATACATGTATAGTCAATTAGTCTGAAAGAAATGCATGGAATGGAATTAATTCAAGTCGTTGTTGTATATTTTTTATGGTTAAATGAAATAGAATGAAATAACATTAGAAACTACGAGAGCAGAAATATATCAGAAGTATATATCATATTATATCATAATTCATTTCCTTTAAGAAAAAACGTCACTTATACTGGCATCCCCCTCCGACATCTGTGAATAACAAATTATTGGAGTAAGCCATGCGAAATGCTTGTCCAATGTCATGAACATCTATTGTCAATTAGTGTGAAAAGAATTAGCAAGAAATGAAATTATAGTTCGTTGTTATTCATTAAAACACAATAGTGTGTCACACACACTAGTATGACCTATGACCTATGACCTATGCGACAAGGTGTCAAATAAAAACGTAGATATCACATTTAGTGCCCACGGCGCGTTTACTGAATGACCTTCATCAGGTACGCTCAAAATCAAATGATTGCAAGCCAATTGAATATATTCTCAAAGCCAAAATACTTGAAAGACAAATCATTTAAAAGTTTTGGGAGCAATAAAACCAAATGGCCTAAAGAAGATAGCCAAAATGGGCTAAGGTTGCCTCTGTATGAGAGAGGAGAGCATTAGTTCAACACTACTCGTTAATTACGACTGTAAATAGACGTTAGAGAAAACCGGGACAAAGGGACAACAAAAAAGACAATCCAGAGACATTGGTAGCAAAACACAGAACGAAGACAAACCCACAAAAACACAACCTAGAAAGCTAAAGATGAGCAACACGGACACCACCAAAAAAATCGAAGAAAAAAAAGCGGGGAGGGGGGATGAACCCTGTCTCTCATAAGACACCCTCCATGTTACTCATATATTCAATAACATGGGAAAGGGGAAAATGACAATTAGAGGTTGAATGTCGCTGTCTGTATAAGATCTATTGCAGCAGCTGTTAGCAGTGTTTGTTCATGCCCCGAATCAATTGGTTGTTTCCAGTCAAATTTGATAAACTTCAGCTATATATATCATTAATTCATCACTTGTTTACTTTAAAATGATGTTAAATGTAAAGTACAAAATGTAAATTTCATGACTTTCTCTGTCATTTTGATTCATATCAAAATCTCTCTTTCTAGTCAATGTATTACGAATGTAAAACGACAATGCTATCTTTAAGGAGATCTATGTTGAGCAATCTTTTATTATTATTTTTTTTTATTCGTTATTTGAGGATCGAAATTGAAGATGTATGACAATAGATAAGGTTGAGATGTCATAAGAGCTGTCTTCGTGTTAATAATATACAGCATACATGGACAGAAGTATCGTAATGATATTTAGATAGGAAATCAACATAGAGGAGAACAATTCATCAAAGGGACGTTTTAATGTACATTTTGTATCTGATCAAATCAAAGAAATTCAATATGCACTCAATGTAAGATAATTTTCTACAAAGAAAAAAAACAATGAAGAAAAATAAAAAATAAAAATAAATAAAAAAGAAAGAAACGAAAAGAAAAAAAATCACATTTATTTAAAAGAGTGAAATATTAGAATAAATAAAAGTTTGTCTTGATGTGTAATTTTATCATGGATCTAATAAAGCATTTATGGTACCTTATTCGTGTAGAGCGATATAATGAAACGGTTTAAGCGCTGACGTCACAACTGGCACCATTGAAAACGATTAGAACTACGCTTGTTTCAGCTATTTTCAGACAATTTGGCAGTTGTTTTGGACCTTTTGATATTGAATTATAAACACAATGTACGTTCATTGTCGCTAAAAAATATAAAATTAATTTGCTCTCGCTGTGAAACAGGATAGAAAAGCTCGCCAATGGCTCGCGTTTGTACCGATTTATAAAGATCGCACTAATAAATCATTGTACGTGCATTGTATTTTTAACTTACCAATGATTTAGGACTGATGATGATGATGATGATTTCAAAATGACATTATTTTCAGCTATGTCATAGCGAGACCAAGTTACATTTTGATGAGATGATGATGATGAGGTCCGCTTTGTACTAGACCAACATGCTGAGTAGGATTTTTATAGTGCTAACTCACTGGAACAACAGTCCGCGGATAGACATGTCGCTCCACTCAGACACATTATTCTGATTCTGAACAAACCACAGTCTTTGCTCTTCCCCTTTCGTACTGCGTGTTTAGCGGTGAAACCACAAATACCAATTTCATAGACTTTGGTTTGACCCGACCGAGGGTTGAAGCCACGATATACAGCATTTGAAGCGAGTACGCTAGCTGTAAACCCAATCCATGCGGTTTCATTTTAAATAGTTGCATCATACACTGACAAAACATGACCAACCTCATCATCAGCCTTGGATGTACGACTTGTTCTTGGGTTTGTCGGATATGGTCGCCACTCCATTAAACATTTTTAGTTAGGTCAGTAGATCCTTAGCAGATCTTATGATAGTACAGAGGAAATAGGCGAAAGAAAAAGGAACAATGAGAATAGCATTTGGGAGAACATCAAAGAATACATTTACTACTTCTATACAACTGCTTAATTCAGCTCCAATTATTGTATATGGTGACAGTACATACGTCAACTGTATATTGATGTGTTCTGACTACATTATGTTAAAGAAAACAAATACTGATCATAACGAACCATTTTAGTGGATTCGAGTCCAGATTGCATGCACTGGTTCCGGTTCAGTTTCCGAATACTATCAACACCCAAGATTTTCTATTTATTTCCAATACCACAAGAGTATATGATAGACCTAGATTTCCAATAAATCGATAATATGGATTAGGCACAGCCTACACGCGAGCATCGCATCTACGCATATACATGTACATGTACAAATAGTAATTTTAGGTTCTTTTCTTCATTATATTTGATTATTTTTCTTTGTTCTTCGATTCGACTTACCCAGTTAATTCTATTGGAAAGAAGATTTTTTAGGGCCGAGATATATCGGGAATGACATTTTTTTCTTAGGGCTGATCGTTCTTTAGGGGCGAAACAAGAAGGTCTAGCGATTGTCCATTTTTTAAATAAATTAATCTTTCATGTAAAGAGGCTTTACGGTTTCCTTTCTAATTTTTGTTTGGCTATTATTAAACTGGATAGTTATTTTTTATTCAAATTAAAAGGCTATTTCCTGTACTTCACTCCGATTGTCCATTCTATGCCGAAACTTAGAATCCATTTCCGGTTGGTATTGATCATATATTGATTAATCTCCTTACACACATGTTGCTGTTTAGCTCGAATCTTGCGATGCTCGCTATTAAGTCAATTGTACATTCTTGAATTTTAATACAAAAACCACAAAGGAATCATCAGCTAAATTAATTGAAATTGGATCATTACAAAGAAAAACTATGTTTATCAATTTATTACGTATTGAAATATATTAATGAGAAAATATTCCATCAGAAATTGACAACCGATTTATCATGCAATATAACGGTTACGAAATTTCCTATTTTAATTGACACCATAAAGGATTTATCTAATATCCTGTTGATCATAAGGAGCTGCTTGTGACGGGCGTTGTCGTGATCGTGTGCTAGTTGGATTTACAACTTCCTATGCAATAAGTGTCTTTTACCACTGAAGTTGTAAGTTCGAAAATCCGCTCAAACGAGGTGTACTCAGTACAACATTATGTAATATTGTTTTCCGGTTTCCTCTACTAATGAAACTGACCCCATGATATAGCTGAAATTGTGTTGAAAGTGGTGCTAAGCATCATTACCCTAACCCTATTTTAATTGACACTATTACGGATTTATCTAACATCCTGTAGATCATAATATGCTTTAGGTCATCGTTTACGTGCAAGCTTAACCTGAGGATCGTGATCTTTTCCCCAAACACGGCCAGATCAGACGAAAAATTAGATTAGGTGTACTTGCTGCTCCGTTGCACAATTAAGGAGTAATTTTCAAAAGATTTGTGGTCGCCACCATGACTTGGTTAACCGTTGGGGAACAAATATGTCTCATTATGTGTCTCAAATGACCACTGATATTTTTCACTTGTCGTAAACAAGTTCCGATCCTTTCCTTATTCATGAATTATGACCGGATTTGCAACTAGAGTAACACGACGGGTGCCACATTCGGATCAGGAACTGCCTACCCTTCCGGAGCACCTGAGTTCACCCTCGGGTTTTAGTGGGGTTCGTGTTTCTCGATCTTTAGTTTTATGTGTAATGTTTTGTAGATCGGGTTTTTTGTGTTGTCTGTCCTTCGATTTACAGATTCTGATTACCCCTTTGATATCTTCAAGCTCGTCTTTGCTCAAAGTTGGGTTAATGTGTCTCGATGAAGCGACAGATCTCACTGCGGATTGTAGTTTCAGTAAGCTAGAACGATAATAATTCGGATAGGAATGTTGGTCGAGTGCGGAGCGGGCCTTGTCATCCCATAGAAAATTTCCTTATAATCAATCACTCGCTTACATATGCTCTCTCCTGTATTGTACGTATGTAGTAATACATGTGAACGGATATATAAATGGGCCATGGTTCAGGGGCCTCAATCTTGATGGTCCCAACATATATGCCGTGTTGCAATCAATAGTGTGATACAATCTTTGCTATATTAGCTGCGGCAGCCATATTGCATTATTAGTTTTGTTATGCACAATGATACGATTGACTTTAATCAGTTAAAAATGCCTACGCAAAATCGTACGTCCCCAAAGCATATTGGCACAGGAGCCCCGGTAAGTCTAAGTCCTGTCCTTACTCATATCACTTTGGAGAGCCAAATTTATCCAATAATGAGATCGAATACAGTTAAAGCTTTCTATGGTTTCTTAACTGTTATGTCAAAGGAGAAAATGTAGTCCCTGGTGATTTACAACTTTAATATATATCTTGCTATGGGTGGGAATCAACCTCACAACTTTATTGGTAATAGCTCCGATTGTATCTGTTATTGTGCAGCCGTAGCACTTTTGTGAGCATAGAGTTACGAATCTGACTCGTTTTAAAACTAGGACTGGGTTGTACAACCCTCAATTAAATTTAAGTCTCAATCAAACTTCAAGTGTAAATTTTAATTGACGCTAAAATTTAATTTAGCTTGATGCAACCCAGTCCTGAACTTAAGTAACTTGTGCAACGGTTGAGTTGTAAAAATGATATAAATCGTTTCGTTAAATATCAAAGTTAAGAGCCGTCCTTAAGTCAATTTTAAATTTCTATAATTGGTTGGTTGTTTCTAATTGCTAAGATATCGGCCTGGATAGGCATTGATCGGTCAAATCGTTACGGTTCAATTGTTAACGAATTGCGCGACTCAGGTTCAGACCACAAATTTATAAAGGACCTTGTCTGCAGCTATATTGTCACAAAAAACACCCACAAGAGGTACGGTTCTGCCACTTATTGCCAAACTGTATCAGCAGACGTAAATTATACCATACAATCCCAACTGAAGCCATGTACAAGAACTTTGCCAGTTTAAGTCAAACCGGATCATCAAGCACGTTCGGTTTAAATGTAAAATTTACCTTAAATTCGTATAAAACAAAGCAATTACATTATTTGAGATATTGACATTGAGAGGTTAAGGAGGGAGCGCAAGGACGGATAACTCTGTGCTACAAATTGAATATCGAGGTTTGATGACATTTAAAAAAACATTGAGGGGGGTGGGGGTTTCACGTATGATAATATTCTATTTATTAGAACAAGGGTGTGAATTTACGTCATATTTGGAAGCCATTTTGTGCCGTTTGAATATAGGTTTTAACTCATAGCATTAGTTATTGTAAGGATAATATTAAATGCGATAGTGAGTTAAATGGCCTTAAATGTCCGCTAAACAATGGTGTGTCCATCGTCCAAAAAACTTACCTTCAAGCGGCGCAAAATGGCTTCCAATTATAACGTAAATTCACCCCCTGTAGAAATAACCATAAACATAGACGGAAATATATTAATTAATTATTTTTTGTTATTATTTGTTTTGCAGTTGTTAATATTTATCTACCTTCATCAACATACCAATATAGTATATTAGATGATCATGGCTACTCTACAGCAGGATTAAATTCTGTTGTTTTCATGGTCAAGGCTTGTAAAGACGCACATGTAGGTTTATTCGAAACATACAACGTTAATGGCAATGTTTATGAAATTGTTATTGGTGGTTGGAGAAATACTAAATCTGTAATTCGAAAGACAAAACAAGGTGAAAATAAAGTTTTCAAGGACGCCATTGTTTTGGATTGTAGCAAATTCGTAGTCATGTGGGTAAGCTGGATTGGAGGCGTAATCAAAACCGGAAGAGGTTCGAGTGTTGGGTGTGACGTACTAATGAGCTGGACCGACCCTAGTCCAAGGGCAGTAACTCGTGTTGGAATAGCGATGTATTATACAACTGGTTTTTGGCGTTTTGGCTTTCCCTATAATTCAACAAGTAAGTACAAAAAATAAAAATTAACTTGAATTACACAATTGTTAGTTAAAGTGATAATGAGTCGGAATAATTCAATAGAAGTATGCATTACACAGGTGTATTATATTGGTTGATTGGATGGTTTGTTGTGTTTAACGCCACCTTCAACAATATATCAGCTATATCATGGCGGTCAGTTTTATTGATGACGGAAACCGGAGTACCCGGAGGAAACCACCGACCAACCGCAACTCACTTGCAAACTTTATCACATAATGTTTACCGAGTACACCTCGCAATGAACAGAAGTCCCACTCACAGCGTTAGTGGTTATAGGCACTGATTGTACAGGTAGTTGTGAATTTAGCTACCATGCGATCACGTCGATGACGGTCTCTAGTATGTTTCAAAGCTCATTATGTTGAAATATAAATTTAATAATAAGTCTGATTCCTTTCAATCCATTTTTTTAATTTATAGTTTAATTGTTTCATATACAATATTTGTAAGCAATGACTGGTACCTGACTGGTACCAACAACGTATTCATGTATATACGTACTAAAATACGAAAATGAACAATAACAAAAATGTAATAACAAGTATTTCTTACTTCCAATTATCGCATGGCTCATTGTATTAATATACAGATGCAAAGTATGGTATCTGTAATATCATGACTGTGAAAAAGACTCTACATTCTTAATATTCGTTGTAGGTTATTACACGGCAAATACAACAATAGAACATACAATGCAGACAACCAATATTGAAACCACAACAATGGATATGTCAACAGAAAGTGTTGTCACGACAACATTAATCGAGACAACCACTGAGAAACCTACATCTGATTTGCATACAACAACTGACAGTGTTGTCATGCCAACATTAACGGAGACGACCACCATGAAGCCTACAACTGATTTGGATACAACTGACAGTGTTGACATGACAAAACTAACGGAGACAGCCACTATGAAGCCCACAACTGATTTGTATGCAACAACTGACAGTGTTGCCATAACACCATTTTCACCGACAAGTACTGTTGATACGACGGCTGATGTGGATACAACAGAGAGTGTTGTCATGACAACCTTTAGCGAGACAAGTCCCGTTGAAACAAACTCCGACACAACAGAAATTACACAAAGCGTTAGTTTCACGTCAACAACGTCAGACAATACACAGCAGTGTCACTGTCCATGTTCAAGTGTAAATATTATAGATTTGAACGAAAAGGAATTATTACAAAAAATTCAACAGTTGCAAATAGATATGACTGTCGTTACCAAGGAAACCAATAAATACAAACGATCCTTACTATCAAGCCCGGACAACCGGGTGTCATCTAAGGTCATTGGATGGATCGGAATTTCAGTTCTAATATGTGTTTTGCTGGTGATAGTACTTTTAGATATTGGACATCTTCTACGTTTTATATCGAGGTTTCAAACAGTATTCAGAAACTAAGGACAACATCTTATTATAATAGATTATATTTAGATGTGGGTGTTTATCAATCTAATTCCAAACTTAAGATAATTTATATAAAGGAAATTTTATTGGCATTTTGTTTATGCGATTTTCCGTCAGGAAGCATACGGTTTTCGACGAACGCGGGATCACCCAAAAGTACTCGAATACTGGATCATTTTTTTCGTCGTTCAAGTGGACACATATTCGAAATACATGTTGACGAAAGTCCAACATTTAGGCACATGTATTTAGGAGGGCTGATGCCGTTTTGAAAAGGAATGGGGTCGATTAAAAAATGGGAAAGGTATTCGAGTGAGTGTTTCTGAAATGCCCCACAATGCACCTGATCGATTGAAAACATGTAATTTTATAATGTTTTGTAATTGTTTCCATTTTATACCAACGCTATCAATAGAAAAGTATATCAGTTAAAAGAAAACAAAATCACGTACATTATTATATGACTTCAGATATTGGTTTTTTTCTGATTGGCTGACGTCCCTAGTAACGATCTTTGATAAAACATTATATTCACCTCGCATGACGTAAGGCCCGGTGTATATAACATTTATTCACCTCGCGTGACGTAACGTTCGATTAATATAACATTCTAACGTCTTGCACCAATCTCAACCAAAACAAACGTTGTGATGAAATCTTATTTTAAGGGTGAAAGAAATAAAAAAAAATGTGTCATATAATATAACAATTAATGACTTTCAATTCGATGGATACCAGGATTTATTAAATATAAATATAATATGCTTGGGTTAGTAAATCTTTGTATCCACTTCATTAAAAGTCATCAATTTTACAATAGTGGCGGTGCAAAGTGCATTATCGAAACTAACAGACCAACCTTGGTATGCGTCTTTAGAAATGCCTGTACCAAGTCAGGGTCATTACGGTTTTCACAGTTTTCCGGTTGTTGACTGATTTTGTCTGTTTACATAATTATGAGTTTTGACTTTCCCTTTGTAAGATTGTTCGGAGTTCGGTAATTTTGTTATTACCTTTATTTATTATGCGTAAGTAAAGCCTACAATCCATGAAGATGAAAAGAGTGGCAATATTCAAATGGTTCGTACCATTAAATTACTTTGACCACGGTAGTCTTAATAATATGAGCATCACAAGGAGTATGTGACTCGAATCTTTTTCTACAGAACCTAGTGATGTGTATTGCCGAGTGAACACCTGGGCATATCAGTGCGCGTTACTTGCGGTGTACCAGTTAAGGCTGTATATTATTACTTATAACTAGAGGTGTAATAAAGAGGAAAAATACCAATCTCCTATATAATAAAATGCTGTCTGCCTAAGTATTTCATTGAGGCATCCATCATAATATATCGATTTGATAGGAATATAAGTGATTAAACACCACTTATAATAATACAATAAAAAAAAGTTGAAGATATTAAAGAGTTAATCAGAAGGGCAGACAATGCAATAATCAAAAGACAAAGGATAAACAATGTCCACGATCAAAATACTACCTATACAGAAAACTAAAGATTAGTCAATATCGGGAACAACCATATAAAATTTGCATTATAATAATAAAGCAAAGATGTAATTATATAAAGTGCTAAATACATATTATTTTTTATTTATATCGTGGCGGTCAGTTTTATTGGTGAGGAAACCGGAGTACCTAGAGAAAACCACTGACCTGTCGCAAGTCACTGACAAACTTTATCATATAACGTTGTATCGAGTAAACACCGCCATGAACGGGGTTCGAACTCACAACTAACATACGATCACGACCATGACGGCTCCCTATAGTCTTATCCTGCTTGTATGTGGTGTGTGATTAATGTTAACTCTGATTGTATCATAAATTTAAATCATGCTGCATTCGCTTTTATTACTTCATCCCTGCTAGGGGCTTAGCTACATTGATGCAAAAACACGGACGAGCGTACACATCATTTGTTTTGTTTGTTTACTTGATGGTGTTTAACGCCACATTCAGTAATATTTCAGCTATATCGTGGCGGTCAGTTTTATTGGTGGAGGGACTCGGAGAAAACCACGACATGTCGCAAGTCACTGACAAACTTTTTTAATGTTGTGCACCTCGCCCTGATCGAGATTCGAACCCACAACATCAGTGGTGATAGGTACTGATTGCATAGATAGTTGT
The DNA here is from genome assembly GCA_963680875.1 of Bathymodiolus brooksi. NCBI lineage: Eukaryota > Metazoa > Mollusca > Bivalvia > Mytilida > Modiolidae > Bathymodiolus > Bathymodiolus brooksi. The sequence goes on along the minus strand of OY804583.1, from coordinate 50,306,715 downwards.
GAATCCAACTAAAATACGATCACGACCATCACGGCGACATCATTTGAACAAGCCAATGTCGACAATCACCGAAACTGCAAAAGTGTAAATTAATTGTGCTGTCACTCTGAAGATGTTACAATAGTAGCACGGCCTAGATGATCATTGACTACAGCATTGTTAGTTTGGAGCCGACGGGATGATCTCTAGAATGTCAGCCTTTACTTATATATTTGTACTTTATACATGCCAAATAGATTCGCACGGAACATTATGATTGTTGATTACTGTTTTGCTTATGAAAAACAAAAGTATATTGAACGTGACCTTTTTTCAGGAGCTCGCGGGCACAGTATACTCATTGAAATGACCGATCAGTGATTTTTATCAATTCGGCCAACATGGAGGAGCTACCGTTGTTTCTGGACATTAATGTAACCTTGATATCAATCACTAGCAGCATTTATTGACACTAACAATGTGATGAGGCGATGTTCGGTGTAAGGAGGATAACCGATTGGCCGACGAAATACACAAATTGAATAATTATGAATATGCATGACACCAGTATTCGGATTACCATTAATAAATATATATATTTATTCGGGTTATAATACGGAAAGTCTGACTGTCGGCCATATTGAATAAATCGCTTAGAAAGGTGTGAAGATACCTAAGAGGCAATCAGTAGACGTAAATCGAACAAGTACAACACAATGACAAAAATAAAAAAATAAAAAAACAAAAGGACAAAAAACTATCTATAAAACGTTACATAGAAATTTAATGATCGAGCAACACGAACCCCACTAAAAACCGGAGGTGAACTCAGGTGCTCTGGAAGGGTAAGCAGTTCATCCCATTGTAAATAAACTTGTTCTGACCATGATATAGCTACAACATGGTTGAGTTGGCGTTAAACAACAATCACTCACTCACTCAATGTGTGTTATTCCATAATCGTTTATATTAACGATATGTATGTAATCTGTTCTCATTGAAAATGTTTCTGTGTGTGTTCAAAAATATTTTATCAGTCCTTAAAATTTGGTTCTACTACTTTAAGCATATTTTATTGTTCAAAACGACAAAAGGATCAGATTTGGTCGTACTACAATTAGTTAGTTAGCTTAAAATGTATTATTCTAGTTTCTTATAAAAGGTTCTGGGTGACTCAATGAGCTAGGTAGTTGGATTACCTAACAATTCATACAAATCTATCACCAATACGGCGTGGGTTCGCGACTGGTTTTGTAAATTACCAAAGGGGGCGCTCAACTCGCAGTCGCAAGTGATAAAGTTTACCAGTTGCCTATCCATGGTCGGTAACTCTCTCCAGGTACTCCGGCTTCTTCCGCCACTAAAGCTTGTCACCATGATTTAGCTGATATATTGCTGAAAGTGGCGTTAATCATCAAAAATCAAAATCGATCAATCAAACTGCAAACATGTATAAGGAAAAGAAAACAATATTTTACCTGGGTTCACCCCCGTATTAAGTAGATTCCTTTTACTCAAGATTTAGTTTTCTGTGTAGTGCTTCGTGAACCATTGTTTATGTATTTGTCTATTGCCCATTGCATTGTTTATTTCGGTTTCTGATTATCCCTCTGACATCTTCAAACTTTTCTTTCTAAATATTCTCACAAGACTTTGAGTAAAAAGTGAATATTGTGAATTCATTCGCAAGAACAGTGTGTTAACTTTTTAAGCCTGACCGATATGATATGAACCGAAAACATTATGCAAAGCCAGTGGCATCCATTTACACAATAAATAAAAAATACAGATACCAGTTACTTGGATGTATTCTTCTTCTATGAACATTGGTATTAGCTGTTCAAAATACATGACCTGAGGTTTTGGTAAAAAGTCTGATTTAAGGACTTCTATTGTGCTTAAGAATCTTACCGGATGGGTAGTTGCAATTTTATGTTGTGTTAGCAATTCTGCTATGATGGGTAGCTGAACATGTGTAGTGTTAAAAATTGTGTGTTGGTGTGTGTGTGTGTTCGGGTGTGTGTGTGTGGTTTATTATTTTTGATAGGTAAGACATGATTGTGTCTTGTGTTTAAGAAAGTAGATAATGTACCATGACTGATGTGTGTCAGTATTATTTTAAATTATATTGAGATATGTTATTTTTAAATGAGTAATAGTTATGTATAAAGGTAGGATACCAGAGATTTTGATGCTAAAACATTTGCTTTAATTAGTGATATATAAATTGATAGATTGATTGAAGTTCAACGTCAATAAAGAAGTATTTATGGTATATTAACGACGATCCCAAGATTACAGGCAACACTTTACCATAGTATGTTAAATAAGAGAGACAAATTCTACACGGATATATATCGATAAATGGACAATTTATTTCATCAATGGAAAACAATATTTGCTGGAAAACGCTCGTGTATCTTGTCATACCTAGAAACCTAGGTAAGATAGTAAAATCTGTGTTACCTAATTTAAGCCACTGCTTTATCCAAGTGAGGAGAAAAATATGTCAATGCATATGTCGTTGTACGTCAATAGTCGAGAAGAATGGGCCAATGGGTCTGTCATTGTCGCCAATATACGAGATAAATAGGTCAATGGGTCTGTCTTTGTCAGCTAAAAGACGAGAAATATAGGTCAGTGGCTATGTCGTCTATATATAGACACAATCATTTCAGTACAATAATTTTGTATCTCTCAGAAATCCACAGCAGGAAAACCCTATAAAGTAGGAATACATTTAATTATATTAGAAGCTACCTACTGGCTTGAACCCAAGCATTGCATACATGTATTAACTATCAGCCTTCTAGAATTTATGTATTAAATTAACAAGGAGAGCGATGTAGACTGGTATGAACCTCTTCATTTTATTCGACAACTAAAGTTATGCTGGTCGTATAATGACATGGTGACGTCGTCGGTGTTGTCCATACACCCACAGCAATAGATAGATAAAATAAGTTTTCATGATTTTTTTCTAAAAGCCCCCTATCTATATGAATATACTAGTTTAACACTGTCACTTTTTACTGATGTACCCGTGTTATGTCAGGAAAGTGAACGGTCGTGTGTATATGTGTTAGGGATATCGAATTTGCCTCTTTCTACAATTGTTCTATTGGATTTTAGAACTGTTCCGACAATGTGATATTTCTTTGATTTTTATTTTATTTTAGGTTGTGAAAATAGAATTATGATGATGTACCGCTTACTTATTATAACATCCGGGTTAAAATTGCAATAATTAAAAAAAAATGGCTGCGCCCCGTCATCCGTAATTAAAATCGTCAAAATGAAATACAACCGTTTTGATAACAAATGGTGACGTGTTGCAATTTCATTTAAAATACACTTTTAAATTCTTTGAATATTGTACATCACGTTCACAATTTTATTACAATGCAATTTCATTCAGGTATGAATTTCTTCCTGTTCCAGTTAAAGGCCTTTATCAAACAGAATTAAACAGCTTACATGTAATGCAGCAAGTTCGTATTTAAATCACATAAGGATATTTCTATTTTAGCAAGTTGGGGGGATGGGCGGGGGTCACTATTGCGCAAGGGAAATATCACTTGTAAACCCCGTTGACGAGCTGTGCAGCTGACAACAATCAAGTACGATACACATGATATCTCTATTTTATTTTTTTATCGATCGACAATTCAGAGGGGGTTGTGGCTAGGAAAAACAGTCGTGTTGAATATTATCTGTCAATAAAGAGAATTTGCTTGGCTATATTATCACATAGCCATAATTCTGTTTTTCACACGTTTTTTTTTTTTCGTTTTTTTTTGGGGGGGGGGGGTTTCGCTATTACGAAATATTCATTGCAAACCCCTATTGTATTTTCTTGTTTTGGCAGGAAAGACGTGCCCCTTTTTCAGGTTATGTACTTCAAATGACATCACAAGGTTCTTATTAAAAAAAAAGCGTAGATATCAAGTTTATTGAATAGGGAATAACTTTCCTCAAGGGCGCTCAAAATCGAAAGATTAGAAAACCAAATGATTTAAATCTTTGGGAGCAATAAATTCAAATGGCCTAAACCGGATAACCACCATCGGCTTATGTCAGCTATGCCTCAGGGGGACCTTAGTTTTAATAATAATTATATTATTCAGGAAGTGTAGATTTCAGTCATAAATATATCTAATAAACCATGCCAGTGCCGAAACACTGTCTACTGGGCGGATGGTACCCTTGGGGACATATAGTCCACCAGCAGAGGTATCGACCCAGTGATAGAAATGAAAACGTAGATATCAAATGTAATGCACACGACTCGTCTATCGACTAACCGTCATCAGGCACACTCAAATTCGAAAGATTGTAAAGCCACATAACTTAAAGTTTTTTTGAGAAATAAAACCACAGGGTTTAAACAGAATAACCATAATTGTCTATGGTCAACTATACCTGATGGAGGAGAACCTCAGTTTTACTAATAATTGCATAATTTAGGAACAGTAAATGTCGGTATTAAATATATCTAATAAAATATGCCAGTGCCGAAGCACTGAATACAAGGCGGATGATACCGTCTGGGACTAATAGTCCACCAGCAGTAGGTATCGACCTAGTGATAATAATGAACACGTAGATATCAAATGTTGTGCGCACGAAGCGTTTCTGAATTAACCTTCATCAGATACGCTCAAAATCGAAAGAGTGGAAGGCTAAATAACTTAACGTTTTAGGTACAATAAAGCCAAAGGGCTTAAACAGGAGGACTAAAATCGGCGATGATCAACTATGTCTGAGGGATTAGAACATTAGTTTTATTAATCATTACATTATATAGGAACTATAAATTTCAGCAATAAATATATCTTATAAGCCATGCCAGTGCCGAATCATTGACTACTGAGCAGATGATACAATCGGAAACTAATAGTCCAGCAGGAGAGGCATCTATCAATTGATAGATATCAAATTTAGTGTGCATGACGAGTTTCTAGAATAATCTTCATCAGGAACGCTCAAAATCGAAAGTTTGGACAGCAAAATAAGTTACAATTTTTAGCAATAAAACCAAATGTCTAAGGGCATCTATGGCTGAGGGAGGAGAACCTTAGTTTTATTAATCATTACATTATTTAGGAACAGTAAATGTCAGTATTTAAAATATCTAATAAAATATGACAGTGACGAAGCACAGACTATAGGGTGGATAATACCGTCAGGGTCTAATAGTCAATCAGCAGAAGTTTCGACCCAGTGATAGCAATACAAACGTAGATATCAAATTTAGTACGCAGACGCGTTTCTGGAATAACCTTCATCAGATGGAAGGCTAAATAATTTAAAGTTTTGGGAACAATAAAACCAAAGGGCCTAAACATGATAGCCAAAATTGGTTAATGTTACATATGCATGAGGGATGAGAACATTAGTTTTATTAATCATTACATTATTTAGGAACTATAAATTACAGTAATAAATATATTTAATAAACCATCTCAGTATCGAACCACTGACTACTGGGCGGATGTTACCCGCAGATACTAATAGTCCACCAGCCAAAATCGACTAAGGACATCTAAGCATGAGGGAGGAGAACTTTAGTTATATTAATCATTACATTATTTAGGAAGTGTAAATTACAGTAATAAATATATCTATTAAAACATGCCAGTGCCGAAGCACTGACTACTTGACGGATCATAGCCTCGGGGAACAAATGTCCACCAGCTGTGGTATCGATCCAGTGATAGTGATGAAACATAGATATCATATCTAGGGCGCAAGACGTGTTTCTGGAATAATCAGGTACGCTCAAGATCGAAATATTGGAAGGCCAAACAATTTGTTAGCAATAAAACCAAAGGGCCTAAACAGGATAGCCCACCATCGGCTAGGCGATTACCCCCATATTTATCGAAAATAAAAGTTTATAAATATATAGGGAGTATATAATATTATGCAACAACGATTTATGTTTACATTTATGTCAATTACACCTGCTATTATTGATTTATTTAAACTGTGCTATTTTGTATCATAATCCTTCTATTTATGCAATTCAAAAATCATCTTTAAGACCCAAATGTCTGCAATCAGAATGTATTTGTACTGTAATACACAATTGATAATCTTATTTAATTAGGAATGTATATAGACTTATACTATTTCGAAATACTATAGAATATACATCAATTCATTCAGAATAATGAACATAAAAAGTATTAATAGTCCTTGAAGCAGGGGAGATAAACGAATGTCGTCATATTATTAGTCTCTATCGAGTACATGTTAAGCTCCCCTATTTCATGAGATGTGTGGAAGTGTGTGCATGTCAGTCAACTGGTCAGTCATTTCGGTGGTACGAACATGTTTCACGGTGAATAACACAAAGGTAAAGAAATTTATTTTTTATAGACAGCATTTATTTATGATAAATTTTATTTTTGTGAACTTTTACAAGATTTTTTATTATCACAACATTGCAAGTAAAGGAAAATAAAAGTGGAAAAAAATCAAATACTTTTTTTTAAATGTAAAGCATACTAATTAGTTCATTACCATTTTACTTACGACAGTGCATTTCTAATTCTAAATAATAAAATCTTAAAACAAGAAGAGAAAGTACAAATAACCTTGATCAATATATTCTGTCCTTGATACAAGACATACTATTTACGTTACAATAATCAAAATGTAGCTGGGTGGGATTTCCAAAATTAAATTTAAAAACTAAATTAAAGTGTTAACTCCCCCCCCCCCCCCCTTTAATAACAAATTGCTTGCGTCATTAAAAGCCGATATGTTTTATCATTAATCACATTTTCTCAAATTAAGTTATGTGTGAACTCTTTGTTATAAAAGAATACAATATAAATAATTTTCTACAACTGTTGAATTACTTACAGACCTGGCTGTTATATGATTTCTTTCTATTTAGTTTCAATTCCAATTGTAAGGATAAATAACGAAACAGAAATATAAAATACCACCCCTTCCCCCTCCCTACGGACCACGAGTCTTCATAGAATCTGTATTCATAGTCATCTCTTTTAATACAATCTTTGATTGGCTAAATTATATACTCCGACATGAAGGTACGACGAGTGGAAGGTACGAAAAGGAGCAGCATATCCACCCTAAGCACTTTTTCATTGATTCATTTGTTTCCATTAATTTCCATTGTTTGCAAACGTTCGTGCTGTTTTCGCCTTTTGTATAGGTAAAATATTGTTGAAGGCACAATTGGTATCCATAGCAATGCCAATTGACTGTTGGAAAACTTGTTCATCTACCTATGCAAATGCTAATTCTTCAACTAAGAGCCTTGGTAAGATAGTAAAATCTATTTCACCAAAATTAACGGACTACTATATCCAAATGGGAAGAAACATGTATCAATGCATATGTCGTTGTCCATCAATAGACGAGAACAATGGGAAATGGGTCTGTCGTTGTCTGCCAATGCACGAACAAAAATAGGTAAATGGGTTTACCGTTGCAGTCTATAGGCGAGATATACTGGTCAATGGATCTGTCGTTGTCCGCCAAAAGGCGAGAAGAATAGGTTAATGGGTATGTCGTTGTCAGTTATTAGGCGATAAATATAGGTCAATCGGTCTCTGGTTGTCCGTCAATTGATGAGATAAATAAGTCAATGGGTCTGTCGTTGTCCGTCAATAGATGAGATAAGTAAGTCAATGGCTCTGTCGTTGTCCATAAATCGAAAAGATAAATAGGTCAATGATTCTGGTGTTGTCTATTGATAGACAAAATTGATTCAGTACAATAAATTTGTATCTCTCTGAAATTCACTACACGACACTGGCTTAAAGCCCTACATAAGCATGAATAAATTGTATTCTCTAAAGCCCTCTATATATACGAATATACTAGTTTATGTACATGTGCGTGCTAAGTCATGAAAAAGAGCGGTCGTGTATATGTGTGTTAGGGATATGGTCGTGTATACGTGTGTTAGGGATATCATCATGTATATGTGTATATATATGGATAGCCACCATCGGCTTACAATGTAGGTCACCTATGCCTCAGGTGGCGTGAACCTTAGTTTTAATAATAATTATATCAATTAGGAACTGTAGATTTCAGTCAGGAATATATCTAATAAGCCATGCCAGTGCCGAAGCACTGTCTACTGGGCGGATGATACCCTCGGGGACATATAGTCTACCAGCAGAGGTATCGACTCAGTGATAGTAATGAACACGTAGATATCAAATGTAATGCACACGACGCGTTTATCGACTAACCTTCATAAGGCACATTCAAAATCGAAAGATTGAAAAGTCACATCACTTAAAGTTTTGTGGAGTAATAAAACCTAAGGGCTTAAACAGGAGGACTAAAATCGGCGATGATCAACTATGTCTGATGGATTAGAACATTAGTTTTGACATTTACTTCACTGAGTTTGGCGCTGATTTGACAACTGTTTTACCTGTTTCTTTCAAGTATTGTTGTAAATACTGTTATAGTGACAGCCTGAAACTTTGAGCCGTAATGAAAGGGGGAGGTTTGGCGCTTTTAAAATCTGATTCAACCGACCATTTCTTTAGAAATGCCTGTACCAAGTCAGGGTAATTACGGTGTTCACAGTTTTCCGGTTGTTGACTGATTTTGTCTGTTTATAGACTTATGAGTTTTGACTTTCCCTTTGTAAGATTGTTCGGAGTTCGGTAATGTTGTTATTACCCTTATTTATTAATCATTACATTATTTAGGAACAGTAAATTTCAGTAATAAATATATCTTATAAGCCATGCTAATGAACGGATGATACAATCGGAAACTAATAGTCCATCAGAAGAGGCATCGACCAAGTGATAGATATCAAACTTATTGCGCATGACGAGTTGCACTATCTGTATCACAAAGACAGTCTTCATCTTATTTATGTAAATTTAACAGTAGTTAATTAATAAAGATGTATTATTACATTGCACTAATAACTGGGGGATATATACTCACATGTCGTTACATTTTGAATGTTACTACACAAAAATGGAGTTCAGAATTTATTAATTAAAATCGTTTTTTTCGTCGTAAATTTTCGTTCTTATACGGCGATCACTGTCAATGTCTATGTTAAGGTCAAAGTATAAAGCAGATATAGTTGTATATGTGATATCCTTTATAAACATAATCACCAAGCTTGAACATGAAGGCGAAATCGTAGGATCGCGTTTACTTCTCTTGATTTGTCTTAATTTCTGCCTCATAATGGTACAAGTACGGTTAATCGTATTTGAGTATATACATGTATACATTACTGGTACATGATTGTTATCTTAACTTGATATGTATGCTAATCATATTGTTTATGTAGACTTTGTTAGTAAACTGGGCAATTTCTTTATTACTTCATCTCCTTTTATTTTATTTAGGAGATAACTGTTGTATTTTGAATATTTCACTCTATCAATTGGAGAGTTGATGGTGGTAATTGAGCTTACTGACGTATTGATGTGCATTGCCACAATATTGACAAGATGTCGTATGCGGTAATCAACCAAAATTCTAAAAATATCTTGTGCTATTTCAACCGTTGAATTGATACCGTAAAAGTTACAGCATTACATTTACAATTGATGCCGTGAAATTGTCAAATACAATATAGTTATCTTAATTCTAATGTAATCACGTGTATTACTATATTGTTGACAAGATGACGTAAGCGATAATCGGCTAAAATTCTAAAGATATCTCGTGATATTTCAACCGTGGAATTGATACCGTTTAAATTAATTACAGCATTGTCCAATTACAAACCGGGAATATTAAATAACTATATTAGAATTAAGGTTTTCACGTCCATGTCTATATAATATTTTTGTATAACATCAGTTTGTATCTGTCTCCCTCTCTGCTTGTATTATTCAAATGAACCCGGGGGTCACTTCTAGTATTAAGGTATATACAGACATATTAGATTATTACAGTCTTCAAATATATGATTGCGTCGTAAATTTTCCACCTCAAAATGTCAGTTGGTAGTGATTGTTAAGCTGCATTATTTCAGATGAGATGATATGAGATGTTTTTAGCAGACCAGGCATCATACTTCCACCAGATCTGGCATATTTTTAATTGCCAAAACAATTTTTCAAATTCTCATTTTAATGATGAGTTATTTTTTATGAATGGAGGTTTTTTGCAGTATCCAACAGAGCCACTACACCTAACTTTACATTTATCCCCCCTTTTTTAATAGACGTACAGTGAGAACGGACGTGTATGCTGCTCTTACCATAAAACTGCATGTGTATGGGAAAGGTTACGCAGAGCAAAAGAAATAGATGAAATAATAATAAAAAATATTGACAATAAAGGTAATAACAAAATTACCGAACTCCGAACAATCTTACAAAGGGAAAGTCAAAACTCATAATTATATAAACAGACAAAATCAGTCAACATGTAAACAAATAGTAAAAATGATGGTCCATGTTAAATAATTCTAACTTTTTATACTCTCATGTATCTTGTGCTATAATATTGTCGATGTTTGATAAACATAAGAGTACATTTCCTAAGATGTAAATATTGTTCAATGATTTATCTTAACACAATTTAAATGTCCTTACAATAAATGTAGGGTAATGTTATTTATATATTTTCGACAATGGATACGAAACTATTTAGAAAAACCTGTTCTATATTTTGTCTGAAAATTCCCCTTGATATGTCATTGACAGCTTATCCAATAGAATTGAAGCATATCAAAACCAGTGAGGAAGTTGGAAATGAATGATTGTGGTATAGGTAAATTATACCGGATAAGTGTTTTTAAATTAAAAATAAGAATATTATGTAGATAATCAAAGTAGATTATTTTAATACTGATCAGTAACAATTAATGTTTTGTACATATGGTCAATTATTCTAAATACCATCATTGAGGCTCTATAAATAGATATGTTATTATGGTATTAAGTAGATTCCTGCTACTCAAGTTTTAGGTTCTGTGTAAGGCTTCGCTAACCATTGTTTATTTATTTGTCTATTGCCCATTGCATTGTTTATATGCAATAATTAAAAAAAATGGCTGCGCCCCGTCATCCGTAATTAAAATCGTCAAAATGAAATACAACTGTTTTGATATCAAATGATGACGTGTTGCAATTTCATTTAAAATACACTTTTAGATTCTTTAAACTTTTACATCACGTTCACAATTTCATTACAATGCAATTTCATTCAGGTATGAATTTTTCCTGTTCCAGTTAAAGGCCTTTATCAAGTAGAATTAAAATATTATCTGTTTATTTATTTGTCTATTGTCCATTGCATTGTTTATTTCGGCTTCTGATTACCCCTTTGACATCTTCAAACTTTTCTTTCTAAATATTCTCACAAGACTTTGAGTAAAAAGTTGAATATTACGATTTCATTCGAAAGAACAGTGTGAACAACTTTTTAAGCCTGACCGATATGATATGTACCGAAAACATTATGCAAAGCCAGTGGCATCCATTTACACAATAAATAAAAAATACGGATACCAGTTACTTGGATGTATACTTCTTCTATAAACATTGGTATTAGCTGTTCAAAATACATGACCTGGGTTTGTGTTAAAAAGTCTGATTTAAGGACTTCTATTGTGTTTAAGAATCTTACCGGATGGGTAGATGCAATTTTATGTTGTGTTAGCAATTTGTGGTTTCTTATTTTTGATATGTAGGACTTGATTATGTTTTGTGCTTAAGAAAGTAGATAATGTAACATGACTGATGTGTGTCAGTTTTATTTTAAATTACATTGAGATATGCTATTTTTAAATGAGTAATAGTTATGTATAAGGATAGGATAAAAGAGATTTTGATACTAAAACATTTGCTTTAATTAGTGATATATAAATTGATTGATTGATTGATTGAAGTTAAACGTCAATAAAGAAGTATTTATGGTATATTTACGACGATCCCAAGATTACAGGCAACACTCTACCATAGTATGTTAAATAAGAGAGAAAAATTATACACGGATGTATATCGATAAATCGATATTTTACTTCATCAATGGAAAACAATTTTGCTGGAAAACGCTCGTGTATCTTGTCATTTATGTTACCTAAATTAAGCGACTGCTTTATCCAAGTGGGGAGAAAAATATGTCAATGCATATGTCGTTGTACGCCAATAGTCGAGAAGAATGGGCAAATGGGTCTGTCGTTGTTCGCCAATATACGAGATAAATAGGTCAGTGGGTCAGTCGTTGTCAGCTGAAAGACGAGAAATATAGGTCAGTTGCTCTGTCGTTGTTCGTCCATAAAGGAGGAAAATAGGTCAATGAGCCAGTCGTTGTCCGTCAATAGAAAACAAAATAAGTCAGTACAATAATTTGTATCTCTCAGAAATCCAAATGATGACGTGTTGCAATTTCATTTAAAATACACTTTTAAATTCTTTAAAACTTGTACATCACGTTCACAATTTCATTACATTGCAATTTCATTCAGGTATGAATTTTTTCCTGTTCCAGTTAAAGGTCTTTATCAAACAGAATTAAAAAGCTTACATGTAATGCAGCAAGTTCGTATTTAAATCACATAAGGATATTTCTGGTTAAGCAAGTTGGGGGGAGGGGCGGGGGTCACCGTTGTGCAAGGGAAATATCACTTGTAAACCCCGTTGACGAGCTGTGCAGCTGACAACAATCAAGTACGATACACACGATATCTGTATTTTATTTGTTATTCGTGTTGAATATTATCTTTCAATAAAGAGAATTTGCTTGGCTATATTACCACATAGCGATAATTCTGTTTTTCACACAATTTATTTTTCGTTTTTTGCTTCGGGGGGGGGGATGTCGCTATTACGAAATATTCATTGCAAACCCCTATTGTATTTTCTTGTTTTGGCAGGAACGACGTGCCCCTTTTCCTGTTTTGTATCTCAAATGACATCACAAGGTTCTTAATAAAAAGCGTAGATATCAAGTTTATTGAATAACGAATAACTTTCCTCAAGGGCGCTCAAAATCGAAGCCACTTAACTTAAAGTTTTTTGGAGCAATACAACCACAGGGTTTAAACAGAATAACCATAATTGGCTAAGGTCAACTATACTTGATGGAGGAGAACCTCAGTTTTACTAATAATTGCATTATTTAGGAACAGTAAATGTCGGTATTAAACATATCTAATAAAATATGCCAGTGCCGAAGCACTGAATACAAGGCGCTCAAAATCAGATACGCTCAAAATCGAAAGAGTGGAAGGCTAAATAACTTAACGTTTCAGGTACAATAAAGCCAAAGGGCTTAAACAAGAGGACTAAAATCGGCGATGATCTACTATGTCTGAGGGATTAGAACATTAGTTTTATTAATCATTACATTATTTAGGAACTGTAAATTTCAGCAATAAATACATCTTATAAGCCATGCCAGTACCGAATCAATGACTACTGAGCAGATGATACAATCGAAAACTAATAGTCCACCAGGAGAGGCATCTATCAATTGATATATATCAAATTTAGTGCGCATGACGAGTTTCTAGAATAATCTTCATCAGGAATGCTCAAAATCGAAAGTTTGGACACAAAATAAGTTACAATTTTTAGCAATAAAACCAAAAGTCTTATGGCATCTATGGCTGAGGGAGGAGAACCTTAGTTTTATTAATCATTACACTATTTAGGAACAGTAAATGTCAGTATTAAAAATATCTAATAAAATATGCCAGTGACGAAGCACTGAATACAAGGCGGATGATACCGTCTGGGACTAATAGTCCATCAGCAGAAGATTCGAACCAGTGATAGTAATAAAAACATAGATATCACATTTAGTGCGCACGGCGCGTTTCTTGAATAACCTTCATCAGATACGCTCAAAAGCGAAAGAGTGGAAGGCTAAATAATTTAAAATTTTGGGAACAATAAAACCAAAGGGCCTAAACATGATAGCCAAAATTGGCTAATGTCACAAATGCATGAGGGAGGAGAACCTTAGTTTTATTAATCATTACATTATTTAGTAATAAATATATTTAATAAACCATCTCAGTATCGAACCACTTACTACTGGGCGGATGTTACCCGCAGATACTAATAGTCCACCAGCCAAAATCGACTAAGGACATCTAAGCATGAGGGAGGAGAACTTTAGTTTTATTAATCATTACATTATTTAGGAAGTGTAAATTACAGTAATAAATATATCTATTAAAACATGCCAGTGCCGAAACACTGACTACTTGACGGCTCATAGCCTCGGGGAAAAAATGTCCACCAGCTGTGGTATCGACCCAGTGATAGTGATGAAACATAGATATCATATCTAGTGCGCAAGACGTGATTCTGGATTAATCAGGTACGCTCAAGATCGAAATATTGGAAGGCCAAACAATTTGTTAGCAATAAAACCAAAGGGCCTAAACAGGATAGGCCACCATCGGCTAGGCGATTACCCCCATATTTATCGAAAATAAAAGTTTATAAATATATAGGGAGTATATAATATTATGCAACAACGATTTATGTTTACATTTATGTCAATTACACCTGCTATTATTGATTTATTTAAACTGTGCTATTTTGTATCATAATCCTTCTATTTATGCAATTCAAAAATCATCTTTAAGACCCAAATGTCTGCAATCAGAATGTATTTGTACTGTAATACACAATTGATAATCTTATTTAATTAGGTATGTATATAGACTTATACTATTTCGAAATACTATAGAATATACATCAATTCATTCAGAATAATGAACATAAAAAGTATTAATAGTCCTTAAAGCAGGGGAGATAAACGAATGTCGTCATATTATTAGTCTCTATCGAGTACATGTTAAACTCCCCTATTTCATGAGATGTGTGGAAGTGTGTGCATGTCAGTCAACTGGTCAGTCATTTCGGTGGTACGAACATGTTTTCACGGTGAATAACACAAAGGTAAAGAAATTTATTTTTTATAGACAGCATTTATTTATGATAAATTTTATTCTTGTGAACTTTTACAAGATTTTTTAATATCACAACATTGCAAGTAAAGGAAAATAAAAGTGGAAAAAAATCAAATACTTTTTTTTTAAATGTAAAGCATACTAATTAGTTCATTACCATTTTACTTACGACAGTGCATTTCTAATTCTAAATAATAAAATCTTAAAACAAGAAGAGAAAGTACAAATAACCTTGATCAATATTCTGTCCTAGATACAAGACATACTATTTACGTTACAATAATCAAAATGTAGCTGGGTGGGATTTCCAAAATTAAATTTAAAAACTAAATTAAATTGTTAACCCCCCCCCCCCCCCCTTTAATAACAAATTGCTTGCGTCATTAAAAGCCGATATGTTTTATCATTAATCACATTTTCTCAAATTAAGTTATGTGTGAACTCTTTGTTATAAAAGAATACAATAT
Source organism: Bathymodiolus brooksi (assembly GCA_963680875.1). Lineage (NCBI taxonomy): Eukaryota > Metazoa > Mollusca > Bivalvia > Mytilida > Modiolidae > Bathymodiolus > Bathymodiolus brooksi. The sequence continues at coordinate 50,291,358 of OY804583.1, read as the reverse complement.
AAATAATTTTCTACAACTGTTGAATTACTTACAGACCTGGCTGTTATATGATTTCTTTCTATTTAGTTTCAATTCCAATTGTAAGGATAAATAACGAAACAGAAATATAAAATACCACCCCTTCCCCCTCCCTACGGACCACGAGTCTTCATAGAATCTGTATCCATAGTCATCTCTTTTAATACAATCTTTGATTGGCTAAATTATATACTCCGACATGAAGGTACGACGAGTGGAAAGTACGAAAAGGAGCAGCATATCCACCCTAAGCACTTTTTCATTGATTCATTTGTTTCCATTAATTTCCATTGTTTGCAAACGTTCGTGCTGTTTTCGCCTTTTGTATATGTAAAATATTGTTGAAGGCACAATTGGTATCCATAGCAATGCCAATTGACTGTTGGAAAACTTGTTCATCTACCTATGCAAATGCTAATTCTTCAACTAAGAGCCTTGGTAAGATAGTAAAATCTATTTCACCAAAATTAACGGACTACTATATCCAAATGGGGAGAAACATATATCAATGCATATGTCTTTGTCCATCAATAGACGAGAACAATGGGAAATGGGTCTGTCGTTGTCTGCCAATGCACGAACAAAAATAGGTAAATGGGTTTACCGTTGCAGTCTATAGGCGAGATATACTGGTCAATGGATCTGTCGTTGTCCGCCAAAAGGCGAGAAGAATAGGTTAATGGGTATGTCGTTGTCAGTTATTAGGCGATAAATATAGGTCAATCGGTCTCTGGTTGTCCGTCAATTGATGAGATAAATAAGTCAATGGGTCTGTCGTTGTCCGTCAATAGATGAGATAAATAAGTCAATGGCTCTGTCGTTGTCCATAAATCGAAAAGATAAATAGGTCAATGATTCTGGTGTTGTCTATTGATAGACAAAATTGATTCAGTACAATAAATGTGTATCTCTCAGAAATTCACTACACGACACTGGCTTAAAGCCCTACATAAGCATGAATAAATTGTATTCTCTAAAGCCCTCTATATATACGAATATACTAGTTTATGTACATGTGCGTGCTAAGTCATGAAAAAGAGCGGTCGTGTATATGTGTGTTAGGGATATGGTCGTGTATATGTGTGTTAGGGATATCATCATGTATATGTGTATATATATGGATAGCCACCATCGGCTTACAATGTAGGTCACCTATGCCTCAGGTGGCGTGAACCTTAGTTTTAATAATAATTATATCAATTAGGAACTGTAGATTTCAGTCAGGAATATATCTAATAAGCCATGCCAGTGCCGAAGCACTGTCTACTGGGCGGATGATACCCTCGGGGACATATAGTCTACCAGCAGAGGTATCGACTCAGTGATAGTAATGAACACGTAGATATCAAATGTAATGCACACGACGCGTTTATCGACTAACCTTCATAAGGCACATTCAAAATCGAAAGATTGAAAAGTCACATAACTTAAAGTTTTGTGGAGTAATAAAACCTAAGGGCTTAAACAGGAGGACTAAAATCGGCGATGATCAACTATGTCTGATGGATTAGAACATTAGTTTTGACATTTACTTCACTGAGTTTGGCGCTGATTTGACAACTGTTTTACCTGTTTCTTTCAAGTATTGTTGTAAATACTGTTATAGTGACAGCCTGAAACTTTGAGCCGTAATGAAAGGGGGAGGTTTGGCGCTTTTAAAATCTGATTCAACCGACCATTTCTTTAGAAATGCCTGTACCAAGTCAGGGTAATTACGGTGTTCACAGTTTTCCGGTTGTTGACTGATTTTGTCTGTTTATAGACTTATGAGTTTTGACTTTCCCTTTGTAAGATTGTTCGGAGTTCGGTAATTTTGTTATTACCCTTATTTATTAATCATTACATTATTTAGGAACAGTAAATTTCAGTAATAAATATATCTTATAAGCCATGCTAATGAACGGATGATACAATCGGAAACTAATAGTCCATCAGGAGAGGCATCGACCAAGTGATAGATATCAAACTTATTGCGCATGACGAGTTGCACTATCTGTATCACAAAGACAGTCTTCATCTTATTTATGTAAATTTAACAGTAGTTAATTAATAAAGATGTATTATTACATTGCACTAATAACTGGGGGATATATACTCACATGTCGTTACATTTTGAATGTTACTACACAAAAATGGAGTTCAGAATTTATTAATTAAAATCGTTTTTTTCGTCGTAAATTTTCGTTCTTATACGGCGATCACTGTCAATGTCTATGTTAAGGTCAAAGTATAAAGCAGATATAGTTGTATATGTGATATCCTTTATAAACATAATCACCAAACTTGAACATGAAGGCGAAATCGTAGGATCGCGTTTACTTCTCTTGATTTGTCTTAATTTCTGCCTCATAATGGTACAAGTATGGTTAATCGTATTTGAGTATATACATGTATACATTACTGGTACATGATTGTTATCTTAACTTGATATGTATGCTAATCATATTGTTTATGTAGACTTTGTTAGTAAACTGGGCAATTTCTTTATTACTTCATCTCCTTTTATTTTATTTAGGAGATAACTGTTGTATTTTGAATATTTCACTCTATCAATTGGAGAGTTGATGGTGGTAATTGAGCTTACTGACGTATTGATGTGCATTGCCACAATATTGACAAGATGTCGTATGCGGTAATCAGCTAAAATTCTAAAAATATCTTGTGCTATTTCAACCGTTGAATTGATACCGTAAAAGTTACAGCATTAAATTTACAATTGATGCCGTGAAATTGTCAAATACAATATAGTTATCTTAATTCTAATGTAATCACGTGTATTACTATATTGTTGACAAGATGACGTAAGCGATAATCGGCTAAAATTCTAAAGATATCTCGTGATATTTCAACCGTGGAATTGATACCGTTTAAATTAATTACAGCATTGTTCAATTACAAACCGAGAATATTAAATAACTATATTAGAATTAAGGTTTTCACGTCCATGTGTATATAATTTTTGTATAACATCAGTTTGTATCTGTCTCCCTCTCTGCTTGTATTATTCAAATGAACCCGGAGGTCACTTCTAGTATTAAGGTATATACAGACATATTAGATTATTACAGTCTTCAAATATATGATTGCGTCGTAAATTTTCCACCTCAAAATGTCAGTTGGTAGTGATTGTTAAGCTGCATTATTTCAGATGAGATGATATGAGATGTTTTTAGCAGACCAGGCATTATACTTCCACCAGATCTGGCATATTTTTAATTGCCAAAACAATTTTTCAAATTCTTATTTTAATGATGAGTTATTTTTTATGAATGGAGGTTTTTTGCAGTATCCAACAGAGCCACTACACCTAACTTTACATTTATCCCCCCTTTTTTAATAGACGTACAGTGAGAACGGACGTGTATGCTGCTCTTACCATAAAACTGCATGTGTATGGGAAAGGTAACGCAGAGCAAAAGAAATAGATGAAATAATAATAAAAAATATTGACAATAAAGGTAATAACAAAATTACCGAACTCCGAACAATCTTACAAAGGGAAAGTCAAAACTCATAATTATATAAACAGACAAAATCAGTCAACATGTAAACAAATAGTAAAAATGATGGTCCATGTTAAATAATTCTAACTTTTTATACTCTCATGTATCTTGTGCTATAATATTGTCGATGTTTGATAAACATAAGAGTACATTTCCTAAGATGTAAATATTGTTCAATGATTTATCTTAACACAATTTAAATGTCCTTACAATAAATGTAGGGTAATGTTATTTATATATTTTCGACAATGGATACGAAACTATTTAGAAAAACCTGTTCTATATTTTGTCTGAAAATTCCCCTTGATATGTCATTGACAGCTTATCCAATAGAATTGAAGCATATCAAAACCAGTGAGGAAGTTGGAAATGAATGATTGTGGTATAGGTAAATTATACCGGATAAGTGTTTTTAAATTAAAAATAAGAATATTATGTAGATAATCAAAGTAGATTATTTTAATACTGATCAGTAACAATTAATGTTTTGTACATATGGTCAATTATTCTAAATACCATCATTGAGGCTCTATAAATAGATATGTTATTATGGTATTAAGTAGATTCCTGCTACTCAAGTTTTAGGTTCTGTGTAAGGCTTCGCTAACCATTGTTTATTTATTTGTCTATTGCCCATTGCATTGTTTATATGCAATAATTTAAAAAAATGGCTGCGCCCCGTCATCCGTAATTAAAATCGTCAAAATGAAATACAACTGTTTTGATATCAAATGATGACGTGTTGCAATTTCATTTAAAATACACTTTTAGATTCTTTAAACTTTTACATCACGTTCACAATTTCATTACAATGCAATTTCATTCAGGTATGAATTTTTCCTGCTCCAGTTAAAGGCCTTTATCAAGTAGAATTAAAATATTATCTGTTTATTTATTTGTCTATTGTCCATTGCATTGTTTATTTCGGCTTCTGATTACCCCTTTGACATCTTCAAACTTTTCTTTCTAAATATTCTCACAAGACTTTGAGTAAAAAGTTGAATATTACGATTTCATTCGAAAGAACAGTGTGAACAACTTTTTAAGCCTGACCGATATGATATGTACCGAAAACATTATGCAAAGCCAGTGGCATCTATTTACACAATAAATAAAAAATACGGATACCAGTTACTTGGATGTATACTTCTTCTATAAACATTGGTATTAGCTGTTCAAAATACATGACCTGGGTTTGTGTTAAAAAGTCTGATTTAAGGACTTCTATTGTGTTTAAGAATCTTACCGGATGGGTAGATGCAATTTTATGTTGTGTTAGCAATTTGTGGTTTCTTATTTTTGATATGTAGGACTTGATTGTGTTTTGTGCTTAAGAAAGTAGATAATGTAACATGACTGATGTGTGTCAGTTTTATTTTAAATTACATTGAGATATGCTATTTTTAAATGAGTAATAGTTATGTATAAGGATAGGATAAAAGAGATTTTGATACTAAAACATTTGCTTTAATTAGTGATATATAAATTGATTGATTGATTGATTGAAGTTAAACGTCAATAAAGAAGTATTTATGGTATATTTACGACGATCCCAAGATTACAGGCAACACTTTACCATAGTATGCTAAATAAGAGAGAAAAATTATACACGGATGTATATCGATAAATCGATATTTTACTTCATCAATGGAAAACAATTTTGCTGGAAAACGCTCGTGTATCTTGTCATTTATGTTACCTAAATTAAGCGACTGCTTTATCCAAGTGGGGAGAAAAATATGTCAATGCATATGTCGTTGTACGTCAATAGTCGAGAAGAATGGGCAAATTGGTCTGTCGTTGTCCGCCAATATACGAGATAAATAGGTCAGTGGGTCAGTCGTTGTCAGCTAAAAGACGAGAAATATAGGTCAGTTGCTCTGTCGTTGTTCGTCCATAAAGGAGGAAAATAGGTCAATGAGCCAGTCGTTGTCCGTCAATAGAAAACAAAATAAGTCAGTACAATAATTTTGTATCTCTCAGAAATCCAAATGATGACGTGTTGCAATTTCATTTAAAATACACTTTTAAATTCTTTAAAACTTGTACATCACGTTCACAATTTCATTACATTGCAATTTCATTCAGGTATGAATTTTTTCCTGTTCCAGTTAAAGGTCTTTATCAAACAGAATTAAAAAGCTTACATGTAATGCAGCAAGTTCGTATTTAAATCACATAAGGATATTTCTGGTTAAGCAAGTTGGGGGAGGGGCTGGGGTCACCATTGTGCAAGGGAAATATCACTTGTAAACCCCGTTGACGAGCTGTGCAGCTGACAACAATCAAGTACGATACACACGATATCTGTATTTTATTTGTTATTCGTGTTGAATATTATCTTTCAATAAAGAGAATTTGCTTGGCTATATTACCACATAGCGATAATTCTGTTTTTCACACATTTTATTTTTCGTTTTTTGTTTCGGGGGGGGGGGGATGTCGCTATTACGAAATATTCATTGCAAACCCCTATTATATTTTCTTGTTTTGGTAGGAACGACGTGCCCCTTTTCCTGTTTTGTATCTCAAATGACATCACAAGGTTCTTAATAAAATAAGCGTAGATATCAAGTTTATTGAATAACGAATAACTTTCCTCAAGGACGCTCAAAATCGAAAGATTGGAAAACCATATGATTTAAATCTTTGGGAGCAATACATTCAAAGGGCCGAAACCGAATAACCATCATCGGCTTAGGTCACCTATGCCTCAGGAGGACCTTAGTTTTAATAATAATTATATCATTCAGAAACTGTAGATTTCAGTCATACATATATCTAATAAACCATTCCAGTGCCGAAACACACTCTACTGGGCGGATGATACCCTCGGGGACATATAGTCCACCAGCAGAGGTATCGACTCAGTGATAGTAATGAAACCGTAGATATCAAATGTAATGCACACGACGCGTTTATCGACTAACCTTCATCAGGCACACTCAAAATCGAAAGATTGAAAAGTCACATAGCTTAAAGTTTTTTGGAGCAATAAAACCACAGGGATTAAACAGAATAGCCATAATTAGCTATGGTCAACTATACCTGATGGAGGAGAACCTCAGTTTTACTAATAAATGCATTATTTAGGAACAGTAAATGTCGGTATTAAATATATCTAATAAAATATGCCAATGCCGAAGCACTGAATACAAGGCGGATGATACCGTCTGGGACTAACCATCTCAGTATCGAACCACTGACTACTGGGTGGATGTTACCCGCAGGGACTAATAGTCCACCGGCCAACATCGGCTAAGGACATCTAAGCATGAGAGAGGAGAACTTTAGGTTTATTAATCATTACATTATTTAGAACTGTAAATTACAGTAATAAATATAGCTATTAAAACATGCCAGTGCCGAAACACTGACTACTTGACGGATCATAGCCTCGAGGGGAAAATGTCCACCAGCTGTGGTATCGACCCAGTGATAGTGATGAAACATAGATATCACATCTAGTGCGCAAGACGTGTTTCTGGAATAATCAGGTACGCTCAAGATCGAAATTTTGGAAGGCCAAATAATTTGTTTAGCAATAAAACCAAAGGGCCTAAACAGGATAGCCACCATCGGCTAAGGTCACATATGCCTGAGGGAGGAGAACCTTAGTCTTATTAATCATTACATTATTTGCATACGATGTTTATTATTTCAAATTATAATCAGACTATTACAGAGCTGCCATCTTGCCAAGTAACCCGAATGGTATTCCATTACTTTAAGGATAATATATGATCACGTGTGGTTAACGAGGCGATTACCCCCATATTTGAAATTTGTCGGTCAAAATAAGATCCAAGGAAAAATCATATTTATCGAAAATAAAAGTTTATAAATATATAGAGTACATAATATTATGTAACAACGATTTATCTTTACATTTATGTCAATTATATCTGCTATTATTGATCTATTTAAACTGTGCTATTTTGTATCATAATCCTACTATTTATGCAATTCAAAAATCATCTTTAAAACCCAAATGTGCGCAATTAGAATGTTTTTGCACAGTAATACACAATTGATAATCTTCTTTAAATAGGAATGTATATAGACTTAAACTATTTCTAAATACTATAGAATATACATAAATTCATTCAGAATAATGAACATAAAAAGTATTAATAGTCCTTAAAGCAAATAGTTTTTTTTAAATGTAAAGCATACTAATTAGTTCATTACCATCTTACTTACGACAGTGCATTTTTTATTTTATATAATCAAATCTTAAAACAAGAAGAGAAAATGCAAATAACCTTGATCAATATTTTGTGCTAGATACAAGACATACTTTCAACGGTACAATAATCAGAATGTAGCTGGGTGGGTTTTCCAAAAATAAATTAAAGCGTTAACCCCCCCCCCCCCCCCCTCTTTAATAACAAATTGCTTGCGTCATTAAAAGCCGATATGTTTTATCACTAATCACATTTTCTCAAATTAAGTCATGTGTGAACTCTTTGTTATAAAAGAATACAATATAAATAATTTTCTACAATTGTTGAATTACTTACAGACATGGCTGTTATATGATTTCTTTGTATTTATTTTCAATACCAATTGTAAGGATAAATAACGAAACAGAAATATAAAATACCACCCCTTCCCCCTCCCTACGGACCACGAGTCTTCATAGAATCTGTATTCATAGTCACCTCCTTTAATACAATCTTTGATTGGCTAAATTATATACTCCGACATGAAGGTACGATGAGTGGAAAGTACGAAAAGGAGCAGCTTATCCACCCTAAGCACTTTTTCATTGATGCATTTGTTTCCATTCATTTCCATTGTTTGCTAAAGTTCTTGCTGTTTTCGCCTTTGTATATGTAAAATATTGTCGAAGGCACAATTGATATCCATAGCAATTTCAATTGACTGTTGGAAAACTTGTTCATCTACCTATGCAAATGTTAATTCTTCAACTAAGAGCCTTGGTAATATAGTAAAATTTATTTCACCAAAATTAACGGACTACTATATCCAAATGGGGAGAAACATATGTCAATGCATATGTCGTTGTCCATCAAAAATGGGAAATGGGTCTGTCGTTGTCTGCCAATGCAGGAAAAAAAATAGGTCAATGGGTTTACCGTTGCAGTCTATAGGCGAGATAAACTGATCAATGGATCTGTCGTTGTCCACCAAAAGGCGAGAAGAATATGTTAATGGGTATGTCGTTGTCAGTTAATAGGCGATAACTATAGGTCAATGGGTCTCTGGTTGTCCGTCCATTGATGAGATAAATAAGTCAATGACTCTGTCGTTGTCCATACATCGAAAAGATAAATAGGTCAATGATTATGGTGTTGTCTATTTATAGACAAAATTGATTCAGTACAATAACTTTGTATCTCTCAGAAATTCACTACAGGACACTGGCTTAAAGCCCTACATAAGCATGAATAAATTGTATTCTCTAAAGCCCTCTATATATACGAATATACTAGTTTGTGTACATGTGCGTGCTAAGTCAGGAAAAAGAGCAGTCGTGTATATGTGTGTTAGGGATATCTTCATGTATATGTGTATATATATGGATACCCCCCATCGGCTTAGGTCACCTATGCCTCAGGTGGAGGGAACCGTAGTTTTAATAATAATGATATCATTTAGGAACTGTAGATTTCAGTCATGAATATATCTAATAACCCATGCCAGTGCCGAAACACTGTCTACTGGGCGGATGATACCATTGGGGACATATATCGACTCAGTTATAGTAATGGAAACGTAGATATCAAATTGAGTGTACACGGCGCGTTTATTGACTAACCTTCATCTGGTACGCGTAAAATCGAAAGATTTGAAAGGCCACATAACTTAAAGTTTTGTGGAGTAATAAAACATAAGCGCTTCAACAGGAGGACTACAATCGGAGATGATCAACTATGTCTGATGGATTAGAACATTAGTTTTGACATTTACTTCACTGAGTTTGGCGCTGATTTGACAACTGTTTTACCTGTTTTATTCAAGTATTGTTGTAAATACTGTTATAGTGACAGCCGGAAACTTTGAGCCGTAATGAAAGGGGGAGGTTTAACGCTTTAAAATCTGATTCAACACACCATTTCTTTAGAAATGCCTGTACCAAGTCAGGGTCATTACGGTTTTCAGTTTTCCGGTTGTTGACTGATTTTTTCTGTTTATATACTTATGAGGTTTGACTTTCCCTTTGTAAGATTGTTCCGAGTTCGGTAATTTTGTTATTACCCTTGTTTATTAATCATTACATTATTTAGGAACTGTAAAATTCAGTAATAAATATATCTTAGAAGCCATGTCAGTGGCGAAGCACTGACTACTGAACGGATGATGCAATCGGAAACTAATAGTCCATTAGGAGAGGCATCGACCAAGTGATGGATATACAATTTAGTGCAAATGACGAATTTCTGGAATAATCTTCATCAGGTACGCTCAAAATCGAAAGTTTGGAAAGAAAAATAAGTTACAATTTTTAGCAATAAAACCAATTGTCTAAGAGCATATATGCCTGAGGGAGGAGAACCTTAGTTTTATTAATAATTACATTATTTAGGTACAGTAAATGTCAGTATTAAATATATCTAATAAAATATGCAAGTGACAAAGCATAGACTATTGGGTGGATGATACCGTCAGGGTCTAATAGTCCATCAGCAGAAGTTTCGACCCAGTGATAGCGATAAAAACATAGATATCAAATTTAGAGCGCACGACGCGTTTCTGAAATAACCTTCATAAGGTGCTCTCAAAATCGAAAGAGTGGAAGGCTAAATAATTTATAGTTTTGAGAGCAATAAAATCAAAGGGCCTACACATAATAGCCAAAATATGGTCACATATACAAGAGGGAGGAGAATCTTAGTTTTATTAGTCATTACATTATTTAGGAACTATAAATTACAGTAATAGATATATCTAATAAACTACGTCAGTATCGAAGCACTAACTACTGGGCGGATGATACCCACATGAACTAATAGTCCACCAGCAGAGGTATCGACTCAGTGATAGTAATGAAAACGTAGATATCAAATTTAGTGCACACGACGCGTTTCTGGGTTAACCTTCATCAGGTACGCTCAATATAGAAAGATTTCAAAGCTAAATAATTTAAAGCTTTCGGAGCAATACAACCAAAGGGCCTAAACATGATAGCCAAAATCGGCTGAGGACACCTATGCCTGAGGGAGAAGTAACTTAGTTTTATTAATCATTACATTATTTAGAACTGTAAATTACAGTAATAAATATATCTATTAAAACATGCCAGTACCGAATCACTTTCTACTGGGCGGATAATAGCCTCGGGGATTAATGTCAACCAGCTGTGGTATTGACCCAGTGATAGTAATGAAACATAGATATCAAATTTAGTGCGTAAGACGTGTTTCTGGAATAATCAGGTACGCTCAAGAGCGAAAGATTGGAAGGTCAAATAAGTTCTTTGAGCAATAAATCCAAAGGGCTTAAACAAGATAGACACCATCGGCTAAGGTCACCTATGCCTGAGGGAGGGGAATTAAATTATTTACATAAGATGTTTATTATTTCATATTATAATCAGATTGTTACAGAGCTGCCATCTTGTCAAATAACCCGAATGATCTTCCAATACTTTGTGGATAATATATGATCAGGTGTGATTAACGAGGCGATTACAGCCATATTTGAAATGTGTCGGTCAAAATGAGATCGAAGGAAAAAATCATATTTATCGAAAATAAAAGTTTATACAAATATATAGAGTACATAATATTATGCAACAACGATTTATCTTTACATTTATGACAATTATATCTGCTATTATTGATATATTTAAGCTGTGCTATTTTGTATCATAATTCTTTTATTTATGCAATTCAAAATCATCTTTAAAATCCAAATGTGCGCAATTAGAATGTGTTTGCACTGTAATGCACAATTAATATTCTTATTTAAATAGGAATGTATATAGACTAATATTATTTATAAATACTATAGAATATACATAAATTTATTCAGAATAATGAACATAAAAGGCATTAATGGTCCTTGAAGCAGGGGAGATAAACAAATATCGTCATCTTATCAATGTCTATCGAGTACATGTTAAACTCCCCTAATTCATGACACGTGTGGAAGTTTGTAAACGGCAGTCAACTGGTCAGTCATTTGAGTGGCACGAACATGTTTTCATGGTGACAAGCACAAAGGTAAAGGAATTACCTATTATAAATATCATTTATTTATGGTAAATTTTATTTTTGTGAAATTTTACAAGATTCTGAATTTTCACAACAAAATCAAAATATTTTTTTTAAGCTGTAAAACACAATAATTAGTTTATTACCATCTTACTTACGACAGTGCATTATTAATTTTATATAATAAAATCTTAAAAAAAGAAGAGAAAATACAAATAACCTTGATCAATATTTTGTCCTAGATACAAGACATACTATTTACGGTACAATAATCAGAATATAGCTGGGTGGGATTTCCAAAAATAAATTTAAAAAATAAACTAAAGGACTAAATGCTCCTCCCTCTCCCCCACCTTAATAATAAATTGCTTGTGTCATTAAAAGCCGATATGTTTTATCATTAATCACATTTTCTCAAATTAAGTCATGTGTGAACTCTTTGTATAAATGAATACAATATAACTATTTTTTCTACAATGGTTAAATTACTTACAGACATGGCTGTTACATTATTTCTTAGTGCTCAATTTCAATACCAAATGTAAGGATACATAACAAAACAGAAATATAAAATATCACCCCTTCCCCCTCCCCATGGACCACGAATCTGCATAGAATTTGTATTCATAGTCATCTCTTTTAATGCAAACTTTGTTTGGCTAAATTATATACACCGGCATGAAGGTACGACGAGTGGAAAGTACGAAAAGGAGCAGCTTATCCACCATAAGCACTTTTTCATTGATTCATTTGTTTCCATTCATTTCCATTGTTTGCAAAAGTTCTTGCTGTTTTCGGCTTTTGTATATGTAAAGTATTGTTGAAGGCACAATTGGTATCCATAGCAATGCCAATTGACTGTTGGAAAACTTGTTCATCTACCAATGCAAATTTTAATTCTGCAACTAAGAACCTTGGTAAGATAGTAAAATGAATTTCACCAAAATTAACGGACTACTATATCCAAATGGGGTAAACAATATGTCAATGCATATGTCGTTGTCCATCAATAGACGAGGCAAACGGGAAATGGGTCTGTCGTTGTCAGTTAATAGGCGATAAATATAGGTCAATTGGTCTCTGGTTGTCTTTCAATTCATGAGATAAATAAGTTAATGGCTCTGTCGTTGTCCGTAAATTGAAAAGATAAATAGGTCAATGATTCTGGTGTTGTCTATTCATAGACAAAATTGATATCCTTTATAAACATAATCAACAAACTTGAAACATGATGGTGACATCGTTGGATCGCTCTTACTTCTTTTTGATTTGTCTAAAATTCTGCCTCATAAAAGTACAATTGTAGTTAATCACAGTTGAGTATACATTGCTGATACTCGATTGTCATCTTGATACATGTTTCTCTGTAGACTTTGTAGGTAAACTGTGTAATTTCTTTATTACTTCATTTCCTTTTATTTTATTTAAGGTATTCACATCCATATCTATATATATATCTATGCTCTTATTATCCAAATGACACAAGGGTCACTTCTAGTATTAAGGCATATACAGACATGGGTTGTAATTGGTCGATTATTGCAGCTTTCAAATATATAATCGGGTAGTAAATTTTCCACCTCAAAATGTAAATTGTTAGTGATTGTTAAGCTACGTTATATCATTATAAGATACTTCTATCAGATCATGCATATTTTAATTGCCAAAGCAATTTTTCAAATTCTTATCTTAATGAAGAGCTACGTCAATGGACATAAGTATTCGTCACCCCCGATTTTACGCTACCAATTTCATATCAAACCACATTAAAAACAAATATTGTGAAGTCTTTTCTAAACGGATTTTGATCATTTTTGCACCAGAAGAGGCAGAAATATTTAAAGATTATTTGTTTAGTTTAGCATGATTTTCCGTTAGATTGCATTTATTTTCTGATGATTTCAAGAGATTTTTTGCTTTCTGACGTCAAATTTGCTATATATTTTAACAAAAATAAAATTGGAAAAATCAATATTTGTGTCTATATCTCCAGAAAACAAATTTTGCGTGTCCTGAAATAAATTTCATAAAAATCCTGTATTATATGAAATATGTATTAAAAAATCGAAAATGACGAATACTTATGTCCATGGGCTGTACTTTATATGAATGGGGGTGTCTTGCAGGATCCAACGGAGCCACTCCACCCAATTTTACAGGTATCCTCTTTTCTTCTTTCAAATAGTTACAGTGGAAACGGACGTGTATGCTGCCGTTACCATAAAGCTGCACGCTATGGAAACGAACACGCAGATCAAAAGAAATATATGAAATAATAACGAATTGTATTTACAATAAACATGAAAACAAACATTAAAAAGGGGTCCATGTTATCAGCGAATGTGATAAAACACAGACAAACAATCCTAACTTTTCTACCCACTTATGTATATTTGGATAAGTCATTGTCGTATTGTATGATGAACATAATACGGTAATTTCCGAAGATCTAAATATTGTTGAACGGTTTATCGTAACACAATTTAAATGCACTTACTATAAATGTCGCGCAATGTTATTTATATATTTTCGACAATGGATACGAAACTAATTGGAAAAACCTGTTTCTATATTTTGTCTGAAAATTCCCCTTAATATGTCATTAACAGTTTGTCCAATAGAATTGAAGCATATCAAAACCAGTGAGGAAGTTGAGAATGAATGATTATGGCATAGGTAAAAAATACTAGGTAAGTGTTTCTAAATTAGAATTAAGAATAATCAATGTAGTTTATTTTAATACTGATCAGTAACATTTAATGTTTTGTACATATGGTCAATTATTCAAAATAAAAACATTGAGGCTCTATAAATAGATATGTTATTATGGTATATCAAGTCAACTTGAACGCCGTCATATAAAATGTATATTATTTAGTAACTGTAACGATTTTAGGGATTAGTTTTCACACAATATAAAAATGTTTAACATTATGGTAAGGAATATGACATCTTACAATTAATCGTATGTTTTATGCAAACAAAACACACCACCCAAATAACAAGCTTCATATATGATACAATTTCCTCCATTTCTACAACTCATATAGGAATACAATTGCTTTTCATTTTCCATTGCCAAAATGTTAGGATCATGTTAGAATGATACAGATTCCGTCTTTCAGACGCACATAGCCTAAATATTAAATATACTGTAGGTATGATACAATTTTCCTATTTCTGATACACAAATTCTGGATCATAAATACACTGTAGGTATGATACAGTTTCCCTCTTTCTGATGCACAAAGTCTGCATCAATACCTCTTTCTGATACACAAAGTCTGGATCATAACACACTGTAGGTATGATACAGTTTTCTTATTTCAGATACACAAAGTCTGGATCATAAACACACTGTAGGCATAATACAGTTTCTTTCTTTCTGATATACAAAGTACTAGATCATAAACATGCTGTAGGTATAATATATTTTCCCCTCTTTCTGATAAAATAAAATTATATTGTATATATGATACATGTTCCCTATTTCTGGTACACAAAATCTAGAACATAAATATAATGTAAGCATGGTACAGTTTCCCTCTCTCTGATACGCAAAATCTAGATCATAAATATATTGTAAGAATTATTAAGTTTCCCTCTTTCTGATAATATCTGATACACATAATCTAGATCATGAACATATTATTGGTATGATACAGTTTCCCTCTTTCTGATACACAAAATATAGAATATAAACATATTGTTGGTATGATATAGTTTAACTCTTTATGATAAACAACATCTAGATCATGGACATACTGTAGGTATGATACAGTTTCCCTCTTTCCAATACCCAAAGTCTATATCATAACAATATTGTTGGTATCATGCCGTTTCCTCTTTCTGTTACACAAAATCTAGACCATAAACATAATGTTGGTATCACACACTTTGGAGGAATGATTATAATTTGCACAATTACACTGAGTTGGGACTGTAGAAACATAGTGTATTATGTATTATAACATTGGGACAGAAGGAGAGGAGTGAATAACTATCAAACCTTACACCTCGGCATATACGAATATCCTATTTAAGGTGAATTGTAGTCTTTTTGACACATTGATAAAAACTATAATAACTTATAACTCGTAAAATGATTAAATAAAATTATAATTAAAATACTATTGAGTTTTGAAAAAGTATATTACATTTTATTAATAAGACACCTTTAGAAAAGATGTGCATCTACTGTTGTACAAATACGTCTTAGAACGATAGGAAGTTCTACAAGTACAACTGCCATAGCAGAATTATGATGAGACACAAGTAGAAAAATATACTGCAACTTTTAATATTAAAATAACGTGAGAGACTACATTATAAAAATAACACATTGAACATTAAACATTAACATATCTTGGAAGACTGCATTTTAAAAATATAAACCAAACATTAAGCATTAAAATATTAAAGAAAATTACATTATCATAATTTAAACCAGGTATTAAACATTAAAAAACTTGGAAGACTACATTATAAAAACATAAAACAAACATTACACATTACAATATTTTGGAAGACCACTTCATAAACACATTATATTAAATTCCTAGCCAACCAGTCTTTGGTCTTTCTCCTTCGTTGTGTAATTAGCAACACATATCAAATGATATTAACAATGAAAACAATTTCAACAATGATGTTAATTTTAAGAAAAAAATCTTCTCGATAGCCTCTATTTTCAAATCATTTCTGGCTAAATTGTAGATAAATATATTTGTAGGTTGGAACAACATAATGGCTGCTACACCAAAATGCCACACAGACGACGAAGATGATGATAAAAAAGTATATCCTACTAATAAAGTGTTGTTTGTTGACAGTCATGGTGTCAAAAGCTTGCCTTATCGGGGAAGACGAACACATTTTTCAAACATTCGTCAAATTCTTGGTAGCAGGACAGAACGACACAATGATCTATTTGGATTAGCCATCTTCCAGTTTGAGCGGGAATACAAGGCTTGCCTAGAGCGCAGGGAACACAATAAACCCCAGATCTTGAATATTTTATTCCCGATCAAAACAGGCAACAGATACTTAGAATATTTGGGGAATACACAATCTAAACAGACAGGTAAATACAATTTCATTATTTAAAGTCTACAATCAGTAACAAATTAGTGAAATAATATAGGGCTTGTATATTGTTATAGATTTGGAAACCATCAATGTTGTATTTCTTTGAATATTAATTAAAAAAAAACATATTCTAAGGAAAGTCTGAAGATACCAAATTGGCAATCATATGGTGTAATTCTAAGAATGACAGACAACACAATAGCCAAAAGAAAACGTACTAAGGAACAGGTCTACAAAACATTCCCTAGAAAACTTTAACTTGAGCAAAATGTAATCACAAAAACGAGTCAATTTCAACTATGCGAGGAGACACAGCGTCTTGAGAGTCCTTTGTTCAATATGTCAATATGTATTTACCCTAATATATCCCCATGAAAAGTAGCATGTCATATGTTTTGACATTTCTCATTCGTTGTAGCCGTGATCGTATACCAGTTGGATTAACAGTTTACTATGCAATCAGTGTCTATCACCACTGATGTTGTGAGTTCGATTTCTGATAATGGCGAGAAAAAATCGATACAACTTTATGTAATACAGTTTGTGAGTTACTTCCTCCACCAATAAATCTGACCGTTACGATATAGCTGTAATATTGTTGAAAGTGAGGATGAACACCATAACCATAACACCAGCCCAAAATATAAAGCAAAACTATTTTACAGATTTAAATATTAAATGAATTGTAAATAAGATGGTGAACATGTTTACAGCCAGACGGACGTAACATGAAAACGTAAACGTAAAACTTGTCAGAATGGGTTAATTATGACATTTAATGCCAACATATTTAAGGACAGGACAAACACTTATATTTCATTCCTTTTGATATGTTTAATTTTTCCGGTCTGGTGTCTCGGAGGATTGTTTATTTTACATTAATTAAGAGTTTATTTGACCAAAATACCAGCTAATTTGTTCCAGTATATGAATATGTATAAGGTTTGAATAAATGAAAAGGGAAAATAGTTATAATTTGTATATAAATGAATGCAAAACTATGAAACTTTCTATTTATGCAAATTGAGTTTTAGGATATATTTAACATGTACATTGGAATAATTAAGCTTTTCTTACTGATGACAAGATTGCTAAACATGCAACAAACAAACTTTATGTATTCACAATCAGTGATCAAGGTCATTAAAGGAACTGCTGTACAATTTACAAGGTCAAGAGAAAACAATTGAACTGAGGAACCTTGCATACCTGTTTCCCATCATAAAATGATATACACTATTTATTGTCATGCATGTTATTGATTCATCTTTAAAGTTGCATACTTTACATACAGAGAAAACAATATAATTGAGGATCTTTTAACGTTGCATAATTGTTTACCATTTCAATAGAATGCTATTAATTGTAAAAGGCAGGAGGCAAATGATTAAATCCGGTCAATAAATGTATATTATATATGCAATTTAAATATGAATTTTCTTAAATTTATTCTTGAGAAAGACACGATCGACTAATAAAGAAAAAGAAAGAAATATCATATCCGATTAAATTTGATTTCAGTCAAAAGTAGTAAGAATTATGTTTACATGTTTTCATTTCTAAATGAAATACATCTTGTATATGAAAATAAATATTCACTGTTGCACATAGACATGCATACATTGTCCTTGTCCACATTTTTGTGCGCTTATTCACCTGTCACATAACTCAAGTTTTAATTAAGTGTATTTTGTTCTTGTTTACCTTTGATCTTATCTATCCCACTTTTATTTGTTTACCTGTGACTATCTATTTTTCCGTCTCAAAAAGTTTGATCAATGGGAATGAACTTTAAAAGTTCTGAAGAGAGTTAACATAAAAGTTAACGCTTGTTTACTTTTCTGTTACAACGATTTATAATCTTGTTAATTAATTTATGTTAACAAAGTAGTGAACAGCGATCAATGATGTACATACTACTTTTCACTTCTTTAAATCTACAGAAACAATTCTTTGAAATCCATTTTGTGACATCAATATTTTACTTTCCTAGATATATGTTAATATATACAATATATGCGAACTCTGACATATACTATCACATTTTGTTTTATAATTTATTTAAAAAGTTGTCCATTAGGTGTCTGTGTTCGTTTCTATTTTCTGCAAACATATGTTGCGTATTACCTTTCATACACTACATTACAAAGGAGAAGACGGTCCGATCATATTGTTTGTTATTAAACAATAAAATATGTTTAGATTAATTTTAATTGAAATGTTTTATCATTGAGTTTCCTTTCCTAAACCTAATTATTATTTTTCCTACCGCATTATATTTATTTTCAACTAGCGTAGCATTCACTACAATATTACTGGCATGAAATAAAAATACAAGCCATCAAAATGTTTCTTTTATTTTATATAGATCATACATCATTGTTTTCATCACACGAGAAAGAAGTTTATGACAACCTAATAAGTGTAGTTGGTAGTGAGATGGACATCAGAATAAGACAAAATGTACTTCTTATACAGGACAAAATATATAATAGAGTAAATACAAGCACAACCATTGTATCAAGTGGAAGCTTAGCGGAAGGTTTAGATCTTCCCGGAAGTGACTTAGATATAATGCTTGTATGTAATCATGTTCACATATTACAGAATGTACAACATATGAATCGTTCAGCACGACATAGTACTCTTCTGATAGAAGAGGAGATGGAATTTCCTGGATTTACTACATTGAAGTTGATAGCTGAGGGTGATATATTTACCTCACCTGAATATTTTGTTGAAACAACAAATGGAATGTATTTCTCAAATATGTCGTTCATTGGTAGATTTATTGAACTTGGTGGTAATCTTAAGCAATCGGCACATGGTCCTTGCTTATCAGACAAAAATGAGGCCGTGGATATAGCTTTCTGTTTTCACTTTCATTCCTGGCCAAG
This sequence comes from Bathymodiolus brooksi, assembly GCA_963680875.1. Lineage (NCBI taxonomy): Eukaryota > Metazoa > Mollusca > Bivalvia > Mytilida > Modiolidae > Bathymodiolus > Bathymodiolus brooksi. The sequence goes on along the minus strand of OY804583.1, from coordinate 50,271,669 downwards.
GCAAGCAGAACAATGGATATATCGTCATAGACCTGGTCAGTGGCCACCTGAAATATTAATAGACAATATAGTTAATTATGGCTGTTTACTAGTACCCATTGGACCCAAAGAAATAGAAAATAGTGAATTACTATGGAGAATATCATTTTCTATGGCAGAGAAACAATTATCACATTCTATGAACTATGCACAAATTCTTTGCTACGCTCTTCTTAAGCTGTCTCTAAAGAACATTATCGACACAAATGATAAAGTGAAAGGATTATTGTGTTCCTACTTCATTAAAACGGCTGTGTTTTGGTTATCAGAAGAAATTTCTATTAACACATTTCAACTTCAAAATTTATTTCACTGTTATTTTCTTTCTCTTGATAAACTAATAACCTGGGTGAAGTGCTGTTATTGTCCCAGCTATTTTATTCCTGAACATAATATGTTTCGTGGAAAAATAAATCGGTCTAATAGTCGGCTGTTGTTAAATATATTAGAAAGACTACGAAATGGTGAACGTGAGGTTTTTACAGTTAATACATTGTTTAATAGTGACGTTGTATTACACAAGTCATGTGTTAAATTAGAACTGTTTATTTATAAGGTTATTAAGGTTGTTGAGGTTATAGTTGATATGGAAAAGGGATATAAAGAGTTAAGTTTTATCAAATCGTTAGCCATATCACATTCCACGAGTATTTTGTCAGAAATATGTAATTATCATTATGCCATGGCTAGTCACATGATTGTTCAGAAGTTGCTGTTTTCTACTACTAATAAGCATATTGTACATGTAATAAGACGTTATCATAAACACTTACATGACGGTATAAAGTCAGATGCTGTGAGTGGATGGTTGTTGTATGCCTCATTTTACTATGTACTCGGTCAGTACAATACAACGTTAAAGATTATAGATTATGTGTTGTCACGTTGTACACCCGATATGATAATGCTAGGTAAAACCAATTACACCACAGATGATATTAAGTACTACAAACAAAACGTATGTTGTTCAACAATTACACTGAATGACAAGATGAGACTGGCAACGATATGTAATGTGTTTTATGTAAATCAATCACCACTGATGCCTCGTGAGCTACAACCAGAAGTCCAGGATCATATATTTGAGGTACCACCAGTTGTTATGTCACACTGTCTAAGGTTTCTATGTTACCATCATCTTCATAACATTGTCAATAGACAACAGTCATTACGTGATTTATATCTAACAATAAAAGAAAAGTATTTTATCTTTGAACATGAATTATCGAATTCTTTAACGATACTAGGCGTATGTAATGAGATAGTAGGTGACAAAGAAACAGCTGATCGTTGTTATAATAATGCCTTACAGAATGAGTATCACATATGTTCCTCGGTGGCTAAACGGAAAGAAAACCTTAATATGAGATGAGCATTTATAGCATTAGCTATGTGTGCATTTCATTATGTGCCTACTAAATGTATAGTTGATCATTTTAATTATATGATTTTAAAGAACTAAGATTAAAGCTACATTTCTATAAGAAAGGTCTTAGGATTCCATATATATACATGATGTGAAATTAAATCACAATTTGCGAAATAGTGTATTGTTGTTTATCAAGTACATATCGTTAATACACAGCAAGTCAAAACTCGCGAAGGCTCGATTATAGCTATCTGATATTAAATAACTATATTTACTAACCAGAGACAAACAACACACACTCAGTCTCAAATACATTACATATATATGTTATACGTTATATATAGACGTTTGCATAATATACTTTATTTCCTATGACTGTATAATTAATTCTTCATTATCCTATACAATATATTAAAAATTGCTGAGTTAGATTGCTGTCAAATTATAATGTTAAGTATATATGTACCATCTACACACGATTATACACATGTCTTACGTCTATCCCTAGATTTGCCTTACGAGAAAAGGTAACACTACGATTATTGAAGCTCCTTTTTTAGGGAGTGGATGTGGTCGAGTGGTCAAGGGGGCTGGATGTAAGGCTAACCGAATGGTGCTGCAGTGTATCAATGGTGTGAGTTCAAATCCCGTCGAGGGAAGAACAACAATTTTACAGCTCTAAAATATAATTCTGACACTGTTTGGTTTAATTTTCAGATAACATTTATGTTATATTTATACATGATACGGACTATATGTGTGCTATAATTATACCAGTTCTATCTGGACAGTAGGGGTATACCGGGACGATTCATTTATCTGACTTTAAGAATGTAAGTGTGTGGTCTGAAGGACAACATATTAGTGCAATTTATATAGTTTCAGATTTGTTGATATTTTATTTAGCTATGATACATATTATATGAGTGTTATAATTGTACGAGTTCGATCCGGACAGGGGGCGTTTACAAATACAATTCATTCATGAGTGTATTGTTGGGTCGTAAGTCTATAATTTTACAATTCAGAATTTATATTATCCGTCAGATTTTATTTTTCTATTAATGATGTAGTTTTACATACACATACATTTTAAATGAGTGTTATAACTATACGAGTTCGATGCGAATAGGAGGCGTTTACAATTCGGACTTGAATTTCTTAGTCTTTCTCTCTTATTGTGTGGTTTGATAGACAATATATTGATGAACTTTATGTAATTTCAGATTTTTTTAAATCATTTTTTATGTTTTATCTATACATGATACAGACTAAATGTGCATTATAATTGGACGAATTTGTTCGATTTGGACAGCATGAGTATAACGTGTGATTGGACAGATAATATATCGCTGAACTTTAAGTATATTTTTGTATGGATTTCCATTTTTTTTATTTATGCAATGTACATGATATATATTATACTAGTATTATGATCGTAGACGTTCGATCTGGACAGGAGGGGTTTACCGGTGTGATTCATTCATAAGGATATTATACGATCTAACTGTCAGAGTATAATGTATCAATTCGGACTTGAAATGTTCAGTCTTCGTCTCGTATTGCGTGGTACAAAATACAACATATTGATGAACTGTATGCATATTTTTCAGATTGTTCTACTATATTGTGTTATTTTTGTTTACTTTTGGTTGGTTACTTTATGACATTTCCTGATATAATAAAAACAATGTTTTATGTAAATGAGTTTAATATATACACCCCATGTTATACTTCCTTCACCATCGCAAAACAAGACATTGATTTTTATTATTATGTGTTATGTAACGCCATCTTTGGCAATATTTCATGCACATTGTGGCGAGGCAATATAAGTGTAGCACATTGCAATAAAACAAGGGTTTATACAATGTAGTCTAGATATTATATAAGATAAACCACATATAATAGGTAATGAAATTAGGAGAAACAATTTATATACATTCCCAATATGTTACAAGTTGGAATTTAGACTCGTAATACACATATTTTTAAAATAATTCAACATGTACATCAGACAGAAAACACACTCTCCTTTTCCCCATTTTTGCCCCTTGTTTGAAAGCGGGTAAGGTTTCATTTCTCACAGAAATACCAACATTAACTTGTACCCATGATCATCATGTTATCTTCCAGAGGCATCAGTAAACTAGAACAAAAGATGTCCAGCTCGGAATCTACAACAGACCAATAACATACACAATGCCTTTGCTTGTTCAGATCGTTGTTCCACATTAAAAATAGAATTATGTTTCATCCTAGTATTACCTATGACCTATGCGAAATTATTTCTGCCAACTTGGATCTTATGGTTTGTTACCATATGAAGTTGGCATTTTCCAACATTACATTGAATTCCATGCAATTGGTTATTGCACTGCAAGTATCAATTATCCTGCCAAGCATTAAAGTATATTTTACAATAGGGTCTATTTGGATTGAAATGGAGTGACCGATGTGTATAAGTGAGCAGGCCAAATCTACCTTCTTCTGAGGAGAGACAATTCAAAAATTGTGGGACTCATCCCATATACTTTTAGTAAAGGAAAACGCCATGGTCTTAACAAGTTAGCGTGAAAATTTAAATGACAGTAAATAAAAGACATTTGTATTAATGAATGTTAAAAATAGTATACCGTAAGGTAGAATTTGGCGATTGAAGTTGCCTGTAGCACCAAATAATGGGGTTTGCAATTTTTCAGAACTCTTCAATATGAGGAGACATAGGGCATAATCCATTCTCGGATTATACCTGCAATTAAAGCTCTTCCGAAAGAGCCGTGACGTCACAATAGCGGTATCGTATATTTTATCAGCATTGATCAGTTGCAATTTTATCATTAAAAATTATGTAAATCGTAAAATAACATCGTATATTTATCTTTTGATATTTACAAAATCATTATGACTTCATGTTAAGCATTTCATTGCACTAACGAAAAGGGAAAGGGTGAGAAGAATAGTTTTGTGTAATTACCGATCAGGACTACCCTTGTCAACACATCGACCAGTGACCTCCAAAAACACGGGAAAGTACGACAGCATTGGGGACAAAAAAGAAAAAAAGCATGTGTACGCATAAAACGAGTTAAAACTAACAGGTATTTAACCTACGGCCTATCACGTAAAGCATGAAATTATACGTAGAACCCCCCTCAATACAAATAAACTCCTTTGTTTCATGAAAATGGAACATGGGATGGGAATATTAAGATAAAAATTAGAACGATATACAATTATAAACATTGTATTGCAGTTGATCTGATATTAAAACATAACCAAACGGGCACGATGTTAGGAAGAGTCACATACGTGTTATTTATTCAACTAATATGATCCGTCCCCGTGACGTCACATGAAGAGTCGTCATGGCCGCTTACACTACGACAGGAAATTCCAAATATTCATATTTCTAATTGAGTATATTAATGTTAATAAAGGTGTTTTTGTTTAATAATTAGTTATTTACGAATAAAAAGTTACAATGTATTGAATTATAACAATGTTCAACTGAGTGGAGTTTTCCTTTAATAAGCGTTAGAAGGTACAACCAAGAATGGACAAGACCAAGAAGACAAAACCCACCAAAAATGGAGTGGGGGGGATGTACCCATGTGCTTGCGAAGGTTAACTAGTGCTTGTCTTTTATTACGCACTCTCTGTTTTTTTCTCATGCCCGGTACATAGTTCATATTCCATGAAATGACCAGTCATATTTCATATCAAGAGAACAATGTCGGAAAACAAGAAAAGTTTGAAGATATCAAATGGGTAATCATAAACAATAAATTGAGGATAGGCAATACACTGGTCAAAAGGAAAAATAGGACACAAGAGCGAACAATTATCTGCAAGAACTAGACGGAAAACTAAATATCAAGCAACGCGACACATTCTGAAATCCTGGAGTTTGTTCAGGCACTATGTAATAGTAAGCACTCGTCATTGAATGCTATGAAAATGCTTAATAAAACAGATAACTACCAAATTAAGTACTTCCTACGAGTTTCGGGAATACTTTTCATCATATAAGGTCAAATCGAATATATTTAAAAGGCAAATAATATTAAAGATCTTGGCGAGCAATACGATGAAATGACTTAAACAGTATGGCTAAATTCAACAAAGGTACCCTACTCCTTAGCAAGAATGACCTAAGTTTTTCTCATAATTACAAATGATCCAGTTTGAGAAACACGAAACAGCTAACAAGAATAGACAATCCAGAAATACTGTCAACTTTGAATACAAAACACACAGGGTGAAGACAAGCAAAGCACACAAGAAACCCAAAACACTAAAATTATGAGCTACTCCGACCTCACCAACATACGGGGGATCCTAGAGGCTCGTAAATAACATCCGCCATATTACTCATATAGTCAGACACCAGTGTAAGCAAGCATATACAAAAAAGACATTACCCGTCATACACGCAACCTGGGGTTGGGGTGCTGTGGGTAGAGACGAACCGAACATCGTTTTTATGTGGAAATCTTAACATAATCTAGAGACACACACAACACAACATTGGAGAATAAGTCAAGAAACAAACTAAATAGACGAGCAACACAGACCCTATCAAGAACTGGAGAGAGGTGAACTCAAGAGACACAGACAATATTAGTGATAAAGATGTGTTGGACACCATATTACGCAAGCATACACAAATATAAAAAAAATAAGACATCACCCGTCATATAAGCAACAGCGGTAAAAGACGAACCGAACACCGCATTTATTTCAGACATAACAACATGGAATTAGGAATGTAAAGACAACTAATAATAAGTCAAAGTCAAAAAAATTATAAATACTTTAGACAATTTGGTAAGAATTGGTTGATATTTTCAATGAATATCGAATACAAAAAAAATAAGAATATTTAAGATATATTCCTGATTTTTATCAACAAATATTGCAAACCTGGATAAAAATGGGTGGTGTCAAACAAAAACGCTATAACATTTTGCAGAGATTAGAAAACAGCTTATCTGGGGAAATAAATGTATAATGTTTAAAAATAAAAGTGTAATGTTTGATAATTGGATAAATAGTGATTTAATTTATTTCAATGATATTTTAAATGAAAACAGGGAAATAAGTCAGAATGTAATTTTAGATAAATTAAAATACAAGAATAATTGGATATCTGAATTTATCTGCCTAAAAAAACGATACCTAATGAATGGTATCATACATTACAGGCTCAAAACTCTATTAAACGTGTTGTCAATTTTCAAAAAGATAAGCTTATAGTAAATGGAAAATGTATTTACCCGTAACAACTGTCCAACAAATATTTTTATAATGAATATATTAATGTAAAATTTTTGAAACCAATAGGTACTTGTCTATATATGAAAAACCAAACATGAGTCAGCTTTACTCTTTCACCTTTCATTATTTAGAAGAAAATAAGCTAAAAATATTCAGATGGAAATTATTGCAATATATAATTCCTACAAAGAAACTATTAATGAAATGGAGAATTGCTATTAATATCCAATGTAATTCTGTGGTCAAGATGAAGAATATCTACATTACTTTATATACTGTCCTTATCTGAAAGAATTTTGGGTGAAAATACAACAAATATTGAAAAAATCTAATATAGAAAATGTTGTCACATTAAAGCATATTGTTTTTGGGTATAAGATATTTGATAAAGATTATTTTGATTTCAACTATTTTTCAACAATTTTAGGATTTTCTATATACAAAGTATATTATGTATCTGAACAAAAGACTAAACAAGCAAGCATATATTCTTTATTTGTGAGAGAATATATTACGAGAATAAGCCAGGTGCAAAAACTCCAAAATAGTAAACTGTTACGAAAAATAAGGGAAAATATTGAAATGTAAATATGTATGCATTGTATATATGTATATGTATGCATGCATATGTATGTGTGTATATGCATAGATGTATGTGTGTAGATGTAGGTGCGTATTTATAGGTATATTTAATTAAAGTCTGATCCTCAGTAATATTATATTATTTGAAAGTATTTTAATCATATAAGAACATATTGATATGAAATACTTCATAAGTAGCTTGGGCTTTTGAAGTAAGAATGTAACAAGCATTTTGAATAAAAATATATTGTTGTTAAAAAAATAAATCAAAATCTACAACACGAACCCTATTACTTAAAACAAGGGGTGAACTCGAGAGACACAGACAACATTTGTGAACAACTCAAGAACAAACTAAAATTTTGAACAACACGAAGCCCATCAAAACTTGGGAAGGATGAACCCAGTTGTTTGTGATGGGTAAGCAGTCCCTCTTTCTTCTAAGACATCCACTGTATTACCCATTGTCAGGTCTAATACAAATTGTTTAGGTGACAGAGGAAAGCAAAACTAGATAAAACGGAAAATATTCATCATCCCTTCATTGTTATTTTAGATATGGATATGTCGTAACGGTCATTCAGATTGCGATGACTACCACCGACAATATATAGCCATGATTTCAACTTGGCATTGCATACCTTTGTTGCCCTTATGATTTCATGCTATACAAGAACTTCTGAAGAATACCATGAGATCCAATTACCCAGAGTAGAGGATCAAGTAAACCGTTTTTCCTGTATTTCACATCTAGTTGTCTTTGCTATGTTCTACGATTTGAGGTGTGGTTGTTCGTTTTGTTGATATTGGTGAAATGTGGAATTGCTGTACATTTCAAAGTTTCCTTTCAAACAAATACAGAACATACCATTAATAAATACAATCACCAATTAGAAAATGGAACAAATGTAAAACAATAAACACCATACAAAAAACAAATCTGTCTAGCAAAGAAGCAAAACATCGTCTACAAATAGAACATAATAATAGGTCATTTCTTGAAAATATTATTCATTATTATGGAAACTTAGAAACTCCACAATAACACAAAATATATGGAACAGATGCCACAAAATAAACAGCTGTAAAAAGTGAAAATCAATGTATTTACTCTCACTGACTAATGTTTACTGAACATGTGTTTTATTTCATTATTATTAAAATGTTTGGAATCAAATACTTGTGATCAGGGGGTTGCCTGGATCAGTACTAAAGTCATTGCTATTCCTTTTTGTTCATATACATGTACTACCTTCCAGTAAATTTAAAATAAAAACCATATCTATTTTCATTATCTGTATTATTTATTTATATACCAAACACCCCCAATATAATGTCGCACTACAAAATGACCTAAGCTATCTAGCTCACTAGGACCAAACATGAGGTATGAAGTTAGGCCCAGAAAAATGTAATGTAACACACTAAGTGTCAAAAAATCACAATGTCATGTTAAATAGGAGAAACACTAAATGGTTTCTGGTTGATGGTTGATTGTGTTTTACACCACTTTCACCAATATTTTAGTTATATAGTTATATTATTGATGTCAGTGTTATTGCTGTAGGAAATTGGAGTGCCCTGAAAATCCACTGAGATGTCACAGGTCAATGACAATCTGTATCACATAATGTTGAATCGAGTACACCTTGCGACAAAAGGGATTCGAATTCATACCTTAAGTGGTGATATGCACTGATTGCACAAGTATTTGTAAATCCAATTGACATACCATCACGACCACTACGTCTCGGGGGATACAATGAATGGTCAGTCAATACAGCAAAATATTTGATATCATTATATCAACCATGATAGCTTGTTACGCACATATGCATAGCGCCTTCTCAAAAATTAAGTAACAAATCTATGGTAGAATCTTCGAATATTGTGTAACAGAATTGACACTAAATACTAAATAAACTGATTGACCATCAAAACAGGAAAACACAAGATGACAATCAGAGAAGCGTAAACGGGGTTACTATTCTGTTCAAAATGATTCACAGCCGTGTGGTAATCGAGTTTAACCTTCACCTTGTCCCACAATTGACTTCCTACACAAGAGATGAATGTAATGTTCCCTGACACGACCCCACATGGGATGTCGTTATATATTAGAGTATCACCAAAAGCAAAAATGATACAACAAACTTCTAATTTTAATCATAGTGGCACATCTCGTCATTGAGAGAAACAGAACTCACAACTGTTAGTCCTCATGTGTTATAAGAGTTATTCCCCTTTAATGAAGATAGAATAACCATTTTCATGCAAAGTTTATGTGAAAACAACATACACTTGTTGTACATATTATTTCCCCCCCAAAATGTTTACTATGTTTGAATGGTGTAGCAACTTATGAATAAAATAACACATATAGTATGTTCACAAATATACATATACGCGTATATATTTCCCAACAATTTGTAGTCGATTTGAAAGTAACAACTTTTGAATTTTCTATTTGTTATTAAATGTTCCTCTGTTATTTTTTCTACACGATGCAAATATATAAACCGAAAAACTTTACCGTTTGCATTACTCTTGAAGACCGGATACTAGTCAGTCAATCGTAAGGGAAGCAACTCTAATGAACAAAAACGTATAATCTTAGAATCAACTTATGAATGCTGAAAAGAAGTTTTATCTAATTTCAGGTATATCATGTTTCTAATAGACCAGGTATCTTTATAGCTGCCGAGACAATTTTTCAAATTCTTATTTTAATGATGAGGTATTTAATACGAATTGAGGTATGGCGTAGGATCCAACTGAGCCACTACACCCACTTTTACCTTTGTCCATTTAAACCTCCTCACATACCTTTTCCTAAATATAATACCCATAAAGGATGCGAACATGTAAGCTTTTGTTATCAAAAGACTGCACGGCTATGGCAACAAACACGTTCAGAAAATGAAAAAGAGATGAAATAATAAAGACTTTTCATTGACAATAAATATGCAAACAAATAGTAAAAAAGGGGAGTCCATACTATAAGCGCATGTGATCAAATATAGTCAAAACGTCCTAAAATTGTTCACCATCTTATCTATATTTTGTTATAATATTGTAAATTTTAATAACCAAAATAAAGGTATATAATAGAGTAAATATCATAGGTTCTAAATATTGTTGAACTGTTTATCTTAACACAATTTAAATGTCCAGGCTATAAAAGTCGGTTATTGTTGACAATATATACGAAACTAACCGGAAATACCTGTTTCTATTCTTAGTCTGAAAATTCTCCTAGTTATGTCACTGCCAGCTTATCCAATAGATAAGCTGTCAGTGACATGTATATATTGACAGTCAGAACCGGTTGAGAACGACAACTTACGACAATGATTTCGATGTTCCGTTTTTGTCGTACTCACAATCCACCCCTTTTTACCTTCATGACTTATTAACGGCTGTGTAACCAAAGTAACACGACGGATGCTACTAGTTGGGTAGACAATGATTACCCTTACGGAACACCTGAGTTCATGTCCGGATTTAAGTCATGTTCGAGTTGCTCAATCTTTTGAGATTTGTTGGAATGGGCATTCTGCGAATTTGTATTTTAATGTTTAATTTTATAATATTATTTTAGGCTTTTTGACATTCAATGTGATATTACCTCAGATCGAACAAATGTGTGTATGCGTATGTTAGTATCACTTAAATAATTTAGAACCTCCATAATTCGACATCTTGGACGCCATAAATCAAAGGTCAAAATAGTTTTCTTCCGTGAGTTCCAAATATATTGTAGGTCTTCCAAAAATAAGCTACTGGAACCATTTCCGGAGGTCCTGAAATATCTACAGATATCCTTAGCTCGAATTATGAAGTTCCTAATATATATCATGGTGTTCTTACTCGAGGCCCTTAAATATATCAGATCCTGTAATCGATTTGTACAAGGTCAATAAACGATTGAGGATTTCCTTACATGTAAATACAATATTTTAGCAAATTCAAAACAGTACTGACGTACTGCTTTATAATCTCTGTCTGTGTAAGCATATATTTTTAATATCTAATATTTACATATACCTTGATAACCTTGTACTTTGAATTATGAAATGTCTAATATATATCAGAGGGTTCTTACTCGATACCCCTTAATATCTCAGATCATGCACCCGAATTACACAAGGTCAATAAATGTTTGAGTACCTCCTTACATGTAAATACAATATTTTGACCAATTTAAAAACAATACTGACGTACTACTTTGTAATCTCTCTCTGTGTAAACATATATTTGTAATATCTAATATTTACATGTATCTTGATAAGTTGATTATGGCTGTACTTTGTATTAATTTAACTGCTTTATCAATTACTATACTGCATTTATTGAGATAACTTTTAGCAACAATATGATATTTTTATTCAAAATGCTTGTTGCATTCATACTTCAAAAGTCCAGCTCTTTATGAAGTATTTCATATTAATATTGTCTTATAATTTCAGGTGATATAATATAATTGATGAGAATCAAACTTTAGTTGAATTTACCTATAAAAATATTCTTACATTTACACACATACGTATGCATGTATACATATATATACATTTTAATAGTTTTCCTTATTTTTGTTGACAGTTGACTATTTTGAAGGTTTCGCACCTGGCTTAATCTGCTAATATATTTTCTCACAAATAAAGAACCTATGCTTACTTATTTTTTCTTCTGTTGAGATATAGAAATATAGAAATCAAAATAATCTTTATCAAATATATCTGAACTTATTTTCTTCTAAGTAATGAACAATGAAAGAGTAAATCTGACTCATGTTTGTTTTTTCATATTTATAGATTAACCATGTATTTATACCTATTGGTTTCAAAAAATTTACATTAATATATTCATTATAAAAATATATATTGGAGAGTTGTGACGGGTCTATACATTTTCCATTTACTATAAACATAGCGTTTTGAAAATTTACCACACTTTTGATATAGTTTTCAGTCTGTAATGTAGGATACCATTCATTAGATGTTGCTTTTCTTAGGCAGATACATTCAGATATCCAATTGGTCTTGTATTTTAATTTGTCTAAAATCAAATTCTGACGTATTTCCCCTTTTTTATTTAAAATACCATTGGTACAAATTAAATCACTATTTATTCAATTGTCAAACAATAAACTTTTATTTTTAAGCATTATACATTTATTTCCCCAAATAAGCTGTTTAATCTTTAATTTTTTTGTGTTCGATATTCATTGAAAATATCCACCAATTCTTACCAAATTGTCTAAAGTATGTATATGTTGTATAATTCCAATTGTCCATTTCTCCACTGACAAAATTATTTACCCATGATGGTCTCAATGATGCAAAGTAACTCTATATGTCTATCATATTTAAACCCTCCATTTCAAAATTACCTATCATAGTGTTTCTTTTAGCGTTGTCTGGTTTACCATCCCATATGAATTTGAACCATTTACTTACAATTTCTTTTCTATATTTTTTTCTGGCACAACACATGCACTATTAACAAAATTAAATATGGGTGTGACTAACGCTTTATTAATCATAATTTTCCCAAGGATAGTTAAATTTCGTTTTCCTCAAGAGAAGAATAAAATATTCATTTTATCTATTTTATTTTCACAGTTTAATTTTTCACAATCTTCTTTATTGTTACCAAAATAAACACCCAATGCTTTAATAATTTTTTCTGACCATATAATGCCATCTATCTTATCCTTACTGTGCTTTCCTACCCAAATCCCCTCTGCTTTATTTGTGTTCATTAATTGAGAACAATTGTCTCGGGTCAAGCTTGGCGATTAAGGATATCTTTTTTTAAGTTTTCGTTTTCCTCAACCCCGGTAAAGAACACGTCTTTACATACACTGAATCTAAACCAAACCATTGTTTGTTTTATATTTCGGAAATATTGACATTGTATTATATATCATTCTCCCCCTTTTTTAATTTGTGTCATATTGTTAGTTATTTTTGATGTTGTTGTTATATTCTTTCTTCAGTTTGATCACATATATGTTCCGTTTTTTTCGTCCTCACAATCCACCTATTTTCACATTCATGACTTATTAACGGGTGTGTAGCCAAAATAACACGACATATCCTACTAGATGAGTAGAGCGTGCCTACCTTTCCGGAACACATGAGTTCATGTCCGGATTTAAGTCATGTTCGAGTTGCTCAATCTATCATTTTCTATATAGTGTTTTCTGATGGCCATTGCATTGTCTTTCCTTCATATTACGGCTTTTTATTACCCATTTGGTATGCTTAAGCTTATTTGACTCAATTGTCTTTCGATTTAGCTCTTTCTTTTGCATCTTCAATTTTTCATTACTTTTAACACTATGGTGACGCATGCAATTGCATGAATGAAGTAGTTCCTGGCAATAAAATATCAGACACATTTTGTGATGAACAGTGTATTGGAGATCGCGATCATGTGGGAATATAGACTAAGTAGCTGTTTACATAACAGGTATGTATACGACCGTTTACTGTAATATATAGAACAAGTTGATGTTTTCAATATATGCAAGAAGAAATTACCTTTCGTGGCAGATCAAAGAAGACAATCCTAAAATATTAACATGGTTTCAAGCTTTATGTACATGTTTTGTAGATCATTTTATGTTATTTGTCTTTTTGTCTTCTGGCCATTGTATTGCATGTCCTTCTTCGATTAAGGGATTCTAGTTACCCCTTTAGTATCTTCAAACCCTTCTTGCTAATTTGTTTGGTTTTGAGTGTTGTTGTGTTTGCGTGTGTTGTATTCTGTTGGTCTTTGTCATGTTGCCAGTTTCTCTGGATTGCCCATTCTTGATTGCTACTTTGTTCGGTTTTATCTAATGTTTATTTGAACTGTTGACGACTCTGGGCGTTTGAGAATATGCTGAAACTATACACACCTGTTTTGAACATATTTCGTATCTTAAATATATGACTATTCAAAACAATATAACTTGAATGATATAGGCTAGTGTGTGTATGCAAGCGATTATCTATTAACTTAAAAATAAACAAACAAAGCCAAACAAACAACTATTAAGAAATTTCTCGTAAATATTATTGAATTAAATTAAATATGCTTCAGAGATAAACGTCTAATTTAAAGTGCGTCATCTTAATACTATTCAATTTATTTTTATGTTTTAGAATACCCAATAAATTATTCTTAGCGAACATCATATATTGCCACTTATGAATAAATATCATAAATTATGCAAAAAAATACCATCATCAAATATCCAGCCCATATCACTAGACCCGGATGTGGTGCCAAATACTGGAATGTCAACAATTGCCACACAACGATCACAGACAACTATCATATAGACTACCATTAACCCAGAAACAACAGTTGAAACAACTGAAATTGGTACGTCAAAACCGGAAACAACGAAAATCAAACAGGAAGCTTCGATGTTGCATGCATACCTGTATCTGTACGTGTAAAATTGCTACACATATTTTGTCCGGCTTTACTTTGGAAGAAGACGTTAAACGTCTGATTGAAACCACAGTGATAGACAAGAAAGGTACTTCCTCTTTCTAAAATATGAACACATCAGCGCTTGATAGAAGAGTGTCTCTGATTGCTATTTGTTGGATCGGGATTGTTTGTATATGTGTTCCATTCATTTGTGTCATGTGTACGGACGTAGCTAATTGGACTAAAATAAAACAAAAACACGGGGGTCATTTAAAGCAGTTACGTATTGTGAAAGAAGTTTTAGTTGCCGATTTCACACAAAAAAATTATCACATGTAAGCCACGAACATTGATGAATTGTGAGACTTTTATGACTATCGTATTGTCTGTCCCTCTTCGATTTATGTTTTTGATTGCCCCTTTGGTATCTACAAAATGTTAAATATTAAATAGTCCTTTATTGATTTCAGAATTAATATCTATTTTGCTTTGTAAATGTTTATTTTAAAAATAGAAAAGTGTTATACAGATTACGTACAATGCATGCTATAAATGTAACATTCACACAATATTATATATGATTTACGCTATTTTGATTTTCTATGTTATTCTCGGACTTTCCAAGAGTTATCCCCCTTGCATTCAATGGAAGATTAATACGACAAATCTTTAGAACGTTTTCAACAGCGAACAAAATAGTGTGAACTAAATTAATTACAATTCCAAAATAGAGGTACACATTTTGCTTAGTTTCCATACAAAAAGTCCCCAAATATATAGGAATGAATTGACAGGCAACACATTGTGCAATAATTTTGAATTGAAAGTTTTGTATCTTGAGGTATGCAAAAATATCTATATATTATTATCACACATATTTAATACTATACTAGTCAACAAAAGAAACGATACACGGGTTTGATGCTCAATATGTGTTTACATAGAGAAAACAAATCGACAAAAATCATATAATCTAGATGCATATGGCATAACAAATAAGGCAATATCAACATAATTATCAGAACAAATGGACAGACATAAATTGTCATGCAGTATGGAGGTTTGCGGAGCTTAGTAACGTGCATGACTACATATTGCAGCAACGACAGCTTCGCATCTCCGCGCATAGAACCAATCAATCGTTGCATAAAGGCATGTGGGATGTTGTTACTCTCTGGCACAAGTGCGTCACGCAGCTCCTGTAGTGTTTGTGACCGTGGCGAACACGTCTACTGAGTTAATCCCATAAATGTGCAATTGGTGACAGATCCGGTGATAATGCCGGCCAAGGAAAAACAATCATGTCATTATTACAAACACGAGCCATGTGATATCTTTCATTTTCATGTTGAAAAAAAGTGATCAGAGTTTCGCTGTTGCCGAAGGGGCAGAACGATAGCATCAATGATGTGTATTTTACGACATTCGATGTTCTTTGAACAATATTGAACTGAGTGCGACCATCATGAGAAATTCCAGCCCTGCCCCAGCTAGTTTTGCGATTCTATGGCGCGTTGTTGAAGCATTGATCCTATCATTGGACACCTAGCTCGGAGTCCAGATCCACGTAGTCTACTGCGAACAGTCTGACTCGAATTTCGGACGTTTGCTAGACCAGGTGTTCTACGGGCAGTGTCCTCAGCCGTTATTATACGGTTCCGGTGGTAAATAAGGCGCAAACGTCTGTCTTGACACTTTGACGTCACACGTGGCCTGTCGTTACCGTTAATGGGTCAGCCATTCGTCCTACCTGTTGAAGACGAATCATTAGCCTTGAAATGGTTATTTTAGACACAGTAATTGTTTGTGAGTAAATATATTAGTAGATATAATAGTTATTGTTCTTCCACATGAGAGTTAATATATCTCAATAATTCAAATAAGACGAAAGCTTGTACTCAAATACAAAAATCATAATGTAGCGATCGCCTACATGTAGATAATGTTATCTTGAGGATGAAACTGCACAGGTGTACATGCACAGCAAATATAAAGAATAAATTAATCGTTCGCGTTAACTTAGGCTTTTTAACATTCAATGTGATATATCCTGGTGATCCAACAAGTGTGTGCATGCGTATGTTAGTATCACCTGAATAAATTAGAACCTCCATAATTAGAGATGTTTCTGGAGGTACTGAAATATTCAAAGATAGTCTTAGCTTGAATTATGAAATTTCTAATATATATCAGAGGGTCCTTTAATATCTCAGATCCTGCACCCGAATTGTACAAGGTCAATGCATGTTTGAGGAATTTCTTACATGTAAATACAATAGTGTGACCAATTTAAAAACAGTACTGACATACTACGTTATAATCTCTGTCTGTGTAAGCATATATTAGTAATATTTGATATTGGCATGTACCTTGATAGCCTTGTACTTTGAATGTGTATGTATCAATTTAACTGCATTATCAATTACTCTACTATATTTATTGAGACCATTTGTGTCTGATCGAATTTTTCAAGTGTTCCACCACCCCCGCCCCCTCCTCGGTAAAGAAAACCTCCCTTTAACACCGGATCTAGAATAATGCATTGTTTTCTTTTCAGAATACAATAATGTTGACATGTTATTATTTTTCATCGCCACCCCCCCCCCCCCCCCCCCCTCCTTTCCCCTATTTGTTAATGTGTGTAAAATTGTTATCTCTCTCTTAGATATGTATTTTGTATGTTCTGTGTTCAGTTTTATTGTACAATTACTGTTTTCATACTAAGCGCCTAGAGTAATTTTAATTAGATAATGAATTATATGAATATCGTAAATAATAATCAAAGTAAAGGGAACAATACTTATGTTTTTCAAAGATTTGTATGTGAAGCGAAATGAAAACAAAAGAATAAGTTATGCTAAAATCGTAATTCTCGCGTGATACCTAGCATTGCACACGAAGACAAAGTAAAACAATAAACACAATTCGCCGTCGTGAGACTTCCGTGATATAGACTTACAACAAAGAGTAGAACATCTATATACAGCAGACAAAGACACACACTAGTTTAGATTAAATTAAACGAGTATTCACGTTAACAAAACACATTCTCCAAGGAAATACGGAGAATGGGTTATATCCCAACTTCGAGAATGTTAGAATGAATTAGCAGTTATTGCTTAACGATAAATGAACAACTTTAGCTGTATCTTGGCGAGATTATCATTGCTCCGGACGATCAAAGGTAACGTCACGTCACTAAGACTCTCATTTTAGGTTGTTGTACATCAGAAATCGTCTACATATTGTTTTGCGCATATTATTTACCTACATTTTATTGGGATGCCTACTAGATATACTGTGTACAGTAACTTATAGGGTTAGGATCATGGTGTTTAACGCCACTTTCAGCAATATATCAGTAATATCGTGGCGGTCAGTGTTATTGGTGGGGAAAGCTGGAGAAAGCAGCAGACCAGCCACAAGTCACTGACAAACTTTATAGGATATCAACATACAGACAAAGACACCTGCATTTAAATTCTGACATACAAGTATATATATTGTTTAGGGTTAAGATTATGATGTTCAACACCACTTTCAACATGATTTCAGCTTTATCGTGGCGGTCAGTTTTAATGGCGGGGAAAAAAGGGGTACCCGGGGAAAACCACCGCAAATCACTGAACTTTATCACGTACTATTTATATCATTTAGTTCTTTAATCTATTCTTTATCACATTTACAAATATGTATAACCTGACATGTTTTAAATATAGATCTTGCACAAAGTCCTGAATTATCACATGTAATGGACTTTTCTCTGTTCACTCCTCCGTTTGCTTCAACTCGTCATGTAGATATCAATGGATACATATTCACCTACAATAAAGACGTTCTAGTGTCAATACAGGTAAATTAATAGAAGTAATTAAAATCATGGTTTAAGACAACAAATAGAGAAAAAATTAAAGTTATCTTCATTATAAATTATAATATTAACTGTTTTCCTGTTTGGTAGCATTCGATATGAATTACATGTGTAACTTTTGTATCAAATGTTAGCATGCGCAATTTGTATTGAGACTGGTATCCTAGAACCTAGCAAAACTGGACGATATGATGATGCCTGAATTTAAGTTTATGGAATATTTCAGGAAGATATGTATTTAGAAGAAATATATATATATTACATATAGTGTGGTTTTCGTACAATTTCATTGGCTAACTCAGTCACGTGATATACATAATATTTAATGTATTTTTTTCCACTGAGAAGAAACCAGACGTCTTGTTTCTATTCTTAAAAAAATAATTGAGGCTATGTTTCTATTTTTAAGCATATTGACCGTCAATATAGCAGCTATCTTACTAAATTTAGATTCGGATATTGTCCGTTCCGGACCACGTTTACACTCCACCTGTAGTAAACAATTTTCTAGTTTTATTGTGTTCTTAAACAATAAAATAACGATGTGTTAATATTTTATTTGCAATGACACGAGTAATACATTACATATGTAATATAAAAATTAGGAACTTTTTACTCTGTCAATAAAGGTAATAACAAAATTACCGAACTCCGAACAATCTTACAAAGGGAAAGTCCAAACTCATAATTATATAAACAGACAAAATCAGTCAACAACCGGAAAACTGTGAAAACCGTAATGACCCTGACTTGGTATATATATAATATGTTATATATGGACCTGTTAGGATTATATTGACCTCAGACGAACCATAATTGATAAATATATCCCATCAGCAAATCACTTTTTTGTACATTATTGCGATGAAAGTTCGAAATTATTGCACTACATATAATTGTTTGTTGCTATAAGAATGCATGGGTATGGCAACGAACACGTGAAGAAAATAAAACAGAGATGAAATAATTAAGATATTTATTGACATTAAATATGTAATCTAAAGAGTAAAAAAGGGTGTCCATATTATATGCGCATGTGATCAAATATAATCAAAATGTCCTAAATTTGTACACCATCATATGTATATTTTTGTTATAATATTGTTATCGACGGGATAGCGTAGCTTACGTGTACTTGTATCCTGTGATAAGTTTGTAAGGTGTTCCTCTGTGCTCGTGATTTGTGATGTAGTTGTCCAGCTCCAGCATATATACCATCAAGCGTATACATGCAAATATATGTATTATATCCATATTCTGCATTCCAGTTATATAATTCAATCCAGAGTCACAATAACTATATTTAATACATAAAAACAATCCTCACGGATGCTGGCCTTCCGAAACCCTACTAGATAGATTGTAAAAATAATTTAACACTGTTCTCGCTTTAATATAAGGGCTGTCATATAAGAATGTTCTGTATGAGCTTGTTAATGTAGAGGATATATCGTATCTTAAATTCATATTCAATAAAGATGCTCTCAATAAAGGCTGGACATGTGTAGTAAATATTGGACTGGTTCCTAGTTAGCTAGATACTAATGGCGACCTCTTGCTACTAGAATGGTAAATATTCATAAGAATATCAGCTCCCTTGTATCGACTTTGATTCAAGTTATCTTATTCCAATATGTTAATTAATATACGTACTGGAGTTATCAATATATTTGGCTCAGAGAACCGTTAATTCTGTATCGAGATGCATCTTGTACCTGGTATATTAAGTTCAGTTATGGTTTATCTGTATGACGCGTCCTTGACGACGGTCAGATTAGAGATGCCGAAACGTCAAATCGACGCTGTATTTATACCCCCCGACAAGACCATTGCGCGGCTCCCAGAACTGAAAATCGCTTATTACTTATTACTAACAATTATATCCCTGGCTCACCGCATAGAATATGCATCTAGTTAAATAAATCGGTTAAAGTTTGCAGTTACTTCAATAAAATAGCGAAAATTAATAATAAAACGATAAAATTCCCTATCAAAGAACCTAGTTATAGCGTTTTTGTGTGACGTCATTTTAGCGGAAAATAGTCTCTAAGCGGCACTTAGTAAAACTTCTGATTACATGTATATTGCATATATATTTCAATATTCAACAACCTAATTATGAAAATGGAAGGCCAGCCATTAATTTATAATAACAATTTACTTGAATCTAATTCTTTTTCAAGTTACTATCAAAATACTGTAAACCGGAAGTAACCATTCAACAAAATGGCGATCTCCTTTTAAATGAACAAGCACCTGTCACTATGGAATTCCTGAGAGAGCACACATATAACGTGTCATGGAGCCGTTAAAGTTAATGAATAAGTAACTGAACTTATGTTTTACAAACTCGTTACACCATGAACATGTGAAATGAACCTAAATACATAGAGGTGCCTGAACATTACGAGTTGAATTTTATTGACACTTATTAATTATGACTTATAATACAGTATCCGCCATTGATTTAGGTAATTTCTATAATAACACTGACCGGAATTAATAATATTCCATACAATAACTAACCAAATGTGTGTTAGTGTATTGTTGCCATCTAAGACTTACATATTGTGGAAATTTAACCTCAAATTCTTAAATTCAGATATTACATTAATTTAATAAAATTAATGACACATAAAGCTTATACCCGTACGTTTATAACACTTTCCCCACCCAATGAAAAATAATTCTCCCGAATTCAGTTTCAAAAAGAAAAATTCAGTAAATGTAACATATAACAATAACAATAAAAACAATCCATTATGTCTTTAGATTCAGTGTCAATGATTGGAAAGTTCAAGAAAATGTCGTTTCACCATATCTTCTAATCTTTTCCTGCTTTCTCTGTATCCAGTCTCAATGGAATCAGTTCCAGCTGTTTGTGTAATTTACCATCAGGAATTCCAGAACCTGCTGCTTCAACCATGACCAGCCATCCATTTGCCTCATCTCCGGACAAACTTCCGAGACAGATCTCTCTCAAGATGTTATAATTTGCTGTTCTGGTGGTTGAAGTCCAGCTTCATTCGGTAGATTTTTCGACAGGTGTTCCTGGCAATGCCAGCATTGCGTACGTGTCCAATATTTCTCTCTCATTACTGCATTCAGAAACATCATCCTCACGCGCCAGCGCCATTGCAACAAACCTTCAGCTTGTTAACCTCTCTGTTCGGGTGTATTCCTTCCAATTTATTCGCGATCAATGCATTTTGGTTGGATTTGACGAAATGATAATTTATCTCTCTCTGGCGTTTCCCTGGTGGAAATAAGGGCATCATCCCGCCTCTGTTCAGTAGCTTCTCTGCTCTGTATTCATCTGTTTTCTGCTGTTCTGTCGCTGTTTGGTCTTGTTCTTTCGCCTCCAGTTCCTGTCGTTCTTTTTCCTCCTGTTCCCGTCGTTCTTTCGCCTCCTGTTCTTGTTCTTTTGCCACCTTTTCCTGATGTTCCTTCACCTTCTGTTTATGTCGTTCTTTTGCCTCCTGTTCCTGATGTTCTTTGTGCCTCGACTCCTCCATGTCCTCCACTATCACTATTCTTCTACTCACTGATTCTTCCTTATCTTCACAATCTTGTACATCCACGATCTCGTCCATAATTTCATACTCTGGTTCTTCTCCATAATCCTCGTTTATGTTCTCTAGCTGTATCTTCCTGGTCTTTTCAAATGAAACTTTTCCCCTATACAATCTTCTTACATGTCGTTCACTAATTCCTAATACTTTGATGATGGTTTTGAGAGTGAACTGTGACTCCTCCAGCTTCAATTCTGTTCCAAACTTCTCCGGTGTATCCCTGTCTTCTGTAACTCCGTTCATCCATCTTAGCAGGTTTTCCTTCGCTTTTGTATCATCCATGACACAATGAAGTTCTACCTTAAGCCAAATCTCAGTTGCAGATTCCTCAATTCTAAGGTACACCAACTTCCGTTTACTTGACAGCTCTATTCTTGCCACAGCCAACTCTGGAAAGTCCAAAACGTGTAGACATATCACTTACTTTGACACACATTTTTAACAATCCAATCTCTTTGATATTCTCTCACCATATATATCAGGGGGCTATGCATTTTGGCATTAAGTGACTTCTAACCTCTCTATTACATACAGATATTTGTTAACTCATGAAAGTTGAAAATGATGTTGTGTAGTTTATTCGCATGAAACATAGTGTAAGTTTTTGTATCTTCAAATTTGAACCCAAATGGCCCCTATTTGTTAATGATTGAATCTGTTTATCACAGTGATCGTTAATGTGGAACATAATTAAAGGGATATTGTCCTCAATATATTAAGATAGCATTGGTCTAATTAGATTCCATTTAGGCGTTAATATCAAACGAATAATAATGTTGACAATAATATAGATTTATTATATGTCGACACTTTTGGAATGTTGCTACAATAAATGGAGAGTTAAGATTTTAAGATCATTTTTGTCGTAATGGTTTCCCCTCCATATACGTATATATACTCGGCCTACACGATCAATTTCTCGGCGAAGATCAATCACCGAAACAAGCCAATTTGTATATATGCTATCTTTTATAAACACAATCACCAAGCTTAAAAATAAACATGAAATTATAAAATGGTGCATGATTTGTCTTAAGAAGCCCTTGCTTAAACTCTGCCACCTGCGAATAATGGGACACAGTTAATAGTAGTTGAGTATTCATACATTGTTATTACTCGATTGTCATCTGATACATATGATAAACACGATTTCTCTTTAGACCTTGTTAGTAAACAGTGAAATGTCTTTATTATCTCATCACCTTTACCTATATTTAAGATTTTGATAAAAATCAGTTTGCATGTGTGTTTATCTCTCTATGCTCTTATTCTCCAAATGAATACGGGGTGATTTCCTGCATAAAGGTACATACACACATGAGTTAGAATTTGTCGATTATCACAGCTTGCAAATATATGATCGAGTCGTACATTTCCCCCCTCAAATTGTCAATTGGTAGCGATTGCTACACTACGTTATTTCATTATGAGATACGTCTACCAGACCATGCTTCTTGTTAACTGTTTTAAATTATTATTTTCATGATGAGGTACTTTATAAATGGAGGTGTTTTGAGGATCCAATGGAGCCACTTCACCCAATTTGACCTGTACACCCTTTTCCTCCTGAATATACGTCAAGAGTGTACGGACTTGTAAGCTGTTGTTACAATGCGATTGCACGTAGAGAGAAACGGGAACACGGATGAAATAATAAAGAATTTGATTGACAATAAATATGTAAACAAACAGTAACAAGGGGGAGGTCATTGCTATAACTACCTGTGATCAAACATAAACAACACGTCCTAAAACACTTTACAATCTTATGAATATTTTGATATAATTTTGTCAATTTTTGTTAAAAATAAGAAATATATATCATTAAGTTAATTTCCTATCACATGAAATAGTATTGATCGGTTTATCGTAACACAATGTAAATGTCCATACTGTAAAATTTGGCTACTAATAACAACAAATACGAAACTGATAGGAAATGCCTATTCCCATATTTAGTCTAAAGCGTCCCCTATATATGTCATTGACTGCTTATCCAATAGAACTGAAGATTATCAAAACCAGTCAGGAAGTTGGGAATGAATTATTGTGGCATAGGCAAAATATACCGGATAAGTGTTTCTAAATTAAAAATAAGAATATAATGTAGATAATTAAAGTAAATTATTGTAATACTGTTCAGTAAGATCTAATGTTTTCTACATATGATAAATTATCTTTATTAACAGTTATGCTCTATAAATATATATACAATATACGTACATTGTCGGTAAATATAAAATTTATTTGTACGAGCTTTAGAAACAGGCAGAATAGCGAGCCTTCGGCGAGATTTTCAGACCTGTTTCGCAGCGAGTACAAATGAATTTTATATTTAACGACAATGTACGTATATTGTGTTTATCCTGCAATGTAAAAAAAAGTCGGAAAACTTGTAAGATTTAAACAAAAAGGACAGAAACAAGCGTCATTCCTCGCCTTTCCTAAATGTTGTCAAGGGTGTCTTCTTCGTGGTCCCCGTTACATTAGAACCAGTTTCATACTGGTCTGCGCCCTCCGCTGTACATAGCTACAGGGTACCAGGAAAGTTTATTCGTAGGCTGAAAAGTTTATTCGTATAGTACGAAAAGTGTATTCGTATAGTACGGAAAGTTTATTCGTCTAGTACGAATAAATGTATTCGCATAGCATATGTGTACAGCAAATGTACTGATTGCAGGATACATATTTGTGTATGGTATATAAAGTCCACTTAAAAGTTATAATACAAAATGTATATATTTTATATTCTGTTACATTTTGTTTTAATCTTAGGCGATTTGTTTTCATACAATATAAGCATATCTTTACATTACGTCACGGAATATGATAACTTGAATTAATCGTGACCGCCCCCTTTCCGATAATGTGAAATGTCAGGAACATAACACAATGGTAATGAAACCAAATATTTCTACAACTCAAGGAAAACAGTTACTCTTCGCTTTTATTTTTGGAATATGACACATGATACACAAAATAGTTCATAAACATGATTTAGTTATGACACAGTTTCTCTCTTTCTGACACACACGATCCAGAACTTTAGCATGATGTAGGTATGATACACTTTTCCTCTTTCTGATACACAAAATCTAGAACATAATCATATTGTAGGTATGATACAGTTTCCCCCTTACAGATACACAAAATCTATAACATAAACATATTGTAGGTATGATACAGTTTCCCCCTTTCTGATACACAAAATCTAGAACATAAACATACTGTATGTATGATACAGCTTCCCCCTGTCTGATACACACAATATAGAACATAAATATATTTTAGGTATGATACAGTCTCTCTCTTTCTGATACACAAAATCTAGAACATAAATAAACTGTAGGTATGATGCAGTTTCTCTCTTTCTGATACACTAAATCTAGAACATAAATATACTGTAGGTATGATGCAGTTTTCCTCTTTCTGATACACACAACATAGAACATAAACATACTGTAGGCATGATACAGTTTCCCTCTTTCTGCTACACGGGATCGAGGAAATAAACATAGTATAAGTATTATGGAAGACCGCATTATCAAAATATAACACATCCATTGAAAAATACCCCTATGTCTTGGTATTGTGCCGACAGTGTAGTGTTTTCGGTTTTTCATTTGATTTTTATTACGTAAGAATGTTAGATTGTTGCTTAACACCAAATTAGAAAAAAATGTTGATTTATATCATGGGGATAATATGTTACATTCCGTGAAATGATTATGATGTCTAGGTTGTATCAGACCAACATGTTGAGCTTTATTGGTATATTACTAGTACACTGTAACGAATGCCAAACAACTTGGCCCGCGGACAACTCAGACCATAGTCAAGTACAAGTCGGCCTGTAAGCGAGGACTAGTCAGTCCATATATTAAGACAACTCGGACCGTATTATTGATACTTAATTGTAAATAATAAATAGTGAGTTTCAGATATTATGAGGATATATATTTCTTCTGAAATGATTTATATAGTTCTAGTATATAAATCCTTGGCATAATACACCCATGTGGATCAAGCAAATACAAGTACAAACAAACAAAACATATAAAACATAGAAAATTACAATTTGATGAAAATAAATCCTATTAACTAACATTATATTTATCACATGTCATACTTTTGACCGACAAGGACCTCATTTTTGCAATTTTTTAGATTGCTTTATAAAGTCTCCTACTTCTGCCAAAAGATCAGAATTTGCATTTAGCAAAAGCTTTATTTTATTTAATGGCATTTCTTCAATAAAATCTAGTTTGTTTAATATTATTTTGTTAAATAAATTATAAATGTTTAGATTAGTAACAACCATTAATGAAAATGGAATTAAATAACTTTTTAATTAATGATTATATTACCATCAAATAATGATAACATTAATCAGTCTGGAAGATCAAATTTGTTTTTCTCTAATATTGGCGTGTGTTATCTTAAATGAGTTGTGGTTCCTTGAAATCCTTGAAATGAATTGCACATACATGTATCTTGATGATTTCCGTCAATTTTGTTTAAGAAAAAACTAAGACTACAATAATTATTGATGGCCCGAGTAGTCGTTTCATACGGTCCGATTA
The DNA here is from genome assembly GCA_963680875.1 of Bathymodiolus brooksi. Taxonomy (NCBI): domain Eukaryota; kingdom Metazoa; phylum Mollusca; class Bivalvia; order Mytilida; family Modiolidae; genus Bathymodiolus; species Bathymodiolus brooksi. The sequence goes on along the minus strand of OY804583.1, from coordinate 50,244,942 downwards.
GTCCCCGCTTACGGGCCGACTAGTCCTCGCTTACCGGCCGACTTGTTCTCGATTACGGGCCGACTTACCCCGTCCGAGTTGTCCGCCGGCCTAGTTGTCTGGTTACCACTGTAACAACAGTCCTCGAGTAGATCATGACAACATTATATTGATTCCTCGCCAAACAGTTTTTGCTCTTTGTCCTTGATTGCGTATTTACCACATAAGCACCAAATATCAAATTACTGTGTATTAGTGCGCATAGAACGCGGTCTTATGCTTTAAAATGATAATTTGTAAGTGGAATGCGCTTTATGCATAAGAGCAAGTATCAGACACTTTTGTTCAGGTCACGCAGAGAGCTGCCGGTAACATAGCTTCGAGTTCACGGACGGCAATATTCCCAGTGATCAATGAATTAATGTTCAAATAACATTAATTGTGATCATTATATATGTGTTATTTAAAAAAAATTGTATACAAATTATATTTATTGCTTGTTCATTACCTTTTTGAAAGGTATGTAAATATTCTCGATGCTTGTCAATAATCATACTTGTGCATTGGTGGTGTTGTTCGAAACTAATTGTCCATATGAATGCAGGAATAACTGTCAAATGGTTTGCTATCAGACGAGTGATATTTTACTTTTTTCAATTTATTTTTTCCTGGGGCGAAATTACCAGCAGCGGTATCGACCCAGTGATTGTAATGAAAACGTAGATATCAAATTCAGTGTACACGACGAGTTTATTGACTAACCTTCATCAGGTACGCGCAAAATTGAAAGATTGAAAAGCCACACAACTTAAAGTTTTTTGGAGTAATAAATCCCAAAGTCTTAAACAGGAGGACTAAAATCGGCGATGATATACAATTAATGACTTTTCATAAGGTGGACACTGTGATTTATCAACCCCAAGGAAGTGATGTTCACCGAAGCCAACGGCTGAGGTGAACATCACTTCCAAGGGGTTGATAAATCAGTGTCCACCGAAATGAAAAGTCATCAATTGTTTTATTAAATGACACATTCCAAGTGTAATGTTCGGGTGAAAATTGTGAATTGTTGCTGTTTCTTAGACATTTCCATTTATTGATTTTTATATGTAGCTTCTTCAAACCAACAAACACCAGTTTTTGAAGTTTGTCATTTCTAATGTTTCAAAACAATAAAATTGATTAAGAAAAAACGAATACAATTTCAAAATTTTAACAAATAAAATATCACAGTTTCGGTAACATTTTTAAACAATTTCTAAAGAACATAGGTAAGTACATTTGTATAATTAATTTATGTTGTAGTTTATGGTAATGCTAGAGCAATTACTTTAGTTTTCCCCTGTTAGCATTTTTGGGTACGTATTAACTTATGGTTCAACTGACGAAGCTGCTTCGTTCATTTTTGTTTACTAACAGTCGTCTGCTGATTACCGAAGTTCGTTAGCAAGACCACCTCTGATTGGTTGAGGTTCAAAATGTCGGCCAATCAAATTTATAAATTTAAAATATTAATCAGTCTACTGGTTTTCTCCTGTTACTATATTTGGGTACGTACTAACTGCGACATGAGATTTATTAACCTCACGCGCCAAATTGCGCGGTGGACATGTCGTTCTGTTAGAGGAAGCAATGAACCTTCTAAACCAATCAGAATTAAGAAAATGCATAGTCATTTAATAATCAACTATGTCTGAGGGATGAGAACATTAGTTTTATTAATCATTACATTATTTAGGAACTGTAAATTTCAGTAATAAATATATCTTATAAGCCATGCCAGTGCCGAAACACTGACTAATGAACGTATGATACAATCGGAAACTAATAGTCCATCAGGAGAGGCATCGACCAAGTGATATATATCAAGTTTAGTGCGCATGACGAGTTGTACTATCTGTATCACAAATACAGTCTTCATCTTATTTATGTAAATATAACAGTAGTTAATTAATAAAGATGTATTATTACATTGAAATAATAACTGGGGGATATATACTTCACATGTCGTTACATTTTGAATGTTACTACACACAAATGGAGAGTTCAGAATTTATTAATTAAAATCGTTGTTTTCGTCGTAAATTTTCGTTCTTATACGGCGATCACTCTCAATTTCTATGTGAAGGTCAAAGTATAGAGCAGATCTAGTTGTATATGTGATATCCTTTATAAACATAATCACCAAACTTGAACATGAAGGCGAAATCGTAGGATCGCGTTTGCTTCTCTTGATTTGTCTTAATTCTGCCTCATAATGGTACAAGTATGGTTAATCGTATTTGAGTATATACATGTATACATTACTGGTACATGATTGTTATCTTAACTTGATACGTATGCTAAGCATGTTGTCTATGTAGACTTTGTTAGTAAACTGCGCAATTTCTTTATTACTTCATCTCCTTTTATTTTATTTAAGAGATAACTGTTGTATTTGGAAAATTTCACGGTATCAATTGCAGAGTTGATGGTGGCAAATTCACTGGAATGCCGTCATATAACATGTATATTATTTATTAACTGTAACTTTTTTTTAGGGATTTGTTTTCATACAATATACACATGTTTTAACATTATGTCAAGGAATATGACATCTTACAATTAATCGTGTGTTTTATACAAACAAAAGCCGCCACCCCAATGACAAGCTTCATATATGATACCCTTTTCTCCATTTCAACAACTCATATAGGAAAACAATTGCCTTTTATTTTTATTTGCCAAAATATTCCGATTATGTTGGAATAATGCACATTCAGTCTTTCAAACACACATAATCTAGATACTAAACACACTGTAGGTATGACACAGTTTTCCTATTTCTGATACTCAAAATCTAGATCATGAACATACTGTAGGTATGATACAGTTTTCCTATTTCTGATACACAACGAATAGATCATAAGCACACTGTAAAGTACTAGACCATAGTCATACTTTAGGAATAATATAGTGTTCCCTTTTTCCGATAGAATATAAATATATTGTATATATGATACATTTTTCCTCTCTCTAATACACAAAATATAGAACATAAACATACTGTATGTATGATACAGTTTCCCTCTTTCTCATACACAAAATCTAAAACATAAACATAGTGTAGGAATGATTCAGTTTCCCTCTTTCTCATGCACAAAATCTAGAACATAAACATAGTGTAGGAATGATTCAGTTTCCCTCTTTCTGATACTTTCCTATACACAAAATCAAGAACATAAACATATTGTAGGCATGATACAGTTTCTGTCTTTCTGATACACATTCTAGATCATGAACATACTGTAGGTATCATACCGTTTACCTCTTTCTGATACTCAAAATCTAGATCATGAACATACTGTATGTATGATAAAGTTTCGCTCTTTCTGATGCTTTTTGATGCACAAAATCAAGAACATAAACATACTGTAGGTATGAGACAGTTTCCCTCTTTCTGATACACAAAATACAGAATATAAACATATTGTAGGTATCATACAGTTTAACTCTTTCTGATACACAAAATCTAGGTCATGAACATACTGTAGGTATCATACAGTTTCTGTCTTTCTGATGCACAAAATCTAGAACATGAACATACTGTAGGTATGATACAGTTTCCTTCTTTCTGATGCACAACATATAGAATATAAACATACTGTAGGCATGATGCAGTTTCCCTCTTTCTGATACACAAAGTCTAGATCATAAACATAGTGTAGGTATGACACAATTTGGAGGAATGATTATAATTAGTACTAATTTGTAGACATGTTGAGACTGTAGACACAGATTACATTATGTATTATAGCCTAAGGACAGAAGGAGAGGAGTGAATAACTATCAAACCTTACACCTCGGCATATACGAATATCCCAATTAAGGTGGATTGTAGTCTTTTTGACACATTGATAAAAACTATAATAACTTATAACTCATACAATTATTACATAACATTATAGTTAAAATACTATTGAGTTTTGAAAAAGTACATTACATTTTATTAATAAGACACCTCTAGAAAAGATGTGTATCTACTTTTGTACAAATACGTCTTAGAACAACAGGAAGTTCTACAAGTACAGCTGACATAGCAGAATTATGATTAGACGCAAGTAGAAAAATATACTGCAACTTTTAATATTAAAATAACTTGAGACACTACATTATAAAAATAACAAATCAAACATTAAACATTAACATATCTTGGAAGACTGCATTATAAAAATAACAAATCAAACATTAAACATTAACATATTAAAGAAGACTACATTATCATAATTTAAACCAAGTATTAAACATTAAATAATCTTGGAAGACAACATTATAAAAATATAAATCAGACATTACACATTACAATATTTTGGAGGACTACTTTATATAAATATTAATCTACCATTAAACATTAAAATATTTTGCAAGACTACATTATAAAAATGTAAACCAAATAATAAACATTAAAATATTTTGCAAGACTACATTATACAAATATAAATCAAATAATAAACATTAAAATATTTTGAAAGATTACTTTATAGATAAAGTATACTTAGCAATAAACATTAAAACATCTTGTGTATATTATGATGAAATGTAAAAACAAATGAAAAACAAATATCATTAAGTGGACTTTTTATTTTTGTTTTCACTTGCTACCCCTAGAAAAGTGAGATTGGTGTAAAACAGAGACCTTTAATGTGCGCTCCTGGGTCATTAATGTTATTGTAAACAGGAGATTTTGAATAAATTATATTATGATGTAAACTAAAAATAATAATAATAATTCATAATTCAAACCACTCATATTGAGCCTATATATTTGTAATGACGTAATGTGTATAGAAACATTTCATCCTATTTTTGGAAATTGACAATAAGAACACAGGTTTTAAGAATGATATTTTAATAAAACAATACTGTATAATTTAAAAAAAATATATATCTTGGAAGACAACATTATACAAATTTAAGCCAAATATTAAATATTAAAATATCTTGGGGGACTGCATTATGGAAAATAATAAAATGCAAACAGTAAACATTCAAATATTTTGGAAGACTACATTATAGCAATATCATGAACACATTAACATATACCATTACATTTGATATTTGGTTCTGGAGTTGTGTCGACAGTGTGGTATTTTCTGTTTTTCATTTAATGTTTATTATGTAAGAATTCGGGATTGTTGTTTAAACCGAGACCGTGGGTATAAATAGCTGTGGTGGGAACAAACATTCATTTTGTTCTTTTTTTTCACCACAGTTATCTCGAGGAGGACAAATCAATGATACATAGTTCCACAGTTACATTTGGAGCACAACATTTGACAGACATGGTTACTAGTGTTCCTCCCTACGAAACTTTCAATCTTATTAAATACAATATCCTTGGTCAGTCTAAAATCTACAACAATCATTTCGAAAATTCTAATTTCTGAGGTATGTGACCTTTAGACCTAAAAATATCTTAGAGGATTACACTATAAAAACATAATGCAGGCATTGAAATATACATTGCTTTTGATAATTGGTTCTGATAATGCTGCCGCTTTTCACTAGACCAACATGCTGAGCTGGATTGGTATATAACCATAACACGGCAACAGCATGTATGGCTGTTGTGGTAGACATGTCTCTTAACGTAAACACATATTGATTTCTAGCCAACCAGTCATTACTCTTTCTCCTTCGTTGTGTACTTAGCAATGAAGCAACACTAATCAAATTATATAACAATGAAAACAATTTCAACAGTGATGTTGAATTTAAGAAAACAAATATCTTCTCGATAGTTTTCATTTTCAAATCATTTCTGGCTAAATTGTAGATAAATATATTTGTAGGTCGGCACTGCATAATGGCTGCAACACCAAGATGCCACACAGACGACGAAGACGACGACAAAAATGTGCATCCTACCAAGAAAGTGCTATTTGTTGACAGTCATGGTGTCAAGAGCTTTCACTATCTGGGACGACCAACACATTTTTCAGGCATCCGTCAAATTCTTGGTAGCAGCACAGAACGACACAATGATCTATTTGGATTAGTCATCTTCCAGTTTGAGCGGGAATACAAGGCTTGCCTAGAACGAAGGAAACACAATGAACCCCAGATCTTGAACATCTTATTCCCGATCAAAACAGGCAACATATACTTAGAATATTTGGAGAATACACAATCTCAACAGACAGGTAAATACAATTTTATTATTTAAAATCTACAATCAGTAACAAATTAATGAAGTCATATATGACTTGTATATTGTTATAGATTTGGAAACAATCAATGTTGTATTTATTTGAACATTGATAAAAAAAAACATATTATGAGCAAAGTCTAAAGATACCAAAGGTACAATCATATGGTGTAATTTGAAAAGGGATAGACAATGCAATAGCCAAAAGAAAACGTACTAAAATCTACAATTAGTAATAAATTAATGAAATTGCACAATGGTTGCCATTAGTGGAGCAGAAACTTCCAACTCCTCCGGAACACCTGCATTCACCCGAGTTTTTAGTTAGTTTCGTGTGACACGATCTTTGGGTTTATGTTTAAGTTTTTGTAGAACGTTGTCTTTCCTTCGTCGATTTACGAACTCTGATTAACCCTTTGGTATCTTCGAACTCTTCTTATATATGACTTGTTTATTGCTATGACAGATTAGGAACAATGAATGTTTTTTTGAATATTTTATAACAATATGCTTGAAAGAAAAAATATAATCAAGCATATTATAAGAAAAATATGAAGATATCAAAATGGTAATCATATGACGTAATTCACAGAATGACAGACAACACAAAGGACAACATGGTAATCATATGACGTAATTCACAGAATGACAGACAACACAAAGGACAAAATGGTAATCATATGACGTAATTCACAGAATGACAGACAACACAAAGGGTAATCATATGACGTAATTCATAGAATGACAGGCAACACAAAGGGTAATCATATGACGTAATTCACAGAATGACAGACAACACACAGGGTAATCAAATGACATAATTCACAGAATGACAGACAACACAAAGGACAACATGGTAATCATATGACGTAATTCACAGAATGACAGACAACACAAAGGACAAAATGGTAATCATATGACGTAATTCACAGAATGACAGACAACACAAAGGGTAATCATATGACGTAATTCATAGAATGACAGGCAACACAAAGGGTAATCATATGACGTAATTCACAGAATGACAGACAACACACAGGGTAATCAAATGACATAATTCACAGAATGACAGACAACACAAAGGACGAAAGAGTAATCATATGACGTAATTTACAGAATGACAGACAACACAAAGGACAAAAGGGTAATCACATGACGTAATTCACAGAATGACAGACAACACAAAGGACAAGATAAAACGTACTAAAGAACAAATCTACAAAACATTCCACAGAAAACTTTAGATTGAGCAAAATGTAATTACAAAATATGAGCCAATTTCAACTATGTGAGGAGATACGGCGTCTTGAGAGTCCTTGTCAGTATGTATTTACCCTAATATATCCCCAAGAAAAGTAGTATGTCATAGGTGTTGACATTCGTCATTCGTCTTGGCCGTGATCGCTTGCCAGTTGGATCTACAACTTCCTATACAATCAGTGTCTATCACCACTGATGTTGTGAGTTCGATATCTGATCATGACGATGTGTACTTGATACAACATTATGTAATACAGTTTGTCAGTGACTTCCTCCACCAATACAGCTGACCGGTACGATATAGCTGTAATATTGTTGAAAGTGAGGGTGAACCCCATAGCAATAACACCAGCCCAAAAGATAAAGCGAACATATGTTTGCAAACGATTAAAGTATTAAATGAATTGGAGATAAGATCATGAACACGTTTGCAGACAGACGGACGTATGACGTAGAACTTGTTAGAATGGTTTAATTGTGATATTTGTTGTAATACTATTTTAGGACACGACACAAAACTTATGTTTTATTCGCTTTGTTTTGTCTTAGCTTGTTTACTTTTGTTGATCTAGGAAGTAGTCCGTGTGATTTGTTTGCAAAAGTTATGTTTAATTCTAAAAGCTATGAAGAAAGTTAATATAAAACTTAACGCTTGTGTTCAGCAATCAATGATGGTAAATACTCACTTGTATGAATCTCCAAATAAAAATGTTAGAAATCCATATTTCAAATAAACACTGAGTTTTTCTACATGTATGTTAGTATATGATTATTATGAACTCTGACATATAATTTAAAAAATCGTTTTTCATTTATTAAAGAAATAGTCCATTAGGTCTCTATCTTATTTTTTCCCTCAAATTTGTGCACGTTCTATAAACATGCATCTGTAGATTATTACCTTTTAAACACTACATTATGAAGGAGAAGATGGTCTGATCATATCGGTTGTTATTAAACAATAAAATATATTTTTAAATAATTTAAATTAATATACATTATCATAGAGTTTCTTTCCCCTTAATCAAAGTAAATTCACTTTACATATATATCCCCGTATGACAATAAGTCGGTCAGTCATGGGATAATGTTTGATTATTTTTTTCATGTTTGAAAAGTAAACATATTTTTCTTTTTAATTATGTTCCTCGTCTATTCTTGCTCACATGTGTAAAGTTTCATGGACAAAAGATAGATGATAACAACACACTGACCCATATTTGTTTACTACCCGTTTTCCAAATGGCGTCCTATTACGTCACATTGGCCAACCAAACTTAAAAAGTAAACCAGATTAAGAGAGTATAGTATTTTTGCTTTTTCTGTGTAATTGTTTTGTCTGAAAAATTTCAAAAGATGTTTTTTTAAATAGTTTCAAATTGAAGTATGACAAATTAATTATCTGATGTAAACATTGAACTTGTTTACCCATATACTACAATATTTAATCCAGTGAAGTTTGTGTTTTTATTTTTGTCAATGCAATATATTAAACTGACTACATACTGTCATATTTTTGTAAGAATATAAATGTCTGATTTCTGTTTATTTCAATCACATGTATTATCACAGAATGGTAACAAATACAGTTTTGTTGTAATAATTAGTAATAATGACAGGTTTTTTCCCTCCAGATAGTCTCATTTTTCTGTTTGGTTTAGTTTAATTCTCTGTTTAATTTATTGCTGTTACATTAATTATTTTTCTATCTTCTCTGTGAATATCATTCCATTACCTCAAGAAGTAAGGGATATATTTGTTATTAAAGCAGCAGTGGAAATGCAAAATAATCTGCCATTTTGTGACTAATGGAGAGCACTTGTACGTATTTTCCCGGTAAAATCAGCCATTTTCTAAAAAATGGTGGAATCTGAATGATCAATCATCATATTTTCATAGTATTTTAAAATACAATTTGCTTGGCCTACATTCCAGAAACGGTCATGAACTGTGATGACGATTATGTCAGCAAACCGGAAAGGTAAATATGCCTGCGGAATACCATCGCTAAAAATAGATTTCACAGGCAGAATGATCAGGTAGAAAGACATTAGTAAAAAGGAGCCATTTTACTTTTCTGTTCAATTCAATGTTTTGATCGCATTTTATAATCTTCAAGTTATAAAAACTGCTTCGGCGTCTATATACGTTATAAATATACAGAATGACGTCATTGGCCTCATGCTGCACTAGAATGGTAAATCAAAACAAATGACCGACTTTATTGCGTGACCGAGCACATGTCACGAAACGATATTGTATGAAGGTGGTGTAAAATACCATGACCCTAATACTAAACCATTTGGTCTGAATAAAAAATCTAAATTATTAGAAAATATAACCTCGTGCGGGAGTTTGTCACGTTTGAAATTCCCGCGTGTGAGTGATATTGACCGGTGACGATTTTCGGTTTGACATTAATCTATTGTAAACAGACGACACAGGTAGACATGTTGAGGTGTTCACTGAAAATTATTTTATTCCAATGACGTTATACACTGAAAATAATGAACAAAAGAGAACTAAAGAATATTGTTTAAGGAATAACATGTACTGTTATTAATGTTCATTAATAGAACTGTTTGATTACCTGAAATTTCTTGCTCTTTGTCTCATTCAGGATGTCAACTGACACTTGTTATTTTTTCAAAATAGTTTTGATGAATTAGTTTACTATTATAAACACACTTCCTTTAATTGATGGTGTTATGGTAGATTACCACACTCAGAAAACCAATATCACCCGAGACGATAGGCTTAGATCTTCCCAGAAGTGACATGGATGCAATGCTTGTACTTAATACTGTTCAAGTCATACAGAATGTACAATATATGAATTGTTCAGCACGATTCACTACTCTGCTGATGGAATATGACATGGAATTTCCTGGATTTTCTAGATTCAAGTTGATAACTGAAGGTGATCATGAATTCCTAAATACCTCACCTGAATGCTTTGTTGATTTTTCTATATTCCTCAGGCTCCTGTGTAAGACAAGCTACACGCCCTTATTCCCACACAAATATTTTCCATTGTTGAATTAAATTGTCGATTTATAGATATGCATCCGTGTCTTGGCAGTATTTTAAATGTATTTCAAATTATAAATATATTATATATGCTACTACAACAGCGATAAATACCTGTAAATAATTTATTTGACGTTGGTCAAAGGGAGGTAATTTGTTTTATTTACGATAGGTACTAACAAAGGAGAGCACTCTATATTTTCTCAAAGTAAACAAGTATTGAGCCGATAGAAAGGGATGAGAAAAAGAGTCAAACACCGTAAGAGGTGTACAAATTTTGTATTGTACAACCTATCACAAGTTGTTAGCTTTATTATGTTGAACCCCTTTAAAGTAGTAAAATGAAAATCTTGCTTTATTTTACTACGTGGCATTTTGGTCCTTTGATGCGGTTCGCAAATTGGTGCGCCAAACTGCACTAAAAGTAAACAAACAAGCTTGAAAGAAAAAAAACAACATATTATGAGAAAAGTCTGGAGATACCAAAGGGGTAATCATATGGTGTAAATCGAAGGACAGACAATGCAATAGCCAAAAGAAAACCGGACTCATGAACAGATGTACAAAACATTCGACAGGAAACTTAAGATTGAGCAACAAGAAAGGGGTGATTCTGGTGGGGTGGACAGTTCCTGAACCACTACTGATAGACAGCAGAATAGATAAATAAATACAAAAATAATGAAATATGAAGCCCCAACAAAATAAATGAGAGTATAGACGTAGCGTAACCTGAATAAAATCACAGCTCCTACTTGTTTCCCTTTAATGTTAATTTCGTTTACGGAATATTTTGGATCGGAATTATACCGAAATAAGGCCATATTGAATGAAACCTTATCTATTAACACTCCGTAAAATAAATGTGTTTGATATGTTGATCAAGTGTAGAGTGTTGCTAACTGATGCTTGAATTAACCGTAACAGAATAAGTGACGTTACTACTTTTGTCAATATGGCAGCTGCCTTTTTGGTTTGTAATTTCTGTTTGATTTTAACATACCCAATTAATAGCTAGCTGTCTATGATTCGCTTAGCCTGAAAATGTACAGATGCATGCACAAGATATGTTAAGTTATGTTAAAGTTTTTGTTTTCTTGTAGCTGAAAAAGCTAACATTATTTCTTATTTTGTCTGCCTCCATATTAACGTGAATATCATAACAAAATTTACGTGAACTTAAAAGTAAACAGCAAACTTACATGAAAGTCTGGGACAAGATTAGGAAAATTACGATATTTAGCCATTAATTAAAAATGAATAAAAAAATAAAGATATAAGCTTGGATATATTCATAAAAAAAATAAACGGAACTGTAATAACTTGACGTAGCAGTACTATCGCAATTTTATTTTCGTCGTGGGAGCCATTTAAAGGTTAAATTTAATTTTAACCTCTGACATACAGTTTTGAAAATTTAACAACATGACTAAATTGTATGTCTATCCATAATAAAGATTTAAAGTAATGAGTGTATACCGACTGTGAACTCCGATGTGGACAAAAAAGGGGTAGTCTCAAAACTTATTTATGTAAAACAGGTACATGTATGAGATTTTGAACTCATTTTTAATTCTTTTGTGTTGCAATTGTGAGAACTATCAACTTATTTTAAGTTATCTTATAACCACCGACAATTTTTGCCCATTTTATTAATTGGACAACATTAACAAATATAATGCAGAATCGAACACGCCGATTTAAGTAGATGAACGTAGATTTGGAAATTAGGCAAGAAAATAAAAACTAATTCTATGATTAAATTATTTACGTTTATTAGTTTTAACTAGTATGTGTTTATAAGCCAACACGTAAACGTAATTAGTTTTCATCGATAGATCCGGAATCAGAACTTACACCCAAAGCTCTCAATAATTTTAGCACCTTTTTAGTAATAAATTTTTCATACGCCATTTGGTTCTTCCTGACTAGATCCATGACGGAAGATTTTTTGTTTTTAACATCACTACTTTCAATTTTACTTTTGTTTGTTGACGCTTGTTTGGCATCGTCGTCGTTGTCGTCCGATGACGTTGCACGTACAATGTCACCCCGAGTACGGTATCAGATTTGGAAGTAGATGCACCCTCCTCCTGTTCGTTCCCGGCAGTGGGTGTATATGGTACCTCTACAGTCTCTCGCTTCGAAAGCTTTGTTTCGAGGTCATTTACTTTGACTGCTTCCTCTCTAAATTAAAAAAAAATGTATACATTGAAAAAGAGTGGATATGGATGTAAATGTAAATGAGAGGAAAGTGCATAAAGTACATATACAAGATAAAAAAGTAAAAGAACAACGCGCTGATCGTTGTTCTTTAGAAAGTCTTGAAAATGATGATTTCTCAGTTCATTTGATTATACATTTGTCCAGGAAAATACAATAAAAAATATTTTTCAGAATGCAATTTGCGAAGTTATTGTATTTAGTAACAAAACTCCGATCGATCAAAGTGATTTCACGATTGCGAGATGTATTCCAAGTGCGAAAGTAGAAGAATTGTGAAAAATAAACAGGAATGTCTATTTCAGAATAGAAATTTCAGGTATTTGTTTGTATGCTTGGTTTATTTATTTGTTTTATTTTTTATGACAAAAGAAGTTTCGGCCGGTAGTACGAAATATTCCGGAGATATTGAAATTTGGTTATTCGCTATGAATTAAAATGATTTGAACATGTACTTCTATTTTATCCATTGCTATCGCTCGGGATTAAATTTCTGGGAAAAAAAGTTCGAGCCCATGTTTGTTTAAATAACAATTAATTTATAGCGGACAAGAAATATTTCTCAAGTAACCCAACAATAAAATACACCATAACATGTACATACCAACACCCACAACAATTTCATAATTTTATTATTGGAAATTATACCTGATTAATAAATTTGCATTTTGTCTGTAGGTGTCAGCAATATTTTGCCAAGTTTAGTGGACAGTCTATCTTTAAGCTGCTTTTTTGTTGCAGACGAGTACAATGCTTTAGCATCCGATGGCAGGAAACCTGCTCGGCTGCAACGAAAATGCAGAAAGTTCAACAGAACCTTAAGTGAATATAGAGTGTTAGTAGAGCACGTAATAGAGGAACTTAAATGCTACAAAGTGATTGGTACGTTGTGGCGACATCCAAGGATCAAGCTAAAACGTGTTGCTGAGATTTGCGCTGGTCTTTTGTGCAGAAGACGGAAGCTTAATAAAACCAAATTAACGATATTTTTTCTGTTTCAATTTTGAGACGTCCCCCTCATGTTATACTATCATTGTCGTAGTCAGTAGTCCGAGTCCGATTGTTTGAAATGTCTAATAGGGCATTTATCTTCGTCGTGATCGTATGGCAGTTAGACTTACCATTGCCTATGCAATCAGTGTATATCTCTACTATAGTTGTGACTTCAAATCCGTCCATTTCGAGGTGTACTCGATACAACATTAAGTGATGCAATTTATCAGTGACTTGCGGCTTGTCGGTTTTATTCTCCGTTAGTTCAGTTTCCTCCACAATTAAAACTGACCTCCAAGATATAACTGATATATTGTTGAAAGGGGCGTTAAGCATCAAAAAACAGAATTCATTAGGCCAACAATTATTAAACCCAAACCCTAACCCAACAGACCCTACGAGATTTACCTTTAATACTAGTACAATGAATTGTGAATAAGATGATGTTTCCGGAATCACTGACGTAACATGATAATCGATACGTTAAACTTCTCCGAAGGGGTTAATCGTGATATTTTATCGTCATATAATAAAAAGGATAGGACACGAACATTGTGTTTTTTAGTACTTTTTTTCTTGTTCTTGCTTCTTGTTCTTGCTTGGAGTACATATAGTTTAATATCTTTGCAATCAATATTTAGCCTTTGGTGTCAATTAGATTATACCATGTGACTTTGAACGCAGTATTATGTGATGAACAATTCTTTAATATTTAAATGTCTAAAATTAAATGACAAAACAAACAAAATACCACACTGTTGAAACAACTCTAAATATCAAAACCGTAAAAAGAGGACAAATCGATACCGTTAACACACAAATAATGACGGCTGATTTTTCTGTTTTTGGTACAGGCACTTCAATGAAAAGTGACGAGGCTAAATTAGCTTTATTGGCCCGAAATATGTTGATTTGAACGTCTGTAGGTGACGTTAAGCACCACAACCTAGACAATTTGTCTGGATAATAAATCTGAATTATCATTTATGCCACCACATTATATTTATATTGAACTAACTAATTTATTTAACCATTCATCACAATATTGTTGACATGAAATCATATACAAGCTCTTAAAATGTTTTTTCTTCTATCTTATATAGATCATACATCATTGTTTTCATCACAAGAGAAAGAGATTTATGACAACCTAATAAGAATAGTTGGTAGTGAGATGGACATAAGAATAAGACAAAATGCAATTCTTATAATGGACAAGATATTTAATAAAGTGAATTCAAAAGTAATCTCCATATCAAGTGGAAGCTTAGCGGAGGGCTTAGATCTTCCCGGAAGTGACATTGATGTGATGTTTGTACTTAAAGCTGTTCAAGTAATACAAAACTTACAACATATGAATCGTTCACCAGGATGTACTACTCTTCTGGTGGAAGATGACATGGAATTTCCAGGATTTTCGAGATTAAAGTTGATAGCTGAGGGTGATTATGAATACACATGTACCTCACCTGAATGCTTTGTTGAAACAATAAATGGACTATTTTTGTCAAACATTTCGTTCATTCGTAAAATTATTGAACTGATTATTAATGAACAGAAGTATGTACATGGTCCTTGTTTGTCTGACAAAGATGGGGAAACGAATATAGTTTTCTGTTTTCACTTGCATTCCTGGCCAAGACAAGCAGAACAATGGATATATCGTCATAGACCTGGTCAGTGGCCACCTGAAATATTAATAGACAACATAGTTAATTATGGATGTATACTAGTACCTATTGGACCTAAAGAAATATAAAATAATGAATTACTATGGAGAATATCATTTTCCATGGCAGAGAAACAATTGTCCCATGCTATGAACTACACACAAATCCTTTGTTACGCTCTTCTGAAACTGTCTCTAAAGAACATTATCGACATAAATAATAGAGTTAAAGGTTTATTTTGTTCCTACTTCATGAAAACGGCTGTATTTTGGTTATTTGAGGAGATTTCCACAAACACTTTTCAGCTACAAAACTTATTTCACTGTTATTTTCTTTGTCTTGATAAAATAATACAATGGGTGAAGTGCTGTTATTGTCCCAACTATTTTATTCCCGAACATAATATGTTTCGTGGAAAAATAAATCGGTCTAATAGTGGGCAACTGTTAAATGTATTAGAGAGACTACGTAATGGTGACCGTGGGGTTTTTACAGTTAATACATTGTTTAATAGTGAGGCCGGGTTACATGAGTCATGTATTAAACTGGACTTGTTTTGTAATAAGGTTTTATTCAATCATATTTACGTTGATCTAGAAAAGGGATACACGCTGCTGCTAAATTTTATAAAATCGGTAGCCATGTCACAGTCCTCGAGTATTTTGTCAGACATATGCAAATATTATTATGCCATGACTAGTCAGAACATTGTCCAGAAGTTGCCGTTTCATACTACTAATAAATCTAATGTACATGTAATCCGACGTTACCATAAACACTTACATGACGGTACAATGTCAGATGCTGTCAGTGGATGGTTGTTGTATGCCTCATTTTACTATGTACTAGGTCAGTACAATACAACGTTAAAGATTATAGATCATGTTTTGTCTCGTTGTACATTCGATATGGTAATGTTGAAAACAACCAATTACACCACAAATGACATTAAGTACTACACACATAATATAGCTTGCTCCAATATTACACTGAATGAGAAGATGAGACTGACAGGGATACATAATGTGTTGTATGTAAAACAATCAACACTGATACCTGATGAACTAAAACCAGAAGTCCAGGAAGGTGACTTTCATGTACCACCTGTTATTATGTCACATTGTCTAAGGTTTTTATGTTACCAACATCTTCATAACATTGTCAAGAGACAACAGTCACTACATGATTTATATCTAACACTAACAGAGATGTATTTTGTTTGTCAAAGTGAGAAATCGAATTCATTAACAATATCAGGAGTATGTAATGAGATAGTAGGTGACACAGAAACAGCTTATTATTATTATGATGCTGCCTTAAATAATGATTATTGCATATGTCCCACAGCAGCTAAACGGAAAGTAGACCTCAACATGACATGAATATTTACAACATCAGATATGTGTATATTTCATTCCGTACCTATTAAATGTATTTCATCATATTAATTGTAGTTTTCTAAGAACTAGGGCTAAAGCTACGTTTCTTGAAGAAAGATCTTAGTATGTCAAGGGGTAATCAGAAGCAGTAATTCGGGGAAGGATCGACAATACAATTATCTAAAGGAAAAAAACCATACCGACGAAATTGTCAAAAGAAAGAAAAAGACCGACAATGTTCATCAAAATACTACACGGAAAACTTCAAATTAAGCAACACGAATGAACTAAAACGGGAATAAGATCGTTAAATGAAGGATACTCAATTCGTGCTCCATTAGTGACGCCCTTCTTTTTACTTCTATTTAAACTCCAGTGATAAGCTACGAATGAGAAAAAATAAAATAGTTGTGTAGATGATCTTAATTATGTGATACTTTCAATGGATATTTGTATTTACATAATCTATGTATATTTATCTTATCAGAAATAAAATTTCAATTTGTGGAAATAGTGTATTATTAGTTTTCAAATTAATATAGTTATTAAACTTCAAATAAAAATACATTCGCCAAGGCTCGTCTATAGTTATTTGATGATAAATGACTGTATTTGTATTTAATAACAAGAGATAAACAATCCACACTAATTCTGAAATACATTATATATATTATATAATGTTTGATGTTACATTTATACATGATACAGAATATGTGTGGAGTTCACGCCCGGCTTTGTAAATAAGAAAAAGGGTGTACCCCACTCGCAGCCGCAAGTGATAAAGTTTACCAGTTACTTGCCCATGGTCGGTGGTTCTCTCCGGGTACTCCGGCTTCTTCCACCAATAAAACTGGTCGCCATGATATTGCTGAAAGTGGCGTTAAACACCAAAAAGTAAAATCAATCAAATCAGACTATATGTTGTGTTATATTGTGTGAGTTCGATCTGGACAGGAGGAGTATTCCGAGATGATGTATATATCTATCTCTAAGACTCTAATGTTACTGTTCGAACCTCATCCCGTACTGTGTGGTCTTAAGTACATATTTATTTCATGTTTTTATACATGATACAGATTCATTTATCTGACTCTAAGATTTTAATATTACTGACTTTGTCTCGTACTGTGTAGCTTGAAGGACAACATGTTGATGAACTTTATTTATATTTTTTAGATTGTTAAAAATTAATGTTGATAGTTAACCTATGCATGATACATTTTACTTTAGTGTTATAGTTGTACGAGCTCGATCTGGACAGGAAGAGTATACCAAGACGATTCATTTATCTGAGTTTAAGACTGTAACTGTGTGGTTTGAAGGACAACATAATGATGAATGTTATGCATACTTTTTAGATTTGTGAAAATTAATGTTGATCTTTAACCTATACATGATACATTTGATATTAGTGTTATAATTGTACGAGTTCGATCTGGATAGTAGAAGCATACCGATACGATTCATGTATCTGACTTTAAGACTGTAATATCACACTTCAGACTTCACCTCGTTTGAACTGTATGTACGATATTTTCAGGTTTTTATTAGTAATTTTGGTATTTTATTTATACATGAGTGTTATAAAGGTACGAGTTTTATCCGGAGAGGAGGTGTGTGCCAATACGGTTAAGTTGCTTGACTTTAAGGCTGTAATATTATAATTCAGAATTGAGATTCTCAGTCTTTGTGTCGTATTTTCAGATTTTTGTATTAATTGTTTTTTTTACTAATTTTGTTAATAATGTTTTTTACTTGCAACATTTCTTTATGCAATAAAAAAGGTGTGTTTTATGTAAATTAGTTTAAGCAATATACACTCCATGTTGTATTTACTTCACTACTGCATTACGAGACGTTTGTATTTATTATTATTTGTAATTTAGCATAATTTTTGGCAATATTTCATGTATATCGTGGCGACAAAATTTCAATTTAGCATATTGAAAAGAAACAGGAATTATGCCATATAGTCTAGATAATATATATCACCATGTTAAACTTACAGAAGAACCAGTAAACTAGAACAAAGGTTTTTTCAGCTCGGAAACCATTTCATCTACACACAAAAGACAAAAACAACAAACTCTTAGCATAATGCGACTTCAAAATGCTTAAATGTTCAGATCGTTGTTCTTCATGAAAAATAGTATTAAGCATCATCCTAATATGACCTATGACCTATGCGATATGTCTCAAATTACTTGATCTTGATAGTTTGCTATCATATGAAGTTGGCATTTTGCCAACATTTTACCAATATTGCATTGAATTCAAGGACATTGGTCATGCCGCTGTCGGTATCAATTATCCTGTCAAGGATTGAAAATGTATTCAGGTGATAACTGTATTGCAGTTGAAAATTTCACGGAATCAATTGGAGATTTGATGGTTGCTAATTGAGTTTACTGGCGACAATGCAGTTATCTCCATTCTATTGTAATCATATGTTTGTGCATATATGTGTATTGCCACATTATTGACAAAATGACGTAAGCGGGAATCAGCTAAAATTACAAAAAAAATATATCATGCTATTTCAACCGTGGAAGTGATAGCGTAAACATTACAATATTACAGATCCTGGATCGTTTAAGTTAACAGATATTTCGTATCGTGTGCGTTTTTCGTTCGTTTCGTTTGCGTGTATCGTTCGTTCGTTTTTCGTTTTCCATTCGTTTGCGCTTCGTTCGTGTATTTGGTTCGTTCGCTTCGTGTATCGTTCGTTTCGTGTATCGCTCGTTTCGTGTATCGCTCGTTTCGTTCGTCAGTTTGATTAGACGAACGCACGAAACGAAATACGAACGAACAATACACGAAACGAACGAACGAACGATACACGACACGAACGAACGAACGCACGCTTCACCAGATCACGTGACACTTATACATAAACACTGTTTGTAAATAAAAATGGCGACGGGCAAAGTTAGCAGGTTATTGATATCAACACGGCATTTAATTATAGAGTATTCAAAGAAAGGTTTGTCTGCAGTACATATCCAGAGACTACTACATCATAAACACAATGTAACAATAACTAGACAGTCAATCTTCAAGCTTGTGAAACGGCATAGCAGTACAGGCGTTCTGGCCCCAGCAACACGGCGAGACAACAACAGATTTCCGAGGAAGTTAAAGGACTTTCATAGAAGGTGCATTGATATGTGGCTCCGTCACAACAGTGAATTAACTTCGCAAGCCTTAGTAGACAGACTGTTCCCTGTTTTTGACGTTAGGGTGACAACTTGGTACATGTCCAAGGTACGTAAAGCCTTGGGCTGGTGCACAAGGACATTACAGTATTGTCAACTGAACAGCCACAAAAACAAACTTTGTGGAGTACAGTGGTCATTGGATGCACTTAGATGCAAAGAAACATTTGATAACGTCATATTTACTGATGAGACTTCTGTTGAGATGGGTGCTGATGGGAAGCTTTTTTTTACAAGAGAACTTCAGATATGGATTGTCTGCCAACTAAAAAGATGAAACCAAAACATGCATAAAAGGTATGCCTTAACTAATAAGTGTTTCAGAGAGGGGGAGAATTCAGCGGGTTGCCTGGGGGAACCCCCCCCCCCCCCACCCCCACCCACACACACACACACTTACACACCTTTTCGAACCAAATTTGGAAAAAATTGTTGTTGTTTTTTACAATATTAAAAATTACCCCCTAATGTTTTTTCAAAATCCATTCCGGGTCCCCCTTTTGAGAATGTCTGAATCCGCCTTTGGCTCACCCTTTTTGGACCAAACATCTGAAAAAAAAATGTGGGGTTTTCAGGCTGTGCGATCATATACATGTACATGTAGCATCTGACCGACGAATATTCAGGGGTCCACTCGGCAATTGCAATGGCGCGCCAACGACTGCGAGATTCTAGTTTTATCCGATTTATACAGTTGTAGTTGTATGTACTCCTGGGCAAAAACATAAATAAATAATTAACGGAACGACTGACCCAGCCATCGCATATACAGGTACCGACGGTCCCCTATGTGCCCATAATATGGTGTTACCACGAGCTTCTCTCAGTGTTAAAAATATTGTCATAAAGAGGGCCCCTCGGGTACAAAAAATATTGTTGTTATTGTGTAATCTGACAATGTGAGGAAGCTATACATCAAATTTTGTTGAAATCCAACAAACTTGATTTGTTTATGTTTACAGGAATTTTACCCAGAGGGTCCCATTTAGGGCTCGACCAATAATGTCGGGGACAGAAAATTTGTTGTGATTGTATAATCTAACAATGTGAGGAAGCCACGTGTATTCATCAAATTGTTTGAAATCCCCAAAAATTGGATGTTTATGTTTACAGACATATGGCCCCTGAGGGCTCCATTTAGGGCTCGACCAATTGTCGGTAACAAATATTCTGTTGTATTTTGTGAGGAAGCTATACATGTACATCAAATTTGGCTGAAATCCAACAAACTTGATGTTTTATGTTTACAGACATTAGGCCCCGAGGGCCGCATGAATAATGTCGGGGACAGAAAATTTGTTGTGATTGTATAATCTAACAATTGTGAGGAAGATACCTGTATATATCAAACTTGATTGAAATTCTATAGAACCAGGATCGCTTGTCATTGGATAATATATGGTTACGCTCCAATGACTCGTTCGTTCGTGTGTCGTGCGTTCGCTTCGTTTATCGTGCGTTTCTCGTATCGTTCGTGTGAAGCGTTCGTTCATTTTTCGTTCGTTTCGTTTGCGTTTTTCGTTCGTTTGCGCTTGATGCGTATTGTAAGCTTATACGATCCAGGATCTGTATACCGACAAATAATTCCGTGAAATTATGAGGGACAACCAAGAATGGACCATGTAGACACACTGGAAACAATTGGACACAAACAAATAAGATATAATAACACAGAACACCAAAAAGACAGAACCCATCAAAGAGGCGTTATGAACACATGTGCTCGCGAAGGGTAATACGTTCCTGTCTTTTAAAGCACATTATATGTTTTACTCAAGCTCGGTACTTAGTTTATATTTCATAAGATGACAGAGCCGCTCTTCATTTCAAGAGAGAATATTCATGCATTTTGAAAGTCCTATTATATTTTCATACCAGAATATCGTTGACTATGGCTCTGAAATAAATGTGTCACTAAAGCAAAGCAAAACAAAGATGTCCAAATAATGGAAGGAAATAAAAGTCGTAAAAATTGTAGAGTACTGTCGGAAAAAGAAAAACTTGAAGATATCAAATGGGTAATCAGAAGCCAGAAATCGTTGAAAGAAAACGGTCTATAGAAAAAGGACAAACGAACGAACAACTATCTACCATAACTGTACACAAAGCTTAATAATCGAGTAACACAAACCCCAATAAAAACTGGTGTTGAACTCAGGCTCTCCCAAAGTGTAATCAGTTCCTGTTCCACTTGTAGCATACCGATGTTGAATGCTATGATATCATGTTCGCACGACATATAATTGAAACAGAGAGATATCAAATTTAATGCATCAAGCGCGTTCTGGAATTATTATTATTCAGATAAACTGAAGCCAAGATATTTAAATGCAATTAATTCAAAAGTCAGTTAAAGTCGCATAGGACTGATAAATGGGAACCGTAGTATTAATCATAATTACATGATTAAGGAGCTGTACACTTTGATATTCACCTCTTAAATAAACGTTAAAGAATACCAAAGCGGCAATCAAAAACGGAAAATTGAGAGACAGTGGCAACGTTGAGCACACAGCACCCAGGACGAAGACAAGCAAATCACAACAAGCACAGAACACTAAATAGATGAGCAAAAGGGAACTCACCAAAAACTGGAGGTGAAGCCAGGTATTCGCAATTGACATCCGCCATGTTACTGAAATAGCCAACACGTGATTTTAACTATTATTTGCAAACATACACACATATGAAAAATAGAACACCACCCTTCATACAAGTAACTGTGGGTAGACACGAACAGAACATCATGTTTATGCTGAAATCATAGCGGACTTCAAACATGGAATTAAGAACTTCAAGAATAAGGATAATAACACAAAATGGACAACACTTACCCCATTGCGTAAAACCAGTGGTAATCTCAAGAGACGCATACACCATTGGTGAACAAGTCAAGAACAAACTAAAGAGATGAGCAATAAGGATCCCATCACAAATGGGGGGAGGGGTGAGCAAATGTGTTCGCCAAGAATAACCAATTTCTCTTTATAAAACACACATCATGTTACTTATATATGTAGTAAAGTCCTGTAAGAGTCTTGTCGGTGCTATGGGAATAACATCTACGTAAAACGGAATGGATCCATTGTCTTCTGAGATATTTCGTTACGGTCAACCAGAACGTTATTACTACCAAATAATCTTTGTAGCGATGCCTTTGATATTGTATATATTTATGATTTCGTGTTTTGCAAATTTCTGACGAAAATCAAGAGATCAAAGTACACAGAGAGGAAGAGCGAGGAATACCATAAATCGGTTTATCCCTGCTTCATGTCTGTGCCTGTACCATGACCTGAATATCGCATATTTAACGATTTGAAGTGTGATTGTTCGTTTTGTTGATATTAGTGGATTTGTTGAACATCTCAATTTAAGCTTTCTTTTCAAAACAATGCAGACATTACCGTTCATAAATACAATCCCTAATTAGAAAAAGGAACACAAATTAAAAAAAAACATACAAACAACAAATCTGTCTAACACAGACACAAAACATCGTCTACAAATAGAACATCTTCATTATTATGGAGATGTGTGGAACAAATGCCCGTGGTAAGTGAGGTGCTCTGATAAAAAATGTGGCCATTGGTTTTCTTTGTTTTTTCATATACTAATTTCCAGTAAATTGTAATATTAAAACTACTCTTATTCTTGATGTCTGTATTATCTAATGAAATATATAACTCCACCAATATAGTGTCGTACTACAAAATAACATAAACCATCTACCTTATTAGTAAAGAACACGAGTTATGTAGTTCCTCCCCGGATAATGTAACACACTAAGTGACAAGACATCTCACTGTCATGTTAAATATGAGAAAACACTGAAAGATCAGTCAATACAGCAAAAATATATAGGTATCATTACACCTACCGGCATAGCTTGTTACACACGTATCAATAACACCATCTCATGATTAAGTAATTTT
Organism: Bathymodiolus brooksi; assembly: GCA_963680875.1. NCBI lineage: Eukaryota > Metazoa > Mollusca > Bivalvia > Mytilida > Modiolidae > Bathymodiolus > Bathymodiolus brooksi. The sequence goes on along the minus strand of OY804583.1, from coordinate 50,221,071 downwards.
TATATTAAACGGGGGAAAAAGTCTTGAATACAAATCTATGGTAGGATCTTAGTATATTGTGCAGCATAATTGACGCTAAATTCTATGTAGATACATTGACCAGCAAAACTGGAAAACACGTGACAACCAGATAAACGTAAACGGGGTTACTATATTTAACAACATGATCCACAACCGTGTGGTAATTGACCTTAACATTCACCTTATCCCACAATAGACTTCCTACATAAAGATGAATGCTATGTTGACATTACCTCACATGGGATGTCGCTATAGTATTGCCGAAAACAATTAAAAAACGATAAAACAAACATCTGAGTATATATATATATTGGCACATTTCGTCAATGGAAAAAACAGAACTCACAACTTGAAGTGATCATGTTTTTTTTATAGGAGTTATTTCCCTTTAATATGAACTAAAGATCAAATTAATGTATAGTTCATATGGCAATACTGTTATTCTATTATTGTCTACTCCTGAGGGGAACTGTTCTCCTCTAGTGTTGGCTGGTGTGATTTAGTGCTTGAGCCAAAATAGGAAAACTGCCCTCGAGGGAGAAGACAATAATATGTTTATTACATAACATCCCATTCTAGACATAAAAGAAAACACTCAAATTAAATATTATAATAATAATAACAATTTTTACGATGGAACATTATAAATGTAACGTTAATAGCAAAAACTAAACGTCAACAAATCACATTTTTTTTGTAATTTTTCAGAAGAAAAGTACATGTAACAAGTTGGTGTTCAATATATTGGAATGGAACATTTTCGTATGAATTAATTACTGCTGATAATTAATGGTAACATTGCTGTTACCAAAGTTAAAAGCTGGGTAACTGACAGTGTTTTTTTAATATTTTTTCAGTTTGCATTACTTGTAGTGTGTTCATTAAGGGAAATAAATATCTTGACAAAAATATACAAAGATTACGCGTGATAGACCCTGCACGAAATTGTTTGAAACTGGCATAGTTCCGTCGCTAGGTATAGTCAACCGTTGTCAAGTGCACTGTTCAAAAATAGAACAAATCTCTGAATTACATACAAATGTCTCGTGCATCAGGTAAGTTGAAAATGGTGTAGTGTCGCCTATTCACATGAAAACAATATCTAGAAGTTTCGTTTTTTTTATCTTCAAATTTGAAATCAAATGACTCAACTATATAAGTCAACCATAATTAAAGGTCTATTGTCCTAAATATTATAGCGTAAAATTAGTCTTATTAGATTTGATTCAAGCTTTAAAACCAAACAAGTAATAATTTATACATTATTACGCTGAAATAGATTAATATCATATCAATTACACATTTAAATATTTAAAGTTGTACACACGAACGTGGGTGAGACTCATTTATTGAATATGTTTTTTAATCTAACATGCATTTTTAAAGAATTTGCATAGCGTCATTAATTCACTAAGAGGGGGTTTATAAGATATGTGTTCGATTCCCGCTCATAGCGTTTTGTACTTGATACAACATTATGTGATAAAGTTTGTCAGTGATTTGCGGCAAATCGATGTTTTTCTCCAGGTACTCTACTACCACCAACCAAACTGTCATCCACGATATGAAGCAATAATACGCATACGATTATGTACAAAGGATCATCTTGATTACATATGTTTGTGTGTACCAATGGTGCTGATATTACATGTACTTAAGTACTAAAAATGTTCATGATGACATGTATTTAAGTAGTAAAGATTTCCATGATTGCATATATTTAAGTACTATAAGGGTTAATGATTCAATGCATTTAAGTTCTAATGGTGTTGAGTATCCGATGTATATAAGCATGAATACTGCTCATGATTGCTTGTATTTAGGCTGTAATGGTACTCATGAGTACATCTATTTAAGTACTCATAGTGCTATTCTTTATATGTATTTAAGTACTTATAGTACCAATGCTTACATTTATTTAAGTTTTAATGGTGTTCATGATTACATCTATTTAAGTACTAATGGTGATCATGATTACATGTATTTCAATAGTAGCGTTCACATGCGTACACATCATCATCATAAGTACATGTGCTTGAGCATACCAATGGTGATAATGGTGACATGTATTTGAGTACTAAAGATGTCCATGATTGCATATGTTTAAGTACTGACGATTCTTTTGATTATACGTGTCTGAGTACTAATGGTTCACGTGATTATACATATTTGAATACTAATAGTGTTCATGATGTCATGTGTTTAAGTACTAATTGTGCTCATGATTACATGTATTTAAGTACTGATGGTACTCATGATTACATGTATTTAAGTACTGATGGTACTCATGATTACATGTATTTAAGTACGATGGTACTCATGATTACATGTGTTTAAGTACTAATGGTGCTCATGATTACATGTATTTAAGTACTAATGGTACTCATGATTACATGTATTTAAGTACTAATGGTACTCATGATTACATGTATTTAAGTACTAATGGTGCTCGTCTTTACATGTATTTAAGTACTAATGGTACTCATGATTACATGTATTTAAGTACTAATGGTACTCATGATCACATGCATTTAAGTACTAATGGTACTCATGATCACATGTATTTAAGTACTAATGGTGCTCATGATTACATGTATTTAAGTACTAATCGCTTTCATATAACAGTGCTATCCTAGTGAAACAACAGTTCGCGTGTAGACCTGTCGCTCCACTCGGACACATTATTCTGATTCCGAGATAACCAGTATTTGCTCTTTCTCGTTAATGTTGCGTGGAGAAGCAACACATACCAATTGCATAGTCATTGGTTTGACCCGAGCTGGGCTCGAACCCACGATCTACCGCACATGAGGCGAGCACGCTAACCATTACACCACCGATAAGGATTTATTGTAGCATGAAACGCTTCATAATACCAAATGTGTATTGTAAGTAGTAAATTGAAGGACAGACAATACAATGGCAAAATGAAAAAGACAGAAAATAAACAACTGATGTAATGTAGATTATTGGCAGGAAACGATATTGAAATGATGTTTTTTGTCTATTCTTAATGTTTAAATTTTAGCACAAATGACCCCCCTTTTTATTTGTTAATCCTTGATTATTTTCAACACAGTCATAATTAATGTAGTTTATTCGCATGAAAACATATCTAAAAGATTTTTGTATTCTTTAAATGTGAACCCAAATGAACTCTTTTTGTTACAGATTAATTCTTTTTAACACAGTGATCATTAAAGTCAAAATATAATTAAAGGTCTAGTGTCCTTAATATAATGACATACACTTGGTCTTATTAGATTCCATTCACGTGTTAACACCAAACAAATAACAATGTTGTCTATAATATTATGATATTATTACGTGATGATTTTCGTATTGGCCTAGTTATTACTCTGAGGGTGTCCGTGTTAGCTATATATATACTGATATAATATATACATATTAATTAAACATGATATAGTGCCTTATGTGTTTTTGTTCTTTCGCTCCAAAGAATCCAAAATGTTAACAAATTCACAACAATAACAAATTGAAGAATAGTTGTTCAATGACTTTCTGTTTTCATTACTTTTGAGATGAAACAATTTTTGTGTATTTTCTGTTGCTTTCTTTCCATTTTATCTTATCAGATGAGAGTTACAGAACGTCTTTATTTTATCGTTGATACTTTATTTAAAAGCTAGAGCGTATCCGGAAACCAACATTGATCGGATCAAAGTCCGTCAATATGAGAAAAAAAACACGTATTGGCCGATTTTGTTCCATATTGACAGAGTTGCACAAAGACAGTCTTCATCTTAGTTATGTAAATATAACAGTAGTTTATAAATAAATATTTATTATTACAATGGAATGATAACCGGGGAATATATACGGGAATATATACTCCATATGTCATTACTTTTGGAATGTTGCTACACATAAATGGTGAGTTCAGAATTGAAACCATCTCATTTCTTGTAGCGGTTCGTCGTATTACTCGACCATCACTGTCAATTTCTATGTTAAAGTCAATGTATAAAGCAGTCCCAGCTGTATGTGTGATACCCTTTATAAACATAATCAACAAACTTGAATATGAAGTTGAAATCGTATGATCGCACTTGCTTCTTTTGATTTGTTTTAAGAAAACCCTGCGTAAATTATGCATAATGCTAGTTCTCGATTATCACCTGAGCTTGGTACATATCCTTGGTATGTTTTCTATGTTGGCCTTGTTAATAAACTGTGAAATATCTTTATTAGTTCATCTCCTTTCTTGTATTTTGGTCTTTGTGTTCATATATATATACTCGTTTGAAAAGTCATGCGTTGAAATTTGTCGATTGCTACAGCTTTCAAAAATATAACTGGGTCTTACATAATACACATCAAAATGGCAATTGGTTTTGTTTAGGTTAATGGTTATAACGCCACTTTCAATAATATTTCAACTATTTGGTGGCGGTCAGATTTATTGGTGGGGAAATCCGGTGTACCCGGAGAAAACAACTCACTGACAAACCTTATCAAATATAGTTGTACATAGCACACCTCGCCATCAACGGGGTTCGCTCTCTCAACTTTTGTTGTGATAGGCACTGATTACACATGTAACTTATATTCAAACTATCATACGATCACGGCCACGACGGTTCCTCAAAATGTCAAGAGATTGCTAGACAACATTATATCACTATGCGATATTTGTACCAGACCAGAGATTTTGCTAATTACCGGGCAATTGGTCTAATTCTTATTTTCATAATGAGGTAATTTATATGAATGGAGATGTTTGACAAGACACACGGTAGCTAGTACACTCAATTTAATCTTTACCCCGTCTTTCCTGAATATACGTAAAGATCGGACGGAAAAGTAACCTGCTGCTACAATGATATTACACGAACATGTACACGATCATATTAAAGAAAGAAAAAAATAAAGATATTTTATTAAAAAAAATATTAACAGAAAGTGGGAGGTTCATGCTATTGGTGCATGTGTTCAAGGATAGGTTTTGTTACCATCTTAAGTATATTTTGATTCATTATTGACGAATTTTGATAAAAATATGAAATGTATTTTATTAAGAAAATTTCCTATGACCTAGATATTGTTGAACAATTTATCGTACCACAATTTAAATGTCCGGACTATAAAAGTCGGTTAATGCTAACAATAGATACGAAACTGGTTGGAAATACCTGTTTCTATTGTCTGAAAATTCCCCTAGTTATGTCACTGACAAATTATCCAATAGAATTGAAGCATATCAAAACCAGTCAGTAAGATAGGAATGCATGATTGTGGTATAGTATTGTTTAAACATACTAGGTAAATGTTTCTAAATTAAAAATAAGAATAGAAGTTTTTTTTAGTTTAAACATATTTTTATTTCCTAAATATAACAAATAGCGATCAGACACAAGTTTTTCCAACTTATGAAGTCTTCTCCTGAATACAATAATTTACAATTTGGATTAGTATGCGCAATGAAACGATATAATATGTATATAATAGCATAGATTTAGACATACAAAGAATGATTATATACAAAAACAATATACAATATAAGAATAGTATGGAGATAATTAAAATAGTTATTTTAATGCTGATCAGTAACATTTAATGTTCTATACATATTGTCAATTATTCTAAATAACAACATTGAGGCTCTATAAATATATATTTTATTATGGTATATCAAAAACACTTGAACGTTGTCATATAAAATGTATATCATTTATTTACTGTAGCAATTTGCTAGAATGTTATGCGATTTGTTTTCAAGCATTATAAACATATTTTTAAATTATGTCACCGGATATGATAACTTACATTTAATCGTGACTTAAAAACCCCCTTTCCCTTTCCGATAATGTGGAATATGACACATGATACACAACGTCCAGATCATAAACATAGTGTAGGTATGGTACAGTTTCCCTCTTTCTGATACACAAAGCTTATAACATAAATTCATTGTAGGTATGACACAGTCTCCCTCTTTGTGATACACAAAATCTAGATCAAAAACATATAGTAGGTATGCCACAGTTTCCCTCTTTCTGATACACAAGACCTAGCACATAAACATAGTTTATGTATGATGCAGATTCCCTCTTTCTGATGCACACGATCTAGAACTTTAACATGATGTAAGCTTGATGCAGTTTCTGTTTTATGATACATAAAATCTAGAACATAACCATACTCTAGGTATGATACAGTTCCCCTCTTTCTGATACACTAAATCTAGAACATAAACATATTGTAGGTATGATACAGTTTCGCCTCTCTGATACATACAATATAGATCATAAACATATTGAAGGTATGATACAGTTTCCCTCTTTCTGATACACACAATCTAGAACATAAACATTGTAGGTATGATACATCTGCCCCTTTTTGAGGCATACAATTTAGATCATAAATATACTGTAGGTATGATGCAGTTTCCCGCTTTCTGATACACAATGTCTAAAACATATGCATATTATAGGCATCATGGAAAATCGCATAATAAAAATCCATTCATTAAAAATACCCTTATATACTGGTATTGTGCTGACAGCTTAGTGTATTCGGTTTTTCATTAAATATGTATTACGTAAGCATGCGGGATTGTTGCTTTACCCCAAGTGAAACAAAAATGTTCATTTATATCATTAGGACAACATGTTATATTGCATGAAATGATAATGATGTCTAGATTGTATCAGACCAACATGCTGAGCTGGATTGGTATATTACTAGTACAATTTAACAACAGTCCTCGAGTAGATCATGACAACATTATATTGATTCCTATCCAACCAGTTTTTGTTCTTTGTTCTTTGTTGCGTATTCACCATAGAAGTAACAAATATCAAAATAAATAATAATGAAAGCAATTTCACCACTGATATCTTCTCGATGGCTTTCATTTTCAAATCATCTTTTGCTCAATTGTAAATAAATATATTTGTAGGTCGGAACTACATAATGGCTACTAAATCAAGAAGTCATACAGACGACGAAGATGATGACAAAAAAGTGTATCCTACCAAAAAAGTGTTGTTTGTTGACAGTTATGGTGTCAGAAGCTTGCCTTATCGGGGCAGACGGAAACATTTTTCAGGTATCCGTCAAATTCTTGGTAGCAGCAGAAACCGACACAATGATTTATTTGGAATGGCTATCTTCCAGTTTGAGTGGGAATACACAGCTTGCCTAGAACGAAGGAAACAGAATGAACCACAGATCTTGAACATGTTATTCCCATACAAAACAGACAACAGATACTTAGAATATTTGGAGAATTCACAATCTCAACAGACAGGTAAATACAATAGTATTATTTAAAATCTACAATCAGTAATCAATTAATCGATTTACATAGGACGTGCTTATTGGTATGATGGATTTGGAAACAATCAATATTGATATTGAATATAATACAAATATATCATGTTAGTGAGGGTTATTTGCGAAAAGTACCGATTGAGGGGAGAGGTAAATATCATGAGCCGCATTACCGGCTAAAGACATTTGACTGTCCTCGAAACCGGTATTTTTCGCAAATAACCCTAACTAACAGGATATATTTGTTTAATTCCGCCGAATATATAACAGCAAGTAAAACAGCGGCATGCAAGCAGTTTCAGAACTTCAGACCACCTTGATCATTTGATTTTCACCTGAGACTTAACATCAATCTACGAAAAAAGGCAAAATCGTTTCAAAGAAGTGTATTTCTGGAACAAACTCAAAAATAGAATAAATCACGGTTTTGCTTTAGCATACAACATGCAAACATAATGCAAATGATTTGAAATATATGCATTTCAACGATATCAAACATAGCGGCTGACACTGTCGTCATTTTCTTTACTGTAGCATTGGTTGAAAGAAGAAATCCGAGTAATTCGAGTTACACCCGTGACGTCATAATCTATTTAATGAACGCATTTCGTCTCGAGCGGGGTATTAACCTATATTACCGTGGTATTTACTACCCCGGCAATGGTGGAAAAGCTGAAAAAACTGAGAATTGGTAAACCATACCTCTTTTATCAACCAATCACAAGACAGCATTCCTATATAAGGTGGAAATGTGAATAAAAATATGCTGCAAAGAAAAGAAAATATTGATACAAATATACTATGAGAAAAGTCTGAAGATACCAAAATGTATTCACAGTTTTAATTCGAAGAAGGATATACGATGGACTGGCCACAATAAAAAGTAAAGACGAATGATCCGAAGTACAAATCATTCCTAAGAATATTTAATATTGACAAACATGTAATCACAAAACAAGGAGGTAGGAGATGGGGGTGGTAAATCATCTGTCCTGGAAGGTTAGGTAGTTCCTTATCCACTACTAATAGACAGCAGTAATGATAAATAAATACAAACATGCAACCCCTATAAAGCAAATGAGGACATATATAAACCATATCTGAACAAAATCACATCTCTAACTTGTCCCCCTTACTGACATAGCATGGCGTGGCTGTTCTCACGACATATCAATAAAGAGGGTTTACGCGAAAATTGTATCAGACAGGACTTGCAACTAATAACATGTAGAGCCTCACTAAACATCTGAGGTAAATTCATGTGCTCCGGCATATATTGTAATATATGATATATAAAGAATAATGTTGGAATCATTGTGTCTTATACAGATGTATGTAATGATCTCAAGTGTCATACTTTATTTTAACCTGTTAAACATATAATATTACTTTTCCTATAAAATAATTCAAAAGTCAAATTAAAAACCATGTGAGGGAATACAGTTTCTTGAGAGCCGTCTGTTAAATATAGAACGTATTTGTTTACCCTAATATATCCAATATATCCCTAACAAAGGTATAATGTAATATGTTTTTGACATTTGTCATTCGTCGTGGTCGTAATCGTATGCCATGTGGATTTAGATGCAATCATTTCCTGTCACCACTAATGTTGTGAGTCCGAATCGCGCTCATGGACGAGGCGTGCTCGATACAACACTATGTGATGCAGTTTGTCGGTGACTTCCTCCACCAATAAAACTGATCGTCACGATATAGGTGAAATATTGTTGAAAATGGCGTTCAGCACCATAACCATAACGGTAACCCAACAGAAAAAAGGACAATAGTTTAAAACACGATTGAAAATTGTCATAAATAAGATGGTGAACATGTTCGCAGGCACACGGACGTAGCATGAAAATATAAACGTAAAACGTATTTTATTGGTCTTGTTTTGTTATAGCTTGATTACGTTGTTTGACATATCGTATCAGAAGTAGTCAGTGTGATTAATTTACAACAGTTCGGTTTAATTCTAAAAGTTATGAAGAAGGCTAACATAAAATGTAACACTTGTTAACTTTTCTCTTCCCACGATTTATAATCTTGTTCATTAATGTATGCCAACAAATTAGTGAACAGCGATCAGCCATGCACATACTCCGTCGCACTTGTATAAATCTCCAGGAATTTCTTTTTAGAAATCCATTTGGTCAAATCAACTTTTCGAGATGCATGTTAACAATATATACGAACTCTGACATTTAACATCAAGCTTTGTTGATCATTTATTAAAAAGTTCTGCAAATATGTTCACATTCTGTTAACTTCATGTGCACGTGAGTTTAGTTTGGTCTGCATCTGTAGCTTATTACCTTTTAGACACTACATTATGTTTGTTCCTAAATAATTAAATATGTTTTAATTATTTTAAATTAAACAACATTATCATTGAGTTTACTTCCCACTTAATCAAAGTCGATTCATCTTATCTATGCCTTGTCTAAAACATATATTAATAATAATTTATTAATGAATAATAAAACTTAATAATAATTTATGCCAACGCATTATATTTATTTTTAACTAACGTATATTTATTTAACTAATACAATTCACTATAATATTACTGAATGAAATAAAAATACAAGCCATAAAAATATGTTTTTATTCGATACAGATCATACATCATTGTTTTCATCACACGAGAAAGAGGTTTATGACAACCTAATACGAGTAGTTGGTAGTGAGATGGACATAAGAATAAGACAGAATATGTTTCTTATAAACGACAAGATATATAATAAAGTACAAACACAACTAACCCAAGTGGAGGCTTAGCGGAAGGTTTAGATCTTCCCGGAAGTGACAGGGATACAATGTATGTAATTAATCGTATTCAAGTAATACAGAATGTGCAACATATGAATCGTTCAGCACGATGCACTACTCTTCTGATAGAAGATGAAATGGAATTTCCTGGATTTACTACATTGAAGTTGATAGCTGAGGGTGATATATTTACCTCACCTGAATATTTTGTTGAAACAACAAATGGAATGTATTTCTCAAACATTTCGTTTATTCGTAAACTTATTGAAATTAGTGTTAATTATAAGCAATCCGCACATGGTCCTTGCTTATCTGACAAAGGTGAAACCGTAGATATAGCTTTCTGCTTTCATTTGCATTCCTGGCCAAACAAGCAGAGCAATGGATATATCGTCATAGACATGGTCAGTGGCCACCTGATATATTAATAGACAATATAGTTAATTATGGCTGTATACTAGTACCCATTGGACCCAAAGAAATCGAAAATAGTGAATTATTTTGGAGAATATCATTTTCTATGGCAGAGAAACAATTGACACATTCTATGAACTATGCACAAATTCTTTGTTACGCTCTTCTTAAGCTGTCTCTAAAGAACATTATCGACAGAAATGAAAAAGTGAAAGGATTATTGTGTTCCTATTTCATGAAAACGGCTGTGTTTTGGTTATCAGAAGAAATTTCCATTAACACATTTCAGCTACAGAACTTATTTCACTGTTATTTGCTTTGCCTTGTTAAACTAATAACATGGGTGAAGTACTATTATTGTCCCAACTATTTTATTCCTGAACACAATATGTTTCGTGGAAAAGTAAATCGGTCTAATAGTCGACTGTTGTTGAATATATTAGAAAGACTACGAAATGGTGAACGTGAGGTTTTTACTGTTAATACATTGTTTAATAGTGCAGTTGTGTTACACGAGTCATGTGTTAGATTAGAACTGTTTATTTATAAGGTTATGGAATATTATCTTGAAGTTGATATAGAACGGGGTTATATAATGTTAAGTTTTATAAAATCGTTAGTCATGTCACATTCCACCAGTATTTTGTCAGGAATATGTAAATATTACTATGCCATGGTGAGTCAGAATATTGTTCAGACGTTGCCCTTTCCATCTACTAATAAACTTAATGTGCATGTAATCCGACGTTATCATAAACACTTATATGACGGTACAACGTCAGATGCTGTGAGTGGATGGTTGCTATATGTCTCATTTTACTATGTACTCGGTCAGTACAATACAGCTTTAAGTATTATAGATCATGTTTTGTCTCGTTGTACACCAGATATGATAATGCTACGTATGGAGGATTACACCACATATCATGTTAAATACTACAAACAGGTCATAGGTTGTTCAAATATTACACTGAATGAGAAGATCAGAATGGCAGCAATGGCTTCTGTGTGTTATGGAAAACAATCAATACTGATACCTCATGAACTAAAACCAGAAGTCCAGGATGATCACTTCATTGTACCACCTGTTGTTATGTCACATTGTCTAAGGTTTCTATGTTACCATCATCTTCATAACATTGTCAATAGACAACAGTCATTACGTGATTTATATCTAACAATAAAAGAGCTGTATTTTGTCATTAAAGATAGATTATCTGATTCATTAACAATATTAGGAGTATGTAATGAGATAGTAGGTGACAAAGAAGCAGCTTATCATTCTTATGATACTGCCTTACAGTGTGAGTGTTACATATGTCGTACGGCGGCTAAGCGGAAAGTAAACCTCAGCATGACATGAACATTTAAAACATCAGTTATGTGTACATTTCATGCTGTACCTGCTAAATGTATTTAATCATATTTATGCATATTATAAAAGTGTTATAAATGTGCGAGTTCGATCCGGACAGGAGGCTCTTACAAATACGATTCGTTGATGAGGCTACTGTTTGATCGAAATACTATAATTGTACAATTCAGACTTGTCTACACCTTGTATTGTGTTGTTTTATAGACAGTTTATTGATGAACTTTATAGATATGTTTGTATGAGTTTTGATGCTTTATTTATACATGATACAGACAATAGTATGATCGTAGAGGTTCGATCTGAACAGGAGGAGCATACCGGTATGATTCAATCAAGAGGATGTTATACAGTATAATCGCCAGATTATAATATAACAATTCAGACTTGAGATTTTCAGTCTTCGTCTCGTACTGTGTGAAATAAAACAAAACAAATTGATGAACTCTATGTAAATTTTCAGATTTTTGTACTAATTTTGTATTAACTTTATCAATGCTGTTGTTACTTTCTCCATTTCCTTGTATAATAAAAAAAAAGCCTGCTGTAAATGAGTTTAACATATACACTCCATATTGTATTTATTATTATTTGTTACTTAGCGTCATCTTTGGCAATATTTCATGCATATTGTGGCGAGACATTATAAAGTTTTCATATTGAAATAAAACAAGGAATTATACAATCTAGTCTAGAAATTATATGAGTAATACCCTTCTTTTGGAGAGAGACAATTTCTAAATTGTGAACTTTGATAGGTAAGCGTTAGAAGGAGCAACCACGAATAAACAACACCAAAAGGACAAAACCCAACCAAACACGGGGGAAAAAACATATGTGCTCGCAAAGGGTAACCAATCCCTTTCTTTCATTACACACTCTCCGTTTTACCCCAGCCCGGTACATAGTTCATATTCCATGAAATGACCGAGGCGCCCTTCATTTGAACAGAGAACGTTCATGCATATTGGAAGTCCTACCAGATCTACATGCATCAATAATGTCTCACTGAAGCAAAACTCAACATTTATGCCCAATAAATCCGGAAAATGAAAGTAGATAAAAGTCGTAAAAATGTTAGCGTACTGTCGTATAAAAATAAAAGTTCGAATATATCAAATAGGTAATCAGCTGCCATAAATCGAAGAAATACAGTCAATGCAATGGCCAAAAGAAAAAAAAACAATACTTACAATATCAACACAAAAGACTAACTATAAGCAGCACGATCCTCACTGAAAAACTGCGGGTGACCTCAGGTTCCCCGGAATCGTAAGCAGTTCCTGCTCCACTAGTAGCACACCGACTTTAAATGCTATGGGATCGTGTTCCCAAGATACCTAATAACGTTGAGTCGCACGGTATGACAAAAAGGTACATAACAAATTTGGTGCACACGACGCGTTTCTGGAATTATTTTTATCATATAAGCTAAAAACCAAGATATTTAAAAGCGAAATAAATTAAAAATTCTCTACGAGCAAGAAAACCAAAATGCCATCAACATCACAGCTAAATTAGGCTAATGTCACCTACGCCTGATGAAGGAGAACATTAGCCTTTCTAATAATATCATAACTTAGTAAATTTCGATATGCACCTCCTACATAAACGTTAGAGAACCCCGAAGCGGCAATCAAGAATGGGAAATCCAGAGATACTGACAGCATTGGGCACAGTACACACAGAGTGAAGACAAGCAAAACACAAGCAACACAAGTACACTGGAATAATGAGCAATACGGACCTCGCTTAAAACCGGGGGTGAACCAAGGAGCTCGCACGTGACATCCACAAGGTTGATCATACAGGGAAGAAGTGTTGGACACCATTACATACACAAACATAACAAAAGACATCAAACATCATACAAGCAACTGGGTGTAGAGACGAACCGAACATCGTTTTTATACTTAAATCGTAGCGGAATTCACAACCTGGAACCAACAACGTCAAGTCAAATAACAATGGTACAAAATGTACAACAATATCTCTATTACTTTAAACCTGGATGAACTCAACAGACACATACAGCATTGATGAACAAGCCAAGAACAAACTAAACAGATAACCAACACGCATCCAAGCAAACACTGGGGAGGGGTGAACTCAAGAAACACAGACAACATTGCTCAACAAGTCAAGAGAAAACTAAAACGATGAGCAATACGGACTCCATCATAAAAGGAGGAGTGATGAACTCATAAAACACATACAGCATTGGTGAACAAGCCAGGAACAAACTAACTAAACAACACATGAGCAAACAGAACACCACCAAAAATTGGAGAGGGAGCGAACTTAAGAGACACAGACAACATTGGTGAACAGGTCAAGAAAAAAATCATACATTCATACATTTTGGAATTTCTACCATATTTCCATACACCCATATCTTTGACTAGGGGTCTGAAATGTGTCACTAAAACCGCAGAGAGATTTAAGCGACAGTCGTCAAATTGTAGAGTACTGTCGGAAAGAAAAGTAGAGCTTGAAGATATCAAATAGGTAAGCAGAAGCCATCTATCGCAGAAAGACAGGCAATGCAATGGCAAGAAGACAAAAGGACAAAAATATGCACAATCATCTACAAGAACTACTCAAGAAGCTATATATCGAGCAAAACGAACCCCACAGAAAATCGGGGTGAAGTACATGTGCCCCTAGTGTCAAACGACTTTGCATGCTACACTATCATGCTCATTAGATACCTAACGTTGAGGTAGATATCAAATGTATTGCATACGACGCGGCTAAGGAATAACTTTCATCATACAAGCTCAAACTCGAAATATTTAAAACCCAAATAGAATAAACGTCATAGCGAGAAAGAAACCAAAATTACCTAAACAGGATAGCCAAATTCGACAAAGATCACCTATGTCTGAGGAAGGAGAACCTTAGTTTTATTCATAATTGTATCATTAAGAAACTGTAAATATTGATATGCAACTTTTAAATATACTTTAGAGAAAACCAGAGCGTTTATCAAGAAAGGAGAACACAGAGATACTGGCAACATTCGGCACAAAACACACAGGATGACACAAACAAAACACAAATTATACAGATCACTAATCAGATGAGCAACATGGACCTAGCTAAAAACCGGAGGTGAACCTATGTGCTTGAAAAAGAAACATCCTACACGTTACTCATATAGTCAAGACGCGGTGTGCACCATTACAGGCAAACATACACAAAGATCAAACATAAGACATCAACAGTCATACAGACAAATGGGGGTAAAGATGAACCTAACAATCGCAGCGGTCTTCACAACATGGACCTAAGAACGTAAAGACAAATATTAATAGGACAACACGTACAACAATAATTGTAGTACTTATCACCGTGGGTTGTCTCAAGAGACACCGACAACATTGGTGAACAAGTCAAGAACAAACTAAGAAAAGATGAGCATCACGGGCCCCATCATAAACTGCGGAGATGAACTAACAAGACAGAGAATATTGGTGATCAAGTCAAGAACAAACCAAAAAAGATGAGCAACACGGACCCCATCATAAACTGGGGAAGGGTGAACTCACGAGACACAGAGAACACTGGTGAACAAGTCAAGAACAAACTAAAAAGATGAGCAACACGGATCCCATCAAAATCAGGGGAAGGGGTGATATCAAGAAACACAGACAACATTGGTGAACAAGTCAAGGATAAACTAAAAAGATGAGCAACACAGACCCCATCTAAAACTGGAGAGTGTTGAACTCAAGAGACACAGACAACATTGGTGAACCCGTAAAGAACAAAGATAATAAACATTGATGAACAAGTCAACAACACACAAAAAAGATAAGCAACACGAACCCCATCGAAAACTGGGGAGGGGTGAACTCAACAGACACTGGCTGCATTGGTGAACAAGCAAAGAACACACAAGCTAAACAACAAATGAGCAAAACGATCACCATCAAAAACCAGGGAGGACGTGTACTCAAGAGACACAGACAACATTGGTGAACAAATTAGGATAAGCATGAAAAGGATGAACAATATGGACCCAATTAAACACTGGGAAGAGAACGAACTCAAGTAAACATAAACTATTGGTGAACAAGTCGCACTTCATTTCAAGAGAGACCATTCATACAGTTTTGAAGTCCTGCCATATTTACATATATCTATAATAAGCGAATGTCGTCAAAATTGTTGAGTACTGTCTGAAAGAAAAGTAATGTTTGAAGATAGCAAATGGGTAAGGAGAAGCCATCAATCACAGAAAGACAAGCAATACAATGGCAAGAATTGCAAAATAAAATCTACAGGAACTACCCAGAAAGCTAATTATTGAGCAAAAAGAACCCCACAGAGGTGTGAAGTACCTGTGCCAGCAATGCTCCGTAGATATATAGCGCTGAGGTAGATACCAAATTTACTGCATACGACGCATTTATGGAATAATGTTCATCATATTAGCTCAAAGCCGAAATATGTAAAACCCCAAAAGAACTGCAAAAAAAGAAACCAAAATGACCTAAACAGGAAATGAGCAACACGGACCTAACCAAAAACCGGAAGTAAACCTAGGTATTCAAAAAAGAAACATTCGACATGGTACTCATATAGTCAAGACGTGTTGTGCACCATTATAAGCAAACATACACAAATATCAAACTTAACACATCATTGTCATACTGACAACTGGGGGTAAAGATGAACCGAACAATCGCAGCGGTCTTCACAACATGGACCTAAGAATGTAAAGAGAAATAATAATAGTACAAAATGTACAACACTAATCTTATTACGTAAAACCGGGGGTGATCTCCAGAGATCGACAACATTGGTGAACAAGTCAAGAACAAACTAAAAATATGAGCAACACAGACCCCACCGCTAACTAGAGAGGGGTGAATTCAAGAGACACAGACACCATTGGTGAACAGGACAAGAACAAACTAAAAAGATGAGCAACACAGACCCATAAAATAACTGGGGAGGAGTGAACTCAAGAGACACAGACAACATTGATGAACACGGAAAGAACACAAATAAAAAACAACATAGAGACAACAAATCTGTTCAACAAAGAAACAACACAACGTCTACAAATAGAACACAATAATAGGTCATTTCTTAGTATTAATTATTATGGTGATATGGGGACTGAAATGCCTGTGGTCAGTGGGGTGCCTGGATGAGTAGTGGGGCCATTGCTTTTACTTTTTTTCATATACTACCTTCCAGCTACTATAAAATCAAAACCACTCTTATTCGTGACGTCCGTATTATCTTTTGAAATATCAAACACCACCAATATAGTGGCGTATTACAAAATAACGTAAGTAATCTAGATCATTAGTAAAAAAACATGAGCTATGAAGTTCCACCAAGGACAATGTAACACACTAATTGTCAAAGCATCTCAATGTCATGTTAGATATGTGAAAACACTAAAAGATCTGTCAATACAGCAACACTATATATGTATCATTACATACAATAGTATGGCTTGTGACACACATATTGTAAGAGTTTCGCACAATAATCAGAGTTGCTATATTAGTATAAGAGGTTCAACTGAAACATTAATTTGCATGGAGCCTTGGAACTGGAATAGGAATAATTTTGTAACTAGAAGTCAGGAAAAAGTTCAGATACTTAATATCCTATAATCCTAAGATATTGTAGACCTTCGGTTTTCGGGTCGTAGGTTGACTAGTAAAATCGAAGGTTGACAAAAAGTTGACTCACGGAAGCAGACGACACATGGCTAATTTACATATATAAACAAAGCAGCATTCTCAATGCTCGTAGGTCATAGCATATTGAAATTATTTTCGTACCAGGCCAGTAGTATATCAGCACAGCTAAAGTCGCATTTGAAGTGGTGCTGTGAGGTGGTGCTACTGGAAGTGACGTCACCGGGTCATGACATGAAATGACGTGACCGGAAGTCACGTGACCGTAAGTGATCACATGCGCATGCGCAACCGGTTCCGGCGTTTTTTATTATCATAGTAGTAGTACAAAATGTACCATTGCGGATTTGTTTGCATATTATTTCAAATATATAATAGGGTTCTTCTTCATTGCTCTGTGAGTATTGCTGCTGCTGCTGTTGCTCTGGAGTAAACGTGTATGACTGCTGCTGGTCACATGACGTTTCATAACGTCATTTCCGGTCAAAAAACTCTCTAATAGGGATAAATCCTACTTTCGGTTGCGCATGCGCGCATTCCAGCCTTCAAAGGTAATTGCGTCGGGGTCACGTGACGCTTGATGACGTCACTTCCAGTGAAAAGGCCCCACTAAGACGGATATTGCACAACATTCGGTAGCCATGCTACTTCCGTTCATGCGCAATGGTACACTGTGTACTATTACTATAGTAAGAGAAAAACGCAGGAATGCACTTCCCAGCATGCGCAGAACATATTTCCGGTCACATGACTTCCGTGGCGTCATTTCGGTCATGACCCAGTGACGTTACTTCCGGTAGCACCACCTCACAGCACCACCTCACAGCACCACCTCAAATGCGATTTTAGCTGTGCTAATATACTACTCAGGCCAAACTGCATCTGCATCTGGTCAACAACCTTTTGAGACATTTAGAAGGTTGATTATGTTGATTGGGAATAACTAAGCTTTTCTAAAAAGCGTCTGCCAACATTTGCTAATGAGAAATGAATCTCAGGAAGGTTGAGTGACCTCGCTATGTATTGGTAGATCCACTATTGCTCCAGCAAATCAAAAAAGCTGATGCAAAAATAGACTCTCATGAGAGATCCCATCATACTTGAATGAACGGAAACAACATCAAATCGTAAAATGTAACATCGGGATTTGGATGATTATGGATAAATACATTCATGATATGGCAAATAATGAAAATACATGCACAATTACACTATTGTCCAAATAACTGCCAACCAGCATAGATAAGATAGATAAAGCCTCAGCAATTAAATGCCATAGAAACAAGGTGAAGGAATACTAACATTTCTCTGGTTTAGAAGAAGGGCGAAATCGGTATGAAACACAAAGAGGAAAAAACGAAGACTTCTTGTAGGTTTGAACATTTATTGTTAATTCAGCGCGACCAGCTTAGAACCCAGGCACAGAAAAAAAAAGATTAATGATTCATGTTTGACGTTAAAAAGCATTACATACAAATGAACAGACAATACATTAACTGTTCCGTATGCGTATTCTCACAGCTTATGTGTCTTCAGAAGCACTTTGCTGCGGCATTCTGTTTGACATTCTTTTTTTGTGAATATTGATTAGCGTGTAATTACTAAAGAATTTCACACAAAATGGAGAACATTTTCAATAAGACAAAAAACGACCACTAAAATACAAACACTTCCGAATCGGAAAATGTTCTATAAATAGATAAAGTGAAATCACTTACACATATGACAGAAAAACACATCATATCAACATACCATAACATCGACAAAAAAATCAAGTGTGCTGTACACAACATATTATATCCTGAAACACCTTAATCTTTGAACTATATACAAATACTGACAACCCTACCTAACCCTAATCCTACCTATATACCAATGCTAACAATGCCTCTTTCGCTTATGTTTCTTAAGTCACCGCGATAAAATAGAGAGCTCCGAAATACATGTTTTATCATGACAAGTTATTGATGTAAAAGAAAAACCTATATACACATATTTACATGTGTACTTCATCAAAGTACTAATGTTTTGAATGATAAATACATAACATTGTCAAAATGTCAGTGATCGAGACAGTGTGTTTTATACATTTTTCATGACATGATTAATTTCACCACTTGTTTATTCTGTCTAATAACAATTCAAGCTTAATGAAAAAGATGTGTACATCACATATGAAATAATGAAATATTAAAAGGAGAGAAAATCAACGACAGTACAATACTGAAGGAACAAGTGATGGGGATAATTAAACAAACCAAAGTCAAGAGACATGGCAAAAAAAGGAGAAAGGACAGAAGACATACAACACCAAGAAAAATAAGAACAGCACAAGTACAACACAAATAAAGCACTTGAAATGTGAATTTTGTTATTACCCTTATTTATTCATAAGTCATGAAACAGAACGACTAGTTCATGAAAGTGGACGAATTGAAGCATATTAAAACCAGAGAGGAATTTGGGAATGAATGATTCTGCTTATGTCAAAGAATATAATAGATTTCAATAGATCGGGGATTTTAAATACCCAACCCCGTTAGGATGATATGAAATATAATTTGTACTATTACACTGAGCATAGTGTCACGTACATTGTAGACAGATTGGGACTACATACACATATCACATCCTGTATTAGAACCGTCATGCACAAGCCAGTATTTGCATAGTATAACATAAGCACACAGTGAACCTCTCTGTTTAGTTAGAGGAATTATTTTGTTATGTACTATGACACTTAGTACAGTGTACGGTGTAGACATGTCAGGACTGTTTCATGAGGTTGACATGACCGTAGCTCCACCTTCAATTCATGAAATCAGAGAGAAAGTTATGGATTTTACAATGCCATTTTTCTTTGACATTTCTGTAATTTTGATGAAAAAGCCGTCCCCATGGAGAGAGTAAATTCTTTCTACAAAACAAAATTTGACAGAGTTTCACTCCATAATACATTTTGGAATGCGTATGGATGTGTATTTAAGCAAGGTATGACATTTAAATTTCGACACACCTCTATGTGTACTAGCTTGCTTAACAACAACTTGTTTCTTTGAGATTTATGTATTTAAGCAACTAAAATTGACAATGTAGAAAGAATTCCAAAATCCAATAGAAAAGGTGCAGAAAGAGGAAACATCGATATCTCTAGCACACAAATACATGATCATTCTCTCTCCTGGCTTGATCAATAGAAAAGGTGTAGAATGAGGAAACATCGATATCATTAGAACACAAATACATGATCATTCTCTCTCCTGGCTTGGTCAATAGAAAAGGTGTAGAAAGAAGAAACATCGATATCTCTAGCACACAAATACATGATCATTCTCTCTCCTGGCTTGGTCAATAGAAAAGGTGTAGAAAGAGGAAACATCGATATCTCTAGCACACAAATACATGATCATTCTCTCTCCTGGCTTGGTCAATAGAAAAGGTGTAGAAAGAGGAAACATCGATATCTCTAGCACACAAATACATGATCACTCTCTCTCCTGGCTTGGTCAATAGAAAAGGTGTAGAAAGAGGAAACATCGATATCTCTAGAACACAAATACATGATCATTCTCTCTCCTGGCTTGGTCAATAGAAAAGGTGTAGAAAGAGGAAACATCGATATCTCTAGCACACAAATACATGATCATTCTCTCTCCTGGCTTGGTCAATAGAAAAGGTGTAGAAAGAGGAAACATCGATATCTCTAGAACACAAATACATGATCATTCTCTCTCCTGGCTTGGTCAATAGAAAAGGTGTAGAAAGAGGAAACATCGATATCTCTAGCACACAAATACATGATCATTCTCTCTCCTGGCTTGGTCAATAGAAAAGGTGTAGAAAAAGGAAACATCGATATCTCTAGAACACAAATACATGATCATTCTCTCTCCTGGCTTGGTCAATAGAAAAGGTGTAGAAAAAGGAAACATCGATATCTCTAGAACACAAATACATGATCATTCTCTCTCCTGGCTTGGTCAATAGAAAAGGTGTAGAAAGAAGAAACATCGATATCTCTAGCACACAAATACATGATCATTCTCTCTCCTGGCTTGGTCAATAGAAAAGGTGTAGAAAGAGGAAACATCGATATCTCTAGCACACAAATACATGATCATTCTCTCTCCTGGCTTGGTCAATAGAAAAGGTGTAGAAAGAGGAAACATCGATATCTCTAGCACACAAATACATGATCATTCTCTCTCCTGGCTTGGTCAATAGAAAAGGTGTAGAAAGAGGAAACATCGATATCTCTAGAACACAAATACATGATCATTCTCTCTCTGGCTTGGTCAATAGAAAAGGTGTAGAAAGAAGAAACATCGATATCTCTAGCACACAAATACATGATCATTCTCTCTCCTGGCTTGGTCAATAGAAAAGGTGTAGAAAGAGGAAACATCGATATCTCTAGCACACAAATACATGATCATTCTCTCTCCTGGCTTGGTCAATAGAAAAGGTGTAGAAAGAGGAAACATCGATATCTCTAGCACACAAATACATGATCACTCTCTCTCCTGGCTTGGTCAATAGAAAAGGTGTAGAAAGAGGAAACATCGATATCTCTAGAACACAAATACATGATCATTCTCTCTCCTGGCTTGGTCAATAGAAAAGGTGTAGAAAGAGGAAACATCGATATCTCTAGCACACAAATACATGATCATTCTCTCTCCTGGCTTGGTCAATAGAAAAGGTGTAGAAAGAGGAAACATCGATATCTCTAGAACACAAATACATGATCATTCTCTCTCCTGGCTTGGTCAATAGAAAAGGTGTAGAAAGAGGAAACATCGATATCTCTAGCACACAAATACATGATCATTCTCTCTCCTGGCTTGGTCAATAGAAAAGGTGTAGAAAAAGGAAACATCGATATCTCTAGAACACAAATACATGATCATTCTCTCTCCTGGCTTGGTCAATAGAAAAGGTGTAGAAAAAGGAAACATCGATATCTCTAGAACACAAATACATGATCATTCTCTCTCCTGGCTTGGTCAATAGAAAAGGTGTAGAAAGAAGAAACATCGATATCTCTAGCACACAAATACATGATCATTCTCTCTCCTGGCTTGGTCAATAGAAAAGGTGTAGAAAGAGGAAACATCGATATCTCTAGCACACAAATACATGATCATTCTCTCTCCTGGCTTGGTCAATAGAAAAGGTGTAGAAAGAGGAAACATCGATATCTCTAGCACACAAATACATGATCATTCTCTCTCCCGGCTTGGTCAATAGAAAAGGTGTAGAAAGAGGAAACATCGATATCTCTAGAACACAAATACATGATCATTCTCTCTCCTGGCTTGGTCAATAGAAAAGGTGTAGAAAGAGGAAACATCGATATCTCTAGCACACAAATACATGATCATTCTCTCTCCTGGCTTGGTCAATAGAAAAGGTGTAGAAAGAGGAAACATCGATATCTCTAGAACACAAATACATGATCATTCTCTCTCCTGGCTTGGTCAATAGAAAAGGTGTAGAAAGAGGAAACATCGATATCTCTAAAACACACATACATGATCATTCACTATCCTGGCTTGGTCAATAGAAAAGGTGCAGAAAGAGGAAACATCGATATCTCTAGCACACAAATACATGATCATTCTCTCTCCTGGCTTGGTCAATAGAAAAGGTGTAGAAAGAGGAAACATCGATATCTCTAGAACACAAATACATGATCATTCTCTCTCCTGGCTTGGTCAATAGAAAAGGTGTAGAAAGAGGAAACATCGATATCTCTAGCACACAAATACATGATCATTCTCTCTCCTGGCTTGGTCAATAGAAAAGGTGTAGAAAGAGGAAACATCGATATCTCTAGAACACAAATACATGATCATTCTCTCTCCTGGCTTGGTCAATAGAAAAGGTGTAGAAAGAGGAAACATCGATATCTCTAAAACACACATACATGATCATTCACTATCCTGGCTTGGTCAATAGAAAAGGTGCAGAAAGAGGAAACATCGATATCTCTAGAACACAAATACATGATCATTCTCTCTCCTGGCTTGGTCAATAGAAAAGGTGTAGAAAGAGGAAACATCGATATCTCTAGAACACAAATACATGATCATTCCCTATCCTGGCCTGGTCAATAGAAAAGGTGTAGAAAGAGGAAACATCGATATCTCTAGAACACAAATACATGATCATTCTCTCTCCTGGTTTGGTCAATAGAAAAGGTGTAGAAAGAGGAAACATCGATATCTCTAGCACACAAATACATGATCATTCTCTCTCCTGGCTTGGTCAATAGAAAAGGTGTAGAAAGAGGAAACATCGATATCTCTAGCACACAAATACATGATCATTCTCTCTCCTGGCTTGGTCAATAGAAAAGGTGTAGAGAAAGGAAACATCGATATCTCTAACACACAAATACATGACCATTCTATCTCCTGGCTTGGTCAAAAGAAAAGGTGTAGAAAGAGGAAACATCGATATCTCTAGAACACAAATACATGATCATTTGCTCTCCCGGCTTGGTCAATAGAAAAGGTGTAGAAAGAGGAAACATCGATATCTATAGCACACAAATACATGACCATTCTATCTCCTGGCTTGGTCAATAGAAAAGGTGTAGAATGAGGAAACATCGATATCTCTAGAACACAAATACATGACCATTCTCTCTCCTGGGTTGGTCAATAGAAAAGGTGTAGAATGAGGAAACATCGATATCTCTAGAACACAAATACATGACCATTCTCTCTCCTGGCTTGGTCAATAGAAAAGGTGTAGAAAGAGGAAACATCGATATCTATAGCACACAAATACATGACCATTCTATCTCCTGGCTTGGTCAATAGAAAAGGTGTAGAATGAGGAAACATCGATATCTCTAGCACACAAATACATGACCATTCTCTCTCCTGGCTTGGTCAATAGAAAAGGTGTAGAAAGAGGAAACATCGATATCTCTAGAACACAAATACATGATCATTCTCTATCCTGGCTTGGTCAATAGAAAAGGTGCAGAAAGAGGAAACATCGATATCTCTAGAACACAAATACATGATCATTCTCTCTCCTGGCTTGGTCAATAGAAAAGGTGTAGAAAGAGGAAGCATCGATATCTCTAGAACACAAATACATGATCATTCTCTCTCCTGGGTTGGTCAATAGAAAAGGTGTAGAAAGAGGAAACATCGATATCTCTAGAACACAAATACATGATCATTCTCTATCCTGGCCTGGTCAATAGAAAAGGTGTAGAAAGAGGAAACATCGATATCTCTAGCACACAAATACATGACCATTCTCTCTCCTGGCTTGGTCAATAGAAAAGGTGTAGAAAGAGGAAACATCGATATCTCTAACACACAAATACATGATCATTCTCTCTCCTGGCTTGGTCAATAGAAAAGGTGTAGAGAAAGGAAACATCGATATCTCTAACACACAAATACATGACCATTCTATCTCCTGGCTTGGTCAAAAGAAAAGGTGTAGAAAGAGGAAACATCGATATCTCTAGAACACAAATACATGATCATTTGCTCTCCCGGCTTGGTCAATAGAAAAGGTGTAGAAAGAGGAAACATCGATATCTATAGCACACAAATACATGACCATTCTATCTCCTGGCTTGGTCAATAGAAAAGGTGTAGAATGAGGAAACATCGATATCTCTAGAACACAAATACATGACCATTCTCTCTCCTGGGTTGGTCAATAGAAAAGGTGTAGAATGAGGAAACATCGATATCTCTAGAACACAAATACATGACCATTCTCTCTCCTGGCTTGGTCAATAGAAAAGGTGTAGAAAGAGGAAACATCGATATCTATAGCACAGAAATACATGACCATTCTATCTCCTGGCTTGGTCAATAGAAAAGGTGTAGAATGAGGAAACATCGATATCTCTAGCACACAAATACATGACCATTCTGTCTCCTGGCTTGGTCAATAGAAAAGGTGTAGAATGAGGAAACATCGATATCTCTAGAACACAAATACATGACCATTCTCTCTCCTGGCTTGGTCAATAGAAAAGGTGTAGATAGAGGAAACATTGATATCTCTAGAACACAAATACATGACCATTCTCTCTCCTGGCTTGGTCAATAGAAAAGGTGTAGAAAGAGGAAACATCGATATCTCTAGCACACAAATACATGACCACTCTCTCTCCTGGCTTGGTCAATAGAAAAGGTGTAGAAAGAGGAAACATCGATATCTCTAGCACACAAATACATGACCACTCTCTCTCCTGGCTTGGTCAATAGAAAAGGTGTAGAAAGAGGAAACATTGATATCTCTAGCACACAAATACATGACCACTCTCTCTCTGGCTTGGTCAATAGAAAAGGTGTAGAAAGAGGAAACATCGATATCTCTAGAACACAAATACATGGCCACTCTCTCTCCTGGCTTGGTCAATAGAAAAGGTGTAGAAAGAGGAAACATCGATATCTCTAGAACACAAATACATGATCATTCTCTATCCTGGCTTGGTCAATAGAAAAGGTGCAGAAAGAGGAAACATCGATATCTCTACCACACAAATACATGATCATTCTCTCTCCTGGCTTGGTCAATAGAAAAGGTGTAGAAAGAGGAAGCATCGATATCTCTAGAACACAAATACATGATCATTCTCTCTCCTGGCTTGGTCAATAGAAAAGGTGTAGAAAGAGGAAACATCGATATCTCTAGAACACAAATACATGATCATTCTCTATCCTGGCCTGGTCAATAGAAAAGGTGTAGAAAGAGGAAACATCGATATCTCTAGCACACAAATACATGACCATTCTCTCTCCTGGCTTGGTCAATAGAAAAGGTGTAGAAAGAGGAAACATCGATATCTCTAGCACACAAATACATGATCATTCTCTCTCCTGGCTTGGTCAATAGAAAAGGTGTAGAGAAAGGAAACATCGATATCTCTAACACACAAATACATGACCATTCTATCTCCTGGCTTGGTCAAAAGAAAAGGTGTAGAAAGAGGAAACATCGATATCTCTAGAACACAAATACATGATCATTCGCTCTCCCGGCTTGGTCAATAGAAAAGGTGTAGAAAGAGGAAACATCGATATCTATAGCACACAAATACATGACCATTCTATCTCCTGGCTTGGTCAATAGAAAAGGTGTAGAATGAGGAAACATCGATATCTCTAGAACACAAATACATGACCATTCTCTCTCCTGGGTTGGTCAATAGAAAAGGTGTAGAATGAGGAAACATCGATATCTCTAGAACACAAATACATGACCATTCTCTCTCCTGGCTTGGTCAATAGAAAAGGTGTAGAAAGAGGAAACATCGATATCTATAGCACACAAATACATGACCATTCTATCTCCTGGCTTGGTCAATAGAAAAGGTGTAGAATGAGGAAACATCGATATCTCTAGCACACAAATACATGACCATTCTCTCTCCTGGCTTGGTCAATAGAAAAGGTGTAGAATGAGGAAACATCGATATCTCTAGAACACAAATACATGACCATTCTCTCTCCTGGCTTGGTCAATAGAAAAGGTGTAGATAGAGGAAACATTGATATCTCTAGAACACAAATACATGACCATTCTCTCTCCTGGCTTGGTCAATAGAAAAGGTGTAGAAAGAGGAAACATCGATATCTCTAGCACACAAATACATGACCACTCTCTCTCCTGGCTTGGTCAATAGAAAAGGTGTAGAAAGAGGAAACATCGATATCTCTAGCACACAAATACATGACCACTCTCTCTCCTGGCTTGGTCAATAGAAAAGGTGTAGAAAGAGGAAACATTGATATCTCTAGCACACAAATACATGACCACTCTCTCTCCTGGCTTGGTCAATAGAAAAGGTGTAGAAAGAGGAAACATCGATATCTCTAGAACACAAATACATGACCACTCTCTCTCTGGCTTGGTCAATAGAAAAGGTGTAGAAAGAGGAAACATCGATATCTCTAGAACACAAATACATGGCCACTCTCTCTCCTGGCTTGGTCAATAGAAAAGGTGTAGATAGAGGAAACATCGATATCTCTAGAACACAAATACATGACCATTCTCTCTCCTGGCTTGGTCAATAGAAAAGGTGTAGAAAGAGGAAACATCGATATCTCTAGCACACAAATACATGACCATTCTCTCTCCTGGCTTGGTCAATAGAAAAGATGTAGAAAGAGTAAACATCGATATCTTTAGAACACAAATACATGATCATTCTCTCTTCTGGCTTGGTCAATAGAAAAGATGTAGAAAGAGGAAACATCGATATCTCTAGAACACAAATACATGATCATTCTCTCTCCTGGCTTGGTCAATAGAAAAGGTGTAGAAAGAGGAAACATCGATATTTCTAGAACACAAATACATGACCATTCTCTCTCCTGGCTTGGTCAATAGAAAAGATGTAGAAAGAGTAAACATCGATATCTTTAGAACACAAATACATGATCATTCTCTCTCCTGGCTTGGTCAATAGAAAAGATGTAGAAAAAGGAAACATCGATATCTCTAGAACACAAATACATGATCATTCTCTCTCCTGGCTTGGTCAATAGAAAAGAGGTAGAAAGAGGAAACATCGATATCTCTAGCACACAAATACATGATCATTCTCTCTCCTGGCTTGGTCAATAGAAAAGGTGTAGAAAGAGGAAACATCGATATCTCTAGCACACAAATACATGATCATTCTCTATCCTGGCTTGGTCAATAGAAAAGGTGTAGAAAGAGGAAACATCGATATCTCTAGAACACAAATACATGACCACTCTCTCTCCTGGCTTGGTCAATAGAAAAGGTGTAGAAAGAGGAAACATTGATATCTCTAGCACACAAATACATGACCACTCTCTCTCCTGGCTTGGTCAATAGAAAAGGTGTAGAAAGAGGAAACATCGATATCTCTAGAACACAAATACATGATCATTCTCTCTCCTGGCTTGATCAATAGAAAAGGTGTAGAAAGAGGAAACATCGATATCTCTAGCACACAAATACATGATCATTCTCTCTCCTGGCTTGGTCAATAGAAAAGGTGTAGAAAGAGGCAACATCGATATCTCTAGAACACAAATACATGATCATTCTCTCTCCTGGCTTGGTCAATAGAAAAGGTGTAGAAAGAGGAAACATCGATATCTCTAGCACACAAATACATGATCATTCTCTATCCTGGCTTGGTCAATAGAAAAGGTGTAGAAAGAGGAAACATCGATATCTCTAGAACACAAATACATGATCATTCTCTCTCCTGGCTTGGTCAATAGAAAAGGTGTAGAAAGAGGAAACATCGATATCTCTAGCACACAAATACATGATCATTCTCTCTCCTGGCTTGGTCAATAGAAAAGGTGTAGAAAGAGGAAACATCGATATCTCTAGCACACAAATACATGATCATTCTCTCTCCTGGCTTGGTCAATAGAAAAGGTGTAGAAAGAGGAAACATCGATATCTCTAGCACACAAATACATGTTCATTCTCTCTCCTGGCTTGGTCAATAGAAAAGGTGTAGAAAGAGGAAACATCGATATCTCTAGCACACAAATACATGATCAGTCTCTCTCCTGGCTTGGTCAATAGAAAAGGTGTAGAAAGAGGAAACATCGATATCTCTAGCACACAAATACATGACCACTCTCTCTCCTGGCTTGGTCAATAGAAAAGGTGTAGAAAGAGGAAACATTGATATCTCTAGCACACAAATACATGACCACTCTCTCTCTGGCTTGGTCAATAGAAAAGGTGTAGAAAGAGGAAACATCGATATCTCTAGAACACAAATACATGGCCACTCTCTCTCCTGGCTTGGTCAATAGAAAAGGTGTAGAAAGAGGAAACATCGATATCTCTAGAACACAAATACATGATCATTCTCTCTCCTGGCTTGGTCATAGAAAAGGTGCAGAAAGAGGAAACATCGTTATCTCTAGAACACAAATACATGACCATTCTCTCTCCTGGCTTGGTCAATAGAAAAGGTGTAGAAAGAGGCAACATCGATATCTCTAGAACACAAATACATGATCATTCTCTATCCTGGCTTGGTCAATAGAAAAGGTGTAGAAAGAGGAAACATCGATATCTCTAGCACACAAATACATGATCATTCTCTCTCCTGGCTTGGTCAATAGAAAAGGTGTAGAAAGAGGAAACATCGATATCTCTAGAACATAAATACATGATCATTCTCTCTCCTGGCTTGGTCAATAGAAAAGGTGTAGAAAGAGGAAGCATCGATATCTCTAGAACACAAATACATGATCATTCTCTCTCCTGGCTTGGTCAATAGAAAAGGTGTAGAAAGAGGAAACATCGATATCTCTAGAACACAAATACATGATCATTCTCTATCCTGGCCTGGTCAATAGAAAAGGTGTAGAAAGAGGAAACATCGATATCTCTAGCACACAAATACATGACCATTCTCTCTCCTGGCTTGGTCAATAGAAAAGGTGTAGAAAGAGGAAACATCGATATCTCTAGCACACAAATACATGATCATTCTCTCTCCTGGCTTGGTCAATAGAAAAGGTGTAGAGAAAGGAAACATCGATATCTCTAACACACAAATACATGACCATTCTATCTCCTGGCTTGGTCAAAAGAAAAGGTGTAGAAAGAGGAAACATCGATATCTCTAGAACACAAATACATGATCATTCGCTCTCCCGGCTTGGTCAATAGAAAAGGTGTAGAAAGAGGAAACATCGATATCTATAGCACACAAATACATGACCATTCTATCTCCTGGCTTGGTCAATAGAAAAGGTGTAGAATGAGGAAACATCGATATCTCTAGAACACAAATACATGACCATTCTCTCTCCTGGGTTGGTCAATAGAAAAGGTGTAGAATGAGGAAACATCGATATCTCTAGAACACAAATACATGACCATTCTCTCTCCTGGCTTGGTCAATAGAAAAGGTGTAGAAAGAGGAAACATCGATATCTATAGCACACAAATACATGACCATTCTATCTCCTGGCTTGGTCAATAGAAAAGGTGTAGAATGAGGAAAC
The DNA here is from genome assembly GCA_963680875.1 of Bathymodiolus brooksi. Lineage (NCBI taxonomy): Eukaryota > Metazoa > Mollusca > Bivalvia > Mytilida > Modiolidae > Bathymodiolus > Bathymodiolus brooksi. Next base: position 50,190,517 of record OY804583.1, on the reverse strand, counting down.
ATCGATATCTCTAGCACACAAATACATGACCATTCTCTCTCCTGGCTTGGTCAATAGAAAAGGTGTAGAATGAGGAAACATCGATATCTCTAGAACACAAATACATGACCATTCTCTCTCCTGGCTTGGTCAATAGAAAAGGTGTAGATAGAGGAAACATTGATATCTCTAGAACACAAATACATGACCATTCTCTCTCCTGGCTTGGTCAATAGAAAAGGTGTAGAAAGAGGAAACATCGATATCTCTAGCACACAAATACATGACCACTCTCTCTCCTGGCTTGGTCAATAGAAAAGGTGTAGAAAGAGGAAACATCGATATCTCTAGCACACAAATACATGACCACTCTCTCTCCTGGCTTGGTCAATAGAAAAGGTGTAGAAAGAGGAAACATTGATATCTCTAGCACACAAATACATGACCACTCTCTCTCCTGGCTTGGTCAATAGAAAAGGTGTAGAAAGAGGAAACATCGATATCTCTAGAACACAAATACATGACCACTCTCTCTCTGGCTTGGTCAATAGAAAAGGTGTAGAAAGAGGAAACATCGATATCTCTAGAACACAAATACATGGCCACTCTCTCTCCTGGCTTGGTCAATAGAAAAGGTGTAGATAGAGGAAACATCGATATCTCTAGAACACAAATACATGACCATTCTCTCTCCTGGCTTGGTCAATAGAAAAGGTGTAGAAAGAGGAAACATCGATATCTCTAGCACACAAATACATGACCATTCTCTCTCCTGGCTTGGTCAATAGAAAAGATGTAGAAAGAGTAAACATCGATATCTTTAGAACACAAATACATGATCATTCTCTCTTCTGGCTTGGTCAATAGAAAAGATGTAGAAAGAGGAAACATCGATATCTCTAGAACACAAATACATGATCATTCTCTCTCCTGGCTTGGTCAATAGAAAAGGTGTAGAAAGAGGAAACATCGATATTTCTAGAACACAAATACATGACCATTCTCTCTCCTGGCTTGGTCAATAGAAAAGATGTAGAAAGAGTAAACATCGATATCTTTAGAACACAAATACATGATCATTCTCTCTCCTGGCTTGGTCAATAGAAAAGATGTAGAAAAAGGAAACATCGATATCTCTAGAACACAAATACATGATCATTCTCTCTCCTGGCTTGGTCAATAGAAAAGAGGTAGAAAGAGGAAACATCGATATCTCTAGCACACAAATACATGATCATTCTCTCTCCTGGCTTGGTCAATAGAAAAGGTGTAGAAAGAGGAAACATCGATATCTCTAGCACACAAATACATGATCATTCTCTATCCTGGCTTGGTCAATAGAAAAGGTGTAGAAAGAGGAAACATCGATATCTCTAGAACACAAATACATGACCACTCTCTCTCCTGGCTTGGTCAATAGAAAAGGTGTAGAAAGAGGAAACATTGATATCTCTAGCACACAAATACATGACCACTCTCTCTCCTGGCTTGGTCAATAGAAAAGGTGTAGAAAGAGGAAACATCGATATCTCTAGAACACAAATACATGACCACTCTCTCTCTGGCTTGGTCAATAGAAAAGGTGTAGATAGAGGAAACATCGATATCTCTAGAACACAAATACATGACCATTCTCTCTCCTGGCTTGGTCAATAGAAAAGGTGTAGAAAGAGGAAACATCGATATCTCTAGCACACAAATACATGACCATTCTCTCTCCTGGCTGGGTCAATAGAAAAGATGTAGAAAGAGTAAACATCGATATCTTTAGAACACAAATACATGATCATTCTCTCTTCTGGCTTGGTCAATAGAAAAGATGTAGAAAGAGGAAACATCGATATCTCTAGAACACAAATACATGATCATTCTCTCTCCTGGCTTGGTCAATAGAAAAGAGGTAGAAAGAGGAAACATCGATATCTCTAGCACACAAATACATGATCATTCTCTCTCCTGGCTTGGTCAATAGAAAAGGTGTAGAAAGAGGAAACATCGATATCTCTAGAACACAAATACATGACCACTCTCTCTCTGGCTTGGTCAATAGAAAAGGTGTAGAAAGAGGAAACATCGATATCTCTAGAACACAAATACATGGCCACTCTCTCTCCTGGCTTGGTCAATAGAAAAGGTGTAGAATGAGGAAACATCGATATCATTAGAACACAAATACATGATCATTCTCTCTCCTGGCTTGGTCAATAGAAAAGGTGTAGAAAGAAGAAACATCGATATCTCTAGCACACAAATACATGATCATTCTCTCTCCTGGCTTGGTCAATAGAAAAGGTGTAGAAAGAGGAAACATCGATATCTCTAGCACACAAATACATGATCATTCTCTCTCCTGGCTTGGTCAATAGAAAAGGTGTAGAAAGAGGAAACATCGATATCTCTAGCACACAAATACATGATCACTCTCTCTCCTGGCTTGGTCAATAGAAAAGGTGTAGAAAGAGGAAACATCGATATCTCTAGAACACAAATACATGATCATTCTCTCTCCTGGCTTGGTCAATAGAAAAGGTGTAGAAAGAGGAAACATCGATATCTCTAGCACACAAATACATGATCATTCTCTCTCCTGGCTTGGTCAATAGAAAAGGTGTAGAAAGAGGAAACATCGATATCTCTAGAACACAAATACATGATCATTCTCTCTCCTGGCTTGGTCAATAGAAAAGGTGTAGAAAGAGGAAACATCGATATCTCTAGCACACAAATACATGATCATTCTCTCTCCTGACTTGGTCAATAGAAAAGGTGTAGAAAAAGGAAACATCGATATCTCTAGAACACAAATACATGATCATTCTCTCTCCTGGCTTGGTCAATAGAAAAGGTGTAGAAAAAGGAAACATCGATATCTCTAGAACACAAATACATGATCATTCTCTCTCCTGGCTTGGTCTATAGAAAAGGTGTAGAAAGAAGAAACATCGATATCTCTAGCACACAAATACATGATCATTCTCTCTCCTGGCTTGGTCAATAGAAAAGGTGTAGAAAGAGGAAACATCGATATCTCTAGCACACAAATACATGATCATTCTCTCTCCTGGCTTGGTCAATAGAAAAGGTGTAGAAAGAGGAAACATCGATATCTCTAGCACACAAATACATGATCATTCTCTCTCCTGGCTTGGTCAATAGAAAAGGTGTAGAAAGAGGAAACATCGATATCTCTAGAACACAAATACATGATCATTCTCTCTCCTGGCTTGGTCAATAGAAAAGGTGTAGAAAGAGGAAACATCGATATCTCTAGCACACAAATACATGATCATTCTCTCTCCTGGCTTGGTCAATAGAAAAGGTGTAGAAAGAGGAAACATCGATATCTCTAGAACACAAATACATGATCATTCTCTCTCCTGGCTTGGTCAATAGAAAAGGTGTAGAAAGAGGAAACATCGATATCTCTAAAACACACATACATGATCATTCTCTATCCTGGCTTGGTCAATAGAAAAGGTGCAGAAAGAGGAAACATCGATATCTCTAGAACACAAATACATGATCATTCTCTCTCCTGGCTTGGTCAATAGAAAAGGTGTAGAAAGAGGAAACATCGATATCTCTAGAACACAAATACATGATCATTCCCTATCCTGGCCTGGTCAATAGAAAAGGTGTAGAAAGAGGAAACATCGATATCTCTAGAACACAAATACATGATCATTCTCTCTCCTGGTTTGGTCAATAGAAAAGGTGTAGAAAGAGGAAACATCGATATCTCTAGCACACAAATACATGATCATTCTCTCTCCTGGCTTGGTCAATAGAAAAGGTGTAGAAAGAGGAAACATCGATATCTCTAGCACACAAATACATGATCATTCTCTCTCCTGGCTTGGTCAATAGAAAAGGTGTAGAGAAAGGAAACATCGATATCTCTAACACACAAATACATGACCATTCTATCTCCTGGCTTGGTCAAAAGAAAAGGTGTAGAAAGAGGAAACATCGATATCTCTAGAACACAAATACATGATCATTTGCTCTCCCGGCTTGGTCAATAGAAAAGGTGTAGAAAGAGGAAACATCGATATCTATAGCACACAAATACATGACCATTCTATCTCCTGGCTTGGTCAATAGAAAAGGTGTAGAATGAGGAAACATCGATATCTCTAGAACACAAATACATGACCATTCTCTCTCCTGGGTTGGTCAATAGAAAAGGTGTAGAATGAGGAAACATCGATATCTCTAGAACACAAATACATGACCATTCTCTCTCCTGGCTTGGTCAATAGAAAAGGTGTAGAAAGAGGAAACATCGATATCTATAGCACACAAATACATGACCATTCTATCTCCTGGCTTGGTCAATAGAAAAGGTGTAGAATGAGGAAACATCGATATCTCTAGCACACAAATACATGACCATTCTCTCTCCTGGCTTGGTCAATAGAAAAGGTGTAGAAAGAGGAAACATCGATATCTCTAGAACACAAATACATGATCATTCTCTATCCTGGCTTGGTCAATAGAAAAGGTGCAGAAAGAGGAAACATCGATATCTCTAGAACACAAATACATGATCATTCTCTCTCCTGGCTTGGTCAATAGAAAAGGTGTAGAAAGAGGAAGCATCGATATCTCTAGAACACAAATACATGATCATTCTCTCTCCTGGGTTGGTCAATAGAAAAGGTGTAGAAAGAGGAAACATCGATATCTCTAGAACACAAATACATGATCATTCTCTATCCTGGCCTGGTCAATAGAAAAGGTGTAGAAAGAGGAAACATCGATATCTCTAGCACACAAATACATGACCATTCTCTCTCCTGGCTTGGTCAATAGAAAAGGTGTAGAAAGAGGAAACATCGATATCTCTAACACACAAATACATGATCATTCTCTCTCCTGGCTTGGTCAATAGAAAAGGTGTAGAGAAAGGAAACATCGATATCTCTAACACACAAATACATGACCATTCTATCTCCTGGCTTGGTCAAAAGAAAAGGTGTAGAAAGAGGAAACATCGATATCTCTAGAACACAAATACATGATCATTTGCTCTCCCGGCTTGGTCAATAGAAAAGGTGTAGAAAGAGGAAACATCGATATCTATAGCACACAAATACATGACCATTCTATCTCCTGGCTTGGTCAATAGAAAAGGTGTAGAATGAGGAAACATCGATATCTCTAGAACACAAATACATGACCATTCTCTCTCCTGGGTTGGTCAATAGAAAAGGTGTAGAATGAGGAAACATCGATATCTCTAGAACACAAATACATGACCATTCTCTCTCCTGGCTTGGTCAATAGAAAAGTTGTAGAAAGAGGAAACATCGATATCTATAGCACACAAATACATGACCATTCTATCTCCTGGCTTGGTCAATAGAAAAGGTGTAGAATGAGGAAACATCGATATCTCTAGCACACAAATACATGACCATTCTGTCTCCTGGCTTGGTCAATAGAAAAGGTGTAGAATGAGGAAACATCGATATCTCTAGAACACAAATACATGACCATTCTCTCTCCTGGCTTGGTCAATAGAAAAGGTGTAGATAGAGGAAACATTGATATCTCTAGAACACAAATACATGACCATTCTCTCTCCTGGCTTGGTCAATAGAAAAGGTGTAGAAAGAGGAAACATCGATATCTCTAGCACACAAATACATGACCACTCTCTCTCCTGGCTTGGTCAATAGAAAAGGTGTAGAAAGAGGAAACATCGATATCTCTAGCACACAAATACATGACCACTCTCTCTCCTGGCTTGGTCAATAGAAAAGGTGTAGAAAGAGGAAACATTGATATCTCTAGCACACAAATACATGACCACTCTCTCTCTGGCTTGGTCAATAGAAAAGGTGTAGAAAGAGGAAACATCGATATCTCTAGAACACAAATACATGGCCACTCTCTCTCCTGGCTTGGTCAATAGAAAAGGTGTAGAAAGAGGAAACATCGATATCTCTAGAACACAAATACATGATCATTCTCTATCCTGGCTTGGTCAATAGAAAAGGTGCAGAAAGAGGAAACATCGATATCTCTACCACACAAATACATGATCATTCTCTCTCCTGGCTTGGTCAATAGAAAAGGTGTAGAAAGAGGAAGCATCGATATCTCTAGAACACAAATACATGATCATTCTCTCTCCTGGCTTGGTCAATAGAAAAGGTGTAGAAAGAGGAAACATCGATATCTCTAGAACACAAATACATGATCATTCTCTATCCTGGCCTGGTCAATAGAAAAGGTGTAGAAAGAGGAAACATCGATATCTCTAGCACACAAATACATGATCATTCTCTCTCCTGGCTTGGTCAATAGAAAAGGTGTAGAAAGAGGAAACATCGATATCTCTAGCACACAAATACATGATCATTCTCTCTCCTGGCTTGGTCAATAGAAAAGGTGTAGAGAAAGGAAACATCGATATCTCTAACACACAAATACATGACCATTCTATCTCCTGGCTTGGTCAAAAGAAAAGGTGTAGAAAGAGGAAACATCGATATCTCTAGAACACAAATACATGATCATTCGCTCTCCCGGCTTGGTCAATAGAAAAGGTGTAGAAAGAGGAAACATCGATATCTATAGCACACAAATACATGACCATTCTATCTCCTGGCTTGGTCAATAGAAAAGGTGTAGAATGAGGAAACATCGATATCTCTAGAACACAAATACATGACCATTCTCTCTCCTGGGTTGGTCAATAGAAAAGGTGTAGAATGAGGAAACATCGATATCTCTAGAACACAAATACATGACCATTCTCTCTCCTGGCTTGGTCAATAGAAAAGGTGTAGAAAGAGGAAACATCGATATCTATAGCACACAAATACATGACCATTCTATCTCCTGGCTTGGTCAATAGAAAAGGTGTAGAATGAGGAAACATCGATATCTCTAGCACACAAATACATGACCATTCTCTCTCCTGGCTTGGTCAATAGAAAAGGTGTAGAATGAGGAAACATCGATATCTCTAGAACACAAATACATGACCATTCTCTCTCCTGGCTTGGTCAATAGAAAAGGTGTAGATAGAGGAAACATTGATATCTCTAGAACACAAATACATGACCATTCTCTCTCCTGGCTTGGTCAATAGAAAAGGTGTAGAAAGAGGAAACATCGATATCTCTAGCACACAAATACATGACCACTCTCTCTCCTGGCTTGGTCAATAGAAAAGGTGTAGAAAGAGGAAACATCGATATCTCTAGCACACAAATACATGACCACTCTCTCTCCTGGCTTGGTCAATAGAAAAGGTGTAGAAAGAGGAAACATTGATATCTCTAGCACACAAATACATGACCACTCTCTCTCCTGGCTTGGTCAATAGAAAAGGTGTAGAAAGAGGAAACATCGATATCTCTAGAACACAAATACATGACCACTCTCTCTCTGGCTTGGTCAATAGAAAAGGTGTAGAAAGAGGAAACATCGATATCTCTAGAACACAAATACATGGCCACTCTCTCTCCTGGCTTGGTCAATAGAAAAGGTGTAGATAGAGGAAACATCGATATCTCTAGAACACAAATACATGACCATTCTCTCTCCTGGCTTGGTCAATAGAAAAGGTGTAGAAAGAGGAAACATCGATATCTCTAGCACACAAATACATGACCATTCTCTCTCCTGGCTTGGTCAATAGAAAAGATGTAGAAAGAGTAAACATCGATATCTTTAGAACACAAATACATGATCATTCTCTCTTCTGGCTAGGTCAATAGAAAAGATGTAGAAAGAGGAAACATCGATATCTCTAGAACACAAATACATGATCATTCTCTCTCCTGGCTTGGTCAATAGAAAAGGTGTAGAAAGAGGAAACATCGATATTTCTAGAACACAAATACATGACCATTCTCTCTCCTGGCTTGGTCAATAGAAAAGATGTAGAAAGAGTAAACATCGATATCTTTAGAACACAAATACATGATCATTCTCTCTCCTGGCTTGGTCAATAGAAAAGGTGTAGAAAAAGGAAACATCGATATCTCTAGAACACAAATACATGATCATTCTCTCTCCTGGCTTGGTCAATAGAAAAGAGGTAGAAAGAGGAAACATCGATATCTCTAGCACACAAATACATGATCATTCTCTCTCCTGGCTTGGTCAATAGAAAAGGTGTAGAAAGAGGAAACATCGATATCTCTAGCACACAAATACATGATCATTCTCTATCCTGGCTTGGTCAATAGAAAAGGTGTAGAAAGAGGAAACATCGATATCTCTAGAACACAAATACATGACCACTCTCTCTCCTGGCTTGGTCAATAGAAAAGGTGTAGAAAGAGGAAACATTGATATCTCTAGCACACAAATACATGACCACTCTCTCTCCTGGCTTGGTCAATAGAAAAGGTGTAGAAAGAGGAAACATCGATATCTCTAGAACACAAATACATGACCACTCTCTCTCTGGCTTGGTCAATAGAAAAGGTGTAGATAGAGGAAACATCGATATCTCTAGAACACAAATACATGACCATTCTCTCTCCTGGCTTGGTCAATAGAAAAGGTGTAGAAAGAGGAAACATCGATATCTCTAGCACACAAATACATGACCATTCTCTCTCCTGGCTGGGTCAATAGAAAAGATGTAGAAAGAGTAAACATCGATATCTTTAGAACACAAATACATGATCATTCTCTCTTCTGGCTTGGTCAATAGAAAAGATGTAGAAAGAGGAAACATCGATATCTCTAGAACACAAATACATGATCATTCTCTCTCCTGGCTTGGTCAATAGAAAAGAGGTAGAAAGAGGAAACATCGATATCTCTAGCACACAAATACATGATCATTCTCTCTCCTGGCTTGGTCAATAGAAAAGGTGTAGAAAGAGGAAACATCGATATCTCTAGAACACAAATACATGACCACTCTCTCTCTGGCTTGGTCAATAGAAAAGGTGTAGAAAGAGGAAACATCGATATCTCTAGAACACAAATACATGGCCACTCTCTCTCCTGGCTTGGTCAATAGAAAAGGTGTAGATAGAGGAAACATCGATATCTCTAGAACACAAATACATGACCATTCTCTCTCCTGGCTTGGTCAATAGAAAAGGTGTAGAAAGAGGAAACATCGATATCTCTAGCACACAAATACATGACCATTCTCTCTCCTGGCTTGGTCGATAGAAAAGATGTAGAAAGAGTAAACATCGATATCTTTAGAACACAAATACATGATCATTCTCTCTTCTGGCTTGGTCAATAGAAAAGATGTAGAAAGAGGAAACATCGATATCTCTAGAACACAAATACATGATCATTCTCTCTCCTGGCTTGGTCAATAGAAAAGAGGTAGAAAGAGGAAACATCGATATCTCTAGCACACAAATACATGATCATTCTCTCTCCTGGCTTGGTCAATAGAAAAGGTGTAGAAAGAGGAAACATCGATATCTCTAGAACACAAATACATGATCATTCTCTCTCCTGGCTTGGTCAATAGAAAAGGTGTAGAAAGAGGCAACATCGATATCTCTAGAACACAAATACATGATTATTCTCTCTCCTGGCTTGGTCAATAGAAAAGAGGTAGAAAGAGGAAACATCGATATCTCTAGCACACAAATACATGATCATTCTCTCTCCTGGCTTGGTCAATAGAAAAGGTGTAGAAAGAGGAAACATCGATATCTCTAGAACACAAATACATGATCATTCTCTCTCCTGGCTTGGTCAATAGAAAAGGTGTAGAAAGAGGCAACATCGATATCTCTAGAACACAAATACATGATCATTCTCTCTCCTGGCTTGGTCAATAGAAAAGGTGTAGAATGAGGAAACATCGATATCTCTAGAACACAAATACATGACCATTCTCTCTCCTGGCTTGGGCAATAGAAAAGGTGTAGAAAGAGGAAACATCGATATCTATAGCACACAAATACATGACCATTCTATCTCCTGGCTTGGTCAATAGAAAAGGTGTAGAATGAGGAAACATCGATATCTCTAGCACACAAATACATGACCATTCTCTCTCCTGGCTTGGTCAATAGAAAAGGTGTAGAATGAGGAAACATCGATATCTCTAGAACACAAATACATGACCATTCTCTCTCCCGGCTAGGTCAATAGAAAAGGTGTAGATAGAGGAAACATCGATATCTCTAGAACACAAATACATGACCATTCTCTCTCCTGGCTTGGTCAATAGAAAAGGTGTAGAAAGAGGAAACATCGATATCTCTAGCACACAAATACATGACCACTCTCTCTTCTGGCTTGGTCAATAGAAAAGGTGTAGAAAGAGGAAACATCGATATCTCTAGCACACAAATACATGACCACTCTCTCTCCTGGCTTGGTCAATAGAAAAGGTGTAGAAAGAGGAAACATTGATATCTCTAGCACACAAATACATGACCACTCTCTCTCCTGGCTTGGTCAATAGAAAAGGTGTAGAAAGAGGAAACATCGATATCTCTAGAGCACAAATACATGACCACTCTCTCTCCTGGCTTGGTCAATAGAAAAGGTGTAGAAAGAGGAAACATCGATATCTCTAGAACACAAATACATGGCCACTCTCTCTCCTGGCTTGGTCAATAGAAAAGGTGTAGATAGGGGAAACATCGATATCTCTAGAACACAAATACATGACCATTCTCTCTCCTGGCTTGGTCAATAGAAAAGGTGTAGAAAGAGGAAACATCGATATCTCTAGCACACAAATACATGACCACTCTCTCTCCTGGCTTGGTCAATAGAAAAGGTGTAGAAAGAGGAAACATCGATATCTCTAGCACACAAATACATGATCATTCTCTCTCCTGGCTTGGTCAATAGAAAAGGTGTAGAAAGAGGAAACATCGATTTCTCTAGAACACAAATACATGACCATTCTCTCTCCTGGCTTGGTCAATAGAAAAGATGTAGAAAAAGGAAACATCGATATCTCTAGCACACAAATACATGACCACTCTCTCTCCTGGCTTGGTCAATAGAAAAGGTGTAGAAAGAGGAAACATCGATATCTCTAGCACACAAATACATGATCATTCTCTCTCCTGGCTTGGTCAATAGAAAAGGTGTAGAAAGAGGAAACATCGATATCTCTAGCACACAAATACATGATCAGTCTCTCTCCTGGCTTGGTCAATAGAAAAGGTGTAGAAAGAGGAAACATCGATATCTCTAGCACACAAATACATGACCATTCTCTCTCCTGGCTTGGTCGATAGAAAAGATGTAGAAAGAGTAAACATCGATATCTTTAGAACACAAATACATGATCATTCTCTCTTCTGGCTTGGTCAATAGAAAAGGTGTAGAAAGAGGAAACATCGATATCTCTAGAACACAAATACATGGCCACTCTCTCTCCTGGCTTGGTCAATAGAAAAGGTGTAGATAGAGGAAACATCGATATCTCTAGAACACAAATACATGACCATTCTCTCTCCTGGCTTGGTCAATAGAAAAGGTGTAGAAAGAGGAAACATCGATATCTCTAGCACACAAATACATGACCATTCTCTCTCCTGGCTTGGTCGATAGAAAAGATGTAGAAAGAGTAAACATCGATATCTTTAGAACACAAATACATGATCATTCTCTCTTCTGGCTTGGTCAATAGAAAAGATGTAGAAAGAGGAAACATCGATATCTCTAGAACACAAATACATGATCATTCTCTCTCCTGGCTTGGTCAATAGAAAAGAGGTAGAAAGAGGAAACATCGATATCTCTAGCACACAAATACATGATCATTCTCTCTCCTGGCTTGGTCAATAGAAAAGGTGTAGAAAGAGGAAACATCGATATCTCTAGAACACAAATACATGATCATTCTCTCTCCTGGCTTGGTCAATAGAAAAGGTGTAGAAAGAGGCAACATCGATATCTCTAGAACACAAATACATGATTATTCTCTCTCCTGGCTTGGTCAATAGAAAAGAGGTAGAAAGAGGAAACATCGATATCTCTAGCACACAAATACATGATCATTCTCTCTCCTGGCTTGGTCAATAGAAAAGGTGTAGAAAGAGGAAACATCGATATCTCTAGAACACAAATACATGATCATTCTCTCTCCTGGCTTGGTCAATAGAAAAGGTGTAGAAAGAGGCAACATCGATATCTCTAGAACACAAATACATGATCATTCTCTCTCCTGGCTTGGTCAATAGAAAAGGTGTAGAATGAGGAAACATCGATATCTCTAGAACACAAATACATGACCATTCTCTCTCCTGGCTTGGTCAATAGAAAAGGTGTAGAAAGAGGAAACATCGATATCTATAGCACACAAATACATGACCATTCTATCACCTGGCTTGGTCAATAGAAAAGGTGTAGAATGAGGAAACATCGATATCTCTAGCACACAAATACATGACCATTCTCTCTCCTGGCTTGGTCAATAGAAAAGGTGTAGAATGAGGAAACATCGATATCTCTAGAACACAAATACATGACCATTCTCTCTCCCGGCTAGGTCAATAGAAAAGGTGTAGATAGAGGAAACATCGATATCTCTAGAACACAAATACATGACCATTCTCTCTCCTGGCTTGGTCAATAGAAAAGGTGTAGAAAGAGGAAACATCGATATCTCTAGCACACAAATACATGACCACTCTCTCTTCTGGCTTGGTCAATAGAAAAGGTGTAGAAAGAGGAAACATCGATATCTCTAGCACACAAATACATGACCACTCTCTCTCCTGGCTTGGTCAATAGAAAAGGTGTAGAAAGAGGAAACATTGATATCTCTAGCACACAAATACATGACCACTCTCTCTCCTGGCTTGGTCAATAGAAAAGGTGTAGAAAGAGGAAACATCGATATCTCTAGAACACAAATACATGACCACTCTCTCTCCTGGCTTGGTCAATAGAAAAGGTGTAGAAAGAGGAAACATCGATATCTCTAGAACACAAATACATGGCCACTCTCTCTCCTGGCTTGGTCAATAGAAAAGGTGTAGATAGGGGAAACATCGATATCTCTAGAACACAAATACATGCCCATTCTCTCTCCTGGCTTGGTCAATAGAAAAGGTGTAGAAAGAGGAAACATCGATATCTCTAGCACACAAATACATGACCACTCTCTCTCCTGGCTTGGTCAATAGAAAAGGTGTAGAAAGAGGAAACATCGATATCTCTAGCACACAAATACATGATCATTCTCTCTCCTGGCTTGGTCAATAGAAAAGGTGTAGAAAGAGGAAACATCGATTTCTCTAGAACACAAATACATGACCATTCTCTCTCCTGGCTTGGTCAATAGAAAAGATGTAGAAAGAGTAAACATCGATATCTTTAGAACACAAATACATGATCATTCTCTCTCCTGGCTTGGTCAATAGAAAAGATGTAGAAAAAGGAAACATCGATATCTCTAGAACACAAATACATGATCATTCTCTCTCCTGGCTTGGTCAATAGAAAAGAGGTAGAAAGAGGAAACATCGATATCTCTAGCACACAAATACATGATCATTCTCTCTCCTGGCTTGGTCAATAGAAAAGGTGTAGAAAGAGGAAACATCGATATCTCTAGCACACAAATACATGATCATTCTCTATCCTGGCTTGGTCAATAGAAAAGGTGTAGAAAGAGGAAACATCGATATCTCTAGAACACAAATACATGATCATTCTCTCTCCTGGCTTGGTCAATAGAAAAGGTGTAGAAAGAGGAAACATCGATATCTCTAGCACACAAAAACATGATCATTCTCTCTCCTGGCTTGGTCAATAGAAAAGGTGTAGAAAGAGGAAACATCGATATCTCTAGCACACAAATACATGACCATTCTCTCTCCTGGCTTGGTCAATAGAAAAGGTGTAGAAAGAGGAAACATCGATATCTCTAGCACACAAATACATGACCATTCTCTCTCCTGGCTTGGTCGATAGAAAAGATGTAGAAAGAGTAAACATCGATATCTTTAGAACACAAATACATGATCATTCTCTCTTCTGGCTTGGTCAATAGAAAAGATGTAGAAAGAGGAAACATCGATATCTCTAGAACACAAATACATGATCATTCTCTCTCCTGGCTTGGTCAATAGAAAAGAGGTAGAAAGAGGAAACATCGATATCTCTAGCACACAAATACATGATCATTCTCTCTCCTGGCTTGGTCAATAGAAAAGGTGTAGAAAGAGGAAACATCGATATCTCTAGAACACAAATACATGATCATTCTCTCTCCTGGCTTGGTCAATAGAAAAGGTGTAGAAAGAGGCAACATCGATATCTCTAGAACACAAATACATGATTATTCTCTCTCCTGGCTTGGTCAATAGAAAAGAGGTAGAAAGAGGAAACATCGATATCTCTAGCACACAAATACATGATCATTCTCTCTCCTGGCTTGGTCAATAGAAAAGGTGTAGAAAGAGGAAACATCGATATCTCTAGAACACAAATACATGATCATTCTCTCTCCTGGCTTGGTCAATAGAAAAGGTGTAGAAAGAGGCAACATCGATATCTCTAGAACACAAATACATGATCATTCTCTCTCCTGGCTTGGTCAATAGAAAAGGTGTAGAATGAGGAAACATCGATATCTCTAGAACACAAATACATGACCATTCTCTCTCCTGGCTTGGTCAATAGAAAAGGTGTAGAAAGAGGAAACATCGATATCTATAGCACACAAATACATGACCATTCTATCTCCTGGCTTGGTCAATAGAAAAGGTGTAGAATGAGGAAACATCGATATCTCTAGCACACAAATACATGACCATTCTCTCTCCTGGCTTGGTCAATAGAAAAGGTGTAGAATGAGGAAACATCGATATCTCTAGAACACAAATACATGACCATTCTCTCTCCCGGCTAGGTCAATAGAAAAGGTGTAGATAGAGGAAACATCGATATCTCTAGAACACAAATACATGACCATTCTCTCTCCTGGCTTGGTCAATAGAAAAGGTGTAGAAAGAGGAAACATCGATATCTCTAGCACACAAATACATGACCACTCTCTCTTCTGGCTTGGTCAATAGAAAAGGTGTAGAAAGAGGAAACATCGATATCTCTAGCACACAAATACATGACCACTCTCTCTCCTGGCTTGGTCAATAGAAAAGGTGTAGAAAGAGGAAACATTGATATCTCTAGCACACAAATACATGACCACTCTCTCTCCTGGCTTGGTCAATAGAAAAGGTGTAGAAAGAGGAAACATCGATATCTCTAGAACACAAATACATGACCACTCTCTCTCCTGGCTTGGTCAATAGAAAAGGTGTAGAAAGAGGAAACATCGATATCTCTAGAACACAAATACATGGCCACTCTCTCTCCTGGCTTGGTCAATAGAAAAGGTGTAGATAGGGGAAACATCGATATCTCTAGAACACAAATACATGACCATTCTCTCTCCTGGCTTGGTCAATAGAAAAGGTGTAGAAAGAGGAAACATCGATATCTCTAGCACACAAATACATGACCACTCTCTCTCCTGGCTTGGTCAATAGAAAAGGTGTAGAAAGAGGAAACATCGATATCTCTAGCACACAAATACATGATCATTCTCTCTCCTGGCTTGGTCAATAGAAAAGGTGTAGAAAGAGGAAACATCGATTTCTCTAGAACACAAATACATGACCATTCTCTCTCCTGGCTTGGTCAATAGAAAAGATGTTGAAAGAGTAAACATCGATATCTTTAGAACACAAATACATGATCATTCTCTCTCCTGGCTTGGTCAATAGAAAAGATGTAGAAAAAGGAAACATCGATATCTCTAGAACACAAATACATGATCATTCTCTCTCCTGGCTTGGTCAATAGAAAAGAGGTAGAAAGAGGAAACATCGATATCTCTAGCACACAAATACATGATCATTCTCTCTCCTGGCTTGGTCAATAGAAAAGGTGTAGAAAGAGGAAACATCGATATCTCTAGCACACAAATACATGATCATTCTCTATCCTGGCTTGGTCAATAGAAAAGGTGTAGAAAGAGGAAACATCGATATCTCTAGAACACAAATACATGATCATTCTCTCTCCTGGCTTGGTCAATAGAAAAGGTGTAGAAAGAGGCAACATCGATATCTCTAGAACACAAATACATGATTATTCTCTCTCCTGGCTTGGTCAATAGAAAAGAGGTAGAAAGAGGAAACATCGATATCTCTAGCACACAAATACATGATCATTCTCTCTCCTGGCTTGGTCAATAGAAAAGGTGTAGAAAGAGGAAACATCGATATCTCTAGAACACAAATACATGATCATTCTCTCTCCTGGCTTGGTCAATAGAAAAGGTGTAGAAAGAGGCAACATCGATATCTCTAGAACACAAATACATGATCATTCTCTCTCCTGGCTTGGTCAATAGAAAAGGTGTAGAATGAGGAAACATCGATATCTCTAGAACACAAATACATGACCATTCTCTCTCCTGGCTTGGTCAATAGAAAAGGTGTAGAAAGAGGAAACATCGATATCTATAGCACACAAATACATGACCATTCTATCTCCTGGCTTGGTCAATAGAAAAGGTGTAGAATGAGGAAACATCGATATCTCTAGCACACAAATACATGACCATTCTCTCTCCTGGCTTGGTCAATAGAAAAGGTGTAGAATGAGGAAACATCGATATCTCTAGAACACAAATACATGACCATTCTCTCTCCCGGCTAGGTCAATAGAAAAGGTGTAGATAGAGGAAACATCGATATCTCTAGAACACAAATACATGACCATTCTCTCTCCTGGCTTGGTCAATAGAAAAGGTGTAGAAAGAGGAAACATCGATATCTCTAGCACACAAATACATGACCACTCTCTCTTCTGGCTTGGTCAATAGAAAAGGTGTAGAAAGAGGAAACATCGATATCTCTAGCACACAAATACATGACCACTCTCTCTCCTGGCTTGGTCAATAGAAAAGGTGTAGAAAGAGGAAACATTGATATCTCTAGCACACAAATA
Source organism: Bathymodiolus brooksi (assembly GCA_963680875.1). Taxonomy (NCBI): domain Eukaryota; kingdom Metazoa; phylum Mollusca; class Bivalvia; order Mytilida; family Modiolidae; genus Bathymodiolus; species Bathymodiolus brooksi. The sequence continues at coordinate 50,173,594 of OY804583.1, read as the reverse complement.
CATGACCACTCTCTCTCCTGGCTTGGTCAATAGAAAAGGTGTAGAAAGAGGAAACATCGATATCTCTAGAACACAAATACATGACCACTCTCTCTCCTGGCTTGGTCAATAGAAAAGGTGTAGAAAGAGGAAACATCGATATCTCTAGAACACAAATACATGGCCACTCTCTCTCCTGGCTTGGTCAATAGAAAAGGTGTAGATAGGGGAAACATCGATATCTCTAGAACACAAATACATGACCATTCTCTCTCCTGGCTTGGTCAATAGAAAAGGTGTAGAAAGAGGAAACATCGATATCTCTAGCACACAAATACATGACCACTCTCTCTCCTGGCTTGGTCAATAGAAAAGGTGTAGAAAGAGGAAACATCGATATCTCTAGCACACAAATACATGATCATTCTCTCTCCTGGCTTGGTCAATAGAAAAGGTGTAGAAAGAGGAAACATCGATTTCTCTAGAACACAAATACATGACCATTCTCTCTCCTGGCTTGGTCAATAGAAAAGATGTTGAAAGAGTAAACATCGATATCTTTAGAACACAAATACATGATCATTCTCTCTCCTGGCTTGGTCAATAGAAAAGATGTAGAAAAAGGAAACATCGATATCTCTAGAACACAAATACATGATCATTCTCTCTCCTGGCTTGGTCAATAGAAAAGAGGTAGAAAGAGGAAACATCGATATCTCTAGCACACAAATACATGATCATTCTCTCTCCTGGCTTGGTCAATAGAAAAGGTGTAGAAAGAGGAAACATCGATATCTCTAGCACACAAATACATGATCATTCTCTATCCTGGCTTGGTCAATAGAAAAGGTGTAGAAAGAGGAAACATCGATATCTCTAGAACACAAATACATGATCATTCTCTCTCCTGGCTTGGTCAATAGAAAAGGTGTAGAAAGAGGAAACATCGATATCTCTAGCACACAAAAACATGATCATTCTCTCTCCTGGCTTGGTCAATAGAAAAGGTGTAGAAAGAGGAAACATCGATATCTCTAGCACACAAATACATGATCATTCTCTCTCCTGGCTTGGTCAATAGAAAAGGTGTAGAAAGAGGAAACATCGATATCTCTAGCACACAAATACATGATCAGTCTCTCTCCAGGCTTGGTCAATAGAAAAGGTGTAGAAAGAGGAAACATCGATATCTCTAGCACACAAATACATGATCATTCTCTCTCCTGGCTTGGTCAATAGAAAAGGTGTAGAAAGAGGAAACATCGATATCTCTAGAACACAAATATATGACCATTCTCTCTCCTGGCTTGGTCAATAGAAAAGGCGTAGAAAGAGGAAACATCGATATCTCTAGAACACAAATACATGACCATTCTCTCTCCTGGCTTGGTCAATAGAAAAGGTGTAGAAAGAGGAAACATCGATATCTCTAGCACACAAATACATGACCACTCTCTCTCCTGGCTTGGTCAATAGAAAAGGTGTAGAAAGAGGAAACATTGATATCTCTAGCACACAAATACATGACCACTCTCTCTCCTGGCTTGGTCAATAGAAAAGGTGTAGAAAGAGGAAACATCGATATCTCTAGAACACAAATACATGACCACTCTCTCTCTGGCTTGGTCAATAGAAAAGGTGTAGAAAGAGGAAACATCGATATCTCTAGAACACAAATACATGACCACTCTCTCTCTGGCTTGGTCAATAGAAAAGGTGTAGAAAGAGGAAACATCGATATCTCTAGAACACAAATACATGGCCACTCTCTCTCCTTGCTTGGTCAATAGAAAAGGTGTAGATAGAGGAAACATCGATATCTCTAGAACACAAATACATGACCATTCTCTCTCCTGGCTTGGTCAATAGAAAAGGTGTAGAAAGAGGAAACATCGATATCTCTAGCACACAAATACATGACCATTCTCTCTCCTGGCTTGGTCAATAGAAAAGATGTAGAAAGAGTAAACATCGATATCTTTAGAACACAAATACATGATCATTCTCTCTTCTGGCTTGGTCAATAGAAAAGATGTAGAAAGAGGAAACATCGATATCTCTAGAACACAAATACATGACCATTCTCTCTCCTGGCTTGGTCAATAGAAAAGATGTAGAAAGAGTAAACATCGATATCTTTAGAACACAAATACATGATCATTCTCTCTCCTGGCTTGGTCAATAGAAAAGATGTAGAAAAAGGAAACATCGATATCTCTAGAACACAAATACATGATCATTCTCTCTCCTGGCTTGGTCAATAGAAAAGAGGTAGAAAGAGGAAACATCGATATCTCTAGCACACAAATACATGATCATTCTCTCTCCTGGCTTGGTCAATAGAAAAGGTGTAGAAAGAGGAAGCATCGATATCTTTAGAACACAAATACATGATCATTCTCTCTCCTGGCTTGGTCAATAGAAAAGGTGCAGAAAGAGGAAACATCGATATCTCTAGAACACAAATACATGACCATTCTCTCTCCTGGCTTGGTCAATAGAAAAGGTGTAGAAAGAGGAAACATCGATATCTCTAGCACACAAATACATGACCACTCTCTCTCCTGGCTTGGTCAATAGAAAAGGTGTAGAAAGAGGAAACATCGATATCTCTAGCACACAAATACATGACCACTCTCTCTCATGGCTTGGTCAATAGAAAAGGTGTAGAAAGAGGAAACATCGATATCTCTAGAACACAAATACATGGCCACTCTCTCTCCTGGCTTGGTCAATAGAAAAGGTGTAGATAGAGGAAACATCGATATCTCTAGAACACAAATACATGACCATTCTCTCTCCTGGCTTGGTCAATAGAAAAGGTGTAGAAAGAGGAAACATCGATATCTCTAGCACACAAATACATGACCATTCTCTCTCCTGGCTTGGTCAATAGAAAAGATGTAGAAAGAGTAAACATCGATATCTTTAGAACACAAATACATGATCATTCTCTCTTCTGGCTTGGTCAATAGAAAAGATGTAGAAAGAGGAAACATCGATATCTCTAGAACACAAATACATGATCATTCTCTCTCCTGGCTTGGTCAATAGAAAAGAGGTAGAAAGAGGAAACATCGATATCTCTAGCACACAAATACATGATCATTCTCTCTCCTGGCTTGGTCAATAGAAAAGGTGTAGAAAGAGGAAACATCGATATCTCTAGCACACAAATACATGATCATTCTCTATCCTGGCTTGGTCAATAGAAAAGGTGTAGAAAGAGGAAACATCGATATCTCTAGAACACAAATACATGATCATTCTCTCTCCTGGCTTGGTCAATAGAAAAGGTGTAGAAAGAGGAAACATCGATATCTCTAGCACACAAAAACATGATCATTCTCTCTCCTGGCTTGGTCAATAGAAAAGGTGTAGAAAGAGGAAACATCGATATCTCTAGCACACAAATACATGATCATTCTCTCTCCTGGCTTGGTCAATAGAAAAGGTGTAGAAAGAGGAAACATCGATATCTCTAGCACACAAATACATGATCAGTCTCTCTCCTGGCTTGGTCAATAGAAAAGGTGTAGAAAGAGGAAACATCGATATCTCTAGCACACAAATACATGATCATTCTCTCTCCTGGCTTGGTCAATAGAAAAGGTGTAGAAAGAGGAAACATCGATATCTCTAGAACACAAATATATGACCATTCTCTCTCCTGGCTTGGTCAATAGAAAAGGCGTAGAAAGAGGAAACATCGATATCTCTAGAACACAAATACATGACCATTCTCTCTCCTGGCTTGGTCAATAGAAAAGGTGTAGAAAGAGGAAACATCGATATCTCTAGCACACAAATACATGACCACTCTCTCTCCTGGCTTGGTCAATAGAAAAGGTGTAGAAAGAGGAAACATTGATATCTCTAGCACACAAATACATGACCACTCTCTCTCCTGGCTTGGTCAATAGAAAAGGTGTAGAAAGAGGAAACATCGATATCTCTAGAACACAAATACATGACCACTCTCTCTCTGGCTTGGTCAATAGAAAAGGTGTAGAAAGAGGAAACATCGATATCTCTAGAACACAAATACATGGCCACTCTCTCTCCTTGCTTGGTCAATAGAAAAGGTGTAGATAGAGGAAACATCGATATCTCTAGAACACAAATACATGACCATTCTCTCTCCTGGCTTGGTCAATAGAAAAGGTGTAGAAAGAGGAAACATCGATATCTCTAGCACACAAATACATGACCATTCTCTCTCCTGGCTTGGTCAATAGAAAAGATGTAGAAAGAGTAAACATCGATATCTTTAGAACACAAATACATGATCATTCTCTCTTCTGGCTTGGTCAATAGAAAAGATGTAGATAGAGGACACATCGATATCTCTAGAACACAAATACATGACCATTCTCTCTCCTGGCTTGGTCAATAGAAAAGAGGTAGAAAGAGGAAACATCGATATCTCTAGCACACAAATACATGATCATTCTCTCTCCTGGCTTGGTCAATAGAAAAGGTGTAGAAAGAGGAAACATCGATATCTCTAGAACACAAATACATGATCATTCTCTCTCCTGGCTTGGTCAATAGAAAAGGTGTAGAAAGAGGCAACATCGATATCTCTAGAACACAAATACATGATCATTCTCTCTCCTGGCTTGGTCAATAGAAAAGGTGTAGAATGAGGAAACATCGATATCTCTAGAACACAAATACATGACCATTCTCTCTCCTGGCTTGGTCAATAGAAAAGGTGTAGAAAGAGGAAACATCGATATCTATAGCACACAAATACATGACCATTCTATCTCCTGGCTTGGTCAATAGAAAAGGTGTAGAATGAGGAAACATCGATATCTCTAGCACACAAATACATGACCATTATCTCTCCTGGCTTGGTCAATAGAAAAGGTGTAGAATGAGGAAACATCGATATCTCTAGAACACAAATACATGACCATTCTCTCTCCCGGCTAGGTCAATAGAAAAGGTGTAGATAGAGGAAACATCGATATCTCTAGAACACAAATACATGGCCACTCTCTCTCCTGGCTTGGTCAATAGAAAAGGTGTAGATAGAGGAAACATCGATATCTCTAGAACACAAATACATGACCATTCTCTCTCCTGGCTTGGTCAATAGAAAAGGTGTAGAAAGAGGAAACATCGATATCACTAGCACAAAAATACATGACCATTCTCTCTCCTGGCTTGGTCAATAGAAAAGATGTAGAAAGAGTAAACATCGATATCTTTAGAACACACATACATGATCATTCTCTCTTCTGGATTGGTCAATAGAAAAGATGTAGAAAGAGGAAACATCGATATCTCTAGAACACAAATACATGATCATTCTCTCTCCTGGCTTGGTCAATAGAAAAGAGGTAGAAAGAGGAAACATCGATATCTCTAGCACACAAATACATGATCATTCTCTCTCCTGGCTTGGTCAATAGAAAAGGTGTAGAAAGAGGAAACATCGATATCTCTAGAACACAAATACATGATCATTCTCTCTCCTGGCTTGGTCAATAGAAAAGGTGTAGAAAGAGGCAACATCGATATCTCTAGAACACAAATACATGATTATTCTCTCTCCTGGCTTGGTCAATAGAAAAGGTGTAGAAAGAGGAAACATCGATATCTCTAGCACACAAATACATGATCATTCTCTCTCCTGGCTTGGTCAATAGAAAAGGTGTAGAAAGAGGAAACATCGATATCTCTAGAACACAAATACATGATCATTCTCTCTCCTGGCTTGGTCAATAGAAAAGATGTAGAAAGAGGCAACATCGATATCTCTAGAACACAAATACATGATCATTCTCTCTCCTGGCTTGGTCAATAGAAAAGGTGTAGAATGAGGAAACATCGATATCTCTAGAACACAAATACATGACCATTCTCTCTCCTGGCTTGGTCAATAGAAAAGGTGTAGAAAGAGGAAACATCGATATCTATAGCACACAAATACATGACCATTCTATCTCCTGGCTTGGTCAATAGAAAAGGTGTAGAATGAGGAAACATCGATATCTCTAGCACACAAATACATGACCATTCTCTCTCCTGGCTTGGTCAATAGAAAAGGTGTAGAATGAGGAAACATCGATATCTCTAGAACACAAATACATGACCATTCTCTCTCCCGGCTAGGTCAATAGAAAAGGTGTAGATAGAGGAAACATCGATATCTCTAGAACACAAATACATGACCATTCTCTCTCCTGGCTTGGTCAATAGAAAAGGTGTAGAAAGAGGAAACATCGATATCTCTAGCACACAAATACATGACCACTCTCTCTTCTGGCTTGGTCAATAGAAAAGGTGTAGAAAGAGGAAACATCGATATCTCTAGCACACAAATACATGACCACTCTCTCTCCTGGCTTGGTCAATAGAAAAGGTGTAGAAAGAGGAAACATTGATATCTCTAGCACACAAATACATGACCACTCTCTCTCCTGGCTTGGTCAATAGAAAAGGTGTAGAAAGAGGAAACATCGATATCTCTAGAACACAAATACATGACCACTCTCTCTCCTGGCTTGGTCAATAGAAAAGGTGTAGAAAGAGGAAACATCGATATCTCTAGAACACAAATACATGGCCACTCTCTCTCCTGGCTTGGTCAATAGAAAAGGTGTAGATAGAGGAAGCATCGATATCTCTAGAACACAAATACATGACCATTCTCTCTCCTGGCTTGGTCAATAGAAAAGGTGTAGAAAGAGGAAACATCGATATCTCTAGCACACAAATACATGACCACTCTCTCTCCTGGCTTGGTCAATAGAAAAGGTGTAGAAAGAGGAAACATCGATATCTCTAGCACACAAATACATGATCATTCTCTCTCCTGGCTTGGTCAATAGAAAAGGTGTAGAAAGAGGAAACATCGATATCTCTAGAACACAAATACATGACCATTCTCTCTCCTGGCTTGGTCAATAGAAAAGATGTAGAAAGAGTAAACATCGATATCTTTAGAACACAAATACATGATCATTCTCTCTCCTGGCTTGGTCAATAGAAAAGATGTAGAAAAAGGAAACATCGATATCTCTAGAACACAAATACATGATCATTCTCTCTCCTGGCTTGGTCAATAGAAAAGAGGTAGAAAGAGGAAACATCGATATCTCTAGCACACAAATACATGATCATTCTCTCTCCTGGCTTGGTCAATAGAAAAGGTGTAGAAAGAGGAAACATCGATATCTCTAGCACACAAATACATGATCATTCTCTATCCTGGCTTGGTCAATAGAAAAGGTGTAGAAAGAGGAAACATCGATATCTCTAGAACACAAATACATGATCATTCTCTCTCCTGGCTTGGTCAATAGAAAAGGTGTAGAAAGAGGAAACATCGATATCTCTAGCACACAAAAACATGATCATTCTCTCTCCTGGCTTGGTCAATAGAAAAGGTGTAGAAAGAGGAAACATCGATATCTCTAGCACACAAATACATGATCATTCTCTCTCCTGGCTTGGTCAATAGAAAAGGTGTAGAAAGAGGAAACATCGATATCTCTAGCACACAAATACATGATCAGTCTCTCTCCTGGCTTGGTCAATAGAAAAGGTGTAGAAAGAGGAAACATCGATATCTCTAGCACACAAATACATGATCATTCTCTCTCCTGGCTTGGTCAATAGAAAAGGTGTAGAAAGAGGAAACATCGATATCTCTAGAACACAAATATATGACCATTCTCTCTCCTGGCTTGGTCAATAGAAAAGGCGTAGAAAGAGGAAACATCGATATCTCTAGAACACAAATACATGACCATTCTCTCTCCTGGCTTGGTCAATAGAAAAGGTGTAGAAAGAGGAAAAAACGATATCTCTAGCACACAAATACATGACCATTCTCTCTCCTGGCTTGGTCAATAGAAAAGGTGTAGAAAGAGGAAGCATCGATATCTTTAGAACACAAATACATGATCATTCTCTCTCCTGGCTTGGTCAATAGAAAAGGTGTAGAAAGAGGAAACATCGATATCTCTAGAACACAAATACATGACCATTCTCTCTCCTGGCTTGGTCAATAGAAAAGGTGTAGAATGAGGAAACATCGATATCTCTAGCACACAAATACATGATCATTCTCTCTCCTGGCTTGGTCAATAGAAAAGGTGTAGAAAGAGGAAACATCGATATCTCAAGCACACAAATACATGACCACTCTCTCTCCTGGCTTGGTCAATAGAAAAGGTGTAGAAAGAGGAAACATCGATATCTCTAGTACACAAATACATGATTATTCTCTCTCCTGGCTTGGTCAATAGAAAAGGTGTAGAAAGAGGAAACATCGATATCTCTAGAACACAAATACATGACCATTCTCTCTCCTGGCTTGGTCAATAGAAAAGATGTAGAAAGAGGAAACATCGATATCTTTAGAACACAAATACATGATCATTCTCTCTCCTGGCTTGGTCAATAGAAAAGATGTAGAAAGAGGAAATATCGATATCTCTAGAACACAAATACATGATCATTCTCTCTCCTGGCTTGGTCAATAGAAAAGGTGTAGAAAGAGGAAACATCGATATCTCTAGAACACAAATACATGATCATTCTCTCTCCTGGCTTGGTCATAGAAAAGGTGTAGAAAGAGGAAACATCGATATCTCTAGAACACAAATGCATGATCATTCTCTCTCCTGGCTTGGTCAATAGAAAAGGTGTAGAAAGAGGAAACATCGATATCTCTAGCACACAAATACATGATCATTCTCTCTCCTGGCTTGGTCAATAGAAAAGGTGTAGAAAGAGGCAACATCGATATCTCTAGAACACAAATACATGATCATTCTCTCTCCTGGCTTGGTCAATAGAAAAGGTGTAGAAAGAGGAAACATCGATATCTCTAGCACACAAATACATGATCATTCTCTATCCTGGCTTGGTCAATAGAAAAGGTGTAGAAAGAGGAAACATCGATATCTCTAGAACACAAATACATGATCATTCTCTCTCCTGGCTTGGTCAATAGAAAAGGTGTAGAAAGAGGAAACATCGATATCTCTAGCACACAAATACATGATCATTCTCTCTCCTGGCTTGGTCAATAGAAAAGGTGTAGAAAGAGGAAACATCGATATCTCTAGCACACAAATACATGATCATTCTCTATCCTGGCTTGGTCAATAGAAAAGGTGTAGAAAGAGGAAACATCGATATCTCTAGAACACAAATACATGATCATTCGCTCTCCCGGCTTGGTCAATAGAAAAGGTGTAGAAAGAGGAAACATCGATATCTCTAGCACACAAATACATGACCATTCTATCTCCTGGCTTGGTCAATAGAAAAGGTGTAGAATGAGGAAACATCGATATCTCTAGAACACAAATACATGACCATTCTCTCTCCTGGCTTGGTCAATAGAAAAGGTGTAGAATGAGGAAACATCGATATCTCTAGCACACAAATACATGACCATTCTCTCTCCTGGCTTGGTCAATAGAAAAGGTGTAGAAAGAGGAAACATCGATATCTATAGCACACAAATACATGACCATTCTATCTCCTGGCTTGGTCAATAGAAAAGGTGTAGAATGAGGAAACATCGATATCTCTAGCACACAAATACATGACCATTCTCTCTCCTGGCTTGGTCAATAGAAAAGGTGTAGAATGAGGAAACATCGATATCTCTAGAACACAAATACATGACCATTCTCTCTCCCGGCTTGGTCAATAGAAAAGGTGTAGATAGAGGAAACATCGATATCTCTAGAACACAAATACATGACCATTCTCTCTCCTGGCTTGGTCAATAGAAAAGGTGTAGAAAGAGGAAACATCGATATCTCTAGCACACAAATACATGACCACTCTCTCTTCTGGCTTGGTCAATAGAAAAGGTGTAGAAAGAGGAAACATCGATATCTCTAGCACACAAATACATGACCACTCTCTCTCCTGGCTTGGTCAATAGAAAAGGTGTAGAAAGAGGAAACATTGATATCTCTAGCACACAAATACATGACCACTCTCTATCCTGGCTTGGTCAATAGAAAAGGTGTAGAAAGAGGAAACATCGATATCTCTAGAACACAAATACATGACCACTCTCTCTCCTGGCTTGGTCAATAGAAAAGGTGTAGAAAGAGGAAACATCGATATCTCTAGAACACAAATACATGGCCACTCTCTCTCCTGGCTTGGTCAATAGAAAAGGTGTAGATAGGGGAAACATCGATATCTCTAGAACACAAATACATGACCATTCTCTCTCCTGGCTTGGTCAATAGAAAAGGTGTAGAAAGAGGAAACATCGATATCTCTAGCACACAAATACATGACCACTCTCTCTCCTGGCTTGGTCAATAGAAAAGGTGTAGAAAGAGGAAACATCGATATCTCTAGCACACAAATACATGATCATTCTCTCTCCTGGCTTGGTCAATAGAAAAGGTGTAGAAAGAGGAAACATCGATATCTCTAGAACACAAATACATGACCATTCTATCTCCTGGCTTGGTCAATAGAAAAGATGTAGAAAGAGTAAACATCGATATCTTTAGAACACAAATACATGATCATTCTCTCTCCTGGCTTGGTCAATAGAAAAGGTGTAGAAAGAGGAAACATCGATATCTCTAGCACACAAATACATGATCATTCTCTATCCTGGCTTGGTCAATAGAAAAGGTGTAGAAAGAGGAAACATCGATATCTCTAGAACACAAATACATGATCATTCTCTCTCCTGGCTTGGTCAATAGAAAAGGTGTAGAAAGAGGAAACATCGATATCTCTAGCACACAAAAACATGATCATTCTCTCTCCTGGCTTGGTCAATAGAAAAGGTGTAGAAAGAGGAAACATCGATATCTCTAGCACACAAATACATGATCATTCTCTCTCCTGGCTTGGTCAATAGAAAAGGTGTAGAAAGAGGAAACATCGATATCTCTAGCACACAAATACATGATCAGTCTCTCTCCTGGCTTGGTCAATAGAAAAGGTGTAGAAAGAGGAAACATCGATATCTATAGCACACAAATACATGACCATTCTATCTCCTGGCTTGGTCAATAGAAAAGGTGTAGAATGAGGAAACATCGATATCTCTAGCACACAAATACATGACCATTCTCTCTCCTGGCTTGGTCAATAGAAAAGGTGTAGAATGAGGAAACATCGATATCTCTAGAACACAAATACATGACCATTCTCTCTCCCGGCTTGGTCAATAGAAAAGGTGTAGATAGAGGAAACATCGATATCTCTAGAACACAAATACATGACCATTCTCTCTCCTGGCTTGGTCAATAGAAAAGGTGTAGAAAGAGGAAACATCGATATCTCTAGCACACAAATACATGACCACTCTCTCTTCTGGCTTGGTCAATAGAAAAGGTGTAGAAAGAGGAAACATCGATATCTCTAGCACACAAATACATGACCACTCTCTCTCCTGGCTTGGTCAATAGAAAAGGTGTAGAAAGAGGAAACATTGATATCTCTAGCACACAAATACATGACCACTCTCTATCCTGGCTTGGTCAATAGAAAAGGTGTAGAAAGAGGAAACATCGATATCTCTAGAACACAAATACATGACCACTCTCTCTCCTGGCTTGGTCAATAGAAAAGGTGTAGAAAGAGGAAACATCGATATCTCTAGAACACAAATACATGGCCACTCTCTCTCCTGGCTTGGTCAATAGAAAAGGTGTAGATAGGGGAAACATCGATATCTCTAGAACACAAATACATGACCATTCTCTCTCCTGGCTTGGTCAATAGAAAAGGTGTAGAAAGAGGAAACATCGATATCTCTAGCACACAAATACATGACCACTCTCTCTCCTGGCTTGGTCAATAGAAAAGGTGTAGAAAGAGGAAACATCGATATCTCTAGCACACAAATACATGATCATTCTCTCTCCTGGCTTGGTCAATAGAAAAGGTGTAGAAAGAGGAAACATCGATATCTCTAGAACACAAATACATGACCATTCTATCTCCTGGCTTGGTCAATAGAAAAGATGTAGAAAGAGTAAACATCGATATCTTTAGAACACAAATACATGATCATTCTCTCTCCTGGCTTGGTCAATAGAAAAGGTGTAGAAAGAGGAAACATCGATATCTCTAGCACACAAATACATGATCATTCTCTATCCTGGCTTGGTCAATAGAAAAGGTGTAGAAAGAGGAAACATCGATATCTCTAGAACACAAATACATGATCATTCTCTCTCCTGGCTTGGTCAATAGAAAAGGTGTAGAAAGAGGAAACATCGATATCTCTAGAACACAAATACATGGCCACTCTCTCTCCTGGCTTGGTCAATAGAAAAGGTGTAGATAGGGGAAACATCGATATCTCTAGAACACAAATACATGACCATTCTCTCTCCTGGCTTGGTCAATAGAAAAGGTGTAGAAAGAGGAAACATCGATATCTCTAGCACACAAATACATGACCACTCTCTCTCCTGGCTTGGTCAATAGAAAAGGTGTAGAAAGAGGAAACATCGATATCTCTAGCACACAAATACATGATCATTCTCTCTCCTGGCTTGGTCAATAGAAAAGGTGTAGAAAGAGGAAACATCGATATCTCTAGAACACAAATACATGACCATTCTATCTCCTGGCTTGGTCAATAGAAAAGATGTAGAAAGAGTAAACATCGATATCTTTAGAACACAAATACATGATCATTCTCTCTCCTGGCTTGGTCAATAGAAAAGGTGTAGAAAGAGGAAACATCGATATCTCTAGCACACAAATACATGATCATTCTCTATCCTGGCTTGGTCAATAGAAAAGGTGTAGAAAGAGGAAACATCGATATCTCTAGAACACAAATACATGATCATTCTCTCTCCTGGCTTGGTCAATAGAAAAGGTGTAGAAAGAGGAAACATCGATATCTCTAGCACACAAAAACATGATCATTCTCTCTCCTGGCTTGGTCAATAGAAAAGGTGTAGAAAGAGGAAACATCGATATCTCTAGCACACAAATACATGATCATTCTCTCTCCTGGCTTGGTCAATAGAAAAGGTGTAGAAAGAGGAAACATCGATATCTCTAGCACACAAATACATGATCAGTCTCTCTCCTGGCTTGGTCAATAGAAAAGGTGTAGAAAGAGGAAACATCGATATCTCTAGCACACAAATACATGATCATTCTCTCTCCTGGCTTGGTCAATAGAAAAGGTGTAGAAAGAGGAAACATCGATATCTCTAGAACACAAATATATGACCATTCTCTCTCCTGGCTTGGTCAATAGAAAAGGCGTAGAAAGAGGAAACATCGATATCTCTAGAACACAAATACATGACCATTCTCTCTCCTGGCTTGGTCAATAGAAAAGGTGTAGAAAGAGGAAAAAACGATATCTCTAGCACACAAATACATGACCATTCTCTCTCCTGGCTTGGTCAATAGAAAAGGTGTAGAAAGAGGAAGCATCGATATCTTTAGAACACAAATACATGATCATTCTCTCTCCTGGCTTGGTCAATAGAAAAGGTGTAGAAAGAGGAAACATCGATATCTCTAGAACACAAATACATGACCATTCTCTCTCCTGGCTTGGTCAATAGAAAAGGTGTAGAATGAGGAAACATCGATATCTCTAGCACACAAATACATGATCATTCTCTCTCCTGGCTTGGTCAATAGAAAAGGTGTAGAAAGAGGAAACATCGATATCTCTAGCACACAAATACATGACCACTCTCTCTCCTGGCTTGGTCAATAGAAAAGGTGTAGAAAGAGGAAACATCGATATCTCTAGTACACAAATACATGATTATTCTCTCTCCTGGCTTGGTCAATAGAAAAGGTGTAGAAAGAGGAAACATCGATATCTCTAGAACACAAATACATGATCATTCTCTCTCCTGGCTTGGTCAATAGAAAAGGTGTAGAAAGAGGAAACATCGATATCTCTAGCACACAAATACATGATCATTCTCTCTCCTGGCTTGGTCAATAGAAAAGGTGTAGAAAGAGGCAACATCGATATCTCTAGAACACAAATACATGATCATTCTCTCTCCTGGCTTGGTCAATAGAAAAGGTGTAGAAAGAGGAAACATCGATATCTCTAGCACACAAATACATGATCATTCTCTATCCTGGCTTGGTCAATAGAAAAGGTGTAGAAAGAGGAAACATCGATATCTCTAGAACACAAATACATGATCATTCTCTCTCCTGGCTTGGTCAATAGAAAAGGTGTAGAAAGAGGAAACATCGATATCTCTAGCACACAAATACATGATCATTCTCTCTCCTGGCTTGGTCAATAGAAAAGGTGTAGAAAGAGGAAACATCGATATCTCTAGCACACAAATACATGATCATTCTCTCTCCTGGCTTGGTCAATAGAAAAGGTGTAGAAAGAGGAAACATCGATATCTCTAGCACACAAATACATGATCAGTCTCTCTCCTGGCTTGGTCAATAGAAAAGGTGTAGAAAGAGGAAACATCGATATCTCTAGCACACAAATACATGATCATTCTCTCTCCTGGCTAGGTCAATAGAAAAGGTGTAGAAAGAGGAAACATCGATATCTCTAGAACACAAATATATGACCATTCTCTCTCCTGGCTTGGTCAATAGAAAAGGCGTAGAAAGAGGACACATCGATATCTCTAGAACACAAATACATGACCATTCTCTCTCCTGGCTTGGTCAATAGAAAAGGTGTAGAAAGAGGAAAAATCGATATCTCTAGCACACAAATACATGACCATTCTCTCTCCTGGCTTGGTCAATAGAAAAGGTGTAGAAAGAGGAAGCATCGATATCTTTAGAACACAAATACATGATCATTCTCTCTCCTGGCTTGGTCAATGGAAAAGGTGCAGAAAGAGGAAACATCGATATCTCTAGAACACAAATACATGACCATTCTCTCTCCTGGCTTGGTCAATAGAAAAGGTGTAGAATGAGGAAACATCGATATCTCTAGCACACAAATACATGATCATTCTCTCTCCTGGCTTGGTCAATAGAAAAGGTGTAGAAAGAGGAAACATCGATATCTCTAGCACACAAATACATGACCACTCTCTCTTCTGGCTTGGTCAATAGAAAAGGTGTAGAAAGAGGAAACATCGATATCTCTAGTACACAAATAGATGATCATTCTCTCTCCTGGCTTGGTCAATAGAAAAGGTGTAGAAAGAGGAAACATCGATATCTCTAGAACACAAATACATGACCATTCTCTCTCCTGGCTTGGTCAATAGAAAAGATGTAGAAAGAGGAAACATCGATTTCTTTAGAACACAAATACATGATCATTCTCTCTCCTGCCTTGGTCAATAGAAAAGATGTAGAAAGAGGAAATATCGATATCTCTAGAACACAAATACATGATCATTCTCTCTCCTGGCTTGGTCAATAGAAAAGGTGTAGTAAGAGGAAACATCGATATCTCTAGAACACAAATACATGATCATTCTCTCTCCTGGCTTGGTCAATAGAAAAGGTGTAGAAAGAAGCAACATCGATATCTCTAGAACACAAATACATGACCATTCTCTCTCCTGGCTTGGTCAATAGAAAAGGTGCAGAAAGAGAAACATCGATATCTCTAGCACACAAATACATGATCATTCTCTCTCCTGGCTTGGTCAATAGAAAAGGTGTAGAAAGAGGAAACATCGATATCTCTAGAACACAAATACATGATCATTCTCTCTCCTGGCTTGGTCAATAGAAAAGGTGTAGAAAGAGGAAACATCGATATCTCTAGCACACAAATACATGATCATTCTCTCTCCTGGCTTGGTCAATAGAAAAGGTGCAGAAAGAGGAAACATCGATATCTCTAGAACACAAATACATGACCATTCTCTCTCCTGGCTTGGTCAATAGAAAAGGTGTAGAATGAGGAAACATCGATATCTCTAGCACACAAATACATGATCATTCTCTCTCCTGGCTTGGTCAATAGAAAAGGTGTAGAAAGAGGAAACATCGATATCTCTAGCACACAAATACATGACCACTCTCTCTCCTGGCTTGGTCAATAGAAAAGGTGTAGAAAGAGGAAACATCGATATCTCTAGTACACAAATACATGATTATTCTCTCTCCTGGCTTGGTCAATAGAAAAGGTGTAGAAAGAGGAAACATCGATATCTCTAGAACACAAATACATGATCATTCTCTCTCCTGGCTTGGTCAATAGAAAAGGTGTAGAAAGAGGAAACATCGATATCTCTAGCACACAAATACATGATCATTCTCTCTCCTGGCTTGGTCAATAGAAAAGGTGTAGAAAGAGGCAACATCGATATCTCTAGAACACAAATACATGATCATTCTCTCTCCTGGCTTGGTCAATAGAAAAGGTGTAGAAAGAGGAAACATCGATATCTCTAGCACACAAATACATGATCATTCTCTATCCTGGCTTGGTCAATAGAAAAGGTGTAGAAAGAGGAAACATCGATATCTCTAGAACACAAATACATGATCATTCTCTCTCCTGGCTTGGTCAATAGAAAAGGTGTAGAAAGAGGAAACATCGATATCTCTAGCACACAAATACATGATCATTCTCTCTCCTGGCTTGGTCAATAGAAAAGGTGTAGAAAGAGGAAACATCGATATCTCTAGCACACAAATACATGATCATTCTCTCTCCTGGCTTGGTCAATAGAAAAGGTGTAGAAAGAGGAAACATCGATATCTCTAGCACACAAATACATGTTCATTCTCTCTCCTGGCTTGGTCAATAGAAAAGGTGTAGAAAGAGGAAACATCGATATCTCTAGCACACAAATACATGATCAGTCTCTCTCCTGGCTTGGTCAATAGAAAAGATGTAGAAAGAGGAAACATCGATATCTCTAGAACACAAATACATGATCATTCTCTCTCCTGGCTTGGTCATAGAAAAGGTGCAGAAAGAGGAAACATCGTTATCTCTAGAACACAAATACATGACCATTCTCTCTCCTGGCTTGGTCAATAGAAAAGGTGTAGAAAGAGGCAACATCGATATCTCTAGAACACAAATACATGATCATTCTCTATCCTGGCTTGGTCAATAGAAAAGGTGTAGAAAGAGGACACATCGATATCTCTAGCACACAAATACATGATCAGTCTCTCTCCTGGCTTGGTCAATAGAAAAGGTGTAGAAAGAGGAAACATCGATATCTCTAGCACACAAATACATGATCATTCTCTCTCCTGGCTTGGTCAATAGAAAAGGTGTAGAAAGAGGAAACATCGATATCTCTAGAACATAAATACATGATCATTCTCTCTCCTGGCTTGGTCAATAGAAAAGGTGCAGAAAGAGGAAACATCGTTATCTCTAGAACACAAATATATGACCATTCTCTCTCCTGGCTTGGTCAATAGAAAAGGCGTAGAAAGAGGACACATCGATATCTCTAGAACACAAATACATGACCATTCTCTCTCCTGGCTTGGTCAATAGAAAAGGTGTAGAAAGAGGAAAAATCGATATCTCTAGCACACAAATACATGACCATTCTCTCTCCTGGCTTGGTCAATAGAAAAGGTGTAGAAAGAGGAAGCATCGATATCTTTAGAACACAAATACATGATCATTCTCTCTCCTGGCTTGGTCAATAGAAAAGGTGCAGAAAGAGGAAACATCGATATCTCTAGAACACAAATACATGACCATTCTCTCTCCTGGCTTGGTCAATAGAAAAGGTGTAGAATGAGGAAACATCGATATCTCTAGCACACAAATACATGATCATTCTCTCTCCTGGCTTGGTCAATAGAAAAGGTGTAGAAAGAGGAAACATCGATATCTCTAGCACACAAATACATGACCACTCTCTCTTCTGGCTTGGTCAATAGAAAAGGTGTAGAAAGAGGAAACATCGATATCTCTAGTACACAAATACATGATCATTCTCTCTCCCGCTTGGTCAATAGAAAAGGTGTAGAAAGAGGAAACATCGATATCTCTAGAACACAAATACATGACCATTCTCTCTCCTGGCTTGGTCAATAGAAAAGATGTAGAAAGAGGAAACATCGATATCTTTAGAACACAAATACATGATCATTCTCTCTCCTGCCTTGGTCAATAGAAAAGATGTAGAAAGAGGAAATATCGATATCTCTAGAACACAAATACATGATCATTCTCTCTCCTGGCTTGGTCAATAGAAAAGGTGTAGAAAGAGGAAACATCGATATCTCTAGAACACAAATACATGATCATTCTCTCTCCTGGCTTGGTCAATAGAAAAGGTGTAGAAAGAGGAAACATCGATATCTCTAGAACACAAATACATGATCATTCTCTCTCCTGGCTTGGTCAATAGAAATGGTGTAGAAAGAGGAAACATCGATATCTCTAGCACACAAATACATGATCATTCTCTCTCCTGGCTTGGTCAATAGAAAAGGTGTAGAAAGAGGCAACATCGATATCTCTAGAACACAAATACATGACCATTCTCTCTCCTGGCTTGGTCAATAGAAAAGGTGCAGAAAGAGAAACATCGATATCTCTAGCACACAAATACATGATCATTCTCTCTCCTGGCTTGGTCAATAGAAAAGGTGTAGAAAGAGGAAGCATCGATATCTTTAGAACACAAATACATGATCATTCTCTCTCCTGGCTTGGTCAATAGAAAAGGTGCAGAAAGAGGAAACATCGATATCTCTAGAACACAAATACATGACCATTCTCTCTCCTGGCTTGGTCAATAGAAAAGGTGTAGAATGAGGAAACATCGATATCTCTAGCACACAAATACATGATCATTCTCTCTCCTGGCTTGGTCAATAGAAAAGGTGTAGAAAGAGGAAACATCGATATCTCTAGCACACAAATACATGACCACTCTCTCTTCTGGCTTGGTCAATAGAAAAGGTGTAGAAAGAGGAAACATCGATATCTCTAGTACACAAATACATGATCATTCTCTCTCCCGGCTTGGTCAATAGAAAAGGTGTAGAAAGAGGAAACATCGATATCTCTAGAACACAAATACATGACCATTCTCTCTCCTGGCTTGGTCAATAGAAAAGATGTAGAAAGAGGAAACATCGATATCTTTAGAACACAAATACATGATCATTCTCTCTCCTGCCTTGGTCAATAGAAAAGATGTAGAAAGAGGAAATATCGATATCTCTAGAACACAAATACATGATCATTCTCTCTCCTGGCTTGGTCAATAGAAAAGGTGTAGAAAGAGGAAACATCGATATCTCTAGAACACAAATACATGATCATTCTCTCTCCTGGCTTGGTCAATAGAAAAGGTGTAGAAAGAGGAAACATCGATATCTCTAGAACACAAATACATGATCATTCTCTCTCCTGGCTTGGTCAATAGAAATGGTGTAGAAAGAGGAAACATCGATATCTCTAGCACACAAATACATGATCATTCTCTCTCCTGGCTTGGTCAATAGAAAAGGTGTAGAAAGAGGCAACATCGATATCTCTAGAACACAAATACATGACCATTCTCTCTCCTGGCTTGGTCAATAGAAAAGGTGCAGAAAGAGAAACATCGATATCTCTAGCACACAAATACATGATCATTCTCTCTCCTGGCTTGGTCAATAGAAAAGGTGTAGAAAGAGGAAACATCGATATCTCTAGAACACAAATACATGATCATTCTCTCTCCTGGCTTGGTCAATAGAAAAGGTGTAGAAAGAGGAAACATCGATATCTCTAGCACACAAATACATGATCATTCTCTATCCTGGCTTGGTCAATAGAAAAGGTGTAGAAAGAGGAAACATCGATATCTCTAGAACACAAATACATGATTATTCTCTCTCCTGGCTTGGTCAATAGAAAAGGTGTAGAAAGAGGAAACATCGATATCTCTAGCACACAAATACTTGATCATTCTCTCTCCTGGCTTGGTCAATAGAAAAGGTGTAGAAAGAGGAAACATCGATATCTCTAGCACACAAATACATGATCATTCTCTCTCCTGGCTTGGTCAATAGAAAAGGTGTAGAAAGAGGAAACATCGATATCTCTAGCACACAAATACATGTTCATTTTCTCTCCTGGCTTGGTCAATAGAAAAGGTGTAGAAAGAGGAAACATCGATATCTCTAGCACACAAATACATGATCAGTCTCTCTCCTGGCGTGGTCAATAGAAAAGGTGTAGAAAGAGGAAACATCGATATCTCTAGCACACAAATACATGATCATTCTCTCTCCTGGCTTGGTCAATAGAAAAGGTGTAGAAAGAGGAAACATCGATATCTCTAGAACACAAATACATGATCATTCTCTCTCCTGGCTTGGTCATAGAAAAGGTGCAGAAAGAGGAAACATTGTTATCTCTAGAACACAAATACATGACCATTCTCTCTCCTGGCTTGGTCAATAGAAAAGGTGTAGAAAGAGGCAACATCGATATCTCTAGAACACAAATACATGATCATTCTCTCTCCTGGCTTGGTCAATAGAAAAGGTGTAGAAAGAGGAAACATCGATATCTCTAGCACACAAATACATGATCATTCTCTATCCTGGCTTGGTCAATAGAAAAGGTGTAGAAAGAGGAAACATCGATATCTCTAGAACACAAATACATGCTCATTCTCTCTCCTGGCTTGGTCAATAGAAAAGGTGTAGAAAGAGGAAACATCGATATCTCTAGCACACAAATACATGATCATTCTCTCTCCTGGCTTGGTCAATAGAAAAGGTGTAGAAAGAGGAAACATCGATATCTCTAACACACAAATACATGATCATTCTCTCTCCTTGCTTGGTCAATAGAAAAGGTGTAGAAAGAGGAAACATCGATATCTCTAGCACACAAATACATGATCATTCTCTCTCCTGGCTTGGTCAATAGAAAAGGTGTAGAAAGAGGAAACATCGATATCTCTAGCACACAAATACATGTTCATTCTCTCTCCTGGCTTGGTCAATAGAAAAGGTGTAGAAAGAAGAAACATCGATATCTCTAGCACACAAATACATGATCAGTCTCTCTCCTGGCTTGGTCAATAGAAAAGGAGTAGAAAGAGGAAACATCGATATCTCTAGCACACAAATACATGATCATTCTCTCTCCTGGCTTGGTCAATAGAAAAGGTGTAGAAAGAGGAAACATCGATATCTCTAGAACACAAATACATGATCATTCTCTCTCCTGGCTTGGTCATAGAAAAGGTGCAGAAAGAGGAAACATCGTTATCTCTAGAACACAAATACATGACCATTCTCTCTCCTGGCTTGGTCAATAGAAAAGGCGTAGAAAGAGGAAACATCGATATCTCTAGAACACAAATACATGACCATTCTCTCTCCTGGCTTGGTCAATAGAAAAGGTGTAGAAAGAGGAAAAATCGATATCTCTAGCACACAAATACATGACCATTCTCTCTCCTGGCTTGGTCAATAGAGAAGGTGTAGAAAGAGGAAGCATCGATATCTTTAGAACACAAATACATGATCTTTCTCTCTCCTGGCTTGGTCAATAGAAAAGGTGCAGAAAGAGGAAACATCGATATCTCTAGAACACAAATACATGACCATTCTCTCTCCTGGCTTGGTCAATAGAAAAGGTGTAGAATGAGGAAACATCGATATCTCTAGCACACAAATACATGATCATTCTCTCTCCTGGCTTGGTCAATAGAAAAGGTATAGAATGAGGAAACATCGATATCTCTAGCACACAAATACATGATCATTCTCTCTCCTGGCGTCTTAAATAGAAAAGGTGCAGAAAGAGGAAACATCGATATCTCTAGAACACAAATACATGATCATTCTCTCTCCTGGCTTGGTCAATAGAAAAGGTGTAGAAAGAGGAAACATCGATATCTCTAGCACACAAATACATGATCATTCTCTCTCCTGGCTTGGTCAATAGAAAAGGTGTAGAAAGAGGAAACATCGATATCTCTAGAACACAAATACATGACCATTCTCTCTCCTGGCTTGGTCAATAGAAAAGGTGCAGAAAGAGGAAACATCGATATCTCTAACACACAAATACATGACCACTCTCTCTCCTGGCTTGGTCAATAGAAAAGATGTAGAAAGAGGAAACATCGATATCTCTAGAACACAAATACATGATCATTCTCTCTCCTGGCTTGGTCAATAGAAAAGGTGCAGAAAGAGGAAACATCGATTTCTCTAGAACACAAATACATGACCATTCTCTCTCCTGGCTTGGTCAATAGAAAAGGTGTAGAAAGAGAAAACATCGATATCTCTAGAACACAAATACATGATCATTCTCTCTCCTGGCTTGGTCAATAGAAAAGGTGTAGAATGAGGAAACATCGATATCTCTAGCACACAAATACATGATCATTCTCTCTCCTGGCTTGGTCAATAGAAAAGGCGTAGAAAGAGGAAACATCGATATCTCTAGAACACAAATACATGACCATTCTCTCTCCTGGCTTGGTCAATAGAAAAGGTGTAGAAAGAGGAAGCATCGATATCTTTAGAACACAAATACATGATCATTCTCTCTCCTGGCTTGGTCAATAGAAAAGGTGCAGAAAGAGGAAACATCGATATCTCTAGAACACAAATACATGACCATTCTCTCTCCTGGCTTGGTCAATAGAAAAGGTGTAGAATGAGGAAACATCGATATCTCTAGCACACAAATACATGATCATTCTCTCTCCTGGCTTGGTCAATAGAAAAGGTGTAGAAAGAGGAAACATCGATATCTCTAGCACACAAATACATGATCATTCTCTATCCTGGCTTGGTCAATAGAAAAGGTGTAGAAAGAGGAAACATCGATATCTCTAGAACACAAATACATGATCATTCTCTCTCCTGGCTTGGTCAATAGAAAAGGTGTAGAAAGAGGAAACATCGATATCTCTAGCACACAAATACATGATCATTCTCTCTCCTGGCTTGGTCAATAGAAAAGGTGTAGAAAGAGGAAACATCGATATCTCTAGCACACAAATACATGATCATTCTCTCTCCTGGCTTGGTCAATAGAAAAGGTGTAGAAAGAGGAAACATCGATATCTCTAGCACACAAATACATGATCATTCTCTCTCCTGGCTTGGTTAATAGAAAAGGTGTAGAAAGAGGAAACATCGATATCTCTAGCACACAAATACATGATCAGTCTCTCTCCTGGCTTGGTCAATAGAAAAGGTGTAGAAAGAGGAAACATCGATATATCTAGCACACAAATACATGATCATTCTCTCTCCTGGCTTGGTCAATAGAAAAGGTGTAGAAAGAGGAAACATCGATATCTCTAGAACATAAATACATGATCATTCTCTCTCCTGGCTTGGTCAATAGAAAAGGTGCAGAAAGAGGAAACATCGTTATCTCTAGAACACGAATATATGACCATTCTCTCTCCTGGCTTGGTCAATAGAAAAGGTGTAGAAAGAGGAAACATCGATATCTCTAGAACACAAATACATGACCATTCTCTCTCCTGGCTTGGTCAATAGAAAAGGTGTAGAAAGAGGAAAAATCGATATCTCTAGCACACAAATACATGACCATTCTCTCTCCTGGCTTGGTCAATAGAAAAGGTGTAGAAAGAGGAAGCTTCGATATCTTTAGAACACAAATACATGATCATTCTCTCTCCTGGCTTGGTCAATAGAAAAGGTGCAGAAAGAGGAAACATCGATATCTCTAGCACACAAATACATGACCATTCTCTCTCCTGGCTTGGTCAATAGAAAAGGTGTAGAATGAGGAAACATCGATATCTCTAGCACACAAATACATGATCATTCTCTCTCCTGGCTTGGTCAATAGAAAAGGTGTAGAAAGAGGAAACATCGATATCTCTAGCACACAAATACATGACCACTCTCTCTCCTGGCTTGGTCAATAGAAAAGGTGTAGAAAGAGGAAACATCGATATCTCTAGTACACAAATACATGATCATTCTCTCTCATGGCTTGGTCAATAGAAAAGGTGTAGAAAGAGGAAACATCGATATCTCTAGAACACAAATACATGACCATTCTCTCTCCTGGCTTGGTCAATAGAAAAGATGTAGAAAGAGGAAACATCGATATCTTTAGAACACAAATACATGATTATTCTCTCTCCTGGCTTGGTCAATAGAAAAGATGTAGAAAGAGGAAACATCGATATCTCTAGAACACAAATACATGATCATTCTCTCTCCTGGCTTGGTCAATAGAAAAGGTGTAGAAAGAGGAAACATCGATATCTCTAGAACACAAATACATGATCATTCTCTCTCCTGGCTTGGTCAATAGAAAAGGTGTAGAAAGAGGAAACATCGATATCTCTAGAACACAAATACATGATCATTCTCTCTCCTGGTTTGGTCAATAGAAAAGGTGTAGAAAGAGGCAACATCGATATCTCTAGAACACAAATACATGATCATTCTCTCTCCTGGCTTGGTCAATAGAAAAGGTGTAGAAAGAGGAAACATCGATATCTCTAGCACACAAATACATGATCATTCTCTATCCTGGCTTGGTCAATAGAAAAGGTGTAGAAAGAGGAAACATCGATATCTCTAGAACACAAATACATGATAATTCTCTCTCCTGGCTTGGTCAACAGAAAAGGTGTAGAAAGAGGAAACATCGATATATCTAGGACACAAATACATGACCATTCTCTCTCCTGGCTTGGTCAATAGAAAAGGTGTAGAATGAGGAAACATCGATATCTCTAGCACACAAATACATGATCATTCTCTCTCATGGCTTGGTCAATAGAAAAGGCGTAGAAAGAGGAAACATCGATATCTCTAGAACACAAATACATGATCATTCTCTCTCCTGGCTTGGTCAATAGAAAAGGTGCAGAAAGAGGAAACATCGATATCTCTAGAACACAAATACATGACCTTTCTCTCTCCTGGCTTGGTCAATAGAAAAGGTGTAGAATGAGGAAACATCGATATCTCTAGCACACAAATACATGATCATTCTCTCTCCTGGCTTGGTCAATAGAAAAGGTGTAGAAAGAGGAAACATCGATATCTCTAGCACACAAATACATGATCATTCTCTATCCTGGCTTGGTCAATAGAAAAGGTGTAGAAAGAGGAAACATCGATATCTCTAGAACACAAATACATGATCATTCTCTCTCCTGGCTTGGTCAATAGAAAAGGTGTAGAAAGAGGAAACATCGATATCTCTAGCACACAAATACATGATCATTCTCTCTCCTGGCTTGGACAATAGAAAAGGTGTAGAAAGAGGAAACATCGATATCTCTAGCACACAAATACATGATCATTCTCTCTCCTGGCTTGGTCAATAGAAAAGGTGTAGAAAGAGGAAACATCGATATCTCTAGCACACAAATACATGATCATTCTCTCTCCTTGCTTGGTTAATAGAAAAGGTGTAGAATGAGGAAACATCGATATCTCTAGAACACAAATACATGATCATTCTCTCTCCTGGCTTGGTCAATAGAAAAGGTGCAGAAAGAGGAAACATCGATATCTCTAGAACACAAATACATGATCATTCTCTCTCCTGGCTTGGTCAATAGAAAAGGTGTAGAAAGAGGAAACATCGATATCTCTAGAACACAAATACATGATCATTCTCTCTCCTGGCTTGGTCAATAGAAAAGGTGTAGAAAGAGGAAACATCGATATCTCTAGCACACAAATACATGATCATTCTCTCTCCTGGCTTGGTCAATAGAAAAGGTGTAGAAAGAGACAACATCGATATCTCTAGAACACAAATACATGACCATTCTCTCTCCTGGCTTGGTCAATAGAAAAGGTGCAGAAAGAGAAACATCGATATCTCTAGCACACAAATACATGATCATTCTCTCTCCTGGCTTGGTCAATAGAAAAGGTGTAGAAAGAGGAAACATCGATATCTCTAGAACACAAATACATGATCATTCTCTCTCCTGGCTTGGTCAATAGAAAAGGTGTAGAAAGAGGAAACATCGATATCTCTAGCACACAAATACATGATCATTCTCTATCCTGGCTTGGTCAATAGAAAAGGTGTAGAAAGAGGAAACATCGATATCTCTAGAACACAAATACATGATCATTCTCTCTCCTGGCTTGGTCAATAGAAAAGGTGTAGAAAGAGGAAACATCGATATTTCTAGCACACAAATACATGATCATTCTCTCTCCTGGCTTGGTCAATAGAAAAGGTGTAGAAAGAGGAAACATCGATATCTCTAGCACACAAATACATGATCATTCTCTCTCCTGGCTTGGTCAATAGAAAAGGTGTAGAAAGAGGAAACATCGATATCTCTAGCACACAAATACATGTTCATTTTCTCTCCTGGCTTGGTCAATAGAAAAGGTGTAGAAAGAGGAAACATCGATATCTCTAGCACACAAATACATGATCAGTCTCTCTCCTGGCGTGGTCAATAGAAAAGGTGTAGAAAGAGGAAACATCGTTATCTCTAGAACACAAATACATGATCATTCTCTCTCCTGGCTTGGTCAATAGAAAAGGTGTAGAAAGAGGAAACATCGATATCTCTAGAACACAAATACATGATCATTCTCTCTCCTGGCTTGGTCATAGAAAAGGTGCAGAAAGAGGAAACATCGTTATCTCTAGAACACAAATACATGACCATTCTCTCTCCTGGCTTGGTCAATAGAAAAGGTGTAGAAAGAGGCAACATCGATATCTCTAGAACACAAATACATGATCATTCTCTCTCCTGGCTTGGTCAATAGAAAAGGTGTAGAAAGAGGAAACATCGATATCTCTAGCACACAAATACATGATCATTCTCTATCCTGGCTTGGTCAATAGAAAAGGTGTAGAAAGAGGAAACATCGATATCTCTAGAACACAAATACATGCTCATTCTCTCTCCTGGCTTGGTCAATAGAAAAGGTGTAGAAAGAGGAAACATCGATATCTCTAACACACAAATACATGATCATTCTCTCTCCTTGCTTGGTCAATAGAAAATGTGTAGAAAGAGGAAACATCGATATCTCTAGCACACAAATACATGATCATTCTCTCTCCTGGCTTGGTCAATAGAAAAGGTGTAGAAAGAGGAAACATCGATATCTCTAGCACACAAATACATGTTCATTCTCTCTCCTGGCTTGGTCAATAGAAAAGGTGTAGAAAGAAGAAACATCGATATCTCTAGCACACAAATACATGATCAGTCTCTCTCCTGGCTTGGTCAATAGAAAAGGTGTAGAAAGAGGAAACATCGATATCTCTAGCACACAAATACATGATCATTCTCTCTCCTGGCTTGGTCAATAGAAAAGGTGTAGAAAGAGGAAACATCGATATCTCTAGAACACAAATACATGATTATTCTCTCTCCTGGCTTGGTCATAGAAAAGGTGCAGAAAGAGGAAACATCGTTATCTCTAGAACACAAATACATGACCATTCTCTCTCCTGGCTTGGTCAATAGAAAAGGCGTAGAAAGAGGAAACATCGATATCTCTAGAACACAAATACATGACCATTCTCTCTCCTGGCTTGGTCAATAGAAAAGGTGTAGAAAGAGGAAAAATCGATATCTCTAGCACACAAATACATGACCATTCTCTCTCCTGGCTTGGTCAATAGAAAAGGTGTAGAAAGAGGAAGCATCGATATCTTTAGAACACAAATACATGATCATTCTCTCTCCTGGCTTGGTCAATAGAAAAGGTGCAGAAAGAGGAAACATCGATATCTCTAGAACACAAATACATGACCATTCTCTCTCCTGGCTTGGTCAATAGAAAAGGTGTAGAATGAGGAAACATCGATATCTCTAGCACACAAATACATGATCATTCTCTCTCCTGGCTTGGTCAATAGAAAAGGTGTAGAATGAGGAAACATCGATATCTTTAGCACACAAATACATGATCATTCTCTCTCCTGGCGTCTTAAATAGAAAAGGTGCAGAAAGAGGAAACATCGATATCTCTAGAACACAAATACATGATCATTCTCTCTCCTGGCTTGGTCAATAGAAAAGGTGTAGAAAGAGGAAACATCGATATCTCTAGCACACAAATACATGATCATTCTCTCTCCTGGCTTGGTCAATAGAAAAGGTGTAGAAAGAGGAAACATCGATATCTCTAGAACACAAATACATGACCACTCTCTCTCCTGGCTTGGTCAATAGAAAAGATGTAGAAAGAGGAAACATCGATATCTCTAGAACACAAATACATGATCATTCTCTCTCCTGGCTTGGTCAATAGAAAAGGTGCAGAAAGAGGAAACATCGATTTCTCTAGAACACAAATACATGACCATTCTCTCTCCTGGCTTGGTCAATAGAAAAGGTGTAGAAAGAGAAAACATCGATATCTCTAGAACACAAATACATGATCATTCTCTCTCCTGGCTTGGTCAACAGAAAAGGTGTAGAAAGAGGAAACATCGATATATCTAGCACACAAATACATGACCATTCTCTCTCCTGGCTTGGTCAATAGAAAAGGTGTAGAATGAGGAAACATCGATATCTCTAGCACACAAATACATGATCATTCTCTCTCCTGGCTTGGTCAATAGAAAAGGCGTAGAAAGAGGAAACATCGATATCTCTAGAACACAAATACATGACCATTCTCTCTCCTGGCTTGGTCAATAGAAAAGGCGTAGAAAGAGGAAGCATCGATATCTTTAGAACACAAATACATGATCATTCTCTCTCCTGGCTTGGTCAATAGAAAAGGTGCAGAAAGAGGAAACATCGATATCTCTAGAACACAAATACATGACCATTCTCTCTCCTGGCTTGGTCAATAGAAAAGGTGTAGAATGAGGAAACATCGATATCTCTAGCACACAAATACATGATCATTCTCTCTCCTGGCTTGGTCAATAGAAAAGGTGTAGAAAGAGGAAACATCGATATCTCTAGCACACAAATACATGATCATTCTCTATCCTGGCTTGGTCAATAGAAAAGGTGTAGAAAGAGGAAACATCGATATCTCTAGAACACAAATACATGATCATTCTCTCTCCTGGCTTGGTCAATAGAAAAGGTGTAGAAAGAGGAAACATCGATATCTCTAGCACACAAATACATGATCATTCTCTCTCCTGGCTTGGTCAATAGAAAAGGTGTAGAAAGAGGAAACATCGATATCTCTAGCACACAAATACATGATCATTCTCTCTCCTGGCTTGGTCAATAGAAAAGGTGTAGAAAGAGGAAACATCGATATCTCTAGCACACAAATACATGATCATTCTCTCTCCTGGCTTGGTTAATAGAAAAGGTGTAGAAAGAGGAAACATCGATATCTCTAGCACACAAATACATGATCAGTCTCTCTCCTGGCTTGGTCAATAGAAAAGGTGTAGAAAGAGGAAACATCGATATATCTAGCACACAAATACATGATCATTCTCTCTCCTGGCTTGGTCAATAGAAAAGGTGTAGAAAGAGGAAACATCGATATCTCTAGAACATAAATACATGATCATTCTCTCTCCTGGCTTGGTCAATAGAAAAGGTGCAGAAAGAGGAAACATCGTTATCTCTAGAACACAAATATATGACCATTCTCTCTCCTGGCTTGGTCAATAGAAAAGGTGTAGAAAGAGGAAAAATCGATATCTCTAGCACACAAATACATGACCATTCTCTCTCCTGGCTTGGTCAATAGAAAAGGTGTAGAAAGAGGAAGCTTCGATATCTTTAGAACACAAATACATGATCATTCTCTCTCCTGGCTTGGTCAATAGAAAAGGTGCAGAAAGAGGAAACATCGATATCTCTAGCACACAAATACATGACCATTCTCTCTCCTGGCTTGGTCAATAGAAAAGGTGTAGAATGAGGAAACATCGATATCTCTAGCACACAAATACATGATCATTCTCTCTCCTGGCTTGGTCAATAGAAAAGGTGTAGAAAGAGGAAACATCGATATCTCTAGCACACAAATACATGACCACTCTCTCTCCTGGCTTGGTCAATAGAAAAGGTGTAGAAAGAGGAAACATCGATATCTCTAGTACACAAATACATGATCATTCTCTCTCATGGCTTGGTCAATAGAAAAGGTGTAGAAAGAGGAAACATCGATATCTCTAGAACACAAATACATGACCATTCTCTCTCCTGGCTTGGTCAATAGAAAAGGTGTAGAAAGAGGAAAAATCGATATCTCTAGCACACAAATACATGACCATTCTCTCTCCTGGCTTGGTCAATAGAAAAGGTGTAGAAAGAGGAAGCTTCGATATCTTTAGAACACAAATACATGATCATTCTCTCTCCTGGCTTGGTCAATAGAAAAGGTGCAGAAAGAGGAAACATCGATATCTCTAGCACACAAATACATGACCATTCTCTCTCCTGGCTTGGTCAATAGAAAAGGTGTAGAATGAGGAAACATCGATATCTCTAGCACACAAATACATGATCATTCTCTCTCCTGGCTTGGTCAATAGAAAAGGTGTAGAAAGAGGAAACATCGATATCTCTAGCACACAAATACATGACCACTCTCTCTCCTGGCTTGGTCAATAGAAAAGGTGTAGAAAGAGGAAACATCGATATCTCTAGTACACAAATACATGATCATTCTCTCTCATGGCTTGGTCAATAGAAAAGGTGTAGAAAGAGGAAACATCGATATCTCTAGAACACAAATACATGACCATTCTCTCTCCTGGCTTGGTCAATAGAAAAGATGTAGAAAGAGGAAACATCGATATCTTTAGAACACAAATACATGATCATTCTCTCTCCTGGCTTGGTCAATAGAAAAGATGTAGAAAGAGGAAACATCGATATCTCTAGAACACAAATACATGATCATTCTCTCTCCTGGCTTGGTCAATAGAAAAGGTGTAGAAAGAGGAAATATCGATATCTCTAGAACACAAATACATGATCATTCTCTCTCCTGGCTTGGTCAATAGAAAAGGTGTAGAAAGAGGAAACATCGATATCTCTAGAACACAAATACATGATCATTCTCTCTCCTGGCTTGGTCAATAGAAAAGGTGTAGAAAGAGGCAACATCGATATCTCTAGAACACAAATACATGATCATTCTCTCTCCTGGCTTGGTCAATAGAAAAGGTGTAGAAAGAGGAAACATCGATATCTCTAGCACACAAATACATGACCATTCTCTCTCCTGGCTTGGTCAATAGAAAAGGTGGAGAATGAGGAAACATCGATATCTCTAGCACACAAATACATGATCATTCTCTCTCATGGCTTGGTCAATAGAAAAGGCGTAGAAAGAGGAAACATCGATATCTCTAGAACACAAATACATGACCATCCTCTCTCCTGGCTTGGTCAATAGAAAAGGTGTAGAAAGAGGAAGCATCGATATCTTTAGAACACAAATACATGATCATTCTCTCTCCTGGCTTGGTCAATAGAAAAGGTGCAGAAAGAGGAAACATCGATATCTCTAGAACACAAATACATGACCTTTCTCTCTCCTGGCTTGGTCAATAGAAAAGGTGTAGAATGAGGAAACATCGATATCTCTAGCACACAAATACATGATCATTCTCTCTCCTGTCTTGGTCAATAGAAAAGGTGTAGAAAGAGGAAACATCGATATCTCTAGCACACAAATACATGATCATTCTCTATCCTGGCTTGGTCAATAGAAAAGGTGTAGAAAGAGGAAACATCGATATCTCTAGAACACAAATACATGATCATTCTCTCTCCTGGCTTGGTCAATAGAAAAGGTGTAGAAAGAGGAAACATCGATATCTCTAGCACACAAATACATGATCATTCTCTCTCCTGGCTTGGACAATAGAAAAGGTGTAGAAAGAGGAAACATCGATATCTCTAGCACACAAATACATGATCATTCTCTCTCCTGGCTTGGTCAATAGAAAAGGTGTAGAAAGAGGAAACATCGATATCTCTAGCACACAAATACATGATCATTCTCTCTCCTTGCTTGGTTAATAGAAAAGGTGCAGAATGAGGAAACATCGATATCTCTAGAACACAAATACATGATCATTCTCTCTCCTGGCTTGGTCAATAGAAAAGGTGCAGAAAGAGGAAACATCGATATCTCTAGAACACAAATACATGATCATTCTCTCTCCTGGCTTGGTCAATAGAAAAGGTGTAGAAAGAGGAAACATCGATATCTCTAGCACACAAATACATGATCATTCTCTCTCCTGGCTTGGTCAATAGAAAAGGTGTAGAAAGAGGAAACATCGATATCTCTAGAACACAAATACATGACCATTCTCTCTCCTGGCTTGGTCAGTAGAAAAGGTGTAGAAAGAGGAAACATCGATATCTCTAACACACAAATACATGACCACTCTCTCTCCTGGCTTGGTCAATAGAAAAGATGTAGAAAGAGGAAACATCGATATCTCTAGAACACAAATACATGATCATTCTCTCTCCTGGCTTGGTCAATAGAAAAGGTGTAGAAAGAGGAAACATCGATATCTCTAGCACACAAATACATGACCATTCTCTCTCCTGGCTTGGTCAATAGAAAAGGTGTAGAAAGAGGAAGCATCGAAACCTTTAGAACACAAATACATGATCATTCTCTCTCCTGGCTTGGTCAATAGAAAAGGTGCAGAAAGAGGAAACATCGATATCTCTAGAACACAAATACATGACCATTCTCTCTCCTGGCTTGGTCAATAGAAAAGGTGTAGAATGAGGAAACATCGATATCTCTAGAACACAAATACATGACCATTCTCTCTCCTGGCTTGGTCAATAGAAAAGGTGTAGAATGAGGAAACATCGATATCTCTAGCACACAAATACATGACCATTCTCTCTCCTGGCTTGGTCAATAGAAAAGGTGCAGAAAGAGGAAACATCGATATCTCTAGAACACAAATACATGATCATTCTCTCTCCTGGCTTGGTCAATAGAAAAGGTGTAGAAAGAGGAAACATCGATATATCTAGCACACAAATACATGATCATTCTCTCTCCTGGCTTGGTCAATAGAAAAGGTGTAGAATGAGGAAACATCGATATCTCTAGCAAACAAATATATGA
This sequence comes from Bathymodiolus brooksi, assembly GCA_963680875.1. NCBI lineage: Eukaryota > Metazoa > Mollusca > Bivalvia > Mytilida > Modiolidae > Bathymodiolus > Bathymodiolus brooksi. The sequence goes on along the minus strand of OY804583.1, from coordinate 50,140,660 downwards.
TCATTCTCTCTCCTGGCTTGGTCAATAAAAACGGTGTAGAAAGAGGAAACATCGATATCTCTAGCACACAAATACATGATCATTCTCTCTCCTGGCTTGGTCAATAGAAAAGGTGTAGAATGAGGAAACATCGATATCTCTAGCACACAAATACATGATCATTCTCTCTCCTGGCTTGGTGAATAGAAAAGGTGCAGAAAGAGGAAACATCGATATCTCTAGAACACAAATACATGATCATTCTCTCTCCTGGCTTGGTCAATAGAAAAGGTGTAGAAAGAGGAAACATCGATATCTCTAGCACACAAATACATGATCATTCTCTCTCCTGGCTTGGTCAATAGAAAAGATGTAGAAAGAGGAAACATCGATATCTCTAGAACACAAATACATGACCATTCTCTCTCCTGGCTTGGTCAATAGAAAAGGTGCAGAAAGAGGAAACATCGATATCTCTAACACACAAATACATGACCACTCTCTCTCCTGGCTTGGTCAATAGAAAAGGTGTAGAAAGAGGCAACATCGATATCTCTAGAACACAAATACATGATCATTCTCTCTCCTGGCTTGGTCAATAGAAAAGGTGTAGAAAGAGGAAACATCGATATCTCTAGCACACAAATACATGATCATTCTCTATCCTGGCTTGGTCAATAGAAAAGGTGTAGAAAGAGGAAACATCGATATCTCTAGAACACAAATACATGATCATTCTCTCTCCTGGCTTGGTCAATAGAAAAGGTGTAGAAAGAGGAAACATCGATATCTCTAGCACACAAATACATGATCATTCTCTCTCCTGGCTTGGTCAATAGAAAAGGTGTAGAAAGAGGAAACATCGATATCTCTAGCACACAAATACATGTTCATTCTCTCTCCTGGCTTGGTCAATAGAAAAGGTGTAGAAAGAGGAAACATCGATATCTCTAGCACACAAATACATGATCAGTCTCTCTCCTGGCTTGGTCAATAGAAAAGGTGTAGAAAGAGGAAACATCGATATCTCTAGCACACAAATACATGATCATTCTCTCTCCTGGCTTGGTCAATAGAAAAGGTGTAGAAAGAGGAAACATCGATATCTCTAGAACACAAATACATGATCATTCTCTCTCCTGGCTTGGTCAATAGAAAAGGTGCAGAAAGAGGAAACATCGTTATCTCTAGAACACAAATACATGACCATTCTCTCTCCTGGCTTGGTCAATAGAAAAGGCGTAGAAAGAGGAAACATCGATATCTCTAGAACACAAATACATGACCATTCTCTCTCCTGGCTTGGTCAATAGAAAAGGTGCAGAAAGAGGAAACATCGATATCTCTAGAACACAAATACATGACCATTCTCTCTCCTGGCTTGGTCAATAGAAAAGGTGTAGAATGAGGAAACATCGATATCTCTAGCACACAAATACATGATCATTCTCTCTCCTGGCTTGGTCAATAGAAAAGGTGTAGAATGAGGAAACATCGATATCTCTAGCACACAAATACATGATCATTCTCTCTCCTGGCGTCTTAAATAGAAAAGGTGCAGAAAGAGGAAACATCGATATCTCTAGAACACAAATACATGATCATTCTCTCTCCTGGCTTGGTCAATAGAAAAGGTGTAGAAAGAGGAAACATCGATATATCTAGCACACAAATACATGATCATTCTCTCTCCTGGCTTGGTCAATAGAAAAGGTGTAGAATGAGGAAACATCGATATCTCTAGCACACAAATATATGATCATTCTCTCTCCTGGCTTGGTCAATAGAAAAGGTGTAGAAAGAGGAAACATCGATATCTCTAGCACACAAATACATGATCATTCTCTCTCCTGGCTTGGTCAATAGAAAAGGTGTAGAATGAGGAAACATCGATATCTCTAGCACACAAATACATGATCATTCTCTCTCCTGGCTTGGTCAATAGAAAAGGTGCAGAAAGAGGAAACATCGATATCTCTAGAACACAAATACATGATCATTCTCTCTCCTGGCTTGGTCAATAGAAAAGGTGTAGAAAGAGGAAACATCGATATCTCTAGCACACAAATACATGATCATTCTCTCTCCTGGCTTGGTCAATAGAAAAGGTGTAGAAAGAGGAAACATCGATATCTCTAGAACACAAATACATGACCATTCTCTCTCCTGGCTTTGTCAATAGAAAAGATGTAGAAAGAGGAAACATCGATATCTCTAGCACACAAATACATGATCATTCTCTCTCCTGGCTTGGTCAATAGAAAAGGTGCAGAAAGAGGAAACATCGATTTCTCTAGAACACAAATACATGACCATTCTCTCTCCTGGCTTGGTCAATAGAAAAGGTGTAGAAAGAGAAAACATCGATATCTCTAGCACACAAATACATGATCATTCTCTCTCCTGGCTTGGTCAATAGAAAAGGCGTAGAAAGAGGAGACATCGATATCTCTAGAACACAAATACATGATCATTCTCTCTCCTGGCTTGGTCAACAGAAAAGGTGTAGACAGAGGAAACATCGATATATCTAGCACACAAATACATGACCATTCTCTCTCCTGGCTTGGTCAATAGAAAAGGTGTAGAATGAGGAAACATCGATATCTCTAGCACACAAATACATGATCATTCTCTCTCCTGGCTTGGTCAATAGAAAAGGCGTAGAAAGAGGAAACATCGATATCTCTAGAACACAAATACATGACCATTCTCTCTCCTGGCTTGGTCAATAGAAAAGGTGTAGAAAGAGGAAGCATCGATATCTTTAGAACACAAATACATGATCATTCTCTCTCCTGGCTTGGTCAATAGAAAAGGTGCAGAAAGAGGAAACATCGATATCTCTAGAACACAAATACATGACCATTCTCTCTCCTGGCTTGGTCAATAGAAAAATTGTAGAATGAGGAAACATCGATATCTCTAGCACACAAATACATGATCATTCTCTCTCCTGGCTTGGTCAATAGAAAAGGCGTAGAAAGAGGAAACATCGATATCTCTAGAACACAAATACATGACCATTCTCTCTCCTGGCTTGGTCAATAGAAAAGGTGTAGAAAGAGGAAGCATCAATATCTTTAGAACACAAATACATGATCATTCTCTCTCCTGGCTTGGTCAATAGAAAAGGTGCAGAAAGAGGAAACATCGATATCTCTAGAACACAAATACATGACCATTCTCTCTCCTGGCTTGGTCAATAGAAAAGGTGTAGAATGAGGGAACATCGATATCTCTAGCACACAAATACATGATCATTCTCTCTCCTGGCTTGGTCAATAGAAAAGGTGTAGAAAGAGGAAACATCGATATCTCTAGCACACAAATACATGACCACTCTCTCTCCTGGCTTGGTCAATAGAAAAGGTGTAGAAAGAGGAAACATCGATATCTCTAGCACACAAATACATGATCATTCTCTCCCCTGGCTTGGTCAATAGAAAAGGTGTAGAAAAAAGAAACATCGATATCTCTAGAACACAAATACATGACCATTCTCTCTCCTGGCTTGGTCAATAGAAAAGATGTAGAAAGAGGAAACATCGATATCTCTAGAACACAAATACATGATCATTCTCTCTCCTGGCTTGGTCAATAGAAAAGGTGTAGAAAGAGGAAACATCGATATCTCTAGAACACAAATACATGATCATTCTCTCTCCTGGCTTGATCAATAGAAAAGGTGTAGAAAGAGGAAACATCGATATCTCTAGCACACAAATACATGATCATTCTCTCTCCTGGCTTGGTCAATAAAAAAGGTGTAGAAAGAGGCAACATCGATATCTCTAGAACACAAATACATGATCATTCTCTCTCCTGGCTTGGTCAATAGAAAAGGTGTAGAAAGAGGAAACATCGATATCTCTAGAACACAAATACATGACCATTCTCTCTCCTGGCTTGGTCAATAGAAAAGGTGTAGAAAGAGGAAACATCGATATCTCTAGCACACAAATACATGATCATTCTCTATCCTGGCTTGGTCAATAGAAAAGGTGTAGAAAGAGGAAACATCGATATCTCTAGAACACAAATACATGATCATTCTCTCTCCTGGCTTGGTCAATAGAAAAGGTGTAGAAAGAGGAAACATCGATATCTCTAGCACACAAATACATGATCATTCTCTCTCCTGGCTTGGTCAATAGAAAAGGTGTAGAAAGAGGAAACATCGATATCTCTAGCACACAAATACATGATCATTCTCTCTCCTGGCTTGGTCAATAGAAAAGGTGTAGAAAGAGGAAACATCGATATCTCTAGCACACAAATACATGATCATTCTCTCTCCTGGCTTGGTCAATAGAAAAGGTGTAGAAAGAGGAAACATCGATATCTCTAGCACACAAATACATGATCAGTCTCTCTCCTGGCTTGGTCAATAGAAAAGGTGTAGAAAAAGGAAACATCGATATCTCTAGCACACAAATACATGATCATTCTCTCTCCTGGCTTGGTCAATAGAAAAGGTGCAGAAAGAGGAAACATCGTTATCTCTAGAACACAAATACATGACCATTCTCTCTCCTGGCTTGGTCAATAGAAAAGGTGCAGAAAGAGGAAACATCGATATCTCTAGAACACAAATACATGACCATTCTCTCTCCTGGCTTGGTCAATAGAAAAGGCGTAGAAAGAGGAAACATCGATATCTCTAGAACACAAATACATGACCATTCTCTCTCCTGGCTTGGTCAATAGAAAAGGTGTAGAAAGAGGAAGCATCGATATCTTTAGAACACAAATACATGATCATTCTCTCTCCTGGCTTGGTCAATAGAAAAGGTGCAGAAAGAGGAAACATCGATATCTCTAGAACACAAATACATGACCATTCTCTCTCCTGGCTTGGTCAATAGAAAAGGTGTAGAATGAGGAAACATCGATATCTCTAGCACACAAATACATGATCATTCTCTCTCCTGGCTTGGTCAATAGAAAAGGTGTAGAATGAGGAAACATCGATATCTCTATCACACAAATACATGATCATTCTCTCTCCTGGCGTCTTAAATAGAAAAGGTGCAGAAAGAGGAAACATCGATATCTCTAGAACACAAATACATGATCATTCTCTCTCCTGGCTTGGTCAATAGAAAAGGTGTAGAAAGTGGAAACATCGATATATCTAGCACACAAATACATGATCATTCTCTCTCCTGACTTGGTCAATAGAAAAGGTGTAGAATGAGGAAACATCGATATCTCTAGCACACAAATACATGATCATTCTCTCTCCTGGCTTGGTCAATAGAAAAGGTGTAGAAAGAGGAAACATCGATATCTCTAGCACACAAATACATGATCATTCTCTCTCCTGGCTTGGTCAATAGAAAAGGTGTAGAAAGAGGAAACATCGATATCTCTAGCACACAAATATATGATCATTCTCTCTCCTGGCTTGGTCAATAGAAAAGGTGTAGAAAGAGGAAACATCGATATCTCTAGCACACAAATACATGATCATTCTCTCTCCTGGCTTGGTCAATAGAAAAGGTGCAGAATGAGGAAACATCGATATCTCTAGCACACAAATACATGATCATTCTCTCTCCTGGCTTGGTCAATAGAAAAGGTGCAGAAAGAGGAAACATCGTTATCTCTAGAACACAAATACATGACCATTCTCTCTCCTGGCTTGGTCAATAGAAAAGGTGCAGAAAGAGGAAACATCGATATCTCTAGAACACAAATACATGACCATTCTCTCTCCTGGCTTGGTCAATAGAAAAGGCGTAGAAAGAGGAAACATCGATATCTCTAGAACACAAATACATGACCATTCTCTCTCCTGGCTTGGTCAATAGAAAAGGTGTAGAAAGAGGAAAAATCGATATCTCTAGCACACAAATACATGACCATTCTCTCTCCTGGCTTGGTCAATAGAAAAGGTGTAGAAAGAGGAAGCATCGATATCTTTAGAACACAAATACATGATCATTCTCTCTCCTGGCTTGGTCAATAGAAAAGGTGCAGAAAGAGGAAACATCGATATCTCTAGAACACAAATACATGACCATTCTCTCTCCTGGCTTGGTCAATAGAAAAGGTGTAGAATGAGGAAACATCGATATCTCTAGCACACAAATACATGATCATTCTCTCTCCTGGCTTGGTCAATAGAAAAGGTGTAGAATGAGGAAACATCGATATCTCTATCACACAAATACATGATCATTCTCTCTCCTGGCGTCTTAAATAGAAAAGGTGCAGAAAGAGGAAACATCGATATCTCTAGAACACAAATACATGATCATTCTCTCTCCTGGCTTGGTCAATAGAAAAGGTGTAGAAAGTGGAAACATCGATATATCTAGCACACAAATACATGATCATTCTCTCTCCTGGCTTGGTCAATAGAAAAGGTGCAGAATGAGGAAACATCGATATCTCTAGCACACAAATACATGATCATTCTCTCTCCTGGCTTGGTCAATAGAAAAGGTGTAGAAAGAGGAAACATCGATATCTCTAGCACACAAATACATGATCATTCTCTCTCCTGGCTTGGTCAATAGAAAAGGTGTAGAAAGAGGAAACATCGATATCTCTAGCACACAAATATATGATCATTCTCTCTCCTGGCTTGGTCAATAGGAAAGGTGTAGAAAGAGGAAACATCGATATCTCTAGCACACAAATACATGATCATTCTCTCTCCTGGCTTGGTCAATAGAAAAGGTGCAGAATGAGGAAACATCGATATCTCTAGCACACAAATACATGATCATTCTCTCTCCTGGCTTGGTCAATAGAAAAGGTGTAGAAAGAGGAAACATCGATATCTCTAGAACACAAATACATGATCATTCTCTCTCCTGGCTTGGTTAATAGAAAAGGTGTAGAAAGAGGAAACATCGATATCTCTAGAACACAAATACATGATCATTCTCTCTCCTGGCTTGGTCAATAGAAAAGGTGTAGAAAGAGGAAACATCGATATCTCTAGCACACAAATACATGATCATTCTCTCTCCTGGCTTGGTCAATAGAAAAGGTGTAGAAAGAGGAAACATCGATATCTCTAGCACACAAATACATGATCATTCTCTCTCCTGGCTTGGTCAATAGAAAAGGTGTAGAAAGAGGAAACATCGATATCTCTAGCACACAAATACATGATCATTCTCTCTCCTGGCTTGGTCAATAGAAAAGGTGTAGAAAGAGGAAACATCGATATCTCTAGCACACAAATACATGATCAGTCTCTCTCCTGGCTTGGTCAATAGAAAAGGTGTAGAAAGAGGAAACATCGATATCTCTAGCACACAAATACATGATCATTCTCTCTCCTGGCTTGGTCAATAGAAAAGGTGCAGAAAGAGGAAACATCGTTATCTCTAGAACACAAATACATGACCATTCTCTCTCCTGGCTTGGTCAATAGAAAAGGTGCAGAAAGAGGAAACATCGATATCTCTAGAACACAAATACATGACCATTCTCTCTCCTGGCTTGGTCAATAGAAAAGGCGTAGAAAGAGGAAACATCGATATCTCTAGAACACAAATACATGACCATTCTCTCTCCTGGCTTGGTCAATAGAAAAGGTGTAGAAAGAGGAAGCATCGATATCTTTAGAACACAAATACATGATCATTCTCTCTCCTGGCTTGGTCAATAGAAAAGGTGCAGAAAGAGGAAACATCGATATCTCTAGAACACAAATACATGACCATTCTCTCTCCTGGCTTGGTCAATAGAAAAGGTGTAGAATGAGGAAACATCGATATCTCTAGCACACAAATACATGATCATTCTCTCTCCTGGCTTGGTCAATAGAAAAGGTGTAGAATGAGGAAACATCGATATCTCTATCACACAAATACATGATCATTCTCTCTCCTGGCGTCTTAAATAGAAAAGGTGCAGAAAGAGGAAACATCGATATCTCTAGAACACAAATACATGATCATTCTCTCTCCTGGCTTGGTCAATAGAAAAGGTGTAGAAAGTGGAAACATCGATATATCTAGCACACAAATACATGATCATTCTCTCTCCTGACTTGGTCAATAGAAAAGGTGTAGAATGAGGAAACATCGATATCTCTAGCACACAAATACATGATCATTCTCTCTCCTGGCTTGGTCAATAGAAAAGGTGTAGAAAGAGGAAACATCGATATCTCTAGCACACAAATACATGATCATTCTCTCTCCTGGCTTGGTCAATAGAAAAGGTGTAGAAAGAGGAAACATCGATATCTCTAGCACACAAATATATGATCATTCTCTCTCCTGGCTTGGTCAATAGAAAAGGTGTAGAAAGAGGAAACATCGATATCTCTAGCACACAAATACATGATCATTCTCTCTCCTGGCTTGGTCAATAGAAAAGGTGCAGAATGAGGAAACATCGATATCTCTAGCACACAAATACATGATCATTCTCTCTCCTGGCTTGGTCAATAGAAAAGGTGCAGAAAGAGGAAACATCGTTATCTCTAGAACACAAATACATGACCATTCTCTCTCCTGGCTTGGTCAATAGAAAAGGTGCAGAAAGAGGAAACATCGATATCTCTAGAACACAAATACATGACCATTCTCTCTCCTGGCTTGGTCAATAGAAAAGGCGTAGAAAGAGGAAACATCGATATCTCTAGAACACAAATACATGACCATTCTCTCTCCTGGCTTGGTCAATAGAAAAGGTGTAGAAAGAGGAAAAATCGATATCTCTAGCACACAAATACATGACCATTCTCTCTCCTGGCTTGGTCAATAGAAAAGGTGTAGAAAGAGGAAGCATCGATATCTTTAGAACACAAATACATGATCATTCTCTCTCCTGGCTTGGTCAATAGAAAAGGTGCAGAAAGAGGAAACATCGATATCTCTAGAACACAAATACATGACCATTCTCTCTCCTGGCTTGGTCAATAGAAAAGGTGTAGAATGAGGAAACATCGATATCTCTAGCACACAAATACATGATCATTCTCTCTCCTGGCTTGGTCAATAGAAAAGGTGTAGAATGAGGAAACATCGATATCTCTATCACACAAATACATGATCATTCTCTCTCCTGGCGTCTTAAATAGAAAAGGTGCAGAAAGAGGAAACATCGATATCTCTAGAACACAAATACATGATCATTCTCTCTCCTGGCTTGGTCAATAGAAAAGGTGTAGAAAGTGGAAACATCGATATATCTAGCACACAAATACATGATCATTCTCTCTCCTGGCTTGGTCAATAGAAAAGGTGCAGAATGAGGAAACATCGATATCTCTAGCACACAAATACATGATCATTCTCTCTCCTGGCTTGGTCAATAGAAAAGGTGTAGAAAGAGGAAACATCGATATCTCTAGCACACAAATACATGATCATTCTCTCTCCTGGCTTGGTCAATAGAAAAGGTGTAGAAAGAGGAAACATCGATATCTCTAGCACACAAATATATGATCATTCTCTCTCCTGGCTTGGTCAATAGGAAAGGTGTAGAAAGAGGAAACATCGATATCTCTAGCACACAAATACATGATCATTCTCTCTCCTGGCTTGGTCAATAGAAAAGGTGCAGAATGAGGAAACATCGATATCTCTAGCACACAAATACATGATCATTCTCTCTCCTGGCTTGGTCAATAGAAAAGGTGTAGAAAGAGGAAACATCGATATCTCTAGAACACAAATACATGATCATTCTCTCTCCTGGCTTGGTTAATAGAAAAGGTGTAGAAAGAGGAAACATCGATATCTCTAGCACACAAGTACATGATCATTCTCTCTCCTGGCTTGGTCAATAGAAAAGGTGTAGAAAGAGGAAACATCGATATCTCTAGAACACAAATACATGACCATTCCCTCTCCTGGCTTGGTCAATAGAAAAGGTGCAGAAAGAGGAAACATCGATATCTCTAACACACAAATACTTGACCACTCTCTCTCCTGGCTTGGTCAATAGAAAAGTTGTAGAAAGAGGAAACATCGATATCTCTAGAACACAAATACAAGATAATTCTCTCTCCTGGCTTGGTCAATAGAAAAGGTGCAGAAAGAAGAAACATCGATTTCTCTAGAACACAAATACATGACCATTCTCTCTCCTGGCTTTGTCAATAGAAAAGGTGTAGAAAGAGGAAAAATCGATATCTCTAGCACACAAATACATGACCATTCTCTCTCCTGGCTTGGTCAATAGAAAAGGTGTAGAAAGAGGAAGCATCGATATCTTTAGAACACAAATACATGATCATTCTCTCTCCTGGCTTGGTCAATAGAAAAGGTGCAGAAAGAGGAAACATCGATATCTCTAGAACACAAATACATGACCATTCTCTCTCCTGGCTTGGTCAATAGAAAAGGTGTAGAATGAGGAAACATCGATATCTCTAGCACACAAATACATGATCATTCTCTCTCCTGGCTTGGTCAATAGAAAAGGTGTAGAATGAGGAAACATCGATATCTCTATCACACAAATACATGATCATTCTCTCTCCTGGCGTCTTAAATGGAAAAGGTGCAGAAAGAGGAAACATCGATATCTCTAGAACACAAATACATGATCATTCTCTCTCCTGGCTTGGTCAATAGAAAAGGTGTAGAAAGTGGAAACATCGATATATCTAGCACACAAATACATGATCATTCTCTCTCCTGGCTTGGTCAATAGAAAAGGTGCAGAATGAGGAAACATCGATATCTCTAGCACACAAATACATGATCATTCTCTCTCCTGGCTTGGTCAATAGAAAAGGTGTAGAAAGAGGAAACATCGATATCTCTAGCACACAAATACATGATCATTCTCTCTCCTGGCTTGGTCAATAGAAAAGGTGTAGAAAGAGGAAACATCGATATCTCTAGCACACAAATATATGATCATTCTCTCTCCTGGTTTGGTCAATAGGAAAGGTGTAGAAAGAGGAAACATCGATATCTCTAGCACACAAATACATGATCATTCTCTCTCCTGGCTTGGTCAATAGAAAAGGTGCAGAATGAGGAAACATCGATATCTCTAGCACACAAATACATGATCATTCTCTCTCCTGGCTTGGTCAATAGAAAAGGTGCAGAAAGAGGAAACATCGATATCTCTAGAACACAAATACATGATCATTCTCTCTCCTGGCTTGGTTAATAGAAAAGGTGTAGAAAGAGGAAACATCGATATCTCTAGCACACAAGTACATGATCATTCTCTCTCCTGGCTTGGTCAATAGAAAAGGTGTAGAAAGAGGAAACATCGATATCTCTAGAACACAAATACATGACCATTCCCTCTCCTGGCTTGGTCAATAGAAAAGGTGCAGAAAGAGGAAACATCGATATCTCTAACACACAAATACTTGACCACTCTCTCTCCTGGCTTGGTCAATAGAAAAGATGTAGAAAGAGGAAACATCGATATCTCTAGAACACAAATACAAGATAATTCTCTCTCCTGGCTTGGTCAATAGAAAAGGTGCAGAAAGAAGAAACATCGATTTCTCTAGAACACAAATACATGACCATTCTCTCTCCTGGCTTTGTCAATAGAAAAGGTGTAGAAAGAGGAAACATCGATATATCTAGCACACAAATACATGACCATTCTCTCTCCTTGCTTGGTCAATAGAAAAGGTGTAGAATGAGGAAACATCGATATCTCTAGCACACAAATACATGATCATTATCTCTCCTGGCTTGGTCAATAGAAAAGGTGTAGAAAGAGGAAACATCGATATCTCTAGAACACAAATACATGATCATTCTCTCTCCTGGCTTGGTCAATAGAAAAGGTGCAGAAAGAGGAAACATCGATATCTCTAGAACACAAATACATGATCATTCTATCTCCTGACTTGGTCAATAGAAAAGGTGTAGAAAGAGGAAACATCGATATCTCTAGCACACAAATACATGATCATTCTCTCTCCTGGCTTGGTCAATAGAAAAGGTGTAGAAAGAGGTAACATCGATATCTCTAGAACACAAATACATGATCATACTCTCTCCTGGCTTGGTCAATAGAAAAGGTGTAGAAAGAGGAAACATCGATATCTCTAGAACACAAATACATGATCATTCTCTCTCCTGGCTTGGTCAATAGAAGAGGTGCAGAAAGAGGAAACATCGATATATCTAACACACAAATACATGATCATTCTCTCTCCTGGCTTGGTTAATAGAAAAGGTGTAGAAAGGGGAAACATTGATATCTCTAGCACACAAATATATGATCATTCTCTCTCCTGGCTTGGTTAATAGAAAAGGTGTAGAAAGAGGAAACATCGATATCTCTAGCACACAAATACATGATCATTCTCTCTCCTGGCTTGGTCAATAGAAAAGGTGTAGAGAAAGGAAACATCGATATCTCTAGAACACAAATACATGACCATTCTCTCTCCTGGCTTGGTCAATAGAAAAGGTGTAGAAAGAGGAAACATCGATATCTCTAGCACACAAATACATGATCATTCTCTCTCCTGGCTTGGTCAATAGAAAAGGTGTAGAAAGAGGAAACATTGATATCTCTAGCACACAAATACATGACCACTCTCTCTCCTGGCTTGGTCAATAGAAAAGGTGTAGAAAGAGGAAACATCGATATATCTAGCACACAAATACATGATCATTCTCTCTCCTGGCTTGGTGAATAGAAAAGGTGCAGAAAGAGGAAACATCTATATCTCTAGCACACAAATACATGATCATTCTCTCTTCTGGCTTGGTCAATAGAAAAGGTGTAGAAAGAGGAAACATCGATATCTCTAGCACACAAATACATGATCATTCTCTCTCCTGGCTTGGTCAATAGAAAAGGTGTAGCAAGAGGAAACATCGATATCTCTAGCACACAAATACATGATCATTCTCTCTCCTGGCTTGGTCAATAGAAAAGGTGTAGAAAGAGGAAACATCGATATCTCTAGCAAACAAATACATGATCATTCTCTCTCCTGGCTTGGTCAATAGAAAAGGTGTAGAGAAAGGAAACATCGATATCTCTAGAACACAAATACATGACCATTCTCTCCCCTGGCTTGGTCAATAGAAAAGGTGTAGAAAGAGGAAACATCGATATCTCTAGCACACAAATACATGATCATTCTCTCTCCTGGCTTGGTCAATAGAAAAGGTGTAGAAAGAGGTAACATTGATATCTCTAGCACACAAATACATGACCACTCTCTCTCCTGGCTTGGTGAATAGAAAAGGTGCAGAAAGAGGAAACATCGATATCTCTAGCACACAAATACATGATCATTCTCTCTTCTGGCTTGGTCAATAGAAAAGGTGTAGAAAGAGGAAACATCGATATCTCTAGCACACAAATACATGATCATTCTCTCTCCTGGCTTGGTCAATAGAAAAGGTGTAGAAAGAGGAAACATCGATATCTCTAGCACACAAATACATGATCATTCTCTCTCCTGGCTTGATCAATAGAAAAGGTGTAGAAAGAGGAAACATCGATATCTCTAGCACACAAATACATGATCATTCTCTCTCCTGGATTGGTCAATAGAAAAGGTGTAGAAAGAGGAAACATTGATATCTCTAGCACACAAATACATGACCACTCTCTCTCCTGGCTTGGTCAATAGAAAAGGTGTAGAAAGAGGAAACATCGATATATCTAGCACACAAATACATGATCATTCTCTCTCCTGGCTTGGTGAATAGAAAAGGTGCAGAAAGAGGAAACATCGATATCTCTAGCACACAAATACATGATCATTCTCTCTTCTGGCTTGGTCAATAGAAAAGGTGTAGAAAGAGGAAACATCGATATCTCTAGCACACAAATACATGATCATTCTCTCTCCTGGCTTGGTCAATAGAAAAGGTGTAGCAAGAGGAAACATCGATATCTCTAGCACACAAATACATGATCATTCTCTCTCCTGGCTTGGTCAATAGAAAAGGTGTAGAAAGAGGAAACATCGATATCTCTAGCAAACAAATACATGATCATTCTCTCTCCTGGCTTGGTCAATAGAAAATGTGTAGAGAAAGGAAACATCGATATCTCTAGAACACAAATACATGACCATTCTCTCTCCTGGCTTGGTCAATAGAAAAGGTGTAGAAAGAGGAAACATCGATATCTCTAGCACACAAATACATGATCATTCTCTCTCCTGGGTTGGTCAATAGAAAAGGTGTAGAAAGAGGTAACATTGATATCTCTAGCACACAAATACATGACCACTCTCTCTCCTGGCTTGGTGAATAGAAAAGGTGCAGAAAGAGGAAACATCGATATCTCTAGCACACAAATACATGATCATTCTCTCTTCTGGCTTGGTCAATAGAAAAGGTGTAGAAAGAGGAAACATCGATATCTCTAGCACACAAATACATGATCATTCCCTCTCCTGGCTTGGTCAATAGAAAAGGTGTAGAAAGAGGAAACATCGATATCTCTAGCACACAAATACATGATCATTCTCTCTCCTGGCTTGATCAATAGAAAAGGTGTAGAAAGAGGAAACATCGATATCTCTAGCACACAAATACATGATCATTCTCTCTCCTGGCTTGGTCAATAGAAAAGGTGTAGAGAAATGAAACATCGATATCTCTAGCACACAAATACATGATCATTCTCTCTCCTGGCTTGGTCAATAGAAAAGGTGAGAGAAAGGAAACATCGATATCTCTAGAACACAAATACATGACCATTCTCTCTCCTGGCTTGGTCAATAGAAAAGGTGTAGAGAAAGGAAACATCGATATCTCTAGAACACAAATACATGACCATTCTCTCTCCTGGCTTGGTCAATAGAAAAGGTGTAGAAAGAGGAAACATCGATATCTCTAGCACACAAATACATGATCATTCTCTCTTCTGTCTTGGTCAATAGAAAAGGTGTTGAAAGAGGAAACATCGATATCTCTAGCACACAAATACATGATCATTCTCTCTTCTGGCTTGGTCAATAGAAAAGGTGTAGAAAGAGGAAACATCGATATCTCTAGCACACAAATACATGATCATTCTCTCTCCTGGCTTGGTCAATAGAAAAGGTGTAGAAAGAGGAAACATCGATATCTCTAGCACACAAATACATGATCATTCTCTCTCCTGGCTTGGTCAATAGAAAAGGTGTAGAAAGAGGAAACATCGATATCTCTAGCACACAAATACATGATCATTCTCTCTCCTGGCTTGGTCAATAGAAAAGGTGTAGAAAGAGGAAACATCGATATCTATAGCACACAAATACATGACCATTCTCTCTCCTGCCTTGGTCAATAGAAAAGGTGTAGAGAAAGGAAACATCGATATCTCTAGCACACAAATACATGATCATTCTCTCTCCTGGCTTGGTCAATAGAAAAGGTGTAGAAAGAGGAAACATCGATATCTCTAGCACACAAATACATGATCATTCTCTCTCCTGGCTTGGTCAATAGAAAAGGTGAGAGAAAGGAAACATCGATATCTCTAGAACACAAATACATGATCATTCTCTCTCCTGGCTTGATCAATAGAAAAGGTGTAGAAAGAGGAAACATCGATATCTCTAGCACACAAATACATGATCATTCTCTCTCCTGGATTGGTCAATAGAAAAGGTGTAGAAAGAGGAAACATTGATATCTCTAGCACACAAATACATGACCACTCTCTCTCCTGGCTTGGTCAATAGAAAAGGTGTAGAAAGAGGAAACATCGATATATCTAGCACACAAATACATGATCATTCTCTCTCCTGGCTTGGTCAATAGAAAAGGTGCAGAAAGAGGAAACATCGATATCTCTAGCACACAAATACATGATCATTCTCTCTTCTGGCTTGGTCAATAGAAAAGGTGTAGAAAGAGGAAACATCGATATCTCTAGCACACAAATACATGATCATTCTCTCTCCTGGCTTGGTCAATAGAAAAGGTGTAGCAAGAGGAAACATCGATATCTCTAGCACACAAATACATGATCATTCTCTCTCCTGGCTTGGTCAATAGAAAAGGTGTAGAAAGAGGAAACATAAATATCTCTAGCAAACAAATACATGATCATTCTCTCTCCTGGCTTGGTCAATAGAAAATGTGTAGAGAAAGGAAAGATCGATATCTCTAGAACACAAATACATGACCATTCTCTCTCCTGGCTTGGTCAATAGAAAAGGTGTAGAAAGAGGAAACATCGATATCTCTAGCACACAAATACATGATCATTCTCTCTCCTGGCTTCGTCAATAGAAAAGGTGTAGAAAGAGGTAACATTGATATCTCTAGCACACAAATACATGACCACTCTCTCTCCTGGCTTGGTGAATAGAAAAGGTGCAGAAAGAGGAAACATCGATATCTCTAGCACACAAATACATGATCATTCTCTCTTCTGGCTTGGTCAATAGAAAAGGTGTAGAAAGAGGAAACATCGATATCTCTAGCACACAAATACATGATCATTTTCTCTCCTGGCTTGGTCAATAGAAAAGGTGTAGAAAGAGGAAACATCGATATCTCTAGCACACAAATACATGATCATTCTCTATCCTGGCTTGATCAATAGAAAAGGTGTAGAAAGAGGAAACATCGATATCTCTAGCACACAAATACATGATCATTCTCTCTCCTGGCTTGGTCAATAGAAAAGGTGTAGAGAAATGAAACATCGATATCTCTAGCACACTAATACATGATCATTCTCTCTCCTGGCTTGGTCAATAGAAAAGGTGAGAGAAAGGAAACATCGATATCTCTAGAACACAAATACATGACCATTCTCTCTCCTGGCTTGGTCAATAGAAAAGGTGTAGAGAAAGGAAACATCGATATCTCTAGAACACAAATACATGACCATTCTCTCTCCTGGCTTGGTCAATAGAAAAGGTGTAGAAAGAGGAAACATCGATATCTCTAGCACACAAATACATGATCATTCTCTCTTCTGTCTTGGTCAATAGAAAAGGTGTAGAAAGAGGAAACATCGATATCTCTAGCACACAAATACATGATCATTCTCTCTTCTGGCTTGGTCAATAGAAAAGGTGTAGAAAGAGGAAACATCGATATCTCTAGCACACAAATACATGATCATTCTCTCTCCTGGCTTGGTCAATAGAAAAGGTGTAGAAAGAGGAAACATCGATATCTCTAGCACACAAATACATGATCATTCTCTCTCCTGGCTTGGTCAATAGAAAAGGTGTAGAAAGAGGAAACATCGATATCTCTAGCACACAAATACATGATCATTCTCTCTCCTGGCTTGGTCAATAGAAAAGGTGTAGAAAGAGGAAACATCGATATCTATAGCACACAAATACATGACCATTCTCTCTCCTGCCTTGGTCAATAGAAAAGGTGTAGAGAAAGGAAACATCGATATCTCTAGCACACAAATACATGATCATTCTCTCTCCTGGCTTGGTCAATAGAAAAGGTGTAGAAAGAGGAAACATCGATATCTCTAGCACACAAATACATGATCATTCTCTCTCCTGGCTTGGTCAATAGAAAAGGTGTAGAGAAAGGAAACATCGATATCTCTAGAACACAAATACATGACCATTCTCTCTCCTGGCTTGGTCAATAGAAAAGGTGTAGAGAAAGGAAACATCGACATCTCTAGAACACAAATACATGACCATTCTCTCTCCTGGCTTGGTCAATAAAAAAGGTGTAGAAAGAGGAAACATCGATATCTCTAGCACACAAATACATGATCATTCTCTCTCCTGGCTTGGTCAATAGAAAAGGTGTAGAAAGAGGAAACATTGATATCTCTAGCACACAAATACATGACCACTCTCTCTCCTGGCTTGGTCAATAGAAATGGTGTAGAAAGAGGAAACATCGATATCTCTAGCACACAAATACATGATCATTCTCTCTCCTGGCTTGGTCAATAGAAAAGGTGTAGAAAGAGGAAACATTGATATCTCTAGCACACAAATACATGATCATTCTCTCTCCTGGCTTGGTCAATAGAAAAGGTGTAGAAAGAGGAAACATTGATATCTCTAGAACACAAATACATGACCATTCTCTATCCTGGCTTGGTCAATAGAAAAGGTGTAGAAAGAGGAAACATCGATATCTCTAGAACACAAATACATGATCATTCTCTCTCTGGCTTGGTCAATAGAAAAGGTGCAGAAAGAGGAAACATCGATATCTCTAGCACACAAATACATGACCACTCTCTCTCCTGGCTTGGTCAATAGAAAAGGTGTAGAAAGAGGAAAAATCGATATCTCTAGAACACAAATACATGACCACTCTCTCTCCTGGCTTGGTCAATAGAAAAGGTGTAGAAAGAGGAAACATCGATATCTCTAGAACACAAATACATGATCATTCTCTCTCTTGGCTTGGTCAATAGTAAAGGTGTAGAAAGAGGAAACATCGATATCTCTAGAACACATATACATGACCATTCTCTCTCCTGGCTTGGTCAATAGAAAAGGTGCAGAAAGAGGAAACATTGATATATCTAGCACACAAATACATGATTATTCTCTCTCCTGGCTTGGTCAATAGAAAAGGTGTAGAAAGAGGAAACATCGATATATCTAGCACACAAATACATGATCATTCTCTCTCCTGGCTTGGTCAATAGAAAAGGTGTAGAAAGAGGAAACATTGATATCTCTAGAACACAAATACATGATCATTCTCTCTCCTGGCTTGGTCAATAGAAAAGGTGTAGAAAGAGGAAACATCGATATCTCTAGAACACAAATACATGATCATTCTCTATCCTGGCCTGGTAATAGAAAAGGTGTAGAAAGAGGAAACATCGATATCTCTAGCACACAAATACATGACCATTCTCTCTCCTGGCTTGGTCAATAGAAAAGGTGTAGAAAGAGGAAACATCGATATCTCTAGCACACAAATACATGATCATTCTCTCTCCTGGCTTGGTCAATAGAAAAGGTGTAGAGAAAGGAAACATCGATATCTCTAACACACAAATACATGACCATTCTATCTCCTGGCTTGGTCAAAAGAAAAGGTGTAGAAAGAGGAAACATCGATATCTCTAGAACACAAATACATGATCATTCGCTCTCCCGGCTTGGTCAATAGAAAAGGTGTAGAAAGAGGAAACATCGATATCTATAGCACACAAATACATGACCATTCTATCTCCTGGCTTGGTCAATAGAAAAGGTGTAGAATGAGGAAACATCGATATCTCTAGAACACAAATACATGACCATTCTCTCTCCTGGGTTGGTCAATAGAAAAGGTGTAGAATGAGGAAACATCGATATCTCTAGAACACAAATACATGACCATTCTCTCTCCTGGCTTGGTCAATAGAAAAGGTGTAGAAAGAGGAAACATCGATATCTATAGCACACAAATACATGACCATTCTATCTCCTGGCTTGGTCAATAGAAAAGGTGTAGAATGAGGAAACATCGATATCTCTAGCACACAAATACATGACCATTCTCTCTCCTGGCTTGGTCAATAGAAAAGGTGTAGAATGAGGAAACATCGATATCTCTAGAACACAAATACATGACCATTCTCTCTCCTGGCTTGGTCAATAGAAAAGGTGTAGATAGAGGAAACATTGATATCTCTAGAACACAAATACATGACCATTCTCTCTCCTGGCTTGGTCAATAGAAAAGGTGTAGAAAGAGGAAACATCGATATCTCTAGCACACAAATACATGACCACTCTCTCTCCTGGCTTGGTCAATAGAAAAGGTGTAGAAAGAGGAAACATCGATATCTCTAGAACACAAATACATGACCACTCTCTCTCCTGGCTTGGTCAATAGAAAAGGTGTAGAAAGAGGAAACATTGATATCTCTAGCACACAAATACATGACCACTCTCTCTCCTGGCTTGGTCAATAGAAAAGGTGTAGAAAGAGGAAACATCGATATCTCTAGAACACAAATACATGACCACTCTCTCTCTGGCTTGGTCAATAGAAAAGGTGTAGATAGAGGAAACATCGATATCTCTAGAACACAAATACATGACCATTCTCTCTCCTGGCTTGGTCAATAGAAAAGGTGTAGAAAGAGGAGACATCGATATCTCTAGCACACAAATACATGACCATTCTCTCTCCTGGCTTGGTCAATAGAAAAGATGTAGAAAGAGTAAACATCGATATCTTTAGAACACAAATACATGATCATTCTCTCTTCTGGCTTGGTCAATAGAAAAGATGTAGAAAGAGGAAACATCGATATCTCTAGAACACAAATACATGATCATTCTCTCTCCTGGCTTGGTCAATAGAAAAGGTGTAGAAAGAGGAAACATCGATATTTCTAGAACACAAATACATGACCATTCTCTCTCCTGGCTTGGTCAATAGAAAAGATGTAGAAAGAGTAAACATCGATATCTTTAGAACACAAATACATGATCATTCTCTCTCCTGGCTTGGTCAATAGAAAAGATGTAGAAAAAGGAAACATCGATATCTCTAGAACACAAATACATGTTCATTCTCTCTCCTGGCTTGGTCAATAGAAAAGAGGTAGAAAGAGGAAACATCGATATCTCTAGCACACAAATACATGATCATTCTCTCTCCTGGCTTGGTCAATAGAAAAGGTGTAGAAAGAGGAAACATCGATATCTCTAGCACACAAATACATGATCATTCTCTATCCTGGCTTGGTCAATAGAAAAGGTGTAGAAAGAGGAAACATCGATATCTCTAGAACACAAATACATGACCACTCTTTCTCCTGGCTTGGTCAATAGAAAAGGTGTAGAAAGTGGAAACATTGATATCTCTAGCACACAAATACATGACCACTCTCTCTCCTGGCTTGGTCAATAGAAAAGGTGTAGAAAGAGGAAACATCGATATCTCTAGAACACAAATACATGACCACTCTCTCTCTGGCTTGGTCAATAGAAAAGGTGTAGAAAGAGGAAACATCGATATCTCTAGAACACAAATACATGGCCACTCTCTCTCCTGGCTTGGTCAATAGAAAAGGTGTAGATAGAGGAAACATCGATATCTCTAGAACACAAATACATGACCATTCTCTCTCCTGGCTTGGTCAATAGAAAAGGTGTAGAAAGAGGAAACATCGATATCTCTAGCACACAAATACATGACCATTCTCTCTCCTGGCTTGGTCAATAGAAAAGATGTAGAAAGAGTAAACATCGATATCTTTAGAACACAAATACATGATCATTCTCTCTTCTGGCTTGGTCAATAGAAAAGATGTAGAAAGAGGAAACATCGATATCTCTAGAACACAAATACATGATCATTCTCTCTCCTGGCTTGGTCAATAGAAAAGAGGTAGAAAGAGGAAACATCGATATCTCTAGCACACAAATACATGATCATTCTCTCTCCTGGCTTGGTCAATAGAAAAGGTGTAGAAAGAGGAAACATCGATATCTCTAGAACACAAATACATGACCACTCTCTCTCTGGCTTGGTCAATAGAAAAGGTGTAGAAAGAGGAAACATCGATATCTCTAGAACACAAATACATGGCCACTCTCTCTCCTGGCTTGGTCAATAGAAAAGGTGTAGATAGAGGAAACATCGATATCTCTAGAACACAAATACATGACCATTCTCTCTCCTGGCTTGGTCAATAGAAAAGGTGTAGAAAGAGGAAACATCGATATCTCTAGCACACAAATACATGACCATTCTCTCTCCTGGCTTGGTCGATAGAAAAGATGTAGAAAGAGTAAACATCGATATCTTTAGAACACAAATACATGATCATTCTCTCTTCTGGCTTGGTCAATAGAAAAGATGTAGAAAGAGGAAACATCGATATCTCTAGAACACAAATACAAGATCATTCTCTCTCCTGGCTTGGTCAATAGAAAAGAGGTAGAAAGAGGAAACATCGATATCTCTAGCACACAAATACATGATCATTCTCTCTCCTGGCTTGGTCAATAGAAAAGGTGTAGAAAGAGGAAACATCGATATCTCTAGAACACAAATACATGATCATTCTCTCTCCTGGCTTGGTCAATAGAAAAGGTGTAGAAAGAGGCAACATCGATATCTCTAGAACACAAATACATGATTATTCTCTCTCCTGGCTTGGTCAATAGAAAAGAGGTAGAAAGAGGAAACATCGATATCTCTAGCACACAAATACATGATCATTCTCTCTCCTGGCTTGGTCAATAGAAAAGGTGTAGAAAGAGGAAACATCGATATCTCTAGAACACAAATACATGATCATTCTCTCTCCTGGCTTGGTCAATAGAAAAGGTGTAGAATGAGGAAACATCGATATCTCTAGAACACAAATACATGACCATTCTCTCTCCTGGCTTGGTCAATAGAAAAGGTGTAGAAAGAGGAAACATCGATATCTATAGCACACAAATACATGACCATTCTATCTCCTGGCTTGGTCAATAGAAAAGGTGTAGAATGAGGAAACATCGATATCTCTAGCACACAAATACATGACCATTCTCTCTCCTGGCTTGGTCAATAGAAAAGGTGTAGAATGAGGAAACATCGATATCTCTAGAACACAAATACATGACCATTCTCTCTCCCGGCTAGGTCAATAGAAAAGGTGTAGATAGAGGAAACATCGATATCTCTAGAACACAAATACATGACCATTCTCTCTCCTGGCTTGGTCAATAGAAAAGGTGTAGAAAGAGGAAACATCGATATCTCTAGCACACAAATACATGACCACTCTCTCTTCTGGCTTGGTCAATAGAAAAGGTGTAGAAAGAGGAAACATCGATATCTCTAGCACACAAATACATGACCACTCTCTCTCCTGGCTTGGTCAATAGAAAAGGTGTAGAAAGAGGAAACATTGATATCTCTAGCACACAAATACATGACCACTCTCTCTCCTGGCTTGGTCAATAGAAAAGGTGTAGAAAGAGGAAACATCGATATCTCTAGAACACAAATACATGACCACTCTCTCTCCTGGCTTGGTCAATACAAAAGGTGTAGAAAGAGGAAACATCGATATCTCTAGAACACAAATACATGGCCACTCTCTCTCCTGGCTTGGTCAATAGAAAAGGTGTAGATAGGGGAAACATCGATATCTCTAGAACACAAATACATGACCATTCTCTCTCCTGGCTTGGTCAATAGAAAAGGTGTAGAAAGAGGAAACATCGATATCTCTAGCACACAAATACATGACCACTCTCTCTCCTGGCTTGGTCAATAGAAAAGGTGTAGAAAGAGGAAACATCGATATCTCTAGCACACAAATACATGATCATTCTCTCCCCTGGCTTGGTCAATAGAAAAGGTGTAGAAAGAGGAAACATCGATATCTCTAGAACACAAATACATGACCATTCTATCTCCTGGCTTGGTCAATAGAAAAGATGTAGAAAGAGTAAACATCGATATCTTTAGAACACAAATACATGATCATTCTCTCTCCTGGCTTGGTCAATAGAAAAGATGTAGAAAAAGGAAACATCGATATCTCTAGAACACAAATACATGATCATTCTCTCTCCTGGCTTGGTCAATAGAAAAGAGGTAGAAAGAGGAAACATCGATATCTCTAGCACACAAATACATGATCATTCTCTCTCCTGGCTTGGTCAATAGAAAAGGTGTAGAAAGAGGAAACATCGATATCTCTAGCACACAAATACATGATCATTCTCTATCCTGGCTTGGTCAATAGAAAAGGTGTAGAAAGAGGAAACATCGATATCTCTAGAACACAAATACATGATCATTCTCTCTCCTGGCTTGGTCAATAGAAAAGGTGTAGAAAGAGGAAACATCGATATCTCTAGCACACAAAAACATGATCATTCTCTCTCCTGGCTTGGTCAATAGAAAAGGTGTAGAAAGAGGAAACATCGATATCTCTAGAACACAAATATATGACCATTCTCTCTCCTGGCTTGGTCAATAGAAAAGGCGTAGAAAGGGGAAACATCGATATCTCTAGAACACAAATACATGACCATTCTCTCTCCTGGCTTGGTCAATAGAAAAGGTGTAGAAAGAGGAAGCATCGATATCTTTAGAACACAAATACATGATCATTCTCTCTCCTGGCTTGGTCAATAGAAAAGGTGCAGAAAGAGGAAACATCGATATCTCTAGAACACAAATACATGACCATTCTCTCTCCTGGCTTGGTCAATAGAAAAGGTGTAGAAAGAGGAAACATCGATATCTCTAGCACACAAATACATGACCACTCTCTCTCCTGGCTTGGTCAATAGAAAAGGTGTAGAAAGAGGAAACATCGATATCTCTAGCACACAAATACATGACCACTCTCTCTCCTGGCTTGGTCAATAGAAAAGGTGTAGAAAGAGGAAACATTGATATCTCTAGCACACAAATACATGACCACTCTCTCTCCTGGCTTGGTCAATAGAAAAGGTGTAGAAAGAGGAAACATCGATATCTCTAGAACACAAATACATGACCACTCTCTCTCTGGCTTGGTCAATAGAAAAGGTGTAGAAAGAGGAAACATCGATATCTCTAGAACACAAATACATGGCCACTCTCTCTCCTGGCTTGGTCAATAGAAAAGGTGTAGATAGAGGAAACATCGATATCTCTAGAACACAAATACATGATCATTCTCTCTCCTGGCTTGGTCAATAGAAAAGGTGTAGAAAGAGGAAACATCGATATCTCTAGCACACAAATACATGACCATTCTCTCTCCTGGCTTGGTCAATAGAAAAGATGTAGAAAGAGTAAACATCGATATCTTTAGAACACAAATACATGATTATTCTCTCTTCTGGCTTGGTCAATAGAAAAGATGTAGAAATAGGAAACATCGATATCTCTAGAACACAAATACATGATCATTCTCTCTCCTGGCTTGGTCAATAGAAAAGGTGTAGAAAGAGGAAACATCGATATCTCTAGAACACAAATACATGACCATTCTCTCTCCTGGCTTGGTCAATAGAAAAGATGTAGAAAGAGTAAACATCGATATCTTTAGAACACAAATACATGATCATTCTCTCTCCTGGCTTGGTCAATAGAAAAGATGTAGAAAAAGGAAACATCGATATCTCTAGAACACAAATACATGATCATTCTCTCTCCTGGCTTGGTCAATAGAAAAGAGGTAGAAAGAGGAAACATCGATATCTCTAGCACACAAATACATGATCATTCTCTCTCCTGGCTTGGTCAATAGAAAAGGTGTAGAAAGAGGAAACATCGATATCTCTAGAACACAAATACATGACCACTCTCTCTCCTGGCTTGGTCAATAGAAAAGGTGTAGAAAGAGGAAACATTGATATCTCTAGCACACAAATACATGACCACTCTCTCTCCTGGCTTGGTCAATAGAAAAGGTGTAGAAAGAGGAAACATCGATATCTCTAGAACACAAATACATGACCACTCTCTCTCTGGCTTGGTCAATAGAAAAGGTGTAGAAAGAGGAAACATCGATATCTCTAGAACACAAATACATGGCCACTCTCTCTCCTGGCTTGGTCAATAGAAAAGGTGTAGATAGAGGAAACATCGATATCTCTAGAACACAAATACATGACCATTCTCTCTCCTGGCTTGGTCAATAGAAAAGGTGTAGAAAGAGGAAACATCGATATCTCTAGCACACAAATACATGACCATTCTCTCTCCTGGCTTGGTCAATAGAAAAGATGTAGAAAGAGTAAACATCGATATCTTTAGAACACAAATACATGATCATTCTCTCTTCTGGCTTGGTCAATAGAAAAGATGTAGAAAGAGGAAACATCGATATCTCTAGAACACAAATACATGATCATTCTCTCTCCTGGCTTGGTCAATAGAAAAGAGGTAGAAAGAGGAAACATCGATATCTCTAGCACACAAATACATGATCATTCTCTCTCCTGGCTTGGTCAATAGAAAAGGTGTAGAAAGAGGAAACATCGATATCTCTAGAACACAAATACATGACCACTCTCTCTCTGGCTTGGTCAATAGAAAAGGTGTAGAAAGAGGAAACATCGATATCTCTAGAACACAAATACATGGCCACTCTCTCTCCTGGCTTGGTCAATAGAAAAGGTGTAGATAGAGGAAACATCGATATCTCTAGAACACAAATACATGACCATTCTCTCTCCTAGCTTGGTCAATAGAAAAGGTGTAGAAAGAGGAAACATCGATATCTCTAGCACACAAATACATGACCATTCTCTCTCCTGGCTTGGTCAATAGAAAAGATGTAGAAAGAGTAAACATCGATATCTTTAGAACACAAATACATGATCATTCTCTCTTCTGGCTTGGTCAATAGAAAAGATGTAGAAAGAGGAAACATCGATATCTCTAGAACACAAATACATGATCATTCTCTCTCCTGGCTTGGTCAATAGAAAAGAGGTAGAAAGAGGAAACATCGATATCTCTAGCACACAAATACATGATCATTCTCTCTCCTGGCTTGGTCAATAGAAAAGGTGTAGAAAGAGGAAACATCGATATCTCTAGAACACAAATACATGATCATTCTCTCTCCTTGCTTGGTCAATAGAAAAGGTGTAGAAAGAGGCAACATCGATATCTCTAGAACACAAATACATGATTATTCTCTCTCCTGGCTTGGTCAATAGAAAAGAGGTAGAAAGAGGAAACATCGATATCTCTAGCACACAAATACATGATCATTCTCTCTCCTGGCTTGGTCAATAGAAAAGGTGTAGAAAGAGGAAACATCGATATCTCTAGAACACAAAGACATGATCATTCTCTCTCCTGGCTTGGTCAATAGAAAAGGTGTAGAAAGAGGCAACATCGATATCTCTAGAACACAAATACATGATCATTCTCTCTCCTGGCTTGGTCAATAGAAAAGGTGTAGAATGAGGAAACATCGATATCTCTAGAACACAAATACATGACCATTCTCTCTCCTGGCTTGGTCAATAGAAAAGGTGTAGAAAGAGGAAACATCGATATCTATAGCACACAAATACATGACCATTCTATCTCCTGGCTTGGTCAATAGAAAAGGTGTAGAATGAGGAAACATCGATATCTCTAGCACACAAATACATGACCATTCTCTCTCCTGGCTTGGTCAATAGAAAAGGTGTAGAATGAGGAAACATCGATATCTCTAGAACACAAATACATGACCATTCTCTCTCCTGGCTAGGTCAATAGAAAAGGTGTAGATAGAGGAAACATCGATATCTCTAGAACACAAATACATGACCATTCTCTCTCCTGGCTTGGTCAATAGAAAAGGTGTAGAAAGAGGAAACATCGATATCTCTAGCACACAAATACATGACCACTCTCTCTTCTGGCTTGGTCAATAGAAAAGGTGTAGAAAGAGGAAACATCGATATCTCTAGCACACAAATACATGACCATTCTCTCTCCTGGCTTGGTCAATAGAAAAGGTGTAGAAAGAGGAAACATTGATATCTCTAGCACACAAATACATGACCACTCTCTCTCCTGGCTTGGTCAATAGAAAAGGTGTAGAAAGAGGAAACATCGATATCTCTAGAACACAAATACATGACCACTCTCTCTCCTGGCTTGGTCAATAGAAAAGGTGTAGAAAGAGGAAACATCGATATCTCTAGAACACAAATACATGGCCACTCTCTCTCCTGGCTTGGTCAATAGAAAAGGTGTAGAAAGAGGAAACATCGATATCTCTAGAACACAAATACATGACCATTCTCTCTCCTGGCTTGGTCAATAGAAAAGATGTAGAAAGAGTAAACATCGATATCTTTAGAACACAAATACATGATCATTCTCTCTCCTGGCTTGGTCAATAGAAAAGATGTAGAAAAAGGAAACATCGATATCTCTAGAACACAAATACATGATCATTCTCTCTCCTGGCTTGGTCAATAGAAAAGAGGTAGAAAGAGGAAACATCGATATCTCTAGCACACAAATACATGATCATTCTCTCTCCTGGCTTGGTCAATAGAAAAGGTGTAGAAAGAGGAAACATCGATATCTCTAGCACACAAATACATGATCATTCTCTATCCTGGCTTGGTCAATAGAAAAGGTGTAGAAAGAGGAAACATCGATATCTCTAGAACACAAATACATGATCATTCTCTCTCCTGGCTTGGTCAATAGAAAAGGTGTAGAAAGAGGAAACATCGATATCTCTAGCACACAAAAACATGATCATTCTCTCTCCTGGCTTGGTCAATAGAAAAGGTGTAGAAAGAGGAAACATCGATATCTCTAGCACACAAATACATGATCATTCTCTCTCCTGGCTTGGTCAATAGAAAAGGTGTAGAAAGAGGAAACATCGATATCTCTAACACACAAATACATGATCAGTCTCTCTCCTGGCTTGGTCAATAGAAAAGGTGTAGAAAGAGGAAACATCGATATCTCTAGCACACAAATACATGATCATTCTCTCTCCTGGCTTGGTCAATAGAAAAGGTGTAGAAAGAGGAAACATCGATATCTCTAGAACACAAATATATGACCATTCTCTCTCCTGGCTTGGTCAATAGAAAAGGCGTAGAAAGAGGAAACATCGATATCTCTAGAACACAAATACATGACCATTCTCTCTCCTGGCTTGGTCAATAGAAAAGGTGTAGAAAGAGGAAAAAACGATATCTCTAGCACACAAATACATGACCATTCTCTCTCCTGGCTTGGTCAATAGAAAAGGTGTAGAAAGAGGAAGCATCGATATCTTTAGAACACAAATACATGATCATTCTCTCTCCTGGCTTGGTCAATAGAAAAGGTGCAGAAAGAGGAAACATCGATATCTCTAGAACACAAATACATGACCATTCTCTCTCCTGGCTTGGTCAATAGAAAAGGTGTAGAATGAGGAAACATCGATATCTCTAGCACACAAATACATGATCATTCTCTCTCCTGGCTTGGTCAATAGAAAAGGTGTAGAAAGAGGAAACATCGATATCTCTAGCACACAAATACATGACCACTCTCTCTCCTGGCTTGGTCAATAGAAAAGGTGTAGAAAGAGGAAACATCGATATCTCTAGTACACAAATACATGATTATTCTCTCTCCTGGCTTGGTCAATAGAAAAGGTGTAGAAAGAGGAAACATCTATATCTCTAGAACACAAATACATGACCATTCTCTCTCCTGGCTTGGTCAATAGAAAAGATGTAGAAAGAGGAAACATCGATATCTTTAGAACACAAATACATGATCATTCTCTCTCCTGGCTTGGTCAATAGAAAAGATGTAGAAAGAGGAAATATCGATATCTCTAGAACACAAATACATGATCATTCTCTCTCCTGGCTTGGTCAATAGAAAAGGTGTAGAAAGAGGAAACATCGATATCTCTAGAACACAAATACATGATCATTCTCTCTCCTGGCTTGGTCATAGAAAAGGTGTAGAAAGAGGAAACATCGATATCTCTAGAACACAAATACATGATCATTCTCTCTCCTGGCTTGGTCAATAGAAAAGGTGTAGAAAGAGGAAACATCGATATCTCTAGCACACAAATACATGATCATTCTCTCTCCTGGCTTGGTCAATAGAAAAGGTGTAGAAAGAGGCAACATCGATATCTCTAGCACACAAATACATGATCATTCTCTCTCCTGGCTTGGTCAATAGAAAAGGTGTAGAAAGAGGAAACATCGATATCTCTAGCACACAAATACATGATCATTCTCTATCCTGGCTTGGTCAATAGAAAAGGTGTAGAAAGAGGAAACATCGATATCTCTAGAACACAAATACATGATCATTCTCTCTCCTGGCTTGGTCAATAGAAAAGGTGTAGAAAGAGGAAACATCGATATCTCTAGCACACAAATACATGATCATTCTCTCTCCTGGCTTGGTCAATAGAAAAGGTGTAGAAAGAGGAAACATCGATATCTCTAGCACACAAATACATGATCATTCTCTCTCCTGGCTTGGTCAATAGAAAAGGTGTAGAAAGAGGAAACATCGATATCTCTAGAACACAAATACATGATCATTCGCTCTCCCGGCTTGGTCAATAGAAAAGGTGTAGAAAGAGGAAACATCGATATCTCTAGCACACAAATACATGACCATTCTATCTCCTGGCTTGGTCAATAGAAAAGGTGTAGAATGAGGAAACATCGATATCTCTAGAACACAAATACATGACCATTCTCTCTCCTGGCTTGGTCAATAGAAAAGGTGTAGAATGAGGAAACATCGATATCTCTAGCACACAAATACATGACCATTCTCTCTCCTGGCTTGGTCAATAGAAAAGGTGTAGAAAGAGGAAACATCGATATCTATAGCACACAAATACATGACCATTCTATCTCCTGGCTTGGTCAATAGAAAAGGTGTAGAATGAGGAAACATCGATATCTCTAGCACACAAATACATGACCATTCTCTCTCCTGGCTTGGTCAATAGAAAAGGTGTAGAATGAGGAAACATCGATATCTCTAGAACACAAATACATGACCATTCTCTCTCCCGGCTTGGTCAATAGAAAAGGTGTAGATAGAGGAAACATCGATATCTCTAGAACACAAATACATGACCATTCTCTCTCCTGGCTTGGTCAATAGAAAAGGTGTAGAAAGAGGAAACATCGATATCTCTAGCACACAAATACATGACCACTCTCTCTCCTGGCTTGGTCAATGGAAAAGGTGTAGAAAGAGGAAACATTGATATCTCTAGCACACAAATACATGACCACTCTCTCTCCTGGCTTGGTCAATAGAAAAGGTGTAGAAAGAGGAAACATCGATATCTCTAGAACACAAATACATGACCACTCTCTCTCCTGGCTTGGTCAATAGAAAAGGTGTAGAAAGAGGAAACATCGATATCTCTAGAACACAAATACATGGCCACTCTCTCTCCTGGCTTGGTCAATAGAAAAGGTGTAGATAGGGGAAACATCGATATCTCTAGAACACAAATACATGACCATTCTCTCTCCTGGCTTGGTCAATAGAAAAGGTGTAGAAAGAGGAAACATCGATATCTCTAGCACACAAATACATGACCACTCTCTCTCCTGGCTTGGTCAATAGAAAAGGTGTAGAAAGAGGAAACATCGATATCTCTAGCACACAAATACATGATCATTCTCTCTCCTGGCTTGGTCAATAGAAAAGGTGTAGAAAGAGGAAACATCGATATCTCTAGAACACAAATACATGACCATTCTCTCTCCTGGCTTGGTCAATAGAAAAGATGTAGAAAGAGTAAACATCGATATCTTTAGAACACAAATACATGATCATTCTCTCTCCTGGCTTGGTCAATAGAAAAGATGTAGAAAAAGGAAACATCGATATCTCTAGAACACAAATACATGATCATTCTCTCTCCTGGCTTGGTCAATAGAAAAGAGGTAGAAAGAGGAAACATCGATATCTCTAGCACACAAATACATGATCATTCTCTCTCCTGGCTTGGTCAATAGAAAAGGTGTAGAAAGAGGAAACATCGATATCTCTAGCACACAAATACATGATCATTCTCTATCCTGGCTTGGTCAATAGAAAAGGTGTAGAAAGAGGAAACATCGATATCTCTAGAACACAAATACATGATCATTCTCTCTCCTGGCTTGGTCAATAGAAAAGGTGTAGAAAGAGGAAACATCGATATCTCTAGCACACAAAAACATGATCATTCTCTCTCCTGGCTTGGTCAATAGAAAAGGTGTAGAAAGAGGAAACATCGATATCTCTAGCACACAAATACATGATCATTCTCTCTCCTGGCTTGGTCAATAGAAAAGGTGTAGAAAGAGGAAACATCGATATCTCTAGCACACAAATACATGATCAGTCTCTCTCCTGGCTTGGTCAATAGAAAAGGTGTAGAAAGAGGAAACATCGATATCTCTAGCACACAAATACATGATCATTCTCTCTCCTGGCTTGGTCAATAGAAAAGGTGTAGAAAGAGGAAACATCGATATCTCTAGAACACAAATATATGACCATTCTCTCTCCTGGCTTGGTCAATAGAAAAGGCGTAGAAAGAGGAAACATCGATATCTCTAGAACACAAATACATGACCATTCTCTCTCCTGGCTTGGTCAATAGAAAAGGTGTAGAAAGAGGAAAAAACGATATCTCTAGCACACAAATACATGACCATTCTCTCTCCTGGCTTGGTCAATAGAAAAGGTGTAGAATGAGGAAACATCGATATCTCTAGCACACAAATACATGATCATTCTCTCTCCTGGCTTGGTCAATAGAAAAGGTGTAGAAAGAGGAAACATCGATATCTCTAGCACACAAATACATGACCACTCTCTCTCCTGGCTTGGTCAATAGAAAAGGTGTAGAAAGAGGAAACATCGATATCTCTAGTACACAAATACATGATTATTCTCTCTCCTGGCTTGGTCAATAGAAAAGGTGTAGAAAGAGGAAACATCGATATCTCTAGAACACAAATACATGATCATTCTCTCTCCTGGCTTGATCAATAGAAAAGGTGTAGAAAGAGGAAACATCGATATCTCTAGCACACAAATACATGATCATTCTCTCTCCTGGCTTGGTCAATAGAAAAGGTGTAGAAAGAGGCAACATCGATATCTCTAGAACACAAATACATGATCATTCTCTCTCCTGGCTTGGTCAATAGAAAAGATGTAGAAAAAGGAAACATCGATATCTCTAGAACACAAGTACATGATCATTCTCTCTCCTGGCTTGGTCAATAGAAAAGAGGTAGAAAGAGGAAACATCGATATCTCTAGCACACAAATACATGATCATTCTCTCTCCTGGCTTGGTCAATAGAAAAGGTGTAGAAAGAGGAAACATCGATATCTCTAGCACACAAATACATGATCATTCTCTATCCTGGCTTGGTCAATAGAAAAGGTGTAGAAAGAGGAAACATCGATATCTCTAGAACACAAATACATGATCATTCTCTCTCCTGGCTTGGTCAATAGAAAAGGTGTAGAAAGAGGAAACATCGATATCTCTAGCACACAAAAACATGATCATTCTCTCTCCTGGCTTGGTCAATAGAAAAGGTGTAGAAAGAGGAAACATCGATATCTCTAGCACACAAATACATGATCATTCTCTCTCCTGGCTTGGTCAATAGAAAAGGTGTAGAAAGAGGAAACATCGATATCTCTAGCACACAAATACATGATCAGTCTCTCTCCTGGCTTGGTCAATAGAAAAGGTGTAGAAAGAGGAAACATCGATATCTCTAGCACACAAATACATGATCATTCTCTCTCCTGGCTTGGTCAATAGAAAAGGTGTAGAAAGAGGAAACATCGATATCTCTAGAACACAAATATATGACCATTCTCTCTCCTGGCTTGGTCAATAGAAAAGGCGTAGAAAGAGGAAACATCGATATCTCTAGAACACAAATACATGACCATTCTCTCTCCTGGCTTGGTCAATAGAAAAGGTGTAGAAAGAGGAAAAAACGATATCTCTAGCACACAAATACATGACCATTCTCTCTCCTGGCTTGGTCAATAGAAAAGGTGTAGAATGAGGAAACATCGATATCTCTAGCACACAAATACATGATCATTCTCTCTCCTGGCTTGGTCAATAGAAAAGGTGTAGAAAGAGGAAACATCGATATCTCTAGCACACAAATACATGACCACTCTCTCTCCTGGCTTGGTCAATAGAAAAGGTGTAGAGAGAGGAAACATCGATATCTCTAGTACACAAATACATGATTATTCTCTCTCCTGGCTTGGTCAATAGAAAAGGTGTAGAAAGAGGAAACATCGATATCTCTAGAACACAAATACATGATCATTCTCTCTCCTGGCTTGATCAATAGAAAAGGTGTAGAAAGAGGAAACATCGATATCTCTAGCACACAAATACATGATCATTCTCTCTCCTGGCTTGGTCAATAGAAAAGGTGTAGAAAGAGGCAACATCGATATCTCTAGAACACAAATACATGATCATTCTCTCTCCTGGCTTGGTCAATAGAAAAGGTGTAGAAAGAGGAAACATCGATATCTCTAGCACACAAATACATGATCATTCTCTATCCTGGCTTGGTCAATAGAAAAGGTGTAGAAAGAGGAAACATCGATATCTCTAGAACACAAATACATGATCATTCTCTCTCCTGGCTTGGTCAATAGAAAAGGTGTAGAAAGAGGAAACATCGATATCTCTAGCACACAAATACATGATCATTCTCTCTCCTGGCTTGGTCAATAGAAAAGGTGTAGAAAGAGGAAACATCGATATCTCTAGCACACAAATACATGATCATTCTCTCTCCTGGCTTGGTCAATAGAAAAGGTGTAGAAAGAGGAAACATCGATATCTCTAGCACACAAATACATGTTCATTCTCTCTCCTGGCTTGGTCAATAGAAAAGGTGTAGAAAGAGGAAACATCGATATCTCTAGCACACAAATACATGATCAGTCTCTCTCCTGGCTTGGTCAATAGAAAAGGTGTAGAAAGAGGAAACATCGATATCTCTAGAACACAAATACATGATCATTCTCTCTCCTGGCTTGGTCATAGAAAAGGTGCAGAAAGAGGAAACATCGTTATCTCTAGAACACAAATACATGACCATTCTCTCTCCTGGCTTGGTCAATAGAAAAGGTGTAGAAAGAGGCAACATCGATATCTCTAGAACACAAATACATGATCATTCTCTATCCTGGCTTGGTCAATAGAAAAGGTGTAGAAAGAGGAAACATCGATATCTCTAGCACACAAATACATGATCATTCTCTCTCCTGGCTTGGTCAATAGAAAAGGTGTAGAAAGAGGAAACATCGATATCTCTAGAACATAAATACATGATCATTCTCTCTCATGGCTTGGTCAATAGAAAAGGTGCAGAAAGAGGAAACATCGTTATCTCTAGAACACAAATATATGACCATTCTCTCTCCTGGCTTGGTCAATAGAAAAGGCGTAGAAAGAGGACACATCGATATCTCTAGAACACAAATACATGATCATTCTCTCTCCTGGCTTGGTCAATAGAAAAGGTGTAGAAAGAGGAAACATCGATATCTCTAGAACATAAATACATGATCATTCTCTCTCCTGGCTTGGTCAATAGAAAAGGTGCAGAAAGAGGAAACATCGTTATCTCTAGAACACAAATATATGACCATTCTCTCTCCTGGCTTGGTCAATAGAAAAGGCGTAGAAAGAGGACACATCGATATCTCTAGAACACAAATACATGACCATTCTCTCTCCTGGCTTGGTCAATAGAAAAGGTGTAGAAAGAGGAAAAATCGATATCTCTAGCACACAAATACATGACCATTCTCTCTCCTGGCTTGGTCAATAGAAAAGGTGTAGAAAGAGGAAGCATCGATATCTTTAGAACACAAATACATGATCATTCTCTCTCCTGGCTTGGTCAATAGAAAAGGTGCAGAAAGAGGAAACATCGATATCTCTAGAACACAAATACATGACCATTCTCTCTCCTGGCTTGGTCAATAGAAAAGGTGTAGAATGAGGAAACATCGATATCTCTAGCACACAAATACATGATCATTCTCTCTCCTGGCTTGGTCAATAGAAAAGGTGTAGAAAGAGGAAACATCGATATCTCTAGCACACAAATACATGACCACTCTCTCTTCTGGCTTGGTCAATAGAAAAGGTGTAGAAAGAGGAAACATCGATATCTCTAGTACACAAATACATGATCATTCTCTCTCCTGGCTTGGTCAATAGAAAAGGTGTAGAAAGAGGAAACATCGATATCTCTAGAACACAAATACATGACCATTCTCTCTCCTGGCTTGGTCAATAGAAAAGATGTAGAAAGAGGAAACATCGATATCTTTAGAACACAAATACATGATCATTCTCTCTCCTGGCTTGGTCAATAGAAAAGATGTAGAAAGAGGAAATATCGATATCTCTAGAACACAAATACATGATCATTCTCTCTCCTGGCTTGGTCAATAGAAAAGGTGTAGAAAGAGGAAACATCGATATCTCTAGAACACAAATACATGATCATTCTCTCTCCTGGCTTGGTCAATAGAAAAGGTGTAGAAAGAGGAAACATCGATATCTCTAGAACACAAATACATGATCATTCTCTCTCCTGGCTTGGTCAATAGAAAAGGTGTAGAAAGAGGAAACATCGATATCTCTAGCACACAAATACATGATCATTCTCTCTCCTGGCTTGGTCAATAGAAAAGGTGTAGAAAGAGGCAACATCGATATCTCTAGAACACAAATACATGACCATTCTCTCTCCTGGCTTGGTCAATAGAAAAGGTGCAGAAAGAGAAACATCGATATCTCTAGCACACAAATACATGATCATTCTCTCTCCTGACTTGGTCAATAGAAAAGGTGTAGAAAGAGGAAACATCGATATCTCTAGAACACAAATACATGATCATTCTCTCTCCTGGCTTGGTCAATAGAAAAGGTGTAGAAAGAGGAAACATCGATATCTCTAGCACACAAATACATGATCATTCTCTATCCTGGCTTGGTCAATAGAAAAGGTGTAGAAAGAGGAAACATCGATATCTCTAGAACACAAATACATGATCATTCTCTCTCCTGGCTTGGTCAATAGAAAAGGTGTAGAAAGAGGAAACATCGATATCTCTAGCACACAAATACTTGATCATTCTCTCTCCTGGCTTGGTCAATAGAAAAGGTGTAGAAAGAGGAAACATCGATATCTCTAGCACACAAATACATGATCATTCTCTCTCCTGGCTTGGTCAATAGAAAAGGTGTAGAAAGAGGAAACATCGATATCTCTAGCACACAAATACATGTTCATTTTCTCTCCTGGCTTGGTCAATAGAAAAGGTGTAGAAAGAGGAAACATCGATATCTCTAGCACACAAATACATGATCAGTCTCTCTCCTGGCGTGGTCAATAGAAAAGGTGTAGAAAGAGGAAACATCGATATCTCTAGCACACAAATACATGATCATTCTCTTTCCTGGCTTGGTCAATAGAAAAGGTGTAGAAAGAGGAAACATCGATATCTCTAGAACACAAATACATGATCATTCTCTCTCCTGGCTTGGTCATAGAAAAGGTGCAGAAAGAGGAAACATCGTTATCTCTAGAACACAAATACATGACCATTCTCTCTCCTGGCTTGATCAATAGAAAAGGTGTAGAAAGAGGAAACATCGATATCTCTAGCACACAAATACATGATCAGTCTCTCTCCTGGCTTGGTCAATAGAAAAGGCGTAGAAAGAGGACACATCGATATCTCTAGAACACAAATACATGACCATTCTCTCTCCTGGCTTGGTCAATAGAAAAGGTGTAGAAAGAGGAAAAATCGATATCTCTAGCACACAAATACATGACCATTCTCTCTCCTGGCTTGGTCAATAGAAAAGGTGTAGAAAGAGGAAGCATCGATATCTTTAGAACACAAATACATGATCATTCTCTCTCCTGGCTTGGTCAATAGAAAAGGTGCAGAAAGAGGAAACATCGATATCTCTAGAACACAAATACATGACCATTCTCTCTCCTGGCTTGGTCAATAGAAAAGGTGTAGAATGAGGAAACATCGATATCTCTAGCACACAAATACATGATCATTCTCTCTCCTGGCTTGGTCAATAGAAAAGGTGTAGAAAGAGGAAACATCGATATCTCTAGCACACAAATACATGACCACTCTCTCTTCTGGCTTGGTCAATAGAAAAGGTGTAGAAAGAGGAAACATCGATATCTCTAGTACACAAATACATGATCATTCTCTCTCCTGGCTTGGTCAATAGAAAAGGTGTAGAAAGAGGAAACATCGATATCTCTAGAACACAAATACATGACCATTCTCTCTCCTGGCTTGGTCAATAGAAAAGATGTAGAAAGAGGAAACATCGATATCTTTAGAACACAAATACATGATCATTCTCTCTCCTGGCTTGGTCAATAGAAAAGATGTAGAAAGAGGAAATATCGATATCTCTAGAACACAAATACATGATCATTCTCTCTCCTGGCTTGGTCAATAGAAAAGGTGTAGAAAGAGGAAACATCGAT
The DNA here is from genome assembly GCA_963680875.1 of Bathymodiolus brooksi. Taxonomy (NCBI): domain Eukaryota; kingdom Metazoa; phylum Mollusca; class Bivalvia; order Mytilida; family Modiolidae; genus Bathymodiolus; species Bathymodiolus brooksi. The sequence goes on along the minus strand of OY804583.1, from coordinate 50,102,778 downwards.
ATCTCTAGAACACAAATACATGATCATTCTCTCTCCTGGCTTGGTCAATAGAAAAGGTGTAGAAAGAGGAAACATCGATATCTCTAGAACACAAATACATGATCATTCTCTCTCCTGGCTTGGTCAATAGAAAAGGTGTAGAAAGAGGAAACATCGATATCTCTAGCACACAAATACATGATCATTCTCTCTCCTGGCTTGGTCAATAGAAAAGGTGTAGAAAGAGGCAACATCGATATCTCTAGAACACAAATACATGACCATTCTCTCTCCTGGCTTGGTCAATAGAAAAGGTGCAGAAAGAGAAACATCGATATCTCTAGCACACAAATACATGATCATTCTCTCTCCTGACTTGGTCAATAGAAAAGGTGTAGAAAGAGGAAACATCGATATCTCTAGAACACAAATACATGATCATTCTCTCTCCTGGCTTGGTCAATAGAAAAGGTGTAGAAAGAGGAAACATCGATATCTCTAGCACACAAATACATGATCATTCTCTATCCTGGCTTGGTCAATAGAAAAGGTGTAGAAAGAGGAAACATCGATATCTCTAGAACACAAATACATGATCATTCTCTCTCCTGGCTTGGTCAATAGAAAAGGTGTAGAAAGAGGAAACATCGATATCTCTAGCACACAAATACTTGATCATTCTCTCTCCTGGCTTGGTCAATAGAAAAGGTGTAGAAAGAGGAAACATCGATATCTCTAGCACACAAATACATGATCATTCTCTCTCCTGGCTTGGTCAATAGAAAAGGTGTAGAAAGAGGAAACATCGATATCTCTAGCACACAAATACATGTTCATTTTCTCTCTTGGCTTGGTCAATAGAAAAGGTGTAGAAAGAGGAAACATCGATATCTCTAGCACACAAATACATGATCAGTCTCTCTCCTGGCGTGGTCAATAGAAAAGGTGTAGAAAGAGGAAACATCGATATCTCTAGCACACAAATACATGATCATTCTCTTTCCTGGCTTGGTCAATAGAAAAGGTGTAGAAAGAGGAAACATCGATATCTCTAGAACACAAATACATGATCATTCTCTCTCCTGGCTTGGTCATAGAAAAGGTGCAGAAAGAGGAAACATCGTTATCTCTAGAACACAAATACATGACCATTCTCTCTCCTGGCTTGATCAATAGAAAAGGTGTAGAAAGAGGAAACATCGATATCTCTAGCACACAAATACATGATCATTCTCTCTCCTGGCTTGGTCAATAGAAAAGGTGTAGAAAGAGGCAACATCGATATCTCTAGAACACAAATACATGATCATTCTCTCTCCTGGCTTGGTCAATAGAAAAGGTGTAGAAAGAGGAAACATCGATATCTCTAGCACACAAATACATGATCATTCTCTATCCTGGCTTGGTCAATAGAAAAGGTGTAGAAAGAGGAAACATCGATATCTCTAGAACACAAATACATGATCATTCTCTCTCCTGGCTTGGTCAATAGAAAAGGTGTAGAAAGAGGAAACATCGATATCTCTAGCACACAAATACATGATCATTCTCTCTCCTGGCTTGGTCAATAGAAAAGGTGTAGAAAGAGGAAACATCGATATCTCTAGCACACAAATACATGATCATTCTCTCTCCTGGCTTGGTCAATAGAAAAGGTGTAGAAAGAGGAAACATCGATATCTCTAGCACACAAATACATGTTCATTCTCTCTCCTGGCTTGGTCAATAGAAAAGGTGTAGAAAGAGGAAACATCGATATCTCTAGCACACAAATACATGATCAGTCTCTCTCCTGGCTTGGTCAATAGAAAAGGTGTAGAAAGAGGAAACATCGATATCTCTAGAACACAAATACATGATCATTCTCTCTCCTGGCTTGGTCATAGAAAAGGTGCAGAAAGAGGAAACATCGTTATCTCTAGAACACAAATACATGACCATTCTCTCTCCTGGCTTGGTCAATAGAAAAGGTGTAGAAAGAGGCAACATCGATATCTCTAGAACACAAATACATGATCATTCTCTATCCTGGCTTGGTCAATAGAAAAGGTGTAGAAAGAGGAAACATCGATATCTCTAGCACACAAATACATGATCATTCTCTCTCCTGGCTTGGTCAATAGAAAAGGTGTAGAAAGAGGAAACATCGATATCTCTAGAACATAAATACATGATCATTCTCTCTCCTGGCTTGGTCAATAGAAAAGGTGCAGAAAGAGGAAACATCGTTATCTCTAGAACACAAATATATGACCATTCTCTCTCCTGGCTTGGTCAATAGAAAAGGCGTAGAAAGAGGACACATCGATATCTCTAGAACACAAATACATGATCATTCTCTCTCCTGGCTTGGTCAATAGAAAAGGTGTAGAAAGAGGAAACATCGATATCTCTAGAACATAAATACATGATCATTCTCTCTCCTGGCTTGGTCAATAGAAAAGGTGCAGAAAGAGGAAACATCGTTATCTCTAGAACACAAATATATGACCATTCTCTCTCCTGGCTTGGTCAATAGAAAAGGCGTAGAAAGAGGACACATCGATATCTCTAGAACACAAATACATGACCATTCTCTCTCCTGGCTTGGTCAATAGAAAAGGTGTAGAAAGAGGAAAAATCGATATCTCTAGCACACAAATACATGACCATTCTCTCTCCTGGCTTGGTCAATAGAAAAGGTGTAGAAAGAGGAAGCATCGATATCTTTAGAACACAAATACATGATCATTCTCTCTCCTGGCTTGGTCAATAGAAAAGGTGCAGAAAGAGGAAACATCGATATCTCTAGAACACAAATACATGACCATTCTCTCTCCTGGCTTGGTCAATAGAAAAGGTGTAGAATGAGGAAACATCGATATCTCTAGCACACAAATACATGATCATTCTCTCTCCTGGCTTGGTCAATAGAAAAGGTGTAGAAAGAGGAAACATCGATATCTCTAGCACACAAATACATGACCACTCTCTCTTCTGGCTTGGTCAATAGAAAAGGTGTAGAAAGAGGAAACATCGATATCTCTAGTACACAAATACATGATCATTCTCTCTCCTGGCTTGGTCAATAGAAAAGGTGTAGAAAGAGGAAACATCGATATCTCTAGAACACAAATACATGACCATTCTCTCTCCTGGCTTGGTCAATAGAAAAGATGTAGAAAGAGGAAACATCGATATCTTTAGAACACAAATACATGATCATTCTCTCTCCTGGCTTGGTCAATAGAAAAGATGTAGAAAGAGGAAATATCGATATCTCTAGAACACAAATACATGATCATTCTCTCTCCTGGCTTGGTCAATAGAAAAGGTGTAGAAAGAGGAAACATCGATATCTCTAGAACACAAATACATGATCATTCTCTCTCCTGGCTTGGTCAATAGAAAAGGTGTAGAAAGAGGAAACATCGATATCTCTAGAACACAAATACATGATCATTCTCTCTCCTGGCTTGGTCAATAGAAAAGGTGTAGAAAGAGGAAACATCGATATCTCTAGCACACAAATACATGATCATTCTCTCTCCTGGCTTGGTCAATAGAAAAGGTGTAGAAAGAGGCAACATCGATATCTCTAGAACACAAATACATGACCATTCTCTCTCCTGGCTTGGTCAATAGAAAAGGTGCAGAAAGAGAAACATCGATATCTCTAGCACACAAATACATGATCATTCTCTCTCCTGACTTGGTCAATAGAAAAGGTGTAGAAAGAGGAAACATCGATATCTCTAGCACACAAATACATGATCAGTCTCTCTCCTGGCTTGGTCAATAGAAAAGGTGTAGAAAGAGGAAACATCGATATCTCTAGAACACAAATACATGATCATTCTCTCTCCTGGCTTGGTCATAGAAAAGGTGCAGAAAGAGGAAACATCGTTATCTCTAGAACACAAATACATGACCATTCTCTCTCCTGGCTTGGTCAATAGAAAAGGTGTAGAAAGAGGCAACATCGATATCTCTAGAACACAAATACATGATCATTCTCTATCCTGGCTTGGTCAATAGAAAAGGTGTAGAAAGAGGAAACATCGATATCTCTAGCACACAAATACATGATCATTCTCTCTCCTGGCTTGGTCAATAGAAAAGGTGTAGAAAGAGGAAACATCGATATCTCTAGAACATAAATACATGATCATTCTCTCTCCTGGCTTGGTCAATAGAAAAGGTGCAGAAAGAGGAAACATCGTTATCTCTAGAACACAAATATATGACCATTCTCTTTCCTGGCTTGGTCAATAGAAAAGGCGTAGAAAGAGGACACATCGATATCTCTAGGACACAAATACATGATCATTCTCTCTCCTGGCTTGGTCAATAGAAAAGGTGTAGAAAGAGGAAACATCGATATCTCTAGAACATAAATACATGATCATTCTCTCTCCTGGCTTGGTCAATAGAAAAGGTGCAGAAAGAGGAAACATCGTTATCTCTAGAACACAAATACATGACCATTCTCTCTCCTGGCTTGGTCAATAGAAAAGGTGTAGAAAGAGGAAGCATCGATATCTTTAGAACACAAATACATGATCATTCTCTCTCCTGGCTTGGTCAATAGAAAAGATGTAGAAAGAGGAAATATCGATATCTCTAGAACACAAATACATGATCATTCTCTCTCCTGGCTTGGTCAATAGAAAAGGTGTAGAAAGAGGAAACATCGATATCTCTAGAACACAAATACATGATCATTCTCTCTCCTGGCTTGGTCAATAGAAAAGGTGTAGAAAGAGGAAACATCGATATCTCTAGAACACAAATACATGATCATTCTCTCTCCTGGCTTGGTCAATAGAAAAGGTGTAGAAAGAGGAAACATCGATATCTCTAGCACACAAATACATGATCATTCTCTCTCCTGGCTTGGTCAATAGAAAAGGTGTAGAAAGAGGAAACATCGATATCTCTAGCACACAAATACATGTTCATTTTCTCTCCTGGCTTGGTCAATAGAAAAGGTGTAGAAAGAGGAAACATCGATATCTCTAGCACACAAATACATGATCAGTCTCTCTCCTGGCGTGGTCAATAGAAAAGGTGTAGAAAGAGGAAACATCGATATCTCTAGCACACAAATACATGATCATTCTCTTTCCTGGCTTGGTCAATAGAAAAGGTGTAGAAAGAGGAAACATCGATATCTCTAGAACACAAATACATGATCATTCTCTCTCCTGGCTTGGTCATAGAAAAGGTGCAGAAAGAGGAAACATCGTTATCTCTAGAACACAAATACATGACCATTCTCTCTCCTGGCTTGGTCAATAGAAAAGGTGTAGAAAGAGGCAACATCGATATCTCTAGAACACAAATACATGATCATTCTCTCTCCTGGCTTGGTCAATAGAAAAGGTGTAGAAAGAGGAAACATCGATATCTCTAGCACACAAATACATGATCATTCTCTATCCTGGCTTGGTCAATAGAAAAGGTGTAGAAAGAGGAAACATCGATATCTCTAGAACACAAATACATGCTCATTCTCTCTCCTGGCTTGGTCAATAGAAAAGGTGTAGAAAGAGGAAACATCGATATCTCTAGCACACAAATACATGATCATTCTCTCTCCTGGCTTGGTCAATAGAAAAGGTGTAGAAAGAGGAAACATCGATATCTCTAACACACAAATACATGATCATTCTCTCTCCTTGCTTGGTCAATAGAAAAGGTGTAGAAAGAGGAAACATCGATATCTCTAGCACACAAATACATGATCATTCTCTCTCCTGGCTTGGTCAATAGAAAAGGTGTAGAAAGAGGAAACATCGATATCTCTAGCACACAAATACATGTTCATTCTCTCTCCTGGCTTGGTCAATAGAAAAGGTGTAGAAAGAAGAAACATCGATATCTCTAGCACACAAATACATGATCAGTCTCTCTCCTGGCTTGGTCAATAGAAAAGGTGTAGAAAGAGGAAACATCGATATCTCTAGCACACAAATACATGATCATTCTCTCTCCTGGCTTGGTCAATAGAAAAGGTGTAGAAAGAGGAAACATCGATATCTCTAGAACACAAATACATGATCATTCTCTCTCCTGGCTTGGTCATAGAAAAGGTGCAGAAAGAGGAAACATCGTTATCTCTAGAACACAAATACATGACCATTCTCTCTCCTGGCTTGGTCAATAGAAAAGGCGTAGAAAGAGGAAACATCGATATCTCTAGAACACAAATACATGACCATTCTCTCTCCTGGCTTGGTCAATAGAAAAGGTGTAGAAAGAGGAAAAATCGATATCTCTAGCACACAAATACATGACCATTCTCTCTCCTGGCTTGGTCAATAGAAAAGGTGTAGAAAGAGGAAGCATCGATATCTTTAGAACACAAATACATGATCATTCTCTCTCCTGGCTTGGTCAATAGAAAAGGTGCAGAAAGAGGAAACATCGATATCTCTAGAACACAAATACATGACCATTCTCTCTCCTGGCTTGGTCAATAGAAAAGGTGTAGAATGAGGAAACATCGATATCTCTAGCACACAAATACATGATCATTCTCTCTCCTGGCTTGGTCAATAGAAAAGGTGTAGAATGAGGAAACATCGATATCTCTAGCACACAAATACATGATCATTCTCTCTCCTGGCGTCTTAAATAGAAAAGGTGCAGAAAGAGGAAACATCGATATCTCTAGAACACAAATACATGATCATTCTCTCTCCTGGCTTGGTCAATAGAAAAGGTGTAGAAAGAGGAAACATCGATATCTCTAGCACACAAATACATGATCATTCTCTCTCCTGGCTTGGTCAATAGAAAAGGTGTAGAAAGAGGAAACATCGATATCTCTAGAACACAAATACATGACCATTCTCTCTCCTGGCTTGGTCAATAGAAAAGGTGCAGAAAGAGGAAACATCGATATCTCTAACACACAAATACATGACCACTCTCTCTCCTGGCTTGGTCAATAGAAAAGATGTAGAAAGAGGAAACATCGATATCTCTAGAACACAAATACATGATCATTCTCTCTCCTGGCTTGGTCAATAGAAAAGGTGCAGAAAGAGGAAACATCGATTTCTCTAGAACACAAATACATGACCATTCTCTCTCCTGGCTTGGTCAATAGAAAAGGTGTAGAAAGAGAAAACATCGATATCTCTAGAACACAAATACATGATCATTCTCTCTCCTGGCTTGGTCAACAGAAAAGGTGCAGAAAGAGGAAACATCGATATATCTAGCACACAAATACATGACCATTCTCTCTCCTGGCTTGGTCAATAGAAAAGGTGTAGAATGAGGAAACATCGATATCTCTAGCACACAAATACATGATCATTCTCTCTCCTGGCTTGGTCAATAGAAAAGGCGTAGAAAGAGGAAACATCGATATCTCTAGAACACAAATACATGACCATTCTCTCTCCTGGCTTGGTCAATAGAAAAGGTGTAGAAAGAGGAAACATCGATATCTCTAGCACACAAATACATGATCATTCTCTATCCTGGCTTGGTCAATAGAAAAGGTGTAGAAAGAGGAAACATCGATATCTCTAGAACACAAATACATGATCATTCTCTCTCCTGGCTTGGTCAATAGAAAAGGTGTAGAAAGAGGAAACATCGATATCTCTAGCACACAAATACATGATCATTCTCTCTCCTGGCTTGGTCAATAGAAAAGGTGTAGAAAGAGGAAACATCGATATCTCTAGCAAACAAATACATGATCATTCTCTCTCCTGGCTTGGTCAATAGAAAAGGTGTAGAAAGAGGAAACATCGATATCTCTAGCACACAAATACATGATCATTCTCTCTCCTGGCTTGGTTAATAGAAAAGGTGTAGAAAGAGGAAACATCGATATCTCTAGCACACAAATACATGATCAGTCTCTCTCCTGGCTTGGTCAATAGAAAAGGTGTAGAAAGAGGAAACATCGATATATCTAGCACACAAATACATGATCATTCTCTCTCCTGGCTTGGTCAATAGAAAAGGTGTAGAAAGAGGAAACATCGATATCTCTAGAACATAAATACATGATCATTCTCTCTCCTGGCTTGGTCAATAGAAAAGGTGCAGAAAGAGGAAACATCGTTATCTCTAGAACACAAATATATGACCATTCTCTCTCCTGGCTTGGTCAATAGAAAAGGTGTAGAAAGAGGAAACATCGATATCTCTAGAACACAAATACATGACCATTCTCTCTCCTGGCTTGGTCAATAGAAAAGGTGTAGAAAGAGGAAAAATCGATATCTCTAGCACACAAATACATGACCATTCTCTCTCCTGGCTTGGTCAATAGAAAAGGTGTAGAAAGAGGAAGCTTCGATATCTTTAGAACACAAATACATGATCATTCTCTCTCCTGGCTTGGTCAATAGAAAAGGTGCAGAAAGAGGAAACATCGATATCTCTAGCACACAAATACATGACCATTCTCTCTCCTGGCTTGGTCAATAGAAAAGGTGTAGAATGAGGAAACATCGATATCTCTAGCACACAAATACATGATCATTCTCTCTCCTGGCTTGGTCAATAGAAAAGGTGTAGAAAGAGGAAACATCGATATCTCTAGCACACAAATACATGACCACTCTCTCTCCTGGCTTGGTCAATAGAAAAGATGTAGAAAGAGGAAACATCGATATCTTTAGAACACAAATACATGATCATTCTCTCTCCTGGCTTGGTCAATAGAAAAGATGTAGAAAGAGGAAACATCGATATCTCTAGAACACAAATACATGATCATTCTCTCTCCTGGCTTGGTCAATAGAAAAGGTGTAGAAAGAGGAAACATCGATATCTCTAGAACACAAATACATGATCATTCTCTCTCCTGGCTTGGTCAATAGAAAAGGTGTAGAAAGAGGAAACATCGTTATCTCTAGAACACAAATATATGACCATTCTCTCTCCTGGCTTGGTCAATAGAAAAGGTGTAGAAAGAGGAAACATCGATATCTCTAGAACACAAATACATGACCATTCTCTCTCCTGGCTTGGTCAATAGAAAAGGTGTAGAAAGAGGAAAAATCGATATCTCTAGCACACAAATACATGACCATTCTCTCTCCTGGCTTGGTCAATAGAAAAGGTGTAGAAAGAGGAAGCTTCGATATCTTTAGAACACAAATACATGATCATTCTCTCTCCTGGCTTGGTCAATAGAAAAGGTGCAGAAAGAGGAAACATCGATATCTCTAGCACACAAATACATGACCATTCTCTCTCCTGGCTTGGTCAATAGAAAAGGTGTAGAATGAGGAAACATCGATATCTCTAGCACACAAATACATGATCATTCTCTCTCCTGGCTTGGTCAATAGAAAAGGTGTAGAAAGAGGAAACATCGATATCTCTAGCACACAAATACATGACCACTCTCTCTCCTGGCTTGGTCAATAGAAAAGGTGTAGAACGAGGAAACATCGATATCTCTAGTACACAAATACATGATCATTCTCTCTCATGGCTTGGTCAATAGAAAAGGTGTAGAAAGAGGAAACATCGATATCTCTAGAACACAAATACATGACCATTCTCTCTCCTGGCTTGGTCAATAGAAAAGATGTAGAAAGAGGAAACATCGATATCTTTAGAACACAAATACATGATCATTCTCTCTCCTGGCTTGGTCAATAGAAAAGATGTAGAAAGAGGAAACATCGATATCTCTAGAACACAAATACATGATCATTCTCTCTCCTGGCTTGGTCAATAGAAAAGGTGTAGAAAGATGAAACATCGATATCTCTAGAACACAAATACATGATCATTCTCTCTCCTGGCTTGGTCAATAGAAAAGGTGTAGAAAGAGGAAACATCGATATCTCTAGAACACAAATACATGATCATTCTCTCTCCTGGCTTGGTCAATAGAAAAGGTGTAGAAAGAGGCAACATCGATATCTCTAGAACACAAATACATGATCATTCTCTCTCCTGGCTTGGTCAATAGAAAAGGTGTAGAAAGAGGAAACATCGATATCTCTAGCACACAAATACATGATCATTCTCTATCCTGGCTTGGTCAATAGAAAAGGTGTAGAAAGAGGAAACATCGATATCTCTAGAACACAAATACATGATCATTCTCTCTCCTGGCTTGGTCAACAGAAAAGGTGTAGAAAGAGGAAACATCGATATATCTAGGACACAAATACATGACCATTCTCTCTCCTGGCTTGGGCAATAGAAAAGGTGTAGAATGAGGAAACATCGATATCTCTAGCACACAAATACATGATCATTCTCTCTCATGGCTTGGTCAATAGAAAAGGCGTAGAAAGAGGAAACATCGATATCTCTAGAACACAAATACATGACCATCCTCTCTCCTGGCTTGGTCAATAGAAAAGGTGTAGAAAGAGGAAGCATCGATATCTTTAGAACACAAATACATGATCATTCTCTCTCCTGGCTTGGTCAATAGAAAAGGTGCAGAAAGAGGAAACATCGATTTCTCTAGAACACAAATACATGATCATTCTCTCTCCTGGCTTGGTCAACAGAAAAGGTGTAGAAAGAGGAAACATCGATATATCTAGCACACAAATACATGACCATTCTCTCTCCTGGCTTGGTCAATAGAAAAGGTGTAGAATGAGGAAACATCGATATCTCTAGCACACAAATACATGATCATTCTCTCTCCTGGCTTGGTCAATAGAAAAGGCGTAGAAAGAGGAAACATCGATATCTCTAGAACACAAATACATGACCATTCTCTCTCCTGGCTTGGTCAATAGAAAAGGTGTAGAAAGAGGAAGCATCGATATCTTTAGAACACAAATACATGATCATTCTCTCTCCTGGCTTGGTCAATAGAAAAGGTGCAGAAAGAGGAAACATCGATATCTCTAGAACACAAATACATGACCATTCTCTCTCCTTGCTTGGTCAATAGAAAAGGTGTAGAATGAGGAAACATCGATATCTCTAGCACACAAATACATGATCATTCTCTCTCCTGGCTTGGTCAATAGAAAAGGTGTAGAAAGAGGAAACATCGATATCTCTAGCACACAAATACATGATCATTCTCTCTCCTGGCTTGGTCAATAGAAAAGGTGTAGAAAGAGGAAACATCGATATCTCTAGCACACAAATACATGATCATTCTCTATCCTGGCTTGGTCAATAGAAAAGGTGTAGAAAGAGGAAACATCGATATCTCTAGAACACAAATACATGATCATTCTCTCTCCTGGCTTGGTCAATAGAAAAGGTGTAGAAAGATGAAACATCGATATCTCTAGAACACAAATACATGATCATTCTCTCTCCTGGCTTGGTCAATAGAAAAGGTGTAGAAAGAGGAAACATCGATATCTCTAGAACACAAATACATGATCATTCTCTCTCCTGGCTTGGTCAATAGAAAAGGTGTAGAAAGAGGCAACATCGATATCTCTAGAACACAAATACATGATCATTCTCTCTCCTGGCTTGGTCAATAGAAAAGGTGTAGAAAGAGGAAACATCGATATCTCTAGCACACAAATACATGATCATTCTCTATCCTGGCTTGGTCAATAGAAAAGGTGTAGAAAGAGGAAACATCGATATCTCTAGAACACAAATACATGATCATTCTCTCTCCTGGCTTGGTCAACAGAAAAGGTGTAGAAAGAGGAAACATCGATATATCTAGGACACAAATACATGACCATTCTCTCTCCTGGCTTGGGCAATAGAAAAGGTGTAGAATGAGGAAACATCGATATCTCTAGCACACAAATACATGATCATTCTCTCTCATGGCTTGGTCAATAGAAAAGGCGTAGAAAGAGGAAACATCGATATCTCTAGAACACAAATACATGACCATCCTCTCTCCTGGCTTGGTCAATAGAAAAGGTGTAGAAAGAGGAAGCATCGATATCTTTAGAACACAAATACATGATCATTCTCTCTCCTGGCTTGGTCAATAGAAAAGGTGCAGAAAGAGGAAACATCGATTTCTCTAGAACACAAATACATGATCATTCTCTCTCCTGGCTTGGTCAACAGAAAAGGTGTTGAAAGAGGAAACATCGATATATCTAGCACACAAATACATGACCATTCTCTCTCCTGGCTTGGTCAATAGAAAAGGTGTAGAATGAGGAAACATCGATATCTCTAGCACACAAATACATGATCATTCTCTCTCCTGGCTTGGTCAATAGAAAAGGCGTAGAAAGAGGAAACATCGATATCTCTAGAACACAAATACATGACCATTCTCTCTCCTGGCTTGGTCAATAGAAAAGGTGTAGAAAGAGGAAGCATCGATATCTTTAGAACACAAATACATGATCATTCTCTCTCCTGGCTTGGTCAATAGAAAAGGTGCAGAAAGAGGAAACATCGATATCTCTAGAACACAAATACATGACCATTCTCTCTCCTTGCTTGGTCAATAGAAAAGGTGTAGAATGAGGAAACATCGATATCTCTAGCACACAAATACATGATCATTCTCTCTCCTGGCTTGGTCAATAGAAAAGGTGTAGAAAGAGGAAACATCGATATCTCTAGCACACAAATACATGATCATTCTCTCTCCTGGCTTGGTCAATAGAAAAGGTGTAGAAAGAGGAAACATCGATATCTCTAGCACACAAATACATGATCATTCTCTATCCTGGCTTGGTCAATAGAAAAGGTGTAGAAAGAGGAAACATCGATATCTCTAGAACACAAATACATGATCATTCTCTCTCCTGGCTTGGTCAATAGAAAAGGTGTAGAAAGAGGAAACATCGATATCTCTAGCACACAAATACATGATCATTCTCTCTCCTGGCTTGGACAATAGAAAAGGTGTAGAAAGAGGAAACATCGATATCTCTAGCACACAAATACATGATCATTCTCTCTCCTGGCTTGGTCAATAGAAAAGGTGTAGAAAGAGGAAACATCGATATCTCTAGCACACAAATACATGATCATTCTCTCTCCTTGCTTGGTTAATAGAAAAGGTGTAGAATGAGGAAACATCGATATCTCTAGAACACAAATACATGATCATTCTCTCTCCTGGCTTGGTCAATAGAAAAGGTGCAGAAAGAGGAAACATCGATATCTCTAGAACACAAATACATGATCATTCTCTCTCCTGGCTTGGTCAATAGAAAAGGTGTAGAAAGAGGAAACATCGATATCTCTAGAACACAAATACATGATCATTCTCTCTCCTGGCTTGGTCAATAGAAAAGGTGTAGAAAGAGGAAACATCGATATCTCTAGCACACAAATACATGATCATTCTCTCTCCTGGCTTGGTCAATAGAAAAGGTGTAGAAAGAGACAACATCGATATCTCTAGAACACAAATACATGACCATTCTCTCTCCTGGCTTGGTCAATAGAAAAGGTGCAGAAAGAGAAACATCGATATCTCTAGCACACAAATACATGATCATTCTCTCTCCTGGCTTGGTCAATAGAAAAGGTGTAGAAAGAGGAAACATCGATATCTCTAGAACACAAATACATGATCATTCTCTCTCCTGGCTTGGTCAATAGAAAAGGTGTAGAAAGAGGAAACATCGATATCTCTAGCACACAAATACATGATCATTCTCTATCCTGGCTTGGTCAATAGAAAAGGTGTAGAAAGAGGAAACATCGATATCTCTAGCACACAAATACATGATCATTCTCTCTCCTGGCTTGGTCAATAGAAAAGGTGTAGAAAGAGGAAACATCGATATCTCTAGCACACAAATACATGATCATTCTCTCTCCTGGCTTGGTCAATAGAAAAGGTGTAGAAAGAGGAAACATCGATATCTCTAGCACACAAATACATGTTCATTTTCTCTCCTGGCTTGGTCAATAGAAAAGGTGTAGAAAGAGGAAACATCGATATCTCTAGCACACAAATACATTATCAGTCTCTCTCCTGGCGTGGTCAATAGAAAAGGTGTAGAAAGAGGAAACATCGATATCTCTAGCACACAAATACATGATCATTCTCTCTCCTGGCTTGGTCAATAGAAAAGGTGTAGAAAGAGGAAACATCGATATCTCTAGAACACAAATACATGATCATTCTCTCTCCTGGCTTGGTCATAGAAAAGGTGCAGAAAGAGGAAACATCGTTATCTCTAGAACACAAATACATGACCATTCTCTCTCCTGGCTTGGTCAATAGAAAAGGTGTAGAAAGAGGCAACATCGATATCTCTAGAACACAAATACATGATCATTCTCTCTCCTGGCTTGGTCAATAGAAAAGGTGTAGAAAGAGGAAACATCGATATCTCTAGCACACAAATACATGATCATTCTCTATCCTGGCTTGGTCAATAGAAAAGGTGTAGAAAGAGGAAACATCGATATCTCTAGAACACAAATACATGCTCATTCTCTCTCCTGGCTTGGTCAATAGAAAAGGTGTAGAAAGAGGAAACATCGATATCTCTAGCACACAAATACATGATCATTCTCTCTCCTGGCTTGGTCAATAGAAAAGGTGTAGAAAGAGGAAACATCGATATCTCTAACACACAAATACATGATCATTCTCTCTCCTTGCTTGGTCAATAGAAAAGGTGTAGAAAGAGGAAACATCGATATCTCTAGCACACAAATACATGATCATTCTCTCTCCTGGCTTGGTCAATAGAAAAGGTGTAGAAAGAGGAAACATCGATATCTCTAGCACACAAATACATGTTCATTCTCTCTCCTGGCTTGGTCAATAGAAAAGGTGTAGAAAGAAGAAACATCGATATCTCTAGCACACAAATACATGATCAGTCTCTCTCCTGGCTTGGTCAATAGAAAAGGTGTAGAAAGAGGAAACATCGATATCTCTAGCACACAAATACATGATCATTCTCTCTCCTGGCTTGGTCAATAGAAAAGGTGTAGAAAGAGGAAACATCGATATCTCTAGAACACAAATACATGATCATTCTCTCTCCTGGCTTGGTCATAGAAAAGGTGCAGAAAGAGGAAACATCGTTATCTCTAGAACACAAATGCATGGCCATTCTCTCTCCTGGCTTGGTCAATAGAAAAGGCGTAGAAAGAGGAAACATCGATATCTCTAGAACACAAATACATGACCATTCTCTCTCCTGGCTTGGTCAATAGAAAAGGTGTAGAAAGAGGAAAAATCGATATCTCTAGCACACAAATACATGACCATTCTCTCTCCTGGCTTGGTCAATAGAAAAGGTGTAGAAAGAGGAAGCATCGATATCTTTAGAACACAAATACATGATCATTCTCTCTCCTGGCTTGGTCAATAGAAAAGGTGCAGAAAGAGGAAACATCGATATCTCTAGAACACAAATACATGACCATTCTCTCTCCTGGCTTGGTCAATAGAAAAGGTGTAGAATGAGGAAACATCGATATCTCTAGCACACAAATACATGATCATTCTCTCTCCTGGCTTGGTCAATAGAAAAGGTGTAGAATGAGGAAACATCGATATCTCTAGCACACAAATACATGATCATTCTCTCTCCTGGCGTCTTAAATAGAAAAGGTGCAGAAAGAGGAAACATCGATATCTCTAGAACACAAATACATGATCATTCTCTCTCCTGGCTTGGTCAATAGAAAAGGTGTAGAAAGAGGAAACATCGATATCTCTAGCACACAAATACATGATCATTCTCTCTCCTGGCTTGGTCAATAGAAAAGGTGTAGAAAGAGGAAACATCGATATCTCTAGAACACAAATACATGACCATTCTCTCTCCTGGCTTGGTCAATAGAAAAGGTGCAGAAAGAGGAAACATCGATATCTCTAACACACAAATACATGACCACTCTCTCTCCTGGCTTGGTCAATAGAAAAGATGTAGAAAGAGGAAACATCGATATCTCTAGAACACAAATACATGATCATTCTCTCTCCTGGCTTGGTCAATAGAAAAGGTGCAGAAAGAGGAAACATCGATTTCTCTAGAACACAAATACATGATCATTCTCTCTCCTGGCTTGGTCAACAGAAAAGGTGTAGAAAGAGGAAACATCGATATATCTAGCACACAAATACATGACCATTCTCTCTCCTGGCTTGGTCAATAGAAAAGGTGTAGAATGAGGAAACATCGATATCTCTAGCACACAAATACATGATCATTCTCTCTCCTGGCTTGGTCAATAGAAAAGGCGTAGAAAGAGGAAACATCGATATCTCTAGAACACAAATACATGACCATTCTCTCTCCTGGCTTGGTCAATAGAAAAGGTGTAGAAAGAGGAAGCATCGATATCTTTAGAACACAAATACATGATCATTCTCTCTCCTGGCTTGGTCAATAGAAAAGGTGCAGAAAGAGGAAACATCGATATCTCTAGAACACAAATACATGACCATTCTCTCTCCTGGCTTGGTCAATAGAAAAGGTGTAGAATGAGGAAACATCGATATCTCTAGCACACAAATACATGATCATTCTCTCTCCTGGCTTGGTCAATAGAAAAGGTGTAGAAAGAGGAAACATCGATATCTCTAGCACACAAATACATGATCATTCTCTATCCTGGCTTGGTCAATAGAAAAGGTGTAGAAAGAGGAAACATCGATATCTCTAGAACACAAATACATGATCATTCTCTCTCCTGGCTTGGTCAATAGAAAAGGTGTAGAAAGAGGAAACATCGATATCTCTAGCACACAAATACATGATCATTCTCTCTCCTGGCTTGGTCAATAGAAAAGGTGTAGAAAGAGGAAACATCGATATCTCTAGCACACAAATACATGATCATTCTCTCTCCTGGCTTGGTTAATAGAAAAGGTGTAGAAAGAGGAAACATCGATATCTCTAGCACACAAATACATGATCAGTCTCTCTCCTGGCTTGGTCAATAGAAAAGGTGTAGAAAGAGGAAACATCGATATATCTAGCACACAAATACATGATCATTCTCTCTCCTGGCTTGGTCAATAGAAAAGGTGTAGAAAGAGGAAACATCGATATCTCTAGAACATAAATACATGATCATTCTCTCTCCTGGCTTGGTCAATAGAAAAGGTGCAGAAAGAGGAAACATCGTTATCTCTAGAACACAAATATATGACCATTCTCTCTCCTGGCTTGGTCAATAGAAAAGGTGTAGAAAGAGGAAACATCGATATCTCTAGAACACAAATACATGACCATTCTCTCTCCTGGCTTGGTCAATAGAAAAGGTGTAGAAAGAGGAAAAATTGATATCTCTAGCACACAAATACATGACCATTCTCTCTCCTGGCTTGGTCAATAGAAAAGGTGTAGAAAGAGGAAGCTTCGATATCTTTAGAACACAAATACATGATCATTCTCTCTCCTGGCTTGGTCAATAGAAAAGGTGCAGAAAGAGGAAACATCGATATCTCTAGCACACAAATACATGACCATTCTCTCTCCTGGCTTGGTCAATAGAAAAGGTGTAGAATGAGGAAACATCGATATCTCTAGCACACAAATACATGATCATTCTCTCTCCTGGCTTGGTCAATAGAAAAGGTGTAGAAAGAGGAAACATCGATATCTCTAGCACACAAATACATGACCACTCTCTCTCCTGGCTTGGTCAATAGAAAAGGTGTAGAAAGAGGAAACATCGATATCTCTAGTACACAAATACATGATCATTCTCTCTCATGGCTTGGTCAATAGAAAAGGTGTAGAAAGAGGAAACATCGATATCTCTAGAACACAAATACATGACCATTCTCTCTCCTGGCTTGGTCAATAGAAAAGATGTAGAAAGAGGAAACATCGATATCTTTAGAACACAAATACATGATCATTCTCTCTCCTGGCTTGGTCAATAGAAAAGATGTAGAAAGAGGAAACATCGATATCTCTAGAACACAAATACATGATCATTCTCTCTCCTGGCTTGGTCAATAGAAAAGGTGTAGAAAGAGGAAACATCGATATCTCTAGAACACAAATACATGATCATTCTCTCTCCTGGCTTGGTCAATAGAAAAGGTGTAGAAAGAGGAAACATCGATATCTCTAGAACACAAATACATGATCATTCTCTCTCCTGGCTTGGTCAATAGAAAAGGTGTAGAAAGAGGCAACATCGATATCTCTAGAACACAAATACATGATCATTCTCTCTCCTGGCTTGGTCAATAGAAAAGGTGTAGAAAGAGGAAACATCGATATCTCTAGCACACAAATACATGATCATTCTCTATCCTGGCTTGGTCAATAGAAAAGGTGTAGAAAGAGGAAACATCGATATCTCTAGAACACAAATACATGATCATTCTCTCTCCTGGCTTGGTCAACAGAAAAGGTGTAGAAAGAGGAAACATCGATATATCTAGCACACAAATACATGACCATTCTCTCTCCTGGCTTGGTCAATAGAAAAGGTGTAGAATGAGGAAACATCGATATCTCTAGCACACAAATACATGATCATTCTCTCTCCTGGCTTGGTCAATAGAAAAGGTGTAGAAAGAGGAAACATCGATATCTCTAGCACACAAATACATGATCATTCTCTATCCTGGCTTGGTCAATAGAAAAGGTGTAGAAAGAGGAAACATCGATATCTCTAGAACACAAATACATGATCATTCTCTCTCCTGGCTTGGTCAATAGAAAAGGTGTAGAAAGAGGAAACATCGATATCTCTAGCACACAAATACATGATCATTCTCTCTCCTGGCTTGGTCAATAGAAAAGGTGTAGAAAGAGGAAACATCGATATCTCTAGCACACAAATACATGATCATTCTCTCTCCTGGCTTGGTTAATAGAAAAGGTGTAGAAAGAGGAAACATCGATATCTCTAGCACACAAATACATGATCAGTCTCTCTCCTGGCTTGGTCAATAGAAAAGGTGTAGAAAGAGGAAACATCGATATATCTAGCACACAAATACATGATCATTCTCTCTCCTGGTTTGGTCAATAGAAAAGGTGTAGAAAGAGGAAACATCGATATCTCTAGAACATAAATACATGATCATTCTCTCTCCTGGCTTGGTCAATAGAAAAGGTGCAGAAAGAGGAAACATCGTTATCTCTAGAACACAAATATATGACCATTCTCTCTCCTGGCTTGGTCAATAGAAAAGGTGTAGAAAGAGGAAACATCGATATCTCTAGAACACAAATACATGACCATTCTCTCTCCTGGCTTGGTCAATAGAAAAGGTGTAGAAAGAGGAAAAATTGATATCTCTAGCACACAAATACATGACCATTCTCTCTCCTGGCTTGGTCAATAGAAAAGGTGTAGAAAGAGGAAGCTTCGATATCTTTAGAACACAAATACATGATCATTCTCTCTCCTGGCTTGGTCAATAGAAAAGGTGCAGAAAGAGGAAACATCGATATCTCTAGCACACAAATACATGACCATTCTCTCTCCTGGCTTGGTCAATAGAAAAGGTGTAGAATGAGGAAACATCGATATCTCTAGCACACAAATACATGATCATTCTCTCTCCTGGCTTGGTCAATAGAAAAGGTGTAGAAAGAGGAAACATCGATATCTCTAGCACACAAATACATGACCACTCTCTCTCCTGGCTTGGTCAATAGAAAAGGTGTAGAAAGAGGAAACATCGATATCTCTAGTACACAAATACATGATCATTCTCTCTCATGGCTTGGTCAATAGAAAAGGTGTAGAAAGAGGAAACATCGATATCTCTAGAACACAAATACATGACCATTCTCTCTCCTGGCTTGGTCAATAGAAAAGATGTAGAAAGAGGAAACATCGATATCTTTAGAACACAAATACATGATCATTCTCTCTCCTGGCTTGGTCAATAGAAAAGATGTAGAAAGAGGAAACATCGATATCTCTAGAACACAAATACATGATCATTCTCTCTCCTGGCTTGGTCAATAGAAAAGGTGTAGAAAGAGGAAACATCGATATCTCTAGAACACAAATACATGATCATTCTCTCTCCTGGCTTGGTCAATAGAAAAGGTGTAGAAAGAGGAAACATCGATATCTCTAGAACACAAATACATGATCATTCTCTCTCCTGGCTTGGTCAATAGAAAAGGTGTAGAAAGAGGCAACATCGATATCTCTAGAACACAAATACATGATCATTCTCTCTCCTGGCTTGGTCAATAGAAAAGGTGTAGAAAGAGGAAACATCGATATCTCTAGCACACAAATACATGATCATTCTCTATCCTGGCTTGGTCAATAGAAAAGGTGTAGAAAGAGGAAACATCGATATCTCTAGAACACAAATACATGATCATTCTCTCTCCTGGCTTGGTCAACAGAAAAGGTGTAGAAAGAGGAAACATCGATATATCTAGCACACAAATACATGACCATTCTCTCTCCTGGCTTGGTCAATAGAAAAGGTGTAGAATGAGGAAACATCGATATCTCTAGCACACAAATACATGATCATTCTCTCTCATGGCTTGGTCAATAGAAAAGGTGTAGAAAGAGGAAGCATCGATATCTTTAGAACACAAATACATGATCATTCTCTCTCCTGGCTTGGTCAATAGAAAAGGTGCAGAAAGAGGAAACATCGATATCTCTAGAACACAAATACATGACCTTTCTCTCTCCTGGCTTGGTCAATAGAAAAGGTGTAGAATGAGGAAACATCGATATCTCTAGCACACAAATACATGATCATTCTCTCTCCTGTCTTGGTCAATAGAAAAGGTGTAGAAAGAGGAAACATCGATATCTCTAGCACACAAATACATGATCATTCTCTATCCTGGCTTGGTCAATAGAAAAGGTGTAGAAAGAGGAAACATCGATATCTCTAGAACACAAATACATGATCATTCTCTCTCCTGGCTTGGTCAATAGAAAAGGTGTAGAAAGAGGAAACATCGATATCTCTAGCACACAAATACATGATCATTCTCTCTCCTGGCTTGGACAATAGAAAAGGTGTAGAAAGAGGAAACATCGATATCTCTAGCACACAAATACATGATCATTCTCTCTCCTGGCTTGGTCAATAGAAAAGGTGTAGAAAGAGGAAACATCGATATCTCTAGCACACAAATACATGATCATTCTCTCTCCTGGCTTGGTTAATAGAAAAGGTGTAGAATGAGGAAACATCGATATCTCTAGAACACAAATACATGATCATTCTCTCTCCTGGCTTGGTCAATAGAAAAGGTGCAGAAAGAGGAAACATCGATATCTCTAGAACACAAATACATGATCATTCTCTCTCCTGGCTTGGTCAATAGAAAAGGTGTAGAAAGAGGAAACATCGATATCTCTAGCACACAAATACATGATCATTCTCTCTCCTGGCTTGGTCAATAGAAAAGGTGTAGAAAGAGGAAACATCGATATCTCTAGAACACAAATACATGACCATTCTCTCTCCTGGCTTGGTCAGTAGAAAAGGTGTAGAAAGAGGAAACATCGATATCTCTAACACACAAATACATGACCACTCTCTCTCCTGGCTTGGTCAATAGAAAAGATGTAGAAAGAGGAAACATCGATATCTCTAGAACACAAATACATGATCATTCTCTCTCCTGGCTTGGTCAATAGAAAAGGTGCAGAAAGAGGAAACATTGATTTCTCTAGAACACAAATACATGATCATTCTCTCTCCTGGCTTGGTCAATAGAAAAGGTGTAGAAAGAGGCAACATCGATATCTCTAGAACACAAATACATGATCATTCTCTCTCCTGGCTTGGTCAATAGAAAAGGTGTAGAAAGAGGAAACATCGATATCTCTAGCACACAAATACATGATCATTCTCTCTCCTGGCTTGGTCAATAGAAAAGGTGTAGAAAGAGGAAACATCGATATCTCTAGCACACAAATACATGATCATTCTCTATCCTGGCTTGGTCAATAGAAAAGGTGTAGAAAGAGGAAACATCGATATCTCTAGAACACAAATACATGATCATTCTCTCTCCTGGCTTGGTCAATAGAAAAGGTGTAGAAAGAGGAAACATCGATATCTCTAGCACACAAATACATGATCATTCTCTCTCCTGTCTTGGTCAATAGAACAGGTGTAGAAAGAGGAAACATCGATATCTCTAGCACACAAATACATGATCATTCTCTCTCCTGGCTTGGTCAATAGAAAAGGTGTAGAAAGAGGAAACATCGATATCTCTAGCACACAAATACATGATCATTCTCTCTCCTGGCTTGGTCAATAGAAAAGGTGTAGAAAGAGGAAACATCGATATCTCTAGCACACAAATACATGATCATTCTCTCTCCTGGCTTGGTCAATAGAAAAGGTGTAGAAAGAGGAAACATCGATATCTCTAGAACACAAATACATGATCATTCTCTCTCCTGGCTTGGTCATAGAAAAGGTGCAGAAAGAGGAAACATCGTTATCTCTAGAACACAAATGCATGACCATTCTCTCTCCTGGCTTGGTCAATAGAAAAGGCGTAGAAAGAGGAAACATCGATATCTCTAGAACACAAATACATGACCATTCTCTCTCCTGGCTTGGTCAATAGAAAAGGTGTAGAAAGAGGAAAAATCGATATCTCTAGCACACAAATACATGACCATTCTCTCTCCTGGCTTGGTCAATAGAAAAGGTGTAGAAAGAGGAAGCATCGATATCTTTAGAACACAAATACATGATCATTCTCTCTCCTGGCTTGGTCAATAGAAAAGGTGCAGAAAGAGGAAACATCGATATCTCTAGAACACAAATACATGACCATTCTCTCTCCTGGCTTGGTCAATAGAAAAGGTGTAGAATGAGGAAACATCGATATCTCTAGCACACAAATACATGATCATTCTCTCTCCTGGCTTGGTCAATAGAAAAGGTGTAGAATGAGGAAACATCGATATCTCTAGCACACAAATACATGATCATTCTCTCTCCTGGCGTCTTAAATAGAAAAGGTGCAGAAAGAGGAAACATCGATATCTCTAGAACACAAATACATGATCATTCTCTCTCCTGGCTTGGTCAATAGAAAAGGTGTAGAAAGAGGAAACATCGATATCTCTAGCACACAAATACATGATCATTCTCTCTCCTGGCTTGGTCAATAGAAAAGGTGTAGAAAGAGGAAACATCGATATCTCTAGAACACAAATACATGACCATTCTCTCTCCTGGCTTGGTCAATAGAAAAGGTGCAGAAAGAGGAAACATCGATATCTCTAACACACAAATACATGACCACTCTCTCTCCTGGCTTGGTCAATAGAAAAGATGTAGAAAGAGGAAACATCGATATCTCTAGAACACAAATACATGATCATTCTCTCTCCTGGCTTGGTCAATAGAAAAGGTGCAGAAAGAGGAAACATCGATTTCTCTAGAACACAAATACATGATCATTCTCTCTCCTGGCGTGGTCAACAGAAAAGGTGTAGAAAGAGGAAACATCGATATATCTAGCACACAAATACATGACCATTCTCTCTCCTGGCTTGGTCAATAGAAAAGGTGTAGAATGAGGAAACATCGATATCTCTAGCACACAAATGCATGATCATTCTCTCTCCTGGCTTGGTCAATAGAAAAGGCGTAGAAAGAGGAAACATCGATATCTCTAGAACACAAATACATGACCATTCTCTCTCCTGGCTTGGTCAATAGAAAAGGTGTAGAAAGAGGAAGCATCGATATCTTTAGAACACAAATACATGATCATTCTCTCTCCTGGCTTGGTCAATAGAAAAGGTGCAGAAAGAGGAAACATCGATATCTCTAGAACACAAATACATGACCATTCTCTCTCCTGGCTTGGTCAATAGAAAAGGTGTAGAATGAGGAAACATCGATATCTCTAGCACACAAATACATGATCATTCTCTCTCCTGGCTTGGTCAATAGAAAAGGTGTAGAAAGAGGAAACATCGATATCTCTAGCACACAAATACATGATCATTCTCTATCCTGGCTTGGTCAATAGAAAAGGTGTAGAAAGAGGAAACATCGATATCTCTAGAACACAAATACATGATCATTCTCTCTCCTGGCTTGGTCAATAGAAAAGGTGTAGAAAGAGGAAACATCGATATCTCTAGCACACAAATACATGATCATTCTCTCTCCTGGCTTGGTCAATAGAAAAGGTGTAGAAAGAGGAAACATCGATATCTCTAGCACACAAATACATGATCATTCTCTCTCCTGGCTTGGTTAATAGAAAAGGTGTAGAAAGAGGAAACATCGATATCTCTAGCACACAAATACATGATCAGTCTCTCTCCTGGCTTGGTCAATAGAAAAGGTGTAGAAAGAGGAAACATCGATATATCTAGCACACAAATACATGATCATTCTCTCTCCTGGCTTGGTCAATAGAAAAGGTGTAGAAAGAGGAAGCTTCGATATCTTTAGAACACAAATACATGATCATTCTCTCTCCTGGCTTGGTCAATAGAAAAGGTGCAGAAAGAGGAAACATCGATATCTCTAGCACACAAATACATGACCATTCTCTCTCCTGGCTTGGTCAATAGAAAAGGTGTAGAATGAGGAAACATCGATATCTCTAGCACACAAATACATGATCATTCTCTCTCCTGGCTTGGTCAATAGAAAAGGTGTAGAAAGAGGAAACATCGATATCTCTAGCACACAAATACATGACCACTCTCTCTCCTGGCTTGGTCAATAGAAAAGGTGTAGAAAGAGGAAACATCGATATCTCTAGTACACAAATACATGATCATTCTCTCTCATGGCTTGGTCAATAGAAAAGGTGTAGAAAGAGGAAACATCGATATCTCTAGAACACAAATACATGACCATTCTCTCTCCTGGCTTGGTCAATAGAAAAGATGTAGAAAGAGGAAACATCGATATCTTTAGAACACAAATACATGATCATTCTCTCTCCTGGCTTGGTCAATAGAAAAGATGTAGAAAGAGGAAACATCGATATCTCTAGAACACAAATACATGATCATTCTCTCTCCTGGCTTGGTCAATAGAAAAGGTGTAGAAAGAGGAAACATCGATATCTCTAGAACACAAATACATGATCATTCTCTCTCCTGGCTTGGTCAATAGAAAAGGTGTAGAAAGAGGAAACATCGATATCTCTAGAACACAAATACATGATCATTCTCTCTCCTGGCTTGGTCAATAGAAAAGGTGTAGAAAGAGGCAACATCGATATCTCTAGAACACAAATACATGATCATTCTCTCTCCTGGCTTGGTCAATAGAAAAGGTGTAGAAAGAGGAAACATCGATATCTCTAGCACACAAATACATGATCATTCTCTATCCTGGCTTGGTCAATAGAAAAGGTGTAGAAAGAGGAAACATCGATATCTCTAGAACACAAATACATGATCATTCTCTCTCCTGGCTTGGTCAACAGAAAAGGTGTAGAAAGAGGAAACATCGATATATCTAGCACACAAATACATGACCATTCTCTCTCCTGGCTTGGTCAATAGAAAAGGTGTAGAATGAGGAAACATCGATATCTCTAGCACACAAATACATGATCATTCTCTCTCATGGCTTGGTCAATAGAAAAGGTGTAGAAAGAGGAAGCATCGATATCTTTAGAACACAAATACATGATCATTCTCTCTCCTGGCTTGGTCAATAGAAAAGGTGCAGAAAGAGGAAACATCGATATCTCTAGAACACAAATACATGACCTTTCTCTCTCCTGGCTTGGTCAATAGAAAAGGTGTAGAATGAGGAAACATCGATATCTCTAGCACACAAATACATGATCATTCTCTCTCCTGTCTTGGTCAATAGAAAAGGTGTAGAAAGAGGAAACATCGATATCTCTAGCACACAAATACATGATCATTCTCTATCCTGGCTTGGTCAATAGAAAAGGTGTAGAAAGAGGAAACATCGATATCTCTAGAACACAAATACATGATCATTCTCTCTCCTGGCTTGGTCAATAGAAAAGGTGTAGAAAGAGGAAACATCGATATCTCTAGCACACAAATACATGATCATTCTCTCTCCTGGCTTGGACAATAGAAAAGGTGTAGAAAGAGGAAACATCGATATCTCTAGCACACAAATACATGATCATTCTCTCTCCTGGCTTGGTCAATAGAAAAGGTGTAGAAAGAGGAAACATCGATATCTCTAGCACACAAATACATGATCATTCTCTCTCCTTGCTTGGTTAATAGAAAAGGTGTAGAATGAGGAAACATCGATATCTCTAGAACACAAATACATGATCATTCTCTCTCCTGGCTTGGTCAATAGAAAAGGTGCAGAAAGAGGAAACATCGATATCTCTAGAACACAAATACATGATCATTCTCTCTCCTGGCTTGGTCAATAGAAAAGGTGTAGAAAGAGGAAACATCGATATCTCTAGCACACAAATACATGATCATTCTCTCTCCTGGCTTGGTCAATAGAAAAGGTGTAGAAAGAGGAAACATCGATATCTCTAGAACACAAATACATGACCATTCTCTCTCCTGGCTTGGTCAGTAGAAAAGGTGTAGAAAGAGGAAACATCGATATCTCTAACACACAAATACATGACCACTCTCTCTCCTGGCTTGGTCAATAGAAAAGATGTAGAAAGAGGAAACATCGATATCTCTAGAACACAAATACATGATCATTCTCTCTCCTGGCTTGGTCAATAGAAAAGGTGCAGAAAGAGGAAACATTGATTTCTCTAGAACACAAATACATGATCATTCTCTCTCCTGGCTTGGTCAATAGAAAAGGTGTAGAAAGAGGCAACATCGATATCTCTAGAACACAAATACATGATCATTCTCTCTCCTGGCTTGGTCAATAGAAAAGGTGTAGAAAGAGGAAACATCGATATCTCTAGCACACAAATACATGATCATTCTCTCTCCTGGCTTGGTCAATAGAAAAGGTGTAGAAAGAGGAAACATCGATATCTCTAGCACACAAATACATGATCATTCTCTATCCTGGCTTGGTCAATAGAAAAGGTGTAGAAAGAGGAAACATCGATATCTCTAGCACACAAATACATGTTCATTCTCTCTCCTGGCTTGGTCAATAGAAAAGGTGTAGAAAGAAGAAACATCGATATCTCTAGCACACAAATACATGATCAGTCTCTCTCCTGGCTTGGTCAATAGAAAAGGTGTAGAAAGAGGAAACATCGATATCTCTAGCACACAAATACATGATCATTCTCTCTCCTGGCTTGGTCAATAGAAAAGGTGTAGAAAGAGGAAACATCGATATCTCTAGAACACAAATACATGATCATTCTCTCTCCTGGCTTGGTCATAGAAAAGGTGCAGAAAGAGGAAACATCGTTATCTCTAGAACACAAATGCATGACCATTCTCTCTCCTGGCTTGGTCAATAGAAAAGGCGTAGAAAGAGGAAACATCGATATCTCTAGAACACAAATACATGACCATTCTCTCTCCTGGCTTGGTCAATAGAAAAGGTGTAGAAAGAGGAAAAATCGATATCTCTAGCACACAAATACATGACCATTCTCTCTCCTGGCTTGGTCAATAGAAAAGGTGTAGAAAGAGGAAGCATCGATATCTTTAGAACACAAATACATGATCATTCTCTCTCCTGGCTTGGTCAATAGAAAAGGTGCAGAAAGAGGAAACATCGATATCTCTAGAACACAAATACATGACCATTCTCTCTCCTGGCTTGGTCAATAGAAAAGGTGTAGAATGAGGAAACATCGATATCTCTAGCACACAAATACATGATCATTCTCTCTCCTGGCTTGGTCAATAGAAAAGGTGTAGAATGAGGAAACATCGATATCTCTAGCACACAAATACATGATCATTCTCTCTCCTGGCGTCTTAAATAGAAAAGGTGCAGAAAGAGGAAACATCGATATCTCTAGAACACAAATACATGATCATTCTCTCTCCTGGCTTGGTCAATAGAAAAGGTGTAGAAAGAGGAAACATCGATATCTCTAGCACACAAATACATGATCATTCTCTCTCCTGGCTTGGTCAATAGAAAAGGTGTAGAAAGAGGAAACATCGATATCTCTAGAACACAAATACATGACCATTCTCTCTCCTGGCTTGGTCAATAGAAAAGGTGCAGAAAGAGGAAACATCGATATCTCTAACACACAAATACATGACCACTCTCTCTCCTGGCTTGGTCAATAGAAAAGATGTAGAAAGAGGAAACATCGATATCTCTAGAACACAAATACATGATCATTCTCTCTCCTGGCTTGGTCAATAGAAAAGGTGCAGAAAGAGGAAACATCGATTTCTCTAGAACACAAATACATGATCATTCTCTCTCCTGGCTTGGTCAACAGAAAAGGTGTAGAAAGAGGAAACATCGATATATCTAGCACACAAATACATGACCATTCTCTCTCCTGGCTTGGTCAATAGAAAAGGTGTAGAATGAGGAAACATCGATATCTCTAGCACACAAATACATGATCATTCTCTCTCCTGGCTTGGTCAATAGAAAAGGCGTAGAAAGAGGAAACATCGATATCTCTAGAACACAAATACATGACCATTCTCTCTCCTGGCTTGGTCAATAGAAAAGGTGTAGAAAGAGGAAGCATCGATATCTTTAGAACACAAATACATGATCATTCTCTCTCCTGGCTTGGTCAATAGAAAAGGTGCAGAAAGAGGAAACATCGATATCTCTAGAACACAAATACATGACCATTCTCTCTCCTGGCTTGGTCAATAGAAAAGGTGTAGAATGAGGAAACATCGATATCTCTAGCACACAAATACATGATCATTCTCTCTCCTGGCTTGGTCAATAGAAAAGGTGTAGAAAGAGGAAACATCGATATCTCTAGCACACAAATACATGATCATTCTCTATCCTGGCTTGGTCAATAGAAAAGGTGTAGAAAGAGGAAACATCGATATCTCTAGAACACAAATACATGATCATTCTCTCTCCTGGCTTGGTCAATAGAAAAGGTGTAGAAAGAGGAAACATCGATATCTCTAGCACACAAATACATGATCATTCTCTCTCCTGGCTTGGTCAATAGAAAAGGTGTAGAAAGAGGAAACATCGATATCTCTAGCACACAAATACATGATCATTCTCTCTCCTGGCTTGGTTAATAGAAAAGGTGTAGAAAGAGGAAACATCGATATCTCTAGCACACAAATACATGATCAGTCTCTCTCCTGGCTTGGTCAATAGAAAAGGTGTAGAAAGAGGAAACATCGATATATCTAGCACACAAATACATGATCATTCTCTCTCCTGGCTTGGTCAATAGAAAAGGTGTAGAAAGAGGAAACATCGATATCTCTAGAACATAAATACATGATCATTCTCTCTCCTGGCTTGGTCAATAGAAAAGGTGCAGAAAGAGGAAACATCGTTATCTCTAGAACACAAATATATGACCATTCTCTCTCCTGGCTTGGTCAATAGAAAAGGTGTAGAAAGAGGAAACATCGATATCTCTAGAACACAAATACATGACCATTCTCTCTCCTGGCTTGGTCAATAGAAAAGGTGTAGAAAGAGGAAAAATTGATATCTCTAGCACACAAATACATGACCATTCTCTCTCCTGGCTTGGTCAATAGAAAAGGTGTAGAAAGAGGAAGCTTCGATATCTTTAGAACACAAATACATGATCATTCTCTCTCCTGGCTTGGTCAATAGAAAAGGTGCAGAAAGAGGAAACATCGATATCTCTAGCACACAAATACATGACCATTCTCTCTCCTGGCTTGGTCAATAGAAAAGGTGTAGAATGAGGAAACATCGATATCTCTAGCACACAAATACATGATCATTCTCTCTCCTGGCTTGGTCAATAGAAAAGGTGTAGAAAGAGGAAACATCGATATCTCTAGCACACAAATACATGACCACTCTCTCTCCTGGCTTGGTCAATAGAAAAGGTGTAGAAAGAGGAAACATCGATATCTCTAGTACACAAATACATGATCATTCTCTCTCATGGCTTGGTCAATAGAAAAGGTGTAGAAAGAGGAAACATCGATATCTCTAGAACACAAATACATGACCATTCTCTCTCCTGGCTTGGTCAATAGAAAAGATGTAGAAAGAGGAAACATCGATATCTTTAGAACACAAATACATGATCATTCTCTCTCCTGGCTTGGTCAATAGAAAAGATGTAGAAAGAGGAAACATCGATATCTCTAGAACACAAATACATGATCATTCTCTCTCCTGGCTTGGTCAATAGAAAAGGTGTAGAAAGAGGAAACATCGATATCTCTAGAACACAAATACATGATCATTCTCTCTCCTGGCTTGGTCAATAGAAAAGGTGTAGAAAGAG
The DNA here is from genome assembly GCA_963680875.1 of Bathymodiolus brooksi. NCBI lineage: Eukaryota > Metazoa > Mollusca > Bivalvia > Mytilida > Modiolidae > Bathymodiolus > Bathymodiolus brooksi. Next base: position 50,072,623 of record OY804583.1, on the reverse strand, counting down.
GAAACATCGATATCTCTAGAACACAAATACATGATCATTCTCTCTCCTGGCTTGGTCAATAGAAAAGGTGTAGAAAGAGGCAACATCGATATCTCTAGAACACAAATACATGATCATTCTCTCTCCTGGCTTGGTCAATAGAAAAGGTGTAGAAAGAGGAAACATCGATATCTCTAGCACACAAATACATGATCATTCTCTATCCTGGCTTGGTCAATAGAAAAGGTGTAGAAAGAGGAAACATCGATATCTCTAGAACACAAATACATGATCATTCTCTCTCCTGGCTTGGTCAACAGAAAAGGTGTAGAAAGAGGAAACATCGATATATCTAGCACACAAATACATGACCATTCTCTCTCCTGGCTTGGTCAATAGAAAAGGTGTAGAATGAGGAAACATCGATATCTCTAGCACACAAATACATGATCATTCTCTCTCCTGGCTTGGTCAATAGAAAAGGTGTAGAAAGAGGAAACATCGATATCTCTAGCACACAAATACATGATCATTCTCTATCCTGGCTTGGTCAATAGAAAAGGTGTAGAAAGAGGAAACATCGATATCTCTAGAACACAAATACATGATCATTCTCTCTCCTGGCTTGGTCAATAGAAAAGGTGTAGAAAGAGGAAACATCGATATCTCTAGCACACAAATACATGATCATTCTCTCTCCTGGCTTGGTCAATAGAAAAGGTGTAGAAAGAGGAAACATCGATATCTCTAGCACACAAATACATGATCATTCTCTCTCCTGGCTTGGTTAATAGAAAAGGTGTAGAAAGAGGAAACATCGATATCTCTAGCACACAAATACATGATCAGTCTCTCTCCTGGCTTGGTCAATAGAAAAGGTGTAGAAAGAGGAAACATCGATATATCTAGCACACAAATACATGATCATTCTCTCTCCTGGTTTGGTCAATAGAAAAGGTGTAGAAAGAGGAAACATCGATATCTCTAGAACATAAATACATGATCATTCTCTCTCCTGGCTTGGTCAATAGAAAAGGTGCAGAAAGAGGAAACATCGTTATCTCTAGAACACAAATATATGACCATTCTCTCTCCTGGCTTGGTCAATAGAAAAGGTGTAGAAAGAGGAAACATCGATATCTCTAGAACACAAATACATGACCATTCTCTCTCCTGGCTTGGTCAATAGAAAAGGTGTAGAAAGAGGAAAAATTGATATCTCTAGCACACAAATACATGACCATTCTCTCTCCTGGCTTGGTCAATAGAAAAGGTGTAGAAAGAGGAAGCTTCGATATCTTTAGAACACAAATACATGATCATTCTCTCTCCTGGCTTGGTCAATAGAAAAGGTGCAGAAAGAGGAAACATCGATATCTCTAGCACACAAATACATGACCATTCTCTCTCCTGGCTTGGTCAATAGAAAAGGTGTAGAATGAGGAAACATCGATATCTCTAGCACACAAATACATGATCATTCTCTCTCCTGGCTTGGTCAATAGAAAAGGTGTAGAAAGAGGAAACATCGATATCTCTAGCACACAAATACATGACCACTCTCTCTCCTGGCTTGGTCAATAGAAAAGGTGTAGAAAGAGGAAACATCGATATCTCTAGTACACAAATACATGATCATTCTCTCTCATGGCTTGGTCAATAGAAAAGGTGTAGAAAGAGGAAACATCGATATCTCTAGAACACAAATACATGACCATTCTCTCTCCTGGCTTGGTCAATAGAAAGGATGTAGAAAGAGGAAACATCGATATCTTTAGAACACAAATACATGATCATTCTCTCTCCTGGCTTGGTCAATAGAAAAGATGTAGAAAGAGGAAACATCGATATCTCTAGAACACAAATACATGATCATTCTCTCTCCTGGCTTGGTCAATAGAAAAGGTGTAGAAAGAGGAAACATCGATATCTCTAGAACACAAATACATGATCATTCTCTCTCCTGGCTTGGTCAATAGAAAAGGTGTAGAAAGAGGAAACATCGATATCTCTAGAACACAAATACATGATCATTCTCTCTCCTGGCTTGGTCAATAGAAAAGGTGTAGAAAGAGGCAACATCGATATCTCTAGAACACAAATACATGATCATTCTCTCTCCTGGCTTGGTCAATAGAAAAGGTGTAGAAAGAGGAAACATCGATATCTCTAGCACACAAATACATGATCATTCTCTATCCTGGCTTGGTCAATAGAAAAGGTGTAGAAAGAGGAAACATCGATATCTCTAGAACACAAATACATGATCATTCTCTCTCCTGGCTTGGTCAACAGAAAAGGTGTAGAAAGAGGAAACATCGATATATCTAGCACACAAATACATGACCATTCTCTCTCCTGGCTTGGTCAATAGAAAAGGTGTAGAATGAGGAAACATCGATATCTCTAGCACACAAATACATGATCATTCTCTCTCATGGCTTGGTCAATAGAAAAGGTGTAGAAAGAGGAAGCATCGATATCTTTAGAACACAAATACATGATCATTCTCTCTCCTGGCTTGGTCAATAGAAAAGGTGCAGAAAGAGGAAACATCGATATCTCTAGAACACAAATACATGACCTTTCTCTCTCCTGGCTTGGTCAATAGAAAAGGTGTAGAATGAGGAAACATCGATATCTCTAGCACACAAATACATGATCATTCTCTCTCCTGTCTTGGTCAATAGAAAAGGTGTAGAAAGAGGAAACATCGATATCTCTAGCACACAAATACATGATCATTCTCTATCCTGGCTTGGTCAATAGAAAAGGTGTAGAAAGAGGAAACATCGATATCTCTAGAACACAAATACATGATCATTCTCTCTCCTGGCTTGGTCAATAGAAAAGGTGTAGAAAGAGGAAACATCGATATCTCTAGCACACAAATACATGATCATTCTCTCTCCTGGCTTGGACAATAGAAAAGGTGTAGAAAGAGGAAACATCGATATCTCTAGCACACAAATACATGATCATTCTCTCTCCTGGCTTGGTCAATAGAAAAGGTGTAGAAAGAGGAAACATCGATATCTCTAGCACACAAATACATGATCATTCTCTCTCCTGGCTTGGTTAATAGAAAAGGTGTAGAATGAGGAAACATCGATATCTCTAGAACACAAATACATGATCATTCTCTCTCCTGGCTTGGTCAATAGAAAAGGTGCAGAAAGAGGAAACATCGATATCTCTAGAACACAAATACATGATCATTCTCTCTCCTGGCTTGGTCAATAGAAAAGGTGTAGAAAGAGGAAACATCGATATCTCTAGCACACAAATACATGATCATTCTCTCTCCTGGCTTGGTCAATAGAAAAGGTGTAGAAAGAGGAAACATCGATATCTCTAGAACACAAATACATGACCATTCTCTCTCCTGGCTTGGTCAGTAGAAAAGGTGTAGAAAGAGGAAACATCGATATCTCTAACACACAAATACATGACCACTCTCTCTCCTGGCTTGGTCAATAGAAAAGATGTAGAAAGAGGAAACATCGATATCTCTAGAACACAAATACATGATCATTCTCTCTCCTGGCTTGGTCAATAGAAAAGGTGCAGAAAGAGGAAACATTGATTTCTCTAGAACACAAATACATGATCATTCTCTCTCCTGGCTTGGTCAATAGAAAAGGTGTAGAAAGAGGCAACATCGATATCTCTAGAACACAAATACATGATCATTCTCTCTCCTGGCTTGGTCAATAGAAAAGGTGTAGAAAGAGGAAACATCGATATCTCTAGCACACAAATACATGATCATTCTCTCTCCTGGCTTGGTCAATAGAAAAGGTGTAGAAAGAGGAAACATCGATATCTCTAGCACACAAATACATGATCATTCTCTATCCTGGCTTGGTCAATAGAAAAGGTGTAGAAAGAGGAAACATCGATATCTCTAGAACACAAATACATGATCATTCTCTCTCCTGGCTTGGTCAATAGAAAAGGTGTAGAAAGAGGAAACATCGATATCTCTAGCACACAAATACATGATCATTCTCTCTCCTGTCTTGGTCAATAGAACAGGTGTAGAAAGAGGAAACATCGATATCTCTAGCACACAAATACATGATCATTCTCTCTCCTGGCTTGGTCAATAGAAAAGGTGTAGAAAGAGGAAACATCGATATCTCTAGCACACAAATACATGATCATTCTCTCTCCTGGCTTGGTCAATAGAAAAGGTGTAGAAAGAGGAAACATCGATATCTCTAGCACACAAATACATGATCATTCTCTCTCCTGGCTTGGTCAATAGAAAAGGTGTAGAAAGAGGAAACATCGATATCTCTAGAACACAAATACATGATCATTCTCTCTCCTGGCTTGGTCATAGAAAAGGTGCAGAAAGAGGAAACATCGTTATCTCTAGAACACAAATGCATGACCATTCTCTCTCCTGGCTTGGTCAATAGAAAAGGCGTAGAAAGAGGAAACATCGATATCTCTAGAACACAAATACATGACCATTCTCTCTCCTGGCTTGGTCAATAGAAAAGGTGTAGAAAGAGGAAAAATCGATATCTCTAGCACACAAATACATGACCATTCTCTCTCCTGGCTTGGTCAATAGAAAAGGTGTAGAAAGAGGAAGCATCGATATCTTTAGAACACAAATACATGATCATTCTCTCTCCTGGCTTGGTCAATAGAAAAGGTGCAGAAAGAGGAAACATCGATATCTCTAGAACACAAATACATGACCATTCTCTCTCCTGGCTTGGTCAATAGAAAAGGTGTAGAATGAGGAAACATCGATATCTCTAGCACACAAATACATGATCATTCTCTCTCCTGGCTTGGTCAATAGAAAAGGTGTAGAATGAGGAAACATCGATATCTCTAGCACACAAATACATGATCATTCTCTCTCCTGGCGTCTTAAATAGAAAAGGTGCAGAAAGAGGAAACATCGATATCTCTAGAACACAAATACATGATCATTCTCTCTCCTGGCTTGGTCAATAGAAAAGGTGTAGAAAGAGGAAACATCGATATCTCTAGCACACAAATACATGATCATTCTCTCTCCTGGCTTGGTCAATAGAAAAGGTGTAGAAAGAGGAAACATCGATATCTCTAGAACACAAATACATGACCATTCTCTCTCCTGGCTTGGTCAATAGAAAAGGTGCAGAAAGAGGAAACATCGATATCTCTAACACACAAATACATGACCACTCTCTCTCCTGGCTTGGTCAATAGAAAAGATGTAGAAAGAGGAAACATCGATATCTCTAGAACACAAATACATGATCATTCTCTCTCCTGGCTTGGTCAATAGAAAAGGTGCAGAAAGAGGAAACATCGATTTCTCTAGAACACAAATACATGATCATTCTCTCTCCTGGCTTGGTCAACAGAAAAGGTGTAGAAAGAGGAAACATCGATATATCTAGCACACAAATACATGACCATTCTCTCTCCTGGCTTGGTCAATAGAAAAGGTGTAGAATGAGGAAACATCGATATCTCTAGCACACAAATGCATGATCATTCTCTCTCCTGGCTTGGTCAATAGAAAAGGCGTAGAAAGAGGAAACATCGATATCTCTAGAACACAAATACATGACCATTCTCTCTCCTGGCTTGGTCAATAGAAAAGGTGTAGAAAGAGGAAGCATCGATATCTTTAGAACACAAATACATGATCATTCTCTCTCCTGGCTTGGTCAATAGAAAAGGTGCAGAAAGAGGAAACATCGATATCTCTAGAACACAAATACATGACCATTCTCTCTCCTGGCTTGGTCAATAGAAAAGGTGTAGAATGAGGAAACATCGATATCTCTAGCACACAAATACATGATCATTCTCTCTCCTGGCTTGGTCAATAGAAAAGGTGTAGAAAGAGGAAACATCGATATCTCTAGCACACAAATACATGATCATTCTCTATCCTGGCTTGGTCAATAGAAAAGGTGTAGAAAGAGGAAACATCGATATCTCTAGAACACAAATACATGATCATTCTCTCTCCTGGCTTGGTCAATAGAAAAGGTGTAGAAAGAGGAAACATCGATATCTCTAGCACACAAATACATGATCATTCTCTCTCCTGGCTTGGTCAATAGAAAAGGTGTAGAAAGAGGAAACATCGATATCTCTAGCACACAAATACATGATCATTCTCTCTCCTGGCTTGGTTAATAGAAAAGGTGTAGAAAGAGGAAACATCGATATCTCTAGCACACAAATACATGATCAGTCTCTCTCCTGGCTTGGTCAATAGAAAAGGTGTAGAAAGAGGAAACATCGATATATCTAGCACACAAATACATGATCATTCTCTCTCCTGGCTTGGTCAATAGAAAAGGTGTAGAAAGAGGAAGCTTCGATATCTTTAGAACACAAATACATGATCATTCTCTCTCCTGGCTTGGTCAATAGAAAAGGTGCAGAAAGAGGAAACATCGATATCTCTAGCACACAAATACATGACCATTCTCTCTCCTGGCTTGGTCAATAGAAAAGGTGTAGAATGAGGAAACATCGATATCTCTAGCACACAAATACATGATCATTCTCTCTCCTGGCTTGGTCAATAGAAAAGGTGTAGAAAGAGGAAACATCGATATCTCTAGCACACAAATACATGACCACTCTCTCTCCTGGCTTGGTCAATAGAAAAGGTGTAGAAAGAGGAAACATCGATATCTCTAGTACACAAATACATGATCATTCTCTCTCATGGCTTGGTCAATAGAAAAGGTGTAGAAAGAGGAAACATCGATATCTCTAGAACACAAATACATGACCATTCTCTCTCCTGGCTTGGTCAATAGAAAAGATGTAGAAAGAGGAAACATCGATATCTTTAGAACACAAATACATGATCATTCTCTCTCCTGGCTTGGTCAATAGAAAAGATGTAGAAAGAGGAAACATCGATATCTCTAGAACACAAATACATGATCATTCTCTCTCCTGGCTTGGTCAATAGAAAAGGTGTAGAAAGAGGAAACATCGATATCTCTAGAACACAAATACATGATCATTCTCTCTCCTGGCTTGGTCAATAGAAAAGGTGTAGAAAGAGGAAACATCGATATCTCTAGAACACAAATACATGATCATTCTCTCTCCTGGCTTGGTCAATAGAAAAGGTGTAGAATGAGGAAACATCGATATCTCTAGCACACAAATACATGATCATTCTCTCTCCTGGCTTGGTCAATAGAAAAGGTGTAGAAAGAGGAAACATCGATATCTCTAGCACACAAATACATGACCACTCTCTCTCCTGGCTTGGTCAATAGAAAAGGTGTAGAAAGAGGAAACATCGATATCTCTAGTACACAAATACATGATCATTCTCTCTCATGGCTTGGTCAATAGAAAAGGTGTAGAAAGAGGAAACATCGATATCTCTAGAACACAAATACATGACCATTCTCTCTCCTGGCTTGGTCAATAGAAAAGATGTAGAAAGAGGAAACATCGATATCTTTAGAACACAAATACATGATCATTCTCTCTCCTGGCTTGGTCAATAGAAAAGATGTAGAAAGAGGAAACATCGATATCTCTAGAACACAAATACATGATCATTCTCTCTCCTGGCTTGGTCAATAGAAAAGGTGTAGAAAGAGGAAACATCGATATCTCTAGAACACAAATACATGATCATTCTCTCTCCTGGCTTGGTCAATAGAAAAGGTGTAGAAAGAGGAAACATCGATATCTCTAGAACACAAATACATGATCATTCTCTCTCCTGGCTTGGTCAATAGAAAAGGTGTAGAAAGAGGCAACATCGATATCTCTAGAACACAAATACATGATCATTCTCTCTCCTGGCTTGGTCAATAGAAAAGGTGTAGAAAGAGGAAACATCGATATCTCTAGCACACAAATACATGATCATTCTCTATCCTGGCTTGGTCAATAGAAAAGGTGTAGAAAGAGGAAACATCGATATCTCTAGAACACAAATACATGATCATTCTCTCTCCTGGCTTGGTCAACAGAAAAGGTGTAGAAAGAGGAAACATCGATATATCTAGCACACAAATACATGACCATTCTCTCTCCTGGCTTGGTCAATAGAAAAGGTGTAGAATGAGGAAACATCGATATCTCTAGCACACAAATACATGATCATTCTCTCTCCTGGCTTGGTCAATAGAAAAGGTGTAGAAAGAGGAAACATCGATATCTCTAGCACACAAATACATGATCATTCTCTATCCTGGCTTGGTCAATAGAAAAGGTGTAGAAAGAGGAAACATCGATATCTCTAGAACACAAATACATGATCATTCTCTCTCCTGGCTTGGTCAATAGAAAAGGTGTAGAAAGAGGAAACATCGATATCTCTAGCACACAAATACATGATCATTCTCTCTCCTGGCTTGGTCAATAGAAAAGGTGTAGAAAGAGGAAACATCGATATCTCTAGCACACAAATACATGATCATTCTCTCTCCTGGCTTGGTTAATAGAAAAGGTGTAGAAAGAGGAAACATCGATATCTCTAGCACACAAATACATGATCAGTCTCTCTCCTGGCTTGGTCAATAGAAAAGGTGTAGAAAGAGGAAACATCGATATATCTAGCACACAAATACATGATCATTCTCTCTCCTGGTTTGGTCAATAGAAAAGGTGTAGAAAGAGGAAACATCGATATCTCTAGAACATAAATACATGATCATTCTCTCTCCTGGCTTGGTCAATAGAAAAGGTGCAGAAAGAGGAAACATCGTTATCTCTAGAACACAAATATATGACCATTCTCTCTCCTGGCTTGGTCAATAGAAAAGGTGTAGAAAGAGGAAACATCGATATCTCTAGAACACAAATACATGACCATTCTCTCTCCTGGCTTGGTCAATAGAAAAGGTGTAGAAAGAGGAAAAATTGATATCTCTAGCACACAAATACATGACCATTCTCTCTCCTGGCTTGGTCAATAGAAAAGGTGTAGAAAGAGGAAGCTTCGATATCTTTAGAACACAAATACATGATCATTCTCTCTCCTGGCTTGGTCAATAGAAAAGGTGCAGAAAGAGGAAACATCGATATCTCTAGCACACAAATACATGACCATTCTCTCTCCTGGCTTGGTCAATAGAAAAGGTGTAGAATGAGGAAACATCGATATCTCTAGCACACAAATACATGATCATTCTCTCTCCTGGCTTGGTCAATAGAAAAGGTGTAGAAAGAGGAAACATCGATATCTCTAGCACACAAATACATGACCACTCTCTCTCCTGGCTTGGTCAATAGAAAAGGTGTAGAAAGAGGAAACATCGATATCTCTAGTACACAAATACATGATCATTCTCTCTCATGGCTTGGTCAATAGAAAAGGTGTAGAAAGAGGAAACATCGATATCTCTAGAACACAAATACATGACCATTCTCTCTCCTGGCTTGGTCAATAGAAAAGATGTAGAAAGAGGAAACATCGATATCTTTAGAACACAAATACATGATCATTCTCTCTCCTGGCTTGGTCAATAGAAAAGATGTAGAAAGAGGAAACATCGATATCTCTAGAACACAAATACATGATCATTCTCTCTCCTGGCTTGGTCAATAGAAAAGGTGTAGAAAGAGGAAACATCGATATCTCTAGAACACAAATACATGATCATTCTCTCTCCTGGCTTGGTCAATAGAAAAGGTGTAGAAAGAGGAAACATCGATATCTCTAGAACACAAATACATGATCATTCTCTCTCCTGGCTTGGTCAATAGAAAAGGTGTAGAAAGAGGCAACATCGATATCTCTAGAACACAAATACATGATCATTCTCTCTCCTGGCTTGGTCAATAGAAAAGGTGTAGAAAGAGGAAACATCGATATCTCTAGCACACAAATACATGATCATTCTCTATCCTGGCTTGGTCAATAGAAAAGGTGTAGAAAGAGGAAACATCGATATCTCTAGAACACAAATACATGATCATTCTCTCTCCTGGCTTGGTCAACAGAAAAGGTGTAGAAAGAGGAAACATCGATATATCTAGCACACAAATACATGACCATTCTCTCTCCTGGCTTGGTCAATAGAAAAGGTGTAGAATGAGGAAACATCGATATCTCTAGCACACAAATACATGATCATTCTCTCTCCTGGCTTGGTCAATAGAAAAGGTGTAGAAAGAGGAAACATCGATATCTCTAGCACACAAATACATGATCATTCTCTATCCTGGCTTGGTCAATAGAAAAGGTGTAGAAAGAGGAAACATCGATATCTCTAGAACACAAATACATGATCATTCTCTCTCCTGGCTTGGTCAATAGAAAAGGTGTAGAAAGAGGAAACATCGATATCTCTAGCACACAAATACATGATCATTCTCTCTCCTGGCTTGGTCAATAGAAAAGGTGTAGAAAGAGGAAACATCGATATCTCTAGCACACAAATACATGATCATTCTCTCTCCTGGCTTGGTTAATAGAAAAGGTGTAGAAAGAGGAAACATCGATATCTCTAGCACACAAATACATGATCAGTCTCTCTCCTGGCTTGGTCAATAGAAAAGGTGTAGAAAGAGGAAACATCGATATATCTAGCACACAAATACATGATCATTCTCTCTCCTGGTTTGGTCAATAGAAAAGGTGTAGAAAGAGGAAACATCGATATCTCTAGAACATAAATACATGATCATTCTCTCTCCTGGCTTGGTCAATAGAAAAGGTGCAGAAAGAGGAAACATCGTTATCTCTAGAACACAAATATATGACCATTCTCTCTCCTGGCTTGGTCAATAGAAAAGGTGTAGAAAGAGGAAACATCGATATCTCTAGAACACAAATACATGACCATTCTCTCTCCTGGCTTGGTCAATAGAAAAGGTGTAGAAAGAGGAAAAATTGATATCTCTAGCACACAAATACATGACCATTCTCTCTCCTGGCTTGGTCAATAGAAAAGGTGTAGAAAGAGGAAGCTTCGATATCTTTAGAACACAAATACATGATCATTCTCTCTCCTGGCTTGGTCAATAGAAAAGGTGCAGAAAGAGGAAACATCGATATCTCTAGCACACAAATACATGACCATTCTCTCTCCTGGCTTGGTCAATAGAAAAGGTGTAGAATGAGGAAACATCGATATCTCTAGCACACAAATACATGATCATTCTCTCTCCTGGCTTGGTCAATAGAAAAGGTGTAGAAAGAGGAAACATCGATATCTCTAGCACACAAATACATGACCACTCTCTCTCCTGGCTTGGTCAATAGAAAAGGTGTAGAAAGAGGAAACATCGATATCTCTAGTACACAAATACATGATCATTCTCTCTCATGGCTTGGTCAATAGAAAAGGTGTAGAAAGAGGAAACATCGATATCTCTAGAACACAAATACATGACCATTCTCTCTCCTGGCTTGGTCAATAGAAAAGATGTAGAAAGAGGAAACATCGATATCTTTAGAACACAAATACATGATCATTCTCTCTCCTGGCTTGGTCAATAGAAAAGATGTAGAAAGAGGAAACATCGATATCTCTAGAACACAAATACATGATCATTCTCTCTCCTGGCTTGGTCAATAGAAAAGGTGTAGAAAGAGGAAACATCGATATCTCTAGAACACAAATACATGATCATTCTCTCTCCTGGCTTGGTCAATAGAAAAGGTGTAGAAAGAGGAAACATCGATATCTCTAGAACACAAATACATGATCATTCTCTCTCCTGGCTTGGTCAATAGAAAAGGTGTAGAAAGAGGCAACATCGATATCTCTAGAACACAAATACATGATCATTCTCTCTCCTGGCTTGGTCAATAGAAAAGGTGTAGAAAGAGGAAACATCGATATCTCTAGCACACAAATACATGATCATTCTCTATCCTGGCTTGGTCAATAGAAAAGGTGTAGAAAGAGGAAACATCGATATCTCTAGAACACAAATACATGATCATTCTCTCTCCTGGCTTGGTCAACAGAAAAGGTGTAGAAAGAGGAAACATCGATATATCTAGCACACAAATACATGACCATTCTCTCTCCTGGCTTGGTCAATAGAAAAGGTGTAGAATGAGGAAACATCGATATCTCTAGCACACAAATACATGATCATTCTCTCTCATGGCTTGGTCAATAGAAAAGGTGTAGAAAGAGGAAGCATCGATATCTTTAGAACACAAATACATGATCATTCTCTCTCCTGGCTTGGTCAATAGAAAAGGTGCAGAAAGAGGAAACATCGATATCTCTAGAACACAAATACATGACCTTTCTCTCTCCTGGCTTGGTCAATAGAAAAGGTGTAGAATGAGGAAACATCGATATCTCTAGCACACAAATACATGATCATTCTCTCTCCTGTCTTGGTCAATAGAAAAGGTGTAGAAAGAGGAAACATCGATATCTCTAGCACACAAATACATGATCATTCTCTATCCTGGCTTGGTCAATAGAAAAGGTGTAGAAAGAGGAAACATCGATATCTCTAGAACACAAATACATGATCATTCTCTCTCCTGGCTTGGTCAATAGAAAAGGTGTAGAAAGAGGAAACATCGATATCTCTAGCACACAAATACATGATCATTCTCTCTCCTGGCTTGGACAATAGAAAAGGTGTAGAAAGAGGAAACATCGATATCTCTAGCACACAAATACATGATCATTCTCTCTCCTGGCTTGGTCAATAGAAAAGGTGTAGAAAGAGGAAACATCGATATCTCTAGCACACAAATACATGATCATTCTCTCTCCTGGCTTGGTTAATAGAAAAGGTGTAGAATGAGGAAACATCGATATCTCTAGAACACAAATACATGATCATTCTCTCTCCTGGCTTGGTCAATAGAAAAGGTGCAGAAAGAGGAAACATCGATATCTCTAGAACACAAATACATGATCATTCTCTCTCCTGGCTTGGTCAATAGAAAAGGTGTAGAAAGAGGAAACATCGATATCTCTAGCACACAAATACATGATCATTCTCTCTCCTGGCTTGGTCAATAGAAAAGGTGTAGAAAGAGGAAACATCGATATCTCTAGAACACAAATACATGACCATTCTCTCTCCTGGCTTGGTCAGTAGAAAAGGTGTAGAAAGAGGAAACATCGATATCTCTAACACACAAATACATGACCACTCTCTCTCCTGGCTTGGTCAATAGAAAAGATGTAGAAAGAGGAAACATCGATATCTCTAGAACACAAATACATGATCATTCTCTCTCCTGGCTTGGTCAATAGAAAAGGTGCAGAAAGAGGAAACATTGATTTCTCTAGAACACAAATACATGATCATTCTCTCTCCTGGCTTGGTCAATAGAAAAGGTGTAGAAAGAGGCAACATCGATATCTCTAGAACACAAATACATGATCATTCTCTCTCCTGGCTTGGTCAATAGAAAAGGTGTAGAAAGAGGAAACATCGATATCTCTAGCACACAAATACATGATCATTCTCTCTCCTGGCTTGGTCAATAGAAAAGGTGTAGAAAGAGGAAACATCGATATCTCTAGCACACAAATACATGATCATTCTCTATCCTGGCTTGGTCAATAGAAAAGGTGTAGAAAGAGGAAACATCGATATCTCTAGAACACAAATACATGATCATTCTCTCTCCTGGCTTGGTCAATAGAAAAGGTGTAGAAAGAGGAAACATCGATATCTCTAGCACACAAATACATGATCATTCTCTCTCCTGTCTTGGTCAATAGAACAGGTGTAGAAAGAGGAAACATCGATATCTCTAGCACACAAATACATGATCATTCTCTCTCCTGGCTTGGTCAATAGAAAAGGTGTAGAAAGAGGAAACATCGATATCTCTAGCACACAAATACATGATCATTCTCTCTCCTGGCTTGGTCAATAGAAAAGGTGTAGAAAGAGGAAACATCGATATCTCTAGCACACAAATACATGATCATTCTCTCTCCTGGCTTGGTCAATAGAAAAGGTGTAGAAAGAGGAAACATCGATATCTCTAGAACACAAATACATGATCATTCTCTCTCCTGGCTTGGTCATAGAAAAGGTGCAGAAAGAGGAAACATCGTTATCTCTAGAACACAAATGCATGACCATTCTCTCTCCTGGCTTGGTCAATAGAAAAGGCGTAGAAAGAGGAAACATCGATATCTCTAGAACACAAATACATGACCATTCTCTCTCCTGGCTTGGTCAATAGAAAAGGTGTAGAAAGAGGAAAAATCGATATCTCTAGCACACAAATACATGACCATTCTCTCTCCTGGCTTGGTCAATAGAAAAGGTGTAGAAAGAGGAAGCATCGATATCTTTAGAACACAAATACATGATCATTCTCTCTCCTGGCTTGGTCAATAGAAAAGGTGCAGAAAGAGGAAACATCGATATCTCTAGAACACAAATACATGACCATTCTCTCTCCTGGCTTGGTCAATAGAAAAGGTGTAGAATGAGGAAACATCGATATCTCTAGCACACAAATACATGATCATTCTCTCTCCTGGCTTGGTCAATAGAAAAGGTGTAGAATGAGGAAACATCGATATCTCTAGCACACAAATACATGATCATTCTCTCTCCTGGCGTCTTAAATAGAAAAGGTGCAGAAAGAGGAAACATCGATATCTCTAGAACACAAATACATGATCATTCTCTCTCCTGGCTTGGTCAATAGAAAAGGTGTAGAAAGAGGAAACATCGATATCTCTAGCACACAAATACATGATCATTCTCTCTCCTGGCTTGGTCAATAGAAAAGGTGTAGAAAGAGGAAACATCGATATCTCTAGAACACAAATACATGACCATTCTCTCTCCTGGCTTGGTCAATAGAAAAGGTGCAGAAAGAGGAAACATCGATATCTCTAACACACAAATACATGACCACTCTCTCTCCTGGCTTGGTCAATAGAAAAGATGTAGAAAGAGGAAACATCGATATCTCTAGAACACAAATACATGATCATTCTCTCTCCTGGCTTGGTCAATAGAAAAGGTGCAGAAAGAGGAAACATCGATTTCTCTAGAACACAAATACATGATCATTCTCTCTCCTGGCTTGGTCAACAGAAAAGGTGTAGAAAGAGGAAACATCGATATATCTAGCACACAAATACATGACCATTCTCTCTCCTGGCTTGGTCAATAGAAAAGGTGTAGAATGAGGAAACATCGATATCTCTAGCACACAAATGCATGATCATTCTCTCTCCTGGCTTGGTCAATAGAAAAGGCGTAGAAAGAGGAAACATCGATATCTCTAGAACACAAATACATGACCATTCTCTCTCCTGGCTTGGTCAATAGAAAAGGTGTAGAAAGAGGAAGCATCGATATCTTTAGAACACAAATACATGATCATTCTCTCTCCTGGCTTGGTCAATAGAAAAGGTGCAGAAAGAGGAAACATCGATATCTCTAGAACACAAATACATGACCATTCTCTCTCCTGGCTTGGTCAATAGAAAAGGTGTAGAATGAGGAAACATCGATATCTCTAGCACACAAATACATGATCATTCTCTCTCCTGGCTTGGTCAATAGAAAAGGTGTAGAAAGAGGAAACATCGATATCTCTAGCACACAAATACATGATCATTCTCTATCCTGGCTTGGTCAATAGAAAAGGTGTAGAAAGAGGAAACATCGATATCTCTAGAACACAAATACATGATCATTCTCTCTCCTGGCTTGGTCAATAGAAAAGGTGTAGAAAGAGGAAACATCGATATCTCTAGCACACAAATACATGATCATTCTCTCTCCTGGCTTGGTCAATAGAAAAGGTGTAGAAAGAGGAAACATCGATATCTCTAGCACACAAATACATGATCATTCTCTCTCCTGGCTTGGTTAATAGAAAAGGTGTAGAAAGAGGAAACATCGATATCTCTAGCACACAAATACATGATCAGTCTCTCTCCTGGCTTGGTCAATAGAAAAGGTGTAGAAAGAGGAAACATCGATATATCTAGCACACAAATACATGATCATTCTCTCTCCTGGCTTGGTCAATAGAAAAGGTGTAGAAAGAGGAAGCTTCGATATCTTTAGAACACAAATACATGATCATTCTCTCTCCTGGCTTGGTCAATAGAAAAGGTGCAGAAAGAGGAAACATCGATATCTCTAGCACACAAATACATGACCATTCTCTCTCCTGGCTTGGTCAATAGAAAAGGTGTAGAATGAGGAAACATCGATATCTCTAGCACACAAATACATGATCATTCTCTCTCCTGGCTTGGTCAATAGAAAAGGTGTAGAAAGAGGAAACATCGATATCTCTAGCACACAAATACATGACCACTCTCTCTCCTGGCTTGGTCAATAGAAAAGGTGTAGAAAGAGGAAACATCGATATCTCTAGTACACAAATACATGATCATTCTCTCTCATGGCTTGGTCAATAGAAAAGGTGTAGAAAGAGGAAACATCGATATCTCTAGAACACAAATACATGACCATTCTCTCTCCTGGCTTGGTCAATAGAAAAGATGTAGAAAGAGGAAACATCGATATCTTTAGAACACAAATACATGATCATTCTCTCTCCTGGCTTGGTCAATAGAAAAGATGTAGAAAGAGGAAACATCGATATCTCTAGAACACAAATACATGATCATTCTCTCTCCTGGCTTGGTCAATAGAAAAGGTGTAGAAAGAGGAAACATCGATATCTCTAGAACACAAATACATGATCATTCTCTCTCCTGGCTTGGTCAATAGAAAAGGTGTAGAAAGAGGAAACATCGATATCTCTAGAACACAAATACATGATCATTCTCTCTCCTGGCTTGGTCAATAGAAAAGGTGTAGAAAGAGGCAACATCGATATCTCTAGAACACAAATACATGATCATTCTCTCTCCTGGCTTGGTCAATAGAAAAGGTGTAGAAAGAGGAAACATCGATATCTCTAGCACACAAATACATGATCATTCTCTATCCTGGCTTGGTCAATAGAAAAGGTGTAGAAAGAGGAAACATCGATATCTCTAGAACACAAATACATGATCATTCTCTCTCCTGGCTTGGTCAACAGAAAAGGTGTAGAAAGAGGAAACATCGATATATCTAGCACACAAATACATGACCATTCTCTCTCCTGGCTTGGTCAATAGAAAAGGTGTAGAATGAGGAAACATCGATATCTCTAGCACACAAATACATGATCATTCTCTCTCATGGCTTGGTCAATAGAAAAGGTGTAGAAAGAGGAAGCATCGATATCTTTAGAACACAAATACATGATCATTCTCTCTCCTGGCTTGGTCAATAGAAAAGGTGCAGAAAGAGGAAACATCGATATCTCTAGAACACAAATACATGACCTTTCTCTCTCCTGGCTTGGTCAATAGAAAAGGTGTAGAATGAGGAAACATCGATATCTCTAGCACACAAATACATGATCATTCTCTCTCCTGTCTTGGTCAATAGAAAAGGTGTAGAAAGAGGAAACATCGATATCTCTAGCACACAAATACATGATCATTCTCTATCCTGGCTTGGTCAATAGAAAAGGTGTAGAAAGAGGAAACATCGATATCTCTAGAACACAAATACATGATCATTCTCTCTCCTGGCTTGGTCAATAGAAAAGGTGTAGAAAGAGGAAACATCGATATCTCTAGCACACAAATACATGATCATTCTCTCTCCTGGCTTGGACAATAGAAAAGGTGTAGAAAGAGGAAACATCGATATCTCTAGCACACAAATACATGATCATTCTCTCTCCTGGCTTGGTCAATAGAAAAGGTGTAGAAAGAGGAAACATCGATATCTCTAGCACACAAATACATGATCATTCTCTCTCCTTGCTTGGTTAATAGAAAAGGTGTAGAATGAGGAAACATCGATATCTCTAGAACACAAATACATGATCATTCTCTCTCCTGGCTTGGTCAATAGAAAAGGTGCAGAAAGAGGAAACATCGATATCTCTAGAACACAAATACATGATCATTCTCTCTCCTGGCTTGGTCAATAGAAAAGGTGTAGAAAGAGGAAACATCGATATCTCTAGCACACAAATACATGATCATTCTCTCTCCTGGCTTGGTCAATAGAAAAGGTGTAGAAAGAGGAAACATCGATATCTCTAGAACACAAATACATGACCATTCTCTCTCCTGGCTTGGTCAGTAGAAAAGGTGTAGAAAGAGGAAACATCGATATCTCTAACACACAAATACATGACCACTCTCTCTCCTGGCTTGGTCAATAGAAAAGATGTAGAAAGAGGAAACATCGATATCTCTAGAACACAAATACATGATCATTCTCTCTCCTGGCTTGGTCAATAGAAAAGGTGCAGAAAGAGGAAACATTGATTTCTCTAGAACACAAA
Organism: Bathymodiolus brooksi; assembly: GCA_963680875.1. Taxonomy (NCBI): domain Eukaryota; kingdom Metazoa; phylum Mollusca; class Bivalvia; order Mytilida; family Modiolidae; genus Bathymodiolus; species Bathymodiolus brooksi. Next base: position 50,054,349 of record OY804583.1, on the reverse strand, counting down.
TACATGATCATTCTCTCTCCTGGCTTGGTCAATAGAAAAGGTGTAGAAAGAGGCAACATCGATATCTCTAGAACACAAATACATGATCATTCTCTCTCCTGGCTTGGTCAATAGAAAAGGTGTAGAAAGAGGAAACATCGATATCTCTAGCACACAAATACATGATCATTCTCTCTCCTGGCTTGGTCAATAGAAAAGGTGTAGAAAGAGGAAACATCGATATCTCTAGCACACAAATACATGATCATTCTCTATCCTGGCTTGGTCAATAGAAAAGGTGTAGAAAGAGGAAACATCGATATCTCTAGAACACAAATACATGATCATTCTCTCTCCTGGCTTGGTCAATAGAAAAGGTGTAGAAAGAGGAAACATCGATATCTCTAGCACACAAATACATGATCATTCTCTCTCCTGTCTTGGTCAATAGAACAGGTGTAGAAAGAGGAAACATCGATATCTCTAGCACACAAATACATGATCATTCTCTCTCCTGGCTTGGTCAATAGAAAAGGTGTAGAAAGAGGAAACATCGATATCTCTAGCACACAAATACATGATCATTCTCTCTCCTGGCTTGGTCAATAGAAAAGGTGTAGAAAGAGGAAACATCGATATCTCTAGCACACAAATACATGATCAGTCTCTCTCCTGGCTTGGTCAATAGAAAAGGTGTAGAAAGAGGAAACATCGATATATCTAGCACACAAATACATGATCATTCTCTCTCCTGGCTTGGTCAATAGAAAAGGTGTAGAAAGAGGAAACATCGTTATCTCTAGAACACAAATACATGATCATTCTCTCTCCTGGCTTGGTCAATAGAAAAGGTGCAGAAAGAGGAAACATCGATATCTCTAGAACACAAATACATGACCATTCTCTCTCCTGGCTTGGTCAATAGAAAAGGTGTAGAATGAGGAAACATCGATATCTCTAGCACACAAATACATGATCATTCTCTCTCCTGGCTTGGTCAATAGAAAAGGTGTAGAATGAGGAAACATCGATATCTCTAGCACACAAATACATGATCATTCTCTCTCCTGGCGTCTTAAATAGAAAAGGTGCAGAAAGAGGAAACATCGATATCTCTAGAACACAAATACATGATCATTCTCTCTCCTGGCTTGGTCAATAGAAAAGGTGTAGAAAGAGGAAACATCGATATCTCTAGCACACAAATACATGATCATTCTCTCTCCTGGCTTGGTCAATAGAAAAGGTGTAGAAAGAGGAAACATCGATATCTCTAGAACACAAATACATGACCATTCTCTCTCCTGGCTTGGTCAGTAGAAAAGGTGTAGAAAGAGGAAACATCGATATCTCTAACACACAAATACATGACCACTCTCTCTCCTGGCTTGGTCAATAGAAAAGATGTAGAAAGAGGAAACATCGATATCTCTAGAACACAAATACATGATCATTCTCTCTCCTGGCTTGGTCAATAGAAAAGGTGCAGAAAGAGGAAACATTGATTTCTCTAGAACACAAATACATGATCATTCTCTCTCCTGGCTTGGTCAATAGAAAAGGTGTAGAAAGAGGCAACATCGATATCTCTAGAACACAAATACATGATCATTCTCTCTCCTGGCTTGGTCAATAGAAAAGGTGTAGAAAGAGGAAACATCGATATCTCTAGCACACAAATACATGATCATTCTCTCTCCTGGCTTGGTCAATAGAAAAGGTGTAGAAAGAGGAAACATCGATATCTCTAGCACACAAATACATGATCATTCTCTATCCTGGCTTGGTCAATAGAAAAGGTGTAGAAAGAGGAAACATCGATATCTCTAGAACACAAATACATGATCATTCTCTCTCCTGGCTTGGTCAATAGAAAAGGTGTAGAAAGAGGAAACATCGATATCTCTAGCACACAAATACATGATCATTCTCTCTCCTGTCTTGGTCAATAGAACAGGTGTAGAAAGAGGAAACATCGATATCTCTAGCACACAAATACATGATCATTCTCTCTCCTGGCTTGGTCAATAGAAAAGGTGTAGAAAGAGGAAACATCGATATCTCTAGCACACAAATACATGATCATTCTCTCTCCTGGCTTGGTCAATAGAAAAGGTGTAGAAAGAGGAAACATCGATATCTCTAGCACACAAATACATGATCAGTCTCTCTCCTGGCTTGGTCAATAGAAAAGGTGTAGAAAGAGGAAACATCGATATATCTAGCACACAAATACATGATCATTCTCTCTCCTGGCTTGGTCAATAGAAAAGGTGTAGAAAGAGGAAACATCGTTATCTCTAGAACACAAATACATGATCATTCTCTCTCCTGGCTTGGTCAATAGAAAAGGTGCAGAAAGAGGAAACATCGATATCTCTAGAACACAAATACATGACCATTCTCTCTCCTGGCTTGGTCAATAGAAAAGGTGTAGAATGAGGAAACATCGATATCTCTAGCACACAAATACATGATCATTCTCTCTCCTGGCTTGGTCAATAGAAAAGGTGTAGAATGAGGAAACATCGATATCTCTAGCACACAAATACATGATCATTCTCTCTCCTGGCGTCTTAAATAGAAAAGGTGCAGAAAGAGGAAACATCGATATCTCTAGAACACAAATACATGATCATTCTCTCTCCTGGCTTGGTCAATAGAAAAGGTGTAGAAAGAGGAAACATCGATATATCTAGCACACAAATACATGATCATTCTCTCTCCTGGCTTGGTCAATAGAAAAGGTGTAGAATGAGGAAACATCGATATCTCTAGCACACAAATATATGATCATTCTCTCTCCTGGCTTGGTCAATAGAAAAGGTGTAGAAAGAGGAAACATCGATATCTCTAGCACACAAATACATGATCATTCTCTCTCCTGGCTTGGTCAATAGAAAAGGTGTAGAATGAGGAAACATCGATATCTCTAGCACACAAATACATGATCATTCTCTCTCCTGGCTTGGTGAATAGAAAAGGTGCAGAAAGAGGAAACATCGATATCTCTAGAACACAAATACATGATCATTCTCTCTCCTGGCTTGGTCAATAGAAAAGGTGTAGAAAGAGGAAACATCGATATCTCTAGCACACAAATACATGATCATTCTCTCTCCTGGCTTGGTCAATAGAAAAGGTGTAGAAAGAGGAAACATCGATATCTCTAGAACACAAATACATGACCATTCTCTCTCCTGGCTTGGTCAATAGAAAAGGTGCAGAAAGAGGAAGCATCGATATCTCTAACACACAAATACATGACCACTCTCTCTCCTGGCTTGGTCAATAGAAAAGATGTAGAAAGAGGAAACATCGATATCTCTAGAACACAAATACATGATCATTCTCTCTCCTGGCTTGGTCAATAGAAAAGGTGTAGAAAGAGGCAACATCGATATCTCTAGAACACAAATACATGATCATTCTCTCTCCTGGCTTGGTCAATAGAAAAGGTGTAGAAAGAGGAAACATCGATATCTCTAGCACACAAATACATGATCATTCTCTCTCCTGGCTTGGTCAATAGAAAAGGTGTAGAAAGAGGAAACATCGATATCTCTAGAACACAAATACATGATCATTCTCTCTCCTGGCTTGGTCAATAGAAAAGGTGTAGAAAGAGGAAACATCGATATCTCTAGCACACAAATACATGATCATTCTCTCTCCTGGCTTGGTCAATAGAAAAGGTGTAGAAAGAGGAAACATCGATATCTCTAGCACACAAATACATGATCATTCTCTCTCCTGGCTTGGTCAATAGAAAAGGTGTAGAAAGAGGAAACATCGATATCTCTAGAACACAAATACATGACCATTCTCTCTCCTGGCTTGGTCAATAGAAAAGGCGTAGAAAGAGGAAACATCGATATCTCTTGAACACAAATACATGACCATTCTCTCTCCTGGCTTGGTCAATAGAAAAGGTGTAGAAAGAGGAAAAATCGATATCTCTAGCACACAAATACATGACTATTCTCTCTCCTGGCTTGGTCAATAGAAAAGGTGTAGAAAGAGGAAGCATCGAAACCTTTAGAACACAAATACATGATCATTCTCTCTCCTGGCTTGGTCAATAGAAAAGGTGCAGAAAGAGGAAACATCGATATCTCTAGAACACAAATACATGACCATTCTCTCTCCTGGCTTGGTCAATAGAAAAGGTGTAGAATGAGGAAACATCGATATCTCTAGCACACAAATACATGATCATTCTCTCTCCTGGCTTGGTCAATAGAAAAGGTGTAGAATGAGGAAACATCGATATCTCTAGCACACAAATACATGATCATTCTCTCTCCTGGCGTCTTAAATAGAAAAGGTGCAGAAAGAGGAAACATCGATATCTCTAGAACACAAATACATGATCATTCTCTCTCCTGGCTTGGTCAATAGAAAAGGTGTAGAAAGAGGAAACATCGATATATCTAGCACACAAATACATGATCATTCTCTCTCCTGGCTTGGTCAATAGAAAAGGTGTAGAATGAGGAAACATCGATATCTCTAGCACACAAATATATGATCATTCTCTCTCCTGGCTTGGTCAATAGAAAAGGTGTAGAAAGAGGAAACATCGATATCTCTAGAACACAAATACATGATCATTCTCTCTCCTGGCTTGGTCAATAGAAAAGGTGCAGAAAGAGGAAACATCGATATATCTAGCACACAAATACATGATCATTCTCTCTCCTGGCTTGGTCAATAGAAAAGGTGTAGAAAGAGGAAACATCGATATCTCTAGCACACAAATACATGATCATTCTCTCTCCTGGCTTGGTCAATAGAAAAGGTGTAGAAAGAGGAAACATCGATATCTCTAGAACACAAATACATGACCATTCTCTCTCCTGGCTTGGTCAGTAGAAAAGGTGTAGAAAGAGGAAACATCGATATCTCTAACACACAAATACATGACCACTCTCTCTCCTGGCTTGGTCAATAGAAAAGATGTAGAAAGAGGAAACATCGATATCTCTAGAACACAAATACATGATCATTCTCTCTCCTGGCTTGGTCAATAGAAAAGGTGCAGAAAGAGGAAACATTGATTTCTCTAGAACACAAATACATGATCATTCTCTCTCCTGGCTTGGTCAATAGAAAAGGTGTAGAAAGAGGCAACATCGATATCTCTAGAACACAAATACATGATCATTCTCTCTCCTGGCTTGGTCAATAGAAAAGGTGTAGAAAGAGGAAACATCGATATCTCTAGCACACAAATACATGATCATTCTCTCTCCTGGCTTGGTCAATAGAAAAGGTGTAGAAAGAGGAAACATCGATATCTCTAGCACACAAATACATGATCATTCTCTCTCCTGGCTTGGTCAATAGAAAAGGTGTAGAAAGAGGAAACATCGATATCTCTAGAACACAAATACATGATCATTCTCTCTCCTGGCTTGGTCAATAGAAAAGGTGTAGAAAGAGGAAACATCGATATCTCTAGCACACAAATACATGATCATTCTCTCTCCTGTCTTGGTCAATAGAACAGGTGTAGAAAGAGGAAACATCGATATCTCTAGCACACAAATACATGATCATTCTCTCTCCTGGCTTGGTCAATAGAAAAGGTGTAGAAAGAGGAAACATCGATATCTCTAGCACACAAATACATCATCATTCTCTCTCCTGGCTTGGTCAATAGAAAAGGTGTAGAAAGAGGAAACATCGATATCTCTAGCACACAAATACATGATCAGTCTCTATCCTGGCTTGGTCAATAGAAAAGGTGTAGAAAGAGGAAACATCGATATCTCTAGAACACAAATACATGATCATTCTCTCTCCTGGCTTGGTCAATAGAAAAGGTGCAGAAAGAGGAAACATCGATATCTCTAGAACACAAATACATGACCATTCTCTCTCCTGGCTTGGTCAATAGAAAAGGTGTAGAATGAGGAAACATCGATATCTCTAGCACACAAATACATGATCATTCTCTCTCCTGGCTTGGTCAATAGAAAAGGTGTAGAATGAGGAAACATCGATATCTCTAGCACACAAATACATGATCATTCTCTCTCCTGGCGTCTTAAATAGAAAAGGTGCAGAAAGAGGAAACATCGATATCTCTAGAACACAAATACATGATCATTCTCTCTCCTGGCTTGGTCAATAGAAAAGGTGTAGAAAGAGGAAACATCGATATACCTAGCACACAAATACATGATCATTCTCTCTCCTGGCTTGGTCAATAGAAAAGGTGTAGAATGAGGAAACATCGATATCTCTAGCACACAAATATATGATCATTCTCTCTCCTGGCTTGGTCAATAGAAAAGGTGTAGAAAGAGGAAACATCGATATCTCTAGCACACAAATACATGATCATTCTCTCTCCTGGCTTGGTCAATAGAAAAGGTGTAGAATGAGGAAACATCGATATCTCTAGCACACAAATACATGATCATTCTCTCTCCTGGCTTGGTGAATAGAAAAGGTGCAGAAAGAGGAAACATCGATATCTCTAGAACACAAATACATGATCATTCTCTCTCCTGGCTTGGTCAATAGAAAAGGTGTAGAAAGAGGAAACATCGATATCTCTAGCACACAAATACATGATCATTCTCTCTCCTGGCTTGGTCAATAGAAAAGGTGTAGAAAGAGGAAACATCGATATCTCTAGAACACAAATACATGACCATTCTCTCTCCTGGCTTGGTCAATAGAAAAGGTGCAGAAAGAGGAAGCATCGATATCTCTAACACACAAATACATGACCACTCTCTCTCCTGGCTTGGTCAATAGAAAAGATGTAGAAAGAGGAAACATCGATATCTCTAGAACACAAATACATGATCATTCTCTCTCATGGCTTGGTCAATAGAAAAGGTGTAGAAAGAGGCAACATCGATATCTCTAGAACACAAATACATGATCATTCTCTCTCCTGGCTTGGTCAATAGAAAAGGTGTAGAAAGAGGAAACATCGATATCTCTAGCACACAAATACATGATCATTCTCTCTCCTGGCTTGGTCAATAGAAAAGGTGTAGAAAGAGGAAACATCGATATCTCTAGAACACAAATACATGATCATTCTCTCTCCTGGCTTGGTCAATAGAAAAGGTGTAGAAAGAGGAAACATCGATATCTCTAGCACACAAATACATGATCATTCTCTCTTCTGGCTTGGTCAATAGAAAAGGTGTAGAAAGAGGAAACATCGATATCTCTAGCACACAAATACATGATCATTCTCTCTCCTGGCTTGGTCAATAGAAAAGGTGTAGAAAGAGGAAACATCGATATCTCTAGAACACAAATACATGACCATTCTCTCTCCTGGCTTGGTCAATAGAAAAGGCGTAGAAAGAGGAAACATCGATATCTCTTGAACACAAATACATGACCATTCTCTCTCCTGGCTTGGTCAATAGAAAAGGTGTAGAAAGAGGAAAAATCGATATCTCTAGCACACAAATACATGACTATTCTCTCTCCTGGCTTGGTCAATAGAAAAGGTGTAGAAAGAGGAAGCATCGAAACCTTTAGAACACAAATACATGATCATTCTCTCTCCTGGCTTGGTCAATAGAAAAGGTGCAGAAAGAGGAAACATCGATATCTCTAGAACACAAATACATGACCATTCTCTCTCCTGGCTTGGTCAATAGAAAAGGTGTAGAATGAGGAAACATCGATATCTCTAGCACACAAATACATGATCATTCTCTCTCCTGGCTTGGTCAATAGAAAAGGTGTAGAATGAGGAAACATCGATATCTCTAGCACACAAATACATGATCATTCTCTCTCCTGGCGTCTTAAATAGAAAAGGTGCAGAAAGAGGAAACATCGATATCTCTAGAACACAAATACATGATCATTCTCTCTCCTGGCTTGGTCAATAGAAAAGGTGTAGAAAGAGGAAACATCGATATATCTAGCACACAAATATATGATCATTCTCTCTCCTGGCTTGGTCAATAGAAAAGGTGTAGAAAGAGGAAACATCGATATCTCTAGCACACAAATACATGATCATTCTCTCTCCTGGCTTGGTCAATAGAAAAGGTGTAGAATGAGGAAACATCGATATCTCTAGCACACAAATACATGATCATTCTCTCTCCTGGCTTGGTGAATAGAAAAGGTGCAGAAAGAGGAAACATCGATATCTCTAGAACACAAATACATGATCATTCTCTCTCCTGGCTTGGTCAATAGAAAAGGTGTAGAAAGAGGAAACATCGATATCTCTAGCACACAAATACATGATCATTCTCTCTCCTGGCTTGGTCAATAGAAAAGATGTAGAAAGAGGAAACATCGATATCTCTAGAACACAAATACATGACCATTCTCTCTCCTGGCTTGGTCAATAGAAAAGGTGCAGAAAGAGGAAACATCGATATCTCTAACACACAAATACATGACCACTCTCTCTCCTGGCTTGGTCAATAGAAAAGGTGTAGAAAGAGGCAACATCGATATCTCTAGAACACAAATACATGATCATTCTCTCTCCTGGCTTGGTCAATAGAAAAGGTGTAGAAAGAGGAAACTTCGATATCTCTAGCACACAAATACATGATCATTCTCTATCCTGGCTTGGTCAATAGAAAAGGTGTAGAAAGAGGAAACATCGATATCTCTAGAACACAAATACATGATCATTCTCTCTCCTGGCTTGGTCAATAGAAAAGGTGTAGAAAGAGGAAACATCGATATCTCTAGCACACAAATACATGATCATTCTCTCTCCTGGCTTGGTCAATAGAAAAGGTGTAGAAAGAGGAAACATCGATATCTCTAGCACACAAATACATGATCATTCTCTCTCCTGGCTTGGTCAATAGAAAAGGTGTAGAAAGAGGAAACATCGATATCTCTAGCACACAAATACATGTTCATTCTCTCTCCTGGCTTGGTCAATAGAAAAGGTGTAGAAAGAGGAAACATCGATATCTCTAGCACACAAATACATGATCAGTCTCTCTCCTGGCTTGGTCAATAGAAAAGGTGTAGAAAGAGGAAACATCGATATCTCTAGCACACAAATACATGATCATTCTCTCTCCTGGCTTGGTCAATAGAAAAGGTGTAGAAAGAGGAAACATCGATATCTCTAGAACACAAATACATGATCATTCTCTCTCCTGGCTTGGTCAATAGAAAAGGCGTAGAAAGAGGAAACATCGATATCTCTAGAACACAAATACATGACCATTCTCTCTCCTGGCTTGGTCAATAGAAAAGGTGTAGAAAGAGGAAAAATCGATATCTCTAGCACACAAATACATGACCATTCTCTCTCCTGGCTTGGTCAATAAAAAAGGTGTAGAAAGAGGAAGCATCGATATCTTTAGAACACAAATACATGATCATTCTCTCTCCTGGCTTGGTCAATAGAAAAGGTGCAGAAAGAGGAAACATCGATATCTCTAGAACACAAATACATGACCATTCTCTCTCCTGGCTTGGTCAATAGAAAAGGTGTAGAATGAGGAAACATCGATATCTCTAGCACACAAATACATGATCATTCTCTCTCCTGGCTTGGTCAATAGAAAAGGTGTAGAATGAGGAAACATCGATATCTCTAGCACACAAATACATGATCATTCTCTCTCCTGGCGTCTTAAATAGAAAAGGTGCAGAAAGAGGAAACATCGATATCTCTAGAACACAAATACATGATCATTCTCTCTCCTGGCTTGGTCAATAGAAAAGGTGTAGAAAAAGGAAACATCGATATATCTAGCACACAAATACATGACCATTCTCTCTCCTGGCTTGGTCAATAGAAAAGGTGTAGAATGAGGAAACATCGATATCTCTAGCACACAAATATATGATCATTCTCTCTCCTGGCTTGGTCAATAGAAAAGGTGTAGAAAGAGGAAACATCGATATCTCTAGCACACAAATACATGATCATTCTCTCTCCTGGCTTGGTCAATAGAAAAGGTGTAGAATGAGGAAACATCGATATCTCTAGCACACAAATACATGATCATTCTCTCTCCTGGCTTGGTCAATAGAAAAGGTGCAGAAAGAGGAAACATCGATATCTCTAGAACACAAATACATGATCATTCTCTCTCCTGGCTTGGTCAATAGAAAAGGTGTAGAAAGAGGAAACATCGATATCTCTAGCACACAAATACATGATCATTCTCTCTCCTGGCTTGGTCAATAGAAAAGGTGTAGAAAGAGGAAACATCGATATCTCTAGAACACAAATACATGACCATTCTCTCTCCTGGCTTGGTCAATAGAAAAGATGTAGAAAGAGGAAACATCGATATCTCTAGCACACAAATACATGATCATTCTCTCTCCTGGCTTGGTCAATAGAAAAGGTGCAGAAAGAGGAAACATCGATTTCTCTAGAACACAAATACATGACCATTCTCTCTCCTGGCTTGGTCAATAGAAAAGGTGTAGAAAGAGAAAACATCGATATCTCTAGCACACAAATACATGATCATTCTCTCTCCTGGCTTGGTCAATAGAAAAGGCGTAGAAAGAGGAAACATCGATATCTCTAGAACACAAATACATGATCATTCTCTCTCCTGGCTTGGTCAACAGAAAAGGTGTAGACAGAGGAAACATCGATATATCTAGCACACAAATACATGACCATTCTCTCTCCTGGCTTGGTCAATAGAAAAGGTGTAGAATGAGGAAACATCGATATCTCTAGCACACAAATACATGATCATTCTCTCTCCTGGCTTGGTCAATAGAAAAGGCGTAGAAAGAGGAAACATCGATATCTCTAGAACACAAATACATGACCATTCTCTCTCCTGGCTTGGTCAATAGAAAAGGTGTAGAAAGAGGAAGCATCGATATCTTTAGAACACAAATACATGATCATTCTCTCTCCTGGCTTGGTCAATAGAAAAGGTGCAGAAAGAGGAAACATCGATATCTCTAGAACACAAATACATGACCATTCTCTCTCCTGGCTTGGTCAATAGAAAAGGTGTAGAATGAGGAAACATCGATATCTCTAGCACACAAATACATGATCATTCTCTCTCCTGGCTTGGTCAATAGAAAAGGCGTAGAAAGAGGAAACATTGATATCTCTAGAACACAAATACATGACCATTCTCTCTCCTGGCTTGGTCAATAGAAAAGGTGTAGAAAGAGGAAGCATCAATATCTTTAGAACACAAATACATGATCATTCTCTCTCCTGGCTTGGTCAATAGAAAAGGTGCAGAAAGAGGAAACATCGATATCTCTAGAACACAAATACATGACCATTCTCTCTCCTGGCTTGGTCAATAGAAAAGGTGTAGAATGAGGGAACATCGATATCTCTAGCACACAAATACATGATCATTCTCTCTCCTGGCTTGGTCAATAGAAAAGGTGTAGAAAGAGGAAACATCGATATCTCTAGCACACAAATACATGACCACTCTCTCTCCTGGCTTGGTCAATAGAAAAGGTGTAGAAAGAGGAAACATCGATATCTCTAGCACACAAATACATGATCATTCTCTCCCCTGGCTTGGTCAATAGAAAAGGTGTAGAAAAAGGAAACATCGATATCTCTAGAACACAAATACATGACCATTCTCTCTCCTGGCTTGGTCAATAGAAAAGATGTAGAAAGAGGAAACATCAATATCTTTAGAACACAAATACATGATCATTCTCTCTCCTGGCTTGGTCAATAGAAAAGATGTAGAAAGAGGAAACATCGATATCTCTAGAACACAAATACATGATCATTCTCTCTCCTGGCTTGGTCAATAGAAAAGGTGTAGAAAGAGGAAACATCGATATCTCTAGAACACAAATACATGATCATTCTCTCTCCTGGCTTGATCAATAGAAAAGGTGTAGAAAGAGGAAACATCGATATCTCTAGCACACAAATACATGATCATTCTCTCTCCTGGCTTGGTCAATAAAAAAGGTGTAGAAAGAGGCAACATCGATATCTCTAGAACACAAATACATGATCATTCTCTCTCCTGGATTGGTCAATAGAAAAGGTGTAGAAAGAGGAAACATCGATATCTCTAGAACACAAATACATGACCATTCTCTCTCCTGGCTTGGTCAATAGAAAAGGTGTAGAAAGAGGAAACATCGATATCTCTAGCACACAAATACATGATCATTCTCTATCCTCGCTTGGTCAATAGAAAAGGTGTAGAAAGAGGAAACATCGATATCTCTAGAACACAAATACATGATCATTCTCTCTCCTGGCTTGGTCAATAGAAAAGGTGTAGAAAGAGGAAACATCGATATCTCTAGCACACAAATACATGATCATTCTCTCTCCTGGCTTGGTCAATAGAAAAGGTGTAGAAAGAGGAAACATCGATATCTCTAGCACACAAATACATGATCATTCTCTCTCCTGGTTTGGTCAATAGAAAAGGTGTAGAAAGAGGAAACATCGATATCTCTAGCACACAAATACATGATCATTCTCTCTCCTGGCTTGGTCAATAGAAAAGGTGTAGAAAGAGGAAACATCGATATCTCTAGCACACAAATACATGATCAGTCTCTCTCCTGGCTTGGTCAATAGAAAAGGTGTAGAAAGAGGAAACATCGATATCTCTAGCACACAAATACATGATCATTCTCTCTCCTGGCTTGGTCAATAGAAAAGGTGCAGAAAGAGGAAACATCGATATCTCTAGAACACAAATACATGACCATTCTCTCTCCTGGCTTGGTCAATAGAAAAGGTGTAGAAAGAGGAAAAATCGATATCTCTAGCACACAAATACATGACCATTCTCTCTCCTGGCTTGGTCAATAGAAAAGGTGTAGAAAGAGGAAGCATCGATATCTTTAGAACACAAATACATGATCATTCTCTCTCCTGGCTTGGTCAATAGAAAAGGTGCAGAAAGAGGAAACATCGATATCTCTAGAACACAAATACATGACCATTCTCTCTCCTGGCTTGGTCAATAGAAAAGGTGTAGAATGAGGAAACATCGATATCTCTAGCACACAAATACATGATCATTCTCTCTCCTGGCTTGGTCAATAGAAAAGGTGTAGAATGAGGAAACATCGATATCTCTATCACACAAATACATGATCATTCTCTCTCCTGGCGTCTTAAATAGAAAAGGTGCAGAAAGAGGAAACATCGATATCTCTAGAACACAAATACATGATCATTCTCTCTCCTGGCTTGGTCAATAGAAAAGGTGTAGAAAGTGGAAACATCGATATATCTAGCACACAAATACATGATCATTCTCTCTCCTGGCTTGGTCAATAGAAAAGGTGTAGAATGAGGAAACATCGATATCTCTAGCACACAAATACATGATCATTCTCTCTCCTGGCTTGGTCAATAGAAAAGGTGTAGAAAGAGGAAACATCGATATCTCTAGCACACAAATACATGATCGTTCTCTCTCCTGGCTTGGTCAATAGAAAAGGTGTAGAAAGAGGAAACATCGATATCTCTAGCACACAAATATATGATCATTCTCTCTCCTGGCTTGGTCAATAGAAAAGGTGTAGAAAGAGGAAACATCGATATCTCTAGCACACAAATACATGATCATTCTCTCTCCTGGCTTGGTCAATAGAAAAGGTGCAGAATGAGGAAACATCGATATCTCTAGCACACAAATACATGATCATTCTCTCTCCTGGCTTGGTCAATAGAAAAGGTGCAGAAAGAGGAAACATCGTTATCTCTAGAACACAAATACATGACCATTCTCTCTCCTGGCTTGGTCAATAGAAAAGGTGCAGAAAGAGGAAACATCGATATCTCTAGAACACAAATACATGACCATTCTCTCTCCTGGCTTGGTCAATAGAAAAGGCGTAGAAAGAGGAAACATCGATATCTCTAGAACACAAATACATGACCATTCACTCTCCTGGCTTGGTCAATAGAAAAGGTGTAGAAAGAGGAAAAATCGATATCTCTAGCACACAAATACATGACCATTCTCTCTCCTGGCTTGGTCAATAGAAAAGGTGTAGAAAGAGGAAGCATCGATATCTTTAGAACACAAATACATGATCATTCTCTCTCCTGGCTTGGTCAATAGAAAAGATGTAGAAAGAGGAAACATCGATATCTCTAGAACACAAATACATGATCATTCTCTCTCCTGGCTTGGTCAATAGAAAAGGTGTAGAAAGAGGAAACATCGATATCTCTAGAACACAAATACATGATCATTCTCTCTCCTGGCTTGATCAATAGAAAAGGTGTAGAAAGAGGAAACATCGATATCTCTAGCACACAAATACATGATCATTCTCTCTCCTGGCTTGGTCAATAAAAAAGGTGTAGAAAGAGGCAACATCGATATCTCTAGAACACAAATGCATGATCATTCTCTCTCCTGGCTTGGTCAATAGAAAAGGTGTAGAAAGAGGAAACATCGATATCTCTAGAACACAAATACATGACCATTCTCTCTCCTGGCTTGGTCAATAGAAAAGGTGTAGAAAGAGGAAACATCGATATCTCTAGCACACAAATACATGATCATTCTCTATCCTCGCTTGGTCAATAGAAAAGGTGTAGAAAGAGGAAACATCGATATCTCTAGAACACAAATACATGATCATTCTCTCTCCTGGCTTGGTCAATAGAAAAGGTGTAGAAAGAGGAAACATCGATATCTCTAGCACACAAATACATGATCATTCTCTCTCCTGGCTTGGTCAATATAAAAGGTGTAGAAAGAGGAAACATCGATATCTCTAGCACACAAATACATGATCATTCTCTCTCCTGGTTTGGTCAATAGAAAAGGTGTAGAAAGAGGAAACATCGATATCTCTAGCACACAAATACATGATCATTCTCTCTCCTGGCTTGGTCAATAGAAAAGGTGTAGAAAGAGGAAACATCGATATCTCTAGCACACAAATACATGATCATTCTCTCTCCTGGCTTGGTCAATAGAAAAGGTGTAGAAAGAGGAAACATCGATATCTCTAGCACACAAATACATGATCATTCTCTCTCCTGGCTTGGTCAATAGAAAAGGTGCAGAAAGAGGAAACATCGATATCTCTAGAACACAAATACATGACCATGCTCTCTCCTGGCTTGGTCAATAGAAAAGGTGTAGAATGAGGAAACATCGATATCTCTAGCACACAAATACATGATCATTCTCTCTCCTGGCTTGGTCAATAGAAAAGGTGTAGAATGAGGAAACATCGATATCTCTATCACACAAATACATGATCATTCTCTCTCCTGGCGTCTTAAATAGAAAAGGTGCAGAAAGAGGAAACATCGATATCTCTAGAACACAAATACATGATCATTCTCTCTCCTGGCTTGGTCAATAGAAAAGGTGTAGAAAGTGGAAACATCGATATATCTAGCACACAAATACATGATCATTCTCTCTCCTGGCTTGGTCAATAGAAAAGGTGTAGAATGAGGAAACATCGATATCTCTAGCACACAAATACATGATCATTCTCTCTCCTGGCTTGGTCAATAGAAAAGGTGTAGAAAGAGGAAACATCGATATCTCTAGCACACAAATATATGATCATTCTCTCTCCTGGCTTGGTCAATAGAAAAGGTGTAGAAAGAGGAAACATCGATATCTCTAGCACACAAATACATGATCATTCTCTCTCCTGGCTTGGTCAATAGAAAAGGTGCAGAATGAGGAAACATCGATATCTCTAGCACACAAATACATGATCATTCTCTCTCCTGGCTTGGTCAATAGAAAAGGTGCAGAAAGAGGAAACATCGTTATCTCTAGAACACAAATACATGACCATTCTCTCTCCTGGCTTGGTCAATAGAAAAGGTGCAGAAAGAGGAAACATCGATATCTCTAGAACACAAATACATGACCATTCTCTCTCCTGGCTTGGTCAATAGAAAAGGCGTAGAAAGAGGAAACATCGATATCTCTAGAACACAAATACATGACCATTCTCTCTCCTGGCTTGGTCAATAGAAAAGGTGTAGAAAGAGGAAAAATCGATATATCTAGCACACAAATACATGACCATTCTCTCTCCTGGCTTGGTCAATAGAAAAGGTGTAGAAAGAGGAAGCATCGATATCTTTAGAACACAAATACATGATCATTCTCTCTCCTGGCTTGGTCAATAGAAAAGGTGCAGAAAGAGGAAACATCGATATCTCTAGAACACAAATACATGACCATTCTCTCTCCTGGCTTGGTCAATAGAAAAGGTGTAGAATGAGGAAACATCGATATCTCTAGCACACAAATACATGATCGTTCTCTCTCCTGGCTTGGTCAATAGAAAAGGTGTAGAATGAGGAAACATCGATATCTCTATCACAGAAATACATGATCATTCTCTCTCCTGGCGTCTTAAATAGAAAAGGTGCAGAAAGAGGAAACATCGATATCTCTAGAACACAAATACATGATCATTCTCTCTCCTGGCTTGGTCAATAGAAAAGGTGTAGAAAGTGGAAACATCGATATATCTAGCACACAAATACATGATCATTCTCTCTCCTGGCTTGGTCAATAGAAAAGGTGTAGAATGAGGAAACATCGATATCTCTAGCACACAAATACATGATCATTCTCTCTCCTGGCTTGGTCAATAGAAAAGGTGTAGAAAGAGGAAACATTGATATCTCTAGCACACAAATACATGATCATTCTCTCTCCTGGCTTGGTCAATAGAAAAGGTGTAGAAAGAGGAAACATCGATATCTCTAGCACACAAATATATGATCATTCTCTCTCCTGGCTTGGTCAATAGAAAAGGTGTAGAAAGAGGAAACATCGATATCTCTAGCACACAAATACATGATCATTCTCTCTCCTGGCTTGGTCAATAGAAAAGGTGCAGAATGAGGAAACATCGATATCTCTAGCACACAAATACATGATCATTCTCTCTCCTGGCTTGGTCAATAGAAAAGGTGCAGAAAGAGGAAACATCGATATCTCTAGAGCACAAATACATGATCATTCTCTCTCCTGGCTTGGTCAATAGAAAAGGTGTAGAAAGAGGAAACATCGATATCTCTAGAACACAAATACATGACCATTCTCTCTCCTGGCTTGGTCAATAGAAAAGGTGCAGAAAGAGGAAACATCGATATCTCTAACACACAAATACTTGACCACTCTCTCTCCTGGCTTGGTCAATAGAAAAGATGTAGAAAGAGGAAACATCGATATCTCTAGAACACAAATACAAGATAATTCTCTCTCCTGGCTTGGTCAATAGAAAAGGTGCAGAAAGAAGAAACATCGATTTCTCTAGAACACAAATACATGACCATTCTCTCTTCTGGCTTTGTCAATAGAAAAGGTGTAGAAAGAGGAAACATCGATATATCTAGCACACAAATACATGACCATTCTCTCTCCTTGCTTGGTCAATAGAAAAGGTGTAGAATGAGGAAACATCGATATCTCTAGCACACAAATACATGATCATTCTCTCTCCTGGCTTAGTCAATAGAAAAGGTGTAGAAAGAGGAAACATCGATATCTCTAGAACACAAATACATGATCATTCTCTCTCCTGGCTTGGTCAATAGAAAAGGTGCAGAAAGAGGAAACATCGATATCTCTAGAACACAAATACATGATCATTCTATCTCCTGACTTGGTCAATAGAAAAGGTGTAGAAAGAGGAAACATCGATATCTCTAGCACACAAATACATGATCATTCTCTCTCCTGGCTTGGTCAATAGAAAAGGTGTAGAAAGAGGTAACATCGATATCTCTAGAACACAAATACATGATCATACTCTCTCCTGGCTTGGTCAATAGAAAAGGTGTAGAAAGAGGAAACATCGATATCTCTAGAACACAAATACATGATCATTCTCTCTCCTGGATTGGTCAATAGAAGAGGTGCAGAAAGAGGAAACATCGATATATCTAACACACAAATACATGATCATTCTCTCTCCTGGCTTGGTTAATAGAAAAGGTGTAGAAAGGGGAAACATTGATATCTCTAGCACACAAATACATGATCATTCTCTCTCCTGGCTTGGTTAATAGAAAAGGTGTAGAAAGAGGAAACATCGATATCTCTAGCACACAAATACATGATCATTCTCTCTCCTGGCTTGGTCAATAGAAAAGGTGTAGAGAAAGGAAACATCGATATCTCTAGAACACAAATACATGACCATTCTCTCTCCTGGCTTGGTCAATAGAAAAGGTGTAGAAAGAGGAAACACCGATATCTCTAGCACACAAATACATGATCATTCTCTCTCCTGGCTTGGTCAATAGAAAAGGTGTAGAAAGAGGAAACATTGATATCTCTAGCACACAAATACATGACCACTCTCTCTCCTGGCTTGGTCAATAGAAAAGGTGTAGAAAGAGGAAACATCGATATATCTAGCACACAAATACATGATCATTCTCTCCCCTGGCTTGGTGAATAGAAAAGGTGCAGAAAGAGGAAACATCGATATCTCTAGCACACAAATACATGATCATTCTCTCTTCTGGCTTGGTCAATAGAAAAGGTGTAGAAAGAGGAAACATCGATATCTCTAGCACACAAATACATGATCATTCTCTCTCCTGGCTTGGTCAATAGAAAAGGTGTAGCAAGAGGAAACATCGATATCTCTAGCACACAAATACATGATCATTCTCTCTCCTGGCTTGGTCAATAGAAAAGGTGTAGAAAGAGGAAACATCGATATCTCTAGCAAACAAATACATGATCATTCTCTCTCCTGGCTTGGTCAATAGAAAAGGTGTAGAGAAAGGAAACATCGATATCTCTAGAACACAAATACATGACCATTCTCTCCCCTGGCTTGGTCAATAGAAAAGGTGTAGAAAGAGGAAACATCGATATCTCTAGCACACAAATACATGATCATTCTCTCTCCTGGCTTGGTCAATAGAAAAGGTGTAGAAAGAGGTAACATTGATATCTCTAGCACACAAATACATGACCACTCTCTCTCCTGGCTTGGTGAATAGAAAAGGTGCAGAAAGAGGAAACATCGATATCTCTAGCACACAAATACATGATCATTCTCTCTTCTGGCTTGGTCAATAGAAAAGGTGTAGAAAGAGGAAACATCGATATCTCTAGCACACAAATACATGATCATTCTCTCTCCTGGCTTGGTCAATAGAAAAGGTGTAGAAAGAGGAAACATCGATATCTCTAGCACACAAATACATGATCATTCTCTCTCCTGGCTTGATCAATAGAAAAGGTGTAGAAAGAGGAAACATCGATATCTCTAGCACACAAATACATGATCATTCTCTCTCCTGGATTGGTCAATAGAAAAGGTGTAGAAAGAGGAAACATTGATATCTCTAGCACACAAATACATGACCACTCTCTCTCCTGGCTTGGTCAATAGAAAAGGTGTAGAAAGAGGAAACATCGATATATCTAGCACACAAATACATGATCATTCTCTCTCCTGGCTTGGTGAATAGAAAAGGTGCAGAAAGAGGAAACATCGATATCTCTAGCACACAAATACATGATCATTCTCTCTCCTGGCTTGGTCAATAGAAAAGGTGTAGCAAGAGGAAACATCGATATCTCTAGCACACAAATACATGATCATTCTCTCTCCTGGCTTGGTCAATAGAAAAGGTGTAGAAAGAGGAAACATCGATATCTCTAGCAAACAAATACATGATTATTCTCTCTCCTGGCTTGGTCAATAGAAAATGTGTAGAGAAAGGAAACATCGATATCTCTAGAACACAAATACATGACCATTCTCTCTCCTGGCTTGGTCAATAGAAAAGGTGTAGAAAGAGGTAACATTGATATCTCTAGCACACAAATACATGACCACTCTCTCTCCTGGCTTGGTGAATAGAAAAGGTGCAGAAAGAGGAAACATCGATATCTCTAGCACACAAATACATGATCATTCTCTCTTCTGGCTTGGTCAATAGAAAAGGTGTAGAAAGAGGAAACATCGATATCTCTAGCACACAAATACATGATCATTCTCTCTCCTGGCTTGGTCAATAGAAAAGGTGTAGAAAGAGGAAACATCGATATCTCTAGCACACAAATACATGATCATTCTCTCTCCTGGCTTGATCAATAGAAAAGGTGTAGAAAGAGGAAACATCGATATCTCTAGCACACAAATACATGATCATTCTCTCTCCTGGCTTGGTCAATAGAAAAGGTGTAGAGAAATGAAACATCGATATCTCTAGCACACAAATACATGATCATTCTCTCTCCTGGCTTGGTCAATAGAAAAGGTGAGAGAAAGGAAACATCGATATCTCTAGAACACAAATACATGACCATTCTCTCTCCTGGCTTGGTCAATAGAAAAGGTGTAGAGAAAGGAAACATCGATATCTCTAGAACACAAATACATGACCATTCTCTCTCCTGGCTTGGTCAATAGAAAAGGTGTAGAAAGAGGAAACATCGATATCTCTAGCACACAAATACATGATCATTCTCTCTTCTGTCTTGGTCAATAGAAAAGGTGTAGAAAGAGGAAACATCGATATCTCTAGCACACAAATACATGATCATTCTCTCTCCTGGCTTGGTCAATAGAAAAGGTGTAGAAAGAGGAAACATCGATATCTCTAGCACACAAATACATGATCATTCTCTCTCCTGGCTTGGTCAATAGAAAAGGTGTAGAAAGAGGAAACATCGATATCTCTAGCACACAAATACATGATCATTCTCTCTCCTGGCTTGGTCAATAGAAAAGGTGTAGAAAGAGGAAACATCGATATCTCTAGCACACAAATACATGATCATTCTCTCTCCTGGCTTGGTCAATAGAAAAGGTGTAGAAAGAGGAAACATCGATATCTATAGCACACAAATACATGACCATTCTCTCTCCTGCCTTGGTCAATAGAAAAGGTGTAGAGAAAGGAAACATCGATATCTCTAGCACACAAATACATGATCATTCTCTCTCCTGGCTTGGTCAATAGAAAAGGTGTAGAAAGAGGAAACATCGATATCTCTAGCACACAAATACATGATCATTCTCTCTCCTGGCTTGGTCAATAGAAAAGGTGAGAGAAAGGAAACATCGATATCTCTAGAACACAAATACATGATCATTCTCTCTCCTGGCTTGATCAATAGAAAAGGTGTAGAAAGAGGAAACATCGATATCTCTAGCACACAAATACATGATCATTCTCTCTCCTGGATTGGTCAATAGAAAAGGTGTAGAAAGAGGAAACATTGATATCTCTAGCACACAAATACATGACCACTCTCTCTCCTGGCTTGGTCAATAGAAAAGGTGTAGAAAGAGGAAACATCGATATATCTAGCACACAAATACATGATCATTCTCTCTCCTGGCTTGGTCAATAGAAAAGGTGCAGAAAGAGGAAACATCGATATCTCTAGCACACAAATACATGATCATTCTCTCTTCTGGCTTGGTCAATAGAAAAGGTGTAGAAAGAGGAAACATCGATATCTCTAGCACACAAATACATGATCATTCTCTCTCCTGGCTTGTTCAATAGAAAAGGTGTAGCAAGAGGAAACATCGATATCTCTAGCACACAAATACATGATCATTCTCTCTCCTGGCTTGGTCAATAGAAAAGGTGTAGAAAGAGGAAACATAAATATCTCTAGCAAACAAATACATGATCATTCTCTCTCCTGGCTTGGTCAATAGAAAATGTGTAGAGAAAGGAAACATCGATATCTCTAGAACACAAATACATGACCATTCTCTCTCCTGGCTTGGTCAATAGAAAAGGTGTAGAAAGAGGAAACATCGATATCTCTAGCACACAAATACATGATCATTCTCTCTCCTGGCTTGGTCAATAGAAAAGGTGTAGCAAGAGGAAACATCGATATCTCTAGCACACAAATACATGATCATTCTCTCTCCTGGCTTGGTCAATAGAAAAGGTTTAGAAAGAGGAAACATCGATATCTCTAGCAAACAAATACATGATTATTCTCTCTCCTGGCTTGGTCAATAGAAAATGTGTAGAGAAAGGAAACATCGATATCTCTAGAACACAAATACATGACCATTCTCTCTCCTGGCTTGGTCAATAGAAAAGGTGTAGAAAGAGGAAACATCGATATCTCTAGCACACAAATACATGATCATTCTCTCTCCTGGCTTGGTCAATAGAAAAGGTGTAGAAAGAGGTAACATTGATATCTCTAGCACACAAATACATGACCACTCTCTCTCCTGGCTTGGTGAATAGAAAAGGTGCAGAAAGAGGAAACATCGATATCTCTAGCACACAAATACATGATCATTCTCTCTTCTGGCTTGGTCAATAGAAAAGGTGTAGAAAGAGGAAACATCGATATCTCTAGCACACAAATACATGATCATTCTCTCTCCTGGCTTGATCAATAGAAAAGGTGTAGAAAGAGGAAACATCGATATCTCTAGCACACAAATACATGATCATTCTCTCTCCTGGCTTGGTCAATAGAAAAGGTGTAGAGAAATGAAACATCGATATCTCTAGCACACAAATACATGATCATTCTCTCTCCTGGCTTGGTCAATAGAAAAGGTGAGAGAAAGGAAACATCGATATCTCTAGAACACAAATACATGACCATTCTCTCTCCTGGCTTGGTCAATAGAAAAGGTGTAGAGAAAGGAAACATCGATATCTCTAGAACACAAATACATGACCATTCTCTCTCCTGGCTTGGTCAATAGAAAAGGTGTAGAAAGAGGAAACATCGATATCTCTAGCACACAAATACATGATCATTCTCTCTTCTGTCTTGGTCAATAGAAAAGGTGTAGAAAGAGGAAACATCGATATCTCTAGCACACAAATACATGATCATTCTCTCTTCTGGCTTGGTCAATAGAAAAGGTGTAGAAAGAGGAAACATCGATATCTCTAGCACACAAATACATGATCATTCTCTCTCCTGGCTTGGTCAATAGAAAAGGTGTAGAAAGAGGAAACATCGATATCTCTAGCACACAAATACATGATCATTCTCTCTCCTGGCTTGGTCAATAGAAAAGGTGTAGAAAGAGGAAACATCGATATCTCTAGCACACAAATACATGATCATTCTCTCTCCTGGCTTGGTCAATAGAAAAGGTGTAGAAAGAGGAAACATCGATATCTATAGCACACAAATACATGACCATTCTCTCTCCTGCCTTGGTCAATAGAAAAGGTGTAGAGAAAGGAAACATCGATATCTCTAGCACACAAATACATGATCATTCTCTCTCCTGGCTTGGTCAATAGAAAAGGTGTAGAAAGAGGAAACATCGATATCTCTAGCACACAAATACATGATCATTCTCTCTCCTGGCTTGGTCAATAGAAAAGGTGAGAGAAAGGAAACATCGATATCTCTAGAACACAAATACATGATCATTCTCTCTCCTGGCTTGATCAATAGAAAAGGTGTAGAAAGAGGAAACATCGATATCTCTAGCACACAAATACATGATCATTCTCTCTCCTGGATTGGTCAATAGAAAAGGTGTAGAAAGAGGAAACATTGATATCTCTAGCACACAAATACATGACCACTCTCTCTCCTGGCTTGGTCAATAGAAAAGGTGTAGAAAGAGGAAACATCGATATATCTAGCACACAAATACATGATCATTCTCTCTCCTGGCTTGGTCAATAGAAAAGGTGCAGAAAGAGGAAACATCGATATCTCTAGCACACAAATACATGATCATTCTCTCTTCTGGCTTGGTCAATAGAAAAGGTGTAGAAAGAGGAAACATCGATATCTCTAGCACACAAATACATGATCATTCTCTCTCCTGGCTTGGTCAATAGAAAAGGTGTAGCAAGAGGAAACATCGATATCTCTAGCACACAAATACATGATCATTCTCTCTCCTGGCTTGGTCAATAGAAAAGGTGTAGAAAGAGGAAACATAAATATCTCTAGCAAACAAATACATGATCATTCTCTCTCCTGGCTTGGTCAATAGAAAATGTGTAGAGAAAGGAAACATCGATATCTCTAGAACACAAATACATGACCATTCTCTCTCCTGGCTTGGTCAATAGAAAAGGTGTAGAAAGAGGAAACATCGATATCTCTAGCACACAAATACATGATCATTCTCTCTCCTGGCTTGGTCAATAGAAAAGGTGTAGAAAGAGGTAACATTGATATCTCTAGCACACAAATACATGACCACTCTCTCTCCTGGCTTGGTGAATAGAAAAGGTGCAGAAAGAGGAAACATCGATATCTCTAGCACACAAATACATGATCATTCTCTCTTCTGGCTTGGTCAATAGAAAAGGTGTAGAAAGAGGAAACATCGATATCTCTAGCACACAAATACATGATCATTCTCTCTCCTGGCTTGGTCAATAGAAAAGGTGTAGAAAGAGGAAACATCGATATCTCTAGCACACAAATACATGATCATTCTCTCTCCTGGCTTGATCAATAGAAAAGGTGTAGAAAGAGGAAACATCGATATCTCTAGCACACAAATACATGATCATTCTCTCTCCTGGCTTGGTCAATAGAAAAGGTGTAGAGAAATGAAACATCGATATCTCTAGCACACAAATACATGATCATTCTCTCTCCTGGCTTGGTCAACAGAAAAGGTGAGAGAAAGGAAACATCGATATCTCTAGAACACAAATACATGACCATTCTCTCTCCTGGATTGGTCAATAGAAAAGGTGTAGAGAAAGGAAACATCGATATCTCTAGAACACAAATACATGACCATTCTCTCTCCTGGCTTGGTCAATAGAAAAGGTGTAGAAAGAGGAAACATCGATATCTCTAGCACACAAATACATGATCATTCTCTCTTCTGTCTTGGTCAATAGAAAAGGTGTAGAAAGAGGAACCATCGATATCTCTAGCACACAAATACATGATCATTCTCTCTTCTGGCTTGGTCAATAGAAAAGGTGTAGAAAGAGGAAACATCGATATCTCTAGCACACAAATACATGATCATTCTCTCTCCTGGCTTGGTCAATAGAAAAGGTGTAGAAAGAGGAAACATCGATATCTCTAGCACACAAATACATGATCATTCTCTCTCCTGGCTTGGTCAATAGAAAAGGTGTAGAAAGAGGAAACATCGATATCTCTAGCACACAAATACATGATCATTCTCTCTCCTGGCTTGGTCAATAGAAAAGGTGTAGAAAGAGGAAACATCGATATCTATAGCACACAAATACATGACCATTCTCTCTCCTGCCTTGGTCAATAGAAAGTGTGTAGAGAAAGGAAACATCGATATCTCTAGCACACAAATACATGATCATTCTCTCTCCTGGCTTGGTCAATAGAAAAGGTGTAGAAAGAGGAAACATCGATATCTCTAGCACACAAATACATGATCATTCTCTCTTCTGGCTTGGTCGATAGAAAAGGTGTAGAAAGAGGAAACATCGATATCTCTAGAACACAAATACATGACCATTCTCTCTCCTGGCTTGATCAATAGAAAAGGTGTAGAAAGAGGAAACATCGATATCTCTAGCACACAAATACATGACCATTCTCTCTCCTGGCTTGGTCAATAGAAAAGGTGCAGAAAGAGGAAACATCGATATCTCTAGCACACAAATACATGACCATTCTCTCTCCTGGCTTGGTCAATAGAAAAGGTGTAGAAAGAGGTAACATCGATATCTCTAGAACACAAATACATGATCATACTCTCTCCTGGCTTGGTCAATAGAAAAGGTGTAGAAAGAGGAAACATTGATATCTCTAGCACACAAATACATGATCATTCTCTCTCCTTGCTTGGTCAATAGAAAAGGTGTAGAAAGAGGAAACATCGATATCTCTAGAACACAAATACATGACCATTCTCTCTCCTGGCTTGGTCAATAGAAAAGGTGTAGAAAGAGGAAACATCGATATCTCTAGCACACAAATACATGATCATTCTCTCTCCTGGCTTGGGCAATAGAAAAGGTGTAGCAAGAGGAAACATCAAAATCTCTAGCACACAAATACATGATCATTCTCTCTCCTGGCTTGGTCAATAGAAAAGGTGTAGAAAGAGGAAACATCGATATCTCTAGCACACAAATACATGATCATTCTCTCTCCTGACTTGGTCAATAGAAAAGGTGTAGAAAGAGGAAACATCGATATCTCTAGAACACAAATACATGATCATTCTCTCTCCTGTCTTGGTCAATAGAAAAGGTGTAGAAAGAGGAAACATCGATATCTCTAGAACACAAATACATGACCATTCTCTCTCCTGGCTTGGTCAATAGAAAAGGTGTAGAGAAAGGAAACATCGACATCTCTAGAACACAAATACATGACCATTCTCTCTCCTGGCTTGGTCAATAAAAAAGGTGTAGAAAGAGGAAACATCGATATCTCTAGCACACAAATACATGATCATTCTCTCTCCTGGCTTGGTCAATAGAAAAGGTGTAGAAAGAGGAAACATTGATATCTCTAGCACACAAATACATGACCACTCTCTCTCCTGGCTTGGTCAATAGAAAAGGTGTAGAAAGAGGAAACATCGATATATCTAGCACACAAATACATGATCATTCTCTCTCCTGGCTTGGTCAATAGAAAAGGTGCAGAAAGAGGAAACATCGATATCTCTAGCATACAAATACATGAGCATTCTCTCTCCTGGCTTGGTCAATAGAAAAGGTGTAGAAAGAGGAAACATCGATATCTCTAGCACACAAATACATGATCATTCTCTCTCCTGGCTTGGTCAATAGAAAAGGTGTAGAAAGAGGAAACATTGATATCTCTAGCACACAAATACATGATCATTCTCTCTCCTGGCTTGGTCAATAGAAAAGGTGTAGAAAGAGGAAACATTGATATCTCTAGAACACAAATACATGACCATTCTCTATCCTGGCTTGGTCAATAGAAAAGGTGTAGAAAGAGGAAACATCGATATCTCTAGAACACAAATACATGATCATTCTCTCTCTGGCTTGGTCAATAGAAAAGGTGCAGAAAGAGGAAACATCGATATCTCTAGCACACAAATACATGACCACTCTCTCTCCTGGCTTGGTCAATAGAAAAGGTGTAGAAAGAGGAAAAATCGATATCTCTAGAACACAAATACATGACCACTCTCTCTCCTGGCTTGGTCAATAGAAAAGGTGTAGAAAGAGGAAACATCGATATCTCTAGAACACAAATACATGATCATTCTCTCTCTTGGCTTGGTCAATAGTAAAGGTGTAGAAAGAGGAAACATCGATATCTCTAGAACACATATACATGACCATTCTCTCTCCTGGCTTAGTCAATAGAAAAGGTGCAGAAAGAGGAAACATTGATATATCTAGCACACAAATACATGATCATTCTCTCTCCTGGCTTGGTCAATAGAAAAGGTGTAGAAAGAGGAAACATCGATATATCTAGCACACAAATACATGATCATTCTCTCTCCTGGCTTGGTCAATAGAAAAGGTGTAGAAAGAGGAAACATTGATATCTCTAGCACACAAATACATGATCATTCTCTCTCCTGGCTTGGTCAATAGAAAAGGTGTAGAAAGATGAAACATCGATATCTCTAGCAC
Organism: Bathymodiolus brooksi; assembly: GCA_963680875.1. NCBI lineage: Eukaryota > Metazoa > Mollusca > Bivalvia > Mytilida > Modiolidae > Bathymodiolus > Bathymodiolus brooksi. The sequence continues at coordinate 50,026,868 of OY804583.1, read as the reverse complement.
ACAAATACATGATCATTCTCTCTTCTGGCTTGGTCGATAGAAAAGGTGTAGAAAGAGGAAACATCGATATCTCTAGAACACAAATACATGACCATTCTCTCTCCTGGCTTGATCAATAGAAAAGGTGTAGAAAGAGGAAACATCGATATCTCTAGCACACAAATACATGACCATTCTCTCTCCTGGCTTGGTCAATAGAAAAGGTGCAGAAAGAGGAAACATCGATATCTCTAGCACACAAATACATGACCATTCTCTCTCCTGGCTTGGTCAATAGAAAAGGTGTAGAAAGAGGTAACATCGATATCTCTAGAACACAAATACATGATCATACTCTCTCCTGGCTTGGTCAATAGAAAAGGTGTAGAAAGAGGAAACATTGATATCTCTAGCACACAAATACATGATCATTCTCTCTCCTGGCTTGGTCAATAGAAAAGGTGTAGAAAGAGGAAACATCGATATCTCTAGAACACAAATACATGATCATTCTCTCTCCTGGCTTGGGCAATAGAAAAGGTGTAGAAAGAGGAAACATCGAAATCTCTAGCACACAAATACATGATCATTCTCTCTCCTGGCTTGGTCAATAGAAAAGGTGTAGAAAGAGGAAACATCGATATCTCTAGCACACAAATACATGATCATTCTCTCTCCAGGTCTTGGTCAATAGAAAAGGTGTAGAAAGAGGAAACATCGATATCTCTAGAACACAAATACTTGATCATTCTCTCTCTTGACTTGGTCAATAGAAAAGGTGTAGAAAGAGGAAACATCGATATCTCTAGAACACAAATACATGATCATTCTCTCTCCTGTCTTGGTCAATAGAAAAGGTGTAGAAAGAGGAAACATCGATATCTCTAGCACACAAATACATGATCATTCTCTCTCCTGGCTTGGTCAATAAAAAAGGTGTAGAAAGAGGAAACATTAATATCTCTAGCACACAAATACATGACCACTCTCTCTCCTGGCTTGGTCAATAGAAAAGGTGTAGAAAGAGGAAACATCGATATATCTAGCACACAAATACATGATCATTCTCTCTCCTGGCTTGGTCAATAGAAAAGGTGCAGAAAGAGGAAACATCGATATTTCTAGCACACAAATACATGATCATTCACTGTCCTGGCTTGGTCAATAGAAAAGGTGTAGAAAGAGGAAACATCGATATATCTAGCACACAAATACATGATCATACTCTCTCCTGGCTTGGTCAATAGAAAAGGTGCAGAAAGAGGAAACATTGATATCTCTAGAACACATATACATGACCATTCTCTCTCCTGGCTTGGTCAATAGAAAAGGTGCAGAAAGAGGAAACATTGATATATCTAGCACACAAATACATGATCATTCTCTCTGCTGGCTTGGTCAATAGAAAAGGTGTAGAAAGAGGAAACATCGATATATCTAGCACACAAATACATGATCATTTTCTCTCCTAGCTTGGTCAATAGAAAAGGTGTAGAAAGAGGAAACATCGATATCTCTAGCACACAAATACATGATCATTCTCTCTTCTGGCTTGGTCAATAGAAAAGGTGTAGAAAGAGGAAACATCGATATCTCTAGAACACAAATACATGACCATTCTCTCTCCTGGCTTGATCAATAGAAAAGGTGTAGAAAGAGGAAACATCGATATCTCTAGCACACAAATACATGACCATTCTCTCTCCTGGCTTGGTCAATAGAAAAGGTGCAGAAAGAGGAAACATCGATATCTCTAGCACACAAATACATGACCATTCTCTCTCCTGGATTGGTCAATAGAAAAGGTGTAGAAAGAGGTAACATCGATATCTCTAGAACACAAATACATGATCATACTCTCTCCTGGCTTGGTCAATAGAAAAGGTGTAGAAAGAGGAAACATCGATATCTCTAGAACACAAATACATGATCATTCTCTCTCCTGGCTTGGTCAATAGAAAAGGTGCAGAAAGAGGAAACATCGATATATCTAGCACACAAATACATGATCATTCTATCTCCTGGCTTGGTCAATAGAAAAGGTGTAGAAAGAAGAAACATTAATATCTCTAGCACACAAATACATGACCACTCTCTCTCCTGGCTTGGTCAATATAAAAGGTGTAGAAAGAGGAAACATCGATATATCTAGCACACAAATACATGATCATTCTCTCTCCTGGCTTGGTCAATAGAAAAGGTGCAGAAAGAGGAAACATCGATATCTCTAGCACACAAATACATGATCATTCTCTCTCCTGGCTTGGTCAATAGAAAAGGTGTAGAAAGAGGAAACATCGATATATCTAGCACACAAATACATGATCATACTCTCTCCTGGCTTGGTCAATAGAAAAGGTGCAGAAAGAGGAAACATTGATATCTCTAGAACACATATACATGACCATTCTCTCTCCTGGCTTGGTCAATAGAAAAGGTGCAGAAAGAGGAAACATTGATATATCTAGCACATAAATACATGATCATTCTCTCTCCTGGCTTGGTCAATAGAAAAGGTGTAGAAAGAGGAAACATCGATATATCTAGCACACAAATACATGATCATTCTCTCTCCTGGCTTGGTCAATAGAAAAGGTGCAGAAAGAGGAAACATTGATATCTCTAGCAAACAAATACATGATCATTTTCTCTCCTGGCTTGGTCAATAGAAAAGGTGTAGAAAGAGGAAACATCGATATCTCTAGCACACAAATACATGATCATACTCTCTCCTGGCTTGGTCAATAGAAAAGGTGTAGAAAGAGGAAACATCGATATCTCTAGAACACAAATACATGATCATTCTCTCTCCTGGCTTGGTCAATAGAAAAGGTGCAGAAAGAGGAAACATCGATATATCTAGCACACAAATACATGATCATTCTATCTCCTGGCTTGGTCAATAGAAAAGGTGTAGAAAGAAGAAACATTGATATCTCTAGAACACAAATACATGATCATTCTCTCTCCTGGCTTGGACAATAGAAAAGGTGTAGAAAGAGGAAACATCGATATCTCTAGAACACAAATACATGATCATTCTCTCTCCTGGCTTGGTCAATAGAAAAGGTGTAGAAAGAGGAAACATCGAAATCTCTAGCACACAAATACATGATCATTCTCTCTCCTGGCTTGGTCAATAGAAAAGGTGTAGAAAGAGGAAACATCGATATCCCTAGCACACAAATACATGATCATTCTCTCTCCTGGCTTGGTCAATAGAAAAGGTGTAGAAAGAGGAAACATCGATATCTCTAGAACACAAATACTTGATCATTCTTTCTCCTGACTTGGTCAATAGAAAAGGTGTAGAAAGAGGAAACATCGATATCTCTAGAACACAAATACATGACCATTCTCTCTCCTGGCTTGATCAATAGAAAAGGTGTAGAAAGAGGAAACATCGATATCTCTAGCACACAAATACATGACCATTCTCTCTCCTGGCTTGGTCAATAGAAAAGGTGCAGAAAGAGGAAACATCGATATCTCTAGCACACAAATACATGACCATTCTCTCTCCTGGCTTGGTCAATAGAAAAGGTGTAGAAAGAGGTAACATCGATATCTCTAGAACACAAATACATGATCATACTCTCTCCTGGCTTGGTCAATAGAAAAGGTGTAGAAAGAGGAAACATTGATATCTCTAGCACACAAATACATGATCATTCTCTCTCCTGGCTTGGTCAATAGAAAAGGTGTAGAAAGAGGAAACATCGATATCTCTAGAACACAAATACATGATCATTCTCTCTCCTGGCTTGGGCAATAGAAAAGGTGTAGAAAGAGGAAACATCGAAATCTCTAGCACACAAATACATGATCATTCTCTCTCCTGGCTTGGTCAATAGAAAAGGTGTAGAAAGAGGAAACATCGATATCTCTAGCACACAAATACATGATCATTCTCTCTCCAGGTCTTGGTCAATAGAAAAGGTGTAGAAAGAGGAAACATCGATATCTCTAGAACACAAATACTTGATCATTCTCTCTCCTGACTTGTGTCAATAGAAAAGGTGTAGAAAGAGGAAACATCGATATCTCTAGAACACAAATACATGATCATTCTCTCTCCTGTCTTGGTCAATAGAAAAGGTGTAGAAAGAGGAAACATCGATATCTCTAGCACACAAATACATGATCATTCTCTCTCCTGGCTTGGTCAATAAAAAAGGTGTAGAAAGAGGAAACATTAATATCTCTAGCACACAAATACATGACCACTCTCTCTCCTGGCTTGGTCAATATAAAAGGTGTAGAAAGAGGAAACATCGATATATCTAGCACACAAATACATGATCATTCTCTCTCCTGGCTTGGTCAATAGAAAAGGTGCAGAAAGAGGAAACATCGATATTTCTAGCACACAAATACATGATCATTCTCTCTCCTGGCTTGGTCAATAGAAAAGGTGTAGAAAGAGGAAACATCGATATATCTAGCACACAAATACATGATCATACTCTCTCCTGGCTTGGTCAATAGAAAAGGTGCAGAAAGAGGAAACATTGATATCTCTAGAACACATATACATGACCATTCTCTCTCCTGGATTGGTCAATAGAAAAGGTGCAGAAAGAGGAAACATTGATATATCTAGCACACAAATACATGATCATTCTCTCTGCTGGCTTGGTCAATAGAAAAGGTGTAGAAAGAGGAAACATCGATATATCTAGCACACAAATACATGATCATTCTCTCTCCTGGCTTGGTCAATAGAAAAGGTGCAGAAAGAGGAAACATTGATATCTCTAGCAAACAAATACATGATCATTTTCTCTCCTGGCTTGGTCAATAGAAAAGGTGTAGAAAGAGGAAACATCGATATCTCTAGCACACAAATACATGATCATTCTCTCTCCTGGCTTGGTCAATAGAAAAGGTGTAGAAAGAGGAAACATCGATATCTCTAGAACACAAATACTTGATCATTCTCTCTCCTGACTTGGTCAATAGAAAAGGTGTAGAAAGAGAAAACATCGATATCTCTAGAACACAAATACATGACCATTCTCTCTCCTGGCTTGATCAATAGAAAAGGTATAGAAAGAGGAAACATCGATATCTCTAGCACACAAATACATGACCATTCTCTCTCCTGGCTTGGTCAATAGAAAAGGTGCAGAAAGAGGAAACATCGATATCTCTAGCACACAAATACATGACCATTCTCTCTCCTGGCTTGGTCAATAGAAAAGGTGTAGAAAGAGGTAACATCGATATCTCTAGAACACAAATACATGATCATACTCTCTCCTGGCTTGGTCAATAGAAAAGGTGTAGAAAGAGGAAACATTGATATCTCTAGCACACAAATACATGATCATTCTCTCTCCTGGCTTGGTCAATAGAAAAGGTGTAGAAAGAGGAAACATCGATATCTCTAGAACACAAATACATGATCATTCTCTCTCCTGGCTTGGGCAATAGAAAAGGTGTAGAAAGAGGAAACATCGAAATCTCTAGCACACAAATACATGATCATTCTCTCTCCTGGCTTGGTCAATAGAAAAGGTGTAGAAAGAGGAAACATCGATATCTCTAGCACACAAATACATGATCATTCTCTCTCCAGGTCTTGGTCAATAGAAAAGGTGTAGAAAGAGGAAACATCGATATCTCTAGAACACAAATACTTGATCATTCTCTCTCCTGACTTGTGTCAATAGAAAAGGTGTAGAAAGAGGAAACATCGATATCTCTAGAACACAAATACATGATCATTCTCTCTCCTGTCTTGGTCAATAGAAAAGGTGTAGAAAGAGGAAACATCGATATCTCTAGCACACAAATACATGATCATTCTCTCTCCTGGCTTGGTCAATAAAAAAGGTGTAGAAAGAGGAAACATTAATATCTCTAGCACACAAATACATGACCACTCTCTCTCCTGGCTTGGTCAATATAAAAGGTGTAGAAAGAGGAAACATCGATATATCTAGCACACAAATACATGATCATTCTCTCTCCTGGCTTGGTCAATAGAAAAGGTGCAGAAAGAGGAAACATCGATATTTCTAGCACACAAATACATGATCATTCTCTCTCCTGGCTTGGTCAATAGAAAATGTGTAGAAAGAGGAAACATCGATATATCTAGCACACAAATACATGATCATACTCTCTCCTGGCTTGGTCAATAGAAAAGGTGAAGAAAGAGGAAACATTGATATCTCTAGAACACATATACATGACCATTCTCTCTCCTGGCTTGGTCAATAGAAAAGGTGCAGAAAGAGGAAACATTGATATATCTAGCACACAAATACATGATCATTCTCTCTGCTGGCTTGGTCAATAGAAAAGGCGTAGAAAGAGGAAACATCGATATATCTAGCACACAAATACATGATCATTCTCTCTCCTGGCTTGGTCAATAGAAAAGGTGCAGAAAGAGGAAACATTGATATCTCTAGCAAACAAATACATGATCATTTTCTCTCCTGGCTTGGTCAATAGAAAAGGTGTAGAAAGAGGAAACATCGATATCTCTAGCACACAAATACATGATCATTCTCTCTTCTGGCTTGGTCAATAGAAAAGGTGTAGAAAGAGGAAACATCGATATCTCTAGAACACAAATACATGACCATTCTCTCTCCTGGCTTGATCAATAGAAAAGGTGTAGAAAGAGGAAACATCGATATCTCTAGCACACAAATACATGACCATTCTCTCTCCTGGCTTGGTCAATAGAAAAGGTGCAGAAAGAGGAAACATCGATATCTCTAGCACACAAATACATGACCATTCTCTCTCCTGGATTGGTCAATAGAAAAGGTGTAGAAAGAGGTAACATCGATATCTCTAGAACACAAATACATGATCATACTCTCTCCTGGCTTGGTCAATAGAAAAGGTGTAGAAAGAGGAAACATCGATATCTCTAGAACAGAAATACATGATCATTCTCTCTCCTGGCTTGGTCAATAGAAAAGGTGCAGAAAGAGGAAACATCGATATATCTAGCACACAAATACATGATCATTCTATCTCCTGGCTTGGTCAATAGAAAAGGTGTAGAAAGAAGAAACATTAATATCTCTAGCACACAAATACATGACCACTCTCTCTCCTGGCTTGGTCAATATAAAAGGTGTAGAAAGAGGAAACATCGATATATCTAGCACACAAATACATGATCATTCTCTCTCCTGGCCTGGTCAATAGAAAAGGTGCAGAAAGAGGAAACATCGATATCTCTAGCACACAAATACATGATCATTCTCTCTCCTGGCTTGGTCAATAGAAAAGGTGTAGAAAGAGGAAACATCGATATATCTAGCACACAAATACATGATCATACTCTCTCCTGGCTTGGTCAATAGAAAAGGTGCAGAAAGAGGAAACATTGATATCTCTAGAACACATATACATGACCATTCTCTCTCCTGGCTTGGTCAATAGAAAAGGTGCAGAAAGAGGAAACATTGATATATCTAGCACATAAATACATGATCATTCTCTCTCCTGGCTTGGTCAATAGAAAAGGTGTAGAAAGAGGAAACATCGATATATCTAGCACACAAATACATGATCATTCTCTCTCCTGGCTTGGTCAATAGAAAAGGTGCAGAAAGAGGAAACATTGATATCTCTAGCAAACAAATACATGATCATTTTCTCTCCTGGCTTGGTCAATAGAAAAGGTGTAGAAAGAGGAAACATCGATATCTCTAGCACACAAATACATGATCATTCTCTCTTCTGGCTTGGTCAATAAAAAAGGTGTAGAAAGAGGAAACATCGATATCTCTAGAACACAAATACATGACCATTCTCTCTCCTGGCTTGATCAATAGAAAAGGTGTAGAAAGAGGAAACATCGATATCTCTAGCACACAAATACATGACCATTCTCTCTCCTGGCTTGGTCAATAGAAAAGGTGCAGAAAGAGGAAACATCGATATCTCTAGCACACAAATACATGATCATTCTCTGTCCTGGATTGGTCAATAGAAAAGGTGTAGAAAGAGGTAACATCGATATCTCTAGAACACAAATACATGATCATACTCTCTCCTGGCTTGGTCAATAGAAAAGGTGTAGAAAGAGGAAACATCGATATCTCTAGAACACAAATACATGATCATTCTCTCTCCTGGCTTGGTCAATAGAAAAGGTGCAGAAAGAGGAAACATCGATATATCTAGCACACAAATACATGATCATTCTATCTCCTGGCTTGGTCAATAGAAAAGGTGTAGAAAGAAGAAACATTGATATCTCTAGAACACAAATACATGATCATTCTCTCTCCTGGCTTGGACAATAGAAAAGGTGTAGAAAGAGGAAACATCGATATCTCTAGAACACAAATACATGATCATTCTCTCTCCTGGCTTGGTCAATAGAAAAGGTGTAGAAAGAGGAAACATCGAAATCTCTAGCACACAAATACATGATCATTCTCTCTCCTGGCTTGGTCAATAGAAAAGGTGTAGAAAGAGGAAACATCGATATCTCTAGCACACAAATACATGATCATTCTCTCTCCTGGCTTGGTCAATAGAAAAGGTGTAGAAAGAGGAAACATCGATATCTCTAGAACACAAATACATGATCATTCTCTCTCCTGGATTGGTCAATAGAAAAGGTGTAGAAAGAGGAAACATCGATATCTCTAGAACACAAATACATGATCATTCTCTCTCCTGTCTTGGTCAATAGAAAAGGTGTAGAAAGAGGAAACATCGATATCTCTAGCACACAAATACATGATCATTCTCTCTCCTGGCTTGGTCAATAGAAAAGGTGTAGAAAGAGGAAACATTGATATCTCTAGCACACAAATACATGACCACTCTCTCTCCTGGCTTGGTCAATAGAAAAGGTGTAGAAAGAGGAAACATCGATATATCTAGCACACAAATACATGATCATTCTCTCTCCTGGCTTGGTCAATAGAAAAGGTGCAGAAAGAGGAAACATCGATATCTCTAGCACACAAATACATGATCATTCTCTCTCCTGACTTGGTCAATAGAAAAGGTGTAGAAAGAGGAAACATCGATATCTCTAGCACACAAATACATGATCATTCTCTCTCCTGGCTTGGTCAATAGAAAAGGTGTAGAAAGAAGAAACATTGATATCTCTAGCACACAAATACATGATCATTCTCTCTCCTGGCTTGGTCAATAGAAAAGGTGTAGAAAGAGGAAACATTGATATCTCTAGAACACAAATACATGACCATTCTCTCTCCTGGCTTGGTCAATAGAAAAGGTGTAGAAAGAGGAAACATCGATATCCCTAGAACACAAATACATGATCATTCTCTCTCTGGCTTGGTCAATAGAAAAGGTGCAGAAAGAGGAAACATCGAAATCTCTAGCACACAAATACATGATCATTCTCTCTCCTGGCTTGGTCAATAGAAAAGGTGTAGAAAGAGGAAACATCGATATCTCTAGCACACAAATACATGATCATTCTCTCTCCTGGCTTGGTCAATAGAAAAGGTGTAGAAAGAGGAAACATCGATATCTCTAGAACACAAATACTTGATCATTCTCTCTCCTGACTTGGTCAATAGAAAAGGTGTAGAAAGAGGAAACATCGATATCTCTAGAACACAAATACATGATCATTCTCTCTCCTGTCTTGTTCAATAGAAAAGGTGTAGAAAGAGGAAACATCGATATCTCTAGCACACAAATACATGACCATTCTCTCTCCTGGCTTGGTCAATAGAAAAGGTGCAGAAAGAGGAAACATCGATATCTCTAGCACACAAATACATGACCATTCTCTCTCCTGGCTTGGTCAATAGAAAAGGTGTAGAAAGAGGAAACATCGATATCTCTAGAACACAAATATATGACCATTCTCTCTCCTGGCTTGATCAATAGAAAAGGTGTAGAAAGAGGAAACATCGATATCTCTAGCACACAAATACATGACCATTCTCTCTCCTGGCTTGGTCAATAGAAAAGGTGCAGAAAGAGGAAACATCGATATCTCTAGCACACAAATACATGACCATTCTCTCTCCTGGATTGGTCAATAGAAAAGGTGTAGAAAGAGGTAACATCGATATCTCTAGAACACAAATACATGATCATACTCTCTCCTGGCTTGGTCAATAGAAAAGGTGTAGAAAGAGGAAACATCGATATCTCTAGAACACAAATACATGATCATTCTCTCTCCTGGCTTGGTCAATAGAAAAGGTGCAGAAAGAGGAAACATCGATATATCTAGCACACAAATACATGATCATTCTATCTCCTGGCTTGGTCAATAGAAAAGGTGTAGAAAGAAGAAACATTAATATCTCTAGCACACAAATACATGACCACTCTCTCTCCTGGCTTGGTCAATATAAAAGGTGTAGAAAGAGGAAACATCGATATATCTAGCACACAAATACATGATCATTCTCTCTCCTGGCTTGGTCAATAGAAAAGGTGCAGAAAGAGGAAACATCGATATCTCTAGCACACAAATACATGATCATTCTCTCTCCTGGCTTGGTCAATAGAAAAGGTGTAGAAAGAGGAAACATCGATATATCTAGCACACAAATACATGATCATACTCTCTCCTGGCTTGGTCAATAGAAAAGGTGCAGAAAGAGGAAACATTGATATCTCTAGAACACATATACATGACCATTCTCTCTCCTGGCTTGGTCAATAGAAAAGGTGCAGAAAGAGGAAACATTGATATATCTAGCACATAAATACATGATCATTCTCTCTCCTGGCTTGGTCAATAGAAAAGGTGTAGAAAGAGGAAACATCGATATATCTAGCACACAAATACATGATCATTCTCTCTCCTGGCTTGGTCAATAGAAAAGGTGCAGAAAGAGGAAACATTGATATCTCTAGCAAACAAATACATGATCATTTTCTCTCCTGGCTTGGTCAATAGAAAAGGTGTAGAAAGAGGAAACATCGATATCTCTAGCACACAAATACATGATCATTCTCCCTTCTGGCTTGGTCAATAGAAAAGGTGTAGAAAGAGGAAACATCGATATCTCTAGAACACAAATACATGACCATTCTCTCTCCTGGCTTGATCAATAGAAAAGGTGTAGAAAGAGGAAACATCGATATCTCTAGCACACAAATACATGACCATTCTCTCTCCTGGCTTGGTCAATAGAAAAGGTGCAGAAAGAGGAAACATCGATATCTCTAGCACACAAATACATGATCTTTCTCTCTCCTGGATTGGTCAATAGAAAAGGTGTAGAAAGAGGTAACATCGATATCTCTAGAACACAAATACATGATCATACTCTCTCCTGGCTTGGTCAATAGAAAAGGTGTAGAAAGAGGAAACATTGATATCTCTAGCACACAAATACATGATCATTCTCTCTCCTGGCTTGGTCAATAGAAAAGGTGTAGAAAGAGGAAACATCGATATCTCTAGAACACAAATACATGATCATTCTCTCTCCTGGCTTGGGCAATAGAAAAGGTGTAGAAAGAGGAAACATCGAAATCTCTAGCACACAAATACATGATCATTCTCTCTCCTGGCTTGGTCAATAGAAAAGGTGTAGAAAGAGGAAACATCGATATCTCTAGCACACAAATACATGATCATTCTCTCTCCAGGTCTTGGTCAATAGAAAAGGTGTAGAAAGAGGAAACATCGATATCTCTAGAACACAAATACTTGATCATTCTCTCTCCTGACTTGTGTCAATAGAAAAGGTGTAGAAAGAGGAAACATCGATATCTCTAGAACACAAATACATGATCATTCTCTCTCCTGTCTTGGTCAATAGAAAAGGTGTAGAAAGAGGAAACATCGATATCTCTAGCACACAAATACATGATCATTCTCTCTCCTGGCTTGGTCAATAAAAAAGGTGTAGAAAGAGGAAACATTAATATCTCTAGCACACAAATACATGACCACTCTCTCTCCTGGCTTGGTCAATATAAAAGGTGTAGAAAGAGGAAACATCGATATATCTAGCACACAAATACATGATCATTCTCTCTCCTGGCTTGGTCAATAGAAAAGGTGCAGAAAGAGGAAACATCGATATTTCTAGCACACAAATACATGATCATTCTCTCTCCTGGCTTGGTCAATAGAAAATGTGTAGAAAGAGGAAACATCGATATATCTAGCACACAAATACATGATCATACTCTCTCCTGGCTTGGTCAATAGAAAAGGTGAAGAAAGAGGAAACATTGATATCTCTAGAACACATATACATGACCATTCTCTCTCCTGGCTTGGTCAATAGAAAAGGTGCAGAAAGAGGAAACATTGATATATCTAGCACACAAATACATGATCATTCTCTCTGCTGGCTTGGTCAATAGAAAAGGCGTAGAAAGAGGAAACATCGATATATCTAGCACACAAATACATGATCATTCTCTCTCCTGGCTTGGTCAATAGAAAAGGTGCAGAAAGAGGAAACATTGATATCTCTAGCAAACAAATACATGATCATTTTCTCTCCTGGCTTGGTCAATAGAAAAGGTGTAGAAAGAGGAAACATCGATATCTCTAGCACACAAATACATGATCATTCTCTCTTCTGGCTTGGTCAATAGAAAAGGTGTAGAAAGAGGAAACATCGATATCTCTAGAACACAAATACATGACCATTCTCTCTCCTGGCTTGATCAATAGAAAAGGTGTAGAAAGAGGAAACATCGATATCTCTAGCACACAAATACATGACCATTCTCTCTCCTGGCTTGGTCAATAGAAAAGGTGCAGAAAGAGGAAACATCGATATCTCTAGCACACAAATACATGACCATTCTCTCTCCTGGATTGGTCAATAGAAAAGGTGTAGAAAGAGGTAACATCGATATCTCTAGAACACAAATACATGATCATACTCTCTCCTGGCTTGGTCAATAGAAAAGGTGTAGAAAGAGGAAACATCGATATCTCTAGAACAGAAATACATGATCATTCTCTCTCCTGGCTTGGTCAATAGAAAAGGTGCAGAAAGAGGAAACATCGATATATCTAGCACACAAATACATGATCATTCTATCTCCTGGCTTGGTCAATAGAAAAGGTGTAGAAAGAAGAAACATTAATATCTCTAGCACACAAATACATGACCACTCTCTCTCCTGGCTTGGTCAATATAAAAGGTGTAGAAAGAGGAAACATCGATATATCTAGCACACAAATACATGATCATTCTCTCTCCTGGCCTGGTCAATAGAAAAGGTGCAGAAAGAGGAAACATCGATATCTCTAGCACACAAATACATGATCATTCTCTCTCCTGGCTTGGTCAATAGAAAAGGTGTAGAAAGAGGAAACATCGATATATCTAGCACACAAATACATGATCATACTCTCTCCTGGCTTGGTCAATAGAAAAGGTGCAGAAAGAGGAAACATTGATATCTCTAGAACACATATACATGACCATTCTCTCTCCTGGCTTGGTCAATAGAAAAGGTGCAGAAAGAGGAAACATTGATATATCTAGCACATAAATACATGATCATTCTCTCTCCTGGCTTGGTCAATAGAAAAGGTGTAGAAAGAGGAAACATCGATATATCTAGCACACAAATACATGATCATTCTCTCTCCTGGCTTGGTCAATAGAAAAGGTGCAGAAAGAGGAAACATTGATATCTCTAGCAAACAAATACATGATCATTTTCTCTCCTGGCTTGGTCAATAGAAAAGGTGTAGAAAGAGGAAACATCGATATCTCTAGCACACAAATACATGATCATTCTCTCTTCTGGCTTGGTCAATAAAAAAGGTGTAGAAAGAGGAAACATCGATATCTCTAGAACACAAATACATGACCATTCTCTCTCCTGGCTTGATCAATAGAAAAGGTGTAGAAAGAGGAAACATCGATATCTCTAGCACACAAATACATGACCATTCTCTCTCCTGGCTTGGTCAATAGAAAAGGTGCAGAAAGAGGAAACATCGATATCTCTAGCACACAAATACATGATCATTCTCTGTCCTGGATTGGTCAATAGAAAAGGTGTAGAAAGAGGTAACATCGATATCTCTAGAACACAAATACATGATCATACTCTCTCCTGGCTTGGTCAATAGAAAAGGTGTAGAAAGAGGAAACATCGATATCTCTAGAACACAAATACATGATCATTCTCTCTCCTGGCTTGGTCAATAGAAAAGGTGCAGAAAGAGGAAACATCGATATATCTAGCACACAAATACATGATCATTCTATCTCCTGGCTTGGTCAATAGAAAAGGTGTAGAAAGAAGAAACATTGATATCTCTAGAACACAAATACATGATCATTCTCTCTCCTGGCTTGGACAATAGAAAAGGTGTAGAAAGAGGAAACATCGATATCTCTAGAACACAAATACATGATCATTCTCTCTCCTGGCTTGGTCAATAGAAAAGGTGTAGAAAGAGGAAACATCGAAATCTCTAGCACACAAATACATGATCATTCTCTCTCCTGGCTTGGTCAATAGAAAAGGTGTAGAAAGAGGAAACATCGATATCTCTAGCACACAAATACATGATCATTCTCTCTCCTGGCTTGGTCAATAGAAAAGGTGTAGAAAGAGGAAACATCGATATCTCTAGAACACAAATACATGATCATTCTCTCTCCTGACTTGGTCAATAGAAAAGGTGTAGAAAGAGGAAACATCGATATCTCTAGAACACAAATACATGATCATTCTCTCTCCTGTCTTGGTCAATAGAAAAGGTGTAGAAAGAGGAAACATCGATATCTCTAGCACACAAATACATGATCATTCTCTCTCCTGGCTTGGTCAATAGAAAAGGTGTAGAAAGAGGAAACATTGATATCTCTAGCACACAAATACATGACCACTCTCTCTCCTGGCTTGGTCAATAGAAAAGGTGTAGAAAGAGGAAACATCGATATATCTAGCACACAAATACATGATCATTCTCTCTCCTGGCTTGGTCAATAGAAAAGGTGCAGAAAGAGGAAACATCGATATCTCTAGCACACAAATACATGATCATTCTCTCTCCTGACTTGGTCAATAGAAAAGGTGTAGAAAGAGGAAACATCGATATCTCTAGCACACAAATACATGATCATTCTCTCTCCTGGCTTGGTCAATAGAAAAGGTGTAGAAAGAAGAAACATTGATATCTCTAGCACACAAATACATGATCATTCTCTCTCCTGGCTTGGTCAATAGAAAAGGTGTAGAAAGAGGAAACATTGATATCTCTAGAACACAAATACATGACCATTCTCTCTCCTGGCTTGGTCAATAGAAAAGGTGTAGAAAGAGGAAACATCGATATCCCTAGAACACAAATACATGATCATTCTCTCTCTGGCTTGGTCAATAGAAAAGGTGCAGAAAGAGGAAACATCGAAATCTCTAGCACACAAATACATGATCATTCTCTCTCCTGGCTTGGTCAATAGAAAAGGTGTAGAAAGAGGAAACATCGATATCTCTAGCACACAAATACATGATCATTCTCTCTCCTGGCTTGGTCAATAGAAAAGGTGTAGAAAGAGGAAACATCGATATCTCTAGAACACAAATACTTGATCATTCTCTCTCCTGACTTGGTCAATAGAAAAGGTGTAGAAAGAGGAAACATCGATATCTCTAGAACACAAATACATGATCATTCTTTCTCCTGTCTTGTTCAATAGAAAAGGTGTAGAAAGAGGAAACATCGATATCTCTAGCACACAAATACATGACCATTCTCTCTCCTGGCTTGGTCAATAGAAAAGGTGCAGAAAGAGGAAACATCGATATCTCTAGCACACAAATACATGACCATTCTCTCTCCTGGCTTGGTCAATAGAAAAGGTGTAGAAAGAGGAAACATCGATATCTCTAGAACACAAATATATGACCATTCTCTCTCCTGGCTTGATCAATAGAAAAGGTGTAGAAAGAGGAAACATCGATATCTCTAGCACACAAATACATGACCATTCTCTCTCCTGGCTTGGTCAATAGAAAAGGTGCAGAAAGAGGAAACATCGATATCTCTAGCACACAAATACATGACCATTCTCTCTCCTGGATTGGTCAATAGAAAAGGTGTAGAAAGAGGTAACATCGATATCTCTAGAACACAAATACATGATCATACTCTCTCCTGGCTTGGTCAATAGAAAAGGTGTAGAAAGAGGAAACATCGATATCTCTAGAACACAAATACATGATCATTCTCTCTCCTGGCTTGGTCAATAGAAAAGGTGCAGAAAGAGGAAACATCGATATATCTAGCACACAAATACATGATCATTCTATCTCCTGGCTTGGTCAATAGAAAAGGTGTAGAAAGAAGAAACATTAATATCTCTAGCACACAAATACATGACCACTCTCTCTCCTGGCTTGGTCAATATAAAAGGTGTAGAAAGAGGAAACATCGATATATCTAGCACACAAATACATGATCATTCTCTCTCCTGGCTTGGTCAATAGAAAAGGTGCAGAAAGAGGAAACATCGATATCTCTAGCACACAAATACATGATCATTCTCTCTCCTGGCTTGGTCAATAGAAAAGGTGTAGAAAGAGGAAACATCGATATATCTAGCACACAAATACATGATCATACTCTCTCCTGGCTTGGTCAATAGAAAAGGTGCAGAAAGAGGAAACATTGATATCTCTAGAACACATATACATGACCATTCTCTCTCCTGGCTTGGTCAATAGAAAAGGTGCAGAAAGAGGAAACATTGATATATCTAGCACATAAATACATGATCATTCTCTCTCCTGGCTTGGTCAATAGAAAAGGTGTAGAAAGAGGAAACATCGATATATCTAGCACACAAATACATGATCATTCTCTCTCCTGGCTTGGTCAATAGAAAAGGTGCAGAAAGAGGAAACATTGATATCTCTAGCAAACAAATACATGATCATTTTCTCTCCTGGCTTGGTCAATAGAAAAGGTGTAGAAAGAGGAAACATCGATATCTCTAGCACACAAATACATGATCATTCTCCCTTCTGGCTTGGTCAATAGAAAAGGTGTAGAAAGAGGAAACATCGATATCTCTAGAACACAAATACATGACCATTCTCTCTCCTGGCTTGATCAATAGAAAAGGTGTAGAAAGAGGAAACATCGATATCTCTAGCACACAAATACATGACCATTCTCTCTCCTGGCTTGGTCAATAGAAAAGGTGCAGAAAGAGGAAACATCGATATCTCTAGCACACAAATACATGATCTTTCTCTCTCCTGGATTGGTCAATAGAAAAGGTGTAGAAAGAGGTAACATCGATATCTCTAGAACACAAATACATGATCATACTCTCTCCTGGCTTGGTCAATAGAAAAGGTGTAGAAAGAGGAAACATCGATATCTCTAGAACACAAATACATGATCATTCTCTCTCCTGGCTTGGTCAATAGAAAAGGTGCAGAAAGAGGAAACATCGATATATCTAGCACACAAATACATGATCATTCTATCTCCTGGCTTGGTCAATAGAAAAGGTGTAGAAAGAAGAAACATTGATATCTCTAGCACACAAATACATGATCATTCTCTCTCCTGGCTTGGACAATAGAAAAGGTGTAGAAAGAGGAAACATCGATATCTCTAGAACACAAATACATGATCATTCTCTCTCCTGGCTTGGTCAATAGAAAAGGTGTAGAAAGAGGAAACATCGAAATCTCTAGCACACAAATACATGATCATTCTCTCTCCTGGCTTGGTCAATAGAAAAGGTGTAGAAAGAGGAAACATCGATATCTCTAGCACACAAATACATGATCATTCTCTCTCCTGGCTTGGTCAATAGAAAAGGTGTAGAAAGAGGAAACATCGATATCTCTAGAACACAAATACTTGATCATTCTCTCTCCTGACTTGGTCAATAGAAAAGGTGTAGAAAGAGGAAACATCGATATCTCTAGAACACAAATACATGATCATTCTCTCTCCTGTCTTGGTCAATAGAAAAGGTGTAGAAAGAGGAAACATCGATATCTCTAGCACACAAATACATGATCATTCTCTCTCCTGGCTTGGTCAATAGAAAAGGTGTAGAAAGAGGAAACATTGATATCTCTAGCACACAAATACATGACCACTCTCTCTCCTGGCTTGGACAATAGAAAAGGTGTAGAAAGAGGAAACATCGATATATCTAGCACACAAATACATGATCATTCTCTCTCCTGGCTTGGTCAATAGAAAAGGTGCAGAAAGAGGAAACATCGATATCTCTAGCACACAAATACATGATCATTCTCTCTCCTGACTTGGTCAATAGAAAAGGTGTAGAAAGAGGAAACATCGATATCTCTAGCACACAAATACATGATCATTCTCTCTCCTGGCTTGGTCAATAGAAAAGGTGTAGAAAGAAGAAACATTGATATCTCTAGCACACAAATACATGATCATTCTCTCTCCTGGCTTGGTCAATAGAAAAGGTGTAGAAAGAGGAAACATTGATATCTCTAGAACACAAATACATGACCATTCGCTCTCCTGGCTTGGTCAATAGAAAAGGTGTAGAAAGAGGAAACATCGATATCCCTAGAACACAAATACATGATCATTCTCTCTCCTGGCTTGGTCAATAGAAAAGGTGTAGAAAGAGGAAACATCGATATCTCTAGCACACAAATACATGATCATTCTCTCTCCTGGCTTGGTCAATAGAAAAGGTGTAGAAAGAGGAAACATCGATATCTCTAGAACACAAATACATGATCATTCTCTCTCCTGACTTGGTCAATAGAAAAGGTGTAGAAAGAGGAAACATCGATATCTCTAGAACACAAATACATGATCATTCTCCCTCCTGTCTTGGTCAATAGAAAAGGTGTAGAAAGAGGAAACATCGATATCTCTAGCACACAAATACATGATCATTCTCTCTCCTGGCTTGGTCAATAGAAAAGGTGTAGAAAGAGGAAACATTGATATCTCTAGCACACAAATACATGACCACTCTCTCTCCTGGCTTGGTCAATATAAAAGGTGTAGAAAGAGGAAACATCGATATATCTAGCACACAAATACATGATCATTCTCTCTCCTGGCTTGGTCAATAGAAAAGGTGCAGAAAGAGGAAACATCGATATCTCTAGCACACAAATACATGATCATTCTCTCTCCTGACTTGGTCAATAGAAAAGGTGTAGAAAGAGGAAACATCGATATCTCTAGCACACAAATACATGATAATTCTCTCTCCTGGCTTGGTCAATAGAAAAGGTGTAGCAAGAGGAAACATCGATATCTCTAGCACACAAATACATGATCATTCTCTCTCCTGGCTTGGTCAATAGAAAAGGTGTAGAAAGAGGTAACATTGATATCTCTAGCACACAAATACATGACCACTCTCTCTCCTGGCTTGGTGAATAGAAAAGGTGCAGAAAGAGGAAACATCGATATCTCTAGCACACAAATACATGATCATTCTCTCTTCTGGCTTGGTCAATAGAAAAGGTGTAGAAAGAGGAAACATCGATATCTCTAGCACACAAATACATGATCATTCTCTCTCCTGGCTTGGTCAATAGAAAAGGTGTAGAAAGAGGTAACATTGATATCTCTAGCACACAAATACATGACCACTCTCTCTCCTGGCTTGGTGAATAGAAAAGGTGCAGAAAGAGGAAACATCGATATCTCTAGCACACAAATACATGATCATTCTCTCTCCTGTCTTGGTCAATAGAAAAGGTGTAGAAAGAGGAAACATCGATATCTCTAGCACACAAATACATGATCATTCTCTCTCCTGGCTTGGTCAATAGAAAAGGTGCAGAAAGAGGAAACATCGATATTTCTAGCACACAAATACATGATCATTCTCTCTCCTGGCTTGGTCAATAGAAAAGGTGTAGAAAGAGGAAACATCGATATATCTAGCACACAAATACATGATCATACTCTCTCCTGGCTTGGTCAATAGAAAAGGTGCAGAAAGAGGAAACATTGATATCTCTAGAACACATATACATGACCATTCTCTCTCCTGGCTTGGTCAATAGAAAAGGTGCAGAAAGAGGAAACATTGATATATCTAGCACACAAATACATGATCATTCTCTCTGCTGGCTTGGTCAATAGAAAAGGTGTAGAAAGAGGAAACATCGATATATCTAGCACACAAATACATGATCATTCTCTCTCCTGGCTTGGTCAATAGAAAAGGTGCAGAAAGAGGAAACATTGATATCTCTAGCAAACAAATACATGATCATTTTCTCTCCTGGCTTGGTCAATAGAAAAGGTGTAGAAAGAGGAAACATCGATATCTCTAGCACACAAATACATGATCATTCTCTCTCCTGGCTTGGTCAATAGAAAAGGTGTAGAAAGAGGAAACATCGATATCTCTAGAACACAAATACTTGATCATTCTCTCTCCTGACTTGGTCAATAGAAAAGGTGTAGAAAGAGGAAACATCGATATCTCTAGAACACAAATACATGACCATTCTCTCTCCTGGCTTGATCAATAGAAAAGGTGTAGAAAGAGGAAACATCGATATCTCTAGCACACAAATACATGACCATTCTCTCTCCTGGCTTGGTCAATAGAAAAGGTGCAGAAAGAGGAAACATCGATATCTCTAGCACACAAATACATGACCATTCTCTCTCCTGGCTTGGTCAATAGAAAAGGTGTAGAAAGAGGTAACATCGATATCTCTAGAACACAAATACATGATCATACTCTCTCCTGGCTTGGTCAATAGAAAAGGTGTAGAAAGAGGAAACATTGATATCTCTAGCACACAAATACATGATCATTCTCTCTCCTGGCTTGGTCAATAGAAAAGGTGTAGAAAGAGGAAACATCGATATCTCTAGAACACAAATACATGATCATTCTCTCTCCTGGCTTGGGCAATAGAAAAGGTGTAGAAAGAGGAAACATCGAAATCTCTAGCACACAAATACATGATCATTCTCTCTCCTGGCTTGGTCAATAGAAAAGGTGTAGAAAGAGGAAACATCGATATCTCTAGCACACAAATACATGATCATTCTCTCTCCAGGTCTTGGTCAATAGAAAAGGTGTAGAAAGAGGAAACATCGATATCTCTAGAACACAAATACTTGATCATTCTCTCTCCTGACTTGTGTCAATAGAAAAGGTGTAGAAAGAGGAAACATCGATATCTCTAGAACACAAATACATGATCATTCTCTCTCCTGTCTTGGTCAATAGAAAAGGTGTAGAAAGAGGAAACATCGATATCTCTAGCACACAAATACATGATCATTCTCTCTCCTGGCTTGGTCAATAAAAAAGGTGTAGAAAGAGGAAACATTAATATCTCTAGCACACAAATACATGACCACTCTCTCTCCTGGCTTGGTCAATATAAAAGGTGTAGAAAGAGGAAACATCGATATATCTAGCACACAAATACATGATCATTCTCTCTCCTGGCTTGGTCAATAGAAAAGGTGCAGAAAGAGGAAACATCGATATTTCTAGCACACAAATACATGATCATTCTCTCTCCTGGCTTGGTCAATAGAAAAGGTGTAGAAAGAGGAAACATCGATATATCTAGCACACAAATACATGATCATACTCTCTCCTGGCTTGGTCAATAGAAAAGGTGCAGAAAGAGGAAACATTGATATCTCTAGAACACATATACATGACCATTCTCTCTCCTGGCTTGGTCAATAGAAAAGGTGCAGAAAGAGGAAACATTGATATATCTAGCACACAAATACATGATCATTCTCTCTGCTGGCTTGGTCAATAGAAAAGGTGTAGAAAGAGGAAACATCGATATATCTAGCACACAAATACATGATCATTCTCTCTCCTGGCTTGGTCAATAGAAAAGGTGCAGAAAGAGGAAACATTGATATCTCTAGCAAACAAATACATGATCATTTTCTCTCCTGGCTTGGTCAATAGAAAAGGTGTAGAAAGAGGAAACATCGATATCTCTAGCACACAAATACATGATCATTCTCTCTTCTGGCTTGGTCAATAGAAAAGGTGTAGAAAGAGGAAACATCGATATCTCTAGAACACAAATACATGACCATTCTCTCTCCTGGCTTGATCAATAGAAAAGGTGTAGAAAGAGGAAACATCGATATCTCTAGCACACAAATACATGACCATTCTCTCTCCTGGCTTGGTCAATAGAAAAGGTGCAGAAAGAGGAAACATCGATATCTCTAGCACACAAATACATGACCATTCTCTCTCCTGGATTGGTCAATAGAAAAGGTGTAGAAAGAGGTAACATCGATATCTCTAGAACACAAATACATGATCATACTCTCTCCTGGCTTGGTCAATAGAAAAGGTGTAGAAAGAGGAAACATCGATATCTCTAGAACAGAAATACATGATCATTCTCTCTCCTGGCTTGGTCAATAGAAAAGGTGCAGAAAGAGGAAACATCGATATATCTAGCACACAAATACATGATCATTCTATCTCCTGGCTTGGTCAATAGAAAAGGTGTAGAAAGAAGAAACATTAATATCTCTAGCACACAAATACATGACCACTCTCTCTCCTGGCTTGGTCAATATAAAAGGTGTAGAAAGAGGAAACATCGATATATCTAGCACACAAATACATGATCATTCTCTCTCCTGGCTTGGTCAATAGAAAAGGTGCAGAAAGAGGAAACATCGATATCTCTAGCACACAAATACATGATCATTCTCTCTCCTGGCTTGGTCAATAGAAAAGGTGTAGAAAGAGGAAACATCGATATATCTAGCACACAAATACATGATCATACTCTCTCCTGGCTTGGTCAATAGAAAAGGTGCAGAAAGAGGAAACATTGATATCTCTTGAACACATATACATGACCATTCTCTCTCCTGGCTTGGTCAATAGAAAAGGTGCAGAAAGAGGAAACATTGATATATCTAGCACATAAATACATGATCATTCTCTCTCCTGGCTTGGTCAATAGAAAAGGTGTAGAAAGAAGAAACATCGATATATCTAGCACACAAATACATGATCATTCTCTCTCCTGGCTTGGTCAATAGAAAAGGTGCAGAAAGAGGAAACATTGATATCTCTAGCAAACAAATACATGATCATTTTCTCTCCTGGCTTGGTCAATAGAAAAGGTGTAGAAAGAGGAAACATCGATATCTCTAGCACACAAATACATGATCATTCTCTCTTCTGGCTTGGTCAATAGAAAAGGTGTAGAAAGAGGAAACATCGATATCTCTAGAACACAAATACATGACCATTCTCTCTCCTGGCTTGATAAATAGAAAAGGTGTAGAAAGAGGAAACATCGATATCTCTAGCACACAAATACATGACCATTCTCTCTCCTGGCTTGGTCAATAGAAAAGGTGCAGAAAGAGGAAACATCGATATCTCTAGCACACAAATACATGATCATTCTCTCTCCTGGATTGGTCAATAGAAAAGGTGTAGAAAGAGGTAACATCGATATCTCTAGAACACAAATACATGATCATACTCTCTCCTGGCTTGGTCAATAGAAAAGGTGTAGAAAGAGGAAACATCGATATCTCTAGAACACAAATACATGATCATTCTCTCTCCTGGCTTGGTCAATAGAAAAGGTGCAGAAAGAGGAAACATCGATATATCTAGCACACAAATACATGATCATTCTATCTCCTGGCTTGGTCAATAGAAAAGGTGTAGAAAGAAGAAACATTGATATCTCTAGAACACAAATACATGATCATTCTCTCTCCTGGCTTGGACAATAGAAAAGGTGTAGAAAGAGGAAACATCGATATCTCTAGAACACAAATACATGATCATTCTCTCTCCTGGCTTGGTCAATAGAAAAGGTGTAGAAAGAGGAAACATCGAAATCTCTAGCACACAAATACATGATCATTCTCTCTCCTGGCTTGGTCAATAGAAAAGGTGTAGAAAGAGGAAACATCGATATCTCTAGCACACAAATACATGATCATTCTCTCTCCTGGCTTGGTCAATAGAAAAGGTGTAGAAAGAGGAAACATCGATATCTCTAGAACACAAATACATGATCATTCTCTCTCCTGACTTGGTCAATAGAAAAGGTGTAGAAAGAGGAAACATCGATATCTCTAGAACACAAATACATGATCATTCTCTCTCCTGTCTTGGTCAATAGAAAAGGTGTAGAAAGAGGAAACATCGATATCTCTAGCACACAAATATATGATCATTCTCTCTCCTGGCTTGGTCAATAGAAAAGGTGTAGAAAGAGGAAACATTGATATCTCTAGCACACAAATACATGACCACTCTCTCTCCTGGCTTGGTCAATAGAAAAGGTGTAGAAAGAGGAAACATCGATATATCTAGCACACAAATACATGATCATTCTCTCTCCTGGCTTGGTCAATAGAAAAGGTGCAGAAAGAGGAAACATCGATATCTCTAGCACACAAATACATGATCATTCTCTCTCCTGACTTGGTCAATAGAAAAGGTGTAGAAAGAGGAAACATCGATATCTCTAGCACACAAATACATGATCATTCTCTCTCCTGGCTTGGTCAATAGAAAAGGTGTAGAAAGAAGAAACATTGATATCTCTAGCACACAAATACATGATCATTCTCTCTCCTGGCTTGGTCAATAGAAAAGGTGTAGAAAGAGAAAACATTGATATCTCTAGAACACAAATACATGACCATTCTCTCTCCTGGCTTGGTCAATAGAAAAGGTGTAGAAAGAGGAAACATCGATATCCCTAGAACACAAATACATGATCATTCTCTCTCTGGCTTGGTCAATAGAAAAGGTGCAGAAAGAGGAAACATCGAAATCTCTAGCACACAAATACATGATCATTCTCTCTCCTGGCTTGGTCAATAGAAAAGGTGTAGAAAGAGGAAACATCGATATCTCTAGCACACAAATACATGATCATTCTCTCTCCTGGCTTGGTCAATAGAAAAGGTGTAGAAAGAGGAAACATCGATATCTCTAGCACACAAATACATGACCATTCTCTCTCCTGGCTTGGTCAATAGAAAAGGTGTAGAAAGAGGAAACATCGATATCTCTAGAACACAAATACATGACCATTCTCTCTCCTGGCTTGATCAATAGAAAAGGTGTAGAAAGAGGAAACATCGATATCTCTAGCACACAAATACATGACCATTCTCTCTCCTGGCTTGGTCAATAGAAAAGGTGCAGAAAGAGGAAACATCGATATCTCTAGCACACAAATACATGACCATTCTCTCTCCTGGATTGGTCAATAGAAAAGGTGTAGAAAGAGGTAACATCGATATCTCTAGAACACAAATACATGATCATACTCTCTCCTGGCTTGGTCAATAGAAAAGGTGTAGAAAGAGGAAACATCGATATCTCTAGAACAGAAATACATGATCATTCTCTCTCCTGGCTTGGTCAATAGAAAAGGTGCAGAAAGAGGAAACATCGATATATCTAGCACACACATACATGATCATTCTATCTCCTGGCTTGGTCAATAGAAAAGGTGTAGAAAGAAGAAACATTAATATCTCTAGCACACAAATACATGACCACTCTCTCTCCTGGCTTGGTCAATATAAAAGGTGTAGAAAGAGGAAACATCGATATATCTAGCACACAAATACATGATCATTCTCTCTCCTGGCTTGGTCAATAGAAAAGGTGCAGAAAGAGGAAACATCGATATCTCTAGCACACAAATACATGATCATTCTCTCTCCTGGCTTGGTCAATAGAAAAGGTGTAGAAAGAGGAAACATCGATATATCTAGCACACAAATACATGATCATACTCTCTCCTGGCTTGGTCAATAGAAAAGGTGCAGAAAGAGGAAACATTGATATCTCTAGAACACATATACATGACCATTCTCTCTCCTGGCTTGGTCAATAGAAAAGGTGCAGAAAGAGGAAACATTGATATATCTAGCACATAAATACATGATCATTCTCTCTCCTGGCTTGGTCAATAGAAAAGGTGTAGAAAGAGGAAACATCGATATATCTAGCACACAAATACATGATCATTCTCTCTCCTGGCTTGGTCAATAGAAAAGGTGCAGAAAGAGGAAACATTGATATCTCTAGCAAACAAATACATGATCATTTTCTCTCCTGGCTTGGTCAATAGAAAAGGTGTAGAAAGAGGAAACATCGATATCTCTAGCACACAAATACATGATCATTCTCCCTTCTGGCTTGGTCAATAGAAAAGGTGTAGAAAGAGGAAACATCGATATCTCTAGAACACAAATACATGACCATTCTCTCTCCTGGCTTGATCAATAGAAAAGGTGTAGAAAGAGGAAACATCGATATCTCTAGCACACAAATACATGACCATTCTCTCTCCTGGCTTGGTCAATAGAAAAGGTGCAGAAAGAGGAAACATCGATATCTCTAGCACACAAATACATGATCTTTCTCTTTCCTGGATTGGTCAATAGAAAAGGTGTAGAAAGAGGTAACATCGATATCTCTAGAACACAAATACATGATCATACTCTCTCCTGGCTTGGTCAATAGAAAAGGTGTAGAAAGAGGAAACATCGATATCTCTAGAACACAAATACATGATCATTCTCTCTCCTGGCTTGGTCAATAGAAAAGGTGCAGAAAGAGGAAACATCGATATATCTAGCACACAAATACATGATCATTCTATCTCCTGGCTTGGTCAATAGAAAAGGTGTAGAAAGAAGAAACATTGATATCTCTAGCACACAAATACATGATCATTCTCTCTCCTGGCTTGGACAATAGAAAAGGTGTAGAAAGAGGAAACATCGATATCTCTAGAACACAAATACATGATCATTCTCTCTCCTGGCTTGGTCAATAGAAAAGGTGTAGAAAGAGGAAACATCGAAATCTCTAGCACACAAATACATGATCATTCTCTCTCCTGGCTTGGTCAATAGAAAAGGTGTAGAAAGAGGAAACATCGATATCTCTAGCACACAAATACATGATCATTCTCTCTCCTGGCTTGGTCAATAGAAAAGGTGTAGAAAGAGGAAACATCGATATCTCTAGAACACAAATACTTGATCATTCTCTCTCCTGACTTGGTCAATAGAAAAGGTGTAGAAAGAGGAAACATCGATATCTCTAGAACACAAATACATGATCATTCTCTCTCCTGTCTTGGTCAATAGAAAAGGTGTAGAAAGAGGAAACATCGATATCTCTAGCACACAAATACATGATCATTCTCTCTCCTGGCTTGGTCAATAGAAAAGGTGTAGAAAGAGGAAACATTGATATCTCTAGCACACAAATACATGACCACTCTCTCTCATGGCTTGGACAATAGAAAAGGTGTAGAAAGAGGAAACATCGATATATCTA
This sequence comes from Bathymodiolus brooksi, assembly GCA_963680875.1. Classification (NCBI taxonomy): domain Eukaryota; kingdom Metazoa; phylum Mollusca; class Bivalvia; order Mytilida; family Modiolidae; genus Bathymodiolus; species Bathymodiolus brooksi. The sequence continues at coordinate 49,999,611 of OY804583.1, read as the reverse complement.
GCACACAAATACATGATCATTCTCTCTCCTGGCTTGGTCAATAGAAAAGGTGCAGAAAGAGGAAACATCGATATATCTAGCACACAAATACATGATCATTCTCTCTCCTGACTTGGTCAATAGAAAAGGTGTAGAAAGAGGAAACATCGATATCTCTAGCACACAAATACATGATCATTCTCTCTCCTGGCTTGGTCAATAGAAAAGGTGTAGAAAGAAGAAACATTGATATCTCTAGCACACAAATACATGATCATTCTCTCTCCTGGCTTGGTCAATAGAAAAGGTGTAGAAAGAGGAAACATTGATATCTCTAGAACACAAATACATGACCATTCGCTCTCCTGGCTTGGTCAATAGAAAAGGTGTAGAAAGAGGAAACATCGATATCCCTAGAACACAAATACATGATCATTCTCTCTCTGGCTTGGTCAATAGAAAAGGTGCAGAAAGAGGAAACATCGAAATCTCTAGTACACAAATACATGATCATTCTCTCTCCTGGCTTGGTCAATAGAAAAGGTGTAGAAAGAGGAAACATCGATATCTCTAGCACACAAATACATGATCATTCTCTCTCCTGGCTTGGTCAATAGAAAAGGTGTAGAAAGAGGAAACATCGATATCTCTAGAACACAAATACTTGATCATTCTCTCTCCTGACTTGGTCAATAGAAAAGGTGTAGAAAGAGGAAACATCGATATCTCTAGAACACAAATACATGATCATTCTCTCTCCTGTCTTGGTCAATAGAAAAGGTGTAGAAAGAGGAAACATCGATATCTCTAGCACACAAATACATGATCATTCTCTCTCCTGGCTTGGTCAATAGAAAAGGTGTAGAAAGAGGAAACATTGATATCTCTAGCACACAAATACATGACCACTCTCTCTCCTGGCTTGGTCAATATAAAAGGTGTAGAAAGAGGAAACATCGATATATCTAGAACACAAATACATGATCATTCTCTCTCCTGGCTTGGTCAATAGAAAAGGTGTAGAAAGAGGAAACATCGAAATCTCTAGCACACAAATACATGATCATTCTCTCTCCTGGCTTGGTCAATAGAAAAGGTGTAGAAAGAGGAAACATCGATATCTCTAGAACACAAATACATGATCATTCTCTCTCCTGGCTTGGTCAATAGAAAAGGTGCAGAAAGAGGAAACATCGATATATCTAGCACACAAATACATGATCATTCTATCTCCTGGCTTGGTCAATAGAAAAGGTGTAGAAAGAAGAAACATTGATATCTCTAGAACACAAATACATGATCATTCTCTCTCCTGGCTTGGACAATAGAAAAGGTGTAGAAAGAGGAAACATCGATATCTCTAGAACACAAATACATGATCATTCTCTCTCCTGGCTTGGTCAATAGAAAAGGTGTAGAAAGAGGAAACATCGAAATCTCTAGCACACAAATACATGATCATTCTCTCTCCTGGCTTGGTCAATAGAAAAGGTGTAGAAAGAGGAAACATCGATATCTCTAGCACACAAATACATGATCATTCTCTCTCCTGGCTTGGTCAATAGAAAAGGTGTAGAAAGAGGAAACATCGATATCTCTAGAACACAAATACATGATCATTCTCTCTCCTGACTTGGTCAATAGAAAAGGTGTAGAAAGAGGAAACATCGATATCTCTAGAACACAAATACATGATCATTCTCTCTCCTGTCTTGGTCAATAGAAAAGGTGTAGAAAGAGGAAACATCGATATCTCTAGCACACAAATATATGATCATTCTCTCTCCTGGCTTGGTCAATAGAAAAGGTGTAGAAAGAGGAAACATTGATATCTCTAGCACACAAATACATGACCACTCTCTCTCCTGGCTTGGTCAATAGAAAAGGTGTAGAAAGAGGAAACATCGATATATCTAGCACACAAATACATGATCATTCTCTCTCCTGGCTTGGTCAATAGAAAAGGTGCAGAAAGAGGAAACATCGATATCTCTAGCACACAAATACATGATCATTCTCTCTCCTGACTTGGTCAATAGAAAAGGTGTAGAAAGAGGAAACATCGATATCTCTAGCACACAAATACATGATCATTCTCTCTCCTGGCTTGGTCAATAGAAAAGGTGTAGAAAGAAGAAACATTGATATCTCTAGCACACAAATACATGATCATTCTCTCTCCTGGCTTGGTCAATAGAAAAGGTGTAGAAAGAGGAAACATTGATATCTCTAGAACACAAATACATGACCATTCTCTCTCCTGGCTTGGTCAATAGAAAAGGTGTAGAAAGAGGAAACATCGATATCCCTAGAACACAAATACATGATCATTCTCTCTCTGGCTTGGTCAATAGAAAAGGTGCAGAAAGAGGAAACATCGAAATCTCTAGCACACAAATACATGATCATTCTCTCTCCTGGCTTGGTCAATAGAAAAGGTGTAGAAAGAGGAAACATCGATATCTCTAGCACACAAATACATGATCATTCTCTCTCCTGGCTTGGTCAATAGAAAAGGTGTAGAAAGAGGAAACATCGATATCTCTAGCACACAAATACATGACCATTCTCTCTCCTGGCTTGGTCAATAGAAAAGGTGTAGAAAGAGGAAACATCGATATCTCTAGAACACAAATACATGACCATTCTCTCTCCTGGCTTGATCAATAGAAAAGGTGTAGAAAGAGGAAACATCGATATCTCTAGCACACAAATACATGACCATTCTCTCTCCTGGCTTGGTCAATAGAAAAGGTGCAGAAAGAGGAAACATCGATATCTCTAGCACACAAATACATGACCATTCTCTCTCCTGGATTGGTCAATAGAAAAGGTGTAGAAAGAGGTAACATCGATATCTCTAGAACACAAATACATGATCATACTCTCTCCTGGCTTGGTCAATAGAAAAGGTGTAGAAAGAGGAAACATCGATATCTCTAGAACAGAAATACATGATCATTCTCTCTCCTGGCTTGGTCAATAGAAAAGGTGCAGAAAGAGGAAACATCGATATATCTAGCACACACATACATGATCATTCTATCTCCTGGCTTGGTCAATAGAAAAGGTGTAGAAAGAAGAAACATTAATATCTCTAGCACACAAATACATGACCACTCTCTCTCCTGGCTTGGTCAATATAAAAGGTGTAGAAAGAGGAAACATCGATATATCTAGCACACAAATACATGATCATTCTCTCTCCTGGCTTGGTCAATAGAAAAGGTGCAGAAAGAGGAAACATCGATATCTCTAGCACACAAATACATGATCATTCTCTCTCCTGGCTTGGTCAATAGAAAAGGTGTAGAAAGAGGAAACATCGATATATCTAGCACACAAATACATGATCATACTCTCTCCTGGCTTGGTCAATAGAAAAGGTGCAGAAAGAGGAAACATTGATATCTCTAGAACACATATACATGACCATTCTCTCTCCTGGCTTGGTCAATAGAAAAGGTGCAGAAAGAGGAAACATTGATATATCTAGCACATAAATACATGATCATTCTCTCTCCTGGCTTGGTCAATAGAAAAGGTGTAGAAAGAGGAAACATCGATATATCTAGCACACAAATACATGATCATTCTCTCTCCTGGCTTGGTCAATAGAAAAGGTGCAGAAAGAGGAAACATTGATATCTCTAGCAAACAAATACATGATCATTTTCTCTCCTGGCTTGGTCAATAGAAAAGGTGTAGAAAGAGGAAACATCGATATCTCTAGCACACAAATACATGATCATTCTCCCTTCTGGCTTGGTCAATAGAAAAGGTGTAGAAAGAGGAAACATCGATATCTCTAGAACACAAATACATGACCATTCTCTCTCCTGGCTTGATCAATAGAAAAGGTGTAGAAAGAGGAAACATCGATATCTCTAGCACACAAATACATGACCATTCTCTCTCCTGGCTTGGTCAATAGAAAAGGTGCAGAAAGAGGAAACATCGATATCTCTAGCACACAAATACATGATCTTTCTCTTTCCTGGATTGGTCAATAGAAAAGGTGTAGAAAGAGGTAACATCGATATCTCTAGAACACAAATACATGATCATACTCTCTCCTGGCTTGGTCAATAGAAAAGGTGTAGAAAGAGGAAACATCGATATCTCTAGAACACAAATACATGATCATTCTCTCTCCTGGCTTGGTCAATAGAAAAGGTGCAGAAAGAGGAAACATCGATATATCTAGCACACAAATACATGATCATTCTATCTCCTGGCTTGGTCAATAGAAAAGGTGTAGAAAGAAGAAACATTGATATCTCTAGCACACAAATACATGATCATTCTCTCTCCTGGCTTGGACAATAGAAAAGGTGTAGAAAGAGGAAACATCGATATCTCTAGAACACAAATACATGATCATTCTCTCTCCTGGCTTGGTCAATAGAAAAGGTGTAGAAAGAGGAAACATCGAAATCTCTAGCACACAAATACATGATCATTCTCTCTCCTGGCTTGGTCAATAGAAAAGGTGTAGAAAGAGGAAACATCGATATCTCTAGCACACAAATACATGATCATTCTCTCTCCTGGCTTGGTCAATAGAAAAGGTGTAGAAAGAGGAAACATCGATATCTCTAGAACACAAATACTTGATCATTCTCTCTCCTGACTTGGTCAATAGAAAAGGTGTAGAAAGAGGAAACATCGATATCTCTAGAACACAAATACATGATCATTCTCTCTCCTGTCTTGGTCAATAGAAAAGGTGTAGAAAGAGGAAACATCGATATCTCTAGCACACAAATACATGATCATTCTCTCTCCTGGCTTGGTCAATAGAAAAGGTGTAGAAAGAGGAAACATTGATATCTCTAGCACACAAATACATGACCACTCTCTCTCCTGGCTTGGTCAATAGAAAAGGTGTAGAAAGAGGAAACATCGATATATCTAGCACATAAATACATGATCATTCTCTCTCCTGGCTTGGTCAATAGAAAAGGTGTAGAAAGAGGAAACATCGATATATCTAGCACACAAATACATGATCATTCTCTCTCCTGGCTTGGTCAATAGAAAAGGTGCAGAAAGAGGAAACATTGATATCTCTAGCAAACAAATACATGATCATTTTCTCTCCTGGCTTGGTCAATAGAAAAGGTGTAGAAAGAGGAAACATCGATATCTCTAGCACACAAATACATGATCATTCTCCCTTCTGGCTTGGTCAATAGAAAAGGTGTAGAAAGAGGAAACATCGATATCTCTAGAACACAAATACATGACCATTCTCTCTCCTGGCTTGATCAATAGAAAAGGTGTAGAAAGAGGAAACATCGATATCTCTAGCACACAAATACATGACCATTCTCTCTCCTGGCTTGGTCAATAGAAAAGGTGCAGAAAGAGGAAACATCGATATCTCTAGCACACAAATACATGATCTTTCTCTTTCCTGGATTGGTCAATAGAAAAGGTGTAGAAAGAGGTAACATCGATATCTCTAGAACACAAATACATGATCATACTCTCTCCTGGCTTGGTCAATAGAAAAGGTGTAGAAAGAGGAAACATCGATATCTCTAGAACACAAATACATGATCATTCTCTCTCCTGGCTTGGTCAATAGAAAAGGTGCAGAAAGAGGAAACATCGATATATCTAGCACACAAATACATGATCATTCTATCTCCTGGCTTGGTCAATAGAAAAGGTGTAGAAAGAAGAAACATTGATATCTCTAGCACACAAATACATGATCATTCTCTCTCCTGGCTTGGACAATAGAAAAGGTGTAGAAAGAGGAAACATCGATATCTCTAGAACACAAATACATGATCATTCTCTCTCCTGGCTTGGTCAATAGAAAAGGTGTAGAAAGAGGAAACATCGAAATCTCTAGCACACAAATACATGATCATTCTCTCTCCTGGCTTGGTCAATAGAAAAGGTGTAGAAAGAGGAAACATCGATATCTCTAGCACACAAATACATGATCATTCTCTCTCCTGGCTTGGTCAATAGAAAAGGTGTAGAAAGAGGAAACATCGATATCTCTAGAACACAAATACTTGATCATTCTCTCTCCTGACTTGGTCAATAGAAAAGGTGTAGAAAGAGGAAACATCGATATCTCTAGAACACAAATACATGATCATTCTCTCTCCTGTCTTGGTCAATAGAAAAGGTGTAGAAAGAGGAAACATCGATATCTCTAGCACACAAATACATGATCATTCTCTCTCCTGGCTTGGTCAATAGAAAAGGTGTAGAAAGAGGAAACATTGATATCTCTAGCACACAAATACATGACCACTCTCTCTCATGGCTTGGACAATAGAAAAGGTGTAGAAAGAGGAAACATCGATATATCTAGCACACAAATACATGATCATTCTCTCTCCTGGCTTGGTCAATAGAAAAGGTGCAGAAAGAGGAAACATCGATATCTCTAGCACACAAATACATGATCATTCTCTCTCCTGACTTGGTCAATAGAAAAGGTGTAGAAAGAGGAAACATCGATATCTCTAGCACACAAATACATGATCATTCTCTCTCCTGGCTTGGTCAATAGAAAAGGTGTAGAAAGAAGAAACATTGATATCTCTAGCACACAAATACATGATCATTCTCTCTCCTGGCTTGGTCAATAGAAAAGGTGTAGAAAGAGGAAACATTGATATCTCTAGAACACAAATACATGACCATTCGCTCTCCTGGCTTGGTCAATAGAAAAGGTGTAGAAAGAGGAAACATCGATATCCCTAGAACACAAATACATGATCATTCTCTCTCTGGCTTGGTCAATAGAAAAGGTGCAGAAAGAGGAAACATCGAAATTTCTAGCACACAAATACATGATCATTCTCTCTCCTGGCTTGGTCAATAGAAAAGGTGTAGAAAGAGGAAACATCGATATCTCTAGCACACAAATACATGATCATTCTCTCTCCTGGCTTGGTCAATAGAAAAGGTGTAGAAAGAGGAAACATCGATATCTCTAGAACACAAATACTTGATCATTCTCTCTCCTGACTTGGTCAATAGAAAAGGTGTAGAAAGAGGAAACATCGATATCTCTAGAACACAAATACATGATCATTCTCTCTCCTGTCTTGGTCAATAGAAAAGGTGTAGAAAGAGGAAACATCGATATCTCTAGCACACAAATACATGATCATTCTCTCTCCTGGCTTGGTCAATAGAAAAGGTGTAGAAAGAGGAAACATTGATATCTCTAGCACACAAATACATGACCACTCTCTCTCCTGGCTTGGTCAATATAAAAGGTGTAGAAAGAGGAAACATCGATATATCTAGCACACAAATACATGATCATTCTCTCTCCTGGCTTGGTCAATAGAAAAGGTGCAGAAAGAGGAAACATCGATATCTCTAGCACACAAATACATGATCATTCTCTCTCCTGACTTGGTCAATAGAAAAGGTGTAGAAAGAGGAAACATCGATATCTCTAGCACACAAATACATGATCATTCTCTCTCCTGGCTTGGTCAATAGAAAAGGTGTAGCAAGAGGAAACATCGATATCTCTAGCACACAAATACATGATCATTCTCTCTCCTGGCTTGGTCAATAGAAAAGGTGTAGAAAGAGGTAACATTGATATCTCTAGCACACAAATACATGACCACTCTCTCTCCTGGCTTGGTGAATAGAAAAGGTGCAGAAAGAGGAAACATCGATATCTCTAGCACACAAATACATGATCATTCTCTCTTCTGGCTTGGTCAATAGAAAAGGTGTAGAAAGAGGAAACATCGATATCTCTAGCACACAAATACATGATCATTCTCTCTCCTGGCTTGGTCAATAGAAAAGGTGTAGAAAGAGGTAACATTGATATCTCTAGCACACAAATACATGACCACTCTCTCTCCTGGCTTGGTGAATAGAAAAGGTGCAGAAAGAGGAAACATCGATATCTCTAGCACACAAATACATGATCATTCTCTCTTCTGGCTTGGTCAATAGAAAAGGTGTAGAAAGAGGAAACATCGATATCTCTAGCACACAAATACATGATCATTCTCTCTCCTGGCTTGGTCAATAGAAAAGGTGTAGAAAGAGGAAACATCGATATCTCTAGCACACAAATACATGATCATTCTCTCTCCTGGCTTGATCAATAGAAAAGGTGTAGAAAGAGGAAACATCGATATCTCTAGCACACAAATACATGATCATTCTCTCTCCTGGCTTGGTCAATAGAAAAGGTGTAGAGAAATGAAACATCGATATCTCTAGCACACAAATACATGATCATTCTCTCTCCTGGCTTGGTCAATAGAAAAGGTGAGAGAAAGGAAACATCGATATCTCTAGAACACAAATACATGACCATTCTCTCTCCTGGCTTGGTCAATAGAAAAGGTGTAGAGAAAGGAAACATCGATATCTCTAGAACACAAATACATGACCATTCTCTCTCCTGGCTTGGTCAATAGAAAAGGTGTAGAAAGAGGAAACATCGATATCTCTAGCACACAAATACATGATCATTCTCTCTTCTGTCTTGGTCAATAGAAAAGGTGTAGAAAGAGGAAACATCGATATCTCTAGCACACAAATACATGATCATTCTCTCTTCTGGCTTGGTCAATAGAAAAGGTGTAGAGAAAGGAAACATCGATATCTCTAGAACACAAATACATGATCATTCTCTCTCCTGGCTTGGTCAATAGAAAAGGTGTAGAGAAAGGAAACATCGATATCTCTAGAACACAAATACATGACCATTCTCTCTCCTGGCTTGGTCAATAGAAAAGGTGTAGAAAGAGGAAACATCGATATCTCTAGCACACAAATACATGAACATTCTCTCTCCTGGCTTGGTCAATAGAAAAGGTGTAGAAAGAGGAAACATTGATATCTCTAGCACACAAATACATGACCATTCTCTATCCTGGCTTGGTCAATAGAAAAGGTGTAGAAAGAGGAAACATCGATATCTCTAGAACACAAATACATGATCATTCTCTCTCTGGCTTGGTCAATAGAAAAGGTGCAGAAAGAGGAAACATCGATATCTCTAGCACACAAATACATGACCACTCTCTCTCCTGGCTTGGTCAATAGAAAAGGTGTAGAAAGAGGAAAAATCGATATCTCTAGAACACAAATACATGACCACTCTCTCTCCTGGCTTGGTCAATAGAAAAGGTGTAGAAAGAGGAAACATCGATATCTCTAGAACACAAATACATGATCATTCTCTCTCCAGGCTTGGTCAATAGTAAAGGTGTAGAAAGAGGAAACATCGATATCTCTAGAACACATATACATGACCATTCTCTCTCCTGGCTTGGTCAATAGAAAAGGTGCAGAAAGAGGAAACATTGATATATCTAGCACACAAATACATGATCATTCTCTCTCCTGGCTTGGTCAATAGAAAAGGTGTAGAAAGATGAAACATCGATATCTCTAGCACACAAATACATGATCATTCTCTCTTCTGGCTTGGTCGATAGAAAAGGTGTAGAAAGAGGAAACATCGATATCTCTAGAACACAAATACATGACCATTCTCTCTCCTGGCTTGATCAATAGAAAAGGTGTAGAAAGAGGAAACATCGATATCTCTAGCACACAAATACATGACCATTCTCTCTCCTGGCTTGGTCAATAGAAAAGGTGCAGAAAGAGGAAACATCGATATCTCTAGCACACAAATACATGACCATTCTCTCTCCTGGCTTGGTCAATAGAAAAGGTGTAGAAAGAGGTAACATCGATATCTCTAGAACACAAATACATGATCATACTCTCTCCTGGCTTGGTCAATAGAAAAGGTGTAGAAAGAGGAAACATTGATATCTCTAGCACACAAATACATGATCATTCTCTCTCCTTGCTTGGTCAATAGAAAAGGTGTAGAAAGAGGAAACATCGATATCTCTAGAACACAAATACATGACCATTCTCTCTCCTGGCTTGGTCAATAGAAAAGGTGTAGAAAGAGGAAACATCGATATCTCTAGCACACAAATACATGATCATTCTCTCTCCTGGCTTGGACAATAGAAAAGGTGTAGCAAGAGGAAACATCAAAATCTCTAGCACACAAATACATGATCATTCTCTCTCCTGGCTTGGTCAATAGAAAAGGTGTAGAAAGAGGAAACATCGATATCTCTAGCACACAAATACATGATCATTCTCTCTCCAGGTCTTGGTCAATAGAAAAGGTGTAGAAAGAGGAAACATCGATATCTCTAGAACACAAATACTTGATCATTCTCTCTCCTGACTTGGTCAATAGAAAAGGTGTAGAAAGAGGAAACATCGATATCTCTAGAACACAAATACATGATCATTCTGTCTCCTGTCTTGGTCAATAGAAAAGGTGTAGAAAGAGGAAACATCGATATCTCTAGCACACAAATACATGATCATTCTCTCTCCTGGCTTGGTCAATAGAAAAGGTGTAGAAAGAGGAAACATTAATATCTCTAGCACACAAATACATGACCACTCTCTCTCCTGGCTTGGTCAATATAAAAGGTGTAGAAAGAGGAAACATCGATATATCTAGCACACAAATACATGATCATTCTCTCTCCTGGCTTGGTCAATAGAAAAGGTGCAGAAAGAGGAAACATCGATATCTCTAGCACACAAATACATGATCATTCTCTCTCCTGGCTTGGTCAATAGAAAAGGTGTAGAAAGAGGAAACATCGATATATCTAGCACACAAATACATGATCATACTCTCTCCTGGCTTGGTCAATAGAAAAGGTGCAGAAAGAGGAAACATTGATATCTCTAGAACACATATACATGACCATTCTCTCTCCTGGCTTGGACAATAGAAAAGGTGCAGAAAGAGGAAACATTGATATATCTAGCACACAAATACATGATCATTCTCTCTCCTGGCTTGGTCAATAGAAAAGGTGTAGAAAGAGGAAACATCGATATATCTAGCACACAAATACATGATCATTCTCTCTCCTGGCTTGGTCAATAGAAAAGGTGCAGAAAGAGGAAACATTGATATCTCTAGCACACAAATACATGATCATTTTCTCTCCTGGCTTGGTCAATAGAAAAGGTGTAGAATGAGGAAACATCGATATCTCTAGCACACAAATACATGATCATTCTCTCTTCTGGCTTGGTCAATAGAAAAGGTGTAGAAAGAGGAAACATCGATATCTCTAGAACACAAATACATGACCATTCTCTCTCCTGGCTTGATCAATAGAAAAGGTGTAGAAAGAGGAAACATCGATATCTCTAGCACACAAATACATGACCATTCTCTCTCCTGGCTTGGTCAATAGAAAAGGTGCAGAAAGAGGAAACATCGATATCTCTAGCACACAAATACATGACCATTCTCTCTCCTGGATTGGTCAATAGAAAAGGTGTAGAAAGAAGAAACATTGATATCTCTAGAACACAAATACATGATCATTCTCTCTCCTGGCTTGGACAATAGAAAAGGTGTAGAAAGAGGAAACATCGATATCTCTAGAACACAAATACATGATCATTCTCTCTCCTGGCTTGGTCAATAGAAAAGGTGTAGAAAGAGGAAACATCGAAATCTCTAGCACACAAATACATGATCATTCTCTCTCCTGGCTTGGTCAATAGAAAAGGTGTAGAAAGAGGAAACATCGATATCTCTAGCACACAAATACATGATCATTCTCTCTCCTGGCTTGGTCAATAGAAAAGGTGTAGAAAGAGGAAACATCGATATCTCTAGAACACAAATACTTGATCATTCTCTCTCCTGACTTGGTCAATAGAAAAGGTGTAGAAAGAGGAAACATCGATATCTCTAGAACACAAATACATGATCATTCTCTCTCCTGTCTTGGTCAATAGAAAAGGTGCAGAAAGAGGAAACATCGATATCTCTAGCACACAAATACATGATCATTCTCTCTCCTGACTTGGTCAATAGAAAAGGTGTAGAAAGAGGAAACATCGATATCTCTAGCACACAAATACATGATCATTCTCTCTCCTGGCTTGGTCAATAGAAAAGGTGTAGAAAGAAGAAACATTGATATCTCTAGCACACAAATACATGATCATTCTCTCTCCTGGCTTGATCAATAGAAAAGGTGTAGAAAGAGGAAACATTGATATCTCTAGAACACAAATACATGACCATTCTCTCTCCTGGCTTGGTCAATAGAAAAGGTGTAGAAAGAGGAAACATCGATATCCCTAGAACACAAATACATGATCATTCCCTCTCTGGCTTGGTCAATAGAAAAGGTGCAGAAAGAGGAAACATCGAAATCTCTACCACACAAATACATGATCATTCTCTCTCCTGGCTTGGTCAATAGAAAAGGTGTAGAAAGAGGAAACATCGATATCTCTAGCACACAAATACATGATCATTCTCTCTCCTGGCTTGGTCAATAGAAAAGGTGTAGAAAGAGGAAACATCGATATCTCTAGAACACAAATACTTGATCATTCTCTCTCCTGACTTGGTCAATAGAAAAGGTGTAGAAAGAGGAAACATCGATATCTCTAGAACACAAATACATGATCATTCTCTCTCCTGTCTTGGTCAATAGAAAAGGTGTAGAAAGAGGAAACATCGATATCTCTAGCACACAAATACATGATCATTCTCTCTCCTGGCTTGGTCAATAGAAAAGGTGTAGAAAGAGGAAACATTGATATCTCTAGCACACAAATACATGACCATTCTCTCTCCTGGCTTGGTCAATAGAAAAGGTGTAGAAAGAGGAAACATCGATATATCTAGCACACAAATACATGATCATTCTCTCTCCTGGCTTGGTCAATAGAAAAGGTGCAGAAAGAGGAAACATCGATATCTCTAGCACACAAATACATGATCATTCTCTCTCCTGTCTTGGTCAATAGAAAAGGTGTAGAAAGAGGAAACATCGATATCTCTAGCACACAAATACATGATCATTCTCTCTCCTGGCTTGGTCAATAGAAAAGGTGTAGAAAGAGGAAACATTGATATCTCTAGCACACAAATACATGATCATTCTCTCTCCTGGCTTGGTCAATAGAAAAGGTGTAGAAAGAGGAAACATTGATATCTCTAGAACACAAATACATGACCATTCTCTCTCCTGGCTTGGTCAATAGAAAAGGAGTAGAAAGAGGAAACATCGAAATCTCTAGCACACAAATACATGATCATTCTCTCTCCTGGCTTGGTCAATAGAAAAGGTGTAGAAAGAGGAAACATCGATATCTCTAGCACACAAATACATGATCATTCTCTCTCCTGGCTTGGTCAATAGAAAAGGTGTAGAAAGAGGAAACATCGATATCTCTAGCACACAAATACATGATCATTCTCTCTTCTGGCTTGGTCAATAGAAAAGGTGTAGAAAGAGGAAACATTGATATCTCTAGCACACAAATACATGATCATTCTCTCTCCTGGCTTGGTCAATAGAAAAGGTGTAGAAAGAGGAAACATTGATATCTCTAGAACACAAATACATGACCATTCTCTCTCCTGGCTTGGTCAATAGAAAGGTGTAGAAAGAGGAAACATCGATATCCCTAGAACACAAATACATGATCATTCTCTCTCTGGCTTGGTCAATAGAAAAGGTGCAGAAAGAGGAAACATCGATATCTCTAGCACACAAATACATGACCACTCTCTCTCCTGGCTTGGTCAATAGAAAAGGTGTAGAAAGAGGAAACATCGATATCTCTAGAACACAAATACATGACCACTCTCTCTCCTGGCTTGGTCAATAGAAAAGGTGTAGAAAGAGGAAACATCGATATCTCTAGAACACAAATACATGATCATTCTCTCTCCTGGCTTGGTCAATAGAAAAGGTGTAGAAAGAGGAAACATCGATATCTCTAGAACACAAATACATGACCATTATCTCTCCTGGCTTGGTCAATAGAAAAGGTGCAGAAAGAGGAAACATTGATATATCTAGCACACAAATACATGATCATTCTCTCTCCTGGCTTGGTCAAAAAAAAAGGTGTAGAAAGAGGAAACATCGATATATCTAGCACACAAATACATGATCATTCTCTCTCCTGGCTTGGTAAATAAAAAAGGTGCAGAAAGAGGAAACATTGATATCTCTAGCACACAAATACATGATCATTCTCTCTCCTGGCTTGGTCAATAGAAAAGGTGTAGAAAGAGGAAACATCGATATCTATAGCACACAAATACATGATCATTCTCTCTCCTGGCTTGGTCAATAGAAAAGGTGTAGAAAGAGGAAACATCGATATCTCTAGCACACAAATACATGATAATTCTCTCTCCTTGCTTGGTAAATAGAAAAGGTGTAGAAAGAGGAAACATCGATATCTCTAGAACACAAATACATGACCATTCTCTCTCCTGCCTTGGTCAATAGAAAAGGTGTAGAAAGAGGAAACATCGATATCTCTAGCACACAAATACATGACCATTCTCTCTCCTGGCTTGGTCAATAGAAAAGGTGTAGAAAGAGGTAACATCGATATCTCTAGAACACAAATACATGATCATACTCTCTCCTGGCTTGGTCAATAGAAAAGGTGTAGAAAGAGGAAACATCGATATCTCTAGAACACAAATATATGATCATTCTCTCTCCTGGCTTGGTCAATAGAAAAGGTGTAGAAAGAGGAAACATCGATATCTCTAGCACACAAATACATGATCATTCTCTCTCCTGGCTTGGTCAATAGAAAAGGTGCAGGAAGAGGAAACATCGATATCTCTAGAACACAAATACATGATCAGTCTCTCTCCTGGCTTGGTCAATAGAAAAGGTGTAGAAAGAGGAAACATCGATATCTCTAGAACACAAATACATGATCAGTCTCTCTCCTGGCTTGGTCAATAGAAAAGGTGTAGAAAGAGGAAACATCGATATCTCTAGAACACAAATACATGATCATTCTCTCTCCTGGCTTGGTTAATAGAAAAGGTGTAGAAAGAGGAAACATTGATATCTCTAGCACACAAATACATGATCATTCTCTCTCCTGGCTTGGTCAATAGAAAAGGTGTAGAAAGAGGAAACATCGATATCTCTAGAACACAAATACATGACCATTCTCTCTCCTGGCTTGGTCAATAGAAAAGGTGTAGAAAGAGGAAACATCGATATCCCTAGAACACAAATACATGATCATTCTCTCTCTGGCTTGGTCAATAGAAAAGGTACAGAAAGAGGAAACATCGATATCTCTAGCACACAAATACATGACCACTCTCTCTCCTGGCTTGGTCAATAGAAAAGGTGTAGAAAGAGGAAACATCGATATCTCTAGAACACAAATACATGACCATTCTCTCTCCTGGCTTGGTCAATAGAAAAGGTGTAGAAAGAGGAAACATCGATATCTCTAGAACACAAATACATGATCATTCTCTCTCTTGGCTTGGTCAATAGAAAAGGTGTAGAAAGAGGAAACATCGATATCTCTAGAACACAAATACATGACCATTCTCTTTCCTGGCTTGGTCAATAGAAAAGGTGCAGAAAGAGGAAACATTGATATATCTAGCACACAAATACATGATCATTCTCTCTCCTGGCTTGGTCAATAGAAAAGGTGTAGAAAGAGGAAACATCGATATATCTAGCACACAAATACATGATCATTCTCTCTCCTGGCTTGGTCAATAAAAAAGGTACAGAAAGAGGAAACATTGATATCTCTAGCACACAAATACATGATCATTCTCTCTCATGGCTTGGTCAATAGAAAAGGTGTAGAAAGAGGAAACATCGATATCTCTAGAACACAAATACATGATCATTCTCTCTCCTGGCTTGGTCAATAGAAAAGGTGTAGAAAGAGGAAACATCGATATCTCTAGCACACAAATACATGATAATTCTCTCTCCTTGCTTGGTCAATAGAAAAGGTGTAGAAAGAGGAAACATCGATATCTCTAGAACACAAATACATGACCATTCTCTCTCCTGCCTTGGTCAATAGAAAAGGTGTAGAAAGAGGAAACATCGATATCTCTAGCACACAAATACATGACCATTCTCTCTCCTGGCTTGGTCAATAGAAAAGGTGTAGAAAGAGGAAACATCGATATCTCTAGAACACAAATACATGACCATTCTCTCTCCTGGCTTGGTCAATAGAAAAGGTGTAGAAAGAGGTAACATCGATATCTCTAGAACACAAATGCATGATCATACTCTCTCCTGGCTTGGTCAATAGAAAAGGTGTAGAAAGAGGAAACATCGATATCTCTAGAACACAAATACATGATCATTCTCTCTCCTGGCTTGGTCAATAGAAAAGGTGCAGAAAGAGGAAACATCGATATATCTAGCACACAAATACATGATCATTCTCTCTCCTGGCTTGGTCAATAGAAAAGGTGTAGAAAGAGGAAACATTGATATCTCTAGCACACAAATACATGATCATTCTCTCTCCTGGCTTGGTCAATAGAAAAGGTGTAGAAAGAGGAAACATCGATATCTCTAGAACACAAATACATGATAATTCTCTCTCCTGGCTTGGTTAATAGAAAAGGTGTAGAAAGAGGAAACATTGATATCTCTAGCACACAAATACATGATCATTCTCTCTCCTGGCTTGGTCAATAGAAAAGGTGTAGAAAGAGGAAACATCGATATCTCTAGAACACAAATACATGACCATTCTCTCTCCTGGCTTGGTCAATAGAAAAGGTGTAGAAAGAGGAAACATCGATATCCCTAGAACACAAATACATGATCATTCTCTCTCTGGCTTGGTCAATAGAAAAGGTGCAGAAAGAGGAAACATCGATATCTCTAGCACACAAATACATGACCACTCTCTCTCCTGGCTTGGTCAATAGAAAAGGTGTAGAAAGAGGAAACATCGATATCTCTAGAACACAAATACATGACCATTCTCTCTCCTGGCTTGGTCAATAGAAAAGGTGTAGAAAGAGGAAACATCGATATCTCTAGAACACAAATACATGATCATTCTCTCTCTTGGCTTGGTCAATAGAAAAGGTGTAGAAAGAGGAAACATCGATATCTCTAGAACACAAATACATGACCATTCTCTTTCCTGGCTTGGTCAATAGAAAAGGTGCAGAAAGAGGAAACATTGATATATCTAGCACACAAATACATGATCATTCTCTCTCCTGGCTTGGTCAATAGAAAAGGTGTAGAAAGAGGAAACATCGATATATCTAGCACACAAATACATGATCATTCTCTCTCCTGGCTTGGTCAATAAAAAAGGTACAGAAAGAGGAAACATTGATATCTCTAGCACACAAATACATGATCATTCTCTCTCATGGCTTGGTCAATAGAAAAGGTGTAGAAAGAGGAAACATCGATATCTCTAGCACACAAATACATGATCATTCTCTCTCCTGGCTTGGTCAATAGAAAAGGTGTAGAAAGAGGAAACATCGATATCTCTAGCACACAAATACATGATAATTCTCTCTCCTTGCTTGGTCAATAGAAAAGGTGTAGAAAGAGGAAACATCGATATCTCTAGAACACAAATACATGACCATTCTCTCTCCTGCCTTGGTCAATAGAAAAGGTGTAGAAAGAGGAAACATCGATATCTCTAGCACACAAATACATGACCATTCTCTCTCCTGGCTTGGTCAATAGAAAAGGTGTAGAAAGAGGAAACATCGATATCTCTAGAACACAAATACATGACCATTCTCTCTCCTGGCTTGGTCAATAGAAAAGGTGTAGAAAGAGGTAACATCGATATCTCTAGAACACAAATACATGATCATACTCTCTCCTGGCTTGGTCAATAGAAAAGGTGTAGAAAGAGGAAACATCGATATCTCTAGAACACAAATACATGATCATTCTCTCTCCTGGCTTGGTCAATAGAAAAGGTGCAGAAAGAGGAAACATCGATATATCTAGCACACAAATACATGATCATTCTCTCTCCTGGCTTGGTCAATAGAAAAGGTGTAGAAAGAGGAAACATTGATATCTCTAGCACACAAATACATGATCATTCTCTCTCCTGGCTTGGTCAATAGAAAAGGTGTAGAAAGAGGAAACATCGATATCTCTAGAACACAAATACATGATCATTCTCTCTCCTGGCTTGGTCAATAGAAAAGGTGTAGAAAGAGGAAACATCGATATCTCTAGCACACAAATACATGATCATTCTCTCTCCTGGCTTGGTCAATAGAAAAGGTGCAGGAAGAGGAAACATCGATATCTCTAGAACACAAATACATGATCAGTCTCTCTCCTGGCTTGGTCAATAGAAACGGTGTAGAAATAGGAAACATCGATATCTCTAGAACACAAATACATGATCAGTCTCTCTCCTGGCTTGGTCAATAGAAAAGGTGTAGAAAGAGGAAACATCGATATCTCTAGAACACAAATACATGACCATTCTCTCTCCTGGCTTGGTCAATAGAAAAGGTGTAGAAAGAGGAAACATCGATATCTCTAGCACACAAATACATGATCATTCTCTCTCCTGGCTTGGTCAATAGAAAAGGTGTAGAAAGAGGAAACATCGATATCTCTAGCACACAAATACATGATCATTCTCTCTCCTGGCTTGGTCAATAGAAAAGGTGTAGAAAGAGGAAACATCGATATCTCTAGAACACAAATACATGACCATTCTCTCTCCTGGCTTGGTCAATAGAAAAGGTGTAGAAAGAGGAAACATCGATATCTCTAGCACACAAATACATGATCATTCTCTCTCCTGGCTTGGTCAATAGAAAAGGTGTAGAAAGAGGAAACATCGATATCTCTATAACACAAATACATGACCATTCTCTCTCCTGGCTTGGTCAATAGAAAAGGTGTAGAAAGAGGAAACATCGATATCTCTAGCACACAAATACATGACCATTCTCTCTCCTGGCTTGGTCAATAGAAAAGGTGTAGAAAGAGGAAACATCGATATCTCTAGCACACAAATACATGACCATTCTCTCTCCTGGCTTGGTCAATAGAAAAGGTGTAGAAAGAGGAAACATCGATATCTATAGCACACAAATACATGATCATTCTCTCTCCTGGCTTGGTCAATAGAAAAGGTGTAGAAAGAGGTAACATCGATATCTCTAGAACACAAATACATGATCATTCTCTCTCCTGGCTTGGTCAATAGAAAAGGTGTAGAAAGAGGAAACATCGATATCTCTAGCACACAAATACATGACCACTCTCTCTCCTGGCTTGGTCAATAGAAAAGGTGTAGAAAGAGGAAACATCGATATCTCTAGAACACAAATACATGATCATTCTCTCTCCTGGCTTGGTGAATAGAAAAGGTGTAGAGAAAGGAAACAGCGATATCTCTAGAACAAAATACATGACCATTCTCTCTCCTGGCTTGGTCAATAGAAAAGGTGTAGAAAGAGGAAACATCGATATCTCTAGAACACAAATACATAATCATTCTCTCTCCTGGCTTGGTCAATAGAAAAGGTGCAGAAAGAGGAAACATCGATATATCTAGCACACAAATACATGATCATTCTCTCTCCTGGCTTGGTCAATAGAAAAGGTGTAGAAAGAGGAAACATTGATATCTCTAGCACACAAATACATGATCATTCTCTCTCCTGGCTTGGTCAATAGAAAAGGTGTAGAAAGAGGAAACATCGATATCTCTAGAACACAAATACATGATCATTCTCTCTCCTGGCTTGGTCAATAGAAAAGGTGTAGAAAGAGGAAACATCGATATCTCTAGCACACAAATACATGATCATTCTCTCTCCTGGCTTGGTCAATAGAAAAGGTGCAGGAAGAGGAAACATAGATATCTCTAGAACACAAATACATGATCAGTCTCTCTCCTGGCTTGGTCAATAGAAAAGGTGTAGAAAGAGGAAACATCGATATCTCTAGAACACAAATACATGATCAGTCTCTCTCCTGGCTTGGTCAATAGAAAAGGTGCAGAAAGAGGAAACATCGATATCTCTAGCACACAAATACATGACCATTCTCTCTCCTGGCTTGGTCAATAGAAAAGGTGTAGAAAGAGGAAACATCGATATCTCTAGCACACAAATACATGATCATTCTCTCTCCTGGCTTGGTCAATAGAAAAGGTGTAGAAAGAGGAAACATCGATATCTCTAGCACACAAATACATGATCATTCTCTCTCCTGGCTTGGTCAATAGAAAAGGTGTAGAAAGAGGAAACATCGATATCTCTAGAACATAAATACATGACCATTCCTCTCCTGGCTTGGTCAATAGAAAAGGTGTAGAAAGAGGAAACATCGATATCTCTAGAACACAAATACATGATCATTCTCTCTCCTGGCTTGGTCAATAGAAAAGGTGTAGAAAGAGGAAACATCGATATCTCTAGAACACAAATACATGATCATTCTCTCTCCTGCCTTGGTCAATAGAAAAGGTGTAGAAAGAGGAAACATCGATATCTCTAGCACACAAATACATGATCATTCTCTCTCCTGGCTTGGTCAATAGAAAAGGTGCAGGAAGAGGAAACATAGATATCTCTAGAACACAAATACATGATCAGTCTCTCTCCTGGCTTGGTCAATAGAAAAGGTGTAGAAAGAGGAAACATCGATATCTCTAGAACACAAATACATGATCAGTCTCTCTCCTGGCTTGGTAAATAGAAAAGGTGTAGAAAGAGGAAACATCGATATCTCTAGCACACAAATACATGACCATTCTCTCTCCTGGCTTGGTCAATAGAAAAGGTGTAGAAAGAGGAAACATCGATATCTCTAGCACACAAATACATGATCATTCTCTCTCCTGGCTTGGTCAATAGAAAAGGTGTAGAATGAGGAAACATCGATATCTCTAGCACACAAATACATGATCATTCTCTCTCCTGGCTTGGTCAATAGAAAAGGTGTAGAAAGAGGAAACATCGATATCTCTAGAACACAAATACATGACCATTCTCTCTCCTGGCTTGGTCAATAGAAAAGGTGTAGAAAGAGGAAACATCGATATCCCTAGAACACAAATACATGATCATTCTCTCTCCTGGCTTGGTCAATAGAAAAGGTGTAGAAAGAGGAAACATCGATATCTCTAGCACACAAATACATGACCATTCTCTCTCCTGACTTGGTCAATAGAAAAGGTGTAGAAAGAGGAAACATCGATATCTCTAGCACACAAATACATGACCATTCTCTCTCCTGGCTTGGTCAATAGAAAAGGTGTAGAAAGAGGAAACATCGATATCTCTAGAACACAAATACATGATCATTCTCTCTCCTGGCTTGGTGAATAGAAAAGGTGTAGAGAAAGGAAACAACGATATCTCTAGAACACAAATACATGACCATTCTCTCTCCTGGCTTGGTCAATAGAAAAGGTGTAGAAAGATGAAACATCTATATCTCTAGCACACAAATACATGATCATTCTCTCTCCTGGCTTGGTCAATAGAAAAGGTGTAGAAAGAGGAAACATCGATATCTCTAGAACACAAATACATGATCATTCTCTCTCCTGGCTTGGTCAATAGAAAAGGTGTAGAGAAAGGAAACATCGATATCTCTAGAACACAAATACATGACCATTCTCTCTCCTGGCTTGGTCAATAGAAAAGGTGTAGAAAGAGGAAACATCGATATCTCTAGCACACAAATACATGACCATTCTCTCTCCTGGCTTGGTCAATAGAAAAGGTGCAGAAAGAGGAAACATCGATATCTCTAGAACACAAATACATGACCATTCTCTCTCCTGGCTTGGTCAATAGAAAAGGTGTAGAAAGAGGAAACATCGATATCTCTAGCACACAAATACATGATCATTCTCTCTCCTGGCTTGGTCAATAGAAAAGGTGTAGAAAGAGGAAACATCGATATCTCTAGAACACAAATACATGATCATTCTCTCTCCTGGCTTGGTCAATAGAAAAGGTGTAAAAAGAGGAAACATCGATATCTCTAGCACACAAATGCATGATCATTCTCTCTCCTGGCTTGGTCAATAGAAAAGGTGTAGAAAGAGGAAACATCGATATCTCTAGAACACAAATACATGATCATTCTCTCTCCTGGCTTGGTCAATAGAAAAGGTGTAGAAAGAGGAAACATCGATATCTCTAGAACACAAATACATGATCACTCTCTCTCCTGGCTTGGTCAATAGAAAAGGTGTAGAAAGAGGAAACATCGATATCTCTAGCACACAAATACATGATCATTCTCTCTCCTGGCTTGGTCAATAGAAAAGGTGTAGAAAGAGGAAACATCGATATCTCTAGAACACAAATATATGACCATTCTCTCTCCTGGCTTGGTCAATAGAAAAGGTGTAGAAAGAGGAAACATCGATATATCTAGCACACAAATACATGATCATTCTCTCTCCTGGCTTGGTCAATAGAAAAGGTGTAGAAAGAGGAAACATCGATATCTCTAGCACACAAATACATGATCATTCTATCTCCTGGCTTGGTCAATAGAAAAGGTGTAGAAAGAGGAAACATTGATATCTCTAGCACACAAATACATGACCACTCTCTCTCCTGGCTTGGTCAATAGAAAAGGTGTAGAAAGAGGAAACATCGATATCTCTAGCACACAAATACATGATCATTCTCTCTCCTGGCTTGGTCAATAGAAAAGGTGTAGAAAGAGGAAACATCGATATCTCTAGCACACAAATACATGACCATTCTCTCTCCTGGCTTGGTCAATAGAAAAGGTGTAGAAAGAGGAAACATCGATATCTCTAGAACACAAATACATGATCATTCTCTCTCCTGGCTTGGTCAATAGAAAAGGTGTAGAAAGAGGAAACATCGATATCTCTAGCACACAAATACATGACCATTCTCTCTCCTGGCTTGGTCAATAGAAAAGGTGTAGAAAGAGGAAACATCGATATCTCTAGCACACAAATACATGATCATTCTCTCTCCTGGCTTGGTCAATAGAAAAGGTGTAGAAAGAGGAAACATTGATATCTCTAGCACACAAATACATGACCACTCTCTCTCCTGGCTTGGTCAATAGAAAAGGTGTAGAAAGAGGAAACATCGATATCTCTAGCACACAAATACATGACCATTCTCTCTCCTGGCTTGGTCAATAGAAAAGGTGTAGAAAGATGAAACATCGATATCTCTAGCACACAAATACATGATCATTCTCTCTCCTGGCTTGGTCAATAGAAAAGGTGTAGAAAGAGGAAACATCGATATCTCTAGAACACAAATACATGACCATTCTCTCTTCTGGCTTGGTCAATAGAAAAGGTGTAGAAAGAGGAAACATCGATATCTCTAGAACACAAATACATGACCATTCTCTCTCCTGGCTTGGTGAAGGCGCTTGAAGAAAAGGTAATGGGGTAAATCTAGTTTTATATGACCAATGGTGTGTAAATTCAAACAATATTTCATTTATATCGTGATCACTGACCGAATTGTTTTTATCACTAAAAATTGTCTCGAATTCACCTTAAACCTTGTCTTCGCTGGAAATGTCATTCAATACTTTAATGGTAATTAGCACGGTTTGCATAGTTGGGCTTAAATACAACTACCGCACGACCACAACCACGAGAGCCCAACCTCATTCCTCACGTTGATTGCCGTTGATACTCGTGTCCGTGGCATGGCTAAATGCCTGTGAAAAGGAAATAAAATCGTCGTGCACCCGGACCATGCAGCTTTTTGGATAATGGATTGGCATGCTTTTTTCGAAAAACTGATACGTGTTTTCAGTGTAAACAGCAACATTAATGTAAACAAATGTTAAATAATTCTAAAGGGGCAATTCAAAATGGACAATCTAGAAAATCTGGTAACATAGGATACGAAATACGACGAAAAACAAAGCAAAAACACAACTCAATATGTGTTGGACACTACTGTATGTAAACAAACACAAATAACGTAAATAAGACATGAGCCCTCATACAAACACCTCGTGGTAAAGACGAATCGAACATCGTGTTATGCGGAAACTTAATGGACCAATATATGCTTTGATTTATCTTTCATATACAGATGCACGAATTGTTAGAGATAGTTATGTCATTAACGTATTGTTGATATGGGTAGAATTGTTGACCGTCACTGTTTAAACTTTCTTTTCATATTACATAATGATTATCTCCAAAACCTATCTGCAAAACACCACACACAAAGCTACATATTGAGCAAAACGAACCCTATTGAAATTTATGTGTTCCGGAGGGGTAACAAGGTCCTGCTACCTTGTGACATCCGTTGTAAAATTGGTTCTCGCTATGAATGTAACTGAAATATTTCTCACTTGACTTCAACCACAATTAATTAATTGTCCTATATGAAATAACACATCGTAACACATGATACGTGATGCACATTTTGTTTTGCCACAGGTGGACTTCGACTTCCGGCATCACAGACGGGACGGACGATTGTTTGTTGTTGGTGGCTTTTCTGTATCATTTTATCAGCAACTTATAGTGGGAATCTAATTGCATTTTTGACGGTTACAAAAGAAAAACCTCCTTTTGATTCATTATCAGAGATGGGTGCACAGGATGAGTACGAATGGGGTACATTAGGGGGAACATACTGGATGACATGGTTTGAGGTAAGACTGTTGGTGCAAAATTGTGGTAACAGTTTTTAGCACTTTCCTAATATTCGCACAACATGGTATCAGGTATTTATTTTTTGTAGGAGTTGTAATGTAATATAAAATCCCAGTTTGAAGCATGTATTTTATACCTTGCTATCCCGTATATGTAAATATGACATGTTATTTGAGAAAGCGATGTCGGTCAGTATTGCGGGATCAATTAAATACACAGTATGTTAGCAGATCTGTGGTGGTATTGTCGTTGATAGAGCGTTGCCGGTCAAAATTGTTCAATCCTATCAACTATTTTCCATATTTTGTGCCCCCGTTTTGAAAATAATCCAAACACTTCTCTTTATTGATTATTGTTTTACATCACATGAACAGCGAGCGAGTAAGGGAGTTAGTGGATTTTGTTTAATGCCATGTAAGCAATTTATCAGTCATACCATGGAGAAAACAAGTAACCAACCTAATGATGAAATGATAATATATGAGACCAATAGGCTGAGTTATTTTAGCAGTACTAACTCACTACAGCAACAGAACACAGAAAGACATATAGCTTTACTCGGGGCTTTATCAATTTGCCGGGTCGTCCAGTTTTTGCTATTACTCTTTAAATCTGCGTACTTAGTGAAGTAGCATCGCAATTATCAAGTTTAGTTTGACTCGTTCTGGGGTCCATCATTCTCTCGACGATCACGTTAATCAATAGGCTGTTGAAACGAACATAATTTCAGCTAAATTCTTTACAAGAACAATCATGCAAACTACAAATCATGTAAAAGAAACAATGCAGTGTGACATGTCTACAGACGAACGTTTGATTTGATTATTACATATAAAATAGAGAAAGCTTACTTTGTGATCGGATACGAACGACAACTCCTTGTCATGTCTAGTATTCTGTAGGTTCACAAATTAATGCCAAAAAGGTCCAAGATCGCAATATTCGTATCTCGCATTTTTTGTATGAAAATGGAAAAGAATACAGGAGAAGGGGAAGAAATTAAAATGCATTATAACACTTTTCTCGTGCTTTTTAAAAAATATTGTTTCCAACAACGACATGCTTTGCGATAATTTTACCTCGCATAAAGAAATGCACACATTAATTTATGAATTTATTGTAGCTATTTATGAAGCTAGTGATATATAGCCTTAGTGGAACTTACAGCTGATTCTTACCGCGGATTCAGCCGATGTTAGCCGGTAGGGTTAATGTACAGTGTTTTAATGCACCTTTCAACAATATTTCAGTTTAATCGTGGAGGAAACATTAGTACCCGGAGAAACCACCGACCTTTTGCAAGTCACTGACAAACTTTATCACAAAATATTGTATCGAGCCATGGACGGGGTTCGAACTCACAACTTTGATGATGAGTTTGAATCTCGTTCATGGCGAGGTGTAATGTGTCATACTATGAAAACGTTTTATTCTGCAACTGTGTGATTTTTGAGTATTAATTAAGGGTCAAATAAACTTCAGAAATATGTCACGAAGTAATCCGTGAAAACGATCTGACAATTACTTTACTTTACCTCTGTATCTTTACCCCCTTCAAAGGAGAACCATACTGTGTCGTATGTTAAACGTTTGTTGGGTGGTGGTGCACTGTACAGCGCTGTGTGAGTGAAAATCCCATCACCTCCGTATCCATGAATAAAATTTATGTACACTAAAAATCAGGCTTATTCACACGGGATATACAAGTTTATCAAATCAAGTTAAAACAATCCACAACGACTGTCCTGACATTACGTATAAAATATGCATGTTGCATGTATTGGAAAAATTTAAGAAGACACATCACTGTTTAAAATCTAAAAGTCTCTGTTCGTATGGTTAAAATCTAAAATCTATTTGTTGCGGTTTGGTTCGAGGTATAAAAAGTAATTGTCACATCCTAAAATCTAAAACGAATCGTATTTACAGTTTAAGATTTAAAACGTCATCTTTCAAAGTTTAAAATCTAAAACAATTATCACAGTTTATTGTAATGGATTCTTGGCAATCCCCAGACGGCTCTCCCCTTCCCCTTTTCGCAATGTTAGATCCGTTTCTTTATTGTTGTCTGTATTTTATCTCTATCCCTCTCCAGAAGTTTCGTTATTGAATATACTTTAGAGAACACCGCAAGGGGAAATCACAAAGGGACAATCCAGAGAAACTGGCAACTGGTACACAAGATGAAAAAAAAATCAAAAAAACAGCACACTAATTGTTGGACACCACTATATGCAAGCAAGCACAAATAACGTAATCAACACATGAGCCTTCCAACAAACAACCGGGAGTAAAGACGAACCGAGCATCGTTTTTATGCGGAAATCTTGATGGACATGATAAGTGTACGATCAATGCAACAAATCTGAGCTGAGGATACTACATTATTGAGTGCTTCACTTAGATGAATTTAGTTTTAATCTTAAAAAGAAATCTTGTAATAAAAACGTAGATATCTAATTTCTTCTGGACTAAAATATACCTGTATGGTCATAGTCACAAGATTACAAATCCAAATACTTCAACAATCTTTAGCAGCATGAACCGGAACTGGATAAATATTGACTGAGGAGTATGTGAGCGTAATGACCGATAACTCTGTGTAAGCACCGATAACTCTGTGTTCGGACATATAACTCTATTTAATACCGATTACTCTGTATGCGACATTGATGATCGAGGTCTGAGTGGTCTCAGTAGCAGGTCTCATGGTATTGACTATAGATCAAGCATATTTGAATAAAGGAATACGTATATATTTCTGTTGGAAATAAAATTGTAAATATAATATGAAACTGGCACGGCCATGAATGCTCGCGAATCTGAAAATTATCTGGCAGTTTCACGCTCATCCAGTGCATCAAAAAGTGTCGAGATTTTTTGGGCCGAGATATATCGGAGACGACTTTTTTTAGGGCCGATTCTAGTCTCATTCAATCGAGCTGTCGTTCCTTGCGAAATCTCAAAAGTTAACATCCGCGTAGAAACCAAAATTGTTGTCAGTATGTCAGAAGAAACTTAATAAATTAAAAAATATCAATATAAGTAAAACAAGCTAACAAAATTACTTTTATTACACACGGGTTCCGGGTTTCAGTGGTATCGGACGTATGAGAGAGGGTACGAGATTTCAGGATCACCTTTGCGTTTTATGTTAAGAAGATCTTCATTAGTGGAGTGTGTTAGTGTGTTACACGGATCGTGTTTGCAAAGCGTCAATTTTTTTTTTATTCATCAGTATGTGCAGCCATGTTTGCCAAAAAATCCTAGGTACACATTTTATACGCTCGCATATAACTTAATCTCGGACGACCAGCCATTTTAAATATAACTTAGGCCCGTTTGTCTTGCCCACTTAGACGTTTTAATTATTGAGCGTACCTGATGAAGAATGTTCATATTCCAGAATCGCATCGTTTGCACTATATTTTATTTCCACGTTTTTATGTATATTTTCTTTATAACTGACAGGATCCTGAATATTCATGAAACCGGATTAATGCAGATATGGAAACAAAAACAATGGCCAAAACAAAACTTTTGTGCGGGGTCTTTGATAAAGGAAGCAAAACCTATTAAGTGGATAGATATACAGACAGCATTTTATTTAATAGGTATTGGTACAATATTTGGGATCTTTATTTTAGGTTCAGAATTTATTTTTAGCAAATGTAAGAGTAAGAAAAACAGTAAATGTAATACGTCATTTTGTAACAAAGTATCTGAATGAATTTGAAGCTTGATATGAATATTCGAATATTGATGTCGGTGAATATTCCACGTTTGATGTCAATGAATTCAACGGTTGATGTCAGTGAATTCAAATGCAGATGTCGATGGATTCTACGGTTGGTGTCAATGAATTCAAATGCAGATATCGGTGAATTCAACAGTTAAGTGTCAGTGAATTCAACGATTGGTGTCAGTGAATTCAACGGTTGGTGTCAGTGAATTCGGCACTTAGCATCAGTGAATTAAAATGCCTATTTCGGTGAAATCAAAGGTTGATGTCAGTGAATTCAAAAGCTGATGTCGGTGAGTTCTACGCAGATGTCGCCGAGTTCAAAGCAGATGTAGGTGACTTCGAAGGCAGATGTCGGTGAATTCAAAGGTGGATGTTTATGAAATCAAATGAAATGCAAGCACAATCGATTTCATTCTGACGAATCAATGTTAATATATGTGATATGTTCTGCTACATACTATCGCAACGAATTTTTTGTAAACGAACCAGATATTAATAATAAAATCAAGATTACTTTGTTTTTATTACATTGCTACATGTATTTACAATGTTCATGGTATTAGAAAAAAAAGTTGCCTATCACCCATAATTTGTCAGTTCCAAACCCTTTCATGACGAGGTGTACTCAACGCAACATTATGTGATAAAGATTGTCAGTGACTTGCGACAGATCGGTGTTTTCTCCGAGTACTACGGTTTCCTCCACCAATAAAACTGATCGCCACGATAAAGCTTTTATATTGTTGACAGTGGTGGTGAACACCATAAACCACCCTCACAACAAAACCACATCCCCGATTCCGATATCTTTGTGTAATGTGCCTAACATCTACTAGAGTTATCGTTCCTAGTTCTCACATCAACCTCTACTAACTACTCAATTTTTACAAGATTCTTATAAAACTAAACCTAAATCCATACAAACGAAATGCTCACCCATGTAATATTCTAAGATCAAATTTCAAACATTTATTATATTCATCTTACAATAATTACCGGTATCAAGGAGTTCAATAATTTTCAGATTTTCACGGATTATTTCCTTACAGTACACGACTGAAACATGGGGTATTATAAGCCACCGCATTTCCGGAACGAAATAGCATCTTTGCAATGTCAAAATCCATTTCCGTTCCCAGTTATTCAATATTTATTGTAATATTGTTGAGCGAAAATTTGAATTATTTGTGACATTGACAGAGATTGATGATAGAGCAAGGGATGATAACTCTGGTTGAGATGACAATGGGCCTTCTGCTGACAGATCGCTGTCATAGTGGTTAAATACATAAAGCAATGTCGCTGTCATGTGCATGTACTGGAACAAACAGTAACTATCAAATTTCATCGGCAAACTGAATGGCGAGAGTCTTAATTAGCATGATGCGATCACCGTTTGACAGCACTTTTGGATGCCGTAATATTTTCGCAAATACAGTAAGCATTTCACATCTTCTGAATGTGCCAGATGTCAGATACCAACCAATAGTGATAATGGCAGCAGATAAGTGGTTCCCTATTCTAACAAGGTCGGCATGAAAACCCATTATAACTGATTCAGAATGCACTAGTAAGTATTGCATTGCACTTCTGAATTGGCCGCTTTTTGCTGAATGCAGATAAGCCCCAAGCACAACTCGAAATGATGGCCAAGAGGTTGTGACCTACGAGACCGGTTATGGATATTAGCTTGATCATTTCCGAAAGTAATAATCCCCCTCTGGTTTTCAATGGCCAATAGAAGTGTCCTGGACAAACAAAGGGCCACGATGCTATGCTTCCAGATTAGGGGTGGGGTGGTTCCCGGTGCCTCTTATGTCCACCTGTTATGCACTTTTTAGGTTCTATCAGGATAGTCGTTTCTCAGAAGATATTTTCTGGTGTCTTCATTGTTCCTTTAAAACATTGTCGAGGGCCATCATGGATCTATTGGTGTTAAATGTATACGGGTACATTTGAGGAACATATCATACAAAATTTATTTTCAAATATTCAGCTGTTTAGATATTGTGTTCACTCATTTTCCTATAAGACCATATATTATGATGGTGGTCATCTTTTTCAAATGTATCTAAGGGGCAACATTTAAGTATTTTCCAATCAAGTCCTATGTTCTGAACTTTATCCGGGGGTGGGTGGCAGTCATCTTGGATACACGATCCACATAAAAATACTAACTCCTTCACATTGATGATAAACTGTATGTGTACAAATCTGAACTGAATCTCTATCTCTGCTAAGCTTGTTTCTATTTGGATTAATATTATTGCATACGATTATAAGGTAAGCAAAACTGCCACGCTAGGCGAAGCACGATACGACCGCAGGATGATCACAAAGGATCGCTAAACAATTTTATATTAAAAGCAAGTGTGGACAGAGTAAATTACTGCACACAATAATGTGCTGGACATATTCTTATTTTGTCTGGCATAATCCTCGCCGGAATCAATAAGAGTTGTCTGTCTTTGGTAGATCGGACATTTTATAAATAAGAAACGAATACAATTCGGACCACGTTGGAAACAACTATGTTTGTCTATAAGTGGTACATGTTGTCTTGGTCCTGTTTGGCTGTGGTTCCAGTTGTAATGTATTCGTTCTTTACAAAGATGCTTTATATACATTGAAAGTGATAAATGGGTAGTAAATGACAGAAAAATAAGTTTCAGATTATGTTTGTGATAAATCCAACGCGACATTACAACGGCGTACTTGATTTCGAGTAAGAAAAAAGAAGACAAAAATTTTTATTAAAACCGAGCTTCAAAATCTTCTGAATGAAGTCGAAATGTTATGGACGTCGGTATTAACAAGAGGTAAACTCCCAGTGGCCAATAATATTAATGATTTGATTGTTTATGCTTAACGCCAATTTCAGCAATATTTCAGTTGTATCATGGCGACGCGAATACTATTAATCAATTATAACTTGCACAGATGATGAAAGGCATGTGATCTGATGGTGGACCTTTGCTTGACTTTTTAGAACATTCCACATTTATGTATAATCAAAGAATGCAGCATCTATGTGTACATATCTATGTATGGCTCGTCCAAGAAGCGCAAAGGATTGTCAAGACTCATAAATACCTTATATCTGCGAACATAATGTGGTTGTCGTTTTTAGCGTAAATACATTGCGGCCATATCTTAAAATTATGACTATATTAAGAAACATATTTTGTCGTCTTACATCTATGGCCAATATTAAGACGTAACATAAGACAGACTTAGGACACCGATATATCGTAAGACCATCATAAAACACCCTCGTTAAACTGGCCTTTGGAATAGTATTTGAATTATATATTAAGATACTGCTTGTCTCCTGTTATGTATCTGATATCATAAACTCTTCCAAAGCCAACACTGAGTTCTGAAGAATCACGTCTGAACTGTCACATCATTTTTTGCTGTAAATATTTTTTCTAGGCAAAGGTTACTTTTAAATGGTAATTATTATATATCAGTTGAGATATCAAACTCCGAAGCGATTTGGGTAAATTTCGTTGTTGCTCTTCTTTGTGGACTAGTATATATAGGAGCATGAGGAGATTTTCGAACGATGATTTTCACAGAACCTCGTAGAAAAATATTTGAAAGTAAACACAACAAAATATCATATAAAAACACTCAAATTTATGTGTCTCAATGCACTTTAGATTTTGAAAGTCGTGCCGAGTGTCGACTAGAGTGCAGAGAGTACGACAGTATACATATTGTTGATTCGAACGAAACAATATTATGCTATGGTCGTATAAGTTATGGGCCCGCCAGTAATAAAAACGTGGATATCAAATTTAGTGTGCACGACGCGTTTCTGGAATAATAGTCATCAGGTACGCTGAAAATCAAAAGATTGGAAAGCCAAATAAAGTAAAAGTGTTTCGGAGCAATAAAACCAAAGGACCTAAACATGATTGCCAACATCAGCTAATGTCATCTATACCTGGGGATGATAACTTTATATTTGATCAAAATTACATATTTATGAACTGTAAATTTCAATAACAAACATATCTAACAAACTATGTCAGTGCCGAAGTACTGACTACTCGGCGGATGATACACTCGGGGACTAATAGTCCACCAGCAGAGATATCGACCCAGTGATAGTATTACAAACGTAGATTTCAAATTTAGGGCATATACAGAAATCATGCATACAATACATCATCACTATAGCCCTTAACTTACCGGTGCCTTTTAAACATCTCTATCATGTATCTGATCTGTTGGGAACAACGAGTAAATCTTGGTTTGCCGTGTAAAAGGCAGGAAAAGCATACCCTTGGCGAGCATCAGGTTAAACCCATGGATGGGCTCCGTTTTGCCAATCTTTATAGTTTTCTGTTGTGTTGCATTTTTGAGATTTGCTTGTCTTTGCCATGTGTCTTGAGTGCCCAATTTTCTCTGGATATTCGTGATTGGCCATGCTGATCCTTGTAAATATACAAAAAAGTATGATACCGCAGAAACAATTTGCTGAACTTATATCGAGTAGATCTAAATACTAAGAATGTGTAATTATTATCAAAGCTAAGGTCCTTCCATAGTTTCGTGCATCTGTAGACTGTAAATTGTGTTTCCATTAAGCATATAATACTTTTAATACAGATTTAGTCCACTTGAACATTTATTCCCGTTTCCGTTTTCAGTTCCGTTTTCTGTTTCCGCCTATTAGTAACATCATTGTGATCATTCATAGACAACCATCGTAAGTTTTTAACCATCTTACAAATGTATGTATTTAACCATCTTACAAATGTATGTATTTAACCATCTTACAAATGTATGTATTTAACCATCTTACAAATGTATGTATTTAACCATCTTACAAATGTATGTATTTAACCATCTTACAAATGTATGTATTTAACCATCTTACAAATGTATGCATACATTTTGTTTTATCTAGCTATAATATTATAGATTTTTGAAGAAAAATAAGAAATGTATATAATTAAGTAATTTTAGCATGATCTAAATATTGTTGACCAGTTTATCTTCACACAATTTAAATGTCCTGTCGATATTAGTGCAAATGTCATAATTAATAGTCTAAAAGGAAAACGCACAAATGAGTTACATAGTATTTCGGTACATAGTTTAGGTAATAGATAACGAATTTTCGAAATTATATCTAAACGTTTGTTACTTCTTTTACAATTGTCGTCATGGTGAACATACCATCTCGTTTTATCCCTCAAAATAAGACCTACATGTTTATGACAAAGAACCTGGTTAATGCTGACATTATTCAGGGTAGGGCAGGATGGGTATATATGTTAGATTTCTAAGGAGAAAAATTAAATAGTTCGTCTTTTATGCATTAAATGTTGTCAGCCATTGCTTTGACCATGCATTTAGGGTTTCAAGGTCATTATTTAATTCGCAAAAATCATTTACAGGGTTATCTATTTCTTTGATGAGCGGAGTATCATCAGCAATTAATGTGATGCTACCCATGATATTATATTTTACGTCGTTAACATAAATTAAAAACAGCAAAAAAACAAGAATTGAACCCTGAGGAACCCCAGCTGATATAGATTGATTGGGTGAAGTTTTGCCATTTAGTACTTCTCTTTGCGATCGGTCAGTTAGGTAATATTCCAACAGTGAAATTAAAGTGCCAGTTATCCCGAATTGCCTGAGTTTAATATCAATTCCTTGTGCCAAACCAGATCAAAAGCTGTTGACATATCAAGAAAAATAGCACATGCATATAGCTAGTTAAACCCTGACTGTTCTCTAATAAGTAGCTAATGAGAAACACAATATTCATAAAGTGACTTATACATTATTTTCTCAAATATGTTGAACATACATGCTAATAAAGCAATGGGACGTAGTTGGATTTTTCACTTTTTTCACACTTATTTTTATATACCGGACATACATGAGAATTGTCCATCATGAAGGGTACACTACCTTCCATAGTTCCGTACATCTGTAGACTGTAAATTGTGTTTTCATTAAGCATATACTATTTTTAATATAGATTTAATCAACTTGAACATTTCTTCCCGTTTCCGTTTTCCATTTCCACCTATTAGTAACACTCATGTGATTTTACATAGACAAAACATCGCAAGATTTTTAACATCTTATGTATATTTTTCTATAATATTGTATATTTATGATGAAATAAGAAATGTATATTCTGAAGTAATTATCCTATGATCTAAATATTATTGAACAGTTTAGCTTAGCATAAATTGAATGTCCAGACTATAAACGTCGGTTAATGTTAACAATAGAAGCGTAACTAACGGGAACAACCTGCTTCTTTATTTAGTCTGAAAATGCCCCAAGATATGTCACTGACCGCATATCCAATACATTTGAAGCAAATTAACACTAGAGAGGAAGTTGGGAATTACTGATTGTGATTATGTCAAAGAATATGATAGCTTCCAATTAATCATGGGTTTTAACTACCCACACCTTTAGGATAATATGAAATGCCAGGAAGATAGCAAATGTAAATGAGATCAAATAGGATACACATTTCTCCATTTCCTCAACTCAAATAGGAAAACAGTTGCCCTCTTTTTGGAAGGAATATGCTTATGATCAGACACATGACATCCTTTCAATATAATTCAATGTAAAGTGTTCTATAATACACAAACCAGTGAACCTCTCTCTTTAGTTAGAAGATTTATTATAAGTTGTACTATTACACTAAGTATAGTGTCACGTACATTGTAGACTGGCATTGTAGACATATATTACACTAAGTATACTGTCACGTACATTGAAGACTGGGATTGTAGACATATATTACACTAAGTATAGTGTCACGTACATTGAAGACTGTGATCGTAGACACATATCACACTAAGTATAGTGTCACGTACATTGAAGACTGGGATTGTAGACAGATATTACACTAAGCATAGTGTCACGTACATTGTAGACTGGGATTGTAGACATATATTACACTAAGTATAGTGTCACGTACATTGAAGACTGGGATTGTATTTTGAAAATTTCACGACATCAATTAGAGAGTTGATGGTGGCATATTCACTGGAATGCCGTCATATAACATGTATATTATTTATTAACTGTAACATTTTTTAGGGATTTGTTTTCATACAATATACAAATGTTTTAACAGTATGTCAAGGAATATGACATCTTACAATTAATCGTGTGTTTTATACAGACAAAAGCTGCCACCCCAATGACAAGCTTCATATATGATACATTTTTTCTCCATTTCTACAACTCATATAGGAAAACAATTGCCTTTTATTTTTATTTGCCAAAATGTTCCGATTATGTTGGAATGATGCAAATTCCGTCTTTCAAACACACATAATCTAGATACTAAGCACACTGTAGGTATGATACAGTTTTTCTATTGCTGATGCACAAAGCATAGATCAAAAGCACACTGTAGGTATGATGCAGTTTCTTTCTTTCTGATATATAAAGTACTAGACCATAGACATAATTTAGCAATAATATAGTGTTCCCTCTTTCCGATAGAATATAAATATATTGTATATATGATACATGTTTCCTCTTTCACAGATACACACAATCTAGAACATAAGCATAGTGCATACATGATGCAGTTTCCCTCTTTCTGATACCTTGTTATGCACAAAATCAAGAACATTAAGATACTGTAGGTATGACACAGTTTCCGTCTTTCCGATGCACGCATTCTAGATCATGAACAAACTGTAGGTATCATACAGTTTCCCTCTTTCTAATACTCAAAATCTAGATCATGAACATAATGTAGGTATGATACAGTTTCCCTCTTTCTGATACACAAAATATAGAATATAAACATATTGTAGGTATGATTCAGTTCCCTTCTTTCTTATATACACAATCTAAATCATGAACATACTGTAGGTATGATACAGTTTCCCTCTTTCTGGAACACAAACTCCAGAACATAAACACAGTGTAGGTAGGATGCAGTTCCCCTCTTTCTGATACACAAAATATAGATCATAAACAAACTGTAGGTATGATACAGTTTCCCTCTTTCATGTACACAACATCTAGAACATAAACAAATGGTAGGTATGATACAGGTTTCCCCTTTTCGATACATGATATCTACATCATGAACATACTGTATGTATGATATAGTTTCCCGCTTTCTGATACACGAAATCTAGAACATAAAAATATCATAGGTACCATGGAAGACCGCATTATATAACATGTATATTATTTATTTACTGTAACATATTTTTTGTGGATTTGTTTTCATACAATACAAACATGTTTTAACATTATGTCAAGGAATATGCCACTTTACAATTAATCGTGGGTTTTTTACGAACAAAACCCACCACCCAAATGACAAGCTTCATATATTATGCAATTTCCTTCATTTCTGCAACTCATATAGGAATACAATTGCTTTTTCTTTTTCTTTGTTAAACAGTTCCGATCATGCTGGAATGATACAGATTCCGACTTTCAAACATAATTTAGATACTAAGCATACTGTAGGTATAATACAGTTTCCTATTTCTGATACACAAAGTCTAGATCATAATCATACTGTATAAATGATACAGTTTCTTTCTTTCTGAAATACAAAGTCTAGATCATACACATACGTTAGGTATGAAATAGTTCCCCTCTTTCTAATACACAAAATCTATTACATAAACATATTGTGGGTGTGATATAGTTTCACCCTTTCTGATACACAAAATCTAGAATATAAACATATTGTAGGTATGACACAGTTTCCCCATTTCTGATGCACAAAATCTAGAACATAAACATACTGTATATGTAATACAGTTTCCTTCTTTCTGATACATAAAATCTATAACATAAACATGTTGTAGGTATGATACAGTTTCCCTCATTCTGATACACAAAATCTAGATCATGAACATACTGTAGGTATGACACAGTTTCCCTCTTTCTGATAAACAAAATCTAGAATATAAACATATTGTATATGTAATACAGTTTCCTTCTTTCTGATACACAAAATCTAGAACATAAACATATTGTAGGTATGATACAGTTTCCCTCTTTCTGATACACAAAATCTAGAACATAAACATACTGTAAGTATGTCATAGTTTCCTTCTTTCTGATACACAAAATCTAGAACATAAACATATTGTAGGTATGAAACAGTTTCCCCCTTTTTGATACACAAAATCTAGAATCTAAGCATATTGTATATGTAATACAGTTTCCTTCTTTCTGATACACACAATTTATAACATAAACATATTGTGGGTGTGATATAGTTTCCCCCTTTCTGATACACAAAATCTAGAACATAAACATATTGTAGGTATGACACAGTTTCCCCCTTTCTGATACACAAAATTTAGAATATAAACATATTGTAGGTATGACACAGTTTCCCCCTTTCTGATACACAAAATCTAGAATATAAACATATTGTATATGTAATACAGTTTCCCCCTTTCTGATACACAACATCTAGAACATAAACATATTGTAGGTATGACACAGTTTCCCTCTTTCTGATACACAAAATCTAGAACATAAACATATTGTAGGTATGATACAGTTTCCCCCTTTCTGATACACAACATCTAGAACATAAACATACTGTAAGTATGTTACAGTTTCCCTCTTTCTGATACACAAAATCTAGAACAAACATAGTGTAGGTATGACACAGTTCCCCCTTCTGATGCACAAAATCCAGAACATAAACATATTGTAGTTATGATACAGTTTCCCTCTTTGCGATTCATAAAATATAGATGATAAACATGCTGTATGTATGACACAGCTTCCCTCTTTCTGGAACACAAACTCCAGAACATAAACATATTGCAGGTATGATACAGTTTCCCCCTTTCCGATACATAAAAGCTAGGTCATACACATATTGTATGTATGACACAGTTTCCCTCTTTCTGATACAGACAATGTGGAACATAAATATATTATTGGCATCATGGAAGACCGCATTTTAAACATATAAACCATCCATTGAAAAATATCCTTATATTTTGGTATTGTGCCGACAGTATAGTGTTTGTGATTTTTCATTTAATGTTTATTACGTAAGAATGCGGAATTGTTGTTTTACGCAAAATTAAGCAAAAAGGTCCATTTATATCATGTGGACAACATGTAACATTTCATGAAATGATAATGATGTATAGATTGTATCAGACCAACATCCTGAGCTGGATTGGTTTATTACTAGTACCCTATAGCAACAGTTCTCGAGTAGATCATGACAGCATTATATTGATTCCGAGCCCAGCAGGGTTTTTTTTATTTCTCCTTTGTTGCGTACTTACCACAGAAGCAACAAATACTAAATTATATAGCAATGAAAACAATGTTAACTGTAATATTGAATAACAAACATAATCTTGGTTAAAACTTTCATTTTCAAATCATCTCTTGCTAAGTTGTAGAAACAGATATATATATGATCAGGTGTGATTAACGAGGCGATTACCGCCATATTTGAAATTTGTCGGTAAAAATGAGATCGAAGGAAAAAATCATATTTATCGAAAACAAA
Source organism: Bathymodiolus brooksi (assembly GCA_963680875.1). Lineage (NCBI taxonomy): Eukaryota > Metazoa > Mollusca > Bivalvia > Mytilida > Modiolidae > Bathymodiolus > Bathymodiolus brooksi. The sequence continues at coordinate 49,960,822 of OY804583.1, read as the reverse complement.
AGTTTATAAAAATATATAGAGTACATAATATTATATAACAACGATTTATCTTTACCCGTATGCCAATTATATCTGCTATTATTGATATATTTAAACTGTGCTATTTTGTATCATTATTCTTTTATTTATGCAATTCAAAAATCATCTTTAAAACCCAAATGTGCGCAATTAGAATGTGTTTGCACTGTAATGCACAATTAATATTCTTATTTAAATAGGAATGTATATAGACTTATATTATTTCTAAATACTATAGAATATACATAAATTTATTCAGAATAATGAACATAAAAGGAATTAATAGTCCTTGAAGCAGGGGAGATAAACGAATATCGTCATCTTATCAATGTCTATCGAGTACATGTTAAACTTCCCTAGTTCATGACACGTGTGGAAGTTTGTACACGGCAGTCAACTGGTCAGTCATTTGAGTGGTACGAACATGTTTTCATGGTGACAAACACAAAGTAAAGGATTTACTTATTATAAGTATCATTTATTTATGATAAATTTTATCTTTGTGAAATTTTACAAGATTCTGAATTTTCACAACAAAATCAAATATTTTTTTAAGTTGTAAAACACAATAATTAGTGTATTACCATCTTACTTACGACAGAGCATTATTAATTTTATATAATAAAATCTTAAAAAAAGAAGAGAAAATACAAATAACCTTGATCAATATTTTGTCCTAGATACAAGACATACTATTTACGGTACAATAATCAGAATATAGCTGGGTGGGATTTCCAAAAATAAATTTAAAAACTAAACTAAAGGGCTAAATGCTCCTCCCTCTCCCTCACCTTAATAATAAATTGCTTGTGTCATTAAAAGCCGATATGTTTTATCATTAATCACATTTTCTCAAATTAAGTCATGTGTGAACTCTTTGTATAAATGAATACAATATAATTTTTTTTTTACAATGGTTAAATTACTTACAGATCTGGCTGTTACATTATTTCTTAGTGCTCAGTTTCAATACCAAATGTAAGGATACATAACAAAACAGAAATATAAAATACCACCCCTTCCCCCTCCCCATGGACCACGAATCTGCGTAGAATTTGTATGCATAGTCATCTCCTTTAATGCAAACTTTGCTTGGCTAAATTATATACTCCGGCATGAAGGTACGACGAGTGGAAAGTACGAAAAGGAGCAGCTTATCCACCCTAAGCACTTTTGCATTGATTCATTTGTTTCTATTCATTTCCATTGTTTGCTAAAGTTCTTGCTGTTTTCGCCTTTTGTATATGTAAAGTATTGTTGAAGGCACAATTGGTATCCATAGCAATGCCAATTGACTGTTGGAAAACTTGTTCATCTACCAATGCAAATGTTAATTCTTCAACTAAGAGCCTTGGTAAGATAGTAAAATTTATTTCACCAAAATTAACGGACTACTATATCCAAATGGGGAAAAAAATATGTCAATGCATATGTCGTTGTCCATCAATAGACGAGGCAAATGGGAAATGGGTCTGTCGTTGTCAGTTAATAGGCGATAAATATAGGTCAATGGGTCTCTGGTTGTCTTTCAATTGATGAGATAAATAAGTTAATGGCTCTGTCGTTGTACGTAAATTGAAAAGATAAATAGGTCAATGATTCTGGTGTTGTCTATTCATAGACAAAATTGATATCCTTTATAAACATAATCAACAAATTTGAAACATGATGGTGACATCGTTGGATCGCTCTTACTTCTTTTTGATTTGTCTAAAATTCTGCCTCATAAAAGTACAAGTGTAGTTAATCACAGTTGAGAATACATTGCTGATACTCGATTGTCATCTTGATACATGTTTTCTCTGTAGACTTTGTTAGTAAACTGTGTAATTTCTTTATTACTTCATCTCCTTTTATTTTATTTAAGGCTTTCACATCCATATCTATATATATATCTATGCTCTTATTATCCAAATGACACAAGGGTCACTTCTAGTATTAAGGCATATACAGACATGGGTTGTAATTGGTCGATTATTGCAGCTTTCAAATATATAATCGGGCAGTAAATTTTCCACCTCAAAATGTAAATTGTTAGTGATTGTTAAGCTACGTTATATCATAATAAGATACTTCTATCAGATCAGGCATATTTTAATTGCCTAAGTAATTTTTCAAATTCTTATCTTAATGAAGAGTTACCGTCAATGGACTTAAGTATTCGTCACACCCGATTTTACGCTACCAATTTCATATCAAACCACATTAAAAAAAAATATTGTGAAGTCTTTTCTAAACGGATTTTGATCATTTTTGCACCAGAAGAGGCAGAAATATTTAAAGATTATTTGTTTATTTTAGCACGATTTTCCGTTAGATTGCATTTATTTTCTGATGATTTCAAGAGATTTTTTTGTTTTCTGACGTCAAATTTGCTATATATTTTAACAAAAATAAAATTGGAAAAATCAATATTTGTGTCTATATCTCCAGAAAACAAATTTTGCATGTCCTGAAATAAATTTCATAAAAATCTTGTTTTATATGTAGTAATGTGGAATATGTAGTAAAAAATCGAAAATAACGGACGTGTATGCTGCTGTTACCATAAACTGCACGGCTATGGAAACGAACACGGAGATCAAAAGAAATATATGAAATAATAGCAAATTGTATTTACAATAAACATGAAAACAAACATTTAAAAAGGGGGTCCATGTTATTAGCGAATGTGATAAAACACAGACAAACAATCCTAACTTTTCTACCCACTTATGTATATTTGGATGTCATTGTCGTATTTTATGATGAACATAATACGTAAATTTCCGAAGATGTAAATATTGTTCAACGGTTTATCGTAACACAATTTAAATGCACTTACTATAAATGTCGGGTAATGTTATTTATATATTTTCGACAATGGATATGAAACTAATTGGAAAAACCTGTTTCTATATTTTGTCTGAAAATTCCCCTTAATATGTCATTAACAGTTTGTCCAATAAAATTGAAGCATATCAAAACCAGTGAGGAAGTTGAGAATGAATGATTGTGGCATAGATAAAATATACTAGGTAAGTGTTTCTAAATTAAAATTAAGAATAATCAAAGTAGTTTATTTTAATACTGATCAGTAACATTTAATGTTTTGTACATATGGTCAATTATTCAAAATAAAAACATTGAGACTCTATAAATATATATGTTATTATGGTATATCAAGTCAACTTGAACGCCGTCATATAAATGTATATTATTTAGTTACCGTTCGGATCATGTTAGAATGATACAAATTCTGTCTTTCAGACGCACATAGCCTAAATATTAAACATACTGTATGTATGATACAGTTTTCCTATTTCTGATACGCCAATTCTGGATCATAAATACACTGTAGGTATGATACAGTTTCCCTCTTTCTGATACACAAAGTCTGGATCAATACCTCTTTCTGATACACAAAGTTTGGATCATAGCACACTGTAGGTATGATACAGTTTTCTTATTTCAGATACACAAAGTCTGGATCGTAAACACACTGTAGGTATAATATAGCTTCTTTCTTTCTGATATACAAAGTACTAGATCATAAACATGCTGTAGGTATAATATAGTTCCCCTCTTTCTGATAAAATATAACTATATTGTATACATCATACATTTTCCTCCTTTCTGATACACACAATTTAGATCATAAATATATTGTATATATGATACATTTTCCCTATTTCTGATACACAAAATCTAGAACATAAACATATTGTAAGAATGGTACAGTTTCCCTCTTTCTGATGCGCAAAATCTAGATCATAAATATATTGTAAGAATGATTCAGTTTCACTCTTTCTGATACTATCTGATACATAGAATCTAGATCATGAACATATTGTTGGTATGATACAGTGTCCCTCTTTCAAATACACAAAATATAGAATATAAATTAAACATATTGTAGGTATGATATAGTTTACCTCTTTCTGATAAACAACATCTATATCATGGACATTCTGTAGGTATGATACAGTTTCCCTCTTTCCAATATTCAAAGTCTATATCATAACAATATTGTTGGTATCATCCAGTTTCCTCTTTCTGATACACAAAATCTAGACCATAAACATAATGTTGGTATCACACAATTTGGGGGAATGATTATAATTTGTAGAATTACACTGAGTTGGGACTGTAGAAACAGATTGTATTAAGTATTGTAGCCTAGGGTCAGAAGGAGAGGAGTTACTAACTATCAAACCTTTCACCTCGGCATATACGAATATTCCAATTAAGGTGAATTGTAGTCTTTTGACACATTGATAAAAACTATAATAACATATAACTCGTAAAATTATTACATAAAATTGTAATTAAAATACTATTGAGTTTTGAAAAAATATATTACATTTTATTAATAAGACACCTCTAGAGAAGATGTGTATCTACTGTTGTACAAATACGTCTTAGAACAATAGGAAGTTCTACAAGTACAGCTGACAAAGCATAATTATGATGAGACACAAGTAGAAAAATATACTGTAACTTTTAATAGTAAAATAACTTGAGAGACAACATTATAAAAATAACACATTAAACATTATAAAAATAACACATTAAACATTAAGCATTAACATATCTTGGAAGACTGCATTATACAAATATAAACCAAACATTAAACATTAAAATATTAAAGAAGATTACATTATCATAATTTAAACCAAGTATTAAACATTAAAAAACTTGGAAGACTACATTATAAAAACATAAAACAAACATTACACATTGCAATATTTTGGAAGACTATTTCATAAAAAACATTATATTAAATTCCTAGCCAACCAGTCTTTGGTCTTTCTCCTTCGTTGTGTAATTAGCAACACATATCAAATAATATAACAATGAAAACAATTTCAACAATGATGTTCAATTTAAGAAAAAATTCTTCTCGAAAGCCTTCATTTTCAAATCATTTCTGGCTAAATTGTAGATAAACATATTTGTAGGTTGGGACAACATAATGGCTGCTACAGCAACATGCCACATAGACGACGAAGATGATGACAAAAAAGTATATCCTACCAATAAAGTGTTGTTTGTTGACAGTCATGGTGTCAAAAGCTTGCCTTATCGGGGAAGACGAACACATTTTTCAAACATTCGTCAAATTCTTGGTAGCAGGACAGAACGACACAATGATCTATTTGGATTAGCCATCTTCCAGTTTGAGCGGGAATACAAGGCTTGCCTAGAGCGCAGGGAACACAATGAACCCCATATCTTGAACATTTTATTCCCGATCAAAACAGGCAACAGATACTTAGAATATTTGGGGAATACACAATCTCAACAGACAGGTAAATACAATTTCATTATTTAAAATCTACAATCAGCAACAAATTAATGAAATAATATAGGGCTTCTTTATTGTTATAGATTTGGAAACCATCAATGTTGTATTTATTTGAAAATTAATTAAAACAAACATATTTTAAGGAAAGTCTGAAGATACCAAATAGGCAATGATATGGTGTAATTTGAAAAGGGATAGACAATACAATAGCCAAAAGAAAACGTACTAAGGAACAGGTCTACAAAACATTCACCAACAAACTTTAGATTGAGCAAAATGTAATCACAAAAGCGAGTCAATGTTTACTATGCGAGGAGACACAGCGTCTTGAGAGTCCTTTGTTCAATATGTCAATATGTATTTACCCTAATATATCTCCATGACAAGTAGTATGACATTTCTCATTCGTTGTAGCCGTGATCGTATACCAGTTGGATTAACAGTTTACTATGCAATCAGTGTCTATCACCACTGATGTTGTGAGTTCGATTTCTGATAATGGCGAGAAAAATTCGATACAACTTTATGTAATACAGTTTGTGAGTGACTTCCTCCACCAATAAATCTGACCGTTGCGATATAGCTGTAATATTGTTGAAAGTGAGGATGAACACCATAACCATAACACCAGCCCAAAAGATAAAGCGAAACTATTTTACAGATTTAAATATTAAATGAATTGTAAATAAGATGGTGAACATGTTTGCAGGTAGACGGACGTAACATGAAAACGTAAACGTAAAACTTGTCAGAATGGGTTAATTATGATATTTAATGCCATAATATTTAAGGACAGGACAAACACTTATATTTTATTCTTTTTGATATATTTTATTCTTCCGATCTGGTGTTTCGGAGGATTGTTTATTTTACATTAATTAAGAGGTTTTTTGACCAAAATACCTGCTAATATGTTCCAGTATATGAATATGTATAAGGTTTGAATAAATGACAAGGGAAAATAGTTATAATTTGTATATAAATGAATGCTAAACTATGAAAACTTTCTATTTATGCAAATTGAGTTTTAGGATATATTTAACATGTACATTGGAATAATTAATCTTTTCTTACTGATGACAAGACTGCTAAACATGCAACAAACAAACTTTATGTATTCACAATCAGTGATCAAGGTCATTAAAGGAACTGCTGTATAATTTACAAGGTCAAGAGAAAACAATTGAACTGAGGAACCTTGCATACCTGTTTCCCATCATAAAATGATATACACTATTTATTGTCATGCATGTTATTAATTCATCTTTTAAGTTACATACTTTACATACAGAGAAAACAATATAATTGAGGATCTTTTAACTTTGCATAATTGTTTACCATTTCAAGAGAATGCTATTAATTGCAAAAGGAAGGAGGCAAATGATAAAATCCTGTCAATAAATGTATATTATATATACAATTTAAGTATGAATTTTCTTGAATTTATTCTTGAGAAAGACACGATCGACTAATAAAGAAAAAAAAGAAATATCATATCCGATTAAATTTGATTTCATTCAAAAATAGTAAGAATTATTTTTACATGTTTTCATTTTTAAATGAAATACATCTTGTATATGAAAATAATTATTCAATGTTGCACATAGACATACATACATTGTCCTTGTCCACATTTTTGTCCACTTATTCACCTGTCACATAACGCAAGTTTTAATTAAGTGTATGTTGTTCTTGTTTACCTTTGATCTCATTTATCCCACTTTTATTTGTTTACCTGTAACTATCTATGTTTCCCTCTCAAAAAGTTTGATCAATGGGAATGAACTTTAAAAGCTCTGAAGAAAGTTAACATAAAAGTTAACGCTTGTTTACTTTTCTGTTACAATAATTTATAATCTTGTTAATTAATTTATGTTAACAAAGTAGTGAACAGCGATCAATGATGTGCATACTACTTTTCACTTCTTTAAATCTACTGAAACAATTCTTTGAAATTCATTTTGTCACATCAATATTTTACTTTCCTAGATATATGTTAATATATACAATATATGCGAACTCTGACATATACTATTACATTTTGTTTTATAATTTATTTAAAAAAAAGTTGTCCATTAGGTGTCTGTGTTAGTTTCTATTTTCTGCAAACATATGTTGCGTATTACCTTTCATACACTACATTACAAAGGAGAAGACGGTCCGATCATATTGTTTGTTATTAAGCAATAAAATATGTTTAGATTAATTTTAATTGAAATATTTTATCATTGAGTTTCCTTTCCTAAACCAAATTATTATTTTTCCTACCGCATTATATTTATTTTCAACTAGCGTAGCATTCACTACAATATTACTGGCATGAAATAAAGATACAAGACATCAAAATGTTTCTTTTATTTTATATAGATCATACATCATTTTTTTCACCACACGAGAAAGAAGTTTATGACAACCTAATAAGTGTAGTTGGTAGTGAGATGGACATCAGAATAAGACAAAATGTATTTCTTATAAAGGACAATATATCAAATGGATTAAAGGCAACACACATGAGCACTGTATCCAGTGGAAGTTTAGCGGAAGGTTTAGATCTTCCCGGAAGTGACATAGATGTAATGTATGTATTTAATACTGTTAACATATTACAGAATGTACAACATATGAATCGTTCAGCACGACGTACCACTCTTCTGATAGAAGATGAAATGGAATTTCCTGGATTTACTACATTGAAGTTGATAGCTGCAGGTGGTATATTTAGCTCACCTGAATATTTTGTTGAAACAACAAATGGAATGTATTTCTCAAGCATTTCATTCATTCGTGAACTTAATGTAATATGTGCTAATCAAAAGCAATTGGTTCATGGTCCTTGCTTATCAGACAAAGATGACGTCATGGATACAGCTTACTGTTTTCACTTGCCCTCATGGCCAAAGCAAGCAGAACAATGGATATATCGTCATAGACCTGGTCAGTGGCCACCTGAAATATTAATAGACAATATAGTTAATTATGGTTGTATACTAGTACCTATTGGACCTAAAGAAATAGAAAATAGTGAATTACTATGGAGAATATCATTTTCTATGGCAGAGAAACAATTATCACATTCTATGAACTATACACAAATTCTTTGTTACGCTCTTCTTAAACTGTCTCTAAAGAACATTATCGACAGAAATGATAAAGTGAAAGGATTATTGTGTTCCTACTTCATGAAAACGGCTGTGTTTTGGATATCAGAAGAAATTTCTATTAACACATTTCAACTTCAAAATTTATTTCATTGTTTTTTTCTTTCTCTTGATAAACTAATAACCTGGGTGAAGTGCTGTTATTGTCCCAACTATTTTATTCCTGAACATAATATGTTTCGCTTAAAGATAAATCGGTCTAATAGTCAGCTGTTGTTAACTATATTAGAAAGACTACGAAATGGTGAACGTGAGGTTTTAACAGTTAATACATTGTTTAATAGTGAAGTTGTATTATACGAGTCATGTGTTAGATTAGAACTGTTTATTTATAAGGTTATTGGAAATGAGTTTGAAGTTGATATAGAAAATTGCTATACACTGTTAAGTTTAATAGAATCATTAGCCATGTCATATTCCACCAGAATTTTGTCAGGAATATGTAAATGTTATTATTTCAGGACTAGTCAGATGATTGTTCAGAAGTTACCGTTTCCTACTACTAATAAACCTCATGTACATGTAATCCGACGTTATCATAAACACTTACATGACGGTACAAAGTCAGATGCTGTCAGTGGATGGTTGTTATATGCCTCATTTTACTATGTACTAGGTCAGTACAATACAACGTTAAAGATTATAGATCATGTTTTGTCTTGTTGTACACCCAATATGATAAAGATACGTTCAGCCAATTACAACACAGACAAAATTAAGTACTACACACAGAATGTAGGTTGTTCAACTATTACACTGAATGAGAAGATGAGATTGGCAACGATAAATGATGTGCGGTATTATAGACAATCACCACTGATTCCTCGTGAACTACAACCAGAAGTTCAGGATGGTGACCTTAAAGTATCACCTGTTGTTATGTCACACTGTCTAAGGTTTCTATGCTACCATCATCTTCATAACATTGTCAATGGACAACAGTCATTACGTGATTTATATCTAACAATAAAAGAAATGTATTTTATCCCTAAAAATCAATTATCGGATTCTTTAACGATACTAGGCGTATGTAATGAGATAGTAGGTGACAAAGAAACAGCTGATCGTTGTTATAATACTGCCTTACAGAATGAGTATGAAATATGTCGCACGGCGGCTAAACGGAAAGAAAACCTAAATATGAGATGAGCATTAATAGCATTAGCTATGTGTGCATTTCATTATGTGCCTACTAAATGTATAGTTGATCATTTTAATTATATGATTTTAAAGAACTAAGGTTACAGCTACATTTCTATAAGAAAGGTCTTAAGATTACATATATATACATGATGTGAAATTAAATCACAATTTGCGGAAACAGGATATTGTTGTTTATCAAGTACATATCGTTAATACACAGCAAGTCAAAACTCGCGAAGGCTCGATTATAGCTATCTGTTATCAATTAACTTTATTTACTAACCAGAGACAAACAACACACACTCATTCTCAAATACACTATATGTATATATATATATACATATAGTCTTACGCCTATCCCTAGATTTGCCTTACGAGACAAGGTAACACTACGACTATTGAAGCTCCTTTTTTAGGGAGTGGATGTAGTCGAGTGGTCTAGGGCGCTGGACGTAAGGCTAAGCGAATGGTGCTGCAGTGTAACAATGGTGTGGGTTCAAATCCCGTCGAGGGAAGAACAAAAATTTGACAGCTCTAAAATCTAATTCTAACACTGTTTGGTTTAATTTTCAGACGTATATAATATTTAGTATTAACCTAGTATCCTTTAAAGTAACTTTGAGATCCAGTGGGACAGATATATTGTATGGTTGTCACTTGCTTCTAGACGTTTGTATAATATACTTTATTTCCTGTGACTGTATAGTGAATAATTCTTCATTATCCTATCCAATATATTAAAAATTGCTGAGTTAGATTGCTGTCAAATTATAATATTAAGTATATATGTACCATCTACACACGCTTATACACATGTCTTACGCCTATCCCTAGATTTGCCTTACGAGACAAGGTAACACTACGACTATTGAAGCTCCTTTTTTAGGGAGTGGATGTAGTCGAGTGGTCTAGGGCGCTGGACGTAAGGCTAAGCGAATGGTGCTGCAGTGTAACAATGGTGTGGGTTCAAATCCCGTCGAGGGAAGAACAAAAATTTGACAGCTCTAAAATCTAATTCTAACACTGTTTGGTTTAATTTTCAGACGTATATAATATTTAGTATTAACCTAGTATCCTTTAAAGTAACTTTGAGATCCAGTGGGACAGATATATTGTATGGTTGTCACTTGCTTCTAGACGTTTGTATAATATACTTTATTTCCTGTGACTGTATAGTGAATAATTCTTCATTATCCTATCCAATATATTAAAAATTGCTGAGTTAGATTGCTGTCAAATTATAATATTAAGTATATATGTACCATCTACACACGCTTATACACATGTCTTACGCCTATCCCTAGATTTGCCTTACGAGACAAGGTAACACTACGACTATTGAAGCTCCTTTTTTAGGGAGTGGATGTAGTCGAGTGGTCTAGGGCGCTGGACGTAAGGCTAAGCGAATGGTGCTGCAGTGTAACAATGGTGTGGGTTCAAATCCCGTCGAGGGAAGAACAAAAATTTGACAGCTCTAAAATCTAATTCTAACACTGTTTGGTTTAATTTTCAGACGTATATAATATTTAGTATTAACCTAGTATCCTTTAAAGTAACTTTGAGATCCAGTGGGACAGATATATTGTATGGTTGTCACTTGCTTCTAGACGTTTGTATAATATACTTTATTTCCTGTGACTGTATAGTGAATAATTCTTCATTATCCTATCCAATATATTAAAAATTGCTGAGTTAGATTGCTGTCAAATTATAATATTAAGTATATATGTACCATCTACACACGCTTATACACATGTCTTACGCCTATCCCTAGATTTGCCTTACGAGACAAGGTAACACTACGACTATTGAAGCTCCTTTTTTAGGGAGTGGATGTAGTCGAGTGGTCTAGGGCGCTGGACGTAAGGCTAAGCGAATGGTGCTGCAGTGTAACAATGGTGTGGGTTCAAATCCCGTCGAGGGAAGAACAAAAATTTGACAGCTCTAAAATCTAATTCTAACACTGTTTGGTTTAATTTTCAGACGTATATAATATTTAGTATTAACCTAGTATCCTTTAAAGTAACTTTGAGATCCAGTGGGACAGATATATTGTATGGTTGTCACTTGCTTCTAGACGTTTGTATAATATACTTTATTTCCTGTGACTGTATAGTGAATAATTCTTCATTATCCTATCCAATATATTAAAAATTGCTGAGTTAGATTGCTGTCAAATTATAATATTAAGTATATATGTACCATCTACACACGCTTATACACATGTCTTACGCCTATCCCTAGATTTGCCTTACGAGACAAGGTAACACTACGACTATTGAAGCTCCTTTTTTAGGGAGTGGATGTAGTCGAGTGGTCTAGGGCGCTGGACGTAAGGCTAAGCGAATGGTGCTGCAGTGTAACAATGGTGTGGGTTCAAATCCCGTCGAGGGAAGAACAAAAATTTGACAGCTCTAAAATCTAATTCTAACACTGTTTGGTTTAATTTTCAGACGTATATAATATTTAGTATTAACCTAGTATCCTTTAAAGTAACTTTGAGATCCAGTGGGACAGATATATTGTATGGTTGTCACTTGCTTCTAGACGTTTGTATAATATACTTTATTTCCTGTGACTGTATAGTGAATAATTCTTCATTATCCTATCCAATATATTAAAAATTGCTGAGTTAGATTGCTGTCAAATTATAATATTAAGTATATATGTACCATCTACACACGCTTATACACATGTCTTACGCCTATCCCTAGATTTGCCTTACGAGACAAGGTAACACTACGACTATTGAAGCTCCTTTTTTAGGGAGTGGATGTAGTCGAGTGGTCTAGGGCGCTGGACGTAAGGCTAAGCGAATGGTGCTGCAGTGTAACAATGGTGTGGGTTCAAATCCCGTCGAGGGAAGAACAAAAATTTGACAGCTCTAAAATCTAATTCTAACACTGTTTGGTTTAATTTTCAGACGTATATAATATTTAGTATTAACCTAGTATCCTTTAAAGTAACTTTGAGATCCAGTGGGACAGATATATTGTATGGTTGTCACTTGCTTCTAGACGTTTGTATAATATACTTTATTTCCTGTGACTGTATAGTGAATAATTCTTCATTATCCTATCCAATATATTAAAAATTGCTGAGTTAGATTGCTGTCAAATTATAATATTAAGTATATATGTACCATCTACACACGCTTATACACATGTCTTACGCCTATCCCTAGATTTGCCTTACGAGACAAGGTAACACTACGACTATTGAAGCTCCTTTTTTAGGGAGTGGATGTAGTCGAGTGGTCTAGGGCGCTGGACGTAAGGCTAAGCGAATGGTGCTGCAGTGTAACAATGGTGTGGGTTCAAATCCCGTCGAGGGAAGAACAAAAATTTGACAGCTCTAAAATCTAATTCTAACACTGTTTGGTTTAATTTTCAGACGTATATAATATTTAGTATTAACCTAGTATCCTTTAAAGTAACTTTGAGATCCAGTGGGACAGATATATTGTATGGTTGTCACTTGCTTCTAGACGTTTGTATAATATACTTTATTTCCTGTGACTGTATAGTGAATAATTCTTCATTATCCTATCCAATATATTAAAAATTGCTGAGTTAGATTGCTGTCAAATTATAATATTAAGTATATATGTACCATCTACACACGCTTATACACATGTCTTACGCCTATCCCTAGATTTGCCTTACGAGACAAGGTAACACTACGACTATTGAAGCTCCTTTTTTAGGGAGTGGATGTAGTCGAGTGGTCTAGGGCGCTGGACGTAAGGCTAAGCGAATGGTGCTGCAGTGTAACAATGGTGTGGGTTCAAATCCCGTCGAGGGAAGAACAAAAATTTGACAGCTCTAAAATCTAATTCTAACACTGTTTGGTTTAATTTTCAGACGTATATATATATATATATATATACATATATATATATACGTTTGAAGATTAAACCAAACAGTGTTAGAATTAGATTTTAGAGCTGTCAATTTTTTGTTCTTCCCTCGACGGGATTGGAACCCACACCATTGATACACTGCAGCACCATTCGCTTTGCCTTACGTCCAGCGCCCTGGATCACTCGACCACATCCACTCCCTATATATATATATATATATATATATAATATATAATATGTATGTTATATTTATACATGATAGGGACTATATGTGTGCTATAATTATACCAGTTCGATCTGGATAGTAGGGGTATACCGGGACGATTCATTTATCTGACTTTAAGAATGTAAGTGTGTGGTCTGAAGGACAACATATTGCTGCAATTTATATAGTTTCAGATTTGTTGATATTTTATTTACCTATGATACATATTATATGAGTGTTATAATTGTACGAGTTCGATCCGGATAGTGGGCGTTTACAAATACAATTCATTCATGCGTGTATTGTTGGGTCGTAAGTCTATAATTTTTCAATTAAGAATTTATATTCTCCGCGAGATTTTATTTTTCTATTAATGATGTAGTTTTACATACACACATACATTTTAAATGAGTGCTATAATTGTACGAGTTCGATGCGGACAGGAGGCGTTTACAATTCGGACTTGAATTTCTTAGTCTTTCTCTCTTATTGTGTGGTTTGATAGAAAATATATTGATGAACTTTATGTAATTTCAGATTTTTTTACATCATTTTTTATGTTTTATCTATGCATGATACAGACTAAATGTGCATTATAATTGGACGGATTTGTTCGATTTGGACAGCATGAGTAAACCGTGTGATTGGACAGATAATATATCGCTGAACTTTAAGTATATTTTTGTATGGATTTTCATTGTTTGTTATTTATGCAATGTACATGCTATACATTATACTAGTATTATGATCGTAGTCGTTCGATCTGGACAGGGGGGGGATACCGGTGTGATTCATTCATAAGGATATTATACGATCTAACTGTCAGAGTATAATGTATCAATTCGGACTTGAAATGTTCAGTCTTCGTCTCGTACTGCGTGGTACAAAAGACAACATATTGATGAACTGTATGCATATTTTTAAGATTTTTCTACTAGTTTGTGTTATTTTTGTTTACTTTTGATTGATTACTTTATGACATTTCCTGATATAATAAAAACAATGCTTTATGTAAATGAGTTTAATATATACACCCCATGTTATACTTACTTCATCATGGCAAAACAAGACATTGATTTGTATATTTATGTGCTATGTAACGCCATCTTTGGCAATATTTCATGCATATTGTGTCGAGACAATATAAGTGTAACACATTGCAATAAAACAAGGGTTTATACAATGTAATCTGGATATTATATAAGATAAACCACATATAATAGGTACTGAAATTAGGAACAACAATCTATATGCATTCTTAATATGCTACAAGTTGGAATTTGGACTCGTAATACACATATTTGAAAGATTATTCAACATGTTCATCAGATCGAAAACACACTCTCCTTTTCCTCATTTCGCCCCTTGTTTGAAAGCTGGTAAGGTTTCATTTCTCACAGAAATACCAACATTAACCTGTTCCCATGATCACCTTGTTAAACTTCCAGAAGATCAGTAAACGAGAGCAAAAGATATCCAGCTCGGAATCTACAACAGACCAATAACATACACAATGCCTTTGCTTGTTCAGATCGTTGTTCCACATTAAAAATAGAATTATGTTTCATCCTAGTATGACCTATGACCTATGCGACATTTTTCTGCCAACCTGCATCTTATAGTTTGTTACCATATGAAGTTGGCATTTCCAACATTACATTGAATTCCATGCAATTGGCTATTGCGCTGCAAGTATCAAAGTATATTTAACAATAGGGTCTATTTGGATTGAAATGGAGTGACCGATTAGTATAAGTGAGAAGGCCAATCTACCTTCTTCTGAAGAGAGACAATACAACAATTGTGGGACTCATCCCATATACTTTTATCAAAGGAAAACGCCATGGTCTTAACAAGTTAGCGTGAACATTTAAATGACAGTAAATAAAAGACATTTGTATTAATGAATGTTAAAAATAGTATACCATAAGGTAGAATTTGGCGATTGAAGCCTGTAGCACCAAATAATGGGGTTCTCAATTTTTCAGAACTCCTCAATATGAGGAGACATAGGGCATAATCCATTCTCGGATTATACCTGCAATAAAAGCTCTTCCGAAAGAGCCGTGACGTCACAATAGCGGTATCGTATATTTTATCAGCATTGATCAGTTGCAATTGTATCATTAAAAATTATGTAAATCATAAAATAAGATCGTATATTTATCCTTTAATATTTGCAAAAGCATTATGACTTCATGTTAAGCATCTGATTGCACTAACGAAAAGGGAAAGTGTGAGAAGAATATGTTTGTGTTATTACTGATCAGGACTATCCTTGTCAACACATCGACCAGTGACCTCGAAAAACACGGGAAAGTACGACAGCATTGGGGACAAAAAAGAAAAAAGCATGTGCACGCATAAAACGAGTTAAAACTAACAGGTATTTAACCTACGGCCTATCACGTAAAACATGAAATTATACGTATAACCCTCAATACAAATAAACTCCTTTGTTTCATGAAAATGTAACACGGGATATTAGGAACAAAATTAGAACGATATACAATTATAAACATTGTATTGCAGTTGATCTGATATTAAAACATAACCAAACGGGCACGATGTTGGGAAGAGTCCCATACATGTTATTTATTCAACTAATATGATCCGTCCCCGTGACGTTACATGAAGAGGTGTCATGACCGCTTACACTACGACAGGAAATTCCAAATATTCATATTTCTAATTAATGTTAATAAAGGTGTTTTTGCTTAATAATTAGTTATTTACGAATAAAAAGTTACAATGTATTGAATTATAACAATTGTTCAAATGAGTGGAGTTTTCCTTTAATAAGCGTTAGAAGGTACAACCAAGAATGGACAAGACCAAGAAGACAAAACCCAACAAAAATGGGGAGGTGTACCCATGTGCTTGCGAAGGTTATCTAGTGTTGTCTTTTATTACACACTCTCTGTTTTGTTCTCATGCCCGGTACATAGTTCATATTCCATGAAATGACCAGTCATATTTCATATCAAGAGAACAATGTCGGAAAACAAGAAAAATTTAAAGATATCAAATGGGTAATCATAAACAATAAATTGAGGATAGGCAATACACTGGTCAAAAGGAAAAACAGGACACAAGAGCGAACACTTATCTGCAAGAACTAGACGGAAAACTAAATATCAAGCAACGCGACACATTCTGAAATCCTGGAGTTTGTTCAGGCACTATGTAATAGTAAGCACTCGGCATTAAATGCTATGAAAGTGCTTAATAAAACAGATAACAATCAAATTAAGTGTCGGGTAATGTGACATTCCCGGCTTGGGATCTATATTCCATGAGATGGATATAACCATTAAATACAGAATCCAACCGTATCAAATATATTTGTGTCTTTTATTTTCAATTTTCGGATTTCTAGATGACCCTTTCCGTACCTCTTCCTGACCGAGTACATAGTAAAATGAGGCATATAACAACCATCCAGTCACAGTATCTGACTTTGTACCGTCATGTAAGTGTTTATGATAACGTCGGATTACATGTACATTAGGTTTATTAGTAGTAGGAAACGGTAACTTCTGAACAATGTTCTGACTAGTCCTGGCATAATAATATTTACATATTCCTAACAAAATATGCGTGTAATGTGACATAGCTAACGATTCAATAAAACTTAACTGTGCATATCCCTTTTCTATATCAATTTTAACATTATTTTGAATAATCTAATAGAAAAACAGTTCTAATTTAACACATGACTCGTGGAACACAACTTCACTATTAAGCAATGCAACTGTTAAGACCTCACGTTCACCATTTCGTAGTCTTAATAATATAGTTAACAACAGTCGACTATTAGACCGATTTATTTTTCCACGAAACATATTATGTTCAGGAATAAAATAGTTGGGACAATAACAGCACTTCACCCATGTTATTAGTTTATCAAGACAAAGTAAATAGCAGTGAAATAAGCTTTGTAGCTGGAAAGCATTAATGGAAATTTCTTCTGATAACCAGAACACCGATGTTTTCATGAAGTAGGAACACAATAATCCTTTCACTTTATCATGTCTGTCGATAATGTTCTTTAGAGACAGCTTAAGAAGAGCGTAACAAAGAATTTGTGTGTAGTTCATAGCATGTGACAATTGTTTCTCTGCCATAGAAAATGATATTCTCTATAGTAATTCACTATTTTCTATTTCTTTAGGTCCAATAGGTACTAGTATACAACCATAATTAACGATGTCCTTTATTAATATATCTGATGGCCACTAACCAGGTCTATGACGATATATCCATTGTTCTGCTTGTCTTGGCCAGAAATACAAGTGAAAACAATAACCTACATCCAATGTCTCATCTTCGTCAGACAAACAAGGACCATGTGCGGATTGTTTATAACTAATGGCAAGTTCAATAAATGTACGGATGAACGAAATATTTGACAAAAATAGTCCATTTATTGATTCAACAAAGCATTCAGGTGTGGTATATGTGTGTTGCTGATTACCCTCTGCTATCAAATTTGATCTAGAAAATCCTGGAATTTCCATGGCATCTTCCAACAGAAGAGTAGTGTATCGTTGTGAACGATTCATATGTTGAACATTCTGTATTACTTCAACATTATTAAGTACAACCATTACATCCATGTCACTTCCGGGAGATCCAATCCTTCCGCTAAGCTTCCACTTGATACTTGGGTTATGTTTTTATTTACTTTATTAAATATCCTGTCTTTTATAAGAAACATATTTTGTCTTATTCTGGTGTCCATCTCACTACCGACTACTCTTATTAGGTTGTCATAAACCTCTTTCTCGTGTGATGAAAACATTGACGTATGATCTATATAAAATAAAAACCACATTTTAACAGCTTTTATTAACCAGTAGGTTATTTTATGAATACTAGAGACTGGTTTGTATTTATACAGCAAGAACATTATTTTGCTCCAAATGCTTTGCCGGTCTATTATGGCTTTTAAGGCCATAATGGACCGGTCCATTATGGGTTTCTTCAAAATGAATGAAGATTACCTACAAATTTGAAAAATTTCATAAAATTTCAAAATTTTAAAACTAATTATAAAAAACAATTTAAAGTTCAAAACGTTCAAAAAATTCCGATATTTAAAAATTTCAAAAAACATCAAAGTTTATAAATTAAGAAAAAAAATGAAAATTTTCATAAGATTTCAAAATTTTCAAAATATTTCAAAATGATAAAATTTTCAAAAATTTCAAAAATTATAGTTTTCATAAAATTTCAAAATTTTAATGTTTAAGTAATAATATTGAAAATGATAAAGCAATTATAGCCTACCATTTTGGTCAATGCTATGTCCTTCTTCAAAAAGAATGGAGATTACCTAAAATTGAAATTGGCTGGTTAATAAAAGTATTAAGAAATGGGTGTTTTCATAATGGACCGGCTATATGTCCTCGGTTAAGTCATAATGACCCTCGGAAGGTTGCCTCGGACCAATGCAACCTTCCTTGGGCCATTATGACTCACCTTGGACATATAACTGGTCCATTATGAAAACACCCATTTATTAATACTATAGTATTTTATTTCAGGTCATTAATATTGTAGTGAATGATGTTATTTAAATACATATACACTAGTTAATAATAAACATAATGTGCTGGCATAGATTATAATTTATTTTTATTTTTATACGTAATGATTTAAGGTGAGGGTTATGGTGTTTAACACCACATTCAGTCAAGGCATAGATAATATGAATTGACGTTAGTTAAGTAGGAAGGAAACTCAATGGCAATGTTGTTTAATTTAAAATAATCAAAACATATGTTATTATTTAGGAACAAACATAATAGAGTGTTTAAAAGGCAATACGCTACAGATGCAGACCAAACTAAACTCAAGTGCACATGAAGTTAACAGAATGTGAAAATATTTGCAGAAAATATAAATGAACACAGAGACATAATGGACAACTTTTTAAATAAACGATATACACAATTTGATGTTAAATGTCAGAGTTCGTGTATATTGTGTATATTAACATACCTCTCGGAAAGTAGATTTGACCAAATGGATTTCTAAAAAAACATTCCTGTAGATTTATACAACAAATGAGACGGAGTATGTACATCGTTGATCGCTGATCACTCATTTGCTAACATAAGTTAATTAACATGATTATAAATCGTGATAACAGAAAAGTTAACAAGTGCTAAATTTTATGTTAATTTTCTTCATAACCTTTAGAATTAAACCGAACTGTGGCGATCAGTTTTATTGGTGTAGGAAGTCACCGACAAATTGCATCACATACTGTTGTATCGAGCACGCCTCGTCCATGAGCGCGATTCGAACTCACAACATTAATGGTGATAGGCACTGATTGCATATAAATCCACCTGGCATACAATTACGACCACGATGAATGACAAATGTCAAGAACATAATACATTATACTTTTTTAAGGGATACATTAGGGTAAACAAATACGTTCTATATTTAACAGACGGCTCTCAAGAAACTGTATTGCCTCATATGGTTTTTAATTTGACGTTTGAATTATTTTATAGGAAAAGTAATAATATATGCTTAACAGGTTAAAATAAAGAATGACACTTGAGATCATTACACACATTTGTACAATACACAATGATTTCAACATTATTCTTTAGATATCATATATTACAATATATTCCGGAGCACCTGAATTTACCTCAGAATGTTAGTGAGGCTCTACATGTTATTATTTCCAAGTCCTGTCTGATACAATTTGCGCGTAAAACCCCTGTATTGATATGACCGTGAAAACAGCCACGCCATCCTATGTCAGTGAGGGGGACAAGTTAGAGATGTGATTTTGTTCAGATATGGCTTATATGTGCCCTCATTTGCTATATAGGGGTTGCATGCTTTGTATTTATTTATTTATCTATACTGCTGTCTATTAGTAGTGGATAAGGAACTACCTAACTGTTTTGTGATTACATGTTTGTCAATATTAATTATTCTTAGGAATGTTTTGTACTTCGGATCCTTCGTCTTTACATTTTGTTATTTTGAATAATTGACCATATGAACAAAACATTAAATGTAACTGATCAGTATTAAAACAATCTGCATTGATTATATATATAATATTCTTATTTTTAATTTAGACACACTTACCTAGTATATTTTACCTATACCACAATCATTTATTCCCAACTTCCTGACTGTGTTTTGAAATGCTTCAATTCTATTGAATAAACTGGTAATGACATATTAAGGGGAATTTTCCGACAAAATATAGAAACAGGTTTTTCCAATTAGTTTCGTATCCATTGTCAAAAATATATAAATAACATTACCCAACATTTATAGTAAGGGCATTTAAATTGTGTTACGATAAACCATTCAACAATATTTAGATCTTAGGAAATTTACGTATTAATATTCATTTTTAATGCTGATCAAATATCGACAATATTTTAGTACAATATACATAAGAAGGTAAATAAAGTTATGTTTTTGTCGTGTTTTATCATAGGCGCTTAAAACATGGACTCCCTTTTTTTATATGTTTACATGTTTATTGTAAATACAATTCTTTATTATTTCATCTATATCTTTTGCTCTGCGTGTTCCTTACCATACCCAAGCAGTCTTATGGTAACAGCAGAACACACGTGTGTTCCCACTCTACGTATGTGAAAGAAGGAAATGGGGTACATGTAAAGTTGTGTGTAGTGGCCCCATTGGATCCTGCAAGATACCTCCATTCATATAAAGTAACTCGTCATTACACTAAGAATTTGAAAAATTGTCTCTCGACAAAAAATGAGATGCCAGATCTGGTAGAAATAGATCATAATGATATCACGTAGCTTCACAATCACTACTAACATACATTTTGTGGTGGAACATTTACAACCCGATCATATATTTGAAATTACAACTCATGTCTGTATATACCTTAATAATAGAAGCCACCCCCGCGGTCATTTGTTGATTAATAAAGGCAGAGAGGCAGAAAGATGTGAACTGCGAATATCAAAGGACAAAATAGATATGGAGGCGAAAGCCATAAATAAAATAAAATGAGCTGAAGAAATAAGGAAATTGCAGTTTATTAACAAGGTCTCTACAGAAAAAGCATGTTTAACATATGGAAGAAGTTCAGATGAAAATCGAGTACCTGCAACTGCGTTACAATATTCAAAATTCAACAAAAAAAGTGAGGTCATTTGAGTTCAAATTTAAAAATTAGGAATGAAAAAACACATCTTTTAAATATCTTTTCATGCGAATAAGCTACATTACATCATTTATTATTCTTGTCTTTTTAATTTTGTAATTGTATTGTCTGTACTTCAATTTAGTGCTTATAATACACATTAGGTATCATCAAAGTTTTAAGGGACCCCGGCTGGCTCAATGAGTTAGGTCGTTAGGTTTAACAGCTCATACAAGCCTATCACCAATACGGCGTGGGTTCGCGCTCAACTTTGTAGATTACAAAAAAGGTGCACTCGACTCGCAGCCGCAAGTGATAAAGCTTACCAGTTGCTTGGCCAGGGTCGGTGGTTCTCAACGGATACACCGGCTTCCTCCACCAATAAAACTGGTCACCATGACATAGCTGAAATATTGCTGAGAGTGGCGTTAAACACCAAAATTCAAACTCAAATTAATTCAAAGTTGTAATGCTACAATATTAGATGTCTAACATTATATGGCATCAAGATTCAGATATTTACACATGTATCTTAATACTGGATCATGGGGGTTCAAACATTAACTTAAGCGGTAATCAGAATAGGTGTGTCTTCATGATTCAGACACGTAAGTGGGTGTCTTTATTCTGAATCCTTGGGTCTGAACAGCAACATAAGTTACACTGGAGGCATTTGTGTCTTCATGATTCAGATAGGTACGTAGATGTCTTTATACTGAACCCGTGTGTCTGAATAGTAACATAGGTTACAATGAGGACATGTATGTCATCAATATTAAGTAAAGCAATATAATTGTGTTTGGAATGAAGCATCCCTGTACAATAGAAATTAGACATTGACCAAATGAAACCGCCATAGTTCATTGTGTCGGAACTATTTACGAGTCAAACAGTAGCCTCAATGTGCATTCATTAGTAAAGACTATCTAGGAACATGTAGTAGAATTGAAATGTCATTATGATAACAATGATTATTTAAATACATGTAATCAAGATAACCATTAGTACTTAAATACATGTAATCATGAGTACCATTAGTACTTAAATAGATGTAATCATGAGTACCATTAGTACTTTAATACATGTAATCATGAGTACCATTAGTACTTTAATACATGTTATCATGTGCACCATTAATACTTAAATATATGTGATCATGAACACCATTGGTATTTCAATACATATCATCATGAGTACCATTTGTGCTTAAATACATGTAATCATGGGAACGTTAGTATTGAAATTAAGGTAATCATGAGTACCGTTAGTACTTACATACATGTAATCATTGGGACGTTAGTATTGAAATAAAGGTAACCATGAGTACCGTTAGTACTTACATACATGCAATCATGGGGACGTTAGTATTGAAATATAGGTAATCATGAGTACCGTTAGTACTTACATACATGTAATCATGGAGACTTTAGTATAGAAATGAAGGTAGTCATGAGTACCATTAGTACTTACATACATGTAATCATGGGGACGTTAGTATAGAAATAAAGGTAGTCATGAGGACCGTTAGTACTTACATACATGTAATCATGGGGACGTTAGTATTGAAATAAAGGTAATCATGAGTATCATTAGTACTTACATACATGCAATTATGGGGACGTTAGTATAGAAATAAAGGTAGTCATGAGTACCGTTAGTACTTACATACATGTAATCATGGGGACGTTAGTATTGAAATAAATGTAATCATGAGTACCGTTAGTACTTACATACATGCAATCATGGGGACGTTAGTATTGAAATATAGGTAATCATGAGTACCGTTAGTACTTACATACATGTAATCATGGGGACGTTAGTATTGAAATAAAGGTAGTCATGAGTACCGTTAGTACTTACATACATGTAATCATGGGGACGTTAGAATAGAAATAAAGGTAATCATGAGTACTATTAGTACTTAAATAAAGGTAGTCATGAGAACAGTTAGTTTTTAAATGCATGTAATCAGGAGCACAATTAGCAGTTACATACATATACTCATGAGAACTATTGGTACCTAAACACATGAAATCGTGAGCATATTAGCGCTTCATATTACGGAGGACAGTGTTATTGGTGGTAGAAGATTATCTTGAGAAAAAAATCGGGTTGCCTCAAGTCACTGACAAAAATCATCACATAATGTTGTATCGAGTACAAATCTCTATGAGTGGGAATCAAACACATATTTTTATTGGTGATATGCACTGATTGCATACGTAGTTGTAAATCCAATTAGCATGCGAACACGACCTCGACGGCCCCTATATCACTGTGGGAAGAATTCAAAAGCATACAAAGAGTCAAAATATAAATTTATAAGCTCCCCCTTCTTAGTGAAATAATGCCGCCATGCAAATTCTTTACCATATGTTATATTAAAAAAACATATTCAATAAATGAGTGTCAACCACGTTCGTGTGTATAACTTTAAATATTTAATTGTGTAATTGATATGATATTAATCTATTTCAGTTCAATAATAAATCCATTATTACTTGTTTTGTATTAACGCTTGAACGAAATATAATAAGACCAATCTTACGTTATTATATTTAGGACAATAGACATTTAATTATATTTGACATTAATCATTTTATTTTGTTTCTGACATAATATGACATAAGTATCTGTGTTAAAGTTAGTGACATGTCTACACGTGGACGTTTGTTTCAGTGATATAACAATGTAAATAGAAACGCCTTTGAGGTCTATCTGACACAAAGTAATAGAACATGTTTATTTTCAATTTCTTTTTCTCGCATGTTATAGCTGAAACGTATCACACTATAATTTACACATTCCTAATTTTATTTTAAGATTATACGTTTTTAATAAGAGTTGTTTCCCTTACGACAGGCTGACTGGTATCCGGTCTACAAGAGTAATGTAACATGTAAAGTCTTTCGTTATATATATATTTGTAACTTGTAGAAAAAAACCCAACAAAGGATAATTTAATAGGAAATATTACATTCACTAGTTCAAATAGAGTACAAATGTTTCGGAAAGATATATATGTTATTTTAGTATGGACTTTGCATGAATTGGATCTTGTTGTCCACATTGAAAGGAAATCACTCCCATGAAAACACATGACGACTTAAGGATAGGAGTTCTACTTCTCCCTATGACGAGATGTGCCAATATAATTAAGATTAGATGTGTGTTGCATCATTTTAATATTGTTTTTGGTGATACTCTAACATATAACGACATCCAATGTGGGATCATGTCAGGGAACATTACATTCATGTTTTGTGTAGGGAATCAATTATGAGACAGGGAGAAGATTCAGGTTATTTGTCACATGGTTGTAAATAATTTTGTTCAATATAGTAACCTCGTCTAGGTTCCTCTGGTTGTCACGTGTATTTCAGTTTTGATGGCCAATCCAATCAGTTTACTTAGTATTTAGTGTCAATTATGTTGCACAATATACTAAGATCCTACCATAGATTTGCTACTTAATTTTTGAGACGGCGCTATGCATATGTGTGTAACAAGCTATCTTGCTTGATATAGTGATATCTAAATATTTTGCTGTATTGACTCGGGGACGTCGTCCCCTGGGCGTGATAATTCAATTATCAGGTTGTTAATTCTTTCTTGATTAATATTTTTTTGAAAATCTAATAATTTTTCACTATCCCAATTTTTTACCTTTTCAACATTCTCGTGAACGTGTTCGGATGTGTTTTGGCAAGAATCATCAAGCAAAGCATTGCCATGTAAAGTTATAGATAGTGGACAATGTACATCAGATAACAAACTAGAAAATTCTAAAACCTTTAAACAGTGAAATTTGCTTAACAAATGTACATTACTAATACAGTAGTCAACTACACTTGTACCTTTACATGTAAAGTTTCCATCCTTGTCACGTTTAATCTCCCATTAAGAATAAACATATTGTTACCCTTACAAAAATCTAATAATAGAGCACCATGTTTATTTTTCACTAAATCTTTATTTTTCCTTTCCCTTGGAATTTCAAGTAAATCCAGACAACTGACACCATTTTCTATAAAATCTGAAAATGTATTTGCTTCATCTTTTTCATCAAATAAAAAATATTCTTTTTCTACTGAAGTTCTTCCATTAAAATCCTCAATCAAGCTAATATATTTATACTGAGATGACAAGTATAGAAAGTCATTCTCAATCTGACTGAAAGCATCCCATGAAGAATATGATGTATAAGCGGGTGGTATGTACACGATTCCAAAAACTGAATCTGTGTCACTATTTAGTAAACGTGAGTTCACCTTAAACCAGTAAACAAATTTACTGTCAGTTTCAATAGGTTCTATGAACTTCTCGTATTTGTCTTTAAACCCTAACAAAATTCCCCCATATTTAACTTTTGCAATTTTTTTCCGGTTTTTTAATTTGAAAATATACCCAGGCAATTTTATTTCATCTCTGTCATCAGTCTTTGATTCTACTAAACATATAATATCGTGATTTCTAATTAAATTTTCAAACTCGGGATATTGTAACCTTTTCTTTATTCCACAACAATTTAGGGATAAAATATTTAAAGAGTCAGGGGGCGGACTTTCAGTCAGACTAGAGTATGACGTGTCAACAGTATCATTTAAATCATTAACATTAACAGTATTTACAACATTATCACTATGTACTGAAATGTTTTCAATGTTTTCATTCATATCGTGTGATACTGTAACATCGGTGGCATTACAAGTATCTATTACAAACTGTTACTTATTTCTACATTTTGATGTTCTCCATGACACCACTAAGCTACAGGTGAGTTAGTTTGATAACTTTTGATAAAATTACCACTTTTTGTTAAAGCTTGAATCCTTTTAACACAGTGATGATTAATGTCAAATATAATTAAATGTCTATTGTCCTAAATATAATAACGTAATATTTGTCTTATTATATTTAGTTCAAGCGTTAATACAAAACAAGTAATAATGGATTTATTATTGTACTGAAATAGATTAATATCATATCAATTACACAATTAAATATTTAAAGTTATACACACGAACGTGGTTGACACTCATTTATTGAATATGTTTTTTTAATATAACATATGGTAAAGAATTTGCATGGCGGCATTATTTCACTAAGAAGGGGGAGCTTATAAATTTATATTTTGACTCTGTATGCTTTTGAATTCTTCCCACAGTGATATAGGGGCCGTCGAGGTCGTGTTCGCATGCTAATTGGATTTTCAACTACGTATGCAATCAGTGCATATCATCAATAAAAATATGTGTTTGATTCCCACTCATAGAGATTTGTACTCGATACAACATTATGTGATAATTTTTGTCAGTGACTTGAGGCAACCCGATTTTTTTCTCCAGATAATCTTCTACCACCAATAAAACTGTCCTCCGTAATATGAAGCGCTAATATGCTCACGATTTCATGTGTTTAAGTACCAATAGTTCTCATGAGTATATGTATGTAACTGCTAATTGTGCTCCTGATTACATGCATTTAAAAACTAACTGTTCTCATGACTACCTTTATTTAAGTACTAATAGTACTCATGATTACCTTTATTTCTATTCTAACGTCCCCATGATTACATGTATGTAAGTACTAACGGTACTCATGACTACCTTTATTTCAATACTAACGTCCCCATGATTACATGTGTGTAAGTACTAACGGTACTCATGACTACCTTTATTTCTATACTAACGTCCCCATGATTACATGTATGTAAGTACTAACGGTACTCATGACTACCTTTATTTCTATACTAACGTCCCCATGATTACATGTATGTAAGTACTAACGGTACTCATGATTACCTTTATTTCTATACTAACGTCCCCATAATTGCATGTATGTAAGTACTAATGGTACTCATGATTACATTTATTTCAATACTAACGTCCCCATGATTACATGTATGTAAGTACTAACGGTACTCATGATTACCTTTAATTCTATACTAACGTCCCCATAATTATATGTATGTAAGCACTAATGATACTCATGATTACCTTTATTTCAATACTAACGTCCCCATGATTACATGTATGTAAGTACTAACGGTCCTCATGACTACCTTTATTTCTATACTAACGTCCCCATGATTACATGTATGTAAGTACTAATGGTACTCATGATTACCTTTATTTCTATACTAACGTCCCCATGATTACATGTATGTAAGTACTAATGGTACTCATGATTACCTTTATTTCAATACTAACGTCCCCATGATTACATGTATGTAAGTACTAACGGTACTCATGATTACCTTTATTTCTATACTAACGTCCCCATAATTGCATGTATGTAAGTACTAATGGTACTCATGATTACATTTATTTCAATACTAACGTCCCCATGATTACATGTATGTAAGTACTAACGGTACTCATGATTACCTTTAATTCTATACTAACGTCCCCATAATTATATGTATGTAAGCACTAATGATACTCATGATTACCTTTATTTCAATACTAACGTCCCCATGATTACATGTATGTAAGTACTAACGGTCCTCATGACTACCTTTATTTCTATACTAACGTCCCCATGATTACATGTATGTAAGTACTAATGGTACTCATGATTACCTTTATTTCTATACTAACGTCCCCATGATTACATGTATGTAAGTACTAATGGTACTCATGATTACCTTTATTTCAATACTAACGTCCCCATGATTACATGTATGTAAGTACTAACGGTACTCATGATTACCTTTATTTCTATACTAACGTCCCCATAATTGCATGTATGTAAGTACTAACGGTACTCATGACTACCTTTATTTCTATACTAACGTCCCCATGATTACATGTATGTAAGTACTAACGGTACTCATGATTACCTTTATTTCTATACTAACGTCCCCATAATTGCATGTATGTAAGTACTAATGGTACTCATGATTACATTTATTTCAATACTAACGTCCCCATGATTACATGTATGTAAGTACTAACGGTACTCATGATTACCTTTAATTCTATACTAACGTCCCCATAATTATATGTATGTAAGCACTAATGATACTCATGATTACCTTTATTTCAATACTAACGTCCCCATGATTACATGTATGTAAGTACTAACGGTCCTCATGACTACCTTTATTTCTATACTAACGTCCCCATGATTACATGTATGTAAGTACTAATGGTACTCATGATTACCTTTATTTCTATACTAACGTCCCCATGATTACATGTATGTAAGTACTAATGGTACTCATGATTACCTTTATTTCAATACTAACGTCCCCATGATTACATGTATGTAAGTACTAACGGTACTCATGATTACCTTTATTTCTATACTAACGTCCCCATAATTGCATGTATGTAAGTACTAATGGTACTCATGATTACATTTATTTCAATACTAACGTCCCCATGATTACATGTATGTAAGTACTAACGGTACTCATGATTACCTTTAATTCTATACTAACGTCCCCATAATTATATGTATGTAAGCACTAATGATACTCATGATTACCTTTATTTCAATACTAACGTCCCCATGATTACATGTATGTAAGTACTAACGGTCCTCATGACTACCTTTATTTCTATACTAACGTCCCCATGATTACATGTATGTAAGTACTAATGGTACTCATGACTACCTTCATTTCTATACTAAAGTCCCCATGATTACATGTATGTAAGTACTAACGGTACTCATGATTACCTATATTTCAATACTAACGTTCCCATGATTACATGTATTTAAGCACAAATGGTACTCATGATGATATGTATTGAAATACCAATGGTGTTCATGATCACATATATTTAAGTATTAATGGTGCACATGATTGCATGTGCTTAGGTTATAATGGTACTCATGATTACATGTATTAAAGTATTAATGGTACTCATGATTACATCTATTAAAGTACTAATGGTACTCATGATTACATGTATTAAAGTACTAATGGTACTCATGATTACATGTATTTAAGTATTAATGGTGCTCATGATAACATGTATTGAAGAACTAATGGTACTAATGATTACATGTATTTAAGTACTAATGGTACTCATGATTACAGCTATTTAAGTACTAATGGTACTCATGATTACATGTATTTAAGTACTAATGGTTATCTTGATTACATGTATTTAAATAATCATTGTTCTCATAATGACATTTCAATTCTACTACATATTCCTAGATAGTCTTTACTAATGAATGCACATTGAGGCTACTGTTTGACTCGTAAATAGTTCCGACACAATGAACTATGGCGGTTTCATTTGGTCAATGTCTAATTTCTATTGTACAGGGATGCTTCATTCCAAACACAATTATATTGCTTTACTTAATATTGATGACATACATGTCCTCATTGTAACCTATGTTACTATTCAGACACACGGGTTCAGTATAAAGACATCTACGTACCTATCTGCATCATGAAGACACAAATGCCTCCAGTGTAACTTATGTTGCTGTTCAGACCCAAGGATTCAGAATAAAGACATCTACTTACGTGTCTGAATCATGAAGACACACCTATTCTGATTACCGCTTAAGTTAATGTTTGAACCCCCATGATCCAGTATTAAGATACATGTGTAAATATCTGAATCTTGATGCCATATAATGTTAGACATCTAATATTGTAGCATTACAACTTTGAATTAATTTGAGTTTGAATTTTGGTGCTTAACGCCACTCTCAGCAATATTTCAGCTATGTCATGGTGACCAGTTTTATTGGTGGAGGAAGCCGGTGTATCCGTTGAGAACCACCGACCCTGGCCAAGCAACTGGTAAGCTTTATCACTTGCGGCTGCGAGTCGAGTGCACCTTTTTTGTAATCTACAAAGTTGAGCGCGAACCCACGCCGTATTGGTGATAGGCTTGTATGAGCTGTTAAACCTAACGACCTAACTCATTGAGCCAGCCGGGGTCCCTTAAAACTTTGATGATACCTAATGTGTATTATAAGCACTAAATTGAAGTACAGACAATACAATTACAAAATTAAAAAGACAAAAATAATAAATGATGTAATGTAGCTTATTCGCATGAAAAGATATTTAAAAGATGTGTTTTTTCATTCCTAATTTTTAAATTTGAACCTAAATGACCCCACTTTTTTTGTTGAATTTTGAATATTGTAACGCAGTCGTGATTAAAATAGAAAGTTCATAATTTGTAAGTTAAAATCATCTCTTTTGTTGTTGCGTTTCGTCCTATTACTTGACCCTTACTGTCAATATCTATGCTAATATCAATGTATAAAGCTGACCTACCTGTATATGTGATATCCTTTATAAACATAATCAGCAAACTTTAAACATGAAGGTGATATCGTAGGATCGCGCTTACTTCTTTTAATTTGTCTTAAATTCTGCCTAATAAAAGTGCAAATGCAGTTAATCGCACTTGCGTATCCATTGCAGGTACTCGATTTTCATCTGAACTTCTTCCATATGTTAAACATGCTTTTTCTGTAGAGACCTTGTTAATAAACTGCAATTTCCTTATTTCTTCAGCTCATTTTATTTTATTTATGGCTTTCGCCTCCATATCTATTTTGTCCTTTGATATTCGCAGTTCACATCTTTCTGCCTCTCTGCCTTTATTAATCAACAAATGACCGCGGGGGTGGCTTCTATTATTAAGGTATATACAGACATGAGTTGTAATTTCAAATATATGATCGGGTTATAAATGTTCCACCACAAAATGTATGTTAGTAGTGATTGTGAAGCTACGTGATATCATTATGATCTATTTCTACCAGATCTGGCATCTTATTTTTTGTCGAGACAATTTTTCAAATTCTTAGTGTAATGACGAGTTACTTTATATGAATGGAGGTATCTTGCAGGATCCAATGGGGCCACTACACACAACTTTACATGTACCCCATTTCCTTCTTTCACATACGTAGAGTGGGAACAAACGTGTGTTCTGCTGTTACCATAAGACTGCTTGGGTATGGTAAGGAACACGCAGAGCAAAATATATAGATGAAATAATAAAGAATTGTATTTACAATAAACATGTAAACATATAAAAAAAGGGAGTCCATGTTTTAAGCGCCTATGATAAAACACGACAAAAACATAACTTTATTTAACTTCTTATGTATATTGTACTAAAATATTGTCGATATTTGATCAGCATAAAAAATGAATATTAATACGTAAATTTCCTAAGATCTAAATATTGTTGAATGGTTTATCGTAACACAATTTAAATGCCCTTACTATAAATGTTGGGTAATGTTATTAATATATTTTTGACAATGGATACGAAACTAATTGGAAAAACCTGTTTCTATATTTTGTCGGAAAATTCCCCTTAATATGTCATTACCAGTTTATCCAATAAAATTGAAGCATTTCAAAACACAGTCAGGAAGTTGGGAATAAATGATTGTGGTATAGGTAAAATATACTAGGTAAGTGTGTCTAAATTAAAAATAAGAATATTATATATATAATCAATGCAGATTGTTTTAATACTGATCAGTTACATTTAATGTTTTGTTCATATGGTCAATTATTCAAAATAACAAAATGGAGGCTCTCTATATAAACATATGTTATTATGGTATATCAATGCCATTTGAACATCGTCATATAAAATGTATATTACTTATTTACTATAACAATTTGTTAGGTATGATACAGTTTCCCCCTTTCCGATACATGCAATCTAGATCATTAACATACTGTAGGTATGATACAGTTTCCCTCTTTCTGATACACAAAATTTAGAACATAAACATAGTGTTGCACCACTGGGGTGGTAACGATATAAGCATACAAACTGGTTGCATAATCACCCTGGTAGCGGGTTATTTCTATTACTGGTAGCATAATCTGCACACGCTCAAGGCCACTGGTAAAACTCAATGTTTCATACTTGTACAACAAATAACAAAGATATGGAATAGGTTATCATTGAAATTTATAATTATAACAATTGATGATTTAACAAATACAATATACAATCATACTGAACGCTATTCAAATATCGGGGCCCCCTTTTGGACAATTGTCCATATTAGCGTAGTGATACGAACGTAGGAAAAATATATAGGTCACAGGTCGGAATATTTTATCTGAAGGGGGACGTACCAATCTAAATAACAGAGACAGTACTGGAGAAATAATCGATCTAAATCGTAGCTCAGGTTAATTACAAGGTGCTTCAAAGGTGCAACTGCCCTGGTCTCGGGTTAAAGAGTCTCTCCTCAGTTGCAGACATTTGGTCTTTATATACACAGGGCCCACATCTGAATGTGGGTCAAACGCCGCTGATTGGTTAGTAATTATACCGTAACAGGGCCACGTCAGTGTAAGCGATAACACATGCGCACTATAAATTAAAGACAGGAAATGCCTGAAAGTATGAAAACGTTGTTTGTCATGTCAAGAGGAAGGGAAAACGGGCTTAATAAAGCTTACCCTGATGGTAAGCAAACCCAAGTACAATATATAAACCTAGCGTGAATGAATGAAATAGGTCACAAATGTGACACAAGGTTTATAAGGAGAAATACAAATGTTAATGTCGTAGTCCCCCCCCCCCCATTTGGTCTAACAAATGAGGACGAACTTTATCTTACCTATGCAAACTTTCCCATATAAAATAACAATATGCATACAATAAATATTCGCGATCACGATGCCTGAAATATAAATAATAGTCCATTCATACACACATACGCGCTGTGCTACCCAGACGGCTGTACACGATGCACTAATGAAATAACAACTGAACAAGAAAAAGCATGAGTACAGAGTAGCAGTGCTAGCACATATAAAATCTAATAAATATACATACAAATATTCAATTATCATATCCCGAACTCCTAAATCGTAACAATGTTGTAGCTATGATACAGTTCACCTCTTTCTGATATACAAAGTCTAGATCAAGCACATACTGTAGGTATGAAATACCTCCCCTCTTTCTGATACACAAAATCTAGAACATAAACATATTGTAGGTGTGATACAGTTTCCCTCTTTCTGATACACAAAATCTATAACATAAACATAATGTAAGTATGACACAGTTCCCCCTTTCGGATACACAAAATCCACAGCATAAACACAGTGTAGGTATGATACAGTTCCCCTCTTTCTGATACACAAAATATAGATCATAAACATACTGTAGGTATGACACAGTTTCCCTCCTTCATGTACACAAAATCTAGAACATAAACAAATGGTAGGTAAGATACAGGTTTTCCCTTTCCGATACATGAAATCTACATCATAAACATACTGTATGTATGACATAGTTTCACTCTTTCTGATACACGAAATCTAGAACATAAACATATTATAGGTAACATTTTATTTATGGATTTGTTTTCATACAATACACACATGTTTTAACATTATGTCAAGGAATATGCCACTTTACAATTAATCGTGGGTTTTCTACGAACAAAACCCACCACCCAAATGACAAACTTCATATATTATACAATTTCCTCCATTTCTACAACTCATATAGGAATACAATTGCCTTTTCTTTTCCTTTGTTAAAATGTTCCGATCATGCTGGAATGATACAGATTCCGACTTTCAGACATAATTTAGATACTAAACATACTGTAGGTATAATACAGTTTTCCTATTTCTGATACACCAAGTCTAGATCATAATCATACTGTATGAATGATAAAGTTTCTTTCTTTCTGATATGCAAAGTCTAGATCATACACATACGTTAAGTATGAAATAGTTCCTCTCTTTCTGATACACAAAATCTAGAACATAAACATATTGTGGGTGTGATATAGTTTCCCTCTTTCTGATGCACAAAATCTATAACATAAACATATTGTAGGTATGATACAGTTTCACCCCTTTCTGATACACAATATCTATAGCATAAACATATTGAAAGTATGACACAGTTCCCCCCTTCTGATACACAAACTCCAGAACATAAACATATTGAAGGTATGATACAGTTTCACCCTTTGCGATTCATAAAATCTAGATCATAAACATGCTGTATGTATGATACAGCTTCCCTTTTTCTCGAACACAAACTCCAGAACATAAACATATTGCAGGTATGATACAGTTTCCCCCTTTCCGATACATAAAAGCTAGGTCATACACATATTGTATGTATGACACAGTTTCTCTCTTTCTGATACAGACAATGTGGAACATACATATATTATTGGTATCATGGAAGACCGCTTTTTAAACATATAAACCATCCATTGAAAAAATATCCTTATATTTTGGTATTGTGCCGACAGTGTAGTGTTTGTGATTTTTCATTTAATGTTTATTACGTAAGAATGCGGGATTGTTGTTTTACGCAAAATTAAGCAAAAAGGTCCAATTATATCATCTGGACAACATGTTACATTTCATGAAATGATAATGTTGTATAGATTGTATCAGACCAACGTGCTGAGCTGGATTGGTATATTACTAGTACCCTATAGCAACAGTTCTCGAGTAGATCATGACAGCATTATATTGATTCCGAACCCAGCAGTTTTTTTTCTTTCTCCTTGGTTGGATACTTACCACAGAAGCAACACATACTAAAGTATACAGCAATGAAAACAATGTTAACTGTAATATTGAATAACAAACATAATCTTGGTTAAAACTTTCATTTTCCAATCATCTCTTGCTAAGTTGTAGAAACATATATATATATGATCAGGTGTGATTAACGAGGCGATTACCGCCATATTTGAAATGTGTCGGTGAAAATGAGATCGAAAGAAAAAATCATATTTATCGAAAATAAAAGTTTATAAAAATATATAGAGTACATAATATTATGTAACAACGATTTATCTTTACATTTATGTCAATTATATCTGTTATTATTGATATATTTAAACTGTGCTATGTTGTATCATAATTCTTTTATTCATGCAATTCAAAAATCATCTTTAAAACCCAAATGTGCGCAATTAGAATTTGTTTGCACTGTAATGCACAATTAATATTCTTATTTAAATAGGAATGTATATAGACTTATATTATTTCTAAATACTATAGAATATACATTAATTTATTCAGAATAATGAACATAAAAGGAATTAATAGTCCTTGAAGCAGGGGAGATAAACGAATATCGTCATCTTATCAATGTCTATCGAGTACATGTTAAACTCCCCTAGTTCATGACACGTGTGGAAGCTTGTACACGGCAGTCAACTGGTCAGTCATTTGAGTGGTACGAACATGTGTTCATGGTGACAAACACAAAGTAAAGGAATTACTTATTATAAATATCATTTATTTATGATAAATTTTATTTTTGTGAAATTTTACAAGATTCTGAATTTTCACAACAAAATCAAATAAATTTTGTTTAGCTGTAAAACACAATAATTAGTGTATTACCATCTTACTTACGACAGTGCATTATTATTTTTTTATAATAAAATCTTAAAAAAGAAGAGAAAATACAAATAACCTTGATCAATATTTTGTCCTAGATATAAGACATTCTATTTACGGTACAATAATCAGAATATAGCTGGGTGGGATTTCCAAAAATAAATTTAAAAACTAAATTAAAGGGTTAAATTCCCCCCCCCACCTTAATAATAAATTTATTGTGTCATTAAAAGCCGATATGTTTTATCATTAATCACATTTTCTCAAATCAAGTCATGTGTGAACTCTTTGTATAAATGAATACAATATAACTATTTTTTCTACAATGGTTAAATTACTTACAGACCTGGCTGTTACATTATTTCTTAGTGCGTAGTTTCAATACCAAATGTAAGGATAAATAACAAAACAGAAATATAAAATACCACCCCTCCCCCCTCCCCACGGACCACGAATCTGTATTCATAGTCATCTCCTTTAATGCAAACTTTGTTTGGCTAAATTATATACTCCGGCATGAAGGTAGTACGAGAGAAAAGTACGAAAAGGAGCAGTTTATCTATCCTAAGTACTTTTTCATTGATTCATTTGTTTCCATTCATTTCCATTGTTTGCTAAAGTTCTTGCTGTTTTCGCCTTTTGTATGTGTAAAGTATTGTCGAAGGCACAATTGATATCCATTGCAATGCCAATTGACTGTTGGAAAACTTGTTCATCTACATATACAAATGTTAATTCTTCAACTAAGAGCCTTGGTAAGATAATGAAATATAGTTCACCAATATTAACGGACTACTATATCCAAATGGGGAGAACAATAATATGTCAATGCATATGTCGTTGTCCATCAATAGACGAGGCAAATGGGCAATGGGTCTGTCGTTGTCTCCCAATACACGAACAAAAAAATAGGTAAATGGGTTTATCGTTGCAGTCTATAGGCGAGATAAACTGGTCAATGGATATATCGTTGTCCGCCAAAAGGCGAGAAAAAACAAGTTAATGGGTCTGTCGTTGTCAGTTAATAGGCGATACATATAGGTCAATGGGACTCTGGTTGTCAGTCAATTGATGAGATAAAGAAGTCAATGGCTCTGTCGTTGTCGGTAAATCGAAAAGATAAATAGGTAAATGATTTTGATGTTGTCTATTCATAGACAAAATTGATTCAGTACAACAACTTTGTATCTCTCCGAAAATCACTACAGGGCACTGGCTTAAAACCCTACATAAGCATGAATAAATTGTATTCTCTAAAGCCCTCTATCTATATATGAATATACTAGTTTAAGTGCCTGTGCGTGCTAAGTCAGGAAAAAGAGCGGTCGTGTATATGTGTATTAGGGATATCGAATGTGATTCTTTCTACAATATTTCTATTGAATTTTCGTCGGTGTTGTCCATACACTCACAAAAATAAATAGATAAAATAAATGTTCATGATTTTTTTTCTAAAATCCCTCTATCTATGTGAATATACTAGCTTAACACTGTCACTTTTTACTGAAGTACCTGTGTTATGTTAGGAAAGTGAACGGTCGTGTATATGTGTGATAGGGATATCAAATGTGACTTTTTCTACAATATTTCTATTGAATTTTTGAACTGTTCCGACAATGTGATATTTCTTTGATTTTCATTTGCAGGTTGTGAAAAAACATATACGATGATGCACCGCGTACTTCTCCTAACATCTGAGTTAAAATTGAAATGATTAAAAAACTATGGTTGCGACCCGTAATTAAAACTGTCAAAATGAAATACAACCGTTTTCATTTCAAATGATGACGGTTTTCAACTTCATTTAAAATACACTTTTAAATTCTTTCAAACTTACACGAGTTTATTACAATGCAATTTCATTCAGATATGATGTTTTTCCTGTTCCAGTTAAAAGGCCTTTATCAAACAGAATTATACAACTTACATGTAATGCAGCAAGTTCGTATTGAAACCACATAGGAATCTTATGTTTTAGCAAATTTTTGGGGGGGTCACTCTTACGCAAGATAAATATCACTTGCAAACCCCGTTGACGAGCTGTGCAACTGAAAACAATCAAGTACAATACACATGATATCTATTTTTTAATTCTTTGTAGATCGAGAGTTCAGATGAGGGTGTGGCTAGAAAAAACACTCGTGTTGAATATTATCTGTCAATAAAGAGAGTGTAATCACCTTTTGAATGTGTTTGGTTATTTTACCACATAGCGATATTTCTGTTTTTCACACGTTTTTTTTTTTTTCGTTTTCTTTTTTTGGGGGAGGGGGTGTTGCTATTACGAAATATTAATTTCAAACCCCTATTGTATTTTCTTGTTTTGGCAGGAACGGCGTGCCCCTTTTCATGCTATGTATCTCACATGACATCACAAGGTTCTTAATAAAAAAAAACGCAGATATCAAGTTTATTGAAT
Source organism: Bathymodiolus brooksi (assembly GCA_963680875.1). Lineage (NCBI taxonomy): Eukaryota > Metazoa > Mollusca > Bivalvia > Mytilida > Modiolidae > Bathymodiolus > Bathymodiolus brooksi. Next base: position 49,922,192 of record OY804583.1, on the reverse strand, counting down.
AACGAATAATTTTCCTCAAGTGCGCTCAAAATCGAAAGATTGGACAACCAAATGACTTAAAGCTTTAGGAGCAATACAAACTGAATAGCCACCATCGGCTGAAGTCACCTATGCCTCAGGAGACGGGAACCTTAGTTTTAATAATAATTATATCATTTAGGAACTGTAGATTTCAGTCATGAATATATCTAATAAGCCATGCCAGTGCCGAAGCACTGTCAACTGGGCGGATGGTACCCTTGGTGACGTATAGTCCACCAGCAGAGGTATCGACCCAGTGATAGTAATGAAAACGTAGATATCACATTTAGTGTACACGATGCATTTATTGACTAACCTTCATCCGGTACACGCAAAATTGAAAGATTGAAAAGCCACATAACTTAAAGCTTTTTGGAGTAATAAAACCTAAGGGCTTAAACAGGAGGGCTAAAATCGGCGATGATCAACTATGTCTGAGGGATGAGAACATTAGTTTTATTAATCATTACATTATTTAGGAACTGTAAATTTGAGTAATGAATATATCTTATAAGCCATGCCAGTGCCGAATCACTGACTACTGAACGGATGATACAATCGGAATCTAATAGTCCATCAGGAGAGGCATCGACCAAGTGATAGATATCAAACTTTATCCTGCAATCAGTACATTTGCTGTACAAATATGCTATGCGAATAATTGTTTGCTTTATTCGTACTAGACGAATAAACTTTTCAGCCTACGAATAAACTTTGCTGGCAGCCTGTATCTATGTACAGCGGAGGGCGCAGAAAAGGATGAAACTGGTACTAATGTAACGCGGACCACGAAGAAGACACCATTGACAACATTTATGAAAGGCGAGGAATGACGCTTGTTTCTGTCCTTTTTGTTTAAATCTGACAAGTGTTCCGACTTTTTTGACATTGCAGGATAAACACAATATACGTACATCGTCGTTAAATATACAATTCATTTGTACTCGCTGCGAAACAGGCCGAAAAACTCGCCTAAGGCTCGCTATTCTGCCTGTTTCTAAAGCTCGTACAAATAAATGTTATATTTATCGACAATGTACGTATATTGTATATTAGTGCGCATGACGAGTTGTAATATCTGTATCACAAAGACAGTCCTCATCTTATTTATGTAAATATAACAGTAGTTAATTAATAAAGTTGTATTATTACATGGAACTAATAACTGAGGGATATATACTTGACATGTCGTTACAATTTGAATGTTACTACACAAAAATCGAGATTTCAGAATTTATTAATTTTTCGTCGTAAATTTTCGTTCTTATACGGCGATCACTGTCAATGTCTATGTTAAGGTCAAAGTGTAAAGCAGATCTAGTTGTATATGTGATATCCTTTATAAACATAATCACCAAACTTGAACATGAAGGCGAAATCGTAGGATCGCGTTTGCTTCTCTTGATTTGTCTTATTTTCTGCTTCATAATGGTACAAGTGCAGTTAATCGTAGTTGAGTGTATACATGTATGCATTACTAGTACATGATTGTCATCTTAACTTGATACGTATGCTAAGCATGTTGTCTATCTAGACTTTGTTAGTAAACTGTGCAATTTCTTTATTACTTCATCTCCTTTTATTTTATTTAGGAGATATCTGTTGTATTTTGAAAATTTCACGGTATCAATTGGAGAGTTGATGGTGGCAAATTCACTGGAATGCCGTCATGAAACATGTATATTATTTATCAACTGTAACATTTTTTGGGGATTTGTTTTCATACAATATACAAATGTTTTTACATAATGTCAAAGAATATGACATCTTACAATTAATCATGTGTTTTATACAAACAAAAGCCGCCACCCCAAGGACAAGCTTCATATATGATACACTTTTCTCCATTTCTACAACTCATATAGGAAAAGAATTGCCTTTTATTTTTATTTGCCAAAATGGTCCGATTATGTTGGAATGATGCACATTTCGTCTTTCAAACACACATACTCTAGATACTAAGCACACTGTAGGTATGATACAGTTTTCCTCTTTCTGATACACACAATCTAGAACATAAGCATAGTGTATGCATGATGCAGTTTCCCTCTTTCTGATACTCAAAATCTAGATCATGAACATACTGTAGGTATGATACAGTTTCCCTCTTTCTGATACACAAAATATAGAACATAAACATATTGTTGGTATGATACAGTTTAGCTCTTTCTGATACACAAACCTAGAATGTAAACATATTGTAGGAATGATTCAGTTTTCCTCTTTCTGATTCTTTCTTATACACAAAATCAAGAACATAAACATACTGTAGATATGATTCAGTTCCCTTCTTTCTTATAGACACAATCTAAATCATGAACATAATGTAGGTATGATACAGTTTCCCTCTTTCTGATACACAAAATCTAGATCATGAACATACTGTAGGTATGACACAGTTTCCCTCTTTCTGATACTCAAAATCTAGATCATGAACATACTGTAGGTATGACACAGTTTCACTCTTTCTGATGCTCAAAATCTAGATCATGAACATACTGTAGGTATCATATAGTTTCCCTCTTTCTGATACTCAAAATCTAGATCATGAACATACTGTAGGTATCATACAGTTTCCCTCTTTCTGATACACAAAATCTAGATCATGAACATACTGTAGGTATCATATAGTTTCCCTCTTTCTGATACTCAAAATCTAGATCATGAACATACTGTAGGTATCATACAGTTTCCCTCTTTCTGATACACAAAATCTAGATCATGAACATACTGTAGGTATCATACAGTTTCCCTCTTTCTGATACACAAAATCTAGATCATGAACATACTGTAGGTATCATACAGTTTCCCTCTTTCTGATACACAACATATAGAACAAAAACACACTGTAGGTATGATTCAGTTCCCTTCTTTCTTATAGACACAATCTAAATCATGAACATAATGTAGGTATGATACAGTTTCCCTCTTTCTGATACACAAAATCTTGATCATAAACATAGTGTGGGTATGACACAATTTGGAGGAATGATTATGATTTGTACTATTACACTGAGTACAGTGTACCGTACGGTGTAGACATTTTGAGACTATAGACACAGATTACATTCTGTATTACAGCCTTGGGACAGAAGGAGAGGAGTGAATAAATATCAAACCTTACACCTCGGCATATACGAATATCCCAATTAAGGTTGATTGTAGTCTTTTTGACCCATTGATCAAAACTATAATAACTTATAACTCATAAAATTATTACATAACATTACGTTTAAAATACTATTGAGTTTTGAAAAAAGTACGTTACATTTTATTAACAAGACACCTCTAGAAAAGATGTCTATCTACTGTTGTACAAATACGTCTTAGAACAACAGGAAGTCCTACAAGTACAGCTGACATAGCAGAATATACTGCAACTTTTAATATTAAAATAACTTGAGAGACTACATTATAAAAATAGCAAATCAAACATTAAACATTAACATATCTTGGAAGACTGCATTATAAAAATAGCAAATCAAATATTAAAGATTAACATATCTTGGAAGACTGCACTATAAAAATAACAAATCAAACATTAAACATTAACATATCTTGGAAGACTGCATTATAAAAATATAAACCACACATTAAACATTAAAATATTAAAGAAGACTACATTATCATAATTTAAGCCAAGAATTAAACATTAAATAATCTTGGAAGACAACATTATAAAAATATAAAGCAAACATTACACATTAAATAATCTTGGAAGACAACATTATAAAAATATAAACCAAACATTGAACATTAAATAATCTTGGAAGACAACATTATAAAAATATAGATCAAACATTACACATTACAATATTTTGGAAGACTACTTTATATAAACATTAACCTACGATTAAACATTAAAACATCTTGTGTATTTTATGATGAAATGTTAAAACAAATGAATATGCAATATGCTTAAGATGACTTTTTATTTTTATGATCACTTGTTACCCCTTGAAAAGTGAGATTGATGTAAAACAGTGACACTTAATGTGCGCGCCTGTGTCATTAAGATTATTGTAAACAGGAGATTTTGAATAAAATATATTATGATGTAAAAACAAATCATAATTCAAACCACTCATATTGAGCCTATATATTTGTAATGACGTAATGTGTGTAGGAAAATTTCATCCTATTTTTGGAAATTGACAACAAGAACAGAGGCTTTAAGAATGATATTTTAATAAAACAATACTGTATGATTTAAGCAAATATATATATATATATATATATATATATATCTTGGAAGACTACATTATACAAATTTAAACCAAATATTAAATATTAAAATATCTTGGGGGACTGCATTTTGGAAAATAATAAAATGCAAACAGTAAACATTAAAATATTTTGGAAGACTACATTATAACAATATCATGAACACATTAACATATACCATTACATTTGATATTTGGTTCTGGAGTTATGTCGACAGTGTGGTATTTTCTGTTTTTCATTTAATGTTTATTATGTAAGAATGCAGGATTGTTGTTTAAATCGAGACCGTGGGAATAGATAGCTGTGGTGGGAACAAACATTCAGATTGTTCATTTTTTTGACCACGGTTATCTTGAGGAGGACAAATCAATGATTTATAGTTCTACAGTTACTTTTCGAGCAAAATATTTGACAGACATGGTTACTAGTGTTCCTCTCTACGAAAGTTTCAGTCTTATTAAATACAATACCCTTCGTCAGTCTAAAATCTCCAAAAATAATTTCGAAAATTCTAATTTCTGAGGTATGTGACCTTTCGGTTACGTTGGTCAGGTGACATACAGTTTCATTAATATGCTGTTCATATCAATGGGGATTTTGGATGATAAGCTCCGCCCATAAATTTGTCGGTAGGCATTACTGCAAATTCCATTTTAGTGCCAAATTACCATTTTTCAGATATATCATTGGGACAATATGCTACATTCCGTAGAAAAATAATGATGTCCAAGCATTAAACATACAAATATCGTAAAAGACTGCACTATGAAAACATAAAGCAGGCATTAAATTATACATTGCATTTGATATTTGGTTCTGATAATGCTACCGCTTTTCACTAGACTTGGATGCTGAGCTGGATTGGTATATAACCATCACACTGCAACAGCATTTCTGGCTTGTGGTAGACATGTCTCTTAACGTGAACACATATTGATTTCTAGCTAACCAGTCTTTGCTCTTTCTCCTTCGTTGTGAACTTAGCACTGAAACAACACTAATCAAATGATATAACAATGAAAACAATTTGAACAGTGATGTTGAATTTAAGAAAAAAATATCTTCTCGATAACCTTCATTTTCAAATCATTTCTGGCTAAATTGTAGAAACATATATTTGTAGGTCGACACGGTATAATGGCTGCAACACCAAGATGCCACACAGACGACGAAGACGATGACAAAAAAGTGCATCCTACCAAGAAAGTGCTATTTGTTGACAGTCATGGTGTCAAGAGCTTTCCCTATCTGGGACGACGAACACATTTTTCAGGCATCCGTCAAATTCTTGGTAGCAGCACAGAACGACACAATGATCTATTTGGATTGCCATCTTCCAGTTTGAGCGGGCATACAAGGCTTGCCTAGAACGGAGGAAACACAATGAACCCCAGATCTTGAACATCGTATTCCCGATCAAAACAGGCAACAGATACTTAGAATATTTGGAGAATACACAATCTCAACAGACAGGTAAATACAATTTTATTATTTAAAATCTAAAATCAGTAACAAATTAATAAAGTCATATACGACTTGTATATTGTTATAGATTTGGAAACAATCAATGTTGTATTTATTTGAATATTGATAAAAAAAAAAAAAAACATATTATGAGAAAAGTCTGAAGATACCAAAGGGACAATCATATGGTGTAATTTGAAAAGGGATAGACAACACAATAGCCAAAAGAAAAAGTACTAAGGAACAGGTCTACAAAACATTCCCCAGAAAACTTTAGATTGAGCAAAATGTAATCACAAAAACGAGTCAATTTCAAATATGTGAGGAGACACAGCGTCTTGAGAGTTCTTTGTTCAATATGTCAATATGTATTTACCCTAATATATCCCCATGAAAAGTAGTATGTCATATGTTTTGACATTTCTCATTTGTTGTAACCGTGATCGTATACCAGTTTGATTAACAGTTTACTATGCAATCAGTGTCTATCACCTCTGATGTTGTGAGTTCGATATCTGATTATCGCGAGAAAAATTCGATACAACTTTATGTAATACAGTTTGTGAGTGACTTCCTCCAGCAATAAATCTGACCGTTACGATATAGCTGTAATTTTGTTGAAAGTGAGGATGAACACCATAACCATAACATCAGCCGAAAATATAAAGCGAAACTATTTAACAGATTTTAATATTAAATGAATTGTAAATAAGATGGTGAACATGCTTGCAAGCAGACCGACGTAACAGGAAAACATAAACGTAAAATTTGTCAGAATGGGTTAATTATGATATTTAATGCCATAATATTTAAGGACAGGACAAACACTTATGTTTTATTCCTTTTGATATGTTTAATTTTTCCGGTCTGGTGTCTCGGAGGATTGTTTATTTTACATTTATTAAGAGTTTATTTGACCAAAATACCTGCTAATTTGTTCCAGTATATGAATATGTATAAGGTTTGAATAAATGAAAAGGGAAAATAATTATAACTTGTATATAAATGAATGCTAAATTATGAAACTTTCTATGTATGCAAATTGAGTTTTAGGATATATTTAACATGTACATTGGAATAATTAGGCTTTTGTTACTGATGACAAGATTGCTAGACATGCAACAAACAAACTTTATGTATTCACAATCAGTGATCAAGGTCATTAAAGGAACTGCTCTACAATTTACAAGGTCAAGAGAAAACAATTGAACTGAGGAACCTTGCATACCTGTTTCCCATCATCAAATGATATACACTATTTATTGTCATGCATGTTATTAATTCATCTTTTAAGTTGCATACTTTACATACAGAGAAAACAATATAATTGAGGATCTTTTAACTTTGCATAATTGTTTACCATTTCAAGAGAATGCTATTAATTGTAAAAGGCAGGAGGCAAATGATAAAATCCTGTCAATAAATGTATATTATATATACAATTTAAGTATGAATTTTCTTAAATTTATTCTTGAGAAAAACACGATCGTCTAATAAAGAAAAAGAAAGAAATATCATTTTCGATTAAATTTGATTTCAGTCAAAAATAGTAAGAATCATCTTTACATGTTTTCATTTTTAAATGAAATACATCTTGTATATGAAAATAAATATTCACTCTTGCACATAGATATGCATACATTGTCCTTGTCCACATTTTTGTCCGCTTATTCACCTGTCACATAACTCAAAGTTTAATTAAGTGTATTTTGTTCTTGTTTACCTTTGATCTCATTTATCCCACTTTTATTTGCTTACCTGTAACTATCAATTTTTCCCTCTCGAAAAGCTTGATCAATGGGAATGAACTTTAAAAGTTCTGAAGAAAGCTAACATAAAAGTTAACGCTTGTTTACTTTTCTGTTACAACGATTTATAATCTTGTTAATTAATTTATGTTAACAAAGTAGTGAACAGCGATCAATGATGTGTATACTACTTTTCACTTCTTTAAATCTACAGAAACAATTCTTTGAAATCCATTTTGTGACATCAATATTTTACTTTCCTAGATATATGTTAATATATACAATATATGTGAACTCTGACATATACTGTCACATTTTGTTTTATAATTTATTTTTAAAAAAGTTGTCCATTAGGTGTCTGTGTTAGTTTCTATTTTCTGCAAACATATCTTGCGCATACACTACATTACAAAGGAGAAGACGGTCTGATCATATTGTTTGTTATTAAACAATAAAATATGTTTAGATTAATTTTAATTGAAATATTTTATCATTGAGTTTCCTTTCCTAAACCAAATTATTATTTTTCCTACCGCATTACATTTATGTTCAACTAGCATAGCATTCACTACAATATTACTGGCATGAAATAAAAATACAAGCCATCAAAATGTTTCTTTTATTTTATATAGATCTCACATCATTGTTTTCACCACACGAGAAAGAAGTTTATGACAATTTAATAAGTGTAGTTGGTAGTGAGATGGACATCAGAATAAGACAAAATGTATTTCTTATAAAGGACAAGATAATTAATAGAGTAATTCCAAGAGCAACCATTGTATCCAGTGGAAGCTTAGCGGAAGGCTTAGATCTTCCCGGAAGTGACATGGATGTAATGTTTGTACTTAATTATGTTAACATATTACAGAATGTACAACATATGAATCGTTCAGCACGACATACTACTCTTTTGATAGAAGATACGATGGAATTTCCTGGATTTATTTCATTGAAGTTGATAGCTGAGGGTGATGCATTTACCTCACCTGAATATTTTGTTGAAACAACAAATGGAATGTATTTCTCAAATATTTCGTTCATTCGTACACTTATTGAACTTAGTGGTAATCTTAAGCAATCGGCACATGGTCCTTGCTTATCAGACAAAGATGAGAACTTGGATTCAGCTTTCTGTTTTCACTTTCATTCCTGGCCAAGGCAAGCAGAACAATGGATATATCGTCATAGACCTGGTCAGTGGCCACCTGAAATATTAATAGACAACATAGTTAATTATGGCTGTATACTAGTACCCATTGGACCCAAAGAAATAGAAAATAGTGAATTACTATGGAGAATATCATTTTCTATGGCAGAGAAACAATTATCACATTCTATGAACTATACACAAACTCTTTGTTACGCTCTTCTTAAGCTGTCTCTAAAGAACATTATCGACAGAAATGATAAAGTGAAAGGATTATTGTGTTCCTACTTCATGAAAACGGCTGTGTTTTGGTTATCAGAAGAAATTTCTATTAACACATTTCAACTTCAAAATTTATTTCACTGTTATTTTCTTTCTCTTGATAAACTAATAACCTGGGTGAAGTGCTGTTATTGTCCCAACTATTTTATTCCTGAACATAATATGTTTCGTGGAAAAATAAATCGGTCTAATAGTCGGCTGTTGTTAACTATATTAGAAAGGCTACGAAATGGTGAACGTGAGGTTTTAACAGTTAATACATTGTTTAATAGTGAAGTTGTATTACACGAGCCATGTGTTAACTTAGAACTGTTTATTTATAAGGTTATTAAATATTATCCTGAAGTTGATATAGAACAGGGTTATGTAATGTTAAGTTTTATAAAGTCGTTAGCCATGTCACATTCCGCCAGAATTTTGTCAGGAATATGTATAGATTATTATGTCAGGACTAGTCAGACGATTGTTCAGAAGTTGCCGTTTCCTACTACTAATAAACCTAATGTACATGTAATCCGACGTTATCATAAACACTTACATGACGGTACAAAGTCAGATGCTGTCAGTGGATGGTTGCTATATGCCTCATTTTATTATGTAGTTGCTCAGTACAATACTACGATAAAGATTATAGATTATGTGTTGTCACGTTGTACACCCGATATGATAGTGCTAGGTAAATCCAATTACAATACATATGATATTAAGTACTACAAACAAAACGTAGGTTGCTCAAAGATTACACTGAATGAAAAGATGAGACTGGCAACGATTGACATTGCGACGTATGTAGAACAATCAACACTGATACCCCATGAACTAAAACTAGAAGTTCAGGATGGGTTCTTTGATGTACCACCTGTTGTTATGTCACATTGTCTACGGTTTCTATGTTACCATCATCTTCATAACATTGTCAATAGACAACAGTCATTACGTGATTTATATCTAACAATAAACGAGAGGTATTTTGTCCCTATAAATACCTTATCTGAATCATTAACAATATTAGGAGTATGTAATGAGATAGTAGGTGACAAAAAAACAGCTTATTATTGTTATGATATTGCATTACAGAATGAGCATTACGTATGTCGTACAGCGGCTAAACGGAAAGTAGACCTCAACATGAGATGAACATTTACAACATCAGATATGTGTATATTTTATTCCGTACCTTCTAATTGTATTTCATCATATTAATTGTAATTTTTAAAGAACTAAGGCTAACGATATATTTCTTGAAGACAGGACTTAGGATGGCAAATGAGTAATCAGAAGAAGTAATTCGAGGAAGGATCGACAAAACAATCATCTAAGAAAAAAAAAACAATACCGACGAAATGGTCAAAAGAAAGAAAAAGACCGACAATGGTCATCAAAATACTACACGGAAAATTAAAAAATAAGCAAGACGAATGAACTAAAACTGGAATAAGCTCGATAAATCAAGGGTAATCAATTCGTGCTCCTTTAGTGACGCCCTTCTTGTTACTTCTGTTAAAACTCCAATGATAAGCCACGAATGAGAAAAAATAAAAATAGTTTTGTAGATGATCTTAATTATGTTATACTTTCAATGTATATTTGTATTTGCATAATCTATGTATATTTATCTTATAAGAAAAAAAATTACAATTTGTGGAAATAGTGTATTATTAGTTATCAAATTAATATAGTTATTAAACTTCAAATAAAAATAAACTCGCCAAGGCTCGTCTATAGTTATTTGATGGCAAATAACTGTATTTAATAACAAGAGATAAACAATCCACACTAATTCTGAAATATATTATATAATATTTGATGTTACATTTATACATGATACAGACTATATTTGGGGTTCGCACCCGGCTTTGTAAATTACAAAAAGGGTGCACTCCACTCGCAGCCGCAAGTGATAACGTTTACCAGTTGCTTGCCGGTTCTTTCCGGGTACTCCGGATTCTTCCACCAATAAAACTGGTCGCCATGATATTGCTGAAAGTGGCGTTAAACACCAAAAAATCAAATCAATCAAATCAGACTATATGTGTGTTATATTGTATGAGTTCGATCTGGACAGGAGGAGTATTTCGAGATGATGTATATATCTATCTTTAAGACTACAATGTTACTGTTTGAACTTTTTCCTGTACTGTGTGGTTTTAAGTACATATTTAATATATATTTTAATGTGTTTATACATGATACAGATTCATTTATCTGACTCTAAGATTTTATTATTACTGACTTTGTATCATACTGTGTAGCTTGAAGGACAACATGTTGATGAACTTTATTTATATTTTTTAGATTGTTAAATATTAATGTTGATAGTTAACCTATGCATGATACATTTAACTTTAGTGTTATAGTTGTGCAAGCTCGATCTGGACAGGAAGAGACGATTAATTTTTCTGAGTTTAAGACTGTAACTGTGTGGCTTGAAGGACAACATAATGATGAACTTTATGCATATTGTTTAGATTTGGAAAAATTAATGTTGATATTTGACCTATACATGATACATTTTATATTAGTGTTATAATTGTACGAGTTCGATCTGGACAGTAGAAGCATACCGATACGAATTCATGTATCTGACCTTAAAGACTGTAATATCACACTTCAGACTTCACCTCGTATGAACTGTATGTATGCTATTTTCAGGTTTTTATTAGTAATTTTGGTATTTTATTTATACATGAGTGTTATAATGGTACGAGTTCTATCCGGAGAGGAGGAGTGTGCCAATAGGGTTAAGTTGCTTCACCTCAAGGCTGTAATATTATAATTCAGAATTTACATTCTCAGTCTTTGTGTAGTATTTTCAGATTTTTGTATGAATTTTGTTAATGTTGTTTTTACTTGCAACATTTCTTTATGCAATAAAAAAAGTTTGCTTTATGTAAATTAGTTTTAGCAATATACACTCCATGTTATATGTTACTATTACACTACGAGACATTTGTATTTATTATTAGTTGTTATTTAGCGTCATCTTTGGCAATATTTCATACATATCGTGGCGAGAAAATTTCAACAGTAAAAATAAACAACCCTGTAAAACAGTGGAAATAAACAACAACCCTCTAAAACAGTGTAAATAAACAACAACCCTGCAAAACAGCGGAAATAAACAACAACCCTGTAAAACAGTGGAAATAAACAACAACCCTTTAAAACAGTGGAAATAAACAACAACTCTGTAAAACAGTGGAAATAAACAACAACCCTGTACAACAGTGTAAATAAACAACAACCCTGTAAAACAGTAGAAATAAACAACAACCCTGTAAAGCAGTGTAAATAAACAACAACCCTGTAAAACAGTGGAAATAAACAACAACCCTGTAAAACAGTGGAAGTAAACAACAACCCAGTAAAACAGTGGAAATAAACAACAACCCTGTAAAACAATGGAAATAAACAACAACCCTGTACAACAGTGTAAATAAACAACAACCCTGTTAAACAGTGGAAATAAACAACAACCCTGTAAAACAGTGGAAATAAACAACAACCCTGTAAAACAGTGGAAATAAACAACAACCCTGTACATCAGTATAACTAAACAACAAGTTTGTTTAACAGTAAAAATAAACAACAACCCTGTAAAACAGTGGAAATAAACAACAACCCTGTAAAACAGTGGAAATAAACAACAACCCTGTAAAACAGTGGAAATAAACAACAACCCTGTAAGACAGTGGAAATAAACAACAACCCTGAACATCAGTGTAAATAAACAACAAGTTAGTTCAACAGTACAAATAAACAACAACCCTGTGAAACAGTGGAAATAAACAACAACCCTGTAAAACAGTGGAAATAAACAACAACCCTGTAAAACAGTGGAAATAAACAACAACCCTGTAAAACAGTGGAAATAAACAACAACCCTGTACATCAGTGTAAATAAACAACAAGTTAGTTCAACAGTACAAATAAACAACAATCCTGTAAAACAGTGGAAATAAACAACAACCCTGTAAAACAGTGGAAATAAACAACAACCCTGTAAAACAGTGGAAATAAACAACAACCCTGTACATCAGTGTAAATAAACAACAAGTTTGTTCAACAGTTAAAATAAACAACAACCCTGTAAAACAGTAAAAATAAACAACACGTTTGTACAACAGTGTAAATAAACAACATGTTTGGACAACAGTACAAGTGAACAACACATTTGTACAACAGTAAAAATAAACAACCCTATAAAACAGTGGAAATAAACAACACTTTATACAACAGTGTAAATAAACAACAGGTTTGTTAAACAATGGAAATAAACAACACGTTTGTACAACAGTAAAAATAAACAACAACCCTGTACATCAGTGGAAATAAACAACACGTTTGTACAACAGTGCAAATCAACTACAAGTTTGTACAACAGTACAAATAAACAACAAGTCTGTACAATAGTACAAATAAACAAGTCTGTTCAACAGTACAAATAAATAAGTCTGTTCAACAGTGCAAATAGACAACACGTCTGCACTACAGTGCAAATAAACAACAAGTTTGCACTAAAGTCGAACAAAAAAGACAAGCATGTACAATTGTGTATATAAACAACACGTCTATGGAATAGTACAAATAAACAACAAGTCTGCACACCAGTGTAAAAAACAACAAATCAACAATAGTACAAAAAATAACAATAATGTACAACAGTAAAAATAAACAACAAGTATGCACAACAGTGTAAAAAAACAATGATTTGTACAACAGTACAAATAAACAACAAATCTACAATAGTGCAAAAAACAACAAGAATGTACAACAGTAAAAATAGACAACAAGTCTGCATAACAGTGTAAATAAACAACAAATGTGGACAACAGTACCAATAAACAACAAGTGTGTACAACAGTACAAACTAACAACAAGGCTGTGTAACAGTATAAACAACAAGTCTGCACAACAGTGTAAATAAACAACAATTATGTACAACTACAAAAACAACACGTCTGTACAACAGTAGAAATAAACAACAAGTATGTACAACAGTACAAATAAATAACAAGCCTGCACAACAGTACAAATAGCAACAGGTTTACACAACAGCACATATAAACAACAAATACACAATAGTACCAAAAAACAAGTGAGTACAACTGTGCAAAAAAAATTATATACATCAGTAGAAATAAACAACAATTCTGCACAACAGTACAAATAAACAACAAATCTGAACAACAGTGAAAAAACAAGGTTGTAAAACAGAACAAACACGAGTCTGTACAACAGTAGAAAAATAAGATATACAAAAAGTGCATGATAAATGTTGATATCTTAAAAATATAATTTATAACAATGAAAGTGTTAAAACTTCACAAACACTGTATTAGAAACAGGACAATGATAGTTCAGGATATGTACATTAGTAATAGGGGGACTTGCAAGTATATGACATACAATAATATACAGAAAATTGAACAAAACAAATTAGCTGTTATTATTGTGAGGTACTATAACATGGACAGACACGAATTATTCTAGGATAATTATCATGGTTTAAATAAACGCTAGAAAAAACAAACCAAGCGTACATTCAAGAATTTACAATGGACACACACTGGCCTGGCAACATTGGATACACAAGATAAAAACAGACACTGGCCTGGCAACATCGGGTACACAAGATAAAAACAGATACTGGCCTGGCAACATTGGGTACACAAGATTAAAACAGACACGGGCATGACAACATTGGGTACACAAGATAAAAACAGACACTGGCCTAGCAATATTGAGTACACAAGATAAAAACAGACACGGGCCTGGCAACATTGCGTACACAAGATAAAAACAAACACTGGCCTGGTAACATTGGGTACACAGGATAAAAATAGACACGGGCCTGGCAACATTGGCTACACAAGATAAAAACAGACACTGGCCTGGCAACATTTGGTACATAAGAAAAAAACAGACACGGGCCTGGCAACATTGGGTACACAAGATACAAACAGACACGAGCCTGGCAACATTGGATATACAAGATACAAACAGACACGAGCCTAGCAACATTGGGTATACAAGATACCAACAGACACGAGCCTGGCAACATTGGGTATACAAGATACCAACAGACACGAGCCTGGCAACATTGGATATACAAGATACCAACATACACTGGCCTGGCAACATTGGGTACACAAGATACCAACAGACTCTGGCCTGGCAACATTGGGTACACAAGATACAAACAGACACTGGTCTGGCAACATTGGGTACATAAGATAACAACAGACACTGGCCTGGCAACATTGGGTACACAAGATACCAACAGACTCTGGCCTGGCAACATTGGGTACACAAGATACCAACTTACTCTGGCCTGGCAACATTGGTACCAACAGACACGAGCCTGGCAACATTGGGTACACAAGATACAAACAGACACTGGCCTGGCAACATTGGGTACACAAGATAAAAACGAAGCTAAAAACACATCACAGAAACCTGAAAATAAATGTAGGTATGACACAGTTTCCCTCTAATATTGCAATTCAGACTTGATATTATCATTCATCGTCTCGTACTAACAACATATTTAGGAAAATTGTGTATATTTCAAATTTAGCATTCATTTTGATGGTTTAATATTATATAATTCAGATTATGTGGTTATCATAATCGTACGTGTTCGATTCGTTTCCGACAGGATTAGTACACATATACAATTGATTTGACTGACTTTAAGGTTGTAATATTACAATTCAGAATCTACATACTCAGTCTTGGAATCAAACTTAATGATTTGAAAAACAATACATTTGTGAACTGATGGAATATTTTCAGATATTTGTATCAATTTAGATATTTTATTTGTATATGATTCAGACTTTGTTATTATAATCGAAGCCGTTCGATCCGGAGAGGAGGAGCATACCCATACAATTTGTTTGTCTCATCTTACGACTGTAATGTTACAATTCAGACTTAAGATGCTCAGTCTATGTCTCGTAATGTGTGATTTTAAATACAACATTTGTTTTAACTCTATGAAATAATAATGTGGTTACTTTCTACTTCCTTATATAATAAAAACAAATGGTATGTTTATGTTAATGAGTTTAAAATATACACTCCATGTTGTATTTACTTCCTTATCATATTACGGGAGATTTACATTTATTATTATTTAAAGCCATCTTCAGCAATATTTCATTAATATTGATTGAGGCATTCTTACTCTAACCCATTGAATTATATACAATGTAGTCTAGTTATTATTTAAATAAGGAGAGTTTGAAGATATCGAATGGACAATCATAATCCCAATATCGAAGAAGAACAAAGAAGGCAAGGGCCAAAAGAAAAAGGATAAAACGGCAAACAGAGATCTACAAAACATACACATAAAACTAAAGATCAAGTAACACGAACCCCACTGACAAAAGGGGGTGAACTCAGGTTTTCCGGAAGGGTGAGCAGCTCATATGCTATTTGCTAATTTGCATATCTGAGATGGCGACGCCGAAATATCTGAGATGTCATATGATTTATATATATATATATATATATATATATGAGATATCATTCCTAATTTCATGCATGTCACTTTCTGAACTTGAATATGATAAATTGAGTCAATCTGAAATAAATGGGGAAAAATAATGAAAACAATCAAATATTCGAGGTTCCTGGACATAATGAAAAACTGAGGCGACGTATCCTTATCTGGCCTTAATAGTCTATGAAAAAATTCTGAAATACACGAAACTGGTGATGTGTGACACAAAATTTAACAATTAAAGACATTTGGTGGCATATTTTTCCTGAAATAAATTTAGATTCCGCGATTATAAGTGAAATTATATTGACTAACCTTATATTTCTAGCTTTTAAACTCCAGGTTCCAACATAAAATAAAATATGTTTATGCTTTGCATGGACGCGACTTCAGAGAAATGGATAAAATGGCTACAAAGCAAATTGGTTTAAATTTTGACAGGGCAAATAAACAACAAGTTTGCACTACGGTAGAAAAAAAAGCAACAAACATGTACAACAGTATAAATAAAGAACACGTCTATGCAACAGTACAAATAAACAACAGGTCTGCACAACAGTGTAAAAAAAAATCTACAATAGTAGAAAAAAACCCAACAAGAATGTACAACAGTAAAAATAAACAACAAGTATGCACAACAGTGTAAAAATACAACGATTTGCACAACAGTACAAATAAACAACAAATCTACTATAGTACAAAAAATAACAAGGATGTACAACAGTAGAAATAAACAACAAGTCTGCATAACTGTGTAAATAAACAACACATGTGTACAACAGTACCATTAAACAACAAGTGTATACAACAGTACAAATTCACAACAAGGCTGCACAACAGTATAAAAAACAAGTCTGCACAACAGTGTAAGTAAACAACAATTGTGTACAACAGTACAAAAAACAATACATTTGTACAACAGTACAAATAAATAACAAGCTTGTACAACTGTACACATAAACAACAAGTAGAAATAAACAACAATTCCGTATAACAGTACAAATAAACAACAAGTATATACAACATTGTAAATAAACAACAAGTGGAACCAGTGGATTACTTACATTGTTTGGTTATCGTTTGCTTGAGGCAATTGTGATATTTTTTTTTCCTGTGACTGTATACTATGAATTCAATCATCCTAGTACAGACAAACCTGTCTTGTATGTGTATGTTTTGTAGATCGCTGTTTGTCATTTTGTCCTCTTTCTATTGGCCATTGTGTTGTCTGTCCTACATCAATTTACGGATTTTGATTATCCCTTCCGGATGTTCAAAATATTCTTAAGAGGGCACACGAGGAACAAAGTAAAAGTGGTCTTGTAAGATAGGTGACCTCTTAAAAGAGGTTCAATTCAAATAACATTTTCTATGACAGGACAAGACCTTGTAATACATGTAACTGACTAATAGAGGTGATTGCATGGCAGCTTAGACTGTATGCACAAAGTATAATTTATCTAACCTTAGGTCAATCTCCCTCTGTGATATGTAATCGTAGACGATTTATGCTAACTGTTTAAGCTCTTTGATTAACTAGAATGATTAGGCTTTCTATAAGCTTACCTGGTGAAGGACACGCGTCATGTATACTACGCCTAAGCACCAGTATAATGTCAACCTGTATTCTTATCTTACGTGATAAGGTATCACCTCGACTAATAATGAAACTATTTTCTATGTAGTGGCTTTGGCAAAGGAGGCTAACTTTTTCGTCACTATGCTAAATGAATAGGTGCTGTAATATACCAACGTTGTGTGTCTTATTTCAGCTGAGACAAGGAAATAAAAACAAAACAAAACAATTGTCAGCCTACAAATTCTAACACTGTTGGGCTGAATATTCTGACTTGTATAAATAAATATAATATTACAAGGGAGTGAGTGAGTGAGTGAGTGAGTGAGTGAGTGAGTGTTGCTTAACGCCAACTCAGCAATTTTGCAGCTATATCACATTAATTTTCAATTAAATGATGATGAGGTCTGCTTTCTTATAGATCAATATGCTGAGTTCAATTTTCATAGTGCTAGCTCACTGAAACAACAATCCATGAGCCAACCAGTCTGTGCACTTTCTCCTTAATACTGCATGCTTAGTAGAGAAGCAACAAATACCAATTGCATAGGCTTTAGTTTGACCCGATCGGGGCTCGAACCCACGACCTACCACACTCGAGGCGAGCACGCTGACCATTACACCACCGATACGCTTATATAATAGTACAGGCCGCCGGTAACTAATTGCTAGGTAATTGAATAACTTGCCTAAGATTGTCAGAGAAAACGTCAATTGAGAAATACCAAAATGAATTATATAATGATCACCTGTACAGGTATCTACTAATTAAGAGATACTGTAGTAGGCTTGTCTGTTTACCGCCCCAGTCACGTTTATCATATCACAGATAGGTACATGTACAATTTATTATTAATATGTGTATCCATATACCAATGAGGATAAAGAATCAATCATTAATACATAACAATGTTTTGTCAATATAAAAGTGACTGTTTGATATCTTATATAATGATAATTATTATGTACTTTATAAACTTAAATAGGTTTCACTAATCTAGCTTGAAGTTCTCATATTTTCCAAAAATAAATACTGGAATATGATATGGATAGTTCTGGCATCGTGTGTTTTAAACTTTTGTTCCAGTTCTTCTGGTAAGTATTTCTTAATACATTTAGAATTAAATGCGATTTTTGTAGCTTAGTAAGACAAATAGTTTGAAATTACCAAGGGATAATCAGAATTCGTAAATCGAAGAAGGTCAGGCAACACAACGGCCTAAGGAAAAAAGTATATTTTGTTATGAAATGCTAATTTTTAGCAACCCAAGAAACATAGAAAAAAATAATGTTTATAACGTTTTTCGATAGTAATCAACATCTTGTAGAAAAAATGTATATCAATTGCGTACAGATGACGAAAATTTCTAGTTTCTCTGGATTGTCCATTGTTTGATTGTCTCTTCGGTTTTCTCTAATGTTTATTTCCAACTCGGGTATCCATGGAAACACAGTTGTTGATCAAAATAACAAGAACAGATCGGATGTCACTGTATGCAAACATCCTATTCCATTTTCTGATATTAAGACTTTTATATTATAGTATGCAATAAAACACTGACAGCTGGAACCTGTAAATTAATTGCAAATTCCATGAAATCCTTATTATTAAGGTAGAAATCACAGGGAACAACTAGTCTTGACCAGATGTCGTATTAGTCATAATATATATACTTACAGTTATTAACCACATGTTTGGTATAATGGTTAGCATGCTCGCCTCGAGTGCGGTAGATCGTGGATTCGAGTCCCGATCGGGTCAAACTAAAGACTAAAAAATTGGTCTTTGTTGCATCTCAGTGAAGCACGTGAGCTAGGGAGAAAGATAAATGACTGGTTGGCTCGAACTCAGGATTAAGAAAAGCTGCTCAGTTGATGTTAATCTAGCAATAATCACTAAACCATATATTGCATTAAGCAATAATTAGTCAAGATAATGTAAGAAGAAGGAAAAATAGATGAAACATACAGCCCGAGATAACCCCCGGAGTATAGAAATAAGACCTAGTTTCTTCTGCTGCTGTGTACAGCACCTCAAAAAGGGGCTTCCGATGGTTGTCCGACCATATCCATTAGCCACATTTTATATGAGTGTAATAATGTTTTTAATTTTGCTCTTGTCATAAGCAAAGCTGAAACACTGTCCACCTGAAATTGAATAACAATCAGCTTACAATCACTGACCAGCGCATGTCCCTTTGGAGTTTTACTTCGCAGAAGTGAATAAACGTTAGAGAATACCAAAGGTCAATCAAAAATGAACAACCAGAGAAACTGGCAACATAGGGTAGGAACGTCACATAACGCCCGTTATCATTAAAAACGTTTAAAATATTGAAAACCTATGTATTCTTATTCAAATGAATTCCGAATTTATTTAAATTATTTTACTTAGCTTTTTATATCGGTAGATTCTATGAGATCTGTATTTTTAGTTTATATCCTGAATGACCGTAATAATAATAAATAAATCCAGTGTTTTATATTCAAAGATTTAGCATTTTCTCAAAAATCGGCTTTTGCGGTTAAAATTACGGACGTTAATAAGGATGTATGCAAAATGCATTCCGATTACCGCAGTGGAGCTATTTGTTGTATTTCCTTTTACAAGGGGTTATCTTAATCCTGAAATGTTCAAGATATTCTATGTGCTTGGAGTCTATGTGAAAAATGTATATGTTTTGCATATTTACTTTTGTTTTCTTTTTTGAGAGATCAATGCAGATTCCCATAAAAATTCCGACAGGCTCCATTGAGGATAAAGAAATTGAATATTTCACCTTTAGTTATTTACATGGTTCATGACTATTTTTTTTTTTTTTTTTTTTTCTTTCATAATACTTTATTGTTTGACTCGCCTGTTAACAAAACACCTTAGACGCCCAGGTAAGCAAAAATAATCTAAGGTTCCCTGTTTTACAATAGATCTCTTATCCAGGGTTAATAAGAGATTTATTAGCGTCCACATGTTCCCATTTCAAAAATACAACTAAATTTATCAATAATAAAATCAACATGTAAGTCAATCTATATCGACATTTTATGATAGCTTCAACATAATTTTTTTATAACATTTACATACATGCATTGTACTCATATATTATAACTACTTACTAATCACTGATAGAATTGTCAAGATTTTGGCTTTATCTATTGTATCATTACAATTGGCCGTTAGCAAAATTTTTAGTTCAGATTTTAAAGTCTGTTTCCATATATTACAAAGTACATTTTGATTGATATGAATTTTGTCATATTTAACGTTGTTTCTTGCCTTCCAAATAGACCACTTAGATATAAAAATTAATGTATTTAATAGAAGTTCATGGTTACCCCCCATATTGAACCCAAACATCATATTTTTCTCATTTAAGTTAACAGTTCCCACATTTAAAGTGTTTATTAAAATGGTGATGTTTGATATGAATCGGTTAGATATAATGCATTTAAAAAACAAATGTTGAAGATCTTCTTGAATGTTCGATTCTTTACAAAGGTGACATCTTCCATTGGATAGGTTCATTTTTCTAAGTCTACTTTCGGTGTAAATAATGTTATGGTTGCATTTCCATTGGAATTCTTTAATTTTATTACTAATGTCCAGTCTTTTAAGATTATTCAAAATTTTTGGCCAGTGAAATTCTTCATTATAAACATTATTCCATTTATCTTGACATTTTGGTATTGATTTTTTATTCAATATTTTTTGTATAATTTTAATCTTCACGTCTTTTGTATTAATAATTTTGCCTCTAATATCTGTAAGTGTTAAATTATTTAACAATTTCATTTTATTTCTACTTTTAGCTTTGTTTTCTACATCATTATTTTCATTTTTTAAGAACTTTAAGTAGTCTTTTGGAATACATTTCTTAATTTTAGAGTATTCTGAGATACAGTTTCTCCTGTCTATCAGCTGAGAATATAATAAATCACAATCGATGAATTGTTTTGAGTTTTCATCCCATATGTCTTGAATAGTTTTTATATTACTTCTTAAAAATGAAGAAAATATTAAAGGTTTATTTTGGAAGGTTATATTACAATTCCCAAATAATCTAACATGCAAGATATCTGTTTTGGTTTCCACCTTTTGTGCACATTGTAAAAAATTTGTCCATGCTTGGATTGATTTTTGATAGAACAAGGGATACCTGTTTAAATTTAAGGATGAAACATTTGAGCATTTGCAAATAAAAAAAGTTTCATTAAATTTAATATCAAGTCTACTTAACCAATATTTTCCAATTGCATTCCAATTTTCAATTGATTCGTTAATAATGCGATAAATAAATTTTATTCTTCTACTGTCAATGTAGGAATCTAGATTAACCATACTCATGCCACCATTTTCTATATCTAAACAACATACATCTCTTTTAATCTGATTAACTTTCCCCTCCCATATAAAGTTCCACATTAATGTTTCAATTTCCTTTTTAAATTTATCAGGAATGCCCTTCATTTCAATTTCAAATCCACAATATGATAACAAAAGATTTTTCACAATAATAGTTTTACCTTTGTAGGAAAGTTTTCTGCTTTTCCAAACTTGTATACAATTTTTCATTCTATTAATAATGTCCTTCCAAATTTTATCATTGTCAACATTGTAACCATGATGTACCCCCAAAGTTTTTACATTTTCTTTAATCCATGATATTTTATTAAATTTTGGTTTTCTATGGCGGGCATTGCCAATAGAAATTGCTTTTGTTTTATTATAATTAATTCTTGATCCGGATGCTTTTTCATATTTTGAAAGTATATCGAAGGATTTCTCAACAGAGCGTTCATCTTTATTGAAAAGTTGTGTGTCATCTGCAAACATACTTATTTTGGCTTCTAATTCCTTCCCACCCGGTTCACCTGGTAATTTAATCCCCATTATATCATTATTTCCTCTAATTGCACATGCCATGGGTTCGGCTTGCAATATGTAAATTAGCGGTGCGACGGGACACCCCTGTCTACATGAGCGAGATATGGAGAAAAATTTTGAAACAAATCCGTTTGTCTTTATGGATGTTGTAGCATTTTTAACTAACATTTGAATCCACCCCCTAAATGTTTCCCCGAAGTTAAATGTTTTTAACACGAAGTCTACCCACCCCCATTCAACTCTATCGAATGCTTTTTGTTGATCTAAGAAAACTATTATGCCTTCTTCATTTTCTTCGTCTGCGTATTGTATGATGTCTTGTATCATTCTGTTTGCTTCACTTATGTTCCGACCCTTTACAAACCCTTTTTGATCCGGATGAATTAGCTTAGTTAAAACATTTTTTAATCGTTCGGCCAAAAGCTTCGAAATTATTTCATAATCACAATTCAGTAAGGTCAATGGTCTCCAGTTTTTTATGTCTTCCCGTTCCCCTCCCTTATGTAATAAAGTCAAGACCCCCTTGTACTGTGATGCGCTTAAAGTATATTCGAATTTGAAATTTTTTTCAATCACTTCAAAGAATTCGTTTTTTATATCTTGCCAAAAAAGTTGATAAAATTCTGAAATAATACCATCTTCTCCTGGGGATTTATTTGATTTTAATATTTTAATAACTTTACTAATTTCATCTAAGTTAATGTCCTCGTCAAGCGTTTCTTTTTCGTTATTGTCCAATTTATTAACAATATACCTTGTAAGTTCGTGAGCACTATTTTCATCCCACCCTTCTGATTGGAAAAGTTTGGAGTAAAAATCAACCTGCTCATTCATTATCGAGTCAATGTCATACTTGTAATTACCGTCTGTCGTTTTAATCCTATACCATAACTTTTCTTGGCCCCGCTTTTTTTCAAGGTTAAAGAAATATCTCGTTGATTTTTCCCCTTCTTCCGCCCATTTAACACGAGATCTAATTTTCGCTGCTTCTGTTTTTTTATTATAATAGTTTTTAATTAAGCCCTCTAATTGCTTTATTTGCGCGTTTATTTCATCCGTTTCATTCGCTATTAGTTTTAATTTATCGAGTTTCCTTTCTAATCTATCGATTTCTTTTTTGTTTTGCTTACAATTTAAGTTTCTACTTATTTCCATTGTTAACAATTTTATTTTGTTTTTCGCAAGATCCCACCATTCCCGTATATCACTGTATTTATTTTTCTCAATTTTCCAGTTATCCCACCAAATTTTAAAAGCATGTCTAAACTGCTCAAATTTGATTGTTTCAAGATTCATTATCCACATACCTGGACCTCTATTAATATCTTCAGTTTTTAATTTTGTTATTATGATATCATGATCACTAAATGGGAAATGATTAATCCGAGTACCAAACACCTTACTGCTTACGGCGTTACTACATAAAATATAATCGATTCTTGATTTCGATTTACCGCGTTTAAAAGTATATCTCTTAGTTTCTGGATTTAACTTTCTCCACACATCAAATAAATCATTTCTATGTAACATGCTTTGGAATTCTCGGACTGATATGTCGTCTAATTGTTGAGGAGGATTGCGATCTAAGTTTTTATGAATAGCGCAATTAAAATCACCCAAAATTAAACTGTAGTTTTTATCGGAATCGTCCGTATATTTGAACAGTGTATCGTTAATTGCATTAAAAAACGATTTTCTTTCTTTACCATTATTCGGCGCATATATATTTGATATATAGAAAGTTGAGTCGTTTATTTTTAATGTACTACGTAAAATGCGACCAGAATTGTCCTGAGAAAAGAATTCTACATTTTCTTTGAATTTTTTGCCCAATAAAATTCCCACACCCCTTGAGTCACTCGTACCACAATTAAAAAAGCTATTGCCACCCCCACAGTTTTTCCATTCATTTTGCCATCGAATCAAATCATCTTTTGTTGAGTGAGTTTCTTGTAAACAAATTACGTCAATTTTTTTGGCTACCAGCCAGTTAAAAACCAAGTCACGTTTCTTTTTGTCTCTTAAACCGTTAACATTTATTGTAGCTAGGGACAAGGTCATTTAGACAATAATATGTAAGTAGTTTGTTTACTCTACCATGAAAGAGTATGTGTATTGCCTTATTTATAACTTTACTGCGGTTTGTTCGATTAGCATTCATCTTCAATATTTTAACTTTATAATGTTTACAAACAGTTGCATTTACAAATAGTGTATACAACATAAATATGAAATAAATATAATGCATAAAATTAATTCTATTTACAACAAATGTTTTAAATACTATATAGGTAACACAAAATTTGTTCTTTACAAAAAATGTGTGGACTTTGCATATTTTACAATGCATATAATAAGTGACAATTGTACAATAAATTACACACAAGATCACTGTAATAATGTAAAGGTAACAAAAAGACATTATTTTTTTTATTATTATTTTTTTTTCTTTTAAGTTTCTTGAGAAATAGTTAAAATAAATAACACATATATACACAAGCATAAATTTACTAAACATTGATAAGAGTTTATCTGTTTAGGATGCCAGACATCATTGGCGATCCCGCTTTTGTGTGCTTAGGTTTGGCCTCGGCTGAAGACGGACTTATTGTAATATCACTAAGATTACGTTTTTTGTCGTATTGTGGTGTTACTGGAAATTCACTTTTCCCCGGTAGCGCCGTCAAGTATTTGGAAAATATCTCGCATAGTTTTTCTTCACCAGTGCTACTGATGTGTACTCCGCTGACGTCGTTAGTATCAAACAAGGGTTTTATTGCACTACCTTGTTTACTAAATTCTTTGTGGATATCAATGAAGTCCAATGTACCATCTCTAATACACATTTTTTTCAAGAAACTGTTAACATGATTTGATGTGTCATTCATCTTAATAAGGTGTTGTCCGCGACCTTTTCTCGGGAGAATACTACACACAGCAATCTGTGACTTCGGGAAAGTTTGTTTTATTTTGGAGATTGCTTGTGTTGCAGTGATATTGATCTGGTCACTGTCATCCTTGTTTCTCGTGACGTCATTTGTTCCAAGACACAAGATCACCTTTCCAATGTGTGTGTTAGGTGTTTTGATTTTAGAAGTGGCCAAGCTTATACATTGTTCGACATTGTCCAGTGTAGCACCGGACACCGATGCATTGATAGTGTTTTGATGGAGCTGACCCAGACGTTTAGCATTTGAAGCTCCCAGAATAATGTTGACATTGTTACCACTACTTTTCGTTATGACAGATATGTTCTGGACTGTTTCATTATTGTTTAAGTTATGTCTGTCTACGTGAAAAGTTTCGTTAAGATGTGTTTGTGCGTCCTCTTGTGTTGTTTGTTGTCCTTCTAAGATTTCCGAGGCATAACTCCCATAATCGCGTCGTGCCTTTTCAGTAGTATATTGTTCACAATTATTTCTAGAGTGACCACTTTGCTTGCAGAAAGAACAAACGGGCTCATTGTTACAGTCTCTAGCAATGTGTCCCATTTTATTACAGTTGTAGCAACGTACAACGCGAGCGGGTTTGTCTCTACAAAGATAAGAGGGGTGGTCTGTCGTCCTGCAATATTTACACTCTGTGCGATTGTTGTCAGCAAAGATTCTAACTTCAAATCGACCGAAATTGGTTTTATTTGGTAAGGTTTTGTCACACTTCAACATTTGTAAGTATCTTGATCCATTTTCAATGTTTGTACCTTTTATATACCCCCTGCGCACGGACTCGGGGATCACTTGACCATACCGAAGCATTTGGGTAGCTACAAAGCAGTTTTGAACCTCGTATGGCATATCTTTAATGGTGACATTTGTAATATTTTTCTCAACATCTAAAAATGAAACTGACCTGTTTTTGAGAGTTAATCCATTAATAATCAGTTTATCCTTCGTTTCGGAATCCTCCACCGATACAATACAACTGTTTTCCATCAATTGCACAGATTTCACTTGATCAAGGTCTATTGTTTCTTTAAGTTGGTCTATGATCATTTCATGCGATATCCCTTTAAAGAATTTTGTACTGAACTGTACAGATAGGTCTCTTTTTATAAAGGCCATGTTTTAGAGTCGTGAGTAGATCTCAGGATTGAACACAAGGTGTATTTGACAGATGAATAAATACACATTTACCGATCGAAAGTCATTTCTATCTTAACGTATCCAGATAGAAATATTAAAGATGTGTATAATCCCAAAACAAGGGCTCGAAAAGTTTTGTAGAAACTACAAATAAACAGAATTTTTCGAGACACAAATTTCAACAACTCCATTAACTAAGGGACATCACCGACATGGTTCATGACTATTAATTCTTTGGCTCCACTGCGCATTTTGAAATAAAAAAATGGAACATTTGGGATTTTTACCGGATTTTGCCATCTCCAAACGTCAGAGACGTCGGGTAGAAGTATGGTCGTATGTTCTTCCCAAAACTGAATGGGAAAATGAAGATTTGACTTTGATTTTAAGGGAAAAAATGGATTTTTTGGCAGATTTCAGATACAAGTGCTTTCAATGCTAGATCGTAGGTGTAAGATCGGTCGATCACTGTACCATAACCGTGATCATATAGTCGCTGTTCCGCGAACCCTGCAGATTTACACTGAAAGTGCGAATCCTATCCGAGCATTTGTTTTTGCAACATAATGTATGCTTCATTATGGATTTTGGTTAAAGTGATACAAATGTAGGCTATATATTAAGTTATATAATTTTTTTTTTACATATTATAAGAATTGTGAGTGTACAGTGGATTCGTATCGATTTCTCGAAAGTCGTACAACAAACATTTCCTTACATATTAACATAACACGAATTTACATGCAAGCTGTAAATTTCATATTTTTCTTTATCAATATTAACTATTCTGTCGTTTTTTGTTTGTTTTCGAACATCACGTAAACCGTCATAATCACTAAACAAAATAAAGCAATATAGCACATGTCGTTTTCATCGAAAGCAAACCATTATAGCTTTTCATTATAATTTTTTTGCACTTGGCAGTTATTTTCTTAAATCTACAGTTGAGAAATCAAATCGTCTGCTATGTTTTTTAACTCGCATTTTATCCAGTAATACATTTACTTTATTAAATGCGGGAGCACAATAGTCATGATCGCATTGGCGCTGCCTTGTGATGGAATGGATAGTTCTAGAAGGTGGTTCGAATCCCATCAGTCCTTTTTTTGTTTGTCTACATTATTAAGCTTAGTTTCAGAAAGGTATTTTTGACTGTAAGATTACGAAACTGTAAAT
Organism: Bathymodiolus brooksi; assembly: GCA_963680875.1. Classification (NCBI taxonomy): domain Eukaryota; kingdom Metazoa; phylum Mollusca; class Bivalvia; order Mytilida; family Modiolidae; genus Bathymodiolus; species Bathymodiolus brooksi. Next base: position 49,894,074 of record OY804583.1, on the reverse strand, counting down.
TAATTTATTGCAAAATAACTTATTTGTCGCGACTACTGAGACGGTATCAGAAATCATGGGTATCGGTCGAGCAGTGTCTAAAATTACATCTTTAATATGACAGATAAATTTCAATGGACAGAGGTGCGATCTCAAATACACCATTGTTTTTTTTTAAACGATAGATTGTTTGCTTGCTCTTGATATATTAAAAACAGAAAAAAATCCGCGTTCGCGATCGTTTTATTTCCTATTCAAAATATTCTAGACGACGGACATTATTTAACCAGATACAAGTGGGATTTTCTCTGACGGAAACCGAAAATTGGGATTTGCTTGTTGACTGTACACGTTGAGATGATAGGAAAATGTTAGATGCAGGAGTTCACATATCCGATCAGTGCACATTGCTAAAGAAGACGCACAGACCGTTTCAAACACAGTACAAAATATTCTACCGAATCCACTTCTGCTTTAACAAATGGCGAAGAAACAACAGATTCTATTATTTCTAAAATGCTTTCCGACCGCTCGAGTGTAATAAACAAATCAAATACGCTTTTTAATGAAAGGAGAGAATTTTTTTTTAAAGAAAATCTTCCTGTTTTCAGTATAAAAAGAAATCTCGCAGTGTTTCCGTTTAGCAGAAAAATCTGGTGACAATCATCCAAAACATTTCAGAAAGTTAATTATGTATTGGTATTATTAAAATACATATTTTGAGTTATTTGTGCAAAAATGTTACAAATCCAGAGAAAAATATGTTTTAAAGTAAATACATTTTTTCATAGAAGCTTAAAAAAAAAGAAAAGAATAAATACTCTATCTGATGAAATTTGACTTAATTCGTATTAGCACAACAACAACAAATACAAAAAATGATAAAAAAAAAACGAAAAAAAACCCACATACATCGTCAACAATAGAGATTTTATTGCAAACAAAATGCTTTTCTGGATATCGACAGTATTAATTTGAAGACTTCATCGTGCCGTAGACTATAATAGGCTTGGGAAACTGAGAGAACAACCAAACGTAGGCACGTAACTGACAAATTTATTACAGTACAATGTACTTCACCTTTTTGCAAATCGGGAGATGGTGGTACTGTAGTAAAGTTTCCGACACACGAGGGCTAATTTTTTATTTGCTGTCAAAGATATAGGATAAAGGTATTGAACAGAAACATCTGAAATACGATCAATATGAACATTGTGTGATGGTTTTTGTTCAAACTCTACCCTGAACATATAGACTGGACTATATTCTTTTAAGTTTAGTCTGTGAAAGGGTTAATAATAATGAACAAAATTGTATGAATTCCGATTGTGGTAATATATGCTAAAAAGTGCAACAAAACACCCACCCGGTCGGAACTCGCGACAAAAAAAAATGAACTGATGTACGGAATGTTAAATGAACAAAGATAAACATGATCACTCATGTAATAAGGGACAACCATTTTATCTATTTTTAAATTATACTAATGTCAATAGTTGTTTTGTAAATTACTATAGCCATTCAATTACAAAAATGGATCTCTTGTATAAACATCTTCACAGTGGACATTTCTATAAATGGATTAAAACCTCGATTTTTTGATTTACCGTATTTTGAATTATCTGAAGTAGGAATTATGTACTAGTGATTTTATCTATTAACTATACAAAGTTCAGCAAATTCATGTTATTCAGTATCTACAATTATTGCCTGAAAAGTTATACGGGTAGCTTCATATGTCACTTTTTATCCTTGTTCAAAAAAACATCCCACAAAGTCGCACAACGGTAATTAAATTTTTTGAAAGCTCAAAATGTTGTAACTTTTAAAAGGGTTCTCCGATTTCCAAAAAATAAAATGATATAAAATCATTATCGCTGTATCTTTTTGACATTGCGTATGGATAAGGCCTTTATTCCAAAGAAAATGATAATGTGACATACATACATAGGGTACACAAGCCGAAGAAAAACAAACAAAAAACACAACACATACTACATGGAGGATGGAATTGTAAGTTGTCAAGATTGATCAGTCCAAGATGCTAACCAAGTGTTGTTACTTGTTTGGCTGATCGAAAATTCAAGATGGTTGCCAACGGCAGGTCATAGTTTAATGTATGACCCTATGGGAAATATGATAAAGACAAATTCTCAAGAACTACTGAAGGGATTATTGAAACCATACTTGGCAGAAATAATATATTGTGATCATGATGCAGAACAACATGCATGATCTCGACAATCTTGCAATATGGGAAAGAAATGGCGGATATCATTGCAAACAATATTTTTCACCAAAAAGGTACTGTCCAGGCATGTTAACCAAGTAGGCCAAAAACGTTGCTGAAATGGTCCTATGATGGTCATCATTTAGAATATGGTCAAATGACTCAGCAAACCAATAAGGCTGCTCTTACAAATGAAAAATAGTAAATACAAATTTTCCCAAATGAACCCAGGTGAGCGAGTACAGGCTCCTGGGAGCCTCTAGTTCAACACGTAAGCATAATTTAGTATCTTTTTCGGCCGAATCGTATTTTGACAGTAGAATTGCATCGCAGTTTTTGATATATTCTTTTTTCAGGAGAATATGCAAAACATAATAGTGTCCTATTTTAAAGTGTCACCCGGACAATATTTTATAGAGATTGCGATATGAAATAGTGTCCGGTGCTATGAAATTGTGTCCTAGTATAGGGTTAGGGTTAGGGTTAGGGTAAGACATAATTGTGCCCTATGTTAAAGTGTTCCCCCGGACAATATTTCATAGAGATTGCGATATGAAATAGTGTCTGCTGGACACTATAACATATGTAAAAGTGTCCGGTGGACACTTTGAACTAGAACGACACAATTAAATGCTACACAAACGCTAGGTGATATCTATTTTAAATTAGAGACTTAAATAATGAACTGCATGTCTGTTTTTTTCGAAAAAAATAGAATCAAGTCAACTGAAGTGTTGTCAATAATATGCAATACAATTTGTTTACAATTTTCCCTTTATCGAGCCCCTTTGCAGAGTTTGGGTTTGTTTTTATTGATTTCATCACGTATTTCCGATTTAAGTGTTATTCTTACTAAATACCATTATATAATATTAACTGATTACCCCGGATCCAATTTCATAGATATATGTCTCAAATTATATTAATTCTACCGAATTTACATGCAACATACAGAAGAACATGCTTCCTGGTTATGCATAGCAGTTATCAGTATTCGGCAAACTTCGGAAAAGAAACCGACGTATAATTAGGTGTGTTAATGGCGATTCCACCGGCAGACATTCGAATTCTTTTGACTAATTACAGCATTATAACATATGTTTTTTAATCTGGCTTCTTGTTCCGAACATTTTATTAGTATAAAACATCGAATATTGGCAACTTTTAATATAGACTATAATTTTACAATTCAGACTTGAGATTATCAGTTTTCGTCTCGAACTATATGTCTTTAGAGACAACATATTGATGAACTTTATGTATATTTTCAGATTTTTGTATTAAATTTTTTAACTTTGTGGTTATTTTCTATATTTTCTTGTATAATAAAAAAAAAGTATGCTTTATGTATATGCATTCAAAATACATTCCATGTTGTATTTACTTCACTATCACATTACGGGACATTTGTATTTATTATAATTTGTTATTTAACACCATCTTAGACAGTTATTCATTCATATCATGACGAAACAATTTTAATTTTAGATATTAAAAAAAGAAACAATGAATTTTAAATGTAATCTAGTATAGTTATTGTAAAAGTATTAGTTTCCTCTTTTATTTCATATACTGCCTTCCAATCACTCTTATTCTCGATGTTTGTATTATACATTGAAATATCAAACACCACTACGATAGTGTCGTACTACAAAATGACCTAAACTATCTAGCTCATTAGGAAAGAGCATGAGATATGAAGTTCCAGCAAGGAAAATGTAACACACTAAGTGTCAAAACATCTCAATGTCAAGTTGAATATGAGAAAACACTGAAAGGTCAGTCAATATAGCAATAATATCTAGGTATCATTACATCTACCAGTATAGCTTGTTACGTGCATATTGATAATGCCAACTCAACATTAAGTAATTAATATATTAAACGGGAACAATAAAAGTATGGCATGCAAATCTATGGTAGGATCTTATTATATTGTGCAACAAGATTGACAGTAAATACTAAGCAAACTGTTTGACTATCAAAACTGGAAAACACGTGACAACTAAATAAACATAAACGGGGTTACTATGTTGTACAAAATCATTCACAACCGTGTGACAATCGACCTTAGCCTTCACCTTGCCCCACATTTGACATCCTACACAAAAGATGATTGTAATATTTTCTGATATGACCCCACATGGGATGTTGTTTTATGTTAGAGTATCAGAAAAAACAATTAGAAAATGATAAAATGATACAACAAACATCTAATCTTAATTATATTGCCACATCTCGTCATAGGAAGAAACAGAACTCACAACTTTAAGTCGTCATGTTTGTATAGGAGTTATTTCCCTTCAATGTGGAGAAAAAATCATTTCGTGCAAAGTTCATATAAAATAACACATATAGCATGTTCACAAATATACTATATATCTTTCCCAAATATGCGTACTCGATTTGAAAGTAACAACTTTCGAATTTTCTATTTGCTATTAATTTTCCTCTGTTGCATTTTCTACAAGATGCACATATATATACCTAGAGACTTTATCTTTTCCATTGCTGTTGTAGACCGGATACCAGTCAGTCAGTCATAACGGAAGTAACTCTAATGAAAAAAAAAGCATAATCTCAGAATCAAATTAGGAATGTTGCTGCAAAACGTGCTTCATATAATTTCAGCCATGACCTGTCGAGAACAAGAAATTAAAAATAAACATGTTCTATTTCTTTATATTAAATAGACTCAACGAGGTGGATGGTTATAGTGCTATATCACTGAAACAAAGGTCCACGTGTAGACATGTCACTTACATTGACACAATTTCTTATGTAATATTGGATCATAAACAAAATAAAACGAACTGAGGAACAAAAGACGAACGGATGTCTTTGTTATTCTCTCACCATATATATATGAGGGGATTATAGATGAACTACATAGGTTTCGTGCCTTGTGAAAGTTGAAAATGGTGGAATGTAGCTTATTCGCATAAATCATATTTTAAAGTTTTCTTGATTAAAATTTGAGCTCAAGTGACCCCGATTTGTTAATGACTGAATCTTATTAGCACAGTTATCATTAATGTCAAATATAATTAAATGTCTAGTGTCCTAAATATAATAAGATAAGCTTTGTCCTATTAGATTTCATTCAGACGTTAATACCAAACAAATAACAATGTTGACTATGAAAATATAGATTTATTATTACACTGACAAAAAATAAATAACTGTGAAGTGGTATATACTCCATATATCATTGGTTTTGGAACGTTGCTACACATAAATCGAGAGTTCATTATTAATAAATTAAAATCGCCTCTTTTGTCGTAAAGTGTTGTCCTAATACTCAACAGTTAGAGTCAATTTCAAAGACAAAGGTCAATCCATGAAGCAGACATAGCTGTATATGTGATATCCTTTATAAATATAATCTCCAAACTTAAAGCATGTACTGGATTTGAAAGTAACAACCTTTGAAATTTCTATTTGCTATTAAATTTTCCTTTGTTTTTTTTCTACACGCTGGAAATATATATTCCGAAAACCTTTACCGTTTCCATTACTCTTGTAGACCGGATACCAGTCAGTCAGTCGTAAGGGAAGCAACTCTAATAATACAACGTATAATCTTGGGATCAAATTAGGAATGCACAAAACGTGTTTTATCTAATTTCGGCTATAACCTGGCGAGGTATACTCAACGAGGTGAATTTGTATAGTGTCATATCACTGAAACAAAGATACATGTGTAGACATGTCACTTATTTTGAAACAAATACCTATGTTATATTATGTCATGAGTACACGATGGAAGAAAGGAAAGAGGGACGAAAGACGAATGGATGTCTTTGTTATTCTTTCACCATATATATGAGGGAGTTATATATTTTGGTAGGAGGTGACGTTCAATATCTCTATGACATACATATGTTTGTTAGCTCATGAACGTTGCAAATGATGTAATGTAGCTTATTCACATGAAAAAATGGTGTCCTTTAATCTTTAAATTTGAACCCAAATGACCCTTATTTGTTAATGATTGGATCTGTTTAGCACAGTGAGCATTACTGTCAAATAATTAAAGGTATATTGTCCTCAATATAATAACATAAACATTGTTTTATTAGATTCCATTCAAACGTTAATACCAAACAAATAATGTTGACTATAATAGTATAGATTTATTATTACACTGACAAAAAATACCTGTGAGGTGGTATGTACTCCATATGTCATTGGTTTTGGAATGTTGCTACACATACATAGACAATTCATAATTAATAAATCAAAATCGCCTCTTTTGTCGTAAAGTGTCGTCCTAATACTCGACCTTCAGAATTAATTTCAAGGTAAAGGTCACTACATGAAGCATGCATAGCTGTATATGTGATATCCTTTATAAATATAATCGCCAAGCTTAAAACATGAAAGTGAAATCGTAGGATCACCTCCCTACTTTTGATTAATCAAAGGAAGCCCCGGCATAACCTCTGCTTAATACGAATAAAGAGACATATGCGTTTGTCGTAGTTGAGTATTCATTCATTCCTAGTACTAGATTTTCATCTCAACTTGATACATTTGATACACATGTTTTCTCTCTAGACCTTGCTAGCACTCATCTGTGAAAGTTCTTAATTATTTCATCTTCTTTACTTATATTAAAGGTTTTCATGTTTCTACCACAACTGGCAAGGGACCCGGGTGGCTCAATGAGTTAAGTAGTTGGATTACCTAGCAACTCATACAAGCTTATCGCCAATACGGCGTGGGCTTGCGCCCAGTTTTGTATATGAAAAAAGGGTGCACTCGACTCGCAGTCGCAAGTGATAAAATTTATCATTTGCTTGCCGGGTACTCCGGCTTCTTTCATCATTACAACTGGACGACATGATATAGCTGAAATATTGCTGAAAGTGGCGTTAAAACACACACATACAAAATAAATTAAAAAAATACTAGACCAGGCATATTTTTAATTGCCGAGACAATTTTTCAAATTCTTATTTTAATGATGAGGTGCTTTATGTTAATATAGGTATTTTGTACGATCCACCCCCCACCCCCTCAAAAGAAATTGTTCCTAAGTATACTCATAGAGGTCGCGGATATGTAAGCTGTTGTTATCAAAAGACTGCACGGTTATCGCAGCGAACACGTGGAAGAAAATGAAAAAGAGATGAAATAATAAAGATGTTTATTGACATTAAATATGTAAGCAAATATACAAAAGGGGTTTCATACGATAGGCGCCTGTGATCAGAAATAGTCAAAACGTCCTAAAATTGTTCACCATCTTATAATATTGCAATTGCTTTTATAAAAACAAATAAATGTATATTATAAAGTAAATATCATAGGTTATAAATATTGTTGAACTGTTTATCGTAGCACAATTTAAATGTCCAGACTATAAAGGTCGGTTAATGTTGACAATAGATATGAAACTAATAGGAAATACCTGTTTCTATATTTAGTCTGAAAATTCCCCTATGTATGTCACTGACTGCATATCCAATAGAATTGAAGCATATCAAAACCAGTCAGGAAGTTGGGAATGAATGATTGTGGCATAGGTAAAATATACCGGGTACGTTTTTCTAAATTAAAAATAAGACTATCATGTAGATAGTCAAAGTAGATTATTTTAACACCGATCAGTAACATTTAATGTTTTGTACATATGGTCAATTATTCTATATAACAACATTGAGGCTATATAAATAGATATGTTTATGGTATATCAAGTTCACTTGAACGTCGTCATATAAAATATATATTATTTATTTACTGTAACATTTTGCTAGAATTTGTATGCGATTTGTTTTTAAATAATATAAATATATTTTATGGTATATCAAGTCAACTTGAACGTCGTCATATAAAATATTATTCATTTTTTCTATCTTATGTATATTTTACTATAATAGTGTAGATCTTAATAAAAAAAAAGTATATTAATAATCGTGACTTAAATACCCTCTCCCTCTTTCCGATAATGTGAAATGTCAAGAAGATAAACAATGTTAATGACATCACATATGATACAAGTTTCTTCATTTCACAAAATAATTAGAAAAAACAGTTGATCTTTTCTTTTTTTTATTATGATACATGATACACATAATAGTTCATACATACTGCAGGTATGATACAGCTTCCCTCTGTCTGATACACAAAGCCTAGACAAGACCATATATATATTGTAGGTATGATACGGGTTTCTCTATCAGATGCACAAGGTATAGATCATAACATACTGTAGGTATGATACAGTTTCCCTCTGTCTGATACACAAAACCTAAGAAAGACCATAAATATATTGTAGGTATGATACGGTTTTCTCTATCAGATGCACAAGATATAGATCATAACATACTGCAGGTATGATACAGTTTCCCTCTGTCTGATACACAAAGCCTAAAAAAGACAATACATATATTGTAGGTATGATATGGTGTTCTCTATCAGATGCACAAGGCATAGATCATAACATACTGTAGGTATGATACAGTTTCCCTCTTGCTGCTACACGAAATCTAGATCACAGTCATATTGTATACATGATACAGTTCTTCTCTTTCTGATACACACAATCTAAATCATAAACATATTGTATGTATGATACAGTTTCCTTCTTTTTGATACACATAATCCAGAAAATAAACATAGTGCAAGTATGATGCAGTTTCCCTCTTTTTGATACACATAATCCAGAAAATAAACGTAGTGTAGGTATGATACAGCTTCCCTCTTTCTGATACACAAAATCTAGAACATAAGCATATTATAGGCTTCATGGAAGACCGCATTATACAAATATAAACCATCCATTAAAAATACCCTTATATTTTGGTATTGTGCCGACAGTGTAATGTTTTCGGTTTTTCATTTAATGCTTATTACGTAAGAATGCGGGATTGTTGTTTAACTCCAAATTAAACAAAAATGTTTATTTATATCATGGGAACAAAATGTTACATTCCATGAAATGATAATCATGTCTAGATTGTATCAGACCAACAGGCTGAGCTGGATAGGTATATTACTGGTACACTGCAACAACAGTCCTCGAGTAGATCATGACAACATTATATTGATTCCTAGCCAACCAGCTTTTGTTCTTTGTCCTTGGTTGATACTCAATCTAGATCATGAACATACTGTAGGTATGATACAGTTTCCCTCTTTCTGATACACAACATATAGAATATACACATATTGTAGGTATGATTCAGTTCTCTTCTTTCTTCTATACACAATCTAAATCATGAACATACTGTAGGTATGATACATTTTCCCTCTTTCTGATACATAAAATCTAGATCATAAACATAGTGTAGGTATAACACAATTTGGAGGAATGATTATAATTTGTACTATTAAACTATAATAACTTATAACTCATAAAATTATTACATAACATTATATTTAAAATACTATTGAGTTTTGAAAAACTACATTACATTTTATTAATAAGACACCTCTAGAAAAGATGTGTATCTACTGTTGTACAACTACGTCTTAGAACAACAGGACGTTCTACAGGTACAGCCGACATAGCAGAATTATGATGAGACACAAGTAGAAAAATATACTGCAACTTTTAATATTAAAATAACGTGAGAGACTACATTATAAAAATAGCAAATCAAACATTAAACATTAACATATTAAAGAAGACTACATTATCATAATTTAAACCAAGTATTACACATTAAATAATCTTGGAAGACAACTTTATTAAAATATAAAGCAAACATTGAACGTTAAATAATCTTGGAAGACAACATTATAAAAATATAAAGCAAACATAACACATTACAATTTGTTGGTAGACTACTTTATATAAACATTAACCTACCATTAAACATTAAAACATGTATTTTATGATGAAATGTTAAAACAAATGAATATGCAATATGCTTAAGATGAAAAAGTGAGATTGATGTAAAACAGTGACACTTAATGTGCGCGCCTGGGTCATTAAGATTATTGTAAACAGGAGATTTGGAATAAACTATATTATGATGTAAAAAAAAATCATAATTCAAACCACTCATATTGAGCCTGTATATTTGTAATGACGTAATGTGTGTAGGGAAATTTCATCCTATTTTTGGAAATTGACAACAAGAACACAGGTTTTAAGAATGATATTTTAATAAAACAATACTGTATGATTTAAACAAATGTATATATATATATATCTTGGAAGACTACATTATACAAATTTAAACCAAATATTAAATATTAAAATATCTTGGGGGAATGCATTATGGAAAATGATAAAATGCAAACAGTAAACATTAAAATATTTTGGAAGACTACATTATAACAATATCAGGAACACATTAATATATACCATTACATTTGATATTTGGTTTTGGAGTTATGTGGACAGTGTGGTATTTTCTGTTTTTCATTTAATGTTTATTATGTAAGAATGCAGGATTGTTGTTTAAACCGAAACCGTGGGTATAGATAGCTGTGGTAGGAACACACATTCAGTTTGTTCATTTGTTTGACCACGGTTATCTCGAGGAGGACAAATCAATGATACATAGTTCCACAATTACATTTCGACCAAAATATTTGACAGACATGATTACTAGTGTTCCTCTCTACGAACATTTCAGTCTTATTAAATACAATTCCCTTCGTCAGTCTAAAATCTACAAAAATCATTTCGAAAATTCTAATTTCTGAGGTATGTGACCTTTAGGTTACGTTGGTCAGGTAACATACAGTTTCATTAATATGCTGTTCATATCAATGGGGATTTTGGATGATAAGCTCCGCCCACAAATTTGTCGGTAGGCACTACTGCAAATTCCACTTTAGTGCCACATTTTCATTTTTCAGATATATCATTGGGACAATATGCTACATTCCATAGAAAAATAATGATGTCCAAACATTAAACATACAAATATCTTAGAAGACTGCACTATGAAAACATAAAGTAGGCATTAAACTATACATTGCATTTGATATTTGGTTCTGATAATGTTTCCGCTTTTCACTAGACCAACATGCTGAGCTGGATTGGTATATAACCATCACACTGCAACAGCATTTCTGGCTTGTGGTAGACATGTCTCTTAACGTGAACACATATTGATTTCTAGCCAACCACTCTTTGCTCTTTCTCCTTCGTTGTGTACTTAGCACTTAAACAACACTAATCTAATGATATAACAATGAAAACAATTTCAACAGTGATGTTGAATTTAAGAAAAAGATATCTTCTCGATAGCCTTCATTTTCAAATCATTTCTGGCTAAATTGTAGATACATATATTTGTAGGTCGCACTGCATAATGGCTGCAACACAAAGATGCCACACAGACAACGAAGGCGATGACAAAAAATTGCATCCTACCAAGAAAATGCTATTTGTTGACAGTCATGGTGTCAAGAACTTTCCCTATCTGGGACGACGAACACATTTTTCAGGCAACCGTCAAATTCTTGGTAGCAGCACAGAACGACACAATGATCAATTTGGATTAGCCATCTTCCAGTTTGAGCGGGAATACAAGGCTTGCCTAGAACGGAGGAAACACAATGAACCCCAGATCTTGAACATCGTATTCCCGATCAAAACAGGCAATATATACTTAGAATATTTGGAGAATACACAATCTCAACAGACAGGTAAATACAATTGTATTATTTAAATCTACAATCAGTATCAAATTAATGAAGTCATATATGACTGGTATATTGTTATAGATTTGGAAACCATCAATGTTGTATTTATTTGAATATTGATAAAAAAAAAACATATTATGAGAAAAGTCTGAAGATACCAAAGAGACAATCATATGGTGTAATTTGAAAAGGGATAGACAATACTATAGCCGAAAGAATACGTACTAAGGAACAGGTCTACAAAAAATTCCCCCGAAAACTTTAGATTGAGCAAAATGTAATGACAAAAACGAGTCAATTGCAAATATGTGAGGAGACACAGCGTCTTGAGAGTCCTTTGTTCAATATGTCAATATGTATTTACACTAATATATCCCCATGAAAAGTAGCATGTCATATGTTTTGACATTTCTCATTCGTTGTAGCCGTGATCGTATACCAGTTGGATTAACAGTTTACTATGCAATCAGTGTTTATCACCACTGATGTTGTGAGTTCGATTTCTGATCATGGCGAGAAAAATCCGATACAACTTTATGTGTTTCAGTTTGTGAGTTATTTCCTCCACCAATAAATCTGACCGTTACGATATAGCTGTAATATTGTTGAAAGTGAGGATGAACACCATAACCATGACACCAGCCCAAAGGATAAAGCGAAACTATTTTACAGATTTAAATATTAAATGAATTGTAAATAAGATGGTGAACATGTTTGCAGGCAGACGGACGTAACATGAAAACATAAAAGTAAAACTTGTCAGAATGGGTTAATTATGATATTTAATGTCATAATATTTAAGGACAGGACAAACACTTATATTTTATTCCTTTTGATATGTTTAATTTTTCCGGTCTTGTGTCTCGGAGGATTGTTTATTTTACATTAATTAAGAGTTTATTTGACCAAAATACCTGCTAATTTGTTCCAGTATATGAATATGTATAAGGTTTGAATAAATGAAAAGGAAAAATAGTTATAATTTGTATATAAATGAATGTTAAATTATGAAAACTTTCTATTTATGCAAATTGAGTTTTAGGATATATTTAACATGTACATTGGAATAATTAAACTTTTCTTACTGATGACAAGATTGCTAAACATGCAACAAACAAACTTTATGTATTCACAATCAGTGATCAAGGTCATTACAGGAACTGTTGTACAATTTACAAGGTCAGGAGAAAACAATTGAACAGAGGAACCTTGCATACCTGTTTTCCATCATAAAATGATATACACTATTTATTGCCATGCATGTTATTAATTCATCTTTTAAGTTGCATACTTTACATACAGAGAAAACAATATAATTGAGGATCTTTTAACTTTGCATAATTGTTTACCATTTCAAGAGAATGCTATTAATTGTAAAAGGCAGGAGGCAAATGATAAAATCCTGTCAATAAATGTATATTATATATACAATTTAAGTATGAATTTTCTTAAATTTATTATTGAGAAAGACACGATCGACTAATAAAGAAAAAGAAAGAAATATCATATCCGATTAAATTTGATTTCAGTCAAAAGTAGTAAGAATTATTTTTACATGTTTTCATTTTTAAATGAAATACATCTTGTATATGAAAATAAATATTCACTGTTGCACATAGACATGCATACATTGTCCTTGTCCACATTTTTTCCGCTTATTCACCTGTCACATAACTCAAGGTTTAATTAAGTGTATTTTGTTCTTGTTTACCTTTGATCTCATTTATCCCACTTTTATTTGTTTACCTGTAACTATCTATTTTTCCCTCTCAAAAAATTTGATAAATGGGAATGAACTTTAAAAGTTCTGAAGAAAGTTAACATAAAAGTTAACGCTTGTTTACTTTTCTGTTACAACGATTTATAATCTTGTTAATTAATTTATGTTAACAAATTAGTGAACAGCGATCAATGATGTGCATACTACTTTTCACTTCTTTAAATCTACAGAAACAATTCTTTGAAATCCATTTTGTGACATCAATATTTTACTTTCCTAGATATATGTTAATAATTCTTATATGATTTACATAATTAGAAATCCTATTCTCTGATTGGGTATAAGCGCTTATGGAGGCGGGGTTTTTGTCAGTTTATTTTTCGATAGACGATTTTCACCGGACTACTTTTTTCCTAATGTAAACAAAATGGCGGCTTGGATTCCTGATAATAAAAAAAGATAAAAGAAACAATGTTTATTGTTAATAATCAACAATTATTGTTAGATAAGAAATCAAAAAATAAATGCCAATGAAAAAAAAAAGCTTGTACAAAAAAATTCCGGAAAAATACTTAAGACAACCATCTATCGACTTTGACTTTTATAATATATCGTCTTCCTGTGACATTGTTTACAAGGGACGCTGATCGACACAAGCTGGTTACTGATTTATTTTACGATTTTGTGAGCATTTTACTTGTTTGAGTAGCTAAATGCAAAATGCCATCACATTGGAAAATATCAGTAACTTAATTACATCACCGTCTAGTTATCAATGTAGGAAAACAACTTAAACAAGGTTAGTTCATTTTGTTTTTCATGGCCGACACACATCAATGGAATGTATGTGTGCGTACTGGGGATCACCAAAGGTAAATTTTCAATACAAATGAAAAGAAAACACTTAGTTACAGAATTATAAGGATTAAACGCATTTTCCCGGAGTTTATTTATGCATAGCCTGGACCAATTCACTCACAAACTTTCATAAAAGTCCTTCGGACTTTTATTTGTTTGTGAGTGAATTGGTCCAGGTTATACATAAATAAACTCCGAATAAAATGCGCTTAATCCTATAATATATACAATAAATGCTAACTCTGACATATACTATCACATTTTGATTTATAATTTATTTAAAAAAAAAGTTGTCCATTAGGTGTATGTGTTAGTTTCTATTTTCTGCAAACATATGTTGCGTATTACCTTTCATACACTACATTACAAAGGAGAAGACGGTCCGATCATATTGTTTGTTATTAAACAATAAAATATGTTTAGATTAATTTTAATTGAAATATTTTATCATTGAGTTTCCTTCCCTAAACCAAATTATTATTTTTCCTACCGCATTATATTTATTTTCAACTAGCGTAGCATTCACTACACTATTACTGGCATGAAATAAAAATACAAACCATCAAAATGTTTCTTTTATTTTATATAGATCATACATCATTGTTTTCACCACACGAGAAAGAAGTTTATGACAACCTAATAAGTGTAGTTGGTAGTGAGATGGACATCAGAATAAGACAAAATGTATTTCTTATAAAGGACAAGATATATAATAGCGCAAAAACAAATACAACCATTGTATCCAGTGGAAGTTTAGCGGAAGGTTTAGATCTTCCCGGAAGTGACATAGATGTAATGATTGTACTTAATATTGCTAACATATTACAGAATGTACAACATATGAATCGTTCAGCACTATATACTACTCTTCTGATAGAAGATGAGATAGAATTTCCTGGATTTACTACATTGAAGTTGATAGCTGATGGTGATGTATTTATAACACATGCATGTTTTGTTGAAACAACAAATGGAATGTATTTATCAAACATTTTGTTCATTCGTAAACTTATTGAAATGAGTGCTAATGATAAGCATTCGACACATGGTCCTTGCTTATCAGACAGACATGAGGCCATGGATATAGCTTACTGTTTTCACTTTCATTCTTGGCCAAGGCAAGCAGAACAATGGATATATCGTCATAGACCTGGTCAGTGGCCACCTGAAATATTGATAGACAATATAGTTAATTATGGTTGTATACTAGTACCCATTGGACCCAAAGAAATAGAAAATAGTGAATTACTATGGAGAATATCATTTTCTATGGCAGAGAAACAATTATCACATTCTATGAACTATGCACAAATTCTTTGTTACGCTCTTCTTAAGCTGTCTCTAAAGAACATTATCGACAGAAATGATAAAGTGAAAGGATTATTGTGTTCCTACTTCATGAAAACGGCTGTGTTTTGGTTATCAGAAGAAATTTCTATTAACACATTTCAACTTCAAAATTTATTTCACTGTTATTTTCTTTCTCTTGATAAGCTAATAACATGGGTGAAGTGCTGTTATTGTCCCAATTATTTTATTCCCGAACATAATATGTTTCGCGGAAAAATAAATCGGTCTAATAGTCGACTGTTGTTAAATATATTAGAAAGACTACGAAATGGTGAACGTGAGGTTTTTACAGTTAATACATTGTTTAATAGTGAAGTTGTACTACACGAGTCATGTGTTAAATTAGAACTGTTTATTTATAAGGTTATTGGAATAAATGTTGATGTTGATATAGAACAGGGCTATATAATGTTAAGTTTTATAAAATCGTTAGTCATGTCACATTCAACCAGTATTTTGTCAGGAATATGTAAATATTACTATGACAAGGCGTGTCAGAATATTGTTCAGAAGTTGCCCTTTCCTTCTACTAATAAACGTAATGTGCAAGTAATGCGACGTTATCATAAACACTTACATGACGGTACAAAGTCAGATGCTGTGAGTGGATGGTTAGTATATGCCTCATTTTACTATGTACTCGGTCAGTACAATACAGCTTTGATTATTATAGATCATGTTTTGTCTCGTTGTACACTAGATATGATACAGTTACGTACACTCAATTACACCACAGGTCATGTTGAATACTACAAACAGATCATATGTTGTTCAAATATTACACGGAATGAGAAAATGAGAATGGCAACAATAGATAGTGTGAGGTATGTAAAACAATCAACACTTATACCTCATGAACTAAAACTAGAAGTTCAGGATGGAAACTTTTATGTACCACCTGTTGTTATGTCACATTGTCTAAGGTTTCTATGTTACCATCACCTTTATAACAATATCAATAGACAACAGTCATTACGTGATTTATATCTAACAATAACAGAAAGGTATTTTATCTCTGAAAGTAAATTATCGAATTCTTTAACGATACTAGGCGTATGTAATGAGATAGTAGGTGACAAAGAAACAGCTGATCGTTGTTATAAGATTGCCTTACAAAATGAGTATGCTATATGTAGTTCGGCGGCTAAACGGAAAGAAAACCTAAATATGAGATGAGCATTAATAGCATTAGCTATGTGTGCATTTCATTATGTGCCTACTAAATGTATAGTTGATCATTTTAATTATATGAGTTTAAAGAACTAAGGTTAAAGCTACATTTCTATAAGAAAGGTCTTAGGATTCCATATATATACAGGATGTGAAATTAAATCACCATTTGCTGAAATAGGGTATTGTTGTTTATCAAGTACATATCGTTAATACACAGCAAGTCAAAACTCGCGAAGGCTCCATTATAGCTATCTGATATTAAATACCTGTATTTACTAACCAGAGACAAACAACACACACTCATTCTCAAATACATTATATATATATATATATATATATATATATATATATATATATATATATATATATATATATATATATATATAAAATTTATGTTATATTTATACATGATACGGACTATGTGTGTGCTATTATTATACCAGTTCGATCTGGACAGCAGAGGTATACCGGGGCGATTCATTTATCTGACTTTAAGAATGTAAGTGTGTGGTCTGAAGGACAACATATTGATGCAATTTATATAGTTTCAGATTTGTTGATATTTTATTTATCTATGTTACATATTATATGAGTGTTTTAATTGTACGAGTTCGATCCGGAAAGGGGGCGTTTACAAATACAATTCATTCATGAGTGTATTGTTGGGTCGTAAGTCTATAATTCTACGATTTAGAATTTATATTCTCCGTCAGATTTTATTTTTCTATTAATGATGTAGTTTTACATACACATATACATTTTAAATGAGTGTTATAATTGTACGAGTTCAATGCGGAAAGGAGACGTTTACAATTCGGACTTGAATTTCTTAGTCTCTCTCTCTTATTGTGTGGTTTGATAGACAATATATTGATGAACTTTATGTATAATTTCCGATTTTTTAAAATCATTTTTTATGTTTTATCAATACATGATGCAGACTACATGTGTATTATAATTGGACGGATTTGTTCGATTTGGACAGGATGAGCATACCGTGTGATTGGACAGATAATATATCGCTGAACTTTAAGTATATTTTTGTATGGATTTTCATATTTTGTTTTATCTATACAATGTACATGATATATATTATACTAGTATTATGATCGTAGACGTTCGATCTGGACAGGAAGGGTTTACCGGTGTGATTCATTCATAAGGATATTATACGATCTAACTGTCAGGGTATAATGTAACAATTCGGACTTGAAATTTTCAGTCTTCGTCTCGTACTGTGTGGTACAAAAGAAAACATATTGATGAACTGTATGCATATTTTTCAAATTTTTCTACTAGTTTGTGTTATTTTTGTTTTCGTTTGGTTGGTTACTTTATGACATTTCCTGATATAATAAAAACAATGTTTTATGTAAATGAGTTTAATTTATACACCCCATGTTATACTTACTTCACCATCGCAAAGCAAGACATTGATTTTTATTATTATGTGTAATGTAACGCCATCTTTGGCAATATTTCATGCACATTGTGGCGAGACAATATAAGTGCAACACATTGCAATAAAGCAAGGGTTTATACAATGTAGTCTAGATATTATATATAATATATAAACCACATATAATAGGTAATGAAATTAGGAGAAACAATCTATATACATTCCCAATATGTTACAAGTTGGAATTGGACTCGTAATACACATATTTTTAAAATAATTCAGCATGTACATCAGACCGAAAACACACTCCCCTTTTCCCCATTTTTGCCCCTTGTTTGAAAGCGGGTAAGGTTTCATTTCTCACAGAAATACCAACATTAACCTGTACCCATGATCATCTTATTAAACTTCCAGAAGCATCAGTACAATAGAACAAAATATATCCAGCTCGGAATCTACAACAGACCAATAACATACACAATGCTTTTGCTTGTTCAGATCGTTGTTCCACATTAAAAATATAATTTAGTTTCATCCTAGTATGACCTATGACCTATGCGACATTTGTCTGCCAACTTGGATCTTATGGTTTGTTACCATATGAAGTTGGCATTTTCCAACATTACATTGAATTCCATGCAATTGGTTATTGCGCTGCAAGTATCAATTATCCTGCCAAGGATTAAAGTATATATTACAATATTGTCTATTTGGATTGAAATGGAGTGACCGATGTGTATAAGTGAGCAGGCCAAGTCTAGCTTCTTCTGAAGAGAGACAATTCAAAAATTGTGGGACTCATCCCATATACTTTTATTAAAGGAAAACGCCATGGTCTTAACAAGTTAGCGTGAAAATTTAAATGGCAGTAAATAAAAGACATTTGTATTAATGAATGTTAAAAATAGTATACCGTAAGGTAGAATTTGGCGATTGAAGTTGCCTCTAGCACCAAATAATGGGGTTTACAATTTTTCAGAACTCTTCAATATGAGGAGACATAGGGCATAATCCATTCTCGGATTATACTTGCAATTAAAGCTCTTCCGAAAGAGACGTGACGTCACAATAGCGGTATCGTATATTTTATCAGCATTGATGAGTTGCAATTTTATCATTAACAATTATGTAAATCGTAAAATAACATCGTATATTTATCTTTTGATATTTACAAAATCATTATGACTTCATGTTAAGCATTTTATTGCACTAACGAAAAGGGGAAGTGTGAGAAGAATAATTTTGTGTAATTACCGATCAGGACTACCCTTGTCAACACATCGACCAGCGACCTCAAAAAACACGGAAAAGTACGACAGCATTGTGGACAAAAAAGAAAAAAGCATGTGTACGTATAAAACGAGTTAAAACTAACAGGTATTTAACCTACGGTCTATCACGTAAAGCAGGAAATTATACGTAGAACCCTCCTTAATACAAATAAACTCCCTTGATTTATGAAAATGTAGCATGGGATGGGAATATTAAGAAAAAATTAGAACGATATACAATTATAAACATTGTATTGCAGTTGATCTGATATTAAAACATAACCAAACGGACACGATGTTCAACTAATATGATCCGTCCCCATGACGTCACATGAAGATGTGTCATGGCCGCTTACACTACGACAGGAAATTCCAAATATTCATAATTCTAATTGGGTATATTAATGTTAATGAAGGTGTTTTTTGTTTAATCATTAGTTATTTACGAATAAAAAGTTACAATGTATTGAATTAAAATAATTGTTCAACTTAGTGGAGTTTTCCTTTAATAAGCGTTAGAAGGTACAACCAAGAATGGACAAGACCAAGAAGACAGAAATGGGGGGAGGGGGTGTACCCATGTGGTTCCGAAGGTTAACTAGTGCTTGTCTTTTATTACGCACTCTCTGTTTTATTCTCATATCCGGTACATAGTTCATATTCCATGAAATGACCAGTCATATTTCATATCAAGAGAACAATGTCGAAAAACAAGAAAAGTTTAAAGATATCAAATGGGTAATCATAAACAATAAATTGAGGATAGGCAATACACTGGTCAAAAGGAAAAATAGGACACAAGAGCGAACAATTAACTGCAAGAACTGGACGGAAAACTAAATATCAAGCAACACAAAACCTTCTGAAATCCTGGAGTTTGTTCATTGGATGCTATGAAAATGCTTAATAAAACAGATACATATCAAATTAAGTGCTTTCTACGAGTTTTGGGAATACTTTCATCATATATGGTAAAATCAAAAATACTTAAAAGGCAAATAATTAAAGGGTCTTTGAGAGCAAGAAAATCAAATGACTTAAACAGTATGGCTCAATTCGACAAAGGTCACCTACACCTGAGGAAGGATGACCTTAGATTTTCTCATAATTGCAAATGATCCAGCTTGAGAAACTGGAAGAGCTAACAAGAATAGACAATCCATAAATACTGGCAACATTGAATACAAAGCAAACAGGGTGAAGACAATGAAAACACACAAGAAACCCAAAGCATTAATACGATGAGCAACTCCGACCTCACCAAAATACGGGGGTATCTAAAAGGCTTGTAAATAACATCCACCATGGAACTCATATAGTCAGACACCAATGTACGCAAACATGCACTCAAAAGACACACCCGTCATACATGCAACTGGGGTGGGGGGGTGGGGGGTGTGTGTGGATAGAGACGAACTGAACATCGTTGTTATGTGGAAATCGTAGCGGACTTCACAGCAATGATTTAAGAACGTAAAGGCAATTAAATTTAGTACAATGTTAAAACGTTGGTGACCTCAAGAGACACACACAACATTGGGATTAAGTCAAGAAACAAACTAAATAGACGAGCAACACAGACTCTATCAAACACTGGAGAGGGGTGAACTCAAGAGACACAGACAACATTACTGATAGAGACGTGTTGGACACCATATTACGCAAGCATACACAAATATAGAACATAAGACATCACCTGTCATATAAGCAAACAGACGGATCGAACATCACATTTATCTCGGAAATGACAACATGGAATTAGGAATGTAAAAACAAATAATGATGATGCTAAATATAAAAGGCTAACCCTATTACTTAAAACAAGGGGGAACTCGAGAGACACACACAAAATTTGTGAACAAGTCAAGAAACAAATTAAAAATATGAGCAACACGAATCCCATCAAAAATGGGGAAGGATGAACCCAGTTGTTCCTGATGGTTGAGCAGTTCCTCCTTCTTATAAGACACACACTGTGTTACCCATTGTCAGGTCCAATACAAATTTTGTAGGTGACAAAGGAGAACAAGTCTAGGTAAAACGGAAAAGATTCATTGTTATTTTAGATATGGATATGTCGTAACGTCCAATCAGAATGGGATGACTACCGTAGAAAATATGTAGCAATGACTTCAACGGATCTTGATATTGCATACCTTTGTTGTCCATATGATTTCATGATATGCAAGAAATTCTGACAAATACCATGAGATCCAATTACTCAGAGTAGCGGATCAAAAAAGCCGTTGTTTTCCCCTGTAGTTCACATCTAGTGGTCTTTTCTATGTTCTACGATTTGATGTGTGATTGATCGTTTTGTTGATATTGGTGAAATGTGGAATTGTTGTACATCTCAATTTAAATTTCCTTTCAAACAAATACAGAACATACCATTAATAAATACAATCAGCAATTAGAAAAAGGAACAAATATAAAACAATAAACACCATACAAAAAACAAATCTGTCTAACAAAGAAGCAAATTACAAATAGAACATAATAATATGTCATTTCTTGAAAATATTATTCATTATTATGGACACATTATTATGGACACATAGAAACTGCACAATAACACAAAAGTTATAAACTGGTCCAAAAAACAACAGCATCGATAACATATTTGTCTCCTTTAGAGGGACACTGTTTCAGCAGGTCGTCGGCATACCAATGGTTACGAATTGTGCTCCTCTTCTAGTCGATTTATTTTTATACTCATATGAGTCGGAGTTTCTTCAAAAGCTTGTAAAAGATAAGAAGATTCATGAGGCTAGAGCCTTTAATTTCACATACAGGTATATTGATGACGTTTTATCTATCAATAATTCTAGATTTGCAGAATTTCCGATACCAATATCTTGTCGAAATATATTCCGTCTCTGCAGAAAAAATTATAAGTGATGCATTTTCATATAGTGAAAATGTATAAAGATAAAGAAGTCAAAAATGTCAATGTGTGACGTAAAAGTATTTTTGACATTTACGTCACCGAATATGGTACTGCTTTGACAACTATTTTACCTATTTTGTTCCTGTATTTAAATACTGTTACAGTGACAGCCGGAACCTTTGAACCGTAATGAGAGCGGGAGGTTTGGCGCCTTAAAATCTGATTCAACCCACCATTTCTTTAGAAATGCCTGTACCAAGTCAGGGTCATTACGGTTTTCACAGTTTTCCGTTTGTTGACTGATTTTGTCTGTTTATATAATTATGAGTTTTGACTTTCCCTTTGTAAGATTGTTCGGAATTCGGTAATTTTGTTATTACCCTTATAGGCTTGTGAAATATGAGGTTTTGCTACTAGATGACACAAAATAAACAGATATAAAAAGTGAAAATCACTGTATTTACTCTGAGAAACACAAACATTGGACAGACACCAATGTTTATCTGAACATATGTTTTTTTCCCATTATTATGAAGATGTTTGGAATCAAATACCTGTGTTCATATTCTAATTTCTAGTAGATGTAAAATTAAAGCCATACTTATTTTCATTATCTGTATTATTTATTTAAATATCAAGCACCACCAATATAATGTCCCAGTACGCAATGACCTAAGCTATCTAGCTCACTAGGACAAAAAATGAGGTATGAAGTTCGCCTCAGAAAAATGTAACACACTAAGTGTAAAACAATCACAATGTCATGCTAATTATGAGAAACACTAAATAGGTTGTGTTTGATAGTTGATTGTGTTTAGCAACACGCTTACCAATATTTCAGTTATATCATGGCGGTCAGGGCTATTGCTGTAGGAAACTGGAGCACCCTGAAATCCACTGAGATATCACAGTTCAATGACAAACTTTATAACATAATGTTGAATCGAATACACCTCGCGCCGAACGGGATTCAAATTCACAGCTTAAGTGGTGATATGCCCTGATTGCACAAGTAGTTGCAAATTAAACTGCCAGACGATCACGACCACGACGTCCCCCAGAATACACTGAAAGGTCGATCAACACGACGTCCCTGAGTCAATACAGCAAGATATTTAGATATCACTATATCAAGCAAGATAGCTTGTTACACACATATGCATAGCGCCGTTTCAAAAATTGAGTAACACATCTATGGTAGGATCTTAGTATATTGTGCAACATAATTGACACTAAATACTAAGTAAACTGATTGGATTGGCCATCACAATTGAAATACACGTGACAACCAGAGGAACGTAGACGATGTTACTATATTGCACACAATTATTTACAACCGTGTGACAATCAACCTTAACCTTCTCCCTGTCTCACAATTGACTTCCTACACAAACAATGAATGTAATGTTCCCTGACATGATCCCACATTGGATGTCGTTATATGTTAGAGTATTACCAAACACAATATTACAATGATGCAACACACATCTAATCTTAATTATATTGACATATCTCGTCATAGGGAGAAGTAGAACTCCTAACCTTAAGTCGTCTTGTTTTTTCATGGGAGTTATTTCCTTTCAATGTGGACAACAAGATCCAATTCATGCAAAGTCCATACTAAAATAACATATATATCTTCCCGAAACATTTGTACTCTATTTGAACTAGTGAATGTAATATTTCCTATTAAATTATCGTTTGTTGGTTTTTCTTCTACAAGTTACAAATATATATATAGCGAAAGACTTTACCTGTTACATTGCTCTTGTAGACCGGATACCAGTCAGCCTGTCGTAAGGGAAACAACTCTTATTAAAAACGTATAATCTTAAAATAAAATTAGGAATGTGCAAATTATAGTGTGATACATTTCAGCCATAACATTGCGAGAAAAAGAAATTGAAAATAAACATGTTCTATTACTTTGTATCAGATACACCTCAAAGGCGTTTTTATTTACATTGTTATATCACTGACACAAAGGTCCACATGTAGACATGTCACTAACTGTGACACATATACTTATGTCATATTATGTCAGAAACAAAATAAAAAGGACATAGGAACGACGCACGAACGAGTGTTGTTGTTTTTCTTTTACTATATACATGAAGGCGAAATACATTTTGGTAAGAGGTGACGTCAAATTTCTCAATTACATATAGATGTTTCGTGCCTCATGAAAGTTGAAAATGATGTTATGTAGATTATAGGCATGAAGTATATTTAAAATTTTTGTTTCATTCAAATTTGAACTCAAATTACCATTTTTTGTTAAAGCTTGAATCTTTTCAACACAGTGATGATTAATGTCAAATATAATTAAATGTCTATTGTCCTAAATATAATAACGGAAGATTGGTCTTATTATATTTCGTTCAAGCGTTAATACAAAACAAGTAATAGTGGATTTATTATTGCACTGAAATAGATTAATATCATATCAATTACACAATTAAATATTTAAAGTTATACACACGAACGTGGTTGACACTCTTTATTGAATATGTTTTTTTTAATATAACATATGGTAAAGAATTTGCATGGCGGCATTATTTCACTAAGAAGGGGAGGGGGGTTCATAAATTTATATTTTGACTCTTTGTATGCTTTTAAATTCTTCCCACAGTGATATAGGGGTCGAGGTCGTGATCGCATGATAATTGCATTTACAACTACGTATGCAATCAGTGCATATCACCACTAAAAATATGTGTTCAATTCCCGCTCATAGAGCTTTGTACTCGATACAACATTATGTGATATAGTTTGTAAGAGACTTGCGGCAAGCCAGTGTTATTCTCCAGATACTCTTCTACCACCAATAAAACTGTCCTCCACGATATGAAGCGCTAATATGCTCACGATTTCATGTGTTTAAGTACCAATAGTGCTCATGAGTATATGCATGTAACTGCTAATTGTGCTCCTGATTACATGCATTTAAAAACTAAGGGTACTCATGACTTTTTTTGTCAGTGACTTGGGCAAATCGATATTTTTCTCCAGATAATCTTCTACCACCAATAAAACTGTCCTCCATGATATGAAGCGATAATATGCTCACGATTTCATGTGTTTAAGTACCAATAGTGCTCATGAGTATATGCATGTAACTGTTAATTGTGCTCCTGATTACATGCATTTAAAAACTACCTTTATTTCAATACTAACGTTACTCATGACTACATGTATGTAAGTACTAACGGTACTCATGATTACCTTTATTTCAATACCAACGTCCCCATGATTACATGTATGCAAGTCCTTATGGTACTCATGATTACGTCGTATGTATTGACGTACTAATGGTGCTCATGATCACATATATTTAAGTATTAATGATGCACATGATTGCATGTGTTTAGGTTGTAATTGTACTCATGATTACATGTATTTAAGTACTAATGGTACTCATGATTACATGTATTTAAGTACTAATGGTACTCATGATTACATGTATTTAAGTACTAATGGTACTCATGATTACATGTATTTAAGTACTAATGGTACTCATGATTACATGTATTTAAGTACTAATGGTACTCATGATTACATGTATTTAAGTACTAATGGTACTCATGATTACATGTATTTAAGTACTAATGGTACTCATGATTACATGTATTTAAGTACTAATGGTACTCATGATTACATGTATTTAAGTACTAATGGTACTCATGATTACATGTATTTAAGTACTAATGATACTCATGTTTACATGTATCTAAGTACTAATGGTACTCATGATTACATGTATTTAAGTACTAATGGTACTCATGATTACATGTATATATGTACTAATGGTGCTCATGATTACATGTGTTTAAGTACTAATGGTACTCATGATTACATGTATTTAAGAACTAATGGTACTCATGATTACATGTATTTAAGTACTAATGGTTATCTTGATTACATGTATTTAAGTAACCATTGTTCTCATAATGACATTTCAATTCTACTACATGTTCCTGGATAATCTTTGCCAATAAATGCACATTGAGGCTACTGTTTGACTCGTAAATAGTTCCGACACAATGAACTATGGCGGTTTCATTTGAACAATGTCTAATTTCTATTGTACAGGGATGCTTCATTCCAAACACAATTATATTGCGTTACTTAATGTTGAAGACACACATGTCCTCATTGTAACCTATGTTACTATTCAGACACACGGGTTCAGTATAAAGACATCTACGTACATATCTGAATCATGAAGACACAAATATCTCCAGTGTAGCATATGTTGCTGTTCAGGCCCAAGGATTAAAAATAAAGACACCTACTTACGTATCTGAATCATGAAGACACACCTATTCTGCTTACCGCTTAAGTTAATTTTGAACCTCCATGGTCCAGTATTAAGATGCATGTGTAAATATCTGAATCTTGATGCCATATAATGTTAGACATCTAATAGTGTATCATTACAACTTTGAACGAATTTGAGTTTGAATTTTGATGTTTAACGCCACTTTCAGCAATATTTCAGCTATATCATGGTGACCAGTTTTAGTGGTGGAGGAAGCCGGTGTACCCGTTGAGAACCATCGACCCTGGCCAAGCAACTGGTAAACTTTATCACTTGCGGCTGCGAGTCGAATGCACCCTTTTTTGTAATTTACAAAGTTGGGCGCGAACCCACGCCGTATTGGTGATAGGCTTGTATGAGCTGTTATATCTAACGACCTAACTCATTGAGTCACCCAGGCCCCTTAAAACTTTGATGATACCAAATGTGTATTATAAGCACTAAATTGAACGACATACAATACAATGACAAAAGTAAAAAGACAAAAAAAATAAAATGATGTAATGTAGCTTATTCGCATGAAAAGATATTTAAAAGATGTGTTTTTTCATTCTTAATTTTTTAATTTGAACCCAAATGACCCCCTTTTTGTTAAAGTTTGAATATTGTAACACAGTCGTGATTAATGTAGTTTATTCGACGGAAAAAAATATTTAAACGATTTTTGCAATCTTTAAATTTGAACCCAAATAACCCCTTTTTGTTAAAGCGTTAATCTTTTTATCAATGTGATCATTACTGTCAAATATAGTTAGAGGTCTATCGTCCTCAATATAATAGCATAAACTTGGTCTTATTAGATACCATTCATGCGTTGATACCAAACAAATGACAATGTTGACTATAATATTATGATATTACTAGGTGATGATTTTCGTATTGGCCTAGTTATTGGTCTGAGGGTATCTGTATTAGCCTGATATATACTGATATAATATATACATATTAATTAACCATGACATATTGTATTATGTGTTTTTATTCTTTCGCTTCAAAGAGTCCAAAATTTTAACAAATTCACAACAATAACGGGTTTTAATTGTTTTAGCATGAACAATGATTGTTTTCAATGACCTTCTGTTTTCATTACTTTTGAGATGAAACATTTTAATTTGTTTATTATATTTTGCTTCCTTTCTATTTTATCGCATCAGACGACAGTGACAGAGCGTCTCTATCTTATTGTTGATACGTATCCAAAATCTAGAGAGTATCCGGAACACCAATATTGGCCGGATCAAAGTCGGTCAGTACTAGAAAAAAACACGTATTGGCCGACTCTGTCCCGTATTGGCCGAGTTGTACTATCTGTATCACAAAAGCAGTCTTAATCTTATTTATGTAAATATAACAGTAGATAATTAAACAAAGATTTATTATTACACTGCAGGGACGTAGCTACCTCAAAATGAAGTGTACTCAAATCTGTTTAAAAGTCTGGTGGAGGGTCACGAAGTGAAGTGACCCTTCCCCACCTCGCAGAGGTGACATTACGGCAGGGGCTCTGGGGGCCGCTTAAGGTCCCCAGATGCTCTGGGGTAAATGGTGCCAAATCCTGCATTCTTGCAATTTCCTGGCACTAAAACTGATCCCACGGAAACACAATTTTCATGAGCAACAAGTCAACTTTTGAACATAAATTTTGAGAAATAAAATATTAAGTAGAGCAATATAATACAAATATGTAGTTGACTTAGAAATTGTATTTTGTCAAATGTGTAGTGGGTTAAGCTTGACTTGGAATCGAATACAATTAACATATGGGCCAAAGAATCTACACGGTGCACAGCAGACACTATCTTGAGTTTTTGAATATTTCATCCAAGTGTGTTCAAGAAACGATTTAGCCTTTGCTCTCGAGATTACCCTGTAAAACATATTAGCTAGTCTTCACTTTACGCAAATTTTATTTCATAAGGAACATTTCTCGAATAGAAATAGTTTATGCTCTCTGTCAATGGTATGATAATGTATAAACATGATAAACTGTAATCTCAATTAATTTGAAACGATGTCGATGTGCATCGGCTGTACAGACTGGACAATGCAAATTCCAACCGCGTTAAACCAATACTTTTTTTCTTATTCCGGTTCGTTCCACATGATACGTGTCCAGATTACCAGAAGATTTTAAAAGTTTACTAATAGTAAGCTAATATCAATATGCTTCCAGTAACGTTAACGATCCCATGTGATCTTTGTTTTTGGGTGTGCGGTGTGGTTTTCCTTTAAAAAGAAATACGATTAGTTTGTTTGTTCAAGCAAAATAAAACAAAATCATACCTTAACAACAAATCCCCCACCCCAAACTCTATTCATAAAACACGTGTACGACCATCGATCGGCATTGCACTTATATAACACACACTGTTCTATGCTGATTCCGAAGAAAATGATAAGAGTAGTTTCCGGAATTGAACATAGGTACATTAAGTAATTATTAACATGTTTGTATTTGTTTGAATTTGATTTAGTTTATTCATTTAATTGTATTCTACCTTATGTACTAGATTTACCATGTTTTCATTTTTTTCGAACTTCCTAAAATTGTTATGTATATTGTGTTATAATATTGTATATTTGTAATAAGAAAAACATATATTATAAAGTCTTATTAGATTCCTTCAAGTGTTAATGCCAAGCAAATAATAATGTTGACATTAATATAAATGTATTAGTACACTGATATAATAACTGGGGAATACATACTCCATATGTCATTACTTTTGAATATATACTCTATATGTCGTTACTTTTGAATATATACTCTATATTTCGTTACTTTTAAAATGTTGCTACACATATATAGAGAGTGCAGAATTTATTGATTAAAATCATCTCTTTTGTCGCATTAGTTCGTCCTTATAATCGGCTCTCACTGTCAATTTCTAGGTAAAAGTCAATGGAAGAAGCTGACCGAGCTGTATATGTGATATCCTTTATAATCATAGTCAACAAACTTGAAACATCAACGTGAAATCGTTTCGTTTGTATTAGGAAGCTCCTGCATAAATCTTGCCTCATACGAATAAAAGGACGCATGCGGTTACATGTAGTTGAGTATTCATACATTGTTAGTACACGATTTTCATCTTAACTTGATACCTGTGATAAACATGTTGTTTCTGTAGACTTTGTTAGTAAACTGTGTAATTTCTTTATTACTTCATCTCCTTTTCTTTTATTTAAGACTTTCTCGTTCATATCAATATAATCTTGTGATAACAACAGTTTACAAGTGTCTCCCTCTCTGCTCGTATTATCCAAATGAACACGGGGTCACTTCTAGTGTTAAGGTATATACAGACATGTGTTGTAATTGGTCGTTTATTGCAACTTTCAAATATATGATCGGGTCGTAAATTTGTCACCTCTAAATGTCAATTGGGAGTGATTCTTAAGATACGTTATATCATTATGATATCTTTACCAGATCAGGAATCTTTTTAATTGCCGAGACAATTTTTTTCAAATTCTTATTTTAATGATGAATTACCATATATGAATGGAAGTGTCTTGCAGGATCCAACGGAGCCACTACTCCCAACTTTACATGTACCCCATTTTTCTTTCATATACGCATAGTGGGAACGGACGTGTATGCTGCTGTTACCATCAGACTGCGTAGGTACGGAAACGAACACGCAGAGCAAACGAAATAGATGAAATAATAAAGAATTTTATTTCCAATAAACATGTAAACCAATAGTTAAACAGGAGCACCGCCCACGGGTGCTGAATGCTCGACTTTTTAGTATCTGATATTAAACTGCAAGCAATTTACAAAGTTATACATACTTCTAATTTGTCAATAGATTGGGGTCAACACTTTCTACAAGTGTAATGAGTTTCCAGTTAATAGTTTTGATAGTTATTGAGAAATTTTAATAATACTTACAAAATATCCCAAATTTCTATGTACTATGTCGAAACAGGGGCAGATAACTCAGGATATGTAAATCACAGCGTCATCTGCCTTGTTGTAATGGGTTTCCCATTTGATAGTGAACAGGTATGTTGAGTTTCATTTCAATGCCTTTCATAATTATTGAGAAATTGTATTTTTTTGAAGAAATTCTAGGTCAAAAAGGGGAAAGAACTCAAATAAAATGCTGGATGTAGTTTTCTTCTATTATCAATAGATTGGGGTCAATATGATAGTGAACAAGTATTCCAAGTTTCAAATGGACACCTTTGACAGTTTTTGAGATATGGACTCTGACAACAAATTTAACCGAAAACTTAACCTAAACCTTTACCGACCCAGACGATGACGCTGACGCTGACGCTGACGCCGGAGTGACGACAATAGCCCGACATTTTTTCTTCGAAAAGTCGAGCTAAAAAGGTGGTCCATATTATTAATGCCTGTGATAAAACACAGACAGAAAATCCTAACTTTTCTACCCTATTTTGCATAGTTTATTGTCAAATTTTGATGAACATAATACGTAAATTTCCTAAGATCTAAATATTGTTGAACGGTTTATCGTAGCACAACTTAAATGCCCTTACTATAAATATCGGGTAATGTTATTTATATATTTTCGACAATCGATATGAAACTAATTGGAAAAACCTGTTTCTATAATTTGTCTGAAAATTCCCCTTTATATGTCATTGACAGTTTATCCAATAGACTTGAAAAGCATATTGAAACCAGTCAGGAAGTTGGGAATGAATGATTGTGGTATAGGTAAACTATACTAGGTAAGTGTTTCTTAATTAAACATAAGAATATTATGTAGATAATCAAAGTAAATTATTCTAATACTGATCAGTAACATTTAATGTTTTGCACATATTATGAATTATTCTAAATAACAACATTGAGGCTCTATAAAAAATATATTTTATTATGATATACCAAGTCCCCTTGAAAGCCATCATATAAAATGTATTTTATATATTTACTGTAACAATATTTAGGGATTTGTTTTCATACAATATAAAAATGTTTTAACATTATGTCAAGGAATGTGACACCTTACAATTAATCGTGGGTTTTATGCAAACAAAACCCACCACCCCAATGACAGGCTTCATATATGATACAATTTCCTCTATTTCTACAATTTCAAATATAGGAAAACAATACCTTTTATTTTTCTTTGTAAAAATGTTTCGATGAGACGCACATTGTTGGATACAGCTCCCGTTTTTCAGACAAACAACATCTAGATAATAAGCATACAGTCAGGATAATACAGTTTTCCTCTTTCTGATGCACAAAATCTACAACATAAACATATTGTAGATATGATACAGTTTTACTCTTTCTGCTACGCAAAATCTAGAACATAGACATATTGTAGGTATGATACAGTTTCCCTCTTTCTGATACACACAATCTAGAACATAAACATACTGTAGGTATGGTACAGTTTCCCTCTTTCTGATACATAAAGTCTAGATCATAAGCATACTGTAGCTTCGATACAGTTTCCCTCTTTCTGATTCACAATGTCTAGTTCATAAACATGCTGCATGTGTGATACAGTTTCCATCTTTCTGATACACAAAATCTAGAACATAAACATATTGTAGGTATAATACAGTTTCCCTCTTTCCGATACATACAATCTAGATCATAAACATACTGTAGGTATGAAACAGTTTCCCTCTTTCTGATGCACAAAATTTACAACATAAATATATTGTAGATATGATACAGTTTCACTCTTTCTTCTACACAACATCTAGATCATAAACATATTGTAGATATGATATAGTTTCGCTCTTTCCTATACACAAACTCTAGATCATAAAAATAGTGTTGGTATGATACAATTTCCCCCTCTCTGATACACAAAATCTAGATCATATTTATATTTAGAATTAATCTAAAATGCAGAATGTAACTAAAATAACCTTTTTCTGACTTGTCACACTTTGATATCCGGGAGGAGATATCGATAAAATATATATATTGTCGAAATCACAGGGGCTTGTAGCCGCAAAGCCCTACCCCACACCCCTTTTTGAAAAAAACAAAAAATTTTCCCTTTATATATATATTTTTTTTTTAACATTTCAAGACGAAAATTCCCAAAAAGAAAGATATAATGAGAGGAGATATAAATCTTATTTTTTCTTTCTTTTCGATAATTTTCTTGTAAAATGTGAAAAAAACAATGAAAGGGAAAAACGATTTTTTTCTCTCCAAAATTGTTATTGTTCTGAGTCTTGAAACAGTTTTGTTTTAATTGGCTTTTAAATTTTCTTTTTGACGGTGGTCTGGGTAACTTGGTAGATGATGGTAGAAGGGTTTCATCCTTTTTAAGATTTGATGTGGATATGTGGCTGACCTTCTTCTTCTGTGGTTTATACAGCCAAAGCATACTGGACTTTCGTTTTGTTCCTGAAACAAAATAAAGAATAATAAAACAACTATTGTCGTAGAGGGTCCGTTGCCTCTAAGTCGCGAAGGTCGCGGTGCCACATTTTAGCACGTTTTCTATAAATTGTAAAGGTGCCATTACGAACCGTTTCTATTAACAATCGAATTTAAAGGGCTTTAAAGGATTATTAACTGAAGACTGGGTTAGGAGTTGGTGCATTTAGGTTTCTTCTTTTAATAATTGTTAAGATTTGAGAGTTAAAAGGTGGAAAAAAGCAAATATTTATTAAAGATATGTCCGCAATTTCACTTTACATTGACAGTCATTCCGTTTTCAGCAGACTTATGTGAATGGTTTTTGGCTTTGGATTGAATCATACATCAGAGAGTTCCATGAGAGCAAAATATAGGATATATTTTCCTTCCTTTATTATCTGTCTTTCCCACTTGTTGTCATCCTTTTCATCACAAAGGAACCGTTACTTATTTCCAAAGTATCGCGTAACGCATATTTGAGCGGAAAGGTTCCGTTATGGTTATACACCGTGATAGTCTAGGTATGATAGAGTTTTCCTCTTTCTGATATCGAAATTCTAGATCATAAATATACCGTAGGTTCGATACAGTTTCCCTCTTCCCGACTCACACAATCTAGATCATAAACTTATTGAAGGTATGATACAGTCTCCCTCTTTCTGATACACAAAACCTAGGACATAAACACACTGTATGTATGATACAGTTTCCCCCTTTCTGATGCACAGAGTCTAGACCATAAACATATTGTAGGCATAATACAGTTTCCCTCTTTCTGACACACAATATCTAGGACATAGGTTTATTATAGGTATCATGGAAGACCGGATTATAAAAATATAAACCATCCATTAAACAATATCCTTATGTTTTGGTATTGTGTCGACAGTGTAGTGGTTTGGGTTTTTCATTCATTTTTTTATTACGTAAGAATGCGGGATTGTTGTTTAACGCCAAACTAAACCAAAATTGCATTTATATCATGGGGACAACATGTTACATTCCATGAAATGATAATATATATATACAGGTTGTATCAGACCAAAATGCTGAGCTACATTTGTATATTACTAGTATACCGTAGCAACAGCCCTTGAATAGACCATGGCAACATTATATTGATTCCTATCCAACCAGTTTTTGTGTTCTTTGTCCTTGGTTGCGTATTTACCATAGAATAACAAATATCAGATTAAATAATAATTAAAACAATTTCAACAGTGATATTGAATCAAATATCTTCTCGGTGCCCTTCATGTTCAAATCATCTCTTGCTAAATTGTAAATAAATATATTTGTAGGTTGGAACTACATAATGGCTGCTAAATCAGGAAGTCATATAGACGACGACGATGAGAACAAAAATGTTTATTCTACCAAGAAAGTGTTGTTTGTTGACAGTCATGGTGTCAAAAACTTGCCTTATCGGGGCAGACGAAAACATTTTTCAAGCATACAACAAATTCTTGGTAGCAGAAGAAACAGACGCAATGATTTATTTGGAATGGCTATCTTTCAATTTGAGCGGGAATTCACAGCTTGTCTAGAACGAAGGAAGCAGAATGAACCACAGATCTTGAACATTTTATTCCCAGTCAAAACAGACAACAGATACCTAGAATATTTGGAAAATACACAATCGCAACAGACAGGTAAATGCAATTTTATTATTTAAAATCTACAATCAGTAATAAATTAATGAAGTTACATAGGACGTATTTATTGGTATGATATATTTGGAAACAATCATATTGGTATTGAATATTGAATAAAAATAAAAAATAAGAAAATAAAATATTGATACAAATATATTATGAGAAAAGTCAGAAGATACCAAAATGTATTTACAAATTTTAATTCGAAGAAGGATATACGATGCACTGGCCAAAACAAAAAGTAAAGACGAAGGATCCGATGTACAAAACATTCCTAAGAATATTTAATATTGACAAACATGTAATCACAAAAAAACGGAGGACGGGTGTGGTGAATCATCTGCCCTGGAAGGTTAGGTAGTTCCTTATCCACTACTAATATACAGCAGTATAGATAAATAAATACAAAACATGCAACCCCTATAAAGCAAACGAGGGCATATATAAACCATATCTGAACAAAATCACATCTCTAACTTGTCTCTTCACTGATATAGCCTGGCGTGGCTGCTCTCACGGAGATATCAATAAAGGGGTTTTACGCGAAAATTGTATCAGTCAGAACTTGGAACTAATAATATGTAGAGCCTCACTACAAATCGGAGGGAAATTCAGGTGCTCCGGAATATATTGTAATATATGATATCTAAAGAATAATGTTGGAATCATTGTGTATTATACAAATGTATGTAATAATCTCTAGTGTCATACTTTATTTTAACTTGTTAAACATATAATGTTACTTTTCCCATAAAATAATTCAAAAGTCAAATTAAAAACCATGTGAGAGAATACAGTCTGTTAAATATAGAACGTATTTGTTTACCCTAATATATCCAATATATCCCTATCAAAGGTATAATGTAATATGTTTTTGACATGTGTCATTCGTCGTGGTTGTAATCGTATGCCATGTGGATTTAGATGCAATCATTTCCTATCACCACTAATGTTGTGAGTCCGAATCGCGCTCATGGACGAGGCGTTATGTGATTATGTGATGCAGTTTGTCGGTGACTTCCTCCACCAATAAAACTGATCGTCACGATATAGATGAAATATTGTTGAAAATGGCGTTCAGCACCATAACCATAACGCTAGCCCAAAAGATAAAACGACAATAGTTTAAAACACGATTGGAAATTGTCATAAATAAGATGGTGAACATATTCGCAGTTACACGGACGTTGCATGAAAACATAAACGTAAAACGTATCTTATTGGTCTTGTTTTGTTATAGCATGCTTACATTGTTTGACATATCGTCTCAGAAGTAGTCAGTGTGATTAATTTACAACAGTTCGGTTTAATTCTAAAAGTTATGGAGAAAGTTAACATAAAATGTAACGCTTGTTAACTTTTCTGTTCCCACGATTTATTATCTTGTTCATTAATTTATGCCAACAAATCAGTGAACAGCGATCAACGATGTACATACTCCGTCGCATTTGTATAAATCTCCAGGAATTTCTTTTTAGAAATTCATTTGGTCAAATCAACTTTCCGAGATGTATGTTCATAATTAACATTAACATATCCATACAAATATTTTACTGATTTAAATGTTAAATGAATTGGAAATAAGATGGTGAACATGTTTGCAGGCAGGCGGATGTAACATGAAAACATAAACGTAAAGCTTGTCAGAATGGGTTAATTATGATATTTAATGCCATAATATTTAAGGACAGGACAAACACTTATATTTTATTCCTTTTGATATGTTTAATTGTTCCGGTCTTGTGTCTTGGAGGATTGTTTATTTTACATTAATTAAGAGTTTATTTGACCAAAATACCTGACAATTTGTTCCAGTATATGAATATGTACAAGGTTTGAATAAATGAAAAGGGATAAATGAATGCTAAATTATGAAAACTTTCTATTTATGCAAATTGAGTTTTAGGATATATTTAACATGTACATTGGAATAATTAAGCTTGTCTTACTGATGACAAGATTGCTAAACATGCAACAAGCAAACTTTATGTATTCACAATCAGTGATCAAGGTCATTAAAGGAACTGCTGTACAATTTACAAGGTCAAGAGAAAACAATTGAACCGAGGAACCTTACATACCTGTTTTCCATCATAAAATGATATACACTATTTATGGTCATGCATGTTATTAATTCATCTTTTAAGTTGCATACTTTACATACAGAGAAAACAATATAATTGAGGATCTTTTAACTTAGCATAATTGTTTACCATTTCAAGAGAATGCTATTAATTGTAAAAGGCAGGAGGCAAATGATAAAATCATGTCAATAAATGTATATTATATATACAATTTAAGTATGAATTTTCTTAAATTTATTCTTGAGAAAGACACGATCGACTAATAAAGAAAAAGAAAGAAATATCATATCCGATTAAATTTGATTTCAGTCAAAAATAATAAGAATTATTTTTACATGGTTTCATTTTTAAATGAAATACATCTTGTATATGAAAATAAATATTCACTGTTGCACATAGATATGCATACATTGTCCTATTTGTCCGCTTATTCACCTGTCACATAACTCAAGTTTTAATTAAGTGTATTTTATTCTAGTTTATCTTTGATCTCATTTATCCCACTTTTATTTGTTTACCTGTAACTATCTATTTTTCCCTCTCAAAATGTTTGATCAATGGGAATGAACTTTAAAAGTTCTGAAGAAAGTTAACATAAAAGTTAACGCTTGTTTACTTTTCTGTTACAACGATTTATAATCTTGTTAATTAATTTATGCTAACAAAGTCGTGAGCAGCGATCAATGATGTGCATACTACCTTTCACTTCTTTAAATCTACAGAAACAATTCTTTGAAATCCATTTTGTGACATCAATATTTTACTTTCCTAGATATATGTTAATATCCTCGTCTGACAATAAGTCGGTCAGTCATTGGATAATGTTTGATTATTTTTTTCATGTTTGAAAAGTAAACATTTTTTCTTTTTAATTATGTTCCTCATCTATTCTTGCTCACATGTGTACAGTTCCATGGAAAAAAAGATCGATAATAATTACATACTGACACAAATGTGCTTACCCTCCCTTTTCCAAATAGCGTCGTATGACGTCACATAAAGTCGGTCAAAGTTCAATAAAGCACATGATTTTGTCATAGGCCAACCAAACTTAAAAAGTAAACCAGATTAAGAAAGTACAGTATTTTAGCTTTTTCAGTGTAATTGATTTGTCTGAAAAATTTCAAAAGATGTTTTTCTTAAATAGTTTGAAATTGAAGTATTAAAAATTAATTATTTGATGCAAATATTAAACTTGCTTACCCACATAAAAAGTATTTAATCCAGTGAATTTGGTGTTTTTGCTTTTGTCAATGCAATCTATTAGACCGACATATTTTGGTAAAACAATTAATGACTGATTTCAATTTATTTTAATCACATTTATTATCACAGAGTGGTAACAATACAGTTTTGTTGATGCTATTTGTAATAAGGACAGGGTTTTTTTACCCAGACAATCTCATTTTTCTCTCTGGTTTAATTTAATTCCCTGTTCAATTTATGCTATAAATTTTGATTATTGCTGTTAAATTAATTCTTTTTCTATCTTCTCTGTGAATTTCATTTCATTACCCCAAGCAGTAAGGGGTATATTTGTTATTAAAGCAGTAGTGGAAATGAAAAATAATCTGCCATTTTGTGACTAATGGAGAGCACTTCCATGTATTTTCCCGGTAAAATCGGCCATTTTCTAGAAAATGGTGGAATCTGAATGATCAATCATCATATTTTCAAAGTATTTTAAAATACAATTTGCTTGGCCTACATTCCAGAAACGGTCATGAACTGTGATGTCGATTATGTCAACAAACCGGAAAAATACAAATGTTTGGGGAATACCATCGATGGAAACATATTTAACAAGCATAATGATCAGGAAAAAAAGACATTAGTAAAAAGGATCTTTTTTACTTGCATGGAATTTATTCAATTCAAACTTCTCTGTTTTAATCTCATCTTGTAATTTTGACGTTGAAAAGTATTCCCTCTGTGTTTATGTACGCTATGAATATACAGAATGACGTCATTGGTCTCGTGCTGCGCGAGAATTGTAAATCAAAACAAATGACCGACAGTATTGCATGACCGAGCAGATGTCACGGTAGGATATATACAAAGTGTCTGTGTTAGTTTCTATTTTCTGCAAACATATGTTGCGTATTACCTTTCATACACTACATTACAAAGGAGAAGACGGTCTGATCTTATTGTTTGTTATTAAAAAATAAAATATGCTTAGATTAATTTTAATTGAAATATTTTATCATTGAGTTTCCTTTCCTCAACCAAATTATTATTTTTCCTACCGCATTATATTTATGTTCAACTAGCGTAGCATTCACTACAATATTACTGGCATGAAATAAAAATACAAGCCATCAAATTGTTTCTTTTATTTTATATAGATCATACATCATTGTTTTCACCACACGAGAAAGAAGTTTATGACAACCTAATAAGTGTAATTGGTAGTGAGATGGACATCAGAATAAGACAAAATGTATTTCTTATAAAGGACAAGATATATAATAGAGCAAAAACAGACAAAACCCAAGTATCCAGTGGAAGTTTAGCGGAAGGTTTAGATCTTCCCGGAAGTGACCTAGATGTAATGTATGTATTTAATAAAGTTATCATATTACAGAATGTACAACATGTGAATCGTTCAGCACGACATACTACTCTTCTGATAGAAGATGAGATAGAATTTCCTGGATTTACTACATTGAAGTTGATAGTTGAGGGTGATGCATTTACCTCACCTAAATATTTTGTTGAAATAGCAAATGAAATGTATTTCTCAAACATTTCGTTCATTGGTAAATTTATTGAAATTAATGTTAATCAAAAGCAATCGGTTCATGGACCTTGCTTATCAGACAAAGATGAGGCCTTAGATGTAGCTGTCTGCTTGCACTTGCATTCCTGGCCAAGGCAAGCAGAACAATGGATATATCGTCATAAACCTGGTCAGTGGCCACCTGAAAAAGTAATAGACAATATAGTTATTTATGGCTGTATATTAGTACCCATTGGACCCAAAGAAATAAAAAATAGTGAATTACTATGGGAAATATCATTTTCTATGGCAGATAAACAATTATCACATTCTATGAACTATACACACATTCTTTGTTACGCTCTTCTTAAGCTGTCTCTAAAGAACATTATCAACAGAAATGATAAAGTGAAAGGATTATTGTGTTCCTACTTCATGAAAACGGCTGTGTTTTGGTTATCAGAAGAAATTTCTATTAACACATTTCAACTTCAAAATTTATTTCACTGTTATTTTCTTTCTCTTGATAAACTAATAACCTGGGTGAAGTGCTGTTATTGTCCCAACTATTTTATTCCTGAACATTTTTTTTTTCCTGGAAAAATAAATCGGTCTAATAGTCGGCTGTTGTTAACTATATTAAAAAGACTACGAAATGGTGAACGTGATGTTTTTACAATTAATACATTGTTTAATAGTGAAGTTGTATTGCACGAGTCATGTGTTCAATTAGAACTGTTTATTTATAAGATTATTTTCGTTGAAGTTGGAATTAATATACAACATTGTAAAACACTGTTAAGTTTTATAGAATCATTAGTCATGTCACATTCCACCAGCATTTTGTCAGGTGTATGTAAATATTATTATGCCAGGATTAGTCAGATAGTTGTTCAGAAGTTGCTGTTTTATACTACTAATAAACCTAATGTACATGTAATCCGATGTTATCATAAACACTTACATGACGGTACAAAGACAGATGCCCTCAGTGGATTGTTGCTATATGCCTCATTTTACTATGTACTCGGTCAGTACAATACAACGTTAAAGATTATAGATCACGTTTTGTCTCGTTGTACACCCAATATGTTAATATTAGGTGTAGACAATTACACCACAAAACGTATTAAGTACTACAAACAGAATGTAGGTTGTTCAACAATTACACTGAATGGGACAATGAAACTGGCAATGATAGATAATGTGTGGTATTCTAGACAATCAACACTGATACCTCATGAACTACAACCAGAAGTCCAGGATGGTGCTTTCAGAGTACCACCTGTTGTTATGTCACACTGTCTAAGGTTTCTATGTTACCATCATCTTCATAACATTGTCAATAGACAACAGTCATTACGTGATTTATATCTAACAATAATAGAAATGTATTTTATCACTCAATATGAATTATCGAATTCTTGTACGATACTAGGCGTATGTAATGAGATAGTAGATGACAAAGAAACAGCTGATTGTTGTTATAATACTGCCTTACAGAATGAGTATTGCGTTTGTCGTTCGGTGGCTAAACGGAAAGCAAACCTAAATACGAGAAGAACATACAGTAATTACTAATGTAATTGTTCCATAAAATCTTTTCCAGTTATCTCAAGTTTGGACTCATCTGTTAAATTATATTTGGTCAATTTAATAGCTGTAGATATAATAGACAATTATTCTGACTAATTTCAACATTTTTAATACAAAATAATATTTGTTTTATTAAGAAAACATGTGTTTACACTCGTTCTATTAATAGAACGTTAAAAATTCCTGAGTTTGTGATGATTCTAGTTACCTCCCTTTGAATCCAACCAAAATGTGACACGATCCATCTGACAGAAAAAAAGTTCTATTGTACGTTTAATTACAGAAAATGATTCTCTGAAATACCAATATAGAAATCTATGGAACTATATATATGATTTTACATCACCCTTTCGGCAAATATTTTAATTTTTAATTTTTCGTGTTTTTTTAAGCAACTTCCGCCATTTCCGTGTCGTGTTAATTTCTGCAATACTCCTTTGTTACAAGAAGTTCAAGCACCGGGCCTCAAATTTATATGAAAGAAACAATTATCTATGTTTTTCTCGCTTTCTCGGTTATATTTGACACTCACAACGATAAAAACCAGTGAATTTTCAACACCTGGTCGATGTTTTCCGGTATGTGACAAATCATTTGAAAAGACGCCATTATCGAGTCTGCTCTCCTGCTGTATAGTTGATCATTTTAATTATATGATTTTAAAGAACGAAGGTTAAAGCTACATTTCTATAAGAAAGGTCTTAGGATTCCATATATATACATGATGCGAAATTAAATCACAATTTGCGGAAATAGGGTATTGTTGTTTACCAAGTACATATCGTTAATACACAGCAAGTCAAAACTCGCGAAGGCTCGATTATAGCTATCTGATATTAAATAACTCTATTTACTAACCAGAGACAAACAACACATACTCATTCTCAAATACATTATTTATGTTATATTTATACATGATACGGACTATATATGTGATATGTGTGCTATAATTATACCAGTTCGATCTGGACAGTAGGGGTATACCGGGACGATTCATTTATCTGACTTTAAGAGTGTAAGTGTGTGGTCTGAAGGACAACATATTGATGCAATTTATATAGTTTCAGATTTGTTGATATTTTATTTACCTACGACACATATTATATGAGTGTAATAATTGTTCGAGCTCGATCCGGACAGGGGGCGTTTACAAATACAATTCATTCATGCGTGTATTGTTGGGTCGTAAGTCTATAATTTTACAATTCAGAATTTATATTCTCCGTCAGATTTTATTTTTCTATTAATGATGTAGTTTTACATACACATATACATTTTAAATGAGTGTTTGAATTGTACGAGTTCAATGCGGACAGGAGACGTTTAAAATTCGGACTTGAATTTCTTAGTCTTTCTCTCTTATTGTGTGGTTTGATAGACAATATATTGATGAACTTTATGCATAATTTCCGATTTTTTAAAATCATTTTTTATGCTTTATCTATACATGATACAGACTACATGTGTCTTATAATTGGACGGATTTGTTCGATTTGGACTGGATGAGTATACCGTGTGATTGGACAGATAATATATAGCTGAACTTTAAGTATATTTTTGTATGGATTTTCATTTTTATTTATTTATACAATGTACAGGATATATATTATACTAGTATTATGATCGTAGACGTTCGATCTGGAAGGAGGGGTTTACCGGTGTGATTCATTCATCAGGATATTATACGATTTAACTGTCAGAGTATAATGTAACAATTCGAATTTGAAATTTTCAGTCTTCGTCTCGTACTGTGTGGTACAAAAGACAACACATTGATGAACTGTATGCATATTTTTAAGATTGTTCTACTAGTTTGTGTTATTTTGTTTACTTTTGGTTGGGTACTTTATGACATTTCCTGATATAATAAAAACAATGTTTTATGTAAATGAGTTTAATATATACACCCCATGTTATACTTACTTCACCATCGCAAAATAAGACATTGATTTTTATTAATATGTGTTATGTAACGCCATCTTTGGCAATATTTCATGCACATTGTGGCGAGACAATATAGGTGTAGCACATTGCAATAAAACAAGGGTTTATACAATGTAGTCTAGATATTATATAAGATCAACCACATATAATAGACAATGAAATTAGGAGAAACAATCTATATACATTCCCAATATGCTACAAGTTGGAATGTGGACACGTAATACACATATTTTAAGAATAATTCAACATGTACATCAGACCGTAAACACACTCTCCTTTTCCCCATTTTACCCCTTGTTTGAAAGCTGGTAAGGTTTCATTTCTCACAGAAATACCAACATTAACCTGTATCAATGATCATCTTGTTATCTTCCAGAGGCATCAGTAAACTAGAACAAAATATATCCAGCTCGGATTCTACAACAGATAGCCTGTTCAAGTCACGTGACCTCCCCATTTGTCTAATGGATAATTGATCGTGGAAATCATACACCAGAGGAAATTCTGCTTATTTATAGTATTGTCAAAGTCAGTTCACAATAACAAATACTTAAGTTAAATCTTAAAATGATTTAGGTAAAAGATTAGCAGGTCAGATTTGTCCAGCACGATCGTTTACTTATTGTTTATACAAGTTGAAGTTGAGCGAATCGGAATGTTGTTGGGAGTTTTCCCAGTCTAATCTTGGCACGCAAATAAGCGCGTTTTCATTGGTCAGTGGGTGTAGAAATTCCCTAAATCGCGTGATAACAAAGCATTACGGGTAATTAAAAATGGCAACAGCATGTTGTCGGTGGACAGACGATCATTTTGATAGGTGTTTTATTAACGGAAAATGAAAAATTATAAATGTGACATGAAAGCGAAGGTTTCAGATGAAATATTAGAGTGGTTATAAAGTGATTATAAACAAAAAATACCTGTATTTATTCAGAAAAATATCTAAAATCAACAACCACGAAGTGTCATTTTGATTCTCAATTTGGAAAGGGTGCGAAATCGGCAATTTTTCAGACGATCTCCGGGCGAATTATTTAATGTCGTCCGGTGTCACGAGTTACTTGCCCCTTGAAATTATGACCGATTGTTGCTAGTCACTAGTGAAGTTAATGTAACTTGCAAATCCCTGGCTTTACGACCTGTTTCACCCCCCTCCCCGTCGTAGCCTACTGTAATGTCAGTACCCCCTTTTCCCCTGGCCCTGTCCCCGGCCCGGTAAAATTCAGCTACCAGACAGATACCTGGATGTCAGGATCAAAGGACAAATCAGACATAATTGTCATAATAAACTAGTAA
Organism: Bathymodiolus brooksi; assembly: GCA_963680875.1. NCBI lineage: Eukaryota > Metazoa > Mollusca > Bivalvia > Mytilida > Modiolidae > Bathymodiolus > Bathymodiolus brooksi. The sequence continues at coordinate 49,849,598 of OY804583.1, read as the reverse complement.
GGTAAGGCCTAAGCAAAAGGCAGTGTCAGGGACAGGGACAGAGCAGAGGATGAAGTGCAGAACAAAGCCAAGCCCAAGCCCAGTGTCAGGGCCAAGGGCAAGAGTAAGACTGAAAGGATAATAAATTAACTATTTCTGGCCAGATTTGGCTATGCAGAGGAGGATGGTTCTTTTAGGATAAGGAGAACCTGCCCCACCTTTTCTGCAACTTTTATCTTCATTATATCAGCTTTCAAAGCCCTGGACAAGGGAAGGGGGGAAAACCTATTTTTCTAGGGGAACCCCTGACCAAATTTGTTGTGGCGAGTTAAAACACTCAATAATTTCCTAAATATTGCTAACGTCAAGCAACGGCAAAACTTTTATTGAACCGAAGTCAAGATAATAATTATTTTTAAAGATGAATTTTGATGTTATGACAATGAATTTTGAGATAAATGCAAGTAGAACAATATGTAATAGTAAATTAAAAAATCCAAGAAGGTGATTTCTGATTGGTAATTGTTTTGAACTTATATAAAAAAAATCACAGTTTTAGACATGCAAAATAGTAAACCATCATACAATCAGGTTGAAAAAATTGACTTGTTTATCTGGTGTCGAGATCTGCTTGCTGCAATTTGTTTTTATATTATATGATTTAACAATATTATTATCATTTTTAAATTAAAGTAACTAAAATCTCCTTTAAATTATCTTCAATTTGATATATAACATGCCATGTTCATGTAGATGTATGCAGGTACCTAAAAATTGATGTTCAAAAATCAAAATGCCAGCCATTCAAGATGGCTGCCATCCAAAGTTGCTGGATGTTTTAGCAAGTTTAGTGTACTTTTTTAATATGGTGACAGAAGTGTGTAAATGTAGCCACTTATGACAAAATTTGATGACAAAATTTGACTTTACACTATGTATTCATTAATTTGTAGGACGACAACTATTTTGAATGGTGGCCATCTTGGATTCTTTTCAGCAATACACATGTTCTATTTTATTATTTTCTGATCAAATAATGTTATGGATAGATAGGATCAATTTAAATTACAATAACTGAAATCTGCTTTAAATTACCTTCAATTTGATATATTACATGCCAGATGAATGCATACATTCAGAAGTTCAAAAAGTGATTATGGAAAAAAACAAAATGGCCACCACTCAAGATGGCTGCCATTCAAAATGGACGTCTTTCTTATGAAATGATTTGTAATTAAACTTAATGAAATAATGACTAAAGTATGTAAACAGAGCAAATTCTGACAATAAATGATGTCATAACATTATTAATTCATTAATTTGAACGGACGGTGGCCATTTTGAATGGTGGCCATCTTGGATTCTTTCAAACGCTACTGGGTTTTTTTCCTGATTTTTTAAGTGGACATATTTACCAAGCACAAAACCTATATATATATATCATAAACCTCACAATGACACACAAAAACATGGTTTGTCTCAAAAGATAGGTTTAAAACATGCTAGAAAAGTGTCTAATTGAGGCCATATAAGTACTATATGCTTATATTGCAAAGTGGTACAAAATTTACCAAACCTTGTCGTATTTAAAATCCCATAGCTTCATCAAACCTAGTCCGATTTTCAAAAAGTTTGGTGTTTTAGTTTCAGAATTGCTTGATCTATCCAAACACCACAAAATCAAAGAGACATAGTCTGGCGACATTTTCTCCCTGAACTCACTACAACAGACATTTTTCTGCCAACTTGGATCTTATTTGCTACCACATGAAGCTGAAATTTTCCAACATTACATTGAATTCCAGGCAATTGGTTATTTCGCTGCAAGTATCAATTATCCTGCCAAGGATTAAAGTATATTCTAATATGACGTCTATAAAACGGCACACATGATAATGCTCAACAACTCTATATTTAGCGCAAGTGCAGTACACAACAAATCTGGCTGTTCCAATGTGACTCCCGCTGTGAAATTACCGTGACGACCGAGTGTAAACAAACAAAACACCGGCATATAGCGTATTTTTAAAGTCCTTAAAATAAAAATTCCCCCTAAGTTATAAATAAATATTCTGTAACTAAGTATTTTTTTATCATTTGTTTTGAAAATTTACATGTGGGGATCCACAGTGGCAGTACGCACACATGCATTCCATTGATATGTATCGGCCATGATTCATGAATAACAAAATACACTAACCTTATTTTCCTACGTATACATAGATAACTAGACGGTGATGTAATTAAGTTACTGATATTTTCCAATTTGATGGCATTTTGAATTTTGCTACTCAAGCAAGTAAAATGCTCACAAAATCGTAAAATAATTCAGTAACCAGCTTGTGTCAATCAGCATCCCTTGTAAACAACGTCACAGGATGACGATATATTGCAAAAGTCAAAGTCGATATATGGTTGTCTTAAGTATTTATTCCGGAATCTTTTTTTATGTCAACAATACAAGCTTTGTTTTCCATTGGCATTTATTTTTTTTATTTCTTATCTAACAATAATTGTCGATTATTAACTACTGTTCAAGTGTTCGATATTATGCTTGACAACTCCGTTCCGCCATCTTGTTAGCGCTCGAAATGATGAACGAATGAACTCCGACTTTTTTTTAAATATTTTTACGCAGGAATTGTTCAATCGAATCTATGTTGGAAAATACACAATAAATATGTTTTTCATGTTAACATCCATATCTTTGTTTTAAAATATCTCGTTCAGATACAAATAATTCAAAATCAATTCAAAATTTCCGAAGGAGGTAAATGGAACAGCCACCAAATGCCGTGTGTATACAGTTCACGAATGGTTAAAAATTACCGTATTTGTCCTATTAGAATCGAAATAATTCACTGCAGGCATAGAGTTGTGCAAATTTACACATGGGCTGAGCCTTTATATTCTTAGATTTTACCCCTCGCTTTCGCTTGGGGTAAAATTCGAATATAAAGGCCCAGCCCATGTGTAAATTTGCACAACTCTATGCCTGCCATGAATTATTTCTTAATTTAACAATAGGGTCTATTTGGATTGAAATGAAGTGATCGATGTGCATAAGTGAGCAGGCCAAGTCTACCTTCTTCTGAAGAGAGACAATTAAAAAATTGTGGGACTCATCCCATATACTTTTATTAAAGGAAAACGCCATGGTCTTAACAAGTTAGCGTGAAAATTTAAATGACAGTAAATAAAAGACATTTGTATTAATGAATGTTAAAAATAGTATACCATACCATAAGGTAGAATTTGGCGATTGAAGTTGCCTGTAGCATCAACTAATGGGGTTCGCAATTTTTCAGAACTCTTCAATATGAGGAGACATAGGGCATTATCCATTCTCGGATTATACCTGCAATTAAAGCTCTTCCGAAAGAGCCGTGACGTCACAATAGCGATATCGTATATTTTATCAGCATTGATCAGTTGCAATTTTATCATTAAAAATTATGTAAGTCGTAAAATAACATCGTATATTTATCCTTTGATATTTACAAAATCATTATGACTTCATGTTAAGCATTTCATTGCACTAACGAAAAGGGAAAGTGTGAGAAGAATATTTGTGTGTAATTACCGATCAGGACTACCCTTGTCAACACATCGACCAGCGACTTCGAAAAACACGGGAAAGTACGACAGCATTGGGGACAAAAAAGAAAAAAGCATATGTACGTATAAAACGAGTTAAAACTAAGAGGTATTTAACCTACAGCCTATCACGTAAAACATGAAATTAAACGTAGAACCCCCCTCAATACAAATAAACTCCTTTGTTTTATGAAAATGTAGCATGGGATGGGAATATTAAGAAAAAAATTAGAACGATATACAATTATAAACATTGTATTGCAGTTGATCTGATATTAAAACATAACCAAGCGGACACGATGTTGGGAAGAGTCACGTACATGTTATTTATTCAACTAACATGATCTGTCTCCGTGACGTCACATGAAGAGGTGTCATTGCCGCTTACACTACGACAGGAAATTCCAAATATTCATATTTCTAATTGGGTATATTAATGTTAATAAAGGTGTTTTTGTATAATAATTAGTTATTTACGAATAAAAAGTTACGATGCATTGAATTATAACAATTGTTCAACTGAGTGGAGTTTTCCTTTAATAAGCGTTATAAGGTACAACCAAGAATGGACAAGACCAAGAAGACAAAACCCACCAAAAATGGGGGGGGTGTACCCATGTGCTTGCGAAGGTTAACTAGTGCTTGTTTTTTATTACGCACTCTCTGTTTTTTTCCTCATGCCCGATACATAGTTCATATTCCATGAAATGACCAGTCATATTTCATATCAAGAGAACAATGTCGGAAAACAAGAAAAGTTTAAAGATATCACAAGGGTAATCATAAACAATAAATTGAGGATAGGCAATACATTGGTCAAAAGGAAAAATAGGACACAAGAACGAACAATTATCTGCAAGAACTAGACGGAAAACTAAATATCAAGCAACGCGACACATTCTGAAATCCTGGAGTTTGTTCAGGCACTATGTAATAGTAAGCACTCGTCATTGAATGCTATGAAAATGCTTAATAAAACAGATAACCATCAAATTAAGTGCTTCCTAAGACTTTCGGGAATACTTTTCATCATATAAGGTCAAATCGAAAATATTTAAAAGGCAAATAATATTAAAGATCTTTGCGAGCAATACGATCAAATGACTTAAACACTATGGCTAAATTCGACAAAGGTACCCTACTCTTGAGCAAGAATGACCTTAGTTTTTCTCATAATTACAAATGATCCAGTTTGAGAAACACGAAACAACTAACAAGAATAGACAATCCAGAAATACTGGCAACTTTGAATACAAAACACACAGGTGAAGACAAGCAAAACAAACAGGAAACCCAAAACACTAAAATGATGAGCTACTCCGACCTCACCAACATACAGGAGGATCCTAGAGACTCGTAAATAACATCCGCCATATTACTCATATAGTCAGACACCAGTGTAAGCAAGCATATACAAATAAGACATTACCCGTCATGCACGCAACCTGGGGTGGGGGCGCTGTGGGTAGAGACGAACCGAACATCGTTTTCATGTGGAAATCTTAACATACTCTAGAGACACACACAACACAACATTGGATAATAAGTCAAGAAACAAACTAAATAGAAGAGCAACGCAGACCCCATCAAGAACTGGAGAGAGGTGAACTCAAGAGACACAGACAATATTAGTGATAAAGATGTGTTGGACACCATATTATGCAATCATACACAAATATAAGAAATAAGACATCACCCGTCATATAAGCAACAGCGGCAAAAGACGAACCGATCACCGCATTTATTTCAGACATAACAACATGGAATTAGGAATGTAAAGACAAATAATAATAATTCAAAATCAAAAAAATTATAAATACTTTAGACAATTTGGTAATAATTGGTTGATATTTTCAATGAATATCGAATACAAAAAAAATAAAGATTATTTAAGATATATTCCTGATTTTAATAAAGAAATATTGCAAACCTGGATAAAAATGGGTGGGGGTCAAACAAAAACGCTATTGCATTTTGCATAGATTAGAAAACAGCTTATATGGGGAAATAAATGTATAATGATTAAAAATAAAAGTTTAATGTTTGATAATTGGATAAATAGTGATTTAATTTATATCAATGATATTTTAAATGAAAACGGGGAAATAAGTCAGAATTTAATTTTAGATAAATTAAAATACAAGAATAATTAGATATCTGAATTTATCTGCCTAAAAAAACCATACCTATTGAATGGTATCATACATTACAGGCTCAAAACTCTATTAAAAGTGTTGTAAATTTTCAAAAAAGATAAGTTTATAGTAAATGGAAAATGCATACACCCGTCACAACTGTCCAACAAATATTTGTATAATGAATATGTTAATGTAAATATTTGAAACCAATAGGTATAAATACATGGTTAATGTACTTGTCTATAAATGAAAAAACAAACATGAGTCAGCTTTACTCTTTCATTTTTCATTATTTAGAAGAAAATAAGCTAAAAATATTCAGATGGAAAGTATTGCAATATATAATTCCTACAAAGAAACTATTAATGAAATGGAGAATTGCTATTAATAGCCAATGTAATTTTTGTGGTCAAGATGAAGACTATCTACATTACTATGTTTCTTGTCCCTATCTGAAAGAATTTTGGGGTGAAAATACAACAAATATTGAAAAAATCTAATATAGAAAATGTTGTCACATTAAAACATATTGTTTTTGGGTATAAGATATTTGATAAAAATTATTTTGATTTCAACTATTTTTTTAACAATTTTAGGATTTTCTATATACAAAGCATATTATGTATCTGAACAAAAGACTAAACAAGTAAACATATATTTTTTATTTGTGAGAGAATATGTTACGAGAATAAGCCAGGTGTAAAAACTCCAAAATAGTAAACTGTTAGCAAAAATAAGGGAAAATATTGAAATGTAAATATGTATGCATTGTATATATGTATATGTATGCATGCATATGTATAGATGTATGTGTGTAGATGTAGGTGCGTATTTACAGGTATATTTAATTAAAGTCTGATCCTCATCAGCTATATTATATTATTTGAAAGTATTTTAATTATATAAGAACATATTGATATGAAATACATCATAAATAGCTTGGGCTTTTGAAGTATGAATGTACTAAGAATTTTGAATAAAAAATATATTGTTATTAAAAGAAAAACAAATAATTCAAAATCTACAACACGAACCCTATTACATAAAACAAGGGATGAACTCGAGAGACACAGACAACATTTGTGAACAACTCAAGAACAAACTAAAAGTATGAACAACACGAACCTCATCAAAACTGGGGAAGGATGAACCCAGTTGTTTGTGATGGGTAAGCAGTCCCTCTTTCTTCTAAGACATCCACTGTGTTAACCATTGTCAGGTCTAATACAAATTGTGTAGGTGACAGGGGAAAGCAAATCTAGGTAAAACGGAAAATATTCATCACCTCCTTCATTGTTATTTTAGATATGGATATGTCGTAACGGTCATTCAGATTGCGATGACTACCGACGACAATATATAGCCATGAGTTCAACTTGACATTGCATACCTTTGTTGCCCTTATGATTTCATGCTATACAAGAACTTCTGAAGAATACCATGAGATCCAATTACCCAGAGTAGAGAATCAAGTAAACCGTTTTTCCTGTAGTTCACATTTAGTTGTCTTTTCTATGTTCTACGATTTGAGGTGTGATTGTTCGTTTTGTTGATATTGGTGAAATGTGGAATTGCTGTACATCTCAAAATTTCCTTTCGAACATATACAGAACATATCATTAATAAATACAATCACCAATTAGAAAAAGGAACAAATATAGAACAATAAACACCATACAAAAAACAAATCTGTCTAGCAAAGAAGCAAAGCATCGTCTACAAATAGAACATAATAATAGGTCATTTCTTGAAAATATGCTTCATTATTATGGAAACTTAGAAACTCCACAATAACACAAAATATATGGAACTGATCCAGAAAACAACAGCATTGCCTTGTGAATTCTGAGGTCTTGCTAGTAGATGACACAAAATAAACAGCTGTAAAAAGTGAAAATCAATGTATTTACTCTGACAGACTAATGTTTACTGAACATGTGTTTTATTTCAATATTATTAAAATGTTTGGAATCAAATACTTGTGATCAGGGGGTTGCCTGGATCAGTACTAAAGTCATTGCTATTCCTTTTTGTTCATATACATGTACTACCTTCCAGTAAATTTAAAATCAAAACCATATCTATTTTCATTATCTGTATTATTTATTTATATACCAAACACCCCCAATATAATGTCGCACTACAAAATGACCTAAGCTATCTAGCTAACTAGGACCAAACATGAGGTATGAAGTTCGGCCCAGAAAAATGTAATGTAACACACTAAGTGTCAAAAAATCACAATGTCATGTTAAATAGGAGAAACACTAAATGGTTTCTGGTTGATGGTTGATTGTGTTTTACACCACTTTCACCAATATTTTTGTTATATAGTTATATTATTGATGTCAGTGTTATTGCTGTAGGAAATTGGAGTGCCCTGAAAATCCACTGATATGTCACAGGTCAATGACAATCTGTATCACATAATGTTGAATCGAGTACACCTTGCGACAAAAGGGATTCGAATTCATACCTTAAGTGGTGATATGCACTTATTGCACAAGTATTTGTAAATCCAATTGACATACCATCACGACCACTACGTCTCGGAGAATACAATGAATGGTCAGTCAATACAGCAAAATATTTGATATCATTATATCAACCATGATAGCTTGTTACGCACATATGCATAGCGCCTTCTCAAAAATTAAGTAACAAATCTATGGTAGAATCTTTGAATATTGTTTAACAGAATTGACACTAAATACTAAATAAACTGATTGACCATCAAAACAGGAAAACACAAGATGACAATCAGAGAAGCGTAAACGGGGTTACTATTCTGTTCAAAATGATTCACAGCCGTTTGGTATTCGAGTTTAACCTTCACCTTGTCCCACAATTGACTTCCTACACAAGAGATGAATGTAATGTTCCCTGACGCGACCCCACATGGGATGTCGTTATATGTTAGAGTATCACCAAAAGCAATTATAAAATGATACAACAAACTTCTAATTTTAATCATAGTGGCACATCTCGTCATTGAGAGAAACAGAACTCACAACTGTTAGTCCTCATGTTTTATAAGAGTTATTCCCCTTTAATGAAGATAGAATAACCATTTGCATGCAAAGTTTATGTGAAAACAACATACACTTGTTGTACATATTATTTCCCCCCAAAATGTTTACTATGTTTGAATGGTGTAGCAACTTATGAATAAAATAACACATATAGTATGTTCACAAATATACATATACGCGTATATCTTTCCCAACAATCTGTAGTCGATTTGAAAGTAACAACTTTTGAATTTTCTATTTGTTATTAAATGTTCCTCTGTTATTTTTTCTACACGATGCAAATATATAAACCGAAAAACTTTACCGTTTGCATTACTCTTGAAGACCGGATACTAGTCAGTCAATCGTAAGGGAAGCAACTCTAATGAACACAAACTTATAATCTTAGAATCAACTTATGAATGCTGAAAAGAAGTTTTATCTAATTTCAGGTATATCATGTTTCTAATAGACCAGGTATCTTTATAGCTGCCGAGACAATTTTTCAAATTCTTATTTTAATGATGAGGTATTTAATACGAATTGAGGTATGGCGTAGGATCCAACTGAGCCACTACACCCACTTTTACCTTTGTCCATTTAAACCTCCTCACATACCTTTTCCTAAATATAATACCCATAAAGGATGCGAACATGTAAGCTTTTGTTATCAAAAGACTGCACGGCTATGGCAACAAACACGTTCAGAAAATGAAAAAGAGATGAAATAATAAAGACTTTTCATTGACAATAAATATGTAAACAAATAGTAAAAAAGGGGAGTCCATACTATAAGCGCATGTGATCAAATATAGTCAAAACGTCCTAAAATTGTTCACCATCTTATCTATATTTTGTTATAATATTGTAAATTTTAATAACCAAAATAAAGGTATATAATAGAGTAAATATCATAGGTTCTAAATATTGTTGAACTGTTTATCTTAACACAATTTAAATGTCCAGGCTATAAAAGTCGGTTATTGTTGACAATATATACGAAACTAACCGGAAATACCTGTTTCTATTCTTAGCCTGAAAATTCTCCTAGTTATGTCACTGCCAGCTTATCCAATAGATAAGCTGTCAGTGACATGTATATATTGGCAGTCAGAACCGGTTGAGAACGACAACTTACGACAATGATTTCGATGTTCCGTTTTTGTCGTACTCACAATCCACCCCTTTTTACCTTCATGACTTATTAACGGCTGTGTAACCAAAGTAACACGACGGATGCTACTAGTTGGGTAGACAATGATTACCCTTACGGAACACCTGAGTTCATGTCCGGATTTAAGTCATGTTCGAGTTGCTCAATCTTTTGAGATTTGTTGGAATGGGCATTCTGCGAATTTGTATTTTAATGTTTAATTTTATAATATTATTTTAGGCTTTTTGACATTCAATGTGATATTACCTCAGATCGAACAAATGTGTGTATGCGTATGTTAGTATCACTTAAATAATTTAGAACCTCCATAATTCGACATCTTGGACGCCATAAATCAAAGGTCAAAATAGTTTTCTTCCGTGAGTTCCAAATATATTGTAGGTCTTCCAAAAATAAGCTACTGGAACCATTTCCGGAGGTCCTGAAATATCTACAGATATCCTTAGCTCGAATTATGAAGTTCCTAATATATATCATGGTGTTCTTACTCGAGGCCCTTAAATATATCAGATCCTGTAATCGATTTGTACAAGGTCAATAAACGATTGAGGATTTCCTTACATGTAAATACAATATTTTAGCAAATTCAAAACAGTACTGACGTACTGCTTTATAATCTCTGTCTGTGTAAGCATATATTTTTAATATCTAATATTTACATATACCTTGATAACCTTGTACTTTGAATTATGAAATGTCTAATATATATCAGAGGGTTCTTACTCGATACCCTTTAATATCTCAGATCATGCACCCGAATTACACAAGGTCAATACATGTTTGAGTACCTCCTTACATGTAAATACAATATTTTGACCAATTTAAAAACAATACTGACGTACTACTTTGTAATCTCTCTCTGTGTAAACATATATTTGTAATATCTAATATTTACATGTATCTTGATAAGTTGATTATGGCTGTACTTTGTATTAATTTAACTGCTTTATCAATTACTATACTGCATTTATTGAGATAACTTTTAGCAACAATATGATATTTTTATTCAAAATGCTTGTTGCATTCATACTTCAAAAGTCCAGCTCTTTATGAAGTATTAATATTGTCTTATAATTTCAGGTAATATAATATAATTGATGAGAATCAAACTTTAGTTGAATTTACCTATAAAAATATTCTTACATTTACACACATACGTATGCATGTATACATATATATACATTTTAATAGTTTTCCTTATTTTTGTTGACAGTTTACTATTTTGAAGGTTTCGCACCTGGCTTAATCTGCTAATATATTTTCTCACAAATAAAGAACCTATGCTTACTTATTTTTTCTTCTGTTGAGATATAGAAATATAGAAATCAAAATAATCTTTATCAAATATATCTGAACTTATTTTCTTCTAAGTAATGAACAATGAAAGAGTAAATCTGACTCATGTTTAGTTTTTTTTATTTATAGATTAACCATGTATTGGTTTCAAAAAATTTACATTAATATATTCATTATAAAAATATATATTGGAGAGTTGTGACGGGTCTATACATTTTCCATTTACTATAAACATAGCGTTTTGAAAATTTACCACATGTTTGATATAGTTTTCAGTCTGTAATGTAGGATACCATTCATTAGATGTTGCTTTTCTTAGGCAGATACATTCAGATATCCAATTGGTCTTGTATTTTAATTTGTCTAAAATCAAATTCTGACGTATTTCCCCTTTTTTATTTAAAATACCATTGGTACAAATTAAATCACTATTTATTCAATTGTCAAACAATAAACTTTTATTTTTAAGCATTATACATTTATTTCCCCAAATAAGCTGTTTAATCTTTAATTTTTTTGTGTTCGATATTCATTGAAAATATCCACCAATTCTTACCAAATTGTCTAAAGTATGTATATGTTGTATAATTCCAATTGTCCATTTCTCCACTGACAAAATTATTTACCCATGATGGTCTCAATGATGCAAAGTAACTCTATATGTCTATCATATTTAAACCCTCCATTTCAAAATTACCTATCATAGTGTTTCTTTTAGCGTTGTCTGGTTTACCATCCCATATGAATTTGAACCATTTACTTACAATTTCTTTTCTATATTTTTTTCTGGCACAACACATGCACTATTAACAAAATTAAATATGGGTGTGACTAACGCTTTATTAATCATAATTTTCTCAAGGATAGTTAAATTTCGTTTTCCTCAAGAGAAGAATAAAATATTCATTTTATCTATTTTATTTTCCCAGTTTAATTTTTCCCCATGTTCTTTATTGTTACCAAAATATACACCCAATGCTTTAATAGTTTTTTCTGACCATATAATGCCATCTATCTTATCCTTACTGTGCTTTCCTACCCAAATCCCCTCTGCTTTATTTGTGTTCATTAATTGAGAAAAATTGTCTCGGGTCAAGCTTGGCGATTAAGGATATCTTTTTTTAAGTTTTCGTTTTCCTCAACCCCGGTAAAGAACACGTCTTTACATACACTGAATCTAAACCAAACCATTGTTTGTTTTATATTTCGGAAATATTGACATTGTATTATATATCATTCTCCCCCTTTTTTAATTTGTGTCATATTGTTAGTTATTTTTGATGTTGTTGTTATATTCTTTCTTCAGTTTGATCACATATATGTTCCGTTTTTTTCGTCCTCACAATCCACCTATTTTCACATTCATGACTTATTAACGGGTGTGTAGCCAAAATAACACGACATATCCTACTAGATGAGTAGAGCGTGCCTACCTTTCCGGAACACATGAGTTCATGTCCGGATTTAAGTCATGTTCGAGTTGCTCAATCTATCATTTTCTATATAGTGTTTTCTGATGGCCATTGCATTGTCTTTCCTTCATATTACGGCTTTTTATTACCCATTTGGTATGCTTAAGCTTATTTGACTCAATTGTCTTTCGATTTAGCTCTTTCTTTTGCATCTTCAATTTTTCATTACTTTTAACACTATGGTGACGCATGCAATTGCATGAATGAAGTAGTTCCTGGCAATAAAATATCAGACACATTTTGTGATGAACAGTGTATTGGAGATCGCGATCATGTGGGAATAAGACTAAGTAGCTGTTTACATAACAGGTATGTATACGACCGTTTACTGTAATATATAGAACAAGTTGATGTTTTCAATATATGCAAGAAGAAATTACCTTTCGTGGCAGATCAAAGAAGACAATCCTAAAATATTAACATGGTTTCAAGCTTTATGTACATGTTTTGTAGATCATTTTATGTTATTTGTCTTTTTGTCTTCTGGCCATTGTATTGTATGTCCTTCTTTGATTAAGGGATTCTAGTTACCCCTTTAGTATCTTCAAACCCTTCTTGCTAATTTGTTTGGTTTTGAGTGTTGTTGTGTTTGTGTGTGTTGTATTCTGTTGGTCTTTGTCATGTTGCCAGTTTCTCTGGATTGCCCATTCTTGATTGCTACTTTGTTCGGTTTTATCTAATGTTTATTTGAACTGTTGACGACTCTGGGCGTTTGAGAATATGCTGAAACTATACACACCTGTTTTGAACATATTTCGTATCTTAAATATATGACTATTCAAAACAATATAACTTGAATGATATAGGCTAGTGTGTGTATGCAAGCGATTATCTATTAACTTAAAAATAAACAAACAAAGCCAAACAAACAACTATTAAGAAATTTCTCGTAAATATTATTGAATTAAATTAAATATGCTTCAGAGATAAACGTCTAATTTAAAGTGCGTCATCTTAATACTATTCAATTTATTTTTATGTTTTATAATACCCAATAAATTATTCTTAGCGAACATCATATATTGCCACTTATGAATAAATATCATAAATTATACAAAAAAATACCATCATCTTATATCCAGCCCATATCACTAGTCCCGGATGTGGTGCCAAATACTGGAATGTCAACAATTGCCACACAACGATCACAGACAACTATCATATAGAATACCATTAACCCAGAAACAACAGTTGAAACAACTGAAATTGGTACGTCAAAACCGGAAACAACGAAAATCAAACAGGAAGCTTCGATGTTGCATGCATACCTGTATCTGTACGTGTAAAATTGCTACACATATTTTGTCCGGCTTTACTTTGGAAGAAGACGTTAAACGTCTGATTGAAACCACAGTGAGAGACAAGAAAGGTACTTCCTCTTTCTAAAATATGAACACATCAGCGCTTGATGGAAGAGTGTCTCTGATTGCTATTTGTTGGATCGGGATTGTTTGTATATGTGTTCCATTCATTTGTGTCATGTGTACGGACGTAGCTAATTGGACTAAAATAAAACAAAAACACGGGGGTCATTTAAAGCAGTTACGTATTGTGAAAGAAGTTTTAGTTGCGGATTTCACACAAAAAAATAATCACATGTAAGCCACGAACATTGATGAATTGTGAGACTTTTATGACTATCGTATTGTCTGTCCCTCTTCGATTTATGTTTTTGATTGCCCCTTTGGTATCTACAAAATGTTAAATATTAAATAGTCCTTTATTGATTTCAGAATTAATATCTATTTTGCTTTGTAAATGTTTATTTTAAAAATAGAAAAGTGTTATACAGATTACGTACAATGCATGCTATAAATGTAACATTCACACAATATTATATATGATTTACGCTATTTTGATTTTCTATGCTATTCTCGGACTTTCCAAGAGTTATCCCCCTTGCATTCAATGGAAGAGTAATACGACAAATCTTTAGAACGTTTTCAACAGCGAACAAAATAGTGTGAACTAAATTAATTACAATTCCAAAATAGAGGTACACATTTTGCTTAGTTTCCATACAAAAATTCCCCAAATATATAGGAATGAATTGACAGGCAACACATTGTGCAATAATTTTGAATTGAAAGTTTTGTATCTTGATGTATGCAAAAATATCTATATATTATTATCACACATATTTAATACTATACTAGTCAACAAAAGAAACGATACACGGGTTTGATGCTCAATATGTGTTTACATAGAGAAAACAAATCGACAAAAATCATATAATCTAGATGCATATGGCATAACAAATAAGGCAATATCAACATAATTATCAGAACAAATGGACAGACATAAATTGTCATGCAGTATGGAGGTTTGCGGAGCTTAGTAACGTGCATGACTACATATTGCAGCAACGACAGCTTCGCATCTCCGCGCATAGAACCAATCAATCGTTGCATAAAGGCATGTGGGATGTTGTTACTCTCTGGCACAAGTGCGTCACGCAGCTCCTGTAGTGTTTGTGACCGTGGCGAACACGTCTACTGAGTTAATCCCATAAATGTGCAATTGGTGACAGATCCGGTGATAATGCCGGCCAAGGAAAAACAATCATGTCATTATTACAAACACGAGCCATGTGACATCTTTCATTTTCATGTTGAAAAAAAGTGATCAGAGTTTCGCTGTTGCCGAAGGGGCAGAACGATAGCATCAAGGATGTGTATTTTACGACATTCGATGTTCTTTGAACAATATTGAACTGAGTGCGACCATCATGAGAAATTCCAGCCCTGCCCCAGCTAGTTTTGCGATTCTATGGCGCGTTGTTGAAGCATTGATCCTATCATTGGACACCTAGCTCGGAGTCCAGATCCACATAGTCTACTGCGAACAGTCTGACTCGAATTTCGGACGTTTGCTAGACCAGGTGTTCTACGGGCAGTGTCCTCAGCCGTTATTATACGGTTCCGGTGGTAAATAAGGCGCAAACGTCTGTCTTGACACTTTGACGTCACACGTGGCCTGTCGTTACCGTTAATGGGTCAGCCATTCGTCCTACCTGTTGAAGACGAATCATTAGCCTTGAAATGGTTATTTTAGACACAGTAATTGTTTGTGAGTAAATATATTAGTAGATATAATAGTTATTGTTCTTCCACATGAGAGTTAATATATCTCAATAATTCAAATAAGACGAAAGCTTGTACTCAAATACAAAAATCATAATGTAGCGATCGCCTACATGTAGATAATGTTATCTTGAGGATGAAACTGCACAGGTGTGCATGCACAGCAAATATAAAGAATAAATTAATCGTTCGCGTTAACTTAGGCTTTTTAACATTCAATGTGATATATCCTGGTGATCCAACAAGTGTGTGCATGCGTATGTTAGTATCACCTGAATAAATTAGAACCTCCATAATTAGAGATGTTTCTGGAGGTACTGAAATATTCAAAGATAGCCTTAGCTTGAATTATGAAATTTCTAATATATATCAGAGGGTCCTTTAATATCTCAGATCCTGCACCCGAATTGTACAAGGTCAATGCATGTTTGAGGAATTTCTTACATGTAAATACAATAGTGTGACCAATTTAAAAACAGTACTGACGTACTACGTTATAATCTCTGTCTGTGTAAGCATATATTAGTAATATTTGATATTGGCATGTACCTTGATAGCCTTGTACTTTGAATGTGTATGTATCAATTTAACTGCATTATCAATTACTCTACTATATTTATTGAGACCATTTGTGTCTGATCGAATTTTTCAAGTGTTCCACCACCCCCGCCCCCTCCTCGGTAAAGAAAACCTCCCTTTTACACCGGATCTAGAATAATGCATTGTTTTCTTTTCAGAATACAATAATGTTGACATGTTATTATTTTTCATCGCCACCCCCCCCCCCCCCCCCCCCCCCCTCCTTTCCCCTATTTGTTAATGTGTGTAAAATTGTTATCTCTCTCTTAGATATGTATTTTGTATGTTCTGTGTTCAGTTTTATTGTACAATTACTGTTTTCATTCTAAGCGCCTAGAGTAATTTTAATTAGATAATGAATTATATGAATATCGTAAATAATAATCAAAGTAAAGGGAACAATACTTATGTTTTTCAAAGATTTGTATGTGAAGCGAAATGAAAACAAAAGAATAAGTTATGCTAAAATCGTAATTCTCGCGTGATACCTAGCATTGCACACGAAGACAAAGTAAAACAATAAACACAATTCGCCGTCGTGAGACCTCCGTGATATAGACTTACAACAAAGAGTAGAACATCTATATACAGCAGACAAAGACACACACTAGTTTAGATTAAATTAAACGAGTATTCACGTTAACAAAACACATTCTCCAAGGAAATACGGAGAATGGGTTATATCCCAACTTCGAGAATGTTAGAATGAATTAGCAGTTATTGCTTAACGATAAATGAACAACTTTAGCTGTATCTTGGCGAGATTATCATTGCTCCGGACGATCAAAGGTAACGTCACGTCACTAAGACTCTCATTTTAGGTTGTTGTACATCAGAAATCGTCTACATATTGTTTTGCGCATATTATTTACCTACATTTTATTGGGATGCCTACTAGATATACTGTGTACAGTAACTTATAGGGTTAGGATCATGGTGTTTAACGCCACTTTCAGCAATATATCAGTAATATCGTGGCGGTCAGTGTTATTGGTGGGGATAGCTGGAGAAAGCAGCAGACCAGCCACAAGTCACTGACAAACTTTATAGGATATCAACATACAGACAAAGACACCTGCATTTAAATTCTGACATACAAGTATATATATCGTTTAGGGTTAAGATTATGATGTTCAACACCACTTTCAACATGATTTCAGCTTTATCGTACAGGTCAGTTTTAATGGCGGGGAAAAAGGAGTACCCGGGGAAAACCACCGCAAATCACTGAACTTTATCACGTACTATTTATATCATTTAGTTCTTTAATCTATTCTTTATCACATTTACAAATATGTATAACCTGACATGTTTTAAATATAGATCTTGCACAAAGTCCTGAATTATCACATGTAATGGACTTTTCTCTGTTCACTCCTCCGTTTGCTTCAACTCGTCATGTAGATATCAATGGATACATATTCACCTACAATAAAGACGTTCTAGTGTCAATACAGGTAAATTAATAGAAATAATTAAAATCATGGTTTAAGACAACAAATAGAGAAAAAATTAAAGTTATCTTCATTATAAATTATAATATTAACTGTTTTCCTGTTTGGTAGCATTCGATATGAATTACATGTGTAACTTTTGTATCAAATGTTAGCATGCGCAATTTGTATTGAGACTGGTATCCTAGAACCTAGCAAAACTGGACGATATGATGATGCCTGAATTTAAGTTTATGGAATATTTCAGGAAGATATGTATTTAGAAGAAATATATATATATTACATATAGTGTGGTTTTCGTACAATTTCATTGGCTAACTCAGTCACGTGATATACATAATATTTAATGTATTTTTTTCCACTGAGAAGAAACCAGACGTCTTGTTTCTATTCTTAAAAAAATAATTGAGGCTATGTTTCTATTTTTAAGCATATTGACCGTCAATATAGCAGCTATCTTACTAAATTTAGATCCGGATATTGTCCGTTCCGGACCACGTTTACACTCCACCTGTAGTAAACAATTTTCTAGTTTTATTGTGTTCTTAAACAATAAAATAACGATGTGTTAATATTTTATTTGCAATGACACGAGTAATACATTACATATGTAATATAAAAATTAGGAACTTTTTACTCTGTCAATATGTTATATATGGACCTGTTAGGATTATATTGACCTCAGACGAACCAAAATTGATAAATATATCCCATCAGCAAATCACCTTTTTGTACATTATTGCGATGAAAGTTCGAAATTATTGCACTACATATAATTGTATGTTGTTATAAGAATGCATGGGTATGGCAACGAACACGTGAAGAAAATGAAACAGAGATGAAATAATTAAGATATTTATTGACATTAAATATGTAATCTAAAGAGTAAAAAAGGGTGTCCATATTATAAGCGCATGTGATCAAATATAATCAAAATGTCCTAAATTTGTACACCATCATATGTATAGTTTTGTTATAATATTGTTATCGACGGGATAGCGTAGCTTACGTGTACTTGTATCCTGTGATAAGTTTGTAAGGTGTTCCTCTGTGCTCGTGATTTGTGATGTAGTTGTCCAGCTCCAGCATATATACCATCAAGCGTATACATGCAAATATATGTATTATATCCATATTCTGCATTCCAGTTATATAATTCAATCCAGAGTCACAATAACTATATTTAATACATAAAAACAATCCTCACGGATGCTGGCCTTCCGAAACCCTACTAGATAGATTGTAAAAATAATTTAACACTGTTCTCGCTTTAATATAAGGGCTGTCATATAAGAATGTTCTGTATGAGCTTGTTAATGTGGAGGATATATCGTATCTTAAATTCATATTCAATAAAGATGCTCTCAATAAAGGCTGGACATGTGTAGTAAATATTGGACTGGTTCCTAGTTAGCTAGATACTAATGGCGACCTCTTGCTACTAGAATGGTAAATATTCATAAGAATATCAGCTCCCTTGTATCGACTTTGATTCAAGTTATCTTATTCCAATATGTTAATTAATATACGTACTGGAGTTATCAATATATTTGGCTCAGAGAACCGTTAATTCTGTATCGAGATGCATCTTGTACCTGGTATATTAAGTTCAGTTATGGTTTATCTGTATGACGCGTCCTTGACGACGGTCAGATTAGAGATGCCGAAACGTCAAATCGACGCTGTATTAATACCCCCCGACAAGACCATTGCGCGGCTCCCAGAACTGAAAATCGCTTATTACTTATTACTAACAATTATATCCCTGGCTCACCGCATAGAATATGCATCTAGTTAAATAAATCGGTTAAAGTTTGCAGTTACTTCAATAAAATAGCGAAAATTAATAATAAAACGATAAAATTCCCTATCAAAGAACCTAGTTATAGCGTTTTTGTGTGACGTCATTTTAGCGGAAAATAGTCTCTAAGCGGCAATCTAATTCTTTTTCAAGTTACTATCAAAATACTGTAAACCGGAAGTAACCATTCAACAAAATGGCGATCTCCTTTTAAATGAACAAGCACCTGTCACTATGGAATTCCTGAGAGAGCACACATATAACGTGTCATGGAGCCGTTAAAGTTAATGAATAAGTAACTGAACTTATGTTTTACAAACTCGTTACACCATGAACATGTGAAATGAACCTAAATACATAGAGGTGCCTGAACATTACGAGTTGAATTTTATTGACACTTATTAATTATGACTTATAATACAGTATCCGGCATTGATTTAGGTAATTTCTATAATAACACTGACCGGAATTAATAATATTCCATACAATAACTAACCAAATGTGTGTTAGTGTATTGTTGCCATCTAAGACTTACATATTGTGGAAATTTAACCTCAAATTCTTAAATTCAGATATTACATTAATTTAATAAAATTAATGACACATAAAGCTTATACCCGTACGTTTATAACACTTTCCCCACCCAATGAAAAATAATTCTCCCGAATTCAGTTTCAAAAAGAAAAATTCAGTAAATGTAACATATAACAATAACAATAAAAACAATCCATTATGTCTTTAGATTCAGTGTCAATAATTGGAAAATTCAAGAAAATGTCGTTTCACCATATCTTCTAATCTTTTCCTGCTTTCTCTGTATCCAGTCTCAATGGAATCAGTTCCAGCTGTTTGTGTAATTTACCATCAGGAATTCCAGAACCTGCTGCTTCAACCATGACCAGCCATCCATTTGCCTCATCTCCGGACAAACTTCCGAGACAGATCTCTCTCAAGATGTTATAATTTGCTGTTCTGGTGGTTGAAGTCCAGCTTCATTCGGTAGATTTTTCGACAGGTGTTCCTGGCAATGCCAGCATTGCGTACGTGTCCAATATTTCTCTCTCATTACTGCATTCAGAAACATCATCCTCACGCGCCAGCGCCATTGCAACAAACCTTCAGCTTGTTAACCTCTCTGTTCGGGTGTATTCCTTCCAATTTATTCGCGATCAATGCATTTTGGTTGGATTTGACGAAATGATAATTTATCTCTCTCTGGCGTTTCCCTGGTGGAAATAAGGGCATCATCCCGCCTCTGTTCAGTAGCTTCTCTGCTCTGTATTCATCTGTTTTCTGCTGTTCTGTCGCTGTTTGGTCTTGTTCTTTCGCCTCCAGTTCCTGTCGTTCTTTTGCCTCCTGTTCCCGTCGTTCTTTCGCCTCCTGTTCTTGTTCTTTTGCCACCTTTTCCTGATGTTCCTTCACCTTCTGTTTATGTCGTTCTTTTGCCTCCTGTTCCTGATGTTCTTTGTGCCTCGACTCCTCCATGTCCTCCACTATCACTATTCTTCTACTCACTGATTCTTCCTTATCTTCACAATCTTGTACATCCACGATCTCGTCCATAATTTCATACTCTGGTTCTTCTCCATAATCCTCGTTTATGTTCTCTAGCTGTATCTTCCTGGTCTTTTCAAATGAAACTTTTCCCCTATACAATCTTCTTACATGTCGTTCACTAATTCCTAATACTTTGATGATGGTTTTGAGAGTGAACTGTGACTCCTCCAGCTTCAATTCTGTTCCAAACTTCTCCGGTGTATCCCTGTCTTCTGTAACTCCGTTCATCCATCTTAGCAGGTTTTCCTTCGCTTTTGTATCATCCATGACACAATGAAGTTCTACCTTAAGCCAAATCTCAGTTGCAGATTCCTCAATTCTAAGGTACACCAACTTCCGTTTACTTGACAGCTCTATTCTTGCCACAGCCAACTCTGGAAAGTCCAAAACGTGTAGACATATCACTTACTTTGACACACATTTTTAACAATCTAATCTCTTTGATATTCTCTCACCATATATATCAGGGGGCTATGCATTTTGGCATTAAGTGACTTCTAACCTCTCTATTACATACATATATTTGTTAACTCATGAAAGTTGAAAATGATGTTGTGTAGTTTATTCGCATGAAACATAGTGTAAGTTTTTGTATCTTCAAATTTGAACCCAAATGGCCCCTATTTGTTAATGATTGAATCTGTTTATCACAGTGATCGTTAATGTGGAACATAATTAAAGGGATATTGTCCTCAATATATTAAGATAGCATTGGTCTAATTAGATTCCATTTAGGCGTTAATATCAAACGAATAATAATGTTGACAATAATATAGATTTATTATATGTCGACACTTTTGGAATGTTGCTACAATAAATGGAGAGTTAAGATTTTAAAATCATTTTTGTCGTAATGGTTTCCCCTCCATATACGTATATATACTCGGCCTACACGATCAATTTCTCGGCGAAGATCAATCACCGAAACAAGCCAATTTGTATATATGCTATCTTTTATAAACACAATCACCAAGCTTAAAAATAAACATGAAATTATAAAATGGTGCATGATTTGTCTTAAGAAGCCCTTGCTGCCACCTGCGAATAATGGGACACAGTTAATAGTAGTTGAGTATTCATACATTGCTATTACTCGATTGTCATCTGATACATATGATAAACACGATTTCTCTTTAGACCTTGTTAGTAAACAGTGAAATGTCTTTATTATCTCATCACCTTTACCTATATTTAAGATTTTGATAAAAATCAGTTTGCATGTGTGTTTATCTCTCTATGCTCTTATTCTCCAAATGAATACGGGGTGATTTCCTGCATAAAGGTACATACACACATGAGTTAGAATTTGTCGATTATCACAGCTTGCAAATATATGATCGAGTCGTACATTTCCCCCCTCAAATTGTCAATTGGTAGCGATTGCTACACTACGTTATTTCATTATGAGATACGTCTACCAGACCATGCTTCTTGTTAACTGTTTTAAATTATTATTTTCATGATGAGGTACTTTATAAATGGAGGTGTTTTGAGGATCCAATGGAGCCACTTCACCCAATTTGACCTGTACACCCTTTTCCTCCTGAATATACGTCAAGAGTGTACGGGCTTGTAAGCTGTTGTTACAATGCGATTGCACGTAGAGAGAAACGGGAACACGGATGAAATAATAAAGAATTTGATTGACAATAAATATGTAAACAAACAGTAACAAGGGGGAGGTCATTGCTATAACTACCTGTGATCAAACATAAACAACACGTCCTAAAACACTTTACAATCTTATGAATATTTTGATATAATTTTGTCAATTTTTGTTAAAAATAAGAAATATATATCATTAAGTTAATTTCCTATCACATGAAATAGTATTGATCGGTTTATCGTAACACAATGTAAATGTCCATACTGTAAAATTTGGCTACTAATAACAACAAATACGAAACTGATAGGAAATGCCTGTTCCCATATTTAGTCTAAAGCGTCCCCTAGATATGTCATTGACTGCTTATCCAATAGAACTGAAGATTATCAAAACCAGTCAGGAAGTTGGGAATGAATTATTGTGGCATAGGCAAAATATACCGGATAAGTGTTTCTAAATTAAAAATAAGAATATAATGTAGATAATTAAAGTAAATTATTTTAATACTGTTCAGTAAGATCTAATGTTTTCTACATATGATAAATTATCTTTATTAACAGTTATGCTCTATAAATATATATACAATATACGTACATTGTCGGTAAATATAAAATTTATTTGTACGAGCTTTAGAAACAGGCAGAATAGCGAGCCTTCGGCGAGATTTTCAGACCTGTTTCGCAGCGAGTACAAATGAATTTTATATTTAACGACAATGTACGTATATTGTGTTTATCCTGCAATGTAAAAAAAGTCGGAAAACTTGTAAGATTTAAACAAAAAGGACAGAAACAAGCGTCATTCCTCGCCTTTCCTAAATGTTGTCAAGGGTGTCTTCTTCGTGGTCCCCGTTACATTAGAACCAGTTTCATACTGGTCTGCGCCCTCCGCTGTACATAGCTACAGGGTACCAGGAAAGTTTATTCGTAGGCTGAAAAGTTTATTCGTATAGTACGAAAAGTGTATTCGTATAGTACGAAAAGTTTATTCGTCTAGTACGAATAAATGTATTCGCATAGCATATGTGTACAGCAAATGTACTGATTGCAGGATAAATATTTGTGTATGGTATATAAAGTCCACTTATAAGTTATAATACAAAATGTATATATTTTATATTCTGTTACATTTTGTTTTAATCTTAGGCGATTTGTTTTCATACAATATAAGCATATCTTTACATTACATCACGGAATATGATAACTTGAATTAATCGTGACCGCCCCCTTTCCGATAATGTGAAATGTCAGGAACATAACACAATGGTAATGAAACCAAATAGTTCTACAACTCAAGGAAAACAGTTACTCTTCGCTTTTATTTTTGGAATATGACACATGATACACAAAATAGTTCATAAACATGATTTAGTTATGACACAGTTTCTCTCTTTCTGACACACACGATCCAGAACTTTAGCATGATGTAGGTATGATACACTTTTCCTCTTTCTGATACACAAAATCTAGAACATAATCATATTGTAGGTATGATACAGTTTCCCCCTTACAGATACACAAAATCTATAACATAAACATATTGTAGGTATGATACAGTTTCCCCCTTTCTGATACACAAAATCTAGAACATAAACATACTGTATGTATGATACAGCTTCCCCCTGTCTGATACACACAATATAGAACATAAATATATTTTAGGTATGATACAGTCTCTCTCTTTCTGATACACAAAATCTAGAACATAAATAAACTGTAGGTATGATGCAGTTTCTCTCTTTCTGATACACTAAATCTAGAACATAAATATACTGTAGGTATGATGCAGTTTCCCTCTTTCTGATACACACAACATAGAACATAAACATACTGTAGGCATGATACAGTTTCCCTCTTTCTGCTATACGGGATCTAGGAAATAAACATAGTATAAGTATTATGGAAGACCGCATTATCAAAATATAACACATCCATTGAAAAATACCCCGATGTCTTGGTATTGTGCCGACAGTGTAGTGTTTTCGGTTTTTCATTTGATTTTTATTACGTAAGAATGTTAGATTGTTGCTTAACACCAAATTAGAAAAAAATGTTGATTTATATCATGGGGATAATATGTTACATTCCGTGAAATGATTATGATGTCTAGGTTGTATCAGACCAACATGTTGAGCTTTATTGGTATATTACTAGTACACTGTAACGAATGCCAAACAACTTGGCCCGCGGACAACTCAGACCATAGTCAAGTACAAGTCGGCCTGTAAGCGAGGACTAGTCAGTCCATATATTAAGACAACTCGGACCGTATTATTGATACTTAATTGTAAATAATAAATAGTGAGTTTCAGATATTATGAGGATATATATTTCTTCTGAAATGATTTATATAGTTCTAGTATATAAATCCTTGGCATAATACACCCATGTGGATCAAGCAAATACAAGTACAAACAAACAAAACATATAAAACATAGAAAATTACAATTTGATGAAAATAAATCCTATTAACTAACATTATATTTATCACATGTCATACTTTTGACCGACAAGGACCTCATTTTTGCAATTTTTTAGATTGCTTTATAAAGTCTCCTACTTCTGCCAAAAGATCAGAATTTGCATTTAGCAAAAGCTTTATTTTATTTAATGGCATTTCTTCAATAAAATCTAGTTTGTTTAATATTATTTTGTTAAATAAATTATAAATGTTTAGAATAGTAACAACCATTAATGAAAATGGAATTAAATAACTTTTTAATTAATGATTATATTACCTTCAAATAATGATAACATTAATCAGTCTGGAAGATCAAATTTTTTTTTCTCTAATATTGGCGTGTGTTATCTTAAATGAGTTGTGGTTCCTTGAAATCCTTGAAATGAATTGCACATACATGTATCTTGATGATTTCCGTCAATTTTATTTAAGAAAAAACTAAGACTACAATAATTATTGATGGCCCGAGTAGTCGTTTCATACGGTCCGATTAGTCCTCGCTTACGGGCCGACTAGTCCTCGCTTACCGGCCGACTTGTTCTCGATTACGGGCCGACTTACCCCGTCCGAGTTGTCCGCCGGCCGAGTTGTCTGGTTACCACTGTAACAACAGTCCTCGAGTAGATCATGACAACATTATATTGATTCCTCGCCAAACAGTTTTTGCTCTTTGTCCTTGATTGCGTATTTACCACATAAGCACCAAATATCAAATTACTGTGTATTAGTGCGCATAGAACGCGGTTTTATGCTTTAAAATGATAATTTGTAAGTGGAATGCGCTTTATGCATAAGAGCAAGTATCAGACACTTTTGTTCAGGTCACGCAGAGAGCTGCCGGTAACATAGCTTCGAGTTCACGGACGGCAATATTCCCAGTGATCAATGAATTAATGTTCAAATAACATTAATTGTGATCATTATATATGTGTTATTTAAAAAAAATTGTATACAAATTATATTTATTGCTTGTTCATTACCTTTTTGAAAGGTATGTAAATATTCTCGATGCTTGTCAATAATCATACTTGTGCATTGGTGGTGTTGTTCGAAACTAATTGTCCATATGAATGCAGGAATAACTGTCAAATGGTTTGCTATCAGACGAGTGATATTTTACTTTTTTCAATTTATTTTTTCCTGGGGCGAAATTACCAGCAGCGGTATCGACCCAGTGATTGTAATGAAAACGTAGATATCAAATTCAGTGTACACGACGAGTTTATTGACTAACCTTCATCAGGTACGCGCAAAATTGAAAGATTGAAAAGCCACACAACTTAAAGTTTTTTGGAGTAATAAATCCCAAAGTCTTAAACAGGAGGACTAAAATCGGCGATGATATACAATTAATGACTTTTCATAAGGTGGACACTGTGATTTATCAACCCCAAGGAAGTGATGTTCACCGAAGCCAACGGCTGAGGTGAACATCACTTCCAAGGGGTTGATAAATCAGTGTCCACCGAAATGAAAAGTCATCAATTGTTTTATTAAATGACACATTCCAAGTGTAATGTTCGGGTGAAAATTGTGAATTGTTGCTGTTTCTTAGACATTTCCATTTATTGATTTTTATATGTAGCTTCTTCAAACCAACAAACACCAGTTTTTGAAGCTTGTCATTTCTAATGTTTCAAAACAATAAAATTGATTAAGAAAAAACGAATACAATTTCAAAATTTTAACAAATAAAATATCACAGTTTCGGTAACATTTTTAAACAATTTCTAAAGAACATAGGTAAGTACATTTGTATAATTAATTTATGTTGTAGTTTATGGTAATGCTAGAGCAATTACTTTAGTTTTCCCCTGTTAGCATTTTTGGCTACGTATTAACTTATGGTTCAACTGACGAAGCTGCTTCGTTCATTTTTGTTTACTAACAGTCGTCTGCTGATTACCGAAGTTCGTTAGCAAGACCACCTCTGATTGGTTGAGGTTCAAAATGTCGGCCAATCAAATTTATAAATTTAAAATATTAATCAGTCTACTGGTTTTCTCCTGTTACTATATTTGGGTACGTACTAACTGCGACATGAGATTTATTAACCTCACGCGCCAAATTGCGCGGTGGACATGTCGTTCTGTTAGAGGAAGCAATGAACCTTCTAAACCAATCAGAATTAAGAAAATGCATAGTCATTTAATAATCAACTATGTCTGAGGGATGAGAACATTAGTTTTATTAATCATTACATTATTTAGGAACTGTAAATTTCAGTAATAAATATATCTTATAAGCCATGCCAGTGCCGAAACACTGACTAATGAACGTATGATACAATCGGAAACTAATAGTCCATCAGGAGAGGCATCGACCAAGTGATATATATCAAGTTTAGTGCGCATGACGAGTTGTACTATCTGTATCACAAATACAGTCTTCATCTTATTTATGTAAATATAACAGTAGTTAATTAATAAAGATGTATTATTACATTGAAATAATAACTGGGGGATATATACTTCACATGTCGTTACATTTTGAATGTTACTACACACAAATGGAGAGTTCAGAATTTATTAATTAAAATCGTTGTTTTCGTCGTAAATTTTCGTTCTTATACGGCGATCACTCTCAATTTCTATGTGAAGGTCAAAGTATAGAGCAGATCTTGTTGTATATGTGATATCCTTTATAAACATAATCACCAAACTTGAACATGAAGGCGAAATCGTAGGATCGCGTTTGCTTCTCTTGATTTGTC
Source organism: Bathymodiolus brooksi (assembly GCA_963680875.1). Taxonomy (NCBI): domain Eukaryota; kingdom Metazoa; phylum Mollusca; class Bivalvia; order Mytilida; family Modiolidae; genus Bathymodiolus; species Bathymodiolus brooksi. Next base: position 49,821,678 of record OY804583.1, on the reverse strand, counting down.
TTAATTCTGCCTCATAATGGTACAAGTGCAGTTAATCGTAGTTGAGTAAATACATGTATGCATTACTAGTACATTATTGTCATCTTAACTTGATACGTATGCTAAGCATGTTGTCTATGTAGACTTTGTTAGTAAACTGCGCAATTTCTTTATTACTTCATCTCCTTTTATTTTATTTAGGAGATAACTGTTGTATTTGGAAAATTTCACGGTATCAATTGCAGAGTTGATGGTGGCAAATTCACTGGAATGCCGTCATATAACATGTATATTATTTATTAACTGTAACTTTTTTAGGGATTTGTTTTCATACAATATACAAATGTTTTAACATTATGTCAAAGAATATGACATCTTACAATTAATCGTGTGTTTTATACAAACAAAAGCCGCCACCCCAATGACAAGCTTCATATATGATACCCTTTTCTCCATTTCAACAACTCATATAGGAAAACAATTGCCTTTTATTTTTATTTGCCAAAATATTCCGATTATGCTGGAATAATGCACATTCAGTCTTTCAAGCACACATAATCTAGATACTAAACACACTGTAGGTATGACACAGTTTTCCTATTTCTGATGCACAAAATATAGAACATACACACACTGTAGGTATGATACAGTTTTCCTAATTCTGATACACAACGAATAGATCATAATCACACTGTAAGTATGATGCAGGTTCTTTTGTTCTGATATGCAATGGAATGATTATAATTTGTACTATTACACTGAGTACAGTGTACCGTACGGTGTAGACATGTTGGGACTGTAGACACAGATTACATTCTGTATTATAGCCTTGGGACAGAAGGAGAGGAGTGAATAACTATCAAACATTACACCTCGGCATATACGAATATCCCAATTAAGGTGGATTGTAGTCTTTTTGACACATTCATCAAAACTATAATAACTTATGACTCATAAAATTATTACATAACATTATGGTTAAAATACTATTGAGTTTTGAAAAAAGTACATTACATTTTATTAATAAGACACCTCTAGAAAAGATGTGTATCTACTTTTGTACAAATACGTCTTAGAACAATATGAAGTTCTACAAGTATAGCTGACATAGCAGAATTATGATTAGACGCAAGTAGAAAAATATACTGCAACTTTTGATATTAAAATAACTTGAGAGATTACATTATAAAAATAGCAAATCAATCATTAAACATTAAAATATCTTGGAAGACTGCATTATAATAATATAAACCACACATTAAACATTACAATATTAAAGAAAGATTACATTATCATAATTTAAACCAAGCATTAAACATTAAATAATCTTGGAAGACAACATTATAAAAATATAAATCAAACATTACACATTACAATATTTTGGAGGACTACTTTATATAAATATTAATCTACCATTAAACATTATAAAAATGTAAACCAAATAATAAACATTAAAATATTTTGAAAGATTACTTTATAGATGAAGTAAACTTAGCAATAAACATTAAAACATCTTGTGTATATTATGATGAAATGTAAAAACAAATGAAAAACAAATATCTTTAAGTGGACTTTTTATTTTTATTTTCACTTGTTACTCCTTGAAAAATGAGATTGATGTAAAACAGGGACCATTAATGTGCGCTCCTGGGTCATTAATGTTATTGTAAACAGCATATTTTGAATAAACTATATTATGATGTAAACAAAAAAAAATAATAATAATTCATAATTCAAACCACTCATATTGAGCCTATATATTTGTAATGACGTAATATGTATAGGAACATTTCATCCTATTTTTGGAAATTGACAATAAGAACACAGGCTTAAAGAATGATATTTTAATAAAACAATACTGTATAATTTAAAAAAATATATATATCTTGGAAGACAACATTATACAAATTTAAGCCAAATATTAAATATTAAAATATCTTGGGGGACTGGAATATGGAAAATAATAAAATGCAAACAGTAAACATTCAAATATTTTGGAAAACTACATTATAGCAATATCAGGAAAACATTAACATATACCATTACATTTGATATTTGGTTCTGGAGCTATGTCGACAGTGTGGTATTTTCTGTTTTTCATTTAATGTTTATTATGTAAGAATGCGGGATTGTTGTTTAAACCGAGACCGTGGGTATAAATAGCTGTGGTCGGAACAAACATTCAGATTGTTCTTTTTTTACCACAGTTATCTCGAGGAGGACAAATCAATGATACATAGTTCCACAGTTACTTTTCGAGCACAATATTTGACAGACATGGTTACTAGTGTTCCTCCCTACGAAACTTTCAATCTTACTAAATACAATATCCTTCGTCAGTCTAAAATCTACAACAATCATTTCGAAAATTCTAATTTCTGAGGTATGTGACCTTTAGACATAAAAATATCTTAGAAGATTACATAATAAAAACATAAAGCAGGCATTGAAATATACATTGCATTTGATAATTGGTTCTGATAATGCTTCCGCTTTTCACTAGACCAACATGCTGAGCTGGATTGGTATATAACCATCACACTGCAACATCATTTCTGGCTGTTGTGGTAGACATGTCTCTTAACGTGAACACATATTGATTTCTAGCCAACCAGTCGTTGCTCTTTCTCCTTCGTTGTGTACTTAGCAATGAAACAACACTAATCAAATGATATAACAATGAAAACAATTTCAACAGTGATGTTGAATTTAAGAAAAAAAATATCTTCTCGATAGTTTTCATTTTCAAATCATTTCTGGCTAAATTGTAGATAAATATATTTGTAGGTCGGCACTGCATAATGGCTGCAACACCAAGATGCCACACAGACGACGAAGACGACGACAAAAAAGTGCATCCTACCAAGAAAGTGCTATTTGTTGACAGTCATGGTGTCAAGAGCTTTCCCTATCTGGGACGACGAACACATTTTTCAGGCATCCGTCAAATTCTTGGTAGCCGTACAGAAGGACACAATCATCTATTTGGATTAGTCATCTTCCAGTTTTGAGCGGGAATATAAGGCTTGCCTAGAACGAAGGAAACGCAATGAACCCCAGATCTTGAACATCTTATTCCCGATCAAAACAGGCAACATATACTTAGAATATTTGGAGAATACACAATCTCAACAGACAGGTAAATACAATTTTATTATTTAAAATCTACAATCAGTAACAAATTAATGAAGTCATATATGACTTGTATATTGTTATAGATTTGGAAACAATCAATGTTGTATTTATTTGAACATTGATAAAAAAAAACATATTATGAGCAAAGTCTAAAGATACCAAAGGTACAATCATATGGTGTAATTTGAAAAGGGATAGACAATGCAATAGCCAAAAGAAAACGTACTAAAATCTACAATTAGTAATAAATTAATGAAATTGCACAATGGTTGCCATTAGTGGAGCAGAAACTTCCAACTCCTCCGGAACACCTGCATTCACCCGAGTTTTTAGTTAGTTTCGTGTGACACGATCTTTGGGTTTATGTTTAAGTTTTTGTAGAACGTTGTCTTTCCTTCGTCGATTTACGAACTCTGATTAACCCTTTGGTATCTTCGAACTCTTCTTATATATGACTTGTTTATTGCTATGACAAATTAGGAACAATGAATGTTTTTTTGAATATTTTATAACAATATGCTTGAAAGAAAAAATATAATCAAGCATATTATAAGAAAAATATGAAGATATCAAAATGGTAATCATATGACGTAATTCACAGAATGACAGACAACACAAAGGACAACATGGTAATCATATGACGTAATTCACAGAATGACAGACAACACAAAGGACAAAATGGTAATCATATGACGTAATTCACAGAATGACAGACAACACAAAGGGTAATCATATGACGTAATTCATAGAATGACAGGCAACACAAAGGGTAATCATATGACGTAATTCACAGAATGACAGACAACACACAGGGTAATCAAATGACATAATTCACAGAATGACAGACAACACAAAGGACAACATGGTAATCATATGACGTAATTCACAGAATGACAGACAACACAAAGGACAAAATGGTAATCATATGACGTAATTCACAGAATGACAGACAACACAAAGGGTAATCATATGACGTAATTCATAGAATGACAGGCAACACAAAGGGTAATCATATGACGTAATTCACAGAATGACAGACAACACACAGGGTAATCAAATGACATAATTCACAGAATGACAGACAACACAAAGGACGAAAGAGTAATCATATGACGTAATTTACAGAATGACAGACAACACAAAGGACAAAAGGGTAATCACATGACGTAATTCACAGAATGACAGACAACACAAAGGACAAGATAAAACGTACTAAAGAACAAATCTACAAAACATTCCACAGAAAACTTTAGATTGAGCAAAATGTAATTACAAAATATGAGCCAATTTCAACTATGTGAGGAGATACGGCGTCTTGAGAGTCCTTGTCAGTATGTATTTACCCTAATATATCCCCAAGAAAAGTAGTATGTCATAGGTGTTGACATTCGTCATTCGTCTTGGCCGTGATCGCTTGCCAGTTGGATCTACAACTTCCTATACAATCAGTGTCTATCACCACTGATGTTGTGAGTTCGATATCTGATCATGACGATGTGTACTTGATACAACATTATGTAATACAGTTTGTCAGTGACTTCCTCCACCAATAAAGCTGACCGGTACGATATAGCTGTAATATTGTTGAAAGTGAGGGTGAACCCCATAGCAATAACACCAGCCCAAAAGATAAAGCGAACATATGTTTGCAAACGATTAAAGTATTAAATGAATTGGAGATAAGATCATGAACACGTTTGCAGACAGACGGACGTATGACGTAGAACTTGTCAGAATGGTTTAATTGTGATATTTGTTGTAATACTATTTTAGGACACGACACAAAACTTATGTTTTATTCGCTTTGTTTTGTCTTAGCTTGTTTACTTTTGTTGATCTAGGAAGTAGTCCGTGTGATTTGTTTGCAAAAGTTATGTTTAATTCTAAAAGCTATGAAGAAAGTTAATATAAAACTTAACGCTTGTGTTCAGCAATCAATGATGGTAAATACTCACTTGTATGAATCTCCAAATAAAAATGTTAGAAATCCATATTTCAAATAAACACTGAGTTTTTCTACATGTATGTTAGTATATGATTATTATGAACTCTGACATATAATTTAAAAAATCGTTTTTCATTTATTAAAGAAATAGTCCATTAGGTCTCTATCTTATTTTTTCCCTCAAATTTGTGCACGTTCTATAAACATGCATCTGTAGATTATTACCTTTTAAACACTACATTATGAAGGAGAAGATGGTCTGATCATATCGGTTGTTATTAAACAATAAAATATATTTTTAAATAATTTAAATTAATATACATTATCATAGAGTTTCTTTCCCCTTAATCAAAGTAAATTCACTTTACATATATATCCCCGTATGACAATAAGTCGGTCAGTCATGGGATAATGTTTGATTATTTTTTTCATGTTTGAAAAGTAAACATATTTTTCTTTTTAATTATGTTCCTCGTCTATTCTTGCTCACATGTGTAAAGTTTCATGGACAAAAGATAGATGATAACAACACACTGACCCATATTTGTTTACTACCCGTTTTCCAAATGGCGTCCTATTACGTCACATTGGCCAACCAAACTTAAAAAGTAAACCAGATTAAGAGAGTATAGTATTTTTGCTTTTTCTGTGTAATTGTTTTGTCTGAAAAATTTCAAAAGATGTTTTTTTAAATAGTTTCAAATTGAAGTATGACAAATTAATTATCTGATGTAAACATTGAACTTGTTTACCCATATACTACAATATTTAATCCAGTGAAGTTTGTGTTTTTATTTTTGTCAATGCAATATATTAAACTGACTACATACTGTCATATTTTTGTAAGAATATAAATGTCTGATTTCTGTTTATTTCAATCACATGTATTATCACAGAATGGTAACAAATACAGTTTTGTTGTAATAATTAGTAATAATGACAAGTTTTTTCCCTCCAGATAGTCTCATTTTTCTGTTTGGTTTAGTTTAATTCTCTGTTTAATTTATTGCTGTTACATTAATTATTTTTCTATCTTCTCTGTGAATATCATTCCATTACCTCAAGAAGTAAGGGATATATTTGTTATTAAAGCAGCAGTGGAAATGCAAAATAATCTGCCATTTTGTGACTAATGGAGAGCACTTGTACGTATTTTCCCGGTAAAATCAGCCATTTTCTAAAAAATGGTGGAATCTGAATGATCAATCATCATATTTTCATAGTATTTTAAAATACAATTTGCTTGGCCTACATTCCAGAAACGGTCATGAACTGTGATGACGATTATGTCAGCAAACCGGAAAGGTAAATATGCCTGCGGAATACCATCGCTAAAAATAGATTTCACAGGCAGAATGATCAGGTAGAAAGACATTAGTAAAAAGGAGCCATTTTACTTTTCTGTTCAATTCAATGTTTTGATCGCATTTTATAATCTTCAAGTTATAAAAACTGCTTCGGCGTCTATATACGTTATAAATATACAGAATGACGTCATTGGCCTCATGCTGCACTAGAATGGTAAATCAAAACAAATGACCGACTTTATTGCGTGACCGAGCACATGTCACGAAACGATATTGTATGAAGGTGGTGTAAAATACCATGACCCTAATACTAAACCATTTGGTCTGAATAAAAAATCTAAATTATTAGAAAATATAACCTCGTGCGGGAGTTTGTCACGTTTGAAATTCCCGCGTGTGAGTGATATTGACCGGTGACGATTTTCGGTTTGACATTAATCTATTGTAAACAGACGACACAGGTAGACATGTTGAGGTGTTCACTGAAAATTATTTTATTCCAATGACGTTATACACTGAAAATAATGAACAAAAGAGAACTAAAGAATATTGTTTAAGGAATAACATGTACTGTTATTAATGTTCATTAATAGAACTGTTTGATTACCTGAAATTTCTTGCTCTTTGTCTCATTCAGGATGTCAACTGACACTTGTTATTTTTTCAAAATAGTTTTGATGAATTAGTTTACTATTATAAACACACTTCCTTTAATTGATGGTGTTATGGTAGATTACCACACTCAGAAAACCAATATCACCCGAGACGATAGGCTTAGATCTTCCCAGAAGTGACATGGATGCAATGCTTGTACTTAATACTGTTCAAGTCATACAGAATGTACAATATATGAATTGTTCAGCACGATTCACTACTCTGCTGATGGAATATGACATGGAATTTCCTGGATTTTCTAGATTCAAGTTGATAACTGAAGGTGATCATGAATTCCTAAATACCTCACCTGAATGCTTTGTTGATTTTTCTATATTCCTCAGGCTCCTGTGTAAGACAAGCTACACGCCCTTATTCCCACACAAATATTTTCCATTGTTGAATTAAATTGTCGATTTATAGATATGCATCCGTGTCTTGGCAGTATTTTAAATGTATTTCAAATTATAAATATATTATATATGCTACTACAACAGCGATAAATACCTGTAAATAATTTATTTGACGTTGGTCAAAGGGAGGTAATTTGTTTTATTTACGATAGGTACTAACAAAGGAGAGCACTCTATATTTTCTCAAAGTAAACAAGTATTGAGCCGATAGAAAGGGATGAGAAAAAGAGTCAAACACCGTAAGAGGTGTACAAATTTTGTATTGTACAACCTATCACAAGTTGTTAGCTTTATTATGTTGAACCCCTTTAAAGTAGTAAAATGAAAATCTTGCTTTATTTTACTACGTGGCATTTTGGTCCTTTGATGCGGTTCGCAAATTGGTGCGCCAAACTGCACTAAAAGTAAACAAACAAGCTTGAAAGAAAAAAAACAACATATTATGAGAAAAGTCTGGAGATACCAAAGGGGTAATCATATGGTGTAAATCGAAGGACAGACAATGCAATAGCCAAAAGAAAACCGGACTCATGAACAGATGTACAAAACATTCGACAGGAAACTTAAGATTGAGCAACAAGAAAGGGGTGATTCTGGTGGGGTGGACAGTTCCTGAACCACTACTGATAGACAGCAGAATAGATAAATAAATACAAAAATAATGAAATATGAAGCCCCAACAAAATAAATGAGAGTATAGACGTAGCGTAACCTGAATAAAATCACAGCTCCTACTTGTTTCCCTTTAATGTTAATTTCGTTTACGGAATATTTTGGATCGGAATTATACCGAAATAAGGCCATATTGAATGAAACCTTATCTATTAACACTCCGTAAAATAAATGTGTTTGATATGTTGATCAAGTGTAGAGTGTTGCTAACTGATGCTTGAATTAACCGTAACAGAATAAGTGACGTTACTACTTTTGTCAATATGGCAGCTGCCTTTTTGGTTTGTAATTTCTGTTTGATTTTAACATACCCAATTAATAGCTAGCTGTCTATGATTCGCTTAGCCAGAAAATGTACAGATGCATGCACAAGATATGTTAAGTTATGTTAAAGTTTTTGTTTTCTTGTAGCTGAAAAAGCTAACATTATTTCTTATTTTGTCTGCCTCCATATTAACGTGAATATCATAACAAAATTTACGTGAACTTAAAAGTAAACAGCAAACTTACATGAAAGTCTGGGACAAGATTAGGAAAATTACGATATTTAGCCATTAATTAAAAATGAATAAAAAAATAAAGATATAAGCTTGGATATATTCATAAAAAAAATAAACGGAACTGTAATAACTTGACGTAGCAGTACTATCGCAATTTTATTTTCGTCGTGGGAGCCATTTAAAGGTTAAATTTAATTTTAACCTCTGACATACAGTTTTGAAAATTTAACAACATGACTAAATTGTATGTCTATCCATAATAAAGATTTAAAGTAATGAGTGTATACCGACTGTGAACTCCGATGTGGACAAAAAAGGGGTAGTCTCAAAACTTATTTATGTAAAACAGGTACATGTATGAGATTTTGAACTCATTTTTTATTCTTTTGTGTTGCAATTGTGAGAACTATCAACTTATTTTAAGTTATCTTATAACCACCGACAATTTTTGCCCATTTTATTAATTGGACAACATTAACAAATATAATGCAGAATCGAACACGCCGATTTAAGTAGATGAACGTAGATTTGGAAATTAGGCAAGAAAATAAAAACTAATTCTATGATTAAATTATTTACGTTTATTAGTTTTAACTAGTATGTGTTTATAAGCCAACACGTAAACGTAATTAGTTTTCATCGATAGATCCGGAATCAGAACTTACACCCAAAGCTCTCAATAATTTTAGCACCTTTTTAGTAATAAATTTTTCATACGCCATTTGGTTCTTCCTGACTAGATCCATGACGGAAGATTTTTGTTTTTAACATCACTACTTTCAATTTTACTTTTGTTTGTTGACGCTTGTTTGGCATCGTCGTCGTTGTCGTCCGATGACGTTGCACGTACAATGTCACCCCGAGTACGGTATCAGATTTGGAAGTAGATGCACCCTCCTCCTGTTCGTTCCCGGCAGTGGGTGTATATGGTACCTCTACAGTCTCTCGCTTCGAAAGCTTTGTTTCGAGGTCATTTACTTTGACTGCTTCCTCTCTAAATTAAAAAAAAATGTATACATTGAAAAAGAGTGGATATGGATGTAAATGTAAATGAGAGGAAAGTGCATAAAGTACATATACAAGATAAAAAAGTAAAAGAACAACGCGCTGATCGTTGTTCTTTAGAAAGTCTTGAAAATGATGATTTCTCAGTTCATTTGATTATACATTTGTCCAGGAAAATACAATAAAAAATATTTTTCAGAATGCAATTTGCGAAGTTATTGTATTTAGTAACAAAACTCCGATCGATCAAAGTGATTTCACGATTGCGAGATGTATTCCAAGTGCGAAAGTAGAAGAATTGTGAAAAATAAACAGGAATGTCTATTTCAGAATAGAAATTTCAGGTATTTGTTTGTATGCTTGGTTTATTTATTTGTTTTATTTTTTATGACAAAAGAAGTTTCGGCCGGTAGTACGAAATATTCCGGAGATATTGAAATTTGGTTATTCGCTATGAATTAAAATGATTTGAACATGTACTTCTATTTTATCCATTGCTATCGCTCGGGATTAAATTTCTGGGAAAAAAAGTTCGAGCCCATGTTTGTTTAAATAACAATTAATTTATAGCGGACAAGAAATATTTCTCAAGTAACCCAACAATAAAATACACCATAACATGTACATACCAACACCCACAACAATTTCATAATTTTATTATTGGAAATTATACCTGATTAATAAATTTGCATTTTGTCTGTAGGTGTCAGCAATATTTTGCCAAGTTTAGTGGACAGTCTATCTTTAAGCTGCTTTTTTGTTGCAGACGAGTACAATGCTTTAGCATCCGATGGCAGGAAACCTGCTCGGCTGCAACGAAAATGCAGAAAGTTCAACAGAACCTTAAGTGAATATAGAGTGTTAGTAGAGCACGTAATAGAGGAACTTAAATGCTACAAAGTGATTGGTACGTTGTGGCGACATCCAAGGATCAAGCTAAAACGTGTTGCTGAGATTTGCGCTGGTCTTTTGTGCAGAAGACGGAAGCTTAATAAAACCAAATTAACGATATTTTTTCTGTTTCAATTTTGAGACGTCCCCCTCATATTATACTATCATTGTCGTAGTCAGTAGTCCGAGTCCGATTGTTTGAAATGTCTAATAGGGCATTTATCTTCGTCGTGATCGTATGGCAGTTAGACTTACCATTGCCTATGCAATCAGTGTATATCTCTACTATAGTTGTGACTTCAAATCCGTCCATTTCGAGGTGTACTCGATACAACATTAAGTGATGCAATTTATCAGTGACTTGCGGCTTGTCGGTTTTATTCTCCGTTAGTTCAGTTTCCTCCACAATTAAAACTGACCTCCAAGATATAACTGATATATTGTTGAAAGGGGCGTTAAGCATCAAAAAACAGAATTCATTAGGCCAACAATTATTAAACCCAAACCCTAACCCAACAGACCCTACGAGATTTACCTTTAATACTAGTACAATGAATTGTGAATAAGATGATGTTTGCGGAATCACTGACGTAACATGATAATCGATACGTTAAACTTCTCCGAAGGGGTTAATCGTGATATTTTATCGTCATATAATAAAAAGGATAGGACACGAACATTGTGTTTTTTAGTACTTTTTTTCTTGTTCTTGCTTCTTGTTCTTGCTTGGAGTACATATAGTTTAATATCTTTGCAATCAATATTTAGCCTTTGGTGTCAATTAGATTATACCATGTGACTTTGAACGCAGTATTATGTGATGAACAATTCTTTAATATTTAAATGTCTAAAATTAAATGACAAAACAAACAAAATACCACACTGTTGAAACAACTCTAAATATCAAAACCGTAAAAAGAGGACAAATCGATACCGTTAACACACAAATAATGACGGCTGATTTTTCTGTTTTTGGTACAGGCACTTCAATGAAAAGTGACGAGGCTAAATTAGCTTTATTGGCCCGAAATATGTTGATTTGAACGTCTGTAGGTGACGTTAAGCACCACAACCTAGACAATTTGTCTGGATAATAAATCTGAATTATCATTTATGCCACCACATTATATTTATATTGAACTAACTAATTTATTTAACCATTCATCACAATATTGTTGACATGAAATCATATACAAGCCCTTAAAATGTTTTTTCTTCTATCTTATATAGATCATACATCATTGTTTTCATCACAAGAGAAAGAGATTTATGACAACCTAATAAGAATAGTTGGTAGTGAGATGGACATAAGAATAAGACAAAATGCAATTCTTATAATGGACAAGATATTTAATAAAGTGAATTCAAAAGTAATCTCCATATCAAGTGGAAGCTTAGCGGAGGGCTTAGATCTTCCCGGAAGTGACATTGATGTGATGTTTGTACTTAAAGCTGTTCAAGTAATACAAAACTTACAACATATGAATCGTTCACCAGGATGTACTACTCTTCTGGTGGAAGATGACATGGAATTTCCAGGATTTTCGAGATTAAAGTTGATAGCTGAGGGTGATTATGAATACACATGTACCTCACCTGAATGCTTTGTTGAAACAATAAATGGACTATTTTTGTCAAACATTTCGTTCATTCGTAAAATTATTGAACTGATTATTAATGAACAGAAGTATGTACATGGTCCTTGTTTGTCTGACAAAGATGGGGAAACGAATATAGTTTTCTGTTTTCACTTGCATTCCTGGCCAAGACAAGCAGAACAATGGATATATCGTCATAGACCTGGTCAGTGGCCACCTGAAATATTAATAGACAACATAGTTAATTATGGATGTATACTAGTACCTATTGGACCTAAAGAAATATAAAATAATGAATTACTATGGAGAATATCATTTTCCATGGCAGAGAAACAATTGTCCCATGCTATGAACTACACACAAATCCTTTGTTACGCTCTTCTGAAACTGTCTCTAAAGAACATTATCGACATAAATAATAGAGTTAAAGGTTTATTTTGTTCCTACTTCATGAAAACGGCTGTATTTTGGTTATTTGAGGAGATTTCCACAAACACTTTTCAGCTACAAAACTTATTTCACTGTTATTTTCTTTGTCTTGATAAAATAATACAATGGGTGAAGTGCTGTTATTGTCCCAATATTTTATTCCCGAACATAATATGTTTCGTGGAAAAATAAATCGGTCTAATAGTGGGCAACTGTTAAATGTATTAGAGAGACTACGTAATGGTGACCGTGGGGTTTTTACAGTTAATACATTGTTTAATAGTGAGGCCGGGTTACATGAGTCATGTATTAAACTGGACTTGTTTTGTAATAAGGTTTTATTCAATCATATTTACGTTGATCTAGAAAAGGGATACACGCTGCTGCTAAATTTTATAAAATCGGTAGCCATGTCACAGTCCTCGAGTATTTTGTCAGAAATATGCAAATATTATTATGCCATGACTAGTCAGAACATTGTCCAGAAGTTGCCGTTTCATACTACTAATAAATCTAATGTACATGTAATCCGACGTTACCATAAACACTTACATGACGGTACAATGTCAGATGCTGTCAGTGGATGGTTGTTGTATGCCTCATTTTACTATGTACTAGGTCAGTACAATACAACGTTAAAGATTATAGATCATGTTTTGTCTCGTTGTACATTCGATATGGTAATGTTGAAAACAACCAATTACACCACAAATGACATTAAGTACTACACACATAATATAGCTTGCTCCAATATTACACTGAATGAGAAGATGAGACTGACAGGGATACATAATGTGTTGTATGTAAAACAATCAACACTGATACCTGATGAACTAAAACCAGAAGTCCAGGAAGGTGACTTTCATGTACCACCTGTTATTATGTCACATTGTCTAAGGTTTTTATGTTACCAACATCTTCATAACATTGTCAAGAGACAACAGTCACTACATGATTTATATCTAACACTAACAGAGATGTATTTTGTTTGTCAAAGTGAGAAATCGAATTCATTAACAATATCAGGAGTATGTAATGAGATAGTAGGTGACACAGAAACAGCTTATTATTATTATGATGCTGCCTTAAATAATGATTATTGCATATGTCCCACAGCAGCTAAACGGAAAGTAGACCTCAACATGACATGAATATTTACAACATCAGATATGTGTATATTTCATTCCGTACCTATTAAATGTATTTCATCATATTAATTGTAGTTTTCTAAGAACTAGGGCTAAAGCTACGTTTCTTGAAGAAAGATCTTAGTATGTCAAGGGGTAATCAGAAGCAGTAATTCGGGGAAGGATCGACAATACAATTATCTAAAGGAAAAAAACCATACCGACGAAATTGTCAAAAGAAAGAAAAAGACCGACAATGTTCATCAAAATACTACACGGAAAACTTCAAATTAAGCAACACGAATGAACTAAAACGGGAATAAGATCGTTAAATGAAGGATACTCAATTCGTGCTCCATTAGTGACGCCCTTCTTTTTACTTCTATTTAAACTCCAGTGATAAGCTACGAATGAGAAAAAATAAAATAGTTGTGTAGATGATCTTAATTATGTGATACTTTCAATGGATATTTGTATTTACATAATCTATGTATATTTATCTTATCAGAAATAAAATTTCAATTTGTGGAAATAGTGTATTATTAGTTTTCAAATTAATATAGTTATTAAACTTCAAATAAAAATACATTCGCCAAGGCTCGTCTATAGTTATTTGATGATAAATGACTGTATTTGTATTTAATAACAAGAGATAAACAATCCACACTAATTCTGAAATACATTATATATATTATATAATGTTTGATGTTACATTTATACATGATACAGAATATGTGTGGAGTTCACGCCCGGCTTTGTAAATAAGAAAAAGGGTGTACCCCACTCGCAGCCGCAAGTGATAAAGTTTACCAGTTACTTGCCCATGGTCGGTGGTTCTCTCCGGGTACTCCGGCTTCTTCCACCAATAAAACTGGTCGCCATGATATTGCTGAAAGTGGCGTTAAACACCAAAAAGTAAAATCAATCAAATCAGACTATATGTTGTGTTATATTGTGTGAGTTCGATCTGGACAGGAGGAGTATTCCGAGATGATGTATATATCTATCTCTAAGACTCTAATGTTACTGTTCGAACCTCATCCCGTACTGTGTGGTCTTAAGTACATATTTATTTCATGTTTTTATACATGATACAGATTCATTTATCTGACTCTAAGATTTTAATATTACTGACTTTGTCTCGTACTGTGTAGCTTGAAGGACAACATGTTGATGAACTTTATTTATATTTTTTAGATTGTTAAAAATTAATGTTGATAGTTAACCTATGCATGATACATTTTACTTTAGTGTTATAGTTGTACGAGCTCGATCTGGACAGGAAGAGTATACCAAGACGATTCATTTATCTGAGTTTAAGACTGTAACTGTGTGGTTTGAAGGACAACATAATGATGAATGTTATGCATACTTTTTAGATTTGTGAAAATTAATGTTGATCTTTAACCTATACATGATACATTTGATATTAGTGTTATAATTGTACGAGTTCGATCTGGATAGTAGAAGCATACCGATACGATTCATGTATCTGACTTTAAGACTGTAATATCACACTTCAGACTTCACCTCGTTTGAACTGTATGTACGATATTTTCAGGTTTTTATTAGTAATTTTGGTATTTTATTTATACATGAGTGTTATAAAGGTACGAGTTTTATCCGGAGAGGAGGTATGTGCCAATACGGTTAAGTTGCTTGACTTTAAGGCTGTAATATTATAATTCAGAATTGAGATTCTCAGTCTTTGTGTCGTATTTTCAGATTTTTGTATTAATTGTTTTTTTTACTAATTTTGTTAATAATGTTTTTTACTTGCAACATTTCTTTATGCAATAAAAAAGGTGTGTTTTATGTAAATTAGTTTAAGCAATATACACTCCATGTTGTATTTACTTCACTACTGCATTACGAGACGTTTGTATTTATTATTATTTGTAATTTAGCATAATTTTTGGCAATATTTCATGTATATCGTGGCGACAAAATTTCAATTTAGCATATTGAAAAGAAACAGGAATTATGCCATATAGTCTAGATAATATATATCACCATGTTAAACTTACAGAAGAACCAGTAAACTAGAACAAAGGTTTTTTCAGCTCGGAAACCATTTCATCTACACACAAAAGACAAAAACAACAAACTCTTAGCATAATGCGACTTCAAAATGCTTAAATGTTCAGATCGTTGTTCTTCATGAAAAATAGTATTAAGCATCATCCTAATATGACCTATGACCTATGCGATATGTCTCAAATTACTTGATCTTGATAGTTTGCTATCATATGAAGTTGGCATTTTGCCAACATTTTACCAATATTGCATTGAATTCAAGGACATTGGTCATGCCGCTGTCGGTATCAATTATCCTGTCAAGGATTGAAAATGTATTCAGGTGATAACTGTATTGCAGTTGAAAATTTCACGGAATCAATTGGAGATTTGATGGTTGCTAATTGAGTTTACTGGCGACAATGCAGTTATCTCCATTCTATTGTAATCATATGTTTGTGCATATATGTGTATTGCCACATTATTGACAAAATGACGTAAGCGGGAATCAGCTAAAATTACAAAAAAAATATATCATGCTATTTCAACCGTGGAAGTGATAGCGTAAACATTACAATATTACAGATCCTGGATCGTTTAAGTTAACAGATATTTCGTATCGTGTGCGTTTTTCGTTCGTTTCGTTTGCGTGTATCGTTCGTTCGTTTTTCGTTTTCCATTCGTTTGCGCTTCGTTCGTGTATTTGGTTCGTTCGCTTCGTGTATCGTTCGTTTCGTGTATCGCTCGTTTCGTGTATCGCTCGTTTCGTTCGTCAGTTTGATTAGACGAACGCACGAAACGAAATACGAACGAACAATACACGAAACGAACGAACGAACGATACACGACACGAACGAACGAACGCACGCTTCACCAGATCACGTGACACTTATACATAAACACTGTTTGTAAATAAAAATGGCGACGGGCAAAGTTAGCAGGTTATTGATATCAACACGGCATTTAATTATAGAGTATTCAAAGAAAGGTTTGTCTGCAGTACATATCCAGAGACTACTACATCATAAACACAATGTAACAATAACTAGACAGTCAATCTTCAAGCTTGTGAAACGGCATAGCAGTACAGGCGTTCTGGCCCCAGCAACACGGCGAGACAACAACAGATTTCCGAGGAAGTTAAAGGACTTTCATAGAAGGTGCATTGATATGTGGCTCCGTCACAACAGTGAATTAACTTCGCAAGCCTTAGTAGACAGACTGTTCCCTGTTTTTGACGTTAGGGTGACAACTTGGTACATGTCCAAGGTACGTAAAGCCTTGGGCTGGTGCACAAGGACATTACAGTATTGTCAACTGAACAGCCACAAAAACAAACTTTGTGGAGTACAGTGGTCATTGGATGCACTTAGATGCAAAGAAACATTTGATAACGTCATATTTACTGATGAGATTTCTGTTGAGATGGGTGCTGATGGGAAGCTTTTTTTTACAAGAGAACTTCAGATATGGATTGTCTGCCAACTAAAAAGATGAAACCAAAACATGCATAAAAGGTATGCCTTAACTAATAAGTGTTTCAGAGAGGGGGAGAATTCAGCGGGTTGCCTGGGGGAACCCCCCCCCCCCCCACCCCCACCCACACACACACACACTTACACACCTTTTCGAACCAAATTTGGAAAAAATTGTTGTTGTTTTTTACAATATTAAAAATTACCCCCTAATGTTTTTTCAAAATCCATTCCGGGTCCCCCTTTTGAGAATGTCTGAATCCGCCTTTGGCTCACCCTTTTTGGACCAAACATCTGAAAAAAAAATGTGGGGTTTTCAGGCTGTGCGATCATATACATGTACATGTAGCATCTGACCGACGAATATTCAGGGGTCCACTCGGCAATTGCAATGGCGCGCCAACGACTGCGAGATTCTAGTTTTATCCGATTTATACAGTTGTAGTTGTATGTACTCCTGGGCAAAAACATAAATAAATAATTAACGGAACGACTGACCCAGCCATCGCATATACAGGTACCGACGGTCCCCTATGTGCCCATAATATGGTGTTACCACGAGCTTCTCTCAGTGTTAAAAATATTGTCATAAAGAGGGCCCCTCGGGTACAAAAAATATTGTTGTTATTGTGTAATCTGACAATGTGAGGAAGCTATACATCAAATTTTGTTGAAATCCAACAAACTTGATTTGTTTATGTTTACAGGAATTTTACCCAGAGGGTCCCATTTAGGGCTCGACCAATAATGTCGGGGACAGAAAATTTGTTGTGATTGTATAATCTAACAATGTGAGGAAGCCACGTGTATTCATCAAATTGTTTGAAATCCCCAAAAATTGGATGTTTATGTTTACAGACATATGGCCCCTGAGGGCTCCATTTAGGGCTCGACCAATTGTCGGTAACAAATATTCTGTTGTATTTTGTGAGGAAGCTATACATGTACATCAAATTTGGCTGAAATCCAACAAACTTGATGTTTTATGTTTACAGACATTAGGCCCCGAGGGCCGCATGAATAATGTCGGGGACAGAAAATTTGTTGTGATTGTATAATCTAACAATTGTGAGGAAGATACCTGTATATATCAAACTTGATTGAAATTCTATAGAACCAGGATCGCTTGTCATTGGATAATATATGGTTACGCTCCAATGACTCGTTCGTTCGTGTGTCGTGCGTTCGCTTCGTTTATCGTGCGTTTCTCGTATCGTTCGTGTGAAGCGTTCGTTCATTTTTCGTTCGTTTCGTTTGCGTTTTTCGTTCGTTTGCGCTTGATGCGTATTGTAAGCTTATACGATCCAGGATCTGTATACCGACAAATAATTCCGTGAAATTATGAGGGACAACCAAGAATGGACCATGTAGACACACTGGAAACAATTGGACACAAACAAATAAGATATAATAACACAGAACACCAAAAAGACAGAACCCATCAAAGAGGCGTTATGAACACATGTGCTCGCGAAGGGTAATACGTTCCTGTCTTTTAAAGCACATTATATGTTTTACTCAAGCTCGGTACTTAGTTTATATTTCATAAGATGACAGAGCCGCTCTTCATTTCAAGAGAGAATATTCATGCATTTTGAAAGTCCTATTATATTTTCATACCAGAATATCGTTGACTATGGCTCTGAAATAAATGTGTCACTAAAGCAAAGCAAAACAAAGATGTCCAAATAATGGAAGGAAATAAAAGTCGTAAAAATTGTAGAGTACTGTCGGAAAAAGAAAAACTTGAAGATATCAAATGGGTAATCAGAAGCCAGAAATCGTTGAAAGAAAACGGTCTATAGAAAAAGGACAAACGAACGAACAACTATCTACCATAACTGTACACAAAGCTTAATAATCGAGTAACACAAACCCCAATAAAAACTGGTGTTGAACTCAGGCTCTCCCAAAGTGTAATCAGTTCCTGTTCCACTTGTAGCATACCGATGTTGAATGCTATGATATCATGTTCGCACGACATATAATTGAAACAGAGAGATATCAAATTTAATGCATCAAGCGCGTTCTGGAATTATTATTATTCAGATAAACTGAAGCCAAGATATTTAAATGCAATTAATTCAAAAGTCAGTTAAAGTCGCATAGGACTGATAAATGGGAACCGTAGTATTAATCATAATTACATGATTAAGGAGCTGTACACTTTGATATTCACCTCTTAAATAAACGTTAAAGAATACCAAAGCGGCAATCAAAAACGGAAAATTGAGAGACAGTGGCAACGTTGAGCACACAGCACCCAGGACGAAGACAAGCAAATCACAACAAGCACAGAACACTAAATAGATGAGCAAAAGGGAACTCACCAAAAACTGGAGGTGAAGCCAGGTATTCGCAATTGACATCCGCCATGTTACTGAAATAGCCAACACGTGATTTTAACTATTATTTGCAAACATACACACATATGAAAAATAGAACACCACCCTTCATACAAGTAACTGTGGGTAGACACGAACAGAACATCATGTTTATGCTGAAATCATAGCGGACTTCAAACATGGAATTAAGAACTTCAAGAATAAGGATAATAACACAAAATGGACAACACTTACCCCATTGCGTAAAACCAGTGGTAATCTCAAGAGACGCATACACCATTGGTGAACAAGTCAAGAACAAACTAAAGAGATGAGCAATAAGGATCCCATCACAAATGGGGGGAGGGGTGAGCAAATGTGTTCGCCAAGAATAACCAATTTCTCTTTATAAAACACACATCATGTTACTTATATATGTAGTAAAGTCCTGTAAGAGTCTTGTCGGTGCTATGGGAATAACATCTACGTAAAACGGAATGGATCCATTGTCTTCTGAGATATTTCGTTACGGTCAACCAGAACGTTATTACTACCAAATAATCTTTGTAGCGATGCCTTTGATATTGTATATATTTATGATTTCGTGTTTTGCAAATTTCTGACGAAAATCAAGAGATCAAAGTACACAGAGAGGAAGAGCGAGGAATACCATAAATCGGTTTATCCCTGCTTCATGTCTGTGCCTGTACCATGACCTGAATATCGCATATTTAACGATTTGAAGTGTGATTGTTCGTTTTGTTGATATTAGTGGATTTGTTGAACATCTCAATTTAAGCTTTCTTTTCAAAACAATGCAGACATTACCGTTCATAAATACAATCCCTAATTAGAAAAAGGAACACAAATTAAAAAAAAACATACAAACAACAAATCTGTCTAACACAGACACAAAACATCGTCTACAAATAGAACATCTTCATTATTATGGAGATGTGTGGAACAAATGCCCGTGGTAAGTGAGGTGCTCTGATAAAAAATGTGGCCATTGGTTTTCTTTGTTTTTTCATATACTAATTTCCAGTAAATTGTAATATTAAAACTACTCTTATTCTTGATGTCTGTATTATCTAATGAAATATATAACTCCACCAATATAGTGTCGTACTACAAAATAACATAAACCATCTACCTTATTAGTAAAGAACACGAGTTATGTAGTTCCTCCCCGGATAATGTAACACACTAAGTGACAAGACATCTCACTGTCATGTTAAATATGAGAAAACACTGAAAGATCAGTCAATACAGCAAAAATATATAGGTATCATTACACCTACCGGCATAGCTTGTTACACACGTATCAATAACACCAT
Organism: Bathymodiolus brooksi; assembly: GCA_963680875.1. NCBI lineage: Eukaryota > Metazoa > Mollusca > Bivalvia > Mytilida > Modiolidae > Bathymodiolus > Bathymodiolus brooksi. The sequence continues at coordinate 49,800,871 of OY804583.1, read as the reverse complement.
CTCATGATTAAGTAATTTTTATATTAAACGGGGGAAAAAGTCTTGAATACAAATCTATGGTAGGATCTTAGTATATTGTGCAGCATAATTGACGCTAAATTCTATGTAGATACATTGACCAGCAAAACTGGAAAACACGTGACAACCAGATAAACGTAAACGGGGTTACTATATTTAACAACATGATCCACAACCGTGTGGTAATTGACCTTAACATTCACCTTATCCCACAATAGACTTCCTACATAAAGATGAATGCTATGTTGACATTACCTCACATGGGATGTCGCTATAGTATTGCCGAAAACAATTAAAAAACGATAAAACAAACATCTGAGTATATATATATATTGGCACATTTCGTCAATGGAAAAAACAGAACTCACAACTTGAAGTGATCATGTTTTTTTTATAGGAGTTATTTCCCTTTAATATGAACTAAAGATCAAATTAATGTATAGTTCATATGGCAATACTGTTATTCTATTATTGTCTACTCCTGAGGGGAACTGTTCTCCTCTAGTGTTGGCTGGTGTGATTTAGTGCTTGAGCCAAAATAGGAAAACTGCCCTCGAGGGAGAAGACAATAATATGTTTATTACATAACATCCCATTCTAGACATAAAAGAAAACACTCAAATTAAATATTATAATAATAATAACAATTTTTACGATGGAACATTATAAATGTAACGTTAATAGCAAAAACTAAACGTCAACAAATCACATTTTTTTTGTAATTTTTCAGAAGAAAAGTACATGTAACAAGTTGGTGTTCAATATATTGGAATGGAACATTTTCGTATGAATTAATTACTGCTGATAATTAATGGTAACATTGCTGTTACCAAAGTTAAAAGCTGGGTAACTGACAGTGTTTTTTTAATATTTTTTCAGTTTGCATTACTTGTAGTGTGTTCATTAAGGGAAATAAATATCTTGACAAAAATATACAAAGATTACGCGTGATAGACCCTGCACGAAATTGTTTGAAACTGGCATAGTTCCGTCGCTAGGTATAGTCAACCGTTGTCAAGTGCACTGTTCAAAAATAGAACAAATCTCTGAATTACATACAAATGTCTCGTGCATCAGGTAAGTTGAAAATGGTGTAGTGTCGCCTATTCACATGAAAACAATATCTAGAAGTTTCGTTTTTTTTATCTTCAAATTTGAAATCAAATGACTCAACTATATAAGTCAACCATAATTAAAGGTCTATTGTCCTAAATATTATAGCGTAAAATTAGTCTTATTAGATTTGATTCAAGCTTTAAAACCAAACAAGTAATAATTTATACATTATTACGCTGAAATAGATTAATATCATATCAATTACACATTTAAATATTTAAAGTTGTACACACGAACGTGGGTGAGACTCATTTATTGAATATGTTTTTTAATCTAACATGCATTTTTAAAGAATTTGCATAGCGTCATTAATTCACTAAGAGGGGGTTTATAAGATATGTGTTCGATTCCCGCTCATAGCGTTTTGTACTTGATACAACATTATGTGATAAAGTTTGTCAGTGATTTGCGGCAAATCGATGTTTTTCTCCAGGTACTCTACTACCACCAACCAAACTGTCATCCACGATATGAAGCAATAATACGCATACGATTATGTACAAAGGATCATCTTGATTACATATGTTTGTGTGTACCAATGGTGCTGATATTACATGTACTTAAGTACTAAAAATGTTCATGATGACATGTATTTAAGTAGTAAAGATTTCCATGATTGCATATATTTAAGTACTATAAGGGTTAATGATTCAATGCATTTAAGTTCTAATGGTGTTGAGTATCCGATGTATATAAGCATGAATACTGCTCATGATTGCTTGTATTTAGGCTGTAATGGTACTCATGAGTACATCTATTTAAGTACTCATAGTGCTATTCTTTATATGTATTTAAGTACTTATAGTACCAATGCTTACATTTATTTAAGTTTTAATGGTGTTCATGATTACATCTATTTAAGTACTAATGGTGATCATGATTACATGTATTTCAATAGTAGCGTTCACATGCGTACACATCATCATCATAAGTACATGTGCTTGAGCATACCAATGGTGATAATGGTGACATGTATTTGAGTACTAAAGATGTCCATGATTGCATATGTTTAAGTACTGACGATTCTTTTGATTATACGTGTCTGAGTACTAATGGTTCACGTGATTATACATATTTGAATACTAATAGTGTTCATGATGTCATGTGTTTAAGTACTAATTGTGCTCATGATTACATGTATTTAAGTACTGATGGTACTCATGATTACATGTATTTAAGTACTGATGGTACTCATGATTACATGTATTTAAGTACGATGGTACTCATGATTACATGTGTTTAAGTACTAATGGTGCTCATGATTACATGTATTTAAGTACTAATGGTACTCATGATTACATGTATTTAAGTACTAATGGTACTCATGATTACATGTATTTAAGTACTAATGGTGCTCGTCTTTACATGTATTTAAGTACTAATGGTACTCATGATTACATGTATTTAAGTACTAATGGTACTCATGATCACATGTATTTAAGTACTAATGGTACTCATGATCACATGTATTTAAGTACTAATGGTGCTCATGATTACATGTATTTAAGTACTAATCGCTTTCATATAACAGTGCTATCCTAGTGAAACAACAGTTCGCGTGTAGACCTGTCGCTCCACTCGGACACATTATTCTGATTCCGAGATAACCAGTATTTGCTCTTTCTCGTTAATGTTGCGTGGAGAAGCAACACATACCAATTGCATAGTCATTGGTTTGACCCGAGCTGGGCTCGAACCCACGATCTACCGCACATGAGGCGAGCACGCTAACCATTACACCACCGATAAGGATTTATTGTAGCATGAAACGCTTCATAATACCAAATGTGTATTGTAAGTAGTAAATTGAAGGACAGACAATACAATGGCAAAATGAAAAAGACAGAAAATAAACAACTGATGTAATGTAGATTATTGGCAGGAAACGATATTGAAATGATGTTTTTTGTCTATTCTTAATGTTTAAATTTTAGCACAAATGACCCCCCTTTTTATTTGTTAATCCTTGATTATTTTCAACACAGTCATAATTAATGTAGTTTATTCGCATGAAAACATATCTAAAAGATTTTTGTATTCTTTAAATGTGAACCCAAATGAACTCTTTTTGTTACAGATTAATTCTTTTTAACACAGTGATCATTAAAGTCAAAATATAATTAAAGGTCTAGTGTCCTTAATATAATGACATACACTTGGTCTTATTAGATTCCATTCACGTGTTAACACCAAACAAATAACAATGTTGTCTATAATATTATGATATTATTACGTGATGATTTTCGTATTGGCCTAGTTATTACTCTGAGGGTGTCCGTGTTAGCTATATATATACTGATATAATATATACATATTAATTAAACATGATATAGTGCCTTATGTGTTTTTGTTCTTTCGCTCCAAAGAATCCAAAATGTTAACAAATTCACAACAATAACAAATTGAAGAATAGTTGTTCAATGACTTTCTGTTTTCATTACTTTTGAGATGAAACAATTTTTGTGTATTTTCTGTTGCTTTCTTTCCATTTTATCTTATCAGATGAGAGTTACAGAACGTCTTTATTTTATCGTTGATACTTTATTTAAAAGCTAGAGCGTATCCGGAAACCAACATTGATCGGATCAAAGTCCGTCAATACGAGAAAAAAAACACGTATTGGCCGATTTTGTTCCATATTGACAGAGTTGCACAAAGACAGTCTTCATCTTAGTTATGTAAATATAACAGTAGTTTATAAATAAATATTTATTATTACAATGGAATGATAACCGGGGAATATATACGGGAATATATACTCCATATGTCATTACTTTTGGAATGTTGCTACACATAAATGGTGAGTTCAGAATTGAAACCATCTCATTTCTTGTAGCGGTTCGTCGTATTACTCGACCATCACTGTCAATTTCTATGTTAAAGTCAATGTATAAAGCAGTCCCAGCTGTATGTGTGATACCCTTTATAAACATAATCAACAAACTTGAATATGAAGTTGAAATCGTATGATCGCACTTGCTTCTTTTGATTTGTTTTAAGAAAACCCTGCGTAAATTATGCATAATGCTAGTTCTCGATTATCACCTGAGCTTGGTACATATCCTTGGTATGTTTTCTATGTTGGCCTTGTTAATAAACTGTGAAATATCTTTATTAGTTCATCTCCTTTCTTGTATTTTGGTCTTTGTGTTCATATATATATACTCGTTTGAAAAGTCATGCGTTGAAATTTGTCGATTGCTACAGCTTTCAAAAATATAACTGGGTCTTACATAATACACATCAAAATGGCAATTGGTTTTGTTTAGGTTAATGGTTATAACGCCACTTTCAATAATATTTCAACTATTTGGTGGCGGTCAGATTTATTGGTGGGGAAATCCGGTGTACCCGGAGAAAACAACTCACTGACAAACCTTATCAAATATAGTTGTACATAGCACACCTCGCCATCAACGGGGTTCGCTCTCTCAACTTTTGTTGTGATAGGCACTGATTACACATGTAACTTATATTCAAACTATCATACGATCACGGCCACGACGGTTCCTCAAAATGTCAAGAGATTGCTAGACAACATTATATCACTATGCGATATTTGTACCAGACCAGAGATTTTGCTAATTACCGGGCAATTGGTCTAATTCTTATTTTCATAATGAGGTAATTTATATGAATGGAGATGTTTGACAAGACACACGGTAGCTAGTACACTCAATTTAATCTTTACCCCGTCTTTCCTGAATATACGTAAAGATCGGACGGAAAAGTAACCTGCTGCTACAATGATATTACACGAACATGTACACGATCATATTAAAGAAAGAAAAAAATAAAGATATTTTATTAAAAAAAATATTAACAGAAAGTGGGAGGTTCATGCTATTGGTGCATGTGTTCAAGGATAGGTTTTGTTACCATCTTAAGTATATTTTGATTCATTATTGACGAATTTTGATAAAAATATGAAATGTATTTTATTAAGAAAATTTCCTATGACCTAGATATTGTTGAACAATTTATCGTACCACAATTTAAATGTCCGGACTATAAAAGTCGGTTAATGCTAACAATAGATACGAAACTGGTTGGAAATACCTGTTTCTATTGTCTGAAAATTCCCCTAGTTATGTCACTGACAAATTATCCAATAGAATTGAAGCATATCAAAACCAGTCAGTAAGATAGGAATGCATGATTGTGGTATAGTATTGTTTAAACATACTAGGTAAATGTTTCTAAATTAAAAATAAGAATAGAAGTTTTTTTTAGTTTAAACATATTTTTATTTCCTAAATATAACAAATAGCGATCCGACACAAGTTTTTCCAACTTATGAAGTCTTCTCCTGAATACAATAATTTACAATTTGGATTAGTATGCGCAATGAAACGATATAATATGTATATAATAGCATAGATTTAGACATACAAAGAATGATTATATACAAAAACAATATACAATATAAGAATAGTATGGAGATAATTAAAATAGTTATTTTAATGCTGATCAGTAACATTTAATGTTCTATACATATTGTCAATTATTCTAAATAACAACATTGAGGCTCTATAAATATATATTTTATTATGGTATATCAAAAACACTTGAACGTTGTCATATAAAATGTATATCATTTATTTACTGTAGCAATTTGCTAGAATGTTATGCGATTTGTTTTCAAGCATTATAAACATATTTTTAAATTATGTCACCGGATATGATAACTTACATTTAATCGTGACTTAAAAACCCCCTTTCCCTTTCCGATAATGTGGAATATGACACATGATACACAACGTCCAGATCATAAACATAGTGTAGGTATGGTACAGTTTCCCTCTTTCTGATACACAAAGCTTATAACATAAATTCATTGTAGGTATGACACAGTCTCCCTCTTTGTGATACACAAAATCTAGATCAAAAACATATAGTAGGTATGCCACAGTTTCCCTCTTTCTGATACACAAGACCTAGCACATAAACATAGTTTATGTATGATGCAGATTCCCTCTTTCTGATGCACACGATCTAGAACTTTAACATGATGTAAGCTTGATGCAGTTTCTGTTTTATGATACACAAAATCTAGAACATAACCATACTCTAGGTATGATACAGTTCCCCTCTTTCTGATACACTAAATCTAGAACATAAACATATTGTAGGTATGATACAGTTTCGCCTCTCTGATACATACAATATAGATCATAAACATATTGAAGGTATGATACAGTTTCCCTCTTTCTGATACACACAATCTAGAACATAAACATTGTAGGTATGATACATCTGCCCCTTTTTGAGGCATACAATTTAGATCATAAATATACTGTAGGTATGATGCAGTTTCCCGCTTTCTGATACACAATGTCTAAAACATATGCATATTATAGGCATCATGGAAAATCGCATAATAAAAATCCATTCATTAAAAATACCCTTATATACTGGTATTGTGCTGACAGCTTAGTGTATTCGGTTTTTCATTAAATATGTATTACGTAAGCATGCGGGATTGTTGCTTTACCCCAAGTGAAACAAAAATGTTCATTTATATCATTAGGACAACATGTTATATTGCATGAAATGATAATGATGTCTAGATTGTATCAGACCAACATGCTGAGCTGGATTGGTATATTACTAGTACAATTTAACAACAGTCCTCGAGTAGATCATGACAACATTATATTGATTCCTATCCAACCAGTTTTTGTTCTTTGTTCTTTGTTGCGTATTTACCATAGAAGTAACAAATATCAAAATAAATAATAATGAAAGCAATTTCACCACTGATATCTTCTCGATGGCTTTCATTTTCAAATCATCTTTTGCTCAATTGTAAATAAATATATTTGTAGGTCGGAACTACATAATGGCTACTAAATCAAGAAGTCATACAGACGACGAAGATGATGACAAAAAAGTGTATCCTACCAAAAAAGTGTTGTTTGTTGACAGTTATGGTGTCAGAAGCTTGCCTTATCGGGGCAGACGGAAACATTTTTCAGGTATCCGTCAAATTCTTGGTAGCAGCAGAAACCGACACAATGATTTATTTGGAATGGCTATCTTCCAGTTTGAGTGGGAATACACAGCTTGCCTAGAACGAAGGAAACAGAATGAACCACAGATCTTGAACATGTTATTCCCATACAAAACAGACAACAGATACTTAGAATATTTGGAGAATTCACAATCTCAACAGACAGGTAAATACAATAGTATTATTTAAAATCTACAATCAGTAATCAATTAATCGATTTACATAGGACGTGCTTATTGGTATGATGGATTTGGAAACAATCAATATTGATATTGAATATAATACAAATATATCATGTTAGTGAGGGTTATTTGCGAAAAGTACCGATTGAGGGGAGAGGTAAATATCATGAGCCGCATTACCGGCTAAAGACATTTGACTGTCCTCGAAACCGGTATTTTTCGCAAATAACCCTAACTAACAGGATATATTTGTTTAATTCCGCCGAATATATAACAGCAAGTAAAACAGCGGCATGCAAGCAGTTTCAGAACTTCAGACCACCTTGATCATTTGATTTTCACCTGAGACTTAACATCAATCTACGAAAAAAGGCAAAATCGTTTCAAAGAAGTGTATTTCTGGAACAAACTCAAAAATAGAATAAATCACGGTTTTGCTTTAGCATACAACATGCAAACATAATGCAAATGATTTGAAATATATGCATTTCAACGATATCAAACATAGCGGCTGACACTGTCGTCATTTTCTTTACTGTAGCATTGGTTGAAAGAAGAAATCCGAGTAATTCGAGTTACACCCGTGACGTCATAATCTATTTAATGAACGCATTTCGTCTCGAGCGGGGTATTAACCTATATTACCGTGGTATTTACTACCCCGGCAATGGTGGAAAAGCTGAAAAAACTGAGAATTGGTAAACCATACCTCTTTTATCAACCAATCACAAGACAGCATTCCTATATAAGGTGGAAATGTGAATAAAAATATGCTGCAAAGAAAAGAAAATATTGATACAAATATACTATGAGAAAAGTCTGAAGATACCAAAATGTATTCACAGTTTTAATTCGAAGAAGGATATACGATGGACTGGCCACAATAAAAAGTAAAGACGAATGATCCGAAGTACAAATCATTCCTAAGAATATTTAATATTGACAAACATGTAATCACAAAACAAGGAGGTAGGAGATGGGGGTGGTAAATCATCTGTCCTGGAAGGTTAGGTAGTTCCTTATCCACTACTAATAGACAGCAGTAATGATAAATAAATACAAACATGCAACCCCTATAAAGCAAATGAGGACATATATAAACCATATCTGAACAAAATCACATCTCTAACTTGTCCCCCTTACTGACATAGCATGGCGTGGCTGTTCTCACGACATATCAATAAAGAGGGTTTACGCGAAAATTGTATCAGACAGGACTTGCAACTAATAACATGTAGAGCCTCACTAAACATCTGAGGTAAATTCATGTGCTCCGGCATATATTGTAATATATGATATATAAAGAATAATGTTGGAATCATTGTGTCTTATACAGATGTATGTAATGATCTCAAGTGTCATACTTTATTTTAACCTGTTAAACATATAATATTACTTTTCCTATAAAATAATTCAAAAGTCAAATAAAAAACCATGTGAGGGAATACAGTTTCTTGAGAGCCGTCTGTTAAATATAGAACGTATTTGTTTACCCTAATATATCCAATATATCCCTAACAAAGGTATAATGTAATATGTTTTTGACATTTGTCATTCGTCGTGGTCGTAATCGTATGCCATGTGGATTTAGATGCAATCATTTCCTGTCACCACTAATGTTGTGAGTCCGAATCGCGCTCATGGACGAGGCGTGCTCGATACAACACTATGTGATGCAGTTTGTCGGTGACTTCCTCCACCAATAAAACTGATCGTCACGATATAGGTGAAATATTGTTGAAAATGGCGTTCAGCACCATAACCATAACGGTAACCCAACAGAAAAAAGGACAATAGTTTAAAACACGATTGAAAATTGTCATAAATAAGATGGTGAACATGTTCGCAGGCACACGGACGTAGCATGAAAATATAAACGTAAAACGTATTTTATTGGTCTTGTTTTGTTATAGCTTGATTACGTTGTTTGACATATCGTATCAGAAGTAGTCAGTGTGATTAATTTACAACAGTTCGGTTTAATTCTAAAAGTTATGAAGAAGGCTAACATAAAATGTAACACTTGTTAACTTTTCTCTTCCCACGATTTATAATCTTGTTCATTAATGTATGCCAACAAATTAGTGAACAGCGATCAGCCATGCACATACTCCGTCGCACTTGTATAAATCTCCAGGAATTTCTTTTTAGAAATCCATTTGGTCAAATCAACTTTTCGAGATGCATGTTAACAATATATACGAACTCTGACATTTAACATCAAGCTTTGTTGATCATTTATTAAAAAGTTCTGCAAATATGTTCACATTCTGTTAACTTCATGTGCACGTGAGTTTAGTTTGGTCTGCATCTGTAGCTTATTACCTTTTAGACACTACATTATGTTTGTTCCTAAATAATTAAATATGTTTTAATTATTTTAAATTAAACAACATTATCATTGAGTTTACTTCCCACTTAATCAAAGTCGATTCATCTTATCTATGCCTTGTCTAAAACATATATTAATAATAATTTATTAATGAATAATAAAACTTAATAATAATTTATGCCAACGCATTATATTTATTTTTAACTAACGTATATTTATTTAACTAATACAATTCACTATAATATTACTGAATGAAATAAAAATACAAGCCATAAAAATATGTTTTTATTCGATACAGATCATACATCATTGTTTTCATCACACGAGAAAGAGGTTTATGACAACCTAATACGAGTAGTTGGTAGTGAGATGGACATAAGAATAAGACAGAATATGTTTCTTATAAACGACAAGATATATAATAAAGTACAAACACAACTAACCCAAGTGGAGGCTTAGCGGAAGGTTTAGATCTTCCCGGAAGTGACAGGGATACAATGTATGTAATTAATCGTATTCAAGTAATACAGAATGTGCAACATATGAATCGTTCAGCACGATGCACTACTCTTCTGATAGAAGATGAAATGGAATTTCCTGGATTTACTACATTGAAGTTGATAGCTGAGGGTGATATATTTACCTCACCTGAATATTTTGTTGAAACAACAAATGGAATGTATTTCTCAAACATTTCGTTTATTCGTAAACTTATTGAAATTAGTGTTAATTATAAGCAATCCGCACATGGTCCTTGCTTATCTGACAAAGGTGAAACCGTAGATATAGCTTTCTGCTTTCATTTGCATTCCTGGCCAAACAAGCAGAGCAATGGATATATCGTCATAGACATGGTCAGTGGCCACCTGATATATTAATAGACAATATAGTTAATTATGGCTGTATACTAGTACCCATTGGACCCAAAGAAATCGAAAATAGTGAATTATTTTGGAGAATATCATTTTCTATGGCAGAGAAACAATTGACACATTCTATGAACTATGCACAAATTCTTTGTTACGCTCTTCTTAAGCTGTCTCTAAAGAACATTATCGACAGAAATGAAAAAGTGAAAGGATTATTGTGTTCCTATTTCATGAAAACGGCTGTGTTTTGGTTATCAGAAGAAATTTCCATTAACACATTTCAGCTACAGAACTTATTTCACTGTTATTTGCTTTGCCTTGTTAAACTAATAACATGGGTGAAGTACTATTATTGTCCCAACTATTTTATTCCTGAACACAATATGTTTCGTGGAAAAGTAAATCGGTCTAATAGTCGACTGTTGTTGAATATATTAGAAAGACTACGAAATGGTGAACGTGAGGTTTTTACTGTTAATACATTGTTTAATAGTGCAGTTGTGTTACACGAGTCATGTGTTAGATTAGAACTGTTTATTTATAAGGTTATGGAATATTATCTTGAAGTTGATATAGAACGGGGTTATATAATGTTAAGTTTTATAAAATCGTTAGTCATGTCACATTCCACCAGTATTTTGTCAGGAATATGTAAATATTACTATGCCATGGTGAGTCAGAATATTGTTCAGACGTTGCCCTTTCCATCTACTAATAAACTTAATGTGCATGTAATCCGACGTTATCATAAACACTTATATGACGGTACAACGTCAGATGCTGTGAGTGGATGGTTGCTATATGTCTCATTTTACTATGTACTCGGTCAGTACAATACAGCTTTAAGTATTATAGATCATGTTTTGTCTCGTTGTACACCAGATATGATAATGCTACGTATGGAGGATTACACCACATATCATGTTAAATACTACAAACAGGTCATAGGTTGTTCAAATATTACACTGAATGAGAAGATCAGAATGGCAGCAATGGCTTCTGTGTGTTATGGAAAACAATCAATACTGATACCTCATGAACTAAAACCAGAAGTCCAGGATGATCACTTCATTGTACCACCTGTTGTTATGTCACATTGTCTAAGGTTTCTATGTTACCATCATCTTCATAACATTGTCAATAGACAACAGTCATTACGTGATTTATATCTAACAATAAAAGAGCTGTATTTTGTCATTAAAGATAGATTATCTGATTCATTAACAATATTAGGAGTATGTAATGAGATAGTAGGTGACAAAGAAGCAGCTTATCATTCTTATGATACTGCCTTACAGTGTGAGTGTTACATATGTCGTACGGCGGCTAAGCGGAAAGTAAACCTCAGCATGACATGAACATTTAAAACATCAGTTATGTGTACATTTCATGCTGTACCTGCTAAATGTATTTAATCATATTTATGCATATTATAAAAGTGTTATAAATGTGCGAGTTCGATCCGGACAGGAGGCTCTTACAAATACGATTCGTTGATGAGGCTACTGTTTGATCGAAATACTATAATTGTACAATTCAGACTTGTCTACACCTTGTATTGTGTTGTTTTATAGACAGTTTATTGATGAACTTTATAGATATGTTTGTATGAGTTTTGATGCTTTATTTATACATGATACAGACAATAGTATGATCGTAGAGGTTCGATCTGAACAGGAGGAGCATACCGGTATGATTCAATCAAGAGGATGTTATACAGTATAATCGCCAGATTATAATATAACAATTCAGACTTGAGATTTTCAGTCTTCGTCTCGTACTGTGTGAAATAAAACAAAACAAATTGATGAACTCTATGTAAATTTTCAGATTTTTGTACTAATTTTGTATTAACTTTATCAATGCTGTTGTTACTTTCTCCATTTCCTTGTATAATAAAAAAAAAAGCCTGCTGTAAATGAGTTTAACATATACACTCCATATTGTATTTATTATTATTTGTTACTTAGCGTCATCTTTGGCAATATTTCATGCATATTGTGGCGAGACATTATAAAGTTTTCATATTGAAATAAAACAAGGAATTATACAATCTAGTCTAGAAATTATATGAGTAATACCCTTCTTTTGGAGAGAGACAATTTCTAAATTGTGAACTTTGATAGGTAAGCGTTAGAAGGAGCAACCACGAATAAACAACACCAAAAGGACAAAACCCAACCAAACACGGGGGAATAAACATATGTGCTCGCAAAGGGTAACCAATCCCTTTCTTTCATTACACACTCTCCGTTTTACCCCAGCCCGGTACATAGTTCATATTCCATGAAATGACCGAGGCGCCCTTCATTTGAACAGAGAACGTTCATGCATATTGGAAGTCCTACCAGATCTACATGCATCAATAATGTCTCACTGAAGCAAAACTCAACATTTATGCCCAATAAATCCGGAAAATGAAAGTAGATAAAAGTCGTAAAAATGTTAGCGTACTGTCGTATAAAAATAAAAGTTCGAATATATCAAATAGGTAATCAGCTGCCATAAATCGAAGAAATACAGTCAATGCAATGGCCAAAAGAAAAAAAAACAATACTTACAATATCAACACAAAAGACTAACTATAAGCAGCACGATCCTCACTGAAAAACTGCGGGTGACCTCAGGTTCCCCGGAATCGTAAGCAGTTCCTGCTCCACTAGTAGCACACCGACTTTAAATGCTATGGGATCGTGTTCCCAAGATACCTAATAACGTTGAGTCGCACGGTATGACAAAAAGGTACATAACAAATTTGGTGCACACGACGCGTTTCTGGAATTATTTTTATCATATAAGCTAAAAACCAAGATATTTAAAAGCGAAATAAATTAAAAATTCTCTACGAGCAAGAAAACCAAAATGCCATCAACATCACAGCTAAATTAGGCTAATGTCACCTACGCCTGATGAAGGAGAACATTAGGTTAATGTCACCTACGCCTGATGAAGGAGAACATTAGCCTTTCTAATAATATCATAACTTAGTAAATTTCGATATGCACCTCCTACATAAACGTTAGAGAACCCCGAAGCGGCAATCAAGAATGGGAAATCCAGAGATACTGACAGCATTGGGCACAGTACACACAGAGTGAAGACAAGCAAAACACAAGCAACACAAGTACACTGGAATAATGAGCAATACGGACCTCGCTTAAAACCGGGGGTGAACCAAGGAGCTCGCACGTGACATCCACAAGGTTGATCATACAGGGAAGAAGTGTTGGACACCATTACATACACAAACATAACAAAAGACATCAAACATCATACAAGCAACTGGGTGTAGAGACGAACCGAACATCGTTTTTATACTTAAATCGTAGCGGAATTCACAACCTGGAACCAACAACGTCAAGTCAAATAACAATGGTACAAAATGTACAACAATATCTCTATTACTTTAAACCTGGATGAACTCAACAGACACATACAGCATTGATGAACAAGCCAAGAACAAACTAAACAGATAACCAACACGCATCCAAGCAAACACTGGGGAGGGGTGAACTCAAGAAACACAGACAACATTGCTCAACAAGTCAAGAGAAAACTAAAACGATGAGCAATACGGACTCCATCATAAAAGGAGGAGTGATGAACTCATAAAACACATACAGCATTGGTGAACAAGCCAGGAACAAACTAACTAAACAACACATGAGCAAACAGAACACCACCAAAAATTGGAGAGGGAGCGAACTTAAGAGACACAGACAACATTGGTGAACAGGTCAAGAAAAAAATCATACATTCATACATTTTGGAATTTCTACCATATTTCCATACACCCATATCTTTGACTAGGGGTCTGAAATGTGTCACTAAAACCGCAGAGAGATTTAAGCGACAGTCGTCAAATTGTAGAGTACTGTCGGAAAGAAAAGTAGAGCTTGAAGATATCAAATAGGTAAGCAGAAGCCATCTATCGCAGAAAGACAGGCAATGCAATGGCAAGAAGACAAAAGGACAAAAATATGCACAATCATCTACAAGAACTACTCAAGAAGCTATATATCGAGCAAAACGAACCCCACAGAAAATCGGGGTGAAGTACATGTGCCCCTAGTGTCAAACGACTTTGCATGCTACACTATCATGCTCATTAGATACCTAACGTTGAGGTAGATATCAAATGTATTGCATACGACGCGGCTAAGGAATAACTTTCATCATACAAGCTCAAACTCGAAATATTTAAAACCCAAATAAAATAAACGTCATAGCGAGAAAGAAACCAAAATTACCTAAACAGGATAGCCAAATTCGACAAAGATCACCTATGTCTGAGGAAGGAGAACCTTAGTTTTATTCATAATTGTATCATTAAGAAACTGTAAATATTGATATGCAACTTTTAAATATACTTTAGAGAAAACCAAAGCGTTTATCAAGAAAGGAGAACACAGAGATACTGGCAACATTCGGCACAAAACACACAGGATGACACAAACAAAACACAAATTATACAGATCACTAATCAGATGAGCAACATGGACCTAGCTAAAAACCGGAGGTGAACCTATGTGCTTGAAAAAGAAACATCCTACACGTTACTCATATAGTCAAGACGCGGTGTGCACCATTACAGGCAAACATACACAAAGATCAAACATAAGACATCAACAGTCATACAGACAAATGGGGGTAAAGATGAACCTAACAATCGCAGCGGTCTTCACAACATGGACCTAAGAACGTAAAGACAAATATTAATAGGACAACACGTACAACAATAATTGTAGTACTTATCACCGTGGGTTGTCTCAAGAGACACCGACAACATTGGTGAACAAGTCAAGAACAAACTAAGAAAAGATGAGCATCACGGGCCCCATCATAAACTGCGGAGATGAACTAACAAGACAGAGAATATTGGTGATCAAGTCAAGAACAAACCAAAAAAGATGAGCAACACGGACCCCATCATAAACTGGGGAAGGGTGAACTCACGAGACACAGAGAACACTGGTGAACAAGTCAAGAACAAACTAAAAAGATGAGCAACACGGATCCCATCAAAATCAGGGGAAGGGGTGATATCAAGAAACACAGACAACATTGGTGAACAAGTCAAGGATAAACTAAAAAGATGAGCAACACAGACCCCATCTAAAACTGGAGAGTGTTGAACTCAAGAGACACAGACAACATTGGTGAACCCGTAAAGAACAAAGATAATAAACATTGATGAACAAGTCAACAACACACAAAAAAGATAAGCAACACGAACCCCATCGAAAACTGGGGAGGGGTGAACTCAACAGACACTGGCTGCATTGGTGAACAAGCAAAGAACACACAAGCTAAACAACAAATGAGCAAAACGATCACCATCAAAAACCAGGGAGGACGTGTACTCAAGAGACACAGACAACATTGGTGAACAAATTAGGATAAGCATGAAAAGGATGAACAATATGGACCCAATTAAACACTGGGAAGAGAACGAACTCAAGTAAACATAAACTATTGGTGAACAAGTCGCACTTCATTTCAAGAGAGACCATTCATACAGTTTTGAAGTCCTGCCATATTTACATATATCTATAATAAGCGAATGTCGTCAAAATTGTTGAGTACTGTCTGAAAGAAAAGTAATGTTTGAAGATAGCAAATGGGTAAGGAGAAGCCATCAATCACAGAAAGACAAGCAATACAATGGCAAGAATTGCAAAATAAAATCTACAGGAACTACCCAGAAAGCTAATTATTGAGCAAAAAGAACCCCACAGAGGTGTGAAGTACCTGTGCCAGCAATGCTCCGTAGATATATAGCGCTGAGGTAGATACCAAATTTACTGCATACGACGCATTTATGGAATAATGTTCATCATATTAGCTCAAAGCCGAAATATGTAACACTCCAAAAGAATTGCAAAAAAGAAACCAAAATGACCTAAACAGGAAATGAGGAACACGGACCTAACCAAAAACCGGAGGTAAACCTAGGTATTCAAAAAAGAAACATCCGACATGGTACTCATATAGTCAATACGCGTTGTGCACCATTATAAGCAAACATACACAAATATCAAACTTAACACATCATTCGTCATACTGACAACTGGGGGTAAAGATGAACCGAACAATCGCAGCGGTCTTCACAACATGGACCTAAGAAGGTAAAGAGAAATAATAATAGTACAAAATGTACAACACTAATCTTATTACGTAAAACTGGGGGTGATCTCCAGAGATCGACAACATTGGTGAACAAGTCAAGAACAAACTAAAAATATGAGCAACACAGACCCCACCGCTAAGTAGAGAGGGGTGAACTCAAGAGACACAGACAACATCGGTGAACAAGACAAGAACAAACTAAAAAGATGAGCAACACAGACCCATAAAATAACTGGGGAGGAGTGAACTCAAGAGACACAGACAACATTGATGAACACGGAAAGAACACAAATAAAAAACAACATAGAGACAACAAATCTGTCCAACAAAGAAACAACACAACGTCTACAAATAGAAAACAATAATAGGTCATTTCTTAGTATTAATTATTATGGTGATATGGGGACTCAAATGCCTGTGGTCAGTGGGGTGCCTGGATGAGTAGTGGGGCCATTGCTTTTACTTTTTTTCATATACTACCTTCCAGCTACTGTAAAATCAAAACCACTCTTATTCGTGACGTCCGTATTATCTTTTGAAATATCAAACACCACCAATATAGTGGCGTATTACAAAATAACGTAAGTAATCTAGCTCATTAGTAAAGAAAATGAGCTATGAAGTTCCACCAAGGACAATGTAACACACTAATTGTCAAAGCATCTCAATATCATGTTAGATATGTGAAAACACTAAAAGATCAGTCAATACAGCAACACTATATATGTATCATTACATACAATAGTATGGCTTGTGACACACATATTGTAAGAGTTTCTCACAATAATCAGAGTTGCTATATTAGTATAAGAGATTCAACTGAAACATTAATTTGCATGGAGCCTTGGAACTGGAATAGGAAGAATTGTGTAACTAGAAGTCAGGAAAAAGTTCAGATACTTAATATCCTATAATCCTAAGATATTGTAGACCTTCGGTTTTCGGGTCGTAGGTTGACTAGTAAAATCGAAGGTTGACAGAAAGTTGACTCACGGAAGCAGACGACACATGGCTAATTTACATATATAAACAAAGCA
Source organism: Bathymodiolus brooksi (assembly GCA_963680875.1). NCBI lineage: Eukaryota > Metazoa > Mollusca > Bivalvia > Mytilida > Modiolidae > Bathymodiolus > Bathymodiolus brooksi. The sequence continues at coordinate 49,783,175 of OY804583.1, read as the reverse complement.
GTATTCTCAATGCTCGTAGGTCATAGCATATTGAAATTATGTTCGTACCAGGCCAGTAGTATATCAGCACAGCTAAAGTCGCATTTGAAGTGGTGCTGTGAGGTGGTGCTACCGGAAGTGACGTCACCGGGTCATGGCATGAAATGACGTGACCGGAAGTCACGTGACCGTAAGTGATCACATGCGCATGCGCAACCGGTTCCGGCGTTTTTTTATTTTCATAGTAGTAGTACAAAATGTACCATTGCGGATTTGTTTGCATATTATTTCAAATATATAATAGGGTTCTTCTTCATTGCTCTGTGAGTATTGCTGCTGCTGCTGTTGCTCTGGAGTAAACGTGTATGACTGCTGCTGGTCACATGACGTTTCATAACGTCATTTCCGGTCAAAGAACTCTCTAATAGGGATAAATCCTACTTCCGGTTGCGCATGCGCGCATTCCAGCCTTCCAAGGGAATTGCGTCGGGGTCACGTGACGCTTGATGACGTCACTTCCAGTGAAAAGGCCCCACTAAGACGGATATTGCACAACATTCGGTAGCCATGCTACTTCCGGTCATGCGCAATGGTACACTGTGTACTATTACAATAGTAAGAGAAAAACGTAGGAATGCACTTCCCAGCATGCGCAGAACATATTTCGGTCACATGACTTCCGTGGCGTCATTTCCGGTCATGACCCAGTGACGTTACTTCCGGTAGCACCACCTCACAGCACCACCTCAAATGCGATTTTAGCTGTGCTAATATACTACTCAAGCCAAACTGCATCTGCATCTGGTCAACAACCTTTTGAGACATTTAGAAGGTTGATTATGTTGATTGGGAATACATAAGCTTTTCTAAAAAGCGTCTGCCAACATTTGCTAATGAGAAATGAATCTCAGGAAGGTTGAGTGACCTCGCTATGTATTGGTAGATCCACTATTGCTCCAGCAAATCAAAAAAGCTGATGAAAAAATAGACTCTCATGAGAGATCCCATCATACTTGAATGAACGGAAACAACATCAAATCGTAAAATGTAACATCGGGATTTGGATGATTATGGATAAATACATTCATGATATGGCAAATAATGAAAATACATGCACAATTACACTATTGTCCAAATAACTGCCAACCAGCATAGATAACATAGATAAAGACTCAGCAATTAAATGCCATAGAAACAAGGTGAAGAAATATTAACATTTCTCTGGTTTAGAAGAAGGGCGAAATCGGTATGAAACACAAAGAGGAAAAAACGAAGACTTCTTGTAGGTTTGAACATTTATTGTTAATTCAGCGCGACCAGCTTAGAACCCAGGCACAGAAAAAAAAAGATTAATGATTCATTTTTGACGTTTAAAGCATTACATACAAATTAACAGACAATAAATTAGCTGCTCCGTATGCGTATTCGCACAGCTCATGTGTCTTCAGAAGCACTTTGCTGCAGCATTCTGTTTGACATTTGTTTGTGTTTTCTTTTGTGAATATTGATTACCGTGTAATTACTGTGGAATTTTACACAAAAAGGAGAACATTTTCAATAAGACAAAAAACGACCACTAAAATAGAAACACTTCCGAATCGGAAAATGTTCTATAAAAAGATAAAGTGAAATCACTTACACAAATGAAAGACAAACACATCATATCAACATACCATAACATCGACAAAAACATCAAGTGTGCTGTACACAAAATATTATATCCTGAAACATCCTAATCTTTGAACTATATACAAATACTGACAACCCTACCTAACCCTAGCCCTAATCCTACATATATAACAATGCCCCTTTCGCTTATGTTCCTTAGCTCACCGTGATAAAATAGAGAGCACCGATATACATGTTTTATCACGACAAGTTATTGATGTATAAGAATGCCTACATACACATATTTGCATATGTACTTCATTAAAGTACTAATGTTTTGAATGATAAATACATAACATTGTCAAAATGTCAGTGATCGAGACAATGTGTTTTATACATTTTTCATGACATGATTAATTTCACCACTTGTTTATTCTGTCTAATAACAATTCAAGCTTAATGAAAAAGATGTGTACATCACATATGAAATAATGAAATATTAAATGGAGAGAAAAACAACGACAGTACAATACTGAAGGAACAAGTGATGGGGATAATTAAACAAACCAAAGTCAAAGATACATGCCAAAAAAAGGAGAAAGAACAGAAGACATATAACACCAAGAAAACATAAGAACAGCACAAGTACAACACAAATAAAGTACTTGATATGTGAACTCCAGTAAAAACCGAGAGTGATATCAGAAACAACGATACATTTGTATAAGGACAATCCTATAATCTAAAAATATATTTCTCAGATGATATCAAGGTATTCGTCGATTCGTACTAGAAAACGAACGACTCGATATAATTTATTGTCATGGTGGCTTCAAAAGATTACCACAAAAACCAAAAGACCAGGTCGAAGAGACATCCCATCATTTCATAATTTTGTTATTACCCTTATTTATTCATAAGTCATGAAACAGAACGACTAGTTCATGAAAGTGGACGAATTGAAGCATATTAAAACCAGAGAGGAATTTGGGAATGAAGGATTCTGCTTATGTCAAAGAATATAATAGATTTCAATAGATCGGGGATTTTAAATACCCAACCCCGTTAGGGTGATATGAAATATAATTTGTACTATTACACTGAGCATAGTGTCACGTACATTGTAGACAGATTGGGACTATATACACAGATCACATCCTGTATTAGAACCGTCATGCACAAGCCAGTATTTGCATAGTATAACATAAGCACACAGTGAACCTCTCTGTTTAGTTAGAGGAATTATTTTGTTATGTACTATGACACTTAGTACAGTGTACGGTGTAGACATGTCAGGACTGTTTCATGAGGTTGACATGACCGTAGCTCCACCTTCAATTCAAGAAATCAGAGAGAAAGTTATGGATTTTACAATGCCATTTTTTTTTGATATTTCTGTAATTTTGATGAAAAAGCCCGACCCAAGGGAAACGCAATGGAAGCGTCTTATAAAACAGCTGCGTTGGGAGGTCATGGTATTGGCCGATGCCTCGTTCCGGTTGTATCAGTCATACTATTCAGCATGGAGAGAGTAAATTCTTTCTACAAAGCAAAATTTGACAGATTTTCACTCCATGATACATTTTGGAATGCGTATGGATGTGTATTTATGCAAGGTATGACATTTAAATTTCGACACACCTCTATGTGTACTAGCTTGCTTAACAACAACTTGTTTCTTTGAGATTTATGTATTTAAGCAACTAAAATTGACAATGTAGAAAGAATTCCAAAATCCAATAGAAAAGGTGCAGAAAGAGGAAACATCGATATCTCTAGCACACAAATACATGATCATTCTCTCTCCTGGCTTGATCAATAGAAAAGGTGTAGAATGAGGAAACATCGATATCATTAGAACACAAATACATGATCATTCTCTCTCCTGGCTTGGTCAATAGAAAAGGTGTAGAAAGAGGAAACATCGATATCTCTAGCACACAAATACATGATCATTCTCTCTCCTGGCTTGGTCAATAGAAAAGGTGCAGAAAGAGGAAACATCGATATCTCTAGCACACAAATACATGATCATTCTCTCTCCTGGCTTGGTCAATAGAAAAGGTGCAGAAAGAGAAAACATCGATATCTCTAGAACACAAATACATGATCATTCTCTCTCCTGGCTTGGTCAATAGAAAAGGTGCAGAAAGAGGAAACATCGATATCTCTAGCACACAAATACATGATCATTCTCTCTCCTGGCTTGGTCAATAGAAAAGGTGTAGAAAGAGGAAACATCGATATCTCTAGAACACAAATACATGATCATTCTCTCTCCTGGCTTGGTCAATAGAAAAGGTGTAGAAAGAGGAAACATCGATATCTCTAGAACACAAATACATGACCATTCTCTCTCCTGTCTTGGTCAATAGAAAAGATGTAGAAAGAGGAAACATCGATATCTCTAGAACACAAATACATGACCATTCTCTCTCCTGGCTTGGTGCAGGCGCTTGAATAAAAGGTAATGGGGTAAATCTAGTTTTATATGACCAATGGTGTGTAAATTCAAACAATATTTCATTTATATCGTGATCACTGACCGAATTGTTTGTATCACTAAAAGTTGTCTCGAATTCACCTTAAACCTTGTCTTCGCTGGAAATGTCATTCAATACTTTAATGGTAATTAGCACGGTTTGCATAGTTGGGTTTAAATACAACTACCGCACGACCACAACCACGAGAGCCCAACCTCATTCCTCACGTTGATTGCGGTTGATACTCGTGTCCGTGGCATGGCTAAATGCCTGTGAAAAGGTAATAAAATCGTCGTGCACCCGGACCATGCAGCTTTTTGGATAATGGATTGGCATGCTTTTTTCGAAAAACTGATACATGTTTTCAGTGTAAACAGCAACATCAATGTAAACAAACGTTAAATAATTCTAAAGGGGCAATTCAAAATGGACAATCTAGAAAAACTGGTAACATAGGATACGAAATACGACGAAAAACAAAGCAAAAACACAACTCAATATGTGTGGACACTACTATATGTAAACAAACACAAATAACGTAAATAAGACATGAGCCCTCATACAAACAACTCGTGGTAAAGACGAATCGAACATCGTTTTATGCGGAAATCTTAATGGACCAATATATGCTTTGATTTATCTTTCATATACAGATGCACGAATTGTTGGAGATAGTTATGTTAATAACGTATTGTTGATATGGGTAGAATTGTTGACCGTCACTGTTTAAACTTTCTTTTCATATTACATAATGATGATCTCCAAAACCTATTTGCAAAACACCACACACAAAGCTACATATTGAGCAACACGAACCTTATTGAAATTCATGTGCTCCGGAGGGGTAACAAGGTCCTGCTACCTGGTGACATCCGTTGTAAAATTGGTTCTCGCTATGAATGTAACTGAAATATTTCTCACTTGACTTCAACCACAATTAATTAATTGTCCTATATGAAATAACACATCGTAACACATGATACATAATGCACATTTTGTTTTCCCACAGGTGGACTTCGACTTCCGGCATCACAGACGGGACGGACGATTGTTTGTTGTTGGTGGCTTTTCTGTATCATTTTATCAGCAACTTATAGTAGGAATTTAATTGCATTTTTGACGGTTACAAAAGAAAAACCTCCGTTTGAATCATTATCAGAGATGGTTGCACAGGATGAGTACGAATGGGGTACATTAGGGGGAACATATTGGATGACATGGTTTGAGGTAAGACTGTTGGTGCAAAATTGAGGTAACAGTTTTTAGCACTTTCCTAATATTCGCAGAACCTGGTATCAGGTATTTATTTTTTGTAGGAGGTGGTTTTAAATAATGTAATATAAAATCCCAGTTTGGAGCATGTATTTTATACCTTGCTATCCCGTATATGTAAATATGACATGTTATTTGAGAGAGCGATGTCGGTCAGTTTTGCGGGATCAATTAAATACACAGCATGTTAGCATATCTGTGGTGGTATTGTCGTTGATAGAGCGTTTCCGGTCAAAATTGTTCAATCCTATCAACTATTTTCCATATTTTGTGCTCCCGCTTTGAAAATAATCCAAACACTTCACTTGATAGATTAATGTTTAACATCACATGGACAGAGAGCGAGTGAGGGAGTTAGTGGATTTTGCTTAATGCCACGAAAGCAATTTTTCAGCCATACCATGGAGAAAGCAAATAACCTAATGATGAAGGGATAATATATGAGACGAATAGGCTGACTTATTTTAGCAGTACTAACTCACTACAGCAACAAAACACAGAAAGACATATCGCGTTACTTGTGGCTTTATCAATTTGCCGGGTCGTCCAGTTTTTGCTGTTACTCTTTAAATATACATGCTTAGTGATGTAGTATCGCACATACTAAATTTAGTTTGACTCGACCTGGGGTCCATCATACTCTCGACGATCACGTTAAACATTATACTGTTCAAGCGAACATAATTTCAGCTAAATTCTTTACAAGAACAATCATGCAAACTACAAATCATGTAAATGAAACAATGCATGTCTACAGACGAACGTTTTATTTGATTATTACATATAAAATAGAGAAAGCTTACTTTGCGATCGGACACGAACGACAACTCCTTACAAATTAGTTTTTATCAGGAGTTGTTGCTCGTTGTCGTCTACTTACATAGCGAGCAGCATTCTCCAATACGAGGCAATCGTGTGCACCTAATCATTACGGCGAGTTGTTATTTGATTTGTATCGATACACCAACGGAACTTTCCTTCTGAAAGTTTGTATTCCACAAAGGAGATACTACATATTGTGAATAAAATGAAAAACAAAAATATATCACATTGTCGAAACAATTCCAAATACAATAGAACATTTCAGAACGAGGCAAATCGAAACCTTCAATACATAAATACATTATACTCTTTTACTTTCCTAGCTTATTGCCGGAAATTAATCTTTATTCGTTGATTGCCGATTTTCGTGGTTTTCTTTGGTGTCATTAATTCACGAAATTTAGTGCACCACGAAATGCATATATAACAAGAGACGTAACTAGCAAGTATCAAAATTATGAAACACGTTGGCTATCAATATTCGTGGTTTTCTTTGCTATCATAAAATTACGTAATTTAGTGCACCTCGAAAGACGCATATAACAAGAGACGTTGTTAGCAAGAAGCACTAAAACAATACAATAAAATGTAAGCGAACATCTAATTTTCCGCCACGCCACGAACATTGATAGCAACGAAATTAAGTGACACTACACTATATGCATATGTGATTTCGTTACCTTAGGAACCCTCTGCAGTCTGCTCATTTCACATTTAACAATACTATTCGAATATTTTAAGAGCAATATTTAAAATGTATGTTTTCAGTATTCAGCTATTCCAGTAATTCAATCCGTCTGGTATGGAATAATAACTTTCAACAAAACTGACCCAGGAGTTCTAAGTAAACGAATGAGTGAACATATTACGAAAGTAAAAGAAGGGAAATATGCATACATAGCTGAAAAATATCTACTGGAAATAATGGCCTCAAAGGATTGTGAACTTCACATAGCAAAAGAGGAATTTCTTCCATTACAATATGGCGTTGGTCTTCCGAATGATTCTCCATACACAAAATTATTCTCTGATTCGTAAGTATTATGTCATGTCTAGTATTCTGTAGGTTCACAAATTAATGCCAAAAAGGTCCAAGATCGCAATATTCGTATCTCGCATTTTTTGTATGAAAATGGAAAAGAATACAGGAGAGGGAGAAGAAATTAAAATGCATTGTAACACTTTTCTCGTGCTTTTTAAAAAATATTGTTTCCAACAACGACATGCTTTGCGATAATTTTAACTCGCATAAAGAAATGCACACATTAATTTGTGAATTTATAGTAGCTATTTATGAAGTTAGTGATATATAGCCTTAGTCGAACGTACAGCTGATTCTTACAGCGGATTCACCTGATGTTAGCCGATTGGGCTAATGTACAGTGTTTTAATGCACCTTTCAACAATATTTCAGTTTAATCGTGGAGGAAACATTAGTACCCGGAGAAACCACCGACCTGTTGCAAGTCACTGACAAACTTTATCACAAAATGTTGTATCGAGCCATGGACGGGGTTCGAACTCACAACTTTGATGATGAGTTTGAATCTCGTTCATGGCGAGGTGTAATGTGTCATACTATAAAAACGTTTTATTCTGCAACTGTGTGATTCTTGAGTGTTAATAAAGGGTAAAAAAAAACTTCAGAAATATGTCACGAAGTAATCCGTGAAAACGATCTGACAATTACTTTACCTTACCTCTGTATCTTTACCCCCTTCAAAGGAGAACCATACTGTGTCGTATGTTAAACGTGTGTTGGGTGGCGGTACGCTGTACAGTGCTGTGTGAGTGAAAATACCATCACCTCCGTATCCACGAATACAATTTATGTACACTAAAAATCAGGCTTATTCACACGGGATATACAAGTTTATCAAATCAGGTTAAAACAATCCACAACGACTGTCCTGACATTACGTATAAAATAGGCATGTTGCATGTATTGGAAAAAATTAAGAAGACGCATCACTGTTTAAAATCGAAAAGTCTCTGTTCTTATGGTTAAAATCTAAAATCTATTTGTTGCGGTTTGGATAGAGGTATAAAAAGTAATTGTCACATCCTAAAATCTAAAACGAATCGTATTTACAGTTTAAGATTTATAACGTCATCTTTCAAAGTTTAAAATCTAAACCAATTATCACAGTTTATTGTAATGGATTCTTGGGCAATCCCCGGACGGCTCTCCCCTCCCCCTTTTCGTAATGTTAGATCGTTTCTTTATTGTTGTCTGTATTTTATCTCTATCCCTCCCCAGAAGCTTCGTTATTGAATATACTTTAGAGAACACCGCAAGGGGAAATCAAAAAGGGACAATCCAGAGAAACTGTCAACTGGTACACAAAAAGAAAAAAAAATTAAAAACACGGCACACTAATTGTTGGACACCACTATATGCAAGCAAACACAAATAGCGTAATTAACACATGAGCCTTCCAACAAACAACCGGGAGTAAAGACGAACCGAACATCGTTTTTATGCGGAAATCTTAATGGACATGACAAGTGTACGATCAATGCAACAAATCTGAGCGGAGGATACTACATTATTGAGTGTTTCACTTAGATGAATTTAGTTTTAGTCTTAAAAAGAAATCTTGTAATAAAAACGTAGATATCTAATTTCTTCTGGACTAAAATATACCTGTATGCTCATAGTCACAAGATTACAAACCCAAATACTTCAACAATCTTTAGCAGCATGAACCGGAACTGGATAAATATTGACTGAGGAGTATGTGAGTGTAATGACCGATAACTCTGTGTAAGCACCGATAACTCTCTGTTCGGACCTATTACTCTATTTAATACCGATTACTCTGTATGCGACATTGATGATCGAGGCCTGAGTGGTCTCAGTAGCGGGTCCGGTGGTATTAACTATAGATCAAGCATATTTGAATAAAGGAATACGTATACATTTCTGCTGGAAATAAAATTGTAAATATAATATGAAACTGGCACGGCCATGAATGCTCGCGAATCTGAAAATTATCTGGCACTTTCACTCTCATCCAGTGCATCAAAAAGTGTCGAGATTTTTTGGGCCGAGATATATTAGGGACGTCTTTTGTTAGGGCCGAATCTAATCTCATTCAATCGAGCTGTTGTTCCTTACGAAATCTCAAAAGTTAACATCCGCGTAGAAACAAACATTATTGTCAGTATGTCAGAAGAGATTTAATAAATTAAAAAATATCAATATAAGTAAAACAAGCTAACAAAATGATTTTTATTACACACGGGTTCCGGGTTTCAGTGGTATCGGGCGTACGAGAGAGGGTATGCTAAGAAGATCTTCATTAGTGTTGTGTGTTAGTGTGTTACACGGAACGTGTTTGCAAAGCGTCAATTTTTGTTATTCATCGGTATGTGCAGCCATGTTTGCCAAAAAATCCTAGGTACACATTTTATACGCTCGCATATAACTTAATCTCGGACGACCAGCCATTTTAAATATAACTTAGGCCCGTTTGTCGTGCCCACTTAGACGTTTAAATTATTGAGCGTACCTGATGAAGAATGTTCATATTCCAGAAACGCATCGTTTGCACTATATTTTATTTCTACGTTTTTATGTATATTTTCTTTATACCTTACAGGATCCTGAATATTCATGAAACCGGATTAATGCAGATAGGGAAACAAAAACAATGGCCAAAACAAAACTACTATCTGATGATAAACCACTCTCATAGTGGTTAAATACATAAAACAATGTTGCTGTCATGTGCATGTACTGGAACAAACAGTAACTATCAAATTTCATCGGCAAACTGAATGGCAAGAGTCTTAATTAGCATGATGCGTTCACCGTTTGACAGCACTTTTGGATGGCGTAATATTTTCACAAATACAGTAAGCATTTCACCTGTTCTGAATGTGTCAGATGTCAGATACCAACCAATAGCGATAATGGCAGCAGAAAAGTGGGTCCCTATTCTAACAAGGTCGGCATGAAAACCCATTATAACTGATTCAGAATGCACTAGTAAGTATTGCATTGCACTTCTGAATTGGCCGCTTTTTGCTGAATGCAGATAAGCCCCAAACACAACTCGAAATGATGGCTAAGAGGTTGTGACCTACGAGACCTGTTATGGATATTAGCTTGATCATGTCCGAAAGTAATAATCCCCCTCTGGTTTCCAATGGCCAATAGAAGTGTCCTGGACAACCAAAGGACCACGATGCTTTGCTTCCAGATTAGGGGTGGGGCGGTTCCCGGTGCCTCTTATGTCCACATGTTATGCACTTTATAGGTTCTATCAGGATGGTCGTTTCTGAGAAGATATTTTCTGATGTCTTCATTGTTCATTTAAGACATGTTGTCGTGTGTGTTCGGTATTACTTAGTGTATTATCAACAACATAACAGATTGTCGAGGGCCATCATGGATCTATTGGTGTAACAGGTATACCGGTACATTTGAGGAACATATCATACAACATTTATTTTCAAATATTCAGCTGTTTAGATATTGTGTTTATTCATTTTCCTATAAGACCATATATTATGATGGTGGTCATCTTTTTCAAATGTATCTAAGGGGCAACATTTAAGTATTTTCCCATCAAATCCTTTGTTCTGAACTTTATCCGGGAGTGGGTGGCAGTCATCTTGTATACACGATCCACATAAAAATACTAACTCCTTCACATTGATGATAAACTGTATGTGTACAAATCTGTACTGAATATCTATCTCTCCTAAGCTTGTTTCTATTTGGATTAATAGTATTGCAGACGATTATAAGGTAAGCAAAACTGCCACGCTAGACGAAGCATGATACGACCGCAGGATGATCACAAGGGATCGTTAAACAAGTTTATATTAAAAGCAAGTGTGGACAGAGTAAATTACTGCACACAATAATGTATTGGACATATTCTTATTTTGTCTGGCATAATCCTCGCCGGAATCAATAAGAGTTGTCTGTCTTTGGTAGATCGGACATTTTATAAATAAGAAAAAAATACAATTCGGACTACGTTGGAAACAACTATGTTTTTCTATAAGTGGTACATGTTGTCTTGGTCCGGTTTGGCTGTGGTTCCAGTTGTAATGTATTCGTTCTTTACAAAGATGCTTTATATAAATTGATAGTGATAAATGGGTAGTAAATGACAGAACAATAAGTTTCAGATTCATGTATGGCTCTTCCAAGAAGCGCAAAGGATTGTCAAGACTCATAAATACCTTATATCTGCGAACATAATGTGGTTGTCGTTTTTAGCGTAAATACAATGCGGCCATATCTTAAAATAATGACTATATTAAGAAACATATTGTCTCGTCTTACATCTATGACCAATATTAAGACATAACATAAGACAGACTTAGGACAACGATATATCGTAAGACCATCATAAAACACCCTCGTTAAACTGGCCTTTGGAATAGTATTTGAATTATATATTAAGATACTGCTTGTCTCCTGTTATGTATCTGATATCATACACTCTTCCAAGGCCAACACTGAGTTCTGAAGAATCACGTCTGAGCTGTGACATCAGTTTTTGCTGTAAATAATTTTTCTAGGCAAAGGTTACTTTTAAATGGTAATTATTAGATATCAGTTGAGATATCAAACTCCGAAGCGATTTGGGTAAATTTCGTTGTTGCTCTTCTTTGTGGACTAGTATATATAGGAGCATGGGGAGATTTTCGGACGATGATTTTCACAGACCCTTGTAGAAAAATATTTGAAAGTAAACACAACAAAATATCATATAAAAGCACTCAAATTGATGTGTCTCAATGCACTCTAGATTTTGAAAGTCGTGCCGAGTGTCGACTAGAGTGCAGAGATCACTATAGTATGCATATTGTCGATTCGATAGAAACTATGTTATGGTAATATAAATTATGGGCCCACCAGTAATAAAAACGTGGATATCAAATTTAGTGTGCACGACGCGTTTCTGGAATAATCGTCATCATGTACGCTGAAAATCAAAAGATTTGAAAACCAAATAATGTAAAAGTGTTTCGGAGCAATGACACCATAAGACCTAAACAGGATAGCCAAAATCAGCTAAGGTCATCTATACTGGGGATGGGAACTTTATATTTGATCAAAATTATATATATATGAACTGTAAATTTCAATAGCAAACATATCTAACAAACCATGTCAGTGCCGAAGTACTGACTACTCGACGGATGATACACTCGGGGAGTAATAGTCCATCAGCAGAAATATCGACCCAGTGATAGAAGTACTGATTACTCGGCGGTTGATACACTCGGGGACTAATAGTCCACCAGCAGAGGTATCGACCCGGTGATAGTATTACAAACGTAGATTTTAAGCATCCCTATCATGTATCTCATCTGTTGGGACAAACGAGTAAATCATGGTTTGCCGTATAAGAGGCTGGAACTGTATACCTTGGGCTAACACAAGGGTAAACCCCTGGATGGGCTCGGTGGCAACAATCTTGATAGTTTTCTGTTGTGTTGTAGGGTTTGGCTGTGTTTGTCTTTGCCATGTGTCTTGTGTGCCCAATGTTGCCCGTTTCTCTGCATATTCGTGAATGCCCATTGGTGCTGATCCTTGTAAATATACAAAAAAGTATGATACCGCAGTAATACTTTGCTGAACTTAGATCGAGTACATCGAAATACTAGGAAATTGTAATTAGTATCAAAACTAAGGTCCTTCCATAGTTTCGTGCATCTGTAGACTATAAATTGTTTTTTCATTAAGCACATAATATTTTAATACAGGCATAGTCCACATCAAACATTTCTTCCCGTTTCCGTTTTCAGTTCCGTTTTCTGTTTCCGCCTATTAGTAACATCACTGTGATCATACATTGACAACACATCGTAAGTTGTTCACCATTTTACAAATGCATGTATACATTTTGTTTTATTTAGCTATAATATTACATATTTTTTTATCAAAATAAGAAATGTATATAATTTAGTAATTTTCCCATGATCTAAATATTGTTGACCAGTTTATCTTAACATAATTTAAATATCCTGTCGATATTAGAGCAATTGTAATAATTAATAATCTAAAAGGGAACGCACAAATGAGTTATATAGTTTTTCGATACATAGTTTAGGTAATAGATAACAAATTTTCGAAATTATATCTACACGTTTGTTACTTCTTTTACAATTGTCGTCATGGTGAACAGACCATGTCATTTTATTACTGACAATAAACCTTCAATGTTTATGACAAAGAACCTGCTTAATGCTTACATTATTCAGGGTAGGGGAGGATGGGTACATTTGTTAGGTTTCTCAGAGAAAATTAAATAGTTCGTCCTTTCTGCATTAATTGTTGTCCGCCATTGTTTTGACCATGAATTTATGGTTTCAAGGTCATTATTTAATTCAAAAAAATCACTTACAGGGTGGTATGTTTCTTTGATGATCACAGGATCATCAGCAAATATTGAGATGTTACTTAGGATATTATATTTTACGTCATTAGCATAAATTAAAAACAGCAAAAGACCACGAATGGAACCCTGAGAACATCAGCTGATATTGATTGATTGGGTGAAGTTTTGCCATTTAGTAGTACTCTTTGAGATCGGTCAGTTAGGTAATGATCCAACAGTGAAAAATCAGAGTGCCAGTTATCCCGAATTGCCTGAGTTTAATATCAATTCATTGTGCCATACCGGATCAAAAGCGTTTGCTACATCAAGAAAAATAGCACATACATATAGATAGTTAACTGTAGTCATTCATCTTAACCCTGAATTTTCTTTAATAAGTAGATCATGAGAAACACAATATTCATAAAGTGACTTATAAATTATTTTCTCAAGTATTTTGGACATACATGATAGTAAAGCAATGGGATGGTAGTTGGATTTTTCACTTTTCCCACACTTATTTTTATCAACCGGACATACATGAGAATTGTCCATTATGAAGGGTACACTACCTTCCATAGTTCCGTGCATCTGTAGACTGTACATTGTGTTTACGTTAAGCGTATACTATTTTTAATACAAATTTAGTCCACTTGAACATGTCTTCCCGTTTCCGTTATCCATTTCCTCCTATTAGTAACAGTCATGTGATCATACAGAGACAATACATCGCACGTTTTTCAACATCTTACGTATATTTTTCTATAATATTGTATATTCGCAATGAAATAAGAAATGCATATTCTGAAGTAAATTGCCTATGATCTAAATAGTATTGAACAGTTTATCATAGCACACTGTCCATACTATAAAAGTCGGTTAATGTTAATAGATGCGAAAAACAAACGGGAACAACCTGTTTCTATATTTTGTCTGCGAATTCCCCAAAATATGTCACTGACCGCATATCCAATAGATTTGAAGCATATTAACACTAGAGAAGAAGATGGGAATGAATGATTGTGATTATATCAGAGAATATGATAGCTTCCAATTAATCGTGGGTTTTAAATACCCACACCTTTAGAATAATATGAAATGCCAGGAAGATAGCAAATGTAAATGAGATCAAATAGGATACATATTTCTCCATTTCCCCAACCCAAATAGGAAAACAGTTGCCCTCTTTTTGGAATATGTTGATGATCAGACACATGATATCCTTTCAATAAAATTCAATGCAAAGTATTTTGCAATACACAAGCCAGTGAACCTCTCTCTTTAGTTAGAAGATTTATTATAATTTGTACTATTACACTGAGCATAGTGTCACGTACATTGAAGTGAGATTGGAATTGGAGACAGATATCACATCATGTATTAGAACCGAAATACAAATTATTTAACCATGAAAACAATTTCAACAGTGATATTAAATTTAAAAAAAGCTCGATAGCCTTCATTTTCAAATCATCTCTTGCTAAATTGTAGATAAATATATGTGTAGCTCGTACAAAACATAATGGCTGCTACACCAAGATGCCACACAGACGACGAAGATGCTGACAAAAAAGTGTATCCTACCAAGAAAGTGTTGTTTGTTGATAGCTATGGTGTCAAAAGCTTGCCTTATCGGGGCAGACGGAAACACTTTTCAAGCATCCGTCAAATTCTTGGTAGCAGCGCAGACCGACACAATGATTTATTTGGAATGGCCATCTTCCAATTTGAGCGGGAATACACAGCTTGCCTAAGACGGAGGAAACAGAATGAACCACAGATATTGAACATTGTATTCCCAATCAAAACGGGCAACATATACCTAGAATATCTGGAGAATACACAATCTCAACAGACAGGTAAATAAAATCATATTATTTAAAAATCTACAATTAGTAATAAATTAATGAAATTACACAATGGCTGCCACTAGTGGAGCAGGAATTGCCAGATCCTCCGGAACACCTGAATTCACCCAAGTTTATCCCTATTCTTAGTTGGTTTCGTGTGACTCGATCTCTAGGTTTATGTGTAAGGTTTTGTAGATACTTGTCTGTCCTTCGTCGATTTACAGATTCTGATTAACCCTTTGGTATCTTCGAATTCTTCTTATATAGGGTTTGTTCATTGCTGTGATAGATTAGAAACAATGAATGTTGGTATTTATTTGAATATTGAATAAAAATATGAATGAAAGAAAACAAACACCTTCATTAAACACATCATAAGAAAAGTCTGAAAATACCAAAAGGAAAACCATATGACGTAATTCACACAACGACAGACAACACAAAGGACAAAAGGGTAACCATATGGCATAATTCGAAGAATGACAGACAACACAAAGGTCAAAAGAAAACGCACTAAAGAACATATCTATATAACGTTCTCCAGAAAACTTTAGATTGAGCAAAATTTAGTCACAACAACGAGTCAATTTCAACTATGTGAGGGGATATAGCATCTTCAGAGTCATTTGTTCAATATGTTATTCGTCTTGGCCGTGATCGCATGCCAGTTGGATCTAAAACTTTCTATACAATCAGTTTCTATCACCACTGATGTTGTGAATTGGAGATACGATGGTGAAATTGTTTATAGATACACGGACGTAACATGAAAACCAAAACATAAAACTTGTGAGGATGTTTTTTTTTTATGATATTTAATATCATAATATTTAAGGACACAGGACAAATCTATGTTTTATTTGTTTTGTTATGTCTTAGCATGTTTATTTTTGTTGGTCTAACGTCTCGGAAGTAGTCAGTGCAATTTGTTTGCATAACATTTATTTGTTTAATTCTAAAAGCTATGAAGAAAGTTAATATAAAAGTTAACGCTTCTGTACAGCGATCAATGATGTAAATACTCCGTCTCACTTGTATACAGCGATCAATGATATAAATACTCCGTCTCACTTGTATACAGCGATCAATGATGTAAATACTCCGTCTTACTTGTATACAGCAATCAATGATGTAAATACTCCGTCTCACTTGTGTACAGCGATCAATGATGTAAATACTCCGTCTCACTTGTGTACAGCTATCATGATGTAAATACTCCGTCTCACTTGTGTACAGCTATCATGATGTAAATACTCCGTCTCACTTGTGTACGGCGATCAATGATGTAAATACTCCGTCTCATTTGTGTACAGCGACCAATGATGTAAATACCCCGTCTCACTTGTGTACAGCGATCAATGATGTAAATACTCCGTCTCACTTGTATACAGCGATCAATGATGTAAATACTCCGTCTCACTTGTGTACAGCGATCAATGATGTAAATACTCCGTCTCACTTGTATACAGCGATCAATGATGTAAATACTCCGTCTCACTTGTATACAGCGATCAATGATGTAAATACTCCGTCTCACTTGTGTACAGCGATCAATGATGTAAATTCTTCGTCTCACTTGTGTACAGCGATCAATGATGTAAATACTCCGTCTCACTTGTGTACAGCGATCAATGATGTAAATACTCTGTCTCACTTGTGTACAGCGATCAATGATGTAAATACTCCGTCTCACTTGTATACAGCGATCAATGATGTAAATACTCCGTCTCACTTGTGTACAACTATCAATGATGTAAATACTCCGTCTCACTTGTGTACAGCGATCAATGATGTAAATACTCCGTATCCCTTGTATACAGCGATCAATGATGTAAATACTCGCCTCACTTCTGTACAGCGATCAATGATGTAAATACTCCGTCTCACTTCTGTACAGCGATCAATGATGTAAATACTCCGTCTCACTTCTGTACAGCGATCAATGATGTAAATACTCCGTCTCACTTGTATACAGCGATCAATGATGCAAATACTCCGTCTCACTTGTATACAGCGATTAATGATGTAAATACTCCGTCTCACTTGTATACAGCGATCAATGATGTAAATACTCCGTCTCACTTGTGTACAACTATCAATGATGTAAATACTCCGTCTCACTTGTGTACAGCGATCAATGATGTAAATACTCCGTATCCCTTGTATACAGCGATCAATGATGTAAATACTCCGTCTCATTTGTGTACAGCGATCAATGATGTAAATACTCCGTCTCACTTCTGTACAGCGATCAATGATGTAAATACTCCCTCTCACTTCTGTACAGCGATCAATGATGTAAATACTCCGTCTCACTTGTATACAGCGATCAATGATGCAAATACTCCGTCTCACTTGTATACAGCGATCAATGATGTAAATACTCCGTCTCACTTGTATACAGCGAGCAATGATGCAAATACTCCGTCTCACTTGTATACAGCGATTAATGATGTAAATACTCCGTCTCACTTGTATACAGCGATCAATGATGTAAATACTCCGTCTCACTTGTATACAGCGATCAATGATGTAAATACTCCGTATCCCTTGTATACAGCTATCAATGATGTAAATACTCCGTCTCACTTGTGTACAGCGATCAATGATGTAAATACTCCGTATCCCTTGTATACAGCGATCAATGATGTAAATACTCCGTCTCACTTCTGTACAGCGATCAATGATGTAAATACTCCGT
Organism: Bathymodiolus brooksi; assembly: GCA_963680875.1. NCBI lineage: Eukaryota > Metazoa > Mollusca > Bivalvia > Mytilida > Modiolidae > Bathymodiolus > Bathymodiolus brooksi. The sequence continues at coordinate 49,765,111 of OY804583.1, read as the reverse complement.
CTCACTTCTGTACAGCGATCAATGATGTAAATACTCCGTCTCACTTCTGTACAGCGATCAATGATGTAAATACTCCGTCTCACTTGTGTACAACTATCAATGATATAAATACTCCGTCTCACTTGTGTACAACGATCAATGATGTAAATACTCCGTCTCACTTGTGTACAGCGATCAATGATGTAAATACTCTGTCTCACTTGTGTACAGCGATCAAAGATGTAAATACTCCGTCTCACTTGTGTACAGCTATCATGATGTAAATACTCCGTCTCACTTGTGTACGGCGATCAATGATGTAAATACTTCGTCTCATTTGTGTACAGCGACCAATGATGTAAATACCCCGTCTCACTTGTGTACAGCGATCAATGATGTAAATACTCCGTCTCACTTGTATACAGCGATCAATGATGTAAATACTCCGTCTCACTTGTGTACAGCGATCAATGATGTAAATACTCCGTCTCACTTGTATACAGCGATCAATGATGTAAATACTCCGTCTCACTTGTATACAGCGATCAATGATGTAAATACTCCGTCTCACTTGTGTACAGCGATCAATGATGTAAATTCTTCGTCTCACTTGTGTACAGCGATAAATGATGTAAATACTCCGTCTCACTTGTGTACAGCGATCAATGATGTAAATACTCTGTCTCACTTGTGTACAGCGATCAATGATGTAAATACTCCGTCTCACTTGTATACAGCGATCAATGATGTAAATACTCCGTCTCACTTGTGTACAACTATCAATGATGTAAATACTCCGTCTCACTTGTGTACAGCGATCAATGATGTAAATACTCCGTATCCCTTGTATACAGCGATCAATGATGTAAATACTCGCCTCACTTCTGTACAGCGATCAATGATGTAAATACTCCGTCTCACTTCTGTACAGCAATCAATGATGTAAATACTCCGTCTCACTTCTGTACAGCGATCAATGATGTAAATACTCCGTCTCACTTGTATACAGCGATCAATGATGCAAATACTCCGTCTCACTTGTATACAGCGATTAATGATGTAAATACTCCGTCTCACTTGTATACAGCGATCAATGATGTAAATACTCCGTCTCACTTGTATACAGCGATCAATGATGTAAATACTCCGTATCCCTTGTATACAGCTATCAATGATGTAAATACTCCGTCTCACTTGTGTACAACTATCAATGATGTAAATACTCCGTCTCACTTGTGTACAGCGATCAATGATGTAAATACTCCGTATCCCTTGTATACAGCGATCAATGATGTAAATACTCCGTCTCATTTCTGTACAGCGATCAATGATGTAAATACTCCGTCTCACTTCTGTACAGCGATCAATGATGTAAATACTCCGTCTCACTTCTGTACAGCGATCAATGATGTAAATACTCCGTCTCACTTGTATACAGCGATCAATGATGTAAATACACCGTCTCACTTGAATACAGCGAGCAATGATGCAAATACTCCGTCTCACTTGTATACAGCGATTAATGATGTAAATACTCCGTCTCACTTGTATACAGCGATCAATGATGTAAATACTCCGTCTCACTTGTATACAGCGATCAATGATGTAAATACTCCGTATCCCTTGTATACAGCTATCAATGATGTAAATACTCCGTCTCACTTGTGTACAGCGATCAATGATGTAAATACTCCGTATCCCTTGTATACAGCGATCAATGATGTAAATACTCCGTCTCACTTCTGTACAGCGATCAATGATGTAAATACTCCGTCTCACTTCTGTACAGCGATCAATGATGTAAATACTCCGTCTCACTTCTGTACAGCGATCAATGATGTAAATACTCCGTCTCACTTGTGTACAACTATCAATGATATAAATACTCCGTCTCACTTGTGTACAACGATCAATGATGTAAATACTCCGTCTCACTTGTGTACAGCGATCAATGATGTAAATACTCTGTCTCACTTGTGTACAGCGATCAAAGATGTAAATACTCCGTCTCACTTGTATTAATCTCCAGAAAAAAGTCATGGAAATCCATTTGTCAAAATCAACACTGAGTTGTTTTACATGTAAAAATATGATAATTATGAACTCTGACATATAATTTCAAAATCGTTGGTAAATTATTATAAAAAAATAGTCCATTAGGTCTCCATCTTATTTTTTTATTTTTTGCAAATTTGTGCACATTCTGTTATTTTTATGCGCACTTAAGGTTAGCTTGGTGTTCATTTATCTATAGATTAATACCTTTTAAACACTACATTATGAAGGAGAAGATGGTGTGATCATATTGTTTGCTATAAAGCAATAAAATATGTTTTAAATTGATTTAAATTAAAATACATTATCATAGAGTTTCCTTCCCCTTAATCAAAGTAAATTCACTTTACATATATATTGTATGAAGGTGGTGTTAAACACCATGACCCTAACACTAAAACATTTTGTCTGAATAATAAATCTAAATTATTATTTACGCCTACACAATATATTTTTATATTTTATTTCAGAACTAGATTTATTTTAATATTAGAAATTCAATATTTTTCGCTATTTTTCATTTTCTAGCTTCACTTGCTACGCCCACCAAAAAATATAATCTCGTGCCGGATGTTTTTCACTGAAAATACATAACTCACCGTATACACTGACAATAATGAACAAAAGAGAACTAAAGAATATTGTAAAAGGAGTATTTTTAATAACAACACATGTACTGTTATTAATGTTTATTGTCAGAACTGTTAGATGACTTGAAATTTCTTGCTGTTTGTCTCATTTAGTATATCAACTGCAACATAATATAGTTTTGATTAATAATTTTACTATTAAAATATAGCATAACAAATATTCCATGTGACTGTGGTCAATATACAAGAACAGTTTCCCTCGGTACATTGAATTGCATGAATGTGTTATATTACACTTAACAGTTGGCGTCGGACAATATAACATATCCATGCAATTCAAGGTACCTCGGGAAAATATTATTTTATTTTGACCACAATCACATGGAATAGTTGTATATTAATTAATACCATTCATTAAAATATTACTGACATGAAATATAAATACAAACCACTAAAATGAGAATTTCACTTTATATATAGATCGTACATCATTGTTTTCGCCAGACGAGAAAGAGGTTTATGACAACCTAGTAAGAGTAGTTGGTAGTGAGATGGACGTAAAAACAAGACAAAATATGTTTCTTACAAAGGACACGATACGTAATAAAGTAGATACTGACTTCACCCAAGTATCAAGTGGAAGCTTAGCGGAGGGTTTAGATCTTCCCGGAAGTGACATTGATGTAATGCTTGTACTTAATTATGTTCACATATTACAGAATGTACAACATATGAATCGCTCAGCACGACATACTACTCTTCTGATAGAAGATGATATGGAATTTCCTGGATTTGCTACATTGAAGTTGATAGATGAGGGTGTTGCATTTAACACACCTGAATATTTTGTTGAAACAACAAATGGAATGTATTTCTCAAACATTTCGTTCATTCGTAAACTGATTGAACGTATTACTGATCATAAGTTCTCCGCACATGGTCCTTGCTTATCTGACATATTGATGACCTTGGATATAGCTGTCTGCTTACACTGCCATCCCTGGCCAAGACAAGCAGAGCAATGGATATATCGTCATAGACTTGGTCAGTGGCCACATGATATATTAATAGACAATATAGTTAATTATGGCTGTATACTAGTACCCATAGGACCCAAAGAAATAGAAAATAGTGAATTACTATGGAGAATATCATTTTCTATGGCAGAGAAACAATTATCACATTCTATGAACTATACACAAATTCTTTGTTACGCTCTTCTTAAGCTGTCTTTAAAGAACATTATCGACAGAAATGATAAAGTGAAAGGATTATTGTGTTCCTACTTCATGAAAACGGCTGTGTTTTGGTTATCAGAAGAAATTTCTATTAACACATTTCAACTTCAAAACTTATTTCACTGTTATTTTCTTTGTCTTGATAAAATAATAACATGGGTGAAGTGCTGTTATTGTCCCAACTATTTTATTCCTGAACATAATATGTTTCGTGGAAAAATAAATCGATCTAATAATCGGCTGTTGTTAACTATATTAGAAAGACTACGAAATGGTGAACGTGAGGTTTTTACAGTTAATACATTGTTTAATAGTGAAGTTGTCTTACAAGAGCCATATGTTAAATTAGAACTGTTTATTTATAAGGTTATTAGAAATGATGTTTTACTTGATATAGAAAAGGGATATACACTGTTAAGTTTTATAAAATCGTTTGCCATGTCACATTCTAATAGCATTTTGTCAGAAATATGTAAATATTATTATGCCGTTACTAGTCAGTTGATTGTTCAGAAGTTGCCGTTTCCTACTACTAATATACCTAATGTACATGTAATCCGACGTTATCATAAACATTTACATGACGGTACAAAGTCAGATGCTGTGACTGGCTGGTTGTTATATGCCTCATTTTACTATGTACTCGGTCAGTACAATACAACGTTAATGATTATAGATCATGTTTTGTCTCGATGTACACCCGATATGATAGTGCTAGGTAAAACCAATTACACCACAGATGATATTAAGTACTACAAACAAAACGTAGGTTGTTCAAAACTTACACTGAATGAGAAGATGAGACTGGCAACGATAAGTCATGTGTGTTATGTAGCACAATCAACACTGATACCTCATGAACTAAAACTAGAAGTTCAGGTTTATCAATTTAATGTACCACCTGTTGTTATGTCACATTGTCTAAGGTTTCTATGTTACCATCATCTTTATGACATTGTCAATAGACAACAGTCATTACGTGATTTATATCTAACTATAAAAGAGAGGTACTTTGTCCCTAGAAATCAATTATCGAATCCATTAACAATATTAGGAGTATGTAATGAGATAGTAGGTGACAAAGATACAGCTTATTATTGCTATGATGCTGCCTTACAGAATGAGTATGACGTATGTCCCACAGCGGCTAAACGGAAAGTAGACCTCAACATGACATGAACATTTACAACATCAGATATGTGTATGTTTCATTCCGTACCTACTAAATGTATTTCCTCATATTAATTGTAATTTTCTAAGAACTAAGGCTAAAGCTACATTTTCTTGAAGAAAGGTCTTAGTATATGTCACGGGGTAATCAGAAGTAGTAATTCGGAGAAGGATCGACAATACAAATATCTAAAAAAAAAAAATTCCGACGAACTGGTCAAAAGAAAGAAAAAGTCCGACAATGGTCATCAAAATACTACATGGAAAACTTCAAATTAAGCAACAAGAATGAACTAAAACGGGAATAAGCTCTGTAAGTGAACAATACGCATTTCGTGTTCCATTAGTGACGCCTTTTGTGTTACTTCTATTAAAACTCCAGTGATAAGTCACGAATGAGAAAAAATTAAATAGTTTTGTATATGATCTTCATTATGTGATACTTTCAATGTATATTTGTATTTGCATAATCTATGTATATTTATCTTATCAGAAATAAAATTACAATTTGTGGAAAGAGTGTATTATTAGTTATCAAATTAATATAGTTATTAAACTTCAAATAAAAATAAACTCGCCAAGGCTCGTTTATAGTTATTTGATGGCAAATAACTGTATTTAATAACAAGAGATAAACAATCCACACTAATTCTAAAATACATTATATATATTATATAGTATTTGATGTTACATTTATACATGATACAGACTAGATGTGGGCTTCACGGCCGGCTTTGTGAATTACAAAAAGGGTGTACTCCAGTCACAACTGTAAGTGATAAAGCTTACCAGTTACTTGCCCATGGTCGGTGGTTCTCTCCGGGTACTCCAGTTTCTTCCACCAATATCGATGAAATATTGCTGAAAGTGCCGTTAAACACCAAAAATCAAATCAATCAAGTCAGACTATATGTGTGTTATATTGTATGAGTTCGATCTGGACAGGAGGAGTATACCGAACCAATTCATTTATCTGAGTTTAAGATTGTAACTGTGTGGTTTGAAGGACAACATAATGATGAACTTTATGCTTACTTTTTAGATTTGTGAAAATTAATGTTGAGCTTTAACCAATGCATGATACATTTTATATTAGTGTTATAATTGTACGAGTTCGATCTGGACAGTAGAAGCATACCGATCCGATTCATTTATCTGACCTTAAAGACTGTAATATCACACTTCAGACTTCACCTCGTATGAATTTTAAGTATGATATTTTCAGGTTTTGATTAGTAATGTTGGTATTTTATTTATACATGAGTGTTATAATGGTACGAGTTCTATCCGGAGAGGAGGAGTGTGCCAATAGGGTTAAGTTGCTTGACCTCAAGACTGTAATATTATAATTCAGAATTGACATTCTCAGTCTTTGTGTAGTATTTTCAGATTTTTGTATTAATTTTGGTAATGTTGTTTTTACTTGCAACATTTCTTTATGCAATACCAAAAAGTTTGTTTTATGTAAATTAGTATAAGCAATATACACTCCATGTTGTATTTTACTATTACACAACGAGACATTTGTATTTATTATTAGTTGTTACTTAGCGTCATTTTTGGCAATATTTCATGTATCGTGGCCAGAAAATTTCAATTTAGCATATTGAAAAGAAATAGGAATTATGCAATATAGAATAGATAATATATAAGTAAAACCATATCTAATTAGCATTAAGATTGGAAGTAAAATGTGAAATTTGGAACCCGCCTTTGAAATGGATTTGCTCAATTTGTTTTCATTCATCATTATCCCATACCGATCAGCATTTTGGACGAAAACTGCATTAACATTGGATGCGAAATAATGAAATTCAATATTTTTAACGTTCAAATTTGCTATATATATTTTTTAAATGCACTATGAATGAATAATAAATAAAGAATGATAGCATTTTTGTTATCATTTCTCTATACCTGTATTGTCGTGGGAGATCATCTCATCCAAAAAAATGGTGAATCCCTTAAACCAGTTTAATCCCGCCACATGTTTGCACCAGTCCCAAGAGTGGACCTGGATTCCCATATTTCTTGGGCATTTTTATGTTCAGTGATTTAAGGTGAATGTCATTAATCGTTTTATTGATATCTGGTTAGTTCAACAATATTTCAGTTATATCGTGGAGGTCAGTTTTATAGATGAATGAAACGGAGTACCCGGAGAAAATCATTGACCTGTCGAAAGTCACTGACATACTTTATCACACAATATTGTATCGAGTGCACCTTATGGGATTCTGACTCAAAACTTTAATGGTGATAGTCACTGATTGCACAGGTAGTTGTAGATCAGTCTACCATACGATCACGACCATGAAGGTCCATATTGATATGTGGTGCATTGGTTGACAAAAACAAAACAAAATAGATTTTACCGTGGATAAACAAATCAACATAAATCCTAATTAGAAAAAGGGACAAATGTTGAAAAGGAGAAAACAACAATAAAACAACCCATTTGTACAACAGTAAAAATAAACAACAATCCTGTAAAACTGTTGAAATAAACAACAAGTTTGTACATCAGTGCAAATAAACAACAAGTTTGTAAAACAGTAGAAATGAACAACAAATCTGTAAAACAGTACAAATAAACAAGTCTGTTCAACAGTGGAAATAGACTTCACGTCTGCACTACAGTGCAAATAAACAAGTTTGCACTATAGTATACAAAAACAACAAATCTACAATAATACAAAGAAAACATCAAGAATGTAAAACAGTAAAAATAAACAACAAGTCTGCACAACAGTATAAAAAAACAACAAATCTACAATAGTACAAAGAAAACATCAAGAATGTACAACAGTAAAAATAAACAACAAGTCTGCCTAACAGTGTAACTAAACAACAAATGTGTACAACAGTACTAATAAACAACAAGTGCATACAACAGTACCATTTAACAACAAGGCTGTACAACAGTATAAAACAACAAGTCTGCACAACAGTGTAAATAAACAACAATTGTGTACAACAGTATAAAACAACACGTCTGTACAACAGTATAAATAAATAACAGGCTTGTACAACAGCACAAATAAATAACAAGTCTGCACAACAGTGCAAATAACAACAAGTTTGCACACGAACAGCACATATAAACAAGTACACAATAGTACCAAAAAACAACAAGTGGGTACAATTGTACAAATAAACAACAAGTATATACAAAAGTAGAAATAAACAACAATTCTGCACAACAGTACAAATAAACAACAAGTATGTACAACAGTGCAAATAAACAACAAGGCTGTAAAACAGTCCAAAAACAACAAGTCTGTACAACAGTAGAAAAATAAACAACACGTCTGTACAACAGTGCAAATAAACAAAACGAACATCTTCATCAAAGATATACAAAAAGTGCATGATAATTGTTGATATCTTAAACATATAATTTATAACAATGAAAGCGCTAAAACTTCACAAACACTATATTAGAAACAGGACAATGATAGATATGTACATTTAAAACCGGGGGACTTGCAAGTAGATGACTTAAAATTATAAGCAGAAAACTGAACAAAACAAATTAGCTGTTATTATTGTGAGGTACTATAACATGGACTGACACAAATTATTCCCGATAACTATCATGATTTAAATAAAGGTTAGTAAGAACAAACCGAAGGTACATTCAAGAATATACAATCGACAGACACTGGCCTGGCAACATTGGGTACACAAGATAAAAACAGACACTGGTCTGGCAACATTGAGTACACAAGATACAAACAGACACTGGCCTGGCAACATTGGATACACAAGATAAAAACAGACACTGGCCTGGCAACACTGGGTACACAAGATAAAAACAGACACTGGCCTAACAACATCGGGTACACAAGATAAAACAGACACTGGCCTGGCAACATTTGGTACACAAGATAAAAACAGACACTGGCCTGGCAACATTGGGTACATAAGACAAAACCAGACACTGGCCTGGCAACACTGGGTACACAAGATAAAAACGAAGCTAAAACACAACACAAAAAACTGAAAATAAATGTAGGTATGACACAGTTTCCCTCTAATATTGCAATTCAGACTTGATAGTATCATTCTCCGTCTCGTATTGACAACATATTTATGAAAATTGTGTATATTTGAAATTTAGCATTCATTTTGATGTTGAAATATTATATAATTCAGACTCTGTGGTTGTCATAATCGTACGCGTTCGATTCGTATCCAGAAAAGAGTTGTATACCCATACAATTGATTTGACTGGTTTTAAGGTTGTGATATTACAATTCAGACTCTAGATTCTCAGTTTTTGTCTGCAACTTAATGATTTGTAAGACAATATATTGATGAAATGATTGTATATTTTCAGATATTTGTATTAATTTAGATATTTTATTTATACATAAATCAGACTATTATTATAATAGCGTGTGTTCCACCCATATAATTTATTTGTCTGACGTATTGCTGTAATGTTGCAATTCAGAAATGAGATCATTCGTCGTCGTCATCGTACTGTGTGATATAAAAGACAACATTTTGATGAACTTTATGTATATTTTCAGAGTTTATACTAATTTTGTACTTACTTTATTAATGTCGTTATTACTTTCTATGTTTACATATATAATAGATTTTTTTTATGTTAATTAGATCAATGCAATACTATTATCATTTAAATCTATTGTTGGCAATGTTTCATGCATATCGTGGCGTGCAAATTTTAACTTAGCATAATGAAATGAAACAAGGAATTATACAATATAGTCTAGATATTATATAAGTAATGCAATATGGAATAATATAGGATTAGGTCGGGGGAACCTATTAACCTGAAAACAATATGTGAAAATGCGGAATTATGGACCCTTTGTACACCCATTTCAGAGATAGAATTGCTCATTTTGTTGTCATCCATTATTAAGCCATAACTATCAGCATTTGGAAGAAAACTGTATCAAAATTGGATAAGTAATAATGATGTCCGATATTTTGAACTTCCAAGCATACAACATATACATCAGACAGAAAACAGCCTTTCTGTTTTCCCCTCTCACCCCTTGTTTGGAAGCGGGTATGGTTTCTATTCCTCACATGAATTGCAACATTAACCTGTGCTCATGATTATCTTCTTAAAATTTCAGAAACAACAATAAACTCGTACAAAGGTCATCCAGCTCATAAACCATTGTATCTACAGACCGACGATAACAACAGACCCAAACACATCATGTGAACGTGAAATGCCTGAATGTTCAGACAGTTGTTCTCCTTTAAAAATAGAATAATGTATCATCCTAGAATAACCTATGACCTGGTTCGAACAATTTGGACCTGATCGTTTCCTACCATGTGAAGTTTGCATTTTTTTCGCGTAGGATAACCAGTTCCTGTCTTTTATAGCACATTCTCTGTTACATAGTTCATATTCCATAAAATGACCTACCCTCAGATCATTTATCTCTGAAACAAATGTGTCACTAAAGCAAAGCTAAATCTTTATTATCGAGACATCCAGAAAACTGAGGTCAGCAAATGGTCAAAACTTAAGAGTGCCACCGGAAGAAAAAGTTTGAAGATATCCGATCAGAGCCATAAATCGAAGAAAGACATGCTATACAATGGATAAAAATAGCGAAAATGAATAATTATCTAAAAGATAAAGTTAGATAAATAAAAAGGGTAGACAAAACCGAAGCATCAATCAAGAATGGACAATCCAGAGACATTGGCAACACTAGGCACACCACACACAGGACAAACAAAACACAAGACACATATAGTCAAGGCGCGTTGGACATCATTATACGCAAACATACACAAACCATCAAAAATAAGTAAATACCATCTGACCAGCAGCTGAGGACAAAGATGAACCAAACATGGTTTTCATGCTGAAAAATAGATACAAAATGTACAACAAAAAAACATGTTACAAATAAAACCGGGGGTGAACCCAAGGGATACAGACAACATTGGTGATCAAATCCAGAATCCCATCTAAAACTGGGGAGCGGGTGAAATCACGAGACACAGATAACATTGGTGAGCAAGTCAAGAACAAACAAAAAGATGAGCAAAACGGACTCCATCAAACACTGGAGAGGAGTGAAACCATGTGTTCTCGAAGGATAAGCAGTTCCTCCTCTGAAAATATTGTCGGTGAAAGAGGGAAGAAAAATCTCAGTAAAACAGAAGGGATTCATAATAATTTGATGTATGGGCATTTCATAAGGGTAAAGCAAATTTTGACAACCGTAGCATTTTCTTAGTGATGACTTCCACTGACTTGGGGGTAAAACAAATGATGATGACAACCGTAGAATTTTCTTAGTGATGACTTCCACTGACTTGGGGGTAAAACAAATGATGATGACAACCGTAGAATGTTCTTAGTGATGACTTCCACTGACTTGGGGGTAAAACAATGATGATGACAACCGTAGAATGTTCTTAGTGATGACTTCCACTGACTTGGGGGTAAAACAAATGATGATGACAACGTAGAATTTTCTTAGTGATGACTTCCACTGACTTGGGGGTAAAACAAATGATGATGACAACCGTAGAATTTTCTTAGTGATGACTTCCACTGACTTGGGGGTAAAACAAATGATGATGACAACCGTAGAATTTTCTTAGTGATGACTTCCACTGACTTGGGGGTAAAACAAATGATGATGACAACCGTAGAATTTTCGTAGTGATGACTTCCACTGACTTGGGGGTAAAACAAATGATGATGACAACCGTAGAATTTTCTTAGTGATGACTTCCACTGACTTGGGGGTAAAACAAATGATGATGACAACCGTAGAATTTTCTTAGTGATGACTTCCACTGACTTGGGGGTAAAACAATTGATGATGACAACCGTAGAATTTTCTTAGTGATGACTTCCACTGACTTGGGTATTGTATACATGTATTACCATTATGATCTCATGTTAGACAAGAACTTCTGACGAAAATCATGAGACCCAATTATCCACTGTGGAGGAGACTGGGTTTCAATAAGCACGTTTAGCCCGTCGCATTTCTGTACCTGTATTTCACATCTCGTGGTCTGTTCTTTGTTCTACGATTTGAAGTGTGATTGTTCGTTTTCTTGATATTGGTGAAAATGTTGAACATCTCAATTTAAACTTTCTTTTCAAAACAATACAGAAATTGCCATTGATAAATACAATCCCTAATTAGAAAATGAAACACAAATTTAAACAAATAAAAATAAATCTTGAGACAAAAATAAACAACATATAAACAACAAATCTGTCAAGCAAAGAAACAAAAGATCGTCTACAAATAGAACATAATAATAGGTCATTCCTTTAAAATGTTATTCATTATTATGGAGATGTGAGACACAAATTGTCTCAGTGTAGCCTATGCTACCGTTCAGAGATAAGGACTCAGCATCAAGACATCTACGCACTTATCTGAATCATGAAGACACACATGTCTAGATTACTGCCTACGTCAATGATTGAACCCCCAGGACCCAGTTTTAAGATGCATGTGTACATATCTGAATCTTGATAAATTGAAGGACAGAAAATACAATGACATTATTAAATTAAAAAAACAAAAATAATAAATGATGACTGATGTATTGTAGCTTATTCGCAGGAAAAGATATTAAAAGATGCGTTTCCCCACTTTTTTTGATAAAGCTTGAATATTTATAACACAATCGTGCTTAATGTAGTTTATTCGCATGAAACAATTTATAAAAGATTTTTGTAATCTTTAAATTTGAACCCAAATAATCCCTAATTGTTAAAACTTGATTTTTTTAACAGAGTGATCATTAACGTCAAATATAATTAAAGGTATATTGTCCTTAATATAATAACATAAGATTTGTTTTATTAGACTCCATTAAAGTGTTAATACCAAAACAAATAACAATGTTGTCTATAATATTATGATATTACTAGGTGATGATTTTCATATTGGCCTAGTTATTGGTGTGAGGGTATCCGTGTTAGCCTGATATATACTGATATAATATATACATATTAATTAACCATGACATATTGCCTTATGTGCTTTTATCTTTTCGATTTAAAGAATCCAACATTTTTTACAAATCCACAACAATAACGGGTTTTAATTGTTTTTATCTTTGCTTTCAGACGTCATATTTGCTATATAATTTAACAAAAATAAAATCGGAAAAATCAACATTTGTGTTTAAATCACCAGAAAACAAATATCATGCAGACAAAATTTACTATCAGATAAACAAATAAATTCAAAGAATTCTGCGTGTCTTAATATAAATTTGATAAATATATGCCCAGAGATAGCTTTAACATATTTTTGGAAAAAATGTGGTTTAATATGAAATATATAGTAAACAATCGAATACTTATTCCCATGGACTGTACTTTATATGGATGGAGGGTCCAACGGAGCCACTACACCCAACTTTACATGTACAGATATTTAAAAGATATTTTTTTCATTCTTAATTTTCAAATTTGAATCCCTCTCCCCTCTTTTTTTTGTTAAAGTTTGCATGTTTTTAACACTATCATGTTTAATGTAGTTTATTCGCATGAACAGATTTCAAAAATATTTTTTGTAATCTTTAAATTTGAACCCAAATGATCCCTATCAGCTAAAGCTTGAATTTTTTTTAACAGTTATCATTAGTGTAAAATATAATTAAAGGTCTATTGTCCTAAATATAATCCCATACGATTGATCTCATTAAATTCCATTCAAACGTTAATACCAAACAAATAACAATGTTGTCTATAAAAAGAGTCCAACATTTTTAGAAATCCACAACAATAACGGGTTTTAATTGTTTTAGCATGACGAATAATTGTCCGATGGCTTTCTGTTTTCATTACCTTTGAGATGAAGCAATTTCATTTGTGTATCTTCTGTTACTTCCTTTTCATGTTATATTATCAGGCGACAGTGACAGAACGTCTCTATTGTATCGTTGATACGCAAGTAAAATCTACAGAGTATCCGGAACAATAATATTGGCCGGATTTATGTCGACCAATACGAAAAAAACATATTAATCGTGTTTTAATATCTGTATCACAAAGACAATCTTCATCTTATTTATGTAAATATAACAGTAGTTAATTAATATAGATTTATTATTACGGTGAAATAATAACTGGGGGTATATACTTCACATGCCTTTATTCTTAGAATGTTGATGCAGAATTTGTAAATTGAAATCATCTCTTTTGTTGTAGCGTTTCGTCCTTATACTCGAACCTTACTGTCAATGTATATGCTAAGGTCAGTGTACATGTATTAAGCAGGCATAGCTGTATATGTGATATCCTTTATAAATATAATCAACAAACTTGAAATATGATGGTGACATCGTTGGATTGCTCTTACTTCTTTTTGATTTATCTAACATTCTGCCTCATAAAAGTACAAGTGTAGTTAATCACAGTTGAGTATACATTGCTGATACTCGATTGCCATCTTGATACATGTTTTCTCTGTAGACTTTGTTAGTAAACTGTGTAATTTCTTTATTACTTCATCTCCTTTTATTATATTTAAGGCTTTCACATCCATATCTATATATATCTATATGCTCTTATTATCCAAATGACACAAGGGTCACTTCTAGTATTAAGGCATATACAGACATGGGTTGTAATTGGTCGATTATTGCAACTTTCAAATATATAATCGGGTAGTAAATTTTCCACCTCAAAATGTAAATTGTTAGTGATTGCTAAGCTTCGTTATATCATTATAAAACATTACTATCAGATCAGTTATATTTTAATTGCCAAAGCAATTTTTCAAATTCTTATCTTAATGATGAGCTACAATCAATGGACATAAGTATTCGTCTCCCCCGATTTTACGCTACCAATTTCATATCAAACCACATTAAAAAAAAATATTGTGAAGTCATTTCTAAACGAATTTTGATCATTTTTGCACCAGAAGAAGCAGAAATATTTAACGATTATTTGTTTATTTTAGCACGATTTTCCGCTAGATTGCATTTATATTCTGATGATTTCAAGAGATTTTTTGTTTTCTGACGTCAAATTTGCAATATATTTGAACAATAATAAAATTGGAAAAATCAACATTTGTGTTTATATCACCAGAAAACAAATTACGCGTGTCCTGAAATAAATTTCATAAAAATCTGGTTTTATATGAAATATGTAGTAAAACATCGGAGATGCCGAATACTTATGTCCATGGGCTGTACTTTATATGAATGGAGGTGTCTTGCAGGATCCAACGGAGCCACTACACCCAAATTTACAGGTACCCTCTTTTCTTCTTTCAAATAGGTAGAGTGGGAACGGACGTGTTTGCTGTTGTTACCATAAACTGCACGGCTATGGAAACGAACACGCAGATCAAAAGAAATATATGAAATAATAACAAATTGTATTTATAATAAACATGAAAACAAACATTAAAAAGGGGGTCCATGTTATTAGCGAATGTGATAAAACACAGACAAACAATCCTAACTTTTCTGCCCACTTATGTATATTTGGATAAGTCATTGTCGTATTTTATGATGAACATAATACGCAAATTTTCGAAGATCTAAATATTGTTGAACGGTTTTTCGTAACACAATTTAAATGCACTTACTATAAATGTCGGGTAATGTTATTTATATATTTTCGACAATGGATACGAAACTAATTGGAAAAACCTGTTTCTATATTTTGTCTGAAAATTCCCCTTAATATGTCATTAACAGTTTGTCCAATAGAATTGAAGCATTTCAAAACCTGTGAGGAAGTTGAGAATGAATGATTGTGGTAAAGGTGAAATACACTAGGTAAGTGTTTCTAAATTAAAATTAAGAATAATCAAGGTAGTGTATTTTAATACTGATTAGTAACATTTAATGTTTGTACATATGGTCAATTATTCAAAATAAAAACATTGAGGCCCTATAAATAGATATGCTATTATGATATATCAAGTCAACTTGAACGCCGTCATATAAATGTATATTATTTATTTACTGTAACGATTTCAGGTATTAGTTTTCATACAATATAAAATGTTTTAACATTACGTCAAGGAATATGACACCTTACAATTAATCGTAGGTTTTAGCAAACAAAACCCTCCACCCAAATGACAAGCTTCATACATGATACAATTTCCTCCATTTCTACAACTCATATAGGAATAGAATTGCTTTTTATTGTCCATTGCCAAAATGTTCGGATCATGTTAGAATGATACAGATTCCGTCTTTCAGACGCACATAGCCTAAATATTAAACATACTGTGGGTATGATACAGTTTGCATATTTCTGATACACAAATTCGGGATCATAAACACACTGTAGGTATGATACAGTTTCCCTCTTTTTGATACACAAAGTCTGTATCATAAACACACTGTAGATATAATACAGTTTCTTTCTTTCTGATACACAAAGTACTAGATCATATAGGTATAATATAGTTTCCCCTTTTTCTGGTATAATATAATTATATTGTATATATCATACATTTCCCCCTTTCTGATACACACAATTTAGATCATAAATATAGTGTATATATGATACATTTTCCCTATTTCTGATACACAAAATCTAGAACATAAACATATTGTAAGTATGGTACAGTTTCCCTCTTTCTGATGCGCAAAATCTAGATCATAAATATATTGTAAGAATGATTCTGTTTCCCTCTTTCTGATACTATCTGATACACATAATCTAGATCATGAACATATTGTTGGTATGATACAGTGTCCCTCCTTCTGATACACAAAACATAGAATAGAAACATATTGTAGGTATGATATAGTTTACCTCTTTCTGATAAACAACATCTAGATCATAGACATACTGTAGGTATGATACAGTTTCCCCCTTTCCAATACTCAAAGTCTATATCATAACATTATTGTTGGTATCATGCAGTTTCCTCTTTCTGATACACAAAATCTACACCATAAACATAATGTTGGTATCACACAATTTGGAGGAATAATTATAATTTGTACAATTACACTGAGTACAGTGTACCGTACGGTGTAGACATGTTGAGACTGTAGACACAGATTGCATTCTGTATTATAGCCTTGGGACAGAAGGAGGGGAGTGAATAACTATCAAACCTTACACCTCGGCATATACGAATATCCCAATTAAGGTGAATTGTAGTCTTTTTGACAGATTGATAAAAACTATAATAACTTATTACTCGTAAAATTATTACATAAAATCATAATTAAAATACTATTGAGTTTTGAAAAAGTATATTACATTTTATTAATAAGACACCTCTAGAAAAGATATGTATCTACTGTTGTACAAATACGTCTTAGAACAATAGGAAGTTCTACAAGTACAGCTGACAAAGCAGAATTATGATGAGACACAAGTAGAAAAATATACTGCAACTTTTAATATTAAAATAACGTGAGAGACTACATTATGAAAATAACACATTAAACATTAAACATTAACATATCTTGGAAGACTGCATTATCAAAGTATAAACCAAACATTAAACATTAAAATATTAAAGAAGATTACATTATCATAATTTAAACCAAGTATTAAACATTAAAAAACTTGGAAGACTACATTATAAAAACATAAAACAAACATTACACATTGCAATATTTTGGAAGACTACTACATAAAAACATTATATTAAATTCCTAGCCAACCAGTCTTTGGTATTTCTCCTTCGTTGTGTAATTAGCAACACATATCAAATGATATAACAATGAAAACAATTTCAACAATGATGTTCAATTTAAGAAAAAATTCTTCTCGATAGCCTTCATTTTCAAATCATTTCTGGCTAAATTGTAGATAAATATATTTGTAGGTTGGAACAACATAATGGCTGCTACACCAAATTGCCACACAGACGACGAAGATGATGACAAAAAAGTGTATCCTACCAATAAAGTGTTGTTTGTTGACAGTTATTGTGTCAAAAGCTTGCCTTATCGGGGAAGACGAACACATTTTTCAAGCATCCGTCAAATTCTTGGTAGCAGCACAGAACGACACAATGATCTATTTGGATTAGCCATCTTCCAGTTTGAGCGGGAATACAAGGCTTGCCTAGAGCGCAGGGAACACAATGAACCCCAGATCTTGAACATTTTATTCCCGACCAAAACAGACAACAGATACTTAGAATATTTGGAGAATACACAATCTCAACAGACAGGTAAATACAATTTCATTATTTAAAGTCTACAATCAGTAACAAATTAATGAAATAATATAGGGCTTGTATATTGTTATAGATTTGGAAACCATCAATGTTGTATTTCTTTGAATATTAATTAAAAAAAAACATATTCTAAGGAAAGTCTGAAGATACCAAATAGGCAATCATATGGTGTAATTCTAAGAATGACAGACAACACAATAGCCAAAAGAAAACGTACTAAGGAACAGGTCTACAAAACATTCCCTAGAAAACTTTAGATTGAGCAAAATGTAATCACAAAAACGAGTCAATTTCAACTATGCGAGGAGACACAGCGTCTTGAGAGTCCTTTGTTCAATATGTCAATATGTATTTACCCTAATATATCCCCATGAAAAGTAGCATGTCATATGTTTTGACATTTCTCATTCGTTGTAGCCGTGATCGTATACCAGTTGGATTAACAGTTTACTATGCAATCAGTGTCTATCACCACTGATGTTGTGAGTTCGATTTCTGATAATGGCGAGAAAAATTCGATACAGCTTTATGTAATACAGTTTGTGAGTTACTTCCTCCACCAATAAATCTGACCGTTACGATATAGCTGTAATATTGTTGAAAGTGAGGATGAACACCATAACCATAACACCAGCCCAAAAGATAAAGCGAAACTATTTCACAGATTTAAATATTAAATGAATTGTAAATAAGATGGTGAACATGTTTGCAGGCAGACGGACGTAACATGAAAACGTAAACGTAAAACTTGTCAGAATGGGTTAATTATGATATTTAATGCCATAATATTTAAGGACAGGACAAACACTTATATTTTATTCCTTTTGATATATTTAATTCTTCCGGTCTGGTGTCTCGGAGGATTGTTTATTTTACATTAATTAAGAGTTTGTTTTAACCAAAATACCAGCTAATTTGTTCCAGTATATGAATATGTATAAGGTATGAATAAATGGAAAGGGAAAATAGTATTAATTTGTATATAAATGAATGCTAAATTATGAAAACGTTCTATTTATGCAAATTTATTTTTAGGATATATTTAGCATGTACATTGGAATAATTAAACTTTTCTTACTGATGACAAGATTGCTAAACATGCAACAAACAAACTTTATGTATTCACAATCAGTGATAAAGGTCATTAAAGGAACTGCTGTACAATTTACAAGGTCAAGAGAAAACAATTGAACTGAGGACCCTGTCACATAACTCAGGTTTCAATTAAGTGTATTTTGTTCTGTTTACCTTTGATCTCATTTATCCCACTTTTATTTGTTTTCCTGTAACTATCTATTTTTCCCTCTCAAAAAGTTTGATCAATGGGAATGAACTTTAAAAGTTCTGAAGAAAGTTAACATAAAAGTTAACGCTTGTTTACTTTTCTGTTACAACGATTTATAATCTTGTTAATTAATTTATGTTAACAAAGTAGTGAACAGCGATCAATGATGTGTATACTACCTTTCACTTCTTTAAATCTACAGAAACAATTCTTTGAAATCCATTTTGTAACATCAATATTTTACTTTCTTAGATACATGTTAATATATACAATATATGCGAACTCTGACATATACTATCACATTTTGTTTTATAATTTATTTTAAAAAAAGTTGTCCATTAGGTGTCTGAGTTAGTTTCTATTTTCTGCAAACATATGTTGCGTATTACCTTTCATACACTACATTACAAAAGAGAAGACGGTCCGATCATATTGTTTGTTATTAAACAATAAAATATGTTTAGATTAATTTTAATTGAAATATTTTATCATTGAGTTTCCTTTCCTAAACCAAATTATTATTTTTCCTATCGCATTATATTTACTTTCAACTAACGTAGCATTCACTACAATATTACTGGCATGAAATACAAATACAAGCCATCAAAATGTTTTTTTTATTTTATATAGATCATACAGCATTATTTTCACCACACGAGAAAGAAGTTTATGACAACCTAATATGTGTAGTTGGTAGTGAGATGGACATCAGAATAAGACAAAATGTATTTCTTATAAAGGACAAGATATATAATAGAGTAAATACAACACTGACCATTGTATCCAGTGGAAGCTTAGCGGAAGGTTTAGATCTTCCCGGAAGTGATATGGATATAATGTATGTATTTAATAATGTTAACATATTACAGAATGTACAACATATGAATCGTTCAGCACGACATACTACTCTTCTGATAGGAGATGAGATGGAATTTCCTGGATTTACTACATTGAAGTTGATAGTTGAGGGTGATGTATTTAACTCACTTGAATATTTTGTTGAAACATCAAATGGAATGTATTTCTCAAGCATTTCGTTCATTTGTAAATGTATTGAAGAAAATGTTAATTATAAGCAATCGGCACATGGTCCTTGTTTATCAGGCAAAGATGAGTCCGTGGATATAGCTTTCTGCTTTCATTTGCATTCCTGGCCAAGACAAGCAGAGCAATGGATATATCGTCATAGACCTGGTCAGTGGCCACCTGAAATATTAATAGACAAGATAGTTAATTATGGCTGTATACTAGTACCCATTGGACCCAAAGAAATAGAAAATAGTGAATTACTATGGAGAATATCATTTTCGATGGCAGAGAAACAATTATCACATTCTATGAACTATGCACAAATTCTTTGTTACGCTCTTCTTAAGCTGTCTTTAAAGAACATTATCGACAGAAATGATAAAGTGAAAGGATTAGTGTGTTCCTACTTCATGAAAACGGCTGTGTTTTGGTTATCAGAAGAAATTTCTATTAACACATTTCAACTTCAAAATTTATTTCACTGTTATTTTCTTTCTCTTGATAAACTAATAACTTGGGTGAAGTGCTGTTATTGTCCCAACTATTTTATTCCTGAACATAATATGTTTCGTGGAAAAATAAACCGTTCTAATAGTCAGCTGTTGTTAACTATATTAGAAAGACTACGAAATGGTGAACGTGAGGTTTTTACAGTTACTACATTGTTTAATAGTAAAGTTGTGCTACACGAGTCATGCGTTAAATTAGAACTGTTTATTTATAAGGTTATTGAAAATTGTGATGACGTTGATATAGAAAATTGTTATACACTGTTAAGTTTTATAAAATCGTTAGTCATGACACATTCCACCAGAATTTGGTCAGGAATATGTATAGCTTATTATGTCCGGATTTGTCAGACGATTGTTCATAAGTTGCCCTTTCCTTCTACTAATAAACATAATGTACATGTAATCCGACGTTATCATAAACACTTACATTACGGTACAAAGTCAGATGCTGTGACTGGATGGTTGTTGTATGCCTCATTTTATTATGTAGTTGGTCAGTACAATACTACGTTAAGGATTATAGATCATGTGTTGTCTCGTTGTACACCCGATATGATAATGCTACGTATGTCCAATTACACCACAGATGATATTAAAAACTACAAACAAAACGTAGGTTGTTCAAAGATTACACTGGATGAGAGGATGAGACTGGCAACGATAGATAGTGTGTGGTATGTAAAACAATCAACACTGATACCCCTTGAACTAAAACTAGAAGTACAGGATCAATTCTTTATTGTACCACCTGTTGTTATGTCACATTGTCTACGGTTTTTATGTTACCATCATCTTCATAACATTGTCAATAGACAACAGTCATTACGTGATTTATATCTAACAATAAAAGAAATGTATTACATCAGTGACAATACATTATCTAATTCATTAACAATATTAGGGATATGCTATGAGATAGTAGGTGACAAAGAGACAGCTTATTCTTGTTATGATGCTGCCTTACAGAATGAGTATTACGTATGTTCCACAGCGGCTAAGCGGAAAGTAGACCTCAACATGACATGAATATTTACAACATCAGCTATGTGTATATTTCATTCCGTACCTACTAAATGTATTTCATCATATTAATTGTAATTTTCTAAGAACTAAGGCTAAAGCTACATTTTCTTGAAGAAAGGTCTTAGTATGTCACGGGGTAATCAGAAGTAGTAATTCGGGGAAGGATCGACAATACAAATATCTAAAAAAAAGAAATACCGACGAAATGATCAAAAGAAAGAAAAAGACCGACAATGGTCATCAAAATACTACATGGAAAACTTCAAATAAAGCAACAATAATGAACTAAAACGAGAATAAGCTCGATAAGTGAACGGTACACATTTCGTGCTCCATTAGTGACGCCCTTCTTGTTACTTCTGTTAAAACTCCAGTGATAAGTCACGAATGAGAAAAAATAAAATAGTTTTGTAGATGATCTTCATTATGTGATACTTTCAATGTATATTTGTATTTGCATAATCTATGTATATTTATCTTATCAGAAATAAAATTACAATTTGTGGAAAGAGCGTATTATTAGTTATCAAATTAATATAGTTATTAAACTTCAAATAAAAATAAACTCGCCAAGGCTCGTCTATAGTTATTTGATAGTAAATAACTGTATTTAATAACAAGAGATAAACAATCCAGACTAATTCTGAAATACATTATATATATTATATAGTATTTGATGTTACATTTTTAAATGATACAGACTATATGTGGGGTTCACGCCCGGTTTTGTAAATTACAAAAAGGGTGTACTCCACTCGCAACCGTAAGTGATAAAGCTTACCAGTTACTTGCCCATGGTTGGTGGTTCTTTCCGGGTACTCCGGCGTCTTCCACCAATACAACTGGTTGCCATGATATAGCTGAAATATTGCTGAAAGTGCCGTTAAACAACAAAATAAAATTCAATCAAGTCAGGCTATATGTGTGTTATATTATACGAATATCCCAATTAGGTGGAGTGTAATCTTTTCGACACATTGATCAAAACTATAATAACTTATAACTCATAACATGATTACATAACATTATATTTAAAATACTATTGAGTTTTGAAAAAGTACATTACATTTTATTAATAAGACACCTCTAGAAAAGATGTGTATCTACTGTTGTACAAATACGTCTTAGAACAACAGGAATTTCTACAAGTACAGCTGACATAGCAGAATTATGATGAGACACAAGTAGAAAAATATACTGCAACTTTTAATATTAAAATAACTTGAGATACTACATAATAAAAATAACAAATCAAACATTAAACATTAACATATCTTGGAAGACTGCATTATAAAAATATAAACCAAACATTAAACATTACAATATTAAAGAAGACTACATTATCATAATTTAAGCCAAGCATTAAACATTAAATAATCTTGGAAGACAACAATATAAAAATATAAATCAAACATTACACATTGCAATATTATACTTTATATAAACATTAACCTACCATTAAACATTAAAGCATGTTGTAAGACTACATTATAAAAATGTAAACCAAATATCAAATATTAAAATATTTTTGAAGACTACTTTATAGAAAAGTAAACTTATCATTAAACATTAAAACATCTTGTGTATTTTATGATGAAATGTAAAAACAAATGAATATGAATATGGACGTTGAATTTTTGTTTTCACTTGCTACCTCTGGAAAAGTGAGATTGTTGTAAAACAGGGACCCTTAATGTGCGCTCTTGGGTCATTAAGGTTATTGTAAACAGGAGATTTTGAATAAACTATATTATGATGTTAACTACAATGGTAACTTTTATAAGACTAGAAAAAAACTGGTTGATCAAGCCCAAAAAGCACTTTATTCATTATATAAGCAAATACGTAATATTAATATTTCAATTGATCTACAATTGAAATTATTTGATGCATTAGTGTATCCAATTTTGACGTATTCGGCTGACATTTGGGGGTTTGAAAACAAGAACATTATTGAAAAAATCCATTTGCAATTTTGTAAAAAGATTTTAGGAGTTAGAACAAGCACACCAAATTTTATGGTGTATGGAGAACTTGGGTGATACCCTATAGAATTACAGATTAAAATAAAAATGTTGTGTTTTGGAACAAAATTGTGGGTAACCCTGATAAGTTATCTGGTAAAATCCACAGATTACTATTCAAATTATTAAAAAGTAGCAATAGAGACATACCATGGATGAATTATATTAAATCAATATTTGATGAAACAGGTTTCAGCAATATATGGGATGGTCAAAAATATATTAACCCTGAATTTTTGAAGGTTACTATTAAACAAAGATTGCAAGATCAATATATCCAAAAATGGTTTTCAGATATTAACAATTCCTCGAGAGGGGAATATTATTCAAAATTCAAAACTGAATTCAAATTGGAGAATTATCTTTTGCGATTGAATGCTGTTCATAGAAACTATATTTGTAAATTAAGAACTAGTAATATAAAATTTCCAATTGAAACGGGGCGTTGGATGGGGATCCGTAGGGATGAAAGATTATGCAATCTTTGTAATCTATGCATTGGAAATGAATTCCATTATATTTTTTGCTGTGAGTTATTGAAGGATATCCGAACTAAATACATGCCAAATTATTTTATAATCTGTCTTTGTGAAGCAAACATGAATACAATGTTGAAAATAGGAAATACACAAGTTCTTACTCACCTGTCATTGTTTCTCCAAAAAATTGTAAAACTTCTGTAGTTTTTAATGTAAACTGTTCAAATATTTCCACTATTTGGGATATAATTTATTTGTAATCCACTTTAAAATATATCATGCAATATACAACCAATATGGCCTGGTAATAAATATAGCATGAGTCGAGTAGACCCAAGTCGTAACCTCTGACCGTAATCACTTGTGTATCACCTATCATCTGTTTTTGTGTAATACGTATGCATTATCTACTCATTCTGTCATCTTATACTAATTATTTGTAAATAATTGATGTTCCTGTAGCGCAATATGCTGCGCCTGAGTTTATTGAATAAAAGTTAAAGTTAAAAATGATGTAAAGAAAAAATTATAATTCAAACCACTCATATTGAGCCTATATATTTGTAATGACGTAATGTGTGTAGGAAAATTTCATCCTATTTTTGGAAATTGACAACAAGAACACAGGTTTTAAGAATGATATTTTAATAAAACAATACTGTATGATTTAAACAAATTTATATATATATATATCTTGGAAGACTACATTTTACAAATTTAAACCAAATATTAAATATTAAAATATCTTGGGGGACTGCATTATGGAAAATAATAAAATGCAGAGTAAACATTAAAATATTTTGGAAGACTACATTATAACAATATCAGGAACACATTAACATATACCATTACATTTGATATTTGGTTCTGGAGTTATGTCGACAGTGTGGTATTTTCTGTTTTTCATTTAATGTTTATTATGTAAGAATGCAGGATTGTTGTTTAAACCGAGACCATGGGTATAGATAGCTGTGGTGGGAACACACATTCAGATTGTTCATTTTTTTGACCGCGGTTATCTCGAGGAGGACAAATCAATGATACATAGTTCCACAGTTACTTTTCGAGGAAAATATTTGACAGACATGGTTACTAGTGTTCCTCTCTACGAAAGTTTCAGTCTTATTAAATACATTACCCTTCGTCAGTCTAAAATCTACAAAAATCATTTCGAAAATTCTAATTTCTGAGGTATGTGACCTTTAGGTTACGTTGGTCAGGTAGCATACAGTTTCATTAATATGCTGTTCATATCAATGGGGATTTTGGATGATAAGCTCCGCCCACAACTTTGTCGGTAAGCACTACTGCAAATTCCACTTTAGTGCCAAATTATCATTTTTCAGATATATCATTGGGACAATATGTTACATTCCATAGAAAAATAATGATGTCCAAACATTAAACATACAAATATCTTAGAAGACTGCACTATAAAAAACATAAAGTAGGCATTAAAATATACATTAAGCATACAAATATCTTTGAAGACTGCACTATAAAAACATAAAGTAGGCATTAAACTATACATTAAACATACAAATATCTTAGAAGATTGCACTATAAAAACATAAAGTAGGCATTAAACTATACATTAAACATACAAATATCTTAGAAGACTGCACTATAAAAGCATAAAGTAGGCATTAAACTATACATTAAACATACAAATATCTTTGAAGACTGCACAATAAAAACATAAAGTAGGCATTAAACTATATACATTAAACATACAAATATCTTAGAAGATTGCACTATAAAAACATAAAGCAGGCATTAAACTATACATTAAGCATACAAATATCTTAGAAGACTGCACTATAAAAGCATAAAGTAGGCATTAAACTATACATTAAACATACAAATATCTTAGAAGACTGCACAATAAAAACATAAAGTAGGCATTAAACTATATATTAAACATCCAAATATCTTAGAAGACTGCACTATTAAAACATAAAGTAGGCATTAAAATATACATTAAACATACAAATATCTTCGAAGACTGCACTATAAAAACATAAAGTAGGCATTAAATTATACATTAAATATACAAATATCTTAGAAGACTGCACTATAAAAACATAAAGTAGGCATTCAAATATACATTAAACATACAAATATCTTTGAAGACTGCACTATAAAAACATAAAGTAGGCATTAAAATATACATTAAACATACAAATATCTTAGAAGACTGCACTATAAAAACATAAAGTAGACATTAAAAAAACATTAAACATACAAATATCTTAGAAGACTGCACTATACAAACATAAAGTAGGCATTAAAATATACATTAAACATACAAATATCTTAGAAGAATGCACTATTAAAACATAAAGTAGGCATTACAATATACATTAAACATACAAATATCTTAGAAGACTGCACTATTAAAACATAAAGTAGGCATTAAACTATACATTAAACATACAAATATCTTAGAAGACTGCACAATAAAAACATAAAGTAGGCATTAAACTATATATTAAACATACAAATATCTTAGAAGACTGCACTATAAAAACATGAAGCAGGCATAAAAATATACATTAAACATACAAATATCTTAGAAGACTGCACTATAAAAACATAAAGTAGGCATTAAACTATACATTAAACATACAAATATCCTAGAAGACTGCACTATAAAAACATAAAGCAGGCATTAAACTATACATTAAACATACAAATATCTTAGAAGACTACACTATAAAAACATAAAGTAGGCATTAAACTATACATTAAACATACAAATATCTTAGAAGACTGCACTATAAAAACATAAAGCAGGCATTAAAATATGCATTAAACATACAAATATCTTAGAAGACTGCACTATAAAAACATAAAGCAGGCATTAAAATATACATTAAACATACAAATATTTTAGAAGACTACACTATAAAAACATAAAGTAAGCATTAAAATATACATTAAACATACAAATATCTTAGAAGACTACACAATAAAAACATAAAGTAGGCATTAAAATATACATTAAGCATACAAATATCTTAGAAGACTGCACTATAAAAACTTAAAGCAGGCATTAAACTATATATTAAACATACAAATATCTTAGAAGACTGCACTATAAAAACATAAAGTAGGCATTAAAATATACATTAAACATACAAATATCTTAGAAGACTACACAATAAAAACATAAAGTAGGCATTAAAATATACATTAAGCATACAAATATCTTAGAAGACTGCACTATAAAAACTTAAAGCAGGCATTAAACTATACATTAAACATACAAATATCTTAGAAGACTGCACTATAAAAACATAAAGTAGGCATTAAAATATACATTAAACATACAAATATCTTAGAAGACTACACTATAAAAACATAAAGCAGGCATTAAACAATACATTAAACATACAAATATCTTAGAAGACTGCATAATAAAAACATAAAGCAGGCATTAAACTATACATTAAGCATACAAATATCTTAGAAGACTGCACTATAAAAACATAAAGTAGGCATTAAATTATACATTAAACATACAAATATCTTAGAAGACTACACTATAAAAACATAAAGTAGGCATTAAAATATAAATTAAACATACAAATATCTTCGAAGACTGCACTATAAAAACATAAAGCAGGTATTAAATTATACATTAAACATACAAATATCTTAGAAGACTGCACTATAAAAACATAAAGTAGGCATTAAAATATACATTAAACATACAAATATCTTAGAAGACTACACTATAAAAACATAAAGTATGCATTAAAATATACATTAAACATACAAATATCTTAGAAGACTGCACTATAAAAACATAAAGTAGGCATTAAAATATATATTAAACATACAAATATCTAAGAAGACTGCACTATAAAAACATAAAGTAGGCATTCAAATATACATTAAACATACAAATATCTTAGAGGACTGCACTATAAAAACATAAAGCAGGCATTAAAATATACATTAAACATACAAACATCTTAGAAGACTGCACAATAAAAACATAAAGTAGGCATTAAAATATACATTAAACATACAAATATCTTAGAAGACTGCACTATAAAAACATAAAGTAGGTATTAAAATATACATTAAACATACAAATATCATAGAAGACTGCACTATAAAAACATAAAGTAGGCATTAAAATATACATTAAACATACAAATATCTTTAGAAGACTGCACTATAAAAACATAAAGTAGGCATCACAATATACATTAAACATACAAATATCTTTGAAGACTGCACTATAAAAACATAAAGTAGGCATTAAAATATACATTAAACATACACATATCTTTGAAGACTGCTCCATAAAAACATAAAGTAGGCATAAAAATATACATTAAACATACAAATACCTTAGAAGACTGCACAATGAAAACATAAAGTAGGCATTAAAATATACATTAAACATACAAATATCTTAGAAGACTACACTATAAAAATATAAAGTAGGCTTTAAAATATACATTAAACATACAATTATCTTAGATGACTGCACTATAAAAACATAAAGTAGGCATTAAAATATACATTAAACATACAAATATCTTAGAAGACAACACTATAAAAACATAAAGTAGGCATTAAAATATACATTAAACATACAAATATCTTAGAAGACTACACTATAAAAACATAAAGTAGGCATTTAAATATACATTAAACATACAAATATCTTTAGAAGACTGCACTATAAAAACATAAATTAGGCATTAGAATATACATTAAACATACAAATATCTTTAGAAGACTGCACTATAAAAACATAAAGTAGGCATCACAATATACATTAAACATACAAATATCTTTGAAAACTGCACTATAAAAACATAAAGTAGGCATTAAAATATATATTAAACATACACATATCTTTGAAGACTGCACCATAAAAACATAAAGTAGGCATTAAAATATACATTAAACATACAAATATCTTAGAAGACTGCACAATTAAAACATAAAGTAGGCATTAAAATATACATTAAACATACAAATATCTTAGAAGACTACACTATAAAAATATAAAGTAGGCATTAAAATATACATTAAACATACAATTATCTTAGAAGACTGCACTATAAAAACATAAAGTAGGCATTAAAATATACATTAAACATACAAATATCTTAGAAGACAACACTATAAAAACATAAAGTAGGCATTAAAATATACATTAAACATACAAATATCTTAGAAGACTACACTATAAAAATATAAAGTAGGCATTAAAATATACATTAAACATACAATTATCTTAGAAGACTGCACTATAAAAACATAAAGTAGGCATTAAAATATACATTAAACATACAAATATCTTAGAAGACTACACTATAAAAACATAAAGTAGGCATTAAAATATACATTAAACATACAAATATCTTAGAAGACTGCACAATGAAAACATAAAGTATGCATTAAAATATACATTAAACATACAAATATCTTAGAAGACTACACTATAAAAATATAAAGTAGGCATTAAAATATACATTAAACATACAATTATCTTAGAAGACTGCACTATAAAAACATAAAGTAGGCATTAAAATATACATTAAACATACAAATATCTTAGAAGACTACACTATAAAAACATAAAGTAGGCATTAAAATATACATTAAACATACAAATATTTTAGAAGACTGCACTATGAAAACATAAAGTAGGCATTTAAATATACATTAAACATACAAATATCTTAGAAGACTACACTATAAAAACATAAATTAGGCATTAGAATATACATTAAACATACAAATATCTTAGAAGACTGCACTATAAAAACATAATGTATGCATTAAAATATACATTAAACATACAAATATCTTAGAAGACTGCACTATAAAAACATAAAGTAGGCATTAAAATATACATTAAACATACAAATACCTTAGAAGACTGCACAATGAAAACATAAAGTAGGCATTAAAATATACATTAAACATACAAATATCTTAGAAGACTACACTATAAAAATATAAAGTAGGCATTAAAATATACATTAAACATACAAATATCTTAGAAGACTGCACTATAAAAACATAAAGTAGGCATTAAAATATACATTAAACATACAAATATCTTAGAAGACTGCACTATAAAAACATAAAGTAGGCATTTAAATATACATTAAACATACAAATATCTTAGAAGACTACACTATAAAAACATAAAGTAGGCATTAAAATATACATTAAACATACAAATATCTTAAAAGACTGCACTATAAAAACATAAAGTATGCATTAAAATATACATTAAACATACAAATATCTTAGAAGACTGCACTATAAAAACATAAAGTAGGCATTAAAATATACATTAAACATACAAATATCTTAGAAGACTACACTATAAAAACATAAAGTAGGCATTCAAATATACATTAAACATACAAATATCTTAGAAGACTGCACTATAAAAACATAAAGCAGGCATTAAACTATACATTAAACATACAAATAACTTAGAAGACTGCACTATAAAAACATAAAGTAGGCATTCAAATATACATTAAACATACAAACATCTTAGAAGACTGCACAATAAAAACATAAAATAGGCATTAAAATATACATTAAACATACAAATATCTTAGAAGACTGCACTATAAAAACATAAAGTAGGTATTAAAATATACATTAAACATACAAATATCATAGAAGACTGCACTATAAAAACATAAAGTAGGCATTAAAATATACATTAAACATACAAATATCTTTAGAAGACTGCACTATAAAAACATAAAGTAGGCATCACAATATACATTAAACATACAAATATCTTAGAAGACTGCACAATAAAAACATAAAGTAGGCATTAAAATATACATTAAACATACAAATATCTTAGAAGACTGCACTATAAAAACATAAAGTAGGTATTAAAATATACATTAAACATACAAACATCTTAGAAGACTGCACAATAAAAACATAAAGTAGGCATTAAAATATACATTAAACATACAAATATCTTAGAAGACTGCACTATAAAAACATAAAGTAGGTATTAAAATATACATTAAACATACAAATATCATAGAAGACTGCACTATAAAAACATAAAGTAGGCATTAAAATATACATTAAACATACAAATATCTTTAGAAGACTGCACTATAAAAACATAAAGTAGGCATCACAATATACATTAAACATACAAATATCTTTGAAGACTGCACTATAAAAACATAAAGTAAGCATTAAAATATACATTAAACATACAAATACCTTAGAAGACTGCACAATGAAAACATAAAGTAGGCATTAAAATATACATTAAACATACAAATATCTTAGAAGACTACACTATAAAAATATAAAGTAGGCATTAAAATATACATTAAACATACAATTATCTTAGAAAACTGCACTATAAAAACATAAAGTAGGCATTAAAATATACATTAAACATACAAATATCTTAGAAGACAATACTATAAAAACATAAAGTAGGCATTAAAATATACATTAAACATACAAATATCTTAGAAGACTACACTATAAAAACATAAAGTAGGCATTAAAATATACATTAAACATACAAATATTTTAGAAGACTGCACTATAAAAACATATAGTAGGCATTTAAATATACATTAAACATACAAATATCTTAGAAGACTACACTATAAAAACATAAATTAGGGATTAGAATATACATTAAACATACAAATATCTTTAGAAGATTGCACTATAAAAACATAAAGCAGCCATCACAATATACATTAAACATACAAATATCTTTGAAGACTGCACTATAAAAACATAAAGTAGGCATTAAAATATACATTAAACATACAAATATCTTAGAAGACTGCACTATAAAAACATAATGTATGCATTAAAATATACATTAAACATACAAATATCTTAGAAGACTGCACTATAAAAACATAAAGCAGGCATTAAAATATACATTAAACATACAAATATCTTAGAAGACTGCACTATAAAAACATAAAGTAGGCATTAAAATATACATTAAACATACAAATATCTTAGAAGACTGCACTATAAAAACATAAAGTAGGCATTAAAATATACATTAAACATACAAATATCTTAGAAGACTGCACTATAAAAGCATAAAGTAGGCATCAAAATATACATTAAACATACAAATATCTTAGAAGACTACACTATAAAAACATAAAGTAGGCATTAAAATATACATTAAACATACAAATATCTTAGAAGACTGCACTATAAAAACATAAAATAGGCATTAAAATATACATTAAACATACAAATATCTTAGAAGACTACACTATAAAAACATAAAGTAGGCATTAAAATATACATTAAACATACAAATATCTTAGAAGACTGCACGATAAAAACATAAAGTAGGCATTAAAATATACATTAAACATACAAATATCTTAGAAGACTGCACAATAAAAACATAAAGTAGGCATTAAAATATACATTAAACATACACATATCTTAGAAGACTGCACTATTAAAACATAAAGTAGGCATTAAAATATACATTAAACATACAAATATCTTAGAAGACTGCACTCTAAAAACATAAAGTAGGCATTAAAATATTCATTAAACATACAAATATCTTAGAAGACTGCACTATAAAAACATAAAGTAGGCATTAAAATATACATTAAACATACAAATATCTTAGAAGACTACACTATAAAAACATAAAGCAGGCATTAAAATATACATTAAACATACAAATATCTTAGAAGACTGCACTATAAAAACATAAAGTAGGCATTAAAATATACATTAAACATACAAATATCTTAGAAGACTGCACAATAAAAACATAAAGTAGGCATTAAAATATTCATTAAACATACAAATATCTTAGAAGACTACACAATAAAAACATAAAGTAGGCATTAAAATATACATTAAACATACAAATATCTTAGAGGACTGCACTATAAAAACATATAGTATGCATTAAAATATACATTAAACATACAAATATCTTAGAAGACTGCACTATAAAAACATAAAGTAGGCATTAAAATATACATTAAACATACAAATATCGTAGAAGACTGCACTACAAAAACATAAAGTAGGCATTAAAATATACATTAAACATACAAATATCTTAGAAGACTACACTATAAAAACATAAAGCAGGCATTAAAATATACATTAAACATACAAATATCTTAGAAGACTACACTATAAAAACATAAAGCAGGCATTAAAATATATTGCATTTGATATTTGGTTCTGATAATGATTCCGCTTTTCACTAGACCAACATGCTGAGCTGGATTGGTATATAACCATCACACTGCAACAGCATTTCTGGCTTGTGGTAGACATGTCCCTTAAGGTGAACACATATTGATTTCTGGCCACCCAGTCTTTGCTCTTTCTCTTTCGTTGTGTACTTAGCACTGAAACAACACTAATCAAATGATATAACAATGAAAACAATTTCAACAGTGATGTTGAATTTAAGAAAAAAATATATTCTCGATAACCTTCATTTTCAAATCTTTTCTGGCTAAATTGTAGATACATATATTTGTAGGTCGGCACTGCATAATGGCTGCAACACCAAGATGCCGCACAGACGACGAAGACGATGACAAAAAAGTGCATCCTACCAGGAAAATGCTATTTGTTGACAGTTATGGTGTGAAGAGCTTTCCCTATCTGGGACGACGAATACATTTTTCAGGCATCCGTCAAATTCTTGGTAGCAGCACAGAACGACACAATGATCTATTTGGATTAGCCATCTTCCAGTTTGAGCGGGAATACAAGGCTTGCCTAGAACGGAGGAAACACAATGAACCCCAGATCTTGAACATCTTATTCCCGATCAAAACAGGCAACAGATACTTAGAATATTTGGAGAATACACAATCTCAACAGACAGGTAAATACAATTTTACTATTTAAATCTACAATCAGTAACAAATTAATGAAGTCATATATGACTTGTATATTGTTATAGATTTGGAAACAATCAATGTTGTATTTATTTGAATATTGATAAAAAAAACATATTATGAGAAAAGTCTGAAGATACCAAAGGGACAATCATATGGTGTAATTTGAAAAGGGATAGACAATACAATAGCCAAAAGAAAACGTACTAAGGAACAGGTCTACAAAACATTCCCCAGAAAACTTTAGATTGAGCAAAATGTAATCACAAAAACGAGTCAATTTCAAATATGTGAGGAGACACAGCGTCTTGAGAGTTCTTTGTTCAATATGTCAATATGTATTTACCCTAATATATCCCCATGAAAAGTAGTATGTCATATGTTTTGACATTTCTCATTCGTTGCAGCCGTGATCGTATACCAGTTGGATTAACAGTTTACTAGGCAATCGGTGTCTATCACCACTGATGTTGTGAGTTCGATTTCTGATTATGGCGAGAAAAATTCGATACAACTTTATGCAATACAGTTTGAGAGTGACTTCCTCCACCAATAAATCTGACTGTTACTATATAGCTGTAATATTGTTGAAAGTGAGGATGAACACCATAACCATAACACCAGCCCAAAATATAAAGCGAAACTATTTTACAGATTTAAATATTAAATGAATTGTAAATAAGATGGTGCACATGTTTGCAAGCAGACGAACGTAACATGAAAACATAAACGTAAAACTTGTCAGAATGGGTTAATTGTGATATTTAATGCCATACTATTTAAGGACAGGACAAACACTTATATTTTATTCCTTTTGATATGTTTATTTTTTCCGGTCTGGTGTCTCGGAGGATTGTTTATTTTACATTAATAAAGAGTTTATTTGACCAAAATACCTGCTAATTTGTTCCAGTATATGAATATGTATAAGGTTTGAATAAATGAAAATGGAAAATAGTTATAATTTGTATATAAATGAATGCTAAATTATGAAAACTTTCTATTTATGCAAATTGAGTTTTAGGATATATTTAACATGTACATTGGAATAATGCTAAACATGCAACAAACAAACTTTATGTATTCACAATCAGTGATCAAGGTCATTAAAGGAACTGCTGTACAATTTACAAGGTCAAGAGAAAACAATTGAACTGAGGAACCTTGCATACCTGTTTCCCATCATAAAATGATATACATTATTTATTGTCATGCATGTTATTAATTCATCTTTTAAGCTGCATACTTTACATACAGAGAAAATAATATAATTGAGGATCTTTTAACTTTGCGTAATTGTTTACCATTTCAAGAGAATGCTATTAATTGTAAAAGGCAGGAGGCAAATGATAAAATCCTGTCAATAAATGTATATTATATATACAATTTAAGTATGAATTTTCTTAAATTTATTCTTGAGAAAGACACGATCGACTAATAAAGAAAAAGAAAGTAATATCATATCCGATTAAATTTGATTTCAGTCAAAAATAGTAACAATTATTTTTACATGTTTTCATTTTTAAATGAAATACATCTTGTATATGAAAACAAACATTCACTGTTGCACATAGACATGCATACATTGTCCTTGTCCACATTTTTGTCCACCTGTCACATAACTCAAATTTTAATTAAGTGTATTTTGTTCTTGTTTACTTTTGATCTCATTTATCCCACTTTTATTTGTTTACCTGTAACTATCTATTTTTCCCTCTCAACAAGTTTGAATAATGGGAATGAACTTTAAAAGTTCTGAAGAAAGTTAGCATAAAAGTTAACGCTTGTTTACTTTTCTGTTACAACGATTTATAATCTTGTTAATTAATTTATGTTAACAAAGTAGTGAACAGCGATCAATGATGTGCATACTACTTTTCACTTCTTTAAATCTACAGAAATAATTCTTTGAAATCCATTTTGTGACATCAATATTTTAATTTTCTAGATATATGTTAATATATACAATATATGCGAACTCTGACATATACTATCACATTTTGTTTTATAATTTATTTTAAAACAAAGTTGTCCATTAGGTGTCTGTGTTAGTTTCTATTTTCTGCAAACATATGTTGCGCATTACCTTTCATACACTACATTACAAAGGAGAAGACGGTCCAATCATATTGTTTGTTACTAAACAATAAAATATGTTTAGATTAATTTTAATTGAAATATTTTATCATTGAGTTTCTTTTCCTAAACCAAATTATTATTTTTCCTACCGCATTATATTTATTTTCAACTAGCGTAGCATTCACTACCCTATTACTGGCATGAAATAAAAATACAAGCCATCAAAATGTTTCTTTTATTTTATATAGATCTTACATCATTGTTTTCACCACACGAGAAAGAAGTTTATGACAACCTAATAAGTGTAGTTGGTAGTGAGATGGACATCAGAATAAGACAAAATCTATTTCTTATAAAGGACAAGATATGTAATAGAGTAAAAACAAACATAACCAGGGTATCCAGTGGAAGTTTAGCGGAAGGTTTATATTTCCCCGAAAGTGATATGGATATTATGTATGTAGTTAATGATGTTAACATATTACAGAATGTACAACATATGAATTGTTCAGCACGACATACTACTCTTCTGATGGAAGATGAGATTGAATTTCCTGGATTTACTACATTGAAGTTGATAGCTGAGGGTGATGCATTTACCTCACCTGAATATTTTGTTGAAAGAACAAATGGAATGTATTTCTCAAACATTTCGTTCATTCGTACATTTATTGAAATTAATGCTAATCAAAAGCAATCGGTGCATGGTCCTTGCTTATCAAGCAAAGATGAGACCATGGATATAGCTTTCTGTTTTCACTTTCATTCTTGGCCAAGGCAAGCAGAACAATGGATATATCGTCATAGACCTGGTCAGTGGCCACCTGAAATATTAATAGACAATATAGTTACTTATGGCTGTATATTAGTACCCATTGGACCCAAAGAAATAGAAAATAGTGAATTACTATGGAGAATATCATTTTCGATGGCAGAGAAACAATTATCACATTCTATGAACTATACACAAATTCTTTGTTACGCTCTTCTTAAGCTGTCTCTAAAGAACATCATCGACAGAAATGATAAAGTGAAAGGATTGTTGTGTTCCTACTTCATGAAAACGGCTGTGTTTTGGTTATCAGAAGAAATTTCTATTAACACATTTCAACTTCAAAATTTATTTCACTGTTATTTTCTTTCTCTTGATAAACTAATAACCTGGGTGAAGTGTTGTTATTGTCCCAACTATTTTATTCCTGAACATAATATGTTTCGTGGAAAAATAAATCGGTCTAATAGTCGGCTGTTGTTAACTATATTAAAAAGACTACGAAATGGTGAACGTGATGTTTTTACAATTAATACATTGTTTAATAGTGAAGTTGTATTACACGAGTCATGTGTTAACTTAGAACTGTTTATGTATAAGGTCATTAGATTTTATG
The DNA here is from genome assembly GCA_963680875.1 of Bathymodiolus brooksi. NCBI lineage: Eukaryota > Metazoa > Mollusca > Bivalvia > Mytilida > Modiolidae > Bathymodiolus > Bathymodiolus brooksi. The sequence continues at coordinate 49,727,189 of OY804583.1, read as the reverse complement.
TTAATTTTGATATAATACAGGGTTATATAATGTTAAGTTTTATAAAATCGTTAGTCATGTCACATTCCACCATCATTTTGTCAGGACTATGTAAATATCATTATGCCATGACTAGTCAGATGATTGTTCAGAAGTTGCCGTTTCATACTACTAATAAACATAATGTACATGTAATCCGACGTTATCATAAACACTTACATGACGGTACAAAGTCAGATGCTGTGAGTGGATGGTTGTTATATGCCTCATTTTACTATGTACTCGGTCAGTACAATACAACGTTAAAGATTATAGATCATGTTTTGTCTCGTTGTACACCCAATATGTTAATGCTACGTGTAAACAATTGCACAGAATGTATTAAGTACTACAAACAGAATGTAGGTTGTTCATCAATTACACTGAATGAGAAAATGAGACTGACAACGATTAGCGATGTGATGTATGAAAAACAATCAACATTGATACCCCATGAACTAAAACCAGAAATCCAGGATTGTTACTTTATTGTACCACCTGTTGTTATGTCACACTGTCTAAGGTTTCTATGTTACCATCATCTTTATTACATTGTCAATAGACAACAGTCATTACGTGATTTATATCTAACAATAACAGAAAAGTATTTTGTCAGTGAATATGAATTATCGAATTCTTTAACGATAGTAGGCGTATGTAATGAGATAGTAGGTGACAAAGAAACAGCTGATTGTTGTTATAATACTGCCTTACAGGATGAGTATCACGTATGTCGTTCGGCGGCTAAACGGAAAGAAAACCTAAATATGAGATGAGCATTTATAGCATTAGCTATGTGTGCATTTCATTATGTGCCTACTAAATGTATAGTTGATCATTTTAATTATATGATTTTAAAGAACTAAGGTTAAAGCTACATTTCTATAAGAAAGGTCTTAGGATTCCATATATATACATGATGTGAAATTAAATCACAATTTGCTGAAATAGAGTATTGTTGTTTATCAAGTACATATCGTTAAAACACAGCAAGTCAAAACTCGCGAAGGCTCGATTATAGCTATCTGATATTAAATAACTCTATTTACTAAACAGAGACAACACACACTCATTTTCAAATACATTATATATATATATATAATATTTATCCTATATTTATACATGATACGGACTATTTGTGTGCTATAATTATACCAGTTCGATCTGGACAGAAGAGGTATACCGGGACGATTCATTTATCTGACTTTAAGAATGCAAGTGTGTGGTCTGACGGACAACATATTGATGCAATTTATATAGTTTCAGATGTGTTGATATTTTATTTATCTATGATACATATTATATGAGTGTTATAATTGTACGAGATCGATCCGGACAGGGGGCGTTTACAAATACAATTCATTCATGCGTGTATTGTTGGGTCGTAAGTCTTTAATTTTACAATTCAGAATTTATATTCTCCGTCAGATTTAATTTTTCTATTAATGAGGTAGTTTTACATACACATATACATTTTAAATGAGTGTTATAATTGTACGAGTTCAATGCGGACAGGAGGCGTTTACAATTCGGACTTGAATTTCTTAGTCTTTATCTCTTATTGTGTGGCTTGATAGACAATATATTGATGAACTTTATGTATAATTTTCGATTTTTTTTAAATCATTTTTTTATGTTTTATCTATACATGATACAGACTACATGTGCATTATAATTGGACGGATTTCTTCGATTTGGACAGGATGAGCATACCGTGTGATTGGACAGATAATATATCGCTGAACTTTAAGTATATTTTGTATGGATTTTCATTTTTTTTTTATTTATGCAATGTACATGATATATATTATATTAGTATTATGATCGTAGACGTTCGATCTGGACAGGAGGGGATTACCGGTGTGATTCATTCATAAGGATATTATACGATCTAACTGTCAGAGTATAATGTAACAATTCGGACTTGAAATGTTCAGTCTTCGTCTCGTACTGTGTGGTACAAAAGACAACATATTGATGAACTGTATGCATATTTTTCAGAATTTTCTACTAGTTTGTGTTATTTTTGTTTACTTTTGGTTGGTTACTTTATGACATTTCATGATATAATAAAAACAATGTTTTATGTAAATGAGTTTAATATATACACCCCATGTAATACTTTCTTCACCATCGCAAAACAAGACATTGATTTTTATTATTATGTGTTATGCAACGCCATCTCTGGCAATATTTCATGCACATTGTGGCGAGACAATATAAGTGTAACGCATTGCAATAAAACAAGGGTTTATACAATGTAGTCTGGATATTATATAAGATAAACCACATATAATAGGTACTGAAATTAGGAGCAACAATCTATATGCATTACCAATTTGCTACAAGTTGGAATTTAGACTCGTAATACACATATTTTAAAGATAATTCAACATGTACATCAGACCAAAAACACACTCTCCTTTTCCTCATTTTGCCCCTTGTTTGAAAGCTGGTAAGGTTTCATTTCTCACAGAAATACCAACATTAACCTGTACCCATGATCACCTTGTTAAACTTCCAGAAGCATCAGTAAACTAGAACAAAAGATATCCAGCTCGGAATCTACAACAGACCAATAACATACACAATGCTTTTGCTTGTTCAGATCGTTGTTCCACATTAAAAATAGAATTATGTTTCATCCTAGTATGACCTATGACCTATGCGACATTTTTTTGCCAACCTGCATCTTATAGTTTGTTACCATATGAAGTTGGCATTTCCCAACATTACATTGAATTCCATGCAATTGGCTATTGCGCTGCAAGTATCGATTATCCTGCCAAGGATTAAAGTATATTTTACAATAGGGTCTATTTGGATTGAAATGGAGTGACCGATTTGTATAAGTGAGCAGGCCAAATCTACCTTCTTCTGAAGAGAGACAATTAAAAAATTGTGGGACTCATCCCATATACTTTTATTAAAGGAAAACGCCATGGTCTTAACAAGTTAGCGTGAAAACTTAAATGACAGTAAATAAAAGACATTTGTATTAATGAATATTAAAAATAGTATACCGTAAGGTAGAATTTGGCAATTGAAGTTGCCTGTAACAACAAAAATGGGGTTCGCAATTTTTCAGAACTCTTCAATATGAGGAGACATAGGGTATAATCCATTCTCGGATTATACCTGCAATTAAAGCTCTTCCGAAAGAGTCGTGACGTCACAATACCGCTATCGTATATTTTATCAGCATTGATCAGTTGCAATTTTATCATTAAAAATTATGTAAATCGTAAAATAACGTCGTATATTTATCTTCTAATATTTACAAAATCATTATGACTTCATGTTAAGCATTTATTGCACTAACGAAAAGGGAAAGTGTGAAAAGAATATTTTTGTGTTATTACCGATCAGGACTACCCTTGTCAACACATCGACCAATGACCTCGAAAAACACGGGAAAGTACGACAGCATTGGGGACAAAAAAGAAAAAACACATGAGTACGCATAAAACGAGTCAAAACTAACAGGTATTTAACCTACGGCCTAAAACATGAAATTATACGTAGAACCCCCCTCAATACAAATAAACTCCTTTGTTTCATGAAAATGTAACATGGGATGGGAATATTAAGAAACAATTAGAACGATATACAATTATAAACATTGTATTGCAGGTGATCTGATATTACAACATAACCAAACGGGCACGATGTTGGGAAGAGTCACATACATGTTATTTATTCAACTAGAATGATCCGTCCCCGTGACGTCACATGAATAGGTGTCATGACCGCTTACACTACGACAGGAAATTCCAAATATTCATATTTCTAATTGGGTATATTAATGCTAATAAAGGAGTTTTTGTTTTATAATTAGTTATTTACGAATAAAAAGTTACAATGTATTGAATTATAACAATTGTTCAACTGAGTGGAGTTTTCCTTAAATAAGCGTTAGAAGGTACAACCAAGAATGGACAAGACCAAGAAGACAAAACCCACCAAAAATGGGGGGGGGGGGGTGTACCCATGTGCTTGCGAAGGTTAACTAGTGCTTGTCTTTTATTACGCACTCTCTGTTTTTTTCTCATGCCCGGTACATAGTTCATATTCCATGAATTGACCAGTCATATTTCATATCAAGAGAACAATGTCGGAAAACAAGAAAAGTTTAAAGATATCAAATGGGTAATCATAAACAATAAATTGAGGATAGGCAATACACTGGTCTAAAGGAAAAATACGACACAAGAGCGAACAATTATCTGCAAGAACTAGACGGAAAACTAAATATCAAGCAACGCGACACATTCTGAAATCCTGTAGTTTGTTCAGGCACTATGTAATAGTAAGCACTCGTCATTGAATGCTATGAAAATGATTAATAAAACAGATAACTATCAAATTAAGTGCTTCCTACGAGTTTCGGGAATACTTTTCATCATATAAGGTCAAATCGAAAATATTTAAAAGGCAAATAATATTAAAGATCTTTGCTAGCAATACGATGAAATGACTTAAACACTATGGCTAAATTCGACAAAGGTACCCTACTCCTGAGCAAGAATGACCTTAGTTTTTCTCATAATTACAATGATCTAGTTTGAGAAACACGAAACAGCTAACAAAAATAGACAATCCAGAAATACTGGCAACTTTGAATACAAAACACACAGGGTGAAGACAAGCAAAACACACAAGAAATTCAAAACACTAAAATGATGAGCAACTCCGACCTCACCAACATACGGGGGAATCCTGGAGGCTCGTAAATAACATCCGCCATATTACTCATATAGTCAGACACCAATGTAAGCAAGCATATACAAAAAAGGCATTACCCGTCATACACGCAACCTGGGGTGGGGGCGCTTTGGGTAGAGACGAACCGAACATCGTTTTTATGTGGAAATCTTAACATACTCAAGAGACACACATAACACAATATTGGAGAATAAGTCAAGAAACAAACTAAATAGACGAGCAACATAGATCCCATCAAGAACTGGAGAGAGGTGAACTCAAGAGACACGTACAATATTAGTGATAAAGATGTGTTGGACACCATATTACGCAAACATACACAAATATAAAAAATAAGACATCACCCGTCATATAAGCAACAGCGGTAAAAGACGAAACCGAACACCGTATTTATTTCAGACATAACAACATGGAATTAGGAATGTAAAGACAAATAATAATAATTCAAAATCCCAAAAAATATAAATACTTTAGACAATTTGGTAAGAATTGGTTGATATTTTCAATGAATATCGAATACAAAACAAATAAAGATTATTTAAGATATATTCCTGATTTTTATAAAGAAATATTGCAAACCTGGATAAAAATGGATGGGGGTCAAACAAAAACGCTATAACATTTTGCAGAGATTAGAAAACAGCTTATCTGGGGAAACAAATTTATAATGTTTAAAAATAAAAGTTTAATGTTTGATTATTGGATAAATAGTGATTTAATTTATATCAATGATTTTTTAAATGAAAACGGGGAAATAAGTCAGAATTTAATTTGTTAGATAAATTAAAATACAAGAATAATTGGATATCTGAATTTATCTGCCTGAAAAAAAACGATACCTAGTGAATGGTATCATACATTACAGGCTCAAAACTCTATTAAAAGTGTTGTAAATTTTCAAAAAGATAAGTTTATAGTAAATGGAAAATGTATAGACCCGTCACAATTGTCCAACACATATTTTTATAATGAATATAATAATGTAAATTTTTTGAAACCAATAGGCATATATAAATGGTTAATGTACTTGTCTATAAATGAAAAACCAAACATGAGTCAGCTTTACTCTTTCATTTTTCATTATTTAGAAGAAAATAAGCTAAAAATATTCAGATGGAAATTATTGCATTATATAATTCCTACAAAGAAACTATTAATGAAATGGAGAATTGCTATTAATAACCAATGTAATTTCTGTGGTCAAGATGAAGACTATCTACATTACTTTATTTCTTGTCCCTATCTGAAAAAAATTTGGGTGAAAATACAACAAATATTGAAAAAATCTACTATAGAAAATTTGGATAATATGAAGCAGCCGGCCGCGATACTGGTACTACAATACTGGTACACAATACTGGTAATACCAGTATTTTACCAGTATCTTCCAGTATCTGCAATACTGGTACAGATACTGGTAAATACTAGTATCCCAGTATCTTCCAGAATTTTCCAGTATCTGCAATACTAGAAGATACTGGTCATTGCCAAAATATGAGTATTGTAGATACCGGAAGATTCTGGGAAATACTGGTAATACCAGTATTTACAGATACTGGAAGATTCTGGAAAATACTGGTATTACCAGTATTGCAGATACTGGAAGATTCTGGAAAATACTGGTAATACCAGTATTGCAGATACTGGAAGATTCTGGAAAATACTAGTTATACCAGTATTGCAGGTATTGGAAGATTAGGTAGAATTCCGGTTAACCCGAGTTTTTATGTCTACATTATACTAAAAGAATTGAATACAATTCATACTCATACGTCATTTCTGCTGTACATAACATAAGAGGCAAAAACCCTGTAATGTCAAAATGTTTTGTATGGTCCCTTAGAGTTTGATATATATTGGTAAGGTAGTTTGACATGACTGGGCGGAGTCTAATACTAACGGTAAATACAATGAGCTGTGATTTACAGTTAGAATTAGGCTCTGCCCACTCGTGTCAAATTGCCAGATACTAGAGTTTCCAGTATTGTGTGTTTTGCAATACTAGTATTACTGTGACCAGTATTGCTGGATGAAGAATACTGGAGCTTCCAGTATTGTGTGTTTTACAATACTAGTATTACCAGTATTGTTGGATGAAGAATACTAGAGTTTCCAGTATTGTGTGCTTTACAATACTAGTATTACCAGTATTGTTGGATGAAGAATACTGGAGCTTCCAGTATCGTGTGTTTTACAATACTAGTATTACCAGTATTGTTGGATGAAGAATACTGGAGCTTCCGGTATTGTGCATATAACAACGATTCTGGTATTCCAGTATTGTAAATGCACGATACTGGTACATCCAGTATTGTATATGTACGATACTGGTATTACCAGTATTGTAACATTACAATACTGGTATTTCTAGTATTGTACAGTGTTACAATACTGGTATTACCAGTATTGTAATATTTACAATACTGGTATTTCCAGTATTGTGAATATTATAATACTGGTAATACCAGTATTGTAAATATTACAATACTGGTAATACCAGTATCGCGGCCGGCTGCTTCATATTATACCAAACTTTTATCACATTAAAACATATTGTTTTTGGGTATAAGATATTTGATAAAGATTATTTTGATTTCAACTATTTTGTAGCAATTTTAGGATTTTCTATATACAAAGCATATTATGTATCTGAACAAAAGACTAAACAAGTAAACATATATTCTTTATTTGTGAGAGAATATATTACGAGAATAAGCCAAGTGCAAAAACTCCAAAATAGTAAACTGTTAGCAAGAATAAGGGAAAATATTGAAATGTAGATATGTATGCATTGTATATATGTATATGTATGCATGCATATGTATGTGTGTATATGCATAGATGTATGTGTGTAGATGTAGGTGCGTATTTATAGGTATATTCAATTAAAGTCTGATCCTCATCAGTTATATTATATTATTTGAAAGTATTTTAATTATATAAGAAAATATTGATATGAAATACTTCATAAGTAGCTTGGGCTTTTGAAGTAAGAATGTAACAAGCATTTTGAATAAACATATATTGTTGTTATAAAAAAATCAAAATCTACAACACGAACCCTATTACTTAAAACAAGCGGTGGACTCGAGAGACACAGACAACATTTTTGAATAACTCAGGAACAAACTAAAATTATCAACAACACGAACCCCATCAAAACTGGGGAAGGATGAATCCAGTTGTTTGTAATGGGAAAGCAGTCCCTCTTTCTTCTAAGACATCCACTGTGTTACCCATTGTCAGGTCTAATACAAATGTTGTAGGTGACAGAGTAAAACAAAACTAGATAAAACGGAAAATATTCATCGCCCCCTTCATTGTTATTTTAGATATGGATATGTCGTAGCGGTCATTCAGATTGCGATGACTACTGCCGATAATATATAGCCATGATTTCAACTTGACATTGCATATCTTTGTTGCCCTTATGATTTCATATTATACAAGAACTTCTGAAGAATACCATGAGATCCAATTACCCAGAGTAGAGGATCAAGTAAACCGTTTTTTCCTGTAGTTCACATTTAGTGGTCTTTTCTATGTTCTACGATTTGAGGTGTGGTTGTTCGTTTTGTTGATATTGGTGAAATGTGGAATTGTTGTACATCTCAATTTAAGTTCCTTTCAAACAAATACAGAATATATCATTAATAAATGCAATCACCAATTAGAAAAAGGAACAAATATAGAACAATAAACACCATGCAAACAACAAATCTGTCAAACAAAGAAGCAAAACATCGTCTACCAATAGAACATAATAATAAGTCATTTCTTGAAAATATTATTCATTATTATGGACACATAGAAACTGCACAATAACACAAAAGTTATAAACTTGTCCAGAAAACAACATCATAGGCTTGTGAAATCTGAGGTCTTGCTAGTAGATGCCACAAAATAAACAACTGTAAAAAGTGAAAATCACTGTAGTTTACCCTGAGAAACAAAACTGGACAGACACGAATTTTTACCTGAAAATATATTTTTGTTTTCATTTTTATGAAAATCAAATACTTGTGATCAGTGAGATGCCTAGATCAGTACTGAGGTCATTGCAATTCCTTTTTGTTCATATACTACCTTCCAGTAAATGCAAAATCAAAACCATACTTATTTTCATTATCTGTATTATTTATTTAAATATCTAACACCACCAATATAATGTCGCACTACAAAATGACTTAACCTATCTAGCTCACTAGGAAAGAACATGAGGTATGATGTTTGGTCGAGAGAAATGTAACACACTAAGCGTCAACAAATCTCAATATCATGTTAAATATGACAAAGCACTGCAAGGTCAGTCAATGCAGTAACAATATCTACGCGTCATTATTTCTAACTGTATGGCTAGTGGCACACATATTAATAACGCCATCTGAAAATTAACTCGTTTATATACTAAACGGAACAAAAATAAAAGTCTGGTATACAAATCTATGGCACGATATTAGTATATTGTACAACTAAATTGACACTAGATACTAAGCACAAACTGGAAAACACGTGACAACCAGAGAAAAGTAAACGAGATTACTGTATTGTACACAATGATTCTCCACCGTGTGGTAATCTACCTTAACATTCACCTTGTCACACAATTGACTTCCTACATAAAAGAAGAATGTAATGTTCCATGACATGACCCCACATGGGATATCGTTGTATGTCAAAGTATCACCAAAAACAATTATCAAATGATAAAACAAACATCTAACCTTAATTATATTGGCACATCTCGTTATAGGGAGGAATATAACTTACATCTTTAAGTCGGAATATTTTGATAGGAATTATGTCCCTTTAATGTGGAGAAAACATCCTTGTATTCAAAGTTCATATGAAAATAACATACATATTATAGTCTCAAATATACATATATACATCCTTCCCACAAATGTGTACCAACTTTTTATTTTCCCTATTAGCTATTAAACTATCATCTTAACATCATATTGGGAATATGCAAATGATCTTCAGCTATAACATGGCGAGAACAAGAAATTCGAAATAAAATTGTTCTATTACTTTGCATTAGATATATTCAACGAGGTGGATTTTATAGTGTTATATCGCTGAAACAAAGATCCACTTGTAGACATGTCACTTACTTTGAAATAAATAATTATGTCATATTATGTCAGAAACAAATTAAAAAGGGTGTCGTTGTTTTTCTCTCACTATATATATATTACATACAGATGTATCTTGACTCAGGTAAGTTGAAAATGGTGTATTGTAACCTATTCGAATAAAAACATATATAAAAGCAAATTATCTTCAAATTTGAACTCAAATGATCACTATTTGCTAAAGATTGCATTTTTTTGACATAGTGATCATTAATGTCAAATATAATTACAAGTATATTGTCCTAAATATAATAAGACAAAATTAGTCTGATTAGATTCCATTCAAGCTTTGAAACCAAACAAGTAATAATGGATATGTTATTCCACTGAAATAGATTAATATCATATCAATTACACAATTAAATATTTAAAGTTGGATTTACAAATACGTATGTAATAAGTGCATATCACCACTAAAGATATGTGTTCGAATCCCGCTCATAGCGTTTTGTACTCGATACAACATTATATGGTAAAGTTTGTCAGTGACTTGTGGCAAGGTGATGTTTTTATCCAGATACTTTTCTACCACCAGTCATTCTGCCCTCCATGATATGAAGCACTAATGTTGTTCATGATGTCATGTGCTTTAGCACCAATAGTGCTCATGAGTACATGTATCTAAGTACACATTGTTCTCATGATAGCATGCATTTAATAAATAACGGTATTAGTGATTAAATTTATGTCAATAGTAACGTCCCCATGATTACATGTATTTATGCACAAATTGTTACCATGATTACATGTGTCTGAATAACCAATGGTCCTAATGATTACATGTATTTAACCACAAAATCGTCCCATGATTACCTGTATTTAAGAACTTAACATATCCATGACGACATGTATTTAAGTACTAAAGATGGCCATGGTTGCATATATTTCAGTACTAAAAGGGCTAATGATTCCATGCATTCAAGTATAAATTGTACTCATGATAGCATGTATTTAAGTACTAATTCTGCTCATGAATACACGCCTTTAAGTACTAATGGTGCTGCCAATTAGATGTATATAAATATTACTGGTGTTCATGATTGCATGTGTTTAAGTACTTAAGTACCAATGGTACCAATGATTAAATTGATTTAAGTTGTAATGGTGTTCATGATTACATGTATTTAAGTAGTAATTGTTCTGTTGATTACATGTTATTAAACACACACGATTATCATTATTGTAACAATGGTGCTCATGATTACATGTATTTAAGTACTAATGATACTCGTGATGCTCATGATTTGATGTATTCAAAAACAAATGGTTCCAATGATAACATGTATTTAATTATTAATGGTTCTCTTGATTACATGTATTTAATTATTAATGGTTCTATTGATTACATGTATTTAAGTTACATGTATTTAATTATTAATGGTGCTCTTGATTACATGTATTTAATTATTAATGGTACTCATGATTACATATATTTAATTATTAATGGTTCTCTTGATTACATGTATTTAATTATTAATGGTTCTCTTGATTACATGTATTTAAGTTACATGTATTTAATTATTAATAGTGCTCTTGATTACATGTATTTAATTATTAATGGTACTCATGATTACATGTATTTAAGTAATAATGGTTCTCTTGATTGCATGTATTTAATTATTAATGGTTCTCTTGATTGCATGTATTTAATTATTAATGATTCTCTTGATTACATGTATTTAAGTTGTAATGGTTCTCTTGATTACATGTATTTAAGTAATAATGGTTCTCTTGATTACATGTATTTAAGTAATAATGGTTCTCATGATGATATTTCAATTCTACTACATGTTCTTATATATTTGTTTCTAATAAGGGAACGACCATTTAACTTGAAGGCGGAGGGGGGGGGGGGGGGGGGGTTATGGTTTTTTTTCTAAAAAAATATTCTGATTCCCAATGTTGCTGAAAAAAATATTCTGATTTTGGTGGAGGAAAAGAAAAATAATCTGATTCAGAGTTTTTGACATATAACCTAATGTTAAATTTCTGGAAAAAATATTCTAACTCTTGTGTTGTTCGAAAACAATATTCTGAACGAAACAAAAAAACCATACCCCACTCCTTCAAGTTAAATGTTCGGTCCCTAAATGCACATTGAGGCTACTTTTTGTCTCTCAAATAACTCCGAAACAATGAACTATGGTGGTTTCCTTTGGTCAATGTCTTACTTCTGGTGTACAGGGATGCTTCATTCCAAACAATTATATTTAGTTACTTCATGTTGAAGACACATATGTCTTCATTGTAGCCTATGTTACTGTTCAGACCCAATAAATCAGAACAAAGAAACCAATGTACGTATCTGAATCATGAAGACAAACATTTCCTCATTGTAGCCTAAGTTACTGTTCAGACCCAAGGACTCCATATAAAGACACCTACATCCGTATCTGAATCATGAAGACAATAATTTCCTCATTGTAACCTAAGTTACTGTTCAGACCCAAGAACTCCATATAAAGACACCAACATCTGTATCTGAATCATGAAGACAATAGTTTCCTCATTGTAGCCCATGCTACTGTTCAGACCCAAGAACTCCATATAAAGACACCTATATCCGTATCTGAATCATGACGACACACATTTTCTCATTGTAGCCTATGTTACTGTTCATACACAAGGACTCCATATAAAGACACCTACATCCGCATCTGAATCATGAAGACAATAATTTCCTCATTGTAGCCTATGTTACTGTTTAGACCCAAGAACTCCATATAAAGACACCTACATCGTATCTGAATCATGAAGAAAATAGTTTCCTCATTGTAACCTAAGTTACTGTTCAGACCCAAGAACTCCATATAAAGACACCTACATCCGCATCTGAATCATGAAGACAATAATTTCCTCTTGTAGCCTATGTTACTGTTTAGACCCAAGAACTCCATATAAAGACACCTACATCGTATCTGAATCATGAAGAAAATAGTTTCCTCATTGTAACCTAAGTTACTGTTCAGACCCAAGAACTCCATATAAAGACACCAACATCTGTATCTGAATCATGAAGACAATAGTTTCCTCATTGTAGCCCATGCTACTGTTCAGACCCAAGAACTCCATATAAAGACACCTATATCCGTATCTGAATCATGACGACACACATTTTCTCATTGTAGCCTATGTTACTGTTCATACACAAGGACTCCATATAAAGACACCTACATCCGCATCTGAATCATGAAGACAATAATTTCCTCATTGTAGCCTATGTTACTGTTTAGACCCAAGAACTCCATATAAAGACACCTACATCGTATCTGAATCATGAAGAAAATAGTTTCCTCATTGTAACCTAAGTTACTGTTCAGACCCAAGAACTCCATATAAAGACACCTACATCCGTATCTGAATCATGACGACAAACATTTCCTCATTGTAGCCTATGTTACTGTTCTGGCCCAAGAACTCCATATAAAGACACCTACATCCGCATCTGAATCATGAAGACAATAATTTCCTCATTGTAGCCTATGTTACTGTTTAGACCCAAGAACTCCATATAAAGACACCTACATCGTATCTGAATCATGAAGAAAATAGTTTCCTCATTGTAACCTAAGTTACTGTTCAGACCCAAGAACTCCATATAAAGACACCTACATCCGTATCTGAATCATGACGACAAACATTTTCTCATTGTAGCCTATGTTACTGTTCTGGCCCAAGAACTCCATATAAAGACACCTACATCCGCATCTGAATCATGAAGACAATAGTTTCCTCATTGTAGCCTATGTTACTGTTCTGGCCCAAGAACTCCATATAAAGACACCTACATCGTATCTGAATCATGAAGAAAATAGTTTCCTCATTGTAACCTAAGTTACTGTTCAGACCCAAGAACTCCATATAAAGACACCTACATCCGTATCTGAATCATGACGACACACATTTTCTCATTGTAGCCTATGTTACTGTTCAGACCCAAGAACTCCATAAAAGACACCTACATCTGTATCTGAATCATGAAGACAATAGTTTCCTCATTGTAGCCTATGCTACTGTTCAGACCCAAGAACTCCATATAAAGACACCTACATCGTATCTGAATCATGAAGAAAATAGTTTCCTCATTGTAGCCTATGCTACTGTTCAGACCCAAGAACTCCATATAAAGACACCTACATCTGTATCTGAATCATGAAGACAATAATTTCCTCATTGTAACCTAAGTTACTGTTCAGACCCAAGAACTCCATAAAAGACACCTACATCTGTATCTGAATCATGAAGACAATAGTTTCCTCATTGTAGCCTATGCTACTGTTCAGACCCAAGAACTCCATATAAAGACACCTACATCGTATCTGAATCATGAAGAAAATAGTTTCCTCATTGTAGCCTATGCTACTGTTCAGACCCAAGAACTCCATATAAAGACACCTACATCTGTATCTGAATCATGAAGACAATAATTTCCTCATTGTAACCTAAGTTACTGTTCAGACCCAAGAACTCCATAAAAGACACCTACATCTGTATCTGAATCATGAAGACAATAGTTTCCTCATTGTAGCCTATGTTACTGTTCAGACCCAAGAACTCCATATAAAGACACCTACATCCGTATCTGAATCATGACGACAGTAGTTTCCTCATTGTAGCCTATGTTACTGTACAGACAGGAGGACTCAGTATAAAGACACATACGTACGTATCTTAATCTTGATGACATATATGTTCTCACTGTAGCCTATGTTACTATTCAGAGCTAAGAACTCGGCATAATGACACCTACGTACGTGTCTGAATCCTACAGACACAACTTTCCTGAGTATAGCCTATGTTGCTGTTCAGACCCCAGGACTCAGTATAAAGACATCTACGTACGTATCTGAATCCTGCAGACACAACTTTCCTGGGTGTAGCCTATGTTACTGTTCAGACAGAAGGACTCAGTATCAAGACATCTACGTACGTATGTGAATCATGAAGACACACATGTCTAGATTACTGTCTATATTAATGTTTGAACCCCAAGGACCCAGTATTAAGATGCCCGTATACATATCTAAATATTGATGTCATATAATGTTGCACATCTAATATTGTAGCATTAAAACTTTGATGACACTAAATGTGCACTATAAGCACGAGAAAATCAAAAAGATAAAATAATAAATGATGTAATGTAGCTTATTCACATGAACAGATATTTAAAAGCTATTTTCGTTTCATTCTTAAATTTCAAATTTGAACCCAAATGATCCCCCCCCCCCCCCCCCCCCCCCCCAACACACACATTTTGTTGTTAAAGCTTGCATATTTTTAGCACTATCATGTTTAATGTAGGTTATTTGCATTAACACATTTCTAAAAGATTTTTGTAATCTTTAAATTTGAACCCAAATGACTCCTGCTAGTCGAAACTTAAATCTTTTTTATCACAGTGATCATTAATGTCAAATATAATTAAAGGTTTATTGTCCTAGATATAATCTCATGATCTCATTAGATTCCATTCAAGCGTTAATGCCAAGTAAATAACAATGTTGTCCATAATATTATGATATTACTACGTGATGATTTTCATATTGACCTAGTTATTGGTCTGAGGGTATCTGTATTAGTCGGATATGATATATTTATTAATTAAACTTAGCATACTGTCTTGTGTGTTTTTTCGTTCCATTCAAAGAGTCCAACATTTTAATAAATTCACAACAATAAAGGGTATCATTTCTTTTTAGCGTGAACAATGATTTTTTAATGACTTTCTGATTTCATGACATTTACTCTTGCGATGAAAACAATTTCATTTGTCTATTTTCAATTGTTTCCTTTCCATCATTTTTATCTCATCAGACGACACTGACAGAGCCTCTCTTTTTTTTAGCTGATACGCAAGTAAAATCTAGAGAGTATGCGGAACCCCAATATTGGTCTGATACAAGCCCTCAAATGAGAGAACAAAACAAGTAGTGGCCGACTTTTTCTCGTATTAACAGAGTTGTATCACAAAGACAGTTTTCGTCTTATTTATATAAATATAACAGTAGTTAATTAATAAATATTTATTATTAAACTGAAATAATAACTGGGGATATATACGCCATATGTCGTTACTTTTGGAATGTTGCTACACATACATGAAGAGTTCAGAATTAAAATCATCTCATTTGTTGTAGCGTTTCGTCCTTATACTCGGTCCTCACTGTCAATTTCTATGTTAAGATCAATGTATAAAGCAGACCAAGTTGTATATGTGATATCCTTTATAAACTAAATCACTGAACTTGAAACACGAAGGTGAAATCGTAGGATCACACGTGCTTCTTTTGACATGTTTTAAGAAGACCCTACGTAAAATCTGCCTAATACGAATTAAAGGACACATGCAGTAAATCGTAGTTGAGTATTAATACATTGCTAGTCCTGGGTTATCATCTGAACTTGATACATATGATAAACATGTTTTCTCTGTAGGCCTTGTTAATAAAGTGTGAAATGTCTTTATTATTTCATCTCCTTTCTTGTGTTTAGGTCCTCGCATCCATATTTATATACTCGTTTGATAAGACATGTGTTGGAATTGGTCGATTATCACAGTGTTCTAAAATATAACTAGGTCTTACATAATACACATCAAAATGGCAATTGGTTTTGTGTAGGTTTATGGTTGTAACACTACTTTCAATAATATTTCAGGTATATGGTGGCGGTCAGATTTATTGGTGGTGAAATCCGGTGTACACGGAAACACCATCGACATGACAAAACGTTATCAAATATAATTTTATATAGTACACCTCGCCATCAGCGGGTTTCGAACTCTCAACTTTAGTTGTGATAGTCACTGATTACACAGGTAACTGTAATTCAAACTGTTATACGATCACGGCCACGACACTCCCTCAAAACGTCAATTGGTAGTTATTATTAAGCTATGTTATATCACTATGAGATATTTCTACCAGACAAGATATCTTGTTAATTACCGGTCAATTGGTCTAATCCTTATTTGAATGATGAGGTAATTTATGTGAATGGAGGTGTTTGATAGGATACAACACAGCCACTACACTCAATTCGACCTTTACCCCCTCTTTCCTGAATATACGTAAAGAGGGGACAGACATGTAAGCTGCTAGGACCATCATAATATATGGATATTGACACGATCATGTTAAAGAAAGAAACAAATAGACATTTTATTGAAAAAGATGTTAACAGAAAGGGGGTTTTCATGCTATTGGCGCATGTGTCCAAACATAGTTTTGTTTTTCCATCTTAAGTATATTATGCTTTAATATTATCGAATTCTGATAAAAAATAAAAAATGTATGTCATTAAGAAAATTTCCTATCACCTAGATAGTGTTGAACAGTTTATCGTATCACAATTTAAATGTCCAGACTATTAAAGTCGGATAATGTTAACAATAGATACGAAACTGGTTGGAAATACCTGTGTCTATTGTTAGTCTGAAAATTCCCCTCGTTATGTCACTGACAGCTTATCCAATAGAATTGAAGCATACCAAAACCAGTCAGGAAGTTGGGAATGAATGATTGTGGTATAAATAAATAAATAAGGATAATAACAAAATTACCGATCTCCGAGCAATCTTGCAAAGGGAAAGTCAAAACTCATAAGTATATAAACAAACAAAATCAGTCAACAACCGGAAAACTGTGAAAACCGCAATGACCCTGACTTGGTACAGGCATTTCTAAAGATAAAATATACTCGGTAGTTGTTTCTAATTTAAAAATAAGAATATTATGTAGATAATCAAATAATCAAAGTAGATTATTTTAATACTGATTAGTAACATTTAATGTTGTGTACATATGGTCAATTATTATAAATAACAAATATGAGGCACTATTAATATATATTTTATTTTTATTTTTCAATTCAACTTGAACGTTGTCATATAAAATGTATATTATTCAGTTATTGTAACATTTTGTTTTCATACAATATAAACTATTTTAATATCATGTCAAGGAACATGATAACCTACAATTGAAAGTGAGTGTGTTATACCCTCTCCCCCTTTCCGATAATATGCCATGCCAGGAACATAAACAATGATACCAAATAGGATGCCATGTCCTCCATAGGAAAAATATTTATATTATCAATGTGTTGGATTATGTTCAGAACAGACACATGATACACAAAATAGATTGTAAGCATACTGCTGGAGTGCTACATTTTCCCTCTTTATGAAACAAAATCTAGATCATGAACATATTGTAGGTATGACACGGTTTTCCTCTTTCTGATTCACAAAATCTAGAACATAAACATACTGTAGGTATGATGCAGGTTCCCTCTTTCCGATACACGAAATCTAGAACTTAAACATGAGGTAGGTAGGATACAGTTTCCCTCTTTCTAATAAAAAAGAACATTAACATACTGCATGCATGATAAGTTTTCCTCTTTTTGATACATCCAATATATAGCCTACACACATTGTAGGAAAGACACAGTTTCCCTCTTTCTGATACACAATGTCTAGAACATAAACATATCGCTGGTATGATAGTTTCCCTCTTTCTGATACACAAAATCTAGAACATAAAAATAATGTAGGCATGACACAGTTTCCCTCTTTCTGCTACACAGAATCTCGATCATAAACATACTGTAGGCATAACACAGTTTCCCTCTCTCTGTTACACAAAATCTCGATCATAAACATATTGTAGGTGTGATACAGTTTCACTCTTTCTGATGCAAAAATTATAGAATATAAACATATTGTATCCCTCTTTCTGATACACTACATTATGGAAAATATATATATATATATACCATCTATTTAAATATACTCTTATTTTCTAATTGTAACAACAGTGTAGCGTTTTCTGTTTTTCATATAATTTGTATTATGGAACAATGCAGGATTCTTGTTTAACGCCAAATTATGAGTTTTCATTTATATCATGGGGCAACATGGTATATTCAATGAAATGATAATAATGTCTGGATTGTTTTAGACCAAAATGCTGAGCTGGATTGGTATATAACTAGTCAACAAAGGTCATGGGGAAGACATTTCTCTTATCGTGAAAACATTATGTTGATTCCTAGCCAACCAGTATTTGCCCTTTATCCTCGGTTATATACTTAACACAGACTCAACACATATCAAACTATATAAAATTGATAACAAGCTCGAAAGTGATATTAATTTGTTTTAAAAATCTTCTCGATAGCCTTCATTTTCATATCATCTCTTGCTAATTTGTGAATAAATATATTTCTAGGTCGAAACTACATAATGGATGCTAAGCCAAGAAGCCATAGAGTCGAAGACAAGGAAGATGATGATCACAAAGTGTATAAAACGAAGAAAGTGTTGTTTGTTGACAGTCACGGTGTCAAGAGCTTTCCCTATCGTGGACGGCGGAAACATTTCTCTTGCCTTAAACAAATACTTGGCATCAGCACAGGCCGACACAATGACGTATTTGGATTGACTATCTTCCAATTTGAACGGGAATTCAAAGCATGCCTAGAACGGAGAAAACAGAATGAACCACATATCTTGCACATTGTATTCCCAATCAAAACAGACAAGAGATACTTGGAATATTTGGAGAATATACAATCTCAACAGACAGGTAAAGAAAACATTATACGTTATCAGTCTCGAGATAACATTTTTGTCTAACTGTTCTAACATTTATAAGTACATTGCATGTCCTTGTTATAGGAAAAGCATAAATACGTGTGTCTTGGGAAAAGGTCACAGAGAACGATTATTGATTTTCTCTGCCGTATAAAATACTTAGCACGGCAATAGGTGAGACCGATTATTGATTTTCTGTGCCGTATGAAATACACAGCACGGCAATGTGATAAATGGAAAAGAACTAAGTGTGATTATTTAAACTTTTCTTTAGTTTAATCATAAAACAAAGCATCAACATTGTATACAAAAAATCATGACAATTACGTTCTATTTTGAACACTTAATAAATAAAAACAAATGACGTCCATGAAGTGTTAGAAGTAAATTTTTAGCCAATCAAAATTCTTCTTGCCACAAGAACATCATATAATATTATCTAAAATCTACAATTAATAATTATTGAAGTTAGACGACAGATACCAGACGTAGAGCTACCTACTCCTCCGGAGCACCTGTGTTCACCCGCGGTTTTTGGGGAGGTTTTATTGCTTTTTTTATTGCAATTTTCTATCTATACATGCAATGTAGAAATTGTAATTCATTTACATAACAAGACAAGGTTCGTATGAGTCGGTCTTTAGTTTTGTGTATATCGTTTTCCCCCCTTAAAACTTTATGTTGTCTGTTCTTCGTCGACTTACAGATTCGGATTACAACTTTGGTATCTTATAACTTATAACTATTCTTATAATTATTTTCTCTGAGAGTTTTAGAACAATGCATGTTGGTAGTTATTGAATTTTGAATAAGACATATACAATACAATGGCCAAAAGAAAACCGGACTATGGAACAGATGAACAAATCATTCCACAGGAAACTTAAGATTGAGCAATAAGAAAGGGGTGAATTTTGTACTCTGGAAGAGTAGGCAGTTCCTGAAACACTACTGATTGACAACATAATAGATAAATGAATACATAAATAATGAAATATGAAGCCCCTACAAAATAAATGAGAGAATAGACGTAACGTAACCTGAATATAATCACATCTCTTACTTGTTCCCCTTAAATGTTAAATTCGTCTACGGAATATTTTGGGTCGGAATTTTACGGAAATAAGGCCATATTAAATGAAACCTTATCTATTAGTACCGGGTAAAATAAAGGTGTTTGATATGTTGATAATGTGTATAGTTTTGATAACTGATGCTTGAATTAACTAAAACAGAAGAAGTGACGTCACTTACCTTTGTCAATATGGCAGCAGCCTTTTCGGTTGGTAATTTCTGTTTGATTTTAACATACTCAATTAATAGCTGTCTATGATTCGCTGAGCCAGAAAATGTACAGATGCGCGCACAAGATATATTAAGCTATGTTAAAGGATTGTTTTTTCTAGAAGCGAAAAAAACTAATAGTATTTCGCTTTTGTCTGCCTCCATATTTACGTGAATACCATAACTAAATTTACATGAACTTAAAGTAAACAGCAAACTTACATGAAAGATTAGGAAAATTACGATATTTTACAATTAATTAAAAATAAATAAATAATTAAATGAATAAATAAATAAGTTTAGTTATATTCATACAAAAATAATAAACGGAACTGTAAAAACTTAACGTAGCAGTATTATCACAATTGTTTTTCGTCGTGGCAACCATTTTAAGTTTAAATTGAATTTGAACGTCTGACATACAGTTTTGAAAATGTTGTCGTCGATCTATAGATACAATGGTTTCCGAGCTGGATGACCTTTGTACGGGTTTATTGGTGTTTCTGAAATTTTAAGAAGATAATCCTGAGCACAGGTTAATGTTGAAATTCATGTGAGTAATAGAAACCATACCCGCTTCCAAACAAGGGGTCAGAGGGGAAAATAAAGGGTGTTTTCTGTCTGATTGTATATGTTGTATGCTTGAAAGTTCAAAATATCGGACATCATTATTACTTATCCAATTATGATACAGTTTTCTTCCAAAATGCTGATAGTTATGGCTTAATAATGGATGACAACAAATTGAGCAATTCTGTTTCTGAAATTGGTGTACAAAGGGTCCATAATTCCGGATGTTCCCATATTGTTTTCATGTTAATAGGTTCTCCCGACCTAATCCTATATTATTCCATATTGCATTACTTATATAATATCTAGACTATATTGTATAATTCCTTGTTTCATTTCATTATGTTAAATTAAAATTTTCACGCCATCATATGCATGAAACATTGCCAACGATAGAATTAAATGATAATAATATTTCATTGATATAATTAACATAAAAATATGGTTTTTTTTCTACTATATAAGGAAACATAGAAAGTAACAACGACATTAATAAAATAAGTACAAAATTAGTATAAACTCTGAAAATATACATAAAGTTCATCAATATGTTGTCTTTTATATCACACAGTACGATGACGAAGACGAATGATCTCATTTCTGAATTGTAACATTACAGTTTCACGTCAGACAAATAAATTATATGGGTGGAACACACGCTATTATAATAATAGTCTGATTCATGTATAAATAAAATATCTAAATTAATACAAATATCTGAAAATATACAATCAGTTCATCAATATATTGTCTTTCAAATTATTAAGTTGGAGACAAAAACTGAAAATCTAGAGTCTGAATTGTAATATCACAACCTTAAAGTCAGTCAAATCAATTGTATGGGTATACTACTCTTATCCGGATACGACTCGAACGCGTACGATTATGACAACCACACAGTCTGAATTATATAATATTTAAACATCAAAATGAATGCTAAATTTGAAATATACACAATTTTCATAAATACGAGACGAGACGGAGAATGATAATATCAAGTCTGAATTGCAATATTACAGGGAAACTGTGTCATACCTACATTTATTTTCAGTTTTCTGTGTTATGTTTTTAGCTTCGTGTTTATCTTGTGTACCCAATGTTGGCAGGCCCGTGTCTGTTTGTATCTTGTGTACCCAATGTTGCCAGGTCCGTGTCTGTTTGTATCTTGTGTACCCAATGTTGCCAGGCCCGTGTCTGTTTTTATCTTGTGTACCCAATGTTGCCAGGCCAGTGTCTGTTTTTATCTTGTGTACCCAATGCTGCCAGTCCCGTGTTTGTTTTTATCTTGTGTACCCAATGTTGCCAGGCCCGTGTCTGTTTTTATCTTGTATACCCAATGTTGCCAGGCCAGTGTCTGTTTTTATCTTGTGTATCCAATGTTGCCAGGCCAGTGTCTGTTTTTATCTTGTATACCCAATGTTACCAGGCCAGTGTCTGTTTGTATCTTGTGTACCCAATGTTGCCAGGCCCGTGTCTGTTTTTATCTTGTATACCCAATGTTGCCAGGCCCGTGTCTGTTTTTATCTTGTGTACCCAATGTTGGCAGGCCAGTGTCTGTTTTTATCTTGTGTACCCAATGTTGGCAGGCCAGTGTCTGTTTTTATCTTGTGTACCCAATGTTGCCAGGCCAGTGTCTGTTTTTATCTTGTGTACCCAATGTTGCCAGGCCAGTGTCTGTTTTTATCTTGTGTACCCAATGTTGCCAGGCCAGTGTCTGTTTTTATCTTGTGTACCCAATGTTGTGTCTGTTTGTATCTTGTGTACCCAATGTTGCCAGGCCAGTGTCTGTTTTTATCTTGTGTACCCAATGTTGTCAGGCCAGTGTCTGTTTTTATCTTGAGTACCCAATGCTGCCAGGCCCGTATCTGTTTTTATCTTGTGAACCCAATGTTGCCAGGCCCGTATCTGTTTTTATCTTGTGTACCCAATGTTGCCAGGCCAGTGTCTGTTTGTATCTTGTGTACCCAATGTTGCCAGGCCAGTGTCTGTTTTTATCTTGTGTACCCAATGTTGCCAGGCCAGTGTCTGTTTGTATCTTGTGTACCCAATGTTGCCAGGCCAGTGTCTGTTTGTATCTTGTGTACCCAATGTTGCCAGGCCAGTGTCTGTTTTTATCTTGTGTACCCAATGTTGCCAGGCCAGTGTCTGTTTGTATCTTGTGTACCCAATGTTGCCAGGCCAGTGTCTGTTTTTATCTTGTGTACCCAATGTTGCCAGGCCAGTGTCTGTTTTTATCTTGTGTACCCAATGTTGCCAGGCCAGTGTCTGTTTTTATCTTGTGTACCCAATGTTGTGTCTGTTTGTATCTTGTGTACCCAATGTTGCCAGGCCAGTGTCTGTTTTTATCTTGTGTACCCAATGTTGCCAGGCCAGTGTCTGTTTTTATCTTGAGTACCCAATGCTGCCAGGCCCGTATCTGTTTTTATCTTGTGTACCCAATGTTGCCAGGCCCGTATCTGTTTTTATCTTGTGTACCCAATGTTGCCAGGCCAGTGTCTGTTTGTATCTTGTGTACCCAATGTTGCCAGGCCAGTGTCTGTTTTTATCTTGTGTACCCAATGTTGCCAGGCCAGTGTCTGTTTGTATCTTGTGTACCCAATGTTGCCAGGCCAGTGTCTGTTTGTATCTTGTGTACCCAATGTTGCCAGGCCAGTGTCTGTTTTTATCTTGTGTACCCAATGTTGCCAGGCCAGTGTCTGTTTGTATCTTGTGTACCCAATGTTGCCAGGCCAGTGTCTGTTTTTATCTTGTGTACCCAATGTTGCGAGGCCCGTATCTGTTTTTATATTGTGTACCCAATGTTGGCAGGCCAGTGTCTGTTTGTATCTTGTGTACCCAATGCTGCCAGGCCAGTATCTGTTTTTATCTTGTGTACCCAATGTTGGCAGGCCAGTGTCTGTCGATTGTAGATTCTTAAATGTACCTTCGGTTTGTTTTTTCTAATGTTTATTTAAACCATGATAATCATCGGGAAGAATTCATGTCTGTCCATGTTATAGTACCTCACAATAATAACAGCGGGTTTTTTTTCAGTTTTCTGCTTATTATTTTATGTCATCTACTTGCAAGTCCCCCGATTTATAATATACATATCCTGTTTCTAATAGTGTTTGTGAAGATTTAACGCTTTTATCGTTATAAATAATATTTTTAAGATATCAACAATTATCATCCACTTTTTGTATATCTTTGATTAAGATGTTTGTTTTGTTTATTTGCACTGTTGTACAGACGTGCTGTTTGATATTTTTCTACTGTTGTGCAGATTTGTTGTTTTTGTACTGTTTTACAACCTTGTTGTTTATTTCCACTGTTGTATATATTTGTTGTTTATTTCTACTGTTGTGCAGAATTGTTGATTATTTCTACTGTTGTATATACTTGTTGTTTATTTGTACAATTGTACCCACTTGTTGTTGTTTTGGTACTATTGCATACCTGTTTGTATGTGCTGTTGTGCAGACTTGTTATTTATTTGTACTCTTGTACAAGCCCGTTATTTATCTGTACTGTTGTACAGACGTGTTGTTTTTTGTACTGTTGTACACAATTGTTGTTTATTTACAGTTGTGCAGACTTGTTGTTCTATACTGTTGTACAGCCTTGTTGTTAATTTGTACTGTTGTATACACTTGTTGTTTATTAGTACTGTTGGTTGTACACATTTGTTGTTTATTTAGTTAGGCAGACTTGTTGTTTAGTTTTACTGTTGTACATTCTTGTTGTTTTCTTTGTACTATTGTAGATTTGTTGTTTTTTCATACTGTTGTGCAGACTTGTTTATTTGTACTGTTGCATAGACGTGTTGTTTAGTGTTTAGATAAGATGCAAAAAAAAAGACTCCTCGTTGCTTACTATTAGCTTTGATATCTCTTCCAAGAAGGCAATGTGTAGGGATATTCTCCAGTAGTCAGATGGGTTGTCTATACAATAATTCGTTGTTTCTTTGACTACGACTACGCAGGGTCTAATTTCTTTAATCTTAAATTCTGACGCAACTTCGCTTGCTTTATCAAATAAAGATTCCCGAACATGAACAGTTTCTTTCATCCATCGATCTCTGAATTACAATTTTGGCTTTTGTTTCAGCTTCTAGAAGATCGATGTCACGTTTTTGTAAATACGTTGTACAGTGAAATCTGTATTAAAAGGTCACCCCTAGGAAAGAAAAAGTGGCCTTTCAAGACAGGTGTCCTCTTAAAAGAGGTTCAATTCATGTGGAATTCTCTCTGACAGGACAAAAAAAAGGTGACCTTTTAATATAGGCGACTGTTTAATAGAGGTGAACACATGGGCAGGTTTGACTGTAATTTGTTAACGCTACTGTTGAACATGAGAATATGTTCTGCAACTACAAGGACCATAATGAAGTCAAATTTCAAAATAACATTCAAACAAGATGGTGCACGCTACCTCGTGCTAAGAATACCCCCTCATTCATTTGTAAGTCGCACGGTAAACAGGAAGTAGATGTGCTGTAAACCTGGAAAGGGGAGACATGGTACAAGTCACCATGCCAAAGCCATATATCAAATATAAAATCAATTCTTCCAGTAGAAGCTGAGATAACTGTTACGAAAGTTTTCATTACGGCAAACATGAAAAATTCTAAGTCGCACTGTAAACAGGAAGTAGATGTGCGGTAAACCTGGAAAGGGGAGACACGGTACAAGTCACCATGCCAAAGCCATATATCAAATCATTTCTTCCAGTAGAAGCTGAGATATGTTACGAAAGTGTGAACGGACGGACGGACAAACGGACGGTCGGACAAGGTGATTGCAATATAGCCCCCACTCTATGAGTGAGGGTATAATAAAGAGTGGTCTTCTCATCATGGTCGGTCTTCAGAGTTTCACGAAATTAAACAACAGAGAAAGTGGTTCCAAAGATAAATAGAGTGCATTAGTGGAGCATTGATTTATGGTAGGTGTGGAAGCAGTGATTACTCCGGTGATGATTCTCTTGGGGACAAATAACATTGTAAATAGACAAGTAGAACAATAACTTTTTATTTTTTATTTTCATGGTCCTCTTATGCATGTTGGGGAAGCATTTTGGAATCAAAGCAAACACAGTTATTTTACTCAATTTTTTAATTCAAACAAGGTAAACATTAGAATATTTCATGTCTTTTGCTTGACAGATTTTGATGAAACTTTATGAGAACATTTTGTATCTTCATATTTTTCTACACATGAAAGAATACATATATAAGTATACACATGATACACTTTCCATCAAGTATAAAAGCTGTTTATTATTATTCTTTTATATAATAAAACCAAATATTGCAAATGATAAAGAAAAGTAGCCTCTTTTTTATAAGGCCACCCATTCTACAATGAAAAGATGGCCTTATAATAGGGGCGACCTCTAGTGAGGAATAATTTAGTAGCAATTTACTATATCAGTGCATATGAAATCTGGCTTGATAAGAGAGAAGAATTAATATTGATAAAAACCATGCAGATTTCGTAAAATAAAAAAAACGACATATAAACACTTTATAGCATTAAATGCATGACAAGACAAGCGTTATTCTACTTCTACCTGTTCTAAATACTGACAGCATTGAACATCATGGTCGTGATTGCATGGTAGTTGGATTTACAATTTACTGTGCAATCAGTGCCTATTACCACTAAAAAATGCGAGTTGGAACCCCGTTCATGACGAGGTGTACTCGATACAACATTATGTGATAAAGTTTGTCAGTGACTTACGACAGGTTGATGGTTTTCTCCGGTTTCCTTCACCAATAAAACTGACCACCACAATATAACTGAATATTGTTGACAGTGGCATTAAACACCATTAACCAAACAAAACCAATCAACAAGTTGAAGATTATGTCAGATTATGTAATCTTTTTGTTTCTGGGTTAGATATCAAGTCAGACTGAACTATTTTTCATGATAGTCTCACAATTAGTAAAATATTTCTGATTTTAAAGTATATTAATTATTTTAAAAAAAACCATGTGACACTTTACATAACACTTGATACTAAGAAGAGAGAGAACGTTTGATAAAGGTTATCTCCCCTTATAGGAAGCAGTTATCCCCCTTTAAAGAGATTGTCAAGGGAAATAATGCAGGGATGATTCTGGTTTGAAAATAAATTAACTGAAAATCATTGAAAAATAGCTGAAAGCATCTAAACCCCTTTTAAAAATGTCTATTTTTTCACCTGTTCTGCCAGAGTCCTGCAACTTACAGAATTGTTTTCTCTCGAAATGTAAATAGCTGAAATCGTTAAGTAACCTGACAAAAAAACCTGATAATGAAACAGTATATGTACCTATGTATCCCCTTTGTTACCTTTAAAGGCTGTATTATCTCCAATATTTAAACTTGGAAAATAAAAGAAAATCTACATTTGAAAGCTGTATCATAATATTTTTTTATTTCCTAATAAAAACCTAAAATTATATCAGATTTAGTTTCAGGAATAATCTTCATCGGGTACATTCAAAATTGAAAGAATGGAAACTAAATAATTTAAAAGTATTTGGAAGCAATATAATTGAAGTGCCTAAAGAGGATAGCTAAAATCGGCCAAGGTCACCTAATCTATGTTCATACATGTAATGCAAGCATGTAGCCTCAACAGAAAACAAAATAATGGATAGGTTTGATCTTAAGACTAAATCAAATACATAAATTTAGCATTCAGGCGTTCCACAAGAGGAGAATTCAGCAGAAAATAATTTTATTTCCATTTTCAAACAGAGAAATAAGTACACGATAATCGTGAATATAGTGATGAATGAATCAAGCAAGTTGCCAATTTCTCAGGTAAAAAAATTATTGCAATTAGTATATGAAAATCACATACAGGTAATTATATTTCTTCACATGCAGGTTAGGTATGTATTTTTCACGTTTAAGATTAATTACAAGTCGCGCTAAAATTGACTTCTGATTTTCAAATTTTCAAACTGATATTAAAAGGTTCTAATTCAGTAAATAAAACAACAAGACTCACATGGCCTATGTATGATGCCTATAAAGGGGAAAATAGCCAATGATGTACATTCTTCAACAAGACTCACATGGCCTATGTATGATGCCTATAAAGGGAAAAATAGCCAATGCTGTACATTCTTATGTACAAAATTTGTATCCATATTATAATCTTGTTTTCTGGGAAATTAAATTAAACTAAAAAAAACCCAAACATGTCTATCAAATTGGATTTATAAATTGTTCTGGAAAGGAACAACACTTCTGAAAGACACTGTGGAACATCTTCAGCAAGTCTAGTGAATTTCCATGCATTTTTCTTGAAAAGAAGTCGAAAATGTTTTGGCTAATCAGAGGCCAGGGTGTCCATATTGGGTTTTAAATTGTTCCAAAAGATACACCACTTCTTCAGAACTACTATTGATTGATTGGTGCTTAACACAAACTTTAGCAATATTTCAGCCATATCGTGGCGTCAGAACTACTAAGAAGAATATTCATGACGAGTCTGTTGATTGGACGTGCAGTGGTTCTGAAGAAGAAGTCAAACATGTGTCGATGATGTGAAAAGTTTACAAAATACTGATGGCCAGTTGGTATCATGCATGCCAGGCTTAAAATACAATGTACAAACTATTTTCTACGAGTTAAAGGAGAAAGAGCAGAATGATACGAGGTTCAAAATTATTGAATTGGTATATATAAAAAAAAGAAAAGCATACAATGTTTTATTTTGAATAATAATATAAACCAACCATATTTCCATGAGTTAACAAATAGATGATTCACAAACACATGATTTTTTTAATGTTTTTTGTCTTAATTATGGGTTTCATTTACACGAGACTTTCATACACATGATCTTTGTTGGAGAGGGTATTTAACAGTACTGTACTATGGGACATAAGCTACATGTATTCCTGTCTGTTGGGTATTGCTCTGCTATAATTAAAGTCAGCTTCCCTTCATGGTTAATAAGACGTCATTTATATTTAGAATTCACAATGGCCATGCATTTTCTATATTTAAATCGTTTTGGTTTTGTTTTTTTTACAATAGACAAAGATTTATGTGACGTTGTGATCAGTTTAACATTGTTGTTGTCCACCATACAATAAATAATTTCTTTCATGATAACAAAGGTGATATTTTGATTGACAGGAGAAAGAAATATAGCCTCTGTTTTGTATTCTGCATGGCATCAATTACAGTATACATTTTCAGCGTTCAAAGTTCATATATAACCTGTTTCATATACTGCATGGCATCCATAACAGAATACATTTCCAGGGTTCAAAGTTCATATATAACCTGTTTCATATACTACATGGCATCCATTACAGTATACATTTCCAGGGTTCAAAGTTTAAATATAACCTCTGCTTCATATACTACATGGCATCCATTACAGTATACATTTCCAAGGTTCAAATTTTTCTAAATCATCAACAAATTCTCAATTTTCTCTAAAACAAAACAAGCGATTCTCATAATCAGACTTTGTTGCATATGTTATACATGTACAACATGGTATGGCTGCTGTCCTTATCTCGCCAACAATGAACATGTATAAATCACTATGGAATGGCTGCCGCCTTTATCTAGCCAATGCATGAAAACATGATATCTGTTTTTGTGTCATTTATTTTTGATAATCACGAGATTACATAAAAAAAAACTGCTACAGCAAAATTTATCAAAACATTGAATACTACATGACTTGTTCAATGGAAGGTTCAACAGAATGAAGAACAGATATTAATAGTGATATTTCAACCAATATTTAGATTTTAGTAGTTCAACCAAAATCTTGTCTTTGATAGTCAGTCCTTGGTTATGCATCAATTCATGATAGATGGCAGGATTTAGTACATGAAATGATAAAATATGGAAATATGGTCATCATCCAATGGCACACATTTAATACAGCACTCTTGCTATCTTTTATACTACAGTATAGTTAGTTATTTTTAAAATCTAAAATTGTATTATGCATAATGAAATTCCCATGACAATACCAGTTAACGGCTTTAATTTTGCAGAATCAATCAATAAAATATACTATTTGTTATTTCTTAATACGCTTTCATATTAAACCTGCTATACGATATAAAAAAATTCTGAAACCTTAATTTCTCTTCAACGGAAATATAATAAAAAGCAAAAAAAATTCTCATAAACAATTTGTTCACTAATCACAAGTAAAAAAAATGTCATTAAAGTTGTGTTATACAATTAGCACTTGATTTATTGTCATCTCTCAGCCATCAACTGGTGTCCATCACCATAGAATCTGAGATGGACGCCTGGGCATCTTTTTGAATGCTTTCAAACATGGCCGACATTTCAGTACTAGATTTGATGTGGGACAAGAACTCGTTCATCTGTGGACTCTTGTCTGAAACGAAACAACGAAAACTTAATGTAAGGATATACATATATCAATATAGACATCATCTAAATCAGTGAGTGATTGGAGTTTAGCGGCAACTGAAAAATTTTTCATCTATTTCATGGCAAAAACAAGTTACATTTGGATGAGATAATGAAGATGTCCACCTTGTACTAGACCAACATGCTAAGCTGGACTTTTATAGTCATTTAGTGACTGAAACAACAGAAAGTCAGTGTGTAGACATGTCGCTCTGTACTAGACCAACACGGCAAGCTGGACTTTTATAGTCACTCACTGACTGAAACAACTGTAAGTTCGTATGTAGACATGTCGCTCCTCTCTGACAGATTATCCAGATTCCAAGCCAACAAGGTTTTGGTCTTACTCCTTAATACTGCATGCAGCAAAAATCAGTTCAATAGTCTTTGGTTTGACCTGACAAGGACTTAAACTCACAATCTACTCCACTCAAGGCGATCACGATCGATGTGGTTTTTTTTAAATGCAATACAACCTCCCTTTCAAAGAGAATGATGGCGTTGCATCCTACCTATCTTGATATATGAAATATTCATGATATTTATCTATATCAAAGAACCAGTCTATTTGGATTTTAATCTCTGGCTTTCTTGAAACCATGAATATCGAATGTGGCATTAAACACCTGTACACTAACACTAGCATGTACATTTAAAATGTCAAGCATGGATAAAGAGAGATTGTTGATTAATGTACAATGGTTTTCTCCGGGTCCTCTGGTTTCCTCCACCAATAAAACCAACCGCCACGATATAATTGAAATATTGTTGACAGTGACGTTAAACATCATCAAACAAACAAACAAACATATTCAGGACGAGAACAACTACAACAATATCATAAAACTATAGAGAACTCTGGGAGGAACGAGACAACCACACAACAACTTTTGACTGCCATTGAGACAACCACACAACAACTTGTGACTGCCACTGAGACAACCACACAACAACTTTTGACTGCCACTGAGACAACCACACAACAACTTGTGACTGCCACTGAGAAAACCACACAACAACTTTTGACTGCCACTGAGACAACCACACAACAACTTGTGACTGCCACTGAGACAACCACACAACAACTTTTGACTGCCACTGAGACAACCACACAACAACTTTTGACTGCCACTGAGACAACCACACAACAACTTTTGACTGCCACTGAGACAACCACACAACAACTGTTGACTGCCATTGAGACAACCACACAACAAATTTTGACTGCCACCGAGACAACCACACAACAACTTTTGACTGCCACAAGAAAAGAATGGCGAGTTGGGAGGGGTAGAAGAAAAATCTTTTGTAAGGGTTACAATGTGACTTATCTTTTCTTGATATCTACAAATAAGGAGGGGCCGTCGTAGCCATGATCGTATGATAGTTGGATTTACAACTACCTATGCAAACAGTGCCTATCACCACTGATGTTGTGAGTTCGAATCTCAATCAGGGTGAGGTGTACAACATTATGTGATAAAGTTTGTCAGTTACTTGCGACAGGTCGGTGGTTTTCTCCGGGTCATCCGGTTCGTCCAAACAATAAAACTGACCACCATCATAACTGAAATATTGTTGAATAGGGTCGATAAACACCATCAAACAAACAAACATCTACAAATAATGTCCTTAGCGTAGCACTCGCCAAACATGTTACCCCCTATGGTCCACGGTCACTCTGTATTATCTAATCGAAAGGGCATGCCGTGTCCACACCATAGGGACATGCTGGGCAGCTCTGTGGGTCAAGCCATGGGAACCTTGAGACGTATAAGCTAATACTCAACATCTATGTAAGCTAACAATATTGAAATCTTTATAAAGAATTTGCTTATACCTGCGTCTGTTATAGCCAATAATGCAGCAACAGCTCTCATAGCAGATCTTTTAAGTTCATCTTGTTTTTCAAATTCTTGTTTAACAGAATGTGCTTTAACTTTTGTAGTACAAGTCGCTCTCAGTGGCTCTACTAATCTGTCTAATCCTAAAATGAAGAAAAGAATAAATAGATTAGCGACTATAGTGTAGTGTGTGATTGTTGTTTAACACCAATTCAGCAATTTTGAGCTATATCATGGCGAGAACAAGTTAATTTTCAATGAGATGATGAGGTCCGCTTAGTACTAGACTAACAGGCTTAGCTGGATTTTTATAGTGCTAGCTCAATGAAACAACAGTCTGTGGGTAGACATGTCGCTCCACTCGGAAAACATTATTCTGATTCAGAACTGACCAGTCTTTGCTCTTTCTCCTTAATGCTGCGTGCTTAGCGAAGAAGCAACAAATACCAATTTTATAGTTGTTGGTTTGACTCGATCGGGGCTCGAACTCACAATCTACAGCACCCGAGGTGAGTGTGCCAACATTTACGCCACTGATGCGGTTGATTAGAGAGACTATAGAAAGATCAACTATTTTCTGTGCATACATAAACAATTGGATCTCAAGACTCTGCATCTGGTTTTAAATGAAATATGAAAACAAAATACTGTATAAAAACCTATCCAAGATATTCAATAGGACTATCCTAAAGTAATGTATGTATATTTCTGTAGTGTTCCAATCAATCTAATTAAAACTCTATATTTGCATGTCGTTTATTATTTTTTCTCTGGCGATACACTAACATCTAACAACATCCCATGTGGGGTCATGTCAGGGTTCATATTTTTAACCGATCAATCAGTGATGAGCTTACTAAATCTTTAGGTATCAAAACCGAGTACATGCCAAGAGCTGTTGTTTGATTGGTCAATATATTTGACTGTCTTTCATATGATTATTCTGTCAAATATGAATGAAAGGTTACATGACATGACCCTTAACAGGATGTAGTTAGATGAGCGAGTGAATAAATGTTGTTAATAACAACAATTCAGGAATTTTTCAGCTATATTACGGCAGGAACAAGTTAATTTTTAATGAGATGATGATGATGTCTGCTTTGTTCTAGTCCAGCAAGCTGAGTGGTATTTTTATAGTGCTAACTCACCAAAGCAACAGTTCGTGGGTGGACTTTGTTGCTCCACTCAGACACATTATCCTGATTCAGAGTCAACCAGTTTTTGCTCTTGCTCCTTAATGCTGTATACTTAGTGGAGATGCAACAGATACAAATTTTATTGTCTTTGGTTTTATCTGAACGTGGCTCAAACCTACGATCTACTACACTCAAGATGAGCATGCTAACCATTACATCACCTATGTGGTTCACTTTGTTAAGGGTGGCACAAACATTTACATATACTTACTCTGTAGTACTGCACTAGGACATAGATGTGCTAACCTGACCAACATCAGATATGTCAACATCTTGATATCGTAGTGATCCTTTAGACCATCTTCTACGTGATTCAGGAATTCAAATATGTCTAGTCGGTCTAGGCAGGAATCTAACAACGTGTACATACATTCAAATGCAGCCTGAAAACAGACAAAGTCCCCAGTGATAAGCATGAGAAATTATCAATGATTTCTAACATATTGACTATAGACATCACTGGAGTCACACTGCCAAATGAGGCTTCATCTTCAATGGAAAACTGCTCAGAGGAATATATTCTCGAAAAACAAATCAACTATATAGTATATATTTATCTAACTTGACAAAGTAAGGCAAGCTTTAAAATGGCATCAATAATAGTTACAAATAGTGGTTATATCAGACAGGATGTCTCTTACTAAGAAGGAAAAAAATATGCTGACAAATTAGTTGTTACGACCTTTATAAAACAGTGAGTTACTCCATCCGTCAACCAACGATAAAGTAAAGAAAAATGGCAGACGACAACAGTGTCAGCCATTATTTAGATTTTTTCAGAGCTAATTTGAATGGTGAAAAAAAACCTGAAAGGTTCCTTGGTTCCAATCTACAATGCTGCTTGCATGCAACTGCTTTAATGGTTGTTAAATATTTGGCGGCATTAAACAAATATACCAGTTTCAAGGGCAGGCAAATTTCCCTCACCGCTCAGGCGGCTCAGGGAATTTGCCTCTCCTCTCAACTGATATTTTTCCACAAATAACCCTCACTAACAGGTTATATTTGTATCAGAGATGAAAGTGGCATTTGATGAAAAACTGAAAATTAGGCCGCGGGTTTGGGGGCTGCCTAAACCCCCAAGCAGGGTCCAAGGACCCCGGAAGCTCCTGGGTTTTGAGCATTTTAAGACCCATTTTGAATGAGATTTCTTGCCTTTACATCTGTAGCTGACACATAGGCAAAACATTATGGCTTTGAATTTTGTACATAAAATGTTCATGTCAATAACAATATTACATTAAAGTAAATTAAAACTTTTACACTATATATTTCAAAAATCAAAATACATTTCATGCAAGTATCTATGTATCGATTTTTCTTTTTTATCTATTATTTTCATTTTGAAAACTTCGTACGGGAAACTTTTCTTCAAGGTCGTTGAACTTGACAAAACTTGAAAACTGATACCATTTGTCTTCTACGTCCGTTCGTATCGTAGATCCTATTTTAGGAAATCAGTTCAGTTAGTTAAGACTGGTATAAAAAATGCACATTACTACGATAGCTGCGTTTGTTCAATCATATGAAACCAGTTCATTGTTTACGATTGTAAAAATAAATGACAAAAATAAATGTATGTACGTGTCAACCTATTTTATTGATTTTCTCTGGAAACAATCTTTGGAAACAATTTTTTCTGCCAAAAAGACGATATTCAACACTTTGAAACATTCAAAACTGACAAATTATTGAAATTTCAAACCTCACCCCCCCCCCCCCCCGAAATATTTTCTCAAACGGATTTACACCGATTTCGAAAATGACCAAGACGACAGCGATTTAAGTGGAAATCTGCGGAAAATTTTCATCCCTGTTGTATACAATATCCAAGTATGAGCTTTATCCTGGATAAATTCAGCTGATGAACCAATATGACTTTCTGAGATATACAAGGAAATTACTGTTCAGAGTGTGCGATTAAATAGTTTGACTGAATAACTGAAGACATACTAATAATGATATATCACCTTTCTAATATCCAAGCCATCATCTAATGTATGTTTAAACGGTCCCATCTCTACTTCACGTATCAATTCTTTCTGCAAAAAAGAAACATAGAAAAATATAACACTATATTAGATATATTTACGTTTGAAATTTAAAATTCCTATGTAATGTAATTTATTAAAACTAAGATGAATCTACCTCAGCCACTTTTGGTAATCCTGTTTCGGCCCTTTGGTTTACCTGTTCAAAAAGACTTTTAAAAATATTTGGCTTTCCAATCTTTTGATTATGATCGTACCTGATCAAGATCATTCTTCATGCACACTAATTTAGATATCTACTGTTTTATTGTATTAACAAGAGCACCGCCCACGGGTGCTGGACGCTCGACTTTTTCGTATCTGATATTAAACTGCAAGCAATTTACAAAGTTATACATACTTCTAACTTGTCAACAGATTGGGGTCAACACTTTCTACAAGTGTATTGAGTTTCAAGTTAATAGCTTTGATCGTTATTGAGAAATTTTAATTAAAAACACACTAAAAAAATATCCCAAATGTCTATGTACTATGTTGAAACAAGGGCAGATAACTCTGGATATACAAATCACAGGGTCATCTGCCTTGTTGTAATTGATTCCTCTTTTGATAGTGAACAAGTATTCCAAGTTTCAAATGGATACCTTTGACAGTTTTTGAGAAATGGACTCTGACAAAAAACTTAACCTAAAACTTAACCGACCCAGACGCTGACGCCGGAGTGACGACAATAGCTCGACTTTTTTTCTTCGAAAAGTCGAGCTAAAAACCGAATAGAACAATGAAAAGAAACTGTTTAAGCTGGCCTCTCAATCATCCAGAAGGTTTTTTTGTATTGCAATCACACATTAATTATTCAATACTCACCCTAACTTTAGTTTCATTATATAAATGTGGTAGAACACTATCTAATAAATCTCTAATCAATGTCGGTTTGTTGTGGGCTGCAGAGTTAAACGTCACCAAGGCAACTCGTCTGACATTTAAATCTGGATCTTGTAAAGTTTTAAGGAAATCTCCTATACAACTTCGTAATAAAGAATCTATTCCTTGTGGCTACAACAGAAAAATGCAAACATAGTTGAAAAAAGGTGATTAGTTTGATTTAAAAAAATAGGTCATCAAACAAGTGCACATTTTATTCAAAAATCCTGTATAGACAACAAGATATTAAAGGTCTAAATGTAAAAGTGTTTGTGGTTTTGAACTGAAGCAAATTTGTGGACATTTATTTGTCTTGTGCTCCTGGATATCTAGCTATCAAGAGGGGAGTGAATGAGTGATTATTGTTCAACTCTAAAAGAGCAATTTTTCAGCCATATCATGGCAAGAACAAGTAACATTTCAATGAGATGATGAGAATGTCGGATTTGTACTAGACCAACACACTTGGTTGGATTTTTATAGTACTTGCTCACTGAAACAACAGTCCACGGATAGACATGTCCCTCCACTCGGACACATTATCCTGATTCCGAACCAACTAGTTGCTCTTATTCCTTAGCAGAAAAGCACCAAATACCAATTTCATAGTTTTTGGTTTGACTCAACTAGGGCTCGAACCTACGATCTACCACACTTGAGGCAAGCATGTTAACCATTACACCACTGATGCTGTTGAACTAATTGTGCAAGTGAGTGGTCTTTTGAACTGAAGCAAATTTGTGAAGGTTTATTTTTGCTCATGGAGATCTAGAAATAAAGAGTTGGGATTATATTTACCAGTTTATTCCTGCCACTTTCTTGTGCCTGGACATAGCTATAGATTTTCATCGGTTAGTTTTTATCATATCTGTGTTTAGATCTTTAAGGTTTTACAGAGGAGCGATTCATATTTGTAGTTGGTTATATTGTCAACCATTGCTTTTTAATTTCAACTTTCTATTCTATTTTTATATGGTCAACCAAAAAACAGCCAATTAGAACACAGTATAAATAAATACTTTGTTCTGGTTGGATGATTTTGGTGTACGAGTACAAAAATCCTTTTTTAAAAGTTATATGACTGTAAGACCAGATATTCTGTGTCTTTTGGTTTGTTTGATGGTGTTTATCGCCACTTTCAACAATATTTCAGCTATATTGTGGAGGTCAGTTTTATTGTTGGAGGAAACTGTAGTACCCGGAGAAAACCACCGACCTGTCGCAAGTCACTGACCAACTTTATTACATAATGTTGTATCCAGTACACCTCCCCATGAACGGGGTTTGAAAACACAACTTTAGTGGTTATAGGCACCGATTGCACAGGTAGTAAATCCAAATACCATACGACCACGAACACGAAGGCTTCTCTTGTCTTTTCTGTAATTCTTACCTGATCAGATATTGTAAATTTGATTGCTGTTACTACGGTAGATCTAGTTAAGGCTGACGATGAATTCAGGTGTTGTTTAAGGTTTGAGAGTAAATTGGCAGGATCTATCAGGGTAAGTTTACCAATACATTCAGATACAACATTTCTTGTACCTTCTTCTGGACATTCACAATGATGAAATAACATTGTCCTATAAATACAAACAAAAAAGATTACATCAGCTGTTGTTTCTGAAAAAAAAAAAAGTCGTGAAAAGGCCCAATAATGTTTGACATGGCTGACATCATGGAGATATTACCAAAATATCTGATTATTTTCTAAATCATATTTCATATAAAAAGAATTTGAAGATACCAAAGGGATAATCAGAATTTGTATATCGAAGAAGAACAGACAACAGTCACACTGGCCAAAAGTAAAAGTACAAATATATAACTTTCAACAAAACAAAATACCAGTACACATTTTTTTCATGGGATGATGATAACATGCAGCAAAAAAAAATTAAAGTATGAACAATATTAATCACTATATATAACTTTGAAAAAGAATCAATTGCCTTTCAATGCTTAACACTTTTTTGTTTACTAATCATTGAAGTTCCATGACAAAAACATAATCACCTCCCTAATCATCGTCAGTAACCCACAGCTGACCACACCCTGATTTTCTCCAATAATCACCTGTGGCTAAACTGATAGAGAAATCCTCATAGTAAGGAATTATTTATATCGAATCCTATTGGCTGTGCTCAATTTGAAGGGCTTATTATTTGCACTTATATTACATTCTAGTGAACCAGAAAATTATTCTTACCACTGATACTTTATTTGGATAGTAAACAAAAAAAATAGGGTTATAATAATATTTTATTTTTGTGATCTACCGACCAATCATAAAATTTGAGTGAGAAAAGTTTGAAGATACCAAAGAAGTAATCAGAAGCCATAAATCCAGTGTCAGATTTAGATAAAGAGAGGCACCTAGGCTATGCCACTTGTGAGGCCCCTCCTAATTCCCCACCTTCACGACTGGAGGAAGATGGAACTGTATTTAATCAATTTCAATAAAGGCAAAGATGATGGGGGGTGTTTAAAATTCTGCAATATTCTGAAATTGAGTGCAACTGTGTAAAGAAAATTACTGAAGGGTTGTTTAGAAAGTACAGTACACTATGACAGCATAAGTGTGAAAGTCAAACAACAGTGTTAAAAATATTTTACACCTTGGCCGGAGGCCCCCTAAATTGTGAGGCCCTAGGCTTCAGCATATTGAGCCTATAGGTAAATCCGGCATTGCATAAATCGAAGAAGGGCAGATAATATAATGGCGAATAGAAATAGGGTAAAAAGGCAACCAATGATCTACTTAACTACACAGAAAACAAAAGATCGAGCAATACAAACACTACTAAAAACTGGTGGTCAATTTCAGGTGCTCCGGAAGGGTAGGCAGTTCCTGCTCCACAAGTGGCACTGGTTGCTAGTTTCATCGTACTTATATGTTTCCTATTTTGACTGACTTACCATATAGTATTTACATATGTTTTAAGTGTATCTACGCCACCAGCTGATGAGGATTCACAACTAATTATCTACAAAATGGGAAGATAAAAATTAGCATATAATATTATCTTGGATATTATTGATAAAATATGTTAATGATTTACAGAATGTCTGTGGCTTTCTCCATGAGTTTGTCTTCTTCCTACCATCAAAGTTGCCATTATTTGGACATAGAATGTATTACCTTTGAACTCACACAATCATATTGTCAGTATCAACAAACTCACTCTGATACTGAATATTATCGGTCCATGTTATTATAAACATACTGCCTTTAGTTGAGGGTGTTACGGTAGATTACCACAAGAAGAACAAATATCACCCTCGACTTCGTCTCGGGTGATATTTGTTCTTCTTGTGATAATCTACCTTAACACCCTCAACCAAAGGCAGTATGTTTTATATTATACCGAATGCCCTTCGGAGGGTGGTATTGCGGGATGTGGTATATCCTTGCAATACCATCCTGTTTTGGTGGGCAGGGTTAAGAAAAGTTAGAGAAAAATACCACATCTACATTTACCAATGAAATTGCCGAATTATCAAAGAAATTTGCATAAAGTGTAATATTTACAAATACATCCTGCTTGTTAGTGAGGGTTATTTGACTGTCCTCGAAACTGGTATTTTACTAAAATAACCTTCAATAACAGGACATATTTGTTTAATTCCGCCAAATATTAAACAGCCAGTAAAACAGTGGCATGCAAGCAGCATTGTAGATTGGACCCAAGGAACCTTTCAGTGTTTTTTTTCACCATTCTAATTAGCTCTGCAAAAATCTAAATAATCCTAAGCAACTCAAAATCAACTGTCGTCTACCATTTTTCTTTACTTTAACGTTGTTGAAAGAAGATACCTGAGTAATTCGGAATTACATCTGTGATGTCATAAACTATTTAAAGGAGGGATTTACCCTTGAGCAGGGTTAGGCAATACCACACTATACGGAATTCCCCTGCGATGGGTAAAAAGCAAAAAAAAACTAACAAGATGAACTGTGAGCTAATGCTCACTTATGATACCCCTGCTCTTCGGCAAACAGGAAGTAGGAATCTGACAGGTCAAAAAACGCTTCCCACGATATGGGGTACCTATATGAAGCTTGTGACCAAATATCAGATTTCTGCCATCAATAGTTGCTGAGAAAAATGCGACTAAAAATGGGCATATACAAAATGTATGTTCAATGTGTATAAAAATCAACAAAATCGGCAAACAGGAAGTAGGAATCTGATGGGTCCAAAAACGCTTCCCACAATATGGGGTACCTATATGAAGCTTGTGACCAGATATCAGATTTCTGCCATCAATAGTTGCTGAGAAAAATGTGACGAAAAATGTGCATATATGTTCAATGTGAATAAAAACCAACTAAGTCGGCAAACAGGAAGTAGGAATCTGACGGGTCCAAAAACGCTACCCACAATATGGTATACCAATATGACGCTTGTGACCAAATATCAGATTTCTGCCATCAACAGTTACTGAGAAAAATGTGACGAAAAATATCTTGGACGGAAGGACAGACGGACAGAGGTAAAACAGTATACCCTCCTCCCCCTTCGGGGAGCGGGGGTATAAAAATTGGTAAAAAAAATACCCCTTTTATCAACCAATCAGAAGACTGCATTCATATATAAGGTGGAATCATATCAAATACATTATGATGTTACTCA
The DNA here is from genome assembly GCA_963680875.1 of Bathymodiolus brooksi. NCBI lineage: Eukaryota > Metazoa > Mollusca > Bivalvia > Mytilida > Modiolidae > Bathymodiolus > Bathymodiolus brooksi. Next base: position 49,685,857 of record OY804583.1, on the reverse strand, counting down.
ATCAGTTTTGAAGGTTCGACAAACATTATCATTAATATCATAGCTTATCCTATCGGATTCGATGCATCACTAGTAATAATGTCGGCCTCAATCTTCATTACCTGCCGATATTTCAAATACAATTTAAATATTGTTAAAAGTGTCATTAAATAAAAATATCCATTTTCAAAATCCTTTCCTCAATTTAATATTTATTGACAAAGTTTGAAGTATAATTTTTCAGTGATGGTCAAGAATTCCACAAATATAAAAACAAATGAACACTCACCTCTCACCTTCACTCACTGAACACAAAACAGACCATGACATGTGATGTTTGAAATCCAGGTCTTGGCTTGGGACAGGCACAAAAATGTGGCAGGTTAAAACCTGTTAATGGGATTGGGGGATCCTCTCATGAAGAATGTAAAATCTTGAGTAAGTATAGCTGATATGATCACTTACCTCTTTAAGAGAGTGCAATAATAAATACTGTCTTTTTGGTTGATTTTCTATTTCTTTCAAAACAAAAGGTAAAAACTTTTGCATATTTCCTACACTAACGTTACCTGTAATAATAAAAAAAAAATTTCAGTACAAAATTTCTACCGAAAAAGTTATTTTTCAGTATATATCATGGCGAGAACATGTTAATTTTCAATGGGATGATGATAAGGTCCACTTTGTACTATACCAACACGCTTAGTTGGATTTTTATAGTGAAAGCACACTGAAACAACAGTCTGCAGATAGACATGTCGCCCTACTCGGACACATTATCCCGATTCCGAGCCAACCAGTTTTTGCTCTTCCTCCTTAATGCTGCATGCCTAGCGGAGAAGCAATAAACACCAATGTTATAGTCTTTGGGTTGACCCGACCGCGGCTCGAACCCATGATCTACCACTCGATGAGAGGATGCTAGCCTAACCATTACACGATCGATAATGTTCTGTTTGAAAAGTACAGGAATAAATTTCATAAGGAATTCAAAGAAAATAATCAACAAGAATGTTCCAATTTAAGAGTTTGGCATCCTTGTAGTTGAGTCTATCTGGTAAAGTGCAAGATATCAAGGAAATCTGTAAACATACTACCACATGGTCTCGACACAATTAATTGAAAGAAATAAAACACATTAAATTGGTTGTAAAATAAAAAATATAACTACTTATTTCAGAATTTGGGCCCCTTTTTACCACCATTCAATAAATAAAACAAATACATTTCTCGATTAACTGATAAAGATGAGCATTTTGCAAAAAAAAAACTGCATTGAAATTGGACGAACATTAAAAGCATTCATATATTGGAATTTGACACTTTTTGGCCCATTTTATGTCAAACATAGTTATGTCTACATATGTACCAAAATGATCAAAAACATCTAAGTTGAATTAGACTGATTAATATCTTACCCAAGGCATAAGAGGCAGCTGATTTTACTTCCTCATTCTGAGATGAAAAAGATTCTAAAATCACATTCTGTATATCTCCATGACTACTCAAATCACTGAAAAAAAGACAATTTTTTTTTTTTTTTAAAACGTTCATCCGAACCAGATTATGCAAGTTCGTTAACAACTACTATAGTTATGGTTGCAAATATAACAAATCTTCCTTTTAATCTTGAAATATTGCTGAAAATGGTGTACCTGACTATTGAAAGTAACTGGCAAACTTTATAACATGAAGTAATATCGAGTACACCTACTTACATGTTGAAATTCAAAATGTTTTTATAGACACGTCATCCCACCAAAACTACATCATCCTTTAAGTGGACCTAATTGTATTTATAAACCTATCTTAATGTCAATAATGGTCACCTTAAATTAGTGGTCACCTGATACAAACTGCCAGTTTAAAGCCCTCCTGTTAAGCTATACAGGTTATTTTAGCTCGAATAATAAACGGTTACCTCACTACCACAGTCAGCGGTCATCCAAAGATTATCCCATTACATCACCTTACTGTTATTTAATAGTCAGTTTTCTAGACTTTAAAAAAGTCACGGTTACCTCACTAACACAGTCAGCGATCATCCAAAGATTATCCCATTACATCACCTTACTGTTATTTAATAGTCAGTTTTCTAGACTTTAAAAAAGTCACGGTTACCTCACTACCACAGTCAGCGATCATCCAAAGATTATCCCATTACATCACCTTACTGTTATTTAATAGTCAGTTTTCTAGACTTTAAAAAAGACACGGTTACCTCACTAACACAGTCAGCGATCATCCAAAGATTATCCCATCATATCACTGTACTGGTATTTAAGTCTGGACTGAGTTGCACAAACCTCATTCAAATTTAAGCGTCATTTAAACATTAAGCTTAAATTAATTTCATGTACATTCCAAGTAAATTTAACTGTCAATTAAGTTTTAATTGACACTTAAATTTAATTGAGGTTTGTGCAACCCAGTCCAGTTTTTCAGACTTTAAAAAAAACTCCAGTAAGTAACTTTCTAAATACATAATTGTACCAATAAAAATATCAAATTATTGAATGACAACGAATTAGGTATAAATCACCAGAGCATTACATAGCAAACACCATGTCGTCTTCTAAATACAATTGGCACTTAAAAATGGTTAATAAATAATAATCAATAGCCAACTGGGCAAATGCATTACCAGTTTGTGTACAATTTATCAAAAACTAAAACCTTCTGCTCCTCGATATGTCAGCATTTATAGTTGTACAATAATACCCGCAGCAATGCTACTGTTAATATGGCCTCTAAAATCAGTTACAGGCCACTGATACAGGCCGATGCTTTTGCAGTTTCTTTTGTGAACGAGCTTAAGTTGTAATAGGAAAATAAGGTAAACTTGTTGACATACACTGTTCTTACAATTTTTTTTTATTTTATTTGATATATCATACAAACATTATTATTGTACAAGTTACATTACTATTGAAACAAAAGGAACGGCCAGTATTGGATATACCAGGTTTCTTTTAACGCATTCGTAATCAGGTGGAGGCCTTGGTGATACGCCCCTCGACCTTCACCTGAGTACTCATGCAGAAAAAGCAACTGATGTATTATTTGACTTACATATGTCTTCCTATTTCTCCCAAGGCTAGCAAAGAAAACAGTTTGACTGAATCTGATGACTTTGCATTCTGAAAAAAAAAAAAAAAAATGACAACAATGTTGATGTTAGTATTTAATTCATTCCACACAAACAGAAGGGTCCATTATCGGATGGTGGGTGATTGTACCAAACTGCATAGAAACCAGGTCCTATTTCTAAAATATGGGGTTTCCTTTAAAGTCCTTCTATAATAAGACATTCACATAATTGGGTGAGTGAGCGATTGTTTTTGGTTTTTTATTATTATTATAACAATATTCTAATTCTATATTGATTGATTGTTGTTTAATGCCAAGTGACCAATTTTATTTCCAGCCATCTCAAGTTACATTTCGATGATAAGACAATGATGTCCACTTGTACTAGACCAACATATGGGCAGACATGTCAACCCACACAGACACATTATCCAGATTCTCACCAGTCTTTGCTCTTACTCCTTAATGCTGCATGTTAGCGGAGAAGCAGATAACACTATTTGCTTAGTCTCTAGTTTGGCTTGAAAGGGACTGAAACTCATGATCTAGAGCACGCACAAGAGACAATCAAGCTAACCATTAAATCACAGATGTCATTTCACATAATTGTAACTTACTTTAATGTCTTTAACAAACTGATTGACCACGCTGTTGGATTCTGATGAACTTTTCACTGTCAGTGCTGCCACACATTTAGCGATGGAATGAAAAGCTTGTTTATGTACAGCAAAAACGTTGCTGGAACATTGATGGACAGGGTTATATACAGGGTTAATTAACATCTGAAATAAAAAATCATAATAACTTAAATTTATGCTATTAGGTTGAAATTTTAATTTCCTTACGATTTATTGTATTTAGTGAATTAGATTTTATGATATTACAAAATTAAGAATTAAGAGAAAGAAAAGAGGTAGAGGTCTTCGTAAGTTATGAAAGCATGTGACCAAATCATTTTTGCTGAATAAAGTATATTAAAGTCAAATTGAAATAAAATCTAACCACTTCAAGCATATGTAACCTTTATAATACTGTTTATACTGTTTAGGCACTTTTATTTACTTACTCCCAAACATATTTTAATTATTTGGCTTTCCAATCTTTTGACTAAGAAAGTACCAGAGATGACGGTTATCCGAAAAATGTGTCATACACAATGAAATAGATATATCTACATTTTTATTAAGGCGTCCATGTAAAATATAAGCATTTTGCATCTTAAGAAATTCACTTTAAAAAAATCATAGATCTTTCGTGATAAGTCATATTCTGACCATTGATGTGAAAAACAATTTCTTTTTAAAAAATAGTCCTTCTCGGATGTGCTTAATATGGAAACTTCAAAAAAAAATTCAAGGAAAAGAATGGAATGTGCAAATCATTAGATTATATGAGTTTATCCTGCAATTGTGTGATTTTGAGTACTAATAAAGGGGGTCAAATAAACTTCAGTGTTAGTATTACGTCATGGACCTAATAAAGCTTTTCTGGTACCTGATTCATGCAGAGCAACAGAAAGAAACGGTAACAGTATTAAGTGACACCATTGACAACGATTAGAATGATGTTTGTTTCAGCTATTTTCAGACTTTTTGATATTGCAGGATAAACACAATATATGTACATTGTCATTAAATATAAAATTAAGTTGCACTCACTGCGAAACAGGCTAGAAAAGCTCGCCAAAGGCTCGTTTTTCCACCTGTTTCAAAAGTTGTACAAATAAATTTTATATTTTCAGACGATGTACATATATTGTATATGAATTCACTAAACTTTGGTTAAATACAATGATGTAGTAAAAGTAGTTGTACATTACTGATTATCAATTGTTGTATCCGTTATTTAATGTGGCCTTTTCAGACAAAAATACAGCCCAATTTATCAAAACCTACCCAAGCAGTCACCTCTATTAGGCAGTCACCTGAATTAAAAGGTCACCTTCTTCTTTTTCTGTCATAAAACATTTTCATATGAATTTAACCTATTTTCTTTGTTCCAAAAGGTGACCTCTGAGTACATGTTTGACTATTTATCCTGCAATGACAGCATTTACCGACCAATATAGCCTGCCCAATATTTTTTTTGATATTGGTCAGTTATACATAGAACATACAAATGTAAAACGGGGCACATCAGGGGTTATTGTTTTCAAATACATACACAAAATTATTTCAAATAATTTTATCATCGTCCAGTAAACGTTTATTTACGATTTAAAATTGCAGGATAAATACAATACATGTGCACTGTCAAAGCATATAGGTAAATATGTGTATTCGGCGCGAAACGTGGGAAAAAACTTGGCAAAGCCTCGCCTTTTCCCCCATTTCTAAGCCTCATACACATATTACCTATATGCTTCGACAGTGCACAAGTATTGTATATATATATATCCTAGTGACAAACACCCCTATATCGAACATTATGTAAAGACTCATCATTATTTTTTATTTTCAATTTATTCTTGACTCTTAAGATTGCTACTTTTACTATTATTGATAGGATTAACATTTTATGTGTTTTGTACAGCGCTTAGAGTAATTGTTTTATTAGATAGGCGCTTTATAAATATTGTATAATAATAAAAATAATTATCTACATACCTGAAGCAAATCCTTAAATCCTAATTTAGGTAAACCAGTAGCCACTAGAGCTTGGAAAAACTCCAGTAGAGCATTAAGAGCTCCACCTTGTAGGAGTGGTGACTGTATCAATATAAGTATCTGTGGCAGAATCTCATTAGGTATGGTAGCCATACACGACTTGTGTATCTTTGATACAGATGTTAGAAGATTTAGAGAAAGCTGAAATAATGGAATGAACAATTATTATTCCACAAAATATTTTATATTTTCTCAAGACTACAAATAAATGTGTCCTATTGGGTCTTTGTGTGAACGTTTATTTGTAGCCATGCACGATTTGAGTATCTTAGATACAGATGTTAGAAGATTTAGAGAAAGCTGAAAAAAAGGGAATGAAAAATAATTATCTCTACAAAATATTTTATATTTTTTAACTACAAATAAATGTGTCCTATTGTGACTGTATATTTGTTCCACATAATATAAGTTCCAACAGGAACCAAACTGTGTAAAATAAAAGTTCTCCAGAACAAATGTTATATAATATTTGTTCTATGTTTATGAAAGAATTTCCAGGAATAAATCTTTATAATATTTGTTCCATCTATTGATAGAAATAATATTATGGTACATGTATAGGTAAGGTCATGTGATACATGTAATCAGTTTTTAAATCATCCACCTGTGACTTGTTTACTTTAATGCATGAAAACCATGGAAGCAGAGGAGTATGAACAAATTTTCTCATATTTATCAGATGGCTCTTACATTAAAGGTAAGGACTTTCTATTTATTTACCAATATTAGTATTATGTTCCTATCTTCCTGTTCAAATATTTAAAAAAAGAATGTTGAGTGTCATAATAATTTCTTTACAGTCAGTCAATGAATGGCCGGTATTTAACTTAAAAAAAACATATTGACAAACATTCTAAGATTACCTCTAGTAAGGATTCATTGCAGTATTTGATAAGATTATTATCATCTAAACAGTTATTGTGTTCCCTTAACATCTGGAACTTCTATTGTGTAATATTTATTCCTGTCATAAATTTTGTAAGATAATTATTTCACACGGAAATTTTATTATTATTATAATCATACATTCCACTTGCAAATATCATTATATTATAATAATTCATTATATAAGAATTTTTCTACCTGGAAACTATACTACATAATATTTATTCCACATGGAAACTTTATTACATAGTATTTATTCCACTCGGAAACTCTACTGCATAATAATTATTCCACCTGGAAAATATACTACACAATAATTATTCCACCCAGAAACTCTACTACATAATAATTATTCCTCCTGGAAACTCTACTACATGATAATTATTCCACCTGGAAACTCTACTACATAATAATTATTCCTCCTGGAAACTCTACTACATAATAATTATTCCACCCGGAAAATCTCCTACATAATAATTATTCCAACCAGAAACTCTACTACATAATATTTATTCCTCATGGAAACTCTACTACATAATAATTATTCCACCCGGAAACTCTACTACATAATAATTATTCCACCCGGAAACTCTACTACATAATAATTATTGCTCCTGGAAACTCTACTACATAATAATTATTCCACCCAGAAACTCTACTACATAATAATTATTCCACCCGGAAACTCTACTACATAATAATTATTCACCCGGAAACTCTACTACATAATAATTATTCCTCCTGGAAACTCTACTACATGATAATTATTCCATAGATTTTAAGCTACCATGTCAGCAACAGTTTTATATGTAATTATATTCCAACTATATCAGTCAAGTTAAAAAATCTCTTTGGATGTATTTTTCCTCTGTTGGAAATTTTATTATGTAATTATAAAAGTTCCGGAGGGAACTTTCCTTATATAATATTTTATCCAGTTCCATGGAAAATTCCTTATAGCTTTGGATGAAATATTATATAAGGATAGTACCTAATGGAACTTTTTCTACATAATAAAATTTCCGAGGAACAAACATTATGGTGGAACTTATATTCCGTCACACTATTGGGTGTCTGTGTGAATGTATATTTGTAGCCATGCATGACTTGTGTATCTTTGACACAGATCTTAACAGATTTAGAGAAAGCTGGAAAAAAAAGGAATGAACAATTATTATTCCACAAGCTATTTTTTTAAACAACTACAAACAAATGTTTCCTACTGGGCCTCTGTATATCATGACTACAGTGTACAAATAGAAGGTTTTATACAAGTAAATAACAAATGTTTCCTACTGGGCCTCTGTATATCATGACTACAGTGTACAAATAGAAGGTTTTATACAAGTAAATAACAAATGTTTCCTACTGGGCCTCTGTATATCATGACTACAGTGTACAAATAGAAGGTTTTATACAAGTAAATAACAAATGTTTCCTACTGGGCCTCTGTATATCATGACTACAGTGTACAAATAGAAGGTTTTATACAAGTAAATAACAAATCAACGATAGCAAATATTTTATCTGTGATCTAGTTGTCTGGTAATAACATTGTGAATAGTTCTTGTTTATCAGTAATCTGGCATTTAAAAGTGAGAGGATAGTTTCTATTTTAAAGACATCTACTTTTCATTGCAACAATATAATACTTCCCAAAGTAAATAAAGGTTCATTTATGGATGCTTAATACCCTCTTCAACAATATTTCAGATAAATGTGTGGTAATGCCTACCCCTAGTGGTGAAAGGCACTGATGGCACAAAGTAGACATATGTGTGTAAGTCTTACCTGTGAGACATGTAGATCATTTTCATTTATTAGAATGGGCATTTCTTTCATCACTTCATAAATCATTCCTGAAGACAAGGCTGATCCTACAATTAGACAATGGTGATATGAAATAGACACATTACATGTAGTTGTCAATTACATAAAAATAAACCAGCTGTTGATGTTAAATACACATACATTAAAACCTGTGTAAAACAGGACACCGATGGGACCAAAATTTATAGTCCAGGATATACACGTGTTCAGATTACACAGGTTAAATTGGCAAATAAACATAGATATCAAACATTAGGTGTTCCATTTAGACCAAGGATCCAGGTGGCTGAATATTTCATGCACAAAGCCAGTTGCTGGACCCCAAAAATGTTTGCTAGGTTATTTTAGAGAGCTCAGTCTGCAACTACAGCAAAAATACTAATGTCTCTGCTGTACAGTAACAACGACATACTCATACCATAATATGATAGTAAAATGTTGGCATTCTTATAAAAAATGCTGTATGTGACAGAGATGTATCATTATATATAACATTTGCTTTGGTTCATCAACCATACCACATCTTTATAAAATTTCAGATTAAATTAATAAAAAAATTAAAATAAAATCTTCAATTATTCTGTAGATAATCACTTACCATAATTTTTAACCAGTACATCAAGACAGGTTAGTGTACTGAGTTTTAAAGCTCTTTGATTTTTTCTTAGAAATGATGCTAATATAGGTATCCCTTCGTCCTGTTAAAGAAAAGTAAAGACTCATACACAATAGCTAGAATTTTACAAATACATGCTTTAAAGCCACTGTTTCTTTACTTTGTGTCCAAAAGTATCACGTTGGATAGTATCTCATCTTTATTTACATTCATATCCTTTCTTACTACCGTAATTTTGTGAAAAGAAAAACAAATATCATATTTTTGATTTGAGAAACGTAGCAGTAATGCCAGTATGATGAATACTTAAATATCTTTGTAAAATAAATTAAGTTTTCTTACCAAGGGATTCCAGTGGCTTCATGATTTTTTTAAAACTTTTAACTTTTCTACATTTTCCACTAGAATCACATATTCTTCCAAACAACATCTGCACCATTTTGTTTTTTTGCCTAAGTGACTAAGAGTTATTTCCCTTTTAATGAGATCTGCTTAATTACGAGATTGGATGTGGATATGGAAATATGGCATAGACAACTTAATTTCTATTGACTTCCCCATAAAATTGGTAATATGGTCTCAAAATAAACATGCACACTGGCCAGTGAACCAAGTTTTTCATTTTTCGTAGCCTTATGTTAAATTTAAAATTATATCTGTAATCCTTGATGGAAACCCCAGAAGTCACACTTTCAACCCAAATTTTGAAAAAAAAATCAACATTTTCCCTAATCCAGAGATTAACACAATATCCATGTCAAAAGACATTTTCAAGTAAAGGGACAATCATGACACAAAAAAGAACAGTAAACATACAAAGGTATTAAAACAAAAGGTCATTATATAGAACTCTAAATCCACATCATATATACAGTACAGAAAGGGACATACCGTGATCAATCACCGTGATAGTGGTCATGTCTAGGAGAGTGATGGGGATTAAAATGTTTAATTCATGTCGGTGATCAGGGGGCAATAAAACACCAGGTGTTAATCTTATAATCAAGTGTGTCGTTTTACAGGTAAACTAGTCAGATAAGATGTACAGGTGAAATTACGTTTTTATATTGCCTATTTTTTTTTCAGGTACTGTCTCAGATTCCCCTCAGAATTAAAAAAAACATTTTTTTTTTATTTCTTTCCTCAAAACGTAAAACATCCTTCAACGAAATCCCGGGAATGAAATCCCGAGATCGAGAAAATAGCACGAGAACGGAGAGTTCATTTGAATTGATGAATAAAATGTAAATAATAAATGATTATTCAACTTCAATTCAGTAAAATCATGGGTTGTGCAAATTTGTTTCAAAGATTGTTAACCGTGGCTGTGTATTGCGTATCTACACCTAGTATTTTATTGACACGCGTACACGTGACCTGGCTTGTGCACAAATGAAGTTTCATAAACACATGCGCGATATGCGTGATTTGTTACGTTTTAAAGCGTATTTCCAGTTCAATATTACATTTTAGTTCACTAATATTTTTTATACGTTCAGTAATTTTTTTTATTTTAATCTTCGTAGAAAACCCAGTTAAAACCCTTTTGGTTGTAGAAATACGTACTAAATAATTTTTATACGTTCAGTAATTTTTTTATTTTAATCTTCGTAGAAAACCTAGTTAAAACCCTTTTGGTTGTAGAAATACATACTAAATAATTTGTATACGGTCATTGAAGAATTTGATTAAAAATTAACGAAACAAATATTTACAAACAGATCGTTCAAAGAAGTACTACATGTCCAAAAGTCACTAAATTTACAGATATATTTTGGAAATTAGCGGCTAATCTGCAGAAAGTTTAGAAACGTGAAAGGAAATAAAGAATTAACCTTTATCATGATTTTACCCCTACAAATGTTTGACATTACACAGTATCTGACCAAAATCAAATGTCACCAGTTTATTTATTTATTCAAATTCAAATCTTAATTGGCTTTCAACCCAATAGATTTGTGACAAAATACAGCCAAAAAACCCCCAAAGTTATAGGTTTTTGTTTGCAATTTTAAAGAAAATTATTTTCATCTATAACGAATTACGTAACAAGCCAAGTGTGTAAAACAGTTTACTTGAATTGTTAATTTTTTTCAATACGAGAGGTTAAAGTCCAAAACACAAAATAAACCAATAATCAATTTGAAATCTGCTCTTTACCAACTAAACACTACAAAACCCGCACTTGCAAGTCCGTGCTTCAAAACCCCGCGCCTGCGGTTTAACTTATAAACAAAAAATACATTTATGAAGTAGCCCGTATTTACGAATAATTCAATACATACTGAATTCGACCCAACAGAAGAAAAAAAATGAGAAATTAAAATTAAACAAGATAAAGTTCAGTTGCGGTTTCAACAAAATTCTTAATATAGAACTTGAGGTCATAAAGTAGAACTTTCTAAAACAAACGAAAACGATAACTAGACAGACATTCTTTGGCAATGAAAAGCAACAAACAGTCAAATATTAACAGCAAGAGGATACAAAATTAATTGTCAAAAATACATCCTTCAGTAGCAATAATTACGGCTTACGATATTAAAAGTCAACAGGTAGAACAGGTAACGCTAATCTCTTAATTGGCGGTAAAATATCAATCGGCGCACAAGTGACCTAGAGCCATAAAATTTAATCCCCACCACCTTGTTTTATGGTCCTTTTTAGGTCTATCACAGTGGGTTTATGTCCGTGATGATATGTCTAAAGGATTAAAAATTATGTCTCTCGGAGTGATCAATCACGGTATGTCCCTTTCTGTACTGTACAACTTACCAAAATTGATCTCAAGTCTATTTTCAAAGGTGACCTGGAAAATGATAAAAAAAAAATATTCAAAAGATATTCAAAACACATACATACATAGCCAAAATATTTTGAACTGGTTCCTCCAAAATATCCCATCATAATTTTTCAAATTTTCAGATTTGTGGTCTTGTCCATAACAAAGATGATTTGTTGCAAGTCAGTAAACAAACTCATTAAGCTTAAAATGTAGAGATTTTTACCATTTCAGTCAAGTTTATTATTCTAGCGAGTGATTGTTGTTAAACGCCAAACGAGAAATTCTTCCGTTTGTTAAATATCATGGTAAGAACAAAGTTGTATTTTGACGAGATGATGTCCTATTCCCACTTGTACAACACATTTAGTTGGATTTTTACAGAAACAACAGTCAACAGATAGATGACGATCACCAAGTGCACGGTGAGCAATATGATAGTAAATGTTAAAATCCAACCAACTTCTTGCTTGGGAAGATAGAAATAAATGGCTACTGCCTGGTGGTGGCTGAATGCATGCATCTATGAGCCTCTTGTTTGTACATACATTCCAAATCTTTATTCTGAGCAAAGGATCTTTACTTTAAAATTTTAAAAAGGATCAATCAAATATTTAAAAAAGCAGGGTCTACAGACGAAAAATGACAATACATATATACCATAACACAGAAACGACAATGATGAAAAAATGTAACATGTATCAAGAGAAGTAAAGATACGACTCAACTGCAGGCTAGGGGCCACTTAACACTCATTTTAGGGTATGCAGACTTGCCTACCCCTTTTTGTTAAAAATAGTAAGTTGCTTGAAAAAAAATAGTAAGTAAGGCTCTTTTTTTTTGTCGCAAAATGCAATTTTAAGCACAGAAACTACACATATTGCGAATGGCATATGATATAACCTCTGGGTAGCTTTTTTTTTTGTTGCTGGAAACCCAGAATCGTCATCTAAAGTTCGTTTTGACATGGTTTTTTTAATTACCGGAAATGCCGATACGATCTGTAATATACGGAACCGCAATGAAATGACAGACCGGAACCGAAAACTTTCCGGAAATCCCTCAAATTTGCCAAATTGTAAGGAAATTGACAACAATCGTAAGGGCATAAGATAGCCCAAAAAATCGTGAGCCTTACGCCAAAATCGTAAGGGTAGGCAAGTCTGGGTATGAGTTTTGCTCATCTTTGAAGACCTTTATACTGTGAGTGTGAAATATAGAACAGCAAAAAAAGTGCTGTTCCTATAATTTAATTTGTGTCTAAAGTCTAGAATTGGATAATCTCTCATGTTCATTTACATCCATATCCTTTCTTACTAAATACAATCATATGACTGCAAAAATACAAACTAAATACTTACCCTGCAATCATAGTCAGAGCCTTCACTGCTGTTAATCTAGTTATCTCATTTTTAAGTCTTTCTAAGAAAATAGGTAAACAGTCCCTTAATTCTGAGGTTAAACAATCACCAAGGTTACATATCATCTGACCCCTGAAAATCAAAAAATAACAATTTCAAATATACATGAATAATACATGTAGATTGTCAATTAACAAGTACTGTAGTAAAAAGGATTAAATACAATGTCAAATGTACAGTGTTATTGTACAGTGGAACTCCCCAAAACCGGCCTCTCTTAAAACCAGATTCCTCTGAAAACCGAACATTTAGTTTTGGTCTGGAATATTCCCCTATATATTTAAGTAAAATGTTCTTCTAAAAACCGGCCCCTCTGTATTCCGGACATCGGTGGTACTGTCCGGTCCAGAAAATATATTTTCTTGTAAAATTCCCCTCTGAAAACCACACGGCAAATTTGCTGACAGGTCAGTCAGTGAACCATGTTAGATGTCAATCACCGAATAGATCGATCCAGTTTTACATCAAAAGATTACTGCCGGTATTGATTGAAATTAACAAGGTGTGACACTTGTCAATCAACTAATTATCCACTATTATCAATCTTAATTAAGATTAGATGTTTGTTGCATCTTTTTTTAATTTTCTATTTCTTTGACGATACACTAAAATGTAACGACATCGCTATGGGGTTATGTCAGGGTTCATATTTTCACCCAACCCATCATTGGTGAGACTATGCAATCTTTAGGTAAAACAATGAGTAAGTAACACCAAATGAGTAATGTTTTCAAGTTACATTCTACGAGATGATGACGATATCTGCTTTGTACTAAACCAACATGCTTAGTTGAATTCTTATAGTACTAGCTCACTGAAACAACAGTCCGCGGATAGACATGTCACACCGTTCGGACACATTATTTTGATTCAGAGCCAACCAGTCTTTGCTCTTACTCCTCAATGCTGTGTGCTTCTGGGAGAAGTGGTAAATAACAATTTTAAGGTCTTCAGGTTGACCTATGATCTACCACACTCGAGGCCAGAATGCTAACCATTACTCTACTTGGTATAAGCATATAGATAACATATTGTTTTTCTTTGTTTTGTCAGTCTTAATAGATATTACATGGTAAGAACACATGTTTTACATAGCCTTAAATACTTACATACAAGATATTACCCTCTCTTTAACTTCCTGGTCAATATCAGCAGACATTAACCTGCTATATACTTACATACAAGATATTGCCCTCTCCTTAACTTCCTGGTCAATATCAGCAGCCATTAGCCTGCTATATACTTAGATACAAAATATTCCCCTCTCTTTAACTTCTTGGTCAATAACAGTAGCTATTAACCTGCTATATACTTACATACAAGATATTGCCCTCTCTTTAACTTCTTGGTCAATATCAGCAGCTATTAACCTGTTAAGTGTACATTTGTACAAATCTTTGACATATGGTTTATACTCAAAACTGACTCGCACATCTGTTAAAAAAAAGACATTTCTGATAAATTATTATATAATTACATACAAAACAAGTACTTTATACAAATAAAAGTAGCTTTTCACAAAAACAATTGACTCCTTCTCCACCCCTCCACCCCCTATTCTAAAATTATGTTATTTAATATACTGTTTGTAACCCTTTTACCTATTAATTAAACTGTATTGTACATTTTAGTAAAATGTTGACAAAGGGCAATAACTCCTTCTGAAATGCTTGAATTTCGTATTGTTACTGTATATATTGTCAAATAAATATCTCAGCTTTCTAAGAGTTCTAATTTCACTAATTTTTTTGTTCCAACATTTAAAATTTGCACATATCCTTATCAAAATGCATAAAGACCTAAAAATACACATGGCAAAAAATAAGTAGATAAATTTAAATCCAATTTCCACACTATCAGGGCCACAATAGGTCCCAGTTCCTAGAAAAAAGAAAAGACGATACATTTCAGTACATACCTAGAGGTCTTATAACTTTGACCAGTTGTTGAGTTACAAGTAAAGCTTCTGATGTAATTTTGTAGAAAGGATCACCCACAGCATGTACAATAGGCTGAAAAATATGATAATTATGCAATAAGTCCTGAGTATACAAAAAGTCACCCAAGGCATGTACAGTAGGCTGAAAAAAAAAATACATGTATAAAAAATACTCCCATGTATACAAAAAGTCCCCCACAGCATGTATAATAGGCTGAAAAAAGAAGATAATTATGTAATAAGTTCTGAGTATACAAAAAGTCACCCACAGTATACGTATGTACAATAGGCTGAAAAAAAAGAGTGAGTGAGTGAGTGATTGTTGTTTAACGCCAACTCAGCAATTTTTCAGCTATATCATGGGGAGAACAAGTTAATTTTCAATGATATGATGATGAGGTTCGCTTTATTCTAGACCAACATGCTGAGTTGGATTTTTATAGTGCTAGTTCACTGAAACAACAGTCCGCGGATAGACATGTCGCTCCACTTGGACACATTATTCTGATTCTGAGCTAACCAGTCTTTGCTCTTACTCCTTAATGCTGTATGCTTAGCAGAAAAGCAACAAATATCAATTTTATAGTCTTTGGTTTGACCCGACCGGGGCTCGAACCCACGATCTACCACACTCGAGGAAAGCACTCTAACCATTAAACCACCGATGCAGTTGAAAAATATTTAAATTTTTTTTTAAAAAATAATAATTATGCAACAAGTCCCGAGTAAATAAAAAGTCACCCAATGCATGTACAGTAGCCTGAAGAAAAGATAAATTATGGGTTAAGGTGTTTAACGCCACTTTCAACAATATCTCAGTTATATCTTGGCGGTATAGAATAACTCCTGTGTACACAGTACACTGCTGGCACAATTAAATTAAAATTAAAGTATAGCTATCTGATGGATCATTTTTATTTTTTCACTACCTGGAAATCCTTAAACAGGTAATGGCATTTAATATCAAGTCACCTTTGGCAGAGAAACATGATCATTCATCTTTACCAAGCCATGACAATGAACAGTTATGTATATATACATGTTCGGACTATCGATTTTGCCTCTGTATCTAAGATTTCCCAATTGGATGTTGGAACTATTCTGAAGTTGTATGATATTTTTTGCTTTTCATTTATATACTCCCCATTTAAAACGTTCATTTGTAGTTCCATCTAAGTACCACATTTTCATCTGATTTATTGATTGTGAATATTGCTCTTGTTATTAAAATGTGATGCAGCTGTAAGACTGCTTGCTTAATGTTAAAACAATCAATCAATGAATTATTCAAATTCTGACACTCTCCACTAATTTCATAAACTGCTGAATGCCTCAAGATTTTGTAGGCAGATCGTTCACTTGAACTATGACCTCTGTCATGATCCAATACTTTTCCAGGATTTATCAAGGCAATGTCAGTGACATCAATGATGTCCCATAGTTACAGCTAGAAATCAATGATTTATCAGAGTAGAAGATCAAAGAAAAATGACAAAAATTATAGATAATAGTCGACATCAATAGCTGATCATTTGATGGTCAAGAATATCATCAGTGGAGACTGTAATAAGATATTTACCACTATTGACATTGCATAGAAAGATTGACCTGTCAAACTCAAAAGAAACTATTTTGATTGAAGTATTGATGACTTACTGGTACTAGAACCTTGACATGTGGATGAAACACAACAGGACTGTGATGGACCAGGATACAGTTGAGGAAGGATAAGGTATCAATCTTCATGTTTGAGCTAGAATTCTTGTCTCTGAAAATTAAATTTAAAAAAGGTAACAATTTAAAAGATGTAGGTAATACAGCCAATATAATTAACATTAGATGTTTTTTATTGCATCTTTTTTTTCATTATTTTTGTTGTTGATAATACACTAACATCCCATTAAAGGTCATGTAAGCTAACCTTGCATTCATTTTTTACTGTCCAATTATGAACAAGATATCTAAACATACTGAACCATCGAATAACAGTTCTCAACCGCATTGGTGGTGTAATGTTTAGTGTGCTCGCTTCGAGTGTGGTAGTTCGTGGGTTAGATAATGTGTCCGAGTGGGGCAACATGTCTTTCCGCTGACTTGTTTCAGTGAGCTAGCACTATAAAAATCAAACTAAGCTACTGTTGCTCTAGTATAAAGCCGACCTCATCTTCATCTTGTTCTCGTCATGATATGGCTGAAAAATTACGTTAACAACAATCACTCACTCACGCACCCCAAACAAAAGTTCTCAGTGTGTGCTCGGTTTTAATACTGGTAGGCTCATCACTGAATTTTGAAAATCCTATAAGAGTTGTTCCATTAAAACATCATCCTTTCTTACCAATGACACCACAGGATGGCATTTTAAAATTACTTCCATGGATGTGTGTCTAATACATTTGTACCATGTTAAAATGCAACAAAAATGGTATAATTAACTCTATGTTCAAAGTGACATTCATGGGTATCATGAATGTTTATATGGAACAGCCCTAAGAGAGTATGACGGTACCTGTCTAAACCAAACCCTTAATAAAACAAAATCCTGCATTAACCAAACTTTAAATATGCTTAGTGTTTGAAATCTCTGTTGAAATAGACTGTACAAACCAAACACTTGTCTACTCTGAAAATAAAGGTTGACCCTAAGGAGGTTCAGCTTAGACAGGTTTTACTGTCAAGTATTTACCCAAGAGAATACTGGATGCCTGGTACTAAAGCTTGTAGATGATCAGTCAGTGCTCCAGGTAATACAATGACTAATTCTGTCAGTAAACTAAAACATCCTTGTCTTGTCTTTACACTCTTCTCCTTTAGTTGCTTATGTATGGCCTTGATGATGTCTGGTACTTGTGTTTGTAACATGGACACTGGACTGAAAGTTGAAATCAAAAAGTGGTAATTAAAATAGATTTAAAAACGTTTTAAACATTGTATTCAATAAATATTTGTTTTTGTTGTTTGTTTGATGGTGTTTAATGCCAATTTCAACAATATTTCATTTATATAGTGGCGGTCAGTTTTATTGGTGGAGGAAACCGGAGGACACGGAGAAAACCACCGACCTGTCGCAAGTCACTGACAAACTTTATCACATAATGTTGTACACCTCGTAAATCCAACTACCATACGATGGCCCCCCAATAAATATTTGTAAGTTATGACTAAACAGTGAGTGTTAAATGAAGAATAGCAATCCAATTTCTGTTGATGAATGAACCAGTTCTGCAATAAAAGATTCCAGAACTCGGAAATGAAAATTTGAATTAAATGGTCCGAATCAAATTCTTGAATTTATTTTATACATATATCTAAATAAATACTGAAAAATTTACTGGTCCGAAAATAGTTTTACTGTTCTTGGGCCGGAGGACCGGTGCTCATCATGAGGACTAAGATTCTGGCGAAAATTCTATGTGCTGTTTGGAATATCAATTTTACCACATCTTAATTTTCGGATAGTTGTCAAATTTGATCTTGACAAATTCAACTGACAACCTGATGAAAATGATAACAGACAACACTCTGTTGTAAAACAGTATACCAGCAATTTTTGTATATGGCCTTGGATCTACAACATTCATTTCTATTAGTTTGGCCGTTCTCAGCTAACGTGAAGGTCATTAAACACACATAATCATTTCGTGGAATAATAATGCCCGATATACATTATTTTCTTAATACATGCATTACAGAAACAAACAAATGAAATTTCTATTGAATAACATTCATTAACAAACACATATTCTTTTTCTTTATTACCAATTATAACTGTGAATTGTGAAAAAAAAAATGTGCTAGTTCCCAGAATTCACCAGTTTTCACTGTCTTACCCTCCATCTTGTTCCATGGCATCAGGGTCTGAGGATACCGTAGGTCTAGTCTGTCTCAGTAAAGTAATGTAAGCATGGAAAATATCAGCTTTTACATTCTCTTCTCTTTCTACAATTAACAGAAAATAAATATTCCAGACTTTTTAGGATATGGCTTGTTTCACATTTGTCCTGTACTGCACAGAGTTCTGCAGAATCTACTAAGTTTATGACCTGGCCCATTGCGAGGTGTACTTGACATATGTTATTAACTTTGTCAGTGACTCGTGGTACATAAGTCGGTTGTACTCCAGTTTCACTAACTAATAAATTGGATCCCAACGATTTAACTGAAATATTGTTGATAGTTCCAGTATAATATATCTACAAGCCAATCCTTAGTTTTAGATCCTTTCAAAATCCTGTTTTTTAAATTTCATATATTGATACAGATGTCTGCCAATCAATAATTATTAGTAATTTGAGTTGTCTCCCATCTTGTAATCATGGTCGTGATCGCATGGTAGTTGGATTTACAACTACCTATGCAATCAGTGCCTATCACCACTGATGTTGTGAGTTCGAATCTCGATCAGGGCGAGGTGTATAACATTATGTGATAAAGTTTGTCAGTGACTTGCGACAGGTCGGTGGTTTTCTCCGGGTTCTCTGATTTCCTCCACCAATAAAACTGAAATATTGTTGAAAGTGGCATTAAACACCATCAAACAAACCTATCTTGTAACCTTGAGGTATGTCACATATATTTTTAAATAATCTACTTGGCTTCCCGTTCGTTTGACTTGGAGCACACCATAAACATGTCGTATGCACTACAGGCCTCAAAGTGGGATTTTAATTTTGGTGGCCAAACACATATTTTAGAGGCCAAAGTAAAAAAAAATGGTAGCCAAAGATACAAGATTTAATCAGAGTCTTCAAGTTCAATGTCCTCTTCTGCAGGCCAGTTTTGATATTGAAAGTTAAATATTTTCCTCTCTCTGGAAAATTTCCGGTCACCAACCTCAATTACGCTGGTGGTCGTGCTGGCCACCAGATTTAAAATTTGGTCGCCCAGGCCACCATTTTAGTAGACAAAATTGAACCCTGCACTATATTAGGCATCTGCATTTTTATTACTATCATTAGGTCGATACCTCTGCTGAAGGACTATTTTTTTAACTACTTACCTTTAAACCTGCCAATCAGAGATGGTGACACAGTTTTGTAAAATTCCATCAACATTTCATGTCTAGTAGCAATAACAGCATCCAGACATTTAGCTGCAGCTCTTCGTACTTTCCAACTCATGTCATCATCATCACTATACTCTTCATCTCCATCTCTATAACAATTATAACAGAACAAAGATCCTAGTAATTATAGAAAACAAGGTTTTTTTTAGTGCATGTCTTCGAAATTAGACTTTTGAATTTACTGGCCCGAAAACTTCAAAATTAGAATATTTATATAGATTCTATTGAAAACATTTGGCAAAAGTCACTGGTCCGAATCAATTTTCACTGGCCGTGGGCCACCGGACCACTGCTAAAGTCGATGACTGTGTAGTAATTATAGAAAACAAGTTTTTTTTAGTGAATGAAAACTTTTATTGATTTTCAAGAGCTTTTTTGATTACATGAAGAAAACAGTCTTAATGTCCACC
Organism: Bathymodiolus brooksi; assembly: GCA_963680875.1. Lineage (NCBI taxonomy): Eukaryota > Metazoa > Mollusca > Bivalvia > Mytilida > Modiolidae > Bathymodiolus > Bathymodiolus brooksi. Next base: position 49,665,174 of record OY804583.1, on the reverse strand, counting down.
AGTGGCAGTCAATTTGAGTTTCTAATCAACACAAAAAACATACACATTTGAAAGGATTATCCAATAAGTTCTCACATACATTGATACATTGAGCAATATCATTTGACTAAATATGGGAAAGTCTTCTGATGAAATATATGATAAACTAAACATTACATAGCAAAATCTGCATCACATGATATATCAGCCCTCAACCAATATCAGCTTTCTGAGTGGTATTGGTGCCTTGTGTTGATACAGCAGGTGGTAAAGACTGTACCCCCCCCCCCCAAAAAAAAGCCCTCTGACAAAAAAAATGAATTAATTAATTAATACAAAAAATAAAATACCTGAAGGGGTGGACTTTTGTATGGGGGGCTTTTGTTCTAGACCCAAATATTCTAAATATACTATAATCTTTAACTTACTCATCTTCATCATCCTCATCAGCATCCATTGCCTCGTCACCAAAGCCATCATCATCATCGTCATAGTTGTAGTTAGGGTCGTGACAAATGTACTTCAAACAAGTCTTAATTATCTGAAATACAAAACAGAGAGTCTATGTATATTGTGTACTATTTCATGTGTATACATATATATTATGTTATGAGTTCATTAAAACTGACCACCATGATATAACTGAAATATTGTTGAAAGTGGCATTAAACACCATAAACCAAACCAACACCAACCATATATTAAAGGACGAAGTCCTTTTAACGGTAGGCTGTCCGAATTTTCCTCCTGTATATTGATAGCCAAATATCTGTTCACCGCAAGTTTAAAAAAATAGATCAACTGATATTTAGAAATGCAAAAGAAATATATTTCAATGAAAAATTCCCAATTCTTTAATTATTTACTCTATGCAAAATCGAAATAAACTTGAAATAAAATTCTAATAAAAAAATGTCTTTCTACGAAACTCTCGACAGAAGAGCGGCGTAGGTAAAATGAACGGGCGAGCCATAACAAATCGACTACAAAATTTATTCAGAATAAAAGATAATAACGTGTACGGATCATCGTATTATTGAAATTTTAGGACTTCGTCCTTCAAACAGGTTGCCTGTCTCATATTATACTTAATACATCATATACATATACAGTCAAAGCTGTATTAAGAGATCACCTTTTTTGGGACAAAGAAAAGTTTGTCTTTTAACACAGGTGACCTCTTAAAAGAGGTTCAATTCATATGAAATTTTCTGACAGGACAAGAAAAAGGTGACCTTTTAATACAGGTGACTGCTTAATAGAAGTGACCACATGGGCATGTTTTACTGTATTATGTTTAATACATCATTGCACAATCTCAACTGCATTGATTGATTGTTATTTAACATTAAATGGGCATTATTACAGCAATATTCATGACTAGAGTAAGCTTAAGCTGACCAATAGAAAAACAGTTGAACCTCAGACAAGATGGTTAATTAGATACATACTCACATCAATGGCATTAACCTTACCATAAAAAATTAACAACCTGTAATGTGGTTTCTTGATATCTCACACGCTACGACATATCAGTAAGGCAAATAAAAGAGATTAATCTTATTGTAATGAGATTGTTGCAACTTTGTGTCAATCATTTATTCTGTTTCAAGATTGGTTTGGTTTGGTTTATGGTGTTCAACAATATTTCAATTATATCGTGGCGGAGGAAACCGGAGTACCCAGAGAAAACCACTGACCTGTCACAAGTCACTGACAAACTTCATCGCATAATGTTGTATCGAGTACACCTCGCCATGAACAGGTTCAAACTCGCAACTTTAGTGGTGATAGATACTGATTGCACAGGTAGTTGTAAATCCAACTACCATACGATCACGACCACGATGGCACCTTATTTTTCAAAATATAAAGTATAAGATACTTACATCTGTAACAAATGAAGATATTTCTTTAGGACATCTTCTAACGAAAGATTCAAACGCCTGTAAACAATATTCTCTTAATTCATCATCTTCTTCTTGACAAAACTTCATAATAGGTGGTACGATCTTCTCTAGATGTTCTCCAAATCTGTGACCAGCTTGTCGACTGAATATGTAAACAAATAATTAGTTAATAGGCAGTATATTTTTGATCTTCTAATCTCTTTTAAGATTAACTGTTACTAAAGACAACAGGACGAGAATACCATACACAGTATAGCTTACCTTTATGGTCACTGTAAATTAGCTGCCTCCTGTTGTAAATGGCAAGTTTAACACCCTACCGACCCGCTTTATGAATATAATAATTCAAATAAACAGTCATCTCTGACAATCCAAATCAATATTGAATAAGCAGTTATTTCTCTTACGTGAACACTTTTCCTTCGAAAATTAAATCAAAACAGTGAAAGAATTAGATTTTATGTCCTTCGATAGACATGACATGTGTTTAAGCGTGTATGCCTCTATATATATCTTTCAACAACTCACTTTTTTTAATTTGAAATCAACTCAGCAATTTAAATATATTGTATAGGATGACGAAGAATTCATCATACAGTCACTCCAGTCATCGAAATAAAACATATTATATAAAAGTCTAAAAAAAGTGACAACCATACAATATATCTTCTCCAACTGGATAGTGGATTTCAAAGTTACTTGAAATACAGGTTTAATACTAAAAATTAACAAATTCTGAAAATTAAGCCCAACAGTGTTAGAATTAGATTTTAGAGCTGACATTTTTTGTTCTACCCTCAACAAAATTCAAACCCACTCCTTGGATACACTAGTACTACAGCACCAATAGATTATATACAATTATTGCACTTCATTGAGTGCGATATGATGTGTTATGGAACACTGAAAAGTAATATTGACCAAGGCCGAAGGCCACGGTCAATATTGCTTTTCAGTGCTCCATAACACATCATATTGCACAAAATGAAGTGCTGTAATTGTTTTATTACATTTAACAAACCAAGTGTACCTGGATAGATTCTTAGGGATTGTTTGTTGTGTTTATTTTCAAATCCAAAAACCCATGAGCTGATCCATTTAATATCATAACTAGTACTAATTCAGTGTGTACAAATTTATATTACTAATTCAATGTGTCCAAATTTATATTTGGATTCTGCTTGCGTTTGTAAAACTTCAGTGCCACTTTCTGTTTGTGTTTGTGTGACGTCAATGCAACGGACGTAGAAAACGATTGGCTAGTTAGTATTTTAAAATTTTGTCAGGATTTCGCCCACCGCTAAATTGATCATTCAATATAAAATTTTGCCGTGCATTATGACAATTTATCACAAAAAACGAATTGTATGGCTTTATAATACTGTATAAAACCATAAATGTAATAATATGCCTTAATTTCCACTTAAAATGTCCTTATTTGTATCTTGTTGTTTTCTCAAGAAACTGATGCTACTCTGATTACATAACAGTTGGATTTACATCTATCTATACAATCAGTGGCAATCATTGTTAGATGGATTCCCTGTCTATGTCAGGTGTATTCCATATAACCTTATGTGATTTAAGTTTATAAGTGACCTGCGGCATATTGGTGGATATCTCTACATACCCCAGTTTCTTCCACCAATATAAAACTGACTTCCAACAAAAAAAAACGATCACCACAAACAAACAGGGGTCTGTTGTTGAACTTGTGATTAAGCTAATCATATGATTAGCCCTAATTACATTTTTAATTCCTAATCACATACTAAAAGTTAATGCAATGATTAAATCTGTTGCTGAACTGTTTTAATCAATGTATTAATTAATCATTGCATTAGCTAATTATGTGATTAGGAATTAAAAATGTAATTAGGGCTAATCGTATGATTAGCTTAATCACAAGTTCAACAACGGACCCCAGACTTCTACCAATAAAACCGACTTCCATCGCCAATCAAACTGACTTCCACCAAAATTATCCATTTCATTTCATTTCAAATATTTTATTGATAAATCAATAGGATTGGATAACAGGCTATGCCTATACAAATCCTCTCCAACAACAAGATGGAACAATTTGAACACAATTTACATAAGACATAGATCAATCTACCCATCATGTATACATGTAATTCATCTTAATTACCAAGCATACACACATGTATATTAATAGCAGAATCATACAAACAAAACAAAAAAGATTTTTCCCTTTCTTTTCTTTTTTTTTTGTTAATAGGTATGATATAATATGTATATTAATAGCAGGATCATACAAAAAAAAATAAAATGGGTTTTTTTTTCTTTTTTTAATAGGTATGATATAATTTGGAATAGCCAAATTATGGCTTTATATTTAAGCTATTATTATTTATAATATTAATGATGATGAATTGGCATAGAATGATGGATAGACTGAACTTACATTTAACACACAATATATACAACATGTAAACTGAAATTATGAAATCAAAATCACTAATTATGTGAGGTCCACCATATCAATATGAATTAACTCTTTTCAGTATATATATTTATGATTGAATAAAGGGAATTTGAGAGAGATGGAGGAAGAAGAGACAAATAAGTAAATAAGGGGGGAAATATCTAAACAAAATAGTGATTGAGATTGAGATAGGCAAGTACAAATTGGGTAAAAGGGGGGAGGGGGAAGGGAGACCTGAATAATTGAAAGATTTACAACTATTAATTAAGCTGAAAAATTTAAAGATTTGGAGCTACATGTATATATAGGAAGACTTTTCAATGTTATATGACCAGATACAAAGAAAAGGAAAATTTATTGAATCATGTGAATCTTCTACTACCAGTAATGAAATGGTGAACAGCATCGAATATCTCAGTATTCTCCTCTACAGCAAGGATTGGTGAGCCTTTCAATAATATATCCAAATTTAAAACATCTTGAAACTTTCTTAGAGAATTAAACAGTTGTATTCTGTGTCTTATGAACAATGGACAAACATAAAAATAATGGAAATTATCCATCTTTTCCTCTTTACTAACCTGATAGCTCCTACACATTGTATAAAAGTTCTGGTGGTGGATGTTGATGTGTTCTTAGTTAGTTCTGTGAGTAAAAACTCAATCAACTCAAAAAACAAAGTGTTGTTACAACTCATTACAAGGTAGCCTGAAATAGAAGACCAAAAATATATTGTCAGAGTCAAGTTGAGAAAGAACATTTACTGAAATATCTACCAGTAAGCTAATATAATAGCCCCCCTCTTATAAGACCACGCCTTCTCCGATTAAAAAAAGTGGCCATATAAGAGGGGAAGAGGATCTGGAAGAGGACAATTCAGTTGTATTGACCGCTATTTAGGGATGGGGGTACAATTTAGTGAAATTACACTATCTCAGTTCCTCTGAAATCTAGCCTTTGGTAGGAGTGGCCTTATAAGATGGGGGCTACTATACTGTCAATTACATCAATTTTCCTTGAGGATACCAGTTTTTGTGGGCAAAAAAAATCAAGTAATTCAATGCACCATTTAGAACAGAAGGTAATGATATAAGTATTAATATTACAAAGTTCAATGGCAATTGAAGATCTTGTGCTTTCAAAATATATAACAGAACTGTGTAAAATCTAGGCTTCAAGATTTGTTATTTTTTTATTTTGCTTACAATCTATTAGCTTGATGTATTAAACTGTCTTTTCAGCAACATTATACTTTTACCTCTCCATATTAGGACTGTGATTTCCCTTTAATTCTGTGATTTCCCTCTAATTACAAAGCAAAAATTGTCAATTCTGATGTCAGGTTTACCTCCCTTTATGGAATGTAATATTGCATGCAGTTCAAATTTTCTTTGTTATGTAGCGTTCTATTTTTGGACCATTTATGTACATATTGGTCTGTGTGGTATTCAGACGTTGTCAGTGTTTTTGGAGCGATTTCAGGAGTGGCAGGTTTGAAGAAGTCGAATTGATTTAGATATTTGTGACGATAAGTATTCTGTATATATATTATATTTTGTATTAATTATTACTGGAAGATATCCAATTAAATAATACTAAAGTTAGAAGTGTTACATTTGGTGAACAGCGGCGGGATTTGTATGATTTATCGGAGAAGAGATTTGACTAATAACCAAAGAAGTGTTCTAAATTATTAACAACGCATAGTAACGGACATAATAAAATTGATTAAACAACACAATTTGAAAACAACTAAAGTAACCGTGAAAATGTAAAGTTTATGGAAGACTTGGAAAATCTAGCAATGGCTGAGGAAAATCACGTAGGGGCAAAAAAGCCTATTATAATGCCCGATATTTATAAGGGTGATATTGATGAAGAATGGGAAGATTGGCTGGAACACTTTAATGCATGTGCTGAAATAAACTGTTGGGACGAGGCTACTAAATGCAGGTTTATGGGTGTTAGATTAAAGAACAATGCATACAAATTCTATAAAGAGTTGGAAGCTGCTGTTAAAACAAACTGTACTGATTTAAGTGAGACCCTTGAGAAGCGTTTTAAAACTGTTTCACAAACGCAGTATTACAAGACAAAATTTCAGGGTGTTGCACAAACTGCTGGAGAGAGTTTGCTTGACTTAGGGAACAAGATTCGTACATTGAGCAGAAAGGCCTATCCAAATCTCGAGGCTAAGCTACAAGATGAGTTGGCACGAGATCAGTTTGTTCGATCTTTAACTGATGTTGAAATGCCATTGAAGTTACGACATCAAATCCCTGGAACACTAGATGACGCAATTAGAATAGCCATAGATTAGCAAACAGTAGAACAAGATGTTCGAAAAGCTAAGGATCTAAAAATCGAGAAGGAGAAATCAAGTGAAGCATGTTGTGCAAGTATGCAGCCACAGGACAGCTCACTGCATTCTATGATGAAAGAATTGTTAACATTTATGAAAGAGGACAGGGAAGAAAGCAGAAAATATCGGGTAACGTCTAACCAAAGTAGAGAAAGGAGGCCAGATAATGATTTTAGGTGTTACACCTGTGGCAGCGATAGGCACCTCAGGCGTAATTGTCCAAGGAATAAGCCACTTTTGTGTTGGAATTGCAATTTTCCTGGTCACACGAGGGCAAATTGTCCGAACGCTAAGCAATCTTCTCCGGGAAACGGAAATTAGCCGAGGTCGAGGGTCGGATGTCAGTAAATAATAAAGACCCAGCAAATGTGTATGCATGCTCCAATACGGGATTATCTATGATGTGCAAAGGAGAAATAAATGGAATACAAACCGATATGTTGGTAGACACTGGATCTGTTTATACAATGGTACATTATGACTTATATAAGGAGATAGAAAATCAAAATCAGATATCACTACCTCTATTCGAATGCAAGTCTACTGTTGTTTCTGCAAACAGCGAAGTCATTGACATTTATGGGATAATCGATATAGTTATCACAGTAAACAATAAAAAATATCATCAAAAAGTTTTAGTGGCGAAAGATTTGGCACATAGATGTTTATTGGGAACTGACTTTTTGAAAAGGAATAAAGCTGTTGTCGACTTTGAGAAAATGACTCTAACAGTTGAAGGCTGTGAGAATATATTGAATATGACTGAAGGAGGTACGTCTGTTTGCAGAGTAAGTTTAAAGGATACAGTGCGCATTCCTCCTGGGAATGAAATGTTACTCGGAGGGAAGATCATAAAGAAGGACCGTGGATTTCAAAACACTGGGACGTTCTTATTTGAACCAAAAAGAAGAATTGGGGTTGGTGAAAAAGTTTGTGCTGCTCACACACTTACGGAGGGAAAAAACACTTGTATCTTACGAGTGATGAATTTATCAAAGGAACCGGTGACTGTATATAAGAACACAACAATGGGCCATCTGACTCCAATAAACTGTGAAGCATCCGGTTCCCCATTGGAGCAGCAGTTGGCAGCTCCTGGGGAATTATGTGACCTAAATAGTGCCCTGGAGCGGCAGTTTGCAGCTCCTGGTACATCTGGTCACTTTCCGGTAGAACACTGTGCAAATACTTGTGATCTGGAGCAGCAGATGGCAGCTCCTAGCATGTTCAACATAGACAAGGATTTAGATTCTGGTAAAAAGGAAAGGCTTACCAAACTACTCCAGAAGTATGATGACGTATTTTCAAAGTCGCCGTCCGACATTGGTCGCACTGGACTAGTAAAGCTTTCAATTAACACCGGGAATAATGCTCCAATTAAGCAACGAACAAGACCTGTTCCTTTTCATAGAAAGGTGGAAGTAAAAGACCTGGTCGAGGATATGGTACAGAATGCGTTTGCAAGACCTTCAAATAGCCCTTGGTCGTCACCTATCGTGCTTGTGAAGAAAAAAGATAACAGCACAAGATTCTGTGTAGACTATCGTAGGGTAAATGAAATTACACGAAAAGACGCTTACCCTATTCCACGTATTGAGAAAACTTTTGATTTACTAGCAGGAGCAAAATACTTTTCTTGTGTCGATTTGGCCAGCGGTTACTGGCAGGTGGAGTTGGAGGAGGAGGACAAAGAAAAAAAAGCGTTCTCTACTCCATTTGGTCTGTACGAATTTAATGTGATGCCCTTTGGGCTGACTGGTGCTCCAAGTGTGTTTCAGCGATTAATGGAATGTGTATTAAAGGGATTGCAATTTGAAATTTGTTCGATATACTTAGACGATGTGGTTATATTCAGTTCCACGTTTGATGAGCATTTGGAGAGGCTAGAACTCGTTTTAGAGAAAATGGCTTAAAACTGAAGCAAAGCAAGTGCACATTCGGAGGTAAGAAAGTACAATGTCTCGGACACATAATTTCGGATGAGGGGATAGAAACGGATCCCGATAAGATAGATAAGGTCAGATCTTGGTCTCAACCCACAAATGTGCGAGAATTGAAAGCATTCATGGGCTTACCAAGCTATTATCGAAGATTCATTAAGGGGTTCTCTTTAATTAGCTCTCCTCTCAATAGATTGCTTCAAAAGAACCAGTCGTTTCATTGGTCTAGAGAATGTAATGATGCATTCGAACAACTGAAAGTTATGCTGACCAAATCACCAATCTTGTCATATCCAACCATCGATGGAACCTTCGTCCTAGACACCGACGCAAGTGGTGATTGTATTGGAGCAGTTCTTTCTCAGTGTCAAGAAGGACAAGAGCGAGTGATAGCGTACGCCAGTAGGACTGTGTTACAAAAAAAGAGATGCTTTCCCTTGTATTTTTTGTAAAGAAATTCAGGCACTATCTCCTTGGGAAAAAGTTTCAAATACGCACTGACCACAAAGCACTTTCGTGGCTCTGGAACTTCAAGGAGTCTGAAGGTCAAATTGCGAGATGGCAGGCTTATTTGTCTGAATATGAAATGGAAATAGTTCACAGAGAAGGGTCGAAGCATGGCAATGCTGATGCTTTATCAAGGAAACCAGAAAATATATCGACAGAAATGCATGATGATGATGATATAAATAGTGATCACGAGTTTTGTCAAGCAGTGATTGCTAGATCGGGTTTTGATTGGAAAGCAGCTCAGTTTGATGATTGTGACATAAGACAAGTGAGTGAATTGAAGAGTTCAGTGAAGAGTAGGCCTGTTATTTTAGGAGAGTATTCCAGTACTGTGAAACGCTTGCTAGGTCAATGGGACACCATAGTTTTGAGGGACAAGATATTATATAGAAGATTTGAAAATGGTAGCGAAGAAATTGATCAGATGATCGTGCCTAGTCGGCTCAGACAGAGTGTGCTTAAAGAATTACATTCTGGGATTAGAGGAGGGCATCTTGGAACAAAGAAGATGCTAAAAAAGGTGAAGAGTAGATTCTATTGGCCAGGATGGACTCAGGACGTAGAGATATACTGTCAAGAGTGTACAATTTGCTCGTCAAGGAGAAATCCAGCAGTTAAACAAAGGGCCCCTTTGGTCCCAATAAGAACGGGTGCACCCCTAGAGAAGATTGCTATGGACATCCTGGGACCACTTCCTAAATCTAACCGAGGAAATTATTACATTCTTGTCATCTCTGATTATTTTAGTAAATGGACAGAGGCATATGCCATTAGGAATCACAAAGCCAAGACAATAGCGAGAAAACTTGTAGAAGAATTTATTTGCCGTTTTGGTGCACCCTACACCATACACACTGATCAAGGCAGGGACTTTGAATCAAATCTGATTAAGGAGATAAGCACCTTATTTATTTGATTCTAAAAAACAAAGAACAACAGCATACCATCCTCAGAGCGATGGACAGGTTGAAAGGTTCAACAAGACACTTATTGGTATGCTTAGCAAACATGTTGATGAGAACCAGAAAAATTGGGACGAACAAATACCATTTGTAATGCTAGCTTATAGAAGTAGCATCAATGAAACAACTGGATTTTCGCCATCAATGCTTATGTTCGGTCACGAAATCCGTTTGCCATTGGACGTTGTTTTGGGAACTTGTCCTCAACAAGAACAAGAAAAAACACAATATGTTTCTTCATTACGTCGTAACATTGAAACTGCTTTCCAAAGAGTGCAAACAAACATCACCACTTCACAAAGGCGCCAGAAGGACTACTACGACCGAAAAGTATCTGGCAAACAAATAGATGTTGTTTAACCCCTCTGTTAAGCCTGGACTGTCTCAAAAACTACATTGCCCTTGGAAAAAGAGCCATACACCGTAATTCAGAAAATATCTGAGGTTGATTACAAAATACGGAAAGGCAATGCAAAACCAAAGATAGTACATTTCAACAGGCTTAAGAAATTTGTAGAACCTAAAAGTGAAATGATCGACATGTTTGTTAGAATTGGTCAAAACCGTATTCATCGTGACAGACGGTGTCTTAATGGAGGGAATGAAAGAGGGGAGCAGCAGCTCGCAGCTCCCTTGGAACAAAATGATTTGGATGTCGATTTAAGTGACGAAAGTGATAACGAAAATGAAGAAGTGAACAGAGCTCAGTTTGAAGTAGATGATCCACAAGATGTTGAAAGAGACGCCGAAACGGAATCGGAGGACAATATCGATGACGTTGATGAAGATGAAATGGAACTTCCTGTACGTCCCAGAAGAGCATGTGGTCGACCCAAATACTTGGAAGACTATGAAACGTAAGACACGGGACGTGTCTTTCATAGAGGGGAATATATGTAGCGTTCTGCTTTTGGACCATTAATGTACATATTGGTCTGTGTGGTATTCAGACGTTGTCAGTGTTTTTGGAGCGATTTCCGGAGCGGCAGGTTTGAAGAAGTCGAATTGATTTAGATATTTGTGACGATAAGTATTCTGTATATATATTATATTTTGCATTAATTATTACTGAAAGATATCCAATTAAATAATACTAAAGTTAGAAGTGTTACAGTTAAATGTTTTGCAAAAATTATGATAAAGAGACAAAAGTAAGTTTTACCTGTTTACTGAAAATTGATTGATAGCTATACTGTAAAAGTAGTAATTTTCATGATTTACTAATCTTCGCTACTTTTGTGGTGCTTACAAAAGAACAAATATTAATAACCATGGAAATCTATACCATTAATCAAACTGCTGAACAATCACTGAACCAAAAACAGACAAACAATACATAACAAATAAACTATTTTTGACGGGGAAAGTCTTTGCCTTAATTTTTTTCACCTACTTGCCCGAAAGCCAAATTTAGAAAAATTTTCTATTCATTCAAATTTAGAAAAATTTTCTATTTATTCAAACAAATTCTTTCATAATTCTCTCTTGTCCAAATCCAGTTTGACCTGTCCCAGGCTTCGGGCAAGTGGGTTAGCGTGAAGACTGCAGGGAGGGATTATCTATTTGAGTACAAGAAGATTCTTGTATATCTCAACCTTTCAGACAGGATATTATAACAAATCTGTTGAAGCTGAATGTATACTGGAGATAGCCAAAAAGGTATGTAAACCCTCCATATAGCGGAGATAACTCTACAATTATCAAAATGGACATTAATCAGTAAATACAAACCTATGGCTATGATAGCTCTTTTTCTTACAGCCAACCGAGGACTAGATAACTGTGGTAACAATGACTGCATGATACTGGGATGGAAGCTAATCAAAAGTCCTGTAAAACATACAAAATTACTTTAATATAACATGAAAAAATCATTGGGATCTTTGTGCCAGAGTGGTTACAAACCTAACACCACTGACACGAGTTTTGCCCTAATACCAACCTCAAGTATTAAGGTTTCCAAACACATACATATGGCCTGGTTTTAGTGGGGATTCATGTAGCTCAATCTTCAGCTTTCTGCTTAAATATTTGTTAGTTTTTATGTCCTTTTTCTTTTCGCTATTGAATTGTCTATCCTTCGATTTACAGCTTCTGATTACCACATTGGTATCGTCAAACTTTTCTTATACTTGTCTGGGTTTTTTTTGGATAGGAAGCAAATCTGTGCAGGTTTTTTTTATAGTTTGTTTATATCTGTATTGGAGGGCCCGGGTGGCTCAATGAGTTAGGTAGTTGTAGGGCCCGGGTGGCTCAATGAGTTAGGTAGTTGTAGGGCCCGGGTGGCTCAATGAGTTAGGTAGTTGTAGGGCCCAGGTGGCTCAATGAGTTAGGTAGTTGTAGGGCCCGGGTGGCTCAATGAGTTAGGTAGTTGGATTACCTAACACCTCATACAAGCCTATCACCAATACGGCGTAGGTTCGCGCCCGGCTTTGTAAATTACAAAAAAAGGGTGCACTCGACTCGCAGCTGCAAGTGATAAAGCTTACCAATTGCTTGCCCATGGTCAGTGGTTCTCTCCGGCCTCTTCCACCACTAAAACGGGTCGCCATGATATAGTTGAAATATTGCTGAAAGTGGCGTTCAACACAATAAATCAATCAATATTATATGTGTATTGTCGTTAGTAATCCAATTATCGGGGGGGGGAGTTGTGATAGCATTAAACGATTTAATCCTGTCACATTTTTCTGCCTGTCCCTGGACCCTTGCACAACTGGATTTCCAATCCCATACATTATGGTCTTTTTTGTGTCTAATTGTTTGACGTGAGAGGTGATTGTTCGGTTTGTTCATATTGGTGGATTTGTTGACCATCACTATAGAAACTGTCTTTTCATAACTAATTAAAAATCTTCATACCTCCAAATCTACTTAACAAATCTCCTAGAATGTCCAAGGCTTCTAGTTGTACAGACATATCTTCTTGCTAAAAATAAAATACAAATCAAATCAAAATGTTAAAACATAATTACATATCAATTAAATCTCACAATATCACATGTGATTCTTGATTCTCATTATTATACACACACAATAATTTGTGTTAGTGTCATGGTGCTTAACACCACTTTCATCAATATTTCAGTTATATCGTGGTGGTCAGCTTTATAGGTGGAGGAAACCAGAGTACCCGGAGAAAACCAGCAACATGCCGTAAGTCACTGACAAACTATACCCTTTAGAGGTCGCGTCAGGGGTCAACACGAATACATTCTGTATATATCAGGTGTGTTTCAAAATGCATATGCTTGTCTTTTCTGCTGGATTTTTTGAAGTCTCGCTGATTTGTCAATTTATAATACAATCATGAAAGCTTACTTCACTTGAAATAGTGGCAAGATGCTATTCAGTGACGAATATCATGGTCTATAATATAATTGTTGATAAATATTACCTTTGATATGGCACTGGTTAGTCTGCCTGTTATCTTTTTACATATACTGGAGGCTAGTGCAGTAGAAGAGGGAGGCAACTCACTGATCACAGTTTTCAAACCTAAAAATAGAAATGACAGGATCATTTTAATCGATGTAGGATTATACATTTTTGCCAAGATTCAAGTTCATAAAGGTAAATGAACAGGATATTGATATGAATGAACATATAACATATAAGGTCGGATTACAAAGGAAGTTGTTATTTGGAGGGAGGGTGCTAAAAGTTTTACTGTACTTCCATTGTTCCATATTGTAAAACATGAACAATTGCTTCTGAAATAGTAAATAATTTACAATTTACAACAAAGTATATGAATTAAAAAAAAACGTATCCATGGTCATTGATGCCCCCTCTTCCAGCTAAAGAAAACAGGTATTTTTCGGCAAATCAAGAGGATAATTCCAAACAGTAAATAAGGTGGTAAAGTCGAAAATCGGAAAATGGCCTTCCTTTTATTGTGACTAACCTTGTGTATAAATTTCAAATGATTTCAAAAAAAGTAATACAAGTTATTAAATAAAAACCAAATGTAGGACATACTGATGGATGTACATACAGAAGTGGGTAAAACTTCATGTACCCTTCGTCTAGAGACGGGGGCATAAAAACAACAACAAATTTATTTCTCTCAACTTGCCACTTACCAATACTAGAGATATCTCTAAGCTGTTCTTTGTCTGAGATCATGTTACTACACAATGTATCCACGATTGTCTCCACTTGAAACTCCTTAACTTTGTTCACTAGAGGTCCGAGGCTATAAATAAATATTGACGGTAAAAGTCGAAAAGTTTGTAGGAGGTCTGTCACCCAACCACATATTCACATTTTGCATTTTACAATTCTTCATTACTTAAAAAAAATCACTAATTATTTTTCTCACATTTTTCTGAAAATAAGCAACTTGAAAGTATATACAAATGTAGTGACAGTCTGCACCAAAAATCACTAGCCCTAAGCCCCAGTCTAGTAAAAATTGCATACAATTTGCTTAATCAAATAGAAAAATTCTTCAAAAATGCTGTTTGGACTAATTTGTCAAAAAGTTTTTGGCACAGACTATAGTAATTTATAGTTTGAATTGATCACAAGTTCCACATTTTGGGGGGAAAAGGTTTGTTTTTGGAATGTATTGTGACGCAATGCTTTTCACATTGTGGTGTCAAAAAAGTCATGTGATGTGAGATGCAAAAATCTCACATTGGTATCTCTCATCAAATAAGCCTGTCACACATGAGAAAACATATATATTTGGTTGTGCTATCAAACCTTCAAATGTACACTTTTTACAATGTTTTTAAAACATAATGATTTGGCATTTTCTTTTTTACTTTCAAAATGGATAAAAGGACACATGGTGGAATGTATCCAGTAAAAACATGAAATACAAAAATTGGCAGAATTCAATGTCATTATGGGTACTTACCATTTGACAGCTAGATTTTGAACTTCACCATTCTTGTCTTCCAATAATTTTAAAAGCATTCTTACAACCTTTAAATAAAGACAACACTTAATTAAATGGACACCATTTATACAAAACAAATAGGAATTTGTTTAAGTAATTTCAAACCCTCCCCTCATTTTCAACATTGAACATTCCTTGATACACCTGGTTACACAGCTGCACAGATTTGTTAAATAACCATATAAAGAAGCAGAAAACATCCTTTTTTAGCACCTTGAACCTCTTCTAGAATCTGCCCTCCCAATCATTACTGTGTCAAGCATAAGAATCATTGTAATAAAAATCCTGAAGGTGCGGTCAATCAGAACAACAATTATTGCAGAGAAATTGAGTATTCAGTAAGACAACAAAAGACTCATAACATTATACAACTGAGAAAATTTTGGCGGTAATTTTAAAATATGTTAAAAAAAAATAATATTAAAATATAAAATCATGAAAAGGATTAATTTGACATTATTTCATCATTCAATCAAATTAATTATTATATCTTCTTAATTATTGAGTAACATGTATACAGTAGTTCCCGTCTTATAAGGCCACTCCCACCAAATGCCAACCCTCTTTATCAGGCCAGATTTCAGATGCACTGAGATAGTAAATAATACTAAATTCTCCCTCTCAAGGCCTGTCTTATATGGCCACTTTTTCACTGCTGAATGAGGGGCCTTATAAGAGGGGAACTTCGATACTGCATAAATCAGTTGTCTAACCTTTCTTTCACTGTCGTCGTCCAGCTTAATAGAATCTTTCTGAAGTTCTGTCATCAAATCATTGGTGGCCATGAACCTGAAATCTTTATCATTGGAAGTCATCTGTAAAAAATTAAATTAAAATGATGTCATCCAAAATTTGCAAACATAAAAATAAAATAAATTGGTTTAACAACATGACAAAGGATTATGTACAACATTTTGGAATTATTAAACTATTTTAGTATTTTGATTGACAAAAAAACAATACTATGGAAATTTCTGCTGTCTACATTTCATCATTTGTATGTTCAGTTTTTACGTAAAGTTTTTAGATATGACTTAAGATATATCAAGTGCATATTTCATAAACGTAATCAACATTCATTTTTTAAAAAAATCAGTTATTTTTGAATGCGGGAGTGAGAACATATTTTTTATGGTATGACTCAAAACAATTTTTTTAAAATCAATTTAAATTCAAAACAGATAGGTCAACTTTTCTAGGAGAAAAAATCTGGCTGTATATGTAGTAGAGGTATTATTTTTTTTAGTGAATATGGCATGCAAGACAACATCTTTTTTTAAATTTGAATTTAAAAAAATGATAAAAGATATTCAAGAATTTTTTGGAGAATGTGAATAGGGGGTACCCTCTTGGTATGCCCGATATTTGTTTTTATCATAAAGAAATGTTCCTGAGGAAACGATCTACACTGTTTGTAAAAATATAGGAGCTCAATATTGACAAAATGAATTGAAGCGGGAGATGTAAAAACCAAAGTTGGTTACCTAGCAGTAAAGCAGGAGGTGGGGACTGGACCATTGCATATGAAACAAGGCCAGGGCCTGTGGATTAAAATAGAAGTTTGACAGAATGACACTGGATTCCACCATGTCTTTCATAAACAAAGACAAGAATGCTACAAACTCTGCAATGACCAACTTTAGCAGAGAGAAGAGCCAAAATAAAAGCTACGATGATGTACAGGATAGTGAATTGCCTAGTAGCTATACCCATCTACAACAACAGCAAGAGGACATACAGCAAGATTCATAGTCCTGTATGCCAGAACGCAACTATATAGACACTCCTTCTTCCCAGACACAATTCGGATTTGGAACGGCCTACCACAACCATTAGTGGAAAGCACCTCCCTGGAAACCTTTAAACAAGGGGTGCTCAGCTGTCACATCCCATAATCGCACACCATGCTTTTAGACTTTTAATCCAACACCTGTACATATTTTTGTTTGCACCGTTGTCACAACCCCGCATGGGCAAGTACGATATTTCTCTACCCAGAGACTAGTCCGAGATTCCTCTGCCGTCTGACGGCTTTTTGTTCGAATTGCTGGAGCCGTGGGACGTCAGACTGCTCTCCATATAAGGAAAACAGCGGATTTGTCACTCCAACTCTGAGTCGGCACATTTCCACGTTTCGTGGCTATCGGATTTTATTTTCTATCCAAAACCCTTATATAAATCGCTCCACCAATCATTTTTCTATTCATTCACAACCATCTTACCCTCAGAAAGTGCAGTGATTTAGCTAGCGCTCGTCACTTTCGTCATTGACGATTGATTTTCGAAAGTGACGAGTATTTTCCGTACCCAATTCGTCACTTGAATTTTCAAAAAATCGTAAAAAAATATTTGTAACAATCCATTCTACTTCATTTGCTGATTAAAACTAATTAATCACTACAATGACAATGTTATTACATGTTACAAGCCAATCAACGGATTATAGAATTTTTGTTTTGATTGCGTAATCTTTGATCTCACCTGGACAAAGAATTCAATCAACGATAATAATTTTTTTCAGGGGTCCAAATTAGCGGTCGCCCAGTCGCCCATGGCAACCAAAATGTCACCTGGGCGACTTGAAAACGTAGAAAAATAGCCCAGCTGGCTATTAAAAATTCCAGTAGCTTTGTATCCCTAAACTATCGTTTATCCGTTTGTAACGACTAACGTGATCGTTTTTCTGTTACCTGTTCAACTGAAATGTCTAACTCAAAAGAACATCAGTTATGGCTTTTCAAACAGGGAACCAGAATGCGTAGTTTATAGAATAATCCTCCGGCTACGGAGCACTCTAAATTTCGGTAAATTTCCAAAGTTCAAAACATACCAGTGCGGTCGTAAAGCTTACGGAAGGATTCGAGAAAAGGAGAGTTTTTTTTTATATTTTATAATTAATTAATTGTTATTGCTTAGATTATAGTATGTCGTTAATATATTAAAATGTACCAAAACACAGAATTAAATCGAGAGAATTCCGGAATTGTTTTTTTTATCTTTAATCTTTTATAAACATCCGTCTCGAAAATTAATGTTAGCAGTTAGTGATGTGGAATTATTTATCGGGGGTCAAGCCTCCCAGTGAATCTGAAAAGAAACTAGAGGCTCAGGTGAGCCTGTATCGCTCACCTGACATAAATAAGTCCTCTTAAGAATGTCTGCATGCTGAATACATCTAAGTTACTATTCAAATCCCATACTGACATAGGGTTCTATGTTAAAACTATGTCTGCTCATGGCAGCCATTTTGGATGGAGGTCGTGGTCACCGGACACAATTTTGAAAGTATACTACCCAAGGACCATCCATGCCATGTTTGCTTTAAATTGGCTGACTGGTTTCAGAAGAGAAGACTTTTAAACAATTTTCCCAGGGGCCGTAGCTATAATCCGACAGTCCGATAGTCCGACAGTCTGATAGTCCGATAGTCCGACAAATGCTTTAAACTGATGAAAGTTTTGAAAAATAATTTGGCCAAAAATGATATATTCGTAATTTCAGGATATAGGCCATTCATTTTTATACGCCCGTCAAAATACGGGCTTATTATGGCATACCGCTGTTCGTCCGTCCGTCCACGCCTCGTACGATAACATCTCTCACTTGTTCCCCCTTTTACTGATAGGTCACGTCGTGACATACATTGTATTGATAAAAGGGGGAGCAAGTGAGAGGTGTGATTTTAGTCAGTTTGGAAAACGCCAGTTTTCATATGGTACATGTATATACAATTAATTGGTTTAAAAAAGTGCAGAATATTAATTACCGTTCTCACGCTGCGCAACCGACCTTCAGTTGTCATAAAAGAGGGGGGGGGGAGCGTATCATGGCACAGTTGTTTATTTTGTCATATTCCAATGCTGTTTCTTTCCGTGATATAAGGGGTCACTTAGGGACAATTCCTTCAATCGTAACTTTTTATATATGCGTTTGTCGTAGAAGGCGACTATAGCAGGGTCACCCGTCGGAATCCCGGGGAATATTAAGCAATCAATCAATCAATCAATTCGCACACATTATTGTATCCAGCTCTATTGGTGTGTCGACATTGCTTTTTAACATAAATATTCCATGATAAAGGGCGGGGGACACTGGTACGCTCTCCTTTTGACTTTTCCTTTTTTTTGTATTTCTTTTTTTGTGTATTCATTTATTTCATCTTTCTTTTTAATAGTGATTTTTCTTGGCTGGACTCGGCTACACGCTACTTAAATAAAGCCTGAAGAAGTCGCTACTAAAAAATATACGGGATACTTACACTACCGGTTCATCACGATTGGATTCAGGTCTTTATGGAGCCCGCGTTGTTCATATATGTGGGTTTTTTTAGCTCTTGTGTGGCCCTGCCAATTGTTTGTCCGTCTATGATATCGTGTTTCCGATGTTCTGGACCTTTCTTTGGTGAGTAAACGGTTCGGTTTCTGGTCCCATATTACACATGTTATAGTGTTAACTTTCAAAGAAATATAGCATTTGTCGGACTATCGGACCGTCGGACTGTCGGATTATAGGTCGGACCCCATTTTCCCATAGGGTCCTATGTTAAAACTATGTCTGCTGACGGCAGCCATTTTGAACCGAGATCGGGATCACTGAACACAATTTTGGAAGTTGACCACCTAAGGACCATCGATGACATGTTTGCTATATTGGCTTATTAGTTTCAGAGGAGAAGATTTTAAAACATTTTTCCCATAGGGTCCTATGTTAAAACTACAGTATGTCTGCTGAAGGTGGCCATCTTGGATGGAGGTCAGGGTCACTGGACACAATTTTGAAAATTGACCACTTAAGGACCATCCATGCCATGTTTGCTTTAAATTGGCTTACTGGTTTCAGAGAAGAAGATTTTTAAATATATTTCCCATAGGGTCCTATGTTAAAACTATGTTCGCTGATGGTTGCCATCTTGGATGGAGGTCGGGGTCACAGGACATAATTTTGAAAGTTGACCACCTAAGGACCATTCATCCCATGTTTGCTTTAAACTGACGTACTGGTTTCAGAGGAGAAGACTTTTAAACATTTTTTCCATAGGGTCCTATGTTAAAATTAAGTCGAGTCATGGCGGCCATCTTGAATTTCCGATCAGCAAACGATTCACAATTTTAGTACAGGACCACCCAATGATCATTCCTGCAAAGCCACAATTCAATTGGCTTAGTGGTTTCTAACAAGAAGATTTTTAAAATTTCGACCAATCAGAACACATTATAGGCCCTGGCAGCCATGTTGGATTTCCGATCAGCACCAAAAACACAAATCTTGTATATGACCATCCAATGAACATTTCTGCCAAGTTTGATTCAAATCTGTTTTGTGGTTTCAGAAAAAAAGATGAAAATGTGAAATTCCCATAGGGTCCTATGTTAAACTAAGTCGAGTCATGGCGGCCATCTTGAATTTCCGATCGGCAAACGATTCACAAGTTTAGTACAGGACCACCCAATGATCATTCCTGCAAAGTCACAATTCAATTGGCTTAGTGGTTTCTAACAAGAAGATTTTTAAAATTTCGACCAATCAGAACACATTATGGGCCCTGGCAGCCATGTTGGATTTCCGATCAGCGCCAAAAACAAAAATCTTGTATATGACCATCCAATGAACATTTCTGCCAAGTTTGGTTCAAATCTGTTTTGTGGTTTCAGAAAAAAAGATGAAAATGTGAAATTCCCATAGGGTCTAATGTTAAACTAAGTCGAGTCATGGCGGCCATCTTGAATTTCCGATCGGCAAACGATTCACAAATTTAGTACAGGACCACCCAATGATCATTCCTGCAAAGTCACAATTCAATTGACTTAGTGGTTTCTGACAAGAAGATTTTTAAAATTTCAGCCAATGAGAACACATTATGGACCCTGGCAGCCATGTTGGATTTCAAATCAGCACCAACAACACAAATCTGGTAGAGGACCATCCAGTGAACATTTCTGGCAAGTTTGGCTGATTTCTGTTCAGCGGTTTCAGAGAAGAAGATTTAAATGTGAAAAGCTAACGGACGGACGGACGGACGCTTACCCATGACAAAAGCTCACATGGCCTATGGCCAGGTGAGCTAAAAAAGGAAGTTTGAAAGTACCAAAGAGTACTACAAGGGGTATGATAAAGATAAGCGTGCAAGGAAATATTTACCAGAGTGGGAAAAGGGTAGACCTTGGTTGAACTTGAAGTATGTGGACAACAAGGGGATGGCATGTACAGCGTGTAACGAGTTTGGCGAGCCGAATGGTATGTTTGTAACTGGTTGTACAAGCTATAAAGTTGATAGTCTGACAAAGCACGAAAAACCAAAGCAGCATGAGAAATGTGCACTTGTCACTAAAGCAAAACTGAAATCTCGTGAGGAATCATCAGCTGCTAAAATCATCCAGACCTTGAACAAAGACATATTAATCAAGCTGGATAAAAATGTTCAGGAATTGTCATGCTTTGGTTGTTAAAAATAGGCCCCTTTCAGACTATGAATGGATGTGTCAGTTGGATGAAACCAAAGGAATTATTTTAGGGAAAACATACAGGAACACTGAATCAGTCAAATCTTTTATAGCAGCTATTGCTTATGTTGAATTTTTAAAAATAAAGGTAGTAAAACTTATTTATAACAGATAGTAAGTTCATATGTATAATTTGGTTCCACTGATGCTTCGATACATGTACAAGAAATGTGGTACATCCGTCAGTCTACAGGTGGTTCTGTTGATGCCAAATTTATAGGGGTTGCCTCAATAGAAAAGGCTTGGTATTGTTGATGGACTTCAACACTTTCAAAAATGTGTGTAAAATGCAGGATTTGGCTTAAAAATACGAACATTTCTTGGGGGGGGGGGAAATAACCCCTAGCGGCCCTCGTCATTTTCACCTGGGCTACTGCTTTTTAATCTGGGCTAGCTGTCTCAAAATTTCAGTAGCCCAGTTGGCTATTATGCACAAAAAGTTAATCTGGGACCCTGTTTTTATAGTTATGACATGTACTCAAAATGCCACAGTATGTATTTAAAGTGGACATATTTTTGTAATTGTCATATGGATGCAATTTCGCATTGGGAAAGTTGCCGTCAAAATATATAATTAATAGTAGGCCTAATTGTCATTCATTGCACGATTCGTGTCTGCTATTACGAACTATTTTTGCCAAATTTATGAAAATGTTGATATCATGTTTATTGAAATCTATCGTATCCATTAAGTATTTTGAAATTGATTTTCTTGAAAAGTCATAACTTTGATTAAAGAAACCAAGGACGTGTATACACGTCCTTTGAAGAAACTAAAAAAAAAATGGTGCGATCAACAGGAGTTCGCAATCCACTGAAGCTACTTTTAACCAAACGAACTTTTGATGTATTTATTCTCATTTCTGTGAAAAGAAATCTTAGTTCTCATATTTTATATTTTATTTATATGCAAGGTTGGCCATTCAATTCGTTGAAATGCACTGCATGAGGATGCATATAAGCTTTTTCTTATATATTGATCAGCATCCGGGTAACAATTGTGTTCTATATATAGAACTATTTACAAACAGACACGTGTCTGCAATTAAAAAAAATAACTACAGTATTTTTATTCCAATTGTTGCAATTTGATTATGAGGTCTGAGAAATAATTATTTATTTTACAACTTGCTTCAGTTTTTGATTTCCTACAAAGAATCTAAAAGATAGAAGTTGGACCATTAGGCAAACTGGCAGATTTTTTTTTCTGCTGAAGACTACACAAATATGAGTTTTTACAATTGTTGTGGTATTAGACCAAAGCATAGTAACATTTCAAAAAGGGTGGGGGAGGGGGTATTTACAATTTGTGTGGTATTAGACCAAAGCACAGTAATATTTCAAAAGAGGGGGGGGGGTATTACAATTTGTGTGGTATTGAGATCAAAATAGTGGCAATGTTATGTTTTATCAGTTGGTTGTTAATTTGCAGAGTATGTTGTTCCCATCCTAGGAGGTTTTCAATCTCCATTACTAACCAATAAGGCAACGTAACTGATTATAAGATTAAGCTCATTATAATCTTGTTCATTCATAATTTTTTTTAAAAAATCTGTTCCGCAAAAGTGACTAATGGTCTCAAAATCTTGGCTAAATCCCTGAAGTGGTGTTACACTCGATTACAGCACGATTTTGCCTTAGACCCCATCATTTCGCCATTTTACTTTCATTTTCGAACCTACAAACGTGATCTCGCGATACTCACTGAATGATGACAGCAACACATTGCATGATGGGAGCTACTTAATGCATACGTAAACAACAACATACAAATCACATGGAAGATGATATAAAGCATATTCTGCAGGACAAACAGTTCCATCTACAGCTCAAATCAGAGCAGAAGGAAATAATACAAAATGTGTTGGAAAGATAAGATTAAATGGCAGTGTTACCCACGGGCTTCGGAAAGAGCATGTGTTACGTTCTCCCCTCCCCCCCCCCCCCTCTCATTTTGGACAAGGTAAGATCATATATACAAATCATCTCCCATGATACATTGCGGTAATCATGGTTGAAAAATAATCTGACATGGCGAAATGATAGGGTCTATGTGAAAATCGTGCTGTACTTGAGTGTAACACCACTTTCTGAGGGTAAGATGGCTATGAATAAATAGAAAAATGATTGGTGAAGTGATTTATATAAGGGTTTCGGATAGAAAATAAAATTTGATGGTCACGAAACGTGGAAATGTGCCGACCCAGAATTGGAGTGGCAAATCTGCTGTTTTCCTTATGGAGAGCACTCTGATGTCCCACGACTCCAGCAAGTCGAACAAAAAGCCGTCGGACGGCCGAGGAATCTCGGACTACCCAGAGACCTGCACTTTATTGGAAGAAGAAGAAGATAGCAAATTACAACAATGTAAAGTTTGACCAATAAAATTACTGATTCCTGTGAACTGTCAAGTCATGAATGATGAAACATGAAATTGAGACAGTGAACAAGATTAGGCAGGGAAAAAAGATTTCACAACACATGCAATTTGCTATCTTCCAGAATAGCAGGTTCTTGGTCAAATGACAACAATTCAGGATTTTGCTTTTCTTATCAATGAAAGTATGTGCGAAATTTATGCATTAAATTTGACGTTATTTTTAATGTTTTTCTTTTCTTTTTTGGGGTAAATACCGGCATATTTGCAATGTTAATTTCATGTACCTTTTCCAAGAGATTTGCGATGTGATATGACACGCTCGCCATTTTTGTAGCTTTGTCAGACAATAAGTTTGATCTAGTTTACTGTTAGTGCCTCGAAACTAGTGTGGTCTTCCCTAATATCATGAACTTGTCAGCTTCACATGCCAAAAAAAAATACAATCTGAAATTGTAATGGAAGTTTCCGTTTAACGCCCTCTATTGCAGAGGTTTCAGCCGGGAAAGGGGACGCTACTATTAGTTGGGTAACACTAATGTCCTGAAAATGTCCCGTAAATGTCCTGAAAATTATTGAAACGCCTATATCTTTATTATTCAATGGATTTGTTTCAAACGTTTGATTTTAACACATATGTAATAAAAAAATATTATAAAAAAATGAGAAAAAAATTAATGAAATGTTGTGAAAATGACTGACTGAAATACGTTGAAATGTTTTTTTTTATATTATTAGATGCAAGGATTTATAAATCCTTGTTAGATGGAATTACTTCAAATAATAAAATATATTTTATTTTAACACATGTCTATATTTAATTAAAAAAGATATTATATCGGATAATAATAATGACAAATTTCAGTTCACTTGTCATGGCATTTCGATCATTAAAACATATTTGAACAAGAAAACAAAAGGCTTAAACAGAATAACCAAAACTCGACTAATGTCATCCATGTCTGAGGGAAGATAACTTTCGTTTGAATAATAATTACATTATTTATTAAAGGCACACAGGCTGTCAGAATTGAATTTTTGTTTATGTCAGTTAAAAGTTGCCAATATTCGATGTTTTATACTAATAAAATGGTCTGAACAAAAAGCCAGGTTTAAAAGATCTGTTATAATGTCGTAATTAGTGAAAAGAATTCGAATGTTTAGCATTGGGCGGGTCAACATTGAATTCTTTCCTGGATGGAAGAAAATCAAACAGCGACGTATTTCCTTCGTTCTAGGCTATTTACGTATGATATTATGAAAAATTTCAACTGCAATATATTCTTTAGCCCGGTGACCTGAGTAAGATTTTTAAAGATTTAATCGTCAAAAATACTATACGGCTATTTTATATACCATTCGATTCGTCAAAGTATGTACTTTCAGAATATGGATGTCGTCAAAATCAAATGTGGTACATAGCCAGAAATCATGGGTGATTTTGCTCATGAATATTCATAAACCAAATCGCGTCATGTAATGACGTCAGCAAATAAACGTTGAACCATATTTGGAAGACGCTGATGAAAACTGTAATCTATTTTTTTTAAATAATATTTCATCACAGTTTTGATCACGTAAATAACTTCATAATTATTTGTGGTCGTATCAAAATTAATTGTCATCATATGTTTATTAGGAATCCGATGATGTGTGTAAAAGATCGAAAATATATTTAATGCACTGCCCCCCCCCCCCCTTTTTCCACGAAATAAAAATATGTAGTACCTAAATGAAAAATATATTGTGCATGTAATTTCCATTTCTGCCCCACGAAATCGTTTAGTATTATTGTTAAATTTTTTGAACTTTATATATCAGCAGTATTGTTACCAATTGTATTATACTGTAGTTATTTGTTCTGTAGTTTTGTCGAAATAAAAAAAAACCTTGTTGAGCCTCTTTTTAATTGTTTATTTACATTTGGATCTTAAATAATGAAGACCCAACTATACTCAGATATCTTTGTCAATATCTTTTATCAACAACTATTTGATTAAATGGAATTGGAGATCTGCAAACTGGATGACCTGCATTGAGCATGAGAAAGAAAATATTCTTTTTGGCATCGTCCCTTGATGCTCGCTGCTGGTTATCCAAAAGCTCTGTAGCCCTTTTCACAAAAATTCGTAATTATAGTCCTAACTTTTTCACTTAAGATTATCTTACGACAATTCCTAAGTCCTTTTCACAAAGATTATCTTACGACAAATTTTAATCTTACGACTAAAATTACACTTACGATAAAAAATTCTTCCTTAGGTGTACTCGATACAACATTATGTGATAAAGTTTGTCAGTGATTTGCGACAGGTCAATGGTTTTCTCCGAGTACTCCAGTTTTCTCCACCAATAAAACTGACCGATATATTGTTGAAAGGGGCGTTAAACACCATAAACCATCTTCCTTAGCAACCTAGTTTCATTTCCATAGCACAACAAAGCATTTTTTTTTAATAAAATTATTCTATTAAATATCCCCGGCACTAATTTATAAGCAGTTTTTATGCTATGATGTGTTTGCATGTTTATATTGAAATTTTATCTAATACAAAAAAATGTATATGAATCGGTCACCAATAACTGCACAAAATATGAACGGGTATGATTTTCGTATAGAGGAACATTTCTAATGCATGTAAATTAAAATGATCTATAATAATTATCATTACTTGGAGTTTTGCGTCATCATCCACGCGTGGTTACTTTTGGTAGAAGTATTTTTTAAGGGAGTGCATCTGGAGTGTGAAAAAAACCCTATTCATATAATTCATTTTATCAGTTATTTGTCAGCAAAATATTTACCCCTTTTTTCCAAATAATCCCATCCCACATAAAATTAAACGCTTGTTCTTTTACTGATGAAAATTTATCCCGATTTTTTTTAGATAACCCAAATTAAGATGCGTTTATCATCTATCAATCACGAATACGAATAAATATCCCTGTTATATATTAATATTAATATAACAGAAGAATGTACACAAGTTTATGTATTGCCAGAGTGTTCGATGATCATCGAAGTTGGCAGAAATTAATAAATTATATTACTAATATAAAGGCAAAATCAAAACGATATCATTGGATCCAGAAAATTCCAGTCCTAAAGCGGCTGTTCATACAAAACTTTTGTAAGAGAAGTAGACGTCTAGAAGAAAATCCCGTATTCCTGTTTTTACCAAAAAAAAAATGAAAAAAAAGAATTCTCCCCAAATTTGCAAGTAGTCTTTTCGATTGTCGATCGTTCCCAATTTGAAATCTAAAATTAATGAGAATTATCTTGATATTTTTGGTCATGTAAACGATACACTGCTGCATTGAAAAGGTAAATGTACGGAATGCATCGTTATAGACAGACTCTGTTATTAGTCACGCCAGAAAAAGGAGTAAACAACAATGCCATTTGTAGCGTCTGTTTGTATTAAACCATATTCATTTCAATAAACATTTATCAATATGTGTAAATAGGTTTGTCATACGGTCAGAGAAAATGCGCTAACGATGAATTGCTCTCTTATTTTCAAGTCGAAGCGCCAATACATCGTCCATCTTTTTTTCTATTTTTTTCACTTACGATAAAAGATAAGACCAAAATTTCTCTTACGATCAAAATTTTACACTTAGGACAGGGTAGTTTTACACGTAAAGTTAGGACTATTTTTACACTTAAGATTATCGTAAGTATTTTTGTGAAACTCTTTTTAATCTTAGTTTTACACTTACGACAATTTTTTATCGTAAGAATTTTTGTGAAAAGGGCTACTGATCCCTTTCCATGTTCCAAACAATATTCCTTCCACATCAACATGGCCGGTCTGCACTAGACACAAGTAGGACTTTATTCCTTTTAGCATCGACTCAAGGTGTCTCTTGCAGATTGGTGATGAATCACCTGATATATATGTATATGTTCTCTCTCATCCCCCCCTCATATATATATGAGTAAGTGTATGTACGTTTATGTGCATATATCTCTTTTCCTGCCCGAGTGTGCCTGCACCACAATTATTGATATTTCACCGCGAATATTTAGGTTGATATATTGTTGTTGTGTATCAATCATAATTGTTATTTGTATTGTTGTTGTGTATCAATCATAATTGTTATTTGTATATGCCCTCCTGGGGCCCTGATTTGGTTAATAAACTTATTTCTATTTCCAATGGAATGCGGTGCTTACTCAAATAATGCTATGTCTAGCAGAAGCAGTTTTACGAAATAGTAGATTTTTTTGCGTGAACCTCTATTGAATCTCTACTAGAAAGGTAAACAAAACTTGTGAAACCCTCTTTTGAATTATTGTGGGAACCTTAAATTTTTCAGCAAAATATTTATCGAAGAAAGATTCCGCAACAATGTTACCGGAACTGACCGAATTTGTCCCGCCAACTAGAATGGGGATTGTAAGAAAAGTGCTTTTAGGTCTTGAAAACCGTGCAGGATGCATTTTTTCACTTCTTCTCAATGCTTTTGAATGGCGCTTACGCTTCACAATTTGAAACTGGGTGGGAACCTTGAGTTTTCATGGTACAGCTGTAATATTTTGAGATATTGTTCAAACTGGTGCATAGTTTGATTTTTTTATCCCGGCAAACTGTCCGGCCCAAGCTAACAGAAAGTTTCCTGTTCAACTATATGTTAAAATCCAAATTCTCTTTGAGCCGCCATTTTGAATATGCAAATGAACAAATCACCTATCATTTCTGGCTATGAACAGTTTTTTCAGAAAATGAGGTCAAAGGTCATCAACCAGTTTAACAGTATTTCACACTGAAAAGACAAAGAAAGCAAAATTGCAGTCTTTTCTAGATTTTATTTATAAATTTTAATTTCTCCTGTTGAATAATGATATATATTTGTCCGAAAACTAAAATCTATTTACAGGACGTCGACTGATTTTTACGTATTTATGGCGTTTAAAAATACGCGGGAAAAGTTCCACAACTTTTTTGCTTTTGAATTATATTATCAACTTTATCAGTAATTTTACTGATGAAATGTTATTGAAATACAATGGTATACAAAGGGACTTGTATCCAATAATTAAACAAAATCCAAAACCATAAAATATAACATGTTTTACTTAACATAAGCTGAGTAATGAGAACTTGGGGGACAAAATGAAACATCTTGACTAAACATCAAGCATTGTGTGAAATCAAATCAACTGAAGTATATTTGAATGGATTTAATGTGGATTTTGGATTTCGCCCTTTCTTTAAAATGTTCCTGGCTGATCTTATGAGTCATATTCGAGTCAGCGTAATGATTCGTAGCGTCCAGAATACCTGGACTAATTCTTTCATTGAACTCTATTTTCTTTAAGAGTTTTAACATTTTTGTACCTTTTATTGTTACAAAAGATACAAACATTCCAATCGATGGGACCAGACTGTGAGCGGGTTAGAATAGTACTCGAGACAGTACTGTCCTGATCTCAGCTCAGAAAGCTTGATTTGCTATTATGAGTGAATATATTAATTTCCTCATCACGATTTCTCTGACAAATTATACATTTCTCGAAGCTAAACCACAGTTTAGGCTACTTTGAACAACTGGTACCGAGTTTTAATGGACTTTCCGAATTTTCTTCAGAACCTAATCCGATATTTTATCGTGTTTCAAAAATTATACACACCTATAATTATAACTATCTTTAATCTAATCTTTCGTTTATTTACGATTATAAAATCTTACAACCTCTTCAAAACTTCACAGACAACTGAGAAAACCTCATTAACATAGGAAATACAGACGAGTGAAAATAAAAAAAAGAGATATTAAGCAGGGTGCATTCGACAATTTGGTGCACTCAACTGATCAAGCTAAATATAGTGACCGTAAATTACGGATCGAGTCTGGACGGTAATGAGATTCCGAAAAAAGTCTTAAATCCAGGATTTTCTAGTGTATGTTTTGATCGTCTCCGATGATCATTTTGAGGACGGTAATAACATTTTAATGTTTATAAGTATTGAGATAATATATCAAATGCATATAGTATGTCAATATTTTAACAATTTGATAGATGATTTTATATTAAATAGAATTGAAACAGTCGAACTAGAAAATAAAGCCACAGTTCGCGTTTTCTTTAGCTCTAATTTTCTAACAAAGTATTAAAAAAATTATTTTTCATACATTATGAATAATATAAGATATAGTTTGAGCCCAGTATTAAAATGCGAATCAATGCGCATGTTCTATTCTTTTTTTATATGAAATGTCGTAACTAAAAGTCGAATTCCCAAAAATGGCGCCGTACGAATTTTTGACGACAAGTCAAAATTGCAAGAGGATGCATTTAGTTATTCATATGCCAATTTTCAGCCGTATAGTATGAAGTAAAATTAAACTCTGTTAATATGCGACTTTTTCTCACTTTGTCAATGCACTATTTATGGTGTTTTAAATCAAAGTGTAGATCTTATATTGGGAAACATTTTTTTTTAATTAAAATAACGGCCTGTGTGCCTTTAACTGTAAATGTCAAATATGAATATATCTAATAAACCATGTCAGTGCCGAAACACTGACTATTGGATGGATGATTAGCTGCGAAACCTTATAGCTCTTATGGGTTTCGTATTGTAAACATAGATCATAAGAGTTACGGTTCCACAGCTAGATGGATGATACCCTCGGAGACTTGGTTGATTATGACTCTTTCCGGCAAATAGCTTTATATATGATATATTAGCAATTCCATTTTCTACTGGTAGATCAACTTGATAAGTGCATTGTATCACAAGGGTACCTGGTCAAATCGCCCCACTGCAAAATCGCCACCGTCAATACCCCCTCCCCCCCCCCCCCCCCCCCACCACATTAAGCAAAGCATACATGCACTGTGTGTGTAATACTAAAACAGCTACCTGTTTTGTATCACAAGTATAGAATATGTAATTGATAAAAATGTATGTCCCGAGTTTAGATTAAAATGTTTCCAGCAGATGCAAGCCATTTCAACGCTATGCAACTTTGCGACGTTCCTTCGCTGCGTTGAAATGACGTTGTGTGCCTACATGTTTGGTTATACTCAAAGTACTGTATGTGTAGAGGACAGGCATACTATTTTAAGGGATGGAGTATTCTCTATCAATTTGTTCATTACTTGTACATGTAAATTAAGCGAGCAATTCACTCGAAAGAGCGTTGTTTCTCTATACAATATGTCTGTGTCTTATAATGGATGACAATGCTGTCTATACTCGTATGTCATCTTGCAATCTTAGACCAAAATATGTTATCACAATATATATATTATTAATAACTATTCGCCAGAGATTATTTCTGAAATATTCTTAAGCATGTTCCAAATTGTTTATCTGAACTTCTAAATAAGCTATGACATTGACAGAACATCCTTTCGTGTAGTTAATGTATTTTCCTCTATTCGAGTCTCATGCTATCACTGGATTGATACCTCTGCTGGCCAAGGCCTATGAGAGGGGGGTTCAGCCGGTACATCGGTTCGAGGCTCGGAGAGCCAGGGAGGGCCCGGTGAATCTCTGAAGGTCCCCTGAGCCTTAACCATGGACATTTTGTTTTGATTTTTTGATTTTTTTGGGGGGTATTTTCAACTATTTTAGCTTATTTAGATATATATGTTATATGGACATTCTGCTGCACAGGAAATAAATCATTTATGGAAGTTTACCAGTGGTTTTATTGGGCCTCAAATCCTCAATTTTGAAAGAAGTCTCAGTCTGTCCCCTGGAACCCAAAGCAGTCTTGTTCCGCCTGGCAAAATTTCTCTTGGAGGCCCTCCTGCTGATAGACTATAAAAGTCGTCAAGAGTAGTATCCTCCTAGCTGCAATAATGTAGCTCCTGTGACAAACTTATGTCTCGGCGGAGCTACAAAGCGGTTCCATTCGTCACAATGGAGCAAAAAATAAATTGCAGTTGAAACATAAAAACTCAATATTTACGCTTCAAAATTTCATTATAACTATTACTGATGATCCCAGTCCTTGTTAAATCGGTTTGGCTGAGAAATGTATGCTTTTCAAAGGTAGCAACAACCTTGTTCAAATTTATCAATCGTTCGCCATAACCGGAAACTACGGAAAGCAGAGCTTTTCTAAATATTGTATTTATTACTACGATGCTTACTACGGCTGATGTGAACATTCACCCTTAAATCGCCAAATATGGTATCGACATCCAAATAAGGAAAATACCAAAGTGAGGTCGGAAATGACGAAATTCAAAATGTCCAGAGAGAAACAACATGGATTTTTATTTTTTGAGAATTACATTCTAAAATACTGGTAGGTGATACAAACTTGTTATAATGGACAAAAGGAAAGGTTATGTCTTATTATTGATAAATGCAGGCGTCAGAAACTCTGTAAGCGAGCGCAAAACATATCGGCGTCTGCTCCATTACGTGTAATGACATCCCGTTAAAACCCTTGCGAGTAAGCGAGCATTTAGGGTTTTATTATTAGAACTAGTATCCTCCCATCGGTCAGTGTTTCGGGTATGTTTTATTAGATATATATGTGTAATTATTCTTCAAATTAACAGTTCCTATTTAATTTAATTGTTATGAAAACTAAACCGGGTTCTCCTACCTCAGGCACACCCTAGTAGATTTTGGCTATCTTATTTAATTCCTTTGGTTTTCTTGCTCCCAAAGACTTTTAAATTATTTGGCTTTCCAATCTTTTGATTTTGGGCTCACCTGATGAATATTATTCCTATTCCAGAAAGGCGTCGTAGATATCTACTTGTTTATTGCACACATCTTGTATCTATTGACATGCATATCAGATTACAATGTCTTTGTTAGAACTATCTGGTCGACTGATTGTAAATGCCTACTAAAGATTTAAACGCTCCCGACGGTATACACCAATACATCTTCAACATGACATGGACGAACCATGGCTGTGAATGAAATGTTGTTTGTTTTGTTTTTGTTTTTTCTGTTTCTGTTTTTGTTTTTGTTTTTGTTTTTGTTTTTTCTGTTTTTGTTTTTGTTTTTGTTTTTGTTTTTGTTTTTTCTGTTTTTGTTTTTGTTTTTGTTTACAATTTTTGCTATATTTATTTTTAAGCTTGGATTTTACAAGAATTCAAGCCTTACAGGTTCTACCAATGGAGTGAGTGATTGTTGTTTAACGCCAAATGAGCAATTTTTCAGGTATATCATGGCGAGCCTGCCAATGGAAGATGGTGATTATCCAAACACATTTTTAACTTCCTATATAGTCTGATATATATGTAGATATATTGGGGTTTTTTATCGGCAACATGATGTTGCCGATGAAAAAAACAATAAATGAACGTGAGTTTTTGAAGGTCTAGACAGACATGTCCACTAGTATCAAAGCTCGTCCTATCAGACTCGCTGTGATAATGTAAGAATAATGCCTTGTCTCGACTTTCATACTACATATATGCATAGAATACCGTATTTTAATACAATGCATAATTATGTAGATAATTTTTAGAAAAGCTAACAAGACCCACAAAGTTGCACAAGTTTTGGGGCTCCTATTGTTAAAATAATTATTCTTTTGTGGAAATTAAACAATGTAGAGAAAATACATATTCAGTATTTATAAATACAGGAAACAACTGAGAGAGGAATTAAGGGTTTGCTAAACAAGAAAATATTTTTTAAAGAACGGAGAAATTGAGATAACACACATTTACTGGGGGAGGAGGGTTAGGTATGGAATGGAGGTGCATTTGGTACGCCCATTGATGATTTACTTCTGAACTAGCATATCAGAAAGTCTAGTTCTTTTTCGTCGTCTTGTCAACATTTAAAAGCTAAATTGTTCACTTGCTCTGCAACTTATTATATTTTTATAGACTTTTTCACAATCTAATTAAAATTAGATCCACGCACTTGCTCCCTATTTTCTATCGGTTTTTTTTTGCTCGCCTACACACGCGGCTACCAAATAAAGAAACTGATAGAAAATAGGGAGCAAACTACATGTGCGTAGATCTAATTTTAATTAGATTGGACTTTTTCATGACATCTTTTAGAGTAATCTCGTTGAGATTAGACTTCCAAAGACATTTTCTACTCTGTATCTCGTCTAATCTCGTCACAAGCCCTTTCAAAAGTATTCTGGAAATTTAAAATTTGACCCGATGCATTCCGATGCATATTATTTGTCATGGACGGATTGTGTCCGATCAAGTGTACAATGTAGGTCAATCTAATTAAAATTAGATCTACGCACTTGCTCCCTATTTTCTATCGGGGTTTTTTTTGGCCCCCGCCTGTACCAGATTGAATGTACAGTCAATGGACATAAGTATTCGTCACCCTCGATTTTACACTATATATTTCATATAAAACCACAATTTTCAAAACAATTATTGTGATTATGATCATTTTTGCACCAGAAGCAGAAATATTTAAAGATTATTTGTTTATTTTATGATGATTTAAAGACAATTTTTGTTTTCTGACGTCAAATTTTCTATATATTTTAACAAAAAATAAAATCGGAAAAATCAACATTTGTGTTTTTAAAATCACCATAAAACAAAAACCATGGAGACAAAAATTACTATCAGATAAACAAATAAAATTCAAAGAATTCTGCGTGTCTTGAAATAAATTTCATAAAAATCTGCCCAG
This sequence comes from Bathymodiolus brooksi, assembly GCA_963680875.1. NCBI lineage: Eukaryota > Metazoa > Mollusca > Bivalvia > Mytilida > Modiolidae > Bathymodiolus > Bathymodiolus brooksi. The sequence goes on along the minus strand of OY804583.1, from coordinate 49,630,666 downwards.
AGATGGCTTTAAAATATTTTTTTGAAAAAATGTGGTTTTATATGAAATATATAGTAAAAAATCGAATGGCGCAGTATTATTCGAGTTAACCTAACCACGGCTGGTAATCGGCACAAGCAGAGAACAGTTGGTTCTGCAAAGAAATTCGTGAGGATAACTTCCGATTTTGGTGGAGGAGAGTTCACGAAGACGCTTCGCAAGGTATGTACATGTCAAAAAATGAAATTTTCTTTTTTACTGCTCGAATATTGCAAAATCAGAGAATGCTATGCTGTGGCGAATGCTTTCACGATTAGAAACATGTATAGTTTATTCTTGTATATGAAGTGTAACTCTCGCAAAATCAATCGTCCCACGAAAAACATGACGAAAATTGTGACACTCTTACATTTCTAAGTTGTTCTTGACAAAGATGCAAGTTAAATTTTCAATATTTTTTAATCATGGGAGTCTAAATGTAATCGGGGATAAATTCCGATTCGTCAGAAGTAAATTGAAGTCTAGATAAATCTACAAACTGTCAATTTTCTCGTTTTCCTGCTTGAGGAGATCGGTTCTGATAGGGCACATTGCGAATGCATGAGGAGATTTGCTAGTTTTGGTAGGACACATGTAATCCACTTTATAATCACAAATTTTGCATGTCTGTCTGGTAATAAATTCACGAACTGATGCCCTTCTTCCCGTCGGGTTTTTAAAAGTATAAAAGTAATATTTCATTGTTCATGGGCTGTCCACCTAGAAAGAAACATTTCATTTTAGGAATCAATTCATAATTGTAACTGCGGTTTCCCATGATTTAACTTGTCATTATTGATCATTTGTTGTTTGTGACAACTTCCATTGTGTTTTGGATACACAAGATTAACTTCCCTTACATTGGAAAAAATTGAAAATGCACTGTAAGATAATTTTATAATCAAGAATATTTAAACTTAATGTGAATCATTTCTTTATAATTTCTAATACAAATGATACACTCTAAATTAAATATCATACAGTTGAGAATAATATTAATTTGTGGTTTGTTTTTCTATTATGTAGTGTGTTATGTGTACACACTTGTAAATAAAAAAGAGCTCTGTTAGTAGTGGTTACAAGATGTAAAGCGCTTTACCGATTTTATGGATATGTCCACAGTTTAATTGACATCTTGTGTTTAATTTATTCATGACTACTAGCACTAAGTGAATGTTTATTTACGTTAGACCTATGTATGTGCTGAAATCATGTAATATTATAACTTGTGTAGATCTGCGGTGAAGTTTCCGTCGTCTTTAGTAAAAAGGTTGCGCCGAATAGATGTGTAAACCCGTTTGAAAGGATATAAATATTTTGAAATTGAAAGAGATTTTTTTAATACACTTGGTGTCCTGATTGATGGGGATTTTAAATTTGGTGTACTGCTACTTGTTTTTGTTCGTTTCCTTGGCGGCGATACAGGCAATCTATATCGAAATGGGTTTTTGTAAAGAGTCAATGTCAGTCCCCTTTTCCGCTTTCCCTTGAATCCTGGCATCTGCTGAAAGTGGACAGAGAATAGTTTATTTTGATTAGAGTATTTATCAGTTTTGTGTTTAAAAGTGTCAATTTATCAATTTTGCAGAAAACAATTAACAAAACTAGCAAATCTCCTCATGCATTCGCAATGTGCTCTATCAGAACCGATCTCCTCAAGCAGGAAAACGAGAAAATTGACAGCTTGTAGATTTATCTAAACTTCAATTTACTTCTGACGAATCGGAATTTATCCCCGATTACATTTAGACTCCCATGATGAAAAAATATTGAAAATTTAACTTGCATCTTTGTCAAGAACAACTTAGAAATGTAAGAGTGTCACAATTTTCGTCATGTTTTTCGTGGGACGATTGATTTTGCGAGAGTTACACTTCATATACAAGAATAAACTATACATGTTTCTAATCGTGAAAGCATTCGCCACAGCATAGCATTCTCTGATTTTGCAATGTTCGAGCAGTAAAATAGAAAATTTCAATTGTTGACATGTACATACCTTGCGAAGCGTCTTCGTGAACTCTCCTCCACCAAAACCGGAAGTTATCCTCACGAATTTCTTTGCAGAACCAACTGTTCTGCTTGTGCCGATTACCAGCCGTGCTAACGGCACTATCGCAACGACTGGATTATTCGGGTTATCTGTAGGTAAGATTTCATCAATCGGCAAACCTCGGGTGAGTCCGCTTCTCTCCCTCAATACGATGAAGGTATGGAATCAGTCGAAGTTGCGACGAGTGAAGATTTCATGTTATATTTATAACGCATGCGCAGTTACTTCAAGAAATGGAACTCAAAAACGATATAAGAATAAGAATAAGAAGATCCTCTACTCCTCTAGGCTCTACGAGTATTTCCCGGTGACCAGAGGTCTGGAAGATATTATTCAGGTAAAACACAATATAATTCATTACAGTGATGTCAGAAGTCGGCACGACTCCACTGATTTCGCTCTGACACTATTCTTTCACTTTCAGTGATGACATTTGTTCGCGCCATTTTTAAAATGTTGTCTCCGGAGAGAAAAGAATTGTTTTTTTTCTTCCCGCGAATATACATGGCGTGTTGATTATTTCGGGTCCGACTTATCACATTTATTTCCCAGATTTCCCATTATTTCCAATCCTGATCCAATATTTTCATTTTATTGACACAACCCCCCTTTTTTGTAATCTCTGCACATCCAATCTATTATTTATGGTGTGTTTTTGGCACATCCTGCATAGATCACTTGTACAGTTTATTAGAACAACAGCATGGCAGAATTGCAGGGGATATAGATCAACATTTTAGTGATCTATTTTTTTCTCGTTCTACTGCAACTCTGTGCTCAGATTTTCTGATGTCATATACTGATATAGCTGTGGTTAGAATAACATTTACATGCATTTATTTTGATGTGTTATTTTGGACAAAATTAGTTATATTTTTGTCAAAATTTACTCTACAGGTGTCGCTTGAGTTTTATCGGTGGTTAGTGGATCGTTTCACAGCAGGGTTGGCAAAAAAGCGGGCAATGCTCAAATTTCCCAGGACATTGGGAAATACTGGTATTTACTGGGAAATACTGGGAAATAAGATTGATTCTTAATTTGCAAATATAATGGTACAGGAAACTTCTAAATTGATTTTATGTTTTGCATGTATGGCCAAAATTGCATATAAAAAATCATTAATGGATACAAATAAAACTATATAGCCTTACAGAAAAAAAAAATTAATGGATAGTGTTAATGTACAGATATATAAAATTGATATTATTGGAAAATTGATATTTGTTAAAAAAAAATATATTGATTTTGATAGAAATATTAAGAAAATTATTCTTTACTTGTAATCCTCACTTTGTACCTCCTTTGTTTAGTGATTAAAACCATATTCTGACCTGCTTTTGACCTGTTTATTGTTTGTCTTTACAAACTGGACTTATTGATTTCTAAAGGTTATTGAAGATGTGTTAATTAGTTTGTAAAAACAAATTAAAAAAGTTAGTCATTATTTTACTATAGCATAAAGGAAATGCCCTTAGGATATTAGATTACATGTATACAACTTGGCAAAACAATCGGCTATTATCAGAAATGCCATCATGTTCGTCTGCTATTGAGAGAATCTTCTCACACTTTGGCATGGTTCAGTCAAAATTAAGAAATAGACTTGGTCTTGTTAAAGCAGGAAAGCTTGTTATTTGCTACAGAATGTTAAGGGGGAAAGATGAAATATATTGGTGAACTCTGAAACTGTATGGTTGAACTGAAAGGTGTAGATATAAAATTGTAGTGACAGTTTTAACATGTTTTTAATAAAAGTCTTGTATAAATATTATGTTTATATGAAGATTACAATTTCAAAAGTTGCCTGAAGTCCTTCTTAATGGTCCTACACCTAGGCTGTATACCTATATTTATTAAACTGATGTAATTTTCAACACTGTTAAAATATTAAGTTTTTAGCAACTTAATCACATCTAAAAATCATATTTCCCAGTATTTCCCAATATTTCCCACTTGAGCTTAAATTTAGAGTATTTCCCAGGACAGTATTTCCCGGTAATTACCACTGGGAATTCCCACCACTGGTATATCCTGGCCAACCCTGTTTCACAGGTGCTTGTGGACAGGACACAGCATCCCCCCTTTTTTTTATTTTTTTTCATTTTTTTTTTTTTTTTTTTTTTTCATTTCCATGGCTTAGAAATATGTAAAACAGCAATAATATGCCGTTTTCTGATTGCAACAGTCGACTGATACAATACAATAATACAAATATTTGTATTTCCAATTAAGGAGCCCTTTCGGGCAGAACAATTAACAATGAATTTAATACAATGATTATGGATTGATTACATTGATTGGAAGATGACAAAAAAATTTATGAAACAATAACAAATCAAAATTTAATCATACCATTAACATAGTAATAGTTGCATTCGAATGTATGCTATATAATATAACAAGTACAGTGACCCATCAGTTGTAAAATAATAATGGTCGAACTTCAGAGAGGATGTATATAAAAACATATATATATACACCATACACATAAGTTTACACTTGAATTCTTTTCATTAAATAGTTATTATTATGTATCATTTATTTATTAATTTATTATTATTATTATTTTCTTAGATTTGTATGTTATGCATATAATTTAATAGGTAAATACTTATAGGTATATGCATAATATATATTATACCACTATATTGGATGTAATAATACAATGTGAACTTGGAAGAGAGCCCGGAGGACAAACCTCACTCCCAGATAACAATTTAGTTCTAGTTTCTGTTAATGACATCAACAGTTTTATGACTATATTAATAATAATTATATTTTCATTTGAAAGTAACCAAATAAATTTAGATTTGTTATCCAATGATGCAAAATTTTTGCAAATATCTGAGATTTGCTGCATAGCTTCAGTTCTATATACATATCAGTCGACTGATGCAATCAGAAAATGGCATCTCTATATACATATCAGTCGCCTTATGCAATCAGAAAACGGCCATATCATTGCTGTTTTACATATTTCTAAGCCATGGTAATGAAAAAAAAAAAAAAAAAATGAAAATGGGGTGGGGGGTAGGGTGTAAAAAGGGGGAATGCTGTGTCCTGTCCACAAGCACCTGTGGATCGTTTTATTTCGCCTAGACGTTTGTAACCTATGTACATGTAAACTATTATAATGCTGTCAGCGAATTCGATGCACCTTAGTGTTTTATCTGCTCTACATTCATAGAAGAAATAAATTTCTAATAGATTTTTACAAGGGTGTAGAATAACATTTTAAATTGATATATATTTTTTTGAAGAATATGGCAAAGATTCCCAAAATTAATAGTCAGAGTGACCAACCTCCCTTTATATGGGCGAACCCTTTTAAACCAACCATGTTCTGAATGCTGTAGAACAATTATATCAATTAGTTTTGCAAACACACCAAAATATAGCATATAACTAATATTGTGTATGTAGGAGAACTTTCATGATATCCAGAGGTCCACCCTGAGCTAAAGTTTCGTTTTCTTACAGCAAATCCACATAAAAAGAATTTTTCAACTTATAGCTAGACTCTGTACAACGAAGAGCTGCACTATTTGTTTCCAACAACTTTCAAGACCGAGAACCAGGAGCAGTTACATCTATGATCTCCAACTTAAAATGGGAATCCCTTGAACAAAGGCGTGCAAAGTCAAAAACTGTTCTGATGTATAAGACCATACATGTACATAATTTAGTTGAAATCCGTGCAGAACATCTACTCATACCATCTGATTGTAGAACTAGAGGCATTGCAGCATTCAGGGCGATACACGAGCAGATGTATGTCACTTTTCCTTCTTCCCTCGTACCATTATCACTTGGAACAGCATACCACCAGAAGTATGTCAGGCCAGTAACAGGCAGGGCTAGGGTCCATTACCCTTCCCATGCAGTCCCAGATGTAAATAGTGCTCCATCCTGTCTTTAACTGTAAATACAATTTTGATTTTAACTGTACAGTATGGACATGCACAGAGTAATTACACTCAGCCTTGAGTACACTTTTTAGGGAATAAGAACCGTGACTTAGAATTGTCAACAATTCATTGGTTTCAGAGTGTCCTATATATTCCCTCTGACTAAAAAGAAATTAAGCAAATTCCTAACACATTTTTCAAGTATTAAAACTGTATCCTTGCCCAAGTAGGTTATTACCTGTTTACAAACCCCCATTTTCTGTTTAGTTGATAAGTTGTTATTTAGTTTACAACCTGAAAATGTATAAAACAGGATCAATATAGGGGGGGGGGGGGTGAATCCCACTAAACTAGTTTAACAAGGACCTCTAGATGATTCTATTCGTGGTCATTTTCTGGAGAGAGGATGTTTAAGTCTCCCAAACAAAGACTTATTGTTTTTGTTCCGTTTCTTATTATTATTATTCTTCTGTTTCTCTTTCTTCTCCTTTCTTTCCGCGGACCATGAACTTGTCCACGGCAGATCTCAGGATCTACTGGACAGAATTTCATGAAACTTGGTGGAGTTATAGATATATGATTCTAGTTGGTCCTAAATTTTCAGCTTTGTGGTAAAGGGGGTCAAAGTCATATTCTGAGGGCTTCAAAGGGGGTGGGGGTTACTATAGAATCCTATGGGAAAGTTGAAATTTCGTACATTAATGTTGATAACTTCTAAATCGATAATGATAGAGACATAAAATTTGACATAGTGATAGGTCACCATTAGAGAAGCAATTCTGCATTTTCAAAATGGCTGCCAAAACACGGCATAAAATATGGGCGGTAAAAATTCAACATTTTCCGATATCATCAAAATTTGATATATGGGTAGATAATAATGTCCCGACATTGAAAAATTTCTACCAATCGCCATTTTCAAAATGGCCACCACAATACCCCAAAAATTCAACATTATCCGATATCATCTAAATTTGATCTGTGGATAGATTATGATGTCCCGAATTTATTCCCGACATTGAAAATTTTCTAGCGGTCGCCATTTTCAAAATGGCCGCCACAATACCGCACAAATTCAACATTGTCCGATTTCAACGACATTTCATTTGTGGGTAGATTATGATGTCCCAAATAGATTCCTGACATTGAAAAATTTCTAGCGGTCGCCATTTTCAAAAACGGCTGCCACAATACCGCACAAATTCAACATTGTCCGATTTCAACGACATTTCACATGTGGGTAGATTATGATGTCTCGAATTTATTCCCGACATTGAAAAATTTTTAGCAGTCGCCATTTTCAAAATGGCCGCAAAAATTAAACATTGTCCGATATCATCAATATTTGATATGTGGGTAGATAATGATGTCCCGAATTTATTCCCGACATTGAAAAATGTCTACCGGTTGCCATTTTCAAAATGGCCGCCACAATACCGCACAAATTCAACATTGTCCGATTTCAACGACATTTCATATGTAGGTAGATTATGATGTCCGGAATTGATTCCTGACATCGAAAAATTTCTTCCGATCACCATTTTCAAAATGGCGCCACAATACCGCACAAATTCAACATTGTTCGATTTCAACGAAATTTCATATGTAGGTAGATTATGATGAACTGAATTGATTCCCGACATCGAAAAATTTCAAAGGTAGCTTTTGATTTATTTTTTAAACCTGTTGTCAGTGGCCGGTTTGGGAGACTCCATATTCGTTAGATTATAATCATATCTTGTTGTCTCTGGCTTTATTTCTAAATTAATTTTTATGAAATATAACCCAGAGGATGTAGAAATATATGCAGTATGTAAGTTTATTTGGTCATATTTTTGTTAATATTGTAATATTTAGCTCATCTTGCAAAAGGCAACATGAGCTTTTGCCATCACTTGACGTCCGCCATCTGTCCGTGAACTTTTCCAGTTTTAATCTTCTCCTCTGAAACCTCATAGCCAAATGAACAAAACTTGGAAGCATCTATGGAAGGTCCTCTATAAAGAATGATGATTTCGTTCCGATCCGTTAACAATTATGGCCACCATAGGCAATTCTTGTTTCTGATTGATCGATTTCTAAATATCTTCTCCTCTGATACTGCTTGGCCAAATGAACCGATACTTGATAGGAAGCATCCATGGAAGGTCCTCTAATAATACTGCTCATTTCGTTCCGATTTGTTAGCAGACATGGCCACCATATGCAATTCTTGTTTCTGATTGGTAGATTTCTAAAAAGGTCCTCTATTAAGACTGCTCATTTCATCCTGATCCGTAAAAAACATGGCAGAGATAGGCAATTCTTGATTCTGGTTGGTCAGTTTCTAAAAATGTTCTCCTCTGAAACCGCTTGGCCATATGAACTGAAACTTGGTATGAAGCATTTATGGAAGGTCCTCTATTATGACTGCTCATTTTATCCCGATCCGTTAGCAAACATGGCCTCAATAGGCAATTCTAATTTCAGGTTGGTCAATGTTTAAGAATCTTCCCCTCTGAAACTGCTTGGCCAAATGAACTGGAACTTGATAAGAAACATCTATGGAAGGTCCTTGAAATATTGCTCATTTTGTTCCGATCTGTTGCCAAACATTTTTTTTTTTTTTTTTTTTATTTATTTTTCAATAGTCAGGATTTTACAATCCCCTGTACATTACCACCTGACTAGGGTATACAGGGGTATTACAAAGAAATAGGTGAAAAAATAATGACTATTTCATTTTTTACAAATTAAATTTCAAAAGAGTTACAAAAAAAATTAAATATTAAAGTGAAAAGGTAGACTCTCTCTCCATCTCTCATACTCACATTTACTCTCTACATTCTGTCTGTTACAACTTGTACATTTTCAAATATTTGCTAATACTGTGAAAAGTGTATTCTTGTTCCCATCATATACAACTGCCTTACAATACCTTTTTAATTTAGGATGATATATATAGGTGCCCAAAATTTTTCATAGGCTTGAACCGTATTATTTTTCTTTGCTATATACTGATCAAAAGATTGATACTTCTTAATCTTATTTTTTAACTCAATTGTGTTTAGCTTTGCTTCATTGAGTTTGCATTTGTAAATATAGTTTTTTGTAAGTATTATCAATAAATTCAGCAATAAACTTTCATCTTTACAGCCAAGGAAAATGTTTTCTTTGTTCAAAACAAAATTAACAAAATATAGTTTAAATCTGTTCGAAATAAATTGCCACAATCGATAAGATATAGGACAATCAAAGAACAAATGTTCAATGGTTTCATCATTTGCTTTACAAAAGGTACATAAGTGTGTATCTTTTAATTTTATTTTATACAAAAATGAATTCGTAGCTATAATCCTATGCAGAAATTTAAACTGAAAGTTTCTCAAATAGGTGTCTCTGCATGATCTTTTCATAATTACAAAATATTCTGACCAATCAGTAATCTCTATATCCAACAATTTTTCCCATTTCAAAAATTTGTCAGTTGGATTTTGGACAATATTATCTATAAGACTTCTGTATATAAATTTAGCTTTTTTATTAGATACAATTTTTTTTACAAAAGTATCAGTTGTATCATGTGTATCAAAATGAATATCTAAAAGGTTTTCTTTTAAGCAATCTTTGAAAGCTTTCGGAATTCTAGCAATCAATCTATAAAACATCAGGAAATTGTTAGTTTCTAATTTCTCTTGAATTTGCTCAAAACTATAAAATTGCTTATTTTCATGATTAATAAGATCACTCACAAACTGCACACCTCTGTTTTTCCATAATAAGTAATATGGAAAATCATCTAAAGAAGAAAAATTCAAAATATCTAATGATAAAATGTCATTAACAGAAGAATCAGTATGTGGTTTTGCTTCACTGAGACAAAGTAAAACATCACTCCAGAAAGGGTTTTTTAAACTAACAGAAATTTCTCTAAGCTTTTCCTTCTGTAGATATAAAACTCTTTCACCACCATACTGTTTAAGGTCAGTTAAAAATAACTTCTGCCATTTACCCTCTGGATTAGTCAGGAGTCTTTTTATCCAACTAAGTTTTAGATAAATATTAAAAGAATGGATATGTATCATATTAAGCCCACCTTGAGTGATATCACCAATCAATGTATTACGCTTAACACGATCTGGTTTATTATTCCATATGAAGTTATAAAATAATGAAGTTAATTCATTTAACCTAGACTGTGTTAGGTTTGGCAATGCAGTCAGTAAGTGAACTAATTTTGAGAGAGCAAGAGATTTTATAACTGTAATTTTCCCCATTAATGTAAGTTTTCTATGTTGCCAGCTCTTTAAAATTGCAGAGACCTCCTTAATCTTCTTTGAAAAATTAATTTCTGTAATACGGTTCAAGTCTAAAGAAAATTCAATCCCCAAAAGTTTAAAATTTGAATGTGACCAATGAAGGTTTCATTCAGGACATGGAATAAGATCTGAATATTTTTTGTTTCCCACCCATACTGCTTTTGTTTTAGAAGCATTCACTTTTAACCCTGAGGCTTTGTAAAATGATTCAAAACATGAGAGTGTTTCCTTTAAGGATATTTCCCTCCCATCTAGAATTAAGAATGTGGCTGTCATAGGTAATTCTTGTTTCTGGTTTGTCAATTTCTAAAAATCTGAAACCATTTTGCCAAGTAAAGCAATATTTTACAGGATGTCTTTTTTAAGATTTCTTCATTTCATCCCGATTGGACAAAAAACATGGTCGCTATGGACAATTCTGGTTGCAGATTGGCTGAAATTAAAAAAATCTTCTCTGAAACTAGTAGGCACAATGCATTGTTACTTTGTAGGAATTATGTATGGGATATACTGTACAACATTTCCATATGTATAAAGTTCCCTCAAAACAAAATGAAAGGTGAGCGACGCAGGCTCAGCCCACTGAGCCTCTAGTTTATTTCAACAATATATCAGCTATATCATGTCGTTCAGATTTATTGGTGGAGGAAACCGAAGTACCTGGAGAAAATCACCAACTTGTCGCAAGTCATTGACAAACTTTATCACATAATGTTGTATCGAGTACACCTCATCTGAGCAGGATACGAACTCACAAGTCCCAGATAGTATTTCAGACTGATATCATATCACTATCAGTCATCATCTTTAAATCTTCAAAAATAAGATTATCGTCCTTCTCTTTTCTTCTGTGCTGACTTTTCACCCATACCCAATTTAGTGATTGAAGTTCTTCCATTGGGGTGCAGGGGGGGCTGTGTTTATTTTCAAAGTGGAAAGTACGATGGCTATCAAATTATTAATTTCCTTGGGAGATTATTCATTTTCATAGTAAAGCATTATATTTTGATAATTTTCCACTGAATAATAATTGGGGAATAATACTAATTTGAGGGGATAGGAAGGCCACCAGAGATTAAGTGTGGCATGCAAAAATTAATACTTTCCAGTGAAAATTAATACTTGGTGAGCTAAGATTTTATTCATAATCTTTATATATCTTATCTTATCTATCTTATATAATTATCATTTTTTTGCGGATGCGTGCATATACACGATCGGGTCAAGAAAACAGGGATGTTTGTTTTCATTTAGTTATGAATTTGTATTGTATAGATAGTGTATTCACCGTTGACAGAAAATTTAAGCGAATACACATTTCTCCAAGGTCGAGTTTTTAAAGTTTAAGTCTGTTTTAATTTATATATATGCAATCAAGTACAAGTAATGAAGTATTCACGGCCGACAAAAAATAAAAACGTATACACATTTCGCCAAGATCGAGTTTTAAAAGTTTAACAGCCGGTTTTCAGGAATATATACTATCAAGTGTATATTGTAGTAACTTTTAATAACTTTTAATGATGAATGTTGAATGAATATTAAAACTCCTTCGTTCTTTCTTAAATGACCACGGTGTTATTTTGTAGACTATTACTCCATGTTTTTCCACCTTGTTTGTGTACTGCACGATAAGGCAAAAGCAAATAATGTGTGTTTACGGTCACCCGACCGACCCTAATTTTTGCTAGCGACCCTATGAATTTTTACACAGAATTCGGATAACCATTTTTGTTGTTTAACCAGCAGCAATGTTTTATTTATTCAACTGCTAGCTTTTTGTCGAAATTGAGAGCAAATTCTGTATTCTGTATTCTTCGTGTCATAGACACTGGATTATCCCGCTTGTAATATTGGTATCGTCTACGCGCATGTACAATTTACACTCAGTAATTTCAACACACTTGAGAGCAAAGAAGGTAGAAAAACTGCATAATTCGTCATTTTACCAGATATTTCGAAAATGAAATACCGGAATCTGATTCCGGAACAGGGAACGACTATTTCCGGTTTTGCCGATAATAAAAAAAAAAAAAAAAATTAATCCCGACCGACCGACCCTAGATTTTTTTGACATGTGACAGTAAACACACATATAATTATTTTTGGCCTAAGTACAAAACATGGTAGACTGATCCGACCACGAGTCGAGAGTTAAATATAGCACACATGTACATTATTGTAGCTTATCTGCATATTTGCAACCACGATTGTTTTTACTGACATTTTTATGGCCTTGTGTATAATAAAACTGAACCACAACTGTACTTACCTTTGACTGCCACAAGTATGGAGAGTTGGGTAGTGATGAAAAATGTTGTGGGATTGAAACCAAGGAGCCTTCACCAGTACCCAGTTTTCATCCTAAGACTTGATTTCCACAATTCAAAATGTATTTCTACACACTTTACTTGGGCTAAAATATTCCATATTATACTGTTACAAACTCCATTTCATGTGTAGAATTATAGGTGCTTGAAATGCTTGTCAATTTAACCAAATCCAACCTCACAAAAATGACAATGGAATCCAGTGATTTTTAATACCAATTTATCATGTCACCCTAATTAATAAGAGAGGGCACGGGTGGTTCAATGAGTTAGATAATTGGATTACCTAACAACTCATACAAGCCTATCACCAATACGGCATGGGTTCGCGCCCGGCTTTGTAAATTACAAAAAAGGGTGCACTCGACTTGCAATCGCAAGTGATAAAGTTTACCAGTTGCTTGCCCATGGTCGGTGGTTCTATCCGGGTACTCCTGCTTCTTCCACCACTAAAACTGATATAGCTTAAATATTGCTGAAAGTGGCATTAAAACACCAAAAATCAATCAAATCTAATTAATATGAAACCTAATTTATGGCGATCATGATCTGTCTGATCTTTTAGAAGTTATGGCGATTAATGCCACTTTTCAGCAATATTTCAGTGATATCGTGGCGTTCAGTTTTATCATTGCAATATATTTTAAATTTGGTTTCATTCTGATAAATAATAATGATGTTATATACCATTTTATCGGCACACGCCTTCCACACTTACACAGTCTATTACCTAATAACCAGGAACAATATCGATTTGATCTTTAAGCTTTGCAAATTGACAACTGGTAAACAAATAGGGACCCCTCCGCTTTGCAATGCGCTTTTCAAACAAATATTGAATACCCACCGTAATTTCACTAATTTTTTAGACTATTATCGTTTTTGGTGATTTCCCGACTTCTTAAATTATCTTATTTTTATTCAAGAATGGTGGACGGATGGACTAATTCAGAGACGACAGGATAGGGACCGTTTTCTAGTGCGAGCAGGAATCAAATTCCAACTTTTCAGAATTTGTTTTCATATTCGATCTCGTTTTTGGTTTTTATTGTTCTGGACAAAAATCAAGACAAAATACGGAAACAGAATCTTGCTAACTGACATTTTATTTTTTATTATGGAAGACGGCAGTATTGGGACAGTTCTCTTCTCTCGCGTAAGTAGCAGTCAAATTCAACTAATTGAATTATATTCGGACGGACTAAATTTGGTGACAACAAGATAGGGATTGTTTTCTAGTGCAAGCAGGAATCAAATTCAACTTTTCAGAGTTTACTTTCGTATCCGATCTCATTTTTAGCTCACCTGGCCAAAGACCATGTGAGCTTTTGCCATCAGGTTTCGTCTGTCCATCGTCTGTTAGCTTTTCACATTTTAATTTTCCTCAGAAGCCACTGAGCCAATTTAGACCAAACTTTGCTGGAATGGTCCTTGGATGGCCCCCTTTCAAAAGTTTGTCCAATAGCCATGCCCTCCATCTAAGATGGAGGATTATGGGTGGGGAAATGGGTGGGAAAAAAAGGAAGAGTTATAGGTGAAGAAAAGGGGAAGGGTTAAGGATGGGAAAGGGTGTAGGGTTAGAGGTGGAGAAAAGGGAGAGGGTTAATGGTTGGAAAGGGGAGAAGGGTTAAGGGTGGGGAAAGGGGTAGGTAGGTTAAAGCTGGGAAAAAGGGGAATGGTTAAGGCTGGGAAAAAAGGAGGAGGGTTAAGGTGGGAAAAATAGGGAACGGTTAAGGCTGGGAATAGGTAGGGTTAGAGATGGGAAAGGTAGAAGGGTTAAGGGTCGGGGAAGGGATAAGGCTGAGAAAAAGGGGTATGGTTAAGGTTAGGAAAAAGGGAGAGGGGTTAAGGGTGGGGAGAAAGGGGAGGGTTAAAGGTGGAAAACGGGGTGTTGGCTAGAGGTGGGCAAAAAGGGGAGGGTTAAGGCTGGGAAAAGGGAGGTTAGAGGTTGGGAAGGGTCAAGGCTGAGGAAAAATGGTAGGGTTAAGGGTGGGAAAAAGGGGGTATGGTTAGAAGTGGGGAAAAGGGAGAAGGGTTAAGGGTGGGAAAAAGGAGAAGGGTTAAGGGTGAGAAAGATGGTAGGGTTAGAGATGGGGAAGGGTAAAGGGTGTGAAAATAGGGGGAGGATTATGGGTGGGGAAGAGTTAAGGCTGGGGAAAAGGGTGGGAAATAAGGAAGTTATAGGTGAAGGAAAGGGTTAGAGGTGGAGAAAAGGGAGAAGGTTAAGGGTTGGAAAAAGGAGAAGGGTTAAGGGTGGGAAAGGGGGTAGGTTAAAGCTGGGGAAAAAGGGAATGGTTAAGGCTGGGAGAAAAAGGAGGTTTAAGTGTGGGAAAAATGGGGAAGGATTAGAGGTGGGAAAGATGGAAGGGTTAAGGCTGAGGAAAAGGAGAATGGCTAAGGTTGGGAAAAAGGGAGAGGGGTTAAGGGTTGGAAAAGGGAGAAGGGTTAAGGGTGGGAAAAAGGGAGAATGGTTAAGGGTGGGGAAAAAGTGGGAGGGTTAAAGGTGGAAGGAAAACAGAGTGTTGGCTAGAGGTGGGCAAAAAGGGGACGAGTTAAGGCTGGGGAAAAGGGGAAGGGCTAAGGATGGGAAGAAGGGAATAGGGTTAGAGGAGGAAAAGGTGAGATCAAATGGGGGAGGGTTACGGCTGGGGAAAAGGGGAGTTGTTAAGGGCGGGAAAAAGGGGGAGTTTAGAGGTTGGGAAGGTTAAGGGTAAGGTTGGAAGTGGGGGGAAACGGGGAAGGGATAAGGGTTAAGAGTGAAAAAAAGGGGAAGGGTTAAGAGTGAAAAAAAGGGGAAGGGTTAGGGGTGAGGTAGGGGAGGATTATGGGTGGGGAAAAGGGAAGTGTTAAGGGTTGAAAAGGGGAGAAGGGTTAAGGGTGGAAACTGGGGTGTTCGTTAGAGATGGGCACAAAGGGTATGGGTTAAGGCTGGGGAAAAGGGGAAGCGTTAAGGATGTGAAAAATGGGGGGAAGGATTCAGGTTGGGAAGAAGGGAATAGGGTTAGAGGAGAAAAACGGTAGGGTTAAGGGTTGGAAAATGGGGAAGGGTGGAGGTTAGTAATAAGGGGGTAGGGTTAGAGGTGGGAAAGGTAGAAGGATTAAGGGTGGAAAAAAGGGGAAGGGTTAAGGGTGGGGAATGGTGGTCTGGAAAAGGTAGGGTTAAGGCTGGGAAAAGGGGAAGGGTTAAGAAGTGGGGAAAAGGGGGAGGGTTGGAGAAGGGTAAGGGTAGGGTTAAGGCTGGGGAAAAGGGGGAATAGTGGAAAAGGTAGAAGGTTGTGAAAAGGGGAAGGGCTAAGGGTGGGGGAAAGGGGAGGGTTAGAGGTGGGGAATGGTGGAAAAGGTAGAAGGTTAAGGATGGGGTAAGGGTTAATGTTGTGAAATGCGGAAGGGTTAAGGGTGGGGAAAAGGGAGAGGGGATGGGATTAGAGGTGGGGGAAGGGTAGGATTGAGGCAGGTGACAGGGGGGGGGGGCGTAGGGTTAGAGGTGGGGAAAGGGAGAAGGGTTATTGTTGGGAGGAGGATGGTTAAGGGTGGAAAAAAGGGAATTAATGGTGGGAAAGGGATAACATTGGGGGAAAAGAGGAAGGGTGGGAACAAATGGGAAAGGGTTAAGGTTGAGAATAAGGGGATAAGGGTTATGGGTGGGAATAAGTGGGGCAATTTGAAAATTGGGAAGAGTTAAGGGTGGTATAATAATGGGCTAGGGTGGGAAAAAGGGGAAGGGTTAAGGGCTGGAAAAGGAAGAAGGATTAAGGGTGGGGTTAGAAGTGGGGAAAAGGGGAAGGGTTAAGGCCGTGGAAAAGGAGGGTTTAGGGTTAATGGGGAATGGTGGAAAAGGTAGAAGGGTTAAGGCTAGGAATAAGGGGTTAGGGTTAGAGGTGGGGAGAAGGGGGAATGGTGGAAAAGGTAGAATAGTTAGTGGTGGGGGAAAAGGGGGAGGGTTAAGGGTGGGGAATGGTTAAGGGTGGAAAAGGTAGAAGGGTTAAGGCTGGGAAAAGGGGGAGGGTTGGGAAAGGGGATGGAGTTAAGGCTGGGGAAAAGGGGAATGGTGGAAAAGGTAGAAGGGTTAAGGGTGGGGAAAAGAGGGAGGGTTAGGGGTTAGTTAAGGGTAGGGAAAGGGCATAGGGTTAGAGGTCGGGAAAGGGGTCGGGTTAGAGGTGTGGAAATGTAGAAGGGTTAAGGGTGGGGAGAAAGGAAGGATTAATGGTGAAAAAGGGGTTAGGGATAAAAGTGGGGAAAAGGAGGAAGGGTGGGGACAAATGGGAAAGGGTTATGGTTGGGAATAAGGGGGTAAGGGTTTAGGGTGGTAAGGATGGGGAAACAGGAAAGGCTTAAGGGAGGTGAAAGAGTTATGGTTGGGAATAAGTGGAGAAGGTTGGGAAGGGTTAAGGGTGGTATACTAATGGGCTAGGGTGGGAAAAAAGGGAAGGGTTAAGGGCTGGAAAAGGAAGAATTAAGGATGGGAGAAAGGGGGAGGATTAAGGATGGGGATAGCAGTGGGGAAAAGGTGGAAGGGTTATGATTGGAAAAGGGGCTTAAGGTTTGAAATTAGGGGTAGGGTTAGAGGTGGGGAAAAGTGGAAGAGTTAAGGTGAGAAAAGGGAGACGGTTAGAGGTAGGGTAAAGGCAGAAGAGCTAGGGATGGGAAAAGGGGGAAAGGTTAAGGTTAGGTGAAGGATTAGATGTGGGGGAAGGGAGTAGAGTTAGGGTTGGGAAAAGGGGAAAGGTTAGAAGTGGGGAAAATTGGGAAGGATTTGATGGTGGGATAATGACCACGAAAGGGAAGAGGATGTTTAAGTATGGGAAAAAGGGGTAAGGGTTAATGATGGAAATTAGGGGGAAGGGGGAAGGGTGGGGAAAAGGGAGAGGGTTAAGGATGAGAAAGGAATAGGGTTAGAGATGAGGAAAAGGAGTCAGGGTTAAGGCTGGTGACAGGGAGAAGGGTTAAGGGTGGGAATAAGGGGGTAGGGTTAGAGGTGGGGAAAAGGGGAATGGTGGAATAAGGGGTTAGGGTTAGAGGTGGGGAGAAGGAGGAATGGTGGGAAAGGTAGAAGAGTTAGTGGTGGGGGGAAAGGGGGAGGGTTAAGGGTTGGAGAAGGGTTAGGGGTGGGGGAAAAGGGGATGGTTAAGGGTGAGAAAGGAATAAGGTTAGAGGTGGGAAAATGAGGAAGGGTTAAGGCTGGAGACAAGGAGAAGGGGTTGGGTGGAAAAGGTAGAAGGGTTAAGGCTGGGAAAAGGGGAAGGGGTGGGTTAAGGGTAGGGAAAGGGGAATGGTGGGGTGGGGGAAAAGAGGGAGGGTTAGGGGTTAGTTAAGGGTAGGGAAAGGGCATAAGGTTAGAGGTCGGGGAAGGGGTAGGGTTGAGGCAGGTGACAGGGAGAAGGGTTAAGGGGGTAGGGTTAGAGGTGGGGAGGATTAAAACTGGGGAAAAGGGGCAGGGTTAAGTGTAGGAAAAGGGGCAGGGTTAAGGGCGGGGAGAAGGGGAAGGATTAATGATGGGAAAGGGGTTATGGATAAAAGTGGGGAAAAGGAGGAAGGATGGGGACAAATGGGAAAGGGTTACGGTTGGGAATAAGGGGGTAAGGATGGGGAAACAAGAAAGGCTTAAGGGTGGTGAAAGGGTTATGGGTGGGAATAAGTGGAGAAGGTTGGGAAGGGTTAAGGGTGGTATAATAATGGGCTAGGGTGGGAGAAAGGGGAAGGGTTAAGGGCTGGAAAAGGAAGAATTAAGGGTGGGGGAAAGGGGAGGGTTAAGGATGGGGAAAAGGGGGAAGGGTTAAGATTGGAAAAGGGGCTTAAGGTTTGGGATAAGGGGTTAGGGGTGGGGAAATGTGGAAGGTTACAGGTAGGGTAAAGGCAGAAGAGCTAGGGATGGGAAAAGGGGGAAAGGTTAAGGTCAGGTAAAAGGATAAAGGGTTAGATGTGGGAAAAGGGAGTAGAGTTAGGGTTGGGAAAAGGGGAAAGGTTAGAAGTGGGGAAAAGGGTGGGGAAATTGGTAAGGGTTTGATGGTGGGATAGTGACCACGAATGGGAAAAGAGGATGATTAAGTGTAGGGAAAAAGGGTAAGGGTTAATGATGGGAATAAGGGGGAAGGGTTAAGGGTTTGAAAATGGGGAAAAGGGAGAGGGTTAGAAATGGGGAAAAGGATGAAGGGTTAAGGCTGGGAATTAGGGGGTAGGGTTAGAGGTGGGGAAAAGGGGAATGGTGGAAAAGGTAGAAGGGCTAAGGCTAGGAATAAGGGGCTAGGGTTAGAGGTGGGGAGAAGGGGGGATGGTTGGAAAGGTAGAAGTTAGTGGTGGGGGAAAAGGGGGAGGGTTAGGGGTGGAGGGAAAGGGGATGGTTAAGGGTGAGAAAGGAATAAGGTTAGAGGTGGGGAAAATGAGGAATGGTTAAGGCTGGAGAAAGGGAGAAGGGTTAAGGCTGGGAAAAGTGGTTGGGTTAAGGCTGGGGAAAAGGGGAATAGTGGAAAAGGGTTAAGGGTGGGGAAAAGAGGGAGGGTTAGGGGTTAATTAAGGGTAGGGAAAGGGCATAGGGTTAGAGGAAGGGTTGAGGCAGGTGACAGGGAGAAGGGTTAGAGGTGGGGAAAGGGAGAGGGTTATGGTTGGGGGAGGATTAAAACGGGGAAAGGGTGGGGGTTTAGTTAGGGCGGGGAGAAGGGGAAGGATTAATGGTGGGAAAGGGGTTAGGGATAAAAGTGGGGAAAAGGAGGAAGGGTGGGAACAAGTGGGAAAGGGTTACGGTTGGGAGTAAGGGTTTAGGGTGGTATGATGGGGAAACAGGAAAGGCTTAAGGGTGGTGAAAGGGTTATGGATGGGAATAAGTGGAGAAGGTTGGGAAGGGTTAAGGGTGGTATAATAATGGGCTAGGGTGGGAAAAAGGGGAAGGGTTAAGGGCTGGAAAAGGAAGAAGAATTAAGAGTGGGGGAAAGGGGGAGGGTTAAGGGTGGGGAAGGGTTAAGACTGGAAAAGGGGCTTAAGGTTTGGGATAATAGGGTAGGGTTAGAGGTGGGGAAACGGGTTAAAGCTTGGGAAAAGTGGGAGAGTTAAGGTGGGAAAAGGGGAAGGTTAAAGGTAGGGTAAAGGCAGAAGAGCTAGGGATGGGAAAAGGGGGAAAGGTTAAGGTCAGGTAAAGGGATGAAGGGGGAGGGGTGGGAAAAGGGAGTAGAGTTAGGGTTGGGAAAAGGGGAAAGGTTAGAAGTGGGAAAATTGGGAAGGGTTTGATGGTGGGATAATGACCACGAATGGGAAAAGAGGATGTTTAAGTGTGGGAAAAAAGGGGTAAGGGTTAATGATGGGAATAAGGGGGAATGGTTAAGGGTGGGGAAATGGGGAAAGGGAGAGGGTTAAGGATGGGAAAGGAATAGGGTTAGAGGTGGGGAAAAGGAGGAAGGGTTAAGGCTGGTGAGTGTGAAGGGTTAAGGGTGGGAATAAGGGGGTAGGGTTAGAGGTGGGGAAAAGGGGAATGGTGGAAAAGGTAGAAGGATTAAGGCTAGGAATAAGGGGCTAGGGTTAGAGGTGGGGAGAAGGGGTAGTAGTGGGAAAGGTAGAAGAGTTAGGGGTGGGGGAAAAGGGGATGGTTAAGGGTGAGAAAGGAATAAGGTTAGAGGTGGGGAAATGAGGAAGGGTTAAGGCTGGAAACAGGGAGAAGGGTTAAGGGTGGGAAAAAAGGGGTAGGGTTAAGGCTGGGAAAAGGGGAGGGTTAAGGCTGGGGAAAAGGGGAATGGTGGAAAAGATAGAAGGGTTAAGGCTGGGAAAAGGGGAAGGGTTAAGGGTGGGGAATAGAGGGAGGGGTAGGGGTTAGTTAAGGGTAGGGAAAGGGCATAGGGTTAGAGGTCGGGGAAGGGGTAGGGTTGAGGCAGGTGACAAGGTTAAGGGGGTAGGGTTAGAGGTTGGGAAAGGGAGAAGGGTTATGGTTGGGGGAGGATTAAAAAAGGGGAAGGGTTAAGGGTGGGGAAAAGGGGGGAGGGTTAAGTGTAGGAAAAGGGGGAGGGTTTAGGGCGGGGAAAAGGGGAGGGATTAATGGTGGGAAAGGGGTTAGGGATAAAAGTGGGGAAAAGGAGGAAGGGTGGGGACAAATGGGAAAGGGTTACGGTTGGGAGTAAGGGTTTAGGGTGGTATGATGGGGAAACAGGAAAGGCTTAAGGGTGGTGAAAGGGTTATGGGTGGGAATAAGTGGAGAAGGTTGGGAAGGGTTAAGGGTGGTATAATAATGGGCTAGGGTGGGGAAAAGGGGAAGGGTTAAGGGCTGGAAAAGGAAGAAGAATTAAGAGTGGGGGAAAGGGGGAGGGTTAAGACTGGAAAAGGGGCTTAAGGTTTGGGATAAGGGGGTAGGGTTAGAGGTGGGGAAAAGGGTTAAAGCTTGGGAAAAGTGGAAGAGTTAAGGTGGGAAAGGGTGAAGGTTAGAGGTAGGTTAAAGGCAGAAGAGCTAGGGATGGGAAAAGGGGGAAAGGTTAAGGTCAGGTAAAGGGATGAAGGGTTAGATGTGGGGGAAGGGGTGGGAAAAGGGAGTAGAGTTAGGGTTGGGAAAAGGGGAAAGGTTAGAAGTGGGAAAATTGGGAAGCTGGGATAATGACCACGAATGGGAAAAGAGGATGTTTAAGTGTGTGGAAAAAGGGGTAAGGGTTAATGATGGGAATAAAGGGGAAGGGTTAAGGGTGGGATAATGGGCAAGGGATTGGGGAGGATTAGAGGTTGGGAGAAGGATTAACGTGGGAAAAGGGGGAATGGTTAAGTAAGAGTGGTGAAATGTGGGGGAGTTGCATGTGGGAAAAGCTGTAGAAGGGTTAGAGGTTGCCAAAACAAAAAGTAGAAGGCCAAAGGGTGTGAATAAAGGGGAAGAGTTAAGGCCAGTAGAGGGGGAGAAGGGTTAGAGTTTATAGTGGGTGTTACTTTATTGGTCCCTTTGCGAGTTTGTGGTGGGCGTTACTTTATAGGTTTATTTGTGAATTTGTAGTGGGTGTTACTCTATTGGTTCATACGTAAGTTTGTAGTGGTTGGTGCCATATGTCTCCTTTGTTAAGTTTGTAGTAGACGTTGCTGTTTTATTGGTCCTTTAATTAGTTCATAGTTGGTATTGCTTTATTGGGTCATTCGTGAGTTTGTAGTAGGCGCTGATTTATTGGTCCATTCCTAAGTTTGTTGTAGGTGTAGCCTTATTGGTCCATTAGTTAGAGGGGCCTTCGTAGCCGTGATCGTATTGGAGTTGGATTTACAACTACCCATGTAAAGTGTTATTGGTTGGGCACGAACATGTGCTATTTAATTCCAAAAAGCGACACAAAATCTGAAATTTTGCATATTTGATAGTTATATAGAATTTTTATTTTTTATCCAATTTTGAGGTTGTTTTTTTTAGTTCACCCTTGCCAAAGGCAAGGTGAGTTTTTGCCATCATTTGGCTTCAGTTGTTTTTCACATTTTAATCTTCTCTGAAACCCCTCTGCCAATTGAATTGAAACTTGGTAGGAAGTATCTATAGAAGGTCCTCTCTAAAGATTGCACATTTTGTCCCGATCTATTAACAAACATGGCCGCCACAGGCAATTCTTGTTTCTGATTGGTTGATTTTTTTAATCTTCTCCCCTGGAACCGCTCCCAAATGAACTGAACCTTGGTAGAAAGCATCTATGGCAGGTCCTCTCTAAAGAGTGCACATTTTGTTATGATCCATTGCCAAACATGGCCGCCACATACAATTCTTGTTTCTGAATGGCCGATTTTTAAAAATCTTCTCCTCTGAAACCGCTTGGTCAAATGAACCGAAACTTGGTAGGAAGCATCTATGGAATGTCCTCTATGAAGATTGCTCATTTGGTCCCAATCGGTTAACAAAGATTGCTACCACCGAAACTTGGTAGGAATCATCTATGGAATGTCCTCTATGAAGATTGCTCATTTCGTCCCGATCGGTTAGCAAACATGGCTACCACCGAAACTTGGTAGGAAGCATCTATGGAATGGCCTCTATGAAGATTGCTCATTTCGTCCCGATCGATTAGAAAACATGGCCACCACATGCAATTCTTGTTTCTGATTGGGCGATTTCTAAAAAGTCTTCTCCTTTGAAACTGCTTAGCCATATGAACCGAAACTTGGTAGGAAGCATCTACTTGTATGGAAGGTTCTGTATTAAGTTTCCTCAAAGCAGAATGAAAGGTGAGCGACACAGGCTCAGCCCACTGGGCCTCTAGTTTTGTTGTTGAATGGATTGTGTTAAGTGCTTTCGGTAATATGTCAATATTTCCCTCTGTCCTTTACTGAACAACAACCCTTTATTTTTATTGAAATCCTACTTTAAAGGGTTACAATTGATCGTATATGAAAATGAATATAATATTTGTTTTTAAAATCTAGACTTTATTGAATATTGAAGACAAACTTGAATATGAATAATAATTATTACAGAAAGCAATGCTAGTGTCAAGGGCTTAAGACAGTATTATTCTGAAATGGAGTGCAAGGAAAATTACAGAAAGATTGTTTAGAGACTACAATGCGTTATAACAGCATGTGTAAGATCTATGACAAATTGACAGTGTCAAAAAAATATACATTATGTACACCTTGACCAGAGGCCCCCAGATGATGAAGCCCTAGGCTTCAGCCTATAAAGGTAAATTCGACACTGATAGTATGTAGTCTTTTTGTGTGGAAGGGAATCATTGCAGGTTTTTTTTATCATTTCTATATGCGTTGTAGTTAGAGACCTAGTTATCAAGAAGTGAGGGTTATGATCCCATTAACCGGTCTAATCCCGCCACATTTTTGGGACTCCCAAATCAGGAACTAGATTTCCAACGTCATATACCGTGGAATTTTCTCTTCTTTTTTGTTGTTGTGTTCAGTGAATAAAGGTGAGAGGTAGTTGCTTGTTTTGTTGATATTGGTGGAGTTGTTGACCATTACTGTTTAAACTGCCTTTACATATTACAGTTAAATGATTGATATTAAATATGCGGCTTTCATCGCATTGTCCGTACATTTTGTATAAATTGTTAACTACTTTAGATTTGATATTAGTGGTCACTATATAAATACTATTGACACATTCTCTTTGATAAAATAAGCTGTTTTAAAAACATTCAAGACCCATGCTATTACCGTAATTAAGATAATTGTTTAATTATCATTCAATATTTATTTCTTTAATTATTATACATTATATACCTTTTATATTTGATCAATAAAATGAAAAAACAAAAAATACCACACTGTTAATGTTCGAACAATTCCAAAATTAAATAACAAAATTGTAGAAAGATGCAAAATCGATACTACTAACACAAATACATGGCCGCTCACTTTCCTGGCCTAGTACAATCAACTTTTATAATATGCTAACGTTATTGAAAGCTTTGTAGCGTACTTTATCGCTATTTTGTTTACTTTCTCTTTGATGTTTAAAACCAATATATATCATATCACGTAAGCGCTGAGATGATTCCAATTATCGCTAAGCGTTGTCAAGGACGCACGTAGTAATATCGCTGTTTTCTAATATGACGTTATAATGACGTCACATTACCAAATCCTTGATAAACATACTATCATAGCGATAAAATAATTGAAGATCGAGATGTTTTTCAAAATTCCAGGACGTTTCGCAGTCATCTCTCATCTCGGAGGCTTCGCCCTTCGATGAGAGATGACTGAGAAACGTCATCTCGTTTTAAAAAACATCGTTAATCACTTAATATTATATACTCATATACATATCTTGAATTTGATTTGATAAAACACTGTCACATGATATTTATCCGTTCGTTGGGTCAACCGCTAATCGTAAGGTCTCGTAGTAAGATCCACCGCTCGCGAGGAAATCCCAAGGAAATTCCCACGTGAGCCTCACGTGTTTCCAATTATAGTTACTTCCCTTGATTCAATAGACAACAAACATGGCGTCCAGCGACAAGGTTCGTCGCTGTAGGCGAAGAAGAAATTTTATATATTATATCGAATATTTTCGCAATGCCTCAGGTATTCTATTACTTGGTGTCTGATGCAAAAATATTCGATATAATATGAAACAGGCACGGCCATGAATGCTCGCGAATCTGAAAATTATCTGGCAATTTCCCTCATCCAGTGCAACAAAAAGTGTCGAGATGTTTTGGGCCCAGATATATCGGGGACGACTTTTTCTTAGGGCCGAATCTACAATGTAGTCTCATTCAATCGAACGGTCGTTCCTTGCGAAATCTCAAAAGTTAACTTCCGCGTAGAAACACAAATTATTGCCAGTATGTCAGAAGAGATTTAATAAATTAAAAAATATCAATATAAGTAAAACAAGCTAGCAAAATGACTTTTATTACACACGGGTTCCGGGTTTCGGTGGTATCGGACGTACGAGAGAGGATACGAGACTTCAGGATCACCTTTGCGCTTTATGTTAAGAAGATCTTCATTAGTTGAGTGTTAGTGTGTTACACGGAACGTGTTTACAATGCGTCGACATTTTGTTTAGCCATCAGTATGTGCAGCCATGTTTGTCAAAAAATCCTAAGTACACATTTTATACCATAAAGAGCTTTGCGCTTTATGTTAAGAAGATCTTCATTAGTTGAGTGTTAGTGTGTTACACGGAACGTGTTTACAATGCGTCGAAATTTTGTTTAGCCATCAGTATGTGCAGCCATGTTTGTCAAAAAATCCTAAGTACACATTTTATACCATAAAGAGCTCGCTAACGCTCGCATAATATACAGGTTTGTCTCCCCTCGAAAAGTTAGGTCACCCTCGGGTGACCTTACTTTTCTCTGGGAGACAAACCGTCGGGTCACACTCCAACAAGGGTGATAAGTGTATAATATCAGTTGATTTTATACAATTATAGTCTTTTGTTGAGGTCAATGCGAGTTTTTATGGACCTTAAAATCGATATTCACCGAAGCCTTTAGGCTGAGATGAATATTGATTTCTAAGATCCATAAAAACTAGTGTTGACCGATACAAAAGACTGTAATTGTTTTATTACATTAAAATGAAAAGTGAAAGTGAAACCAAGTCAATATGAAATTAATCACTTCATTATGACGTCATACATAATGCAATGGACAGTGAAAGTAAAAGCGAGTCAATACGAGTTTTAATCAAACAATATCAAAGTTTACGGAATGTCAGGTGACAGCATGATAGCCAATAAAATTGTTTAAATAAAATCATTATGTAATAATAATTTTAATCAAATTGATATATATTTTTTTAATTTTCTTTTCATTTATGGTAGTATGTTTATCAAGGATTTGGTACTGTGACGTCATTATAACGTCATATTAGAAAACAGCGATATTACTACGTGCGTCCTTGGCAGCGATTAGCCGTAATTGGAATTATCTCATGGCTTACGTGATATGAAATATATTGGTTTTAATTATCAAAGGGAAAATAAACAAAATAGCGATAATAAGTGATTGGTATAAACATATGTATTCATGATAAACTGGTATAATGTTACAATACACACAAATTTTGTTTTAACATGACAGGATTCGGAAACAAGCTAAGCTTATACTAATCCGTCTCCTATGAATTATAATTGACTAATATAGCAAACAAGTTATAGAACATGCTACATGACAAATCTAAAAAAAAACAATAATAGACTGGAATAACAAAACAGAAAGATATAAAATTAGTAATACAGATGAAATGTAGCTTAGAATTATGATGTAAATCTTTTGCTTTTAAGAATAAAATTCTGTACCTTGATAAAAATGTCTATATTTTGATCTATGCACTTAAGGTGTCTGACCCCTTTAGTAGAAGTTTAACATCAATAGTAACCGGATAATTGATTGTATACACGAGTTCATTACGTAAATCAGTATATTTTTTGCACGATATCAAAAAATGGGATGTAGACTCGACTTGACCACATGCACAATTAGGAGTATCCACCAGATTTCGAATGAACAGGTGCTCATTTAATGAGCTACTGTTCATTCTTAATATGGTGTGCAAAATTTGACCCAATCGAGTGCCACTGTAATAATGTGCAGGACATTTGCTATTTTGGGTTTTAATACGCTCCTTAAAAATATTCGGGGACCTTGAATTTCGAGTATCTATAGGGAGTCTATTCCATAATTGTATTGATGATGGAAGGAAGTAATCTGAATAGAATTTAGTTTTTGAACTTATTTCTGGAATATTCGCAGACTGACGAGTGTTATGGCAGTGTCGATTGTCGACTCTATCAGGCAACAAATTTCTCAAATATCCAGGTGCTTGATTGTTAACTATTTTATAAAATAAAATCAATTTATGTTTTTCCCTTCTTTCCAAAAGTTTTTCCTATCCCGTTTCCTCGTATAGTTTTTGAATAGACGTTAATTTTGTACCACCCGTAACAATTCGTGCAGCTTCGCTCTGGACATTTTCGATTTTATTTATCAAATAGTGAGTCTGCGTATCCCAAACAACATTCCCATATTCCAAAATGGGTCTAATAAAAGAGAAGTACATCTTTTCTGAAGTAAATCTGTTCAGTATAAAACGGACTTTCCTTAACATGTTTAATCGTGTATAGGCCTTCTTAACAATGTAGTCAATGTGATCGTGCCACAACCCATTGTTAGAAAAGAATAATCCTAAATGTTTATGATTTGTACCTTGTTGAAGAATTTGACTTCATTTCCAGTAGTGGTTTTATTAATTTTCTAGACATAACTATAGTCTCCGTTTTCTGGGGATTGAATTTTACAAGCCAGTTTACCGACCACTGATGGATTTTTTCAAGGTCTCTATTAATAATGTCAGCTGCGTTTTGAGGAGTATCAACTGTTACTGAGGGAAAGAGGCATCCAGACATCGTTGTATCGCACGGAACAACTAATAAAATTAGCCGAGGCAGGGGTTGGTAGCCCAAGGGCCTTCTAATTTAATGACCTACCTTTATATAACCCAAATCATAACACTGATCTTTTTGCTGATGATAGTACTATATCGCCGACTGGGAAAAACAAGCTTTGTATAAGTATAACACTTAATACAGTATTAGAAGATATTTCGCACTGGTGTTGCGAAGATAGAATGGTTTTAAATGTATCAAAAACAAAGACCATGTGTATTGGTTCAAAACGGAAACTTTGTACCTCATCTGATGAAATATTTGATATATCTATCAATGGCCTTCAAATCAATGAAAGTCAGGGTGAAAAGGTCCTTGTTGTTTTCGTTGATGCAACATTTTCTTGGACTTAACACATAAATCATATTACTTAAAAAGTAAATTCATCTTTAGCATTACTCAGGAGAATCAAGAAATACTTGAATCACAAAACGAGAATTCTGTTTTATAATGCATATATTCTTCCCGACTTAGATCACTGTTGTTCAATTTGGGGGGATTGTAGTAAATATTTATTTGAAAGTTTACTAAAATTACAAAAAAGAGCTGCAAGAATTATTCTAGATGAGCACGATTTTAAAAAACAATCTAGTGAACTATTTCGGGAATGTGGGATTGTTCCAATTACGAAAAGAATACTTTTATCACAAGGTTTTATTAATGTATAAATCTAAAAATGAATTAGCCCCGGAATATTTATCAGATCTTATTATTATACCTCACATAATAAAGAATAAATTCTATTGGTTAAAAGATAATCACATGACATAAAATAATCTGGATATTTTTGCTGCTAATCGCCGCCAACGGTGAATAACCTCAAGAATTGCACACTCCATTGAATAACCCTATTATTCAACGATGTAATAACCCTCGAAAATTACAACGTCCAGTGAATAACCTTAATAAAATAATACTTTAACCATTCAAATATTAAACAGTATATTTCAACTGTTTGTTCGGTATAATAAAACAGTTACGGCCCTCTGAATCGGTGAATATCCAAAATTGTATATTGTTTCTGCAAATAACAAGGAGTCATACGATACTAGATTTTCATCATCAGACAATTTCCTTGTTCCGAAACCAAATACTAAATTGTACAAATCAAGTTGTTTTTCTTTTAGTGGGCCAAAAGTATGGAACTCACTACCAAATGAAATTAAAACCTCGAAAACTGTACGTATTTGAATTCAAAAACTCTTACAAATTACTAAATGTTTGATAAACTGATTTTTTGATTTTTTTTTTAAATATTTGCGTTATATTATTTAAAATATGTGAATATGTTATTGTGTTCAGTGGCGGATTTAGAGGGGGCGTGCGGAGCGTGCCCCCCCTCTAAAATTCGCAAAGCATATGTTATATAACGTTAATTAAACAGTTCAATAAATAACTTTTTCATGAATGGTTAACTCGTGACCTGTAGTAAAATATTCTTACACATTGTAAATACACATTGGATGTGTTCGCTGATTCATATATGTATTCGCCGTCAGTAGTTCAGATTAATCCATTCTGATTGGTTCCGAGGTACCAGACATCAACTATTTTCTCACGCTAATTAAACATTGTATCACAACCCAGTGTGTTTTCCTTTGATCTTTAGTATTTTCTAAATGAAGATAACCATACAGGAGGTGGAGTCAAGATAGTTATTTTTGGGCAAAGCATGTTCTATTTAGTGTGCTTTAACTGTGACCTAATTTTGATAGAACACAGAAATATACACATTGTAACTTTTTTTTTGACAATTGCCTTGAATTGGTACACATTGTAACTTTTTTGACCCAAGTGATAGACATTTTGGGTGCAAAGTGGTACTAAGTGCAAGCTTTCTTAAATCTGACACTGGAAAAAACTATAAAACCACAGGCGCTCGTGGCACGGACCACCCCCCCTTTTTCTAACTTTCTGTTTACAAATTTATTTTCAATAAAAATTTCTTTATTTCTTTATTATTTCATCTCTTTTTCCTTATTTTAACTTGTTCGTGTCAATATTCATACAATCTTATGTTAACATCAAATTGCATGTGTCGACCCTATTTACTATTAGTATCTATTATAGGGTCGACACATGCAATTTGATGTTAGCATAAGATTGTATGAATATTGGCACGAACAAGTTAAAATAAGGAAAAAGAGATGAAATAATAAAGAAATGTTATTGAAAATAAGTTTGTAAACAGAAAGTTAGAAAAAGGGGGTGGTCCGTGCCACGAGCGCCTGTGTATAAAACAAGCAAAAAGACTGACAAAGTGATCCCCACGTGTTTGTTCATGCAGATGACATAAAAACACATGAAAAATTCTTTAGCTTTAACAAAGCAATTTTTTTCATTCAAACAAGACAAATTATCAGTTTTACAATAAAAAAGTGATCATATTTGACATTGAGTCACACCACGTTAAAAAAAAATTTGCCGCCTCGCACTTCAAAAATGCTGAAAAACCGCCTCAGATTTTCCATTTTCTTTAAAAAAAATAAAAATGAAAAACTGTTCGCTCTCTTCTAAAATTTTGTAAAAATCAAGATTTTTTTTCAGAAAAAGTTGTATCATGTGTGTGCCGCATCAAAATTTTACCTTCGCCTCTAAAATGTTCAATTTCAATAAAAGAAAATGAAATGTTCTCTGCCACCTGTGAAAGCATAAAATCCATATCATCATTTAAAAGATCCCGTCCGTCATGTTCGCTGCCATTTAACGTTTTGACGTTAACCACGTGTTCTATTAAAAACTTTTTATCACGTCACTGACTGCTGGCGTACGTGACCAAGATCAGTCTTCCCAAGTGCGACAGACGTCAATCACACATTTGCTTCCGTTTGATTGGTTATGATACAAAACATTTAGAATACTTTTAATTTCTTGTATGCGCAGATAAACTGATCTCGGGCACGCCCTCGATCAGTTTATCAGCACATACACGAAATTAAAAGTACTCTAAATATTACTTATTTCTGCAGTCAATTTTAAAACTACATGTACACGTGCTATTTAGAAATTATAAAATGGACGAAAATTCTAGGCCAAGAAAACAAGCAAGATTGGATACATTTCTGATTCCTCGACGAGACGAGAAAAGTTAAAGGTAAACTAAAAAGTAAATTCAATCAATACTTCGAATAATTAATTTAACAATTGATCTCATTTATAAAACATACAACGAAAACCTATAACGAGAGAATCAGATGATGAAACTGAGACAGTGTGGAGAAACTTGAGTGTCCCAAGAAAATGATCACTTTTCTTTAAATAATGGTTCAAATAGTTCTTGAATTCGAAATTCTGCAATTTCATATGAAAAAAAAAATATAAGTTTGATTTGTATACAAATACCCGAAAATGTTGCCTCTTACTTTTCAAGTGAAGATCAGTAAAAATACGCGTTGGTATATTGTACATTAAAATACAAAAGTAACATATTAATAAAAAAAAAAAAATTAGCGGCAATTTATTTGTAACAATCTCTGCATCTGCCCGAGGTATCTGCACAAGAAAGTGTGAACAAATCCTTTGTCCGGGTACGTTTATATTATTTATATCTACCAATGGATGTCAGTACAATTTTTTTTACACATTTTTAACAAAAAATTCTGACTACAATTTATTTGTAATAAATTAATATCTACAACTGCACATGAAAGTGTGAAAATAATCTCGACAAAATGGTTTATGCATATCTCACACCTGATTTCCGTAAACATATTTCTCGAGAACTTTGATACATTTTGTTTGTTTGATCTTTTAGTGTAATGAGGTTTTTACGCCCGTTGCTCAAACACTTGATATCCGTCCGTTCGTCCGTCCGTCTGTAAGATTTCAGCAATCCGCAACTCCCCTGACTGTAACCACGCAATTGATTGACGTTAAACTATATAATGTACTTGAAATACATTGTAGTTGTCCACAATGGTTTTTAGATTTTTCATTGAAGGCCGGGTGGAGGGGGTAGGAGGATAATTCTGCAACCCACAACTCCTAAATCAGGGGCGGATCCAGGGGGGGGGGGGGGGGGGCGCGCACGCGCTCCCCCCTAAAATTGGAAAAGATATGATTTTTTTGCGTAAAATGGTGATTTTGCACACGAAATACCCCAAAAATTTTCGCGCCTCCCTCCGCTCGGCGCAATTTTTTAAAGTGAGCCCCCCTAACTTAAAATCCTGGATCCGCCCTTGGTGTTATATATACTTTGCTGATATCTATGTCCATGTACTTATGCATTGTTTTCAGAGAGCCTTATTGAAAATTGGTATAATCCAAATAAGTTGCTCTCTCTAAATAAAGATTTTTATTTATTTATTTATTATTTAATCATTTCGATCCATTTTGACCTTAGCCTGTGGTCTTTCAACTTTGTCGGAAATGGGATAAATGTTACATTTTCCATCCATGGATACTTTTCCAGATTGGTTTTCTTCCTGCTGGCAGATGTACACCCCGGAACCACGCACCAATATATGCTGGATGACTTTTGAGATCGTTTTCGTCGATCCATTTCTATCTGCAGTTTCTACTGCTAAAAATGCATAGATTTTTTATGAAGTCACGTGATCGGCGGTACGAATTCTTCCTCCAAGTCAGGAAAATGTCTTATCACGGAATCGTCGTATTAATGGACAAACTTCAAAACAAAAAGGTTCAGTTCAAGTTTACATCGCAGAAGACAGGAATGTTGCTTAAAAGGCTAAAGAGACGGCTTCTTCAAAAAGGCAAACGAAAACAGGTTTTCGTAAAGCTCTATTAATTTCTCAAGAATCACTCCTTGAATACCATCAAAAGAAAGTAAACAAACGAGTCCTGTTTATAAAATGTTTATTGAAAATCGTGGATTATTATAAGTTGAATATTACATTTTCATTGAATTGTTTCTTTGTAGAATTTAAAATTAATTCAGAGTTTGGTAAGACAACTGTCTGTACCAATACACAAGTCTTTCTGCAATGCACATTGTTCCAGCACTACCCGGATTGTTATCGAAACAGGGCCCGGGTGGCTCAATGAGCTAGGTAGTTGGGTTACCTAACAACTCATACAAGCCTATCACCAATACGGCGTGAGTTCGCGCCCGGCTTTGTAAATTACAAAAAGTGTGCACTCGACTCACAGCCGCAAGTGATAAAGTTTACCATTTACTTGCCTGTGGTCGGTGGTTCTCTCCGGGTACTCTGGCTTCCTCCACCACTAAAACTGGTCGCCATGATATAGCTGAAATATTGCTGAAAGTGGCGTTAAACACCAAATATTCTAATTCATTCAAATTCACTATATTTAGATACATTTCAATCAGTATTATAACACAACAGGTAACCGTAGTCAATTTTTGGCTGTCCTGTTTAGATCCTTTGGCTATCTTGTTTAGGCCCTTTGGCTGTCCTGCTTAGACCCTTTGGCTATCTTGTCTAGACCCTTTGGCTGTCCTGTTTAGACCCTTTGGCTATCCCGTTTAGACCCTTTGGCTGTCCTGTTTAGACCCTTTGGCTATCCCGTTTAGACCCTTTGGCTGTCCTGTTTAGACCCTTTGGCTGTCCTGTTTAAACCCTTTGGCTACCCTGTTTAGACCCTTTGGCTGTCCTGCTTAAACCCTTTGGCTGTCCTGTTTAGACCCTTTGGCTGTCCTTAGGCCCGTTGGTTATCCTGTTTAGATCCTTTGGATGTCCTGTTTAGACCCTTTGGCTGTCCTGTGTAGGCCCTTCGGTTATCCTGTTTAGACCCTTTGGCTGTCCTGTTTAGATCCTTTGGCTATCCCGTTTAGACCCTTTGGCTATCCCGTTTAGACCCTTTGGCTGTCCTGTTTAGACCCTTTGGCTATCCCGTTTAGACCCTTTGGCTGTCCTGTTTAGACCCTTTGGCTATCCCGTTTAGACCCTTTGGCTGTCCTGTTTAGAGCCTTTGGCTATCCTGTTTAGACCCTTTGGCTGTCCTGTTTAGACCCTTTGGCTATCCCGTTTAATCCCTTTGGCTGTCCTGTTTAGACCCTTTGGCTGTCCTGTTAGGCCCGTTGGTTATCCTCCACCACTAAAACTGGTCGCCATGATATTGATGAAAGTGGCGCTAAACACCAAAAAATCCACACAAACAATCAATGTTATCGAAACAACCCATTCTTGAATCGAAGTTAAATCAGTGGACATCTTTACCACATTTAGCACATTGTGTGTAAATCTTATTTCTTAATTTCTTTGATCGAAATTTGGACTTGCATTGATTTCTTATTAATTCCATTTATGCACCTTCTAAATATCCAATGATGTAACGGTACTCTGCCATATATGATTCTTACTGGTTCAGAGGAAATATTTGGCAATACGGCTCTCTCATATTCAAGACAGTGTCTTTTGTCGGTTTGATTGGGTTCCATAAAGAATCGAAACGATTGACAACACGTCAAAGATACCCATCCATTCCTTTTTATTCGTTCAATGATTGATACGAGCCTTACCATCTGGTTACAAGTCATTTTACCTGAAATCATATTCTGTTCTGGAATGAAATAATTTGGTATGTACCCATTTTGCACCCAGTACAATAAGCGTTGAATACAAGTCCAGAAACATTGTAATAACATGATTGGTTGCCATGTATTCAGCCTGATTTCGTCAGAAAGCCAAAACATAATAGTTTTTAAAAAGTACGAACACAGAAGATTTTTAACGTCTTCCTCTTTGTTGATAATCTCTTTCAGAACTAATTTTAGCAAAGCATAGCACGTAAGTTGTGTATGATTAAACGAATGAATTAGCCATTTTTCTGTTTCTGAAAACGAGATGCGCTATTCAAGATGGTTATCCTGTTGAGATGATTTGCTACCAATAGGTACCAGAAGAATGCCATGTGTGGAAATTTTACTGAGAATGTCAGCAGATGGCCAATTGTGTAATCTTATTCTTGATAACCAATGTTTAGCCGCATTTGGCCATGTGCGAGAACGGAAACAGAATGCAAGGTCGGCAGTTTCCTCATAGTTGGATAAGCATGGTCCATGAATCTGGATAGAATCTGAGTCACCTAACATATCTTAAATACATGTGTTTAAAATATCTATTTGAAATTACACGTGCATGCTCTATGTTCACAGTTATCTTCTCTTGAATATGAAGATGGGCTGGCACAATTATATGGACGAATCCATGATAAAGAAAACAGGATTAAATGATTTACAATTCACATCTAAAATATGGTATCCGTTAATAAGGCGGACTGGAACACACATTGTATCCGCCATTTTAAAATCATAAACCGGAAATCGTTCATCACAAATCATCACATCAAAATCACTACCTGGTAAATCCAACCCTTCTGCTTTACTTCCGCTACTTATAGCGTTGTTTATTTTAAATGTATTGATATCGTCATAAACACCGAAGTATAATCGCCTATACTTCACCGTTTTTTCAATCCCAACTGTATTGCACATGTATTTATATAGTTTCAGTGAAACTATAGATTCCTGTTGTCTTTGCAGATTGTCTGACTGCATATTCCTGAAATACAATTTTAATTTAATGTTAATTTTAAGCAGAAGCAAGCACACAAAAGACGAATAATAAATAAAAACAAATTCACGAATAATATACCCGTGAAACATATGACATAAACCGTGAGATATTATTTCCCATATAAATACGGGAAATATATCCTCAATCTAATGAGATTTCTGGGGGGAAATGAAAAAAAAAGACCCGGAAGAAGTCGATGGATAGCAATAATATAATCACAATAAACAACATAAACACACAGCAGGAAGTTGTTGATTTCTATAGTAATAGAATTAAACGAAATACAAAATGTACAAGCAAAACCGAAATTCCGAGAATTTTTTTTTAGATGAAATATTAGTGTATGGAAGACAAACGCAAAGTAATGAAGATAAAAGGGATAGTGATAATTCTCTAATGCTTGTTCAATTTTCACACTTCTCAACCCGTGTGAGAAGAAATCGATAATCAACGTGTGGATCACTTTGTTCTCAGTTGCTGATTGGTCAATTACACAATTATGTCTCAACCCGTAGGTGAGATAAGACTGATTTCACGCTACTTTTCCCGTAAAATGTTACGTTTCGCAAAATGTCATTGTATCAATAAAATCGTTTAATTAACCGCAACTAACCGTACCGTCATCAATAACCCCTCATCTGGAATCTTTGCTTCAAAAACATTCCTTAATGGGTGTGACGTCAATTGAAGTATACGTCAGTGACGTCATTGGACGTCGATTTGAGAAAGTGAAAAACGGCCATATATTTTGTTAAATTAGTGAGAAAAAGAATCAAACAAATTTGTAGTGGTTCATTAGAGAAACAATCTTTAACATTGTTTCCCGTTTATTACGATAATTTCTCAAATCTCGATAGTTAAATTTTCACATTTTAACTATCTTGATTTGAGAAATTATCGTAATAAACGGGAAACAATGTTAGAGACTATATATAAAGTATTCAACCATAACTGATAACTGATTCCAACTGTACCACCCTCACGCTACTGAAATATATTCTTAAAAAATTATTCCGCCTCTCATAATTAACGGAGAACAAATTAAAGGTATCCGTGTATTGTTCTTGGTAGAGACAAATCTTACTTTGTAAAAACCACCTCAAATCTGCTCAATGTTTAGTTATTGTGAGGCTTGTTTTCGTTCTGAATATATATGAACTATTTACCACTGGACGTTAAGGGGGAGAGGTTATGGTGTTTAACGCCACTTTCAACAATATTTCAGCTACATCATGGCAGTCAGTTTTATTGGTGGAGGAAACCGGAGAAAAGCATCGACCAGTCGCAAGTCACAGACAACCTTTATCACATACTATTAATTAACTCTATATTATTGTTGTCTATACAACCTAAACTGTCTTTACAATATAAAATCATAAACTCGGCCATTATAAAAACTAAGCCAATATCGATATCTTAGTTTTTCCGATATTGGCTTATTTTTTTTTATATTGGCCGAGTTTATGATTTTATAATACCCATTATAAGATAAAATTTTATGGTTAATTAATAAATATATCAATTTTATAAATACCCATTATAAGATAAAATTTTATAGTTAATTAATAAATATATCATTACGTGATGATTTCCGTATTGGCCTAGTTATTACTCCTCGGGCAGCTGTATTGGACTTCGGCTTCGCCTCAGGCCAATACAGCTACTCTCGGACTAATAACTAGGCCAAAACGAAAATAGCTCAGGCTAATACAGCTACCATCGGACTAATAAGTAGGCCAATACGGAAAATTATCACGTATTCTGATTTCCTGAAACGTCATCTTCATCTGAGAAACAGGCTACTGGACCAGGTTTATTAAAAGATTCGCCTTATTCGATCTCTTAAAAAGTTTATATTCCGATACCAAGATCTTGTCGAAATATAATCCGTCTCTGCAGAAAAGATTATAAACGATGGATTTTCATATAGTGAAAATGTATAAAGAAAAGGTTTCAACAAAAATGTCAAAAATATTTTTTTTTATCAATGTGTTACGTAAAAATGGTTTTGACATTTACTTCACTGAGTTTGGCGCTGATTTGACAACTGTTTTACCTGTTTTGTTCAAGTATTGTTGTAATTACTGTTAAAGTAACAGCCGGAAACTTTGAGCCGTAATGAAAGGGGGAGGTTTGGCGCTTTAAAATCTGATTCAACCCACCATTTCTTTAGAAATGCCTGTACCAAGTCAGGGTCATTACGGTTTTCACAGTTTTCCGGTTGTTGACTGATTTTGTCTGTTTATATACTTATGAGTTTTGACTTTCCCTTTGTTAGATTGTTCGGAGTTCGGTAATTTTGTTATTACCCTTATGTAATAATAGGTAAATATTGTATCGAGTATACCTCCATATGAAGGGATTCGAACTCCTAACTTTAGTGGTAATAGGCACTGATTGCATATGCAATTGTAAATCAAACTACCATATGATCATGACTACGAGGGTCGTTAAGCAATCTAGATATTGTTTTCAGTGTTCTGTGTAATGTTTTGTAGATCATTGTTTGTCGTTAATAAATTTTTCTTTTGGCCATTGCACTGTCTGTCCTTCATCGATTTACGGCTTCTGGTTACACCTCTGGTATCTTCAATCTGTTCTTATATTGATGTGTTTGTTGGTAATTTGCCTGATCCATATGAGTATTTTACTGATTCCGCACCTCCATCTAACCTCCGTATTACGGTAGCTTCCATTGTCCATTGGAACTTCTTTCGGAAATCTTTTTGAAGGAGGTATTATAGTAATTGTTATATAGATGCGCTCATACATTCTCGCATGAAATTGTTTTTACTGGTACCTAATGCATGTAGAGCAGTGGGAAATAAACAGTTAATTATAATATGTGGATATTTAAAAAAACTCGTAAGACTTGACGGAGATGTAAACTTCTAGATCACATTACTTTTGTAACAGCTTTAAAACAATAGATTTATATACCACCATTCCACATAAACAACTAAAATCTATTATGTTCATTTACATCCATATCCTTTCTTGCTACATGTCATTAATTAATTGATTCCGCTTCTCACAAGTTCCGAAGAACAAAGGCATCAGTATTTTGGTATATTACAGACAAGTCTTGCTGTGTAAAAACCACGCAAAATCTTATAATTAATATAAACAGGGCGGGATAATTCGAGATAACATTAGTTAGTTTTTTTATCGACAACATATTTGTTCAGTTTGATACTAATTGTGCTCCACTACTCGCTGATTTAAATCTACACGCATATGAGACGGACGTTCTTCAATGGCTTCTCAAATAAGCCGAAGTGTTTGTAATTCTAACTTCCGGTATTCGGGTGATGTTCTGTCACTTAACCATTCTAGATTCGGTGATTATCGACGTATCATCTATCCAAATGAGTTTGACGTCAATGATACTACTGACACTCAAATCTGTTTCTTACTTTGACCTTTACCTTGAAATCGACAACGGAGAAAGATTAAAAGCAAAACTCAACGACAAACGTGATGAGTTCACCTTTCCAATAATCACCTTCCCTTTCATCAGTAGCAATATTCCAGCATCAACAGCGTATGGAGTTTACATTTCACAACACATGTGTTATTCTAGGACTTGTAATGTTTTCGACAGAGCTCACCTGTTGACACAACAGGTACTCAAACAAGGTGACGCTTGACACTACACAATTCACATTCCTTTGTCCTCATCATTTGTTTACGTCACGAGTATACTTCTCACTTGACGTTAATCATCCTACGCAACAATCAATTAATCAACAAAACAAGACGAATGTCCCTTCCGGGGCACCTGGGTTCAACCCCAAATTATTGTCTTATTCAATCTTTTGTTTTCTGCATAGTGTATGTGTGTCATTGTTTGTCCTTTTTCTTTTTGGCTATTGTATTGTCTGACCTTCTTCAATTTACAGCTTCTGATGATCTCTTAGGTATCTTCAAACTTGTCTTACAAGATCCAAAAAGGGGAATTATGATTAAATTGTATTTGAACACAATGAAGATTAAATAAAATACAACTCTTACCTGAGTGTTACCTTAACACATGAATGAATAAGGAAAGAATTGAAACCGTATTTTATTACTTTTAGCATTTTTATACAATAATGTAACCACAAACCCATTTTCCTGGAAACGCTACTGCAAACGGGAAATACATTTGTTTTTACCAGGTAGGGTCTAAACAGGACAGCCAAAGGGTCTAAACAAGACAGCCAAAGGGTCTACACGGGATAGCCAAAGGGTCTAATCAGGACAGCCAAAGGGTCTAAACAGGATAACCAAAGAGCCTAAACAGGACAGCCAAAGGGTCTAAACAGGACAGCCAAAGGTTCTAAACAGGATAACCAACAGGACAGCCAAAGGGTCTAAACAGGATAGCCAAAGGGTTTAAGCAGGACAGCCAAAGTGTCTAAACGGGGCAGTCAAAGGGTCTAAACAGGACAGCTAAACGAGATAGCCAAAGGGTCTAAACAGGACAGCCAAAGGGTCTAAACAGGACAGCCAAAGGATCTAAGCGGGATAGCCAAAGGGTCTAAACAGGACTGCCAAAGGGTCTAAACAGGATAGCCAAAGGGTCTAAACGGGATAGCCAAAGGGTTTAAACAGGACAGCCAAAGGGTCTCAACAAGAAAGCCAAAGGGACAGCCAAAGGGCCTAAACAAGATAGCCAAAGGATCTAAACAGGACAGCCAAAAATTGACTACGGTTACCTGTTGTGTTATAATACTGATTGAAATGTATCTAAATATAGTGAATTTGAATGAATTAGAATATTTGGTGTTTAACGCCACTTTCAGCAATATTTCAGCTATATCATGGCGACCAGTTTTAGTGGTAGAGGAAGCCAGAGTACACGGAGAGAACCACCGGCCATGGGCAAGCAACTGGTAAACTTTATCACTTGCGGCTGCGAGTCGAGTGCACCCTTTTGTGTAATTTACAAAGCTGGACGCGAAACCACGCCGTATTGGTGATGGGATTGTATGAGTTGTTAGATCCAACGACCTAACTCATTGAGCCACCCGGGCC
Source organism: Bathymodiolus brooksi (assembly GCA_963680875.1). Lineage (NCBI taxonomy): Eukaryota > Metazoa > Mollusca > Bivalvia > Mytilida > Modiolidae > Bathymodiolus > Bathymodiolus brooksi. The sequence continues at coordinate 49,590,689 of OY804583.1, read as the reverse complement.
CCTTCAAAATATAGTGTGATGGACACTTATTTGATTAATAAGAACTTTGTGTAATACATGGAAAGAGTAACTTATACATTTATGTCTAACGAGGCTTGTTACCCAACATCAATACAGTCTAAGTATTTCGGTATCGTGTCAATCATCATTATTCAAAACGGATGATTGGTTTATGGTGTTTAACGCCACTTTCACCAATATTTCAGCTATATCGTGGCGGTCAGTTTTATTGATGGAGGAAACCGGAGTACTCGGAGAAAACCACTGACCTGTCGCAAGTCACTGACAAACTGTATCGCCAGAGCGGGATTCGAACTCACAACGTGATAGGCATTGATTGCACAGGTAATTGTAAATCCAACAACCATACGATCAAGACCACGACGGTCCAATATTCACAACGGAATGTCATGCATATAGCACAAATATTTTGATAATTCTTTTGATTCATCTGGTGTCAATCTTTGTTTTGGTTTTTTTTTGCGGGTGTTCGCTCTATTGGGTCTTGTTTCAATAAAAACGATACATCTTATATCTGGATAGATGATTACCGTTGACGACCAAGATGCTTACATTATGGCTTAAGGCAGTTTGGTAAAACACAAAATGTCGCCTTGGTTGATCGCTACTGAATGACTATGAATCGTGATTTGTTTGCACTGTTGTATTTTTTCCGCCCTTCTTACCACACTTAAGTCGATCACTACCATGTGTAACTTGACTTGTCACATGTGTACTAAGAATTGTCTACCCTTTCGGGTCACTGCTCACTGGGATCTGTGCTGCTCCTTTTTGATATTTTTTCTGTGTTTATTCACGCTGATTATAGTTCTCTCTCTCTCTCTCTTTTGCTTTCTTATTTATTTGCTATTTCTTGCACTGTTGTAATCTTTTCCTTCCCTCCTTCCACACTACTATGAGTAACTTTACGGGGGACACATATGTAGCAGGAAGCGCTTAACATTCTGGAGCACCCGTGATCACTTGCTGTTCTTAAGGGTCTTGTTGCTCATCTAGTTTTTTGTTTTTGTTTACCTTTATTATTATTTGCCTTTGTCTCTTTTCTTTGGTTTTCCTTTTTATTTTTTATAATCTTTTTTTTTTTTGCACTGTCCTATTATTTTCCCCGCCACTCATTCCAAAATTTACTTTGACAACTACAATACGTAACTTGTTTCTTCTTTGTCCTTTTTCATTTGGAGAATGGTTTACTGGTGTTCCACTCTAATACACCCCTTCCAAACGTGCATTGTGCTCTCGTTGGACATGTTGCGTGAAAAAATTCAACACAGACTTGACTCTTCTTTTGAATAATTCACAAAAATAATAAATTTAATCTCTATTTTTTCAACATTTTATTTCTGAAAGATAAACGGATACAATATGTAATAAAGAAATGCACAACATTCACAATTCATTTGAATTTGAATTCAAAATTCAGATTTCTCCTTGTTATTGTTTTTTTCAGCAAACTGCTATAGTATTTTTACCAAATATTTAATTACTTTAATGAAATGTAGATATTTATTATACCTCAATGTCATATTTCCTATAGAATATCTAGCATGCAGTATTCGTCAGTAATGAACGCAGTCCAATATGGTTCCATAATCACGACTATATGGTTCAATAGTTGGCGTGCAGTGTTCGTCGATATTGAACACAGTGTAATTTCGCTTCATAATCATGACGATATTGTTCAAAAGTTAACGTGCAATATTCGTCAGTATTGAACGCAGTGCAATATGGCTTCATAATCATGACGATATCGTTCAAAAGGTAGCGTCCAGTACTCGTCGGTATTGAACACAGTGCAATATCGCTTCATAATCATGACGATAATCATATCGTTCAAAAGTTAGGGTGAAGTACTCGTCAGTATTGAACGCATTCCAATATCGTTCATAAATATGACGATATTGTTCAAAAGTTAGAGTGCAGTACTCGTCGGTATTGAACGCAGTCCAATATCGCTTCACAATCATGACATATCGTTCAAAAGTTAGAATGCAGTACACGTTATCATCACATATTTTGTTGCAATATGTTCGTTTTTGCATGTCCAATAATAGCTAAAGGTCAGTGTTGGTTATTGCAAATATCTGTATTTGCCCTCAAATATCCGTATTTGTCCTCATATATCTGTATTTGCACTCGAATTCAACTTCCGGTATCTGCGCAGTGGTCTCAAAAATTATATGTCCAAGTACAAAGAAACTAGAAAGATGATGCATAAAGATATGCATACAATCATATTTCAATCAAATTAACACATTTCAACATATTGGAATAAAGTTTAAATAACTTGAAACGGAATAATTAGCTGAAATGTATACGTCGTGTTGAATTGGAATTTGCATTTAAATGTCAACGTCTTGGGTAGATTTTACAAACAGTTTCTAACGTCATTGTACAGATCGACATTGTTTGGTATATTTTTGAAACCAGACTCGAAACAAAAATATTTGCAAGTTGAACAAAGCTCTCTTAAGGATTTATTTTCGCAATTTGTCAGTTCAAAGATCTTTTCTGCAATATAAAAGTCAATGCTTGGAAATGGTCAATGTACAATATGTGATAAAAAGATCATGACATGAAATTTTCCATATCGTCCCTGGTATTAAGCCTCGACCCATATCAGCCCTCCAGCTTCGCTGTCGGGTTTGATATGGGAGTCTCGGGCTAATACCAGGGTCGATATGGAAAATTTCATGTAATAATCTCTTAGTATTGAACACAGTCCAATATCGCTTAATAATCATGACGATATCGTGCAAAAGGTAGAGTGCAGTACTCGTCGGTATTGAACACAGTGAAATATCGCTTCAAAATCATGACGATATCGTTTAAAAGTTATGGTGCAGTACTCGTCCGTATTGAGCGTAGTCCAATATCGCTTCATAATCATGGCGATATCATTCAAAAGTTATGATGCCGTATTGAACGCAGTCCAATATCGCTTCATAATCATGGCGATATCATTCAAAAGTTAGGGTGCAGTACTCGTCCGTATTAAACGCACTCCAATGTCGCTTCTTAATCATTACAATAGCGGTTTTTTAAGCGTAAAGGCAATGAACAGATTCCCAATTGTTTACATGTTTTTACTTTTATGTGGTAAAGAAGTCAAATAAATTGTCCGGAAGTTAGGTTCATGTCATTATAATTGAATTTGATGTGAATACTGCAATCTGATTGGTTGATCCGTCGGGAGAAACACTGGTCATACTTGATAAACTGGGTTGGTATTTTGACGTCACTAACATATTCATTCGCCAGTGACAAATTCAGATTGTCCCATGAAATAATCGTAATTAAAATCGAGGAATCATTCAATTTTGTTGCAAAAATTAAATGATAAGGACTATTTTCAATTTTTGAACATGTTATACTTGTATAACCTGTTTTGGAACAGTATACGCTTTTTATAAACAGCTTCGCGGTTTATTAAGGATAAGCTGCCCCAAACCAAGTTATATCGTATAACCTGTTCAAAAATTGAAAATATTCCTCAATTAAAACCAATTTAATAACCCAATCGAAACATTGTTTGTATTGCAACAAATTTTCTTTCTGGAACCGTTAACAATTATTTCTTTAGTCAAGGTCTAGGACATGCAGATGATATCAACATTCATCTTTATAACATTTTCTTTGTCACGTGTGCCGTCATGTCTTCTAGTTTTAAAACTAATAGGTGTGTGACGGAAGTGGCCTACAATTTTTAGATTATCATACACAAAAAGATGATATAATGGGCAGGGTCGATTAATTTTGCCTTACTCTAAAAACAAAACCCTCGCTGATAACGAGCTGTTACGAGTGCTTTTATTCTTTACATGTAAGGAGTGAATCATTCTCCTAACACCAGACATTCATTTACGTTCCGTCTTCAGGAAGTATTGTTTAAGTCTGCGCACCATATTATTTCCGCTTCCGTTTCTAATGTAAACATCGTCTGCTACAGCAAGCTACCACCCCACCTATCACATATTGTAATCGTCACTGACATTTCGCCCCAATGTTTGCATTCCAAATCCTCCATGCCTGTTAAGGAAGTTGTGAGCATACTTATAAAACCTGTTAACATCAGCAAAAACGTAGGGTATTTTCCCATTCCTTTTATTAGTTTAGTTATTGTTCTTGCTATTTTAAAATTTTTGCATCGATGAAAAGAAGAATGATTTATCTTTCATCTAATACTAAATTCACCCAGAGAAACATTTTTGTTCACAATGTAGTCGCCCCCGAAATTGTTAGGTGCGCATACTTATAATACGGCACTGTCTTTGAGTCACTTCCCTGCAAGGTCCTGTTTCTATATTCTGAAGTTCAAACGAGAGTTAAATTGTAATACGTTAAATATTTAATATCAAAATCATACGTAAAATATTTGACTTTAAAGTTACACTCAAAAAATATTTTCAAAATTATATGTAATATATTTAAGTAAAAATTATGCGTAAAATATTAAATTTTAAAATTATACGTAAAATACTTGAAAATTTTTCAGATTTTTTATTTTTTTTTATTTTTTTTTTTTGGATGATGTTTAATTTCAAAGAGCATAGCGGTGTCATATATGATTGTTTGCATCCTCAGAGTCGGAAATAAAATGGGAAATCCCCTTATTGGTCCGAACCTGTGGTTGTATACTTGCAAAGTTGTTGCATTTTTCGCCGCTGTCCCGGAAGATTGTACTTTTGGATTCAGATTCAATAGGTATTTCATGCCTGCAGCCCAAAATTCTTGCGAGGGTCATTCGGAATTTCATGTTTGCAATACAATATATAACGAAATTGCATGATGAATGCATATGCGCCATTAGTGTGATCATCAGATGAACTTCAAACGCAAGTTTATTTTCAGCATCAATGGCGATTATAATAGCGTATGGCGTCCAACAAACGACGAATACCACGAAGATTCCAAAGAGGGCTTTTGAAGTGCGCGCTGTCTCTTTCATTATTTTCCCCATCTGTTCGGGTTTCTCGGTATCTATGATGTAAAGGTTCTTCTTTGTGTTCCAGATATGGCCAAAGATTAACAGATAGCAGACGGTCATCAATCCAAGCGGGAAACCAATTAATACAATGGACATAAATAAATTGTAGGACAAGCTGTTAGTTCTGTCCCAGGTACATTGATGGCTCTTTTTATCGAAGTAATGACCACCCCATCCAAAATAATTGGGTAATTCTAAAAGAAAGGCAACCACCCAACAGATTATACAGAGAGCAATGCATGCTTTGCGGCCGTAAAGTCTGTCATACCATGAGTTATGACAAAGGTATACGTATCGGTTAATCGAGAGCATGGTCAAGCTAAGAAATGCACAGAAGCACGCTGTTAGACATAAACTAGCTATTGTGGTACACAGCCATGGCATTCCATCAAAGAAATACGCTCCTTTAACCACTCCTGTAATAAAATGAATGAATGAATGATTGCTGCTTAACGCAATTTTTCAGCTATATCATGGCGAGAACAAGTTAATTTTCAATGATGCTGAGGTCCGCTTTGCACTACACCAACATGCTTAGTTGGATGTGTATAGTGCTAGCTCATTGAAACAACAGTCCGCTGATAGACATGTCGCCCCACTTGGACACATTATCCTGATTCCGAGCCAACCAGTCTTTTACCTTTCTTCTTAATGCTGTGTGCTTAGCGGAGAAACAACAAATACCAAGTTTATAGTCTTTGGGTTTGACCCGATCGTGGCTCGAACTCACGATCTACCACACTCGAGACGAACACGCTAACCATTACACCACCTATGTGGTTCTGTAATAAAAAAGATTAATCATATTTAACAAGATATGACTATAAATAATATGATATTATCACATAATGATATATGTATTAATTGATTACAGTGGCAAAGCTTCTCTATAGTATCGTTGATACGTATGTTAAATCTAGAGAGCATCCGCAAGACCAATATTGGTCGAATCAAAGTTGGCCAATACGAGAAAAAAATACGTATTGGCCGACTTTGTCTCGTATTGGCCGAGTTGTACTATATGCATTACAAAGGCAGTTTTCATCTTATTTATGTAAATATAACAGTAGTTGATTAATAAAACAGTTTATTTGTGTTTACATACATGTACATGCGGACAATACGAATATTTTTTTTATTAAAATTCTCGTGTTTTTAACATGTCTAATGAGATTATTCTTAAAATGAAAAGAGCTTGAGACAGGATATTAAATCTACTGATTTATGTGTGTGGTTTTTATTTTTATCAGTAATACAATGAAAACAACAAATTCAGCATGTAGTCAACGACCTTAATTATTCAGCCACATAGGTCGGTGCCTAATTTGGGACTGCAGATATAATAAAAAGGGATATTGTATCTTTCCATAGCTTCGATATCGGTAATTTGGACATTTTTTGATCCCACCGCGTAATGTTGTCAGTTTCAACAAACTGGCATTTATACTGAAAAATATCGGTCAGTGTGACACCAAACACAATATGATGTTACCGATAAAACCAATAACGTCAGTTTTGAATGTTCATCGGACTCGCTGCGATATTAGCAATTATGTCTATCTCGACCTGAAAAACTGACATTATTCTATATTTGAAATTCCATATTGTTGAGTTTGCTTTGCAAATGACGTAAGTTTGTAATTATGCATGTACATTTTGTGCATTTACTGCTGAAAAGTGTTAATTAGCAAATAGTGAATATTATATTATCCACCATATCAAGTCCAATAGAGTTAGTACCCAACAAATTGACATACAAGCCTTGTATATACAGCTTATTGCTACATAGACCATTTTAAAGTACAATAAAATACTAACAATCCATACCACAATCACGAAACTCAATATCCACTGTAATTTGGGGGTATCGTGACCGCGATCGCATGGTAGTTGGATTTGCATCATCATACATAAAAATAGTATATCATCTAGTTTGATATCCTTTAGCATATGAGATAAAGTTTGTCGGTGAGTAGCTGAAGGACCACGGTTTTCTCTGTGTTCACAAATTTTCCTCTACCAATTAATCCGAGTGTTGTGATATAGCTGTTGTGTTGCTGCAAATGTCGGGAATACCCATAACCCAAACACTATGAAAAAAAACTCTTAAAATAACCTCTAACCTAATCACGTGATCATTGTGGGGTCAACAAAAGATGACAAGTACTTACCTACAATACACATAGGATCAGCAACTGCAGACACACAAAAATCAGCTAGGGCTAGATTGACCATGAACTGTTTCCCAACTTTGTTCAAACCTCTTTCATATCCAGCTACTAACAATATCATTATATTCCCAAATGTTCCAATCACAAGGGCAACTGACATTACACTAATGTAGATGGCTGCCAGGACAAAATTGGTATCTATCAGAGCCGGAACTGATGTCACTCTGCCGCCACCATTTCCTGTCTGACATGTCGTATTTGCTAAGGCAACGGATACGTTGTTAGCAAACTAAAATTAAAAAAAAACCTCGGTGAATCGTACTTTAAGGTGGTACCATACACTTCAGGTACATTTTGATCTGCTCGTTTAATTTTCTTATTTTTTGGCAGTGTGTTTGAATATATCAATAAATATCAAAATTTTAACAAATTCCAACCAACAGACTCAGAGCTATAAATTCACTAGCCACATAGCAGCTTTTCTCTCTGTGGTTTTGATCACCGAGATGCTTGAAATCTGCATACAAACATCATATGATTAAAACGTTCAACTGACTTTAAAGAGTTATCTCCCTGTAATGTATGGTACCTGGAGAAGTAAATTGAAGTACATACAATACAATTGACAAAGGAAAAAGCACGAACGGCCAAACAGCTATCTCCAAAACACAATACAGAAAACTAAAGATTGAGCTACACGAAGCCCACTCAAAAACCGGCGGTGAACACATGTGCTCCGGAAAGATTAAATTGAAAATAATACTCATATTCATCTATGTTCATGACGTGAACAAGTTTTAAGACAATACCCTGTCGGCTCAACCAAATACTGGTATTCGCGGCTTCCCTGCTAATCAGGTATCATTAAGTAGAAAGAGCAAATACTGGTTTGCATGGAATCAAAAATAAGTTGTCTGAGTGGAACGATATGTCTACTACCTACGGGCTGTTGCTTCTGTCAACTAGCACTAAAAAATACACCTATGCTCTGTGTCACCTAGATTAGTCATCTGTTGAAATGATGGGAAATGAAAACTACTTACCACGTTGGGTCAAGCTAAAGTGTATTTATTTCAAGCTCAATGGGATAGTTGTGATCATTAAAATCACCAAACTTAGAATTATTTAGTGAAAGGACATCACGTGACTCTAATGGATCGGGCTAGCTTCTTTTCGTTTTTCTTGAGAAGCCCCTGTAACCTTATACTAAAAAGAGGAAGACATCAATTACATGACTTATTTCACTAATGTAACAATAACTGTCTACCTTTCCGGGGCACTCGAGTTCATTTCCGGTTTTCAGTGAGGTTCGTGTTCGTCAACTTTTAGTTTTCTGAGTTTGTTTTGCTTTGTAGATGATTGTTTGTCCCTTTGTCCCTGTTCTTATGAACATTGTGGTGTGTGTCCTTCTATTTACGGTTTCTGATTACCCCTTGGGATCTTCATTTCATTCTCATACACAAAGCATATGATATATAGGATCTTAATAAATTTAGGAGTATTTCACTTTGAATTACATGTTAACAATATTTAATGCAACTCTTAATAAGAGATTAATTACAATTTTAGGAAAGAAATTAAGTAATCGAGAAATCACAGAACATCGAATAACATTTTTATCATTAAGATTTTAATAAATAAAAATAGAAAGAATATATATGTTTACTATACGTATATAAAACTTTCTCCTATGTACATGTATGTAGAAAACAAGACTTGTATATAAGCTATATAAATCATGAATAGGTAAATGCATGTTTAGCTTTATTAAGCGACAATTTGTGTTTGTTTGCGTATAGTGGTGTCCAACCAGTGCCGGATTTACATATAGACTCGACAGGCTGAAGCATAGGGCCTCAAAATTTAGGGGGCCTCCGACCCAAGTGTGTAATACTTTCTTAAGGACGCTTCAGTAATTTTCCTTACACAGTTGCACTCCATTTCAAATATTGCAGAATTTTAAACACCCCTCATCATCTTTGCCTTTATTGAAATTGATTAAACACGCTTCCATCTTCCTCCAGTCGTGAAGGTGGGGAATTGGGAGGGGCCTCACAAGTGGATTAGCCTAGGGCCTCTCTTTATCAAAATCCGGCACTGTGTCCAACACATATTGCGTTGTGTTTTTCTTCTGTTTTTCTTCGTCTTGTGTACCAAATGTTGCCAGTTTCTGTGGATTGTCCATTGTTGATTGCCCCTCCGGTATTTTCTATTCTTTATTTATACCGAATCATCCTTGCAATACAAACTATTCATTCCCAATATTTTTAAATTGAAAGATGTGTTAAACAAGTAGATTCTATGAGACAACATTTTGTTAAAATTTTCACTAAATACTAAATCTACCCAGTTAAAGCTTTCAAGTATTAAAAAAAAAACATATCAAGACTTGATAGCACGGGAAATATTATTCAAACACAAATGGACTTCTTTTGTTTAAGACATGGCGCAGTTAACCAAGCTCTCTCACAAATGGAACGATAAAAAAAAATCCGCAACCAGTTATTTCCGATGGAAAATAATCAATTGCAATGTTAATGGTTTTATATTTCTACCTAATGTACCAATTGAAGTAGAAACATACTGAAAATGTACGATTTTTCTTAACAATTAAGCTATATGAAATATTATCTTAGTTCTATAATATATGACCTCCCGTTCATTTTCACTATCAACGTTTTATTTGGAGTTTTATTTTATTTATTTAATTTTTTTTATTTATTACCGAACCTGAGGTCTTAATTGTGGTCACAAAAAGGTCGCAGCAAAATTTAGATTCCAAAGTTGGTTATCTAGACACTCTATAATGTTATAATGTTCATGTACCGACTTGCACAATGCGGAATTGAAACGAACTTTTCGGGGTTTTTCAACGCTTCCTGATTAAGCGAGTTTGGAAACGGACTTTTCGGGGTAAAAATACTAGACTCCCATGTCATAAAGTGGACAGGGGAGAAAAAAGGAAGTCGTAAGTGACCTTAACCTCCCCCCAAGATCAGTAGGTTTTTTCGAATTCGCTTAGTCAGGAATACCAGAAAGAAAAAAAAATCCCGAAAGTACGTACCCATTCCACACCATGACTTACTAATCCCGTACAAAGAGTTAAATCTTCTTTTATTGTGTATATTCTAGCGAAAGTACTTGTACCGTTGATCGATGTTTATAAAATGGCGGTTGTTGTATTTTTAAAAACTACAGACGAAACGAATTTCTATAAAATTTTAATTGTAGTGCAATAAATATGTTTCCTTCGATGACAAAAACTTTTAAAACAAACTACAATAAAAGAGTCCATCTCATGAAAACCGTATATTATTTACTTATTTACACGTTCCGAGATAGTTTTTAATTCAATGGTTTCGTTTTGTGATGTAAAATCTGTGAGCTCTGATTGCCCCTTTGGTATCTTCAAACTTTTCTTACGATTGGACACAATCGAATGTTATTGAGGAAAACACATGTCACTGGCAAATGTTAATTAGGATATGATTTATTTATGTGTATTCTTAAGTACATTTTTACCTGCAATTACGGTTATTGCATGCTAGCCGATAATAAAGCAATGCTTAAAGCCTTTCATGCCATGTGTACAGTCATTTGAAATTTCTGCAAATTAAATCTTGCGGAACTTACTAAAGGAAAATTGCTCTTATAGACAAAACCTCGAATTTCTGTAATCAATAAAAAATGTAGCGACTAAAACCGTTAACTGAAATGAATATGAAATGCTAGATTTTACGTACAGAACTAGTATTTCAATTGCGATTTATCAATATAAATTTTCGAATCTATTTATAGCTTTTGGAAATATTGTCCGTAAATTCAACCATTTCTGTTTTAGCACGGTTACAATTTTCTAAAAAAAAAAAAATCCTATGCCATCTGAAATATATCAAATTGTAAATGAGTATGTAAGGTTCACATACAAACAAAAATGAATTGTATGGTCATCAAAGGGACGGGAACGAAGAAATAGTAGATTTTTGGAGACAACGGGAACATATGTTATATTCCTAAATTCTGGTTGATGAAGTCACGGGTAAAATAATATAATTGTCCGGAATCGCCTGGGCGTTCCGGAGAGTTCCGATGTTTACTCTCTCTCTTCGTTGGTGCGGGAAGGAAGCAGACATTGTAAATTTGGTAAACCTTGTCATCCAAAATTAATACAGTTATTCCCCAATATTTATGTTTATTTGTTTTACCGGAGCGATGTGATGGATTGACCGCTATAATTAACATTTTATGATGGCTTAAATTGACTCTTTTGAAGTTACCTTCCTTGGACTAGTAATATTAACATCATCAAAAATGGCAGAGCGCCAGAGGCCTGTGGCTACAGGGATCATTCAGAGTCCGTAAACGCGATTGATTCAGCTAGAAAATAAAAACCTTACCAGAAAATACAAGGTACAACTGATCCAGCTGTTGAGGATTTACGAAAACAAATTAAAAATTTAACAGAAATTGTAACAAAACAAGAAAAACCTTCCGCTTCAGTTTCAGCTTCCTCACAATCAGATATTGACGTTTTGAGAGCACAGGTCAAAACATTAACAGATTTAGTGCTCTCTAGAAATGACAATAAAAAACCTGCACCTCCTCAATTTGACAAGAAAATCGAATGTTTTCATTGCAAAGGTCTGGGACATACCCGTAAGCACTGTAACTGGATTGGTGTTGGTAATGATTGCATTGCCAACCATACCGTCTTGAAACGTTATGTATTTCATCAGGATTAAAATTTATTACCGAGCTATACATGCAGAAATGTTCATTTGACTTATTTATTCAGCAATAGTGTGTTTCGTTCTTCTTATTTGGATTGAAACGACCATATGTTATTTTGAACTGGATATGTTTTGGTAATGATTGCATTGCCAAACATCATTTCTTAGCTTAGTATTGGAAGTGACATTACCACCTGTTAATTTTCTCTTTCCTTGACACAACCTTTTTGTAAATATTCATGTTTTTGTTTTATATGTAATTTTGATCCTCTTCCGTCCTCATCTCAAATTTTGCTATGCCATCCTTATAGGCTTGTTTGTCAGTATTTGATATGGTAATGTAACAGTGGTGAAAGTGTATGATCATGCTGAAAAGAAAACCTGTGAGGTTTCTCATGTCATTATCCTTCATGTGTGATTGCGTGAGTGAATGTGAACGGATCTGTGAATGTAAACGATAAAAAACAGGGTAATGATATTTGAAATGTAAGAGTTTCGGATCTCTGTTGGCTGCATCATGGAAACAATTTACACTTATAATAATGAATCACGAAACATGAATCACGGAACTTTCAGGTCGATACTTCCGATAATTTAGTTCATATCATTATATTTGTCACAAAATGGAGTACAAGGTTGCATCATTGGACTGAGGATTCTACTATACCGTTAAACTGTTGTATTATATGTTCGGTCTCAAATTTTGTCACATTTTTGTGTTTGTTTTTTTTTTCAATTGTAATATTTGAATATGCTGCATGTGTAGTTTCTTAGTGGTTTTTTTCCCGTGCCTTCGCCAGCCACTCCGAAATTGTCCCCAATTTATTTCTTTGCTGCGGGGATGTTATATTCCTAAATTCTGGTTGATGAAGTCACGGGTAAAATAATATAATTGTCTGGAATCGCTGGGGCGTTCCGGACGGTTCCGATGTTTACTCTCTCTTCTTTGGTGCGGGAAGGAAGCAGACATCATTTGGTAAAACTTGTCATCCAACATTAATACAGTTATTCCCCAATATTTGTGTTTATTTGTTTTACCGGAGCTACATTAGACATAGTTCAAATAATTAAGACTTTTTGTATTTACCGCATTTATTATTTAGATTTTCAGGAACAAAATGCGCACACCACAAAATAAAGTTTTTTAATTAAATCTGAAATATATCTTGTTGCAACTCATTGCCATTTAGGTCACATCATCCTTTAATATCTCTCATCACCAGTAGTAATCATAACAACCATCAATAGCCCCATCACAGCGCCGCAATTCACTTATTTTTTTATTATATCGTTGAGAGAAAAGTTTGAGGACAGACAATTGAATGGCCAAAAGAAAAAGGGCCAGCAATGATCTACAAAAGACTACACGATAAAACTAAAGATGGAATAAAACGAGCCCTACTAAACACCAGGGGTCAAGGTCGGCATTAGGAGGTTTAGCCCTACTAAACACAGGGATCAGGGCTGGCATTAAAAGGTTTAGCTCTACTAAACACAGGGGTCAGGGCTGACATTAGGAGGTTTAGCCCTACTAAACACAGGAGTCAGGTCTGGCATTAGGAGGTTTAGCCCTACTAAACACAGGGGTCAGGGCTGGCATTAGGAGGTTTAGCCCTACTAAACACAGGGGTCAGGACTGACATTAGGAGGTTTAGCCCTACTAAACACAGGGATCAGGGCTGGCATTAGGAGGTTTAGCCCTACTAAACACAGGGGTCAGGGCTGGCATTAGGAGGGTTAGCCCTACTAAACACAGGGGTCAGGGCTGGCATTAGGAGGTTTAGGGCCCAATGTTGTTTTCTGTAAAAACCTGCAGCGTGTTGTTGTGTGTACTTGAACAACAAAGAGTAGATAACTCCAGCGCGGGGCCCTTTATACGCGCGGCTCAATTGGGAGCAATTTAACCAATTAACTTAAGGCCGGCCCTGTCTGAAGTGAACCTATTCTCGTCATAAATATATCCGAAATATCGTTCACTTGAGGTTAAACACCAGTCAATCAACAAAAGACATTTTCCTGAAGATTTCTATTTCCATGGGATGTTCCTAGTCTTCACACAGAAAATTATATTCCAACAGCATCCGATCTACAATCATATTAACAACATTATATGGCTTCACACCATTCCTAAATCATTTCATATTTTAAACAAAACATCGATCTACAGATATTGGATATATCTCAACCTACATATTGACAATATTTCTTTGAATTAATGATGGCTGTCGGTATATATTCAACGATTGTCTTACTGTTATCACGTTGTTTGTCGTTAAGAGTAAAGAATGGTTTAACGTTTTATTTATCAAAGAACGGGAAAATTAGTTCCTCAGGTCCAGGGCCCGGGTGGCTCAATGAGTTAGGTAGTTGGATTTCCTAACAACTCATACAAGCCTATCACCAATACGGCGTGGATTCGCGCCCGACTTTGCAAATGACAAAAAAAAGGTGCAGTCGACTCGCAGCTGCAAGTGATAAAGTTTACCAGTTGCTTACCCATGGTCGGTGGTGTACTCCGGCTTCTTCCACCACTAAAACTGGTCGCCATGAAATAGCTGAACTATTGATGAAAGTGGCGATAAACACCAAAAATCAAATCAATCATTCTTAAAGTCTAATACCAAAATGTATCTCTTAGTTCTGTTTTACATTTCCGCGTATATGATATAGACAATTAAAATAGATTATCGATTTAATGCCTTTATTTGTTGTTTTTGTTTGGGAAAGGTTTATGGTGTTTAAAGGCATACAGTCGCTCAAATTTATTTTTTTTGTTTATATTAAAAGTTGCCAATATTCGATGTTTTATACTAATTGCAGTTGAAATTTTTCATTATATCATACGTAAATAGCTTAGAACGAATGAAATACGTCGCTTTTTGATTTTCTTGTATCCATTAAGGAATTCAATGTTGACCCGTACAATATTCATATATTCCGTGACCTACAAAGTGAACCTATTCGGTAAAGCGTTTGCGCATGTGCGAAATTGTTTGCGGAAGGAAAAGCACATGTATGGCACAAACAAAAATATTGACGGATTCTACACGAAAACGACAAATATGAGGATTTCGTGTAAAAATTTAAAAAAAAGTGTTATACCGACCTTCTCCATTTTTCAACACGTATACGGTAAGCATAATTTAGTATCTTTTTACGGCCGAGTCGTATTTTGACAGTAGAATTGCATCGTCGTTTTTTATATTATTCTTTTTTTTACGGAGAAAACAGACATTCGAATTCTTTTCACTAATTACGACATTATAGCATATTTTTTAAACCTGGCTTATTGTTCAGAACATTTCATTAGTATAAAACATCGAATATTGGCAACTTTTAATATAAACAAAAAAAATCAATTTGAGTGACTGTATGCCTTTAACGCTACTTACAACAATATTTCAGTTATATCGTGGCGGTCAGTATTATTGCTTGATGAAACGGGAGAAAACTACCGACATGCTGCAAGTCCCTGACAAACGTTATAACATAAAGTTTTATCGAGTACACCTCGCCATGAACGGGATTCGAGCTCATAACTCGCTTTTCTATCACTTATATATTTTGACAGTAAGATGTGGCAAACTCTGTAGCGGAAGCTCATTAAACACATCACACCAATAGTAAGCATCATAATTGTCTTAAAAAAAATGAAAAAATTAAAATTAAACAAATCACACGAATAGTAAACAACATAATTATCTTTAAAAAATGGAAAAAAAAATTAAACAAATCACACGAATAGTAAACAACACAAATATCTTAAATTTTTTTTTTTTTAAATTAAACAAATCACACGAATAGCAAACAACACAAATATCTTTAAAAGAAAGAGAACAAAATTAAACAAATCACACGAATAGTAAACAACATAATTGTCTTTAAAAAAAGAAAACAAAATTAAACAATCACACGAACAGTAAACAACATAATTATCTTAAAAAAATTAAAAAATTAAAATTAAACAAATCACACGAATAGTAAACAACATAATTATCTTAAAAAAATTAAAAAAAAATAATTAAACAAATCACACGAATAGTAAACAACACAAATATCTTTAATAGAAAAAAAGAAAACAAAATTAAACAAATCACACGAATAGTAAACAACACAAATATCTTTAATAAAAAAAAGAAAACAAAATTAAACAAATCACACGAACAGTAAACAACATAATTATCTTTAATAAAAAAAAAAGAAAACAAAATTAAACAAATCACACGAACAGTAAACAACATAATTATCTTTAATAAAAAAAAAGAAAACAAAATTAAACAAATCACAACAATCGAAACAGCATAATGATCGTGAAAAAGTTGAGAACAAAATCACAGTTATGTAAAAACCCACAATAAGATCTTGGACAATGGTATATGGATTGCAATTGTCACTGAAAGGAGGAGATTATGTTTCACTTGCATATACATAAGGTACTATCGATGTATATTGTATCCTATAACCTTTAGATACATACATGACTGATTTGATTTGATTTGGTGTTCAACGCCACTTTCAGCAATATTTCAGCTATATCATGGCGACCAGTTTTAGTGGTGGAAGTAGCCGGAGAGAACCACCGACCATGGGCAAGAAACTGGTAAACTTTATCACTTGCGGCTGTGAGTCGAGTGCACCTTTTTTGTAATTTACAAAGCCGGGCGCGAACCCACATCGTATTGGTGATAGGCTTGTACGAGTTGTTAGGAAATCCAACTACCTAACTCATTGAGCCACCCGGGCCCCTCATGACTGTGTCTTTAATTTAGCAAAATGCACAATACAGTCAAACCTGCCTTAATATATAGCAAATCACTGTCTATAAAGGACAGTCTCATTTTCCACATTAATGAATAGTCCATATAATTTTAACTTGTATATAAAGGCAACTGCTCATAAAGTCATATTTTCATGTTCCCTGGGGTGGCCTTTATATACAGTTTAAGAGTACAATCAAGCCCATAATGTTCCCTGTAATGCTACAGTATATCCATTATGTACATTATATACAATGTACTACTATTCCGTCACCTTTAGAAGTTTAATAGGTTTTGACACATGTTTGTATTCATTGGATCATTAACCATTGCATATTATGTCAATGTTACGTTTTATTTATTTTTAGTTTGAAGTAATTTTCAGGAAATACGCATTGGAACACAATGATAAACGGTTATTTTAATGTGGAAAGTGAAATTTAATTGCCTTTCATTGACCCGTTATGACACAATAAAATAACACAATTCTTGACAAATTGTATTAATTTATGAAAAGCATATTTTGGGAACAGAAGTGGCAATCAAGAATAACCAATCCAGAGACAAAGGCAACATTGGGCAGGGCTCACAAGATACACAACAAACACAAACAAAAACAACAACAAACAAACAAACAAACAAACAAACAACAAAACTAAAATCCATACGCACACAACACAATTTGTTTTTTTAAAGATGACCAATACGGACACCACCATAAACCGAGGATGAACAGTTCCCTTTTTTATAAGACTTCGACCGTGTTAGCCATTTAGTCATGTTCAGCAAATGTCTTATCATAATTTTGCTTATCTACCTTAGTAGACTTCCATTGTGGTTTCTTCACACTAAATTACTATTGGTTGTTTTTTGTACTTTCGTTTCTCGAGTTTTCGATATATTTTTTCTTAATTTGTTATAATATCCACTGTCGTCAAAGAACTCCGGTCGGAAATGCTCTGTCATCTTCCGGTACAAGTCAATTAGGCATGTTTGACATACAGGCGACGACAAAAAGTAAGTATTATGATCATATAGTATTATTATATCTTGAATCCAGAAGATGTCGTTATCGTTCGATTATTTTTGCTTGTTTTTACTTATATATTACTGTAGTTATCTTCATCGATTACTCAGATATAGATAGAATGATGGACATAAACAATGAAAAATGCTAATAATGAGATTGAAATCATCAGCCGGTTTCTATACATGTTTACATTTTGACCAAGCCGGATTTCAAAAACATCTGTTGACATCATGTTTTAGGGTATGACTAGTTACTAACTGACTTTTCCTCAACAAAATAATATTTCTAAGTAAAATCAATCATTCATCAATACTTTTTTTCTTTTTTGGCAACATTTAATTCATTCGTAAATGCAAGATATAGCGACATTTCAGTTGATTGTAGTGATTTTGATGCCGGATTCCTTATAACTTATAGAAAAATCTAATTTTACACTGCAAAAATAAATGATATTTGGACAAAAAATGAAATTAATAATAATAACAATCATAAAGCTTCATAATTCAAAACATTATATACACAGTATATTCATAAATACGTACGATAATTATCTGTGTCTTCTTTAAAAATACCGCTTTAAAATATCCCGGATGTTGACCAAGCATTTTCGATCGGAGCTCTTTGACGACAGTGATATCAGTGATATTCGTTGTACACAGTTAAATCATATATTAAATATATTTTATTTCTCCTAGTAGTGTTTCTACTTATATATGGTTTATGTATTTATGATAATTTTTATTATTATACTTTACTGTAGAAACCAAGCAAGAAATAATTAAGATATTTTAAGGTTTATTCCATGGAACAAGAAATAACTCATTATTCCCGCGGCAAGCTGCACGTAGGTCAAATAACTGTGAGGGAATCTGCACGTAGCACAAAATAACTGTTTGAAATTGGCGCGCTTTTGCACGTCGAACCAATAACTAGTTATTTCCTTCAGCACGTCGAACCAATAACTAGTTATTTCCCTCATATTAGTTCAGTATAATAATGCAGTTATGTCCTTCATGAGAAGTTAATATCCATAATTATTAAATTGAGAAATATAGATTCTTACTTTGTTGTGAGTGAATTATCGGAGTTCTTCAATCGAGGTATTTAAATTATGGAATTTTAAGTCCGAGCCTTGGCGAGGATTTACAATTCCATAATTTAACTACCGAGTCCCGACAGAATAAAAATTGACCAATCAGGTGCCGAGAACAGTTAAACTCACTAGTGAGGAGAACAATTTTTTCACAATCGGTTGTGAAAAGTGGAAATAATAAAAAAAGAGAAAGGTTATTTTCCCAAGGTCCTTTCTCAATTTAATAATTATGGATATTAACTTCTCATGAAGGTCATAATTGTATATTATCATTTTTAATTTAATGTTGTTTTTTGATACTCGTTTATTTTGTTTCGTGTTATTTTATTTCTAATATAGTGAAATCATAGAAATAGCATTCCTTGTCAACAAAAATACTATTTAAACACAAATAAGCATCGTCTATTGTATGGACAAGTTTATGGTGTTAAACGACACTTTCAACAATATTTCAGTTATATCGTGGCGGTCAATTTTATCGATGGAGGAAACCTGAGTACCCGGAAAAACCACTATTGCATGGACAAGATTTTTTCGAAATTCTAATAATAATAATAATAATAATAATAATAATTAAATACTAGTATATTGAAACGACTTACGTCTTTGGTGCAGCCAAAGTTATCGACGTTCCCTACCGTCATCTTCAGAGTATTCTCCCTTGGTGTGTGAGTGTGTGTTTCTTCTCTCTATCTGTTAAAACATTCTTCTATATAGACATTTGTAAATGTCGTAGGAGCATTCAAATACGATTGGTCGATATTAAACCCGATCTTATCAATGAAGAATTTATTGTATTTCCACAATAATTTTCTCAATTAAATGGGGAAAAAAATGTGTTCGTATTATTTTCAGTATTTACCAATTATTAAAGAGCTATCAGGGGTGATAATTACCGCTGTGAAGCAGTGCACCTGCCTTATGATATATAATAAGCATTTAAATACGTGATATTAAAAATAAATACAATTTTATCATTGCCAACAAAATAATCACAATTTTCGGGTTGATAGATGATTATCAAAACTATAATGGAATTTATGGTATATGCTTTAAATTCAGTTATCATTTGGCCCGTCTGTGTATCGCTAAGCAATCGACATTTACATTCGTAAAATCTGTCATTTAACCAATCCTTCTTTTATTCTGCCCACACGTGTTACTTTCTCTTTGAAAATTTTCCAAAACTCGATCGACAAATTATTTTGCTGGAAGGAAATTTTCCCTTACCCACCCTGCCCAATTTTTGATTGTTTATAGAACAGGTTTATAAATATACTTAAATTATAAAATCTTGAGACAGAGATTTCAATTTTCAGTCAGTTTTGTGTATTATGCCTTTCTTGTTTGTTGATCGGATACTGCTGTGTTTTTAATGTATATTTTCAGGTTTAGCCTTCCAATTCTTGATTTTTATTGCAAATTGTGTGTCAATTTGTATCATGATGTCTTGCTGTAATGTGGATTGGGCAATCACTACTCATGCTCAGGGGCGGATCCAGGATTCCAAGTTAGGGGAGCGCACTTAGAAAAATTGCGCCGAGCAGAGGGAGGCGCGAAAATTTGTGGGGTATTTCGTGTGAAAAATCACGATTTTACGCCAAAAAATCATGTTTTTTCCAATTTGCGTGCGCCCCCCTGGATCCACCCCTGATGCTTACCAGGCGGAAAATGAACATTTTCAACACCAGTATGACTTATAGCTACAACTTGCAGAATTCGCTGCACCTTTGAACGGTTGATCTATTATATATATATTGAACTCTCATATTGACCCCTTTTCGGAATCATCATCTGTGTTCCCACGCTGATGCTAAAATTTCATCCCCAGCATCTGTGTTTTCCCACGGTGAATTCATCCTCAGTGATTGTGGTTGCCATAATTTGCGGTAACCAGTTTGATCGATAGATTGTATATAGTGATTGACAATATTCTCCATTTATTAAATAATGATTGATTTTATGATTGTACATTGAGAATAAAGCTGTGGCCAGATACCGCCAAACAATTCGTCCTATCTGTTCAAGGGCCTTTATATGATATTGTTTATCGGTATTGTGAATCGCCAAGTCATGTATTGTCTGGGTGCAATAGTGTAATATTTCAAGTTCACCCATGCTCCTCTCATATGTAAGAAATGGATAACAACAAACCAAAAGAGGTTTGAATAAGATGAAAGGAAAAGAAAGGTGAACTGGAACTGCCACGCATGAGGTAGCAACCTAAGCATATGCACAACACACTATCTCCGTGTTCATGTTATCCAAGAGAACAATACCTTAGGATCCACAAATTAAAACCCTGAACCACAATTTTTTTTTTTTTTTTTTTTTTTTTATGGTCGAGGTCAGGTGCACCAGTAGAGTAAGCAACTTCTGTTTCTTATAAGACACCCGCCGTGTTGATCATGAAAAATGCGGTAATGAAGTAAAATCCGGTGAAAGAGGAAAGGACTAAGTTGCCAGAGGGAAAAAGTCTGTTTTCATCTTAAAGACAGATGTTTCATAGCGGTCAACCAACACATGATATCAACAATAGAACTTCTGTAGTGATGACATCAAGCTTTGGGCAAGCAACAAACCCTTGCTGGATTAGCTTGTGCGTCAGCAACTGGGCTTTCTTAAGGAAGTCGTAGTATCAACAACAAGCTCTAGAATAGCAAATGAGTTGAGAGATGTAAACCCCATATGCTGGTGCTGCTGGAATGTTGCTACAAAGAAAAGGGAAGTTTGATCTCGACACACTTAATAAAATCCTTCCATGATGTAGATCGAATTGCGAATATGCATTGCCATACGACCTCCAAACAAGTAACGATGGACGCGCAGTGACCGCTTATCTTACACATTGAGGAACCATATGGGGAACTTCAAATAGTGTAATATTTCAAGTTCACCCATGTTCCTCTCATATGTAAGAAATGGATAAGAACAAACCCAAGAGTTTGTCATAGACTTCAGGCCATGTATAACAGAAGCTTGACAAAGTAGTCACAGACTTCAGGCCATGTATAACAGAAACTTGACAAAGTAGTCACAGACTTCAGGCCATGTATAACAGAAACTTGACAAAGTAGTCACAGACTTCAGGCCATGTATAACAGAAACTTGACAAAGTAGTCACAGACTTCAGGCCATGTATAACAGAAACTTGACAAAGTAGTCACAGACTTCAGGCCATGTATAACAGAAACTTGACAAAGTAGTCACAGACTTCAGGCCATGTATAACAGAAACTTGACAAAGTAGTCACAGACTTCAGGCCATGTATAACAGAAACTTGACAAAGTAGTCACAGACTTCAGGCCATGTATAACAGAAACTTGACAAAGTAGTCACAGACTTCAGGCCATGTATAACAGAAACTTGACAAAGTAGTCACAGACTTCAGGCCATGTATAACAGAAACTTGACAAAGTAGTCACAGACTTCAGGTCATGTATAACAGAAACTTGACAAAGTAGTCACAGACTTCAGGCCATGTATAACAGAAACTTGACAAAGTAGTCACAGACTTCAGGCCATGTATAACAGAAACTTGACAAAGTAGTCACAGACTTCAGGCCATGTATAACAGAAACTTGACAAAGTAGTCACAGACTTCAGGCCATGTATAACAGAAACTTGACAAAGTAGTCACAGACTTCAGGCCATGTATAACAGAAACTTGACAAAGTAGTCACAGACTTCAGGCCATGTATAACAGAAACTTGACAAAGTAGTCACAGACTTCAGGCCATGTATAACAGAAACTTGACAAAGTAGTCACAGACTTCAGGCCATGTATAACAGAAACTTGACAAAGTAGTCACAGACTTCAGGCCATGTATAACAGAAACTTGACAAAGTAGTCACAGACTTCAGGCCATGTATAACAGAAACTTGACAAAGTAGTCACAGACTTCAGGCCATGTATAACAGAAACTTGACAAAGTAGTCACAGACTTCAGGCCATGTATAACAGAAACTTGACAAAGTAGTCACAGACTTCAGGCCATGTATAACAGAAACTTGACAAAGTAGTCACAGACTTCAGGCCATGTATAACAGAAACTTGACAAAGTAGTCACAGACTTCAGGCCATGTATAACAGAAACTTGACAAAGTAGTCACAGACTTCAGGCCATGTATAACAGAAACTTGACAAAGTAGTCACAGACTTCAGGCCATGTATAACAGAAACTTGACAAAGTAGTCACAGACTTCAGGCCATGTATAACAGAAACTTGACAAAGTAGTCACAGACTTCAGGCCATGTATAACAGAAACTTGACAAAGTAGTCACAGACTTCAGGCCATGTATAACAGAAACTTGACAAAGTAGTCACAGACTTCAGGGCCATGTATAACAGAAACTTGACAAAGTAGTCACAGACTTCAGGCCATGTATAACAGAAACTTGACAAAGTAGTCACAGACTTCAGGCCATGTATAACAGAAACTTGACAAAGTAGTCACAGACTTCAGGCCATGTATAACAGAAACTTGACAAAGTAGTCACAGACTTCAGGCCATGTATAACAGAAACTTGACAAAGTAGTCACAGACTTCAGGCCATGTATAACAGAAACTTGACAAAGTAGTCACAGACTTCAGGCCATGTATAACAGAAACTTGACAAAGTAGTCACAGACTTCAGGCCATGTATAACAGAAACTTGACAAAGTAGTCACAGACTTCAGGCCATGTATAACAGAAACTTGACAAAGTAGTCACAGACTTCAGGCCATGTATAACAGAAACTTGACAAAGTAGTCACAGACTTCAGGCCATGTATAACAGAAACTTGACAAAGTAGTCACAGACTTCAGGCCATGTATAACAGAAACTTGACAAAGTAGTCACAGACTTCAGGCCATGTATAACAGAAACTTGACAAAGTAGTCACAGACTTCAGGCCATGTATAACAGAAACTTGACAAAGTAGTCACAGACTTCAGGCCATGTATAACAGAAACTTGACAAAGTAGTCACAGACTTCAGGCCATGTATAACAGAAACTTGACAAAGTAGTCACAGACTTCAGGCCATGTATAACAGAAACTTGACAAAGTAGTCACAGACTTCAGGCCATGTATAACAGAAACTTGACAAAGTAGTCACAGACTTCAGGCCATGTATAACAGAAACTTGACAAAGTAGTCACAGACTTCAGGCCATGTATAACAGAAACTTGACAAAGTAGTCACAGACTTCAGGCCATGTATAACAGAAACTTGACAAAGTAGTCACAGACTTCAGGCCATGTATAACAGAAACTTGACAAAGTAGTCACAGACTTCAGGCCATGTATAACAGAAACTTGACAAAGTAGTCACAGACTTCAGGCCATGGTATAACAGAAACTTGACAAAGTAGTCACAGACTTCAGGCCATGTATAACAGAAACTTGACAAAGTAGTCACAGACTTCAGGCCATGTATAACAGAAACTTGACAAAGTAGTCACAGACTTCAGGCCATGTATAACAGAAACTTGACAAAGTAGTCACAGACTTCAGGCCATGTATAACAGAAACTTGACAAAGTAGTCACAGACTTCAGGCCATGTATAACAGAAACTTGACAAAGTAGTCACAGACTTCAGGCCATGTATAACAGAAACTTGACAAAGTAGTCACAGACTTCAGGCCATGTATAACAGAAACTTGACAAAGTAGTCACAGACTTCAGGCCATGTATAACAGAAACTTGACAAAGTAGTCACAGACTTCAGGCCATGTATAACAGAAACTTGACAAAGTAGTCACAGACTTCAGGCCATGTATAACAGAAACTTGACAAAGTAGTCACAGACTTCAGGCCATGTATAACAGAAACTTGACAAAGTAGTCACAGACTTCAGGCCATGTATAACAGAAACTTGACAAAGTAGTCACAGACTTCAGGCCATGTATAACAGAAACTTGACAAAGTAGTCACAGACTTCAGGCCATGTATAACAGAAACTTGACAAAGTAGTCACAGACTTCAGGCCATGTATAACAGAAACTTGACAAAGTAGTCACAGACTTCAGGCCATGTATAACAGAAACTTGACAAAGTAGTCACAGACTTCAGGCCATGTATAACAGAAACTTGACAAAGTAGTCACAGACTTCAGGCCATGTATAACAGAAACTTGACAAAGTAGTCACAGACTTCAGGCCATGTATAACAGAAACTTGACAAAGTAGTCACAGACTTCAGGCCATGTATAACAGAAACTTGACAAAGTAGTCACAGACTTCAGGCCATGTATAACAGAAACTTGACAAAGTAGTCACAGACTTCAGGCCATGTATAACAGAAACTTGACAAAGTAGTCACAGACTTCAGGCCATGTATAACAGAAACTTGACAAAGTAGTCACAGACTTCAGGCCATGTATACAGAAACTTGACAAAGTAGTCACAGACTTCAGGCCATGTATAACAGAAACTTGACAAAGTAGTCACAGACTTCAGGCCATGTATAACAGAAACTTGACAAAGTAGTCACAGACTTCAGGCCATGTATAACAGAAACTTGACAAAGTAGTCACAGACTTCAGGCCATGTATAACAGAAACTTGACAAAGTAGTCACAGACTTCAGGCCATGTATAACAGAAACTTGACAAAGTAGTCACAGACTTCAGGCCATGTATAACAGAAACTTGACAAAGTAGTCACAGACTTCAGGCCATGTATAACAGAAACTTGACAAAGTAGTCACAGACTTCAGGCCATGTATAACAGAAACTTGACAAAGTAGTCACAGACTTCAGGCCATGTATAACAGAAACTTGACAAAGTAGTCACAGACTTCAGGCCATGTATAACAGAAACTTGACAAAGTAGTCACAGACTTCAGGCCATGTATAACAGAAACTTGACAAAGTAGTCACAGACTTCAGGCCATGTATAACAGAAACTTGACAAAGTAGTCACAGACTTCAGGCCATGTATAACAGAAACTTGACAAAGTAGTCACAGACTTCAGGCCATGTATAACAGAAACTTGACAAAGTAGTCACAGACTTCAGGCCATGTATAACAGAAACTTGACAAAGTAGTCACAGACTTCAGGCCATGTATAACAGAAACTTGACAAAGTAGTCACAGACTTCAGGCCATGTATAACAGAAACTTGACAAAGTAGTCACAGACTTCAGGCCATGTATAACAGAAACTTGACAAAGTAGTCACAGACTTCAGGCCATGTATAACAGAAACTTGACAAAGTAGTCACAGACTTCAGGCCATGTATAACAGAAACTTGACAAAGTAGTCACAGACTTCAGGCCATGTATAACAGAAACTTGACAAAGTAGTCACAGACTTCAGGCCATGTATAACAGAAACTTGACAAAGTAGTCACAGACTTCAGGCCATGTATAACAGAAACTTGACAAAGTAGTCACAGACTTCAGGCCATGTATAACAGAAACTTGACAAAGTAGTCACAGACTTCAGGCCATGTATAACAGAAACTTGACAAAGTAGTCACAGACTTCAGGCCATGTATAACAGAAACTTGACAAAGTAGTCACAGACTTCAGGCCATGTATAACAGAAACTTGACAAAGTAGTCACAGACTTCAGGCCATGTATAACAGAAACTTGACAAAGTAGTCACAGACTTCAGGCCATGTATAACAGAAACTTGACAAAGTAGTCACAGACTTCAGGCCATGTATAACAGAAACTTGACAAAGTAGTCACAGACTTCAGGCCATGTATAACAGAAACTTGACAAAGTAGTCACAGACTTCAGGCCATGTATAACAGAAACTTGACAAAGTAGTCACAGACTTCAGGCCATGTATAACAGAAACTTGACAAAGTAGTCACAGACTTCAGGCCATGTATAACAGAAACTTGACAAAGTAGTCACAGACTTCAGGCCATGTATAACAGAAACTTGACAAAGTAGTCACAGACTTCAGGCCATGTATAACAGAAACTTGACAAAGTAGTCACAGACTTCAGGCCATGTATAACAGAAACTTGACAAAGTAGTCACAGACTTCAGGCCATGTATAACAGAAACTTGACAAAGTAGTCACAGACTTCAGGCCATGTATAACAGAAACTTGACAAAGTAGTCACAGACTTCAGGCCATGTATAACAGAAACTTGACAAAGTAGTCACAGACTTCAGGCCATGTATAACAGAAACTTGACAAAGTAGTCACAGACTTCAGGCCATGTATAACAGAAACTTGACAAAGTAGTCACAGACTTCAGGCCATGTATAACAGAAACTTGACAAAGTAGTCACAGACTTCATGCCATGTATAACAGAAACTTGACAAAGTAGTCACAGACTTCAGGCCATGTATAACAGAAACTTGACAAAGTAGTCACAGACTTCAGGCCATGTATAACAGAAACTTGACAAAGTAGTCACAGACTTCAGGCCATGTATAACAGAAACTTGACAAAGTAGTCACAGACTTCAGGCCATGTATAACAGAAACTTGACAAAGTAGTCACAGACTTCAGGCCATGTATAACAGAAACTTGACAAAGTAGTCACAGACTTCATGCCATGTATAACAGAAACTTGACAAAGTAGTCACAGACTTCAGGCCATGTATAACAGAAACTTGACAAAGTAGTCACAGACTTCAGGCCATGTATAACAGAAACTTGACAAAGTAGTCACAGACTTCAGGCCATGTATAACAGAAACTTGACAAAGTAGTCACAGACTTCAGGCCATGTATAACAGAAACTTGACAAAGTAGTCACAGACTTCAGGCCATGTATAACAGAAACTTGACAAAGTAGTCACAGACTTCAGGCCATGTATAACAGAAACTTGACAAAGTAGTCACAGACTTCAGGCCATGTATAACAGAAACTTGACAAAGTAGTCACAGACTTCAGGCCATGTATAACAGAAACTTGACAAAGTAGTCACAGACTTCAGGCCATGTATAACAGAAACTTGACAAAGTAGTCACAGACTTCAGGCCATGTATAACAGAAACTTGACAAAGTAGTCACAGACTTCAGGCCATGTATAACAGAAACTTGACAAAGTAGTCACAGACTTCAGGCCATGTATAACAGAAACTTGACAAAGTAGTCACAGACTTCAGGCCATGTATAACAGAAACTTGACAAAGTAGTCACAGACTTCAGGCCATGTATAACAGAAACTTGACAAAGTAGTCACAGACTTCAGGCCATGTATAACAGAAACTTGACAAAGTAGTCACAGACTTCAGGCCATGTATAACAGAAACTTGACAAAGTAGTCACAGACTTCAGGCCATGTATAACAGAAACTTGACAAAGTAGTCACAGACTTCAGGCCATGTATAACAGAAACTTGACAAAGTAGTCACAGACTTCAGGCCATGTATAACAGAAACTTGACAAAGTAGTCACAGACTTCAGGCCATGTATAACAGAAACTTGACAAAGTAGTCACAGACTTCAGGCCATGTATAACAGAAACTTGACAAAGTAGTCACAGACTTCAGGCCATGTATAACAGAAACTTGACAAAGTAGTCACAGACTTCAGGCCATGTATAACAGAAACTTGACAAAGTAGTCACAGACTTCAGGCTATGTATAACAGAAACTTGACAAAGTAGTCACAGACTTCATGCCATGTATAACAGAAACTTGACAAAGTAGTCACAGACTTCAGGCCATGTATAACAGAAACTTGACAAAGTAGTCACAGACTTCAGGCCATGTATAACAGAAACTTGACAAAGTAGTCACAGACTTCAGGCCATGTATAACAGAAACTTGACAAAGTAGTCACAGACTTCAGGCCATGTATAACAGAAACTTGACAAAGTAGTCACAGACTTCAGGCCATGTATAACAGAACTTGACAAAGTAGTCACAGACTTCAGGCCATGTATAACAGAAACTTGACAAAGTAGTCACAGACTTCAGGCCATGTATAACAGAAACTTGACAAAGTAGTCACAGACTTCAGGCCATGTATAACAGAAACTTGACAAAGTAGTCACAGACTTCAGGCCATGTATAACAGAAACTTGACAAAGTAGTCACAGACTTCAGGCCATGTATAACAGAAACTTGACAAAGTAGTCACAGACTTCAGGCCATGTATAACAGAAACTTGACAAAGTAGTCACAGACTTCAGGCCATGTATAACAGAAACTTGACAAAGTAGTCACAGACTTCAGGCCATGTATAACAGAAACTTGACAAAGTAGTCACAGACTTCAGGCCATGTATAACAGAAACTTGACAAAGTAGTCACAGACTTCAGGCCATGTATAACAGAAACTTGACAAAGTAGTCACAGACTTCAGGCCATGTATAACAGAAACTTGACAAAGTAGTCACAGACTTCAGGCCATGTATAACAGAAACTTGACAAAGTAGTCACAGACTTCAGGCCATGTATAACAGAAACTTGACAAAGTAGTCACAGACTTCAGGCCATGTATAACAGAAACTTGACAAAGTAGTCACAGACTTCAGGCCATGTATAACAGAAACTTGACAAAGTAGTCACAGACTTCAGGCCATGTATAACAGAAACTTGACAAAGTAGTCACAGACTTCAGGCCATGTATAACAGAAACTTGACAAAGTAGTCACAGACTTCAGGCCATGTATAACAGAAACTTGACAAAGTAGTCACAGACTTCAGGCCATGTATAACAGAAACTTGACAAAGTAGTCACAGACTTCAGGCCATGTATAACAGAAACTTGACAAAGTAGTCACAGACTTCAGGCCATGTATAACAGAAACTTGACAAAGTAGTCACAGACTTCAGGCCATGTACAACAGAAACTTGACAAAGTAGTCACAGACTTCAGGCCATGTATAACAGAAACTTGACAAAGTAGTCACAGACTTCAGGCCATGCATAACAGAAACTTGACAAAGTAGTCACAGACTTCAGGCCATGTATAACAGAAACTTGACAAAGTAGTCACAGACTTCAGGCCATGTATAACAGAAACTTGACAAAGTAGTCACAGACTTCAGGCCATGTATAACAGAAACTTGACAAAGTAGTCACAGACTTCAGGCCATGTATAACAGAAACTTGACAAAGTAGTCACAGACTTCAGGCCATGTATAACAGAAACTTGACAAAGTAGTCACAGACTTCAGGCCATGTATAACAGAAACTTGACAAAGTAGTCACAGACTTCAGGCCATGTATAACAGAAACTTGACAAAGTAGTCACAGACTTCAGGCCATGTATAACAGAAACTTGACAAAGTAGTCACAGACTTCAGGCCATGTATAACAGAAACTTGACAAAGTAGTCACAGACTTCAGGCCATGTATAACAGAAACTTGACAAAGTAGTCACAGACTTCAGGCCATGTATAACAGAAACTTGACAAAGTAGTCACAGACTTCAGGCCATGTATAACAGAAACTTGACAAAGTAGTCACAGACTTCAGGCCATGTATAACAGAAACTTGACAAAGTAGTCACAGACTTCAGGCCATGTATAACAGAAACTTGACAAAGTAGTCACAGACTTCAGGCCATGTATAACAGAAACTTGACAAAGTAGTCACAGACTTCAGGCCATGTATAACAGAAACTTGACAAAGTAGTCACAGACTTCAGGCCATGTATAACAGAAACTTGACAAAGTAGTCACAGACTTCAGGCCATGTATAACAGAAACTTGACAAAGTAGTCACAGACTTCAGGCCATGTATAACAGAAACTTGACAAAGTAGTCACAGACTTCAGGCCATGTATAACAGAAACTTGACAAAGTAGTCACAGACTTCAGGCCATGTATAACAGAAACTTGACAAAGTAGTCACAGACTTCAGGCCATGTATAACAGAAACTTGACAAAGTAGTCACAGACTTCAGGCCATGTATAACAGAAACTTGACAAAGTAGTCACAGACTTCAGGCCATGTATAACAGAAACTTGACAAAGTAGTCACAGACTTCAGGCCATGTATAACAGAAACTTGACAAAGTAGTCACAGACTTCAGGCCATGTATAACAGAAACTTGACAAAGTAGTCACAGACTTCAGGCCATGTATAACAGAAACTTGACAAAGTAGTCACAGACTTCAGGCCATGTATAACAGAAACTTGACAAAGTAGTCACAGACTTCAGGCCATGTATAACAGAAACTTGACAAAGTAGTCACAGACTTCAGGCCATGTATAACAGAAACTTGACAAAGTAGTCACAGACTTCAGGCCATGTATAACAGAAACTTGACAAAGTAGTCACAGACTTCAGGCCATGTATAACAGAAACTTGACAAAGTAGTCACAGACTTCAGGCCATGTATAACAGAAACTTGACAAAGTAGTCACAGACTTCAGGCCATGTATAACAGAAACTTGACAAAGTAGTCACAGACTTCAGGCCATGTATAACAGAAACTTGACAAAGTAGTCACAGACTTCAGGCCATGTATAACAGAAACTTGACAAAGTAGTCACAGACTTCAGGCCATGTATAACAGAAACTTGACAAAGTAGTCACAGACTTCAGGCCATGTATAACAGAAACTTGACAAAGTAGTCACAGACTTCAGGCCATGTATAACAGAAACTTGACAAAGTAGTCACAGACTTCAGGCCATGTATAACAGAAACTTGACAAAGTAGTCACAGACTTCAGGCCATGTATAACAGAAACTTGACAAAGTAGTCACAGAACTTCAGGCCATGTATAACAGAAACTTGACAAAGTAGTCACAGACTTCAGGCCATGTATAACAGAAACTTGACAAAGTAGTCACAGACTTCAGGCCATGTATAACAGAAACTTGACAAAGTAGTCACAGACTTCAGGCCATGTATAACAGAAACTTGACAAAGTAGTCACAGACTTCAGGCCATGTATAACAGAAACTTGACAAAGTAGTCACAGACTTCAGGCCATGTATAACAGAAACTTGACAAAGTAGTCACAGACTTCAGGCCATGTATAACAGAAACTTGACAAAGTAGTCACAGACTTCAGGCCATGTATAACAGAAACTTGACAAAGTAGTCACAGACTTCAGGCCATGTATAACAGAAACTTGACAAAGTAGTCACAGACTTCAGGCCATGTATAACAGAAACTTGACAAAGTAGTCACAGACTTCAGGTCATGTATAACAGAAACTTGACAAAGTAGTCACAGACTTCAGGCCATGTATAACAGAAACTTGACAAAGTAGTCACAGACTTCAGGCCATGTATAACAGAAACTTGACAAAGTAGTCACAGACTTCAGGCCATGTATAACAGAAACTTGACAAAGTAGTCACAGACTTCAGGCCATGTATAACAGAAACTTGACAAAGTAGTCACAGACTTCAGGCCATGTATAACAGAAACTTGACAAAGTAGTCACAGACTTCAGGCCATGTATAACAGAAACTTGACAAAGTAGTCACAGACTTCAGGCCATGTATAACAGAAACTTGACAAAGTAGTCACAGACTTCAGGCCATGTATAACAGAAACTTGACAAAGTAGTCACAGACTTCAGGCCATGTATAACAGAAACTTGACAAAGTAGTCACAGACTTCAGGCCATGTATAACAGAAACTTGACAAAGTAGTCACAGACTTCAGGCCATGTATAACAGAAACTTGACAAAGTAGTCACAGACTTCAGGCCATGTATAACAGAAACTTGACAAAGTAGTCACAGACTTCAGGCCATGTATAACAGAAACTTGACAAAGTAGTCACAGACTTCAGGCCATGTATAACAGAAACTTGACAAAGTAGTCACAGACTTCAGGCCATGTATAACAGAAACTTGACAAAGTAGTCACAGACTTCAGGCCATGTATAACAGAAACTTGACAAAGTAGTCACAGACTTCAGGCCATGTATAACAGAAACTTGACAAAGTAGTCACAGACTTCAGGCCATGTATAACAGAAACTTGACAAAGTAGTCACAGACTTCAGGCCATGTATAACAGAAACTTGACAAAGTAGTCACAGACTTCAGGCCATGTATAACAGAAACTTGACAAAGTAGTCACAGACTTCAGGCCATGTATAACAGAAACTTGACAAAGTAGTCACAGACTTCAGGCCATGTATAACAGAAACTTGACAAAGTAGTCACAGACTTCAGGCCATGTATAACAGAAACTTGACAAAGTAGTCACAGACTTCAGGCCATGTATAACAGAAACTTGACAAAGTAGTCACAGACTTCAGGCCATGTATAACAGAAACTTGACAAAGTAGTCACAGACTTCAGGCCATGTATAACAGAAACTTGACAAAGTAGTCACAGACTTCAGGCCATGTATAACAGAAACTTGACAAAGTAGTCACAGACTTCAGGCCATGTATAACAGAAACTTGACAAAGTAGTCACAGACTTCAGGCCATGTATAACAGAAACTTGACAAAGTAGTCACAGACTTCAGGCCATGTATAACAAGAAACTTGACAAAGTAGTCACACACTTCAGGCCATGTATAACAAGAAACTTGACGAAAAGTAGTCACAGACTTCAGCA